>OY992519.1:16055578-20855578 GCA_963921215.1 Scoparia ambigualis | reverse complement strand
GTTAATACTTAAGTTATAAATAAGATATTAACAAATAAGTGGGGTTTTTATATCAATTATTTATATAATTGATATAAAAACCCCACTTATTTGTTTTTGAGTTCTCATATGATGTGATGTCAATATTTTTAAATATTATTGAAATAACAAAAGAACACCAATTGTTTACATTTCCATTGTCCTATTTTACGATTAACGAACTCTAATAGCAGAAAGATATGTTATTATTATGTATGACAACTCTCATAGGCTTATTAATTATTAAATACAAATAAAGTAAAGTTTAGAACCTGCCTATAGCCCTTTTGATGTCTCACAGCTGGGCCATCCTTCCATCCATTCGCTATCATCGAAATCATGTCATTGCTACTAATACACTGGCCTGCAAAAATAAGTATCACACTTTTAAAATTGCAATAACTTTTTAAGTACACAAGATAAACAAGACACACAACACTTAAAAATGTTACTAATGCATAATTTACTATAGTTTTAAAACAAGCTGATAAAACTTGCTATAAAACGTTTTTTATTTTAAATCTCTAACTTCTATTGTTTAGAAAAAAATGAAATTTTAAAAGATTGATACTTATTTTTGCAGGCCTGTGTATATTGACTTAATCACCATTTACCACGCTTGCGCAATGCGAGTGATCACAAACCCGGGCTATGCATCTAAAAATCCGAATCACCCTGCACCACGTTATCGTGCTTAACTACAGATTAATAATGGCCAAACGATTAAGACAAAACACTACGTGGAAGTGGCATGCAAAATTTTCAATACAAAACACAGATCAAAAACAGAAAAACGACGTTTCGTAGTCCCCTGTTTCCTCCTTCAGAACTGGACCAATTTTATGTTTTTTTCAGCATCAGTTAAAGAAAGAGATTTAGGTACTACGTTTGTATGTTTAATTTTTTTGCATCAGTCATTTATTTAACAAAGGAGCCTTCAAAATTTTACCGAAATCACTCCATTTTAAGGCGTCTTTAGAAACATTAGGTGGCTGGTTTAAAAAACAATTAAACATACAATTTTATTGTCGGTCACCGCACCTGTGACCACCACGGCGCTTAAAGTTTTAACCGATGCTGAAAAAGTAATAAAAATTGGTCCAGCTGAAGGAGGAAACAGAGGACTACAAAACGTCGTTTTTCTGTTTTAGATCTGTGTTTTGTATGAGAAATTTGCATTTCACTTCCACGTAGAACGGAGTTGAGGCGTTTATATCCAGAAAAAAAAATAAGTAGGTAAGTAAAAAAAAATATTATAGTCAACAGAACTTATATAGTGTTAGTCTTGCGTGTTCTCACGTAAAGGTACTTCGTTCTACCTCAGAAGCACCACTATAGTACCATGTCGTACTAACATAACGGTTGTACGAGCACGATCCTTCTTAGCGAGTTAGTGCGACATAGTACTACAGTGTGTACTCTAAGGCCGACCGTACCTAGTACCTACATACCGCACGCACTTGTGCATACGAAATGCAGATGGATTGCTGCACTACGGGACAATGAGTTCGTTAGCAAGGAGAACCCTCTTTTGAGGGTGTCACTCCAGATTTGCAGCACTACACTCCACGGGTACACTCGACAACGTAATATCAATTCTTACAGCCCGAGAATAGAGCCTAAAGTCGTATACCGAATAGTTTATTCATTTGAAAGTGCCAGTAGGTACCTACTTTGAGAAAAATGTAAAGTATCTTTTGATGACGAACTACTCTTCGCCTAAACTCAAATGTTGTGACGATAGAAAATGTGTCCGTCAATGTACCATTGACTAGAGTGTACTTAAAGGTTTGTAAACTAATTATTGATAATTTATACATCTGGACATCAGAAGCATTTGGTCGGATGTGCAAATCAGCGAAAAATTACTTTTTGTACCAACGATATTCGGTTCGTTGAGCTCTTTCTACCCATCTTGGAATCATATTTCTATCTCATTCTGTTGCTAAGATATCACAGGTGTATAATGTCGTATGTTAGTTCTTATTCTAATACATAGAAGCATAATGACTTAAGCATTACAATCGTCCTTATACTTTTAATAAAAGTATGCATAATAAGTCGCAAAGATGGTTACACCTTTATGCTTCCATTAGAAATTGACCCAGAAGACGTTTCACGAACGATTGTATTTGTATATAAGACGTTATGCATCTAATTTTGTTTTGTTAACACATTGTATTTACTGATAGGACTTTCTGCTCTCACAAATAAAAATAGAATCATAGGCTCAAAGTCACATACGATATTATGCTTCAAAATAATATTTTAAAATTGTTACTCCCAGTGGCGATACGATATTGTGCCCCGAATAATTTTAATATTTTCGTCTATAATTTAAAACGTATGTAAGATAAGTGTGGATGCTTTTGGCTCACTGCATTATTTAGCTAATTTCAGATCAGACACACTCGGTGGAGTTCGGGCGCGGTCGGTTTAAGTCGTAACTATAGACAAACACCGGCCGGCTCGCGCGCTTTTGCGTCAGTAATGTCACATGAGCGCCATTTTTGTTTGGGGTCAAGGCAGTACGCGTTAATTTGCTGTTAAAACTTTGTTTTAAGTTGTGATACAATGCTTAAAAGTATAATAAGTGGATTTGAACTTGCCATCAGCAAAAATACATGTGAAATTACGTGAAAAATGGACGAAGAAAATGAAGTTGTAAGCATAATTTAATTAATATTCTACTACCAACTTATTTCATACTTTAACAACAATTTAACTTTTGTTGGATTGTTTTAAACTACAATGATTGTTTTTTGTTATAGCATGAGTTTTACTCAGTTAAGGGGCGACATGTAGAAATGGCAGAGCGACTGTATATCGGCCTGAGGGGTCGCGTGTGGTGGTAGAGCGGAAAATTTCCTCACACTGTTCCTCCAGGGGGTCAGTATGAGTGTGAGGTTCAGGTAGGGGTTCTTTAGACTCCCAGAACCGTTCCAGACTCTTACTTACTACTTAATGTCATGGGTTGACACTTGAGTCTGGTTGTGAGCTGAGTTAGCATGTTGCGCAGGCTGCGCGTACAAATCCTCAATCTTCTATTAATGCGAAGTCGAAGATCATGCCGAAGGCTATGGACTTGACAGGGCCCAACGAGACCTTAGTCCCGTCCAATACCTGACCAAGAACGTCTGACCCAAATAAGAGGTCGATCGGGATTGGTGTGTGGTAGTGCTGATCAGCCAATGGTACGCGTGGCTGGCCTAATTTGTGTGAGATGTTTGGTAACTTCTCCAAGGGAAGGTAATCAGTGACATTCTTTAAAATAAGAGCTGTAACTGTAATTGTAGCAGTATCATTTTGCGTGGGGCGACATACTATTGTTATTGCCGCTTTTGACTCATGTGTGTGCTGATATCACAAACATTATAAAGAGCTTAATGGCAGAAAAAGGAGTGGCTTCAGACCGCATAGCCAAAGAATGGATTTATAGAGATATTATTACCACAAAATTCAATATGAGCTTCAAACTGTCTTCAGTAGACTCCTGTGATGATTGTAATTCGTTTCAAAGGAAAATTTTTGATGTTACTGATCAAACAGAAAAATAACAACTGATTAAACAAAAAAAAAGAGCATGAGAAACTGGCTGCAAAAAAGTATGGATTGAAGAGGCTAGATAAAGAGGAAGGTCGAGCAAGTTAGGGAAAAAACATAGTTTTGATGGTTGATATGCATGAATGTATGGCTACGCCGAGTTTAACGAACTCCAAATCTTTTTATTTAAAATATTTGACTCTGAAAGCAACGTTGCAACTTGCAACTAACATGATATGGTCGGAAAACATAGGTCCGCGAGGAGGAATTGAAGTTGCTTCCTGTTTGGTCAACGTACCAACGTGTCAACGTACGGCTGAAGAAAACCATGATATAATCTGGTACAGAGGGCATAACTATTTGGTCCGACAATTGTGCAAGTCTAAACCGCAATACGATGGTTGTCATGGCCTACATGTGGCTGATGCACAAATTCCCTCATATAAAAGTCATCAATCACAAGTTTATGCTTAAAGGACACACACATGGAGGTCGATCAAGTTCACTCCCAAATCGAAAAAAGAGAAGCCACTCTAAACCATGCAAATTGCAAAACCGAGAGATTGGTCGCAATTTATCAGAACTTGTGATGGAAAAAGAAAGTTTCATGTGTTTGACATGGAACTATATTAAATTTCATAGATTTTACTATGTTAGACAAAGAAACGCGTCTTTCGTTTAACGAAAAAAAACAGCGATGGCAATGACATAAAGATATCTGAATGCGTTTGGTTTCAACTGCGAAATGAAAAGCCGGGTATTTTATATTTTGAACATTCTTTTGAAGATGATTTCCCACAAATCTCATTTTTCGGAATGCAGCCAGAAACATCAGCTATCCAAATGATTTGTTTAATGTAAGAAACGTGCAAAAACCAATATCGGAAGCGAAGTATCAGGATATACTAAAACTACTTGAGTGACTCCCTGGAGAGTATCGTGCATTCTACGAAAATTTACCTCACCATGACAGAGAGACTGATTTTCCACAGAATGAATAAAACAGGCTCATAAAGATAAAAATAACAGTAATAGTTTTGTTAACGTAAATATTAGGTGATGTTAAGTTTGATTATGGACTATTTAACTTGGATTTATCAATAAAGCTAACAAGACCCTGTTGATTAGAAGTACTCAGGAATTTTATTTGGCCCTTAAACAGGATCTTCGAACATGAATTAATGACTAAGTCGTAGATTAGCGCGTTCGGCTTGCGATCTTGCTCGCTAAGCAACTTTCGCAATGCCGGGTCGCAGGATGGGTGACCAAATTTTAAAAAAAACATCTCGAGCTTCTCCTTGCTTCGGAAGGCACGTTAAACCGTCGATCCCGGGTTGGTTAAAACCCACCAACCCGCATTGGGCCAGCACGGTCGGTTATGGCCCAATATCCCCACGTGCTATTGTACACGTAGGAGGCATGTGCCCAGTAGTGGGACGTTTATAGGCTGTAGATGATGATGAAACAGGAGCATATAATATATACGTATTTCAACATGTATTACAAAATGTTATCATTTTCTAGAGGCACAATAAACGTTTACCAGAAACGCGCCAGGGTTATGAAATTAAATTATTAGCATAAGGTTATATGTCAGTTAAATCAGTGGTAGATACTGGGTAATTCATTTTTTGAGAAGCATAAAGTCGTATGTCGGAGTTATTTTAAAAAACCTTATTTTTTCTTATTCTTCCTTGTTAGGGTGGTAGAAATAAGGTATTTTTCTTATAGACAGATACATACTAATTTAAAATTATATCAAAGAAATTAACAGAATTGCTGATAACATTTGAGAAATCAAATTCAAAATAACACAAATTTCTATTTGCTCTCCTGTAAAGTTAGCAAAATGGCATATTCGACCAAATGCTTCTGATGTCGAGACATATAATCATGACTATTATCCCCGAAGGATTAGTCAGAGACTAGGCAATGAGGACCGCAAAAGCAGTCATCTACCATAGTCCACTTTTCACCAAATAGCACTGCACAAAGCGTGCTCAGCGGGACAGGTGTTGAACCTATCGCCGCTCTATGTTGTTGGATGTATGTGCAGTCTTTAGTCCGTTAGTCGCCTTCTACGACACCCAAGGGAAAAGAGGGGTTGGTCTTATTCTTTCACCGCTACGCTATTCTACCATGGTTACGACACACGGTTAATTAACAATTCTTTGTGAAAATATCACTGTGTCACTCGAGTTTTTACTGTTCTTTAGAGGAAAACACCATTTTATGTAGTTTTCTTGTAAACCTCTTTCAAGAAAATATAAGTCTGAGTGACACCTAGATAAGTAGGTAGGTACCTATATTTTGTACAAATCGAATCGAAAATTTGTTTACAAACATTCTCTATCGATTGAGACTAGCTAGGTACCTACTTTGATTGTGTTAGTTTTAATGTTCAATTTACTAACCCGTAATCTTGGAGAGGAACCTCCTACCGCCGAAGCGTAATCTTTTTTTTTTTTTTTAATTGATTTTACTTATAGTTCTTTTAAGTAAATTTATCCTTGTGTTTTCTATAGGGCATGGGTATTTCTCTTGCATAACAAGAGCTACTAGGGAGAAAAGGAGGGGATTTGGTCGCAGGAATAATTTAAGGGAATTATTGGATAGGGGATAATTTAGGATGTTGAGTTTTCTATGGGAATTTAGGGATGACGATAAAATGAAGCTACTTTGTAAATGTTTTGCTTAGACTTAAGGTCTTTGCCTATTTCAAATTAATTGCGGGTCGCTATTTGGGTGGGAAGAAAAATAGAAAGAAATGAAGAGGAAGAGAAAGGGAGAAGGAAGGAGAAATTATTTGAAGTCACTGGATAGTGTTTTTATAATAAAAACTGCAGTGGTCCATTTTTAGGGGTATAATTTATGTTTATATTTATTTAGGTTTTCAATTTCTTAATAATTTTGTTTTAAGCTATTAATTTTATTTTTAAGGTTTAGTTTATGTTTCGATTATTAAATATTGATTTAAAAATTTGTTTTAGTTTTATTATAGATGTTGGTGGAAATAATGGTTTTAAGATTTAGTTAAGGTTTTAGTTAAAGAGATTTTTATTAGTTTATTTTGTTTAGTTTATTTGTCTTAGTTTTAACGGTTTCATTAGTTATTTTAATTTTTGATTTAGTTTTATGATTTAGTATTAGTTTTAAAATATTATTTAAGTTTAAGTTTTATATTGGGTATTGTTTATATTAATGTTTTTGTTTTAGGTAAGTTAAGTTTTAATTTATAGGGTTTGTGTATTTGGTTTTTATTAGTTTATTTATTTTATTTATTTGTCTATTATTTAAGTTTTTAGATAAGTTTAGTTTTAATTTATTTTAAGTTTAGGCTAAATAATATTAGTTTATTTGTTTTATTTATTTGTCTTAAGTTATTTAATTATAAAGGTAAGTTTAGTTTTAATTTAGTTAAAGTTTAGGCTAAATTGTTTAGTTCCCGTAGTCAGTCTGGCTCTGCAGGCGCAGAACCATTGACTTAATACGGGGGCACTCACGGGCGTTGGTGGCGTTGTGGCCGGTGTCGATCCTTGTGCCCATGCGCTGATTATGAGCCGAGCAGTTGTAACACTTAGGCCTCTGGGTCTTGTTGGGGCATTCTGGTAACTGATGGCCCGGACTAGCGCAATGGGCACAAGGTCGCTTTTCAGCCGTACACTTCGCCTTAGTATGGCCGTATTGGAGGCATTGGTGGCATTGCACAAAACGGGAGAAGTCCTCCACGTGGACCCTACTGTGGTCCACGCAGAGCCTCCCGAGAGCGAGGATGACTTTTCGCATCTCGGGAGTGACCTCAATCACCGCGTTGTACAACGCCGGGTTGCGATTTGAGGTCAGGAAACAGATGCGGGAAACCTCTACGTCATTTTGGGCGACAAGGACCTCCGCTAACTCCTCGCGGGCAATATCTTTCGATATGCCCTTTAGGATAATCAGCGGTGGTCTCTGCTTCGCCTGTTCTGCGGCGAAGTTAGCGCTCGATGCGTGGCGGGCTATCGTTTCCTCGCACTGTTTCGTGGTCTCAAATTCAACCCGTAGTTTGGAGTTAGGTAAAGGCAGTATTTTGACCGGGGCGTATTTGAGCCTCCGGAAGCTGATCTCCTTCTTCCACTGAGACATCACCTCCGGAGGCTTGCGCGAGCAGTCGTATGGTGATACCAGGACCGCGGGGTAGGGTTTGGGTTTTTTTTTTTTTATTTGTAAATTTTACTAAAGTATACATTTTATTAAATATGTACAGTGTCACAAAAACCAATTTTGGTTTTACCGTACACTGCCGATGTTTGGGGTTGGGGCCTCGCAACGACGCTGGCGTATGAGGGAGCGTTCAGGAGTCCAGCTTCTTGGACCGTGTGGGCAGTGTGAGCGCCGGCCGACGGACCCAGGACGGGAGGGTGCTCCTTCAGTGCGGCTGTCACCATGTTACCGGTCAACCGCACAAGGTCTTCGAGACGCGCCTGCTGCACCATCATCTCGTCGACCTTTTCAGAAACCTCCCGCCGGATCTCCGCCGCTGCCTCGCTCTGAATCGCGACTACGGCGCTCACGCTGTTGTCCAGCTTGTGGCCCAACTCCCTTACGCTATCCTCGCTTATGTGTTCCTGGGTGGAGGAAAACTCCGGTTCAGTTTCATGTTGCGACTCCCACTTGTCCCTCAGTCGGTTCAAGCAGCTCTCGATGTTGTTGGTAGCATCGAGGATCCCCTGCTTGTTAGCCCTTGTGACCGACTTTCCCGCGTTAACCGCCGCGTGTAACTGGCCGCAGTAGCGCCTGACCAGAGTTTTAAAGGCCGCCATGTCGTTCACCGTCATGTAGGACCTATGTACCACTCCCGGCGTCTCCGGCTCACTCGTTTCACCCGGCTGTGGGCTTGTAAATGCCACATTATGCGCCATACTGAGTTAGGTTAGGGTTAGGTTAGGTGATTTTCAAAGTTGATTTTTAAAAGATTTTTGTTAAGAAAATTTTTGCGAAAAGTTTATATTTGTGTGTTTTTAAGTTTATATTATGTTAATTTTAAGTTTTGGAATATTTTAATTTTTTGAAGTTTTGGCCGAAAATTTTCTAAGTCTTTTTGGACTTTTTTGTTTTTGGGTAAATTTTGAAAATTTTTTCGAAAGTAGTCTTTATAATTCTAAAAAAGCTTATAATAGCGATTTGGTGGATATTGGGTTTTTCCTTGAAGGAAATTTAAGAGTTCGAAGCGTAATCTTGGAGAGGAACCTCCTACCGCCGAAGCGTCGCGCGCTGCCCTGCCTCGATGATTTGTTTACAAACATTCTCTACCGATTGAGGCTAGGTACTTTGATTGTGTTAGTTTTAATGTTTTTATTACTAACCCGTGATCTTGGAGAGGAACCTCCTATCGCCGAAGCGTCGCGCGCTGCCATGCCTCGATGATTTGTTTACAAACATTCTCTATCGATTGAGGCTAGGTACTTTGATTGTGTTAGTTTTAATGTTTTAATTACTAACCTGTAATCTTGGAGAGGAACCTCCTATCGCCGAAGCGTCGCGCGCTGCCATGCCTCGATGATTTGTTTACAAACATTCTCTATCGATTGAGGCTAGGTACTTTGATTGTGTTAGTTTTAATGTTTTAATTACTAACCCGTAATCTTGGAGAGGAACCTCCTATCGCCGAAGCGTCGCGCGCTGCCATGACTCGATGATTTGTTTACAAACATTCTCTATCGATTGAGGCTAGGTACTTTGATTGTGTTAGTTTTAATGTTTTAATTACTAACCCGTAATCTTGGAGAGGAACCTCCTATCGCCGAAGCGTCGCGCGCTGCCCTGCCTCGACGCCACAGACAAGTGGTCTGTGCTCGACGCCGACCGACGCCTCCGTAGCCGAGTGGTTAGTGCTATACTATTAGTTATTCTGTGGTGCTATTACCGATACCCAGGTACAGGTCCAATTCCAATTCCCAGGACGGGCAAAGTGTGGTTCATTGGGTTGGGTTTCCCAAAGTGATCGCCAACCCCCGTTTTCCGAGCATAGCTTGGATGCCACGTGACTAATTCATTATCCATCAGCCTTTATACGTCCAGCTGTTGAGCACAGGTTTTCCCACGGAGAACATCACATGAAGGCGTTAGGCTATACGTAGGTAAGTAACTCTTACCACGCTGCTGGCTCATCATTGCAAGTTGGTGGTTTATAACGAATGCCATGTTTTTACCATTGAAAATAGTTATTGAATATGGTGGATGCAAATAGCCTGAGACGTATTTTTAGCCATAGCTCCGAGGATTTTGGGAGGATCGAGATGGGAATAGTACCAAGAGTTGAGGAATTTAAGTGATACAAATGCGTGCGTTTGAATTTTGAAAATCAGCTATTAATTTTTTTTAGAATTAGGGAAAATGTAAAAAAATCGGGCTTTTTGGGGGGTTTTTTACTAAAGAAAATGTTATTCTGTGTGTTGTACAGTCTTATCATTCGTCTTGTAATAGTTGTGTACAATGATATTTTGTATAATTTTATGGAAGTACTTATATCTCAATAAAATAACTTATTTTTGTGTTTTTTGTGTTAGAATACCTACATTCAAAATATTATAAAAAATTCACAGATCTCATGCACCAGACGACCTTCAAATAGCTTTGGAAATGAACTTCGGTAATAAAGAAAACAGAAAATCTATTTTATTCTTCAAAATGTTTTATTTTAATTCGTAATGGAAAATACAAAGGTTTCAATACTACATAAGCTATATAGGCGTAGTCTACAGCTTTGTTGTACGAATATGTAATGTACTACATCAAAGCTTTGTTGTAACATGTACTATAGGGTAGGTAGGTACTATTTTTATTGTACCTACTTTAAAAAAAACTAATTTACTTTAGAAATAATAGAGGTTTTAATACTACTTCTACACTACCTACATATACCTACTACAGAAAATAGTTATCATTAAACATATATTATACATTTATTTAAAATACAGCAATTTCAGTACTACATCAATTCTATCTACTATAGCTTTGTTGTAACATGTATACTTATTTTATTGTACTTTAAAAAAACTAATTTACTTTAAGAAACTATTTTGTTCAAATAATTTTCAGAGTTTGTTTGTTTACTGGCTTACTTATTAACGCACTGCCGGAACCACAGGTCTAATTAAAAAGCTTAATTTTCAGGTTTCACGCAACAGCAATACTTAATTTTTTTTAAAATATTACGGAGATTATAATAATTTTCTTTATTTTCAAACATAGACTATTTTCACAATTTATATTATTTTTTATGGTTATTTAAAAAAATTGTATTAGTATTAATAAAACTACAAAAATATAATGAATACCATGACAATATAATATCGAAACCCCGAATATATTACTTCAAAAACCACGCGCCCGAGACGCACAAACCTTGATCTTAAAATCGTCATAACTCCCAAACTTATTTCCCGAGATATAACCTTTCTGAACATGTACATGTTGAGATTATGTAAAAAATATCATAAATAAAAGTAGATATTGGGCCCAAAAGGTACACCAAAAAATTGCCATATTAGAGCATTTTTTTTAATTTATGAAAGAAATAAATATATGAATAAATCAGTTTTATTTTTTGTAAATTATTAATCTCGTCAATACAAATATTTTGACATCTCAATTAACTATATTGACCTAGAAATAACGGGAAAAACGGCATGTCGCACCTTTGTTGAAAACGCTACAAAAAACATTTCCAATGTAAAAAATTTCATAAATTTTTGTTTTCAATAATTCAATAATTTTTTTTTCGGTGAATCGATACATCGCGGTAAATTAAAGTTTCGTAAAAATAAGACATTGTTCAATTGAGTGATCGGTTTATAATAGTTTTCGTTGAAATGATAATCGGTAAAACGGCTGTCGGGATTAAATAGGGAACCCCTAGTGCAAGCGATATGGTACATTTACCTTACATAGATTCAGGACTATTATCCCCGAAGGGTTAGTCAGAGTCTTCTACCATAGTCCACTTTTCATCAAATAGCGACTGCACAATTACATATGTGCTCAGCGTGACAGGTGGTGGGCCCATCGCCGCTCTATGCTGTTGTTGAAAGTATGTGCAGTCTTTAGTCCGTTAGTCGCCTTTTACGACACCCAAGGGAAGAGAGGGAGTGGTAGTATTCTTTCACCGCTATGCAACACAGTTTTCTGAACTCGAATTTAATGAAATAAAATCATTCTGTAAAATAATGTAGGTAGATAAATATTTCAGACTAAGCGTTAAAAACATAGGTAAGTACTTATATTAATATGTAGGTATGTAGGTAGGCTTAACCCAGATAAGCCTACTGTCCTAATAATATATATGGTCACATAAAAGAAAAAAAATATTTGAAATACTGAAATATCTACGCTTTTACTGAATTTACCTACCAACATTGAAGCAAGGACTTACGTCATTTATTTCCACAATAGTGCGCCTACACTGCTAGGGCCCAAGTCTGCTAATTTACGAATGGCATAATTGAATCGCAATTGGATCGCATTGAAATTGTTTGACACATTTGGTATTCTTAAATGAACCAAATGTGTCAAACAATTACAATGCGATCCAATTGCGATTCAATGATGCCATTCGTAAATTAGCAGACTTGGGCCCCTGTTCAAGCCCATTCGATCAGTCGATTGTCTCGTCGCATATCATTCGTATTGTATTCTTGATAGGTTTCCACGTAGGAGTGCCAACTGCCAATTAGTCATCAACTGGCTTATGAAAAGCCCCTGTACATTGTAAGTACCGCTGGTTGGAATTTCAGAAGCACTTTTACATTCGATGGTACCACTACAACAATTTTATTTGTTTGTTAAGATTTTTTTCAAGGTAGGTAATATTGAAAACATACCTTTGTAAGTTCTAGTAGGTACTGGTGCTTATGTTATATGCTTGCTTGGTATAAAAGATAGTACCTACCTACTTACTTACTAAAATTCGCATCTATCGTTTTTAGCAGGTCGAATAAAAGTTACTTTTAAATTATTATTAGGTATATTACACAAAGAAAATATTATAATTTATATACATCCTTTATTTGAAACTCAAACGCAAATCGTTTATTATTTATTTATTTAGGTTTGCCAACATTTGTGTACAACAACACTATGCTTACTTAAGGCTGGCCTCACACAGCCGGAATGGCTTGCTGAATTAAGAATCTGAATTCAGAAAGGCCGGAATACCATACATTATCAGTATGCTCCACACACATGCTGATTTTTTCAGAATCTGAATTTCTCAGATCGATCTGAAAGAATGATGCTGACGAGCGTCCGGAATTCCGGATCTGAATATTTAAGATTCTGAATTCAGAACGCGCGTATTCCCATACATTTTATATAGAGCGGCACACACATACTGGAAGATTCTGAATAATTTCAGTGTTGCCATTTTTAGTAGGATCCTGCTTTTTTAGCATTTTTAAAAGTTAGTTATTTATTTTGTATGTTATCTTATTGATTCCTTGCTTTAATAGTGTTTAATTTTCGATTCTTAAAAATTATAATGGTAATTATAGCTGTTTTGGTGCATTTTTATAAACAACGCTTAGCAGTTTTAGCAGGATTTACCATACATTTTTTTTTTATATTTTTTTTTTATTAAATTTGATAGCAATATTCTTCTATTGAAACTCGTTAATACGGTTAAACTAGATAATGGATAAATACAGGGTCAATTTTGGACCCCCCGCCAAATTTTTTCGCGTGATCCTATAGCAGCAGTACAGCCAAATAATCAAATAAAAAAACATATTTTTTGTCACATTTTTGTCTCAACTCATCCTTAAGAAAATTAAAATCATTGTCACCTATCAAAAATCAAAATCAAAATCAAAATAACTTTATTCAGTAAGCTTAAATTAAGCGTTTTGAATCGTCAAAATTTTTTTTTTTTATATGAATGGATGGATAGGCACAGGAAGCCACCCACCCACCCCACCCATTCAGGAAGTCTTTTAGCTGTGGAGAAGAACGGGCACAACAAACTCCACAGCTTTATAATAATATAGAGGTAACGACATTTACAAAACAATATGTCGTTACCAAATTATACAGTCAATAGTCATAAAACAATTATATAAAATAAAAGATAAAAACAAAAGAGAATCTACAAGTTTTACTCGGGCACTATGAACGCATTAGAACAATGTATGCGAAACTAGAGGAATGTTAATTCTATGCATTTTTGTCATTGATGTAATCGCTTACAGTGTAATAGCCCTTTTCTAAAAGTCTGTCCTTAACATGTGTCTTAAATTTGTCAAAGGGCAAAATTATAACATCGTTCGGGATTTTATTGTAAATTATGACACTTTGTCCCATAAATGATCCATAAACTTTCTGCTGCCTTACCGCCATCTTTTAGCAAACGACTCAAGTTCTACTCAGTTCAGTATAGGTTCTGAAATTGAATCGCTTAGATCCGTACCATCATCCTAAATAATCTGAGCCGCATTTGGTCCGATCGAATGAATGACCATTGTCGCTGGTCTGCGTGTCTAACCTTGAGAAAAGAAAGAGATGGCGCTACGTAGAATTGCTATAAGTGCGTCTCGCTTTCAAGTCAGCTTGAAGAGCGTTCGTAAACTACTTTTAAAAAGTTGCGGAAATAATCGGTTTTATAAACCTACTTTATTTAACGTAATATAATTTTAATGTTACTACAATCAATTTAAAACATTGTTTTGTAAAGTTTTGAGTAAAAAAGCACGTATGTGATACCTTTGTATCGATAATTTCAATTTTTTTTATTTACAAAGATTTGACAACACGAGTTTGAAACACAGAACTTTGAACGTACGTTCTGTGAAATCTGTCATTGTGAAGTGTACCACGTGTACACAAGTGTAGTCACCCGCGGTACCGCGGTGTTTAAATTCAAAAAATAAATAGTATTTAATCATTTTTTGGTTTAACAATGCCGTAAGTACCTATTTAAAATTGAAGTATTGCTTTAGAAAACCTAGTAATTTGTGTACATGTGTGGTTGGTTTACATTTTGTTCACATCCCGCGCCTTCGCAGTCTCAAACTTACGAACTCATGGAATGTGTGTTTGAAGTGTTCTCAAGTGGCTGTTTGTTTTTCAATAAGACATACCTAGTAGGTTTACTTTCTTTAGGCGTGGGACCTCGTCGTAGCAGCGTCGCAGTTTAAATATAAATAAAAAAAGTCTAATGTTGTTAAAATTAACAGTGTTGCGTACGTAGCGGTGAAAGAATACTACCACCCCCTCTTCCCTTGGGTGTCGTAAAAGGCGACTGACGAACTAAAGACTGCATACACCCAACAGCATAGAGCGGCGATTGGATCACCACCAGCTGTCACGCTACGCACATTTGCAGTCGCAATTTGTTAAAAAGTGGACTGGTAGAGGGCTGCTTTGCTGTCCTCATTAGGCAATGAAGACAGTCCTCTACCACAGACTAGGCAGTCTCTGACTAACCCTTTGGGGATAACAGTCATGATTTTATGTATGTATATTAAGCTAAGAGAATGTGCACGCCATGTATCCCGTGTGGCATAGCAGTTTAAGTAGGTACAATATAAATAAAATGCATATTCATTCAATAAGCCCATAAGGCCAACGGCAACCTCTTACCGAGTAATGACAATAACTCTTTTCCTTTGTAACATTAGTTTAGTTTTGAATAAAACTAATTTAACCTTGTACTTCTTAAATTACAGTACTGGAATGACTATAAATCCAAGCTTAAGTCTAGAGTGGTCTCTGTGCGAGTATCACTTTAACATACAGGTGGTGGACATCAAAAGTGCACCTATTGACAGATATAGAATAAAATTCCTCCAAATTGTAGGAGAGGATTTTGGTTCTGGTAATCCGGATGCCAGGGTTAAACCATTTCATGATGTGAGTACTTATCATTTATTTATTTAATTCAGTAACAGTTAATACATACAGTCCTATTAAATAATTCAATTGAAATCAATAAATAGAGAATCAGTATAATTTATTTTTAGCAAATTTCATATTATTATGATGAAGTGTATTACTTTTATAAAATTTGCCTTGTGAACAATCCTTCAGTTTCTTTAAATTCATCCCTTAAAAAATTTGGAAATAATTTAATAGGATGCCAAAATTTACTATAGAAACAAACATTCAAATTTATGAGTTATGCTAAACCCTGGCAATATAGCAATGGCATAGGATATGGAAATATTTTATTTATTTTAAAAATTGGAAGGAAATCACTTTTACTTTTGAATCATCGACTAGCAGCTGGTAGATAAAGTACAATAACGATTGTTTGTTTTACAGGCACCACCAGCAGACCAAAGTCAGCATTGCTCGAAAAGTTCATTGTCACAGTGGCCATACCCAGCACTACTGACTGTAGGTTATGACGCGCAGCAGCACCCAACAGCAACCCCTCCACCTGCGTCACCTGCTGTTCTTCTACCAGCGACGCCGCGTCGTCCACCTCGTCTCATGTCGCGGCGTGCCAGCCCCGCAGCCACCGCGGGCCTTCCACTCGAGCGACGATCTCGACGTACACCTCTCGCCGTATGCGGATTCAAACGCCGCCGCCTCGACAGCATTCGACGATGAGACTCGCACCAACACGGCAGAGGCTGAGACGAGGTGAACCACTGATGACGCAAGAGGCGGCACAAAGAGCGCTGGTATTAGACTCCAGTGATAGAACTACGTTGTCACGGAAGCAATTAAATGTCCTTAGATATTTAGTTAAGGATATAAGGGAAATAAAATAGTTATTTGTTATACAAGAGTGCAAACTTGCTTTTTAACCGCGTGCTCAATTTTGATGACCGAGCAAGCAAAGGATTCTAAAATTGAATCACGAGCGCAGCGAGTGATTCAAAAATTAGAATCCTGAGCGTTACCGAGGGAATCAAAAGAGCACGAGGTGAAAAATCTTTGCACTCGAGTGCAACACGTAACTTTTCATCCCACCTCAACGAGGAAATTACCAACCAAATTAAAAAAGTAGGTACACCAAAAAGGTTCCGAGTCTGAGTTTTTAACAATTTAAAAAGGTCGTATGATAAATCGGCACCATGGTGGAAGAAGAAAATAAATTACCTACACCAAAAAGGTTCCGAGTCTGAGTTTTTAACAAATTAAAAAAGGTTGTATGATAAATTCGGCACTATGGAGGGAGAAGTAAATAGGTTTAATGGTGTTTTGAATTCACAAACTTATTGCACACGATGTTCTAAATTCAATTTACTTTATTCTCTAGCAGATAAAAACGGCTTTTGCACTCAGATATCGAAGAGTAAAAATACTCTTTCCGAGATGGGGGGATGAAAAATATATTAAATTCACGATGAGTAAGGGTTTAATTTTAATTTGATAATTTAACTACATTGCATTATACATATTTAATATTAAAAAAATTAAAGGAATGGGCAAGAAACTTGTGCTAGGTTTTTAAACTAATATAATTTTACAATACAACTACCTTACCTACTTTAAATACTAAACTTAATAATAACTAAATGCTAACTCTACTCTAAAGAAAATATTTGATATCAGACAAACGGTAACTTAATATTTTTTTAGGAAACTAAGTATAAACAGTAACAATCAATGAATATTATCAACTTGTTATTTTTCATTTTAGGATGCCCTTGCCTGCCACAGACGTTGAATGAGGTCCTGCCTTGTAGCCTGTCCCATTTGCAAGTCAGGATTATTACCACAACTGGGGTTATAGACTTCTCCTCCTGGCTGCATTTGAGCTTCTTGTTGAAGTTCGGCATCGCTCAGTCAGACTTCTGTGTTTGCCTTGTTGCATATGTTGTGAAGGATTACACAAGCATTCACAATTGAGGTAGCCCGATAGTCCTCTCTACAATGTTCCTAGCCCGAACATGCATTTGAGTATAGTGAGCCTCTGGAGTGTTTGGCAATGCATTGACAATAGTCATAATGTATAGCCTTAATGGATACCCAGAATCACCTGAAACATTTAGAGATTAGGTAATTTATTAGTATAGAATTTTATTTTAAAAATTTAAACAATAGACTGATTAATACCAAGAATATAAAGGAAATAATGTCTCATTAATTTATAGTAAAAGAGTATTTAGTACCTATGTAAATTAACAATAATTATTAAATTATCTGTCTTGTGTGTTAAAATAAATAAAAAATGCTTACCAAGTAACCACACAGATTCATTCAGACTTTCTAGATGACTTTTATAGGATGCTTATTCCATATAAAAATATCATGGGTTGCTCCACCATAACTAGCATCAACACTAGTAATCTGCATATTGGCATCACAAATCTGTAATAAAATTGATATTAATAAAATTGTAGATTATTATTAATTTTTAACCACCTCTGTGGTCTAGTGGCTACCGGCTTCAGACCCAGAGGTCCTGGGTTCGATTCCCAACGAGGGGGGGGGGGGGGGGGGGTTACATCTTTTTGTGGCCGGTTTGGTTGGTAGGGCTGTTAAGTCTCCTGGCTAGTTTACCACCATCTTATCTAAGTCTGTCACCATAATAACGATGTTTATAGCATTGTTGTGTTCCGACAGTTTGAAATAAGATAGCCAGTTCCTCAGTGGTTGAGGATTCCGCTTCCACCTTCGTCCTTATCGTCACTTACGATCAGGTGAGAAGATGGCCAAGCACTTACCCGTTGTAGTAAGAAAACAAAATAATTTTATAACATACTTAAATGTACTCAAATTTATTATGAAAAGTAGCCTATTTGCTAACATCATGATTTTTGGAACCATTTCCACTGGAGGGACCATCACAGGACAATTTATTGACGGTAAATGACTTAAAATGAGTACTTAATTACGTTGTAGTAAAGAAACTCACCAATTGTACATTGAGGGAATGATAGTGTTTCCTGCAGTAATATCTTTCTTCATGTTGTGAAGGTCTGATTATAGCAACATGAGTACAATCAATACATCCTATCACCCCGGGAATGTTAAATTTCTTGTAGAACCTTGTAAATATTAAAAATGTTAGTTTAAATAGTCATAAAATAACAGACTTGTTATTTTATTATAAATGGTAATAAATTGAATGATCTCACACCAAATATTTTGTTTCAATTTATACAAGTACATATACATACATTTCATAGGTACAGTAAACTGTCCACTATTATGTTTAATTGTCTACTGTGGATGATAGGTTTGGACAGTTTGGACTTAGCAGAGTTATTTTGTCATTTATGTAAAAAACAAAGACAACCATAGTTTCAAGGATTTCCTGTTTAAATACAATCTTTAAGTCGGCTAGAAAATTGTAAATGAACACTTTAATTGTATATGTCAAATTCAAATTTAATTATTACTTACTCTGCTCTAATGAGAGACCTTTCTTGTTGATTTTTTTGGAAAAACCACATACTTTCTTCTCATTGCAGATGAATTTAGACATGCTGTCACCTGTGCTATATAGCCGATGACACTGTTTGTTGAGCCATTGAATGTGCACTGATACTACCAATGGGTCTCTGATAGGAGCCATTGGCATAAAACGACAATGCAGTTAAAACCTGAAATAGGCATAAAATAAAGTTTCAAATTGACATACAAATCACCTACTAAAACTATTTAACAGTAGGTAACACTGATATACTTAGTAAGTTTCCGAAAATTTGGCAGTGCTCTACCTACCTTTGTCTCCACAGACAGATCACTAGACCGTCTTGTTTCCCTGATCATTAGTCTTATTTCCTCGCAAAGCTCTTGCGCCAATGATTTGGATAGGCGATATTGCCGAATGAACTCTCGGTCGTCAAGTTCAAAAGCATCCGCCTGTACCCTTAGCGACATACGCTGACGCTTTCGCCTTAAATTTGACTCGCTGTAGTCATTCTCCAAGAACTCTAATTTGGCCCATTCATCCGACATCTAAAAAATAAAATATTGTAAGTCGATACCTAGGTGATGAATTATTTTCCTACAGCGGACATTTCTAGTTACTTAAATTATAATTACTTTTAATTCAAAGCGGTTGACTCGAACAAACTGACTGTTCAGATGTAACTATCATTGTTACTTCTCAGGATTGATATGGAATGTAACACCATTCGGATGGAACTGGAATTTAACACTATGTGGATGGAACTGACTACTCGGACCGGACAACCAGTTCTCCTTTTGATGTTGTGCAGGCTAGTGGGGGCTGGGAACCGAAATTTCGCGAAAGGTCTCACTATACCCGACCAGATGGGGTTCAGCACCCCGCCACGACAGTTTCTCGTGAAACAATAACACTAACTAGGATAAAAATAAAATTTTGCCACGCCTTTGGGTCGTCCAACTTACAATAAATGCATTGTCTTACAACTAAAATTACGGGTCTTTTGTTGTTATTCAATTTCGGTAAAGACAATGTCTATGAAAGCAAATGACCTTACATGTTTGAGCAAACAAAGTACTTAGGTACCTACCTATTATTTTCGGGATTTTATTGACTCCCAGGTGGCTGGACTATAGAGACCATTATGTTCGTTGTACGAAGTTCGTCAAGCCATCCTTTAGTTACTCACAATATTCTAAACACAAAGAATTTATTATTGTTAGGTTATGGAACGCATAAAACTAACTTTAAACTTAAAATATTTAAGTATAAATTAAATACAATACCTGATGAAGCTTTTTCACATCACTGGATACTCACGAAAACAATTTATTGTAATCAAATCCAACAGGAATAACACAAATCACTTATTCTATTCACTTTAGGTTAAAAAATAGCAACTTATTTTGGTTCGCTTTAAATGACAGCTACGCGTATCAGTTTAGGTCGTCAAGGGACGTGGTGGTAGCAAATTTCATACAAATTGAATGAACGAAGTCGTGTCAGCGATCCAACTTATAAGTGAATCGCTGTCAAAAAACGACTCTCCATCTGAGACGTTTATAAGACGTGGTAGTACGAATAAGCGATTCTATTCAGTTTAGGTCCTAAAATGAATCGCATTATGAGATGCTTATTTCTAGTATTTAGTTTGTGTATATCGCAATTTTTTTTTGAAATGAGTAATGTTTTGACGCACGTAAACAATACAGTTATAAATAAATTGTGATGCAACTGTAAGAATATTTATTTCTTTAAACAGCTCCTTAAGGGAGTCACGTGATCCTAGGTTATATATGGACCTTATTGCTCTTTTCTGTAAAATGAAAATGGTTTCTATATCTGCTGCTTTACCCCAAAGTAGTATACCATAGGACATAACACTGTGAAAGTAACTAAAATAGACTAATCGAGCAGATTCCACGTCTGTAAAATGCCTAATTTTCCTAACAGCGTAAGCAGCTGAACTAAGTCTCCCCGCAAGGGTGCTAATATGAGGGTACCACTGTATTTTTGAATCTAAGGTAATACCTAAGAAAACTGTTGAATCAACAAGGTCCAACAGTTCACCATTCAGTTTAATTTTATTTCCTATAATATTCTTTACGTTAGGTAGAGTAAAATTTATACATTTGGTTTTCTTCGCGTTTAATTGAAGATTATTAGTAGTAAACCAATTCAACACATCTGTTAGGGCACTGTTGATGTCATCAAAACTATTTTTATTTCGATCAGTCTTAAATATCAAAGATGTATCGTCAGCAAACAAAACAATATTGCAAAAGTTTTCCGCATAAAATGGTAAATCATTAATATAAATTAAGAATAAAAATGGACCTAGTATTGACCCTTGTGGGACCCCCATTAGCACAGAAGATCCGGATGATATGGATCCGTTCACGCTAACTTTTTGGATTCTGACGCTAAGATATGATTGAATCAATTTTAAGGCATCAGAGTGCACTCCATAGTGTTTTAGCTTTATTAAAAGGGTGTTGTATTCAACGCAATCAAAAGCCTTGGAGAGATCACAAAACACTCCAAAAGCATTCTGCGATCCCTCCCAAGCCTCAAATATGTGTTTTAGCAGAGCTACACCAGCATCAGTAGTAGACCTTCCCTTGGTAAAACCATACTGTTCACTGTGAAAAAGGTGGTTTATAGCGAAGTGGGAGCCGAGTTGATCTAAAATAAGTTTTTCAAAAACTTTACTAAGAGTAGGTAAAATCGAAATAGGCCTGAAATTGCTCGGGTCATCTTTACAACCCGATTTGAAAAGTGGCAGAACTTTGCTATGCTTCATGAGATCTGGGAAAACTCCTTCGTCAACACAGCTATTGAATATGACTACAAGAAAAGGCGCAATGGACTCGATAATATTATTAATAATTTTTGTTGAAATATCCCACAAATCACAAGTGTTTTTTATTTATAAAGATTTAAAGGATTTAAGTACGTCTTTACAGTTTACGTGTTTAAATTTGAACACTTCATTACACGTGGGTACATACTTTTTTAGCAGAATTTCTGCATTACTTGGTGAAGAGTTGAGTAACATAGTTGTGGCAATTGGTATATTTGTAAAAAACTGTTCAAAAGCATCAGCAACTTTATTGTCTTCACTTAAAAAGCTATTGCCTATTCTTAAAGAAAACTAGTATCACGTGGCTTTATTTTACCAGTTTCGCGGTTTATGCAGTTCCATGTTGCCTTTATTTTGTTATCAGACTTTTTAATTTTTTCACTAATAAATAATGACTTGGCACATGCACAAGCCTTCCTAAAAGTTTTCGAATACTTTTTGATATACTCTAGAAAACTTAGACTATTATTATATTTTTTCTGCTCATATAAGTCATACAACTTAGCCCTACTTTTATGTAAACCAGCTGTAGCCTAATCCCTAAATTTCATTGAAATATTAGTTTTAAACTTTTTAATAGAGAAAGTTTTATTAAATTCACCGTTTATAAGATCAAGAAAATGCTTGTAAAGAGCATCTGGATTTTCCTGTATAAATGGTAAACATGCAAGTTTAGCAGTTATGTTATGCTTGAAAATTTTAACCCGTTTCTCTGTCACTGGCCTACAAGATATTTCTTCTGAGTTAGGGTGTCCATATTCAGTAAAAGCTATTTTTTGCCCACAGTGATCTGAAGATAAATTAGTTAGTATGAACTTAGACTCAGGAGCAAAGTTACAAAAAAAATTGTCTAAGCAGGTTGCAGTGGTTGCTGTAACTCTAGTCGGTTCTCTAAATTGGTAATCCAAATCAAATGATTTAAACAACGAGATTAATCTTACACTAGTTGAATGACTGTCTAATAAATTTACATTGAAATCCCCACAAATTACTATTTTCTTTTTAGATTTACAAATCTTCTTAATTATATCTTCCATAGTGGCTTCAAAGACACTAAAATTACCAGAAGGACGTCGATATACACAAACAATTATAAATTTCTCTAACTCGACACATGACAGCTCAATAACGCGTTCAATAGAAAGGGAAACTACATCCTTTCGTTCCGTAATCTTATGTTTACTGTAATTAACAAATATTAAGGATCCGCCGCGAATTGCATTTGTTCTAGTAAAAGCACTGGAAAGCTGAAAGTTTTTAATATTAAAAATTAACTGATAATCTTTAAGCCGGTGCTCAGTTATACATAAAATGTTTATATCTTCATGTAATAAAAAAAGTTCAATTTCTAACTCTTTGCCGGCCAGGCCCTGCATGTTTTGATGAACTATTTTAATTTAGATAGGGCTGGCTTTTGTCTTACCTCTTAGTTTAAACTAGAGGTTGTGCAAGACTTATCAACAAAATTTACATTAGTAGAAATACTAACAGTGCGATAATTTTGTGTCGACATTGTTATACTACTTATAACTGTGTCTTTTAAATTATATGCTAGCAATGATGCTATCTGTAGCCTGTCTTTGTATATTAAATACATAGAATCAGTAGTCAACTTAAAACTAGATATAAATTTATTTGTATCAAAAAATACAATACTGTCACTGTGACGATAAGTGGAGTTATACAAAAGTAAGTTCAAATCAAAGATCTGTTTGTTTTGTTTCCACGATAAGTTACAGGCATAGAGAAAGGCACAAACTATTATTTTACAATGAGTTTTAGATTGTATATCAATTAAACTCTCTATGCTTTTTAAAAGGTCACGCTTTTTTATTGTGAGACTATCACCACACAGTATTAGAGCATTTGTTGAATGATTCAACTCCTGCTTGCTTAATGTACTTACTAAATTAGTGAATATTTGGCCTGGATTGCAAAAGTTTATAAACTCGTGGCTGAGTTTAGATTTAAGCTGCGGACCCAGGCCCTGACCTATCTTGTCAGAAAAGATAAGAGTTTTTCTAGACATTCCTTCAACAGAAGAATCTTTGTCTAAAGGTAGGTTGCGTTTTATTAACTTTCTATCACTCGATATATTATTATTATTAGCAAATGTAGCACAGGGTACCACTGGGATACCATTTATGACACTCTTTATGGGTGTTACGGATGGCAACAAATCTACTTGACCAACTAGTTGATTGTTCAAAAGAGAGTCATATCGTTCTGCATTGTACTTGCACAGATCTACTAACTCTGTGGCAGACTTAATGTGTTCTTCAATTTCTTTTTGCGACGACAAGTATTTTTTATTTAAAGTATCAAGAGACTCATGCAATCTCTGTATGTCAGATTGAAGTTGTTTGGTATCTCGATCATACACCTGTCTACTTTTTTTTAGTTTAGAATCGTAAATGTAATCTATGTCACCGCGGCCGCCTCTTTTTCAAAGCGCATGCGCGTGACCGCTATTTATTCACCCCTTCCACCAATGACGGCGCGCCGTTCGCTTTGACCGCGAGGGTGAGCGCACGCACCTAGAGATAGGATTTAAAAAACAGCCAATAAATTATATTTAAAAATAGAAAATATTTATTATTTTTACGTCAAATATTTTATTATTACTTTTCATACCCCATATTTACTTTTGGCGGGGGGTCCAAAATTGACCCTGTATACATAAACATAGAAAAACACCCAGACCCGAAATCAATTAAGAAAAACAGTTTTCTCTAAATTGACTCGCCGACCGGGAATTGAACCCGGGACCTCAGAGATGGCGCGACGCCAGATCCGGCGCGCTAACCACTTGACCACGGAGGACATCAATTGGTAGGAACAGCGAAAAAAAAATAGCAACCCTGGTTGAAACAGCAAGCGGTTAACGTCTAGGAGACGTTTGCATATGCCGGGAGTCACAAGACTACTGATTAATCTGAATTTTTAATAATGTGTGAGTGAAGGTGCCGGAATTCAGAATCTTAAATTCAGATTTTGAATTCCTGAAGCCATTCCGGCTGTATGAGGCCAGCCTTAAGCTAGCCTCACAGAGCCGGAATAGCTTGCTGAATTAAGAATCTGAATTCAGAAAGGCCGGAATACCATACAATATCAGTAACAGTAGGTATGCTCCACACACATGCTGATTTATTCAGAATCTAAATTTCTCCATACCGATCGTCTGGAAGAATGATGCTGACGAGCGTTCTGAATTCCGGATCTGAATATTTCAGAACGCGCATATTCCCATACATTTTATATAGAGCGGCACACACATACTGGAATTCAGATTCTGAATTATTTCAGTTGACAGCCAGTGTTGCCATTTTTAGCAGGATCCTGCTTTTTTAGCATTTTTAAGAGTAAATTTAAGATATTTAGTTTGTTTTCTTATTACACCTTGCTATAATAGTGTTTAATTTTCCTTTTTTACAACCCATGTATTTTTTTACGTTGTACTTTAATTCTTAAAAATTGTAAAGGTAAATATATAGCAGTTTTGGTGCATTTTTATAAACAACGCTTAGCAGGTTTAGCAGGATTTACCATTAATTTTATTTTTATTTTTTTTTTAAATTAAATTTGATAGCAAGATAAGCTTCTATTGAAACTCGTTAATATGGTTAAACTAGATAAGTAACGGATAAATACACATAAATATAAAAACACCCAGACACGAAATCAATTAAGAAAAACAGTTTTCTCTAAATTGACTCGACCGGAAATTGAACCCGGGACCTCAGAGATGGCGCGACGCCGCCGGGGGCCCCGGCGCGCTAACCAATCGACCACGGAGGTCGTCAATTGGTAGGAACAGCGAAAAAAAATGGCAACTCTGGTTGACACAGCAAGCGGTATATCGTCCCGGAGACGTTTGCATGTGCCGGGAATTACAAGACTACTGATCAATCTGAATTTTTAAGAATGTGTGAGTTAAGGTGCCGGAATTCGGAATCTTAAATTCAGATGAATTCAGAAAGCCATTCCGGCTGTATGCAAAAACAGCCTATTATTTATTCTGACGAAAAAGGAATCTGACGAATGTGTCCTACATCAGATATAGGGGGGCGTTAAATGTGTCGCGCTACAAATGTGGCACCACAATAATCGTAATACAAATGTATGTCTGGTGTGCGGCCTGCTTTATTGTTGATCGAAGATGGAACCCACTATTGTGTGTGACTAGCAGTGCTTCCACTTTCATGATTTCCTTTCCCTACGCCACAACTAACATTTCCCTTCTCAGGAATTTTTTCCTCTCAAAAAATATTCTATTAGTTAACTATCTAAAAAAAAAAAATTGTCGTCGCCAGGTGGGTGGCTTATACTATAATGGGGGGTTACGCGGTCAGCGAAAATTTTGATGTTGCGCGGGGCGGGGTCCGCGATAATTGAGGCGTCGAATTTACAAATGGGTTAAGTACCAAAAAAGCATAATCGTGATTTTGCTTTTCAAAGGTGCTATGTTGGCAGCCATTCCATATCAAAAGTGCAATTTTTTCATAGATGGCATTGAGTGTAGGTAAGTGACAAACTTTTTGTCTTTACAAATGGGACGTGTGTGTATCCGATGATCGTAGTAAATGTCAGGTCGGTCATCTAATTAGCTGTCGTCGTTTATGCTGTCATTTCAAATGATAAGATTTGTCTGATAAAAATATAAGAAAGTACTTTGAAAATAAGTGATTCAAGGAATAAAACTAAAAAAAAACTACCTATGAAAATCTTTGAAGGTAGGTACGAAAAAAGAGTTATGTTAAAGGGATAAGAAAAGTTATTCCGGCAAAAAGGCCACCTCTATGGTCAGTACCTACATTGTTATTGTTTAATTATTTAAATATTGTTTCATTTAATTTTACAACTGCGTTCAGCCAATATTTTTATTACAGAAAATATGCAAATGTAAGAACCGATGAAAAAAAAGAAAATACTTACATAAAAGAAAAGAGAAAAAAGAGAAAAAGAAGAAAGAAAATATAAGAAAAAAAAATTGGTTGCCTGTAAAGTCGGTATACGGGCGAAAGTTTTACGTGACAACGACTTTGAGTGGTAAAATAATTTTAATGTGAATATTCATTCGTATAGTAGGAAGAAGGATGAAATCTCTCTCGCTCTGTCTCTCTCGCTCTTAGGCGGGCTAACTGTGCTCGAGTGGAAGGGACGCGTGCCTTTCACTTTTTATGTCTGTCTCTCTCGCTCTTAGGCGGGCTAACCATGCCCGAGTGGAAGGGACGCGTGCCTCTCACTCGCTCTCATTGTGAGCGCATAACGTGAGCGGAGCGTAACGCAGTTTCTTGAAGTGTCACCCGGCAAACCAATTTATAAGACGTTGTCACGTCAAAAAAGTAAAAAAAGTAGAAAAGGAAACTTTTCTAGTGGAAAGTATGATTGCTTACTTACCATTACCACCAGAATATCAAGAATTCTATAGGAATTTGTGTAATAATTAAACTAGTTACACAAATTTGTCACAATGCAACATAGGGGTTAAGCACTAACTAAAATAATAATAATTATTTAAAAATAAAGGTACTTTGCTCCAATGACATTTGTTATGAAACTTAGCCCCAATGAAAGGTAAATATCTTGCATTTTGACCCATTTCTTAATTGATTTCATATTATTATTATATTGATATGTTCAAAAGTAATGTGATTAATAAATATAATATAAACAGTACCTGTTTAATTTAGATTTTGATAATAGAATGCCGCTATAAAATGATGACTAAAAAACAAATTCATTCTTATTTATTTCTCAATAATAGTTTTGGCATTTAGCTCATTTGTAAATTCTAAGCCTCAATTCGTAAGCGCCATTCACATTTCACATTCTTAGCAAAAAGTAAATAAAAACGTTTTTTTTTAACATTCCAAATCAGTCAAGAAATCGAAAAAGTAAATTCCTATGTATTTATGATTTTATAGGAATTATTATTGTAAAACACGGTCGTAATGTGTGGATTTATAAGAAAGGTGACCCGGCGGTTTATGCTTGGGTTGTATACTTTTTAATTTTTTGATCTGTAATTTAATATTTATTTCGCAGCCAATATCTGTCAACAAACGATAGTTTTACAGCCGCTAGCTGTCAAATCAAACATGACGTGACGGCATTGTTGACATTTCTCATTTTTAAAAGAAAAAGAATTATGGTTTATGCAGCTACGTTAGACATTTTTAAAGTAACGTCTGTTTTTGAAGACTCAGTGTTTCCATATAAAAAAATATTAATAATTAAATAAATCTTATCTACGATTCGATAAAAATAAGGCAAAACTTGGTTTAGGTTGTCGGGGTCAAAGTTGCTCGCGTCCGTAGGTTTACCCTTGAGACCCTACACGTGATCCCTGGGTGGTGCTAAATGAGTGACACCAACTGAGTGGTAGAGCCACGCTGCGTTGCAGCACACATTGGGCCGGCTCGCCCGGCGTAATACCACCCTCTCACTAATATTCGGCGTGAAATAATGGCACTTGGTGCTGTTGTGTTTCGTCCGACCAGTGAGGGTTCCGGAGGCCCCTTCCCCCCCCCCCCCCCCTCCTCCCAATTCCTGTTCCTTCCTTGAACCTATTCCTCCCTTAAAGGCCGGCAACGCGTCTGCGATTCCTCTGGTTTTGCGGGTGTCCGTGGGCGGCGGTGATTGCTCTCCATCAGGTGACCCGCCTGCTCGTTTGCCTCCCTCTTATATAAAAAAAAAAAAAAAAAAAGGTAGCAAATAATATTAGCTTTACTTTATTACCAAATTGTATTGAATACAAGTTAAGCATTTTTACTATGGAAAGTGCCGGTTCTCCTTTTAGAGGTAACTTCAGGTTTTTTTTTCTTTCGAGCCAAATGTTTCCAATCGCGTTTTGACTTCGTTCACCCCCTCACACATACGCTCTGTAATAAACATTGAAAGTTTCAGTGCGAAATATCTAATATACTTATTTGAATAACAGCTAATAGAAAACAGCTAATTTTTCCGTTTTCACCACCTAAGGCCCCCTTAAAATATACTGTATGATTGTGTTACGTTCGGTAACATGCAGTGTTCATAATTATCCTTTTTGGAGGCAGTTAAATTAAAAAAATACTAATGTTTTGGGTGAGATCAAATGGTACGTCAGCTGGTCCCCGTTTTGAGGCTAAAAAGGTACGTCAAATGTGTAAAAAATTAAAAAAGTATACAACTTAAGCATAAAACTCCGGTTTCTCCTATTCATCTCTTTCCCCTTTTCTTCCCCTCTGGACCCTAACTTCCCCTCAAAAGGGGAAGTTCCCCTCATTGTGGAAGCACTGGTGTCTAGGTACTACACATACTTTTTGTAGTGTGACAGCTAATGTCAATCAAGCGAGCAGTTGAACAAGTTAGTTTAAATGTTTTGCGCTAGGTGGCGCTGTTTCGATCCCTTTGTTTTGTTTTTTTTTATTTAGCAATTAGCATTAGTTTAACCATTTTTTAAATGTCGAAAATGGATATGGGATGGACAGCGAAATAAAGCTGTAATAATAAAAAGTCCATAGCAAATTAAGAAGTTTGTATTGCGAATAAAACTAATCCTAGTTTAGGTGTACATCGGAATTCTTACAAGAACTTACTTAGATCAATTTCATGATAATTTATTATTATCATAAATAAAGCATCACTGGCCGGACCGCAAGAGCGCTTGGCCCGCAATCCTTAGGTCCTGCAGTTGATCACGAAACAATATCCATCAATTGCAGCGATGGACAATGAACGATTTTAATTATTATGGGATCAGTATAGGATAATTTGATAATCCTACTAACCGTGAGCGTCAAGTTGGCAGGCACACCACGGAATTATTTATTTACTAGATCCTGTGGAATTAATAAGAGCTGGCACGACTGATGAAAACTACGACATATAGGGAATGTCATAGTTTTCATTAGATGTGCGTGCCGGCTCTCAGTTGCATAGAATAATAATAATGTCAGTAAAAATATTTTTGAATTCTAGAACAATCCTACTAATATTATAAACGCGAAAGTTTGTAAGTATGGATGGATGTTTGTTAGTCTTTCACGTAAAAACTACTAAATGGATTTGGATGAAATTCGGCATAGAGATAGTTTATAACGTGGATTAACACATAGGATACTTTTTATCCCGATATTCCCACGGGAACGGGAACCACGTGGGTGAAACCGCGAGCGCCCGCTATTAAATAATAATCCTAATAAAGAAGACATTTGTATAATAGATATTATAAGAGGTAAATAAGTAGCTTACAATAACAACAGATAACAATATAGGTACCTAATTAAAAATATACAGTGGTTTTATTGAATATTGGTAGACCAGGTAAACATATAAACTCAAATTTAATTGCAAACAAATCACAATCGGGTGCAGGTACGAATCTTGCTCGTGGAAATTTCTTATCAGTGTCTTTTGCCCAACAATAATTATTTAATTTTTTATTTGGTAATAATCCAAATCAGTAGGTAGGATAAATTAGCAGCGCCCACTAACGTAACGTCTCTAGAAATTCACTGCCACAGGCGGGATTCGAACCTTACTACTAGCCAGTGTATAGTGCCATAGACATATTATATATCGTCCTTGATAGTGCTCTTCCAATTAAGCTACTGAGCCAAGACATTCCACCAGCTCTTTTATAATTTCCTCATCTTTATATTTCTTTCTCTATATACTTACTCGCCTTTTTTATTAAATAAAACTAAATATTTAGACAAACTAAATCTTAATTTGAAAGCTAGCCTGTTTGTGCCTAGTCTTTTAATTGGCATACCCAAATTTTTATAGTTTTTTTTAAAAATCGTATTGCAATAAAAAAATAAATGGATGAATAAAATATGGATTAATTATACAGAGATGAGCATTGGATCATTTATCTAGTCTTAACAATATAAAGCCTAGTTCCCACCTGTACTATTAATTTAGTTGGATATTAATACATTGTTTATACAAAACTAATTTATAAAATAATCAAACTAGCAAAACAATGTACACGTTTGAACAACTAGCATAGGTGCAATCTAGGCTTAACAGTACAGGGCAACAGTACTTTAAAGTACTGCATTCGATATAGTTCCTTTAAAGGTATGCATAGAGTTGACATTAGAACGGCCATTTTCGCAACGACAATGACGTCACTGATGTTGTCTTTTTTAGTCTTCCCCAGCCGGAACTGCATCTTCCAAGCGCTTTATCAATTTCACTCTCAGTTCGGTTACGGCATCTCCTTTCAGCTGATCCTGGAATGAAAGAGATAAGTAGCACGCAAATTAATTTGTTGTTTTAAAAATTTACTAGATCCTGTGGAATTAATAAGAGCTGGCACGACTGATGAAAACTACGACATATAGGGAGATGTCATAGTTTTCATTAGTCGTGCGTGCCGGCTCTCAGTTGCATAGAATAATAATAATGTCAGTAAAAATATTTTTGAATTCTAGAACAATCCTACTAATATTATAAACGCGAAAGTTTGTAAGTATGGATGGATGTTTGTTACTCTTTCACGTAAAAACTACTGAATGGATTTGGATGAAATTCGGCATACAGATAGTTTATAACCTGGATAATCACATAGGATACTTTTATCCCGATATTCCCACGGGAACGGGAACCACGCGGGTGAAACCGCGAGCGGCCGCTAGTTTGAAATAATTCCATATTTGTAGCGCCATCCCATAAACTAACTAGAACTAGAGTGTACCTTAGTAGCAATCTGTTGAGAATTTATAAAATCATGTAAGGGAAAACCTTTTGGGCTTTTAAAGTTAGTGTGCTTCAGTAGATGGCGCTGTTTCAAAAAGCAAACAATTTTTATTATTCATTGTAGACAAACTACCAAATTAAAGAAATTACATAATTATAAACCAATTTTAATGAAATTTTCCATACGAAATGAATATACAAAGATCTAAACAGTTATCAGAAAACACTAACAATAAAACGTTTTTTCAGCGCTGAGTTTATGCAACTTTTAACTTTCTTTTCTATTGTGGACTTTAAAATCCATCATTAGAAAAATAACCCATTAACCCGCAATGGGCCAGCGTAGTGGGTCATAGCCTAATCGCCTTATGTGCTGTTCCCAGCAGTGGGACATATAGGCTGATGACAAGATTAGTCAGCAACAGAAGTACATACATACATACATATTAATCACAACGTTTTTCTCCGAAGAGTTAGTCAAAAACTAGGCAATGAGGACAGCAAAAGTAGTCCTCTACCATAGTACACTTTTCACTAAATAACGACTGCAAATGTGCTCAGCGTGACAGGTGGTGAGCCCATCGCCGCTCTAAGCTGTTAGATGTATGTGCAGTCTGTAGTCCGTTAGTCGCCTTTTACGACATCCAAGGGAAGAGAAGGGGTGGTAGTATTCTTTCACCGCCACGCGACACGGTTACAGAATTAACCCACTTGTTCCTGAATAAACTTTTTTTCAGTAATTGATCTGAAACTTTGTAAACCTAATATTTATGTGATAAATAATTGCAGAAAAATATTAAAAAAAAAATCTGATTTCCAGAAAAGCTGGAAAATGCCGTGTCGTAAACGACACAGTAGGGGAATCTACTACTTTGATAACTTAGTATGTAGATTTCAATAGACTTTATTTCTATTACGAAATACTCAATAAAATTCAAAGAAAATATCAAAAATATTTTTATTTCTACTTTTTTAAAGAAAATCTACTTATTAGGAGTATGATAAGACTCAAAACATGTTTTTGGATGTAACGTGACATTACATTTTAGGCAATAGAAATTAGCACTTTTGTGGCAAACACCGCATCGCAGCCGACCCTCCCTGTAATTTACTAAATGTCCATTGTGACTATACCGCAATGCCCCAGAAACACTTTGTGACGGACGTCCACCTTTACTACTCTCAGCTTTCTTGTTCCTCTCTAGAAGATTTACAGCGACATTTCTCCGAAATTTCAGGTGATCCAACTGTCCGCCGTTTTGCTTGTACAATTGCCATGCATTATGCGTGGCCATATCAAGACAGTGACTGATAAGAGCAAAATACCATTTCTTACCACGAATGCTAGTCCTGTAAAGGCCAATGTTCTGATCGGAACGGTCCACGCCTCCCATATTCTCATTATAGGCCTTAATTATGGCAGGTTGGTCTACAAGTATGTACTTTTTCTGCTGCTGGGAAAATCGTTTAACTTTGTTGACAGGCTGTACCTTTACAGCATTCGAAGCGGCAGTGACAACGCTGTTATCATTCCACTTACAAACAATTATATTCTCTGCTCTAGTGGATTTATATTTATACGTACCACGTTCAGATTTCTGCAATTCTTTGTTGGGAGGCAAGGGACATTTCGACAATCGGTTCTCTCTTATTGTTCCGGTAGCTTTTAGACCGCGTTTACCAAGTTCGTGAATAAGTGGGATGGACGTAAAAAAATTGTCGAAAAAGAGATGGAAAGGTGCTTCAGAATCAATTTTTTTAAGTTCATCGGCGAACTGCAATACAACGCTGGCACCCAGGCCCAAACTTTTGTACTCACTTTGATTGCTGCCTTGTTGTCCCTGGTATGGTTGAAACCAAATAACATATCCTAGACGCGTTGCCCCCACCCAAAACTTATAACCCCATCTTATAGGCTTTCCACGAATGAACTGTTTACATGGATGCCCACCATAATAGGGTATCATGGCTTCATCAATGCTATGACATTCTTGAAATGAAGCAAACTTCAAAAAATTGGCATTCAATAAACGGAAAAGCGGTTCCAGTTTTGAAAATTTATCATTCATATTGAGCTGTGTATTGTCACAGCAATGAATATTAGACATAATAAAACTAAACCTGTCCCTTGACATGGCATTGATAATAATGGGCATACCGCAATCCGAAGTATTTTCCCAATACATGCTTCGCCTTGGCACCACCACGTAACCACTATAAAGTAAAATGGCCAAAAAGCATTTCATTTCACTGGTACTAACATTACCTTCTTTATTTTTTTGAGCAGCATATAAGTTCGTATATTTCACTAACATTTCTATTACTGCATCGTCAAACAGGCATCCAAAATAATCAATGGGATCCATACTATTGGCTGGACCATGCATGTTTTGCCACAAATTGTGTGTCGGTCGAATATCTCTTGAGCTCCATGTATAGGTATTTTTTTTCGAAGTTAATAGCCTTGGCACGCTCCCTGAAGTAGACGCAATCGGTTCTTCGGCTTGGGCAGGAGTAGAAGAATTTGTTTCTGGCTCTGGTGCTAAAGAGCCCATGGAAAAGCTTTCAGGATCAGAGTCGATGCGCCGCCGTTTGGAAAGCTGTTCTAAAGGCAAGTTGTCATCTTCGCTATCTTCAGAATCTTCCTGAATTTCAGCATGTGCCCTCAGTTGAGATCCCGGTAGATTTTGAAGGAATACAAAATCTTCATCTCCAGAGTCCTCGTCCGTAATTTCAGCATTACAATTTTCTGGAGGCATGATAGTTATGGAGTCAGGGACTTCTATCTCATCATTTTGCTCTAATTCCTCCACTATCTCATGCAAAGTGAGGGGCATTCGTAACTTCCTGTAGCAAAATAAAAAGTATTACTTATAATAGCACATTTCCCTACCGTGTCTTTTACGACACGTACAAAAAAAAACTAAACTACTGGCTGAATATGTTATAAAATAACTAATTTTTTTCAACTTGAGAAGTCTATAAGAATCAAGCTATCGTAATTATATCACATACAAACAAACAGATGTCAATAATAATATATCATCTTACCTTGAATAACTCATCGTAAAAATCTCAAAATTCGTCGTTAATCAGCACAAAAATAATTAACTGCAGCACGCTAACAACACTTGGTAACAACTAACCGAGACCTCGATAGCCAAGTGCGACGTAGAAAAAAAAGTTCAAGTACCCTCATATCTCTCAACATTTTTATAAAGTTGGTGTGTCGTTTACGATACGGTAGGGTTAAGTGGGTTAATATACACATATTTGACAGTTCATGGTTCTTATTCCTAAAAAAATAAGGGTCAATAGCTGTCAAAAGAATAACTGTAAAGGCCTATTCAAACCTGAGCGGTATTCGCTACCGCTGTGGGTATAGCGGCAGCGAATACCGCTCAAGTCAATCTAGCCGCGGAACTTGATACTAAATACCTGAGCGAATCCCGCGCGGTATATACCTTTACCCACAGCGAATACCGCTCATGTTTGAATAGGCCTTAACTGTACAAGCAAGTTAAATAACATTATTCTCTTGTCTGTCACGAATACTCCTAGAGGTTGCTAACAATTGAATTTATATTGCGCCTGGTATTACGGCAGTTGAGCTCATAATATCATGATGCAAAGCTTTGCTCTCCACAAAATTATGTAGAGTACAAGTGCGATGTACGATCGAGGAAGTTCCTGGTCGACCACTCTTCGGCGGTATGGACTTGCACATAAGAGTAGAGATGGGATTTTACCGGGTAAATTCCCGGTAAATACCCAAAGTGGGTAAAAGGCGGGTAAATACCCATTTCAAGGTTAAATATCATGACATGGCAAATATGTTTAACATTTTATGTATTATTTACCTAAATCGTGTAATGTAGTCTAAGTTAAATACTTAAGTTTAGTTTAAGGCATAAGTATTTGAATATTTCCGCATGACATGGCAAATATTTCTAAAAAACAATGTTTCAAAAGCGCAGGCGGTTAATATAACAGAATAGAATTTCATTTATTCAGGCAAATTACACCCATTTACAAAAATACATTATAATTACATATTCATTAGAAGTAAATTAAAATTATAATAAAAAATGTATTAATTTTAAAAATTAGGCAAATTCACATCTATGCTAACTCGCTCGTGAACCATGTTACTAAAAATGTTTTGATGATTTTTAAATAAATAATTGGGTTGGCTTTTGAATTGAGTCGCCTGAATTTGAAGAAACTAACACTGTGGAGGGGGGGGGGAGGGGGGAGGGGGGTCTAAGGGGTTGTTAAATAAAGGTTTATTAATATTTTAACAGAATGGAACAGAAAAAATACTACTAAACCACGACGTGCTTATTGTTTTTACCCATGCTTTTGGGTATTTACCCACCATGCCCATCTCTACATAAGAGTAACTTTAAAAAAAAGTTATTTAAGGCAAGATAAGAGAAATATACAGTATTTTAGAAAAATGGACAGTATTTTATTTCTTCAAACATTAACAGTATGGCTGCGCTGCACCGCGCGGACAACGTTCGCAACTTTTTTACTTTTTAAACAGGTACCTATTGTAGTTACCAGTGCACAGTGATACTAAAACAGTATTTTAGATAAGTACTTTATTTTTGTTCAACAGTAAAAAGTTTAATGTAGTGAAAAACAGTATAATACTGTTTTTAAAGTATAATTGGCAACCCTACTTGCTCACTATCTATGTTCACGCTACGGTACGTACGCGTGGTCGGAATCTAGTCGAAAGTGGTCAAGCGGGGAACTTCCTCAAGTACCATAAAGAAATAATTTGTAATTTAATTTACCTGAACGAACCAGGAATGCACATCGAGCTGTACCATCTGCAGAGCACCCCTGATAGCACCGGGCATCAACGAACAGTACTTCACCGCAAAGTTCGATGGCATCTCAGCAAAGTCGCTGAGGGGACAGTGGTCCCACATGAGGGAGAACTCGTCACCTGCGCTGCTCCAATTAGAAATGGTCGGTGACATGTTTGCGTAGATCCTGAAACATAATTTTAATTTTGAGTATGTACTGCAAAAAAGACCTATACTTAAATTAAACTTTTTGAGAATGTCTCTTATTAATAAATAACAAATAGACCTCCCTCTAGAAATGTTTTACATGACTATTTTTCAAACAATTGTTTTAGTAGAGAGCACCTGCAATGCAATTGACGATCTGCTGCTATGATCGTATATTTTACGTAAAAAATTTCATCTTATTTCTTTCAGCTGTTATTATCGAAAACGATGACTATTCATTAAAGATTAATTTCTCCACACATGCTGGAAGCATCAAAATAAAAAAGATGCAAATAGATTCTTATAAAGTTGTATTTGATGTTGCTATAAAAAATTAGTAATAAATAGTTGTTTCGACAGGTTTTCTGTGGTAGTAGTTATTTTTCAACATTTTACTATATTTAAGCATATTATAAAGTATTCAAACTTATTTATTTATTTATTTATTCAACAATGTTTCAACAGCATATTATTATAACTAAACACAAGGCACAGAAATGTTACTTAAACATAAACCAATTACTTATAGAAACACATTATGCTACTAAAAAATATTAAATATACAATGTTTAGCCTCCTTACCCCTGGTAGGTTATGTATAGGACATCAAAAATTATACTTAGTAATTGTTACTAAGATTTCTATCACTACTTATAGGTACTTATTTTGATCAAACCTGTTTTTCGTCTAAACTGCATAACCTTACTTAAAATATTTTTTATCCTTATTTTTCTTGTCATTGTAGTTTATTTATAAACCTACCAAGTTTCATAAAATTTAGAAAGAAACTTTTTATACCCCAGAGGTTAGGAAATTAGAAAAGAAAATTCATTTTTTTATTACTTAAAAGCATGTTGAACTTTGTCAGCTGTCTCTCTCATATCCAGACATCTGCATGAATAGGTTCTGGCCAGATAGTCCTCAATCAGTCTCACTCCTATGTTGTAGCCGATTCTCTCCAGCTGCTTGTTAACTTCGTCAGGGCTCTCCCAGTCTCGGAGCAGCTGTGTCACCAGAGCGCCGTAAGTCATGGTAAGGAGTTCAGAATTCTGAAAGTTTCAATAGATTATTATTTTACATATTTCATTATTACACTTGTACCAAAAAGATTGCATAATTTTACCCAGAAAAAACTTTCATGATATTTGTGTTTATTATTAGTGGCTTTTGAGTATCTTATTATTGGTTTTTAACATATTGAAGACAACAAAGAAACACAACTACTTGAAAATTTAGCTGTATACTACCTGTAAGAAGTAAGTAAACAAAGTACTCATAACATAACATTAAATACAATGTATGTAACACAATAAAACATAGTAAATAGATGGAAGTAGATAATCACAACCATTACCCCCGAAGGGTTGATCAGAGACTAGGCAATGAGGACCGCAAAAGCAGTCCTCTACCATAGTCCACTTTTCACCAAATAGAGACTGCACATATGTTGAGCGTGACAGGTGGTGAGCCCATCGCCGCTCTATGCTGTTGGATGTATGTGCAGTCATAAAACTTATACGGTTAAAATCTACGAACCCACCAACCCGCACTGGACTGTCATGGTAGGATATGGGCCCACTTTTCACATTTGCTGTTTACCATCTGGGAAGCCCCTGCATCCAGCAGTGGGACGTTTATAAAAACAAGACGTTAACAAAATAAAATTGTATGGACTTACCACTTTCCTTGCATCAAGTCTTGAGCTCTGCTTCGACATTATGGTACCGTGAGATTTTATTTTTTAAAGATATTGTTACTATACTACAGCTACCGGCTAACGACGTACCGAGATTTCCTGGATCTAGGCTGTTATTAATAATTATGTACGTGCAAAACTCGTGTAAATTGCAAATAAGAATACGATACGATTGTCACTGTCATGTCAATGTCATGGTGACAGTAATAAGTTTTTTTTTATATATTTGTTCCGTAAAGGAATAGGCTAAGATCAGAGAGCATACTGCCTAGTCATTAGTTTTTTAATTTTTTTTTCCCTAGATGATAATGAGTGGTGATTACAGAGGGCCTAGTCAATTGGCAAACAAATTAAACGCTACGAAATCTTCGCTACGATAAACCGAATGTATGGGATTGACATAAGCAAAAGTTACCTACGACGTAAAATTTACGCTAAAATAGACCTAATTGACAGTTTGACAAGCCAAGAATCGCTAATCTAGCGATCACTCAAACATTGAAGATAAAAATTCACACAAAATGGCGATTGTTTGATCAGCTGATGAAGGAATAGTTGTGTTGTGTTGAAAGTTTTGTTTAAAATGCTCTTTTTAGGGCTATTGTGGACTGCGATAATCAAGTGCTCAGGCGCTAAGGAAGAAATGTTTCCCTACGTTACTTGGAGCAAATTAACGAAATCGAGTTTGTTGTACTTGTGAATAGTTCTCGGAGTTCTCGTTTACGAACTTTCAAATATCTAACTAAGGTCTGCCGGGAATTGCATGCTGATATAGTTGTTGCGATGTGAGTGACCAAATAAATGTGTGTCATGCAACATTTTCCGCAACGAAGAGCAAGTCGCTGCATAACAATTTGTAGGGGCTCTCAAACCATACAAACATTTGGGCCAAATAAATCCACCTAAGTACCTTTAATCATGACAAGAAAGGTCAAGAATAAGACAACAGTAAGGGACTTCTTGTATAAATATTAAATGTAACCTATCCATAATGTCCATTTATCAATTTATAACTTAGATTGCCTATTTGTTTTACAGGTTCCAATGAAGATTTAATTTGCCAGGTAGCTTAGAGTATTAAACCAAGGCTCTAAGTGTAGTAAGGTGTACCTATTGACTATACTCTATAAATCTTATACAGACAAGCATCTTTCTTAATAGGAAAAGATATCAGTCCTTACGTTCAAACGGTAAGTTTTAATAAATAAATTATTACTTACATAATAAAGGTAAGTATTATGCCTATTATTATATTGGGATTTACCGGGAAATGTCAGTTTTGTTAAAATTGCTAGAATAAAGAGTATTGACATAAAGATAAAACTATTTTATGTGGTTTTGCAGATTTGAGACGACGATTCAAAAATCTTAAATGTTACCTCATAATTTGGAGGATGGACTTCCTCAGAATGGTGAACAAACATGGTTATTTGGTAAAAAACAATATCAAGCAATTTTGTATAATACATAGGTACTTACCTACTAACTTTTTATCTATGACAATTTTCTATAAGTAAGTATATTGTTCTAATTTCTTAGGAGATTCTGGATACCTTCAAAAAGCATGGTTAATGATAATAACAACAATATTTAATGCTGCATCAGACTCACAAGAAAGGAGGGGTGTGTACCACATGTCATATCCAACAATGAAACTGCATTGAACATGGCTTTGGCATCGTTGAATTTAGTTATTTATATGATTTTTTTTTTGTGGAGCTCTAATGTTGACAACGTTTTTATTCTACAAAAAGGAGCAGTCTGTGCCATAAATCTATTTATCCATAAAATAGTAATTTGGTTTATTTGATGAGGAAAAATTAAGTATAAAGTTAATTTAGTTCTAAGTTTATTGTGCTTTATTTAAAAAGATTTACTTATGTACAAAAAAACAGTACCTTCGTTGACAACATTTATATTTTAAGAAAAGGAACAGTGTGCCATAAATATATTTAACCCATAAAATAGTGATTTGGTTTATATGATGGGGAAAAATTAAGAATAAAGTTAATTTAGTTCTAAGTTTATTGTACTTTATTAAAAAGATTAACTTAGGTAGGTACTAAAAAACAGTACCTTCTTATACACACAATTGGCATTTATTTTTATACACATATAGTTTTAATGTCAATAAGAGAAAGTGAAGCCTCATATTTAGTAAACTTTGACTTTGAGAGAGTTAGGTAAGGAAATAAGAATATATTAAGAAATACAACATTAATGTTATTTTTTACTTGATATTTAATTTTACTTGCGGTAGGCACCTATAGAAAATGTTTAAGTACCTACTTATATCAATTTCTACTAGTCATAACATTAAGCTATTGAAGTTGTACTTGATTCATTATCAACATACAAAGGTAATTACATGTATAAACTTGCATTATTATTATCCGATTATTAAATCTGGTGGGTTCTATTGTGTTTGTTATATTGTTTTTTCTTTAAATAGGTGGCTTAACATAAGGTGGCTTGTTATACATATAATACAAATTAAGATCCATATCTAGCATACTCTGTAATAGTTTAGTTATTATCAATTTGGCGATTGTGAAGTAATCGATTGTAATTGTTGCTTGAGTTTGTAATGTTACTATCACATTTTTATTTGTGTGAATCTGTAAATGGTTTGCTGTTTCACATTTTCAGTGTTATACTTTTTATAGAACTGTCGATTCACCTGTGAATATAAAATAAATAAATAAAATTAATTGTTTTTAAATTATTTTTGGTAAATATATACTACCTACTAACTTTTTATGTATGACAATTTTCTATAAGTAAGTATATTGTTCCAATTTCTTAGGAGATTCTGGATACCTTTAAAAAAGCATGGTTAATCATAATAACACCAATATTTAATGCTGCATCAGGCTCACAATAAAGAAGGGATGTGTACCACATGTCGTATCCAACAATGAAACTGCATTAAACATGGCTTAAAGTTGTACTTGATTCATTATCAACATACTAGGGTAATTATATAAAATTAATTGTTTTAAAATTATTTTTGGTAAACATATAAATAATCCTATGTTTTATTTCGATACATTATCAACCAACTCATAATGAATGGCAGTGAAATAAATAATGTAAAATAAATAAATATTTTAACTTGTCGCGTAGAGACCACGATCATGTCATTGTGTCTATGAAGGCATAGGTATATTTAATAAATGATTTGACTCTTAATTTCAATTATTTTCGTTACCTACCGCTATAAATAAGTAACAATGAAACAATCCTATATTAAGGCGATGTTGTCTTCATCGTCATCCTATGAACGTCCTGAACATTCCCACATGAACGACAGCACTAAGGCAGACTGGGCTATAACAGGCTTAAGCCCTGAGCCAATACAACCGCAGTGTGCTTTACGTGCCTTCCAAAGCACGGAGGAGCTCGAGACGCTTTTTATTTGGTTACCCATCCTTTAGCTCGGTAATGTGAAAGTTGCGTAACTAACTGGCAAGATCACAAACCGGTGCGGCGCGGGCGGGGACTTTTTGCATTAGTTGAACCTCTAGCATTACCTTTCAAGTAACAGTAAGTACATTGCTTCGCTAGTTTGCATATTTTAAAATTAGTTTTAATTTAACTAGCAAAACCATGTACTTGGAATGTTTTTTATTTTATTTTATTTAGGACAATAATCAATTAGAAAAGTAATGTGATAGGTGTTGTAGTTAGACAACTAAACCCGAAAGCCTTAGCCGCTACGCCATAGAGTTACTTTAGGCGATGTACTCATACAAGATGCAAACGTTTTAATCACTACCTGGTGGGTACTCGCATCTAAGATCAAACTGTTTAAATGTTCGCGCGGTTTGTAACATTTAGTGTTATCACATATTTCATTACAGACGGACGTCAAGTTGTTAATATTTGAGAAATTCTTGGCAGCAAGCGTTTGCTTGTGGTTTTCAGTCTTAATTTATTTATATTATAAGCTGAAAAATGGGTTTGGTCTCATATCAATATCATATTATGGTAGGTAAGTCACTCGTCATCATTATAAGTACTTATTTACAAACGTGCTTGTCTGGCGAACTTCCGGCGAAAAAAGCGATTGATTCATTTTTCAAATTGTCTCAAGGAGTCTACCCGAATTTCTTAGTAAAGTGACATTCAATTCACTAAAACTCAAAAGGATCGGTGTGGTTACTACCTATTTATTAATCTTACTTAAGCGTTACATTATCATCAAGCAAAAAAATACTAAGACAAGCCTGTATGTTCTATATCCCTTAGCTTATCGATATCGATGTAGCCTAGCGAATTTGATGAGCGATTTTGACGCTGTCACCGGTCGAGCGTTTGCCAGTTGACTAGGCCCTCAGTGCGACATAAAAGAGTAGAAATTAAATGAGGGCGCTGTTGTCGTTAACATAGCAACCCTGATAGGTCGAGCAAATTGGTCTTGATACTTGTTTTTATTTAATATGTTCATGTAATTGGAAAACATCACTTACACATTGCTCTGATATAAAGGAAGTAGCTAAGGCACTTGTGTTGTAGAAATCAGAAACAACGACGGTACCACAACACCCAGATCCGAGACAATATAGAAAAGTTGGTTTTCTACATTAACCCAACCGGGAATCGAACCCAGGACCTCAGAGATGGCGACGCCAAGTCCGGAGTGCTCTACTCTCGGCTACGGAGGTCGTCAAAATAATTAATTTGAGTAGTTTCTATGTAGTAATAAAAACAGCCATTGTACATAACTTATTTTTATTTAGATGTAAAACTAATTGGGGGTTAAAGTTGCTCGCGTCCGTAGGTTTACCCTTGAGACCCTACACGTGATCCCTGGGTGGTGCTAAATGAGTAACACTGACTGAGTGGTAGAGCCACGCTGCGTTGCAGCACGCATTGGGCCGGCTCGCCCGGCGTAATACCACCCTCTCACGAATATTCGGCGTGAAATAACGGCACTTGGTGCTGTTGTGTTTCGTCCGACCAGTGAGGGTTCCGGAGGCTCCTTCCCCCCCCCCCCCTCCCAATTCCTATTCCTTCCTTAAACCTATTCCTCCCATAAAGGCCGGCAACGCATCTGCGATTCGTCTGGTTTTGCGGGTGTCCATGGGCGGCGGTGATTACTTTCCATCACGTGACCCGCCTGCTCGTTTGCCTCCCTCTTTTTTTATTTTAGTTTTAAGTTTCGGCGTGTGTAGGTACCTTACCTACTACTCCTTTAGTTTTTTATAATGATAGAGAGAATAAGTTATAACTTTATTATAATAAAACATACGAATACAGTATATTAAATGATAAATGATAAATGATTTTATTTTGTAAGTGGGTTTGTACAAACACTTTTACACGTCAATCATGTTTTTTTTTAAAAACTAGATGAGGTCGGCGTTTCCTATCTGACTACTCTGAGAAGAAAGACCGAAACAAACTCAGAGGTCACAGTCTCTTCTAAAGTCCAGACATAATCTTGGTCAGGTTATATGAAGACCATGTAGATCGACGTCTGAGATGGTCTTTTGAGGAAAGAACCACACAGATTGAGAGGACCTGTCCAGTCAGTGCACGCATTTGTCAGAAATCGTTCAGCTCAACTCAAGACTTAAGGAGCTAAACGATTCGACGAACAATACCAAAGAAAGGACATTTGGGTAGGCCTTTTGGTCCTCAATATAATCTTTAACGGTATAAAAGGCTTTCTGGCACAACTTACGTTTATTGAATGATTTGAATTTATTAAGGCTTAAATCTTGAACGTGGCGTGTATTAGTAATAATATAGAATTCTTTTACAGACCCACAGTCTTGAATTTTATTTTCTTTTTAAAAGCGCTAACAGTGCTTTTAAACTAAAGTGCTTATTTTTACGCTTGATCTTTTTGCAATGGTTGGTAGCTCGGACCAAATATCACAATATTTGGTCCGAGGTTGGTAGTGTGGTAGTACTGAAGCACAGATTCAAAAAGCTGTCATTTTATAAATGACACATGGCGCACGCGACTTCTGGTGAAAAAAAATCAAACATATTTTTTTTATATTATTATTGTTTAATTATCATGTGTGAAATATATGGATAGATGGCAAAAAAATAGGACATTAATCATGCCAGAGGATATAACGGGCACTTTCTCGAAAATGGAGAAAAAAAATGTTATGTGTTTTTTCCCATACATTATTTTTTTCAAAAAATTATTTCTGTGCCAGTATCTTATAAGATTAGTAATTATGACTTTATAAGGGGTTAACTAAGGGTTCTGAAGCAAGTTCCAACAAAAACGAGAAGGTTTTTTTTATTACTGGTCTATGTCTATGAAACCAGATTTTCGATCCAATGTGGGCCGCTGTGATTGCTCTTCATCAATTGCCTCCTTTTTTTATAAAAAATAAAAATAATAATAGCATAGCTAGATCGCATATACAAATCGTTATTTCATTTCGGAGCCGTATTCATAAAATTTGTTTTTGGTAAAATAACACAGGTAACATTGCGGATGCGAAATTGTAATTACTTATAGCATTTCTTAATCACGTGTTATCTTTATCTATCAAACCAAGCACATTACGCAAAATAATTATATTACCTCCACAATCGATCACGCTATTATATCTTGGAGTAAAATTGCTAATTAGCGTACTACAGATATCGATATCGAAGCACCGGTAGGTATGTACGGCAAAGATAAACAAAGATAAAAGCTTTAAAAAAAGTATAATTTATTTCATATAAATACTTAAGCACTACTTAATTAAAATATGGTAAGCTTAATTTGACGATTACAGCGCCTTGTAATTCCTAACCGCCTTTCCGTCCCAGAAATCGGCAGTGATTGTCTGAAAAAAAGAAAAAAGTACAAGAATGTTTAGTTTCCTAAGAGAATAAAAACCACACTTTCTAAATGCGGGTTGCCCTTAATAAACCCGATACGATATATATTTTTTTAAATAAAATATTTAAAAATGAAAAAATTAATAGCTCGAAAACTACCAAAAATCTGAACATACATGGGGGTTCAATAGATAATGGTAGTCTTCTATCACCACGCATCAGCTTGACACCTTACAAGAAACACGCCTGTATACATAGTAGTGAACGACGAATTGCGATTAGACAAGGAGTGAGCTTTTACCACTTGTCTCAGGGGCAGAGTCGATAATTAAATAAATTGAATAAAATAGCGAGAACTTGTATAAAAGAGAAATAATTTAATTGTGTCCCTAGAAATGGAGTCAAGCAAAACACCCAGGACTCCAATAATCGATTCTAGCACCTTTGAATTAAATAATGAAATTGCTTGTTCCAGATGTTAAATGATTAAGACACCCTGACTCCTGAGAGTCCTGAGCAATCTTCGCGGACCACAGCTCCTTCATCCTACATAGTGAAGCAGAGCTTGGTCACTGTAACTTTTTTGCAAATAATTTTTTTTATATAGGAAGGCCTTTAAAATAAGGCATGTGCCCATCCATACATGTGCCCCATATTTTGAAGTCACAATAATGAAAAAGTCTATAAACTAAAGTTTAAAAAAAATCATAGTTTGAAAACTATTGAAAATCGCGGAACTTTTAGGGGGGTGATTCGGGTCCCATAAAAACTGTTCTACCTCTGGGCTTCCGCTTGACACTATTACTTGGGACACGGCGAACGTAGGTACTTAGAACAGATCGGTGACGTTCTCGTTAAAGGTCAGGGTCAAGAGTACCCTAAATTGATGAGCAATGGAGAATGATATTGAGAGTAAGTGAAGCAAAGGAGGTGTGTCAGGATCATAAAAATGGAAATCCGAGGTCTCTGCCTACACCCCTACGGGAAGCGGCCGTGACATATGATAAAAACAGAGATTTGGTCAATGTCCTAAGTGATATGATCAAATCACGAAGATGTTAAAATAACAACACGATTGTATCATTTCCCTAAACAAATCTAGAGATTTCAACACCACTAGAACATAAATTGCCCTACTCTTGTTGGTCACGTGATAGGCTTGAAATTTCAAACAATCGCGAAGCGCAGCGTAGGGATTGTCTTGAATTTCGAGGTTATTTTTTTATTAGACTACAGAAACACTAGCTGCCCTACTCCTGTAGGTCACATGTTTTTGGTCATTTCAAGTTGTTTATGGAAATGATAAAGTCGTGTTGTTATTTTAACATTCTCGTGATTTGATCAAATCACTTAGGGAATTGACCAAATCTCTGTTTCTATCATATCCCTGCGTTATAATATACACCCTTAATTGTTATTCGTTTTAATGAAATTAAGGGTGAGTTTAAACTTCCACCCATGAAACTGAACAACTTTCCCCTAGACCTCTGTGCAAAAATGACAAAAAAAATCGACCTCCCATACAAAACTGTCCGATCAGCTGACGACATAGCACATGAGTAAAGAAACGGAGTCTTTACTCATGTGACACCCCTCGGGTGATTCTAGTCACGACGTGCCTACAAATGTTGATCGCTTATTTGATGATAGGCACGTAGTGCCTCCGTATTTCAAGTCTGTTTTATACTTCGGTTTCAGTTTTTAGTGTCTGCGGCTTGTATCGGTTGGCTGCACGAGCTGTCTAGTGTGAATAAACGTCAATAAAAACAGACTTACTTCGAAAAGATCTATTTTTAAAAAATAAAAATAAAAAAATAAAAAATAACTCGATGCGGAAATTGTTGTTTTTCTTTACATTTTTCTATGAAAAGTTGTAAACATTTTTATATATTATTATTACTATGTAGTAAGAGGTTACATATAAAGAAGAAAAAGATACCCTTATCGCGTTTAATTTTTAAATATAATAAAAAATGTAAAAAAAAAATATAAATAAAAAAAATATATATAATTAAATATTTGTTTAATATTTTTTAATGAAACCGCCATAATATTGAAGATAATTTTTCTAGGAATCCAACGATATACAATATGTGTGGTGTTTAAAAAAGGAAGGCCACAAAAACCACTTAACACTACTCAAGTACCTGTATCAAATTACGCCGCGTCATACCCAAATCAAAGAAGGACTTGCGCGCGCGCTGACGTCATCACGTGAGGGGGGGAGAATGAATTTTTTTTGTCATTTTTGCACCTAGGTTTCTTGGGGAAAGTTGTTCAGTTTCATGGGTGGAACTCACCCTGAAATTTAATAAAAATGAATAAAAATTAAGGGTGAATGTTTTCTGTTTCTCTTTTAAACAAGTTTTCGCTTTTTGCAACTTAGGTATTCGATTTTGGAACAATGTATGATAGTTCCAGCTAAGTTAGAAAGAGGAGGAAAGAAAACTTACAACTTTGAGTGTGTCAGCGGTGTATTCCCTCTTGAAGGTGACGGTTTTGCCGTCCTTCGCCATCACCTGTGTGACCGTGTCGCCGTTAACGGTGTATTTGGACTTCAACTGAAATGCAAATTTAATGTTATAGTGCATGCAATAATGTACATTTACCTTAAATAGATTCAGGACTATTATCCCCGAAGGGTTAGTCAGAGAATAGGCAATAGGACCGCAGAAGCAGTCCACTGCCATAGTCCACGTTACACCAAAATACAACTGCACATGTGCTCAGCGTGACAGGTGGTGATCCCATCGCCGCTCTAAGCTGATGTGTGTATGTGCCGTCTTTTGTCCGTTAGTTGCCTTTTACGACACCCAAGGGAAGAGAGGGGTGGCCGTATTCATTCACCGCTACGCAACACGGTTCAAAGTCAAAGTCAAAGTCAAAGTGCATTTATTCAATAAACTCAATTAATAAGTACTTTAAATCGTCCAAATCTTTTTAACCTACCACCCATTCAGGACGTCATTTTTTAACTGTGACAAAGAACGGGCGCAAGAAACCACAGCGCACAGAAGCAACGACATTTACAAATAAAAAAGAATATGTCGTTACCAGGTTATTAAATACAAAATATGAATTTAAAAAATAATAAATTGTGCAATACAAAACTACAATACAATGTAAGTATCAATTAAAAATAGCGGTAAAACTTTTGAATCGAGTCGCCTGAATCGGGGGTAGGGTGGGGGTGGAGAAGGTAGGGGGAGGGGGGAGGAGTATCCCCCCCACTTACCCTCCCTGCCGCCAAGAAGTAGTTTTTACAATTTTTGTATTTTGAGGTTATGTATCGTAGTAAAACTTTTGAATCGAGTCGCCATAATTGGTGGGGGAAGGGGAGGGGAGGAATAAGGAGTGTCCCCCAACTTACCCCTCCTGCCGCAGACAGGTAATTTTTAAGTTAAGTAAATTGTTTTTAAAATATGGAAATTTACAAAAATGTCGTTTCTGGCGCTTCGCCGGCCGCTCCCGCAGCACGCTCGCTTCGTACGCTCGGCTCGCGCGTTTTTGGTCAACATACTAACCTAACCTAACCTAATTAACTCTTGAGACTTTATTCATTGCGGGGGCCTTCGCCCCCCTCGCGGGGGGGCTGCCCCCCCCCCGTCCTCCCGCTTCGGTACTGTTACTATGGTGCTGTATAACCTAAAAACGTGTAATTTTTCGTGATTATAGCCGATTTTGACATAACTTTCAAGTGGTTTTTTATATTTTAACGCAACGGCGGCAGCTAAAATGTTAATAAACCTTTATTTAAGAATCTTTCAGACCCCCCCCCCCCCAGTGTTAGTTTCTTCAAATTCAGGCGACTCGATTCAAAAGCCAACCCGAAATAGCTGTTGGAGTAATTGCTTAAGTAATTTACAGGTAGGTATTTTATATTTTCTTACCGTCAGGCCAGGTCTGACTTCATCATCAAACTCCACTCCGGACTTGAAGGCGATGACCTTGCTGCCGTCGGGAGTTTCGTTGGTGACCTTGTAGGTGTCACCCTCCTTTTCCAGCTTCGTCTTGGGCTTGTAAACGGCGAACTTCTTAGCCTGGTCCTCGGGGAGTTCTGATTAAAATGGAATGGATAAATAAGGTGGTCTGTAAATATGCATACTCACGACTAATATTCCCAAAGGGTAAAGGTCGCTTCACACATATCAGTGAAGTCATAGTTCCGGCACAGTACCGGCACAGTGTCGAAATTTTCTTTCAAACATTCTCTATGAGCGCATCCCCACTTGTCATCAGTGTCAGTGACGGACGACACAGTGCTTTTAGCGCGTTCATGGAGTTTCTCCAGTGTTCTTTTAGCAACAACACGTGTTGGGAGATTCCATTTTATTTCAATCTACCGTACAATAGTAAATGTACTTTAACATATTAACCATTTGAATCTGGCTTAATGCTAAACGCGAAGCCATTAATTAAGTTATAATAGTAATAGTGCGTTCATAGAGAACGTATGAAAGAATATTTCGCATTGTGCCGGTACTGTGGAGGAACTGTGACTTCACTGATAGTGTGAATCAAGCTTAAGTGAGAGACTAGGCAATGAGGAGCGTGGAAACATCCCCGTTTTAAATTTCAATTGCATAATGTGCTCAACATGACAGATGAGGTGGTGAACCCATCGCTGTTCTATGCTGTTGGATGTATGTGCAGTCTTTAGTTCGTTAGTCGCCTTTTACGACACCCAAGGGAAGAGCCCTCTCTTCCCTTGGGTGTCGTAATTGGTAGTAAAGTTGGTAGTGAGAGAGAATTTGTAGCTCTTTAAATATATTGAGATGTTTAATTAGGTACAAATTTTATGCAGAGTGCAGTCTTATAATAAATGAAGTCTGTGTCTATATCTGTGTATTCTAATAACAAAGCACGCAAGCAATAGTTCATTCATTTCAAAATAATGCCAGTTTAATAAAATACTTAGTAATAATTTCACTTTTACTTCTGCGAAAAAATATATTTTTGTATGTAAGTAAGTACCTATGTATCCATATCCATCCATTAAGGAAATTCGGAGGGAAATAATAAATAAACCATCATACATCATCAAACATATATAAGAGGGTTTACGCCATTCGGTTTCCCATACAAACTTCCAAGTCGAAATTTTTAAAAACCTGTAAGTCGATTTTAATAAAATTTTGCATGCTACAGTAAATTACAGAGATCTAAATAGTTTGTTGAAAACATTTTTAAAAAACGTTTATTTAACTGAGTTATTGCGATTTTAAACTTTCTATAGTAATCATTAAATCGCAATAACTCAGCTAAATAAACGTTTTTTAAAAATGATTTTAACAAATTATTTAGATCTTAATATTTTACTTAAGCATGCAAATTTTCATTAAAATTGGCTTATTGGTTTTTGAAAATTTCGACTTGAAAGTTCGTATGGGAAACCGACATGCGTAAACCCTCTTAATAATAAATAGATGGGAGTCGTTGAAACCCGAAGTGGGCCAACGTGGTGGCTTATGTGGCTTATGTGGCTCTCCCCATATTCTGCTGTCGATGTAGAAAGGCCTATGCCCAGCAGTGGGACAAATCTGGGCTAATGATGATGATGAGTAATAAACCGTGTCGCGTAGCGGCGAAAGAATACTACCACCTCCTCTCTTCCCTTGGGTGTCGTAAAAGCGACTAACGGACTAAAGACTGCACATACATCCAACAGCATAGAGCGGCGATGGCTACTACCTGTCACGCAGAGCACATGTGAAGTCGCTATTTAGTGAAAATTGGACTATGGTAGAGGACTGCCTTTGCTGTCCTCACTGCCTTCTGACTAACCCTTCGGGGATAAATAGTCGTGATTATATGTATATACTTATGTTTGTAGTAATAAATAAACTTACCCAGAATATTGATGAAGTCTACATAGTTCTCTTCGCTCTCGACTGCAAATTGTTTTCCAAGGTAAGCCATTTTTTAATAAGTGCAGTACAACTTTCACTCTTTACAACGTCAACGGCAACACTCGTAAATAACATGAAATCTGTGCGTCCGTTATTTTATAGGTAACTAATACTCTAATCTAATGTAATGATAAAAATTGGAGCGCCATGTAAGAACGTACTTACCTACCTAGTTATTTGTATGTGTGCGTTCGTGCTAATTTCAATTTGATAAAGTTATATAAGTTTTTATTTTAGACGAGAGTGAAGTAGGCCCTGTTATCCCTATTTTTTACTGGTCATACAGGTCACGCTGCATCAACCAGTTATCTTTGCGCAGGCCTATTCTATAAGTCGACTAACAGGTAATGTGATGAACACCCAAAGAAGTTCATCGTACATTGCGCGCGCACCCTGTATTTTTCACTTACAATTTCCTAATTGTACACTGCTGTGTACTGTCCTCAGAATAGGCTTGCTGGACTCCATTTTCACTTAAGGGGATCCTGCACGAAATTGTGAAAATTAACGTGTTTTTAATAGTCAATAGTCAATAGTCAAAATATATTTATTCAATAAACTCAATTAATAAGTACTTTGAAACGTCCAAATATTTTTTAACCTACCACCCATTCAGGACATCATTTTTTAACTGTGGCAAAGAACGGGCGCAAGAAACCACAGCGCACAGAAGCAACGACATTTACAAAATATATATATATTATATGTCGTTACCAGGTCACAAAATACAAAATATGAATTTGAATGTAAATAGTTTAATTAAATATGGTGCTCTATATAAATTAATTATAGGCAATTAGAAATAGCTGTTGGAGTAGGTACTTGGAGCATTTCAGACCCAAGCTGTTTTGTCTTCTGTATAATCCGACACTTTATAATAAGCTTTTTTATAAAGCTTTTCTTTGATTTTGATTTTAAATTTATCAAGATCTAATTTCTGAATATCATTTGGTACTTTGTTGTATAATCGTACACACAGACCCTTAAAAGAATTATTTATTTTATGGAGCCTAGTATAAGGCACTGCTAATTTGTTCTTACTTCTAGTATTTAATTTGTGAATATCACTGTTTTTTGAAAACATTTCAATATTTTTATGAACATACACAAGATTTTCATAAATATATTGTGATGCAACTGTCATTATACTTATATCCTTAAATCTCTCTCTGAGAGAGTCACCAGCCTGTAGGTTATATATTGCTCGAATAGCCCTCTTCTGCAGCACAAAGATAGTTTGAATGTCGGCAGCATTTCCCCACAGTAAAATGGCGTACGACATTACACTATGAAAGTAACTGAAATAAACTAATCTAGCTGTATCAACGTCAGTTAACTGACGGATCTTCATTACTGCATAAGCCGCAGAGCTAAGTCTATTCGACAATTTAGCTATATGTGGGCCCCACTGAAGCTTGGCATCCAACGTGATGCCTAGAAACACAGTGGTGTCCACAGGATTCACATTCTTATCTTTAATTTGTACACTAGTTATTACCTGCTTAACATTAGGCAATACAAATCTTACACATTTGGTTTTTCCCTCGTTTAATAGCAAGTTATTAACACTAAACCAGTGAACAATCTTTGAGACCGCATTATTCACATCGTCATAATTTGGGTGTCGTCGTTTCACTTTGAATAAAAGTGAAGTATCATCAGCAAACAATACTATCTCATGACTGTCTTTTACAAAATAAGGTAAGTCATTAATATAAACCAAAAACAAGAATGGACCAAGTATTGAACCCTGCGGAACTCCCATTTTAACCACTGATCCCGGAGATCTTTTACCGTTAATGTCGACCTTTTGAATCCTGTTACTCAAGTATGAGATCAGAAGGCTCAAAGAAGCATCCCTAATTCCATAGTGGTTAAGCTTCCTGACCAAAGTTTCATGTAAAACACAATCAAAAGCCTTGGATAAATCACAAAATACGCCTAGGGCATCCTGTGATTCCTCCCAGGTATCAAATATTTGGATTAAAAGCTCAACACCGGCGTCAGTTGTAGAGCGACCCCTAGTAAAACTATATTGTTTACAATGTAAAAGTTTATTTTTATAAAAATGAATTTGCATTTGATCTAGCATTAACTTTTCAAAAATTTTACTAAATGTGGGTAGCACAGAAATAGGTCTAAAGTTAGAGGGGTCAGAAGTGCTACCTGATTTAAATAATGGAATTATTTTACTATATTTCATGAGGTCAGGAAAAACACCACAGTCAATGCATTCATTAAATATGCAAGCTAAAACTGGAGCTATTGTCATAATTACAGATTTAGCGACGTCCACGGAATTACCCCACAGATCAGCAGTTTTCTTTTTTTTGAGAGTGTTAAATGTTTTTATTATATCTATAACACAAATTTTTTGATAACTGAAATTATTTTCACAATCTTTAACATTCTCCTTCAAAACAGATTCAGCTACAGTGGGGGAGGAAATCAAGGCTTTTGTAGACGTTTGAATACAATAGGATAGCGATAAAGCTATTTGTCGCTTAAAATAATTTGCCAGATAATAACTATCTCTTGTCAAATAAAAATTACTAACATAATTGTTAGTGTCAATTAAATGCATTATGTCATTTTTGCAAAATAAATGTAATGTCAGGTTAAGCTTATGTCTAATAGAATTTTCCTCCTGTGGCAAACTACTACAATAAGTTAATGTAAACAATATAATTTTCTTTACAATTAACTTATTCAAACATTCTAAACATTTTAGAAGGCTTGTTTTGTTCAGATTATGTATGTAATTTATGTAACCAACAAATAATAATAAGGTGCTATTGGGTTTATATTTATGTTCTACAGCTTTTTTCAAAATATGTTGATAAGAAGCACCCGGTATACAATAATTGATAACTGAATGTCCCAAGTCAGATAACAACCGACCCATGTTTTTACCAAATTCATCACTAAATATTACCAAGTCACTATTACAATCTGTCTTACATGGAATCTGGTTGGTTGGTATAAGTTGTGGTACATTTTTAATTGTGCACTGAGTAAGGGAACCTTTGGAAGAAACATCAATCAATTCGACAGAGGAAGAATCACATGGGATTGATGAACGGCTTGGTAACTGTTTACATTTACAATTACTTGTGAGTGAATCAATCCCTTCATTGTTACCATTACACAGGACTACCAGTTCATCAATGGCCAACATGTGTTCTTTTATTTGACCTTGTGAAAGATCATATTGCTTAGTAATAGATATAAGCGAGTCCTCTAGGTGTGCAATTTTAGTTTGTAGAATTTGTGTATCATTTTTATATTTTAAATTTTTATTGTGTAGTTGTGACGAGTATATATCTAATTTGTCAATGAAGTACAATCTTTCTCTATTTAATTTTACATTTTTAATGAAAAATTTGTGCTTCTTAACTAATTTTTGCGTTTTCTTAATGTACTTATTTATCTTAATATATTTTTTTTAGTTTATTTTTGCTACAGCCAACAATCTTCACTGAGTGGTTGCTATTTTTATTTTCCTCACATGTAAGATCTATAGTGACAGTGGGCTGACTGCTAGCTGTCGCAGAAACCATGGAGGGGGCACAGACTACCAACTCATCGAACAAGCTTTGATTTAATGAGGCAGTCATATTAAGTTTTGATGTTTCCAATAAAGTAATTTTGTTATTGGCCTCATGCAATTGTTTTTTCAACTCATCTATGCAGTTCAGAGCCTGGTCATACTCTGAACTACATTGGTCGAACCTGTCCACAATGTTTTGGAGCCTGTCCCGGGCATCAATAGCATCGATATAACGGTCATTTAACTGTACCAACTCATTTTTTAACTTTTGATGCCTGTCTAATGATTCCAAAAGTTCCCTTTCGTTGTCATCTCGCTCTCTGTTTAGTTGATCACACAACTCTTTCGAAGCCTTCAATTCATTTAATGTCAGTTGGAGTTTGGACTCCTCCTGACGAGACAAGGCCTTGATCCAAGTCTTGGCCAAGTCACTGATGTGTAAGTGCTTTAATATTTAATAGAGAAGCGGTAAGGATTCCGTACTTCTTATCTTCTTTGTTTTGTTGCTGTTGTTACATAGTAATTGGTAAGTGAGTACACATAGAGACACTGGTCTGTGCATAGAGATGACTTGATTTAAATGACGGAGGTCTTCCCACTGGTACTATGCGCTGAATTAGTTAAATAAGGTGCATTCGGGTAATTCTGAAATATTTTTATAAGAGTTAACATCACCTCTGCATTTTAATCAACCAATCAAAATGTTTTCCCCTGAACTTGAATTTACAGGCTAAAGCACTGCATCGAAAATTATCGTAAATATCATCTAAGTTTGGAGATAGAGAAGTTGCAAAAAACAAAAAAAATCCAGACGGCAAAGGTATTTCCGAACTACAACAGTTCGGGTAATTGCGATAGACCAATAAAAGTAGGTTTAAGTGAATTGTGTCTTAAGGTTCACATTCCATTTCACATTTCCATTCAGAATAACCCTACCATGAAAAAATCTTGAATTTAGTTATGGAACAGCCGAATCACATTTTGACGAAATTTTTATTTCGGAATTACCCGACAAAAAATGTGTGATTCTCAAACTTTAGGTTTATGATTACTAAGTATACCTACCCAACACAAAGTAAAGATTTCGAATTAGAAACGACCTTTAAGCTAGGGACAATCTGAGTCCTTGAATCTTTTTTTAAATTTATTAACAAAGAAGAAAATACAGATAAATATTCATTTTGTATCACAAAAACCTTGACAGTTTGTCTGGATACAAATCACACTTGAGTGGCATATATTATTATATGCATACTGCGTTGCGTGGTGGGCTCAGTTCGGCCCTAACTTCTTCCTTTGGTTGAATGTATGAAAAGTATTTTATGTCAAAGTTTTAATGACTAAGTATATCTCAAGTTGGCTAATAAAATCCTAACGAGACTAGATTATAATTTTAAAAATTTATTTTAATTTTATTTAAAAGAGTGCGCTCATTAGTTTAACAATTAAATTTAAGGATATTTTAAGCAAACCTCGCTTTATATTTTTCACATAGATACTAAATTATTAATATAAAATAGGTAGGTACATACTTTTCATACAGTAAACAGATGGGTTGTTTCATCAAACGGCAGAACGAACGAACCAAAAAAAATCAAAACCCTAAAAAACTTATTTAAAAAAACTGTCTTTCAAATATCAAAAGAGAGAACCACTGACGATTATTATGGAAAAACCACATCGGGTAATCCCGAATTTTAATTTTTTTCATAGCAGAAGGAAGCAAACGAGCAAGCGGGTCACCTGATGGAAAGTAATCACCGACGCCCATGGACACCCGCAAAACCAGAGGAATCGCAGACGCGTTGCCGGCCTTTAAGGAAAAAATATTTATTAATTTTATTTATTAATAATTAATTTTTAGTTCGGTTTTGTCCTCTTCGGTCAATTCCGAAAAAAACAAAAAACATAAGCTCAGTTGTCCTGAATCTATATAATAATGTGTCAAAAACGTTAATTTATCTAACAAAGAAACAACGAATTGGTTAACTTACCAAATTTGAAAGATATGAATGTTCGGGTAAATCCGAAAATGCAAAAATGCACTCGCTCACAATATTACCACAATGTAGACGCATGCTTACGGGTAGCGACCTGAGTCAACTGAATCAGGGAAGCAGAGTAAGATGGCATCTAGGTAAGAGTACCCAGACCTGTCATGAAAAAATTCTGTCGCGTTCGATAGAAATTCGTAATTATTGGAATTACCTGATTTTCGAGATTAGCCGAGTACACCTTACATTAAAAGGACTTGTGTAAGTTAGCCTGATCATTGCACAAGGTCATGGCCTTGTTGAATTTTGAAACTAATTCTTTAAACAATTACTTACTACAAACAATACATAAATCTAATGACTCCTAAAAACATTTTTTTCGACCACTTTCTTAATTTTACGCATGAAACAATAATACTTACATGAAAATATTTGTATTGATATTCCGCAGGTCACCCCCGTCTTTAAAATGTACATTTTAATTTTTAACACAAGCGCGTAATGGTTTTGCACATTTCGCAGAATAAAAACATTGCTCTATTTTAATTACTAGGTCTGAAACTTCAAAGCAGAATTGTTCTAATTTCAAATATCATTATGATTGATTTTGCTTTGAAGTTCATTAAGAGACTTATGTCAGTTTTTGCAATCGCGGGGCACCCCCTTAACCCTTAACATCAGGTGGAGTGGATCTGCCGTGTTACGTATAAAAAAGCCACCGAGACCCAGAGGTTCCGGGTTCGATTCCCAGTGGGGAGTACTTCTTTGTGTAAGTACACCTTGTACTCGGCTAATCCCAAATATCGGGTAATTCCAAAAATTACGAATTTCTACCGAACGCGACAGTATTTTTTCAGGACAGGTCTGGCTACCCTTACATAAACGCCATGTTACTCTGCTTCCTGCTTCAGTAGCTTCAGCTATAGATTCACGACAACTGAGCTGATGTTTTTTGTTTTTTTCGGAGTTGACCGAGGAGGGCAAATCGGAACTAAAAATTAATTCGGAATTACCCGATGTGGTTTTTCCATAGTAATCGTCAGTGGTTCTCAATCTTTTGATATTGGAAAGACAGGTTTTTTTAATAAGTTTTTAGGGTTTTAATTGTTTTTGTTTCGTACTGCCGTTTGATTATAAAACGACCCATCTGTTTACTGCAGGAAAAGTATGTACCTATTTTATACTAATAATTTAGTATCTATGTTAAAAATATAAAGCGATGTTTCCTTAAAATATCCTTAAATTTAATTGTTAAACTAATGAGCGCACTTTATAAAATAAAATTCAAATCAATTTTTAAGATTGATTCTAGTCTCGCTAGGATTTTATTAGTCAATTTGAGATATACTTACTTAGTATTTATTAACATTGACATAAAATACTTTTCATGCATTCAACCAAAGGAAGAAGTTAGGGACAAACTGAGCCCACCACGAAACGCAGTATGACATCTAGACTGCTGACCCACGCAGTTGCGCGTGTTTCTAACCATATAAATTCAACAGTCTAGATGTCATCATGCGTTGCGTTGCGTGCCTACGTTGCGTACCTCTACCTATGTGGGCTCAGTTTGTCCCTAGCTTGAAGGTCGTTTCTAATTCGAAATCTTTACTTTGTGTTTTGTAGGTATACTTAGTGATCATAAAACTAAAGTTTGAGAATCACACATTTTTTGTCGGGTACCTAATTCCGAAATAAAAATTTCGTCAAAATGTGATTCGGCTGTTCCATAACCAAATTCAAGATTTTTTTCATGGTAGGGTTATTCTGAATGGAAAAGGAATGTGAACCTTAGGACACAATTCACTTAAACCTACTTTTATGGGTCTTTCGCAATTACCCGAACTAGTTCGGAATTACCTTTGCCGTCTGGATTTTTTTTGTTCTTTTCAATCACTTCTATTTCCAAACATAGATGATATTTACGATAGTTTTCGATGCTGTGCTTTAGCCTGTAAATTCAAGTTCAGGTCAAACATTAACTGGTAGAATGAAGCCCACCCATTTTGATTTGTTAATTTAAATGCAGAGGTGATGTCAACTCTTAAAAAAATCATTCAGAATTACCCGAATGCACCTTACTTGATTTTGTTGGTGGTAAGGCTCGTTAAGTTCGCCTGGCTTGCTACCATCATCGTACCTAAAGTCTGGCGCCATAACAATGGAAACTTATCTCTTGAGCAGTATTACTTTAATCTTACTATGAACAAAAGTAGGCCTCCAGGCTATTGTCTTAAGATGGCAAGCGTTACAAGAGTAAACTAAGGGACCCCGCACACGGGCTACCGGCCACAGCCAACGCCCGCCGCCACGAGCAGCTAGAAGCGTGTGGCGTGGTGTGGCGGCCACCGGCGTCAACCGTGTGTGGTGAGTCCCTAAAATGTATAAAAACTACAGGAAATATGCCGGTGGCGGCGTTTAGTGGCCACAAGACGTGAGCAGCGACGATTTGTAGCTTGTGCGTGTGCCGGCCACCGGCGTCAACCGTGTGCGGCGAGTCCATATAAATTGTATGAAAACTACAGCAGTGCGATTCTCTAAGTTAAAGCCTTGGTAGCAGCGGCTGCCGCAGCGCTGAGAATTGACTCTGTCTCTTTCATATTCATAGAATTGGAAAGAGACAGCAGATCATAGCCATGCGCGTAGCGTCTATGTGTCGTTTAGAGAATCGCATAGCAGGAAATATGCCGGTGGCGGCGTTTTGTAGGTAGCTGTGGCTGGTGGCCCGTGTGCGGGGATGTAGGAAGGATGTACCCAGCAGTGGGATGATTAAAGGCTCTTGATGATGATTCATAATCGATTGCAACAATAATGCATCGTTAACGCCACCCGAAAATCATCGTGACATAACGTATTTGGGTCCAGTTGAAAGATAAAAATAAAACCGTTGGCTTAGCAATCTGTGAACTTCAGACGTCATTATCAGTGCTGATAGGGTCCGGTACAGCCTTATCAGGCCGGCCAATCGTATTATCACACCTAAGTATTAAACTAGACTAGTAACGATAATTTTAAACGATTATTAATGGTGAATTTGTTTTTTCGAATTCGTACTTTTGCACTGTTGCAATAAAATTCGCTTTTTGGACAAACTATTTTTAACTGTTGGTAAGGAACCCTTGATCAAGAAGGTACATTACATACATATAATCACGTCTATTATCCCCGAAGGGTTAGTCAGAGACTAGGCAATGAGGACAGCAAAGGCAGCCCTCTACCATAGTCCACTTTTCACCAAAAAGCGACTGCACATTTGCTCGGCGTGACAGCCGTGACAGGACGTGAGCCCATCGTCGATCAAGAAGGTAGCTATTGTTTTTCGATGAAGGGCGTAGCGCCGGTAATGGGATTGTGACGATAAAGGATCTAAGTTTTCTAACACTTTGGTACGAAATAAAATATGTTTTCTAAATACTACAAATTGAAGTGAAACACTTACTACTCGGTACTTACTCTTTGATTATTGTACTTAGGTACTTGAAGGGTGACCTTGCGTATATTTTTAATACTTAACTGTAACCGTTTGCAAGGTTCCAGGGAGAATAATAACATGTAAGTAGGTAAAATAAGAGATCTGCAGTGTTGACTAATTAATAAAATAAAAAAGGTAAAACAAATAGCTGGCAAAACACATGGAAAATGGAGGGAAAAAAACGGAAATAACTCTTCCTTCTAAACAGACGGAAGAGATTTTCCTTTATGGCTTTGTACTGAGTAGAGCTGAAGAATCGCAGCAAAGGCATTTTTTCTTATTTCTCCGTGAAAGAATACTACCACCCCCTCTCTTCCCTTGGGTGTCGTAATGGGCGACTAACAGACTAACGACTGCAAATACATCCAACCGATGGGTCACCCACCACCTGTTACGCTGAGCAAACGTGCAGTCGCTATATGGTGAAAAGTGGACTATGTTAGAGGATTGCTTTTGCGGTCCTCATTGCCTAGTCTCTGACTAACCCTTCGGGGATAACAGTCGTGATTATATGTATGTATGTAGTATTATATGAAATTATATTGGAAAAATCTATGCTGTCATGGAAGCATAGCATATTTTTATACTCGACAATAAGAATGGTAACATTGCACTCATCAGTTTTGCCCAGTTTTGACATTAGGTTACATGATAGCTGTTTCGATAATCGCTATGCTTATAAATATTTACCCGTGTACTAAGTGGCTATGTACAATACGTAGATAACGATTTGTAACGAGCCAATTCTGATTGCCACTGTTGTCATTCCGGGTATGTTTCGGATTTTCTGCCAATTAATGCTGTTTTACAAGCTTTTATTTTGAGTAAAATATTTTTTTTTTCTTTTATTCTGGTACGGGAAAGCGTTTGGCCTTCATCTCACCTGATGGTAAGTGACGATAAGGCCGAAGGTGGAAGCACGCTTCACCCGTAATTCTCAACCACTGAGGAACTGGCTATCTTAATCTCTATTGTCGGAACACAACAATGCTATAAACATCGTTGCTATGGCGACAGAGTTAGATAAGAAGGTGGTAGCTAGCCAGGCGGACTTAACAGCCCTACCACCAACCAAACCGAGCACACAAAGATGTACCCCCCGCTGGGAATCGAACCCGGGACCTCTGGATCTGAGACCGGTGGCTTTTCCACTGGACCACAGAGTCGGTTAAAATATAGGTAATAAAGGTAAGTTTAAATTGAAACTTTTATAATAATGACTTATTTATTTTAAATATACCTATAGATATCGATTAAAATCGGAAGGCAGGCACGTAATTTGAGGCACAGGTTCGATTCCTCGCGGGGGGTAGGTACATGTTTGTACTCGGTTTGGTTAGTGGTAGGATTCGATAGCTAACCCACCAACCCGCATTGAGCCAGCGTGGTGGGTTATGGCCCAATATCCCCTCGTGCTATTGTGCACGTGGGAGGCCTGTGCCCAGCAGTGAGACGTTTATAGGCTGATGATGAAGATGAGGCTTTGATCACATATAAAAACAATGATCGTAGGTGGTAGAGCCTGTTTTTGATTATGTTGATAGACGTAATGTGTAAAAAATACAATGGACCGCAAAGAAAAAGGGTCTGTCAGAAAATCATCAATATCTTCAAAAGCACCTGACCCAGCTTTATGGAATAAAGACTAAATTAAAGAATACCTATTTAATCCCACATAAAATAATATACTTACATAACCTTTTTCTTTATTTTTGATAATTGTAAAAAAAACTGAAAATTTAAATGGTCTTTTTTAGTTTAGTAGGTAAAAAAATATCAAATCAATTGTTTAGCATTTGTTAAAAAATGCTATAAATATATGGTGTCTCTGCGTTATAAATTTTATTATTCTGAAGTCATGTCCTTAACCCCTGAAGAATGTACCAGGATCCTGACAATGCTTGAAGATGGGCGCATTCAGCGAAATACAGCGAGAATTAACTGTTGGTGTGACTCTTTTTACAGTTCAGCGAGTACTCCAGCGTTTCCATGATACTGAATCCAATCTTCGAAGACCAGGAACAGGCCGAACAAGGTGCAATACGGCGCGGGAGTATCGCTTTATGGCATGAGGTGTCAAAATTTTTAGAAATCGCTTTCTTACGGCCGGCGGCTGTTGATGTAAAGAATCATCATTTACGAGCTGGAGGATACAATCTGAGTACTGATTCAGTAAGGCGGCGTCTGGATGAAGCAAATTTAAAGCCCTGCAAATGGCCCAAAACTAAAAAGACACCACAGAAAGTCAAGGTTGTTATTGTAAATCAACCTTGAGTTTCTGGTAGAGAACACGAGAATTGGACTCTGGATGACTGGACTAAAATGTTTTTTAATTAATTTTTTATTTCATATTAGTCAGGTCAGAAACTTTTGAACATATTGAAGATATTCTAACCGACCCTTTTTCTTTGCGGTCCAGTGCACATTAGTATGGGCTCGAACCAGATAGTGACAAGTTGGTATACAAGTTCGTCCCAAGGTAGCGTTGACAATTCGTTCAAAAATAGTAAAAAGTATAACAATAAATGAAATGTTTTCATCCTAAGCGTCAGTCATTTATGCCAATGTCATACCCTACTATCTTAGCACTTATCGTAGGTATCGAAGTTCAATGCTAACTTAGTCATATGCTGAAAAGTCAACGAATGTCAGTGATAATAAATAGCCTTTAAGTAGGTTTGTCACGTAATATGAAAAAGCAACCATAAGCTGTGTAGGAACGTAGCAGATGTTTTAGGAACGTAGCTGTTAGTATAGAGGATCCGAGTATACAACGACCTTCACCGAGCCGGTTACGGATGAAAATTATTTTATATTAAATTAAATGTGTTAAAAATATATTGCGAGTGGGTTGGCTGAAAAATTTCAGTCCAGTATTTGATTTTTTTTTTTTTTTATTGTTTCTTATTACAAATACATGAATGCCTTACTGCTATACATAGTCCCGCAAAACTGTTTACACAGTTTGTCTGCAGGATCGGTTGAGTAAATAATTTTTTTTTTTAAACATTGCACTTGTTTCGAAAATAAATAAATTACTTTACCAATCGATAGTATGAAGCCTATAGAATATGCAAACGTCAGGTTGACTTTTTTTTCCTGTCATTACATTGGGTAGGCAGGTGTAAACAGGCAAGTTAATATTAGTAATTTGCAACGGTCTGGTTAAATAAATAAAATTTATGTTTACATAAAGATAAGCTCATTACGAACATACACACACCAAACCAGTGCAATGTAAAAAAAAAATATTTTTTTTAATATTAAATTAATTATTAAAGGCACTGGACTGAAATTTTTCAGCCAACCCACTCGCGATATATAAAATTTGATATAAAATACTTTTCATCCATTAACCTTCCCGGTGAAGGTCGTTATATACTCGGATCTTAGACTATGTGGTCTCTGTGGGAAACAGGCGTGATGTAATTAGGTCTAGATAATTATAATTATCAAGTTTAGTGTGGTCAATTTTTTAAAATATATTTTAGCGTTTTATTAACGCTTAAAATACTTAAGTAAAATTTGAAACACTGAAAAAAAGACGACAACCTCAGGCGGGAATCGAACCACACACCTTCTCGCTTTCTCCGAAACGAAATTTCCGTCGAAATATATAGCGGTTTCCATTCCTTCCGAAATTTCATTCATACGAAATAGTTTAGATTACTTAGCAATTAATTTTTAGAAATATGTTTGAAATTCAAAAAATTATGGAAAGCGCTTAGGTTTAAGGCAAATGAAATTCGGAATTATGAAAGAGAGTACAAAATGATACCTTATCCATCATTTTCTGTAGAACCATTAGCGCGTGATGTCATGTGGTATAAAAATCAAGCGGCTCATAATTAAAAGAATACATACAACCAACCAACCCATCTCTTCTCTTGGTCGTCGTAAAAGCTACTAACCCGGCAATGGGCTCACCACCTATCACGCTGAGCACATGTTCAGTTGTTACTTAAGGAAACGTGGACTGTGGCAGTGGAATGCTTTTGCGGACATGATTGCCTAGTCTCTGACTAACCCTTTATGGGTAATAGTGTGTCTAATAGTGTGCTTAATTCGCCCTTGTACTCGTACATTATGTACGAGTACAAGGGCGAATTATGTCAAAATACCGTCTCTTTTAGGGAGATTTTTGTGTACCTACTGTAGAGATTCCATCACAGTACATACCTAAATAGGTACTTAGAAGCAAATCAAATTTAACAGAGTTGTTAAAATATATGAATAAATCAGAACGGCAAAAATGGACGCTAATGAATTGCTGGACATCTTTTGCAGGAAACATAAAAGAAAACTGTCTCTAATAAACATTTAATTTTTCTTTTGTTTTGACACTTTCATAAACCTTCATAATATACTTGAACTTGTAGAAATAAACTTGAAGTATCATACTTACAACTGTTATGTTGACTTTTTTGCCCGTCCGACCCTTGTGCCCCTCCAAAAAATCCTGGTTCCGCCCTTATGTATGTAATACCTACCTATGTATGTAAAAAATGGGTCACTGTTTATGTTTCGTAATAAATGTTAGGTACTAAATCAAAACTCTGTACAGAAACGATGATTCAGTGATAATATGAAATCGTTAAGGGATAATGATAAGATCTCGTTCGGCGAATAACAACACCATACAATCTAATAATAGATACAGTGACTAGGTATATAGATATAGTTAGTAGTATTTGGTGAATCAGTAACTATACTAGAGCCTACGATGAAAAACTTTGTAAAAAAAATGACCACAATTCTCTGTGCAACTATCTAGTTTATATAAGTCGAATTTTGACTAAAGAATCTCTCTCAAAAAAAGTAAAAATCCGTCTCTATAGAATATATAATTTCAAAAATAATTGTGAATAATTTGATTAGTTACATAAATTCTTCATGTAGGTACTTACGTATAAATTAGTATACATACATACATATAATCACGCCTATTTTATCCCTGGAGGGTTAACCTTCTGTTTGCTGTATGACACATTCAATTAAATTCAATTCACACAATTTCTATTGTGTCTGGTAGTTGGTTTAGGGTGGATTCGACCAAACTGAAATAAGACTTACTCCGAGATTAGTCTACACAAATTCGGCGTTTAATCTAGGTATAAGACCTTATTCGAGTTTGGTCGAATCCACCTTTTTAGGCTCGAAGGTCTGGTATTACGAAAAACCTCAGAATAATAACTAAAGCATAGAAGGAGTGCTACGACATTTGAGTTTGCACCTCAGAACAATAACTAAGTTTGCACTCCGTTTGACAACCCTTCGAATCACTAGATCGCTTTTGAATTATTCGGAACCTAACATAAATAAATAGTGACCGGGTATCCATTTTTTTTTGACGTTTTTATAGCAACTTATTTTGTCTCTTTTCTTTCAATGTTTATGTCCCATTCTAAAAAATAGGACAACTATACGACTCATTTGGACTCCTTCTATGCTTTAGGTCTTTGATTAAATGATATGTATATTGTATATAGTCAAAGGATTTAGCTATTCTATGCGAAAAACGAAGCGTTTGAGCCGATACGCGACACGACTCGGCCTTAGTTAAAAATAACAAAATAATCACGGAAAATATTAAAGGGTGCCGGGCGATCGCAATAACTGACATAAGTCTTTTAATGAACTTCAAACAACAACAACAGCAAAATCAATCATATTGATATTCACAATTAGAACAATTCTGCTTTGAAGTTTCAGACCTAGTGATTAATAATAATAATAATAGTATTTATTGACTAATCAAAAACCATACATGTGACTTAGATTAATGTTAATGTTTAAATATAAGACTTTTATACAAGATCACTAGCATCAAAACTAGGCCGAGCCTGTGTCCTAGATGCTAGTTTCCTCCTATGACATTTGTCTAATTTTAGCACACGCATTACAGCACGTCACAAATACAAAAAGTAATGATTCACTAAGAATATCGATCCATCATACATCACAATAAAAAAAGACACAGTTGGAACATTGTATGTAGTCATTTGCAAGATAGTTTTCAATTAACAACTAGTTACGGGTACCTTTGTATTTTACGATAAAATAATTCGTGCACGCATCGGTCATTCAAGAAGGTGCGAACATCAATAACTAAGGACAGAATGAGTAAAGTGAAACATTGTCGGTAGGAATGAGTTACGCATTGAGTGCGACTGCATAAACTGTGAAATCAAGAGAATACATTTGATCAGTGTTTGAGAATTACATTTAATTAGAGCAATGTTTTTATTCTGTGAAATGTGCAAAACCGCGCTTGTGTTAAAAATTAAAATTAAAATTTTAAAGACAGTGTGACCTGCAAAATATCTATACAAGTATTTTCATGTAAGAATTGTTGTTTTATGCTTAAAATTAAGAAAGTTGTCAAAAAAAAAAGTTAATAGGAGTCATTAGATTTATGTATTGTTTGTTATTATTAAAAGAATTTGTTTCAAATTTCAACAAGGCCATAACCTTGTGCAATGATCAGGCTAACTTACATAAGTTCTTTTAATGTAGGGTCAGGTGGGCTACAGTGAGCCAGTGGTACACAGAGAATCGGTATTATTATATTCAAAACTAGTAGTTACCGGATCATGGAACCGACACGTAGCAACGTGTTTCGTTACGTCTCCCTCACTCCCCAGTTGAGGGCGAGTGCCCGTTGTAAGCGGTCGTGTGGTGCGACGATTTGTGTTTTCCCGCGCGAAAAGTCAAAAATAGGTAAGTTTTGCTTTTCTTCTTCAAAGTCGTGTTTTCTGAGCTTTTCGTACCGAATTTTATATACATGTAAAGTCACTATCTAGCAATAATATGGTTATTATGTTTTAAACATATTCCTTGATCAATTGCCTTTTTTCAACATCAAATGTCAAATAACGTAGGTGGTACACAGTGACTCAGTATTACAGGGTACACCGTGAACCGTGGTTCAGTGTGTACCGCTTGATGGTTCATTGTGTAGGTACCAAAGTTCAACATCAAATTAGTTAAATAGATACAACTTTTTTTGCTTCAGGACGGGTCGAACTAAGGTAGTGAATAGAAAGATTGGGGGGCATAGCAAGGATGATATGGTGCAAGCACTTCAGCTTATAAAAGATGATTGGCATATCCTACGCTACGGAGGTACGCTAAAAAAATCCAGTCGGATGAAAACACTAACTTAGTTCCTAATTTCGAAGTCAATGCAGTATTTTCCCAGGACCAGGAACTAGTGTTAAAAGATTACATTAAACAATGCGCCTTAATGTTTTATGGGCTCGGGGCAAAAGAAGTTCGTCAAGTGGCATACCAAATGACAAAAACCAACAAAATTAAATCACCTAACGCAACTTTGAGACTGATGTTATAGGATAGATAAGTTGATAATATAGATCTCAATTAATAAAAACTGCATCTATTGTATTTTTTAGAATATTATATTTTATGTTACTGTTCTACAGAAATTTAATGCAATACCTTTAAATCAGGATAATCTTAATCAGGATCCTGATTAAGTTATAATTCTATTTTTGTTTTTTCTTGACATTCTAAGCAATAAACCTTCTTGAATGAATGAAAAAACTTTGTTTTAATGACGCATTTTTGATTGATGACCGATTTACCCGAATTAGTCCAGTTAAAATATAACTTATCTTCGTTTAATTCTGTTATGGTTCACTGTGTCCAACGGTGGTTCACTGTGAACTTCATCATGGATCAGTGTGTACCAAAGAGTGTACACAGTGAACCAATTCCCATTTTTTTTTAAACACTTGGTAATGTCTAACCTATTAGTTTTTAAGCTTAATTTTGTAAAGAAACCTTAAGTCTATTAGACACTAAATGGTATGTATGAAAAAAGAAAACGAAAACTTTTAATTTGAGTACATGACACAACTTTGAATTTTTTGTGGTTCACTGTTGCCCACCTGACCCTATTTGACTAATTCAGCGCATAGTACAAGTGACTTAAAAATACGTAAATTTTCACAATTTCGTGCAGGACCCCCTTAAAAAGAGAAAGAACAACTCCATCAATTATTTTATAATTTTATTATGACTAATATCACTTTACAAAGTTAACAACAAATCAATACTGATTTATGCTGAACAATACTAAAAAGTAAGTTAAACGTGGCAAAATTTAAATCTATTTTAATTTTAAATGTTTACTCGATTTATAATTTAATTAATTTTATGAAATGTAAATAAGTACCTATATTATAGATTTTTGATTAATTTATTGGCGGATTGTGTTTTAGTCGTATTAATTGCAGGTAGGTACCCATTTACTGTCGGTTTATTTAATTTATATCTTATCTGGAGATAGTGTAAATTAGGCAGGAACGTAATATCTGTAAGCAGCGCCGTTCCAGATACTGGCAGTTGCGGTCTGTAATTAAAAGTAAATGTTATAAAAATTATTATCTTCTCTGATGGTCTGTAATTAAAAATGAAGGGAAAAATATTCTCTTTCCTTCTTATGCATGTGGCATACATATAATCACAACTAATTATCCGGGAAGAGTTAGTCAGAGACTAGGCAATGAGGACAGCACAAGCAGTCCTCTACCATAGTCCACTTTTCACCAAATAGCGACCGCACATATGCTCAACGTCACAGGTGGTGAGCCCATCGCCGCTCTATGCTTTTGGAAGTATGTGCAGTGCAGTCTTTAGTCCGTTAGTCGCCTTTTACGAGACCCAAGGAAAGAGAGAGGCAGGTGTATTCTTTTCACCGCTACGCGTTACGGTTTTCATACAATATATATTTTTATTCTGAATACCGTGCTAAAAACCATTTGCTTTCAAAATAATTGTAAAGCGAAGTGTATACAAATTTTGAATAATTACAATTTAATAAATGCTGCAACACCACAGATTTTATACATTTATACACTAGATAATGGGTCAGTAGGGAGAAATCAAAAACTATAAGAGATATATAAAATCTGCATTCAGTTTTTTTGGTTAAATCTCATACGTAACCGGGAGTCGAACCCGCGGTCTCTATATCTGTCTCTGTAAACAATGTTATAAATTCTGCGAGTTTATTCATTGTTGTTGTTGATGGTATGATTAATAAGTCGGAACACATTTTTAATGGAATCTTGTTTAAATAATTGTAAGAAATCCCAAAAATGATAAAAAAAAAATTACCTAAGTTAAATACCTAAATGTTCAAAGCCATTTTCCTGGATGCAAAAATTAATTCCCATGGGTAGCGAATGCAATACTAAGCGTTTCGTATTTTTTTTTGGATGCATCTGTATTAAGATATTTGCTAAGCCTGATTATAATCTTGTAAACATCTATAACATAACCCCAGAGGAAATAAATAAAGTGGCGTGATGTCAGGCGATCTCGCGGGCCATTTGATAGGGGCGCGGCCGTCTGTATCCATCAGTTAATCATGTCAAAATTAACATTTCTGTGTAAGGTCTAAATACACAAGATCTCTTAGCAAAATTTGGTCTATAAAGACCTGCATAAGCTGGCAGGGTCAACTATAATAACGATTACGACATTCGATTAGGTAGGTACCTAATTAGTTAACTTTTGCATCCAGGAAAATGGCTACCATTACCTTAAAAAATTACCTTATTTTTGGGATTTCTCTCAATTATTTAAACAAGATTTCATCAAAAATGTGTTAATTATGACTTATTTATTATCAATACCATTAACAATAACAACGAATATATTTTCAGAATTTATAACATTGTAATCGCGGGTTCGACTCCCGGTTACGTATGAGATTTAACCAAAAAAACTGAATGCAGTTTTTATTAAATTTAAAGTCGACGCCATGGTTCCTAAGAACAGATTTCTATATCTCTTATAGTTTTTGATTTTTCCCTACTGACCCATTTGGATTGATCACCCGGTATAATAAGTTATGTTTGCATGCTTGTGAAAACACCATATTTTTTGTAATGCAACACTTTTATTGCAAATGAACAATTTGTAATATAACTACTTATTTATAAATTATTGCCCACGAATGTTTATTTGCGCATCACTCCACAGCGGCTATTTGGAGAATTATTTTTTGTTTTGTAATAAAACTGTCAAGACAATGTTTGTATGAAAAATAATTTTTAAAATTCAATGTGTTCACAAAAAACAAAGGCATAAGTTACACAAAATCGCAAAAAAAATAGACGTTGGAAATCGCAGCTCTATGGCGCAGTGGTGCGCTGGTCTGATCTTAAAAATTAAGCAACTTTCGGGTAACCATATTATTAGTCTATATTACCAGTAGGTAGGTAGGTAGGTATGAGGAGTACCCCATATAACTTGCCGAAAAAGTTTTACTCCCCATATTTAAGTTAGAAACCGTTGCTTACTGCCGCACTCAAACATTCATATTATGTGTCTACCATTATACTTATTGAGACATATAATGTCTTAGGATTAACTCTTCTTTTATCAGAACTTTTTAAGGTTCAAGGTTTTTCTATCTATCAAAAGGTGGCAAACGAGCAAGCGGGTTTTTTCTTGATTGATTTAAAACTGTAGGTATTTTTTTTTTGCTTTTTATTTTGTGTACCTTTAAGTGTGTCTTTTAGCAGTCAATAAAGTTTTATATATCTATCTATCTAATCGGGTCAGCTGATGGAAAGCAATCACCCACCCATGGACACCCGCGAACCCAGAGGAATCGCAAATGCGTTACTGGCCATTAAGGAAGAAATAGGCTCGTATATTGACGAAGAAGATAACAAAAATCATAGAAATTACCACTTTAAGGCTGTCCGCTGCATACTCTCGTTTGAAGGTGACGGTACCTTTGGGCCCGAAGTCCTGGACTTGGGTGAAGGTGTCTCCATCTACACTCACGGTAGTCTTTGCCTAAGGAAATATATAATAAGGCATCATCATACATAGAATCACGACTATTATCCCCAAAGGGTTAGTCAGAGACTTGGCAATGAGGACCGCAAAAGCAGTCCACTGCCATAGTCCACGTTTTACCAAATTACAACTGCACATGTGCTCAACGTGACATGTGGTGAGTCCATAGCCGCTCTATGCTGTTGGATTGGATGTATGTGCAGTCTTTAAACCGGTAGTCGCCTTTTACAACACCCTAGGGAAGAGATTTTTCGGTAGTATTTATCTAAACTCTATAATCTGGATCTAATCATTATCAGCCTATAAACGTCCCACTGCTGGGCACAGGTCTTCCCACATGCGGACAACTTCACGCGGGGAGATTTGGCTGTAGTAACCCACCACGCTGGACCATCCTTGGTTAGTGGGTTGATAAAGCATTCACTTTTAAAATTCATCAGTATTCTTTATTACTGTGAAATTGGCAATCTTATCTTTAGGAAACACAGTGCTACTAACATGATTGTTATGATGAACGACTTAGATAAGATAGTGGTAGCCGGGCAGACTTAAAAGAAGTCCTTCCTGCAACTAAACCAAGTAGGTACAATAATAAATAGGAATCGAACTTCCTGACACCGCGCTGGTGGCCTAACCAATTAACCACAGATCACATAGGCGGTTAACTTGTTACTCAGATCTTTAACGAGCTGATAGTCGTCAAAAGCTATAATTATATTGCCACAACACAAACCCATAATTATTTATCCAGTATGGTCACAGTATTACTATAAAACTGTGGATTGGCTATTTGACAGTTGTAAGTAATTCAATAAAATATGAAAAATGTCGGATAAGGTAGTTTTTAATTTAACTATAATTTTCCAATAGTTTTTTTATTAAGATAACTTGTAAATATTTTATTTTTTACAAAATAAATTTGCGTTTTTTATCTGTGGATTTACAAGACCCGAAACACAGGCGGCCATGATTGAGCTTCGTATGACGTCACATTTCACAAAGTATACAAAAAACTATCTTCAGGTTTCATGTTTTGTTTAATGTGGTATGACGTCACAGGGCTAAATGTCACGTGACCAACCGTTTTCGCACGAAATTTGAAAAGAATGAAGAAAAATTTCTCTATTATAAAAGCTTTTTCGAGAATAAAATTAAAGTACGGGGTATAAAATAAGCGTTTGTAATTTTTAAAATACTTTTCCGAAAACTGTCAAATAGCCAATTGGGGCCCAATGTCCCCAAGTCCTAATTTTCATGTGGTGACTTATATAGACAGTGTAAACATGTTTTTTCCCCTACGGGTAATCAAACGCAAACCTTTGATCTCACTTGATGGTAGGTGACGATAAGGACCGAAGATTGAAGTGCACTTCACCCAGAATCCTCAACTACTGAGGAACAGGCTATCTTATCTCTAAACAGTCGGAACACCACAATGCTTTAACACTGTTGTTATGGCCCAGACTATAGATAAGATGGAGGTAGCTATAGTCCGGCAACTTCGTGCGCGACCGTCCCGCGGGGTGGGGTGACAGACGGTGGCGGGGACGAGGTAGGTACTCAAGATGTCAGCGGGTAGCGGGTGGTGTAGCGGGGAAGAGCAAGGCGTGCAACTGTGTGTAGTCGTGTTCTTCTAGAACGACGTGCTACCTCGTCTCCGCCAGTGGCGCATGGCGGCGGGGCCAACGTCTGTACCCCACAGGACTTCGCGCACGATGTTGCCGGACTATAGCCATTCGGACATAACAAGCCCTACACCAACCAAACTTAGTACACGAAGATGTATCCCCGCTGGGAGTCAAACCCGGGACCACTGGGTCTACGACCAGTGGCTTAAGCCACTAGACACAAGGCTGTTAAATGACGATTCCATGATTCCAATGACTTACCTTTAATCCGTCTCTTACTTCTTCGTCGAATGTTACACCATTCTTGAAGCCAATCTCCTTGCTGCCTTCAGGAGTGTTCAGCACAAACCTGTAACCATCGCCGTCTTTCACCACCTTCTGGTTAGGTCGGTACTCCAGGTATTTCTTGGCCTTTTCTTCTGCAACACCTGCAATTTGCAACATCGTATGACTATGATTTCTAGTTTTCAATGGTTTTGATCGCATCATCATCATATTTCTGATGTCCCCTGATTCTTAAATTATTGCCATGATCACCCACCATCGTCTATCTTTTCCATCACTTTTTCACTACTTTCATAACTGTCCTCTTTTACACAGTACATCCAGTCCATCTTTTTTTAGTCTACCTCTCCTGTATCAACTCTCCTGCTCAGTCATTGCTTTATTTACTGCAATGGGTATTATAAAAATCACCACAAATGTCAAATGCGGGTTGACGATAAAAAAAACAAGAAAATTGGTATTATAGCTAGGTACCTAGAGCAGTAATGAAGGCTTCGAAATTTTCCTCCTTCGCGAATTTGAACTCTTTGCCAAAGTATGCCATTTTGAGAACGGATCAGTATCACAGCTGCCAAATAAATGTAACATTCACTTTCATGCCCCCCACATATAAATGGTACTTCTTAATCCTATGTAAAAGATAAAGGAATCCGCTTACTATATTACCCTTGATAAAATACTGCATCATTTTGAACATCGGTTTTATGGCGGTTTTGCAATGCCATATAGCTTATCAATATTATCTTAATGGCAGTCATTAAATATAAAAGTACGAGTAAGTACGAGTAGGTACACTTCAACTGGTACTTGATAACGCCTGACTTGACCTATTAGCTCACAAGTCCTGCACCACCTGAATAATTCTATTTATTTTAATAAAGTTAAAGTCAAATAGTTTATTCAATATAAGCCATCAATGAAAGTAATAGACGTAATAGATAAGGTAAGTAATAATAAAAATAATAATAAACAAAAAAAATGTTAAATTTAAACTGCTGAATCTACCACCAGTTCGGATTTTGAGAGAGCTTACAACTGAGAAGAGCTGGCAAGAAACTCAGGTGGGTTTAACGAGAATAATAAAAAACGACTGATTAGAACCGTGTCGGTGGAGCGGTGAAAGAATACTACCACCCCCTCTCTTCCCTTGGGTACCTACCGTAAAAGGCGACTAACGGACTACTGCACAAACATCCAACAGCAGAGAGCGGCGATGGGCTAACCACCTATCACGCTGAGCACATGTGCAGTCGCTATTTAGTAAAAAGTGGACTATGGCAGACCCCTTTTGTGGTCCTCATTGCCTAGTCTCTGACTAACCCTTCGGGGATAATAGTCGTGATTATATTATTATGTATGTATGTAGTCTCGCTGTTAAGGATAAAAAAAATGGAGAGACACTAGCGAACGGTCGCTATTGTATGAATGGTCGCTAAGTCAAAAGTACAAATATTACTTTTCACACCTGCTCGACAACGTCATATTATATGTCATGCAAACCTAACCTAAAGTTTTTTATGATAGACCTGAGGTCCAGCAGGGCATTAATATTGTACTGAATTTCATTATGACCCGCTGGTCATTAATGTGATTTGAATTCGGAATATAAATAGAAATCGCATATGAACATTTACTATATAGGTAGTAGGTAGGTAGTTGTGCAGTCTTTAGTCCGTATACGCCTTTTGCGCATTGATGTATTACGAGACCCAAGGGACGAAATAATATCATTGGGTTGGTAGTATTATTTTGATGAGCCCATCGCCGCTCTATGCTGTTGGATGTATGTGCAGCCTTTAGCCCGTTAGTCGCTTTTACGACACCCAAGGGAAGGGAGGGTTTGGTAGTATTATTTTGATGAGCCCATCTCCGCTCTATGCTGTTGGATGTATGTGTAATATTTATTTAGTCCGTCAGTCGAATTTTGCGAAACCGAAGAGAAGATAGGGGTTGATAGTATTATTTTGATGAGTCCATCGCCGCTCTATGCTGTTGGATGTATGTGCAGTCTTTAGTCCGTTAGTCGCCTTTTATAACACCCAAGGGACGAAAAAGGGTTGATAGTATTATTTTGATGAGCCCATCGCCACTCTATGCTGTTGTATGTAAGTGCAGTCTGTATCCCGTTAGTCGCTTTTGCGACACCCAAGGGAAAAGAGGGGTTGGTAGTATTATTCTGATGAGCCCATCGCCGCTCTATGCTGCTGGATGTATGTGCAGTCTTTAGTCCGTTAGTCGCCTTTTACGACACCCAAGGGAAGGGAGAGGTTGGTAGTATTATTCTGATGAGCCCATCGCCGCTCTATGCTGCTGGATGTATGTGCAGTCTTTAGTCAGTTAGTCGCCTTTTACGACACCCAAGGGAAGGGAGAGGTTGGTAGTATTATTTTGATGAGCCCATCGCCGCTCTATGCTGTTGGATGTAAGTGCAGTCTGTATCCCGTTAGTCGCTTTTGCGACACCCAAGGGAAAAGAGGGGTTGGTAGTATTATTCTGATGAGCCCATCGCCGCTCTATGCTGCTGGATGTATGTGCAGTCTTTAGTCCGTTAGTCGCCTTTTACGACACCCAAGGGAAGGGAGAGGTTGGTAGTATTATTTTGATGAGCCCATCGCCGCTCTATGCTGTTGGATGTATGTGCAGTCTTTAGTCTGTTTGTCGCCTAGTTCGTTAGTCGCCTTTTACGACACCGAAGGGAAGAGAAGGGTTAGTAGTATTATTTTGATGAGCCCATCGCTGCTCTATGCTGTTGGATGTATGTGAAGTCTTTAGTCCGTTAGTCGCCTTTTACGACACCCAAGGGATGAAATGGGTTAGTAGTATTATTTTGATGAGCCCATCGTCCAGTATGTGCAGTCTATAGTCCGTTTGGGTCATTTTAGCTCCTTGTATTCCTTGTAGAGTATTCACCTCGGGGATAAAGGTGCATTCGTCTTGGGCGACCTTGAATCCCACGCTGCACTCAGGATTCTTGTCTTATCTCCCTCGCTTTGCTCGGGAGTTAACTCTAAATACTCTCGCTACGCTCAGGAGTTAACGCTAGATTCCTTCGTTTTGCTTGGGATTCAATACGGGACGCCCGCTACATAAGACACTACTTTATCCCCTTGGTGCATAATCTACTATTAATAGATGTCCCATGTAATGTACTATATAGTCATCTAATAAGCCTTTGGAGGTTCTGATCTTCTGCCCCCGACCTGAAACTCATAACCTATCCAAGGTATAGCGCTAGTTGGAGCTACCCGTTCGTGGTGCCGAGCCGTTTCCATGGCCAAGAAGGTTTTTTAGTAGGCACTCCAGCTTTTCGTAACGGGGCGTAACCGAACAAGGGGTGTAAGCGTAATAGAGCAACTCGTTGTAAAGAAGGTAATGTCATAGTTGTAAGTACCTCAGGTGAGATGCAGACCAACTACGTGCCCGTGGAAGAATTCAAAAATACAAAAATAAATCCGTGCTTCGGAAAGCACGTTAAGGGGCCTTAAGCGGTGACAACAGAAAATTTGGCTGTTTTCTATTAGCTGTTATTCAAAATATTTTTGATATTTCGCACTGAAATTTTGGAAGAGAATGGTTGGTAGTATTATTTTGATGAGTCCATCGCCGCTCTATGCTGTTGGATGTATGTGCAGTCTTTAGTCCGTTAGTCGCCTTTTATAACACCCAAGGGACGAAAAAGGGTTGGTAGTATTATTCTGATGAGCCCATCGCCGCTCTATGCTGCTGGATGTATGTGCAGTCTTTAGTCCGTTAGTCGCCTTTTACGACACCCAAAGGAAGGGAGAGGTTGGTAGTATTATTCTGATGAGCCCATCGCCGCTCTATGCTGCTGGATGTATGTGCATTTTTGATATTTCGCACTGAAATTTTCAATGTGTATTATAGAACGTATGCGTGAGAGAATGAACGAAGCTAAAACACGATTGGAAACATTTAGCTCGATAGGAAAAAATCCTGAAGTTACCTCTAAAATTTGAGTGACCACCACATGTCACGCTGAGCACATGTGCAGCTGTAACTTGGTGAAAAATGGACGGTTTAGTCGCAGAATGTCCAATTCGCAAAATGTCCAGCGGTCGCAAAAAGTTCAATTCGTCATTATTTATTTAATTTGTCCGGCACAATAAAACGGTATCCACGAGTTATTTTTATTGTGCCGGACAAATTAAATAAATAATGACGAATTGAACTTTTTGCGACCGCTGGACATTTTGCGAATTGGACATTCTGCGACTAAACCAAATGGACTATAGCAGTGGACTGCTTCTGCGGTTCCCATTGCCTAGTCTATGCCTAACCCTTTAAGGATAATAATAGTCGTGAATTTATGTTTGTATGTTAAATGTATCGATTCAAATTCAAAAGTTGAATGCTTAGTTCTTTTGCAATATTATTTTTGGTGAAAAGTCAGTCACCAACCATTCGCGCACTAGGATATCGATAAAGTCGTCATAAGTTTCCCTCTTTCACCTCAGTAGAGCCTTACCACAGAAATTCTTGATATATTTCTGTGAGCCTTACTATCTATCTTACTATGCAAATTTCCAAACGAATTTTGCATAGTAAGACTAATAGTATATTGTTACCCTCGGGGTGAAAGTAGCTTATTCACTCCCGAGAAGGGGTTTTCGAGGGAGTAAATAAGTCTTTCACCCGAGGTAAACACTGTGCTTTTTTCACTTTTCACGAATTTAGGGAAAGTAAAAACCAAAACATGAATGTCTTTAGTACGTTAGTCGCATTTTACGACACCCAAGGGTAGAGAGGGGTTTGTAATATTATTTTGATGAGCCCATCGCCGCTCTATGCTGTTGGATGTAGGTATGTGTAGTCTTTAGTCCGTTAGTCGCCTTTCACGACACCAAAGAGAAGAGAGTGGTTGGTAGTATTATTTTGATGAGCCCATCGCCGCTCTATGCTGTTGAATGTATGTGCAGTCTTTAGTCCGTTAGTCGCCTTTTACGACACCGAAGGGAAAAGAGGGGTTGGTAGTATTATTTTGATGAGCCCATCGCCGCTTTATGCTGTTGGATATATGTGCCGTCTTTAGTCCGTTAGTCGCCTTTTACGACAGCGAAGGGAAGAGAATGGTTGGTAGTATTATTTTGATGAGCCCATCGCCGCTATATGCTGTTGGATGTATGTGTAGTCCTTAGTCCATTAGTCGCGTTTTACGACACTCACGGGAAGAGATGGGTTGTTAGTAATATTTTAACAATAAGTCACAACTAGACATGACAGTACCTGTCAGAAAAACGATTCTCCCTAGGGCGGAAAAGTATTACTTTCCACCCGCTCCTCATGCAACTTCAGCCTTACTTTCCGTGTATGGAATAAATAAATAGTAATTTACTGTTCTTAGAGGTAACAGCTGTATTATAGCACGCTATAGGGATCCAGAAAATGGGCAAATGCAAATGCATTTCCATGTCCATTTGTGCCGCGGGAGAGGACTATGTTTAGCAGTGGACTATTTATGGCTGTGATAATATGATGAAGTACATTTGTATAATATAAGTAGGTACAATTACAATAATATAAGTAAGTATTTAAATCAAACAAATTTTTACAAAATAGTATTTAATAGTTAGGCACTAACAATAAAATACAGGCACTATATTAACAGATCAGAACACACCAACATATGCGTAAAAGAACACAGTTGCAAATAATAACATTTAGAAATTTCTTTTGCTCAAATAAGTCCAAACTTTCATCTCATACACACACAAACATTCGTTTAAGCGACGACGTAGTGTCTGACAGCGGCGCCGTCCCACACACTGGCCGTCAGTGTCTGAAAAAGAAAACATAATTTTAAAATTACGGAATATTTGAACAAAGTTGAATTTTACGATTTTGTAAAAAGTAAACATTGAAAAAATCAATGAGATAGGTTTCGTAGTAGTTCGAACATGCACCATCTGACATACAGGGTCTACTTCGCGGGAAATTGAGGTGACCTGTAAGGCTTTGTCTTTTTTTCAACGAATTTCAACAAATTTATTGAAACGGTTTTGTAGCTAACTGTACATAAATACGTCAGATTTCATGATCGAGCGAATTGACGACAAAAAAATAGGTAAAATTGGAAGGTGCCAATTCGCGCGCACTCGCGAGTTTCATGCACACTCGCCAGTTGACGAATAAGTCAGAGCATTAAACCAAAGAACGATTAAAGATAAGTAAGTATTGAATGTTGTCCTGAATTCCAAAACCCATAGTTACATCATAGAGTAGGTATACTAAGGTTATAGTATCGTATTAGAAATTACCTAAAATTAATATAAAAATTTAATTCAGATTATAAGATAAGTAATCAGATTCTGTGAAAGTAATCAGATTCTTTGAATTAAATAACATTGAGAAATTGTAAATTAATTAATAACTTAAATAAAACAATAATTAAATTTTACAATAATAAACTACCTAAGTAATTTTAATGCAACCGTTGATAATAAATATCATAAATTTGATAAACCGCCTAAGTCTGCATTATCTATATCTTTTACTGGTCTAAAGTCTAAATCTAGGTCAAAAATCGTAACAGCTGCTTAGAGGTTGAAAAAGACACTTTACATTTTTCATTTTTTTAAATCTAATATGTCAGATTTTCAGTCCAAAATGTCCGGCTAAAAATGAATCGGTGTCCGTATTTTAAATTTTTAAGTCTGGCAACTCTAGATGCAACAAATAGGATAGCACGATAGAAGACGTTTTATAATTGTAGATTATAGGAGCTGCTCTTCGGAGGTTCGGAATAAAAGCATAAATAACAAAACTTACCACTATGAGTGAATCTGCCTGGAATTCCCTTTTGAAGGTGAGACTACCCTTTGGTCCGAAGTCCATCACTTGGGTAAAGACGTCACCGTCAACGGTGAAGGTCGACTTAGCCTGAAACAAGAAACTTACATTAATAATTTTATTACATAATATGATTTCACTTCACGATGATGATTTGACAGGCAGGAGCGATAGTGCTGCTGTGTTTTATACATGAAAATTATTGAAAATGTGTATTGGGCTGGCATACCACTACGCCCAGGGAGACGATTGTTATGTGAAATTCACCCTTACTTCCCCTCAAGTACTGCCAGGGTGATATGAGATTCGAGACCGTCTAATCATCAGCGTGCAATAGCCTTGCCAATTTTATTTGACCACTAATTCTCTCAATCAAATCTCCTCAATCACGGGTCTCTCTATCATGGACTTGGTAATAAATAGTACATTGTTACCCTAGGGGAGTAAATAAGTCTTTCACCCGAGGTAAACACTGTGCTTTTCATTACGAATATAAGGAAAGTAAAAACAAAAACATGTATGTATTTAGTCCGTTAGTCACCTTTTACGACACCCAAGGGAAGAGAGGTGTTGGTAATATATTTTGATGAGCCCATCGCCGATCTATGTTGTTGGATGTTTGTGCAGTGTTTAGTCCGTTAGTCGCCTTTTCTGACACCGAAGGGAAGAGAGAGGTTGGTAATAGTATTATTTTGATGAGTCCATCGCCGCTCTATGCTGCTGCCCATCCATCTTAATAAATTTAGACGATTTAAAATGCTTATTTTAAGTTTATTGAATAAAGAAATTTTGAGTTTGAGTTTGGATGTAGGTATGTGCAGTCTTTGATCCGTTAGTCGCCTTTTACGATACCCAAGGTAAGAGATTTATTTTTATTATTATTTTAATAATTAGTCACAATTACATATGTCAGAAAAACGATTCTCCCTAGGGAGGAAAAGTACTACTTTCCTCCCGCTCCTCAGGCAACTTCAGACCTACTTTCCGTGTATGAGGAATAAAAAATATTTTTTACACCACCTGCTCGAAAATGTCAAATTATATGTCATGCAAACCTAACCTAAAGTAAGTCATTAAAGACCTGAGGTCTAGCAGGGCATTAATATTGTACTGAATTTCATTATAACCCGCGCGGGTAATTAATATGATTTGAATTTGGAACATAAAATAGAATCGCATACGAACATATTAATTCCATGCATTCACCAAATTGTTCGGAAATCGAACTGGCCACCACGAGTAGAGAATAAAAGAAAAATAGAACACAACAAAAGAGGCGCAAATACTGAAAATTTCTTTGTTTTATTAATGCTTTTATATATTGTCTCGTAGATGGTTTGAAAAGCAAAGTATGCTCCTTGGGGATAAAGGTGCCTTCGTCTTGGGCGAACTTGAATCCCACGCTGCACTCAGGATTCTTGTTTGATTGATTCTTTGTCGCTTTGCTAGGGAGTTAACGCTAGAATCTTTCGTTTTCCTTTTTCAATACGGGGCGCCTGCTTCATAAGACACTACTTTATCCCCTTGGTGCATAATCTACTATTTTTTTATTTGAAAATTAGGCAAACGATCAGGCTAAAACCAGAGGAGTCGTAGATGCGTTGCCGACCTTGACGAAGAAGTGGGATCTTTCAGAAAGGAGTATTTATTGTGAGGGGGGAAGGGGAGAGACGAGCCCCGGTACTTTTTCTCACCGAACGAAACACAACAGCAACGAGTGCCATTGTTTCACGCCGATATTCCGTGAGAGTATTACGCCGGGCGGCGTATTTCCGTTTCCGTGTATAGTAGGAGAAAGCACTGCCTTGAATCCTACAAGGGTTTGATAAGCTAACTCTCTTTTCAAACTCGTGTATAATTTAAGGCAGAAGTCCTCCAATCGCGAACGGGTTTGCAAAGTTTCGCCGGACGAGCCGGCCCAGTTCGTTCTGTAACGCAGAGTGCCTCTACCACTCTGACATTTTTGGTATGTCTGTCATGCCGAAAGAGGATGAAATCACGGTGTATTAACCTACCGTCACTCCCTTCTCTACCGTTAAAATAAAAATGTATATGTTGTTATGGCGACATCCGATACGTTTGGTAATAGCAAGGACGATTATCTAATTTGTCTATGGTTAAGGTAGTAGCAAGCCAGACGGACCAACAAAACGGGTTGTTGTACATTCGCCACAAAGTTAGTTTGCCACGTTTTTGTAACTCCATACAATGAAAGTAAATTCGCCACAGATCTTCATAGTACATAATTTTTTCATAAAGTACCGGTAGCTAGGAAAGTTCGTTTTGAGCGCTCGAAATGAATGGTAGTTATTTTATTCTAAAATTATTGATGTTTTACTACACTTATTGTTTGTTTTTTCTGCTGTGTCGAAAATAAGAGTGTGGCGAATTTACAAATATTTTTTTCTGTGGCAAACTAACTTTTTGGCGAATGTACAACAACCCAACAAAACATACCACCAACCAAACTGTTACTAACTTCTTGTCAGATTTTCGTTTAACCCTTTGTCTGTCACGAAGATTTCTTGAGGTTGCTAACAGTCGAATTTCTATAGTATCTGGTATACCGACAGATAAGCTCTTAAGTATTTAAGTTACCGTGAGGTCTTCACCAAGCTTGTCGTCAAAGGTCACGCCGGGCTTGAAGTTGAGCGCCTTCTTGAAGTCACCGGCGGTGATGGTCAGGGTGTAGTCGTTGTCGCCGTTCTTCACCAGTTTCTGGTTTGGCTTGTGCTGAATAAAGTTCTTGGCTTTCGATTCGGCGACCTCTGGAAGTAGAAAAATCATTTTGGAAATTAGAGTGAGGAAGGAGGTGTGATAATTTTTCTACGTTTCATTATTAAGAGTTCGTACATTGGCATAGAATACATAGTAGTACAAGTACACAGAAGATTCAATCCGCTAAGTCATTTAAATAAATAGCGACTCTTGCCAAGACACAATAAATTGCAATTTATTCAGGTCGCACACCGCTCCCGTAGGTATGGGAGTTAAATCCGAAGTTTTGGGTTGTTCCGTATTCAACCTTTATCTCTCTTTCTATTGCGTACTATCGCGTAGATCTTATCTCTTCTATCTAACGACTGCAGGGTGTTTGCGAGCGTCCGTCGACCGATCGGCTACTTGTAGCTTCATACCTACCTAAAGCGCGGAGTGCGCCAGGCCTGACATTGGTTTGTTTTTCGGAGAGAGTTCGATTTCCAGCAGGCAGGGGCAGCAAGCAGTACAATACCGGTCGTGGTGGCGATCCTTGGGGGGAGGCCTTAGTCCAGAGTGGACGTCCTCTGGCTGATGATGATGATGATGATGATGAGGGGCTACATCTTTGTGTACTTCGGTTTGGTTGATGGTGGGGCTTGTTAAGACCGCCTGGACAACTACCACCATCTTGTCTAAGGTCTGTTAACAGCAGACGCGAGTGGCTTGGGGGTCAAAGTCACTCGCGTCCGTAGGTTTACAATTGAGACCCAACACGTGACCCCTGGGTGGTGCTAAATGAGTGACACTGACTGAGTGGTAGAGCCACGCTGCGTTGCAGCACGCATTGGGCCGGCTCGCCCGGCGTAATACCACCCTCTCACGAATATTCGGCGTGAAACAATGGCACGTGGTGCTGTTGTGTTTTGTCCGGCCAGTGAGGGTTCCGGAGGCCCCTCCTCTCCCCCTCCCCTCTCACAATTCCTATTCCTTCCTTAACGCAACGCATCCCGCCTGCTTGTTTGCCTCCTTCTTTTATAAAAAAAAGCATTGTTGTGTTCCGACGTTAAGAGATAAGATGACATCAGTGGTCGAGGTTGAGGATTTCGGGTAAAACTCTCTTCCAACCTTGGCCTTATCTCCAATTACCATCAGGTGAGACTATGCCAAGCGCATAAATGCCAAGCCCATAGTGAATAAAAAAAACTTGTTTTATTCACAGAACATAATTATAATAATATATAATGTTCTTGTGCTTCTATAATGCTTCATTATCAATCTATCAATCAGATTAATCATCACAATCTGTGAACATCCGGAAGAAGTAGATATTACTATTTTAAATAATCGGCAATGGTACTTTTTGGTATGACCAGTTTATGACTAGTGTAATGTATAGCATGTAACGATAAAAAGTAGTTGTAGAAATCGTACAAAATGCAGCCTTTAAGTCTAAAAGCGACGTCTTCCAGCCTATTTAGAGGGTTAAGGTCGAGAGTTAATCTAGCACAAATTTCTCAAGGGTCGTGTAAAAACTAAGTACATGCTTTCTGGCAACGAAACTTACCTAGTGTCGCAATGAGCTTGTCATAGTTCTCCTCCTTAACGCATTTGAACTCCTTGCCGAAATACGCCATTTTGATTTCTTAGCAGTCGATGCGATGGATAACAATCAAATGCAGCATGTGACGACTGGTCCTATTTATATTTGAGGCCATAGTTTAGTGTTGAGATAAAGTTTTATTGATTTATTGGTCTCACGCCGATAGCAGTTTCGATTCTGTATTTTTATAACAGTCACTGTCGTATCTCAATGCCCTCTGATTTTGACATTTGGACTAACGGGGAAATATCACTTATTTATTCATTTATTCATTTATTGCATATCACATTACATTCATTGCGAGGTATCACTATTCGGCTACTGAGACACTATTGTGGAATTTTTAGAATAGAATATATGTTTATTTGCATTTGACTGGCTGATATAGCCGCTTACTAATAGACTCACCATCTATGTGCAGTTATAATTTAGTGAAACGTGGACAATGGCAGTAAACTGCTTCTACAGTCCTCATTGCCTAGTCGCGACTAACGCTTTTGAGATATTAGTCGTGATCGTGAATATACTATGTGTGTATGTAGATTTAAGGCTCGTATTCTAAAACCAAACTTGCACTCAAATCTCTGCTTGCAGTTAGAAAGGGATGGTGCTATTCATCGCATATATCGCCATCCCTTTCTAACTGCACTCAAGCAGAGATTTGAGTGTGAGTTTGGTTTCAGAATACGAGCCTAAGATACAGTTTAACGATTGCCATCTTACGACTATAACCAGCAAGCCTATTCGCTAACTGAACTGACAGATAAAATGATGAATACCCAAGGGAATTAGTCGTACATTGCGCGCGCGCTCTGTACTTTTTACTAGCAATTGGCACAGTACCTACACAGAAGTTTACAACGAATTTACTTGGGTGTTCATCATTTTAACTGTCAGTTGAGTTAGCGAATAAGCCTGATGGAACGGTTTTACGTGTCGTCTGAAGTACGTTGGAGCTTGGGATATTTTAATTTGGTCACCTAGCCAGCGACCCAGCATTGCGAAAGTTGCTTAACGAAAGGGGCTTCCCAAAAGTGGGTAGATGTATACCACTCAATCAAACCAATCCTACCACCTACCTCACTCAATCTACCTTGGCCGACTGCTCCCACAATGCCACCAATAGAGACGCATAACGAGAGACGTCATTCACCAAAATCCACCCATATTCACATTACTCTGTAAAGAGTGCCCAACTAAGAAGAAAAAGGTATAGGTAATGTTAGAAGAAAGTATGGAGTTTTCATCTTTAAAGACCGATATAATATCGTGAGCACTTAACCTGCAAGCAATAAATAGTTTGAAATAAGCAAAACTACTAAGTACAAAATGTAATTGAGCTGGTAATAGAGGCACCGTACGTAGTAAGAATCCGCGCCCGTCCCATTTTTTGTGGTAAAATTCAAAAATGGGGCGACATGATAAATATATATAAAAATATCACAGGTGTAATTCAAAATTTCCAGTCCTGTTGCTATCCGGAGAACGTGGCTCTTCGCATTCGCTTCGCAGAATATCACCTGCATATCACATAAAACCATAAATTTTTATATCAAGTTGATATTGCAGCATATAAATTTTATGATTTTTTAATACATTACAAAACTGATAAACTTATGGTATACAAAAGTTAAACGATAACTTGATAAGATATCAATGTTTAAATGACATATCATATCACCAGCAAACATTGCAAAATGTGTCACGCTATGCTAGGCAAAGGCGTGGCACGTAAAAACATTGGCTTGTATTTTGCTAAAATGTCATCTTAATTATAAAATTGAACGGTTTATGTATCACTAACTGCGGCACACAGAGACTTCAATTAAAGCTATCAGGTCTGATGAATGAATAATGAATCCCTTAGCTTAAATTACATTATTACCACCATTATCGCCAAATATTGCAAAATGTGTCACGCTATAAGTGAAGGGGTCCTGCACGAAATTGTGAAAATTTACGTATTTTAAGTCACTTGTACTAGGCGCTGAATTAAGTATAAGATTAAGAATAATTCATTAAAACAAGTATCAAGTAACATTACAACAGCATATGTAAAACTATGAAACAGTAAAAACAGATAAACTTGTAATTTGGCTATGCAAAAGTAAAGCAAAAAAGTGAATCCTACACTAGGAAATCCTGAATTGTGGGCTTCCTAAGCCATAAAGCAAACGGTAAGCGACAAAACAAAGCAAGAAAAAAAAGAAAGAAGACAAAATGTTGTTCTTTTAAATACATTAAAAGAACTTATGTGAGTTAGCCTGATCATTGCACAAGGTCATGCATGGCCTTGTTGTTTAAAACAAATTCTTTTAACAATTACAAACAATACATACATGTAATGACTCCTAAAAACATATATTTTCGACTACTTTCTTAATTTTATGCATGAAACAATAATTCTTACATGAAAATATTTGTATTGATATACCGCAGGGCGATTCCCTAAAAAAGTTTCATTTTTAACACAAGCGCGTGATGGTTTTGCACAATTTGCAGAATAAAACCATTGCTTTAATTAAATTACTAGGTCTGAAACTTTAAAGCAGAATTGTTCTAATTATAAATATCAATATGATTGATTTTGCTTTGAAGTTCATTAAGAGACTTATGTCAGTTTTTGCGATCGCGCGGCACCCCCTGAAGTGAAGGCGTGGCTCACAAAAAACAGCGGCTCATATTTTCCTGAAAACGTCATAACGTCATCTTAATTAGAAGATTGTATTATCCCCTTGTCTGTCACGAAGACTCCTAAAGGTTACTATATAACAATTGAATTTCTGTTGTGTCTAATTTTACGGCGGCTGAGGACTTAAGTACCTATAAACAAACAAAATTAATTAATACATAATTGTTAATAATTAGAAAAAAAAATTTTGTTTATTTTTGAATTATATTATAAACTAACAAAATTACTAAGTGCATACTGTTACTAACCGTACAATGTTATCTGAATAAATGAATTTGAAGGTATGTAACTGCCGCACTCAGAGACGTCAATTAAAGTTTGTGAAAAATTATAAGCATATACTTATATAATTTTTCATTTAACTATTATTTCTATTATAGAGGGTGTTTGGTATTAGGTACGATGTAATCTCGCAACTGGATCATCTTAGAATAACTGTATTGTATGCAAGCAACTCTGAAAGGGCGAAAAAAACAAGTGTTCCATACAAAACTGCAAATGTATGAAAGAACTAGTTTTATTTTTCAAATTCAGAGCGCAAAAGTTAAAAAATAAAATATAAAAACAAAGGCTCGTATTCTAATATCAAACCAAATTCAAATCTCTGCTTGAGTATGGTGAAAGGGATGATGCTATTTATCGCATATATCGCCATCCCTTTCTAACTGTAGTCAAGCAAAGATTTGAGTGTGAGTTTGGTTTTAGAATACGAGCCTAAAATGCGCTTGATTTTTAACGCCTATTAAAATATAATAGACGTGTGACAAAAATAAATAAATTCTTATTAAAGTAGGTACATACTAGGCGCTAGCACAGAAAAACTAATAGTGCTAAGCTTACAATTAGGTACAATACCCAGTACTCGCCCACCATGCGAGCCCAATCATGCGTGCTGTTAGGTGACAACCGAGGTCGAAGCGGGAGGCTAATCAACGTCAAAGTCTTTTGACTTTGAATAGCCTCCTCGCCTCTCCTTTGTTTGACATTTCTACTACAGAATTTCTACATTTCAGTTTACAGTAAAGGTACCAATCCGTAATCATTGAGATAAATGAACTAGAGAAGACGTCCCATACAATAAATGTGCAGTTGTGCACAGCTACAATGATACTTGTACCGTGGTGCGGGGCTTAACTAGTTGTCATAAGTAGTGAGATATTGGGCATTCTAACTCACTTTCGTTCGGTCGCAGATGCGACCTCGCTTGTTCGTTAGAATGCCCAATATCTCGAACGTATCGCAGTTTTGCAATGGATAGCATACCATCTTCTGTTTTCATGTCGTCCGTTTTAGATGTACAGATATTGTACATCTCAAACGGACAAATATTGTTATTTGTAAAATGTACAAACATTTCACCGTTCGCTCACTCCGTTCGCTCTCTTGAAAAAGTGAATTAGAACGCCCAATAATCGATGTGGATTATTGGTATTTTCGTTATTTAAGCGTAGCAACCATTTTATGTTGTCATTTCTGTAAAATCCTTTTAACACTGCAGTCAAATTTAATTTTTAATCATAATATATAATGAAATTCTTAAAACAAAAAGAATCGTTAAAATTGGAATGTATTTGTCCAACTTCATTGTCAGGGGCAAGTCGACATGGAAAGTTATTGCCAAATACAATCCGTTGTATTGTTTGCGGTCCATCTAATTGCGGGAAAACCAACCTAGTAATAAGTTTATTATTACATAAAGATGGTCCACGATTTCGAAACCTGTACGTGTATTCAAAATCTTTGTATCAACCTAAATACAGTTATCCCGAAAAAGTTTTAGAATTGGTTCCAGGTACATCATTTCACAAATATAATCATAATAGCGAAATATTGAGCCCTCACGAAGCGTCACCTGATTCCATTATTATTTTCGATGATGTTGCTTGTGAAAATCAAAACAACATCCGTAACTATTTTGCTATGGGGCGTCATAGGAATATTGATTTTTTTTATATCAATCAAACTTACACCAAAATACCTAAACAACTCGTAAGAGACAATTCTAACATGATTATATTATTTAAACAAGACGACGTAAATTTAAAACATGTTTATGATGAGCATGTAGGGTCTGATATGTCATGGCTTCAATTCCGTGAAATGTGTTCAACTGTTTGGAAAATACCATACAATTATATTGTCATAAATAAGGATTGTGAGCGAAATAAAGGATGCTATAGAATGACGTTTGATACATTTATAGTCGTAGATTAATAACTACATATACGGATGTTATTATATTTATAAATCATTTCCACATGAGATTCGGAGATAAAAGGAAACCCAATAAAATGGAAAAAGATCTAAAGAGACAAATCGTTAAATCAGCATCAGCTGTTAAAAGAAAGTTCGACATGATAAAGGATGCACAAACTACAAGAAATAATACTTTAGAAACAATATTTAAACCCATAGTTGACCCTCTTAATATGATAGCAAATAAAAATGATGAAAAGCAACATGACAAAGAGACTTTTTATAACCCTTTATTTAAAAAAATAGAGAATAATGAAAGCGAAGAGTCGTATTCGTCTATTGAAGAATTTAACGAACAAAGTAGCGAAGATGATGAAGAAAATCATGAAAAATTCCGAACAACCGACAAAACCCTTACTGTATCACCTACTCAAGACCATGATGTGAGTGAAGGTTCGTTCAAATCGCTACAATCATCGCCAAACGTTAAAAATCAATCTTTATCATGGTCTACTTCATCTGAAGTATTTAGTGCTATACCTTTTGGAATAAGAAATGAACAAGGAAAACTTATGCTTGGAAAAAGTCGCGTTTATGATGACGGCACCACTCTAATAATTGGAAATCATAATTTGAGGAAAAACTCTCGGTTTAAAAGAACTATTGTTTAAAAAGAAACCAAATCTAGATGATATCACAGATAACGACCTTGAAAACTATAAACTACTACTTATCGATACTAATGCACACAGACGTAATTATGATCCCTCTAAACCAATAAATAGCAACAAGGGATTTAAATACATGAATATTATAAAGCCATTATTCAAAATCTCTAGAAAACCGACCACTAGTACAGAGAGTATTCCTCGAGGAAAAGGTATTGAACTCGTAAAAAGAGTAAAAAGAAATACAGATTTAGTTTACTGGGACGATCCTAACGAGTTAGTAAAACGACTGAAATTACTGTTCGCATCACGAGATGCTGGTAACACTGGGTTAGATAATGAAATTATTGCAATCATCGAGGAACTTCACGAAGCCGGTATCATAAACAAAGAATAAAAACAAATAGCATCGGGAAATTTGTGCAGTATACTTACAGTAAACAAAGCATCGGGACCGCAATGAATATAGATAAATTTGGTCATCACGTTCATAAACGTTTACGATTATCTGAACATATTGATATCTATAGCGATACGTTACAGAAGTCTGAAACGGGAGAATACGATTTAAAATCATCCAAACTAAAAGGCTTGTCGTCTCCAGACAAGGACGATGAAGCTGTAAATAAAGCATATTTGGATAAAACAGTTCAAGAGCTGAGAAACGAAATAAGCCAAGTTAATAGTCGTGTATTAATTTATTTAAAGAACTTGGAATCAGCGAGTACAGACCGTTTGTCTTCTATGTTTTACTCAAAAATAGAAATAGACCGTATGATTCAAGCCAAACAAAAATGAGTAAGAAAGAAATTGTAGACGAACTTCACAGAGCGGCGAGAAGAAATTTTCCACGTCGAAGTACAATCATAAAAGGAATAGATGATTTATGGCAAGCAGACCTTATAGACTTTCAAAAGTACTCACAGTTTAATAAAGGATATAAATATGTTTTAGTCGTAATTGATACTTTATCGAAATATGTGTGGGTTAATCCTTTGAAGTCAAAGAATAAAAGTTGTGTTACAAATGCAAAGCAAAATATATTAACCACGTCATCTCGAAAGCCCAAAAATTTACAAACAGATTTAGGCAAAGAATTTTACAATAAAAATTTTAAACAATTGACGATAAAATATAACATAAATCATTACTCCACATACTCTGTAAAAAAAGCAGCAATTGTTGAAAGAGTAATAAGAACTCTAAAAAGTCATCTTTAATAACTAGTCAACAGAAATATTTTATGTTATTAAAGTCAATCATACAAATCCAGTTACTTATCACTTGGAAGACAAAAATAAACAGAGAATTTTAGGATCTTTTTACGAGCATGAATTACAGAGAACCAAATTTCCAGATATTTATCTTATTGAAAAGGTTTTGAAAAGAAAAGGAAACAAACTCTTTGTCAAATGGTTAGGTCTCAGTGACGGTGAAAACAGTTGGATTGATAAAAATTTATTGGTGCTTTAATATAAACTAAGCATTATTATTTATACGCTCACTTTATAATCATCGATGACGGAAGGAAGTGGTATTATTAACAACTTAATAAATAACATTCCGTTTGAGTTACATTTACCTGGATATCAATTTTGTGGTCCAGGCACAAAACTTAAGAAAAGATTACTCAAGGGCGAACGAGGTATAAATAAATTGGATGAAGCTTGCATGTACCACGATATCGCTTACAATAATAAAGATTGGAACGTTAGACATAACGCCGATTTAGAACTTTTAAATATGGCAAAGAAAAGATTGAAATCGAAAGATGCTGGGAAAGGAGAAAAGATTGCATCATGGATAGTAAAAAATGCAATGAAAGCAAAACTTAGAGCCGGAGCAGGAGTACGGTCATTCATGAAAGGTGTTAAAAAAATTCAAAAGCAAATGAAAAAATTAAAATGTAATGACAACCGAAAGGCTATAAAATATGCACATGCAGCTGCAAAAAAAGTGTTTTCTAATGTAAAAGGAATACGCTTCCCACGCTGCATTCCTGTTCCGAAAACTGGTGGGTTGTTACCTCTCATACCAATCTTTGCTGGTTTATCAGCTCTTGGTTCACTTGCTGGAGGTGCTGCAGGTATAACAAAGGCTGTTAACGATTACAAGGTTGCTCAAAAAAACCTTCAAGAATCTGAACGACATAACAAGATGATGGAAGCCGTTGCACTTGGGAAAGGATTGTATTTGAAGTCTCACAAAAAAGGAGCGGGCTTGTACTTACAACCTCCAAAAAACTAATTAAACGGTTACCCAAACGAGCACTCACTAATTTAGATATATTAAAGCACTCGGTTCATATTCCATATTTTCGTGGCGTTTTTATGCGAGATACGTTACCATCAAAACCAAGAAAAATTGAGTGTGCTATTCTAAATTTAGATAGTTCCAGAAATCCGGGAACTCACTGGGTAGCCTATGTCAAGCAAAATGAATACTGTGAATACTTTAACAGTTTTGGTAACTTAAAACCTCCGTTAGAATTAATAAAGTATTTGAAAAATATGCACATAAATTATAATTACAAACAGTATCAAACTTTTGGCACTACGAACTGCGGTCATCTTTGTTTATTATTTTTAAGAAAGTATTGGAAAAAAATATTTATATAAAGGTTAAAATTAAAATAACTTGACAGTATAATAATGTCTTTCACTGTATCCATAACTGGGCAGGGAGCCTCCCTCGTAACAAACTACTCACCTACTTTAGAATTACGTGGAGAATACGAGTGTGGACTTCTGTACTTTTCTACATTTAATTCTATTCCTAATATAGATGAAAGAAATAATAAGTTTTATTATGGTAATAATGAGGTCATTGAAATTCCAGAAGGATCATATGAACTTCAAGATATTTGTGATTTTTTAAAAGGCAACTTCAAGAATACTGCATTAAAATTGAGTTGTAATAATAATACACTCAAAACCAAAATATTCTGTTCAGAAGATGTTCACTTTGGGAAAAGTAATTCCATCGGTAAAATTTTAGGTTTTGCTAGGGAAACAATAAAGGCTAATATAAGTTGTGAATCTCGGTATCCAGTCAGCATTTTATCTACAACCATCGTGCGCATCGAATGTGACGTAGTTGGAGGATCATTCGTGAATGGAAAAGCAAGCCATATAATTTATGAATTTGTACCTAACGTGCCACCAGGCTATCGAGTTATTGAGATACCCAAAAACTTAATATATTTTCCAGTCAACCAAAATTCAATTAGTGCGATTAATATTAGATTACTAGACGGTCATAATAAGCAAATTAATTTACGAGGTGAAGAAGTACAACTATACTTGCACTTTAGAAAAAAATGATAAATTTCAATAAAAACACTGCTACAGTTTGTACTCAAGTCAGTTATAAAAGATCATCTACTAAAAGAACACCGCTTTTACTAAAAAAGAAACTTACTATAAATAATAAAGATTTCCTAAAGCTAGTAGGCTTGCTAAAATGAATTATTTAAATATATCTCAACCAACGTCATATGATAACAGCATTGAAAGTTTTGAATATCATTCATACAAACCGTATGTAACAAGTTTCAACAATAATGATGAAATACGAATACCCATTCATCAACAAGATTTGTATGTGTTGCCTTCACTCAGCGCTTGAGGGCAAAGCGGATGTGTATAACAGTACTACTAAACAAAAAGTGTCAAGTGTGCATTTTGTTAATAATCCAGCGTTATTTCTATTTCAAGACATTCGCTATGAATTAAATGGAATCGAAATAGATAAAATTAAAAATGCAGGCATAACAACAACAATGAAATCCTATTTATCGTTAAATGAAAATGAATCCAAAAGTGCTAGAGTTTGGGGTTGGTCTACTTCAGGAACCACCAATGTTAGTGGAGGCGCATTTTCTGCTTCAATACCATTAAACAAACTATTAGGTTTTGCAGAAGATTATGAAAAAATTATTATAAACTGTAAACACGAGTTAGTACTTTTGAGAAGCAACACAAATGTCAATGCCTTGAAATTAAATAAGGAACAAGTTGTAGAAAATATAATAATAAGTAAAATTGTTTGGCGCGTTCCGCATGTTAAGGTGTCAGATCGTGAGAAAATTCATTTTTTAAAACATTTAGAAAAAGATAGAGCTATCACACTAGCATTTCGTAATTGGGACTTATATGAATACCCATTACTACCCAAAACGCGTAAACATTCTTGGTCTATTAAAACTTCATCGCAAATAGAAAAACCGAGATTCGTTGTTATAGCTTTACAAACCAACCGAAAACATAATGCGGAAATGTCTATGGCAGAGTTCGACCATTGCAATATACGTGATGTAAGAGTATTTTTGAATTCATCGTATTACCCTTATGAAGGACTAAATGTCAGTTTCTCAGATGATAAGTTTTCTTTATTATATGAGCAGTACGCCAGATTTCAGCAGTCTTATCACGGTCGCCGATCAGAACCCTTGCTGTCTTTAAAAGAATTCAAGGCTATTGCTCCTTTATTCGTAATTGACTGTTCTCGCCAACACGAATCATTAAAAGGATCGATTGATGTGAGAGTTGAAATCGAAGCAGATCAAGAGATACCTGATCAGACCGCTGCATACTGTCTCATACTGAACGATTGTATATTTGAATACAAACCTTTGAGCAATATTGTAAAGAAGATATCATGAACAGCAATACAATAATAGTGGATCTGCAAGGATTTAAGGATTTAAAAAATAATTTCATTATTAAAGAGTTAGCAATAGCAACCAAAGACCACACACAAACATTTTTAATTAAACCACCCTATACTTTTAAAACTCTATCAAATGAAGAAAAAAAGCAAGTTCGATGGTTAGAAAAAAATCGAGGGCTCACTTGGAGTGAAGGATTCATCGATTATCGTGAATTTCGAAGAGTAATTGTTCCTTATATAAATGGAAAAAAAGTGTTAACCAAGGGATTGGAAAAAATAATGTGGATTCGAGAGTTATGTCAAGATTGTGAAATAATAGAATTAGAGGAAAAAGGTTGTCCCAATTTTTTAAAATTATATAATGATTACTGTGAGAAAGAAAACACAAATTTGTATTGTGTTCATCACAATAAGAATTGTGCATTAAAAAATGTACTATGTCTTAAAATGTGGTACTACGATAAATTTAAGCATGATTTCTTTTAAAAAACATGAACTTTTTATTTTCGTTTCTTTTTATTTTTGTTATTATATCTAATTATAGCAAATTATAATGTATTTAAAACATTTTTTTAAATAAAGGTGTAATGATAATAAATGTATTTCTTTTACTTTTTGAAATAATATATGATCTTTAGTAAAGAACATTATAAAAAACTACATGTTTTTAAATCTGTTTGTCAGTGTGTTAAATTCTCTAATTAGGAAGTAATATTATTCATAGGTCATTTATATTTTCTTTGTGCATATTTTATTAAATAGAATAAAATAAAATTTTAGAAATAAAAACATTTTCTTTATCTACTTTCAACTTTAATAATAATCAGTTACATAAATACCTACTAATATTAATAAACAACAATAAACAATAATTATTTATATCACATAAAGTATATTTACAGTCTTAATCTTATCCTATAAAATTAATAACTATCACCGCACAATCTTTTCGAGATCTTTCTAACTAAGGTTTCCGTAAGGTCCATAATTTCATCCACCGGATCCTGCACCACGTACTGGGCACTGAGCACCACACTTTCATCGTCGTCGCCATCGGCTCCCTGTGCCGTCGTCCTCGCTGCCTGATCCGCTGCCAAATCCAATATTTTAATTTGTATCAGTCTTGATCCTCTTTGCTCCTTACTGATGACGAATGACTTCAACGAAACACCATTCTTTTTTGAAGGTTCTCGTTTTTGCTTGCTGTTTCTCTTGTCGATCTTTAATTTGGTGGGTTGTTTACCAAACAATTCCTCACATTGCTGAGTAAAATTTTCAAGAGGGTCTTGGGCGTACTGCGAAAATACGATTTCCGACGATTCAGTCATGATCTGTAACAGAAAGAACAAAAGTTTTTTTTTTTTTTTTTTAAGTATTTAAATTTTTTAAGTATTTACACTTACCAGAGAGTTCAAAACGTGTCTTTCTAAGCAACGGTGATATAAATATGAATTATTATATTACTAAGCGAGCGAATTACGAAATTGCATGGTTTGCACTTAGTGGGCGTTGACCTTAATGCGGGGCATGTACTTTGACCGTGAATGAAATAAATAAAACCACCGATATTAGACAACTTGATTTACTAATTATTTATTTATTTATGTATATATTAACATCGAATACGCATTAACGTAAATCTAACACAAGCTAGACTTTCTTATAACTATTACAATGTTGAAACATATTAGAAGTAGGTTTACACAACGTTTTAAAAAATTCTCTTCCAGACAACTATTTGAATAGAGAGAGCTAATAAACTGCAAAATCGGAGTTGCTAACAATTTAATTCGGTATTATAAACTATTATTACAGGTTTATAAAATAGTTACTATAATAATATAATAAAATAACTATATAAGTTACCAAATAAATTTCAATGAAACGCCTTCAACACAAAATTGAGCAATTACCCGTTTAAAGATAACTTGATTTATTATTTATTTTTATATATTAACATCGAATACTTATAGCATTAACGTAAATCTTCCACAAGCTAGACTTTTTTATAACTGTTACAATGTTGAAACTTATTAGGAGTAGGTTTACACAACGTTTTAAAAAAATCTCTTCCAGACAACTATTTGAATAGAGAGAGCTAATAAACTGCAAAATCGGAGTTGCAAACAATTTAATATAAACTATTATTACAGGTTTATAAAATAGTTACTATAATAATATAATAAAATAACTATATAAGTTACCAAATAAATTTCAATCGAACGCCTTCAACACAAAATTGAGCAATTACCCGTTTAAAGATAACTTGATTTATTATTTATTTATTTATGTATATATTTAACATCGAATACTTATACTTATAACTTTAACGTAAATCTAACACAAACTAGACTTTTTATGACAATGTTGAAGCATATTAGAAGCAGGTTTACACATCGCTTTAAAATATTCTCTTCCAGACAACCATTTAGATAGAGAGGATAAAATAGAAGTTGCAAGCTATTTAATTCGGTATTATAAACGATTATAACAGGTTTATAAAACAGTTACTATAATAATATAATAATTTTACTGTACAAGTTACCAACATAAATTTCAATAAAACACCTTCAACATAAAATTGAGCAATTACCCCAAGCAACAGTTTCAATGCTGTTTTTTGATATCAAACGCTTATCATCGTTTGAAGATAATACAACTTTATTGACACTGCGTGTAAGTATCTCGTGTTTTAGTGACTTAAACAGTAAATTCTGTTTACGTATCAGTTCACCACTGATTAAAGTTTTTTCGTAGTCAGATTTATTTATATCTCGGACAACACATTTTTTCACACCTTTGGCTTTTTTCAAAGTAACCTTCTTAGATTGAATGCAATATAACTTTGGACGTAACCCAACAAATTCATTTATTATTTTACCACCCATTTCATCTTTGAACAGACCTGGTACTTTCTTATTTAAAAGTGATAAGTTATATGGGTTACTTGGACTATAGTTGCTGGTATCAAAATAAGCTAAAAAATGCTTTTGGAGATCATAGTAAAAATCACTAGTATGTATTTTATAGATAAAACTGTCTGTATCAGTGTAGCACAGTTTAACGAGATCCCTATAATGCGGTTGGATAATGGAATAGTGAAAATCGTACATGTGTTTTTTTGATAGCTCTAAAACAGAAAAACCGATGTAAATGGGTTTATCTAAAACTATCTTTTCTGGTTTCATTTGAATAGCAACCAAATTCTCTGAGAATATAGATGCACTGTGAAAATTTGGTCTAGCTATTAAGGAATCAGCACTTAACTTTTTTTTTGTTTTATTGTCATAATCGCTCCATTGGTTCACTAACTGAACATTCACTCGGTTTTCACTATTTTCAAGGGTTTTACCGAATATACTATTGTTAAGTAGTTTAAAGAAATCCTGCTCAAATGTGGAAAGAGCCTTTTGTCTAAGCTCAGTGTTAAGGTCAATATATTTCTTTAAAAAGGCTTTTTGACGAAAAGTTATAACACAATGTATTTTTTTCAATATTAAACCATGTTTAATGCAATTTTTTAAGTGAACGTAATGTATAACGTATTTATATTTATCATATAAATTGGGAATAAGTTTCGAAGTCTTGCCTCCAGGAGGAATACATTTCTCTGGGCAAAATGGTAAATCATTATGCGTGCTGTGCAAGTGTTTAGGATAAATCAAATCTACTTCTAAAATATATCCATGATCCGCGTCATCTTTTACATCAGTTATTTGTAGGTTTTCTATCTCTTTTTGATTTAGAAACCTGAAATCAGACAAAGGCAAAGGTTGACACATAGCATATCCATATAAGTTATTGCAATCTACGTATACAATAAAAACTTCATCTTTTCGCGGGTCAAAATGTTCCATATATTTGTTATTGCTTTTAGCATAACGATGCGAGCACATACATATACCTCCTCTTATCCCATCTTGTATCATTCTTATGATTGCTAAGTCATCAATAAGCTCTAACTTTATACCAGTCTTCAAAAGCATGGCGTCAAAAGACAAACTAGGAGCAGTTACATAAAATGCAGGGTCGAGTTGATAATGTAGTTTTGACGTATTTCTAAAATTTTCGAAAATATCTGTCAGTAACAGTACATCGGTCTTAAGATAAAGATCAGTGTATTCGCCGAGGTTTTTTATCTTAAACTCTGACCACACTAATTGTGCATGCTGGTAATCAGAAGACGAAATATTCTCATTGTTTAATGAATTGTAAAAGTCATCAACGCTTGGGAGATTTTTTTCCGCATAACGCTCTATACAGTTCATATAGTCATAGGGATAGACACCTTTTCGTGTAAGTAATTTGAATTGCTTTGAACAAGGGAAAAAGTTTCTCAAATGTTCAAACTGACTCGGTGTCATATTTTTAGCCAGTTTATCTAAGCTAGTTGACAAGAACTTAAAGGAATCAACAAACCGTAGTTGTACGCATTCATTTGTTGAAACTTGTATAAACTTTGTAAACGAAACATAAGATTCTTTATTTTTAGCTATTATTTTAAGTGCACCATGAGCTTCTCCTAGTTTAGTTATAAAAAGATGGCAATCGTAACCCGAAAGATTATGAAAGAAGATTGGTATAAATTTAGGAAGCTTAAACATCAGATTACAATAGTTATGTGCCGCCCCGCGATATCTACCAGTCAAATGACAATGGTCTCTAACTCTGTCGTTGAATAGTAAATTTTGACAAATATGACAACGAGTGGTCATTTTAAAATCAACTGCGTCTTCCTTATTAAATATGATCGGGACGTTATTCGATAGTTGGCTATTAATCCAATGAACGTCATGATAAATACTTTTAACAAATTTATCTACACAATCGGTTCCACGGTAAGACACAAGACGATTTCTACTGGGATCGAACGAACAAACTATGTAGTAAGCGAATGCTATAGGAACGTGCACCTGACGATCAGCGGTGCTCGCGATACCCGGGTCAGCCTCGCACCCCTGCACCGGGACCAACATGGTTTCAAAGTCGGCGTAAATTACAAAAGGCACATTCTGTTTCCGATCATAATTCTTAAACTCGATTACCGAACCCTTTCGAGGCAGTTGGGTCATTACGCCAGCACATATATGAGAATCTATATCATCGTTAGATCTGAAAAATAGGAGACATTCATCACAAAAAAATAATTTACCATGATGTTTTGTAATTTGGTTTCTGACCAAACGAGACAAATCTTTGATAAGACAATAATGTGAGCACTTATCTTTTTCTAGTAATAATAGATTAACAGTTTTTCGGTTTCGTTTGCTGTACTGTGATTTATACAACGGTCCAGTAATCTGTTTACCGTTTTCTAATCCATAAACATTGATTCTTATATTTGCATTATTTTTTTCAAACATACTAATATCAGAAAAAGTTACAGGAAAATCCATTCCGTCAATGTTGAACAGATTACTGCAATGTGGATACGACGATACTCTCTGAACGTTCTTACTGACAGGATAAAGAGCCGCTGTGACCGACCACAAAAAACAAAACATATCTTCATTACGTATATTTACACAAGCCTTTTTAGTTTTAATGCTTTGCGGCAAATCAATGTACATAGATCCACGAAGCGGTTGGTATTTATTTATGTTAATTTCAATGTGACTATTACTGAGTAATGTCCACCCGCTATCCCGTTGTTCAAACTCACTTACCTTCTTCATTAAATTGCTAACTATATCTGAGAATAAATTTGTAAAATCATAATTGAAGCAAATCGTTATATTTTTAGTTCCAAATGATTTTACTTCCTGAGTGCTATTTTTTATCATTAAAAATAACAAATATACTTCAAAATTAACTTTTATGCAGTTGTGGATAGCAAGAGACTGGTCTATCAAAGATTTAACTTTATCTCGAAGGTTATCAAAGAAAACAGATAAAGATAGTTGCTCACTCTCGTCTCGAGCAGTTATTCTATAGGTAGCTAAACGGTTACGAAAAGCAGAGTTCACTTTTTCTATACCCTGACCTAAACTAATTACGTTGTCAGTATGTTGCTTATGCTTTCTACTTCTTAAGTGCCCTATCCACTGCTTGCTATCCACAGTCAAACTACAAACTGAACAGAAAGGCATGATTAATTGATTAATTACTTAAAGTTATGTTAATTATTGAAGCCTGATTGAAATTTATGTTGGTGAATTATAAACGCTCGATGTACAATATGTATTTATTTTGTTTATAAAGTATACTAATTAAATTACAGACTACTAATTTAAATTATTAAATTAAATTAAATTACAGCCTACTTATTTAAATTTAATATTATTAGAGTAGAACGTGGGCTCCGATTCAAATAGAGAGCTCGCTTGCCTCACAAACTTCTGCACGTGATCCCAGTGCGGAGTGTCGTTGTTGGTGCGCAGCTTCAACCACAGCAACGACTTCTTCCACAGGTCGTCGCCGCCAGCATCGACGTCCTCCGAGTCGAAGACTTTCAACTCGATGTAGAATGAGCCGTCGAGGTGCGCGGTACGCCGCGTCTGCCCGTTAGCAACACGATTGTATAGCACCGACGTCGCTGAGCTCTTTCGGTCGCGGTCGGTAGGCAGTTCACCTTCTTGTAGGTTGAACACGTCGAAACTAGGAGCCGGTGCTTTTTTCTTATTAGTTCTGAAAAAGTAAAAGCGTTCTGTTAAAAAAGTATACAAAATCTACTAACACCTGTGAAGAAAAACACACATAAGATTACATTTGCAGTGATAATCCACATTAGACAATGCAAGAGACAATGTAAACTACAATTATCGCTATAACAATAATTTATTATACCTCGAACGGTCGGTCGGAACGCTTCTGTTAGCCGAGGTCTTGCGCTTAACAGACTCCTTCACTTGCTTGGGCTTGGCGCGCTCGCGCTGCACCGGGCCGCTACTCTCGTACTCAGAATCACAGGCCGACGACTTGCGCTTAACGGACTCCTTCACTTGCTTGGGCTTGGCGCGCTCGCACTGCACCGGGCCGCTACTCTCGTACTCAGAATCACAGGCCGACGACTTGCGCTTAACGGACTCCTTCACTTGCTTGGGCTTGGCGCGCTCGCACTGCACCGGGCCGCTACTCTCGTACTCAGAATCAGACCTGTGAAATAATCAATCATTAGCACATGCAAACAGAAACTAGCCTTTTCCATCACTGGAGAATGTGATAGTGAAAAATATTCTAAGTGTTTTAACAAGGTTTAGGACTTAGAATATTTTTGTTAGTTACTTGAAACAACTTACATTTTAGTTGTAGTAGGTATCGGGAAACTCACTATGAACTGTAGACTGTAGAGATCGACGTGGTACAGCTTGACGAAGAACTTCTAAGACTTCTTGCAGATGTAGCGCGATGGTAATGAAGGCACAGACAGAATGAAGCACTGATCGAATAATACTCGATTTTATTGGCAAATATTGATAATTTGGCAAAATGTGTTAGGGTTGTCACAAAAAGTTTAGAATGGAAAACGGCGTCTCACGTCACGTATGTGAAAATAAATCTATATAATTTAAAATGAATATTGGTAATTTAGGTAATTTTATTTAATTAAAACATTCTAGAGTTTTGTTGTGGTTTTTAATTGTTTATTCGTTTCTAGAATTTTGTTGTGGTTTTTAATTGTTTATTTGGTTTTTAATTGTTTATTCGTTTCTAGAATTTTGTTGTGGTTTTTAATTGTTTATTCGTTTGGTTATTTCATTGGTGTTCTTCTATATTATTATTGCATGCCACATTGGTGTACATAGTAATGAAATAGATAGGTACAAAAGGTGTCAAAATAAACAATGTAGCGCTCTGTAAGGGCATAACAATAACAATTTAATGAGTAAATGTTTTTTCTTTCTATTTTTCTTAACATAAGTTATTGTCTAATATCATGCTAATCATAATTTATAATCAATATTATACTGGATTTTCATTAGGTTTACTGACTCTTGATATTTTTGTAACAAAATACTGATTTCCATTAAACTATTAACAGAACACTATTGTGTTCAACAATTATTAAACTTTACCATAGCTTTCCGTTTTAGAAACACAATACTTACAAAATAAAAACAGAAATAATTAATACAGAAAAAAGTAAAAAGCCTTAAAATTGCTTGATATCTCCATTATAAAAATTCATCAATATGGTTTCGAATGTGAAAACGTTGCGATGAGAGCAACGTTTGCTGTAGCAATATTTTTGCCAACCCTAACGCATTGTGCATTTGTGCACAAAAGCATTTCTGCAGCAACGTGAATTTGCGTGAAGGACGGAAATAGAGTGATGAAATACGTACAACCTACATATCGTATTGGGACCAGTGTTCAACACTTTCACACCAGTGTTCAACACAGTTTTCATCACAAAAAATAACAGATTTTCATTGAAATTCTACGGGATGACAGCTAGGAGGCAGGTGTTCTGTATTCAATTGTTGCTAAATACTAAAATCAGTTTTTTATGATTAAAAGGAAAAAATATGTTGAACACTGGCGCCACTACCCTAAATGTCCGCGTTTAAAATTTTCAGTTATAAACAAGTTTATAAATAAAAAGAAAAATGTTCATATCATTTATCTTATTATGTCCCACTGCTGGGCAAAGGCCTCCATCATTGAAATCGCTATCATATTGGCTTAATACCCATCGTGGTGATTACACCACGCTTGTCAAATGCGAGTTGGTGATCATCACAAACACACTTTGCCCGACCTGGGAATTGAACCCAGGACCTTCGGTGTCGGTAAGAGCGCTTTGCCACTCGGCTACCGAACCTATCATTTATAGTAAATAAAATAAATGATTATAGGAATCTAACCCGGGACTTCTGGTCTGAGGCCTGATGTCTTAACCACTAGACCACAGAGGCGGTATTAAAGGAATACTAAAAAAAATATAACAACTTGAATATTAATTATGTTAACTATCTAGAATGCATAACTATCCAGTCATTGACAAAATTTAGGAATTGAACCCATGACCTTCTCGAGTATCGAGCCGAGCGCTTTGCCACTTGGCCACCGAAGCGATCGTTTATAGTAAATAAAATAAATTAATATAAAGGAATCAAACCCAGGACTTCTGGTCTAAGGTCTGATGTCTTAACCACTAGACCACAGAGGCGGTATTTAAGGAAAACTAAAAAAGTTTATAACAACTTGAATATTATTTATGTTAACTATTTATAATGCATAACTATCCCATCATTGACAAAATTCGTAACGAGTAAAGAATGTCACGGTAGCTCAGTGGTTAGAGCAAGGATAACGAAAAGACATTTTAGTATGGCGACATCTGTGACAGTAAATATTTTAATGTAAATTATTTTCTCTTCTTAATTTTAAAACGAATCACTAGTAATTATAAATCCCACTTTACTATACTTAGAGACTTAAATTACTAGTTGGTTAAAAACACTACACACAATCCAGATTCGTTCATAGCAGCTTACATAATATTGTTAGCGCTGGGAATCGAACTTCGGAATACTCTTAAATACGTTAATGTTTAATCACACAAAGAATATAGAATATTTATTTTTATATTTTAGAACTTAATTTATCATTGTGTAGTATAAAATTAACAAGATGCAGTTTCTTTATGATGATTTATATGTATATTGTGAAAAATTGTTACAACCTACAATATTTATTTCTTATTTTAATATATTAAACATCTATGTCGAAATAAGAAAATCGGTTTTCGTCATATTGAATCAATCAGGAATCAAATTTAGAAATCGTAATTTGACGAAAATAAAATGCTCTCTGTTTTGTTTACTAAACATCTTATCATCCCATATGAATTTTACTTAGTTTTGATAAACGAATACAAACGTCGGACCACATTCAAATAATATTTTGTTTCATTCATCGATTATAGTAAATAATCAGGAACGGGTGCATTTAGGTAGTGATTTAGGTATGAGTATTGGTAATGCGTCATATCGCTACATCCGGCATCCGCATGGCGCAACGAAGCCGCGCGCAGCGGGAGGCGGGCAACTAAATGCTGATGATGCGTTTTAAAGTAATTACGAAACTGGTGTTTAAATAATTGTATTATGAACCAATTAATTGACAACATCGGCTATTTACATTTATTTTGTTTTTAACGTTCTTAATATAATTGCATACTTTTCGTGCCGATACTCATTCTAAAATATTGTACATCTCAAACGGACGACATGAAAACAGAAGATGGTATGCTATCCATTGCAAAACTGCGATACGTTCGAGATATTGGGCATTCTAACGAACAAGCGAGGTCGCATCTGCGACCGAACGAAAGTGAGTTAGAATGCCCAATATCTCACTACTGTCATAGAAATGTCTAAGCGCGCAGATGCGACACACTATTCATACAATTTTATTACCGAGTTGTAAAGTTGTAAGATAATGTTTTTATTTTTGTTAATTGTAACATTGAAATGAAATTGAGTAAATTAATGCTATACATAAAAGTAAGTAAATAATTGATTAAAATATTTCATAACAATGATAAAAATCTTTTTCAATTATTTAAGAAAAATATTTATTTAAGTAGGTATTTATTTAAGTACGTGTAAAAATATTACTAAGTATCAAATATTTCAAGCATTCAATAATGCTAGATGAGATGATAAAAATCGTATTTGAGTCCAATATAGGTATGAGAAATAAATAAAAAAAGTATTTCAATGGTAACAAAATATTGTAATTTCCTTGGAATAATACAAGTTTAGTAAGTTTCTGCCGTTTAGTTTAATTTTTATTTCAGAAAATTTTTTTGGGATTACTTATCAAAAATTGAAAAATATTCTAAGTATAATAATTCTAACGAAATCCCCAATCAAACTGTCATCATAATTCCAACCCTAGTAATTATTTCACATAAAGCGTTAAAAGTGTCACATCTGCACAAAACAGAAATATTGTTACTCTATGCAATGCTATTACCGAAACATGGCCGCCGCTTCATGGCTGGCGATTTGATAAAATAATTAGTCAAATGCATGTTAAAACGTTAATTTAATGCGTACTTACAGGTGAAAAGTGATTCCATTGTTTTTATTTGTGTTTCCTGAGTTTTTAAATAGTACCTTAGCACACATGAAGGCATATTTTTATTAAACAGAACACAGAATTACACACGTATTTGCTATCTAGCGCCTACCACAGACTAATAGAGGTGGAGCGAGCTGGCTCTAACGCGTGTTGCAAACAATCTAGTTGAGATGTCTTCTCTAGTACGTAGTACATATTAACTCAATGTCCGTAATATGTACTTTTCTACTAATTTACTATTAATTAACAAACACTAATAAATAGACCTTTTGCCCCTTGCTGGTTATGACGACGATAAGGTCGTAGATGGAAAACGGAAATTGGACTACACCGATCCACTAAGGAAATGGATATCATATCTCTAGCTGACTGAACACAACAAAGCTGTAACAGTGTTGTTAAGTCAACAGTGAGTGGTGTAGAGCCACGTTGCGGTGCAGCAGTGCGATTCTCTAAGTTAAAGCCTTGGTAAGCAGCGCAGCGCTGAGAATTGACTCTGTTTCTTTCATATTCATAGAATTGGAAAGAGACAGTGTTTGATATAACATAAAGGAGCTTCACGTTCAAATGAAACTCGGAATCTTCTCTTTAAAACTTGTAATTGTTTAAATATCTCCCAATTATTACAGGAACGGTTTGTATCGTGACACGCAGAAAGATGAAGTGTTAAGACAATTATTTAATTACCTACCTACATCGTACAGAAATTAAATCTCCTATTGGATTCGTTAACTTAAGCTACGGTGTTTTTCACAACTGCTATCTAAAAAGTGATAGGCGCTTAGGCCTGAACAGACAGCATATCACAGCACAGCCATGCGCGCAGCGTCTATATCACACACAGTATAAATATAAGCTTAAGCAGTAAGGAAGCTACGTACAAACGCTCGAAACGACGACGCACGCCCACAGACGCACGTCATAACGAATCCGATAATAGTTTTTAATTTTTGAAAAATTAAAAGTGACAACCCTTATGCTTTGCTAGTTATGTCAAAAAAGCGCTAACTAGCTGAGATACAACGCTAACTAAACAAAAACTTTTTCAATTTTACAAAATAAGAGGACAACCCTAACGCTCAATTGGCGCGTAGGTATATAAAACAAGAAAAAGGCCGAGCTTCCGTACTGCTTTAGCTTATTATACTGTATCTATGTGTCGCTTAGAGAATCGCATAGCAGCACGAATTGGGCCGACTCGCCCGGCGTAAAACCACCCTCTCAAGGAATATCGGCGTGAAACAATGGCACTTGTTCCTGTTGTGTTTCGTCCGGTGAGTGAAAGTATTGGAGGCCTATCTCTACCCCCTCCACACTCTTTACAATTCCTACTCCTTCCAAGGCCGGCAACGCCTCTCTGCGACTCCTCTAGTTTTCCGGTTTTGAAATAATAAAAATAAGGACTGATAAAATGATAGTAGCTATGCCACGTTCACACGCTTGGCAAACCTCAACAAGCCGTCACAAATTCAAACGTTTGGATAGAGCGATTGGCTTGGTTTGCAAGCGCTTGTAGCCGATCCGTCGAGCAAATCACAAATCCAAACGTTCGTAGAGGTTTGGAGTTTTCGGCAAGTGCCAAGCGTGCGGACGCGGCATAATAATGATAAGGCGGACTCAACCGTATTTTATTGGTAATTATGATCGCTGACCTGCTAAACCATAATAAGGCCGTGTTTCGGTCGTGGTCGGATTTTGATATTGTCTCGAATGTGGAATTTTCAAAGTGAAAGTCAAAGCCAGAAATACTTTATTAAATTAAACTTTTTTTTCGGCGCTTTAGCAAACTATTACTGTCTCACTGCTGGGTAAACAAGTGCATCTATCATTGAAATCATGACATCACTTCAAAGCTTGCCAAAAAATGTTACTCGATGATCATATACTTTGCCTATACCATGGACTAATATTTTGGGGGTTAAAGTTACTCGCGTCCGTAGGTTTACCCTTGAGACCCTAAACGTGACCCCTGGGTGAGTAAAGCTGACTGAGTGGTAGAGCCACGCCACATGAGTAACTACCCTCATGTGGCCACGCTGCGTTGCAGCACGCATTGGGCCGGGGTAATACCACCCTCTCACTAATATCCGGCGTGAAAAAATGGCACTTGGTGCTGTTGTGTTTCGTCCGGCCAGTGAGAGTTCCGGAGGCCCCTTCCCCCCCCCCCCCCCTCACAATTCATATTCCTTCCTTAACCCTATTAAAGTCGGCAACGCATCTGCGACTCCTCTGGTTTTGTGAGTGTCCATGGGCGGCGGCGATTGCTCTCCTTTAGGTGACCCGCCTGCTCGTTAGCCTCCTTCTTATATAAAAATATATATATATATATATACAAACGTCCATGGCCTATACCAATAATTATTATAACAATCCACAAATGACCACAGCTTAAAATGCGCTAAGGACCACAGTAACGTGCATCAGGCTAGCCGAATTCTGTTTTGCTCGCTCACACGAATATAAAAATGGTGCATAGAAATATTTATTTATTTATTTATATATTATTCACTTACAACTATCATTACAGGTTTCATTACCTAATACAATAGTGCAGCCACATACAAGTTCACGATAACAAGTAAAATCTAAACAATTATTGGATTAGGGGCCGGTTTTTCAACTGTCAGACAAAACCTATCCGTCTGTCAGAGCATCACACAACCATTTTGAAACTGTGTTGTCATATCATGTCTTTTTTTTTTTTCAGGTGACATTTTATTCTGATCTTGTTATACTCCATCAAACGGACAAGTCCCATCCAAGGACTGAAAAATCCGCCCTAAGTAAATGATACTTCACTATACACGGCCTTTGTGAATTCATTAAATGTACAGTGAAATAAATCAACCCTGGCCGACACCGCGTTGAGCTCGCGCAGTGCGCGCGTTAGTGGGGCGTGCTGCAGTAGGTTGGTGCGCGCGCGCGGCACCGCCGGCAGCGGCGGCATTCGTCGCCGCGTCACGTACTCGTCAGGGACACACCACCCAACTTTTGGTAAAACGCCCGGGTTGTGTATTTTACCACGCAACACTTTTAATATGTACGTAGCGAGAGCTACTTCCCTTCTTGTTTCTAGCTTATAATAGCTTACCATGCCTAATATAAACAAAGTTGGATATAACAAGGGATAACCCGGATACACGCCGTACTGTTTTAAATAAAGAAATCTAACTTTGTTTTGAATGCGTTCCATCATCAATTTATATTTCGCTTCATGGGGTGACCACACGACAGCATTGCATTCTAAATGACTTTTTACAAGCGCTTCGTATAATACTCTCAAAACATGGATGTTAGTGAGTTGGTTAGCTAACCGCAAGATCAGTCCTAGATTACGGTATTTTTTTACATACATTTATTATATGTCCTCTAAAGTTTATATCGCTAGTGAAACACACGCCTAAATCCTTAACCTCATTAACACGCCGCAACGGCACTCCATCCATGTAGTATTGATGATGACACGGACTGCGCGCACGACTGAACGATAAAACAGAGCATTTGGCAACATTGAAAAATAACTTATTTTCCAAACTCCACTCTACGACCTTGGTTATATCCTGCTGCAAGGTGTCATGATCCGCCTCCCGTTCTATTCTAAGAACTAATTTTAGGTCATCTGCAAACAACAAAGGTGTAGACTTGTTGACCACCATCGGTAAGTCGTTGACTGTCAAAATAAAGAGAAAAGGCCCTAAATTACTTCCTTGACTCACACCTGATCTTGTAAAGTACGGTTCAGAAAGCTGTCCACTGCAGTCAACGTACTGACACCGGTCACGTAAATAGCTAGCGAAAAAATTCAAAGTGTGCGGCGTGCAACCAACGCCAGCCAACTTTGCCAAAAGGACGTCATTATCAACCATGTCGAATGCCTTTCTAAAATCAAAATAGGCCACATCTATAAATATCAAACAAATATAATCAAAAAACATCTGTAAAGAAAATACCAATGTTTGTTTGCGCATCACTTCAGAACGACTGCACCTATTTGGCTATTTATTTATTTTTTACTTGTATCTGCCAAAAAATTAGAATTTTTCGTTACGCGAGGTCCTATACTTACGCTATTACGCGGGGTGTTCACGTGGACAAAGTCGCAGGCGGACCGCTAGGTTAAAATAATAAAAAAAGAGTAAGTAAGTCACATAAGATTTATTTATTTTTATTAAAGTTACTAGTACCAGAGCATTTATCACAGTCATTATGATAATTTTGCCGTTGTTACTATTGTTGTTAATATTAATAAATCATTGAGATTTGTTTTTTGTCAACAGTACAGGTCTACAGAAAAGTGCTTTATTTAAATAAGTATTAGAAACCAAGTGCAGAAAGCTTTTAAGATAATACAAATACAACTTAAATACCTACTTTGTCACCCTTTTCGGACACAGTAATTTAGTATATTTAATATAGTCTCTATGTCAGAGTTAGGCCATTGACAAACGATTATATAAACGATACGAAATAGTAAATATGCACCGTTTTGTTATTTAACATTATTTTCAAAGGTTAAAATAAATATTAAATTTTGTTTCTTACTAAATCCAAACACAAATTATATAATAATAATACTTTTACTTAATGTTTACTGAGAATTACCTAATCACAGTTACATTATCATCGTACAATCAACCACAAAAGTAACTAAAAACTTTGTTGTAAACATTAAAAGTGACATGGGGTTAGTTAAACATCAACCCCCTTACTTATAAACGGTACTTAAAATTAAACGTTACTTAAAATTTATATTTATACAAATTCGTATGGATGTTAAATCTTAAGTAACACTTTAATTTAAGTAAGATTTATAAGCAAGGCCGCCAGCCGCTCGCCGCGCCTAGTAATAAAATGTTCAGTTACTTTTGATGATGGCTATACTCACACCTAAAGTTAATTTTGCATGTAAAGTGCAAGAAACTTAACTAACAATGCATTTAATAATACCAAACGTCTAGATTAAAATTAATTGTGCTCATAATATATTGTTCATTGCATTATTCACGAAATAGATAAACCTTTATTAACTGTTCTGTAGCATTAATAACTGTCGTTTTATGTTACATTATCGTCCATTACCAATTCAAGTTTTCAATAACTCGTTTAATTAATTTAATCTCAATTTATTACTTACTTACCTATCACAATACGACATGATTCTCTGTAATACATGTACCTACATGTACCTACATGTATTACAGAGAATCTATATAATTATTATAATTATTTTATGGGTATGTCAAGGTTGGTCTTTATACAATTTAAATAGTCAGTTTACATTTTTAATAACTTAAATGACGATCATGTTTACTTTCCAGCTTATTTAAGACGCTGCACAATCAGACACCTACAGTTGCCGACATGGGACTCCGTCATACAAAAACGCGATATATTTTCTAAAATATGTTGGTCTGTAATTCGTCGTACAATGCGCTGCTGTTTTTTTTCACAAGCGATTGGTACAGTACATTCTCACACAACAGTGTTTTGCTTGTTGCGTGCATTTGGTAAGTGTGAGCCTCTAATAATAAATATGTTAATAACATTTCTTATTTTATTCCCTCTCCATAGTTAGGGCTATCTCTTTAAGCTTCCTCCTGTGCACCTTCGTAGACGCTGTCATAGGTATCTCGGGTAAGAATATTACACCGCCTCTTAGCTGCTTCGAATCAGACAGTGACTCTGAAAGATAAAGAACAAGATTACGTTTTTACGGTGGAACACATTTTGTCGATAATTCCGCATGACGTTTCAGTATAATCTTACATCTTAACGGAAGTATTAAATCTCAGTAGAGTAATTCAGTCAATAAACAATGTATTCATCTGAAGAATATATATCCATTTCATGAATGAACCATTGAAGGGCAACGTGATGGTGGATTGAGACAACGGTTAACACTATAACCATTAGAAACAACGAATTAACGATTCCACGTGATAATATATGAGTAAGTAGGCATAGGCAGGTATGGGTATATTGTAAATTGCAATTGACTAAGTCCTTAGTAAGTTACCTTTGACTAAATCTTTGATGTCTTGCGCAGTGACTTCATACCCGGGTCGCGCCACTACACATGCGACCGGTAGATCTCCACTTTCGGGGTCCTTCACACCCGTCACGGCCACATCTGACACGCCTGGGTGCTGTCGAATCACGGCTTCTATTTGAACAGGAGATATCTGGGAACAGTAGAGTAAAGCTATTGAAATAACGAATTTTATATTAGGTTTCGACTGAAACTCATTAATCGAATAATTTGATAAAAACAAACGTTTCAGATTCTAACAAATAAAATTATAAATGCGAATGTGAGTTTATTTGTTAGTTTGTTACGTTTTTTGTTACAGACTTCAATGGGGCCCTGAAGACCATTCTCAGCTACTTTTGCCAGAGAACAATTAACACGAGCTGCTATACGACACACACACTCAAAGGGTTTATAAAAAAGATTTATTTCAGTTACACGGGAGTGTATTAGACAAAGATTACCGGTTAACTAGTCGGCCAGTCTCCAAGTTCTAACTACGGAATGATACAATGTTGCAGAGAGGGCTGACAAAGCATTCTTTATCAAGACAACCCTTTACTAATCACGGATATAACAGCGAAGCCGTGGGCATGAGCTTGTAGACTATATCTGACACTAACAGAAGGTTAGCTTGGTTTTAGCGAGAGCCCTTACGCCAAAACTCGCGAAGAGGCATGACTACATGACTGGTCATGTCTATTTTGGAAAACAGTATGAGCACATTTATCGTGAAGCAAAACGTATGATATAATTAGATTTATAATACAATTAATGAGCAAAGTGCATGAACCTGATATCCCTTATATTTGAGCAGAAGCTTGATGCGTTCCACGAAGAAGTAATTAAAGTTCTCGTCCCTGTAGAAAGTGTCTCCAGTCTTGAACCAGCGGTCTTCGGCGAAAGTCTCTTCGGTTGCTGTGGGATTGTTGTAATACTCCTGAAATTATTTAAATACATAGGTACATACATACATATAGTCACGACTATTATCCCCGAAGGGTTAGTCAGAGACTAGGCAATGAGGACAGCAAAAGCAGTCCTCCACCCACTTTTTACCAAGTAGCGACTACACATTTGCTCAGCGTGACAGGTGGTGAGCCAATTCCGAGCGCCGTTCTATGCTGTTCGATGTATGTGTAGTCTTTAATCCGTTAGTCGCCTTTTACGACACCCAAAGGGAGAGGGGGGGTGGTAGTATTCTTTCACCGATACGCGACACGGTTATTATTCAAATATTTGTCAAAAAATCACAGTATGTTGAACTAGTCCATTGGTTTTCGATTGTTTAACAAGGGAATAAAGTTAAAATAATGTTAAATACGTATGCATGTAAAACTTACCTTAAAAATGCCAGGCCCTCTCATCCACAACTCACCAGGCACGTTAGGTTCGAAGATGTCTTCTTGTGTTTCCACATTGATCAACTAAAATGGAAGAATTGTTGTTTTTAAATTCAAGGAAACATCTTTCCACCGCAATGTACCAATAGAAGCAATTTTGAAAACTAAAATGCATCACCCTTGGTATCCACTATTAAAATCCTACGACCTACCAAAAAAAGAATGTTGGTAAAATTTTGAACTATGAAGTTTGTGAAAACCGAAATGCATAAACCCTCTTAACTTCCCTCCCTTCTTCCTACTCCTCCTCCTCCTCCTCCTTCTCCTTCCTCCCCCTTCTTCACTCTTAACACTATTTTTATTTTTTTTATTTTGGATGGGGTCTGTAGTTCCGTACCATAATGGTATACAACCCGCTTTTGGAAACTAAAATGCAACACCCCGCGTAGTAGGCACCCTACCATAAAAATCCTACCACATACCAAAAAAATAAGATTTGTAAAATTTTTAACTTAGAAGAAACCGAAATGCGTAGTCGCTCTTACCATTTTTTTTGTTGTTTTGATGATTAGCTAAATGACTACGGGTAGGACTTACACGATATTGAAAGCACCCTATGGGCTTGCCACATGACCCTGGCGGAGGATTATCGCCGTGGAATCCAATGGTGGTCAGCTCACTCATGCCATAAGTGTTGATCACCTCTGCGTCCGGAGCTAGTTGCTGGAATCAACAGAACACATACATACAAACATTCACGACTATGATTAAACGTAGCGATTAAATCCTCTTTGACTATGATCCCCAAAGGGTTAGTCAGAGACTTGGCAATGAGGACCGCAGAAGCAGTCCACTGCCATAGTCCACGTTTCACCAAATTGCAACTGCACATGTGCTCAGCGTGACAGGTCAGCACATCGCCGCTCTATGCTGTTGGACGTATGTGCAGTCTTTAGTCCGTTAGTCGCCTTTTAACACCCAAGGGAAGAGATGAGTTGGTAATACCTAATGAGCTGCCACAACACAGCTCTGTTTGTTTCATTTGTTCGATTCTGAGGCTATATCTTCGCTTTAGGGTGTTACCAGACCAATCGATCGATCGTCGATCGACGGCATCGATCAACGTCGATCGAAGTTGATCGACTGGTCTGGTAGCTTTAATTGATCGTCGGATACCGTTTCACTAACCAATCGATCGACGACGGTCGGTTGACGTTGATCGATAGGTCTGGTAGCTTTAATTGATCGATCGACGTCGACTAATCTATTTTACCACAGATCGATGTCGTCGATCGACGATCGATCGATAGGTCTCGTAGAAACTATCGATCGACGTCGACTTATCCATTCGATCGATGCCCTCGAATGACGATCGATCTATTGGTCTAGTAACACCCGCTCGCTTTCTTTTAAAATACTTTTTTTTTGTCGTGTTGTATATCTTTGTATTATCAATTATCATGTATGTTTTGTGCTTGTTAATAAATGTTATTTCTTTTTCTTTTCTATATAAAATATATCTATTTATAATTAATGTATAGCTATCTAATCTTTATTTATCAATTTATTCATTAGTACTTGCGCACTTCCTCTATCCTCTTTCTCAGGTTCATAAACCAAAGGTTGTCTGGAAGAGATCGCTTTCAGCGATAAGACCGCCTTTGCCGATACTAGATTTATGATTATGTGTTGTAATGTGTGTGTTCCTTATGTATGTGCAATAAATTCATCATTCAGTTCATCTATCTATATAAGTATTTTCTTAAAATTACCTTTATCTCAGCGACGAGCTCCCGTGGAACAGCGCTGCCACCCAGGAGGATCAGCTCCAGGCACGTGAAGTCACACTGGTCGCGGTCCTCAGACTTCAGCAAAGTGGTCATCAGGGTAGGGCTGAAGATCGTAAAGGTGGGCTGAAAATAAAAAAAGATTTTTTTTATTAAATGATTTAACAAAATTATTTTTACTTTAAATTTTTTGTAGTTTTTAAGGTCAGATCATGAGTACCTACCTACACATAACCGACGCGCTTGTAAAGAATGTAACGAGAGTAGGTATATGAAGTATAAAAAGTGAAATATATTGAATCGTAAAAAAAAACTACCTAAGGGGGAATCGAACGAACGACCTCCGTAATCCGGGCGGCTGTGTTGACCAATATGGCTCGGTGGCGGAATGGTCATTATTTCCTTCAACTATTCAGTATCTAAGTATATGACGTGGATTCTAGAAACCGCAAGAAACTTCGAGGGCTGGTCAGGTCAAGCACTTATTTTAAATATGACAAAAAAATCGTGTTTTTTTTCATTTTTAATTAAATAATTCATTTTGTTAATTTTAATTGGATAGTCTTTGAGTAAGTACCACTTGACCTGACCAGCCCTTGAAGTTTCTTGCGGTTTCTAGAATACACCTTATATTTGAGAGCAAATACATCAAATATTACGAATAAAAGAAGTGTGGCGGGAACGTAGCCAATGGAAAGCTACTCCTCTCTATTAAATACTACCAACCTATCTCTTCTCTTGAGTCTCGTAAAAAGCGACTAATGGGCTAAACTATTTTATATGTGACAAACTGCACATACATACATCCAACAGCATAGAGCGCCGGCGATGGGCTCACCGCCTAGGCCAATATTTAAAAGGGTCCAAATTCATTTTTTGGAAATGTCTCGAGAACGTGTGTATCTATTATTAAAAGAAGAATCACATTGAAAATCATTTTTCTCACATTTTATCATTATCCTCAACAACAGTTTTTAAAAAAAACATCAACCCCTCAGGCCCCAAGCGGTCGCATGAGACCGCATCAACAAAAACACACTTGACTTTGTACCGTGTTTTCATAGACTTACAGACTACTTTAGTATGAACAAGTTTGGTTATTTCGGTTTTGTGGTACATCTTATGCATTGTTATCGCTTAATCTATGCTCGATTCTGTCAAATTTGACGTTGACAGTTGCGCCAAAATTTGGGTCAAAAAATTTCCAAGTTTTGATTATTTGAAGTAACTCTAATTAGAAACTTAATATCTTAACTTGCCTACACAAGCTTTTAATTAATCTTAGCGAATCACGCAGGTTTTTAAGAATCTACGAATATTGATTAGAAAAAATAAGTTTTGGAGATTTACCCATTGAGTTATTTATCTCAATGGATTTACCCCGCCTATCACGCTGAACACGCACAAACTTATATTATTTAACTCTCAAGAATTTAAGAGGTTCAAGTACAAGGTAAGAAAAAGAATCCCAAAAACATGTCAACTATCAAATGTTATGACTTGATACTCAACAATACAATATGATGTATCCTACTAATATTATAAACGCGAAAGTTTTTAAGTATGGATGGATATTTGTTACTCTATCACGTAAAAACTACTAAATGGATTTGGATGAAATTCGGCATACAAATAGTTTATAACCTGGATTAACACATAAAATACTTTTTATCCCGATATTATACTTATATACGGGTCTGGTACCTAATCCCGAATGACAAAAGCCCGAATAACAAATGCCCGAACACTAAAGCCCGAAGAATCATTTGCTCGAACTTTTAAAATCTCGATGGTTCATAAGCCCGAAAACTCAAAAGCCCGAAACACAAATGCCCGAACACTATATTCGCCGAAAAATCGTTAGCCCTGATGCTTAAAATCCCGATCGTTCATAAGCCCGAAAACTCTATAAATAGATAATATCAAAACAAACGACACAGTAGCTTGTTTCTTTTGGTGAACTGTGGACATCCCGGGCGCTGGCCTTGGATTTATGGCCTTGAGCTGTATGTATATAAGTATGTACGTAGGTAACAAAATTAATACAAATTATAATTCTTTGAAATCAGAACCTAATCCTTCCTATGACATAGGGTCCTTCAAACGAGGCGTGAAGAGGCACTTTGTGGGCCGGCAGAGTGAGGGTGACTGATGCTACGTCTCTTACGCTGCACCAGTTGTCCTCGCGCCTGGACTTCATTTCCACTTAACATCAGGTGGAGTGGGGTCATTTGCCGGGCTTAGAATTAAAAAAAAAAAATTATTTAATATACGGTGGTACAAGTCCGACTCGCACTCACAAATATTGTCCTTTACGTAAGATAAGATACCTACAGATGATTTAATTGGCATTTTTCTACAATTTTTAATTGCATACAAATCATTTTTTTTAAATTGTTTAATGTTCAATAGAAAATAAGAAAATATACTGATTTCAAAGAATAATTTGTATTTATTTTGTTTTTATTTTGTACAGCTCAAGACCATAAATCCCAAAAATGTGGTCACAGACATTGTAAAGGCCAGCGCCCGGGATGTCCACAGGTCATCAAAAGAAACAAGCTACTGTGTCGTTAGTTTTGATATTATCTATTTAATGAGTTTTCAGGCTTATGAACGATCGGGATTTTAAGCATTAGGGCTAATGATTCTTCGGCGAATAGTGTTCGGGCGTTTGTGTTTCGGGCTTTTGAGTTTTCGAGCTTATGAACCATCGAGATTTTAAACGTTCGAGCAAATGATTCTTCGGGCTTTAGTGTTCGGGCATTTGTTATTCGGGCTTTTGTCATTCGGGATTAGGTACCAGACCCCTTATACGAGTATGTGCTGTCGTCATTCAGTCAAACGTGGACTGTGGGCGACTGTGGCAGAAGACTGCTTTTGCGGTCTTCATTGCCTAGTCTCTGGCTAGGGGGATCTATCCCCTTCGGGTATAATAGTAATGATGTATGCATGTTTTAAAAAAATTAAAAAAAAAAAATATTTAATTGAAAGTTAGTATTAGATATGGAAAGGAAATGGATTCGGTTAAAATGCATCTACATCAGAAACACTAACCGCCGTACTCAGAGTCGTCAATTAAGTTTTAATTACAATTAAATCTCTTGCGGTCACTTTCGTATGTATAGTGCTAAATACAGAAAAAAGACATTTAATTGTCATTAAAACTTAATTGACGTCTTTCAGTACGGCAGTAACAAGTGTCTTGTTTGATGATAAAAGCTATTGTTTTTGTATGATCATTACATTATGATTACTTAGTAATTATGCCCAATAGCAAACATAAACTGCGGTGTTATCTAACTTATTTCATTTCAAAACAAAATGATAATGATAGCTAAAGTGGTTCTAATAAGGTAATAATATGGTATACTACCATAATTGGGTTTTTGTCTTGACATTGACAGTGATTGTTGATGGCTCCATATTATACCTCCATTGTACCTTTACAGCGGTAGTGGAAAACTTGCGAGCCGTTATTAACGGAAATACCTAAACACTACGTCGAATTAATTCGGCCGAATATCCGGTTCGGTAAAAGTTAAACCGAATAAAATTCGGTATTCGGTTATTCGTTGAAACCACTATTCGGCGCATCTCTACAAAAATCAAACATACAGACAGACATAAAAAATCTCTTTCTGTAACCGATGCTGAAAATGTAATAAAAATTGGTCCAGTTCTGAAGGAGGGAACGGGGGACTACGAAACGTTTTTCTGTTTTGTTTGTATGAGAATTTTGCATGCCGCGTCGAGCCGGCCACGCATGCGACTGCGACTCCTCTGGTTTTGCAGGTGTCTATGGGCGGCGGTGATTAATTCCAGTCAGGTGATCCGCCTGCTTGTTTGCTCTTTTGAGTTTATGTAAGTATACATATATCTATCGATCTACCTACATTAAGAGGCCTATTACATCTCAAATGTGATTGCCCATTTTCGCATTTTGTAGTAATTTTGCAGTTGTATTTATCGTTTTTATCAAAATAGGATAATTAACTTGTGCATAATATTACAAATCTCTATTCTGTGAGCATAAGTTGAATTCGGACGGCCGGCGCATCGCAACTTGTAGTAATTTTGCAGTTATATTTATCCTTTTTATCGAAATAGGATAATAAATTCATTATAAAATCTTTATTTCTCATGAAGTAACAATTACTCTAGTATTAATTTTGCTCAATAATATTATCGTAGATAGGAAAAATTCACAGTTAATTTATAGCGATTTTCGAAGTTTTTTGGTTTAGATTATGATTTTTTTTCCTATATAAAATCAATGATATCTAATAATATTGTTTTCTGAGGTTTAAGCGAGCACTATACACATTGGAATGAAACACTTTTTACGGATTAACTCGCGTTTAATTTACTATTTACATAGTTTTTATATTATCCTGACGTTTCAAACTCTTTACAGGGTCCGTGGTCACAGGGAAAGGAATTAAACGAGAGTTAATCCGTAAAAAGTGTTTCATTTCAATATCTAATAATTCCGAGGCCGCTACGCACTATTTGACTATATAAGAGATAACATTATATTTTTATTATTTATGTTTAGAACAGTAGTTAAATCGATGAGCTCAAAAAAGTGCCTTCGCGCACTTCTTGAAAATCTTTCTCTGCAATTTTGAGTTTAATTAAAAAGTTAAGCAAAATTTACAAAAAGCGACGCCGATAAGCACTATTCCAATAGCTATTCTACACTATTCAATAAGTCATAATTGTTAATGTATTTTTGTTTCTGAGATCCATAACGCCAAAAGTGGCTATTTTACGCAAAAATCACAGTCGAGATGTAATTAATAAAAAATCAATTGCCCAAATGTGTGTACGCGCATCACTTCAGAACGGCGGAACCTATTTGGCTAATTATTTTTATGTTGTGTTCGGCTTGCGATCTTGCTCGCTGAACAACTTACGCAATGCTGGGTCGCTGGATGGGTGACCAAATTAAAAACATCTTGGGCTCCTCCGTGCTTCGGAAGGCACGCTAACCCGTTGGTCCCGGTTGTTGTCCACACCTGCAACCCGCATTGGGCCAGCGTGGTGCATGGGTTATGACCCAATATCCCCACGTGCTATTGTTCACGTGGGAGGCCTGTGCCCAGCAGTGGGACGTTTATAGGCTGATGATGATGATGATGAAGATTTATATGAAAGATTTTTTTGGAAATTCTTCACGGGGTACGGGATCCACGCGGACGTAGTTGCGAACGGGCCGCTAGTCTATAGGTACTAATTATATAAAGAGGCAAGATTTGATTGTCTGTTTGTTTGAATAGGCTCCGAAACTACTGAACTGATTGAACCCAAGTGACTTAAGCTATATTTTATCCCGATATTCCCACGGGAACGGGTATCACGCGGGTAAAACCGTGAGGATCCGCTAGTATTTTTATAAACAACTAATAATCAGGTCAAAGTCGGCTTTCGCTTTTTGAATTATTACCTCCACTTACCCTATAAGTATTGATGAGGTGGTAAGTATGCTCTTGTGTCATCGCGATCGAAGTCTGCAACCTTGTGTACCGAAATATCGGTGATAATACGAAGTTCATGAGAGCGGTCAGCCATTGAAGCGGCGATCCCACCAGCGCTATCTCAGTTGGAGTTGGGAAGTTATAAAATCTTGACCTGAAAAAGAAATTGTATAACTAAGGGCCAGAGCAGACAAGCTACTTTTAGCAGCGGCGATCGGCGATTTAGCCGCTTTTTAGACGCAGAATGCAGCGATCACACATTCCACACCGCACACTTAAAACGCCAAACGCGGCCGATGGCACAGCGTCTGATCGCTACACTCCGCACACATTCGTATGCCCGGTCGCATCGATTTGGCAGTCTCTGCTGCTCTAGATTGCCGATCCAGCATCGGAGCAGCCGCTACCCGATAGCGACTGCACATTTGCTCAGCGTGACAGGTGGTGAGCCCATCGCCGCTTTATGCTATTGGATGTAAGTGCAGTTTTTAGTCCATTAGCCGCCTTTTACGACACCCAAGGGAAGAGAGGGGGTGGCAGCATTCTTTCACCGCTACGAGACACGGTTAACGTGGACTAATCACAACGCTCGCCAAATGCTGGTTGGTGATCACAAACTCGGGTTATCTCGGGTTATGCATCGGAAAATCCGAAACACACTTTGCCCGAACTGGGGGGCTATTCTATATCTCAGTCAGCGCTGCCGCAGCGCTGAAGCAGTTAGTGCCTACTTCAGAATAGGAAAACTAAAATGCAAATAGGGTCACAATTTATATTTTTATTGTCTAACTGAATTGTCACGGACTGGAACAGGCTACCTGAAGAAGTCATAAACGCTCAGACCATAAATTCGTTTAAGAACAGGCTGGATAAATTCTCCAAACCACAAGACAATAAAATGCAAAAGTATTGACGATGTCAGGATAAAAAATTAATAGGATAAGCTAAAGGGTCTCGGTAGCTTAGGTATACCGGCAATCCAAAGGTCATGGGTTCGAATCCCATTTAAGCTTTCCTGTGACTCGTTGTTTTTTTAGTAAACATTTTATCCTATAGTCTGATTTTTAATGGGGCCTATATTTCTTGTCACCAAAATTTATATTTGTCATCAAGTAGTATCACCTAATAAATAGATCTATCACCACGAAATATTTTCGTTCTCAGATAAACAAAAAGTGTTCCCAGGTATGAATTTGTGTAATATAAGAGATGGATGACCAATAAAATTTTAGTGCATTAGATGAATATAAACTTCGTTCTTATAATAATAGTTTTATTACTTAAATAATATCTTTGTGCTCAGAATGGTAGATCTGTCACCAAATAAATCGATTATCGATCCCTGACTGCTACTCCTTTTTGTTTGTTATTTTGTCATCAATACAGCAAGTAGTTACATTTTATTTCGTTCAGTTATTAAAATAATAGTATTCATTACTAATTTAATACATCAATTTATAAGTTTAATAAAAATATGTTCAAAGATGCGGAGACAAAATAGCGCGCTTTTAAAAATTGACCATTCCGGCCTCAACGATGATGATGTAATATAGTATTAATGATGACGAACGTCGTACGTAGTAGGTAACTAGGTACGATCATACGATGCGCGGCGCTTATCGGCCAGAAAAGAATTAACAATAAATATTGATTATTGTGACTTTAATTAAGTGTTTCATTTAATACTCTGCTAGAAATTTTATTTAAATATATTTATACTACCTGTGGAAATTAAGATCCTTGGGGGAGGCATATGTCCAGTTAAGTAGTAGACTCTTTTGGTTGAAACGATGATGACGACAACCCTAAATAATAAAGATACATATTTTTAAGCAGTTACGTCTTTATCGATTATTAAATGCTTGCAATAGTATTTCTTTCGAATGTGAGGGTAGACTTCACAGTGACGTCATACCGCTGGCTTGCAGCGTAAATCAAATTACTAGGAAAAATTCAACGAGTCTTCTGGGGTCTCGGTAGCTCAGCGGTTAGAGCAGTGGACCGGCAATCCAAAGGTCGTGGGTTCGAATCCCACTCGAGCTTCCTGAGACTGGTTGATTTTTGTTTAGTAAACATTTTATCCTATAATTATGACTTATTGGTGATCTCTTTAAATTAGTTTTCTTAAATACTTATTAGAACAAACCTATTATAATACATACAAAAACATTTATTTGGTACTAAACCCTATATCTCCATGATTTTAGGTGATTTATTGTGGAATTGATTTTATATTGTTTGGTGACTACATTTTGGTGACAAATCTTCTATTTTGCGGGCAAACCCTATTATTTAAGAATCACAAAACTATTTAAATTGGTGATAGCTTAAATGATACCCATTTTTTATTAGATGGACTAAAGTGTCATTAGTAATGAAATGATACCACTTACCGGCAAATACAAAATAGTGTTGTACCCTTACTCAAACTAAGTTCAATTGTTGGTTCAATTTAATATACAGTATTCTTTAACGGAGGTAATTAAAAATCTAAAAAATATACATAATGATAGCATTTAGTCTCTTGGACAAGCAAGTATATGAATTGTTGCAGTTAATTTTTATTTTATTTTAGTACCAAAAAAAATATCTTCTTTGTGACAAAATACTTGTAATAGAAAATTCATCGAATAATGCAGTGACCACACCGTTTTCAATAATTTTCATAATAAATTGGTTTTTCTGTAAATTCTGAAACCAATAAAATACTTTTGGACTTTAAAATACGGGCTCAAAAGAAACACAAAAGCAAAGCAAAGTCATAGATAAATCCCCATAAAAGAAAAAGGCATCCGCCATTTTGTATTTAACAGAGATTACAAAGTCAAACGTCGCGCGCGTCATTCGTCTCCATTATTCGCTCGCGATTGGTTGTACGACTTGTACGAATGATTATTCGATCTGCGGTTTTATCGGCTAAAAAATATGGATATGGACATGGGCTTCATTTGACATTTGAAGCCCATATTTTGTCCTTATACGGGCATATTATGGGCTTCAAATGTCAAATGAAGCCTATGTCCATATTCATATTTTTTAGCCGATAGGGTAACTGGTCCAAAGTTAACGATCAAAGACAAATTGGATGAGAGAAAGCAACATGATTATTCAGAATTAAATAGTGATTTAAGAAGTTTGTCTTTTATTATTCCATTTACCTACCTTCTCATTTAATTTTAAAAGTTTCGGAAAAAGGTAATTTAGCATATTATTACCCATTGTATAGTACCCCACCCTAGGTTAGAAATTTAAACTACACAATTTGAAATTGTACTCTAAGTTGTGGTCCATAATCGCTAAAAGTAGTTTACATTTGCGTTTTTGACAGTCACTATTCTTCAAATGTCAAAACGGTTGAATACAGTTAGTAACTTACTGAATGTCAGTTTGGTATGTAATCTAATAAAAATCAGAGTACAAGGAAAAATATAACAAAACAACAAAAACAATCAACCATAAAAGCGCAAGAAATAGTACAACTAATCGCGTGATGAAAGGAGGGAGAAATGACGAACACTTGGTCATCGAAAAGTCCGTAGTACGCGTCACTCGTATAGGTATTATTTGTGGTTTCTTTGTACGCGGATTCATTAAAAACTTCTACTTAGCACGTGTAAACTTGTGAATTACACGATTTTTTATAATATTTTGTTAAATACTTATTTTCAGCCATGTCGATGACTCGATAATTCAATTTAATCGGTAAATTCACTCGCGTCACAACACTGTGCTCTTCAGTTGGCAACATTAAAAAACATATAGTGCGCCGGCAGCTGTCACTTTAGTCCATCTAATTAAAAATCAGAGTAAGTATATCTATATTAAGTATAGCATTGAGGATGCAAAAAATTTGAAAAAAAAAATAGTCTATGGTCCAACTATAGAAAGGAATTCATCGCTTTCTTTTCACTATTTTCTTTATCGATATTTCTAAAATAATAGCTATACAGGCTTTAACTTTTCTTGTTGTATCTGTGGTAGCGTCCGCACGGTCCGCACCGCACAAAGGAAGCCACAATACTAACGTGATAATTATTGAACGTCTAGGATATGACCCGTGAATTTCCACGATATGTCAGTCCAGAGATCGTGATATAGATCACGATAAATACTTTACGTGTAGCTTTCGCCTTACACAGTGGCGTATGTATACGCGCAGATACAGCCCCACTCTGCCCCTCCTCCGCCCCTTTGTACGCGCTTCAAACGAGTTTCGAGCGCGCTTCACATGCACATTTGTATCGAGTTTTACGCGTGTTTGAAACTATACAAACGCAATAATCGGCATAACGGCGCAGAAGACGCGCGTTACTGAAACGCGCGTCGTCTGCGCGTTTTAAATACGCCGTGTGCAGGGGCCTTAAAGTGTTTCATATTGCGCTGAACGTTGTAAGTATTATTTTGATAAGATAGACTTAAATTATGATAAGATTTATTTTAAAAGCCTTAGATAGAGCATTAAACCAACTTAAAAGCCTACTTACAAAGGTAATAGCTGTTCCATATTTGTATTGGAAACTAAATACAACTTTAATACAGACTGTATCGTAATCGTGTGTCATTATTCATTAATTACTTTGCCATTGACAAACATATCTACTGGTAACCAGAGTATAACCGCTTAAATTGCTTATTATTAATTTATGCTGGCCAATGTCATGGGAGATAACAAATTATGTAACTTTACCTTGGCCCTTTGGGTCGATTTAAAAATAAACATGCAATTTACAATGATGCAATGTGTCTGGTCAGCGATGTGGAAACCGTCAACATCCGTAATAACAGCAGTAAGTAGCCATACTGTCTCACTGCTGAGCATCGATGAAATCAGTTTGTTTTTATCTCTAATGCCCGATTTACACGTATTAGTTTAGTAGGTACTAAACTAAATTTTAAGTGATTAATTGTATGTAAACACATAATTTAGTAGCAAGTTTGCAAGATAAGTAAAAATACTGCGGAGAACCTCAACGGCGCAAGTATGGGAATCTGACTGGAGATCTCATATTTAAGCCGTTTGGGGCAGAGACGTTGGCACCATGGGGTTTAGGTGCCCACCAGTTTTTTAGAGATATTTCAAAAAAGCTGGTGGAAGCCACCCGAGACCCCAAAGCCAGCAGCTATCTGGGTCAACGCCTAAGCCTCGCCATCCAACGAGGCAATGCGGCTAGTGTACTGGGCACTCTGCCTGATGGGGATGATCGGGGGCAATTCTGTTATTTATAGTTTTTATTATTATTATATATTAAATCTAGCTTAAATACAAAATGAGATAGCTTTATCAAATGAAAAAGATTTATCCGTCAATTAAATAAAAGTTAAAATTTAGTTAACTAGGTACCAAACTACATAATACGTGTAAATCAGCTATTAAGTGATATATTCGCTTGCGCCGCATTCCGACCGCGCGTACGCGTAGTAGCGTACGCTTGTATCGTGTGCAAGCGAATATCGCCAATAAGTGATCGAACGGAAAATTCCTTGATCGTACGTAACTTACCACAAATAAGGTCCTGTGATAGCGAGATTCTTGTGAGTTACCGCAGCCGCTTTGGGTTGACCAGTAGTACCACTTGTTGCGATGAGTAACGCAACAGTGTCTGCGGGGTCGAAATCTTCAGCCCTGAGAATAGCATGCCCTTGAGTTTTTGTACTTTATAGGTACCTCTAAACTTCTACGGGCGATGGTCAAACAAGGTCCCAACATGGCGAGCAAGGACTAGACGTAGGTAGAAACGGATGGCAACCGGTTCGATGAAGGGATGACATTGAAAGAGTCGTCCTAAAGAACTGGATTCGAATCCTTCACTGAAGGCCTTCACTCAGTATTGGATGGCGATGGCGGCCATAAAACAGTTAAAAAATATTATATAATCCGTGATGGCGACCGTTGAGGTATTATTATAACTAGAGACACCGCGTAACAAGTTTTTGTGCACGAGTTGCATTGCATTGTAATATAATACCTCAGTGGTGGCGACAGGCTAAAGAAGAGAGAGGTCTTCACTCAAGAACTTATCTTCCCCATAGGTTATAGATTAAATTACTAGCAAAATTTAAAAAAAAAATTTCAAAATTTCAAATTTCTTTATTCAATAAACTTAAAATAAGCATTTTGAATCGTCTAAATTTATTTGGATGGATGGGCACCCGCCCACCCACCCCACCCATTCAGGAAGTCTTTTAGCTGTGGAGAAGAACGGGCGCAAGAAACTCCACAGATTTATAATAATATACATAGAAGTAACGACATTTACAAAACAATATCGTTACCAAATTACACAATATACAAATTACTTATATGTTATGCTCATACATGCACTATGTCCATACATATTTGTCATTTACATAATCTTCCACTTTATAACCTTTACTCATAAGGGTTTTTTTAACATGGGCTTTAAATGTATAGCATAACAACAGCACAAAATTGCAGTTATGCAATGCCAAACATGCCACACAGTGCAATTGTAACGGCATTAGTCGACTACTACAGTTTTATAGGGGGACGTATCTGATAACAAATAATTGAGTCCACTAGTTCACTGCATTGCAAATTGTTGACAATTGAGCATTTGATAGTATGCAATGCAGATGAGAAAATTACTGTAGAATAACATTGAACGAAATAGAATTTATCAATCTATTACAAAGCACTATTACCTAATGGTATAACTTCTGCAATAAATTAATTCACTTCTGCCAATTACATAACACAAATGGTTACTTAAACGTCTGTCCAGAATCGAATTGCAGCAACTACCCTAATTCCTATTTTAACATTGTTTTGCTGTGTTCCAGTATAAAGAGTACTACTACCACAAAACAGAAGTAGGTACTCTAAGACCAATAAAGTGGCTCATACAGGGCGTAACGTAAAAGCATAAAACTAGAGCTTCTGAGCAGCAATGACCGCTTTTCATCATGACAGGAAATGCTCGGGCAGTGAAATATGTGCATATCCACCAAAGCAATGATATTGCCAAGGTTTGGTAGTCATTTTCACTGAGGAGACAGAGTGATAGGACGGGGTTGCACAAAAGATCCCAATATGTCGACGTATGTTACTGCAGGCTCCACTAAGATAAAGTAAATTAAGGTAAGATGTTGAGGAGCTCAGGCTAGCGCGTTCTGCTTGCGTTCTTGCCCGCCAAGCAATTCGCAATGCAGGTCGCTGGATGGGTTACAAAAATTTAAAACATCTCGAGCTCCTCAGTGCTTCCGAAGGCACGTTAAACCGTTGGTTCCAGTTGTTGTCGTTAGATGACAGTCGTTAAAACCTACCAACCCGCATTGGGCCAGCGTGGTGGTTTTATGGCCCAATTTCAGCACGTGGGAGGCCTGTAGCCCAGCAGTGGGACGTTTAGTTGCTGATGATGAAGATAAGATGTGAATATCCATGCAGAAAATGCCGTTTAAAATTGTATCACCGATATAGATTCCAAAGCGTGCTTACCTAAAATCCTCAACGTTGGCGTCATCGGCATATTTATCGACGAACTCCGAGAAGCTGCACAGATAGTCGCCCTTGTCGAAGGTCACTATCTGCGTGTCCAGCTCCAGCTCGTTCAGAGCCAGCTGTATGTCCGGCGCCTTCTCGCTTTGGCAGAATATCAACTTGGGTCGGTCCACGTCGAAAGTGCCTTGCAGTTCCTCTGGAATGAAGGGTAAATTGTAATACTAAGCTCTATCGACTTCTTAGCAACGTTGCACCCACAATTTGAATGCAATCGCAGCGGCAACATCGCTCAAACACGCAAGTTTAGATCGCGCGTTACCATAAAGCTTCTAGTTTGCAAGAAAGAAACCAAAAAGCAAATATTATCCTCTTAATTAGGTAATTCGCTAAAATAAAATTTGGATATTTTTATATATAAACTAGCGGCCGCTCGCGGTTTCACCCGCGTGGTTCCTGTTCCCGTGGGAATATCGGGATAAAAAGTATCCTATGTGTTAATCCAGGTTATAAACTATCTGTATGGCGAATTTCATCCAAATCCAGGAATGTTTGTACGCGCATCACTTTAGAACGGCTGCAGCTTATTATTATTATATTTTGCTAATTATTTTTTGTTGCGTTTGTACTTGTAACAAGAAAGTTTGTGTGATAGAAAATTTTCAGAAAATCGTCACGGGATTCGAGATATTCGCGCGAACGAAGCTAGTTTTAAAATTAAAATAAGTGGGGGTCACTAAGGTTTTGGGATATTTAAGTACAAGTACAAGGTAAATAATAATATAATGTATGTAAATGTCAAATAAAAAGAATACTGAACACGTACGAACACCTAAAGTCCTGTCCACGGCAGCCACAATGACGCCCATGTAAAGAGCAGCGTAGAAAGGGATGGCCAGGGCTACGTGACTCGGTGCCATCAGTATTATCACGTCACCTCGCTGCAAGCCCATGTTCTTGAATGCTATGGCGCAACGCACCGTCCTCTCGAGTGCTGATGCGTTGGACTCTTGGTCATCGGTGGCTCCGTCTATCTGTGTGGTAGAAATTAAAGTTATCAAAAGAAAGAAGGAGAGGCCTATATGTCCAGCAGTGGACTGCGATGGACTGATGATGATGATGATGATGATGACGAGAAGAAAGAAAAGAAAGAATGGAGAGAAAAAACAGATATTTTGCCTATTCTGTTCTGTAGGGTAAAAAATAGTGTATTTACCTTGATCAAAAATAACCCTACCATACTAAAGGATACAATATTCTTTTTAAATCTGCTTTGTTGAACAATGAGGTACAAAAATGGTAGAAAGCAAAATTGGTTAGAAAATATAGGAAATGTGTCAAAACGGGTTGTTGTACCTACATTCGCCACAAAGTTGATTTGCCACGTTTTTGTAACTCCATACATTGAAAGTTAATTCGCCACAGGTAGGTAATCCTTATTGTACTAAGTCTTCATAGTAAGATCATTTTTGCTTAAAGTACCCGTAGCAAGGAAAGTTCGTTTTGAGGGCTCGAAATGAAAGGTAGTTATTTTATTCTAAAATTATTGATGTAAGTAAGTATATAGATAACCTACGAATAATAATTAGAACTAAGTAACCATGAATCTCTCTTTTCCCCTGCGCTCACGCACGCGCTATCACGTGCTCGCTCACTTATTGTATCTATCTCTTTCTAGTGCATCTAACAATAATAAGTAACAACTTATCAGTGCAGTGACAACCTTGACCTTGTCGATGCGCGTGTGGTGTTCTGTTGCAAATGTGATCTGTGTTTGCTTAATAGCTTTAGTTATATACTCGTAGTTGGTAGTTAGTAGGTACATAATTTTTACATAGTTGGTGCATCTCTGAAAAAATGGATCATAATCAGCCAGGCATACCAAATATACATACATTCTTTTTGGATGGCACATTTGCAAGCTGCTGTCCACCTTTCTATCAGCTTTATTGTATACATGGAGACGTAAATAGCGACGACAACTCTATTCGAACATAGTCCCACTCATCTATGTGCTTATGCCTAATAAGCAGGAACGGTCTTATGAACGTCTTTTTATATCACTGATGCAAAATTTACCTAATTGGACACCGCTTACAATGATTGTTGATTTTGAAATTGCTGTGATAAATGTAATAAAAAAAGTATTTCCTGAGGTTACACTACAAGGATCTAACTTCCATTTTAAACAAGCACTGGCCATAAAAGCTAATGCCTTACAATTGAATAACATAGAAGAGAAGAGACACTTAGCCATGTGTGCTGCAATGGCCCATATAAAGAAACAGGACATTGAAGAAGCTTGGTTGCACATCATGGAAGATGCTCCACAGAACGAAGCAGTTACAAAATTCAATGACTATTTTGTAGCCCAGTGGCTAGAAAACACTAGTAAGTGTATATTTGGAATGTACATGAGGCTCGGCATAGGACAATAAATCTAGCAGAAGCGTGGCATAAACGTTTAAACAATAAGATAGGTAAGAGAAAACCTAAAATGCTTCATTTTCTTGATATTCTAAAAAAAGAGAGTGAATATACCTATATAAATTGGAAATTACAAAATTTTAGATTTGATATAAGTACCATTAAAGTTGAGAACACGTCGAGCTATTGCATTTGACAAAGCATTAAAAACTATTTTGGACAATTACGATAATATGTCGCTAGCTAAAGTACTCAAAAAACTTTCTTTTATGCACATTTAAAAACATGTAACATGAAATGACCACCACGGGGCGCGGTGGCTTGTATGGCCGCCGTTAGTGGCTGCCGCTCTGTCAATATGTGCCGTCCATGCTGTGGCCTAGACGGCAGATATTAGCAGAGACCGTGGTCTAAGTCTATGATTTTAAAGTAAACTCAAAGAATTACTGTGATTATTAAACATAATTATGTTCCTAAAGTAGCTTATAATATTTTTCTTGTTTTTTAACAACGATATTTTAAATTAGATGTAAAGTTTTTTTGAATTTTTAAAATTAAACTTATTTATTTTTCGTTATGTTGAAAGCAAATCAACCAATTGCAATAAGTACATAAGTTAGTTGTAAGCAGAACTGTCATTTTTTTATAAAAATATTTTAAAAAGGTTTTATTGTTACTGTGATTTAATTACTTATATCTTTCTATTATTTTTCTTACATTTGTAATATAAAACATATAATTATTTGGGAAACAATAAAAAATGTGCCAAGATCCGATCGTAGAAGCTGTGTCCTGCGCGAATCAGTCGTGATGTATGGTAATCTACATCATAGACAAATAAGATAATAATAATAATTATTATTATTATTATATATCGTCCTTGTCTACGTAAAAAAAATCAATTGCCACGAATGTATATTCGCGCATGACTTCAGAAAGGCTGCAGTTATTTGGCTAATCATTTTTTGTAGTGTTTGTAATAGTCAAAACAAGGTTTCTTTTAAAGAAAACTTGTGGTAAGTACGGGCTTTTTACGCGAAAGAAGTCGCGGGCGGGCCGCTAGCATATAAAAAAAGAAAGAGATAAAAACAATGCGACCATCACTACCTGTACCTACATTTGTCTATTTGGACAATTATATCGTTCGACATTTCTAGGGTTGGGCAATATTATTACTGGTCAAATTTAAGTTTGTACAACTTTATTAAAGGACATTTTTATAATTGGACTGTATTAATTCTGGCAATTTTTTATATTTGGGCAATATTATCATTAGACATTTGTATGGTTGAATAATTTAATCACATGGACATGACTTTGGACATTTGTATTTTTGGACGTTTTTTTTTTTAGACTTATGTTGTGTGTTCCAGCGGGCGATTTATACGAGGTAGAGATGATAGAGGGATTCCATGGCGATGGTAAATAACGATTGCGTCTCTTAAAGTGAAGTTGTATATTTACAGTGACTACATTGTGACTTACTTATTATCTAAAACTTACAAGACTATTTATACAATAATAACTACGTAGATGTTGGAGGGAGGATACCGTGTCATATCTTTATCGGATCTACACGCGTTTAGGAATGCACTTACAAACTCTTTAACCAATACGTGAGGATAATAAATTATGTGGCAACGCAGGCCGCCACAGTACCTACTCCCCCTCTCGAAAAGGGAATGAAAAAACCATCAGGTCTTCAGCTTGGAGATGCCAGTGGTGCTCTAATCCACGTTAAGTCGTGATGAGCGTGCTCAAGTTTTTGTTGACAATACGAGCTTCTCCAGTCTACAGGAGTCGAGACGAGCGTCTGCTACCACGTCTGCGGTGAGTCGAGACGTGTGGAGAAGTGCGACGGTCCTTTTTGGTCGTCGAGTGATGCCGAGGAACCAGGAAGCGATACGTTGCTGCGATGGGACCTTAAGGCTGGCTGGTTTGCTGAATGCTGCTAAGAGAGCTGTTTCCTTGTATTCTTTGATGTATGAACAAAATACTTATCATCTTATAAGTACCTTTTAAAAAACGACCGATTACACGTATAATTTTTAAAAGAAACTTGTTTTTTCTTTAAAATGTATAAAATTCCTCTCAACATCCTAATATTGTTACTAATATTATTTTTATCACGTTGTACAAAGACTATATTATTATACACACAAATTAAATTTTAAGTGCCATAAGTACAACTTTAAATTATGGATATTATTACAATAAACTTTAAATTACGCATATACCTACATGTTAATAATAAATTGAACTATTAAACTTAATAAACCGAAATAAAACCAAAACATTAAAATTAAAATTGACTAAAATTAAACGTTACATATTATTATAGATAAGATTTATTATTATTATATATATATTATACCTACATGTTAATAATAAATTGAACTATTAAACTTAATAAACCGACATAATACCAAAACATTAAAATTAAAATTGACTAAAATTAAACGTTACATATTATTATAGATAAGACATGTTGCATTCAATATGTAAGGAAATACGTACCTATCCAAAAAAATTAAATTAAAACTGACTAAAATCTTATTATTACATTAGTTGTACCCTATCATGGTTCATTTTTGTGCTTTTTTATTCTACTGTAACATCTTATTGCACAATCAAAATATTTTGAACGTTTGTTGAATAATTATTCAACTTAAATATCTTCATTTTAAGTAGAGTTACTTCAATATAGCTTCATATTTATCCTCAAACTGGCGTATTCCTTGGCTCTTTATCAGATAACCGGAGAAATCAATTCGCACTGGAGGTAGCTAGCTACCTCCAGTGCGAATAGATTAGCATTTATGTAAATTACTCTCTATCCGTAATTGTCATATAAAATATAATAATAAAACAATCGACTGGTAAAAAAATGCTTTTAAATATCTCTTCCAAAAAGTATAGATAACATACCTCAAACCACTTTGTCAGTCGGTAAAGGTGAGGCGGTTAAAGGGGTGAATACTCGTTGTTTACATTTATGTTATTTTCCTTTGGATTCTATTTATTTATTTCTATATAAAAATCTACAACTCTGTACAAAATTCTTCCCGTATAGCAGCATAGTCATTAATGCCGCGATCTTGACCTTGCTCAAGCGTAGAGCAAACGGCGAAAAGTGCTGCGTCGGAAATTCTTGAGCGTTCGCTGCGCGCCGCACAATTTATAACATAATGTGTACAGTTATAAAATAGCATATTCTATTTCGCATTATTTTTCTGGGTACCTTATTTCTTTTGCCTTGGTCGATAAAACGTTCTTGATACGATGTGCCGGAAAGGAAGCCAAAGTTGTGGGAGCCATAAGAATGATGTTAAATGACGCAGTCGCAGCTCGGTGTGGCTCGGCGTAGTGATTTTATTTTGAAAATCTTGTTGCGTCCGTCGCTGAACAGAATGTTACTGCCATGGTTGATGTGTAGATATTGCAAATGACTCACGTGTTCTTTTCGTGGTACCTACTCCGTTGGAAGGTTGCTTGTTGCTTGAGCGGGGTCACCAGTGGCCGCCACAGTGGTATGAGAGATTGTGATGACACATTGTGCAAAGGAAAAAACTTGTGATTGCAATGAGAAAGTACTTACGTATCTAATTTATACATATATGGTGACTGCTAGAAACTCCAAGAAACTTCAAGGGCTGGTCAGGTCAAGTGTTTTAAACATGACAAAAATGACAAAAAAGTTTGCAGACTAACGTAGGTACTTATCGCCCAGCTGACGCGGACGGGTCAACGGACGGGTGGGTCAACGGCCGGCCGGTGCCCGCGCGTTGTAAATAATCGTTATTTAATAATTAAATATTTCATTTTATTTTTCTTATGTTATGCTATAAAATAAATTAGATACTCAAAGACTATCTCAAATTAAAATTCATAAAATGAATTTTTTAAGAGGGTGCCGCGCGGTGTCGCGCTATTGCAAAAACTGACATAAGTCTCATAATGAACTTCAAAGCAAAATCAATCGCATTGATATTTAAAATTAGAACAATTCTGCTTTGAAGTTTCAGACCTAGTAATTTTTTTAGAGCAATGTTTTTATTCTGAGATATGTACAAAACCATCACGCACTTGTGTCAAAAAATAAAATTACTTTTTTAAGATGGGGGTGACCTGCGGAATATCAATACAAATATTTTTATGTAAGAATTATTGTTTCATGCATAAAATTAAGAAAATTGTCGAAGAAAAATGTTTTTAGGAGTCATTAGATTTTATGTATTGTTTGTTATTGTTTAAAGAATTTGTTTAAATTTTCAACAAGACCACGACCTTGTACAATAATCAGGCTAACTTCGTAAGTTCTTTTAATGTATTTAACTAATTCAGCGCATAGTAGGTTAGGTACAAGTAACTTAAAAATACGTAAATTTTCACAATTTCGTGCAAGATCCCCTTAATGAAAGATAAAAAAAACTAAATTAGTTTTGTCATTTTGGTCATGTCTAAAACACTTGACCTGACCAGCCCTTCAATCTTTCGATTTCTAGCAGTCGCCATATTATATATAAATGGAAATCGTAACACAATATCAAACATTTCCATGTTAAGCATTAGTTAGTATTCAAGAACCATATTTCCGATTGATGATGGCTTGTCAACATTAATATATTCAGTCCATAAATATATAACAATTAATTTTAAATTGCATTTGTAATATTTCCTACAGTCAGGTGTGACTGAGACTTGATATCACCCTTCCCTACATCTCAGTCAGATTGACTGTGCCTTCTAGAGATCATTAGATTTAAAATTTCAAATTCAAAAAATAAACAGGCCATAAAAACACAACTACTGTGTCGCGTAGCGGAGAAAGAATACTACCACCCTCTCTTCCCTTGGGTGTCGTAAAAGGCGACTAACGGACTAAGACTGCACATGCATCCAACAGCTAGAGCGGCGATAAGCTCACCATCTGTCACGCTGAGCACATGTGCAGTCGCTATTTGGTGAAAAGTGGACTATATTAGAGGACTGCTTTTATGGTCCTCATTGCCTAGTTTCTGACTATAACCCTTCGGGGATAATAGTCGTGATTATATGTTGTATGTATGTATGAGTACTTGCAGTCTTTGTCCGTTAGTCGGTCTTTAAGTATTAATAATAATAATAATAATAATAAAACACTTCATTTGCACACTAAGAAATTAACAGTTACAAAACAGGACAATAGACAGAGAAGAGAGTACAACTAGGCGGCCTTATTGCTTTATAGCAATCTCTTCCAGGCAGAATTTTCGCTGACGGGTCACAGAGAGATTAAGGCAGGGTAATATAATAATTAAGGTGTTGGTCGTCTCACAGTTAAAAGTTATTTGCATACCGTCAATCATTACAATGTACACTAACCTGCATTATAAACTCCGGGGCATCCTTGAAGCTCTGCAGCAGGATCTTGCCGAGGTGGTACCGGTCGGTGGGGATGCCTGACTCGGCCACTATCCTGGAGGTCAGCTCACCCACAAACCAGTGGACCGCATCGTTGGCTCGTCTTGGCAGCTTCATTTCGCTGGAAATGTAACACGGCATAAGGGATCCTTAACAACCGGTAGACAGACTATTAATTTTAGGCGTAAGGTTGTTTTAGGAGCTGGTTTTTTACAGTTGAAAAAAAAACAGTTTTTATTTTCACAAACCCGGGTTATGCATCGAAACGTCTGAAACACATCTTACCCGACCTGGGAACTGAACCCTGCACCTCCGATTACCGGGCCGAGCTACCGAAGTGTGATTTTTTAAATTATTCTAACAATTATTTTATAGCCCTTTTGAATTCGATGAGTACCTACGTACGTACCTACCTATTTACCTTGCGAGTAGCATTTTACTTAAGTAAATTAAATTTTAAGAATTGAAATAATATAATTATCTTTTAAATTTATAGCACAAACTTTCACTTTAGGAAAGGGTACAATTATATCATCACCACAAAGATAATAAATAAGTACTTACAATTCCCAATTCGTTCTTTACTGAGACTGACACTTTTCAACAAAACTTTTAGTACACTGCACTCTTAAGCACAACACATTACATAAGTACTGTATTCACAGAGCCCTACCGGCTATTGAGAGTAGTCCAGTCAAGTCGGTTCCAACTAGGTAGGTAGTACGATTAAGTGGCGAATAAAACTAAATGTAAGGGCTAGGCTACACATACTGTTAACGTGCTATATTGTTTTCCAAGGTTTAAGTGAGCACTACAAATTGAAATGAAACACTTTTTACATTTTAAAATAAAAAGTAAATATGTAATGTAGTAAATTAAACACGAGTTTTGATTTCAATGTTAATGTGTAATACATAGGCACTTGCTACCTACTTAATATACACTCAGCGGCACGGAAAATGGCCCAAACGTAAACAATGCGATATGAAGTTAATAAGTAGTCGTATCATTTATAACTTTGTGTGACCATTCATTACTACGATCGTTTTTATCATTTTAAGAGGGTAGTTACAAAAAAATGTTCGCCTTCGTGTGTTATGATGACTCATAAAAGAAAGGTGAGTTTTAATTAAATAAAAAAAATGTGTTTGCAGTTAATATAAAAAGTTAATATATAAAATAATATTGTTTCTTTTGTTTTTAAATTAATCTGTAGTTATGCTTCTTTGCAGAATCACACAATGCCCATTACTCTAGCTCTTGAGCAGCGACTTGTCGTTGTCGCTCCAGCTGTATTGCTTACCCAAGTAGCAAAACAGCTCGATAATATAAGAATTATAAGGGTAGAATTCTTAAACATGTTTTATTAACGCACTACTTATACCATTATCCTTATAAATGCAAGCTATATGTGTTTTTTTGCTAATATGGTATATTACTCTTATTAGGCAACCGTATTATCGTTTATAAATCGGATTTATATAGTTATTATAAAACCTCTAGCCATATAGAAGCAATATGTAGTACTTTTCACCATATAATAAATAAGCCTTATAGCTTTTTCCACATACTGCTGCAATATTTAATAAAGTTTTTATATGACCAATACCCTAATAGTTGCACATCTTATAGCTACTTTAAAGCAATTGCTAAATGGAATTTTATATAACTGCTACAAGGGCTTAAGTTTACATCATACCTTTTTATAACCTTTACAAGGGTATTATCCTTATTAAATATACTTTATTTGGCCGTTACAAGTACTTGTTTAGTTAGGACCTTTTCAAATCATCTTTTGTCAAGAAGCGGTCTACATCCATAACTACCCCCATCTGGCTAGAAAGCAAGAACAAGAAAGTAGGTATGAGTTAAAAAGTAATACTACTACTATAAATAAAAGTGTTCTATTCAAATTTATTGAACCCTAAATCTTTCAATATGGTGGAGGGCTTGGAATATCTTAATGCTTTTATAAGGGCGTTCGCCTTATATGTGTTTTATAAACGCAGCACACTTGCTAATCTTTCTTAAAGTGGATACCATTAGAATTATCGAAAATAAACATAATTTTTTTGTCATAAAAATAAACAATTTAAAGAACACATTAAAAAAGTGACATAAAACTTACTTATATTTGCAATGAAAATAACTTGCCACATAGATTTTAACGTATTAGCCTTGATAAACCTTCTAAAGTAGTTTAACTATATTTTTACTTACTTTTAGCTGTCCTTAATTAGGTCACCACGTTTCGTCCACGTTTCGTCATAACTTTTTTGTTGATTCAAATCATATCGTCAGAACCCATAAACTTGCATAACACATGCTGTTATAAATGAAAAATTGCTTATAGCAGCATTTAATTAACGATTATAAGGATGATTGGTAGTATAAAAGCAAATTTCTTGCTTTTTCAAGACAAGTTAGCTAAACCATTGCTTGTATAAGGTAATTATGAGAAAGATTAGTGAGTTATACGGTAATTATAAAACTTATACAAGAGTTGTCCCCTTATAATTTGTGCCCAAATGCAGTCTTATTATCGATAATATGGCTTTTATAAGGGTAATATATTTGGCTTTCGTAACCTTTATAAAGCAATTTTTTGCTACTTGGGTAGGAATCAAGGGAACGGAAAACTCAACGGGAAATGGCTGCATTGACAATATATGATCAGACCGGGTTCTATACCAGAAAGCCAGGAAGTGGTTGAATAAGGTGCACTTCGGCGCGGGTCTAGTTCATAATATCGACAGTCACTACATCGACGGTCGCTGTATTGAAAACGTTCCGTTGACGGGTCAATGTATCGAAAGTACCTCAAATAAAAATATTGTTAGCTCGTATTGTGTAAACTTGAACGCACCCGGTAAAATATAAAAATTATTGACGGTAGGCAAATAACTTCTGACAATGAGACGACCAACACCTCAGTCTCCCTGTGACCACGGACCCTGTAAAGGGTTCGAAACGTCAGGATAATATAAAAACTATGTAAATAGTAAATTAAACGCGAGTTAATCCGTAAAAAGTGTTTCATTACAATTACTAAATCTCTGTAGGTATAAAATAAGTAGTTATAAATGCGAATGAAGGACAAGGAAAATATTTATCAATTTAAATTATGATTATAGAATTAATTCACCTAAGTCATGTATGTTAGTTACATCAAAATCAAGCAATTTACAAATTTAACAAAATTGTTATTAAAAACTTTAAGAAAACCTATGTTTTTTTATATAATTTTGGCTCGGGTCGGGCAGTCGATGCGCGTACCCGCGTACTATAGATTTTGTGTACTGTTGATACAACGTACTATCGATATGGTATACCGTCAGTATGGCGTACCATCGATTTGGTATTTAGTCGATGTAGCGTACCGTCAGTTTAGTGTACTATCGATATAGCGTACTATCGATTTGGTGAACTGTCGATGTAGCGTACCATCGATTTGGGGTACTGTCGATATATTAAACGGTCGATGGAACGTTTTCGATACAGCGACTGTCGATGTAGTCTAGTGACTGTCGATATTATGAACTAGACCCCTTTGGCGCGTGATTAGAGCGTCGAGATCCGACAACGCCTGCCGATTGCAAGATGGGTTAATGTGAGTGAGCGTACAATTAGACGAAGAATGGAGGAACCAAATCTACGTGCCCGAACACAGCTCGGGGTCCAGAACTCTTCCAAGAGCATCGTGTACCTCGACTTCGTTTTGCCAAAGAACACGCAAATACACTGGACGCATGAGCAGTGGAGCAAAGTTTTGTGGACTGATGAAAGCAGAGTGCATGGCCTGAAGAGCCCCTGATGGTCGTCAGCGTGTGTGGAGAAGGCATGGAGAACGGTTTCTGCCAATCATTACTACTCAAACAGTCAGTTTCCATGGAGGATCGGTTATGGTTTGGGGCGGGATCAGTTCCGAGGCACGTACAGAGTTAGTGGTGGTGGAGGGTCGTCTAAATTCAGTGCGATACATCGAAGACATCCTTCAAGAACATTATGTTTTGCTATACGTAGGATTCATTGGTCATGAAGGATTTCTTCTAATGCAGGATAATGCTTGACCTCACACAGCTCGTTGCGTGAACGATTATCTTTTAGATGTCGGAATTCAAAAAATTCAGTGGTCAGCAAGAAGTCCAGACATTAACCCTATAGAACATGTCTGGGATATGCTAAAAAGAAAAGTTAAAAGTAATCCTATCCCTCCACAAACGGTCTATAACTTGAAAACCACGCTGGTGGCCGCCTGGGAAGAAATTCCTCAAGTAGACATAAAAACATCATCCAATTCATGCCTGATCGCATGCAGGCGGTCATCAGAGCCAGGGGTATGGTAACACTCGTTATTAATTTTAAGTGTACCTAATGTTTTGATTTTTTTAGTGCTTAACTTTGAAATTAAAAATTGTTTGTAGCGAAAATTGGCCTTTTTGTTAATTTATTAAAAATAATTAAAATCACATTTTTCTGTTAATTTTTTTGTCAAAATGGGTTTGGGCCATTTTCCGTGCCGCTGAGTGTATTTCAGGTCATTGTCAACATAGATAGGTGTAATTGTTGTTCATTGACAACAATGCACTGTTTACTAGCCGCCTTATCATATGCAGTCTATTAATAAAATCATCTTACGAAGTACTTTCACAGTGAGTTTTATTAAAGGTGTCCTCACACTACAGACAGGTCAGTAGAGCAGTTTGAAAGCGGGGCCGCGCGAATTATACCTTCTTTAAGGACCAATAATGATGAACTTTATATTTACTCTTATTTATCAATAAATATAAACATTTGAGCCCGCGAAAAAACTGCGTCGCGAGATTAGTCGGTGGATATGGAAAGGTCTTTTATACACACCTATGGACTTGATAGCTAGACGGACCACTATCGATGGCAGGGCAGCGGCGGCCGCGCAGAGGGTCAAGACAATTGGCATTAAGCGTTTGAAGAATAGAATGATAAATGTATGATTGGAATGGTAATTAGTAATTTTATATTATTTATTATTAAATTATTAATATTCTTTGGTAGCGAACGAATAGAGTGTGCATTCGCCAGGTAAGTACCTAACTACTTACTTATCTGTAAACTTGTTTATTAATTACATAAACATAAAATAGTCATTCCATACAACTGTATACAGCGTGTTAGTTGAAACGAGGGACATATTATGGGAGGACATTGGGTATTCGATTCCCGATCCCATTCATTAAAAAAAACATAACCTTAATTTTTTGCATAATTATCCTATTAAATAATTTAGCGTATACACTAAGCGCGGAAAAATATCATATGTACCGACTGACGGCGCCTCGGGCGAGCGCGGCACCGATAGATCATGCCGAAAGGTCACTTTGCTTTGCACACCCCGCACGCACCCCCGCGAGACCACCCCCGCCCCGCGGCGCGTGCCCCGCCGCGGGAGGGCAGTCGGGCAGTCTGCGTGATCTGCGTCTGCGCTGCGCTGTGCGAGTCGCCACCGTTGCTTTGCACTTCCGCGTTCTAACGACGTAAAAATGCCTCATCAGTACACTAACGAAGAATATTTGAATATTGGGATATGGTTCGTGCCTACGCAATAACAAATAGTGTTCGGAGGGCCATCAATCTCTACCGTGAGATGTTTCCAAATCGCCATGCTCCTTCGTACAATCTGATGTTAGGAGTTAACCACCGGCTTCGAACATATGGCCAGTTCACGGTGCCGACACACGCATACGGATGAGGAGGAGTCCTCTTCCTGTCGACCTGCAAGAAGCCATCATCGAGTACTGCGAGCAAAATCCGCAAGAAGGTACCAGAAATGCCGCGAGGCGATTCGGCGTATCACACTGGACTATGTGGAAGCTCCTCCACGTGGAAAGAATGCACCCATACCATTTTAGACCCGGAGCTCGGGCTCAATGACCACGAACCGCGAGTATACTTTTGCCGCTGGTTTTTAGCCAAGTTAGATAAAACATTTTATTTACAGACGAGGCTACCTTTACTAGAACAAAATGAATAAAATGGGTATTTTTAATGTACATAACGAACATTGGTGGAGTAGTGAGAATCCCTAATGTGGCGCGACAGGACACTTATCAACATCGATTTAGTGTCAATGTGTGGGCAGGTATTTTAAACAATTGCTTACTAGGCCCATATTTCATTGAAGGTAGACTTGACAGTGCATCTTATTTAAATGTTTTAAATAGTGTGGTGAACGACATGTTGGACGAAGTGCCCCTCGCCTCGGTTCTTTACAAAATCTGTTTTACCAGCACGAGACGGCGCGCCCGCGCACTATCAGGGCCCTGATTCTGTATCGCATATCGCAATCTATAGATTCCACACCTAAACCTTACCGCGCACAAACGTCAAACGCATACGTTTTTGGGAAGATATTGTAACTTTTTAAGGAATTGACGTGGTTTCGAAACAAGGAATCGTTACAGAATAAGGGCCCTGGTACGAGTTCGTGAATTTTTTTTGAACCCTTTTGGCGAAAGGTGGATAGGTCGGGGAGGGCCAGTACCATGGCCCGCTCGCTCTCCTGATCTCACCCCGTTAGACTTTCATTTGTGGGGTGAACTAAAAAGACTCGTGTATTCATCTAGGAAAGAGTTAAAGGTCCGTATTACGGAAGCCTCTAACCACGTACGAAATAATCCGTTTGTGCTTAATCGTGTTAATAATAATATGCGGAAACGAGCCGAACTATGCATAGAACGAGGTGGTGCTCATTTTGAGCAATACTTGCGATTAGTGTAAATACTTAGGTGTTATGAATAGCTGTAAATAGCTGATTAATCGTTGTAAATAGTTGTGATTCCCTTTTTCAAATACGCCAAAACTACTTAGGTTTGTCATTTTGCATGCTTTCTTGTTGTGACTTAAAATTTAGATTTGTATTGCATAATTTAACAAATAACTACCTACTTATTTAACTATTAACCATTTACCTAAGTATTTTTGCCTGTCCTAAGCCAGGTTTAAAGTATGAAGGAAAAACGGGTCACACACACCGAACACGACAGCTAGGTACCTATTCAATATCATACGCGTAAAGCGCTAGCGCTAGGGTGCCCAAACATTACGGGAAATTTCATGAAATTGTAACATCGATTTTCTGAATTATTTTATATGCTTCGAGTAGTATTTTTTTATTTGTTTATGTTAATCCTGGCATAAACTACCATTGGATAAAATATGTCCCTCGTTTCAACTAACACGCTGTATAATAAAAAAGCGACAAGCGTTCTATTATTTTCCTACAGCGGAGATTTTTATTCACTTGTGTTATGGTAGGTAGTTACAAGATTAATAATTTACTATTGACAAACGCTAACAAATCGACATGGTGCGTTTGTCACTTGTCTAATATAAGGCGACTGCTAGAAATCGCAAGAAACTTCAAGGGCTGCTCAGGTCAAGTGTTTAAAACATGACAAAAATGACAAAAAAGAATTTCGTGCTTTTTTATTTTTCATTCAATATTAATTTTATGAATTTTAATTTCCATAGTCTTTGAGTATCTAATTTATTTTAAAGCAATAACATAAGAAAAATAAAATGGAAGAATTAACTATTATATAACGATTATTTACAACGCGCGGGCAGCGGCCGGCCGTTGACCCACCCGTCTGTTGACCCGTCCGCGTCAGCTGGGCGATAAGTACCTACGTTAGTCTGCAATCTTTTTTGTAATTTTTGTCATGTTTAAAACACTTGACCATACCAGCCCTTGGAGTTTCTTGCAGTTTCTAGCAGTCACCTTATTTATATAAGGGGGTGAAGCAGACACGAAGCAGTTTTTCCGCAGGCTGAGCCCTGCCGGCCGTTGATAAGTAGTGGTATTATGGTACAGCCGCAGCATGTAACTTGTGTGCCGCGTTAACAATGAAGAAATTAGTGGCACAGAGACTTCATAGGTCTTATGATCACGACTATTATCCCCGAAGGGTAAGGCAGAGACTAGGCGATGAGGACCGCAAAAGCAGTCCTCTACCATAGTCCACTTTTCACCAAATGGCTACTGCACACGCGCTCAGCGTGACAGGTGGTGAGCCCATCGCCGCTCTAAGCTGTTGGATAGATGTGCAGTCTTTAGTCCGTTAGACACCCAAGGGAAGAGAGGGGGTGGTAGTATTCTTTCACCGCTACGCAACAAGGTTGACACATATACACAGAGACTACGATCGCATTATAAAAACAAGATACAAAAACAATTCCCAGTAAAATCGTGCGTGCTAAATGCATCGGCAACAATATTGCCACGTCCGCTAATATTAGTGCAATGATATTAATTCCACACTTCATTTAACTATACTTACTCTAAGTATACAGGATAATTGTTTTATCAGCGCGCATAAAGTAACTTAGAGCTTACAGATTTAATTTTAATTTTTTAAAGTGAAAAATAAAGAAACTAAAATTGATCAAACAAATCCACAAAAATATAGTTGTTCATGGTCTATCGACCGGGACAGCGAAATTGAACTCTAAAGCCCCCTCTTCACGTCGTCAGACCTCTCACCTCTCTCATCGGCAGACGCATCCGCAGACGTCATCTGCTGGCGGATGCGTCAGCCGACGTGTAGGGGGATGATTTGCGCGTCTGTGGTAGGTATTTAATGTCTGCTGCGTCTGCAGACGTTAAATACCGCAATTTTTAGCGCAAATCACCCCCCTACACGTCGGCCGACGCATCCACTGATGACGGATGCGTTAAATAAATAACGAATAATAAATAAATTTAAAAAAAATATCTATTTACGTTACTGAATGATACAAAAAATTATGCGCACTGATAAATCAATTATCCTGTATCTATCTCTAATTTATCTATGTTGTAGTGCGGGCCCGCTTTTATACTGCAGTGCTGCCTGCTTTTGGTATGCGGGAGCCTTTAGAAACTATGCTAACCAGCGATATATACCTACGTTACACTAGATAGGCCCTTACGAACACGCACATGTTCCACTCATCTGCGGAGTCGGTCAATGATGCTAACCTTTTTATTGAGTTTCTAGGTGAATAACCATTTCGGATAAACGGATCGCCGCCGGCTATGCGGCGTGTGGTTACTAGGCAATAATACTACTAAATGCACCTGCTGTACACATCGCGTTTATCTAAAATTAAAATCAGTTTGTTTTTTACACAGCCTGAAATAAATAAAAAATAAGTAGGTAACTAGGTAGGTAAGTACCACTCATATTTTTATATTTTTTTAAGAACAATGACACAACTAAGCTATGTCTTGTTAAGTTCGCCTGTCTGCTACCACCATCTTATCTAAGTCTGTCGCTATAACAACGATGTTAATAGCATTGTTGTGTTGCGACAGTTTAGAGAGAAGATAGCCAGTTCCTCAGTGGTTGAGGATTCCGGGTGAAGCACGCTTCTATCTTCGGCTTATCGTCACTTACCATTAGGTGAGATGAAGGCCAAGTGCTTACCAGTAATGGTAAAAAAATAAACGTCAAACTTTACCAAGAAATTTATACTTTAGAATGTAGACATGGCTTTATAGCAGAACCACGTAACTTCACGTGTAGTTACATTATTAATGGCGTAATGAGGGAGCGAGCTTCTTTGTCTTCAAATTATAGGGTATTTTGTAGCGACTTCGAATGGCGGGCAATACTGGATATTTAGGGTTGTCTAACCGGGCTTCACAATTTTCAGTCAATCATCATAATCATTTTATTTGCCTACCTAAACTCTCACTTATTTATTAGATAAAGTAGTAAACAACTATTTTGAAATTGTATTGTCGTAGATATACTATCTTATCATTTATGGTAACATTTTAGATTGGTCGCGTAACACTTTTTAAAACTTTTTATCCGACGCAAACGGAGCGCGGAGGAGACGCAGACTTCGTGACAGCAGTCCGGCCGCGATCATATTCAAATAAAAGGGTGGGGTACTGTATTAATACATACATATACATATGTATAATCACGACTGTTATCCCCTAAGGGTTAGTCAGAGACTAGGCAATGAGGACCGGGAAAGTAGTCCTCTGCCATTGTCCACGTTTACGTTTTACCTAATAGCGACTGCACACATTCTCAGCGTGGCAGGTGGTAGGCCCATCGCCGCTCTATGCTGTTAGTGTTGGAGGTATGTGCAGTCTTTAGTCCGTGAGTCGCTTCTTACGACACCAAAGGAAGAGAGGTGGTGATAGTATTCTTTTAATGATCCGCTACCCGACACGGCTCTGTATTAAGGGATGATTTATATTAGAGCGGGACGTGCACGGAGCGTGCCCCGTTCGGGCCCGCACGGGGCACGGACGGCGCCACTGATTTGAGAATTGAGACGTTGCATACATTTTGTATGAAACAGTTTATATTACACCGTGCATGATCCGTGTCCCGTCCGGGCCCCAACGGCCCGGACGGGGCACGCTCCGTGCACGTCCCGCTCTAATGTGAATCATCCCTTATACTTACTGCCGTAGGTACCTACTCAGAGACGTCAATAAAGTTTTAATGACAATTAAATGTCTTTCTTTCACTATTTAAGTGAGAATAATAACTAGAGCATTATTATTCTGAGACTATACATAAGAAAGTGACAGCAAGAGACTTAATTGTCATTAAAACTTAATTGACGTCTCCGAGTACGGCAGTAAGTAATAAAATATATATTTTTTAATGTGCAAAAGAGTCAAACGAGTTGGCTGGTCACTTGATGGGAAGAAATCACCACCGCTCTGGACACCCGCAAAACCAAAGGAGTCGCAGAACTCGTCAATCAAGGAAATACAGTCACCAACAAAAAAGAACGAGTGCTGTTTGTACATACATATTTTGAATAAAAATGCTAAGTTTGCTTGTAAAATACACTGAAATATTAAAATGATTGCCAGTGAAACCGAACGGGACTGTAATACCTACCTACTTTAGAAGCGGCATCCCAAGGGCATGTGCGAAGGGTGCCGAAATGGGAAGGTGCCGAAACGAAACTAAGGCCCTTGTTTGGCTTAAGTACCCACGCCACAAAAAACAATTCGTGGTGGCCTGCTTAGTTACAACATACAATTTTATGAATGTTAAAATAAGAAAATTCGACATTTGCTATAGACAGAACCATCTTAGAAAACATTACAATCAAATAAATATAAGAGAGGCAATAGGAAAATGTCGCGACAAAATCTATTAAGTATTCAATATCCGTCGCAAAATGTTACTTCATTCAATTACAATTTCTGTAGGAGGCCTTGGCAAAGTAAGACTTACTAGCCTATAATTAGGGCTGAACCTAGATTTCTAATATGCAGCCGATTTGGATATCTAATTATTAGTCTTGCATTACCAATTATTATAGTCTAGTTCTAAAACTATTAGATGACCTAGGGACGCAGTTTCGAATCAGCGGGATTACTTAACTGTGTCTGTCTGGTTCGTTTGTTTGGTGGTAGGGCATAGGGCTTTTTCAAATCTACCTTGTATCTTAGGCGTTTTACACCCTGCGACTTTTAACAACGATGCAAACGTGCGTGCATGTCATGCATAGTTACAGCTCCTCTAGACAAGTGGCGAACGCCACCCCATCTATTCTTAATTCGTCAAACAATATATATGCGTGCACTGCTGTATTTATTTTTTCACTAACAGTTGGCATCTAGTACACACACACACACACACAGAGCAGTGTACGACGACTTACGCATAGGCGAAGGCTACACGTTCAATAAATATTGTGATCCACGGCTATTTATTCCATATCGTGATATTTATTGAGCGTGTAGACTGAAGTATTGACGGATCGCGATACGGATCACAGGATTTCTAGAAATCCGAATTACGGATTGTCAGTTCATGGATCGTGATAAATATTGAACGTGTAGACGCGCGGTCAATATTTATCACTTCAGTTCGCTCCGCGGCAGCGATGGGTGACGATGTGCCAGTGCCATTGTAACCTCCCCCCTCTTTATATTAAATTGCTACACCTAAATCTAAACCTAAATCTAATGCCTTTCACACCTATACGCCTAGCTAGCTTATAATACATACACACATCCTCGCCGCTTTACCTTAACTTAAATTATTATCTAATTCTTAAAACTAATTAACCTAATTTATCTACAATCTAATGGTTGTGTCTGGAGTTTTGTAGAGTGTGTAGCGTTTGTATGAAGATGGAACCTTAGCATAGCTTAATTCTATTTGCAGTGAATTTCAGTCAAGCAATGTAATATTATAATAACTACTATTTTGGCCAGATCGTCTAGTGAACCCTCCGTTGTTAACCGCATTTAAGTAACTCAAGTTCTTTCGTGAAAGTTTAGTAATTGGCTTATCCCTGTGTTAAATTATTTTCTCCTGACCTAATTACCTACCAGTCTATAAATCCTAACATAAATATGTGTAGCCTAGCAATGACTCCGTCTGAACTGTGACCTAAATCCTTCACTGCAGCTGCGGGGAAGATTTGTAACCACTCAAAGGTAATCAGATGATAGCTTAGCTTGTAGGTATTATCATTTATTATCAGCAGCGTGATACATAAGAAGCCTGGTGCAATTTATATAAAGGTTTAGTGGGATTATAAAAGTCTTGTGGAAGTATAAGTCTTGTGGAAATATAAGAGTCTTGTGGAAGTTTAAAAGTCTTGTGGAAATATAAGAGTCTTGTGGAAGTTTAAAAGTCTTGTGGAAATATAAGAGTCTTGTGGAAGTTTAAAAGTCTTGTGGAAATATAAGAGTCTTGTGGAAGTTTATGAGCTCCAACCGCCGCTCCATAGCGTGCCATTACATCTCATTGTTTAATTATGGCCCCGTCCACTTTGGCTTTAACATTAATTATTAGCTTGTAGCTTTAATTCTTTCAAACTGAGAATTTACATCTCCTCTCAAAATCTAATTTCATTTTACATTATGAACTATGTGTTAGCAATTTAAATTCTTATTATTCCACATAAATCAATAGAGTTTATCTCAAGGCTTGCTATCATCCAAATATCCTTTTCACATTAAGAACTTAATTATTCAATGCAATAACTTATATTCAGTTCCGTAAAGGGTGGATAATTTAATAAAACGCCAATTCAGGCGGTGGCTAAAGTAGAATGCTATTAATACAGGTAAAACTACTTTTATTTACTCTTAGTATTTATTATACAGGTCTTGTAAAGTTCCAATATAACTACATTGGATTGGCTGCATTGGCAGATTATCACATCTTAAGTTTATTAAAGGATGTTTAATTCATTCAATATCCTTGACTTTAGGAAGTGAACTGAAATAGAATACTATCATTTGAAGTAAATTACTTTGGGTTACTCTTAGTGTTCATTATACAAATCTTATAAAGTATAAGTACATCTCAAGTTTATTGAAAGATGTTTAATTTATTCAACATCCCTGACTTTTAGGGTAGTGAACTTAAGTTAATTATTTTTTCATTAACTTCCACCCTCTGTCTCTCAGACTGAGTGGTTAATTTGATAGACTACTAAATCATAGTTAGCATACCTTTAGTAGGTAGTAAATTAGGTAGTTAATTATCACTGTTAATCATTAAATAAATTACATTTAGAAGTTATCTTTTACTCACTTTAATAAGTATAAATTAGACTGTACTAGGTATTAGTCTGATTGATTAGATTGTTCCCATCAAATATTTCTATGTTTCATATTATTAGAAGTAAGTACTTACATATCTTAAGAGGTCTATTCATATGGTATTAGTAGACCATTGTCAGGCTAATTAGCTGGTTGTTATCAATCAATTATTTCTATGTTTCAGATTATTAGAAGCTCATAGCTTGCAATGTCTTCTTTCAACGACTTATCCTAGGTTCTAAACTGGTTTTAGTTGTTCAGTTTGTATCAGCTTATTTTTGCTAAGGTATCGGATGTAAAACTTTAACACCTTGAAGAGTGTAGCGATGTGAGATCGTATTGCATCCCAGGGAAAGCTAACAAATGCCTGTTTGGTCATTTCAGTGTTAGAAATCAAACATCACAGTACGACTAAGCTTATTTGCTATAACTTTTTAGTATTTTTCTTGTAATAGGAAACCAGTCTAGACTTTTAGGTATTCCAAAGTAATGATGGTACGATATTATCATGCTTCTATTAATTATTTAAAATGAATAATTAATTGGTAACAACTTTAGGAAAACAATTAGAATTTTATCGGCCTGCGGTAACAGATTACTTGCCTAGCTAGGACCCACATCACTTCATCATAATTTTATTTAGCGCCGTAACTTAATTATCCCTACCTTATTAGTCTGAATTAATAACTAACCATATATATATCCGCCTACCTATAGACTCCTACAACTTTCCTCACTTGAAAATGCCTATATTTTGTCGAACTAACAGTCCCTTTTGTGTACCTTGCAAACTAGGCCAAGCCTCATTTAATTTAAATTCGTGGTGTGTGGTGAGAGTCGCATTGCCCCTGAAAGCAACTAACTCCTAAATGTTCTATCAGTCGAGCCAGTATACTCAGTGTGTTATTTTCCTATCACTACACTGTATGTACGGAGGTAGACTCGAGATTGGACTGGGTCATACGTGTCTACCTCCAGCTAAATGGTGTCTGACCTATCTTCAACTTTCACTAGGGAGACAACTGTCTCTCCCCCATTACTCCGTCGAAGATAGTGTATTGTTTAGCGTGATGATGTAAAACGCCGATCTTATTAAATACAATCAAAGATCATCCAGACCGAAGTCTGTTGAAAGGTACATAGGTTTTTGTTGCCACCGTGATTCGTTTCCGCCGATGTACCCCAGAATACTTCATTCCGTTAACGGATTCGAGTTGCGATCGCAATAGTTTACTTTATTAATAACTTTCAATTTCACAAATCTTAATTAACATCGCAGCTCGAATATCACTTAGCGCACTCTCAAAGCTCGGACGCTATTTTTCCCGTATGAGTCGTACCGCACTCTTAAGTTGGTCCGCACCGCAGACGTCCCAAAACTGAATGTCCGCTAATTTTCCGCCCTTTTTCTAAGCATCTTAACTTTCGCGCCACACGCGCCTAAGATTTCCCCGCGCGAGTCCACTTTTCTTCCCTTCAACCAATCGCTAGCCGTTTCCCCCGATGCCCCCCGCCTTCGCGTCGCGCCACGTGGAGCTATCATCCGACCTCTCTTTCTGTCTTTTTCTCAACCTCTCGCTCGCTCATTGCCGCTTTCGCCGCGCAATTCTAAAATTTTTCCATAATCTAACCAAATCTCGTCCGACAGCCAATATTTCATCTTTGAATATCTAAATGTAGCCTTCTATTAACAATTCCCTCTTAATAATCCTCCACTTAAGCCAATAATCCTATATTTTGGGAAATTATTAAAAGTTCCGTATTCCGACCATAGATGGCGTCCGCCCGTAGGTGAACCACTTTGCCGACCCCCAAAGCCCCGCGAAATTCAAAATAAAAATAAAGTCCTAGTCAACCTAGCAACCTTACGCGAAGCCCAAATAAATGACTTCCGCTAGACGCCGCCTATGTCGCAAGGGACGCGCAGAGCAGTCCCCGCGAAATTCAAAATAAAGAAGTCAAACTAGCAACCTTATGCGAAGCTTACGTAAATAACTTCCGCTAGACGCCGCCTATGTCGCAAGGGACGCGCAGAGCAGTCCCCGCGAAATTCAAACTAAAGATAAAGCGCTAGACCATTGACCATTATTCTGAACTAGTTTATTATTCCCTTTTTCATGCTTATTATATTAATGGTGCTACGCATTAATATTTATTTTAATGCTACTCCCACACATTCCTTACTAACGGACGGATACCATTCATTCTGTACCGTTACAGCCGCCCCCGATAGAATTTAAGCAGATAAAGTACCACTCTTATCTACGGCGAATTATATCTAAACCCTGTACTTAATTAAGTACAAAATAGCATCTCCTTCCTTGCCAACCTCATTGTCATCCTAGCCCTCAAAGATATTCCTACTATTTATAGTTCCTCCCCAAATCCCTAATGACTCCTTCCTCCATAAGCTTTCTTATTGCAAAATAGCCCACACCCCTCATTCTATTCAACTGACACAAAATCATAATCGCATACCCAGTTCTCGTGTTCGAAACGAAATCCCAGTAAACTTAGTCTCGGTAAATATTTCCCAATAACTTAGACATCTACCATTTCTTTAATCATACACAACCTCCGAATAATGATTTGCCTTTTGTTTACCATCATAACAACAAATCATATTATAATATAAATCAATATAACAGTCTCTTGCTCTGTCTACTAACGCCCCCTAGCGAAAACTCTTCAACTCTATGACGATTCCGACGTAAGTTTATAACATCTTCCGAACCATTCAATTATTCTATTCTTTAAATTATTTTCCTAGAATAATTTCAAGTACATCTGTCATCATGGCCTTCTTTTAACTTACGTCTTTTCTTACAACTTGTTCCGCATCTAAATGTTGCAACCTAGGGATCGAACCTGGGATCTTTCGTGGGTGAAGCATCAACCACTTCGCCGTCATGGTTTTAGTTCCAACTAGGCTAATGAATAATTGTTAATAATTTGAATTAAAACTTTCCTTCATACTTCAACGCTACTAATCTCATCTTAACTTATATAATTACCTAAGATAACGAAACGTCGGAACAATTGTCTACCTCAGGCAGGGATCGAACCCGCGTCCTCCACAATCCCTAATTAGCTACTTCTTTCAACGGAAACCTATTTTCCTCTCCGCGGATAAGAAATCTTAACCAAACCCCCATATCAACCAAAACCAGTAGGCATACCATCATCGCCCAAGAGTTATAACTTTATTTTAGATGAGATACATCTAATGTCTAATCCTGCAAATAACCGAGATAGAATACTAGACTCGCTTCCGTCCGGTACGCAGTGACACCCACTCACCGTGCATACAAATAGAGGTCTTAACGCCTTACAATAAGGTTGTCGATCGTAAATATTTAGGAAAAACTCATTCACTCTAAGGGGGTACGCATCTCGAAACACGTCCTTGAGTTTTGAACTAGCTACCCCGTAGTTCAGATCTATTAGAAGTTTGTGTGCTATGTATATCCGTCTAACTGTCAATGTATGCGTCATCGATAAATACTTGTTAATACCCCGGTACGTGTTGGACATTGTATACTAATTGACAAGTACTGAGCTTATACGTATAAGCAAATACTTATGCCAAAACCTATCTAGTAACTATGTCTCATCCCTAGTTATTACTATGTACGAAAGACAACATTTAGTCTCATTTGCTAATATATAATACGTCAATATCCCCTTACTTTCCTATACCTTTGAAAAATATCATTTTCTTATTAAATTAAACAGACCGGTAACTATCTTATCCGCCCCCACAACTCTACTTAACTTCCTACCTTTTATATTACTAATAATCGGTCAAATCGGTAAATAATAAGTCATTAAAGGTGACACTTCGTCTTAGTATTCATGGTAATTAATATCGTAAGTTCCTTCTCGTATTTACTGAATTCCAAACTGCGTGATTCAATAGTGCTAGTTTCTTTTTATTTTTTATTTTTTTATTAAATGATTTTAATTTTACACTCGCACAAGACACATTATTAAGATGGTAATCTCCCGAATGTTTGTAACTCTAATTGGTTACTCATTATGCATTCTACTTTAGTTTTCAGCCTTCCGTCCAGATGGTAAAATTCCCCAGCAACACGAGATCCCCTGACCACGCCAAAATGAAATGCCATCAATGGCCTCTGTTTCTGCAGCCTAAGACATTATCTCTCTATAGGTTAGTCAAGTATAATTGTCCTGATTTAGACTTCACAAGACGCCCCCAAAGGAACCACCTTACAGCAGAATTTCCGCAACTTTAAGAAAGGCTAGTTTAGGAAATGAAGCTAAATGGAAACCACTTAATTTTATTGTGTGCTGAGTAATTCCCACTTCTACAGCACAGTTCCGAAACTTCGATTCAATTACTTCACCAGGTAAATCAAAATAAACCCTACACGCTTAACTAAGTTCTATTTGTGCCCTGTGCGACTAAAAATATTCGAACACCCTAAACAAGCTACTTTTACTAATTTAACAGTGCCAATTAAGAATGCTCCCTTGTGTCATCTATAATTTTATTGTGTGCATAGACGACCAAAGACCTCGCTTTCAGCATGCCTTCTTCGTTGGACCCGCTTAGTTAAATACTCTAATCAAAATTCTAAAGTTACAATTGAAAATGTCAAAAGTTCGAATATTATGCAATAGAGAATTTCTCTAACATAGTTACTCCATCTCTTCGCACTATTTAGTCAGGCATATTGCAATTCAAGTATTTATTTTAATTTATAATGACCTATCTTCTCCACCCCTGTTCACATACTTTAGCCATCCCTATCCACAGCTGCGGTGAAGATAATTAGTTAATGAACAAAACATCCTATAAACACTCTATGTTGCTACCGCAATCACAAGAAATATTTACTAGGAGGATTATCTATCATACAGCTGACTATAACAAAATGAGTCCCCCTTATCTTTCTCCGTTCCTTCTCTAACGTAGAAGACAGCAACAGACAATTAATATTTAATTACTTATAATTTAGAACAACCCTAGGTAAAACGCTACCACAAAACTAGTATAGAACAGAATAATACTAACCGAAGTAAACTTTTGTATTCACACTTGCAAATAAAATATCTTTATCTCTCCGTGATGAACGACTTTGACAACACCATTTCATCAACTCAATGTCCCGGCCTACATATGTGAAAACTCCCAATCAATTAGTTTGTATAAAACAATCTAGATGCAACATGCAGTTCACATTAACTAACAATTTTAAGGCTGTGCCATAACCTCGACAATAACCTACCTTAGCACTAATTTTAATCATCTACAATTACGTCACGTACATATTAGATGCCAATAATCTAGATTATTTAAGAATTCTAGCAATTCTAATAAATAACCAACAAGATCATCCCGCTGTGACAGTCTGCTCTCACCTTGCCACAAGTCAAAACGCGTTTCGTTCGTCCTATCATTTCTAAACCCGTAGACATTTACTTTGTACTAAAACAAATTATTGAGTTAATAATTATTTGTCAATTGTTAAGCAAACCTATTTAATTTCATAATAACATTTTTAATATAGCAGTATTAGAATATTATTATAAATCCCGAACATCTTTATTTATTATAATCAACATTACCGGTTAAAGTATTTGAATGGCCTAGTGTGAACTAGGTTTCAGGTCGCACCTCGGAAAATAAATTTACTATTGACTTTAAAATCTACTACTTATAAATTTATTATTTTCTTCTGACATATAAAGATAGGCTACGACTCTAGGTCGGGTTTAGTAAACTTTGAACTATGGCTACCTCCACAATAATCTCGATTAAATATATATATCCGCAAAACGAATTATGTCTAATTCGGCCGATTTTACTAAATTTAAATTATGCTACTAAACAGTACGTGTCCTAAGAACGTCACACATCCGAAACCCATTTCAGTTCTAATGTCTTTACCCATCTAAATTAAAATTTGTACCTGTCGACGCGAGACAACATCTAAATAATTACCTTGTATGATTCGAATTGTGATAGTTGATTTTGTATTGTAATCTCGATAACGCAATATCAGGGATTTACTTATTAATAAATTTTACACTAAGAAATTTATTCTCAGCTCGCAATGTCATCGCTTTATTTCCGGCTTGAATGTTTCTGCGGACTATGAGTTTAAAATTATCCTACAACTTAAAATTATGGTATTTATAATCGATCACTGTTTTATAAGTAGCTTGCGTTAACTTTTAAAATAATAAAACGAGTTAACTATTGATTATGACGTGACATCCGTCCGCAACTCGCCTTTATAATTGATGTGATAACATACGCTATTGTTATCCCTATAGCGTAACAGTGCTATAACTCGTTAATTTTGCCGTTAAATCTCGACTTCAAGCCAGTCAACTATATATATTTTTTTTCTACTATTATTATTTTTTTTTTTTTTCAACATCTTAATCGTTCAACGGAGATAGACAATTGTGCAAGGTACCCTTCTTAATAGGCTAATCCAACCTAGTGAATTTAATGATTTATCTATCTCTACCTATCCTAACTAATTAGTCATGTAGTAAGGTCTTTTCTTTTCACCGCTCTCCCGACTTAGATATCTCTAGGTAACTCACAACTGATAATATTAGGTAAGTAGGTATAGTAAGCTGTGCCCAGCGAGCTTTACTTCTGCGTACGTTAACCTCATCTTAAGCTAATAATTATCCTTTATAAATCTTCATAATTAACTATTTATCACGATTTCAACTATACGGTAAGAAGCAATGATTACCGGTAACGACTACTTACAACGCTGCAAGAGTATTACAATTATACATATTATTATTAGACAGCACCCTTTTACCATCATCCAAAATAAAATCTTTTATTGGTAACCCAACGCCATCTAGCCTCGCTAATAGGTAACCTCCCCACAATAGAGTAGATATTAGATAGTTGTTTCCAGACGGTAACGACTTTTATCGCCTACTAGACGTATTTATCCGTTTATATTATGCATTCCAAACTACGTTGCTTTTAAACCAAAATTCCTACTAGCAATGAATAGTCATATAATTCTATCCCCTACATGACATCCCTGTTACTTGTTATTACTTATAATCGCGATTCCTCATCAACGCGTGTATTTTGAACCGTAATACTATTTTATGTTACTTTTCCTAGGATTTTAGCGAACTAACAAAATGAAGCGGCATTTCCCTTGTGCAGAGCAATTGTCCCCATCTACATGTCACATAATAATAATTCCACCACCATGTCATTGCATCCTAATCTACTACGTGATAAGTATTAGGAAAATCTCTTTCAATGTAAAAAAATCGCAGGTATTAAAAATAACAGGTATGGAAAATAACAGGTGATTCCGCTTGCTATAACATGACTACGCGATAAGAAAGTTTCCTCTCCGATTGGTTTTATGACTTCATGTTTTATAATCATTCCTAATTCTAGATTGTTTATGGTCTCGCTAAATAATTTGTCTATGGTCCAACCATAGACAAAGAACGTAATAGTCCTTGACTAGCCTAAAACTACTCTATAACCAACAAAATAAATTATAATACGTGGAATAGCACATCAACTAAAAACCGCAATCGCTCAACGATTATTAGTCAAAATATAATTATTATTAGTTTTATATTATGGTGTTAGCGTCATAACTTTATAATATTGTACAGCATATCGCCATCCTATAATATAAATTGAATCCTGCAATAATTTAGTTGGTTAATTCTGTCCAATCTCGCCCCCTTGCCTTTCCATCCGACAGCAATAATAATTAAACCGCCCCCTATTCTACAAATCTTTCTAAATCAATAAATGTTGAACTATGTCACCCTATCGACCTTTTACGATCCTAAAAATAACTCAACACAAGGCTGTATGAACCAGTTGCCTATGCCTATATGAAATCTATCACCAGGAATAGAAACAAAACTACAGTTACCATAACTCTTAACGTCAACAATTAACTTAGCGTCCTATCAAATCAAAATCGAATACAAAGTTTTAGTACTACAATCTTCAATCACCATACATTCAACCGTAGTATTTTTCTTGTAACAATCTCAACCAAACCAAAAATTACACCCGAAGCAATTTCATTGTCCCCTAAAATCGAGTGCCAAATCGACAGATATGTCATTATCTTACATTGCCTCTCGCAACAACGGACATCCCTGAAAGGTATTATATTTCAAATAATACTCATTACGCTATTGTTTTGTAGCTTTATCTCCTCCTTTGACCTTTAACCTAACCTGAGAATCTTTTTGTTACAGATTTCGTACAACAAAATTTTAGCTCCAGCTCTCATTGCGACTGTCTACAATATTGGTCTTAATCTATTATCAAGAACCCGTAATACAAAGTGTATGAATCAACTTTAGAAGATAACAACGTTTATTGTGAAAAGTGTCAAATTATAATTCACCCATTATCAAGAGCCCGTAATACAAAGTGTATGAATCAACTTTAGAAGATGACAACGTTTATTGTGAAAAGTGTCAAATTATAATTCACCCATTATCAAGAGCCCGTAATACAAAGTGTATGAATCAACTTTAGAAGATAACAACGTTTATTGTGAAAAGTGTCAAATTATAATTCTTCAATATCTCTGAATTAATTAATCTTCATTGAATTATTCCCTATTAAGCCAATTCTAAACTCACGCATCGCAACACGACAACAATTTGTGGGAAAAATCCCACTTCTAAATTAAAGTATTACCGCTTGACTGAAATCCAATACAACTATATTAATGATAATTTATAACTTAACTTTCTGATCCTGGTCATGGCTTACCAAATTGTAACCTCCCCCCTCTTTATATTAAATTGCTACACCTAAATCTAAACCTAAATCTAATGCCTTTCACACCTATACGCCTAGCTAGCTTATAATACATACACACATCCTCGCCGCTTTACCTTAACTTAAATTATTATCTAATTCTTAAAACTAATTAACCTAATTTATCTACAAGCTAATGGTTGTGTCTGGAGTTTTGTAGAGTGTGTAGCGTTTGTATGAAGATGGAACCTTAGCATAGCTTAATTCTATTTGCAGTGAATTTCAGTCAAGCAATGTAATATTATAATAACTACTATTTTGGCCAGATCGTCTAGTGAACCCTCCGTTGTTAACCGCATTTAAGTAACTCAAGTTCTTTCGTGAAAGTTTAGTAATTGGCTTATCCCTGTGTTAAATTATTTTCTCCTGACCTAATTACCTACCAGTCTATAAATCCTAACATAAATATGTGTAGCCTAGCAATGACTCCGTCTGAACTGTGACCTAAATCCTTCACTGCAGCTGCGGGGAAGATTTGTAACCACTCAAAGGTAATCAGATGATAGCTTAGCTTGTAGGTATTATCATTTATTATCAGCAGCGTGATACATAAGAAGCCTGGTGCAATTTATATAAAGGTTTAGTGGGATTATAAAAGTCTTGTGGAAGTATAAGTCTTGTGGAAATATAAGAGTCTTGTGGAAGTTTAAAAGTCTTGTGGAAATATAAGAGTCTTGTGGAAGTTTAAAAGTCTTGTGGAAATATAAGAGTCTTGTGGAAGTTTAAAAGTCTTGTGGAAATATAAGAGTCTTGTGGAAGTTTATGAGCTCCAACCGCCGCTCCATAGCGTGCCATTACATCTCATTGTTTAATTATGGCCCCGTCCACTTTGGCTTTAACATTAATTATTAGCTTGTAGCTTTAATTCTTTCAAACTGAGAATTTACATCTCCTCTCAAAATCTAATTTCATTTTACATTATGAACTATGTGTTAGCAATTTAAATTCTTATTATTCCACATAAATCAATAGAGTTTATCTCAAGGCTTGCTATCATCCAAATATCCTTTTCACATTAAGAACTTATTATTCAATGCAATAACTTATATTCAGTTCCGTAAAGGGTGGATAATTTAATAAAACGCCAATTCAGGCGGTGGCTAAAGTAGAATGCTATTAATACAGGTAAAACTACTTTTATTTACTCTTAGTATTTATTATACAGGTCTTGTAAAGTTCCAATATAACTACATTGGATTGGCTGCATTGGCAGATTATCACATCTTAAGTTTATTAAAGGATGTTTAATTCATTCAATATCCTTGACTTTAGGAAGTGAACTGAAATAGAATACTATCATTTGAAGTAAATTACTTTGGGTTACTCTTAGTGTTCATTATACAAATCTTATAAAGTATAAGTACATCTCAAGTTTATTGAAAGATGTTTAATTTATTCAACATCCCTGACTTTTAGGGTAGTGAACTTAAGTTAATTATTTTTTCATTAACTTCCACCCTCTGTCTCTCAGACTGAGTGGTTAATTTGATAGACTACTAAATCATAGTTAGCATACCTTTAGTAGGTAGTAAATTAGGTAGTTAATTATCACTGTTAATCATTAAATAAATTACATTTAGAAGTTATCTTTTACTCACTTTAATAAGTATAAATTAGACTGTACTAGGTATTAGTCTGATTGATTAGATTGTTCCCATCAAATATTTCTATGTTTCATATTATTAGAAGTAAGTACTTACATATCTTAAGAGGTCTATTCATATGGTATTAGTAGACCATTGTCAGGCTAATTAGCTGGTTGTTATCAATCAATTATTTCTATGTTTCAGATTATTAGAAGCTCATAGCTTGCAATGTCTTCTTTTAACGACTTATCCTAGGTTCTAAACTGGTTTTAGTTGTTCAGTTTGTATCAGCTTATTTTTGCTAAGGTATCGGATGTAAAACTTTAACACCTTGAAGAGTGTAGCGATGTGAGATCGTATTGCATCCCAGGGAAAGCTAACAAATGCCTGTTTGGTCATTTCAGTGTTAGAAATCAAACATCACAGTACGACTAAGCTTATTTGCTATAACTTTTTAGTATTTTTCTTGTAATAGGAAACCAGTCTAGACTTTTAGGTATTCCAAAGTAATGATGGTACGATATTATCATGCTTCTATTAATTATTTAAAATGAATAATTAATTGGTAACAACTTTAGGAAAACAATTAGAATTTTATCGGCCTGCGGTAACAGATTACTTGCCTAGCTAGGACCCACATCACTTCATCATAATTTTATTTAGCGCCGTAACTTAATTATCCCTACCTTATTAGTCTGAATTAATAACTAACCATATATATATCCGCCTACCTATAGACTCCTACAACTTTCCTCACTTGAAAATGCCTATATTTTGTCGAACTAACAGTCCCTTTTGTGTACCTTGCAAACTAGGCCAAGCCTCATTTAATTTAAATTCGTGGTGTGTGGTGAGAGTCGCATTGCCCCTGAAAGCAACTAACTCCTAAATGTTCTATCAGTCGAGCCAGTATACTCAGTGTGTTATTTTCCTATCACTACACTGTATGTACGGAGGTAGACTCGAGATTGGACTGGGTCATACGTGTCTACCTCCAGCTAAATGGTGTCTGACCTATCTTCAACTTTCACTAGGGAGACAACTGTCTCTCCCCCATTACTCCGTCGAAGATAGTGTATTGTTTAGCGTGATGATGTAAAACGCCGATCTTATTAAATACAATCAAAGATCATCCAGACCGAAGTCTGTTGAAAGGTACATAGGTTTTTGTTGCCACCGTGATTCGTTTCCGCCGATGTACCCCAGAATACTTCATTCCGTTAACGGATTCGAGTTGCGATCGCAATAGTTTACTTTATTAATAACTTTCAATTTCACAAATCTTAATTAACATCGCAGCTCGAATATCACTTAGCGCACTCTCAAAGCTCGGACGCTATTTTTCCCGTATGAGTCGTACCGCACTCTTAAGTTGGTCCGCACCGCAGACGTCCCAAAACTGAATGTCCGCTAATTTTCCGCCCTTTTTCTAAGCATCTTAACTTTCGCGCCACACGCGCCTAAGATTTCCCCGCGCGAGTCCACTTTTCTTCCCTTCAACCAATCGCTAGCCGTTTCCCCCGATGCCCCCCGCCTTCGCGTCGCGCCACGTGGAGCTATCATCCGACCTCTCTTTCTGTCTTTTTCTCAACCTCTCGCTCGCTCATTGCCGCTTTCGCCGCGCAATTCTAAAATTTTTCCATAATCTAACCAAATCTCGTCCGACAGCCAATATTTCATCTTTGAATATCTAAATGTAGCCTTCTATTAACAATTCCCTCTTAATAATCCTCCACTTAAGCCAATAATCCTATATTTTGGGAAATTATTAAAAGTTCCGTATTCCGACCATAGATGGCGTCCGCCCGTAGGTGAACCACTTTGCCGACCCCCAAAGCCCCGCGAAATTCAAAATAAAAATAAAGTCCTAGTCAACCTAGCAACCTTACGCGAAGCCCAAATAAATGACTTCCGCTAGACGCCGCCTATGTCGCAAGGGACGCGCAGAGCAGTCCCCGCGAAATTCAAAATAAAGAAGTCAAACTAGCAACCTTATGCGAAGCTTACGTAAATAACTTCCGCTAGACGCCGCCTATGTCGCAAGGGACGCGCAGAGCAGTCCCCGCGAAATTCAAACTAAAGATAAAGCGCTAGACCATTGACCATTATTCTGAACTAGTTTATTATTCCCTTTTTCATGCTTATTATATTAATGGTGCTACGCATTAATATTTATTTTAATGCTACTCCCACACATTCCTTACTAACGGACGGATACCATTCATTCTGTACCGTTACACCATGCGGGGTCGACGATGCGCCGGCGCGCCGTCACCCGTACTTGTAGAACCTTATGCAAATGACCAAAAATACCTGAAATAATTTATTCTCAACCTAGAAATAGGTACTGCCCGAACTGTGGGATAGTTCATACACTTATAACAAAAAGAAACGAAGACCTAAGCAAGTTACTTGAACAATCAAACAAACTTACCAAGTGCAGTTCGATTGAAATTATGCTCCTTGTTGTCTCGTCCGAAGATGATGGAAATACTACTTGTTAGTATCGAGTCTTAGCACTCGCCGACGCCACATAAGTTTAAAGTATCTGAAAATAAAATATTTCCGAACGCAGCCGCACGTCACTAGACTAGCCCGCGTTTTGAACTGTCATTTAGTTTTAAGTTGTGTATTTATCTATGAAACTGATTCTACAACCCCAGGGAATAGGTATCAAACCTGTGAGGGTGGGTGGGACTCATCATCTTCGGACGAGACAACAAGGAGCATAATTTCAATCGAACTGCACTTGGTATGGTAAGTTTGTTTGATTGTTCAATTGTGCTCCTTGTTGTCTCGTCCTCTATGATGGAAATACTACTTGTTAAATGTTCAAAGTTCTGTTGTAGAATCAGTTTATTATTGTTAACAAATATATCCCAGATATTATGTTTCAACAGCATAATCAGTCTAACACTCCTTAAAGATAATTGGTAATTTCCAAGAGAATCTTATTAAATAAAAAAAACAAACTTAAATGTGTCCTCAGCCTTAAATAAATCTTTGGTATGGTTATAGCAATATACTTTTAATATTATTATTACAATATAATCGCTTCAGCGAAATTATTATTTAAAATCGGACGGTTGTAAAACTTTGCAAAGTTGTCGATGAGTCAGTCCAACCAGCCGTTCTATGTATCTCATCAATGCTAACGCCTTTCATAATGGCAGCTGATGTCGTAGCGTGCCTGGTACTATGAGTAGAAAAAATGGAAGTATCGATCCCTCTTGCAGCCAGGACCGTCAAACCAACGGTTGAGTGTACTGACCGATACCGCCAAATGTGGTTTCTTGATAGATATAAATAAATTAGGACATTTTCCTAATTTCAGAGGTAATTCTTTTATAATTATTTAAACAACTGGCTGATGACGATTAGATGCTGAGGTCTTAATTTTTTTTTTTTTTTTTTATGGTAACAATTTTATTATCAATTATTTTAATCTGGTCAGTAACAATAGAAACTAGGGCTTTGTAATCTTTGCCCTGTAGGTAAAGCTAATAAAGTAACTGTGTTTAATGAACATTAATGTAAGTTGTTTGAGTCATTTGACTCTAAAAAATTAACCACTATTAGAAACATTCCAGGTATACTTATATTTGAGTTTACTTGATCGTAGGCGAAAGAACCCTTTAAATAAAATTTTAATCTTTTCGTCTGCTCCCACTTGCGGCCAGTGGGAGGCAGTGACACTTAGCCTTCTATCACACTAGTGGCAGCGAGGACCTTATGCAATTCAAGGTGCCATAAGATGCACCACTGTGGAACTTATTTGTGAGATAAGTAATTATGTCTGTCATCTGTGCTTTAGTAGCATTTAGTTGTTTGGTGTGGCAGTAAGAAAACCAAATACAAAGTAAGTATTGCTTATAGGTGTTACTTGATATGGAAGATATCATTATTTCAGCTGCCTGTACGTCGATGCCAGGCTTTAAGAATGCCTATCGGACAATCTCCCTGCCAGTAGTGATAGGTTGCGGTGTAGAGGGTGTGGTGAGTTGGAATTACATAAAACCAGTAAGTTATTACTTGGTTCAAATACAATGGGTTCTGTCACCAATAGTTTTTTGAATAAGCGAAACCAAGGTTGGGTGTCCCAGAAGAGAACTACAAGGATCCATGTTGCTTCATTGGACACGATTATTTCTATACATTTTAAAATCATAGAAAATGGTGGAAAAGCATAAAAGAAACCCCTTTGCAAGACATTGTAAAGGCATCCACTTTATAAGCTGAAGGATCTGGATGCCATGAAACAAATTTCCTGCATTTTGTGTTTGTTCTAAATGCAAATAAATCTATGACAGGGTTACTAAATGCTTGTACTATTTTATTAAATTTTTTAATATTTAATTCCCATTCTGTATGACCTAACTGTTTTCTAGATTCAAAATCTGTTACTTTGTTGTCCTTTGTGTTAATGTATGATGTATGATGCAAATACAAAATTATTCCTCTCTTCACACCACTGCCAAATAGCTTTTGCAATCACATGTAAGTGAGAGTACTGTATGCCACCAAAGCGGTTTATATATGGTATAGCTGTGGTATTGTCACTTCGTAATAATATTTCACAATTTGAAGAATTATTAGCAAGGCTTTTGAGACCACACATAGTAGCTTTTATTTCTAAAGTATTAAAGTGAATTGTTGATTCTTTTCCTCTCCATACACCACTGGCTGTATGTTTGTCACAAGAAGCACCCCACCCCGATAGTGAGACATCTGTATTTATTTCTAGAATATATTTATATTTTCTTATCTAAGAAATTGATTTAGGCAAGTACATGTTTTATCCACCATTCAAGATCTGGATAGCAATGTTTGGGCAAGGAAGTAAATGCTTCATAATTATTATTATTTTTTAAAAGAGCTAAATATTTATGTCTTTTTAGTGCTTTAGTATACAGTAACCCATATTGATTAGCTGGACAAACAGACACTAGAGTTCCCAGAACTTTTGACAAAAAACCTGATGGAAGAGGTACTTAAAAATTTGAGCGCCGTGGTGGTCACCTGTGACTGACAAACAATTAAATTTCTATTGTGTCTGGTTTCGTGGCAGGCAACGTGTTAAGGCATCTTTTATTTTTATCAGAATCGATTGAAATAGTCATGGTGTTTGTATTAAACAATAGAAACTTACATTCCTTTGATGGAATAAGTTGACATAATTATTTTTATTGATGATAAAGCCTAACTGAGTAAGCAGACCTATGGTCTGGTTAACACTATTAAGACACTCAATATGATCACTACCAATATACTGCTAGCTACAAGCATCGATATACTGTACTTACAGACTGTAAACCTCTAAGTTTTGTTATGGGTTTAATTATGTGAACATGTATGGAGCCGTGCAAAGGCCAAATGGAAGAATGTTAAATTGATATATTTTTCCATCAAATATAAACCTTAGATATTTTCTGTAATCTGCATTAATGTTACACATGTAATAAGAATCCATTTTGTCAATTGTTGCCATAATACAGTCTTTCATAAGACTTTGAGTTGTAGTAATAAAACTATTAAATTTCTTTATGTTTAAAATAAATCTATACTCTCCATTTGGTTTCTATACCAAGAAAATAGGTAAACAAAATTGTCCATCTGTTTCATGACATATTTTGTCTATAACATGTGACTGAATAAGTTTATTAATTTCAATTTGAACTTGACAGAATTCTACTTGTAAATGAGTTATTCATAGGCAAGTAAGATTGAAATGGTATCTCACTAAAAGGGATTTCATACCCAGATACCCATTTCAGAATAGTAGGATCACTGGTTATTTTCTTCCAATTATTTATAAAAAAAAGGAAGTCTGCATACCTGAACTTCTAACTTTGCAGCTTCGTAGCTTTGCAGGTTGGTTGGATCTCGCTCCTGTCCCTGTCCGGGCACTTGGACGAGGAGGGCCCCTCCAGTTTAAAGATTTGTTTTTATTTGGGGGTTTTTTAATGAAGCTTGTGTTCTTCAGGTCTTTAACAGATTTTTGAACAGCCTTTGTAACCTAGATCTTTTCAGAAAGGTTACTTAAAAAAAATGCATCTGCTCCCCCTGTGAGGGAATCTTTCATATCTTTATTAATAGATCAAATATCATGAGACCGCCGGCAGTCGCGAAACAATTGATTTTCAATTGTGTCTGGTTTTATGGTGCTCAAGGGGTTAATGACGGTTGGTATTAGCGACCTTCTACGATTTGTATCTATGTGCACAGCGTCACACAGTATTTTGGCAGCATCATTGATGTGTTTAATTATTTAATTAATAATTTCAGTTCTGTCACCTTTTAGGAGAAATAAATGGAGTGATTGGCCCAGGGCTGATAGTGCAGCAACCATCTGTTTTTGCCTGTCAGCAATTATCAAATCTCTTTTCTTAACCAGGTCAGAGACAGCCAGGTATTTCAGGGTTGAGCTTTGGGAGCAACGTTGGGATATTTTCATATGGGATGTATTTTTTCATAAGATGTGGTTTAATTTCTTTTTGCAATCCTTTTGTGAGAATAGGAGTCTACCTCTGTGCAATTTCATCATGAGCAATTGGTCCCTTAAGCACCTCCTCAATTTCCCCCAAAGCAAATAACAATTCTACGTCTATGGCAGGTGTCTCGGTCTCCGGGTCTGTACACTGGGTTTTTTCCACAGGTAAGGCCTCTACTACACTGTATTGGCACGGGCAGTGCCTCCTCCTCCACAGAACTTGAAGTAGTAGCCGGATCCAGGGCCATCATTGACACATTAGGAATGTCAGACATAGTCATGCAGATCTAGGCCCAAATGGCAAAGCAAACTGCAGTAAATGTAAGACCCTGATATTCCTTGCGAATACCCAGGGTGGTAAAAACTCGGCTTTGCAGTAAGTACGAGTTATTGTGCCCGTTTTAAGCTTTGAATGTTTCAACACCGCCTCATCCCAAAGATGGGCCTGAGTGCACATTTCAAAACCCAGAATTTCATTTTTATTTTTTACGTCTCTTTCTTTTACTCATAATAACAGTTTATTTATCATAATTAAACTGACTAAAACTATTAAAAAGATTATTTCACAAAAAAGTAAGAGAAAAAAGTGGCGCCGGTACAGTGACATAAAAAACGAATGACAGTTCAAAACGCGGGCTAGTCTAGTGACGTGCGGCTGCGTTCGGAAATATTTTATTTTCAGATACTTTAAACTTATGTGGCGTCGGCGAGTGCTAAGACTCGATACTAACAAGTAGTATTTCCATCATAGAGGACGAGACAACAAGGAGCATAATGGACAAATATAAAAAAAAATAAAAGAACGTATTTATTGACGGTGTCAGAGAAAACATTAATAAGATAAACTAAGGGGTCTCGGTAGCTTAGCGGTTAGAGCAGTAAACCGGCAATCTAAATAGAATAGAATATAATAGAATAGGATAGAATTCCTTTGTTGCATAAACTGTGTAACAAGTTCTTAAAAAAATATATAGTATCAACAGTTTGCCCGTGATCAGGCATGCAATGTACACAAATAAATATAATTAACATTAATATTAACAAAATTCATCGTGAATTTAACAATTAAAGGTCATGGGTTTGAATCGCATTCGAGATTTCCTGTGGTTCGTTGTTTTTTTCTAGTAAACATTTTATCCTATACCTATATTATAGCAGAATGCAAAAATTTCTATAAAAAAAAATAGTCTACGGTCCAACTATAGAAAATAATTTTTCATCCATCGCTTTCTTTTCACTATTTTATTTATCAATTTTCTAAAATAATAGCTATACAGGCTTTAAGTTTTCTTGTTGTATCCATGGTAGCGTTCGTACGGTCCGCACCGCGCAAAGGAAGCCGCAATACTGACGTGATAAATATTGAACGTGTAGGGTGTGACCGTGATCCTCTACGTTAAGTCAATCCAGATCGCGATATAGATCACGATAAATACTTTACGTGTAGCCTTCGCCATAGACAGACGGGAGCGTTTGCCACTTGTCTTGTGCATTTCACACGACTAATACTTTTGCGGCGCGCCTCTAGCAAATGCGGAACTTGTTCAAAGCACAACCCCACTGGTCTGCATCGATACAAAGCGTTGTTGCATCGCTACAATACAAACGCGCGTTAGCATCGACACAATCGCAATAGGTACCTACTTGCAGTGCAATCGTGCGTTTCCATTTCCAGCTACAAAACGTAGCAGTGTCTTTAGACACTGCTGAGTTGCTATGCTGTTAATAGCATTTTCGTTTCGATAGTTCACCAGTCTTCTTGATGTACCCACTGCTGGAGCTGCCTTTCCTATAGATAGCGAATGGCGCGATTTGTCAATGACCCACCTGCTCCCAATGTAGATTAGTGGATGCTAACGACTGCTAATTTTTTTTAATTTTTTTTACTAGGTATGGGTTTGCTCTTGATCCCAATCAAGCCCAGGGGCTAAGACAGGATCTATGATGGTGCGAGCTAACCCAGAAGGTGCCTATTTACTCTTGCTTTGAAGATGGACGGGTTATATGTACTCGGAAACACAGACGCAGTCAGGGAGTTCCACTCCTTTGCTGTACGCTGTATAAAAGATGTTGAGTAGCGCTTTGTGCGACATTTAGGAATATCCACGAAGAAAGGGTGGTAGCCCGCAGTGCGTCTGGATGTCCGATGGAAGAAGGGGGATGGCGGTATGAGCTCATGCAGCTCCAGAGCACACTCTCCGAAGTACAGTTTGTAAAAGACCGACAGACAGGCAACTTTGCGGCGGTGAGCTAGGGTGTGAAACTTGCTCTTCACCAGTTCTTTGTCGCCAATTAGCCTCTCAGCTCTGCGTTGAATCGTGTCCAGTGCAGCTAGTTGGTATTTAGCTGAGCCGTCCCACAGGTGACTGCAATATTTCATGCAAGATCGGGCTTGAGCTTTATAGAGAGTTAAAAGCTGTCCCGGCATGAAATATCGCTTGACTCTATTTAAGACGCCCAGCTTTTTAGCTGCAGTTTGAGCATTGGACTCGATGCTGGTGCCGAAGTTGAGGTCTGAAGACAACTCCATGCCCAGAAGGACGAGACTATCGGTAACAGGTACAGATGCACCCGGAAAAGTAGGAGTCAGGTTAAAGGGACTCCTTTTAGCGGTGAATAAACACAAGCGTATTTTGGTGGCGTTGAAATTTACCAGGTTACTGTCACCCCACTGGCAAACGTGGATTAACGTCTGGTTCGTTCGCTGAACCATCGCCTCTCTCATCAACATCACGTCATCACCACTAGCTTTTGCTTCCGAAAGGAACCTCTCTACGACAGTACTGTCATCTGCATACCCAACAATTCCCGGTATCAACAAGTCATTGATGTGCAACAGGAAAAGCGTCGCAGAGAGAACGAACTTCGGCATCAATAGCCACTGAGTCAGAGGAGCAGCCACCGATGACTACTCTGATCGACCATTCCGTCAGGAAATCAGCTATCCAACTACAAAAGTCAGCGGGGATACCATACGCAGGAAGCTTGTGCAGTAGACTTGCGTGCCAGACCCTGTCAAAAGCTTTCGAGATGTCAAATGATACGGCGTGTGCTTCGCCGTGCATCTCGAGGGCTTCACCCCAGTAGTGCGTCAGATAAACTAGAAGATCCCCAGTCCATCGTCTTGGGCGAAACCCATATTGACGGTCACTGAGGAGGTCATGAACTTCTAGGTATGAGAGCAACTTACAGTTTAGAACTCTTTCCATGACCTTACAGAGTATGGAAGTGATGGCGATCGGTCGGTAGTTGCATGGGTCGGCACGACTTCCTTTTTTGGGTACTGGCTGCACATTAGCAAGCTTTCAGCATTTAGGTACGGTTTTTGCCTCGAGAGAGAGGCGATAAAAGCGGTTTAGCACAGGAGACAACTCAGGCGCACAATACCTCAGTACCCTTGCTGGTATGCCATCAGGACCACTGGCCTTGTTCACGTCCAGACTAAGTAGGGCTCTACGAACCTCTTTTTTGTGGATTGTGATCTCCGGCATCGAAGAATCACAGCGAGGTAAGTTTGGTGGTTGTTGAGAGCCGGTGTCTAGACGCGAGTTGCTCGCAAACAGAGAGGCAAATAAACTTGTTTTCTTAGCTACAGAATGAGCCAGCGACCCGTCAGGTTTCTGCATGGGTAACATAGGACGGCAGAAATTCGCCTCGGCTGACTTCGAAAGGGACCAGAACTGTTTACTACCGCTCGGGTAGGATGACAGCTTCGTCCCTATTCGGCTGATCTGATCGAATCTCGCCTTTCGAATAACCCTTTTGCACGATTTGGCAGCCAAATTAAAGGCTCTCTTCTTTGCTCGGATTCTCCGTGCACGGACTTTGCGATCCCGGGCTTGCACCAAGCCTGGTAAGCAGACAGTTTTCGGGCCTCAACACGAGTATAGTCCGCATTATACCAAGGGCGGGACTTTTAACCGAGCGGGATGTCGGAGAATGGAATAAAAAACTCCATTCCCTGCCGGATTAGATCCGTAATCGCATCGGCCGTACACGAAGGGTCGTTAGAAGAGAAGCATGTTTGCCGCCAGGGATAAGATGCAAGGAAAATACACATCTCGTCCCAATCTGCTGACTCGTATCGCCGTATACGGGCGGGGCGGTGCTTTGGGAAGATGTCGCGAGTGTCGGCATCATCTTGGGGCATCCGTTATCCATCTCTCCGCCTCCTATACCAGGGTACTTTCGTCGCCACCATAGCGTATGCTGCGTCGGTATGGTACCACCGCGCCCACCAATATGTCGTCCGAAGTGCTTTGTTACTGACCCAGCGCTCGTCCTTGGTGCTTCTCACCAAGGCATACCGATCAACGAGCACGGCCGCGCTTGCAGTACTGGCGGGGGTTTTACCCGCAGACCTAGAGGTCATCCGTGCCGGTAGGACAGATGAGGCGCGTGGGGAGGGAAGCAAGCTGCATAAGCGAGAGTTTGCCAAGGCAAAGAGGGATATTTGGGAGGGTGTTTTAACTGAGTGGCAGATGTGCTGGGAGACAGACACCAAGGGCAGAGGCACGTATATGTTCTTCCCGGATGTGGGGGCCCGCCTGGCGGCGTCGTATGTCGAGCCCGACTACGAGCTGTCACAAATACTAACGGGTCATGGGTGCTTCAGGAAGCGCCTATTTGACATGTCGCTAAGCGAGGAAAGTGTATGTGAGTGCGGAGTGGAAGATGAGGATGTTCACCACGTACTGTGGAATTGCGAGATGTATGCGGATCTACGGAGCGAGATGATGGATGGGATCACTCGGACGGAGCCAGGACCGGTGTACTACGCGGATCTGGTGGCCTCGGAGGAGAACTTCCGAAGACTACGGGATTTCGCGCACGAGTGGCACAAAAGGAGGCGATTGCAAGAACAGTAATGTGCAAAGATTACCTAGCTGCCCGTCGACGAAGTACGGTTTTGTATAGTCGTGCCCCAGAAGGGGGAGAAACGGCATAGGGACAAGGACGTAGACATAAAATTTGTAGGGAGTCAAGCAAATGCGCGCGGTAGAGTGCAGTCGCAGTATCCGCGCGTATCTCCCGATGATTCGGCCATTATAACCACATAGGTTGGTATGGCCATGGGAAGGTGGTGGGATTGACTCGTATCGCCATACTCGCCTCGTGCCCCTAGGGCTCATATCCGGAGGAGAGCAGATCGATACGGATTTCACTACACAATGGTCGGACGTTCCCAGCGGGGCTGAGACCGATATCGAATGCTTGTGTGGATCGGTTGTCAGCAGTAAGTCAAGACAATTGGGTGTGTGGCCAGCGATATCCGGATTTCGCGTTACTTGATTCACCAGCTGAGTGAAATTTAGTGCTAGGGAAAACCTTCGCAGTTCTCTCCCAGCATGGTCAGTCTTCTGGAACGGGTACAGACACTCTTTGTGGTGAGCGTTGAAGTCCCCCAGAAAGACAAGCTCCGCCGCTGGATACCGCTGAGTTGTTAAGTCTGCCGGCTCAGTGAGGTAGTCTATGAGCCGAGTGGCCTCCTGATCACCGCTGTGCGATCGGTAGATAGAGACGTAGATTATCTTCTCTACCCCAGTGTCCACCAGAAGCCAAATAACGGAGAACCCGGATTTTTCAAACCAACGGAGACGCCTACAGCAAATGTTGCTATTTGCGTCTCCGTCAAGAAGAATAGGTGTGGCTTCTCAGTCTCAAGGTGGTGGTGGACCGGATCGAGATTTGAGTGCAATCCTCTGATGTTCGCGACACTTTCTTCTTGCTTTGCTTTGCCATGTTTTGTGATGAGTGTTGGGGGGAAGGATTTTCAGTCGAGGCGCTACTTAGTCGACCATCGATGTTGCCCTAGGCAAACCTGACCAAAGGGGAACTCACCTGGAGACTGCGGGGACGCCCGAACCCCCCCGAAATGGCCAACCGGGTCCTCCCTACCAGTCACCAACTGGCACGGTGGAGCATTTCGGGATTTTTCGCGAGTTGGCGGGGCAGCCTTTCACACGTGGCTAGCGCGCTAGTTGGGCCCCCTACTAACTGCGGTCGGCCAACGGCTAAAACCGTGCTTCGGATCCCGCTACCCTCCAGAATGAGTTACCCGGTACAGCAATGCTAAGGCTTCAAGACCGGTCCTAATCTGCGCAACTGACTTTTAACCAACCCCCATTGGCACTGGCACTCCCGCACTCCGACGGAACGCAGCGGACTGCTTGGCGCCGGATTTCGGCAGGATGGTGGTCGCGAGCCAGGCGGCTCCTTGCGGAGCCTACCACCGCCACTGGGATCTTCAGCCGTCACCACGGACCAACGTCACCGTTGGTCCGTGATGTCTTTGCCCGAGGTGGACCGCTAAGAGGTAGATTCCAACCACCCCAATGCAGCCGGGACCAACGGCTGCACCCGCTGTCGTTGGATCGTCAGTAAACGTGCCTTGTAATAAGGCACGGAATAGCTCGGGATTTACGGTCAACCATCCTATGACCGACCCTTGTACATGCGGTTATGTTAAGTTTATCTTCTCAGAGAGAATTCTCCTTTATGTCTTCTACCGAATGAAAACGGGTGCCAGGAAGTGGTTATTTGAGTTTAGGAAAAATAAAGAAGTCCGCTGGAGCCATACCTATCTGGTGAATAAGGTGGTTGCGTGGATGGTATTTGTTGAGTTTTTGGTCAAAAATTCGTTCACGATGATATATGGCCTTGTGCGAAGGCGCATTATCATAGTACAAAATCCAAGAATTTTCTTTCCACAAATTTGTCCTTTTTCTTCGAATTTGCTATCTTAAATGCCGTATAACGCCCAAATAATATTCTTTATTTACCGTTTGACATTCCGGCAAGAATTCCGAGTGCACAACACCGCGATAGTCAAAGAAAACATTCAACATGACTTTGACTTGTGTACGACTTTGGCGTGGTTTTTTCAGTTTCGGTTCAGTCTGAAGGCGCCACTCCGAAGCTTGTTGACTAGTTTGCATGTAAAACCAGTGCCAGGAGGACTTCGTTAACCTGCCGACCAGGGAGACCCCTCTCCTTACTTCACTAAGTTTATTTGTACTGGCACCTCGAGACCAACCGTTAGGTTATGCAAGAAGTGCCAGACGTCCCTGCACCAGTAGAACACTCGCGCAGGAGACCACCAACTTAGGTCTTGACGCCAAATTAGTGCCCGCCGCAGCGCGCTCTTCATTCGGTACTCATAAGACTAGAGTCTCGGGAGAGTATCCCCGTGAACACGTGTAGTTCACTGCCTATTGTCCAGATAGGTAGCCGGAGCTGTCGAACTCGCTCACTTCTCGTTGCACGAAGGGCACAACTCGCAGTTGCCACTGCTAGGGTCGTCGACTCTAAAGTCGACTCCCAAGTGTCCACCTTGGTAGCGGAGTAGTAAGCACACTCACTTCTCGGAACCCATCCAGGCGCCTAGCCAGTTCCCACGTCCTACGCGGCTGGAGGCTACGGCATCTAGGAGGCCAGTACCGGAGATGTCAACACCAATGTCCAATGAAAACCACCGGACAAAGCTGCCAATTATAAGGGAAACTTACGTTCCCCGCAGGACTTTTCGCTTCTGCCCCCTCAGAGACCGCTACTAGGCCCCGCTCGCTGTGCACGAGTTTGAAAGTCCTGGCACACAATACCAGGACAGACGAACATTCCTCAGGTTCTACAGCTAACCACACGCCACTAAGAGTCCAACCCATGTCCGGATCCCGCCGGAGGCGCCTGGTTAAAGGCACGACCAGCGGGGGGCTTGAACCGGAACCACCAGGGAGACCCGTAGAAACGGTTGTCCTGCTGGCCGCCTGTGGCATAGTACAATGGCCCAAGCGAGCCTAACCAGCTCGTGAGGCTGCCTCACCGAGCCACGCATAATCTCGGGATGGTCCGTCGTGCCGGTTGGTTACCAGAAGGTGGAGTACCCGCGGCCATTCCCGGGGGGGTTCAGGGCCCTTCCGTTCAGCAGGTTAATAATACTCGTCTGTGGGCAGATTCCTGGGGAAACAGGCCACCACACTTTGACCATTCGCATCGCGGCATCATTTTCTCGATGCACGCCTCTCTCTTTCCACTCCTAAAATTACAGCGCCTAACAACAAACCTGGTACTACAGCGGTGCACACTTACCGTTTGAGGTGGAGTTCGCTAACATCCGCGGACTCCATGCAAACCTCAATGCCGTCCACCACAATCTTGAGACGGCACGGCCAGCAATGTTGTTCCTGACGGAGACGAAAATAATCCGCCGCAATAATTCACGATCGTCAATATGGGTTTCGGCCAAAACGGTCAACGGGTGATTTTCTAGCGTACGTCAAACATCTCTGGGGTGAGGCTATTGACAAGCGTGGCGAGTCAGAGTCACTGGCAGTTAGCCTCGACATAGCCAAGGCTTATGATCGGGTCTGGCACAAAGCTCTTCTCTCCAAGCTCCCGGCATACGGTTTGCCCGCGCAGTTCTGTACCTGGATTGCTAGCTTCCTGCATGAGCGTAGAATCCGTGTCCTTTCGGATGGATGCGCTTCGCGGTTCATGTCAGTGAACGCTGGTGTTCCTCAAGGCTCCGTTCTATCCCCCACGCTGTTCCTTCTGCATATCAATGACATGCTTCCTCTTGGAAACATTCATTGCTATGCAGATGATAGCACTGTGCATGGGGGATATAACAGTCACCCAACGGCTGGGTGGGTAAACACCGAAATGAAGCGAGCAAATCTTGTCATTGAGCTCGATCGGGTGTTGGACCTCATTTCTAAATGGGGCTCCGATAATCTGGTGGAGTTCAATGCCAAGAAAACACAGGAGTGCGCGCGTTCACAGCGAAAAAGTCGCTATTCCTTCCCCTTCCCTCTCTTCAGGATACATCTCTAGGCCTGCAGAACAGTATTAACATGCTCGGTATGGATATCCGCTGCGATCTGAACCAAAAGGACTAACATCGAAACCGTGATTTAAAATGCCTCACGTAAACTCGGTGTCCTGAACAAGGTGCGGCGATTCTTCACGCCTGATCTGTTGTGTCTATTATACAAGACACAGGTGCGGTCTTGCGTGGAGTATTGCTCTTACCTTTAGGACGGCTCCGCAAAGTACCTTTTCGATGCCTTAGACAGATTGCAGCGCCGCGCTGTGCGCATTATCGGCAATGCAGAGGTCACTAAAACTCTCGAGCCTTTGCAATTGCGTAGAGATATTGCGTCACTCAGCGTCTTTTACCGTTTATACCATGGCGAATGCTCTAAAGAACTCTTTGACCTCATCCCTCCTTCTCCCTTCCTCCATAGAAGTACGCGTGCTGCTCTCCGGAGTCACCAATTTACAGTCTCTTATATTCCATCACGCACAAAAAAATTTGGTGACTCGTTTCTTTGTCGCACTTCTAAAAGATGGAATAGTCTACCAGCACATGTATTCCCTCCAACCAATGACATAGGGTCCTTCAAACGAGGCGTGAAGAGGCACTTTGTGGGCCGGCAGAGTGAGGGTGACTGATGCTACGTCTCTTACGCTGCACCAGTTGTCCTCGCGCCTGGACTTCATTTCCACTTAACATCAGGTGGAGTGGGGTCATTTGCCGGGCTTAGTATAAAAAAACTACATATTAAAATATAATATTAGAACTAATTCTAACTATCATAGATACTTCTCAATATGCCGCATTTTTCTAACTATTTTAAGATATTTGGTTTTTACTTAACAACAAAGGTACAACTTTTGGATTTTTACATTTACATGAATGAAATCCAGGGCAATATTACAAATTAGTATGCATAAATTTAACTTTAAAAAAATATAATAATACCAGCATATAGGAAACTTTAGTCGTCATCATCATCACTGAGGTTGTTAATAGCAACATTAACAAATTCTAATTCTCGATTGGTCGAAGAAGATATTGATGGTTGGGGATCATCGGACGTAGTCCGAATCAAACCAAATCCAACCGAATCAAAGTCATATTGTGTGTCATCATCACTAAAAGTATCTTCGATATCATAATCTGAATTGGGAACGTTTGACAGTGGTATACTGCCACCTTGACTACTTTTCAAATTCCAATTTTATGCCAAAAACGAAATTTTAGCTGCTCGTTCTGTCGTAAAGCGATTCCTTTCTGCACTAAGCGTGTATAAATCCATGAGTGCTAAAAGAACCGCGTGGCGGCGCAGCGCGCATATACCCCTCCCAATCCTGCCCCCGAAATTCTAACGTTTTCGCTAGTAAGAAGATGTTAAATGTGTTTGAAATTACTAAACTTAATTAAATTTTTTCATCTTGAAAAGTTGAGTAATTTAATTATGTCAATAATATAGTCATAATCTAAATTTTATGTAGGTATTTACTCATGCTGCATGTTTTAATGAAAAAAATGATAAATGTTCTCTTATAGTTTTTGCCCAGTGAATGGACATTTATGCGGCATATACGGACATTTATCGGGCATTTATCCAATGCGCCCAAAACGCCCAGGCGTAAACCCATCAGGCAGTAGGAATCTATAGGTAGGCGTCTATATGTCATTAGGTAGTTGGAGATAAAACAGTATGTACATACTTAGGTCAACAGTAGGCTAGGTATTTAGGCACGCGAAGCTAGGAGGCTTCCACTATTAAATATAATGATAATTAAGTTATTCACTAAATTGCCCTCTCTATAGTAGTCCACTGGTTTAATGCTAATAATTTACTGTTAAACGGAAATAAAACCAAATGTGTTAGATTTACTCTACCTAATGTTAGGCTTGTTAAAACCAGTGTTAAGGTTAGGGACAATGAAACAGAATTGGACAATGAGACTTTCTTTCTGGGCATAACGTTAGACTCCAAATTACAATGGGGGCCTCACATCGGGAAAGTTTCGGGCAGACTGAGTTCTGCAGCCTATGCCGGAAAAAGATCAGGCAATTCACAGACATTAAAACAGCGCGTCTAGTCTATTTCAGCTACTTCCACAGTGTTATGACATATGGCATACTACTGTGGGGTAACGCTGCCGACATTGAATGTATCTTTGTGTTGCAGAAAAGGGCTGTCCGGACTATCTATGGTATGAAGTCTCGGGAGTCATTAAGAGACAAATTTAAAGAAATCGGTATTCATACAGTGTACTCACAGTATATTTATGAAAATTTATCGTATACCCTTATGAATAAAAGTAAGTTTGTGAAGAATAGTGATAGACATAATTTGAACTTAAGAAATAAGGATAAACTGGCTATTCCCAATTATAGGCTCCACAAAATAACTAATTCATTTGCGGGGAATTGTATTCGCATGTATAATACATTGCCAATTGAGGTAACAAATTTATCAGTTAATAAATTTAAAAAATTCATAAAATGTAAATTGTGCCAAAAGGCGTATTATAGGTTTCACAATTTCTTTGATTAATGTTTTTTTTTATATTTTAGCGTTTTATGAACGCTTAAATATACTTAATTAAAATTTTAAACACTGAAAAAAGACGACAACCTCAGGCGGGAATCGAACCACACACCTTCCGCATTCCGGGCGGCTGCCTTAACCATTTGGCTACCGAGGTCTGGCTTTCAACCGTCGAAATTTGTCAGTGCTTGATGCTTATGTTGTTTGTCAACATTGCTTCATCAAATCCTAGAAGTTTTCACCTCTGAGATCTGAAATTTTGTAGCAACTTTGTAACAATTTTGTAGCCGTTTATTACTAAACATTGCTTATTGTTATGCGTTGTAACTAATTTTATTTCCTATATTTTCGTAATGAACACCAAGCTTGACGACAAAATGATTTAAAACCATTTTATTACAAACTCAATGAGGGTAGTACGAAAAATCTTGTTTAAGGCCAAGCTACAATTACTAAATCTCTGTATTTATTATGACTCATAATAACATGTATGATTTGTAGAAATAAAATAGTTATAAATGCGAATGAAAGACAAGGAAAACATTTATTAATTTAAATTATGATTAGAGAATTAACTCATGTATGTTACATCAAAATCAAACAATTTACAAATTTAACAAAATTGTTATTAAAAACTTTAAGAAAACCTATGTTTTTAATTTAAATCTGGCTCGGGTCGGGCAGTCGATGCAGCGTAGTCACAGAAATATATCAAGATCTGTGAGCGTACTATAGATTTGGTGTACTGTTGATACAACGTACTATCGATATGGTATACCGTCGATGCAGCGTACCATCGATTTGGTGTTTTGTCGATGTAGCGTATCGTCAGTTTAGTGTACTATCGATATAGCGTACTATCGATTTGGTGTACTGTCGATGTAGCGCCGTACCATCGATTTGGTGAACTGTCGATGTAGCGTACTATCGATTTGGGGTACTGTCGATACATTAACCCGTCGATGGAACGTTTTTGATACAGTGACCGTCGATGTAGTGACTGTCGATATTATGAACTAGACCCGCGCCGAAGTGCACCTTATTCCACCACTTCCTGGCCTACTGTTATAGAGCCCGGTCTGATCATACCTTGTCAATGCAGCCATTTCCAGTTTTCTCTTGATTCATAAGCAATACAGCTGGAGCGACAAGTCGCTGCTCAAGAGCTGGAGTAATGGGCATTGTGGTATGATTCTGCAAAGAAGCAATATAACTACAGATTAATTAAAAAACAAAAAAAACGATATTAGCTGCAAACACATTTTTTTATTTTATTAAAACTCACCCTTCGTTTTTGAGTCATCATAACACGGAAATGCGTTTCAAGTGTCACAAACGCGAACATGTTTTTCTAACTATACTTACCCTCTTATAATGATAAAAACGATCGTATTGATTATTGGTTACACAAAGTTATTAAAGATACGACTACTTATTTACTTTATATCGCATTGTTTACGTTTGGGCCATTTTCCGTGCCGCTGAGTGTATATTAAGTATGTAGTAAGTACCTTTGTATTACACATTAACATTGGAATCAAACACTTTTACGGATCAAAACTCGCATTTAATTTACTACATTACATAGATTTTTTTAATTTAAAATTAAAAAAAAAACAATTTAGTGCTCGCTTAAATCTTAGGGTGTTACCAGACCAATCGATCGATCGTCGATCGACGGTATCGATCGATGGTAGAATGGATTAGTCGACGTCGATCGATAGTGTCTACCAGACCTATCGATCGATCGTCGATCGACGACATCGATCGATTGTAAAATGGATTAGTCGATGTCGATCGATAGTTTCTACCAGACCAATCGATCGATGTCGATCGACAATCGACCGGTAGAATGGATTGGGTGTCAGATCGAGCTGTTTGATTAGACGCGCCGGCCCCTTCACTTTTTTTATAAATTTAAGATTAAGCAACACCGAAAAAGAGGGGAAGGGGAAAGGAGGGGGAGGGGTAGGGGGAGAGTGAGTGGGAGGGGGCGGGAGGGGAGAGTGAGAGTAAGGGGGAGGGGGAGAGTTAGAGGGAGGGGAGGGGAGGGGGGGGTCCATAGTGCGGAAATGCATAGTTTTAAGATATTTTTATTTTGAGGTTATGTTAGGTTGTTTTTAGGAAAAAAAACAAAATATTCTACTAAGTTACCATTACCGTACCCCCTCCATCCCCGTCCCTTCCTCCCTTAAGATATTTTTGAATGGAGCTAGTTTTCTGTTGTCTAATAAAAAAATAACCTCGAAATTCATGACAATCGAAACTAAAAAAAAAAACCGCTGCTTAAAATGTCATTTGGATAAAATAAGCGATTTTTTTTTAAAAACGGCCGTAATCAGATTCTTCTGCGTTTGCGTCTCCGTAATAATAGTACGAGCAACATCGTACTGGCCAAGAACAACGAGTCCTCTTCTGCATGCGTTTCGGAAGAAACTGATGGAATATAGCCGGGGTTAATCGATCAACGTCGATCGATGGGTTAGACGAACGGTATCCGTCGATCGATTAAAGCTACCACACCTATCGATCAACGTCGACCGACCGTCGTCGATCGATTGGTTAGTCAAACGGTATCCGTCGATCAATTAAAGCTACCAGACCAGTCGATCGCCATCGATCGATGTTGATCGATGCCGTCGATCGACGATCGATCGATTGGTCTGGTAACATCCTTAGAAAAGAATATAAACACATATTAAGAGTATGTGTAGCCTAGGCCTTAGTTTTATTCGCCACTTAATCGTACTACCTGCCTAGTGGTACCGATTTGACTGCACTACTCTTAATAGCCGGTAGGGCTCTGTGAGATACAGTACTTATGTAATGTGTTGTGCTTAATGAGTGTCGTACAAGTTCTGTTGAAAAGTGCAATAACAAAAACGCAGTCTCATTAAATAACGAATTTAGCATTGTTAGTACCTATTTATTATCTTTGTGGTGATGGTATACTCCTAAAGTGAGAGTCTGTGCTTTAAATTTAAAAGATAATAAAGTATATTATCTTAATTCTTAAAATTTATTTTACATAAGTAAAAGGCTACTCGCAAGGTAAATAGGTATGTACGTACGTAATCATTGAATTCAAAAATAATTGTTAGAATATTTAAAAAATCACACTTAGGTAGCTCGGCCCGGTAATCGGAGGTTCAGGGTTCAATTCCCAGGTCGGATAAGATATGTTTCGGACATTTCGATGCATAACCCGGGTTTGTGATCAGATCACCAATCCGCATTTGGCATACCGTGTTTAAGCTGTGTACTTATAAATGTAGCTAATACTTAATTGATTGCAATGGTGGAGGCCTTTGCCCAGCAGTGGGACAGTAAATATGTAAAGAGTTTTAAGTAAAGTATTTTAAAAATAAAATATAAATAAAAACTTTTTTTTTCAACTGTAAAAAATAGGCTCCTATACTTACGCCTAAAATTAATAGTCTGTCTACCGGTTTGTTACATTTCCAGCGAAATGAAGCTGCCAAGACGAGCCAACGATGCGGTCCACTGGTTTGTGGGTGAGCTGACCTCCAGGATAGTGGCCGAGTCAGGCATCCCCACCGACCGGTACCACCTCGGCAAGATCCTGCTGCAGAGCTTCAAGGATGACCCGGACTTTATAATGCAGGTTAGTATACATTGTAAGCTCCTTTTACGTAAACCTGAACGCACCCGGTAAAAATATAAATGATTGACGGTATGCAAATAACTTTTAACTGTGAGACGACCAACACCTTACTTACCCTGGCCTATTAAATCTCGAATGTGATTTTTGCATAAAATGCCCATTTTCGCATTTTGTGGTAATTTTACAGTTGTATTTATCGTTTTTATCGAAATATTGTGCATAATATTACAAATCTCCAGTCTGTGAGCATAAGTTGAATTCGGACGGCCGGCGCATCGCATTTTGTAGTAATTTTGCAGTTGCATTTATCGTTTTTATCGAAATAGGATAATAAATTCATTATAAAATCTTTATTCCTAATGAAGTAACAATTACTCTAATATAAATTTTGCTCAATAATATTATCGTAGATAGGAGATATTCACAGTTAACTTATAGCGATTTTCGAAGTTTTTTGGTTTATAATAAGATTTTTTTCCTATATAAAATCAATGATATCTAAAAATTCCGAGGCCGCTACGCACTATTCGACTATATAAGAGATAACATTATATTTTTTTTTATTTCACTTGTTTATAACAGTAGTTCAATCGATGAGCTTAAAAAAGTGCCTTCGCGCACTTTATGAAAATCTTTCTCTGCAATTTTGGGTTTAATTAAAAAGTTAAGCAAAATTTACTAAAAGCGAGGCCGCTACGCACTTTTGCAACAGCTATTCTACACCATTCAATAAGTCATAATTATTAATGTATTTTTGTTTCTGAGATTCATAAAGCCAAAATTGGCCATTTTACGCAATAATCACAGTCGAGATGTAATAGGAATCTCTCTGTGACCCGTCAGCGAAAATTCCGGGCCCTCGCCAGTGTTGCGCGTTGAGAGGTCCGCGGTAATTCATTCACATTTTTATCAAAATGTTTAATAAAAATGTTTAGTTTTTTGGAAATCCAAAACAGTCAAGAAATCGAAAAGGTACTTAAATACCTATGTGTTTATGATTTTATAGGAATTATTATTGTAAAACACGGTCATAATGTGCATTTATATGAAAATTTAGAGGTAACTTCAGGATTTGTTTCTATCGAGCAAAATGTTCCCAATCGTGTTTTGAAAATAGTCATCCCTGATCACACATTACGTTCTGTAATACCTACATATTGAAAATTTCAGTGCAATATATCTAAAATATTTTGAATAACAGCTACTTAATAGAAAACAGCCAATTTTTCCGTTTTCATATGAAATTTTATAGTTACTCGTACCTAACTTCAGGATTTCATTCTATCTAGCATAATGTTTCCAATCGTGTTTTGGAAACAGTCATCCCCTCACACAGGTAGGTACGTTCTGTAATACATATTGAAAATTTCAGTGCGAAATATCTAAAATATTTTGAATAACAGCTAAGTAATAAAAAACAGCCAATTTTTCCGTTTTCACTGCCTAACCCCTCCCCCCCCCCCCCTCTCCTAAGGGTTCGAAACGTCAGGACTAAAACCATAAAGGGTGGATCTCACAAACATTTTTTAAGGCTAGGTGTTAGTGAAAAATTAAAATAACACGTTCTTAGAACTACTTTTTGAAGTAGTAAACAGTAAAATTAAAATCTGCGAAAATTATGGAATATTGTTGAGGCTTTATTCTGTGAAATACACCCGATGGAAACACGATTTGATAAAGTTGGCTCGATAGAATAAATTCACAAAGTTGCATATTTTTGTGTCATTTTATCTTCTTTTCCAGGTTTTATTCCTTAAATAAGTGATTTGATATTATGAGTCATTTACCAAAATGAAGTTCATAGATAACTTGAGGAATTATAACCGATCGTTTTTTATTTATTACATCTATCAATTTTTTTAAATATAAAACGCGATTATTAGCTCCGCTTCGCTGTTATACCCGTCCCTTACCGTCGTACCGTTGAGAGAGCGAGAGAGAAGCGTTCGAAATACCTCCCCTTAAATGCATTTTTTATCTTCCACGGGAATTTCTCTGTAAAATCAATCTTTTGGGATAAATTCTATAGTCTACCTCACTGACAGCTTTTTACAAGTATTTGGAGCATGTTATCTCTTGTAGATTTTGAGTACTTAATCAAGAAAATATTATTTATTGCCATGAATGTAATGACATCTACAGGAGTGTAATGACATTTTCATATTGCAGTATAGGAATGAAGGTATTAAGTGGCAATAGGTAGGTATTATAAATATGTGTGGGTGTTAATTCTTGTAATTATCTTATTTATCTTATAAGAATTATACAAACTTAATAAAAAAAGTAACTATCAATACTTCGTATTCAATAAAAAAATAAAAAATAACAATAGTAAGTACCTTAGTACTTAATATTGAAAGGCAGTTTGAATAACCATAACAATATATTTATAGGCATTATTATAATAATACGTACGATTTCGTCGGATAGGCCGATAAGTTTCAGTCTCATCAGGAGGCCATGCTCAGGGTTAATGCAACATAACTACGCCGCCGTAAGGTTCTAGGTCCTCTAAAATCTACTTAAAGATAAACTCAAACACAAATACTACTCAAAACATAATATACTGAAAGATAAATTCAATACAAAAAAAACTCGGAGCAAAAATACAACTCGAATCAAAAATACAACTCGAAACAAAAATACAACTCGAAACAAAAATACAACACGAAACAAAAATAAACAACAATATACTTCGTAAAATTAACAATGCTTTGATTTTTTATAGTAACAGAACAGTAACAATACTTTATCTCTTAGATATAATAGGTAACAATTATGTATTAACTGTAATATAAAAAAGCAAGGAATAATTAGGTGCTAATTAGGAACATAAATTACAACTTTGATTTACATTTACCCAATAAAAAATATTCCAAAATCCGTAGCATCTTCGAGATCAAGATAATTTTTAATTCGTAAAGTACTTAGTTTCAAAAACACCTAAGTAATTTAAGTTCGTAATGTGATTATAAAATAAAAAAATAATCATAAACTTAATAGTAGGCTTTTTATTTCTGTGGCTTTTGAACGTAATGACTAAGAGCGTAATGACAAGACGAGCAATGTTAAATTATAATTTTTGCTAAATAAGAAGTTAATAGGTAAAACGCCACACATTTATCGTTGGGAACCAGGGTCTAATAAATGCATAAATTAGAATTTACTTAAGGTTGATCCTTTTACAGTTATACGTTCAAACGGAATGACATAAAATAGTGACAAAATGCGGCGAACGAAAATTGGTAAAAAAATATCAATATCGAACGTTTTTCTCTCAGTAATCATGGTCGACGAATGAAGGCAGGCGAGTGGGTGGGTGTTTAGTGAGGTTTCGGCAGGTCACGGCACAATCTAACATAAATTTAAAAATTTTCAAAAGTCGATTTGTCATCGTGAACTGAATGACGGATTTACGGTGACAAAACTTTGAATTGAATTATTTTCCAAAATATTAATTATTTTTAATTATTATATCTATTAACTTAATGGGACATTCATCAAGTCACAGTGATTTTTTTTATATTTTGGTCCTAGTAGTAGTTTTATTTTTATAATTATGTTATTCTAAGGAGCCTAGTTGGCTTCAAGCGTCTGAATGACATTTTGCATAGTTTTTTAAGCTTATTTTTTTAAAGAGTGATAAAACACATGTAATTGTGTCTTACTCGTACCTAGTTAGTATAATCGTGTACTCATTATTTGCAGCTAAAATTAATTTAGAAAATCTGAAATTCTATAAATAATCAACGGTAGATTGTAGATATCGAATGTTGTAGGATCCACCCTAAAGTGTACCAACTAAATAAACGCGAGTTAAATCCGTAAAGTATTAACCGCGACACCGCGCGGCACCCTCTTAAATAATTCATTCTATGAATTTTAATTTTATAGTCTTTGAGTATCTATTTTATTTTATAGCAATAACCTAATAAAAATAAAATGAAAGAAATAATTATTAAATAACGATTATTTACAACGCGCGGGCACCGGGCCACCGGCCGGCCGTTGACCCACCCGTCTGTTGACCCGTCCGCGTCAGCTGGGCGATAAGTACCTACGTTAGTCTACAATTTTTTTTGTCATTTTTGTCATGTTTAAAATACTTGACCTGACCAGCCCTTGAAATTTCTTGCAGTTTCTAGCAGTCACCTTATATAAATAAGATACGTAAGTACTTTTCTCATTGCAATCACAAGTTTTTTTTCCTTTGCACGACATAAGTCTAAAAAGAAAAACGTCCAAAAACACAAATGTCCAAAGGCATGTCCATGTGATAAAATTATTCAACCATACAAATGTCCAATGATAATATTGCCCAAATATAAAAATTACCAGAATTAATATAGTCCAATTATAAAAATGTCCTTTAATAAAATTGTCCAAACTTAAAATAAAATACTACTACTAAATAAAATACTACATAAGGATGAGTCTCTCTATTTTAAAAGGCATATTTCTGAATGTGTCAGGGCCTGTTTCTATCGATTAAAAGTCCTTTATAGAATACGAGACTTTAAATCTCTTGACCGTCGCGTTAATCTGTGCGATAGCTTAGTGCTCTCTAAATTCAATTATTGTATTACTGTATATGGCCCATGTGTACTGGGAAAGTCTTAGCGACTTATTCAACGAGTCCAGAATGCGTGCGCGAGGTATTGTTTTGCTATCCCTCCCAGAACACATGTAACGCCATAAATGAATAAATTTAACATTCTGAAAATGAAGGAGCGCCAAAAGCTTTCCTTGGCTTGTATGCTTTTTGACATAATTACGAAACAACACCCTAAATACCTTTTTGATAAGCTTGCTTGACGTTCTTTTACCAATTGCAGGGCACATTGCGCCAACCCTCTATCAATACTAGGGGTTGCAGTCCAGGTACTGTGGAGAAAACGGGATTCCCGGTACTGCGGTAACTCTGGTACCGGGAAAACCGGGAACTTTCGGTACTTTTCGGTACTGAGATTTTTTTAACCTATTTGTAACTAACGTTTGATCATTGAGCAAAATCAAATTTTACTTGTATGTAAAACTTTATAATTTAATAAATGGAATTATCAAATCATTGCAGTGCGATGACGATGAAACCGTACGTTGTAGGGTACAAGTACATTAGTTACAATTTTTTCCCCAGTATAGTACCGGTGACGTCACTGTTGAGAACTCAGGAGATAAAAATTTGGTAACGCTACATTTGCCTGGTTTGCAACTAAGAGCATAGGCCGAGGTTACAGGTAACGACTACCGCCAACGCGGAGACTAATATTGGCGTAATTTTAAGTTATAACAAAAGTACCGAAAGTACCGAATTTCCCGGGAAACGAATTCTCAGTACCGGTACTGCGTAAAAAGTCAATTTCCCGGGAAATACCAGGAAAAATCGGTACCGGGAATTCCCGGGAGCATGCCCTAATCAATACCTGAACATAAAACTGCTACTTTCCGTGGCAGATTCAAATATAATGCTACTAAAGTGTTGGAATAATCTATCTAACCGCGCTTATAAGGCTCATTTACTTAACATCCAAAAATCCACATAGGAGCTACTGTTTATTTATTTATTTTTAGTAATTTTGGTATTGTATTTGTTGGTTTTTGTTGCTTTAGTTATTATTCTGAGGTTTTTATTATTTTTTTTCATTGGCCTTTTTAATGAAGTAAGTACTTACCGTACTAACAAAGGCATGCATTTCGGAATTCCGAAATTTCGTAATTCGTAACTTTCCGAAATCACAAGAATTTCCTTTATTCCGAAATTGACTACGTAAATTTCGGATTTCCGAAATTTTAGTATTAAAACAAATAAAAAAAATAATTAAACTTTAAACCGCAAATAATACTACCCTCCCTAGCTGTATTGATGAAAATTGCGTTTTTAAGCTAAATACATATCATGAAAGCCCAATTCAAAACCCACTGACCAAATTATATTTTTTAGAACTACGATAAATACCTAAAATTCTGTGATTTCATTTATTTTCTTCTGAATTCAACATTTACTTAAATTTGATGTTTTTTCTGCCACACACACACGCAACTTTAAATTCCAATTAATAGTGTCGTCACTAAGACTCTCCATGCACAGCCAGTCGTGATTTATGCGACACATTTTGGCTGTTCATAAGGCGTAGTGTGCCCCATTCCCTCTATTCCAAGCATTCACTCTCCTTCTTATATCTTATCATTCTTTCCATCTCTTACATCGTGGCTAGGTACACAAACTCTTTTAATTGCTCCACTTTTTCTCCATTAATCATAATATCACACCCTGTCGTACACTAGTCTCATTGAAAACCATTTATAACTTTCTTCTTACTTACATTCATTTTCCTTCTACCATTTTTTGCATACAGTTACCATCTAGTAAGCAAAGATCGGTAGAAGGACTAATAGAGACTAATACTTGCATCGTCAGCAACGCAAGGAGTATCTGGAGGAGTAAGGAGTATCGCTGCTGAAGGAGACCGACCCTGACGACGTGCCGACGTTTGTGGCGAGGGACCTAAACAAGCTCCCTCCCGTCACGTTCGACCACGTCGACGTAACCTGCTTGCTGAAGGACATTGTGACCTTAAAGGCGGGCTTGGCGGACGTGGTGCTAAAGTTCGAAGCATCACAGAATACTGTGAGTGAGTTGCGCAAGGAAGTGGATAGTTTGCGCGCATCACTCGCAGTAAGTAGGTCAGTCGATGACTCAAACGTCAACACGCGGCGCGGTGCATTCGTCAACGCGCCGCGGCTGAGTTTCGAGTCAGCATTTTCGACGCCGACCTCGTCGCCGTGCAACGCTGACGCAGCCGTTGCCCCCGCGCGCACGCCGGCTCGGTGCGCCCCGCAGACGGCGGCGCCGGCCCCCCGCGCCCTGCAGTCGCCGGCCCCCCGTGCCGTGCAACCCGCTGTCGTCGCGCCCCTCGCGCCGCCTCCGCCGTCCACCCGCCCCGCGCCTTCGCCCGCGGTGCCGCACGTGACAGCTGAGCCTGAGCCTGTCACCATCCAAACGAAGCCCAGCCGACGTGACTACGCCTCTGTTGCTGCTTCCAACCTAAGCGCTCAGAGTGTCAAAGCATGCCGCCGTGGAACGAGACGACGACGGTTTCGTCAAGGTCCAAAGGAAGAGGGCACGCCATCACCGGCCGAATCAGAACCGTTGCGGTACCGCACTGACAGGGCCCCAGTTCCTGCTGCGTGCTGCGACGCCGACTACGCCGATGTACCTGTCGCGCCTGCACCACACCATCACAGTGCAGGATGTGGTTGAGTACATTAAGACAAAGACCAACTTCCTTCTGAGGGTGGAGCTGCTGGAATCGCGACATAATGTCAGTTTTAAGGCATTTGTGGTGCGAGTCCCAACAGCTAAGCTGGACGACACCTTTATGAAGGAGGACTTTTGGTCGAAGGGCGTGGTGTACCGGCGTTTCCGCGGGAGATTGCCTACCACCACCGAAACAGCACAAGCCAGTGCTATGTAAATTACTAACATAGTTTTAAGTTATTATACTAACAATAAATGTTTATAAGCTATGTATATGATAGTTTTTAAGGTATGTATCTATGGGCCTGTTATATTGTAACTTTGTTGCCTGATAATAAATAAATAAATAAAATAAAATAAAAAATCATCAGAAGACATTTGACGAGACATTCATTCTTAATCCACATTCATCAAATTTCGCAAACAACTGTCCATGTATATATTAAACAGCCATGGTGACGCTAAATATTCCAGTGTATCACCCTTTTTGATGTTAAACCACTCAGTGTACGGTACGACCCGTTTATCCTCACGCAAGTACTGGAACCCTCGTAGAGATTTCAGTGCTCGAATGAGGTAGCCGCTTAGTCCATACATTGATAGTACCGAGTCCGACCATAGTTAATTCCTTACCACTTTATCATAAGCCTTTTCAAGATCCACAAAAGGGCAGCAGATCTTTTGACCTTTGACCAAATGTTTCTCAGCTATGCTTTTCAAGAAAAAGACCTGATTCTATTAATTTTCGAAATCCTGCTTGTGCATCCGATATTTTCTCATCAGTTTCTTTCATAACCCTTTCGATCAAAGCGTTCGCAAAAAATTTCCAGACAGTGCTGAGAAGATTAATGCCCCTGTAGTTTGTTGAATAGACGGTACAGCTGAAGTTGCTACGACGCTATGTCCATCTTTCAGCATCTCAACTGCCACCTTATCATATTCTGCAACCTTTCCTGACTTCATACTTCATCTTTTATCACAGTACATTTATATCTGAAGTAGGCAGTAGTATTACATATTTGCCTCATCCCTCTCAAAGAAATCTTGGTTCATTCCATATTATCTTTAATATACATTATTCACCATTCACTAAACTTCCAGTCTGGTCTCTGACAGAGCTAAAATCGGAGCTTTAGGACTTACCTCTAGCCAAACGAACAGATTTCCAGAAAACTTTAATATTACCTAGTTCAGAAATCCTTCGACAATCTTTTATCATCTTTCTTTCTTTACACTAACTTTTTCACTAGCCTTTTCAAACTCATTCTTAGCTGCATCCACCCCTATAAACGTAAAAAACCTATAAACTATAAACTTTCTGGTTATCTGGTTAGCCCTTACAGCTAACCAATCGAACTACAATTATGATGATTTTTTAAATTAAATTGTTGTAACTAGATATATTATTACACAAAGAATGATGATAAAAGATACAGAACCTGCATCTTCTGGAAACTACCAAAAAGGTTATTGTTCATTCTGTACTTTAAAAAAAATATAATAAAATAACTGCATGAAATGCAAACATATTTTTGCCTTAAGCATGCAGGTATGGTGGTATTTTCTGATCGTTAAATCAGCCCTTAAGATACCAAATAATTTCAGCATTAATTAATATTTTTTTTATATAATTATAACCTAATCTTTTTAAATAAAAACTAATTACTCTTAAAAGTATGTACTTACCTATTTTATTTACGACACTGAAAACGTGCTCAATTTTCGGTCTGAGAAACTATGTTTATGTGTAATGCTTTGGCGCGCGTGTATACGAAGGTTAAGAAACTTGATTAGAATCGTGTATTTACTACATATGACGCAATTTAAACTTCTGGCTCCGTTTTTAAAAATTAATGGTAAAAATTTTGTTTTTATTCCAAAATTCTGAAATTGACGGAGTTAGTTGGGATCGATAGTTCCTAAGCATTAGTCCGGGTAAAGTGCGCTTTTTGACCTTATAGCCACATGCCATAAGATGAGATAAAAACCAAGCTTAGGGAATATAACCAATAATCTTTATGTCAAAATAAATAGCTATAGGTATGGTCGTCATAATCCCGAATTGGTTTCCAAACAGCAAACTTTAAAAAGAAATCTATGATTGAATCAACATGCGATAAATCGGGGGGACTTTAAGGGTCTCCATTTTATTTTTGTCACATAACTACATTGTCGTTTAAGTGTCTAAATATTTTTACAAACATTTATTTCGAAATGTCAATTAAATATAAAATTATAATATCGTGCATACATGCAAATGCCGTCAACAACAATAAAATTGAAAAGTAAATTCAAAATGTTGTAAAAATTTAGAACAGAAATTCAATATCGTGTTATTAAATAATGTTGTGCGTGTTTTTGTACTTAATTAGTTTCTTAAAAAACAAACGGTAAGAAAATTATCTTATTACGATTTGAAAAGTTACAATACACAAATATCCGGCGTGAAATAATGGCACTTGGTGCTGTTGTGTTTCATCCGGCCAGTGAGGGTTCCTCAAATTTGTATATAATACATATAATTTATTCAGTCTTATTTATGGTTTAAAATAATACAAAATTGTGTATTTAAAAACAATATTTTAAAAAATTACGATAAGTTTTTAGATTAGCTCCTAATGAGCATCAAGCTGTGATGATTTATAGTTGATTATCTGTGATAATAAAAGATCTGTATTTTTTTTACTATTTAGTATTTAGATTAGTTCCTAATCACAGACCACATGTCTGTGTTCCTACGAACACCAAACTGTGATGATTTAGAGTTGATTACCTGTGATAATTATTGTTTGTAATTAATAATAATAACCTGATGATTAATAAACAGATTTAAATTAATTATTTGTCTTTTATTTATTAAATTTTCCTTTGAAACGTCAGTCCAGTGACTATACAAGACACGGCTACACAACATCTTGCTTATTCCCTCTTACCGCAAATTCTTTTTAAAAATCGACCCTAAGTGGGTCGCAAACTGAAGCTTCTGACAGTACAGACAGTACAGACAGCAGATGCACTGGGAACGTTTTGTGAACCTTCAATTTCGTTTGGGTGCAGTGGGAACCGATGTATGAACTTTTATTATTCGAAAACAATGGGCCTTTGGGTGCATGGGAACGAGCCCGGCAGAATATCAGTGTTGTTGCCTTGGTTGCAACAAAAAAAAACTGAGTCGGCGCCCTTTGGTTGCCTCAACACTATATACATTGTTATTGTACCAGGCATTGCTTTTTGATTTATTTTTATTTTTTATCTTTTATTTTGTTTATCCTTGTATATGTGTTAAGTATATACCAATAAAGTTATTATTAATTCATTCATTCATTCATTCATTCAAAATTGCCCAACCCTAGAAATGTCGAATGATAAAATCTCGGACCAAAGGATAAAGTTGTCCAAATAGACAAATGTACGTAGTGATGGTCGCATTGTTTTTCATCATCATCATCATCAACCTATATCAGTCCACTGCTGGACGTAGGTCTCTCCCAAGACGCGCCACTGAGCCCGGTCTTCGGCTCTTCTCATCCAGTTTTTGCCAGCTACACTCCGTAGATCGTCGCTCCATCTCGCCGGAGGGCGTCCTACACTACGCTTGCCTAAACGCGGTCTCCACTCCAGTATCCGTTTGCTCCAACGGTTGTCGGTTCTTCGGCAAACATGGCCGGCCCACTGCCACTTCAGTTTGCTAATCCTTTGAGCTATGTCGAACACCTTAGTTTTCTGACGAATAACATCATTCCGGATTCGATCTCTCAAGGAAATTCCGAGCATAGCTCTCTCCATAGCGCGCTGAGCGACTTTCAGCGTGTGGACCAGCCCCACTGTCAGCGTCCACGTTTCAGCAGCATAGGTCATAACAGGTAGGACACACTGGTTGAAAACTTTCGTTTTCAGACATTGAGGGATGGAGGACGAGAAGACTTGACGAAGTTTCCCAAACGCAGCCCAGCCCAGCTGTATTCTCCGGTTTAGCTCTCTCTCGAAGTTGTGTCTACCTAACCGCAGCGTCTGCCCGAGGTAGACATACTCCTGCACAACTTCGAGAGGCATTCCGGCAACGGTGATTGGCTCTGGGGTAATACGATCATTAATCATGATCTTTGTTTTATCTAAGTTCATGCCCAGGCCAATCCGTCGTGAGGAATCAGCAAGACTGTTCAGCATCTGCTGTAAATCCTGCAACGATTCTGCCAATATGACGATATCGTCAGCAAATCGCAAGTGTGAGATATACTCGCCATTGATGTTAATGCCCATTCCATTCCAACTCAGCGTCTTAAACAGATCTTCCAGCGCGCTCGTAAACAATTTGGGAGATATGACATCTCCTTGTCTTACTCCGCGGCGCAGCTGGATAGGTTTAGACTGCTGGTTCTGGACTTGGACAGACATAGTGGCATCATCGTATAGGCATCTCAACACTTCGATGTATCGCCAATCAACCTGGCATCGCTGCAGAGATTGCAGAACAGCCCAGGTTTCAACAGAGTCAAAGGCTTTCTCATAGTCCACAAACGCTAGGCACAATGGCTGATTATACTCTTCGGACTTCTGTATAATCTGTCGCATTGTGTGAATGTGGTCTATGGTGCCAAATCCTCTGCGAAACCCAGCCTGCTCTGGGGTTTGGAACTCATCAAGTCTTCGCGCAAGACGGTTCGAAATAACTCTGGAAAACAGTTTGTAGACATGGCTCAAGAGTGAAATCGGTCTGTAGTTTTTCAATAAAGCTTTATTGCCCTTCTTGAAAAACATGATAACCACACTCTTGCTCCATGCCTTTGGAGTTCTCCCATGGTCCAGGACGGATTGAAAAACACGTTGGACCTCCCTCAGGACTGGTGAACTACCTGCCTTTAGGAGTTCCGACGTGATTCCGTCTTCCCCTGGGGCTTTTCCATTTTTTAACTGTCTCAGAGCCACTTCGATTTCGTCTAGGGTGATCTCTGGGAGATCTTCGGTGTAGTGGCGGGTTAATGTGGCTCTAACATCCTCATTACTGGATCCCGGACACGAAACTTGCGAGGCGTACAATCGGCCATAAAAGTCTTCGATCTCAGCCAGAATTTCCGGCTTGGAAACGACGGTATCACCCCTAGATGTCGTGAGCTGCGTCAGATGGCTCCTACCAAGTTGCTGCACAAACACTTTGGACCCCCGATTTTGCTCAATTGCTCGTTCAATACGAAGCGTATTGGAGCGACGGAGGTCGTAGCGTATGCGCTTAGCAATGCACTTGTTAAGAGCCGTGTGTTCTGACAGCGTAGTAGGGGTGAGTGGTGTCTGGCGTCGCTTTTCCATTAGCCGGAGAGTCTCGTCCGAGTACTTAGACTTTCTGCCCGTACGCCTTACCGAGCAAAATTTCGTGCCCTCTTCCCTGAGGATGTTTACCACATTGTGTAGGTCCTGATCTACGTCATCGGTAGTTTCCAAGGCAGCGAATCGATTTTTGAGCTGAAGTTGGAACTTCTCTGAGTTCACAGCGGTTTGGAGTAAGTTTGGTCGGAGCTTAGACTTCATCAAGCGGACGCGTTCAAGCTTAAAATTGATATTCAGAGTGCCTCGTACCATTCGGTGATCGCTGCCGGTATTAAACCTATTGATCACTGAAACATCTCTGAATATATGCTTCTTATCCGCTATAATGAAGTCTATCTCGTTTTTCGTCACAGCGTCGGGGCTTCGCCAAGTCCACTTTCGCTGTGGACTCTTTTTGAAGAAAGAATTCATCAAAAAGAGTCCTTCCCGCTCTAGGAAGTTGACCAGCATTTGCCCCCTGTGATTCCTACTACCAAATCCGTGTGGCCCTACCGATGATTCGCTGCAAGTCTGTAATCCTACTTTGGCGTTGAAGTCCCCCATGACAATGTTTAAGTGTGCCTTAGTGGTGGTGTGTAAGGCTTTAGCATTGTTTTTATCTCTTTCTTTTTTTATGTACTAGCGTCCCGCCCGCGACTTCTTCCGCTTGAAAAGCCCGTACATACCACAAGTTTTCTTTTAAACCAACCTTGTTTTGACAATTACAAACACTACAAAAAATTATAAGCTAAATAGGTGCAGCCTTTCGTAAGTGATGCGCAAATATACATTCGTGGCAATTGGTTTTTTTTACGTAGACACAAGGACGATATATTATACTAATTATTATTATTATTATCTTAATTGTCTATGATGTAGATTACCATACATCACGCCCGACTCGCGGAGGGCACAGCTTCTACGATCGGATCTTGGCACATTTTTTATTGTTTCCCAAATAATTATATCTTTTTACACATTTCTTTTACTATCTAACCAATTTTGCTTTCTACCATTTTTGTACCTCATTGTTCAACAAAGCAGATTTAAATAGAATATTGTATCCTTTAGTATGGTAGGGTTATTTTTGATCAAGGTAAATAGTCTATTTTTTTAGCCTACAGAACAGAATAGGAAAAATATCTGTTTTTTTTCTCCTTTCTTTCTTTTCATCATCATCATCACCACCATCATCATCATCATCATCATCATCATCATCATCATCATCATCATCATCAGTCCATCGCAGTCCACTGCTGGACATATAGGCCTCTCCTTCTTTCTTTTGATAACTTTAATTTCTACCACACAGATAGACGGAGCCACCGATGACCAAGAGTCCAACGCATCAGCACTCGAGAGGACGGTGCGTTGCGCCATAGCATTCAAGAACATGGGCTTGCAGCGAGGTGACGTGATGATACTGATGGCACCGAGTCACGTAGACCTGGCCATCCCTTTCTACGCTGCTCTTTACATGGGCGTCATTGTGGCTGCCGTGGACAGGACTTTGGGTGTTCGTACGTGTTCAGTATTATTTTTATTTGGCATTTACATACATTACAGGGTTAATGTTGGACCCCCCGTCAAATTTTTATACGTGATCCTATAGCAGCGGTACAACCAAATAATAAAATAAAAAAATGTGTTATTGCGGTTTTTAACTTTCTATAGTGGAGTTTAAATCGCATTATCTCAGCTACAAAAACGTTTTTTAAGAATGTTTTCAACAAACTACTTAGATCACTGTGTTTTACTTTAGCATGCAAAGTTTTATTAAAATTGGCTTATTGGTTTTTAAAAATTTCGACTTGGAAGTTTGTATAGAAAACCGAAATGCGTAAACCCTCTTAAGATAATTTAAATTATTGTTACCTAGGTGAGCGTCAAGTTGGCAGGCACACCATGGAATTAGATGGTTTTGACTATGTCAAAAAATTGTGTTTAAATAGTGACGTACAGCATATAAATAGTGATACTATGGTTCAAAAGATATTTGAGTATCTTGGTGTGCCTGCTAACTTGACGTCAAGATAGCAGGCACATTAAGAAATACAGTTCGTATCAATGTGATTTATATGTCAAAAAACTGTGCATAAATAGTGAATCGAATACGCAAAATTTCGACAATTGTACTTCAATACAAACCGAGATATTACGGTCTCTAAGTGGGCTGCCAACTTGACGATTCTTGCGATGGCGATTCCAGAGAAACGGGTTGAAGTTTTAAACAAATAAATACATGAAAAAATTGTGTGTGAAATTGTGAATCTTTCAATACAAATAAAAAAAGAATTCTTCTTTGCTATTTTCCAAAAGTCTAATGTAAACTTCTACCATACATTCGATTTTAAGTACAATCGTGCACAATTTTATTTATTGACTTAAGATACTGACATAAAGTCTAATTATTTTTAATTCAAGTTATAAAATTACACTTAAATCTATCGTTGTAATGTCAGTTTCACGTTATTTCTATGGAAACTTATGTCAAGCAATTTGTAATTTTAGTGACTCGAATTAGAAGTCTCGGGATAGTCGCGGACGAGCGAGTTTTGCGAACGACCGACAGATGGCGCGATTTTGTTTACGTGCGGTGAGCCGGTGATACGAGAATGGTGCGCGAAAAGTTTTATTTGTTTGTGTTGAAATTGATAAGCAGTGAGTACATTTGCATCAGAAGTGAAAGTGTTTAAATCGTCTAATAACAACCTACATTTTTACAGGTACGCAGCTTATTTTCTATTATGGTATTTACAAAAAAAGATATACCTAGGTACGGTCGGGGTCGCCGTCGCTTTACCACTTTGCAGCGATTTTCGTGTGAAGCGCACCGACCGCCCGGGTACCTACGTGCCCGTACCAAATAGACGACGTGGTATGCAAGGGATTCTGACCTTTAGACTGGTAAAGCGACGGAGTCCACCATTGTACCTAATGTGAGGTAGATATTTTCTGAGTCATTCAAAACTTTTCATATTTACTACTCGACCAACATAATTAATCGCATTAAAGCTAGACGTTTATCATAATTGTTCAATGATTAACAATCTAAATATATTGCACTTCAATTAGTTTGCACATGCTGAGTGGTCAGATTTTAAAATGGTATATCGAAGAAGATACGTTAAGTTTGTAAATTATTGAACAACTGTGATAAACGTCTAGCTGACATGCGCCTAATTATGTTGGTCGACTAATACGTATTACTTCATAGTAGGTACTTACCAAGCTAATCTTTCGTAAAGTTAACTAGGGTCAAGTATATTCCTAGTGCATTAAATGTTAAAGTTACCTGCCTAGTCTTTTATGACTAATAAACAAAGAATAAGCTACGAATAGTTATTCCGTGTTTTGTTCCTGTCATTTAAACGTAATTTTTAATTAGAGTAAAAGAGACAAAACACAGAATAACTATTCGTAGCTCATTCTTTGTTTATTAGTCATAAAAGACTAGGCAGGTAACTTGTCGGTGGTCGAGTAGTAAATATGAAAAGTTTTGAATGACTGAGAAAATATCTACCTCACATTAGGTACAATGGCGGACTCCGTCGCTTTACTAGTCTAAAGGTCAAAATCCCTTGCACACCACGTCGTCTATTTGGTACGGGCACGTAGGTACCCGGGCGGTCGGTGCGCTTCACACGAAAATCGCTGCAAAGTGGTAAAGCGACGGCGACCCCGACCGTACTTAGGTATATCTTTTTTGTAAATACCATAATAGAAAATAAGCTGCGTACCTATAAAAATGTAGATTGTTATTAAACGATTTAAACACTTTCACTTCTGATGCAAATGTACTCACTGCTTATCAATTTCAACACAAACAAATAAAACTTTTCGCGCACCATTCTCGTATCACCGGCTCACCGCACGTAAACAAAATCACGCCATCTCTCGGTCGTTCGTGACACTCGCTCGTCCACCACTATCCCGAGACTTTTATTTCGAGTCACTAAAATTACAAATTGCTTGACATAAGTTTCCATTGAAATAACACGATAGATTTAAGTGTAATTTTATGACTTGAATTAAAAATAATTAGACTTTATGTCAGTATCTTAAGTCAATAAATAAAATTGTGCACGATTGTACTTAAAATCGAATGTATGGTAGAAGTTTACATTAGACTTTTGGAAAATAGCAAAGAAGAATTTTTTTTTAATTGATATTGAAAGATTCACAATTTTACACACAATTTTTTCATGTATTTATTTGTTTAAAACTTCAACCCGTTTCTCTGGAATCGCCATCGCAAGAATCGTCAAGTTGGCAGCCCACTTAGAGACCGTAATATCTCGGTTTGTATTAAAGTACAATTGTTGAAATTTTGCTTATTCGATTCACATTTATGCACAGTTTTTTGACATATAAATCACATTGATACGAACTGTATTTCTTAAGGTGCCTGCTATCTTGACGTCAATTTAGCAGGCACACCAAGATACTCAAATATCTTTTGAACCATAGTATCACTATTTATATGCTATACGTCACTATTTATCACTATTTATACACAATTTTTTGACATAGTCAAAACCATCTAATTCCGTGGTGTGCCTGCCAACTTGACGCTCACTCACCTAGCGCGTGGCCTATCGCGGTTATCAAAGCGCATGTTGCGCGTGACCGCCATTATTCACCCCGTGCACCAATGACAGCGCGCCGTCGCTTTGACCGCGAGGGTGAAAAAAGAAATCATTCATTATTTTTACGTCAAATATTTTATTATTACCCCCCGCCAAAAGTAAATATGGGGTAAAAAAAACCCCATATTTACTGTTGGCGGGGGTCCAAAATTAACCCTAATTGTACTTTTACGTGTTAATTAAATAGCTCAAAACTTTAGACACCCCCACTTATTTTTATTATACTTAAACTAGCTTCGTTCGCGTGAATATCCCGAATCCTGTAACGATTTTTTGAAAATTTTCTTTTACATAAAACCTTCTCCTTACAATTCCAAACAACAAAAAATTATTAGCCAAATAGCTGAAGTCGTTCTAATAAAGTGATGCGCGAACAAACATTCCTGGCTATAGATTTTTATTGAATATAAAATATCTTAATTTGAATTTTAGCGAATTAGTAAGGAAGATATATAATTGCTTTTTTTTTCTTTTTTGTTTTGTTTCTTGCAAACTAGAAGCTTTATGGTAACGCACAATCTAAGCTTACGGGTTCGAGCGATGTTGCCGCCGCGATTGCATTCAAATTGTGGGTGCAACGTTGCTAAGAAGACGACAGAGCTTAGTATTATACTTTCACCTTCATTCCAGAGGAACTGCAAGGCACTTTCGACGTGGACCGACCCAAATTGATATTCTGCCAAAGCGAGAAGGCGCCGGACATTCAGCTGGCTCTGAACGAGCTGGAGCTGGACACGCAGATAGTGACCTTCGACAAGGGCGACTATCTGTGCAGCTTCTCGGAGTTCGTCGATAAATATGCTGATGACGCCAACGTTGAGGATTTTAGGTAAGCACGCTTTGGAATCTACATTAGGTACGTGATACAATTTTTAACGGCATTTTACTGCATGGATATTCATATCTTATTTTCATCATCAGCCTATAAACGTTCCACTGCTGGGCACAGGCCTCCCACGTTGACAATAGCAAGTGGAGATATTGGGCCATAACCCACCACGCTGGCCCAATGCGGGTTGGTGGGTTTTAACGACTGTCATTTAACGACAACAACCGGAACCAACGGCTTAACGTGCCTTCGGAAGCACGGAGGAGCTCGAGATGTTTTAAATTTGGTCACCCGAAGATCGCAAGCCGAACGCGCTAGCCTGAGCTCCTCAACATCTTATCTTAATTTACTTTATCTTAGTGGAGCCTGCAGTAATACGTCGACCTATTGGGATCTTTTGTGCAACGTCGTCCTATCACTCTGCCTCCTCAGTGAATATGACTACCATAACCTTGGCAATATCATTGCTTTAGTGGATATGCACATAATTCACTTCCCGAGCATTTTCTGCCATGATGAAAAGCGGTCATTGCTGCTCAGATGCTTTAGTTTTATGCTTTTACGTGACGCCCTGTATGAGCCATTTTATTGGTCTTAGAGTACTTCTGTTTTGTGGTAGTAGTACCCTTTATACTGGAACACAGCAAAACAATGTTAAAATAGGTATTAGGGTAGTTACTACCATTCGATTCTGGGTAGAAGTTTAAGTAACCATTTGTGTTATGTAATTGGCAGAAGTGAATTAATTTATTGCAGAAGTTATACCATTAGGTAACATGGTACTTTGTAATAGATTGATAAATTCTATTTCGTTCAATGTTATTTTACAGTGATTTTCTCATCTGCATTGAATACTATAAAATGCTCAATTGTCTAAAATTCGCAATGCAATGAACTAGTGGACTCAATTATTTGTTATCAGATACGTCCCCCTATAAAATTGTAATAGTCAACTAATGCCGTTACAATTGCACTGTGCCATGTTTGGCATTGCAGTTATTATTGTTGTTATGCTAGTAATTTAATCTATAACCTATGGGGAAGATAAGTTCTTCGAGTGAAGATCTCTCTTCTTTAGCCTGTCGCCACCATTGAGGTATTAACAAAAGACGACACCGCAATTGGCGGCCGCAAGGTCCACAATCTCTTGGATCATTCACAATCACTGAGGCGTTTGCAGCCTCCATGGGTTGCAATGCAATGAAACTCGTGCACAAAAACTTGCTTCGTTGTGTCTCTAGTTATAATAATACCGCAATGGTCGCCATCATGGATTATCATAATCTTGTTTAACTGCTTTGTGGCCGCCATCGCCACCCAAAGTAAGTGAAGGCCATTACACACCATTTCTCTCTGTTGATAGCCATTCGAATCCAGTTCTTTACGACGACTCTATTAATGTCATCCCTTCATCGAACCGGTTGCCATCCGTTTCTACCTACGTCCAGTCATTGGTCGCCATGTTAGAACCTTGTTTTACCATCGACCGTAGACGTTTAGAGTTATAAAACAAGTACAAAAACTCAAGGGCATGCTATTCTCAGGGCTGAAGATTTCGACCCCGCAGACACTGTTGCGTTACTCATCGCAACAAGTGGTACTACTGGTCAACCCAAAGCGGCTGCGGTAACTCACAAGAATCTCGCTATCACAGGACCTTATTTGGGGTAAGTTACGTACGTACGATGGAGGAGCTTTCCGTTCGACCACTTATTGGCGATATTCGCTTGCACACGATACAAGCGAACGCTACTACGGGTACGCGCGGTCGGAATGCGGCGCAAGCGAATATCGTCTGCAAGTCGAGGGAATATATCACTTAATGGCTGATTTACACGTATTAAGTAGTTTGGTACCTAGTTAACTAAATTTTTATTTTTATTTCAATTGACGGATAAATCTTTTTAATTTGATAAAGCTGTCTCATTTTGTATTTAAGAGGGTTTACGCATTTCTGTTTTCCATACAAACTTCCAAGTCGAAATTTTTAAAAACCAATAAGCCTATTTTGATGAAACTTTGCATGCTAAAGAATGAACTTTAAAAAAAAAGTTTATTTAACTGAGTTGTTGCGATTATAAATAGTGGACTTTAAATCACAATAACTCAGCTAAATAAACGTTTTTTAAAAATGTTATCAACAAACTATTTACTTTAGCATGCAAAGTTTCATCAAATTTGGCTTATTGGTTTTCAAGAATTTCGACTTAGAAATTTGTATGGGAAACCGAAATGCGTAACCCCTCTTAAGCTAGATTTAAAAATATTTACAATTTAAAAAGAAAAAAAACTAAATTGCAATAAAAACTATAAATAAAAGAATTGCCCCAGATCATCCCCATCAGGCAGAGTAGCCCAGTACACTAGCCGCATTGCTTCGCTGGATGGCGAGGCTTAGGCGTTGACCCAGATAGCTGCTGGCTCTGGGGTCACGGATGGCTTCCACCAGCTTTTTTGAAATATCTCTAAAAAACTGGTGGGCTCCTAAGCCCCACGGTTCCAACGTCTCTACCCCAAACGGCTCAAATATGAGATCTCTAGTCAGATTCCCATACTTGCGCCGTTTGAGGTTCTCCGCAGTATTTTAACTTATCTTGCAACTTGCTATTAAATTGGTGTACCCACGCCTGGCGTACTCACCATGGAATTCTGTTATTTCAAGAATGCCAAAAAACTGTACCCAAATAGTACCAAATAGTGCCCAAAGGAAATAAATAGTACCCTGTGTGTTTACATACAATTAATCACTTAAAATTAAGTTAAAATTTAGTTAAGTACCTACCTACTAAACTATTTAATACGTGTAAATCGGGCATTAGAAATAAAAACAAACTTATTTCATCGCTGCTCAGCAGTGAGACAGTATGGCTACTGCTGTTATTACGGATATTGACGGTTTCCACATCGCTGACTATTGCATCATTGTAAATTGGTTGTTTATTTTGTTAAAATTTGTTATCCCCCATGACATTGGCCATCATAAATTAATAATAAGCAATTTAAGCGGTTATACTCTGGTTACCAATAGATACCTATGTTTGTCAATGGCAAAGTAATTAATTACCCACGATTACGATACAGGCTGTTTTAAAGTTGTATTTTGTTTCTAATACAAATATGGAACAGCTATTAGTTACCTTTGAGTAAGTAGGCTTTTATGTTGGTTTAATGCTCTAAGGCTTTTAAAATTAAGTTTATCATACTTTATGTTTTCTAAGATAATACAACGTTCAACGCATTACGAAATACCTTAACAGTTAGTAATTAGCTAACAGAGTCCCGTGGTTCAATTCAATACCATGAAACATCTATCTCTATACCAAAATTCATCACAATTGGTTTAGCGGTTTAGGCGTGAAAGCGTGTCAAACCAACAAACTCTCTATCTCATTATAATAATATTAGTTTGTATATTTTGTATTCGATCATTTTAATCGCTCGGTATGATAATAACCGAAGGTCTGGGTTTAATTCCCAGAGGGCCAATTTTGTATCTCAGTCAGCGCAGACACAGCGCTGAGAATCGACTCTGTCTCCTTACAATTCTATGAATATGAAAGAGACAGATGTAACACTTCTGTCTATCCACAACTTCTTCTTCCACGACTTCGCTTTCGTCCCTGCTGCGTGCAGACTAATAAGTCCGCCGGTTCCAGGTTCCGGGTAGCCGCCGTCGACGCAGAAGATTAGCCTAAAGCTAAGTCTTTTAAGTCCTACTCAAGCGGACAGAGTGAGCGATCCATTGAACCCCTCCCTGAGCAATTGTATTCTTGAATAGGGGAATAAACATTGTAACCCTATTTGCATTTTGGTTTTCCTATTCTGAAGTAGGGACTAACCGCTTCAGAGTCAGTTCTTTGGTTGACTGAGATACAGAATAGCCCCCCAGGTCGGGCAAAGTGTGTTTCCGATTTTCCGATGCATAACCCGAGATAACCCGAGTTTGTGATCACCAACCAGCATTTGGCGAGCGTTGTGATTAGTCCACGTTAACCGTGTCGCATAGCGGTGAAAGAATACTGCCACCCCCTTTCTTCCCTTGGGTGTCGTGAAAGGCGACTAACGGACTAAAGACTGCACATACTTCCAACAGCATAGAGCGGCGATAGGCTCACCACCTGTCACGCTGAGCACATGTGCAGTCGCTATTTGGTAGCGACTGCTCCGATGCTGGATCGGCAATCTAGAGCAGCGTGACTGCCAAATCGATGCGCACCGGGCATACGAATGTGCGCGTAGTGTAGCGATCAGACGCTGTGCCGAGCTTCCGTAAAGCGACTCAATCGCCGCGTTTGGCGTTTTTAAGTGTGCGGTGTGGAATGTGTGATCGCTGCATTCAGCTTCTCAAAGTAGCATGTCTGCTCTGGCCCTTAGTTATGCAATTTCTTTTGCAGGTCAAGATTTTATAACTTCCCAACTCCAACTGAGATAGCGCTGGTGGGATCGCCGCTTCAATGGGTGACGGCTCTCATGAACTTCGTATTATCACCGATATTTCGGTACACAAGGTTGCAGACTTCGATCGCGATGACACAAGAGCATACTTACCACCTCATCAATACTTATAGGGTAAGTGGAGTTAATAATTCAAAAAGCCAGAGCCGATATCGGCTTAAAAATATGAATATGGACATGGGCTTCATTTGAAGGACAAAATATGGGCTTCAAATGTCAAATGAAGCCCATGTCCATATCCATATTTTTTAGCCAATAGACCAGCTGATTACATATGTACGTTATAATCACGACTATTATCCCCGAAGGGTTAGTCAGAGACTGGGCAATGAGGACCGCAAAAGCATTCCTCTCCTCTGCCATAATCCACTTTTCACCAAATAGCGACTGCACATGTGCTCAGCGTGTCAGGTGGTGAGCCCATCGCCGCCCTAAGCTGATGGATGTATGTGCAGTCTTTAATCCGTTAGTCGCCTTTTACGACACCCAAGGGAAGAGAGGGGGTGGTAGTATTGTTACAACGCTACGCGACGCGGTTGCGTTATTAATAGTCCTTTATTAAAATACCATACATACATTATACTCACATAAACCCAAAAGAGCAAACAAACGGGCGGATCACCTGACGGGAAGTAATCACCGCCGCCCATAGACACCTGCTGCGAAACCAGAGGAATCGCAGTCGCATGCGTGGCCGGCTGTGAGGAGGAGTAGGCTCAGGACTTTCCGGTCAATTTTTAAGTTTTCCACCACCGCTCGCTGTAAAGGTACTATGGAGGTTATAATATGGAGCCATCAACAATCACTGTCAAGGAAAAAAAAGCAATAATGGTAGTACTAGCGGCCGCTCGCGGTTTTACCTGCGTGGTTCCTGTTCCCATGGGAATATCGGGATAAAAAGTATTCTATGTTTTAATCTAGGTTATAAACTATCTGTATGCCAAATTTCATCCAAATCCATTCAGTAGTTTTTACGTGAAAGAGTAACAAACATACACACTTACAAACTTTCGACTTAATAATATTAGTGTGATACCATATTATTACCTCATTAGAACCACTTAAGCTATCATTATCATCTTGTTTTGAAATGAAACAAGTTAGATGACACCGCAATTTATGTTTGCTATTGGGCATAATTACTAAATAATCATAATGTAATGATCATACAAAAAGCAATAGCTTTTATCATCAAACATGACACTTACTGCCGTACTGAAAGACGTCAATTAAGTTTTAATGACAATTAAATGTCTTTCCTCTTCTATAAGCACTGTACAATACGAAAGTGACCGCAAGAGATTTAATTGTCATTAAAACTTAATTGACGTCTCTGAGTACAGCGGTTAGTGTTTCTGATGTAGAGTTATCGTTAATGCATTTTAACCGAATCCATTTCCTTTCCATATCTAATACTTACTAACTTTTTTTATTTAAAAATATTTTTTAATTTTTTTTTTTATAAAACATACATAGGTACATCACGACTATTATACCCGAAGCGGATAGTCAGGGGATAGATCCCCTAGCCAGAGACTAGGCAATGAGGACCGCAAAAACAGTCGCCCACAGCACAGTATAAATATAAGCTAAAATTTATACTGTGCCCACAGTCCACGTTTGACTGAATGACGACGGCACATATTTAAGTATAGCGGCCGCTCGCGCTTTCACTTGTGTGGTTCCCGTTTTCGTAAGAATATCGGGATAAAAAGTATACTATGTGTTAATCCAGGTTATAAACTATCTGTATGCCGAATTTTATCCAAATCCATTCAGTAGTATTAACGTGAAAGAGTAACAAACATCCATCAATACTTACAAACTTTCGCGTTTATAATATTAGTAGGATACATCATATTATTATTGTATTGTAGAGTATCAAGTCATAACGTGGGATAGTTAACAAGTTTTTGGGATTCTGTTTCTTACCTTGTAGAGTGTGTAATACATAAGAGAGTGTTCAGCGTGATAGGCGGCGCGCCGCGGCGGGGTAAATCTCCAAAACTTATTTTTTTTTATTAATATTTGTAGATTCTTAAAAACTTGCGTGCTTCGCTAAGATTTCTTAAAAGTTTGTGTAGGCATGTTAAGATAATAAGTTTCTAATTAGAGTTACTCCAAATAATCAAAAATTATAAGGATTAATGATGTTCTTTTTAAAAACTGTTGTTGAGGATAATGATAAAATGTGGGAAAAAATATTTTCAATGTTAGGATAATGATAATTTGTTGAGAAAAATGATAAAATGATGAATTTTAATTTGTCGATAAAATATACGAGATGTGGGAACACAAAGTGGCAATGCTGCAATGCAAAAAACCTGGCACCTACTGGCTACCCCTCCCCTGTTCCGAAGAATAAACGAAACTTGGGAGCCTTATTATCATACTTGACAAAGAAAAAGAAAAAGCCGTTTTAAAAATAAAACGAATTACGAAAGTGTCAACTTTGCAAAAGAGACCAACTAAGAAAGAGCCGAGTTAAAAATGAGACGAGTTATGAAAGTGTCAACTTTGCAAAAGAGACCAACTAAGAAAGAGCCGAGTTAAAAATGAGACGAGTTATGAAAGTGTCAACTTTGCAAAAGAGACCAACTAAGAAAGAGCCGAGTTAAAAATGAGACAAGTAAGGAAAGTGTCAAGTTTAAGAAAATGACGATTTCGTCCTGAGGGATAATTCCCTCAGGACGACTTCGTCATTTTCTATTGTCAAAGTTGACACTTTCATAACTCGTCTCATTTTTAACTCGGCTCTTTCTTTGTTGGTCTCTTTTGCAAAGTTGACACTTTTCCAACTCGTCTCCCCTCCGGACGACTTTGTCATTTTCTTAAACTTGACACTTTCCTAACTGGTCTTATTTTTAACTCGGCTCTTTCTTAGTTGGTCTCTTTCTTAACTTGACACTTTTCTAAATCATATTTTTTTCAAGATTAACTAGACTGGATGCGTACAGCCCAGTTCATAAATATGTGTACACTTTAGTACCTTGTCACTTTAATCGCTTTGACAATTCGTGTATGGCAGTTTAAACAGACATTAAATAGACAAGCCAAGGTACTAAAATGTATACATATTTATAAACTCGACTGTACCTACAATAATAAAGGAGTTTACATACATCTTAAAGCGTTCCGACGTAAGGGCCAATGGGTTACCACAGCGTTGTTTCTTATGAAAACTTAAAGCAGCTGTTAATCTAAAATTATTCATTTTTAGGAAAAGTTCTTGGACAAAAGTTATTTAATATCATGTATACTTTACCCTTCTTTCGGCTTAGTACCCCCTTTCCGACTGCCGTTGTGTATAAATTTAGTCACGCACGTCATTAATGAGGGAACACAAAGTGGCAATGCTGCAATGCAAAAAACCTGGCACCTACTGGCTACCCCTCCCCTGTTCCGAAGAATAAACGAAACTTGGGAGCCTTATTATCATACTTGACAAAGAAAAAGAAAAAGCCGTTTTAAAAATAAAACGAATTACGAAAGTGTCAACTTTGCAAAAGAGACCAACTAAGAAAGAGCCGAGTTAAAAATGAGACGAGTTATGAAAGTGTCAACTTTGCAAAAGAGACCAACTAAGAAAGAGCCGAGTTAAAAATGAGACGAGTTATGAAAGTGTCAACTTTGCAAAAGAGACCAACTAAGAAAGAGCCGAGTTAAAAATGAGACAAGTTAGGAAAGTGTCAAGTTTAAGAAAATGACGATTTCGTCCTGAGGGGTATAATTTTATTACAATCCTGGTTTTAAGCGACATTTTCGCTAATCATTTAAGTACCAATCAAATGTGATTCTTATTTTAATAATAGATACACACGTTCTCGAGACATTTCCAAAAAATGAATTTGGACCCTTTTAAATATTGGCCTAGGCGGTAAGCCCATCGCCGGCGCTCTATGCTGTTGGATGTATGTAGGTAGGTATGTGCAGTTTTTAGTCCATTAGTCGCTTTTTACGAGACTGAAGAGAAGAGATAGGTTGGTAGTATTATTTTAATAGAGAGGGGTAGCTTTCCCTTTGCTACGATCCCGCCACACTTCTTTTATTCGTAATATTTGATGTTTTTGCACTCAAATATAAGGTGGATTCTAGAAACCGCAAGAAACTTCAAGGTCAAGTGTTTTAAATATTACAAAAAAAAATTGTGTTATTTTCATTTTTAAATAAAATAAGTAATTCATTTTGTGAATTTTAATTGGATAGTCTTTGAGTAGGTAGGTCCTATCTAATTTATTATAAAGCGATAAAATAATAAAAATAAACAATTAAAAATAACAATTATTAAATAATCGTTATTTTTAATGTATTATAATTATAAAACAAAATGAATTATTTAGTTATTATTAATTATTTATCGCTATCTTTAAACGTAGGTAATATTAGGGAATGTAAGGATCCATAATGTTTATTTTTAATTTTAATTTAATTTTGTACCTATAATTTAGTAGTTACTCAAACTCATGTTTAGTAAAATACCTACCTTAGTTGAAACTGTACTGATGTATGTTAAATTGTATGTAACATTTATAAACTATTTTATATTTTATGTTTCCCAAATAAAGTAAAATAAAAATAAAATAAAATATACTTAGATATTGAATAGTTGAAGAAAATAATGACCATTCCGCCACCGAGCCATATTGGTCAACACAACCGCCCGGATTACGGAGGTCGTTTGTTCGATTCCCCCTTAGGTAGTAATTTATTTTACGTTTCAATATATTTCACTTTTATACTTCATATACCTACCTACTCTCGTTACATTCTTTAGAAGCGCGTCGGTTAAGTGTAGGTAGGTATTCATGACCTGACCTTAAAAATTACAAAAAGAATTAAAATAAAAATAATTTTATTAAATTTTCAGCCCACCTTTACGATCTTCAGCCCTACCCTGATGACCACTTTGCTGAAGTCTGAGGACCGCGACCAGTGTGACTTCACGTGCCTGGAGCTGATCCTCCTGGGTGGCAGCGCTGTTCCACGGGAGCTCGTTGCTGAGATAAAGGTAATTTTAAGGATAAAGACCACTTTATTGCACAATTGCACATACACAAGCAACACACACATTGCATATAATCATAAAGCCAGTATCGGCAAAGGCGGTCTTATTGCTGAAAGCGATCTTATCCAGACAATCTTTGGTTTATGGGCCTGAGAAAGAAGATACAGGAAGTGCCCAAGTACTAATGAATAAATTGATAAATAAATATTAGATACCTATACATTTATATATAGCTGTGGTGTTTGGTACAACAATGTTAACTCCATTTTTGTAGTTTTTGTGTTTGATACATTGTTGACCTTTATAATTCCTATATTTTCAATTGGTATATAACGGGTAAATCCAAGTCCTACAGCAGTATTAGAAATAGGGTGGTCAATTAATGATACATCCACATTTCTGAGATTATGTTTAGTATAAAACTGTTAACTTGACTTATCAGATGTGGATCAGATGAATGGCTGAATTTTATTTGGTCCAGCTATGATATGTTACACTTGTCACATTTGGATATATTTGTAAAAAATGTTTCTTGAATGTTTTTGGGGAAAAGAGGGGTGTTTTGGTAAACCCGATACAAATAGAGACAGATTTAATTAAGAGGTAAAGCACCTACAGCACACAAGCGTTCCGATGAAGACATCGATTTTGTTAAAAAATTTATAAATAGCTTCCACAGAAATATATCAAGATAGCTGTCACTAGGTAGGTACTCAAAAAACCGCATTCTAAAAAAAAGTTGTAAAAACTGAATTCAACTTTGATGTATAAGTTATATGTGGATAAATTTAGAGAACATAAGGCTTCGGATAATTTGCCAGTTAGTCTTAGTGTATTTAGAAAAGCATTTTTAAAATATTTAATTCAAAATTTAAAAAGCCGTCTTACGACACTTTAATATCGTGCGATTCATTTGACCACAAACGAAGAGAAACTAAAGCTGGAAATAGAAAAATCAACATTATAAAAGATTTAATAATAATAAAATTCTTTATTAGAATAAAAACACAAATACAAAAAAGTGTGCACGCTAGAGCCTGCATAAGTTTAACATAAGTAAAACACAACTTATAAAGAAATTTAGTAATAATCTATAATTGAGTAACATTAATCTTTGCTCAGCAGTAGAACAAAAATAGGCTAAAAAAAAAGAAAGGTATGTAATTTGGAATATTAATACTAAGAGTAACTAAGTAAGTACTAATTAAGAGTAAATAATAGTTGTCTGTATCTGCTTAACCCTACGACTTAATTCTTGGGATCGGTTCAATGATACCATTAATCAGAACAACACGAAACATAAAAATGGCTTACATTAAATTAATTGTTAAATGCCTGCTAACTCTTGACAAGGTTTTCAGTCTCATAATAGGTCAAGCTTTGGAGCCATTTAGTAGTAACTGATTTGCATTTTCGCAAAGTTAAAGGGTATATATTAGGGCATGCATTTCGGAATTCTGAAATTTCGGAATCTTTTCGAAATTATAAGAATTTATCATATTCCGAAATTGACAACGTAAATTTTGGATTTCCGAAATTTTTGTAAAAACAATAAAAAAATTACTTTTTCCGCAAATAGTACTACCCTCTCGAGCCATATTAGTAAAAATTGCGTTTTTAAGCTAAATACATATCATGAAAGCCATATTCAAAACCCACTGTCCAAATTATATTTTTTAGAACTACGATAAATATATCTAAATTTCTGCGATTTTATTTCTTCTGAATTCTACATTCACTTGAATTTGATGTTTTTTTCTACACACCCAACTTTAAATTCCATACAATGGACGACGCCATGTCCATCCTTTAGCATCTCAACTGACACCCTATCATATTCTGCAACCTTTCCAGACTTCATACTTCATCTTTTATCACAGTACATTTATATCTGAAGTAGGCAGTAGTAGTACATATTTGCTTCCTCCGTCTCAAAGAAATCTTGGTTCATTCCATGTTATCTTTCATCATCTTCATCATCATCAGACGATGCTCGTCCACTGCTGGACACAGGCCTCTCCAAGAACACGCCACTGAGCACGATCCGCGGCCACTCTCATCCAGCCACCTTGCGAAGATCGTCGCTCCACCTTGTCTGAGGGCGTCCTACGCTACGCTTGCCGATACGCGGTCTCCACTCCAGAACTCGTCTTCCCCAACGGTCATCGATTCTGCGACTGACATGGCCGGCCTACTGCCACTTCAGCTTGCTAATCCGGTGGGCTATGTCGATTACCTTGGTTCTCTGCCGGATCACCTCGTTTCGAATCCGATCCCTCAGAGAAACTCAGAGTATAGCCCTTTCCATAGCCCGCTGAGCGACTTTAAACTTGTGAACCAGCCCTACCGTCAGTGTCCACGTTTCGGCTGACGCACTGATTGAAGACTTTCGTCTTTAGACATTGCGGAATTGGCGACGTTAAGACTCGACGTAATTTCCCATACGCAGCCCAGCCCAGCTGTATCCTTCTGTTGGCCTTTTTCTCGAAGATGTTTCTACCCATCTGTAAAATTTGCCCGAGGTAGACTTATTTCTTAACAACTTCCAAGAGCACTGCCTTGTATTGCAATCGGTTCCGTGACGACATGTTCGTTGAACATAACCTTGTTTTGTCCAAGTTCATCCGAAGACCGATGCGTCGAGAAGAATCAGCTAGGCCGTTCAGCATGTGTTGTAGCTCCTGCAACGTTTCGGCCATGATGACGATGTCGTCTGCAAATCGCAAGTGTGAGATGTATTCGCCGTTGATGTTGACGCCACGTCCTTTCCAGTCCAGCGTTTTAAACATATCCTCTAAGGCATTTGTGAATAGTTTTGGGGATATCACATCCCCCGTCTCACACCTCGATGTAAGTGCATATGTTTTGTCTGCTGGTTCTGTACTTGGACGGCCATAGTGGCGGCATTGTAGACATCTCAACATTTGGATATATCGCCAATCGACTTGGCATCGTTGCAGGAATTTAAGAACAGCCCAGGTCTCGATAGAGTCAAATGCCTTCTCATAGTCCACAAATGCAAGGCACTGGGGCCGATTATACTCTTCGGCCTTCTGTATAATCTGCCGCACTGTCAAAATGTGGTATATGGTGCAGTATCCTCCTCGAAACCCGGCCTGCTCCGGGGGCTGAAATTCGTCGAGTCTTCGCGCAAGGCGGTATGTGATGACTCTTGAAAACAGCTTGTAGACGTGGCTCAGGAGCGAAATGGGTCGGTAGTTCTTCAGAAGGGTCTTGTCTACTTTTTTGAAGAATAACACGACGACACTCCTACTCCACGCCTCCGGAGTTGTCTATTTATGTACTACACTGAAAACGTGCTCAATTTTCGGTCTGAGAAACCATGTTTATGTGTTGGCGCATTAGTGCGCGTGTATACAAAGGTTAAGAAACCTGATTAGAATCGTGTATTTACTTCATATAACGCAATTTAAGCTTCTGGCTCGGTTTTTCAAAATTATTGGTAAAAATTTTGTTTTTCTTCCGAAATTCAGAAATTCCGAAATTGACGGGGTTAGTTTCATAAGCAATTTCCGAAACTGAAATCTAGCGAAATTTACTTTTACTCTGTGTCTTGTGTGATGTCTTTTACGTTTACTCTGTTATAAAGTGTTGGACTGAGGAAATAATTGTGACGTCTTGCCAGTTCAATCCTACAAGGTACAGTTTTGCAGACTCGATCAGATCTACGCTTCGTCAATATAATATTACCATCAAAAGAAGTACAGCTATGTTTGCGCAAGATAATTTGTAACAAAAACATCTGTCTGACAGTCAGAGCACGGGCTTAAACGACATGACTTTAAGGACTGCTCGTTGAGCTCTTTCTAGTCGAAGGAACACGGTTTTATTTGTGCCTCCCCAAGCAGCTATACAATAGACCAATATGGGTTGTGCCAATGCATAGTAAACCATCTTTAGGGTTGCGAAATCTGCAGATGATCTTAGCTTTCGAAAAATATATATTAGCTTTCTGACTCGTGGTATTAAATAGTTTAAATGTGGGTGCCACGATAAAGTAGCATCTAACACAACCCTAAGACACTTTATGCTATGAGTACGTGCAGCTTGTACACAATCACAGTTAAGATGTTGAAGACACTTATGAGCAAAGAGTGTAAGCGTAGATGGAGGGAGTGACGACATGTTTGGTGAGAAAGTTACATATTTCGTTTTATCTAAGTTCAATGTAAGAAGATTTCCGGAGAGCCATTCCATAACGTTGCTTAAAGCATTTTGCGCACAATCACGAACATCGTGCCAATCTTTGCCATGAAGGAGCAAAACTGTATCATCAGCGTAGGTTATGATTTTACCATTAGTGAGAGAAAAACTACAGAGATCGTTAATATAGATTAAAAATAGGGTAGGTCCGAGGACACTACCCTGTGGGACACCATAATGAATAGATCTGTCCTGACTCATGCAATCGTTAATTTTGACACGTTGAGTTCGATCGCTAACTTCTAAACATTTTAAGAACGTGACCCCTAATTCCAACAGCCTCAAGCTTCTCAAGCAGGATAGGTATGGAGACAGTGTCGAAAGCGTTAGTAAGATCTAGGAATATACCTATAGTCTTTAGCTTGCTGTTTAAACACTTCGCCATTTCATCAGTCAGCTCCAGAACGGCACCTTCTGTCGACTTTCCGGTTCTAAAACCATATTGATTGTCGCTAATAATATGGTTAGTATCTAAGTAGCTAATAAGATGACGATTGAGGATTTTCTCAAAAACTTTCGAAATTGAGGTCAACACAGAAATTGGTCTGTAATTGGTCACATTGCTTTTATCTCCAGATTTATAAATCGGATGAACAATAGCTTTTTTGAAGACCTTAGGGAAGATACCAGTAGATAAACAAATATTAAAAACATGCGTGAGAACAGGGACAAAAATATTCTTAGATGCTTTGAGAATAGACGTAGGGATGTTATCCCAGCCCGCTGCAGAAGTGTTTTTAAGGCTTAGAATAGTACGTTCCACTTCTTCGTTGTCTGTGTTTAATAAAGCCATTGACGTTTCTGACTGTAGCGGAGAATAATTAAAGTTTCGAAAGAACGTTCTACTACAACTAATTTTGGAAGCTAAGTCTTTACCGATATCGGCAAAGAAATCATTAACATAGTCGATAGAGGAGGAAACAGGATCATTCGGAGACAGCAGTTCACTAGCGGAGCATGGCGCATGGCTGTTTTAATTGGAAACCTTCTAGATTGTGTCCCACGTAGCTTTGGAATTATTTTTTGCTTTTTCAAACTCACTGCGTTCGTATTCTCTTTTTAATTTTTTAAGTATGTTGTAAATTGAAATTGAAATTGAAATTATTTATTTGCATATGAATGGGGTACATGGGGGAGATGTTATTAAAGTTGTTACATTTTTACGCTTATCCCATTCAGCCAACCACGGTAGCATGCAAAAAATAGGTATATTAAAATTAAAATTTAATGCAATGCAATTAAAATTGAATACAATACAATACAATAAAATTAAATTCATAAATGGAAATAACCTAAAACAAATAAATTAATAAAATAAAAACACAACCAAAGAAACCACTTTGAGGCTGTATGGTGCAGCTCCTCTGCCTTATTTGTTCAAGAGTTCAAGGACAAACAAAAAGACTAGGTACCTAATGGTTTTCCTAAGTTTAAAACAGAAAAGAAAAGTCATACAGAGAGAGCCTAAAACTAAAAAAAAATAATACTTATTTAGATGCATTAAATGTCAAACCCTAATTAATAATAGAATTATATATCAAGTCAAAAATAAAATCACAGTCGTTAAACAATTTAAATTAGAAAATAGAATGTCAATGCGCACATTAAATCATTAAACAATTTGGTACAACAACGAAAACGATTATCAATGCAAAGAACCTAAGGCATCACAACACAAGGTACACGAATTGCAGCATATGTGTTTTAGATATTCTTGCACAGAGTAAAAGACGTGTGCGACTAGCCATCTATATAAGGCACTATGGAATTTCTTAATCGTAAGTTCTTTGATTTTTTCAGGTAGCTGATTATATATCACCATGCACATCCATAAGCAGTTTTTCTGAATTCGCGTACTCCTTGGAACAATGGCCGACACCAACCTATTTCCATCTCTTGTATTACGTGGAAAGATTTCTTTAGCTTTTTTAAAATAGTGAGTATTTTGTTTGACAAATTTGGCAATTTCAAAGATGTAAAGACATGGAAGAGGTAATACCTTTTGTTGCAGAAATTTCTATATCGCGTATATTAATTTTTAATTTTGATTCATTATTGGGTTCTTTTTTAGTATTTTTATACAATTTGTCACGATTGCGAATACAACGCAGGATTCCAGGTGTTATCCAGGGTTTAAGTATTCTTTTTCTGCTTGGAATGTTAACCAAATATGAATGTCTAGATACAATGATAGAAATAGTGTTTACAAGTGTCGTAGCTGCTTGTTCCGGATCAGTGGATTTAAAAATAGGTGTCAGATCGGTTTCTGTCAGCTCGGTTATATAAGCAGATTCATTGATTTTGAGATCTGCAACAAGAATAACAGGTGCATGATCGGTGATAAACGAGTCCAAAATTAAAGTTGTGGCTCGATTTTTTGTCTTTAGGATGACATGGTCAAGGCAGCTATTTAGACGTGTTGGAAAAGTGTGAGCTGGTAGCATGGCATGTGATGCAATGGTGTTCAGATAGAATTCAGAATTGGAGTCTGTGTTTTCCGATACAATATTTATGTTAATATCGCCTATTATACTAATATTTGGGAAATAGCTAATTGATTTTAAAGTATCATCTAAAGGGAGAGCGATATATTGCTACCACAGCAAATGTATTCGAAAATGTTACTATTAGGCTATTGCCGTCCGCTATATTAGGTGTAAGAATTGAGAAAGGATGATCATCTCTAATATAAATCACAATACCCTCATTCTGTGATCCATAATCAGATTGAAAGTAACAATATCTAGATAAAACAGGGACAGCGGGGCACTTACTCAACCAACACTCGGATAAAATTAATATATCTAGTCTTCTATCCACCCTATGTAGTAAAAGCTGTAGATTATCAAAGTTACAGGTTATGCTTCTTATATTAACTTGAAATATGTTAAGTGACCGATCGACACTATGTAAATTTTTAGAACAGTGTTCCGGAGAACAAATTAATGAATTAGATATGGTTATTTGTTCAATTTTATTCAAAATGCTAAAATTATTATTCATTAATAAATATGTTAATGAAATGAGTGCTTAATAGAGCGGGTCAGTATTTCACGCCGGCCCACCGTTTACAACTGTATAAAGCACAGGTCAGGCCGCATATGGAATACTGCTCCCATCTCTGGGCTGGAGCACCCCAATACCTACTCCTTCCATTTGACCGCATTCAACGCAGAGCTGCTCGAATTGTCGACGACGTGGTTATTTCAGGTCGGCTCGATCCACTGGCTCTTCGGAGAGACGTTGCGTCTCTCTGTATATTGTACCGTATATATCATGGGGAGTGTTCTGAGGAATTGTTCGGCTTGATCCCTGCCGCTAATTTCCTTCACCGCACTACACGCAATCGACTGTCATTCCATCCACATCACCTTGATGGATGGCGGTCTACTACTGTGCGATTTTCAAGAAATTTCTTGCCTCGAACTACAGTGTTGTGGAACCAGCTCTCGGTGTCGGTATTTCCGGACCGTTACGACTTAGGGATTTTCAAGAAACGAGCCTATTCCTTCCTTAAAGGCCGGCAACGCGCCTGCGATTCCTCTGGTTTTGCGGGTGTCCATGGGCGGCGGTGATTACTTTCCATCAGGGTCACCTGATGAGCTTGCTCGTTTGCCTCCTTCTGCTATAAAAAAAATGAGTATGGAGCCATAAAGTGTGCTCTAAAATTGTTCGGTTTACAATACGATTTTTTCCAGTACTAACTTTGCGGTGACATATCAATCTGTAATAAGTAGCTACGTGGCTAAGTTTATAACAGTAACTTATACGAGATACAAGACCTAACCCAATATGGCAATTAGAGAACCTTTCATTTATGTTTTGTGTGCAATAGAACATAGATATGTGAAAATTTGTTACTTGTTGACATATTATTTTACTTGTTACACATCGTAACCAGTACGTAGACATTTGAGCAATAACATAATTTCGAAGAAAAGATTCACCGTGACTTATTATAACAAAGTCTAGTAACATTTTAAAAAATAAATTATTAAAACCAGACAAAAAAGAAATTAAAATGTTAATATAAATAGCTAGTCATTTTTGAGCTTGGAGTTTAGTTAATTCAGCCTCGCTCGTTATTTGGATGTGGGGTGCACCCTCATTTTTGCGTAGATAAATTTTTCCTCGTGTTACCCAGCAGTATCTGTAGTCGTGAACCTTGGCAAAATCTCGCGAAAGAAAGAAAATTCTTTTCATATTCGAGGATAAGTTCTCTAATATAAACACTGGTTTTGGCGGGCCGGCTAGTTTTAAGTGCTCTGTTGTGAGTTTGCCATTCTCTTTATTATATTTTTTTAACGACTGCACTATTTTTTCTTTCTGGAGCACAGAAATGAGATCAACGATAATGGTTTTATTCTCTGGATCCTTTGTCTTAATACGGAAAATGTCCTTAACTTCGTGTTGCTGTAGTGGAGTTTTTAAAATTTTTCCAATGTTAATTACGGTATTTAAAAGAGTGCCTTTGATTCTGGTTTCGTAACCGGGATGTTTCGTATTTCTAAACACGTAGACCGTGCACCACGCTTAAATCTCTCCAATCTATCTTCAAGTCACTTTATATAAGTACTCCAAGTTATGTTTGCGATCGACTTCTAATCTATTTATTTGCTCTTTTACTGTGTCATAACTTTGAGAAAGAAAGTCAATCGACAATCTAATCTCAGAATTTTGAAGCTTTATGTCAGAAATCGCAGAGCATATTTTTTCCATGTTTGTATCCTGTTCGCTTTTAAAGGCTTGAAACATAGCTTAATATTTAAGTACCTAATGACGTGAAAACGGGTCTGGTACCTAATCCCCAATGACAAAAACCCGAATAACAAATGCCCGAACACTAAGGCCCGAAGAATCACTTGCTTGAACGCTTAAAATCTCGATGGTTCATAAGCCCGAAAACTCAAAAGCCCGAAACACAAATGCCCGAACACTATTCGCCGAAGAATCATTAGCCCTAATGCTTAAAATCCCGATCGTAAGCCCGAAAACTCTGTAAATAGATAATATCAAAATAAACAACACAGTAGCTTGTTACTTTTGGTAAACTGTGGACATCCCGGGCGCTGGCCTTTAAAATGTCTGACCACATTTTTGGGATTTATGGTCTTGAGCTGTATGTCTAAAAGTATGTACGTAGGTAACAAAATAAATACAAATTATTCTTTGAAATCAGTATATTTTCTTAATTTTCTATTGAACATTAAACAATCCTTCCTTCCATTAAACATCCTTTGACGACCTCCTTGGTCGAGTGGTTTGTACACCGGTTTTCATGGTGTCGCCATCTCTAAGGTCCCGGGTTCGATCCCCGGTCGGGTCAATTTAGAAATTATTGTTTTTCTAAATTGTCTCGGGTCTGGGTGTTTTCTATGTATAATAAGTATGTATTTAAGTATTTTAAGTATGTTTATCCGTTGTCTAGTAACCATTTAACGAGTTTCTTCGAAGCTTCTCTTGGGCTAGATAATTGGTGTGATTGTAGGAAAGATTTATTTATTTAATCCAATATCATTGAGAAAAAAAATATTTGTAGGCAATTAGAAATTGTAGAAAAATGCCAATTGAATTATCTGTAGGTATCTTACGTAAAGGACAATATTTGTGAGTGCGATTCGGACTTGTACCATCGTACATTAAATAATACTGATTTTAAAGAATAATAATTTGTATTTATTTTGTTACCTACGATACAGCTCATGCCCAGAAATCCCAAAAATGTGGTCAGGGACATTTTAAAGACCAGCGCCCCGAATGTCTACAATTCACCAAAAGAAACAAACTACTGTGTCGTTTATTTTGATATTATCTATTTATAGAGTTTTCGGGCTTATGAACGATATCGATTTGACGTCATGACGTCACAGAGCGTAGGGTTTACGCGCGCGCGCAGGGATTACGAGTTACGATTAGATTATGAATATTACGAGCGACTCGGCGGCGGGCGCTCGGTGATCGGTGCGTCGGCTCGGCGGCAACCTTTACTGCCATACGCCTAGGCGGCCTGCCTGGGAGGCGCGCCAAACGAACGTACCTAAACTGCGGAGTGACACCCCCCCTGGTATTACGAAGAGGAAAATCAGTCGATTTGGGAAAGGCTGCAAAATTGGCTTACAACAAGCCTTTATCCATAGACACCAAAAGATATTTTGGATCTACTTCCTTATCGATTCAATTTTTATAAGAACCTAAAAGTAACTAATGCTCCACAATCAAACAATGAAGGCGATAGTGAAGAAAACTGTGAATAAATGAATGTACCTACTTAACTTAAAATAAAATTACATACTTTAAAGTTTTCTAAAACAACTGTTTTATTTTATATACCACTGCAATCGCAATCGAGGTATTCCTCGAAGCGCTCCCATTTTGGAGCGCTCCCAACGAAGCGCCCCAAAACTATTTCTCGAAGCGCTCCTTTCAATAACTGCTAATAAAAGGAGCGCTTAACAATTAAAAATATTGACTTTTTATTCCTCGAAGCGCTCCCACGTTGAAAAATAGGGAAGAGAATGAAGTAAACGTAATATATGATATCGATGATCTTTTAAAACTCATTTGTGCATCATCACGAACACTCTAATGTGTTATGTATTTATACGATAAGGGATATTAATAAATAAAACGCAAACATATACTCGTAATGTTTAATCACACTTTGCGGTCCAAATCAAAAAACCCAATGTCTGACTGCTTGTGATGATTTTATATAGTGCTTAAAGATTATCAATATTTTTTTTAGTACTAAGGTTTATTTAAATTATAAGACCAAATGCCTGATTGCCTGTGATGATTGTAAACACACACAATAAATAAAAATAATATAATTTTTACTTAGACAACTGTTTTAATTTTGACTGTACCTAACTGTCAAAGAGAGTGGTCGGGATCAGACCGGAATTAAATAATAATAATATCCAGCAAGGGATCAGATTACTGGATTAACCCGGAATAACTCGTCATAGTAAAGGGGCTGTCTTTATTCTGTCATACTTTCAATATCATAACGTTAAAGTCATTTATAAACATATCAAAATATACATTTTTAAAACAATATTTATGATAAAACAACGCAAAGTATTAACGTTATTATAATTATTGTGTAGTAGAGGGGTGTAACGGGGTTCTATCTTAGACCAATCGGAGCCCAAGTCAACCTCTCCTGCTCGTGGTGCATCCTGCCGAATAACGAACGAGGCTCTGGCGACCGATCGATGGCGGGATAACCGTCACAGCCCATGCGTAGCTTAATAAGTGCACAGACTGTTGTCGGGCAGCAGCGACACCGGTGCGATAAGCTACGCACTGCGATTGCCAACCCGCATGCCCAGCGTGGCAATTATGGGCAAACCCTCCATGGCGACACAAAAAAGACCACGGCCCCCAGTTCCCGGCCGCCCTGCTATTCCTGATCACGGCGGCGGTCACGGTAACGGCAGGATAGGGGTGCGAAGAATTCCTGGGTTATAAAAGGCCGCTATAAACAACTGACCCTGGCGACGTATAACGGACGCACGCTACGGCTAGACGAGCACCTGGCGCAACTCGAAGAGGAACTCGGAAGGATTAGGTGGCATATCCTTGGGTTATGTGAAGTCCGAAGAGAGGGGGAGGACACTGTTACCCTTAGATCGGGTCACCTCATGTACTTCCGAGAGGGAGACCAGCTATCCCAAGGTGGCGTAGGATTCCTGGTAGATAAAGCCCTCTGTGACAACGTTGGGTTGCGTACCTCGTAATTAAACTAACCGAGAGGTATTGCCTCAAGGTTGTGCAGGTTTACGCACTGACCTCAACACACTCGGACGAAGAAGTGGAAGATATGTTTGGAGACATATCCAAGGCCTTACACTTTACCACCAAGGCCCACTATAATGTTGTCATGGGGGACTTCAACGCTAAAGTGGGAGTACAGAATCGCGACGAATCGGTAGTAGGATCTTATGGTTTTGGCAGCAGGAATCATAGGGGGCAGATGCTTGTCAACTTCCTCGAGCGGGATGGACTTTTCTTGATGAATTCGTTCTTCAAGAAACAACCCCAACGGAAGTGGACTTGGCGGAGCCCCGATACTATGACAAAAAATGAGATCGACTTCATCATGACGGATAAGAAGCACATATTCATAGACGTCTCAGTGATCAACAGGTTCAATACCGGCAGTACCACCGACTTGTACGAGGCTTGAACAACTTTAAGCTTGCACACGTTCGCTTGATGAAGTCCAGGCTCCGTCCTTATCTGCTCCAAACCATCATGGGATCTGAAACGTTCCAGTCAAACCTCGAGAACCGATTCGCTGCCGTGGAAACCAGAAATGCTGTTGACGTTGACCAGGCTCTCGAAAACGTGTCTGAAATCCTCAGGGAAGAAGGTTTGAGATTTTATGAAGTTCAGCGTAAAAGCAGGAAGTCAAAGTTTTCGGAAGAAACGCTCAGGCTTATGAAGAGACGGCGCGAAGACCCACCTGTCACTTCGTCTGACCAACGGGCCCTCAACAAGAAGATTGGCAAAATGGTGCGATATGACCTCCGATGCTCCAATACACGCTCGATTAAACGAGTAATTGTGCAGAATCGGGGGTCTAAAGTGTTTGTCCAGTCTCTTGGTAGAAACCACCTGACGAAGTTGACTACGGCCAGCGGAGCAGTCGTTGCTTCGAAGCCAGACGTCCTTTCGGAAATAGAAAACTTCTATGGCCAGCTATACGCCTCGCATGCATCTCAACCTGAAAAAATGAGGAAACCAGAGCCACGTTGACCCGCCACTTTACCGAAGACTTGCCAGAAATCAGCCTAGGCGAAATTGAGTTGGCTCTTGGACAGCTTAAAAACGGAAAAGCCCCAGGTGAAGACGGTGTTACATCTGAGCTGAAAGCAGGCGGTAAACCTATGTCAAAGGTGCTCCAATACATCTTTAACACCGTTCTCTATGATGGGAGAACTCCGGAGGCGTGGAGTAGGAGTGTCGTCGTGTTTTTCTTCAAAAAAGGAGACAAAACCCTTCTGAAGAACTACCGACCCATTTCGCTCCTGAGCCACGTCTACAAGCCGTTTTCAAGAGTCATCACAAACCGCCTTGCACGAAGACTCGACGAATTTCAGCCCCCGGAGCAGGCCGGGTTTCGAGGAGGATACGGCACCATATACCACATTTTGACAGTGCGGCAGATTATACAGAAGGCCGAAGAGTATAATCGGCCCCTGTGCCTTGCATTTGTGGACTATGAGAAGGCATTTGACTCTATCGAGACCTAGGCTGTTCTTAAATCCCTGCAACGATGCCAAATCGATTGGCGATATATCCAAGTGTTGAGTCTCTACAATACCGCCACCATGGCCGTCCAAGTACAGAACCAGCAGACAAAACATATCCACTTACATCGAGGTGTGAGACAGGGGGATGTGATATCCCCAAAACTATTCACAAATGCCTTAGAGGATATGTTTAAAACGCTGGACTGGAAAGGACGTGGCATCAACATCAACGGCAAATACATCTCACACTTGCGATTTGCAGACGACATCGTCATCATGGCCGAAACGTTGCAGGAGCTACAACACATGCTGAACGGCCTAGCTGATTCTTCTCGACGCATCTGTCTGCGGATGAACTTGGACAAAACCAAGGTTATGTTCAACGAACGTGTCGTCCCTGAACCGATTACAATACAAGGCAGTGCTCTCGAAGTTGTTAAAGAATACGTATATCTCGGGCAAATTTTACAGATGGGTAGAAACAACTTCGAGAAAGAGGCCAACAGAAGGATACAGCTGGGCTGGGCTGCATATGGGAAACTACGTCGGGTCTTTACGTCGCCAATTCCGCAATGTCTAAAGACGAAAGTCTTCAATCAGTGCGTCCTACCCGTCATGACATACGGAGCCGAAACGTGGACACTGACGGTAGGGCTGGTTCACAAGTTTTAAGTCGCTCAGCGGGCGATGGAAAGGGCTATGCTCGGTGTTTCTCTGAGGGATCGGAATCGAAACGAGGTGATACGGCAGAGAACCAAGGTAATCGACATAGCCCACCGGATTAGCAAGCTGAAGTGGCAGTGGGCCGGCCATATCAGTCGCAGAACCGATGACCGTTGGGGTAGACGAGTTCTGGAGTGGAGACCGCGTATCGGCAAGCGTAGCGTAGGACGCCCTCAGACAAGGTGGAGCGACGATCTTCGCAAGGTGGCTGGCAAGAGCTGGATGAGAGTGGCCGCGAATCGTGCTCAGTGGCGTGTTCTTGGAGAAGCCTATGTCCAGCAGTGGACGAGTATAGGCTGATGATGATGATGATGATGATGAGATTTTTCCGCAAAGTGTGATTAAACATTACGAGTATATGTTTGCGTTTTATTTATTAATATCCCTTATCGTATAAATACATAACACATTAGAGTGTTCGTGATGATGCACAAATGAGTTTTAAAAGATCATCGATATCATATATTACGTTTACTTCATGCTCTTCCCTATTTTTCAACGTGGGAGCGCTACGAGAAATAAATTATATAGCCTCAGAATTCGAATACAGAACAAATTAATAAAACGCACAGAGCTGTGTCACAACTTGTGACTCACAAGTCTTAGTCACAACAGATATATATATATATATATTTATAGTGTACTAGCGGCCGCCCGCGGTTTCACCCGTGTGGTTCCCGTTTCCGTGTGAATATCCGGATAAAAAGTATCCTATGTGGTAATCCAGGTTATAAAGTATCTGTATGCTGAATTTCATCCAAATCTATTCAGTAGTTTTTACGTGAAAGAGTAACAAACATCTATCCATACTTACAAACTTTCGCGTTTATAATATTAGTAGGAAATTAGTAGGAAGTAGGATAGGATTGTGGCTGTGTGGTGGCAGCTCATTAGGGATTACCAACCCATCTCTTCCCTTGGGTGTTGTGCAAGGCGACTAACGGACGAAAGACTGCACCTACGTCCAACAGCATAGAGCGGTGATGTGCTGACACCTATCACGCTGAACACATGCGCAGTTGCAATTTGGTGAAACGTGGACTATGGCAGAGGACTGCTTCTGCGGTCCTCATTGCTTTGTCTCTGACTAACCCTTTGGGGATAATGGTCGTGAAAGTTTGTATGTATGTCTTCTGTTGATTTCAGCAACTAGCTCCGGACGCAGAGGTGATCAACACTTATGGCATGAGTGAGCTGACCACCACTGGATTCCATGGCGATAATCCTCCGCCGGGGTCATGTGGCAAGCCCATAGGGTGCTTTCAATATCGTGTAAGTCCTACCATTGATCCTACCCGTATACATTTTGTCGTATCGTATCAACGGCATTGATGCAGGCCGTCATGAATGGGTGCGCTTGTTACCGTGCTTGTTCCACTTTGAGCGCTCTCGTTATTTTGGACTGCATCGGCTGCTTACCATCAGGCAGGATGTAGTCACTATGACGTAATATTTAAAAAAAAAACAGAAAAAAAGAGTGTTCTTTGTAATCTTACAAAGAACACTTTTTTGCCCTAGCTGCTGATTTCTTTTTATTTAGACTTCTGATTCTGATAATAAGAACGTAAAAATGATAAGGTGTTTAAGCTCCTATCGCTCAACGATGTGCGGAGGCTCGGGCTCGGGCTCCACATTTTTAGTTGGGATTGTCAACAAATGATCAATATATTTAATTGCGTCAGATACCGTCCTTTAATGCCACCATTATTAAAAAAGCGCTTAATCGGATGTAATTGTGATTCTTGTGCGCGCCATCACAACATAAGCCGTCTAAGCAATAGGATTGGCATTTTATTAATGAGAATCGAAAAGAATCGGGAATCGATTCTTACTAATTTAAGAATCGATTCTCACAGGACATAAAAGAATCTGTTTTTCCCGGTTATTTTGAAATCGGTTTCATGCCCTAGATAAGAGCGACTACGCATTTCGGTTTCTCTTAAAAAACTTCCAAGATAAAAAATTTACAAATCTTATTTTTTTTGGTAGGTAGGTTGCCTACTACGCGAGGGTTGCATTTTAGTTTCTAAAAGCGGGTTGTATAGCATTGGTACAGAACCCATCCAAAATTAAAAATAAAAATAGTGTTAAGAGGGAAGAAGAGAGGGGAAGGAGGAGGAGAGGAGGAGGATGAAGGGAGGGAAGTTAAGAGGGTTTATGCATTTCTGTTTTCAAAAAATTTCCTATAGTTCAAAATTTTACCAACATTCTTTTTTTGGTAGGTCGTAGGATTTTATAGTGGATACCAAGGATGATGCATTTTAGTTTTCAAAATGCTTCTTTTGGTACAGAGCGGTGGAAAGATGTTTCCCTTGAATTTAAAAACAACTATTCTTCCATTTTAGTTGATCAATGTGGAAACACAAGAAGACATCTTCGAACCTAACGTGCCTGGTGAGTTGTGGCTGAGAGGGCCTGGCATTTTTAAGGTAATAAGTTTTACATACATACATATTTAACATTATTTTAACTTTATTCCCTTGTTAAACAATCGAAAACCAATGGACTAGTTCAACATACTGTGATACTGCGCCGGTTAGAGAGTGAAACTTGATTTTTTGACAAATACTTGAATAATAACCGTGTCGCGTAGGAATGAAAGGATACTACCACCCCTCTCCCTTTGGGTGTCGTAAAAGGCGACTAACGGATTAAAGACTACACATACATCGAACAGCATAGAACGGCGCTCGAAATGGGCTCACCGCCTGCCACGCTGAGCACATGTGTGTCGCTATTTGGTAAAAAGTGGGTGGAGGAGTGCTTTTGCTGTCCTCATTGCCTAGTATCTGACTAACCCTTCGGGGATAATAGTCGTGACTATATGTATGTATGTACCTATGTATTTAAATAATTTTAGGAGTATTACAACAATCCCACTGCAACCGAAGAGACTTTCGCCGAAGACCGCTGGTTCAAGACTGGAGACATTTTCTACAGGGACGAGAACTTTAATTACTTCTTCGTGGAACGCATCAAGCTTCTGCTCAAATATAAGGGATATCAGGTTCATGCACTTTGCTCATTATTTGTATGAGAAATCTAATTAAATCATGTTTTGATTCACGTTAAAAATGTGCTCATACTGCTTTCCAAAATAGACATGACCAGTCATGCAGTAATACATCTTCGCGAGTTTTAGCGTAAGGGCTCTTGCTAAAACCAAGCTTAACCTACTGTTATTGTCAGATTATAGTCTACTAGCTCATGCCCGCGGCTTCGCTCTGTTATATCCGTGATTAGTAAAGGGTTGTGCTGACAAAGAATGCTTTGTCAGCCCTCTCTGCAAGATTGTATCCTTCCGTTAGAACTGGGAGACTGGCCGACTAGTTAACCGGTAACCTTTGTCTAATACACTCCCGTGTAACTGAAATAATCAAAACTAATGTTTGTTTTAAAAAAATTAAGAAACATTCTTGATTTCCGGTGTCTTAAGACTGTCTACTATGCTCTAGCTCAATCCGTACTTTCGTATTGCATTACTTCTTGGGGCAGCTCTGGCAAAACACGTTGTTGAGATTGGAGCGAGCCCAAAGAGCTACCATAAAAGTCTTAACTAAAAAACCCCGTCCTTTACCCTACCACTTCCCTGTATTCACTATTTCAAGTCCCAACGGTGAGGCAATTGTTTATTCTTCACACTATCTTACGTAAGCACTCCAATATCCCCTACGACCCCATAACAGCAAACTCTAAGCGCAGAAATGACAACATCTGGGAAATACAATTCCGTCGTACCACTGTTGCCAGTCGCCACTTTTATTTTATAAGCTCTGCATTATACAACAAAATAAATAAAGTTATCAGTATTTATCCTCTAACGCTAATTCAATGTAAGAAAAGAATCCGCATTTGGCTTTCTACTCTATCTTACGAGGACACAGAATGACTTATGAAGTCCGTCGAATAAACTTGCAATAGAACACACACATACACATATACACACACACACTCACACACAAACACACACACACACACACACACACACACCCCTGTTTGTACAGACGGCCTTTTGAGGACTATGGTTTTATATGACCCATCCGAGGACTCTCTCAAAAACCATGTTAATGACCTTGTATTGTTACTTTAAAACGATAGAAAGAAACAGAAAACACTTTGTTAATGATCAGGTCTATTTGTCTAACGTTATTGCAGCATTTTATTTATTAACTTTTCTTGACCAATGCGTGGACTGATTATACACTGCCAACGCTTGTGGAGACATCTTTCCGAGGACGTCTGTGTGTACCTTTCGAGGACCCAATCGCCTGACTACACATGGCAATCCGGGGACTCATTTTCACACACTTTCTCTTGAATCTAATACAATTCGAGGACCGTGTGTTTGACTGTACAGAAACAATATGAGGACGTTTTTCCGAGTCCCGCATGTACAAAGCGAGGACCACTAATGTGTAAACATAACATGTTTTAAGTACCATTCGAGAACATTTATTTTGTAATTAACATTCGATGTGGCCCTGATGTACATAAGCTCTTTACTTGACCGGACCTGATTTATGTTAAGTGATGATAAGGCATGTGAAATCGCGTTATTCCCGGTATCCTTAACCACTAAGGAACTGGCTATCTTACCTCGAACTGCTGATAACATTGTTGTTATGGCGACGCGACATACTAAGATAAGTTGGTGGTAGCTATAGCCAGGCGGACTTAGAACAAGGCCTACTGTTCCGTCTGGCGAGTTATAGGAGGTTGTGATGATGGAAGGTTCCATGGTGATGGTTAATAACGACTGCGTCTCCTTATGTGATGTTGTATATTTATAATGCCTACATTGTAACTAACTTATTGTCTCTAAAACATACAAGACGATTTATACTACGTAGATATTGGAGGGAGGATGCCGTCTTATCTTTATCGGATCTACACGCGTTTAGGAATGCGCTTACAAACTCTTTAACCATACGTGAGGATAATTAATTATGTGGCGACGCAGGCCGCCACACCTACCACTAACCAAACCGAGCACAGTTAGTACCCCCGCTGGGAATCGAACCTGGGACCTCATGGTTTAAGGTCTTACCGCTAGACCACAGAGGCGGTTAAAATTACTAAAAATGTTGATATTTTTTATGAGATGGTATGATATTCTACCACCAGTTTTACCGCTACCATCTTATCTAAGTATGTCGCCATGACGACTATGTTATCAGCATTGTTGTTTTCTACATTGCGAACTTATGCATATGCTTTCGTCGTAGTGATTGTAAGTTGACTACGGCTAGGTACCTAACCACCAACGTTGTTATATATTTTGTACAATAGCCAATTATTTGGTTCCATAAGTTACCATTGAAGTCTATTATATACATATTGTATTTTGTATCTATATATATATATTATATGACCTGGTATATGATGAGTATGTATTGTATTTTATGACCTGGTAACGACATTTTTTTTGTAAATGTCGTTACTTCTATGCGCTATGGTTTTTTGCGCCCGTTCTTTGAAACAGTTAAAAAATTATGTCCTGAATTGGTGGAAGGTTAAAAAGATTTACACGATTTAAAGTAATTATTAATTGAGTTTATTAAATAAATATATTTTGACTATGACTTTATAATCTTTTGTCCAATGATAGGTACGAAAACCAGCTACTTTTCTTCGTACTCAACATAATAATCATCACAATATGGGTACTGTCGGTCATTGAGGAGTTTCATAGGGTATCTGTGAAGTCTGTGATCCTTTGCTCATTGATAGTTACTTAATCAGCTACTTTTCTTCGTACTCAACATGATAACCAATCACAATATGTGCACTGTTGGTCATTGAGGAGTTTCATATGGTATCTGTGAAGTCTGTGATCCTTTGCTCTTTGATAGTTACTTAACCAACTACTTTTCTTCGTACTCAACATAATAATAAATCACAATATGTGTACTGTCGGTCATTGAGGAGTTCTATATGGTATCTGTAAAGTCTGAGATCTTTTGCTCATTAATAGTTACCTAACCATTTACTGCTCTTCGTACTTAATATGATAAGTCATGACGATATGTGTACTGTTGGTCATTGAGGAGTTCCATATGGTATCTTTGAAATCTGGGATCCCTTGCTCGTTGAAAGTTACCTAACCAGCTACTTTTCTTCGTATTCAACATAATAATCAATCACAATATATGTATTGTTGGTCATTGAGGAGTTCCATATGGTATCTGTGAAGTCTGGGATCCTTTGCTCATTGATAGTTACTTAACTAGCTACTTCTTCTCCAACTTAACATGATAATTAATCACAATATGTGCACTGTTGGTCATTGAGGAGTTTCATATGGTATCTGTGAAGTCTGTGATCCTTTGCTCTTTGATAGTTACTTAACCAACTACTTTTCTTCGTACTCAACATAATAATAAATCACAATATGTGTACTGTCGGTCATTGAGGAGTTCTATATGGTATCTGTAAAGTCTGAGATCTTTTGCTCATTAATAGTTACCTAACCATTTACTGCTCTTCGTACTTAATATGATAAGTCATGACGATATGTGTACTGTTGGTCATTGAGGAGTTCCATATGGTATCTTTGAAATCTGGGATCCCTTGCTCGTTGAAAGTTACCTAACCAGCTACTTTTCTTCGTATTCAACATAATAATCAATCACAATATATGTATTGTTGGTCATTGAGGAGTTCCATATGGTATCTGTGAAGTCTGGGATCCTTTGCTCATTCATAGTTACCTAACCAGCTACTTTTCTTAGTACTCAACATAATAATAAATCCAAATATGTGTACTGTCCGTCATTGAGGAGTTCCATATGCTATCTGTGATGTCAAGGATCCTTTGCTCATTGAATGTTACCTAACCAGCTATTTTTATTTGTATTCAACATAATAACCAAATATAATATGTGTACGGGTATGGGTCTTTGAGGAGTTCTATAGGGTATCTCTGAAGTCTGTGATCCTTTGCGAATTGATAGTTATATAAGCAGCTACTTTTCTTCGTACTCAACATAATAATCAATCACAATATATGTACTGTTGGTGATTGAGGAGTTCCATATGGTATCTGGGAAGTCTGGGATCTTTTGCTCAATGATAGTTACTTAATTAGCTACTTCTCTTCGAACTTAACATGATAACTAATCACAATATGTGTACTGTTAGTGATTGAGGAGTTCCATATGCTATCTGTGAAGTCTGGGATCCTTTGCTCATTGATAGTTACCTAACCAGCTACTTTTTTTCGTACTCAACATAATAATTAATCGAAATATGTCTACTGTCGGTCATTGAGCAGTTCCATATGCTATCTCTGATGTCTGGGATCCTTTGCTCGTTGAATGTTACCTAACCAGCTACTTTTCTTTGTATTCAACATAATAACCAATCATAATATGTGTACTGTTGGTCTTTGAGGAGTTCTATAGGGTATCTCTGAAGTCTGTGATCCTTTGCGCATTGATAGTTACATAAGCAGCTACTTTTCTTCGTACTCAACATAATAATCAATCACAATATGTGTACTAATGGTCATTGAGGAGTTCTATAGGGTATCTCTGAAGTCTGTGATCCTTTGCTTATTGATAGTTACTTAACTAGCTACTTTTCTTCGTACTCAATATGATAACCAATCACAATATGTGTACTGCCGGTAATTGAGGAGTTTCATATGGTATCTGTGAAGTCTGAGATCCTTTGCTCATTGATAGTTACCTAACCAGCTACTTCTCCTCGTACTCAACATGATAACCAATCACAATATGTGTACTGTCGGTCATTGAGGAGTTCCATATGGTATCTATGAAGTCTGGGATACTTAGCTCGTTGATAGTTATCTAATCAGCTACTTTTCTTCGTACTCAACATAATAATCAATCACAATATATGTACGTCGGTTATTAAGGAGTTCCATAAGGTATCTACGAAGTCTGTGATCCCTTGTCTACTCATAGGTACCAGCTACTTTCTTTGTATTTAATACAATAACCAATCACAACTTGATCATTCGTCATTGAGGAGTTTTGTTGCCTGTCGCCAAGGGTCTTCATCATATTTTAAATGTAACGATTATAACCTATCTATACAAAAAAATCATCCAAATCAGTTTAACCTGAAAATACATTAAAGAAACATAGTATATACAACCGAATTGATAACCTACTCCTTTCAGAAGTCCGTTAAAAATATTACACAGCATCACATACATTGCTCTGATTCTGCATTGACCCAGCCGGGAATCGAACCTGGGACCTCAGAGATGGCGACATAAGAGTCCGCCGGCGTGCGAGCCACTCGACTAGAGCGGTCGTCAATAATGAAGATTGAACTAAAAGTTATGATCGTCTATTTAAAAAAAATAGTAAATAAATTTTTGAAGTTATTATTAAAAATAAAGATTAAAATGATGTTGACAATGTACGAAAAGCTAAAAAAGCATTCGGTAGGTGCTAGGTACCAGTCATCACACCACTCTCCTCATCAATCTAGGGCATTCTAGGGCATTGATCAGACAAAAAAAAACGTTCACTTGATAGAAATTTCACACGCCCAACGATTTTATTTTTTTGTCTGATCAATGCCCTAGAATGATGAGGAGAGTAGTTTGATGACTGGTACCTAGGACTTACAGAATTATGTTTTAGCGTTTAGTGCATTGTCTACATCATTTTAAACTTTACTTTTAATTTTAATTTTGTTATAACGATTTAAAAAGAATGAAAAGTATATCATACTTCTCATTCTTTTTATTCATTCAACTTGCCCTTTCATTTGATATCCATCACCCATATTGAAACAAATATGAAATCTGGCATTTCCGGCGGCCATCTTAGATTTTAAAATATATCAATACTTTTAAACAGAAAAAAAAATTTGCCTGCCATTTTGTTGGCGGCCAAATTGGATTTTAATTTTTTTCATAGTGTAATCTATTCTACTAGGCAAGACCTTTTATTAAATACCCATATTGAAGGGGTTGTCATAAGAAAAATGAACCTGCTGTTTTTTTGACGGCCATATTGGATTTTCATTTTATTTCATAGAGAACTCTGTTCTACTAATCAAGCCCTTTCATTTGATACCCTTATTGAGGATGTAGTGATAAAATATGTAATCCGCCATTTTGTAGCGGCGGCCATCTTAGATTTACAATGATAACAAATGAATTACTTAAATTATATTCTTATTAGAACTAAAGGTGCGTACCAAATTTCAGATCAATCCGTCAACAAGAAGTGGGTCTAATTTTAATGACTAGATTTGACCCAAAGAAATAAACAGGGCAAGCTAAATAAAACCGTTTAAAATTAAAGAAAAAATGCTTTTTATAAAATAATAATTTAAACCTGATAAGAAAAATATCATTGTATAAGTACCTACATTGCAATCTGTAACGAAAATTAACCATATTCGTCTACGTCACAATAATCCCATATCGTGAGATAGATACATTACCTATTATTAGTAAGTATTAAAGTTATACTAGCACAAAAGTACTCGTCAAGACGATTCAAACGAGCCCATACTCGATGGGGTTATGTTGTTTAATTACTGAGTTGCTATGGCCATCTTCCAGCTCTATCATCAGACCCTGGTTACCATCTAGCACAAAAGTACTCGTCAAGACGAAACAAACGAGCCGAGACTCGATGAGGTTGCGTCGTTTCTTTACTGAGTTCCTATGACCATCTTCCAGCTCCATCATCAGATCAGACCGTGGTAACAATCTAAAAACCAAGTACTCATCAAGACGAATGAAACGAGCCGAAACTCGATGGGGTTGCGTCGTTTCATTACAGAGTGGTCATAGGACCACCTTCCAGGTCCATCATCAGACCGTGGTTACCATTGCAAGACAAACTACTCGTCAAGACGATTCAAATGAGCCCAAACTCGATGAGATTGTGTCATTTCTTTGCAAAGTTCCTATGGCCACCTTCCAGCTCCGTCATCAGATCAGCACCATGTCATCATAATATTGCATTGTCACGCGATTTACACTTGTATGCAAAATTTCAGCTCTATCGGTAACCGGGAAGTAGATGAAATTTAATTTGCAAACGGACAGGTGAAACTAAATAAAAGCTTGTAAAAATACTTACTTTGCTTACGTTCTTACAAAACAAAGACGGAAAAACAACACTCTTTGATCACGACGTGAAAATGTATCCATATTAGACATGGGCGCCGAGTAAAAAAAATCCAGCGGCGGCGCGCCTTAAAAATATGCTCGGCGGCGGCGTGAAGCCGGCGGCGTGGGATTTTTGAAGTCGTTTTTGGTTATGTAATTAAAGGTAGAAATAAGAGTGATAAATAAAACCAACACTTCAAAAAGATTTCAAAAACAAAACATTATATCGTGGCTGTTGAGCGAAAAGTTACTAAGTAATTAAAATTGATAATGGAGTTCCTCCATGCGTCGTGTTCCTCAATGCTGAGGGTCGTGACGTCCCTTCTGCATCACTTTCTCTCTGTTGGTTTTCCTCCATCTGTTTCTGTATCTGGCGGTCTGGAGGGCGCTGTGAACTGAAGATAGATAGATAGATAGATAGAGGCCGTTTCCCGTCTTTGCCGATCGCTATGAGCTTCTCGCTATGAGTTTGTCACCGTCTTTCCTTGCAATGTGACCAAAGTATTCGAGAATTTTGCGTAGACATCCGAGGATGACAGCCGCGAGGAGATTTTGAGTTTTCGCAATATAGAGACGTTAGTCCGAAATGCTGTCCAAGGAATACGGAACGGAGGAGCATCTTTCTCCAGCACCACATCTCAAAAGCGTCAATGCGTTTGCGGTCTGCAACTTTTAGTGTCCAAGTCTCAGCGCCGTATAAAAGATCGAGAAGACACGAATCCGTACCAGACTGGTTTTGGTTTTTTCGGAAATATTGCGATCTCTCCAAGCTGAGACATGGCGCTCTTAGCCATGCCAATTCTCCTGCGCACTTCCTTCTCGCACGAACCATCGTTACTGATGTTGGAACCCAGGTATATAAAGTTTTCCACTATTTCTAAGTCCAATGCGCCAGTGAGTTCCAACTTCTCAGATCTATAATAGGCGAAATCCGAACTGGCAGTCACTGAGGAGATCATTGGTCTCAAGGTATGCCAGCAGCCGAGAGTTCAGTACACGTTCCGTATTCTTGCAGAGTATGGACTTGACTGAAATCGTCTTACAGTAAGATGGATCGGCACGGCTACCTTTTTGGGCACAGGCTGCACATTAGCCAGCTTCCACGACTGAGGAACTAGACGAGTCTCAAGTTAGAGGCGATACAGGTGTGTTAGAACAGTAGACAAGTTAGGTGCACACTTACGTGGGACTATGGCCGGGATTCTATCAGGACCACTAGCCTTATTCACGTTAGAGTACGGAGAGCTTTGAGTACCTCTTTGCTGCTGATGTGAGGTTCTCCCATGGAGAGGTCGGCTATAGGCAACTTAGGTGGAACCTTGCTAGCGACTTCCAGACGTGAGTTCTTTGCAAAAAGAGTGGAATTACCTTCTCAGCTGCAGTGTGGGCAAGTGAGCCGTCAGGCTTTATCAGCGGTGGAAATAAAGATAATTCCAAATTTTTCGCACCCATTTGTATTACCTATAGCTCAGGCTAAGAAAGCTGACGGGGTTCCGGTTACAGTTACAGCAGTGTGCCCCAACATTTCTAAGATACTATGCCAACACGTTGGAGTGGACGTCTTAACGTTAGGCACGTTCGCGAAGTCCCCAAACAAAGGGCGTTCTTCTGATTCTTCTCCCTCTTGATCGGAAATAGGGTCGTCTTCGTCCTCATCGAGCACCTGAGCTGACGCCCCGCGCGGCGCCCGCACGGCCCATATGAGTGAAGAATAAACTGAGATTATTGTTACAAGCCAGCCAGTTAACCCACCAACCCGCATTGGGCCACCGTGGTGGGTTATGGCCCAATATCCCCACGTGCTATTGTTCACGTGGGAGGCCTGTGCCCAGTAGTGTGACGTGTATAGGCTGTTAATGATGAATGATGATTGTTACAAGAGCCTTCTCATTGGAACAGTCTAGTCGGCGCGAAATTTTGAACAGTCGGCGGCGGCGGCGGCGCGCCATACCTAAACGGCGGCGGCGAGCCACGGCGGCGCCCATGTCTAATCCATATGAGGACCTAAATACACACTGTCAGGTACTGACACCAATACGAGGTCTTGAGTGTAAAATTTACACATAAGTCCTCACACAGTACAACAAACATGAGTGGAGTGTATAGCGAGTGTGTACAAATCGATAGTGGCGCCGCCTAGTGTTCACACTCTGTCGGTGTGTGAACCAAAATTTTCAAGACCAATCCGAGGATTCCTTGACTTTTCTTTATTAAGTATACAGGAAGGTTCACAATCGCACGTAGAGTACGATGCCGTAGTCAAGTCAAACCGAGGACTCACGAAAAAGTCCTCGGATTGAAAACGTCCTCGGATGTGCCTTGTGTATTCAGGCCCACGTCCTCGTATAGTACTTAAAACAAACACACACACACACACACACACACACTCACACACGCACACACGCACACACGCACACACGCACACTCACATACACAAACTTTTATTGTAGGTACCTAGTTATGTTTAAAAGGTTAATAATTGTAAACTGTATGTATAAATACTGCCCTACCTCTGATACTCTTTGTGGGCGGGCGTTGTTATGCTACACAGTTTTTAAGCTTAACCGGATAACATCGTTTAAAAATGTTATATTTGAAACCATTTATCGTTCAATAAACAAATTTTATTATTATTTATTATTAAAAGTAGCTGAGAATCGTCTTCAGGGCCCCATTGAAGTCTGAACCAAAAAGCGTAACAAACTAACAAATAAACTCACATTCGCATTTAGGTATAATTTATTTGTTACAATCTGAACAGTTTGTATTTATCAAATTATTCGTTAATGAGTTTCAGTCGAATCCTAATATAAAATTCGTAATTTCAATAGCTTTACTTTACTATTCCCAGATATCCCCTGTTCAAATAGAAGCCGTGATTCGTCAGCACCCAGGCGTGTCGGATGTGGCCGTGACGGGTGTGAAGGACCCCGAATGTGGGGATCTACCGGTCGCATGTGTGGTGGCGCGACCCGGGTATGAAGTCACTGCGCAAGACATCAAAGATTTAGTGAAAGGTAACTTACTAAGGACTTAGTCAATTGCAATTATATACCAATACCTGCCTATGCCTACTTACCCATATATTATTACGTGAAAACGTTAATTCCTTGTTTCTAATGGTTATACTTATCCGTTGACTCAATCCGGCTCGAAGGACCAACACGTTGCCCATCAATTGTTCATTCATGACATGGATATAAGTTCTTAAGATGAATACATTGTTTATTGGCTAGATTACTCTACTGAGATTTAATGCTTCCGTTAAGATGTAAGACTTTACTGAACCCTCACACTTAGGTACTTATCTTGAAAATATGTTCCACCATCATTTATATATTTAATGTTCGGCAAAACAAAACAGTACTATTCTTCACTTTCCCGCTTTGATGTCTGTGCAAAGAAGTTATGCAAATATGGTTATAATAGAAAACTAAAACATAATCCTGTTCTTTATCTTTCAGAGTCGCTGTCTGATTCAAAACAGCTAAGAGGCGGTGTGATATTCTTGCCCGAGATACCTATGACAGCGTCTACGAAGGTGCACAGGAGGAAGCTTAAAGAGATAGCCTTAACTATGGAGAGGGAATAAAATAAGAAACGTTATTAACTTATTTATTATTAGAGGCTCACACTTACCAAATGCACGCAACAAGCAAAACACTGTTGCGTGTGAATGTACCGTACCAATCGCTTGTGAAAAAAATCAGCAGCGCATTGTGCGAAGAATTACGTGCCAGCATAGTTTCGAAAATGCATCGCGTTTTTGTATGACGGAGTCTCATGTCGGCAACTGTAGGTGTCTGATTGTGCAGCGTCTTAAATAAGCTGGAAAGTAAACATGATCGTCATTTTAGTAATTAGAAATGTAAACTGACTATTTAAATTGTATAAAGACCAACCTTGAAAATACCCGTACAATAATTATAATAAACTAGCAGACCGCCGGCGACTTCGTTTGCGTGAACACCGTGACGAATTTTAAAAATGGCTCCCCTCCCAAGAACACTTATTGTGACGTTACTAAAATAGTCAGACATATGATATCGCGACACTTTTTGTTGATAATGGTGTGTTCTGCAAAGCCATAGTACATTATTTTATTCTATCATCAATAGTTTTCTTACCGCACGCGATTTAAGGATTTTATTTGAGTTTTAGTAAGGATCACTAATTTTTTTAAACAATATAATATAGCCTATATCACCCGGAGATGGTGTAGCTTCCCAACGGTGAAATATTTTTTTAAATCGGTCTGGGAGTTTCGGGGCCTATTTAATACAAACAAACAATCAAATGTTTCCTCTTTATAATATTAGTATAGATGAATAGTGTACATGTAGTATTACAGAGAATCATGTCGTATTATGTTAAGTAATAAATTGGGATTAAATTAATTAATAGAGTTATTGAAAACTTGAATTGAATATGGACGATAATATAACATAAAACGACAGTTATTAATGCTACAGAACAGTTAATAAAGGTTTATCTATTCCGTGATTAATGCAATGAACAATATAATATTATGTGCTCATAATATTAATATTGTGCTCAATACATTTTTATTTAGACGTTTGGTATTATTCAATACATTATTAGTTAAGTTTCTTGCACTTTACATGCAAAATAAACTTCAAGTATGAGTACAGCCATTATCAAAAGTAACTGAACATTTTATCACTAGGCGCGGCGCGCGGCTGGGCGGTGGTGTAGTAATTTACGGCATTGCTTTTATACGTTACTTAAATTAAAGTGTTACTTAAGATTTAACATCCATACGAATTTGTATAAATATATATTTTAAGTAACTTTTAAATTCAAGTACTGTTTACAAGTAAGGGGGTTGATGTTTAACTAACCCCATGTCACACTTAATGTTTACAACAAAGTTTTTAGTTACTTTTGTGGTTGATTGAACGATGATAATGTAACTGTGATAAAGTTATTCTCAGTAAACTACTGAGTAAAAGTATTATTATTATATAATTTGTGTTTGGATTTAGTAAGAAACAGAATTTACGAGGTTATCGTAAAAGCTTTCTGCACTTAATTCGCAATTTAAAAAAACGTAACCTGTTACCTATTGCTAAGTAAATTTAAATTATCTATGAATTCTTTAATACATTTTTAAATAGGTTTTTAATATTTTAATAAAGCACTTTTCTGTATACCTGTACTAATGACAAAAAACAAATCTCAATGATTTATTATTATATTAACAACAATAGTTACAACGGCAAAATTATCATAATGACTGTGATAAATGCTCTTTAATGCGCTAGCAACTATAACAAAAATAATAAAAATAAATAAATCTTATGGTATTGTGTACGTCTCTTTTTTATTATTAACCTAGCGGCTCGCCTGCGACTTCGTCCGCGTGAACACCCCGTGACGAAAAATTCTTATTTTTTCTTATAATCTTTCCAACACACCTTGTCCTGACAAAATTACAAATAGGTAACTTAACTAACTAACTGTAACTTACAAAAAAAAATAGCAAATTTGGTGCAGTTGTTCTAAAGCTTAGATTAAAGCAAATTTTGCTTTAAGTTTTAAAGTGATGCGCGAACAAACATTTGTTTTTTTTTATTGTGGCACGCCATAATGGCCTCACTCTGCCTGATGAAAAGCAGCCAGTGAAGCCGAAGACGTGAAAGCGTTCATCACAGCGCTACGACGCTATGCCGAACGCTCACACTATAAATGCTTTTGCCTGCATAAATGCTTTTTCACGCCCCGCTTAAATAACCCGGGAGAGCAAGAGGAGGGAAACACGTGTGCGGGAAGCGCATTCCACATACGGGCAGTTCGGCAAATGAACGATTGTCCAAACTTTTTGGTACGTGTCTTGATGGTCAGCACGATATGAGGGTGGCTTCTAAGACCTGCACGCGTCGATCTGGAAAGGAAAGGAGAGGGAGGGATGAGGTCAAAGAGCTCCTCAGAGCATTCACCGTGGTAAAGGCGGTAGAAAGCACTAAGGGAAGCAATGTCCCTACGTAGCTGTAACGGCTCCAGGCTGGTCGTAACGTCATCGTTACCGATAATACGGGCAGCACGTCTTTGCAACCTGTCAAGAGCTTCGAGCAAGTATTTGGCGGATCCGTCCCAAAGATGAGAGCAATACTCCACGCAGGAGCGCACCTGAGTCTTATACAAAAGACAGCGTTGCTCCGGCGTGAAGAACCGCATCACTCTGTTCAGGATAAAATATAGATTATAGATGTCCTTTTGATTACCTTATATCTGTTTGATATTTCCTTACACCATTTTTATATTTATAGGCAAAGTAATATGAGCACCGAGTAACATATGGCAAGCGTTGTAGCGATGCATGTCATGATTATAATGATGTAGGTATGCATTTACCCAGCAGTGAGACAGAAGAGGATGCTAAAGCGCTGAAAAAAAAGTTTAATTGCATAAAGTATTTTTGGCTTTGACTTTAACTTTGAAACTTCCACATTCGGGACACTATCAAAATCCGACCGCGGCCGAAACATGGTTGTTTTATGGTTTAGCAGGTCAGTGGTCATAATTATCAATGAATGCGGTTTGGTTAGTACAACCTACCGGGCTGGGATTGAGTCCGCCTTATTATGCCGCGTCCGCACGCTTGGCACTTGCCGCAAACTCCAAACCTCTACAAACGTTTGGATTTGTGATTTGTTCGACGGATCGGCTACAAGCGCTTGCAAACCAAGCCAAACGCTCTATCCACACGTTTGAATTTGTGACGGCTTGTTGAGGTTTGCCAAGCGTGTGGACGCAGCATAGCTAGGGCATAGAAACCCGGTCCACTTTTTAAAAACCCGGGTTTCGGGTTTTCTTGTAGTCAAAACCCGGGTACCCGGGATTTTCGGTCTTTTTGATATTTTTTTTAAATATGAGGAAACTGTATTTTAGTATGGATTTGCTAAGTCAATACGAGTAGGTACCTATATAAAACAAGGGAAGGATTCATATCAATTAAACAGTACTTTCAAAATCACCAAAATATTTTTAATAGGTATTAAAAAGTCTTTTAGACAATGAGTAATTGTTTAAAACAAATATAAAATAGAGAAATATCTAGTATTTATCTAGCTAGTAATTATTTTTGAACGCAGACACACAAGACACACGCAGATCAATTATTTATATTAATTTAGTCTTTTGGTAATAGTCAGTTCTTATGCTGCTAATAATTATAATAAGCTGAAGACTATTTTTGATACCTATATGGAAATATTTTTAAATTATTAAACTCTTTTATTAACATTAACAATAAATTCGTTTAAGTAGCTAACTTACTCGTATGAAGTCAGATTGGAATCGGAGTAAAAATTTTAATTTAAGTCTTTCAGTAATCAAGTAAGTCAGAGAAAAACTGATTATTACTGAAAGACTTACTTTCAGTAATAATCAGTTTTTCTTCTAACTAAAAATCTGCTAAATACTATTATAAAAGTTATTTTAACTTTAATTAAACTTTTTTCTTAACATTAACAAAAAAATCGTCTAGTGGCTAACTAACGCGTAAGAAGGCAGATTTTTTTTTATGTGAAACGTCATAGTGACTGCATCCTGCCTGATGGTAAGCAGCCGATGCAGCCAAAATAACGGAGCGCTCCTCACCGTTTAACAAGCACGGTAACAAGCGCACCCATTCATGATGACGGCCTGCATAAATGCCGTTTTACGCCCCGCTTAAAAGACCCGGGACTATAGGAGCTGGGAAACACATGCGTCTAGCCGAATGGTCTTACAGCGGAACGACTTTTTTTAAATTTATCGATTTAAATTGAGCCCATTGAAGTATTATTTCTATCTAATGTGCTAATTCAATTACTTTTAAATTTTTTTAACTTCAATATAATCGTCATTATACTCAAGAATGGACCGTGCTACAGTCTCTCCAGCGGTGCCAAATTGACTACCGGTACATCGAAGTGTTGAAATGTTTGTACGAAAACGCCACTATGACAGTTCGCCTTCAGGACCAGAGCTCGAAGCCAGTCCAGCTGCAGCGCGGAGTGAGACAAGGAGATCTCACATCTCCGAAACTCTTCACTGCTGCACTGGAGGACGTGTTTAAGCTTCTGGACTGGAGAGGACTATCGGCATCAATATTAACGGCGTGTACATCAGTCACTTTTATAGAGTATGAGTAGAGTATATTATATACTATGATATAGTATACAGTATTTGGTTTTGTCACATATAAAAATCAAAATAAATATAAAAATCAATAAAAATAAAAAAAATCAATAAAAAACAAAAAAATCATATTTAAAAAAAAAAATCTTTTTTTTTTTAAAACGTCATGATTTTTTCCAACCCTGGTCATGGCTGAGACCCTGGAGGACCTCGGCACAATGCTCGGTGATCTCAACAGTCTCTCAACAAGTGGGCCTTAAAATGAACATGGAGAAGACGAAAATCATGTCTAACTAACGTGTCGAACCCACTCCTCTGAAGGTTGGAGATTCTCCTCTTAAAGTTGTCGACAAATATGTATACCTGGGATAAACAGTCCAGTTAGGTAGGTCCAACTTTAAGAAAGAGGGTCAATCGTCGAATCCAACTCGGCTGGGCAGCGTTCGGTAAGCCACGAAATATCTTCTCGTCCAAAATATCGCAGTGTCTCAAGACGAAAGTCTTCGACCAGTGTGTGTTGCCAGTTTGAGCCTGCTAATTAGGCCCATAGTTTTAATTGACATACGGTACCGAAACGTGGTCGCTCACTATGGGCTTAATTAGCAGGCTCAAAGTCACGCAAAGAGCAATAGAGAGGGCTATGCTCGGGGTTTCTCTACGTGATCGTATCAGAAATGAGGAGATTCGTAGACGAACTAAAGTAACCTACATAGCCCAAAGAGTCGCCAAGCTCAAGTGGCAATGGGCAGGGCACATCGCCAGTAGAACCGATGGCCGTTGGGGCAGAACGGTTCTCGAGTGGCGACCGCGCACCGGAAGACGCAGTGTGGGCAGGCCTCCAACAAGGTGGTCCGACGATCTGGTGAAGGTCGCGGGTAGCCGCTGGATGCAAGTAGCACAAGACCGGTCGTGGTGGAGATCCTTGGGGGAGGCCTTTGTCCAGCAGTGGACGTCTTCTGGCTGATGATGATACTCAAGAAAAATAAGTAAAGACTAAAAAATCAACTAATACCAATGATGTTACATTTTTAACATAATATCATTGACTAATACAGCTAGAATTATAAATACAAAATTAAAGTCTACGATTGGTAATTGAATATCAAATGAACTTAAATTAATTTACTATCCCAACATAAGTATTTTTTTCTATTTAAATGACCTTGTGAAGGGGTACGTTAATTTATTGTAAATGTTTAAAAATTGTGATAAATGTGTGTTATGTGAGTTTATTGGGATAAAACCTAATCTATCGTATAATAAATAATCACAAAAAGTAATTGTAAAAGGTGTCCCAAAATGGACGCAAGATTTGAAATTGATGAAAAACACTTTTTTTTTCGTTATAATATATATATATAAAATCTTGAAATACATAAAATAGGGTTATTTGTGGAATAATACGTCAGGCAAATGCCCTCCTTGGCTTTGCTGACACATGCGCACTCTTTTGTCAAAATTTTCTATGACCATTTTGCATAGATGCGGCTGAATTTTTCCAATGCAGCGTCGAATTTCCTCTTTCAAAGTATGAGTGGTTGTGGGCTTATTGACATAGACTTTAGACTTCATAAGATCTAGGGGGCCAATTCTAATCACCGAATCGAGAGATCACACGACTAGGAAATGTTTCATGCAGTTCTCTGGCTGTGTGGCAAGTGGCCCAGACTTTAGACTTCATAAGATCTAGGGGGCCAATTCTAATCACCGAATCGAGAGATCACACGACTAGGAAATGTTTCATGCAGTTCTCTGGCTGTGTGGCAAGTGGCCCAGACTTTAGACTTCATAAGATCTAGGGGGCCAATTCTGATCACCGAATCGAGAGATCACACGACTAGGAAATGTTTCATGCAGTTCTCTGGCTGTGTGGCAAGTGGCCCAGACTTTAGACTTCATAAGATCTAGGGGGCCTATTCTGATCACCGAATCGAGAGATCACACGACTAGGAAATGTTTCATGCAGTTCTCTGGCTGTGGCAAGTGGCCCAGACTTTAGACTTCATAAGATCTAGGGGGCTAATTCTGATCACCGAATCGAGAGATCACACGACTAGGAAATGTTTCATGCAGTAGTTGCATCGTTTCTCTGGCTGTGTGGCAAGTGGCCCCGTCTTGTTGAAACCACATTGCTTCCACATCGATATCCTCTAATTCGGCTAGAAAAAACCTTGTTATTATGTCGCGAGATCGAGCTCCATTAACAGTAACTGCTTGACCGGCCTCATTATGAAAAAAATATGGTCCAATAATGCCTCCAGCCCAAAATCCGCACCAAACAGTGACCCGTTGTAGATGCATTTGTTTTTGAACAATCACATTTGGGTTCTCTGAGCCCCAAATGCTGCAAATCTGACGATTAACAAAGCCATCGAGATGAAAATGTGCTTCGTCGCTAAAGATGATTTTGTTTGAAAATCTGCATCCCTGTTTAGGCGGTCGATAATCCATTCAACGAACTCTCTTCGCTGTCCATGATCATGAGGCTTCAGCTCTTGTGTTATTTGAACTTTGTAAGCATGGAGATGCAGATCTTTAGTGAGTATACGCTGGAGAGAGCTTCTTGAAATTTGCAATTCTTGTCCACGATGCCTAATGGATGTTCCTGGATGTTCACGGACATTCTGACGCACTGATTCGATATTGCCATTTGAACGGCTTGTTTTTGGACGACCAGTGGAATGAACATCATGAATTGATCCACTCTCCCTGAATTTTCCAACGACTCTGCTCACAGTTGATGAAGTCAAGTCGATATTCCGACCATATTTTGCACGGAATTTTCGAACTGTACCCGCAATACTTTCATTACTTTTGAAATATTGTTCAATAATAAAAACGAGTTGATCTTTCGTATAGCCCGCCATTTTTACAAACCCTAAACATTCAGCTGCCAAATAGTTATTTTTTAGGGTTGCCAGCACTAAAATATGATGACATGATGACATGTCATGTCATATGATGACATGTCTAGATATACCTTGGCCGTAAAAAAACGTAGAAAAATTTATAGGCCAATATTGGCCTATCTCGCAATCCTGGCGGTCAGTATCATTGTGCCGTCAAGCAGTGTTTATTTACCTCTCGCGTTTCGGTGAAATGGTTCGCAAAATGACCGTTTGCTCAGTGAAATTCTGTCAAAACTACAATGGAAAACTTTTTTTTTGAAAAGGAAAGTCACGTTTCATCTGTAAATATCGTTAATGAAAATTTAAAATTTAACGATAATAACGGCCATGTATGTGTAGTGTTGCTGGTATCAACATGTATAATTCCCATTATTGGTGGCAGAATATAAAAGGAGGTTTAAATATAATAAGTATGATAAAAAATACTCAGTCTTGTAAGTTAGTATTTATAAATGGTCTTGTTGTAAATAAAGTAAATACATTAAATATAATTATTATTGGAACACTTTGAAAAGTTTTTATTTTTTTTATATACAATAAAATCTGATATAAAAGAGCGTGAATAAATGTCACGGTTCCTATTCGATGCCAAATGTTTGTAAAAATATGACTGTCATTTGTGCAAATGTATAGTTTCACTAGGATTTTTACTGTTTTTTGAAAGAAAGACATAATAGTTAACTGTTTTCTTGTGAATCTCTCTCAAGAAAAAGTAAAATCCTACTGCAACTAGGTATAACAGTAATCTGTTTACAAACATTCGTCATTGCGGTTAAATATTATTCGTGTTTATTATATATTATTATAAATATTGTAACTCTATTTTTAATCGTATTGTGTTCTATTTATAAGTTTGTTTTTTAAGCTCTATGTACATAATCTCAGAGGTGAAAACTTCTAAGATTTGATGAAGCAATGTTGACTAAAAACATAAGCATCAAGCACTGACAAATTTCGACGGTTGAAAGCCAGACCTCGGTAGCCAAGTGGTTAAGGCAGCCGCCCGGAATGCGGAAGGTGCGTGGTTCGATTCCCGCCTGAGGTTGTCGTCTGTTTTCAGTGTTTAAAATGTTACTTAAGTATATTTAAGCGTTAATAAGACGCTAAAATATAAAAAAAAACATTAATCTATAAACGCAGCTTCATCTTAACCGAATGTTTAAATATTTGTAAAAATATTTCTTTCGGATCTCAGAGGTGAAAACTTCTAAGATTTGATGAAGCAATGTTGACTAAAAACATAAGCATCAAGCACTGACAAATTTCGACGGTTGAAAGCCAGACCTCGGTAGCCAAGTGGTTAAGGCAGCTCTTTTATATCAGATTTTATTGTATACAAAAAAAATAAAAACTTTTCAAAGTGTTCCAATAATAATTATATTTAATGTATTTACTTTATTTACAACAAGACCATTTATAAATACTAACTTACAAGACTGAGTATTTTTTATCATACTTATTATATTTAAACCTCCTTTTATATTCTGCCACCAATAATGGGAATTATACATGTTGATACCAGCAACACTACACATACATGGCCGTTATTATCGTTAAATTTTAAATTTTCATTAACGATATTTACAGATGAAACGTGACTTTCCTTTTCAAAAAAAAAGTTTTCCATTGTAGTTTTGACAGAATTTCACTGAGCAAACGGTCATTTTGCGAACAATTTCACCGAAACGCGCGAAATAAACACTGCTTGACGGCACAATGATACTGACCGCCAGGATTGCGAGATAGGCCAATATTGGCCTATAAATTTTTCTACGTTTTTTTACGGCCAAGGTCTATCTAGACATGTACATAATCAAAGCTGACGGCGCGGCGGCCTGCCAGGCAATGAAAAGTATTCTAGGGTTAACACGACAGCACATCAAGTTATACAGTTAAACTGCGAAATCAGCTTTTATTACGTAGGGCATAAATACGGTCTCAAGGTCAACATGGTATAGTCTGAGGCACAAAGTTACTATATCTAGGTATAGTAACTTTATGGTCTGAGGTCTTACCACGGAGCAAAATTACAGTGGACTCTAGGCACTTACAAGAGGGAGAGTCTACCTTCATCTGTCGGCAGAGGTGATTACAAGTACCTACCTACCTACGCCAGGACTCAGTAGCGGTACCAACAAGTAATAGGTATAGTCAACGGCACGCTGGGCTACCACGACAGGGTAATCAAATTCAATCAATTTTATACTTAAGTTCAAAGACATTAAGGTTAAAATAAATTCAGTTGTTTGACAGCTTTGTATAACCTGACATAGGTAGGTAGGTACCTACTGCTGCCTGCTATGTGGGTACATGTAAAACACAAAACAAAACATGCAAAAGATTCATCAGAACTAAGTATATGAAACTTTCTGTATTTTATTGAAAAATACAGTAGCCGTAGCGTATGAAAAATAATGTAGGTAGGTAGGAGTAGGAGGTATATAATGTAGCTAGGTAGGTAGTAGGTACGTGTCATTTTCAATGCTAATCTGAACTAGGATTATGATGTAGGTACTAGTATGTGCGTGAATTTGCGAATAACTCATCTAACATACGTAACATCAATTTTAAAAGCAAGGTAGGTACCTAATTAAGTACCTAGGTAAATAAAAATAACTTACCGGTCATCCCGTGGAAATCGGTGGAACTTTCCTTATTTTTAAACTTTTCTTTATCAAACCTTGGCGTGGATTTACAATAAAAAGATAACAAATCCTGTAAACCTCAAAATTTCAAGACTTATAATGTCTTGAAATTTTGTTACGCTGCTTAAAACGTACACCCCTTCAAGTTAGAGAGCGCAAACTAGAGGAGATTGCGCTCGCCGACTCTGCCGCTCACTTCCCCACGTACCCCCCCATCGTTGCTCCGTGCAAGTACATGAGTCGGTCGACTGATAGTAGTAGTAAGGCAGCGCCGCTACTAAGCCCCGCTCGCTGTGCACGAGTTTGGAAGTCCTGGCACACAATACCAGGACAAACGAACATTCCCAAGCTCTGCAACTCACCACAAGCCACTACGAGTCCAAACCACGTCCGGAATCCCGCCGGAGGCGCCGGTTAAGGCACAACTAGCGGGGGGCATGGAACCGGAACCCCGTTGTACCCCTGAGCAACACAGCCGGACCCGTAGTTCCAGCTGCAATACCCTATCTATAGGGGTGAGTAGATAGGGACTGCGATCGCGAGCAATATCGCTAAGCGAGAATATCTTTGGTAGCTCTCGTCGCTCAGCGACTGTTATGTATGTACGTGTACCACGGTGCGTGGCTGTGACCACCACCCCTTTTATCTGTGGCAATACATCAGTGTGCTATTAACCGCCGGTTGTTTCACTCGCCTCCTCCTCCCGTACAGAACATTGGCGACGAGTACCCACATATTAAAGCAAAAAAAAATGTCTGGTCAATTCGGAATTTTAAGTGCGTTCGACCATAATTTGCAGAGTTGGAAGGCTTATAAAAGCCGACTACTGCAGTGGTTCATCGCAAATGATGTGGACAGCAAAAGTGATGCTACAGGAACGAAGAGGCGGGCCATATTATTGAGCGCACTCACGGAAGGCACATATGGTCTCGCAGCTGATCTCGCACTACCGAAGGAACTCCACGAAGTGCCATTTGAAGACATACTGTGTTTACTAGATGGCCATTTTACCCCTAAACGTTTTGGGTTCACCGAGCGCCATAACTTCTACACAGCAACGCAACACTCGGGCGAAACTCACACACAGTGGGCAGCGCGGCTTCGAGGACTCACGGCCCATTGTAAATTCGCCAACGTTGAAGAGGCATTGCGCGACCGTTTTATATTAGGCATGCGGTCGGGGGCAGCAAAAGAAAAACTGTACGCACAGGAGTTATCTTCTTTAACGCTCAGCAAAGCAATGGAGCTAGCAGAAGCCATTAACAGCGCGCAGGCAGGCGCCGCCGCCGCCAGCGCTTCCACTTCGGTCGCGGACGAACACTTGTTTAAAATCGCAAAAAGTAGCAAAAGTGATAAAGGGCGCGATAAAGAAAGGTGTTCTGTGTGTGGTTACTATAACCACAGATCGTCCGAGTGCCGTTATGCCAAATTTACTTGCAAGAAGTGTAAAAAGGTCGGCCACTTGCGGAGAATGTGCAACAATAAAGTTAATTGTGTCAACACCGTGAGCAGTGACGTAAGCGATGACGATGACGGTGAGTTATTTAACATACGTTCTGTGAGAGGGGAGCCCTTGGTAGAAATGATTTCAATTAAAGGTTTAAAATTTAAATTTGAGGTAGACAGTGGTTCGGCTGTAACGGTCATTCCGGAGCTAATGTATAGGAAACATTTTAATGACGTGCCATTGTCACTTACAAATAAAAAACTGGTAACCTACACGGGAAATAAAATTGTATGTGTTGGTACAGTTACCCTATTGGTTTTATACGCGGGTGTAGAACGCCCCATCATCGTATATGTGGTTAAGGACGGAGGGCCGCCTTTGTTAGGAAGAGATTTCATTTCGCAATTTAACCTACAGTTGCTTCCCGTTAACAACTTAGACTTATTAACAATGTCTAATTTGGAAAAACGTTACCAGCAGCTATTTTCGGACAAGCTGGGGACGTTTAATAAGTATAAAATTAAATTGCCGTTAAAGGATAATGCTAAACCGGTTTTTATTAAAGCGCGTCCCGTTGCGTTCGCGTTAAGGGACAAGGTTAGCAAAGAAATCGACAAGCTAGTAGACTTAGGTGTGTTAGTGCCGGTCGAGCATGCTGAATACGCCTCGCCTGTTGTGCCCGTGCTAAAACGTAATGGCGCCGTCAGATTGTGCGTTGATTATTCGGTCACTATCAATAAACAACTTTTGGTGGAACAGTACCCTTTGCCAACTATTAAGGAACTGTTTTCGAAACTACACGGGGGCCAACAGTTTACAAAGCTCGATTTATCTATGGCGTACACACAATTCGTCCTTGATGATGAGTCACAAATGATAACTTGCATCAATACACATCGCGGTCTGTATAAGTATACGCGCCTCGTCTTTGGTCTCGCTAGCGCACCAGCTATATTCCAGCGGGCTATGAATGAATGTGTGTTGGCGGGAATGGATGGAGTTCTCTGTCTAATGGACGATATTTTGGTCACCGGGATAGACGAAAAACAACATTTAGAAAGATTGAACGAGGTTCTTTATAGACTAGAAAGCGCGGGGTTAACATTACAAAGGGAAAAATGTGAATTTTTTAAAAGTGAAATTAGTTATCTGGGTTATATCATTAACAAGGACGGATTAAAAAAATCACCAAATAAAGTAAGGGCTATCCTCGAAACGCGCATTCCTACAAACTCAACGCAGTTGCAATCGTTTCTAGGGTTAGTTAATTACTATAGAAATTTTGTACCTGGCGCTTCAAGTATTTTGTCTCCATTGTATGACCTGTTAAAAAAGGGATCAAAATGGAAATGGGAGTCTGAGCAAAATTATGCGTTTGAGCGAATAAAAAAATATTTAGCTTCAGATCTTGTCTTAACACATTATAATCAGAACGCAAAGTTAATTTTAATAGTAGATGCATCGCCTACTGGTCTCGGCGCAGTGTTATCTCAAGTAGAGGGCGATACGGAGAGGCCTATCGCATTTGCGTCGCGTACGTTAAACGCAGCCGAAAAACATGACTCGCAAATACAGAAGGAAGCAACGGCTATAATCTTTGGTGTAAGGCGCTTTCATCAGTATTTATATGGGAGGTCGAGTCCTTTTATTCTTCGCACGGATCATAAACCATTAGTTTCCATTTTTGGTCCGTATAAAGGAATTCCGGAAGTTTCCGCTAACCGGCTGCAAAGATATGCAATGTTTTTAGGTGGATATAATTATACATTAGAATACATTCGTAGCAAAGATAATATTGCAGACTATTTGTCCCGTTCTAGCTTACCAGATTCGCTAGTGCTGTCGTCGCACACGCAACACGAGCGCGGCAGCGAAGGACGGGAGAGGGGTTTTCGCCGCGCGCGCTCGGTGGCGGACGATGACTCAGTAGCGGTGACAGACCGCGCGGCATACGTATGTTTTGTGGTCGATGGTAGTTTGCCGATCACAGCGAATGAGCTGCGTGAAGCGATCGATAAAGATAAAATTTTAAGTATAGTTATAAAATATATATTACACGGCTGGCCGAAAAAAGTTACAGATTTGCGTTTAAAGCCGTACCATTTATGCCAATCGCAATTAGCTTATGAAAATGGGGTTATTATGAGAGGTCACAAGCTTGTAATGCCGCAATCTTTGTGGGATAGAACTTTATCGGAATTACATAAGACTCATTTAGGTATAGTTAAGACCAAGGCGGAGGCCCGTTCAAGACTTTGGTTTCCTGGAATAGATAAGGCCATAGAAAAGATGATAGGTTCGTGTGATGTATGCATCCAGCTTCGACCGTCACCTCCACGCGAGCCAGTGTCGCCATGGCAACGCCCTGAGCATCCATTTTCTCGTTTACATGTCGATTTTCTAGGTCCCCATAACGGTCACATGTATCTTGTCATTGTCGATGCTTATACAAAATGGGTAGAAGTCTATGACATGAAAAATACGACTACATCCCTAGCTGTGATTGAAAAGTTATGTGATTTTATTTCTCGGTTTGGGTTACCTCGAAGTTTAATAAGCGACAATGGCACGGCTTTCTGTTCAAAACAGTTTGAGAACTTTTGTAAACTAAATGGAATGACACATTTGACGTCCCCCGCATATCACCCGGCAAGCAACGGGCAAGCAGAGTCCTATGTAAAAATTGTTAAGAAAGGCATAAAATCAAATTTATTACTTAACAACAAGGGAAATAATTGTAAATTAAATTTGTTAAAGTACTTAATGGATTATAGAAATTCTATTCATTCTGCCACGGGTTCTTCGCCAGCTGAAATGGTATTTGGCCGAAAACTAAAGTCGCGTTTAGATCTAATTAACCTTACATCGTCATCGATTACGTCACCAACGGCTTCTAATACTTTTGTAAACAATCAGTGTTCGCAAACGAATAAGGCCAAAGGAAAACGGGTACGATGTAATTTTAAAATTGGCGATATAGTTTTATATAAAAAAATTTCAAACAAAAGTCTATATGTTTGGAACAAAGGCATTATAAGAAAAAAAAATAGGTAAAGTGATATATTTAATTAAAGACATTGTTACATCACAGACAATTAAGAAACACAAAAATCAGATAATGTTATACAAGGGGACAGATGGCCATATGGACAGTAATACTACGGGCATAAATGCAGGTGATATTATACACTCATTACGGCCGCCGCCGCCGTCACCGTTGCTGCCACCGCCGCCGCAGACGCCGACGCCGCTGACGCCGCTGACACCGCTGCCGCAGACGCCGACGCCGCTGACACCGGTGACACCGGTGACACCGCCGACGCTACCTACGACGCTGGCACCTACGCGAACGCCTCCGCAGATGCCGCCTTTAACCTCACCGACACCAACTCGACATACAGTGGGAAATGGTTCCCGGGGAGAAGAGGCGTGGGAGATTACGCCAGGAGCTGCCATACAGCCAGCAATCCTGTCTGAGGGTGAAGATGAATATCACGAAGCGGTAACAAATATTGTGCCAGACTGTAGAAATGACACATCTGTCCGCCGAACTCGTCCCCGAGTAGATTATAGGAAATTCTTTTAGACTATTTGTCAAATAGGGGTAGGAACTGTTATGTATGTACGTGTACCACGGTGCGTGGCTGTGACCACCACCCCTTTTATCTGTGGCAATACATCAGTGTGCTATTAACCGCCGGTTGTTTCACTCGCCTCCTCCTCCTAACTAGTGGAGCGACGAACTAGTGAAGCGAGTCCTCGCCGGCAGTATGAACAGTCAGCGATCAACTATTTATTGCATTGCATTGCATATAATATATGCATCTCTTTTGTTTACACGGATTGTATATCTATTACACGTTTCTAATGAGCAGTCACTAAAGCTGCGCGTCTTTATCTGGTACTTATTACTAACTACTTAATTGTTGTGGTGATGACATCCTAGTACTTAACATCGGAATCTGACTCTGAGGACCTTTTATTACTTACTATTATTTACTTACCATCCATCTGAAATTCCGGACCGATCGAATCCCATATTTTATCTTTTTTTTTCGTAAATTCCTTAAGTCTTTGTTTTTTTTAAATCATATATAATGGGATATCCTCTCAATGTTTCAACAAACACCTCTGTATTAACAAGTGTCCCGTAACCACTTTCTTAGAGTTCATGAAAAAATTACGATTTAGGAAAGTGTCAAGTCAACTAAGAAAAAGCCTAGTTAAAAATGAGACCAGTTAGGAAAGTGTCAAGTTTAAGAAAATGACGAAGTAGTCCGGAGGTGAGACGAGTTGGGAAAGTGTCAACTTTGCAAATGAGACCAACTAAGAAAGAGCCGAGTTAAAAATGAGACAAGTTAGGAAAGTATCAAGTTTAAGAAAATGACAGAGTCTGTTGTAGTCATAATGGAACAAAATAATTAATAATAAGGAAGGTAGGAAGGTAGCTTTCTCGCACGTACACACGTTTCATCATTAAGAGCGGGCTCCCTAAAATAAATCCAGCGCTAGCTCCGCCCAGCCGCCCCGCCACCCGCATGCCACACTCGTTACACTAGCGATACAATATCAACCAATTCAAAATTCGCGCGCGCGCAGGTCATCCGAGTTCATGCTCCAAGAACATAGAATGAATAGAGCATTTTCGACAAATTTTTTTCAACTTTATTCAGTAATTTTAAAGACAGATTATTATGTAAGTTAACTTTATCATTATGAAACTACTTCGGGAAAAGTAGTGTAAATTATATATGTCAAGCCGGATTGCAATGTAAATAATTGTAATATTATAATGTTATTGTTATTTTTATTTGTTTTATTATAATGCACAAAGACACACTTCAATTTTAACATTTTATTAACCCCCGACGCAAAATTAAGGGTGTTGCAAGTTTAACCCCTCAAGCCCCAAGCGGCCATATCTGGCCGCACCTAAAAACTCGCTATTCCGTCGGACCCCAAGCGGCCAAAATATGGCCGCGCTAGCCGCGCTCTCCACTTGACTTTGTACCGTGTTAAGATACACTTAGAGACTACTTTAGTATGAACACGGTTGATTATTTCGGTTTTGTGGTACATTTTATGTATCGTGAACGCAAAAGGACATCAGGCAAATTTCTTTGACAATAGACCCAAAAATGTATAGAATTTCTGTTTGCACCACAATGTAGGTATGTAAATAGTAAATCGTGAAAACTATTCAGAGTTTAATAAAGATTTTTATTAGAAGAGATATTCACGTTTGAAATATTTTTCTTTGGTAACACTGGCACTAGTATAGCCACACTTGTAACTCAAACGAAACGTTTCGTTATGTGCTAAATAAACATAGTGTTTTTAAAAAAAAATACTAAAAGTGGGTGTACTGATTCAAATTAAAATTATTTATTATGTTTTCTTGTTGTACACAAACATTTTAAATATCAAACACGATACGGATGGAGCGTGTGGAATTCTGTTCTGTTTATTAAATTAAGTGGTTGTAACTAAACGCTTAAGTTGACAGTGATTGACAATGTCAGTGACAGACGATAGGCTGGCTGACAGATCGTAAATGGCATGGCATTCAAATCAAAGCGTTACCCATTTTCAAGTATTCGCCTATGCTATAATAACAATAAAAATCTAAAAGTGTAGATTTCTCTAACTTCAGAATTATTTCTCCGAGAAATCCAATCCAGCCAACTTCTGTCAATGTCATTGTCATCTGATGCATAGCGCCTTGTTCTTACCCAAAAAGATAGTGATGGCGGCCACAAAATGACCGTTTCATAGTCGTAGTTTTGTTTTCTAATTAATTAATTTCGGCCAAATAAAGGAGTTTAAAAATAAAGTTGATACTGATTTAGGTATATAATGACACATAGTGCATAAAGATAATAGAAATAACTTTATACATTTTCGGGTCAAATGTGCCTGATGTCCTTTAACATGAATTGCGTTTGATTTTTTTTCTATTCCGCAAATTTAAATTGACAGCACCCGCTGTCAACATTTTTAGACATTTCAATGCCAAGACTGAGAGGTTAACGTGTGTATTTGAGTAAATTGTTTATCTGTACGAATTATCGTATCTCCCGAACGGATGCACCGATTTTGATTTTGTTTTTTTTTATTTGAGGTGTGTTGATCGTGAGTGATTTTGAGCCAGAATCTATCAATCAATAAAAATGTTTTTACTTTTTCTAAGAAGAATTGTGTTTTAAGAAAATCTGTTTAGCCTTTTTAAGATCATTATCTCTACTGTAGTCGAGAAAAGGATTTGAGCAACTTTCATAAGTCTGATCGATTCAAAATTTGATACCCTGTTACTTAAATGATATTGAAAGAACATGGTAACTTTGACCTGATGCTGCAGCATCTGCAAGAATAACTAATTCCTTACCAACTTACAACATAGGTATCGTGTTTAGGCTCATTGGAATGGTCTCTACAAATAGGTTGTAGCTAGGTGATGATCAAAATCTGATAACGGAGCAGGAAAGAAAAAATGGGAATAAGTTGGTGAGGGATTCTAAGCTTCTTTTACTTTTAATGTTTTTTATATATTTTATCGTTTTATTAACGCTTAAATATACCTAAGTAAACACTTTTACTTGTTCTATAGATATGAAATTATTGGATAATTAAAAATAAATTACCTATTGGAAAAATAAAATCCAACCAGTCAATCAAAGTAAATGTATTTTGATATGGAGGTAGAATTATAATTCCGTAAAACCTAATTAACGTCACTCTACTGCTGGAGCCTTGCAACTCGTGACCTCCGACGAGTCTTCATTACTGTTACGTATAGCTATAATGTCAGTAGGAGTGATTGTTTTAGCCGTCACTTATTCTGTATATCTTTCGGCTTGATAATACCAATCCGATTTTTTATTTACAGTAACCTGAATGTTTGCGCGCTTTTGTGTGTTTCCTTGTGTGAGAAGGTAGTAGCACTATAAATGGTTATCGGTGTACCGTCCGCACAAGCGATTCTCAGCGCGCCCCAGCATTCCTCTGACTGTCATCGGACAGTTGCAAATTCACCGCTGAGCTGAACGCCCGCTCCCGCTTGTTCGCCTTTCATCGCCGCCGCGAACACCGTCGCCGCCACCGCCGCTAACCGCTCCGCCCGCGCAGCTAGCTGCCAGAATCCTGGGTGCTGAAGACGCCGATTACCAGGTTAGTGTTGCTGCTTATTTCGCTCAGGGGAACACTTGAAGGCCGTAACCGCCGCCCTTGGCTTCCTTCGTTTAAACTGCCCCTTTCTATATATTTATACGAGTATATGTGATAACCGCCCCCGCTCATACAGTCCACTGCGCTTAGCATTAATTTACCCGCCCTCCAGTAAAACGGAGACACCATAAATTTTGGTCCATACGACCCGGATTAAAACTAGTTTATTTATCTATTTACCCGCTCCGCTTATAATTATATTTATTTATCACATATATTTTAAATATATATTTTAAGTACCCCACGCATTTATAACTGTATTTTCGACAGCCGTTATTTTCTAGCACATAGCTACCCACATTCCGTGGTAGGGGGCACTTACCCACCGTTAAATTATTTAACGGATTTTAATCAACCGCGCTTATAGCACGTTAATTGGTTCTTCGACTACAAAATGGCAGCCGAAGAAGCAAAACTAAAATTAGTCATTGCAAAAAAGCAATCCATTTATAAACGCGTTACCAAATTGTATGACGTTTCAAAGCAATTGGTGCCAGGCGCCGTCGACACTAGAACGAAAACTGAGTTTATGGCGATGTCGTCTAACTTGAAAGGTTCATACGAACAATTCAGCTCATTGTGTGATGAACACAACCTGTTGTTGTTGCAGCAAAAACCAGACGCTGAAATTAACTACAATGACTGGGAATCTTTTGAGACCTTATATACGCGTATAAGCCATACACGCACTCTAATGTCGGGGAGTAATGAGTCGCCATCATCGCCTGCTAATTCAGCCCCTTCTAAATGCAAATTACCGCCTATCGAATTGCCATCATTTGATGGGAACCCGGAACATTGGCCTCTTTTCTATGAGTCATTCAAGGCAAACATCCATACCAATAATAGTTTGTCTAACGCGCAACGGGTCCAGTACTTAGTGGGTAAACTGAGTGGGAAAGCTCTTTCGGTATTTGCAGGTATTATACCTAACGAGTCTAATTATCCCATAATTTGGGATTCGCTCATAACTAAGTACCAAGATAAAAGAATGTTGGGTACCTTATATTTAAATAATATTTTTGAATTGCAACCGCCCGCTAATGCACCCGCTCATTTAAATAATTTTATAGAAAAAATATACTCGTCACTATCCGCTTTAAGACAATTAGATATTTCTGATTTGGCCGATTTTATCGTCACGCATATAGCATTAAAAAAGTTAGACTTGCAGCTTGTGCAATCGTTTGAACTATCGCTAAAGGACAAAGATATTCCTAACAGTTCCGATTTAATTAACTTTGTTCGTCATCATATTAAAATACTCGAGAGAACGTCGACCGTTAACAATTTAGAACCTACCGCCGTTAATTTAAAGTCGAAAGTTCGAAGTCTACCTCGCCAATCAGTAACTAAGATGTCGCATACCTTCGCTTTAACCAGTAATCATAACCGTCAAATGTCAGCACCCGCTTCCACTTGTGGATATTGCAATATGTCCAATCATTCTCAATTATTTAATTGTCTCGCATTTAAAAAGTTACTGGTTAAGGATCGTTTTAATTTCGTGAAGCAAAGTAGGTTATGTATAAACTGTTTAAGCGCAAAACACTCGACGTCTTATTGTAAATCGCTTAATACTTGCAACGTATGTCATAAGGGTCATCATTCGCTTTTACATTTTAATACGGAAACCGGTTCGATGTTGCGCTCGCGTGACACTGCTGACACGGCTGCGCGCCCGCCCGCCGGTGTTGCGCCGTTAGATAATAATAGGCCTGCCACCGCCAGCTCAGACATCTCGCCGCCGCCGCTCCGCCCGCGCGAGTCCTTGTGTTTACACAGCAGCGACACAGAGGGCACGTTCGCAGTTCATGATAGCTGCGCGCGCGCTCAGATTAAGAATAATACGACTGTTTTGCCAACCGCTCAAGTTTATGTGCCTACTTCTGATAACAATAACGCTATTATACGGTGTTTAATAGATAGTGCTTCACAAAACAATCTCATAACGCTCGCATCTTGTAAGAAATTAAACTTAAAAATTACACCGCTTAATAACACTAACATAAAAACTGTAGGACCAATTAGTACACTATTTTAGGATACGTTCCGCTCAGGATTAAATCGCGCTATACGGATGCTCAATACAGTTTGTATTGTTTAGTAGTTATTCAAATTACAGATTATCTGCCTACCCAAATTATTAATTCAGACTTTATTAATAATTTCGCAAACTTACCGTTAGCTGACGATTCGTGGAATATTCCTGGTGAAATTAATGTTATTCTTGGCGCTCAAATGTTTCCACATATAATACTTGGAAATAAAATTATTTCCACGCCGCCGCCGTCGCGATCAGCTGATCGTAAGAACGCTGTTCAGATAACACCATATGCGCTTGAAACTACGCTTGGTTATATTGTTATTGGAGAAATATCTACAATGGAACTGACTAATACGACGTTGTCCTTTGGTCCTTTACTAAAGGAAAATTTAAATAAAAATTTAAAATTTTCTAAACTCAAGCAAGTGTGTACGCTTAAAAATAATATAAGTTCGGACTATCGCAAATGTAAAAGGTCATACCAATCTTCGGTAACGCGCCACCCTTCTGGTCGATTTATTGAATCCTCACCATTTAAGGGCGATCAATGTCACACAACATTAGGGCACTCGCACACGTCGGCGCAACGGCGTCGATTAACGTCGATAGAACGTAAATTCATTTCGTGTCCGGCTTTACGCCAAACATTATTTTAATACTTAATACTAAACCGAACGTAATTTAACGTCAATTCTTTCTTTAATAACCCGCTTATTTGACGTTTTAGGTTTTAGGTTTAGTCGCGCCTGTTACACTTTATGCCAAATTGTTATTACAAGACTTGTGGCTCGCTAAAATGGATTGGGATGAGGAACCGCCTCAACCAATTATCAACCGCTTTAATTAAAAGTGAATTATCACTTTTATAGCATTTACAAATAAATACCGCGGCATTTAGGAATTTCGACAGATTGTACTGCACATCTAGGTTTTGGTGACGCAAGCCTGAAAGCTAACGGCTGTGTCTTTTATTTACACTTTACGTATCCTAATAGCAACGTATCACAATAGATTTGGTATGTTCGAAATCCAAAGTCGCTCCGCTAAAAACAATAATACTCGCTAGGCTCGAGTTATGTACCGCGCTGCTTTTGTCTGAGCTAATAAATCAAGTTTACCACATATTACATAATCGCTATCCTATTAAAAGATATATTCGCTTTTTCTGATTCTACTATCGCGTTATCGTGGATACATTCTTCGCCGCACCGTTGGCAAACGTTTGTTGCCAACCGTGTTAGTATAATACATGATAATTTATCTCCTGATCGCTTCTTCCATATACCTGGAACTGTGAACCCCAGTAATTGTGTTTCGCGTAAAATACTTTTTGTGGAGGCATGGTCCAATGTGGACTCATAGCCCTATATTCGCATGGCCTATTGTGCCTTTCGAGCATTCTCAAACTGAAGATGTACCCGAAATTAATCTTCCGTTATGCATCCGCTTATTAAACTCGCACTCCAGGTCTCGTCCTGGAAACAATTAGGTATTTACGCATAATAATTTATGTTTTACGCTTTATAAAAATAAAATTACTTTAGTCCCCGCGGATTAAAGTTTCTCATTTAGAAATAGCAGAACACATTCTTCTCCGCTCCTTGTAACATTAATACTTTTGTAAGAATGCTGCTGCCGCGACATCATCACATCGTCGATCTTCGTATCGATGACTGCCACCGCTCCAACTGCCACACTGGCTCGCATCTTGTTATGTCTTTAATAATAAAGGCAACGCTATTGGATAATTTCGCAATATAAAACGACAGTTGGAAATTTATATACTTAGTTTCTTTTTGTCGCTCATGAAACATCAGCCGCTTTTCAAAACGAATTTAGTAACCGCAGAATTGAATGGAGAACTATTCCCGCTCGCGCTCCTCACATGGGAGGTTTGTGGGAGTCTAATATAAAATCCATTAAAACTCACTTATATCGCACCATTGGTAACCAATTGCTTTGTTATGAAGAGCTTCTAACTGTGTTAACGCAAATTGAATGTATCTTAAACTCGCGTCCGCTATGCTTGTTGTCCGATCAGCCGCATTTTGTTCTCACTCCCGCTCATTCTTTGCAAACTACTCCTTTACAGTCACTGCCCACGTGTGAGCTGGATACAACGCTTAGTCTCTCCGCTCGTAAAAGATTGCTAGATAATTTGGTGCGTGGTTATATATTGGAAGCAGCGGCGTGTAGATTATTTACACACCCTGCAACTAAGACAAAAATGGAATACACCTGACGTCTCTGTTAGCCCGGTACTCTCGTACTAATTCACCAATACGATGTTCCGCCTCTACGCTGGCCTACTGGCATTGTAGAACAAGTCTTCCCAGGGAAAGACGGAGTAGTTCGCGTCGCTTCTGTACGGACAACAACTGGCACGTACAAACGTCCTGTTGTGAAATTGTGCCCGCTGCCTACGCAATAGTTAATACAGTTATATCTGCACTTATTTAGTTTATTTTAATCCCAATGTGGCCCTATATATATTTTTGTTTAACTTAGCTTCATATCAACATATTTATGTACATATATTTCCGCTTATTACTCGCTATAATTGTATTTCCGCTCATCCTCTCTGATGGAGAGACTTCTATACCGCTTTATGGTTTCGAAAATCCCTAGTATTTTCAAGCCGGGGAGGATGTTTGCGCGCTTTTGTGTGTTTCCTTGTGTGAGAAGGTAGTAGCACTATAAATGGTTATCGGTGTACCGTCCGCACAAGCGATTCTCAGCGCGCCCCAGCATTCCTCTGACTGTCATCGGACAGTTGCAAATTCACCGCTGAGCTGAACGCCCGCTCCCGCTTGTTCGCCTTTCATCGCCGCCGCGAACACCGTCGCCGCCACCGCCGCTAACCGCTCCGCCCGCGCAGCTAGCTGCCAGAATCCTGGGTGCTGAAGACGCCGATTACCAGGTTAGTGTTGCTGCTTATTTCGCTCAGGGGAACACTTGAAGGCCGTAACCGCCGCCCTTGGCTTCCTTCGTTTAAACTGCCCCTTTCTATATATTTATACGAGTATATGTGATAACCGCCCCCGCTCATACAGTCCACTGCGCTTAGCATTAATTTACCCGCCCTCCAGTAAAACGGAGACACCACTGAAAATATAAAAAGAGACGAGATACTTATACGAAATATTTGACATATCTAATTATTGTGTTCAACTGATATAATATATTATAACTGATATAATATAGTATAAATTAGTATTATATTTGTTTAAATTAATACTCACTTCGCCATTCCTGTCAAGTTTCCAGAAATGAACTTTATATAAAAAAGCAATAAAATTTTGAGTGGCTCTGTAGAATTTAAACTTTCAACCTAATACCTAAGTATATCGAAGCTCAAGAAACAACACGATAACTGACACCGAAACATTTAGCTAGACCACTCACAACTACGGGTATAGAAAATAGACCGAAACGTCAATGATAGGTAAGTGACGGTTTAGTGTATGTTATTTGTTCTTGCGTTATCCCGTACAAAGCAAACTTGTTCAATTAGAAACGCTGAAATGTATCTTATGTTTGAAAACAATAAATAAAAAACGTACTTAAGTTAGATCTTCACATATAGACAGTAATGGAATGCGAATAACGCTTTGAGCATTAGCGTTATTTTTGCCAGTTCCTAGGCTTAGGAACGTTAATCTAAAAAATATCAATTCAGGTTATTTGAAACAAACACTAATACAGTATTTAAAATTAAATATCGAAATAAATTATAAAAGTCCTAATAATCAAATTAATAAAGAGTTTTTTCTTTAAAGATTGGATTTGTATTAATAAAACTAACATTGTAGTCGCGTAGCCGGAGAAAAATTACTTACGATAATTCTAAAACTTTTCATTTTTGCTGAGTGTTTAGATTAGGTGGATTGTAAGCTATTTTTAAAAAGTTAGAAGTTTTATGACTGTGCTTTAGGTATGGTTTAGGTATTTCATAATATTTCGTGTAACGTAATGTATATAATATTAAAGTTTGAAATGTTGAGTGTTTCATAATAAGAACTATCTTATCTTTGTGTTGTAAAAAGTTTAGAAACATAATATATGTGGAACTATGAAAATCACAAAATCACTCTTTTTGTCTTTCAATAAAATTTTAAAATTTCTGAAATAATATTTAAGACTTTCAGTGGTTAGTGGTACACATGTTGAACAAAGTTTAGAAAGTTAAGTGGTGTGCTTCTTTGATAATTTCATTTTTCTTTCGTAACTCACGCAATAATCAATTAAAATTGACAGAATCGCTCATACATGACCTTTGTAATGCTATTTTATACCACACAAAAAATTAGAAACATACATACAGTGCATTTTGTTTAAATCACGAATAAAACATTTCGCTAAATACGTTTGTTTATGCGGGACGCGGCCTGCTGCGGGCGCGGCGCGGCCGTGGCGGCGGGCAGGCGCGGGGGTGGGGGCGGCGCGCGTGACGGGCGAAGATAATACAAGAAGACGTTTTGCAGAAAAGTAAACTAAGTACCTTAACCTAAATATTTTACATCTTAGCTGACATCAATACAAACAAAACACTATTAAATGACAAGTTTCGAGTAGGTGGTTAAGTACAGATCGCGCAATTCTTCTTTCAGATAAGATTATTCTACAATCATCCGAATTGGATGAATGGGATGAAAACGTAAACACGCAATAATAAATTAAAATTGACAGAATCGCTCATACATGCCTTTGTAATGCTAATTTATACCACACAAAAAAATAGAAACATACATACAGTGCATTTTGTTTAAATCACGAATAAAATATTTCACTAAATACGCGATTAGGCATGCAGGACGTGGGCGGGTGGATTTGGGCATCAACTCGTCACACCAAAATTTTGTTCTAACTGGTCACACCGCCAAAAGCAGTATTATTTGTGTCAACCCGTCACAAGTTGATTTATTTCTATTAGGACACATTGTAATTTTTGTAGCTATTGGTCACACTACTCACACTGCGAATCTGTTCCTATTCGTCATCCCGTCAAACAGTTCTAACTGGTCACAAAGAAGGAGGATACCTAAACAAATTTCACTACCCGCCAAACGTGTGGTACAACAAATTTTGGGACAAACACAAACTTAATAAATCAAAAATGCCAATTATTTATTAATAATGTATTTATTTTAATCACATCAAACCATAAATATCCTCCTTGTGACCAGTTAGAACTGTTTGACGGAATGACGAATAGGAGCAGATTTGCGGTGTGTGTGACCAGTAGCACAGAATAAATAATCCAGTAGCCAGGATTTGGCGACATCCCGCGCCCGCTCTCTCACCTACACGCGCCTGCCGGTAGGCAGGCTTACGCCGCGGCCGCGGTCAGTGAGCGAAGGCACTTCGAAGAGAGAGCGTCGTGTCAACAGTTAGTGACTTTTGGCAAAATATTTTTGACAATTAAACGTCTACAATGCCACTATATATTTTTTTACTTTATTTGGGTAAAAAAACAATGTTGAATACAATGTTGCTTAGATTATTAAATTTATATAAAAATGATAATATATTTTTTTATTTCGTATCTTTATTTATTTATTCAGGAACAGCTAACAGTTACATTACAACTTGTAACTAAAATAAATTTAAATAAATATTAACAGTAATGCAACCCACAACGCTATTCTCAGAGTAATAGAAATTGTTACTAAAGGCTAGAGGGTGCTGAAGTACGAAATAATACAAATTATACACCATATATTATTATAAGATAATGTAACTTTTACACATAACATTGTAGTAGTAACTAAAGTATACTTACATAGAATACAAGTACAAAAATAAAAAACAAAATAAATTATCAATTTACATTTAAAAGTTTCTTAAAGATATGAGATTTAAAACCACTGTCATGTAAAAATATGTCGATTGATTCGAACTCTTTATTGTATGTGCCTACAGCACAAAATTAAAAGCGATGCAATCCTCAATGGATTTAATAGTTTTATATGCTTTTAAATCGTCGGCGTACAATAGAAGTTTTGAATTTTAAAAGCATTTTTTTATATTATTTATATATAAAATGAACATAAGCGGCCCAAGGATGGAACCCTGTGGCACCCCTGAAGTTACCGTAACGCTTTTGGAATGATAACCATTGATGACTACCTTTGGAGACCTATTTTTGACGTATGATGTTACATAACATACTATGTAACATACACATACGTCTTCTTTGGCACAAGTCTAAATTCCATTTCAGATTAACCCTAGTGTTTACACGTTCCGCTCAAGGTCACCAGCGCTCGAGCTCTCACGTACACGGAGTGTCACCGGTGGCGCACATCATTGATGTGCGCCACCGGTATTTAGGAATTTAGACTTGTGCCAAAGAAGACGATTGTGTATGTTACATAGTATGTTATGTAATGTAAACCTGTGCAAGGACAATTAAGTAGGAAAGTGAAAGGTAGGTCGTACGGATGATAGGTAAGAAGTAGGTACAGACGGATAACGTACCTACTACCTACCTATACTTCTTACGATTTTATACAGTTACTCCATTAAGTAAGTAACTACCAATCTAGTAAGGTACTTGTAAATTGTAATAATGTAGGTAGGTACTTAATAATTGTAGGTGACTAGTAGAATTGAAATTATAATACTTAATTAAGTAAATAGGTACCTACGTACTTACGTAGACATACAGACGCGGGGGGACTTTGTTTTATAATAAATAGGTAGGTAGTGATGAATGATTTAGTGATAATAAGAGTACCTACTTACTTACCTTACTATAATTTAGGAATACTTTTGCATACTTACCTGAAGTTTATAATTGATTAATTGTCAAAAAAACATGTAAGGGTTGTGGAAAAAACTTTAATCGTATGATGTGGCCCTAGCTAGATACACAATTCTATAGCCTATTGTACATCTTAAAAATTACTTTACTATTATTGGAGGGAGGCCTTTGCCCAGCAGTGGGACAGCGAGGGCTAATATAATAATAATATAATAATAATTATTGTGATTTGTGAACATGACAGGATAATAGATTGATTAACCAAAATGAAAAATTAACAGTTAAGGATACTAAATCACTTGCAGTTTTTATTTTTAATTAGAATATGTTACATACTCATCGTTTACGTTACGTACGTTTTCATCCCATTCATCCAATTGGATGATTGTGGAATAATCTTATCTGAAAGAAGAATTGCGCGATCTGTACTTAACTACTCAAAACATAATGTTTTGTTTGTGCTAAGATGTAAAGTAATTAGGTTAAGGTACTAAGTATCATTAGGTACTTCTTACTTAGTTTACTTTTCTGTATAACGTCTTCTTGTATTATCTTCGCCCGTCACGCGCGCCGCCCCCACCCCCGCGCCTGCCCGCCGCCACGGCCGCGCCGCGCCCGCAGCAGGCCGCGTCCCGCATAAACAAACGTATTTAGCGAAATGTTTTATTCGTGATTTAAACAAAATGCACTGTATGTATGTTTCTAATTTTTTGTGTGGTATAAAATAGCATTACAAAGGCAATGTATGAGCGATTCTGTCAATTTTAATTTATTATTGCGTGTGTTACGAAAGAAAAATGAAATTATCAAAGAAGCACACCACTTAACTTTCTAAACTTTGTTCAACATGTATACCACTAACCACTGAAAGTCTTAAATATTATTTCAAAAATTTTAAAATTTTATTCAAAGACAAAAAGAGTGATTTTGTGATTTTCATAGTTCCACATATAATGTTTCTAAACTTTTTACAACATAAAAGATAAGATAACTCTTATTAAGAAACACTCAACATTTCAAACTTTAATATAATATACATTACGTTACACGAAATATTATGAAATACCTAAACCATACCTAAAGCACAGTCATAAAACTTCTAACTTTTTAAAAGTAGCTCACAATCCACATAATCTATACACTCAGCAAAAACGAAAAGTTTTAGAATTATCAAAGCTTCTTTATGGAATTTAATGTCCCACGACCGGACTATTGCTGAAATGATCTAATAAGATACTATTTGATTTGAATAACACTTACCTTTCCTCTAAACAAATTGGAATCGGTAATAAATGTATTAGTTTATTTGGCGACTCCACGCGTTGTCTTTGTTCCGAAGTACAAATTGTTCCTTTAGTTAGAGAAAGCGTAATACACTCGGCGTCAAAAAAATCGCACCTTTTAAAAATCATCTTTAAAAATTCTTAAACCTTATGTAGAGGATAGTGTTGGGTATCATTAGAAAGGTAACAAAAAGGAGTATCAAAAAACAATTAAATTTAACTTTCTGTTTAATTATAATTATACAAACAACATTAAAATTAATAAAATAATAAAAATCCTTAATTAAGTCCTAATTAACAACAGATAATTTACAAAGAAAAATGTACAAAAAGTGTCTTAAAATTAACTTAAAATCTAGTGTTACCCCCCCTTGCCCTGATCACGGCTTCCATACGGTCCCTCATGGACCTCACCAACTTCAGGAGCTCTTCTTGAGGGATAAGCCCCCATTCTTCAATCACCGCGTCTTGGAGCTCCTGTAGAGTCGAAGGAGCTGGATCCCGAGATCGAACCTTACGTTTAAGATGGTCCCAGAGGTGCTCTATAGGATTCAGATCCGGACTTCGCGCTGGCCACTGCATCACAGAGATTTGGGACCTCTGCAAGAAGTCGCTCACGATGCCTGCAGTGTGAGCGCGAGCGTTGTCGTGCATTAATGTGAACCCCTCGCCAAAAGATTCGGCAAAGGGGACCACATGCACTTCCAGGACCTCAGTGACATAGCGGCGAGCAGTCAGCGACCCTTGTCCGCGAGCACCTCCAGTCCGGGAGACGCAGACAAGGTCGGTTTTGCCGGCAGCAGACATACCGCCCCAGAACATGCAGGATCCGCCACCATATTCCACCGTCTCCTGGATGCAGGCTTGGGCGAAACGTTCACCCTGCCTCCGGTATACTCTTCTCCGTCGGTCGTTGCAGAAAAGACACACTCGCGTCTCGTCTGAGAAGAGAACAGCTCTCCACTGCTCAAGGGTCCAATCGACGTGGTCACGAGCAAACTGCAAGCGGGCTCGCCGATGCGCTGCAGTCAATTTTGGACCCGTAGCAGCTCTGTGGGCCGCTATCTTCTTCTCCTTCAATCTTCTTCTAACCGTAGATACGCTTACGGTGCGTCTGCGAACTGCCTGGAGCTGCTGTTGCAACTCAACAGCGTTGGAGAAACGATTTCTCAAAGAGTTCGACACAACGAACCGGTCGTCTCTTTCCGAAGTGCAGCGACGTCTACCCGAACCGTGTCTGCGGATATAGCCACCGGTCTCTATGAAGCGCTGGTACACTCTTCGAACGGAATAACGGCTCAGGTTCAGTTGCCGGGCGACATCACACTGCCGCACCCCTGATTGCAGTAGTGCAACCACTTGAGCGGCTTTATCAGCTGTGGTATCCATCAAAATCTGTGCGTGTGTCCTCTTCAACGGTTGAATAGCGAATGACCCACATTGAACCCGTGTTGACCGTTTTATACCCACAAAGGAAGCGCAACTAGCAACTCTCACGGGTAGCAAAATTTGCATCGAATTTTTGTGACACTTTATTTGTTGCATTAGGTTTTATTTGATAATGAAAAGTAATGTTTTTTATTAAGTTAATTAAGTAACCTTGTAAATAAAATCATAATTAATGCGACTGCATGTGCATATCAAGAGTAAATGACATTTGAAAGTGATTTTCTAAGAGGTGCGATTTTTTTGACGCCGAGTGTATTTTGTTTATGCAAAGCGCTTAGTATCATTTTTATTATTGTATGTACTTACGTATTGATTATTAATTTTGAAGGACTACATCACCATCATCATCGTGGCGATGGTCTAACAGCCTTAGTCAAATAATTTTTTAAATAAGTCAAAAATCCTTAACAAATCTGCTTATAGTTTTAGAGCTGATCGCAGATTAGCACAAAAAAAATAGGTCAGTAATATTATGTGATAGACTACGGCAAGACTTACGATAGGTACCCAAAATCTACGTACTGAAATGGATTCAAAATTATACTTATACTCATACATTACGCATTAAATACTTCGAATCTCCTTCTTATTTCTCGAAACATATTTTTTATTTTTCTTGTTGCCCATTATTTGGGTAGCACAAACGACTTGCTAAACAATTAGTCGTACGTAATAAAATAATAACGTAATCAGCATCTCTGTCATTTGCGCTAGCGAGTTGCACAGATCCACCGTTCATGACGCGCATTGCGGGACTGGGAGTGCGCTCGCGTAGATTTTAGAATAGTTCTATTTGTGCAGTCGTACGGTTGAATATTGCGTGCGCCGCTTCAACACGCTTAGCGCAGAAGTAAATGACGTAAGTCACAAAACTGTTTTCATTTATAATTCGATTATTAAGTACTCAATTGAAAAATTGTCTTACCAGTCCCTAACTAACTATCTTAGTAATATATTCGTTGTATTTTTATACGTAAGGCTCTATAACGTAAAAAGATATACGTAATAATATTTCAAAAACTCATCATTTTCGATAAATAAAAGTATCGTACATAAACCAATATTTTTTGTTTTTGCTTTGCTCAAGCCTTAGTCAACTATACAAAGAAATATATACTTAAATTTGATATGTCTAGTATGCTGTTCACATATGATAATTTATCTTCGAAATCGCTACTCGTTTAGGCAGCCGCCTCTTAAACCCGCTCTGCCGACGCGGCTATCCCGCTTTGTGGTCGCGTAGGTGTGCAAAGTGCCACAGATGAAGTATGGGTAGCGTCCGCCGCGCGGCAGACGCTCCTGCTTCGCAGTCGCTTTGGTCGCGCAGGTGTGGCCAAACCTTTACACTTTAGTGGCAAGCCAAATTGTTCTAAGTCTAGCTACCACACTCTCATCCAAATATATCCCCACAACAACAATGTAATATAATGATTTTAGCATTATTGATATGTTGGTTAAAGATAAGATAGCCAGTTTTTAAGTGGTTGAAGATTCAAGGTGGCCTTTCAGCCTTTAACCTTACAACATAAAATGAAGGGAAAGAATTCCTTTGTATAAACGAAACAACATCGTCACTCAAATGGAATAAAGAAATAAAGTAACAAAGTCTTAACTTTTTATTTAATTTTAATTAAAATAGTCAATAGAACAAAATCAACAATCGTTGTAGAAATTATAATGTAAAATAACAGGTAAGTATATTTGAACACATTCTTTTTCACACGTCTTTTGTACTATTCAATATTATAATTTTGGATTCCTGTCAAATTTTTATGACTGTACTGTAATTGGACAAATTCACGGATCCACGAAGAGTTTTCTTCTGAAGATTCTGAAACAAGTACAACACATTTTTAGATACAAACCAAGAAAATGAAAAGGTTTTTAATATATTCCTCATAGGTTTGCACAAAAGAACCCCATAGGTCGACGACGTGGTGCTGCGTGAGGGAGACCTCTGCAGGCCCCACTAAGATAAGATTCCTAATAGGTACAGTCAGCATCAAAAATAGCTTAGCATAAGAAATTTTCAAATGATTGTTACAGTTGAAATGACCAGAATGTTGTTCCTTCACCGTTGAAGCTGTTTGTCTCTGGAACTCGCTCCCAGTTGCGGCCAGGCGTGCGAAATCGATTCACGCTTTTAAGGAACCCGAGAAAAAATTCTACCTATCCATTTAACCATATCCTGCTGCAAAGCTGCCGTTGTCCCCTACTTCCTACCAGAGACTATTACGTTTAAGTATTTAATGTCTACATTTAATACACACCCCCACTATCTATTGATTTTTATTTAAGAATTTATTTATTTTGTTTTTAATAATTGTTTTGTTTTTAAAAACATTTGCACCTCCGATTTTAATGTTTATAAGTTCTCTTCATCCGACTGGTTATCTGGTAGAGATCGCTTAGTGATAAGACCGCCAAAATTCACCGGTTCTTGAACTTACAGGTTCTATAGTCAAAAACTTAAACAAGAAATGAAAGTCACTCTGCATCTTTCTAGACATCTCTAAAGCTTTTGATACTGTCTCTGTCCTAATCCTTTTGAATAAACTGGAACGTATAGGAGTTCGAGGTTGGTGTATGATTCGTTCGAAGTTACCTTAGCGGTAGATGCCAGTCAGTTACCATTGATGGGATCATAAGTGGTGAGAAATTTGTCACCTCCGGCGTGCCTCAGGGCAGTGTGCTTGGCCACACCCTGTTTTCATCATTACATTTGCTGATGACACAGCCATTCTTGTACATGGTCAAGATTGAGAAGAAGCCCGTGTCCTTGCAGAGAATGCCTTAAATATTACTATAGCATGGCTCTCGAGAAGTAGGCTGCTCATAAACCTCGAAAGGACCTGTTTTGTCACCTTTGCACCTAGACTACAGTCATAACCTGACAATTTATTTAAAATATTTGCGCATAAGGGTGGTTGGTAGTTCTTCTTGTACTGTATGCGATTGTGTTCCGATCTCTCGGTCAAGCCATGTAAGGCACTTAGGTGTAATTGTTGACAGTGTTGTCTTGGCAGGAGCATGTCAAATCAGTCTCGGCCCGAATTAGAAAACTAATATTCGTCTTCCGAAAACTGCGTGGCAGCGCCGATAAAAATACGCTCAAGACAGCTTACTTCTCCTTAGCTCAGTCGATACTATCGTACTGTATCACCATCTGGGGTACCGCGAGAAAGACCCATCTTCTGCAGCTGGAGCGTCGCAACGGGCTGTGTTAAAGGTTATGGCATTCAAACCTATTTGGTATCCATCTAACCAACTGAAGGCGCTATGGAAGGTTCTTTCTGTACGTAAATTATTTGTTTTTAATCTTATATTGCGCAAACACTCGTCCTGTCATTATGATCAAAGGTTGGCATTAAATATAAGATTAGCGAGTAGAGTATTTAAAACCGAAAAATGTAGTACGGAACTAGCTAGACGTCATAACTTTTACCTAAGCTCATCATAATATAACAAAATTAATTATAACCTTATTATAACCTGTTATTCTATTTACGACGAGTCAATCATTTTTATATATTTAACCGGGTGCGGTTAAATATTATTCGTGTTTATTATATAATATTATAAATATTGTAACTCTATTTTTAATCGTATTGTGTTCTATTTATAAGTTTGTTTTTTAAGCTCTATGTACATCTTTGTAAAGTTATCTATTTAAAATCAAAATGGCGGCGTATAATCAACAGTTCACATTTGTGGGTAGGATTTAATGACTGCCATCTTACAACAACCGGGACCGACGTTTTATCGTGTATGCTGAAACAGCTGAGCACTAGGAGCTAACATTTTTTAAACTTTCTTGCAGATCGCTGGAAGAACGTAGATGGCATCGGCTCAAAACCATTAAGAGGCCTATTACATCTCGACCGCGATTTTTGCGTAAAATGGCCAATTTTGGCGTTATGGATCTCAGAAACAAAAATACATTAATAATTATGAGTTATTGAATAGTGTAGAATAGCTATTGGAATAGTGCGTAGCGGCCTCGCTTTTTGTAAATTTTGCTTAATTTTTAAATTAAACCCAAAATTGCAGAGGAAGATTTTCATAAAGTGCGCGAAGGCACTTTTTTGAGCTCATCGATTGAACTACTGTTCTAAAAGTGAAATAAAAAAATTATAATGTTATCTCTTAAATAGTCGAATAGTGCTTAGCGGCCTCGGAATTTTCAGATATCATTGATTTTATATAGGAAAAAAATCTTATTCTAAACCAAAAAACTTCGAAAGTCGCTATAAATTAACTGTGAATTTCTCATATCTACGATAATATTATTGAGCAAAATGTATACTAGTGTAATTGTTACTTCATGAGCAATAAAGATTTTATAATGAATTTATTATCCTATTTCGATAAAAACGATAAATACAACTGCAAAATTACTGCAAAATGCGATGCGCCGGCCGTCCGAATTCAACATTTGTAATATTATGCACAAATTTATTATCCTATTTCGATAAAAAAGATAAATAAAACTGCAAAATTACTACAAAATGCAAAAATGCGCATTTTACGCAAAAATCACACTCGAGATGTAATAGGCCTCTTAAGGTATTATTTTTAGGTAGGGACGATACCGCGGTACAATTTTTTGCGCCTTGATTTGCGGTCGCATGGTCTACCATCGCTTAGATCACTCACAACGTCACAACCACTGTGGCGTTTGCAGCCTGTGGGCCGCAACTCAGTGCGCAAAAACTTGCTTGGAGGTAGGGTTACCATCCGTCCGGATTAGTCCGGCTAGGTCCGGACTTTTAAACTCTAGTCCGGACTTTGTGCAGCTCTTTAAAAAGCGAGTTGTGTTTCCATTTTGTGACTAAAAAGTCCGGACTTTTATCATAATGTCAGGCTTTTTGTCTGGACTTTTCAAATTCCTAAATGGTAACCCTACTTGGAGGTGTCTAGTTATAATACCACATGCTCAAAACAGAAGGAAATAGTGTAACATCGAGGAGGCGTATGCCCAAAAGTCGGTAGATACGGACTGGAATAATGATAATGATGATAATCTTACTTACCTTTTTAAAAATATTAGCCATCAGAAGATTAGTTTTCTTGACATTCTCCTTTTTGGCGTCCTCCTTCTTCTGCACGACTTCAGGCAGAGACTTGTATATCTTTTCCGAATGCATTTTCATTTCACGTTCACTTATAAATTTTGGGGCAACTGTAAATAATGATAAAAAAATTATGAGCCTTGGGTACCTACTATGAGGACGTAACCTCATACTGCACGGAAAAATAAGGTTTTCTTCTCCGCATCTTTGTAAGAGCGCCGTCTAGTCACATTTCAGTAAACTAAATTGGTTGGTAGTGCAATATAGGGACCGGGAGAAGCTTTGATTAAAACAACTGTTGTCTCTTATGGTTAAGGCGCTGCGCAAAACGAGGATACAGTATTTTTTTTATAATGTGATAGTCTCGCATTTGGCCACTATCTCACCTTATGGTAAGTGATGATGTGGCCTATGGTGGAACATGCTTGCCTAGAAGAAACCTGTTTACTCGTGATTTGAAGACCCCAAGATTGTACCTGATAGGAAACACCGACTCAGGCAGGGAGTTCCACAGCTTTACGGTACTAATGATGAAAGAAGACGCAAAGCGCTTCGTACGCATATGCGGAATCTCCACTGTGAATCTATGACGTCGCTCAGTTTGTCTGGTTGTCCTATGTTAGAAAGGGGGTGGAGGAATTAAATCGAACAATTCCATGGCAAACTCTCCGAAGTGTATCCTAAAAGAACTGATAGACATGCGACCTGGCGCCGATGTTCTAAGCTCTGCAGCTTGGTGTCAACAAGGTTGTCATCGTCGATGAGCTTTCTGGCTCTCCTGTTAATCGACTCTAGTGTCCCAAGTTGGTATTTAGTGGATCCGTCCCAAAGGTGAGAATAATATTCCATAAACGACCGCATTTGTGCTTTATATAAAGTAAGCAGTTGTCCAGGTGTGAAGTACCTTCTCACCTTTAAGAGGATACCCAGCTTTTTTGAGGCTATTTGTAGACTCCAGGTAGGAGTTAAAGTTCAGAGTCGATGACAGTGCCATACCAAGAAGCTCGAGATAGTCAAAAATAGGAACATAGACACTTCGGAAAGTAGGAATCAAGGAGAATCTAGACACGCCTGTGTTTTAGTGGCATCGAACTTGACCAGGTTCGCGTCACCCCAGTCGGATACTTCCTTCAAGGATGTGTTCAAACGCTCGACCATGGCCTCTCTTGCCTAGTACAGAAAAATCTTCGTAATCATGGAATGAATGCGAGACTCTAAGTAAGTAAAGGGTCCTTTCATACCCTGTATAGTAAACCACCACTAACTATAAAAATATAATCCACCCATATTGTTGCATTCGTTCTTCCCGCGTATCGGCAATCGTGGCGTAGGACGCCTTCAGACAAGGTGGAACGACGATCTTCACAAGGTGGCTGGCAAGAGCTGGATGAGAGAAGCCGCCGATCGTGCTCAGTGGCGTGATTTTGGAGAGGCTTATGTCCAGCAGTGGACAAGTATATACTTGTCAGCCTATGATGATGATGATGATGATCGTTCCATATGTACTGCTTTACCCAACCGCGGCCTATATGTATACCGCAATGGCAATAATATCACACTCACGTTTCTTCCGACGAAGATTCATGCCAAGGTCTTCAGCCAATCGTCTTAATTCCGTCTCGCTCAGAGAGGTCAAAGATGGCCGCCGGTCCAGTTGTACTGACAGCAGCCGTCTTTGGGCGGCGCGCTCGTTTGCTCTGCAAAGTTACCGGATTTGTTTTATATTGTTTATGTGAGTAAGCCGACCAAGGAACTTATACCTAAAGTGGAATGTGAACGAGCCGCCGATTCACGGTCCGAGTGAGATAGCTTCGCGGGTGCCCTGCGTCTCTTTCGTCAGGCTGACATACGTAGACAGATAGACGCTGACTGGATATTGACAAATCAACATGATCAATGACAGAGCCTGCGACTTTGTGACTTAATAAGTCTAGTCTAGTCTAAGTCTATATAATATATAGAAAGGGACTCACGGCTCTCGCAAACGGTATCAAGATCGGTATCAATCTGAGCAAGTGATTTCCGTAATAGAACTGAAGGCTCGTAACAATAAGATTCATTTTTAAACGACGTCAATTTGCCCATGCTCATACCAGATTAGGTATAAGTTGCTTGGAGCCGAAAAGAGCATACGCTTTTCTTGGCAGAATGAGGTTACCGCAGCCCATACACTTATAGTTTCACGTTGTATGCACTTTAACTATTACTATTGAACTAGTTTTTTTTAACAAAGTGCCTAATTTGGTAACTATTAATAAGTAAGTACATATTTTCCGTAACAAAAACTCACCAATTCTTGTTACGTCACTTTGCACGCACTGCATATAAGGATTGTACGGATTGCAATTCATTGGTACACCTATAACAACGTGCGTTCGCAATTAAATTACACTCTACCGAATGGTGATAAGGTTCAAAATTCTATGACAAAGTACTGGAAGTACCTCCACAATACATATTGCAAGTTTCCATTGGTCTCATACAGCTTGGTGTATGCACAACAACCATTTTGAGATTAGGCGGACAAGGGGCACTCGATTCGCAAGGCGCGCAGGGATCTTCCTCTCTGCAGTATGAAAAATTGGTGAGTTTGTGCTAACTACTTCTTCTAGTTCTAGTAAACCTCTATGACTTGTGGGGCTGTATCCACCACTTACTAATGTGTCAACTAGCCAATTTTATTAAAACTCAGCAATTAGGTTAAATTAGTTCAACAATTTACAATATTTGTTTAATAGCCAAAGCTGTCACTCTAATCGATATTGACCCTAATCATAAAGTTTAAAACTAATTGACAACATGTGACATTTTATGGTAGGTTTGTCTGCTGATTATTGTGTGCTGTACACAGTTAGATTAAAACAAAAAGGGAAGATACGGCATTAGCGTCTAGTAAGTGAACCGCTAAAATAAGAAGGTTTAGACAAAGCTGTCAACTGTTTACTTTTTCTTGCAGTATTATTAAACAAATTGTGATACTCTACGATGATCTGACACTTAAGGGGATCCTGCACGTAATTGTGAAAATTTACGTATTTTTAAGTTACTTGTACTATGCAAGTTTGTTCGATGACGAACAAACTGTCGTGGTGTGTACCACTAAAACCTACTAAAACCTGGAATATTTACATGATAAAACAAAAAAACGATAGACTGAATGAATCCTTACCTCCTTTCATAAATGTGCTTCAAACATTCTTGCCTGTTCGAACTCTTCTCTACAAAATCGGGACGGTTCACCTCTAGATACTCCCTCACTGTGTACACTCGATTGTTTTTCCCATAGCCCTCTATGCTCGATATCTCAGTCTCGTTAGGCAAACTTCGAGATCTTAAAGATTTACCCCTAGGACTACAACGAGGAATTGTCTTCTCAATTTTGGTCAACACCTCCTTGAAAGGAGCTTTCTCCATTTGTTTACGTTTTTGTGGCACTTTGACAACCACGTTTCTTAACGGTTGCACATCGTTGACGACCGTTTCTTCACTGATTATGCTGTCAGAGGTCTGTATTATAAGATTGTATGCCACACAATTCTTTTTAATCTTGTCGGCAGACGATTTGGTTCTATGGCATCTATGACCCCTGCAAGGGCAATGATGAATACGTTGACATTGTTCGCAGCTTACGGAAGTACTACTGGAAGCTTCACCTTTCTTGGCACAGTGGGTTTTGCAACGTTTTTGATGATATTTTTCGCATTGCCTTCTGATTTTATTTAAAACTTTACAAGTGGCAGAATCCGATGAAGTACCCGGACACTCAGTAGTCGCTGGAATTTCCGAAGAGTCGGTGGAAATGTTGCGACCCATTCGCAGAGATGATTGCACAGCCTTGTCTTGTTTGCTGCGGTATTCATCATCGGGCATGTCGGTTTGAGATACTTTGCAACAACTTTTTTCTGTAACTTTATTGCCACATTGACATCTCTCTTTGTTTTCTTTTCGTACGTCCGAATCACCGACTTTAGAATATTTTAAGTATTCTGAATCAGATTTTTCTTTTCTAGGTGTATATGTACAATCACTTTTCTCTTTGACATTCTTACAACAATCGCTATCAGATGTAGCTGAACTCCCTGGTAATTTAAGGGGTTCAATATCAGCCCCGTCGTCCGTATTCAAAAGATAATTTAAAACAGTCATAATTTCTTTGAAACACTTTTTCTTTTTGTTTTTGTCAATTTCTTTTTTCGAGTAACGTTTTGTTATATCTTTTATCATGTCCATAATTGGATCTGTCTCAGATACACTGCTTGATTTTCTACTATTAGTCTCTGAGGAACTGTATTTTTGTGGAGCCGATTTTCCGGTTTCTTTGGGGCTTGCCTTGTTCTTCTCGCTTTGATCTGAGTCAGTGTTCTTTGTCACAGGCGATTCTTTTTTAGTAATTTTTTGTGTTGTAGGATGAGTTTCTTGTATACTATCTGTCTGAACACCACTTGCTGATACGAACATCCCAGTATCTGTATTAGATCGAAGAAATTTTTTGGGACTAATCTGCGCACTTTTTGGGTAAGTATGCCTATTCGTATCATCTGTAACACATGTCTTGATTAGGCACTGTTGATAAAATGGTATTTCATCTTTTCTAGGACTCTTTCTTGGCGAAATTTTAACAGGGCGCGGGAACTCCTTGCATATACCGGTATCGGTGAAAATATCTATTGCGTGCGACTGTACGCCTTTAGAACATTCCTCAGTCAGACTAGTTGCTTTTTCAGTCAAGTCAGTTTTCTCAGTACCCACGCTATCACTTTTCATTTCTTGAGCTTTCCCTGTAACGCCGTTACCATTTTTTCCTGAATTTGAGTCTATTTTTACCATTAAAGTCATATTTGTGCCCTGTATAGGTATCGTGAAATTCCCAGTGGCGTAATTGTCTGGTTTAGGTACTGGCGTTTCATTATTATTCAGTTCTAGATTAGATTGAATCTCTTTGTGCGATTTATTAATTGTATTTATATTGGTAATGTCTCTGTCATTTTGCACTTGTGTAACCTTTTCAGAACCTTCAAGACTATTATTTTTGATGTCTTGATTAAGATTTAATTTTAAAGTTTTAATATCAGTCTCAGAGTTTCTTTTCGAAACTGGCCGGTAACATTCGCATATTACTTTAACGCAATCTTGGTCACCTATTATGTTCACGTCAGTAAGCGATGGATCAGCTATTCTTGGGTTAATACTTATTTCAGTTTGAACACATCGGGTGGCTTCATGAACAAGATTTATATTTTCTAAATCATTGTTTTTGGTTTTTTGTAAAGCATCATAGGACTTCTTATCGGCTGAGGACGAAGATTGGCTAGCTTCGCTAGACTTCCTTTCCAATAATCTTAATGCTATGTTCGTTTGAGACGATTTCGATATTTTGTCTAGACCAACTAAATCATCAGAACTATTTTTACTTACCAATTTAAAAGCTTTACCATCTTCCAGCGCTTGTGAAGTTGAAGGTTGGCCTTTGGTTTCATTTCTAGGAGAAGACTGTAAGCTACCCATACATTGTACACCAACAGTATTTGATGTTTTGGTGTCTTGTAATTGGATGTCCTTGGTCATTAAGCGTGAGCATTTATATATCAGCATATTGTCGGGTACTTCTTTCGTAAAAGTAGATTTTTGGCTACAGAGACAAACATATTTTATGTCCCCAGTTACGTCATCTGATACAACATGAGCAAAATTATCTGGAGATTCCCGATTTTGGTTATGCATGTTGCAAGGCATCATCATATGACCTGGATGTTTCAGCTTTTTGGTAAGGCTTTCGCTCCTAATGTCGACTTGTACTGAGCTATCTGCCACACCGACTTTAGATGCTACAAAATGATGTGGACAAAAACAATGATGACCTTCTCTACTTTGACACGCTTTTGTTTGTTTTATTTCATTTTGCAATCTCTTTTTTAGATTCGCCTTCCGATTTTCGTCAGAATTACCTGAAGATAGAGTAAATACAGAGTGGCTTCGCTGTTTACGAGCAGGATTGAAACTTTGGAAGTCCAGGTTAGAATTTAAACCACCCTCCAATTTACTGGCATCACCAGAACCATCGTCGTAATTATTTCTAGTCAAATCTTTTAACAGATCTTTAAGTCTATTATTTACTTTAACATCAGGTTGTGACACTTTTAATGCCGTTTCAGAGCTAACTAATTTTTGTTTCAAAAACAATTCTTTTTCTCTTAAATGTTTTTTGTATGTTTCTTCTCTTCTTAATGCTTCCAGATACTTCTGATACAACTCTTCTGATGAAGTTTTGGCAAATGCAGTATCAGAAGAGTGTTTGGCCCCACTAGACATATCTGATTCTGTATTAGATGTCAAAGGTTTTAATGGATTAGGAATAATAGGCTTATCACTTTTAGAGACTGATGGTAAATTAGGAGCACTTTGAGATGTAGATGCTAGAACGTTCGAATTAAATTTATCTAATCGTAATATTGACTTCTTAGGTCTTAGTGGCTTGGACTTTGATTCAGTATTATTGCTGTCAGATGTGCTAGTTGTCATACGACTTTCACCTAGGCCTAATTTAGTGCTGCTGAAGGTAAGTCCGGAAAGGAAATCCGTAGTACTATCATCATCGCGATACTTAGCCTTGAGTAATCTTTGAACCACTTCTTTGACTAATTTATTTTTCAAATCTGTATCATTGTGCTGTTTTTGCAATGCGACTTGAAGGAGATGAATACTTTTTTCTAAATCTTTTGTGAAGGAGTGCTTAGAGCCCTTACTGGAATCTGTAGTAAGGGCTCCACTTGATTCTAAGCTTGACTTATTGTCAGCGTTAGGTGAACAGTCTGGTTGTTCTAGATTCATCTGATTTTGGTTGTATACATGTCCAGGCATGTATTCAAAGCTTTCAGCAGCTGAAACTTGTTCACCACTTTTTTCTTGAACAGGAATGTTTTCTTTATCAGCACCTAACTTCTTTTTACTTTTTATTTTCCTTCTTCCCGCTTTGACTTTTTTTCTCCTGTACTTTTTTTTTAAACTATTCAGGCTAATTAAAACAGGGGGCATCTGACCACTAATATGGTCAGATTTACGAAAATCATAACTAGAATTCTCTTTACCCTTTTTCAATGAAGTTTGTATTTCTTTGTCAGTTTTTAAGTTGGATTTGTCATGTTCAACCATATCTTTATTTGATGTAACGTTTACATCATTAGTGACATTTTCAACAGAGACACTACCCTCTCTATCCATGTTAAATGATATGTGTTTGGTCAAACTAACATTAATTGCTTGAGGACTAGTTTCTTTGCCTTGGGCTAAATTTAGTTCAACAACATCAACATCCTTTTTGTAAATTTTTGTAGTTTTTTTTATCGCACCTTTTTTACTTTTTTCTTTAACGTCTATTTCAACTGGAGTTGAATGTGATGTTGGGTGTCCTATTTCATAGTCATGTTTAGAATCATTGTTTGAGTATTGTTGTTTTAATGCAAGTCTTTCTAATGTGCTCAAGCTCGATGCAGAGCCTTTTCTGTCACTTTCATTAGCATAACCGACATCAGCTAATGAGTCCCACTCTAACTTTCGTTGGGAGGTGACACTGCTTGTAGGTGATAGTGGTTTGTTCATTGATGTGTCTAATAGTGCATCCATAGCTAAAACAGTACAGAATTATCGATATATTATATTAAAAAAACTACAACTACTACAATTGTATAAAAATGGGATGGCATTAAATATATTTATGTCAGCTACAGATTGAAGACTTATAAAATTTGACTACAATGTGACCATTCAAAGGGTCAAAATAATTTGTGTAAAAATGGAAGAATTAAAAAAAACTTCTCCCTCTTTATGGCATTTACTATGAGGTTTTGTTTCCACTTTATTGAGATACTAAGCAATTATGTGACAGTAGAAAACTAGGTTTATAGCAACTACTAACTAAACTACTTATTACAAAAATATAATATTGTGTTGTGACTAAGCTCACATTTTTGAGACTGATTATCTTCATAATATACAGATTCTTCATCTGTATGTCTAGTTTCAATATTTTCTTCTGTAATTATTGGAGGTGATTCGGAGTCACTCTTGGTCTTGCTATTTTCATCCTGAAAACACATACACACATCTCATTTTCCAATAATATATAATTTTTATTATTTGAAGTACTGCACCGTCTCAAAACAATATGTTCCGGAGGCCCCTTCCCCCCCCCCCCTACAATTACATACTTATTCCTTCCTTAAAGGCCGGCAACGTGTCTGCGATTCCTCTGGTTTTGCGGGTCCATGGGCTGTAGTGGTGATTACTCTCCATCAGGTGACCCACCTGCTCGTTTGCCACCTTCTATTATAAAAAACAAAATATGTATTTATGGGACAGGATAGCATGCCCAACTAACATTAGGCGCTAATATAAGAGTTAGAAACAGATCCAAAGGTCATCAATAAGTGCTATCACATGGCACAGTGATTCACCCTCCATACAAAGGCGGCCATAAATACGTAACTCCGAAATAACCGCGATTTTTCAATTTTTACAACTTATTAAGATTGTATGGATATGAATTAAGCAGCTCATAGTATTAGCTCTTAGTTTTAACCAATATCTATACATAAACCTGTATTTATATTTATTATTTTCACTCAGTAATTTTGATTTTAACTATGACTGCTAAAACATTGTTATAGAGTGACATTTACAGGTAAATTGGAACAAATAAAGCTTGTTTATGGTAATTACAACCCTAATTTTAAAGAAACAAAATAAAATACAGGGTAATATTGGTATAACAATATTTAATAAATCCGTACAAAATGACGTTCAAACGTAACAAGTACCTTTACACAACTAGCAAATCTAATAAACATTTTGACAATAAACTTTTTTTTTAACAGGTAACTTGTGTAAACCTATAATTAGTAGATCTGAATTATGAAGAAGCATGGTAATTAAATCTGTATTGGTTAAAATACAATTCATTTTCTGCGTATGATCGCGTCTAAATTGCTTAAGGTGCAATATTTTCGGTTACACTAAGCCAGTTTGAGTACTTTTCTAGTAAATTTAATTTTGTACGATTAGATTTCATCCAGTAATGCGATATACTTTTATATATATTTCCAATTTTGTTATTTAATGACGTCAAATCAATACTGTCCAAGTTGTTTCGAAGACACGACGTTTCAACGAAACTGTTGAGAGTATATTGCGATTTTTCCTTAATACTGCCCTCCGCAGAATGCCAAATGTCGAAAACAATCATTCTCGTTACTGAACATTTTAAAAATGTACCTAAAAAAACATATAAACTAGGGCTAAAATAATCCTTTTTATTTTGTTCTGTGGACACCTACTTTGATACCCCTGAAACCTAAGAACGGGCAGCGTCATGCAGCTGAAATTTGCATGCTATAATCTAGACATTCTCCCTATTAGAGTAACATATGTCTCAAGTACAGCCGAGGTCGGCGAAAAGTTATAGCTCAATCTTTTAAAAGTTTGGAAAAAAAATATATAAAAAAATCTACCTTGAATTAAAAATTCGTATAAAATTGAAATATGAGAATTTGTAACAAGAATATATAAATAATCAAAGTATATATCTTGGTCTTGCACCTCCATATTGTAACAACTACAAAAAACTTGATTGTAAATAAATGAGACACGAAAACAGAACAACAAATTTCGGTAACACACACGACCGGGTAACCAAACTCAAGATGCTCTTACTTCCGACGTAGCAAAGTGAATGGTACTTTGAAGTAATTGGATTACTAATAACAGTTTTTAAAGAGTAGTTTACTAATGAATCCATTATCAATAGTTTGAAATCAGTAGGCGCAAGTGACTTTTTTGGATTTATGCATGGAAGTTATAGCGAGCTATAATATATAGCCTGAAAGCAACCGCTGTACCGCGCCTTAGGTATGCGCGGGGAGAGGGGGAATGGGAAGTAAAGAGCATGAACTCACATGAGATTCGTAGTGTCAGACAGACCTTACGATATCGAAGCACAGTTTATTGAAGCTTTATATTTACGAGTATAATTACATCCAATCCGTTTTTGTGTCCATGTCTACAGCTTCCTCATTCGACATAGAGAAATTCTAAGCATGCCATATTTTTGTGCATATTATGTGCAATCAAACGTTTCAGTCCTAATTTTTGTGCCACCACAACTTCGTTACTATGAGTTGTTTTATGTGTGTAAGCTGGAGACACGTGTCACCAGCTCGCACACGCCCGTTAAGACAAACCAGTGAGGTTAGGGTTTTGGACTATAGCTAGAAATTTTGTGCATAATTTGTGCACTAGGAACAAAAAAAACTAACCATCACACTCAAATACTGTTGAAACTACGATCATAAAACTGTGTGCGAGCTGGAGACACGGGTCTCTCTCCAGCTCGCACAGCTGTATCTTCGTAATTGTTCAAGCTACGGTTATGAATTATACCTCAAAATTTTGTGCAGAATTTGTGCATAAGGCACAAAAATTTTCGAAACTTTAACTTAAAAGGTTTTTGAGCTACGAACCGATAAGTATGTGTAAGCTGGTGACACGTAACACGGGCTAACACATGGTGAATTATTGTAACTGTATAAGATAGTGCTTCGTTTTAAAGATCAAATAATACGTTATAATTTGTGCACACACGAGGCAAAATTTCAAATCTCTGGGCCTCTTACTTTATAAATTATAAGCCAAAAACTGTTTTCCCGCCAAAAAATTTAAAATAATGGTTCGGAAGCGGCTAAGCGCGCCGTTGCCGTTCCGTGCGCTACACTATTGCCACTTTTAGACTAGGAGCCGTCTGTTAAAGCGATGCGCGACGCGACTAATTTAGTTTTACTATAGGCAGGTACCTAATAACCTACCCAACTTTTTATTTTAGATATCTCACACACGAATGTCTTAGTTATTTTTTGTTGTTGAGACAATTAAATAATTAGATTTGGCATAATGATAAACATTATGGAGGAGTGCAGAACGACAAAATGGTTGAATACTTGAGCCTAATTCGATAAAGAACGGATGCTTTCCAGCAAACTAATCGCTATCGACCGTCACAGAATAAATTTTAACCATTGAAAGTAATTTATTTTAATATTAGATTGTATTACTTCCCATGGGTTAAATGTAAATAAATAAATAAAAATAAATGTACTCTATGGTGATCGATGACTTTGCGATTAGTCTGCTGGGGCATCCCAATGTAAAGCTAGGGCCACATTATCGCGCTAGCGCGAAGATTTGCGTTTTCGCGACACGTCTGGCCAAACACTTCGCGTTAGCGCGTTGTATCATGGCGTTGACGCGCCGCGCTGTTGGTAAATTGCCGCAAATCAAGGATTTTGTCGCGATAATGTTCGTGCGGCCACATTTCCTTCGCACACTTTAGTTGACTGCTAGCCGTATATACAAGTTACTTTGTGACTGCTAGACAACTAGAGGTGTGAACGTGTTGCAAATACGACTATCGATATTATTCTGTTTCGATAATTATGGATTGGAGTAACGATAAAGTATTAAAAGTAATACAATATTACGAATTAATAATTAATAAAAATAATAAAGATGCAATAAATAGTAATTATTTGCCGACATGTAATAAAGCGCAATCACCTCTTCCATTTTTTCCGATAAAATTAGGAGTAGGCGATACAAATCGTATAAGGTTACTGAAACGTATTTATTGCATCAATATCGTCAAATCCGATATCGATGCGTTCTGAAACTATACCTATTTTGGAAAACACTATATCGCGTCAGGAATGCGGTGTGCGTTGAGATCACTATATTGTACGTGATCGAATTCAAGAATATTGTACCGTATCCCTGATATTTATTGAGTTATCATTAATCTGTAGTTTTTAACAAACAAATGTGCTTGTAAAAGTTTTATAAAATAAAATTATTACAAACGTCCGATGCGTTCTGAAACTATATAGTGGAAAAAAACACGATATTGCATGAATTTTTAATAGTCCGTAGATATGGTCGATACTGTTATCTATCACCGATATTAAATTTATGTAGCTATAGTTTAACACTTTGCAAGCGGGCATTTTATTACGCGCATCTTCCTGTGCGCCGGCCTTTTTCGTCATTATTGTAAATCCTATAGAAAAAGAACTAAAATAAAAATTAATTTAATTGTGTTCTATCTTATCGTTCTGCTGCTTACCTATACTAACCTCCAGTTATGGCTTCTTTATGAACATCTACATGTTGTCCATCCGTAGTAGATCACCTAGATTCAGTAGTAGGCGTACCTTTGTTATCTTATGAGTAAGTACCTAAAGTTATTTTCAAATGCTAGAAGTAGGTAGATGTTAAATTTTATATGTACCTATTTCAAACCCAATCCACAGATAACGAAAAAAAAGTTACTTTTATTATTTTTAATAAAGCTATTTCAAATTTTTATTTTACCAGTAGTAAGTAATTCTTACTTTTTCTATTTACAAGTTAAAAAGTTTGCAAGTTACCAATTCTTCTATGTGTTGATGGCTGACCGACCCCTTGTCAGAATGGTTGATGGTTTAGTTATCGTAGCGTAGTAACTGTTTTTTAGTTAACGTGCCATAACTAAAAATTCTTGGGAGTAGTTGTCAAGACGAATCAAACGAGCGCAAACTCGATGGGGTTGTGTGGTATTATTATAAAGTTCCTGTGTCCTTTTTCCGGCTCCATCATCAGACCCTGAACACTATTTCTCGATAAAGTACTCGTCAAGGCGATTCAAACGACCCCGAACTCGTTGGGGTAGCATGGTTTTATTATAGAGTTCCTGTGGGCTTTTTCCGGCTTCATCATCAAACCCTAAACACTATTTCCCAACAGAGTACTCGTCAACACGATTCAAACGAGCCCAAACTTGATGGGGTTGCATGGTTTCAATACTGAGTTCCTGTGGCCTTCCTTCGGGTTCATCATCAGACCATGGACCTCGTCTAGTCGTCTCCCGTCAGAGTGCTCATCAAAACTAATCAAATGAGCCTGAATGGGGTTTTATGGTTGTATTACAGAGATCCTGTGGCCTTCTTCCGGCTGAATCATCAGATCAGCTCAATGACACCATAATGTTGCATTGTCATTCTGTTCTGACCTATGTTCAAAGTTGCAAGTCTAGCTCATCGGGAAGCTAGTATAAAATCGTTTGCATTTGTCGACAAATAAATAAACAAATAAACGAGAAAGCTACCTAATAAAAACGTGGTAATAAAAACATACAGGCAGACTAATTTTATCACTACTTATCATATTAATGAGGTTATTGTAAATACTTAAAACTAAGCAAAGCGATATTTTATGAACATTCATAAATAAAATAGACTGCTTTTATTTTAAATTAACCAATTTCCTATATCAGCAGTCTCCTAGTCTAAAATTCTCGGTATAGAAACGAAACGATCGAGAGCGCAAATTAAAATGACACTAAATTGAGCTAGCTCTCAAGTTCAAACTCGATTGCAATAGTGTAGCGCACGGAACGGCAACGGCGCGGTCGGCGCGCGTTTAGCCGCTTCCGAGCCATTATTTTGAATTTTTTGGCGGGAAAACAGTTTTTGGCTTATAATTTATAAAGTAAGAGGCCCAGAGATTTGAAATTTTGCCTCGTGTGTGCACAAATTATAACGTATTATTTGATCTTTAAAACGAAGCGCTATCTTACATAGTTACAATAATTCACCATGTGTTAGCCCGTGTTACGTGTCACCAGCTTACACATACTTATCGGTTCGTAGCTCAAAAACCTTTTGAGTTAAAGTTTTGAAAATTTTTGTGCCTTATGCACAAATTCTGCACAAAATTTTGAGGTATAATTCATAACCGTAGCTTGAACAATTACGAAGATACAGCTGTGCGAGCTGGAGACCCGTGTCTCCAGCTCGCACACAGTTTTATGATCGTAGTTTCAACAGTATTTGAGTGTGATGGTTAGTTTTTTTTGTTCCTAGTGCACAAATTATGCACAAAATTTCTAGCTATAGTCCAAAACCCTAACCTCACTGGTTTGTCTTAACGGGCGTGTGCGAGCTGGTGACAAATGTCTCCAGCTTACACACATAAAACAACTCATAGTAACGAAGTTGTGGTGGCACAAAAATTAGGACTGAAACGTTTGATTGCACATAATATGCACAAAAATATGGCATGCTTAGAATTTCTCTATATCGAATGAGGAAGCTGTAGACATGGACACTCCGTTTTTGTCCAATATGATTTTTAGATAAGTACAATTAAAGAACCAATATAAATGAAATAAATCTTTAATTCTTGGAAATATATAATATAAACTTTCTTTGTTTGCTTTTCTTTTCTTAAAATGTTCGGCCACTTTGAAAATGAGTCTTGATATCTCGACCCATTTTTAGATATTTTATCTCATGTGCGTCTGACACACTAGTTGCAATCGTGAGCGATGACGGCAGAATGACAAAATGGAGCAACTGTTTCGCGCCCCCCCCCCCCCCCCCCCCCCGCCTCGCCGCTCGCATACCCAAGGCGCGGTACAGCGGTAGCGGCACAGTATAAATATGAGCTAAAGCAGTAAGGAAGCTACGTACAAACGCTCGAATCGACGCACGCCCACAGACTCACGTCTTTACAGGGCTCCTAAGCGGACATCGCAGTGCTCGCAGTAGCGCGTGTGGCGTCAGTAGCGCGTGTGGCGTCGAACCGAGTGTTCACTGTTGCATATTGCGGGCGCTGTGCGCGCGATTTTTAAAAATGCCGCGAGTGTATTGCGTAGTATACGGCTGCTTGAACTCGGCTGCTTCAAAACTGGAGCTTTCGTTCTTTAAACTTCCTCCTGATGTTGAAAGGTAAGAATGATTTATTATTACTAAATAAAAAGCTTTTTCTTTTAAATAAATCGTTTGGTTGTTTAGGTGATATTTGGAGTAATTACTTAAGTAAGTATATTTTTTGAGCGCGCGTTATTTTAATGGTGAAAAATAATAAGAATTGATACTACAAAACTACATCGTTAATAAATTTTGCTTTGAAAATCGATATCTGGGGATATGTGTGTCTAACCGGAATTTACTTATTGTACCACCGGATGATTTTGTAGAATATATCGAGAAAATGGACGAAAGTTTTCGCTGTTGTTTTCAAAGAGAACACATTAATTGTAAAGTAGCTGTATTAATTTATAGAGAAGTAGACAAAATCAGTTTTATAGTGCCGTGTCCATGTTTTCCGATAATTTATTTAAAAAAAGCTATTTATTAGAATGAGAATTTTTTACACTATAAAATGTAATAATATAGCTTTTCGAACGTGTCGTAGCAGGCGAAAGTATTTTTCAGTGAGTAATTTATAATAACTAACGAAAAATAAAGACTTCTTTAAATTTTAAAGATTTTTTAATTACACAATTTTGTTTGTAAACTGGTCAATTCATTCGATTATTTGATCATTATAGAACCAAAACAAACGTTTTGATAAATAATAGAAAAATTACCTTTGAATTTTATAAAAATTAAAAGTGACAACCCTTAAGCTTTGCTAGTTATCTCAAAAAAGCGCTAACTAGCTGAGATACATCGCTAACTAAACAAAAACTTTTTCAATTTTACAAAAATAAGAGGACAACCCTAATAGTCGCGTAGCCGGACAAAAATTACTTACGATAATTCTAAAACTTTTCGTTTTTACTGAGTGGATAGAGTATGTGGATTGTGAGCTACTTTTAAAAAGTTAGAAGTTTTATGACTGTGCTTTAGGTATCGTTTAGGTATTTCATAATATTTCGTGTAACGTAATGTATATAATATTAAAGTTTGAAATGTTGAGTGTTTTATAATAAGAACTATCTTATCTTTGTGTTGTGAAAAGTTTAGAAACATAATATATGTGGAACTATGAAAATCACAAAATCACTCGTTTTCTCTTTGAATAAAATTTTAAAATTTATGAAATAATATTTAGGACTTTCAGTGGTTAGTGGTATACATGTTGAACAAAGTTTAGAAAGTTAAGTGGTGTGCTTCTTTGATCATTTCATTTTTCTTTCGTAACACACGCAATAATAAATTAAAATTGACAGAATCGCTCATACATGTCCTTTGTAATACTATTTAATACCACACAAAAAATTAGAAATATACATACAGTGCATTTTGTTTAAATCACGAATAAAATATTTCGCTAACGTACGTTTCTTTATGCGGACACGGGCGGCTGCAGGCGCGGCGCGGCGGTGGCGGCGGGCAAGCGCGGGGGTGGGGGCATACCTACCTACACTCTATATGACTGATAATCCACTCGTCACGTCAGACGAGTGGATACATGGCGAACATAATACAAGAAGACGTAATGCAGAAAAAGTAAACTAAGTACCTTAACCTACTTACTTTACATCTTAGATGACATCAATAAAAACATTATTAAATGACAAGTTTTGAGAAGTTAGTACTTACATATCGCGCAATTCTTCTTTCAGATAAGATTATTTTACAATCATCCGAAATTCTTCTTTCAGATAAGATTATTCTACAATCATCCAAATTGGATGAATGGGATGAAAACGTAAACACGCAATAATAAATTAAAATTTACAGAATCGCTCATCATGGTCTTTGTAATGCTATTTTATACCATACAAAAAATTGAATCATACATACAGTGCATTTTGTTTTAATCACGAATAAAATATTTTACTAAGGGTGGATTCTACCAAACTGGAATAAGGTCTTATACCTAGATTAAACGCCGAATCTGTATTGACTAATCTCGGAGTAAGTCTTATTCCAGTTTGGTCGAATCCACCCTAAATACGCGATTGGGCATGCAGGACGTGGGCAAGTGGATTTGGGCATCAACTCGTTACACCAAAATTTTGTTCTAACTGGTCACACCGCCAAAAGCAGTATTATTTGTTTCAACCCGTCACAAGTTGATTTATTTCTATTAGGACACATTGTTATTTTTGTAGCTATTGCTGCTACTTACTTAATTACTGCTCTTTAATGATTTCTTGCAGTAAGCCGACGATATTATCTTATTTGCCCCTGCCCCTTATCTGTGCATAATACCATAGAATATTTACATAATAGTACAAGTACAGAAGATTCACTCCGCAAAGTCATTTAAATAAATAACTACTCTTGCTAAGACACAATAAAATGCAATTCAGGTCGCACACCGCTCCCTTATCTACAGTTAAATTCACCTAGAAGTTACCTCTCTTTCTATCGCGTACTCTTATCTCTTCTAATGACTTTTGGGTTGTCTTCTTTTAAATAATAATTAATCTGAATACTTACTTGATTTATTACAAGTTATGGTGTTTATAATGTGTACTTAAATGTGAACAAATAAACATTTCAAATAATTCTAGGCTGGGCATGTCAGTACAGTCAACGCCACATCAGACTACCTAAAGGGTAATATAATACATATTACTGTGCTACCTATACATGTTTATTTGCACCACCAGTGACACTCCGTGTACGTGAGAGCTCGAGCGCTGGTGACCTTGAGCAGAACGTATAAACACTAGGGTTTAATACCGAAATGGAATTTAGACTTGTGCCAAAGAAGACGTATGTATATGTTACATAGTATGTTATGAAACGTATAGTAGTATTAGCAGTTACTCTGTTAAGTACTTACTTAATTCTTAGTTACTTAACTACTAGGGCTTGCAGTCCTGGTACTGTGGAGAAAACAGGATTCCCGGTACTGCGCTAACTATGGTACCGGGAAAACCGGGAATTTCCGGTACTTTTTGGTACTGAATTTTTAACCCAGATGTAACTAACGTTTGATTAATGGATCAATTATCAAATCAAAATATTACACAAAATTTTTATAATAAAAAAATTGTTTTGCTAATTGCTATACTAGCTGTGGCATCACTTTGTCGAATGGAATTGGTCATCCGAGTTGAATGTTTTAAATTTAAAAGAGTCTATATACAATGGATTTTTACCATGAGTGTTTTAAGGTGAGTATAAATAATATAAATTCGTCCAAACCGAGACCGTTCAAACGGCGACAGACCCTTCTCCAACGGATGCCCTCGGCGGTATTGGGAGACCACCACGTCGAATGGCTTGGTTCACTCAAAACTGACCACGCGGGTAGAGCCGTTCATGACTTCGCTTTGGCCTACAGTCTGTCCCAATTGGTAACAGAGCCTACGTGGATTCCAGATGTGGAGGGCCATGCACCTTTCTTATTGGACCTTCTGCTGACCTCTCACCCAGACGGCTATCAAGTTTCTATTGATGCACCACTAGGCTCATCAGACCACTGTCTGATTCGTAGCACTGTGCCTTTCACAGAAATTTCAAAAACGTCGAGTCTGGCATTATAGGTCAGCGGACTGGAATGCGATGGGAGTTTCTTTGCGTCCTACTACGAGTTTGCTTCTCACTGGATGATCTTGATGTCGCCGCCGACTTTATCGGAATGAAACTTTTCAATCCAAACTCTGTGGTTCCCATTGGCGGCAGGTCTCAACCATGGTTTGGTCGTTGCTGCAAAATGGTGTCTCGCCAAAAGTGACAACATTACATGGCCTGGGCTAACGCGGTGTCATCAAAGGATCCAAACACCAGTGCGCTCAGAAAGAGGTACAACTTTGCCGCCAGGTCCTTTAAGAGGGACATTGCCAAGGCAAAGTCATCATTCATAAGTGGAATTGGCGAGAGGCTAGTGCGTCTTCCTTCAGGTACGCGTGCGTTCCGGTCTCTCGCCAAAGCTATCTTAGGGAATTTTTGTCAGCCGTCCCTACCACCATTGCACAAGACCGATGACTGCCTGACCCATACTGCAAAGGAGAAAGCCGATCTCTTGGGCACTCTTTTCGCATCGAACTCGGCCTTGGACGATGGGAAAAACTCTCCACCAACCATACCGCATTGCGCTTGTTCAATGCCAAACGTCCGATTCCTACAAAGGTCAGTTCGTAAGGCTCTTTTTTCCCTTGATATCCATAAGTCGAGTGGGCCTGGTGCAGTTCCTCCCATGAGTTGGCGCTGGTTCTAACGCGCGTTTTCCGGCTCTCTTACACTACTGGCGTTGTCCCGAGCTCTTGGAAGACAGCCCTTGTGCACCCGATTCTCAAAAAAAATCGATCGCTTAGATCCGTCCAACTACAGGCCAATAATCATCACCTCTTTGCTCTCCAAAATAATGGAGTCCATTACAAACCGCCAGCTCTTAAGGTACCTAAAATAAAACTAACTACTAAGCGATCGCTAGTATGGTTTTCGTCGCGGTCGTTCGGCTGGTGATCTTTTAGTGTACCTTACTCACCGATGAGCGGAGGCTGTCGAGAGTAAAGGGGAGGCACTGGCAGTTAGCTTGGACGTAGCGAAAGCCTTTGACAGGGTATAGCACAGGGCTCTTCTCTCTAAACTTTCATCATACTGGCTTCCTGAGTAATTGTGATCGTGGGTGGCCAGCTTTCTTTCTGGGCGTAGCATCAGTGTCGTAGTCGATGGTTCGTGCTCTGACATGAACCCCCTTAAATGCTGGAGTCTGGAGTCCCACAGGGGTGTGTGTTAGCCCATACTCTGTTTCTTCTGCATATCAATGACATGTTGCATAACAACAGCATTTATTTCTACGCGAACGTCAGTAAGGGAGTAACGCTCTACACTGGACGAGCTAATATTTCTCGGGAAAGCGTCATCGAGAGCCGGAATAAATTTGTGACCGACACCAAGAACATGTTAAGTCATGTCTTGAATTGGGGCCGACCACAGACATATATATGTCTGTGGGGCCGACATAACTTAGTCCACTGTAACCCCTCCAAAACACAAGTTTGCGCATTTACCGCGAAAAAACATCCCTTCGTCGTACCTCTGAACTTTTGAGGGAGCTCTCCCTTGATACCAATCCGACTATTGGAATCCTTGTCGTCGATGTTTCGAGTGACGTTCAGTTTCGAGGTTATTTGGAAGGTAAAGTTAAATTAGCAAACAAAAAAGAAATTATTTAAATGGAATTATCAAATCATTGGAGTGCGATGACGATGAAACCGTGCGGTGTAGGGTACGGGTACATTAGTTACAATTTTTTCCCCAGAAAAAGATGTGTCTACACCCAACGGGATCACCTATCTGGGAGACTTATGAGTGATGCAAGGAATTAGATCTATATTTGTTCTATTGAATTATGCTAAAGACAGAATTTGTTCCGTAAAACAACGGAAATATAGGCTTTTCTAACCGATCTCCAGCCAGCGGGATATTTACCAAAGTTACGTCTGATGAAGTATAAATTGGTACTAACATTTAGATCTATCATTGTTCTGTTCACCAAAACAAAAAACATTTATCTACCGACCTTACTTCAGCCACAATCAATCTGCAAAGAAACCTCCAGTCAGTGGACTTTTTCTCCTAAGGCATTATTTTTGTAACTTTTACACTAAATTTATTTTACATTCAATTCTATATTCTTATTAATATTCTTTACGCAAATTTGAGTAACACAATATCACTAACCGAGATTTGTTTTGCTTATAAACTATAAACAGCTTGAATTTGCATGTAACTTTTTTGTATTCTACCCACATAATAGCTTTCAAATTCCATACTTTTTATTTTATCACAAGATGTAGGTACGAATAGGTAATTTAAGTAAAATTATAGTCGTAAATAGTTTAAATTTTATAATATAGTTATAATTATAGTCGTAAATAGTTAAAATTTTATTAATTTAGTGTAAAATTTACAAAAATAATGCCTTAAGAGAAAAAGTCCGCTGACTGGAGGTTTCTTTGCAGATTGATTGTGGCTGAAGTAAGGACGGTAGAAGAATGTTTTTTGTTTTGGTGAACAGAACAATGATAGACCTAAATGTTACTACCAATTTATACATCATCAGACGTAACTTTGGTAAATATCCCGCTGGCTGAAGGTCGGTTAGAAAAGCCCATATTTCCGTTGTTTTTACGGAACAAATTCTGTCTTTAGCATAATTCAATAGAACAAATATAGATCTCATTTCCTGCATTACTCATAAGTCTCCCAGATAGGTGATCCCGCTGGGTGTAGACACATCAGAAAAAGTACCGGTGACGTTACGGTTGAGAACTGTGGAGACAAAAATTTGGTAACGCTACGAAATTTGTATGGTTTGCAACTAAGAGCATTGGCCGAGGTTACCGGTAACGACTACCGCAAACGCGGAGCCTAATATTGGCGTAATTTGAAGTTATAACAAAAGTACCGAATTTCCCGGGAAACAAATTCTCAGTACCGGTACTGCGTAAAAAGTCAATTTCCCGGGAAATACCAGGAATTCCCGGGAGCAAGCCCTAGTAACTACCAACCTAGTTAGGTACTTGTAAATTGTAATAATATCGGTAGGTACTTAATAATTGAAGGTGACTAGTAGAATTAATATTATAATACTTAATTAAGTAAATAGGTACCTACGTACTTACGTAGACATACAGACGCGGGGGGACTGTGTTTTATAATTAGTAGGTACCTAGGTAGTGATGAATGATTTAGTGATAATAAGAGTACCTACTTACCATACTATAATTTAGGAAATACTTTTGCATACTTACCTGAAGCTCTTAATTGATTAATTGTCAAAAAAACACGTAAGGGTTTTGGAAAAAACTTTAATCGTTTGATGTGGCCCTAGCTAGATACGCAATTTCTATAGCCTATTGTACATCTTAAAAATTACTTTCCTATTATTGTGATTTGTGAAAATGACAGGATGATATATTGATTAACCAAAATGAAAAATTAACAGATAAGTACTTAATCATTTGCAGTTTTTATTTTTAATTAAGAATATGTTACATACTCATCCGTTTACGTTACGTACGTTTTCATCCCATTCATTCAATTTGGATAATTGTAGAATAATCTTATCTGTAAGAAGAATTGCGCGATCTGTACTTAACTACTGAAAACTTGTCATTTAATAATGTTTTGTTGTCAGCTAAGATGTAAAGTAAGTAGGCTAAGGCTGGATTCTACCAAACTGGAATAGGACTTACTCCGAGATTAGTCTATACAAACTCGGCGTTTAATCTAGGTATAAGACCTTATTCCAGTTTGGTCGAATCCACCCTAAGGTACTTAGTTTACTTTTCTGCATTACGTCTTCATGTATTATGTTCGCCATGTATCCACTCGTCTGACGTGACGAGTGGATTATCAGTCATATAGAGTGTAGGTAGGTATGCCCCCACCCCCGCGCTTGCCCGCCGCCACCGCCGCGCCGCGCCCGCAGCCGCCCGCGTCCGCATAAAGAAACGTACGTTAGCGAAATATTTTATTCGTGATTTAAACAAAATGCACTGTATGTATATTTCTAATTTTTTGTGTGGTATTAAATAGTATTACAAAGGACATGTATGAGCGATTCTGTCAATTTTAATTTATTATTGCGTGTGTTACGAAAGAAAAATGAAATGATCAAAGAAGCACACCACTTAACTTTCTAAACTTTGTTCAACATGTATACCACTAACCACTGAAAGTCTTAAATATTATTTCATAAATTTTAAAATTTTATTCAAAGACAAAAAGAGTGATTTTGTGATTTTCATAGTTCCACATATATTATGTTTCTAAACTTTTTACAACACAAAGATAAGATAGTTATTATTATAAAACACTCAACATTTTAAACTTTAATATTATATACATTACGTTACACGAAATATTATGAAATACCTAAACCATACCTAAAGCACAGTCATAAAAGTTCTAACTTTTTAAAAGTAGCTCACAATCCACATACTCTATCCACTCAGCAAAAACGAAAAGTTTTAGAATTATCAAAACTTCTTTATGTAATTTAATGTCCTACGACCGGACTATAACGCTCAATTGGCGCGTAGGTATATAAAACAAGAAACAGGCCTAGCTTCCGTACTGCTTTAGCTCATATTTATACTGTGGTAGCGGTCAGACTTATATACCCCTGGAATGGGCACAAGTTCTAATGGTCTTAGGTTCCACTATGGCGATGTAGTGGAGTTACAGAATGAATTTAAGAGATATAGAAGAGCAATTGTGGAGGTACAGTAGCGGTAACTGAGACTTAAAGCGCTGTGAGAGTAGTATTTAATTGACTACTGACTCCTCAAGCGGTATGGTAGAGCTACATGCTGCTTACTGACACTTTGAGCGTTATAAAGGGAGCAAATGTATGAGTATAAACTCCGTAAGGGTATAGTAAATCTATGATGTATCTTACTTACTGTTTGAGTGGTTATAGGGTGGCAATAAGGTAAATTGTAACACCTTGAGTTGCAGTATAGATCTACAATAGGAAATTTTAGGGTCAAAGGATATCATTTTTACTTTTTTTCATAGCCTGCTGCGGTATGTTTTTTATAACGTTGTTAAATAAATTATGAATGACATATTCCCTTATCAGAAAACCACACATTGAGTTTACGAAAATAAATGGCGGAGTTGAGAGCAAAAATTTTAAGTCATTGTTAGTGTAAGCGGAATTTTCATTGCAAAATTAAGTAAACTGTGAATATGTGTACATATTATTAGCAAATAATTGAAGGGCCTACTATTTGTTGTGGTAACCTATCATAAATTCGAAACTTTCCTGTACGAATTTCAATTGTTCGAAAACGGTATGACGAAGTTTTAAATACCAGATTGTTGCTTTTACATAATTTTGTTAATCCTTAAACTTATCATACATATGTTACATTTTCCAGAAAAACTATTAGCCGATTATCAAAACTACTTTTTTTTTGGAAGATGTTTTGTTTACAATAAATTTAATATCTAAAAGTATTAAAATTCGAAGTAACTTTTTCTCTAAAATATCATACTCATACCCAGTTTTTTTTTTTGTTTTTCATATTTTATATATTACTAGGTGAGTAATCTTAAATGTCTTAAAAAGTTAATACTTTAATGTTTTCGGTAAGATTGTGTTTCAAAAGTCAGTGACAGGAACGAATCGCGGCAAAACCGACTCCACGTAGTCTTGTCTGCCCTACGCTAGAGTGTAATTCAAGCCCACATAGGCGCGGAGGGGTGAGGCGGCCCGCGAGCTGAGGAGCAGGTGGTGAGCGTAAGCCATCTGCGACGATAAGCTCGCGTGTGGGACCGCCGGAGCCTCGCAGCGCCGGAGCCGTGACAGAAACCATGCCTGCTGCATGCTTGGTTGCTTGCTGCTTGCTTGTTTGCATGCTGCATGCTTGCTTGCATGCAGCTTGCTTGCAAGCTCCAAGCTTGCATGCTTACATGAAGCATGTTTGTTTGCATGCTGCATGCTTCCTTGCGTGGTGCATGCTTGCTTCCATGCTGCATGCTTGTTTGCATGCTTAAACGTTACTACGATTACAAGTTGTTCGATGATATTATGGATTTCAATTATTTGAAATGTTGTATTTTAATATTATTGGAAACATGTTTCTGGAAAATGAATCGTCTAGCATTAATAGCTTCGGCCAAACGTTGAGTGGGATTTCAAAATATAGAGATTTTGAAAAAAATAACAATCGATAATCGGCATTTCAAAACTTAGTAAATTGTGTTTTCGGTAAAAAGAAAATTATGGAAAACAAAAAATTACAAAACGTTTTCGGCCAAATAAAATTCGTACAGGCATATTTCGAATTTATGATAGGTAAAGGTAACCATTTGTTGTGTATTTATCTAAAAAATGTTTTGCTTCACATGGAGCAAAACTGTTTTCTACTAAATATGTAACAAAACCTTGCCTATCGACTTAAAAATGTCGTGTCTCTACCTTGGTATTAGAAGGCTTAGGCTAGTTTTGTAAAAGAAGTACCTTCACTGTATTATGTTTTCATTTCGTTAGTTTTAAAACGCTTTTAAGAGGAACTATATTAAGACGCCATTATATGCTTACAGGACCGCACACTTGACCAATTAGGGGTACTACTGAAGTGGTAACAAACTCAATAATTCAACCTTAAATAATATGGAGGCTGTACTTGTCACCATAAGTTCTATTAATAGGGAGAAATATCACTACTATTCAGCCCTAAATTATATAAGGGAGTTTGGTGTTGTAAAAGATTTAATGAACACCATTGTAGAGCTAGTAGCGTAAATTGCTCCTTTTGTGCAACTATCAGCGCTCCGAAAGAGTTTGTGGTAGCCTGCTTAGAACTTCAGAAGTTAACAGTTAATGTTAATTTCTTATATGGATCTATTGTCTATATGATTTATGATCTATTGTCGTAAGATTCACTCAAAGCCATAACACAGAAGCTTTGGTCAGTATTGTAGGGATAATAATCGCTGCTCTACGAGTTTAACCTCCATACATTGCTCTTATAAACTTGCTTTGTCACTATAAGCGTTATATTTTATTACCAACACCCTGTTGTCATCACAAACTATAATTGCAGCTACTACTCTACCTTCATAACACTTTAGGTTATGAAGGTAGAGTAGTAGTAAAGTAGAGTATGAAGGTAGCTCTATTTGCAGCCATAATGTTTGTTGGGTGTTATCATATCAAAAAATTTACACCTTTAACAAATATTTTTTCACTCCTCTTGCTCAAAAAGAACGTCATTGTAGCGTTCTAGAGCGGGGCTAATAAAGCCTTTCTTGCCCTAGGGGATAAAGTAATTTTTTTTAGTCTTAGGTAGAATAATCATGAATAAAGACTCGACTTTTTACTGTTTACTTAAATCAACAACTTTTTTGAGATAGTTATTATTAAAGTTTATGGTAAAATTAGTAATTATTTGAATCTATGGACAACACAGACCACGTCCACACAGTCCACGCTTCAGCAAGAAACAACTGCACAGTCTGCACATGTGCTTAGGTGGTGAGTCTTTAGTCCATTAGTCGCCTTTTACGACACCGAAGAGAAGAGAGGGGTTGATAGTATTATTTTTTTAAGAGCCCATCGTTGCTCTATGCTGTTGGATGTATGTGCAGTCTTTAGTCCGTTAGTCCCCTTTTACAACATCGAAGAAAAGTGAGGGGTTGGTAATATTATTTTGATGAGCCAATCGTTGCTCTATGCTGTTGGATGTATGTCCAGTCTTTAGTCTGTTAGTCCCCTTTTACGACACCGAAGGGAAGAGAAGGTTGGTAGTATTATTTTGATGAGCCCATCGTCGCTCTATGCTGTTGGATGTATGTGCAGTCTTTAGTCCGTTAGTCGCCGTTTACGACACCCAAGGGAAGAAAGGGGTTGGTAGTATTATTTTGATGAGCCCATCGCCGCTCTATGCTGTTGGATGTATGTGCAGTCTTTAGTCCGTTAGTCGCCTTTTACGACACCAAAGGGAAGAGAGGGGTTGGTAGTATTATTTTGATGACCCCATCGCCGCTCTATGCTGTAGGATGTATGTGCAGTCTTTAGTCCGTTAGTCGCCTTTTAGGACACCCAAGGGAAGAGATGGAAAGACTGCACATACCTAACTATCCAACAGCATAGAGTATTACCCTGGGTGAGCCGGCCCAATGCGTGCTCCAATACAGTGTGGCTCTACCCTCTCTCTCTCTTCCCTAACAGCAGACTAACAGACTAAAGACTGTACATACACTCAACAGCATAGAGCAGCAATTGGCTCACCACCTGTCACGCTGAGCACATGAGCAGCATAAAAGAATAAATAAATAAATAATAGAATAAATTTAGCGCAAACAAATCTTATTTACTTATTTCAGGCACAGGTAAGGTGTGAAGTGTTTTAGTTAACTTGATTATGGTAAGTTACATACAGTACACATATTTTTGCAGCATTGAACAATATAATGACGATGAAAACGTTTGACTAGGACAGCCACTAGTAATTTACTTTCAAAAGTTTAGGTTGGGTGTTATGAATTACATACTTTATTAATTACAGACTTATGAACATGATTTTGAGTTAGCTATTCAAGCAGGTAGAAACAATATAATGAATAAATAAATACAATATATAAATAATGAACTGTACAAAACCCACTTGTAGTTCCTCCAGGATTAAAAATGGTTTTTGCTAAAATCTCTCTGGCCCATCACTTCGGCATTTATTTATTGAAAAGGTTTTGCACATTACATGACATCTCGGACTACCTAAATGGATTTAGAGGAGCCCCCCTGCAATAATAATAAACAGAATTTTACCTGAGAACTGCTAGGTTCAGGAATCGAACACTTGATGGAAATTCTACAAAGTTCATTGGATGACGCACTCACACTCTTCCTATCACCGGAATCAGACGAATCATGCGACTTCATATTCTTCCAAAACATACTTGACACGTCTCTAACATCACTCTCAGCTGTTGATAAAGAAAAATATTGCTCTAAGTCTCTTTTACGACCAAATCTCTTGTAATAATCAAGAATCGAAGAGTTCACTGCAGCGCACGATTCATCAACAATTTTTACACCTGCATCATTGGTTTCATCACAATTCATTGTTCAGATATGCTGTATAAGATCCAAAGAAAGTTAAATAATTACTGAAATACCCTAATTTCACAAAATATCGTTCTTATTTTGTATCATTTTCCAAGTGAAATTATTGGAATGACGCAAAAGATATAAACAAAACACGGAGAAGTAACGGCCAACGGCTTGTTTGTTTGATTTGACGTGTGCGTGCAGTGCTTCCACTTTCATGATTTCCTTTCCCCACGCCACAACTGAGATTTCCCCTTCTCAGGATTTTTTTCCCAAATGTCGTTTTCATTCCATATCAAAAGTGCAAAGTGCCTACAAAAGTTTATTCTAATTTTGAGATTTTTTCATAGATGTAAGTACCAAACTTTTTTTCGTGTGTGTATCCGATCCTAGTAAAGGTCAGTGTCGGTCATCTGATTAGCTGTCGTCGTTTAAGCTGTCATTTCAAATGTTAACATTTGTCCGTTATAAATATTAGAAAGTACTTTAAAAACGAGTGATTCAAGGAATAAAACTAAAAAAAACTACCTATGAAAATCTTTGAAGGTAGGTACGAGGAAAGAGTTATGTTAAAAGGAAAAGAAAAGTTATTCCAGCAAAAAGGTCACCTTCTATGCTGGTCAGTAGCTATCTACATTGTTATTGTTTATTTTATTTAAATATTGTTTCATTTAATTTTACAACTGCGTTAAGCAAATATTTTTATTACAGAAAATATGTAAATGTAAAAACCGATGAAAAAAAATAAAAGAAAAGAGAAAAAAGAAAAAAAAGACAGAAAAAAAGAAAAAAAAGTAAAAAAGTAGAAAAGGAAACTTTTCTAGTGGAAAGTATGATTGCTTACTTACTATTATCACCAGAATATCAAGAATTCTATAAGAATTTGTTTAATAATTAAACTAGTTTAATTACTAGTTACACAAATTTGTCAAAATGCAGCATAGGGGCTAAGCACTAAATAAAATAATAATAATTATTTAAAAATAAAGGCACTTCGCTCTAATGACATTTGTTATGAAACTTAGCCCCAATGAAAGGTAAATATCTTGTATTTTGTATATTTATACCCTTTCTTAACTGATTTTAAAAATAAAGTTTTTTTATAAAAAATATGTTCAAAAGTAATGTGATTAATAAGTATAGTATAAACAGTACCTGTTTAATTTAGTTTTTGTTATTAGAATGCCGCTATAAAATGATGACTAAAAAACAAATTAATTTTTATTTATTTCTCAATAATTGTGTTTTGGCACTTAACTCATTTGTAAATTCCAAGCCTCAATTCGTAAGCGCCATTCACATTTTTATTAAAAGTAAATAAAATAAAAACGTTTTTTTTAACATTCCAAATCAGTCAAGAAATCGAAAAGGTAAATTCCTATGTATTTATGATTTATTATTGTAAAACACGGTCGTAATGTGCATTTATAAGAAAGGTGACCCGGCGTTTTAGGCTTGGGTTGTATATTTTTTAAATTTTTTAATCCGTAATTCAATATCTAATTCGCATTTGTTCTGTCAACAAATGACAGTTTTACAGCCCCTAGCTGTCAAATCAAACATGACGTGACGGCATTGTTGACATTTCTCTTTTTTAAAAGCAAAAGAATTATGGTTTATTAAGCCATGTTAGACCTTTTTAAAGTAACATGTCTGTTTTAGAAGACTCAGTGTTTCCATATTAAAAAAATATTAATAATTAAATAAATCTTATCCGCGATTCGATAAAAATAAGACAAAACTTGGTTTAGGTAGCAAATAATATTAGCTTTACTTTATTACCAAATTCTATTGTAGACATGAAAAGCATTTTTTCTATGGAAAGTGCCGTTTCTCCTATTAGAGGATTTTTTTCTATCGAGCCAAATGATTCCAATCGCGTTTTGACTTCGTTCATCCCCTCACACATACGCTCTGTAATACACATTGAAAGTTTCAGTGCGAAATATCTAATATATTTTGAATAACAGCCAATTTTCACCGCCTAAGGCCCCCTTAAAATATACTGCATGATTGTGTTATCTTCCGTAACATGTCTTGGGGGTTAAAGTTACTCGCGTCCGTAGGTTTACCCTTGAGACCCTACACGTGACCCCTGGGTGACCCCCCCTAAATGAGTGACAATGACTGAGTGGTAGAGCCACGCTGCGTTGCAGCACGCATTGGGCCGGCTCGCCCGGGGTAATACCACCCTCTCACGAATATCCGGCGTGAAATAATGGCACTTGGTGCTGTTGTGTTTCGTCCGGCCAGTGAGAGTTCCGGAGGCCCCTTCCCCTCCTACCCCTCCTCACAATTCCTATTCCTTCCCCTAACCCTATTCTTTTCTTAAAGGTCGGCAACGCATCTGCGACTCCTCTGGTTTTGCGGGTGTCCATGGGCGGCGGTGATTGCTTTCCATCAGGTGACCCGCCTGCTCGTTTGCCTCCTTCTCATATTAAAAAAAAAAAAAGTAGTGTTCATAATTATCATTTTTAGCGGCAGTTAACATAAAAAATTCTAATGATTTTTGGTGCGATCAAAAGGTACTTCTCATATTAAAAAAAAAAAAAGTAGTGTTCATAATTATCATTTTTAGCGGCAGTTAACATAAAAAATTCTAATGATTTTTGGTGCGATCAAAAGGTACTTCAGCTGGTCCCCGTTACACATGACACATTTGAGGCTAAAAAGGTACGTCAAATGTTTAAAAAATTAAAAGAGTATACAACTTAAGCATAAAACTCCGAGTCTCCTTTCCGCAAACATGATTTCCTCTCGATTTCCCCTATTCATCTATTTCCCCTTTTTCTTCCCCTCTGGCCCTTAATTTCCCCTCAAAGGGGAAGTTTCCCTCATTGTGGAAGCACTGGACGTGTGTCGTGTGTTCGTGTGTGACTGACGTTTACGTTTGAGGGTAGGGATGCCCGATACGATACGATGTATCGATATATCGTTTCAGCATTATACGAAAAACGATTTTACATACACCTACGAGGATACGATCGATCTTCTTTCATATCTCTAAGAAGATAGTCCTTATCCACCCGATTCCCAAAAAAATCTAGCACTCAGGTCCGTCCAACTACTCGTCGCCCTATTGCTTGTTTGTCCTATCTCCATTTCTTCAATTTTACAGTAGACGAGTTTTATCCTCTATAATATAAGGAAGCTATAGTTTATAGATTTGAAGGTTTTTCTTAATACATGTGTTACTTATGAATTGATTGATATAAATGTCATCTCTAGATGGTAATCAATTATACCTTATTTTACAGTTTTTATGTGGAGATAGGACAAACATGCACAAAAATAATTACGTATTTGGACTTAGAACAATACCTCAATGGAGATAGGACAAAGTGACCGTTATATTTTTGCGTGCTTGTTTGTTCTATGTCCCAAATGTATATACAGGATGGTGTATAAATCACTAAACTAAGTATTACTTAATTAAAAGGAACTCCAGTTTCAGTTTTATCACTTTTGGATTGCTTCGTGTGTTCTGGGCCTCAATTTAATACTGACTAGCATAAAACACGTGTCTTTGAGAACTTTCTTTTAGATTTTAAAGTACTTAGGTATAAATAACGAATTCATTTTTTTGAAAATTAAAGTGTAATTTATTGATGTCGTTAAACTGAAATCTTTGTGCCTGGTTTCACGGCAGCTGAGCTTATATTATATAAAATTTATCCAATTTTTATACAGCATAGTTGGTGGGGCATCCGACTTGTAGGCCTATTCTCTGACTCGACTGACAGTTAAATTGATAAACACCCAAGGAAATTCGTCGTACATTGCGCGCGCGATCTGTATTTTTCACTAGCAATTAGCATTGTACACAGCAGTGTAAAACGAATTTCCTTGGGTGTTCATTATTTTAAACTGTCAGTTGCTAAATTCAAAATTCACCCATTTAGAAAACGCGGAAGAGGATGGCGAGTTAGCAGAAGGATTGGTTAAGATCTACACGGATGGCAGCAAGCTGGAGGGGAAAGTCGGAGCCGCCCTGACCTGTTGGGAGGGGTCGGCTGAGACGTGTATTCGAAAATTCAGACTTGAGCCATTCTGTACGGTCTTCCAAGCCGAGCTATATGCCATCCTCCAAGCGACTGAAATTATCATTGGCAAAAAATTTAAAGAAGCGGCTATTCTGAGCGACTCGAGGTCGGCTCTCCAGACGCTGACTGATCCAGACTCCTCGCACCCAATCACGAAGGCGATACAGGGTAACCTAGAATTCCTGAGAGACAACCACCAACTAGTCTCTCTCTATTGGATACGAGCCCACGTTCGAGTGAGAGGGAACGAGAGAGCGGATGAGTTAGCGAAGGAAGCCGCCCTCAAACTGAAGACCAGAGCGGACTATGACTGCAGCCCCATCTCGTTCGTTAAACGTCATTTACGGGCGGAAACGATCGAGCAGTGGGACTGCAGGTATAGAACCAAAGCCAGTGGCGGTACCTTCATACAAGCCGAAAAGCCCGGCTTGCCCTAACAAAAACTCAATATCACTATGGTAAAACGCTATTATTAAAATCACTTAATATTTTTTACCATTGTTAATTTTTTTTCATCAGCATTCAAATTATCAATTTTATAAGTTTCTCATATTAAGAATCACCAAACAAATCGCATAAAGCTGCTTATAAATCGTGCGATGCTTTACATCTCTCTCGTACAAGTTGGCTTGCAACCGGGCTTCGGATTTAAAGTATATCCGCTCTCTTCTAACTTTAACGAAATTGCTACTCTATAAACATAATACTGCGTAAGTATGTATAGATTCTATGAGAAATTCATGCTCTTCGTCAAAGCCAGCTTGCGTTATGAAGTTCGCAAGTAAGGCCTTCTCCAAATCAGGCTTTATTTCTACCGAATCACGTGCAACTTCAACGCGGGCGAACCAATCAGAGGCGACCGACGACACCTTGAGCTCGGGCGAACCAATCAGAGGCGAGCGTTAATACGCGATTGTGCTGTGCAGCAGCCACAGGCAGCAGCCAGCCATTTTTTGACTTATTTCATTGTTATTGTTGTTGCTAATCACTTCACTTTGTTTGATTGAGCGATTGTTTCTAAGTAACAAGTGTTTTCGTAATTTGTGATAAAAAATGTGTTCGTCGCTTTATTGGTCTATGTGACGAACTTAGATATTGTGTTGGGTGGGCATGTGATGTGTTGCAAACAAATGTGTACTTAAACGTGTTGATGATTGGCATACGAAAGGCAGAGGTAAATAAATTCATGAACATCACACATGATTATGTATTTTGCAAACTATTAAAAGTCATCTAGGGCATTAATTATAATAGGTCTATGTAAAAAACTCTTTGGATTGTTGGTTCCTTCCATTCAAAATAATTAAGTAATAATTAATAAATTAAGTGTAGAGGCCTACATATCGACTGTGATTTCCGCGCAAAATGCCCATTTTCGCATTTTGTAGTAATATTCCAGTTGTTTTTATCGAAATAGGATAATAAATGCATGCCTAATATTACGAATCTCCACTCTGCGAGAATAAGCTGAGTTCGGACGGCCGTCGCATCGCATTTTGTAGTAATTTTGTACTTAGTTGTATTTATAGTTTTCATCTAAATAGGATAATAAATTCACTACTTATAATATTTTTATTCCTCATGAAGTAACAATTATTCTGGTATAAATTTTACTCAATAATATTATCGTAGATAATAGAAATTCACAGTGGCCTTATCGCGATTTTCGAAGTTTTTTTTGTTTTTGAATAACATTTTTTTTCTATATAAAATCAATAATATTTAAAAATTCCGTGGCCGCTTCGCATTATACGACGAGACAACATTCTCATTTTTTATTTCATTTGTTTATAACAGTAGTTCCACCCAGGAGCTCAAAAAAGTGCTCTCGCGCAATTTATGAAAATCTTTCTCTGCAATTTTGGGTTTAAATAAAAAGTTAAGCAAAATTTACAATAGGCGAGGCCGCTACGTACTATGCCAATAGCTATTTTACACTATTCAATAAGTAAATACTGTTAATGTATCTTTGTTTCTGAGATAAAGAATGCCAAAATTGGCCCAAGTAATTTTTTTTTTCAAAAAGTTCTCACAAAAATCACCATCAAGATGTAATAGAAGGTAATAGGCTGTTTTTTTACATACGACAAGAACGTTTGGAATGCCACGGCCTATGACGATTTAAGTAAAAAATGTGGCTAGTGTCACAAATGGGCACCAACATTGTACCTAGGTAGCAAGATTAGGAACTTCAGGTTTCGTGGCTTGCCCCAATCCGAAGCCCTAGGCACGCCACTGACCAAAGCCACAGCCGCGACCACCAAGGTCTTTTTCTCTAATGGGGTGGAGGCATATAACACGGTGAGGAAGATGTCCATCGACCGGACTGCGACGCAAGTTCTCACAGGCCACGGGGGATTCTGTGCATACCTGCACAGATTTAAGCGCAGGGACAGCCCCTCGTGTGTCTGCGACCCGACGATGGACGAGGACATCTTCCACATATTACTCGATTGTCCAGTATACACACAAGATTAAAGTTTTGTAAGTTTTTTAAGTTTTGTGTCGCAGAGTGTACCTAACACTCTGCGACACAAAACTTAAACTTAAACCGAAACCAAATTTTTTTTTAAATATTCTAATATAACTAATAGTTTGGTAAAATTGGCTGAGCTTGGAGGTTGTAAAACGTCGTTAAAACAACACCCTGTTTGAATTTCATCACTGAAGAAAAATGTATGTTCTGCTCAGTTTGCGGCTGCGTCTGATTATAATTACTTTTACAATATGTTCTAGACATAATTTAGCATTTGTCTGAAACAATATAATATTAAAAACTCATCAATTACAACGAATAAACCAGTTTTTTTCTGAATTCTGGTGATGTCTCCAACCATATTGACAAATAAAACAAAATGGCGGGGATGGTGTCGCGGGCTATGATTGGTCGATTGAGTGGACATAGAACACTCAAGCACTCAACATTTTTTACGATGTTGGATATACAACAAAAACTGGACATAGAACAAACAAGCACAGAATTTTCGTTACGGTGTCATGTGCATGTCACAAATAATATTAAAATACCTTTTTAGTTGTGTTAAAAGAAAAATGTTTTAAATATTTTTTGACTAACAGGACCAAAATTTTAATCTTAAAAATACTGCATTTAAAAGTCATTTTCGACAATTTGGTCGATAGGACACACAAGCACTAGGGCGACGTACAGGCAGTAGCCATATCACCTCTTTGCTCTTTAAAGTGTGTGTTCTTCTGTGGCCGGACCACAGTTTAGTACTCAGATCTCGGACCAAATATCACAATGGACAGAGTCTTTGGATTTTTAGCATGTCGTTAGTGTGCAGCTTTCTATATGTACATGTGTGCGTGACTAAGGATGTGACTAGTATATCGATATAATCACTTTAATGTGGTGTGTACCTAGTTCGTTATTATAATTGGGGGTTAAAGTTACTCACGTCCGTAGGTTTACCCTTTAGACCCTACACGTGACCCCTGGGTGGTGCTAAATGAGTGACACTGACTGAGTGGTAGAGCCACGCTGTGTTGCAGCACGCATTGGGCCGGCTATAAATAAATACCACCTTCTCACTAAGGGTTTTACCAGACCACAAGTTGATCGACTGGTCTGGTAGCTTTAATCGATCGACGGATACCGTTTGACTAACCAATCGATCGACGACGGTCGGTCGACGTTGATCGATAGGTGTGGTAGCTTTAATCGATCGACGGATACCGTTCGTCTAACCCATCGATCGACGGTCGGTCGACGTTGATCGATTAACCCTGGCTAAATTCCATTAGTTTCTTTCGAAATGTATTCAGAAAAGGACTCGTTGCTCGTACTATTATTACGGAGACGCAAACGCAGAAGAATCTGGATGCGGCCGTTTTTTAAAGCCACGATCGTTTATTTTATCCAAATGACATTTTAAGCAGCGGTTTTTGTTTTTGTTTTTTTTTGGGTAGCGATTGTCATGAATTTCTAAGTTATTTTTTTATTACACAATAGAAAGCTAGCTTTATTGAAAAATATCTTGGGGGGGGGGGGGGGGGTAGGGGGATGGAGGGGGTACGGTAAAGGTAACTTAGTAGAATATTTGTTTTTTTTTCCTAAAAATAACCTAAAATAACCTCAAAATAAAAAATATCTTGGAAACTATGCATTTTCACACTTTGGCTCACTTTGTGGATAAGTCTAGGTGAGGTCTCAGGGTCGGGGTAGGTTAGAGGTTAATTAAGGTAGAACGCCGTAGTAGGGCACTCCCCTGTACTTCTGCTTCAACCGTCGGCTCAAGGCTCCCAAAGCGCGAGACACGGGATAATACTTCCAAGTCCAGCAGGCCCAGGATGTCCAAGATGAACTGAGGTCAATCTCAACCCGTACGGTGTTCCTTTTAACAAGTCAATGGTTCTAATTAATACTCGGAACGACGACGTCTGATACTGCCACTAGTCTCATTTCCAGTAGGTAATCTTAAAGCACTAGTAAGTACAAGGAGTGAAGGAGTGACCTAGATATTCTCAACTGTTCTGGCTTGAAGTGGCAGTTATAATAAAAGCAGTAACGGTTACAAGATAACTGTAGGCCTTAGAATAATAACGCTATAGAAAGATAGTCTTCATACAAGCGCTCTGTCAAAAATGAAGCTCTAAACCGATTCACACACGCGTGACGTGCGCGCATGGCCGTGATCTGCTGTCTCTTTCCAATTCTATGAATATGAAAGAGACAGCACTGCGGCAGCCGCTGCTACCGATGCTTTAACTTAGAGAATCACACTGCAGTACGTTTATATTTTGACCTAATTAATTACAAGATACTATGATCATTGCACGTGCTTTAGGGAGAGGGCGCTGCCGTCATGTAAACATTGTGCTCCGCGCTTAAATCGAAATAAAATTGCAAAAGTGTTTGTTTAGCAATAAAAACCATATTATTCCATTCAAAAACTGAAAACTCTTAAGTGATATCGTTATCCAACATATAAACTTTATAAATACGGAAATAACTACAAAATGCAAGAGTGTCGACCAGTGACCAAAAATCAGTGACAAGATATTGTTTTTGCGTAAAATTTATAACAAAGAGGTATAAAACTGCTTAATGCGAACGTAAAAACGCAAAACCTAAGTGCAGTGAAGTGAAATGAATAAAAAGTGCTTGAAAATTCATGATGCATGACTCATCTTAAACGGTTTTTACCAAATTCAAAATTGTAAATGACGATCCTGACTAATAAATTCATCAGTCATGTCAAGAAGCTGATTAGCCGCGACGGACATACTACCGAATTATTGAACTATAAATAAAGGTATCGAGAGGTTTCTAAGATATGCAGATCGAACCCCGAACTGACAGATATTTGTTTTGAGTTTTTATTTTCTTCTTTTTTTTTCTAAAGAAAGGAAAAACACTTATTTTTCAATTATGGATACTTACAGCAATATTACTCAAAGGAAAAAGAAATTGAGTACATCAATTGAATCTCTAAATTTGTCATTTATATCCTCACATTCAGATTATTTAGCAAAAAGCTTACCTGACTTATCTACAGCTTTAAACACTGACACAGAAGAATTAAAATGTGAATTGAATAATTTAAGATGTCAATTAGAAAGCGCTCATAAAGAAATTGAAGATATGATACTGGAGAAGAACTTAATGAAAAAGCAAATTGAAGAACAGGGGAGAAGAATTATTCAACTTACAATTATTTGCAAAGATACTCAAAGCACTAGGAAGAATAAAAACTCTAAAAAAATTACACCAAAAAAAGGTAAACAACTAGAATATTATACACCGACAAAGTCAAACGATAAACTAACAATCCCGCTACATGTCTCTAATGCGCAATGCTCAATTGAAGCAAGTACAAGTCAAAGCAGTTCTCCCGTCGATAATACACTAGATGGCGCTCCCAGTACCAAAGACCGATGTGGCCTCGAGCAGACCATTACCTACATTACCGACAAAAGTGGCGATCAACTTCGAGCTCAAACAGCAGATGCCGCTGCGGTACTAAATTCATCGATTACAGAAGATAAACCGAAATTATACATTTTGGGCGGACAACGTTGCACTGGCTTGTCTTCATCCTTAGTTAGGTCAAGAGAAAAAACATGTTATGCTAAGTACGAAATATATGCTGTAACGAAACCTTATGCTTCGACAAAAGATATTTTAAACTCATGCCAGTGTATTGAAGACTCACCTAATAATTATTTAATTTTATCAATTGGTGAAAATGACAATAATCCTATGTATCTTAGTTTTTATATAGCAACAGTTTTTAATAAATTTCAAAATATAAATATTGTTGTTCTGAGCATTGACAATAACCGCTTTCTGAATAAAAACAAATTGAACAACATGCTTAGACACTTTTGTCAACTGTATAATAATTGTACATTTTTGGACTTATCAAACATTCGCGAAAGTAAAAATAAATTTCACTTTTATGTACACGACTTAATTATGTACTTGACTGTAAATATTACAAACAAAAATTTTTGACTAATATTAAAACATTTTTGACTAAAACAAAAAAGAACAGTTTACCATCGTTGCCAAAAAAGGGTACAATTCCATACTATTTTAAATATGTTAACTTAGGAAAACAAAACACAAACCCAGTTCTGGTGGAAAAGTGTTCTCATTTGGACTCGAAAACAGATAATCAATGTAACAGCCTGAACAGCAGCACTAAAGCGGAGCTTTTTCGTAAGCAAAGATAAAAATGTTATATCAATATTTCATCAAAATATAGCTGGCATAATAAATAAGCTTGGTGAGCTGGAAGTTTGTCTGAGTGAATTTTTGGAATGTGGTTCTTCAATGGACTTTCTGTGCTTTTCTGAGACTTTTGTACGTTCAGGAGATGAAAGTAATATCTATCTCAAACATTATGAAGTGACTAGTTCATTTTGTCGAAAGAATGAAAAGCGCGGTGGCGTGTGTATCATGTCTCGAATAGGCTTAGAGGGTAAAGCTTTAGAACTTTGCAAGGAAATGGCTGTTGAAAAGGTGTTCGAATGTTGTGGCATTGAAATATCACAAATAAACTGCATTATTATATGCATATATCGAACCCCAATATCAAATGTTAATTTATTTTTACAAAAACTTGAACAGCTTTTGTTTAAATTATCAAAAAAAAAGAACAAGCGTTTAATCATTACAGGTGACATAAATATAGACATTTTAAAGGTAAATAAAATTTCAATTAACTTACGGGAAATTATCGATAATTTTGGGCTTCACATTCATATAAACGAACCAACAAGGGGAAACTCATGTATTGACCATATTTTTAGCAATATTAAGCGAGCAAACGGCAGAATACATAACTTATTTCTGTCAGATCATAACACAGGGCAGACGCTCACTTTCCCTGGTAAGCTTAGTGACATAGTCAAGCATTGGTATATGATTAAAAGAGACTACTGTGGGGAGAATGTAGATAAATTTGTGGAATGTATTAGTGGCTGGCCGTGGGCTGAAGACTATGAGAAATTGAAACTTAACGAAGGTTTTGATGTGTTCCATGACACATTTCTACTTTTGTATAATTTGTGCTTTCCTGAAATCAGGGTTAAAGTTAGTAGTAACTCATTTTCGCCTAAGTGGATTACAAAGGGCATCAAAAATTCTAGTACCACTAAAAGGAAACTTCGATACCTTTCATATAAATGTAAGTCAGACAGTTCTAGGATGGAGATACCAGAAATATACTAAAATTCTTAAAAAATGTATTCTGGCATCGAAAAGAAATCAGAACATAAAGCACATAACAAAAGCAAAAAATAAATGTAGAGCAACATGGGATATATTAAGAAATAAAGTTGACTCAGCAAAATCATGCCTAGAAATTCAATCTTTAAAATTACTGGATAAAGACATTTCAAACCCTTCTGAAATTGCAACTGCTTTTAATAATTTCTTTACTTCTCTTAAATCAAGCAGTAAGGCTATGCTAAAAGATTGGAAGCCACCTAAATTAAAAACATTAAACTCAAGCATATTTCTAAAACCTTACGCACCCGGGGAAATTACTAAGATTATACATTCTCTACACAACAAAAAAGCAGTTGGATACGATGGCGTCTCTACAAATATCATAAAAGAGTGCGCCAAAGCCATTAGCCCTATTCTGGCACATTTAATAAATATTTCTTTCGAAAATGGCGTTTTCCCAGAACGATTAAAAAGATCTGTAGTTAAGCCTCTGCATAAAAATAATAGTAAAGAAGATATAAGTAACTATAGACCAATAACGTTGATTTCTATTTTTGCCAAAATCTTTGAAAAGACCATGTATGCTAGATTGCTGGAGTTTATGAACAAATTTAACATCATAAAAGAAGAACAGAACGGTTTTCAGAAAAATAAATCAACCACTTTAGCAGCGTTTTCATTAATTAAAGCAGTTACAAAAAATATAGATGAAAAGAATAGAGTAGCAGTAATCTTTTTGGATATGTCGAAGGCCTTCGATCTGGTCAATCATCATAATTTGCTCCAGAAGTGTTACCAATACGGCATAAGAGGTCCAGCTTATGATTGGATACAATCTTATTTGCACAACCGTATGCAATGTGTAGAGATAACAAGAGTTGAAAATGATCCTGATACCACTTTACGTGTGCATAAGTCAGATTATAAAGTTAATGGCCTTGGTGTCCCACAGGGAAGTATCCTGGGTCCTTTATTATTTTTATTATATATAAATGACCTCCCAAATGTGATCGACCAAAAGTGTGTTCTTTTCGCTGACGATATCTCAATTATTATACCTGACATTAAAAATGATAACTATCCTGACACATCTTATGAAACAATTGTAAATAACACATTAGACAAAGTGATAAAATGGCTAAATTTCAATGATCTTGACATTAATATTTCAAAAACAAAATATATCCAATTTTGTAATTATAGGTCCACAAATAAGTCACTTGACATTAAATACAACGCTACTCCCCTTTCGGAAACTGACGAAATTAAGTTTTTGGGCCTGATGCTAGATAAAAACTGTAATTGGAAAAGTCATATAAATTACGTATGTAGCAGATTAAACAGATTCGTCCATGCTCTAAGGCAAACGCGTAAAACAACCAATCATCAAGCAGCACTTACTGCCTATCACGGTTATGTCGCATCAGTGCTCAGGTATGGTCTCTTGCTGTGGGGAAAATCTACTGATATTAAAAGAGCTTTCCTGGTACAAAAAAAATGTATCCGAGCTGTTTGTGGTGTCGGACCACTGACCTCGTGCAGGCCTTTATTTAAACAGTTGGGAACTCTCACCCTAACCTGCTTATATATTTTAGAAGCAGGAAATTTTGTGAGAAGCCATCCTCATCTTTTCAAAAAAATATCTCAGGAAAGCAAATTTCAACGCCGAGATGTTACAAAGTTAAGAAATCCTTTATGTAAGGGCTCTTTTTGCGATAGGAACTGCGCTGTTTTAACGTGAGGATCTATAATCACATTCCAAGGATCATTCGGGAACTGCCGGTGCGCTACTTCAACAAAAAATTAAAAGAATGGCTCCTTGAAAAGTCATTCTATACGTTTGATGAGTTTCTTTCTCAGTAAAGGTATTGCTTTGGGTTGACATTGTGTTATTGTTTACTAACAACTGACTATTGTTACTAACTTTTATAATTATGGTTTTTTTTTTCTTACTGTTATTTGATTAATTATTATTATTTTACTATCATTATTTTTCACTTAATTTAATTGACCTTAACAAATTTAATCTTTTATTTTAATGTAAGTAATTGAATGTGTCTTAAATATTGTGTCGATTACGATTATTTTGCAATCAACTTAAATTAATTTGCATACTCTTAAGGGAGTGGAACATATAGTACATAATATAATTCTAACAACTGTAACATACTATGTTCTTGGCAAATAAAGAATCATTTCATTTCATTTCATTTCATATGAAATACTGAAAGCTTACCTGTGAAAAGTGATGTTATTACACTTCTTTTGTTTTTCAGATGTGTTGTGACACAATTTAACTGCACAAACCGTCATTTTTTTTTTGTTTTCGCGAGACACGTTCGGCGCGCTGTGACATTGAACACTACGGAGCGGTCCGGCGTTTGGTGCCATTTCTTACTCCAATTAATGTGCTTCAAAATAGGCGCGCGAACTTGGTTTCTATAGCGTTATTATTCTAAGCTGTAGGCATTTAAAAGCTAATTAGGTACTTATTTTATTAAACAATGTATATAAGTAAGTACCTAATAATTATATTAACACATACTTTATTTACAAACAGCAGTAAAAGAACTACAACACACTTATTCTATTATATATAACACATTATATTAAATGCACAACTTACCCAGTAAGGGATTTTAATCAGGCACTATAAATAACTGCTGAACCGATTAAATCGTAACGCAGTTTAGTCTAATAGTATATCTTAATTACTAGGACAAGGAAAACTTTAAGTAATTATGGTTAATGTAAGTAAGCTTTAAGTTAAAAATCAATAATTTATAGGCGTAAATTACAATACGGTTCGCACTGTAATTTCTTTGGCGCCAAAAGTGACAAAGCGTATTTTTCATGAGGCGCGTGGAAGACGAAAAAAGGGCGCAAAGAGTTTTTAATCTCGCGCGCGCTTAAAGCCTTCATGGTAGATGCTTAGGTTTTCTAACTTCGTCGCGTCCGCGCAAAAGAAGTTTTAATGTAACAAAACGTTACAGTCGACTAACCCATTCTATCATCGATCGATGCCGTCGATCGACGATCGATCGATTGGTCTAGTAACACCCTAATATCCGGCGTGAAATAATAGCCCTTGGTAATGTTGTGTTTCGTTCGGCCAGTGAGGGTTCCGGAGGCCTTCCCCCCCCCCCCCCTCACAATTCCTATTCCTTCCTTAAAGGCCGGCAACGCATCTGCAATTCCTCTGGTGTTGCGGGTGTCTATGGGCGGCAGAAATTACTCTCCATCAGGTGACCCGTCTGCTCGTTTGCCTCCTTCTATTATAACAAAAAAAAATTTGTGTAGTAAAGTGAAGAGCAATACTTTTTACTATTCATATTCCCGCCCATATTATTAAGATTCAAATTTGAACTACGACTGTAAAATTTTTACTGTAAAAAAGATTTTTCAAAATGTTTGAAACAGAGCCTTGAATATTTTGTAGGCTCCCAGTTATCACGTCTAATAGCTTTACCCATTCATGTCTTATTTCCGGGCATTTTGTAAACCTAAAAAAAGAATTATAAAAAGAATATTAGTAGTATCGATAAAGCTTCAATACACAAATACGTACATCACTAATCATTATGCCAAAACAAAGCCTTTAAATTACATTTAATTAAGGTTTAAATCCTGATTCTTATGAATAGTATACGATATAGTATGATTTAGAATTAGCAAAAATTAATGCTTTGCCGTTTTAATTATTAAAAATCTCATAGTAAAGCATACATATTATGAGAAATCACTAACGTATGAAATGATAATTCCTGGTCTTTCACACCTCCTTTTGTTGTTCTTGACGAACAATAAACAGCTGAACAAGACATTATGTCAATTGTATATTACACAAATAACACAAACACTAAGATTTCTTATTATTTCACTATTATTTCGCACAATCCAGCAATGTTTTGACCAAGTAGTCGGTCATGAAATGACACGTTTCCACCGACAGTGCGTCGTTGCCAAACGTACATTCACTATCTCTTCTACTCATCATATCACACTACAGTCATACAGACAGAGATACAAATACTTTACTTTGATACACGTATGTAAAAGCGGCAACGTCGTAAGACTCTGTCCATGTAATATTTGGTCCGAGACTCAGATGCTATAGTACAAAATAATACCTACCTAAAATCTACTTTCATCGGAATATATATGTTTTTTAGTACCTCAAAAGATAACTTTTTAATTAACAATTTATGTGGTCCGGCCGCGAAGCTGTGCTCTCTGGCCGCGCCACCTTAAATTAAATAAAGCATAATGAACTATTAAGAAATCAATATAACGAGAAAATCTACATAAAGAGTACCTAGCATACGACAACTATGGTCCAATAAACCCTTAGAAATAAGAGTTATTGGTCGTAGGGTGTGGACCGGCTGGAAGGTATACTCTGCAGCAAATCAATTTCTCAATATTTAATATTAATTAACTTTTTAAGGGCTACCACACTGTTGTAAACCGACGTTTACAACAGTGTGGTAGGTTGTTTTCAACGACATTTCGGTCAACCTTTCCACGAACTTTGTTTGCGGGCGCGCGTTGAAAACCGCTGTGTTGCCACTGCCTTAAACACCATTACACACAAATCGCTATCTTCAACCTACATACAACGTGGTTACTGGAAAAAGCCAAGTTCGTATATATATATTAATAGACGTACAGCGCGATATTTTTTACATCTTTAAAAGCTCATATTTAGCTAATAATTATATAAATTTAATCGCGTTTTTCTCCAGTAAATTAATCATTTTTTTTAAATTGCCTCACCACTTAGGTATATCAAGGAAAGGATGCCAATAGCGCTATTTAAATTCGCAAATAAAACAAAATATGTCAAATATGCTAAATTTTACGATAATGCTTAACATCCTGATGTAGCGTATATTTTACTCTTAAAAATACTAATAAAGCACGATCCTGCTAAAAATGGCAACACTGTGGACTGTGGCAAACCAAGTAGAAGCTCGTTCACAACAAGTTGTAAACGAGCCTCCCGCCAAGGTGACCTGGTGGGAAAGGCTTGTTTACAACAGTGTTTCAAATAATAGTACCTTATTTTCTCTTATATAATGGCTTCGTGCGATCAGCACATTTAGCCAGTGTCAAGTTTTTAATAATAGGTAATTATTATTTTCTTCACATAAAGTGGATGATAATGAAATGAGTGATAATGAACGTTTAATGGTAAATGATTTTCCCCCAAACCCCTGGAAAGTCAATAAAGCTATGGGAATTTATTGAGGTCCCACGCGGACTTCTTGAGAGAATTTAAAAAGTGATGTTGCATTGTTTTGTTTTATTTGCTAACACTCATGCACGTTCACGAACACTTAACAGTAAATAATCCACCATTATTTCACATTAATATTCGACAAAACACAAATTAAAGAAAATAATACAAAATGCAGACATGACGCTTCGTTGATACTTTTTTCTCTCAAGAAACTATTCATTTTGATTAATTACACAACTAAAACTGCATAGAAAGTACTTTATAAAAAGACCTGGACTTCATTAATAAACTTTTATTTTTATTACCAATAATGATTTTGAAAAAGGTGCACTTGCTGTTTTTTTGCTTACCTACTTACCTACCTTTTTATTACCTCTAAACCTTTTTCATAATCATTATTGTTAATAAAAATAAAAGTTTACAGATGAAGTCCAAGTCTTTTTATAAAGTACTTTTTATGCAGTTTTAGTTGTGTAATTAATCAAAATGAATAGTTTCTTGAGAGAAAAAAGTATCAACGAAGAGTAGAGAAAATGTACTATTATTTGAATGATTTATGGATAGTTAACATTAAATATTGGGAAATTGACTTGCTGCAGAGTATACCTTCCAGCCGGACCACACCCTACGACCAATAACTCCTTAGCTAAAGGGTTTATTGGACTATAGTTGTCGTATGCAAGGTACTCTTTAGGTAGATTTTTTCGTTATATTGATTTCTTAATAGTTCATTATACTTTATTTAATTTGAGGTGGCGCGGCCAGAAAGCACAGCTTCGCGGCCAGACCACATAAATTGTTAATTAAAAAGTTATCTGTTGAGGTACTAAAAAAATATATATATTCCGATGAAAGTAGACTTTAAGTAGGTATTATTTCGAACTAGTACTAAACTGTGGTCGGGCTACAGAGGAACACACCTTTAAAGTAAGGAGACCATTACAAACTGCCAGGTCTCGAGGTACCTAGAGGTGAATCAGCTACTAAGCTATCGCAATATGTTTTCGTCGTGATTCTTGGGCTGGGAAAACCTTCGGTGTGTGCTATCCCCTACCCTTTTCTTCTGCATATCAATAGCATGTTGCATTATAACAGCATTCATTGCTATGCGGACGACAGTACTAGGGATACGTGGACGTGCTAGGGGGACGTGCTAATATTTCTTTGGAACGCGTCATTGAGAAACGGAAAAGCTTGTGACTGTTACCGAGAACCTAGTCCACTTTAACTTATCCAAAACACAAGCTTATACCTCTAAACTTTGAGGGTGCTCCCCTTGATACCAACCCGACTATTGGAATCCTTGGCGTCGATATTTCGAGTGACGTTCAGTTTCGCGGTTATTTGAAAGGTGAAGCTAAATTAGCTTCGAAAAAGCTGAGTGAGCAGGTCAGCATTTCACGCCAGCCCACCGCCTACAACTATTCAAGCACAGGTCAAGGAATACTGTTCTAACATTTGGGCTGAAGCACCCCAGTACCTACTCCTTCCATATGACCGCATTCAACGCAGAAATGCTCAAATTGTCGACAACATGATTATTCTACCTAAGACTAAAAAAAATTACTTTATCCCCTAGGGCAAGAAAGGCTTTTTTAGCCCCGCTCTAGAACGCTACAATGACGTTCTTTTTGAGCAAGAGGAGTGAAAAAATATTTGTTAAAGGTGTAAATTTTTTGATATGATAACACCCAACAAACATTATGGCTGCAAATAGAGCTTACTTTAGAACCTAAAGTGTTATGAAGGTAGAGTAGTAGCTGCAATTATAGTTTGTGATGACAACAGGGTGTTGGTAATAAAATATAACGCTTATAGTGACAAAGCAAGTTTATAAGAGCAATGTATGGAGGTTAAACTCGTAGAGCAGCGATTATTATCCCTACAATACTGACCAAAGCTTCTGTGTTATGGCTTTGAGTGAATCTTACGACAATAGATCATAAATCATATAGACAATAGATCCATATAAGAAATTAACATTAACTGTTAACTTCTGAAGTTCTAAGCAGGCTACCACAAACTCTTTCGGAGCGCTGATAGTTGCACAAAAGGAGCAATTTACGCTACTAGCTCTACAATGGTGTTCATTAAATCTTTTACAACACCAAACTCCCTTATATAATTTAGGGCTGAATAGTAGTGATATTTCTCCCTATTAATAGAACTTATGGTGACAAGTACAGCCTCCATATTATTTAAGGTTGAATTATTGAGTTTGTTACCACTTCAGTAGTACCCCTAATTGGTCAAGTGTGCGGTCCTGTAAGCATATAATGGCGTCTTAATATAGTTCCTCTTAAAAGCGTTTTAAAACTTACGAAATGAAAACATAATACAGTGAAGGTACTTCTTTTACAAAACTAGCCTAAGCCTTCTAATACCAGGGTAGAGACACGACATTTTTAAGTCGATAGGCAAGGTTTTGTTACATATTTAGTAGAAAACAGTTTTGCTCCATGTGAAGCAAAACATTTTTTAGATAAATACACAACAAATGGTTACCTTTACCTATCATAAATTCGAAATATGCCTGTACGAATTTTATTTGGCCGAAAACGTTTTGTAATTTTTTGTTTTCCATAATTTTCTTTTTACCGAAAACACAATTTACTAAGTTTTGAAATGCCGATTATCGATTGTTATTTTTTTCAAAATCTCTATATTTTGAAATCCCACTCAACGTTTGGCCGAAGCTATTAATGCTAGACGATTCATTTTCCAGAAACATGTTTCCAATAATATTAAAATACAACATTTCAAATAATTGAAATCCATAATATCATCGAACAACTTGTAATCGTAGTAACGTTTAAGCATGCAAACAAGCATGCAGCATGGAAGCAAGCATGCACCACGCAAGCAAGCATGCAGCATGCAAACAAACATGCTTCATGTAAGCATGCAAGCTTGGAGCTTGCAAGCAAGCTGCGGCATGCATGCAAGCAATATAATATATATAATACGATCAAGTTAACTCGGCAGATGCGGCCATATGAGATCATCGACTAGAAGTGACAAGTTACCTCGGCCGTATAACATCGTAATATTTAGTGAGTATAGCGCATGCTCCGGTTTTCGTACGTACGACGCTTCGGTCCATTATTGAAATCATATTAGTACTGACATAACCTATCTACCTCTTTTTAATATAATATCATTGGTGACAACACAAATTATTCTAATAGACAGACGTATTCAAACGCAATACATCAAAGTGAAGAAACATAAAGGAAAATATAAACCAAAGAGTCTTTAAGTTTTCTAACACTGCCCCTTACTCTAGCAATCATAAAGTTATAAACTAAAACCATTATTGCAAGAGTACACCACATGAGTACAACAAAAAAAAAAACAATTAAAATAAGAAAACCTACATTAAACCTAGACACTTAGCAAAACAATTGTGTTTTACCTTTGGCAAGGCTTTTGTGAATAGGTCAGCTTCCAATTCAGCAGATGGCTTATAATATATCTTTATCAACTTACGCTCAACACATTCTTGAATAAAATGGTGTTGTATGTCAATGTGTTTGGTTCTGCGGTAACATTGATTTTCAACTATTTTGAGCGTGCTCTTATTGTCATTATAAATAACGATAGGCTCACGCGATAAATTGAAAGGTTTCAATTCATATATAACATTATGTAGGAATTTAGCCTCTTTTACCGCTGTACCAAGAGCGTAATATTCAGCTTCTGTACTAGAACAAGCAACATTGTTTTGCTTGTGGCTATGCCAATTTATTACATTCAGTCCAAATCTACTCACGAAACCCGAATAGGATTTTCGATCGTTTTTATCACCCGCCCAATCTGCGCCGGATGAAATTTCAAATTTGTTACTACCTCGCCTAAAATTGAGTCCGTAATCAGTTGTACCAGATAAATATCGTAGCACGCGCTTAGCTGCAAGCCAATGTGTTTCATTATAACATGTGTTATATTGGCTGAGCTTACTGCACACAAATGCAATGTCAGGACGAGTGCATACAGCGAGATACATTAAACTCCCGATTAATTCCTGATATGGAAACCTCGCATCAATCTTCTCAGCTTTTGGCGGATTAAAGTTCACTTCCATGGGAGTTGCGACTTTGTGACAATCATCCATTCCAAACTTTATCAAAATATTTTTCACATACTCAGATTGAGTCAGTTTCAATGTCCCTTGCTCCCTGTTCCTTTTGACCTTCATACCCAACGCTTGTGTAACAGGTCCAAGCAATTTGACACTAAATTTGGAACTGAGCAATTCATACAGCATTTTCTTTTGATGATCATTGGAGCTAAATATGAAAAAATCATCAACATATAAAGCTATTATTACTTTGTCTTTATAGAACACACATTGTTCACTCTTCAACTGTTTATAACCATTGTTGACCAAAACATTATGAACTTTATCATTCCAAGCTCTACTGGCTTGTTAGAGCCCATATAGACTCTTTTTGAGTAAGCACACTTTGTTCTGCCCCTCAATTTGAAAACCGGTAGGTTGCTCCATATAGATCTGCTCATGTAAATCTCCATTGAGAAATGATGTGTTGACATCAACATGTTCAATGTCCATATCATTTTCAACACCAATCGCAAAGAGTAATCGTAAAGTGCTATGTCTCACAACAGGTGCAAATGTTTCATCATAGTCAACTTTATATTGTTGAGTAAAACCTTTTGCAACTAATCGTGCTTTGAATTTTTCAAATTTTCCACTTGGATCTACTTTTTCTTTGAAAACCCATTTGGATTTTATCACATTACCGTTGTTAGGTCGATCCACAAGTTCCCAGACACCATGCGACATTAGCGAGTTATATTCATCTTGCATTGCTTCTATCCAATCTTTAGCATTCTCACTTTTGATCGCTTCGTAATATGTTTTAGGCTCACAGCGTCCCATCAAAGCTAGATCAGAGAAATAGTTCACTTCATAATCTTTGAACCAAATAGGAGGATGGCGATCACGTTTAGGTCTAGAACTTTCAGCAACTTCCAGGTCTGAAATATTCTGTTCCATTATTTGTGAGTCTGGTTGAATATTATTCAACGAAGTTTCTTCCCGTCCATTAGATGTAAGTACTTCTTCGACATGAGATTCCATCCAGTCTTTCCGATTAGTCATATGACTAGAACAACCTGAATCTAAGATCCAGCTATCACTGTCACAAGTGTTATTGGCTAAAGCAATTTCTCTAGACAATACAGTCAGATTTGCACTACTTCCCTTCTTTGTAGATGAAGATGCATCAGGCGTCAAGCTTTTATCAGGAATCTTCTTCGAATTCTTCTTTAATTTGGGACACCTTGGCTTAATATGACCTTTTTCTCGACAATTATGACACGTTGGAATAAATTTGTCTTTTGCAACAAGAATCTTTTCAGTAGGTTCCATATTCGAAATGAAAGTTCCTCTTTTAAATTCGCTTTGTATCAACTGACATTTCACAAAGTCAGATGACAGTTTAATATTCGTGGCTTCCATGGCCATTATCAATGAGTCCAACTCATTTGGTAATCCGATTAGCATCATTTCGGCTAATTCATCATCCTCTATTTGACATCCAATATCTGCCAATTCTTGGGTTACGGAAATTATATTTCCTAAATAATGGTCCATTGAGCTATGATCAACATATCTGAGCTGCGATAACTTCCTTTTAAGACTTAATCGTCGGCTAATGCCACTATTTTCATAAGCTGCCTTTAGATTATTCCAGGCGTCTGCCGCCGTCTTGGAAACCTTAACATGCGGATAGCAAATCGGCTCGATATTCAAACATATTTTGGCATATGCTCTCTGGTCTTTTATGGGGTCCGGGATAGTACTCGTAATAACATCCCATAAGCCGTTATCGATCAATAAAAGTTTGATCTGAAACTTCCAGTTTTGATAGTTTGAAACACCCTTAAGTTTCTCAATAGATGTGTGTGAATTACTTACTATCGTATTATTCATACTCGAAGAGCTAATAATGTTCTCCATGCTCACATATCCATCCAGTGATTTATTTCTTCATAGAATAATATTCCACGAGACAAAAAAAAAATAGAATCACGTTCTTTAAACATACATGGAGTTACTTCAAAATATAAAATCACATACTACATTTATAGCCCATAATTGGCTAAGTAGCCCATTAGCCCATAACCTGATAAAATACTATATGTAGATAGTGAAATTATACAAATGAACTGGAAAATAAATATATTTTTACAAAGAAAATAATCTGATACATTGTGACAACACAAATTATTCTAATAGACAGACGTATTCAAACGCAATACATCAAAGTGAAGAAACATAAAGGAAAATATAAACCAAAGAGTCTTTAAGTTTTCTAACACTTTAGCTTAAAATTATTTCCATAATAAATAAAACTTTTAAAAATAGACCGCGTCACGTTTCGTTGGTCAGACTCTATGTATGACTATGTATGTATGTATGCATTTCTTATTCAATTTTGTAAGCACTTATTAAAATATAGAATGTATCGATTCAAAAGCGCTCGTTAATGTCGAGGATTGATACAAATAAATGCGATACCTTTTACATACGATATATCGATACCAAATACTTTTTGGGCATCCCTACTGGATGGTTATTGGGCGATTTTCTGACAGCCCAAATTAAAAAGTAAAAATTAGTTCAAAAACACTCGATAGATGTCGTTTTATGAAAGCCGAGCCGTACCTACTTAGGGGCTGTAATAAATTCTACACTTTTGCTTGTCTACCAAAAAACTAAAAAAATAGTACTTACCTATTTTTATTCAGGACATTCAGGACCTATTTCTATTTTGGAATAGAATAAATATTACACATTCATACACGTGCTTTTCATGAACTCGCCTTTTACTAAGCGCCATACTAATCTATGCTAAGCGCCATCTATGAAGTCATTTACGAACCAATTTCTTTTTTTTTTTCTGGGATAATCCACAGACATATAATGTCTGCGGGATAATCGCCCACATGTAAAGAGTCAACGAGACCCAGTCCTTACAGCCTTAACTTCAGTTATGTCTATACGATAGTGGTGCTATGGAAATGGAACTACCATCTATCTATTGAACCCCCATGTATGTTCTACGATTTTTTGTAGTTTTCGAGTTATATTTTTTTTTCGTTAGATCTCTCATAAAATTAGGTAGGTATCACAGACATATAGGTATGTCTTTTTTTTGGGTCGACTTTTCTTCGATGTTTTTTTTTATACAATGCCTATTGATTGCACTTTTATGAGTAAAAAAATCTCCTTCCTAACTTTAACCTAAGATACTAAAATTTTGATCCTAACTTTAAAAATTGGGTTAATTAGAACAGAATGGAATATACAACTTAATAAAAAAAATAAAAAAAAATCCGTAGCTGACTAGTTTTAAAAACTGCCCGACCATATGCTTTCATACTAATACAAAAAAAGTTGTACTAAATGGGTAATTTTTTGCTGAAATCGGTAGTTGAACGTGGTAGATCGGAAATTGTGTAATTTTCATATTTTATAATTTCTTAATAGCTTTGCATATTTTTGTCTATCAGGGGATTAATTTTCTCTTTACGTTTAAGAAGAGCTCAGTTGATACTAATAACATACATTTCATACCTACGACTATCCTCAAAATTACCATTATTAATGAGAGGGCCAAAATAAAACTCAAAATGCGGCACCGTCGCAAAAATTTAAGAAGAATTATTTGCAGGGGTGCCGAATGTGCATAATTTTTGGTTGGTATCCGGCATTTTGAACATATTAATTTTCTTTGTAAAAATATATTTATTTTCCAGTTCATTTGTATAATTTCACTATCTACATATAGTATTTTATCAGGTTATGGGCTAATGGGCTACTTAGCCAATTATGGGCTATAAATGTAGTATGTGATTTTATATTTTGAAGTAACTCCATGTATGTTTAAAGAACGTGATTCAATTTTTTTTTTGTCTCGTGGAATATTATTCTATGAAGAAATAAATCACTGGATGGATATGTGAGCATGGAGAACATTATTAGCTCTTCGAGTATGAATAATACGATAGTAAGTAATTCACATACATCTATTGAGAAACTTAAGGGTGTTTCAAACTATCAAAACTGGAAGTTTCAGATCAAACTTTTATTGATCGATAACGGCTTATGGGATGTTATTACGAGTACTATCCCGGACCCCATAAAAGACCAGAGAGCATATGCCAAAATATGTTTGAATATCGAGCCGATTTGCTATCCGCATGTTAAGGTTTCCAAGACGGCGGCAGACGCCTGGAATAATCTAAAGGCAGCTTATGAAAATAGTGGCATTAGCCGACGATTAAGTCTTAAAAGGAAGTTATCGCAGCTCAGATATGTTGATCATAGCTCAATGGACCATTATTTAGGAAATATAATTTCCGTAACCCAAGAATTGGCAGATATTGGATGTCAAATAGAGGATGATGAATTAGCCGAAATGATGCTAATCGGATTACCAAATGAGTTGGACTCATTGATAATGGCCATGGAAGCCACGAATATTAAACTGTCATCTGACTTTGTGAAATGTCAGTTGATACAAAGCGAATTTAAAAGAGGAACTTTCATTTCGAATATGGAACCTACTGAAAAGATTCTTGTTGCAAAAGACAAATTTATTCCAACGTGTCATAATTGTCAAGAAAAAGGGCATATTAAGCCAAGGTGTCCCAAATTAAAGAAGAATTCGAAGAAGATTCCTGATAAAAGCTTGACGCCTGATGCATCTTCATCTACAAAGAAGGGAAGTAGTGCAAATCTGACTGTATTGTCTAGAGAAATTGCTTTAGCCAATAACACTTGTGACAGTGATAGCTGGATCTTAGATTCAGGTTGTTCTAGTCATATGACTAATCGGAAAGACTGGATGGAATCTCATGTCGAAGAAGTACTTACATCTAATGGACGGGAAGAAACTTCGTTGAATAATATTCAACCAGACTCACAAATAATGGAACAGAATATTTCAGACCTGGAAGTTGCTGAAAGTTCTAGACCTAAACGTGATCGCCATCCTCCTATTTGGTTCAAAGATTATGAAGTGAACTATTTCTCTGATCTAGCTTTGATGGGACGCTGTGAGCCTAAAACATATTACGAAGCGATCAAAAGTGAGAATGCTAAAGATTGGATAGAAGCAATGCAAGATGAATATAACTCGCTAATGTCGCATGGTGTCTGGGAACTTGTGGATCGACCTAACAACGGTAATGTGATAAAATCCAAATGGGTTTTCAAAGAAAAAGTAGATCCAAGTGGAAAATTTGAAAAATTCAAAGCACGATTAGTTGCAAAAGGTTTTACTCAACAATATAAAGTTGACTATGATGAAACATTTGCACCTGTTGTGAGACATAGCACTTTACGATTACTCTTTGCGATTGGTGTTGAAAATGATATGGACATTGAACATGTTGATGTCAACACATCATTTCTCAATGGAGATTTACATGAGCAGATCTATATGGAGCAACCTACCGGTTTTCAAATTGAGGGGCAGAACAAAGTGTGCTTACTCAAATAGAGTCTATATGGGCTCAAACAAGCCAGTAGAGCTTGGAATGAAAAAGTTCATAATGTTTTGGTCAACAATGGTTATAAACAGTTGAAGAGTGAACAATGTGTGTTCTATAAAGACAAAGTAATAATAGCTTTATATGTTGATGATTTTTTCATATTTAGCTCCAATGATCATCAAAAGAAAATGCTATATGAATTGCTCAGTTCCAAATTTAGTGTCAAATTGCTTGGACCTGTTACACAAGCGTTGGGTATGAAGGTCAAAAGGAACAGGGAGCAAGGGACATTGAAACTGACTCAATCTGAGTATGTGAAAAATATTTTGATAAAGTTTGGAATGGATGATTGTCACAAAGTCGCAACTCCCATGGAAGTGAACTTTAATCCGCCAAAAGCTGAGAAGATTGATGCGAGGTTTCCATATCAGGAATTATTCGGGAGTTTAATGTATCTCGCTGTATGCACTCGTCCTGACATTGCATTTGTGTGCAGTAAGCTCAGCCAATATAACACATGTTATAATGAAACACATTGGCTTGCAGCTAAGCGCGTGCTACGATATTTATCTGGTACAACTGATTACGGACTCAATTTTAGGCGAGGTAGTAACAAATTTGAAATTTCATCCGGCGCAGATTGGGCGGGTGATAAAAACGATCGAAAATCCTATTCGGGTTTCGTGAGTAGATTTGGACTGAATGTAATAAATTGGCATAGCCACAAGCAAAACAATGTTGCTTGTTCTAGTACAGAAGCTGAATATTACGCTCTTGGTACAGCGGTAAAAGAGGCTAAATTCCTACATAATGTTATATATGAATTGAAACCTTTCAATTTATCGCGTGAGCCTATCGTTATTTATAATGACAATAAGAGCACGCTCAAAATAGTTGAAAATCAATGTTACCGCAGAACCAAACACATTGACATACAACACCATTTTATTCAAGAATGTGTTGAGCGTAAGTTGATAAAGATATATTATAAGCCATCTGCTGAATTGGAAGCTGACCTATTCACAAAAGCCTTGCCAAAGGTAAAACACAATTGTTTTGCTAAGTGTCTAGGTTTAATGTAGGTTTTCTTATTTTAATTGTTTTTTTTTTGTTGTACTCATGTGGTGTACTCTTGCAATAATGGTTTTAGTTTATAACTTTATGATTGCTAGAGTAAGGGGCAGTGTTAGAAAACTTAAAGACTCTTTGGTTTATATTTTCCTTTATGTTTCTTCACTTTGATGTATTGCGTTTGAATACGTCTGTCTATTAGAATAATTTGTGTTGTCACCAATGATATTATATTAAAAAGAGGTAGATAGGTTATGTCAGTACTAATATGATTTCAATAATGGACCGAAGCGTCGTACGTACGAAAACCGGAGCATGCGCTATACTCACTAAATATTACGATGTTATACGGCCGAGGTAACTTGTCACTTCTAGTCGATGATCTCATATGGCCGCATCTGCCGAGTTAACTTGATCGTATTCTAAAGTGTAAGCAAGATAGCATGACAACTAGTAAGAGCGTAAACAAGACAGATACATGTAGCGCTGTGTCATTTCGAATTACATGTCAATTTGCTGTCGCACTCTATATTTTTATGACACAATTTATTCTGACATTTTGTAGTTGATAAATAATAAGAACTTAAATCAATTAAAATTTAAACTCACGCATGCCACTCATGATATATAATTTCATGACCTTTTATGTAGTTCGCATGACACAGGACAGCATATTTTTAATTAATTTTCGAAAACAAATACATGCAAACTGACACTGTCAAAGTGTCAACACTGCTAACGCTTTTGTGAGACTACGCTTAAGGTAAGCCAATTAGCATAGTTTTCTGTTGCCACTTTTTGGCACATGTAACACATCTACCTCTTTTTATTGTAACATCATTGGTTGTCACAATGTATCAGATTATTTTCTTTGTAAAAATATATTTATTTTCCAGTTCATTTGTATAATTTCACTATCTACATATAGTATTTTATCAACATATAGTATTTTATCATAAAGGTATGAATGTATGTACTTGATATTATCATTTTGATACTTGACTTGTCTTCTTTTATTGTTCTCGTCTGTTAAGAACTGGCTTCGTAATATAAACCTTTTTAATTATTTCATGTTTTTATTGTCTTTGTTTTTTGCTACTTTTGTCAGTGTCTTTGGTTTGGTGCTTTTGAGCTGTAAAACTTACTACATAATATATCCTTTGCTCCATTGAGAACCGTCTTTTCTTCATCATACAGTCTACTCATTAACATTTGGTCCTTCTCCGCGTATTTTAAATCAGTGGAGCATGGGATACGAAACTCGCTCGAAAACTGCCGAGAAAAGTGTTATTCCGTCGTCGACCGCACCTAACCGTGGACGGGAGATGCAAGAGTCGCCGCCGGCGCCGCTGCCCCGCAATTGCGACACATCCTTGCCCATTCCCTATGCGACTACATCGCTGGATATGGAAGTGCAGCAGCCGCCCACGACGAGTGGTGCAGGCACGTTGCTGCCACCTCCCAACACCGCTATGTCGCTGTCCGAAGGAAGGCGCACGTCACGGTCGTCGGTATCACACACCTCCACAGTAAAGGCGAAAATACTTGCCGCACAAGCGGAGCATGCTCGCTGTGTCACCGAGTTGGTAAAGCAGCAAAACGCCTTTGAACGTAGATCTATAGACCTAGAGTTACGAGCGAAGCTCGCCGAGATAGAAGCAAACCGTAGCACTCGAGCTAGCTCACGTGCTAGCAATAGGTCATACAACTTTCACGATAGTCAACATCGAGTAGAAATGTGGTTGCCCACTGTACAAGTAGACGAAGGCCCGCATGCAGTGAAACTCAACGAGTATCCAAGCAATATTGCCACGCTAGACACTGCGCCACATCGCGTCCAAGTACGGGACCACATTCCGAGATCTGCTCATGACCAAAAAGAAACTTTAAATAATACTTGCAATTTTCAGATTCCTTATACAAGTCAACCCGGCCCCCATGTTGATGACGACCGCCTTACGCGGGCACTTGAAGCTTTAGTCAATAAGCCCAGGAGCTCAAATATACAATTGCCAGTGTTTGATGGAAGGTCTCCTACAGAGTAGTTAGCCTTTAAACGATCCTTTTTGGATACTCAAGCATCCTACACTACGATTGAAAACTTAGCTCGTCTAAACGTATCGCTTTCCGGCGCCGCACGTGATGCTGTGTTTCAGCTTCTTGTGGCGGCGCGTGACCCGATGCAGGTCGTGGACGCCCTAGAGTTAAAGTACGGTCGGCCTGAAGCAATCGTACTTCTCGAGATTAATTCTGTGCGTGCTCTCCAGCGAGTAAGCGCTGAAGGTAAGGATTTAGCAAACTTAGCTTGTAAAATAAAAAACTGTGTCGAAGTAGTGCGTTTATTAGATCAGACGGACTATCTACGTTCACCCGAACTTTTCAGTGCCATTTTAGGTAAATTGTCCCCGTTAATTCGAACTCGTTGGTATGATTACGCGGCTGAACGAATGGACGGACGCAGTCGTCTGGAGGTACTCGCCGCTTTCTTGACCAGGGAAGTGGAGTTGCAAGCAAAGTTCGGTGCTGCCATAGAATTTCCTTCAACATCTCTATTTCATGGCCCCAGTTTGCACGAAAGAAAAGTTCGAGTACAATGTAACGCACTTGCTGAAAAACAATCATATCGGCCAAAGGTAGATACTATTGTAAATAAATGCGTTTTTTGTGATAACTCACATAGTTTAGCGAAATGTTCAGTAAATGACAGATGGAAATTGATTAAAAGTAATAAAGTCTGCCACAGATGCTTAGATTATAAACTACATAGGTTCAATTCCTGTAAGATAAAAACTCCTTGCGGTATAAAGGGTTGTACATATAAACACCACAGACTTTTACATAGTGATAGTTCGGAACAGAATATTATTGCTCATGCCGATATGGACTCTGACTCGGACTCTGAGTCTTCTCGAGTAGTGTCAGACAAGCAGGTGGATTTAGATATTGAATCAGCAGCTCACGTCGCAACTAACATTTTCTCGCCTGTTTCCAAAGTTAAGACTCGTCCGTTATTAAAGGTGGTCGCAGTTACTGTGACCGGGCCTGTCAGTAGTATAGAAACATATGCTTTGCTAGACGAGTTGAGTTTCACTGCATGCGGGCCTTCGTCTACTTGTACAGTGGGCAACCACATTTCTACTCGATGTTGACTATCGTGAAAGTTGTATGACCTATTGCTAGCACGTGAGCTAGCTCGAGTGCTACGGTTTGCTTCTATCTCGGCGAGCTTCGCTCGTAACTCTAGGTCTATAGATCTACGTTCAAAGGCGTTTTGCTGCTTTACCAACTCGGTGACACAGCGAGCATGCTCCGCTTGTGCGGCAAGTATTTTCGCCTTTACTGTGGAGGTGTGTGATACCGACGACCGTGACGTGCGCCTTCTTCGGACAGCGACATAGCGGTGTTGGGAGGTGGCAGCAACGTGCCTGCACCACTCGTCGTGGGCGGCTGCTGCACTTCCATATCCAGCGATGTAGTCGCATAGGGAATGGGCAAGGATGTGTCGCAATTGCGGGGCAGCGGCGCCGGCGGCGACTCTTGCATCTCCCGTCCACGGTTAGGTGCGGTCGACGACGGAATAACACTTTTCTCGGCAGTTTTCGAGCGAGTTTCGTATCCCATGCTCCACTGATTTAAAATACGCGGAGAATGACCAAATGTTAATGAGTAGACTGTATGATGAAGAAAAGACGGTTCTCAATGGAGCAAAGGATATATTATGTAGTAAGTTTTACAGCTCAAAAGCACCAAACCAAAGACACTGACAAAAGTAGCAAAAAACAAAGACAATAAAAACATGAAATAATTAAAAAGGTTTATATTACGAAGCCAGTTCTTAACAGACGAGAACAATAAAAGAAGACAAGTCAAGTATCAAAATGATAATATCAAGTACATACATTCATACCTTTATGATAAAATACTATATGTTGATAAAATACTATATGTAGATAGTGAAATTATACAAATGAACTGGAAAATAAATATATTTTTACAAAGAAAATAATCTGATACATTGTGACAACCAATGATGTTACAATAAAAAGAGGTAGATGTGTTACATGTGCCAAAAAGTGGCAACAGAAAACTATGCTAATTGGCTTACCTTAAGCGTAGTCTCACAAAAGCGTTAGCAGTGTTGACACTTTGACAGTGTCAGTTTGCATGTATTTGTTTTCGAAAATTAATTAAAAATATGCTGTCCTGTGTCATGCGAACTACATAAAAGGTCATGAAATTATATATCATGAGTGGCATGCGTGAGTTTAAATTTTAATTGATTTAAGTTCTTATTATTTATCAACTACAAAATGTCAGAATAAATTGTGTCATAAAAATATAGAGTGCGACAGCAAATTGACATGTAATTCGAAATGACACAGCGCTATATGTATCTGTCTTGTTTACGCTCTTACTAGTTGTCATGCTATCTTGCTTACACTTTAGAATACGATCAAGTTAACTCGGCAGATGCGGCCATATGAGATCATCGACTAGAAGTGACAAGTTGCCTCGGCCGTATAACATCGTAATATTTAGTGAGTATAGCGCATGCTCCGGTTTTCGTACGTACGACGCTTCGGTCCATTATTGAAATCATATTAGTACTGACATAACCTATCTACCTCTTTTTAATATAATATCATTGGTGACAACACAAATTATTCTAATAGACAGACGTATTCAAACGCAATACATCAAAGTGAAGAAACATAAAGGAAAATATAAACCAAAGAGTCTTTAAGTTTTCTAACACTGCCCCTTACTCTAGCAATCATAAAGTTATAAACTAAAACCATTATTGCAAGAGTACACCACATGAGTACAACAAAAAAAAAACAATTAAAATAAGAAAACCTACATTAAACCTAGACACTTAGCAAAACAATTGTGTTTTACCTTTGGCAAGGCTTTTGTGAATAGGTCAGCTTCCAATTCAGCAGATGGCTTATAATATATCTTTATCAACTTACGCTCAACACATTCTTGAATAAAATGGTGTTGTATGTCAATGTGTTTGGTTCTGCGGTAACATTGATTTTCAACTATTTTGAGCGTGCTCTTATTGTCATTATAAATAACGATAGGCTCACGCGATAAATTGAAAGGTTTCAATTCATATATAACATTATGTAGGAATTTAGCCTCTTTTACCGCTGTACCAAGAGCGTAATATTCAGCTTCTGTACTAGAACAAGCAACATTGTTTTGCTTGTGGCTATGCCAATTTATTACATTCAGTCCAAATCTACTCACGAAACCCGAATAGGATTTTCGATCGTTTTTATCACCCGCCCAATCTGCGCCGGATGAAATTTCAAATTTGTTACTACCTCGCCTAAAATTGAGTCCGTAATCAGTTGTACCAGATAAATATCGTAGCACGCGCTTAGCTGCAAGCCAATGTGTTTCATTATAACATGTGTTATATTGGCTGAGCTTACTGCACACAAATGCAATGTCAGGACGAGTGCATACAGCGAGATACATTAAACTCCCGAATAATTCCTGATATGGAAACCTCGCATCAATCTTCTCAGCTTTTGGCGGATTAAAGTTCACTTCCATGGGAGTTGCGACTTTGTGACAATCATCCATTCCAAACTTTATCAAAATATTTTTCACATACTCAGATTGAGTCAGTTTCAATGTCCCTTGCTCCCTGTTCCTTTTGACCTTCATACCCAACGCTTGTGTAACAGGTCCAAGCAATTTGACACTAAATTTGGAACTGAGCAATTCATATAGCATTTTCTTTTGATGTTCATTGGAGCTAAATATGAAAAAATCATCAACATATAAAGCTATTATTACTTTGTCTTTATAGAACACACATTGTTCACTCTTCAACTGTTTATAACCATTGTTGACCAAAACATTATGAACTTTTTCATTCCAAGCTCTACTGGCTTGTTTGAGCCCATATAGACTCTATTTGAGTAAGCACACTTTGTTCTGCCCCTCAATTTGAAAACCGGTAGGTTGCTCCATATAGATCTGCTCATGTAAATCTCCATTGAGAAATGATGTGTTGACATCAACATGTTCAATGTCCATATCATTTTCAACACCAATCGCAAAGAGTAATCGTAAAGTGCTATGTCTCACAACAGGTGCAAATGTTTCATCATAGTCAACTTTATATTGTTGAGTAAAACCTTTTGCAACTAATCGTGCTTTGAATTTTTCAAATTTTCCACTTGGATCTACTTTTTCTTTGAAAACCCATTTGGATTTTATCACATTACCGTTGTTAGGTCGATCCACAAGTTCCCAGACACCATGCGACATTAGCGAGTTATATTCATCTTGCATTGCTTCTATCCAATCTTTAGCATTCTCACTTTTGATCGCTTCGTAATATGTTTTAGGCTCACAGCGTCCCATCAAAGCTAGATCAGAGAAATAGTTCACTTCATAATCTTTGAACCAAATAGGAGGATGGCGATCACGTTTAGGTCTAGAACTTTCAGCAACTTCCAGGTCTGAAATATTCTGTTCCATTATTTGTGAGTCTGGTTGAATATTATTCAACGAAGTTTCTTCCCGTCCATTAGATGTAAGTACTTCTTCGACATGAGATTCCATCCAGTCTTTCCGATTAGTCATATGACTAGAACAACCTGAATCTAAGATCCAGCTATCACTGTCACAAGTGTTATTGGCTAAAGCAATTTCTCTAGACAATACAGTCAGATTTGCACTACTTCCCTTCTTTGTAGATGAAGATGCATCAGGCGTCAAGCTTTTATCAGGAATCTTCTTCGAATTCTTCTTTAATTTGGGACACCTTGGCTTAATATGCCCTTTTTCTTGACAATTATGACACGTTGGAATAAATTTGTCTTTTGCAACAAGAATCTTTTCAGTAGGTTCCATATTCGAAATGAAAGTTCCTCTTTTAAATTCGCTTTGTATCAACTGACATTTCACAAAGTCAGATGACAGTTTAATATTCGTGGCTTCCATGGCCATTATCAATGAGTCCAACTCATTTGGTAATCCGATTAGCATCATTTCGGCTAATTCATCATCCTCTATTTGACATCCAATATCTGCCAATTCTTGGGTTACGGAAATTATATTTCCTAAATAATGGTCCATTGAGCTATGATCAACATATCTGAGCTGCGATAACTTCCTTTTAAGACTTAATCGTCGGCTAATGCCACTATTTTCATAAGCTGCCTTTAGATTATTCCAGGCGTCTGCCGCCGTCTTGGAAACCTTAACATGCGGATAGCAAATCGGCTCGATATTCAAACATATTTTGGCATATGCTCTCTGGTCTTTTATGGGGTCCGGGATAGTACTCGTAATAACATCCCATAAGCCGTTATCGATCAATAAAAGTTTGATCTGAAACTTCCAGTTTTGATAGTTTGAAACACCCTTAAGTTTCTCAATAGATGTGTGTGAATTACTTACTATCGTATTATTCATACTCGAAGAGCTAATAATGTTCTCCATGCTCACATATCCATCCAGTGATTTATTTCTTCATAGAATAATATTCCACGAGACAAAAAAAAAATAGAATCACGTTCTTTAAACATACATGGAGTTACTTCAAAATATAAAATCACATACTACATTTATAGCCCATAATTGGCTAAGTAGCCCATTAGCCCATAACCTGATAAAATACTATATGTAGATAGTGAAATTATACAAATGAACTGGAAAATAAATATATTTTTACAAAGAAAATAATCTGATACATTGTGACAACACAAATTATTCTAATAGACAGACGTATTCAAACGCAATACATCAAAGTGAAGAAACATAAAGGAAAATATAAACCAAAGAGTCTTTAAGTTTTCTAACACTTTAGCTTAAAATTATTTCCATAATAAATAAAACTTTTAAAAATAGACCGCGTCACGTTTCGTTGGTCAGACTCTATGTATGACTATGTATGTATGTATGCATTTCTTATTCAATTTTGTAAGCACTTATTAAAATATAGAATGTATCGATTCAAAAGCGCTCGTTAATGTCGAGGATTGATACAAATAAATGCGATACCTTTTACATACGATATATCGATACCAAATACTTTTTGGGCATCCCTACTGGATGGTTATTGGGCGATTTTCTGACAGCCCAAATTAAAAAGTAAAAATTAGTTCAAAAACACTCGATAGATGTCGTTTTATGAAAGCCGAGCCGTACCTACTTAGGGGCTGTAATAAATTCTACACTTTTGCTTGTCTACCAAAAAACTAAAAAAATAGTACTTACCTATTTTTATTCAGGACATCCAGGACCTATTTCTATTTTGGAATAGAATAAATATTACACATTCATACACGTGCTTTTCATGAACTCGCCTTTTACTAAGCGCCATACTAATCTATGCTAAGCGCCATCTATGAAGTCATTTACGAACCAATTTCTTTTTTTTTTTCTGGGATAATCCACAGACATATAATGTCTGCGGGATAATCGCCCACATGTAAAGAGTCAACGAGACCCAGTCCTTACAGCCTTAACTTCAGTTATGTCTATACGATAGTGGTGCTATGGAAATGGAACTACCATCTATCTATTGAACCCCCATGTATGTTCTACGATTTTTTGTAGTTTTCGAGTTATATTTTTTTTTCGTTAGATCTCTCATAAAATTAGGTAGGTATCACAGACATATAGGTATGTCTTTTTTTTGGGTCGACTTTTCTTCGATGTTTTTTTTTATACAATGCCTATTGATTGCACTTTTATGAGTAAAAAAATCTCCTTCCTAACTTTAACCTAAGATACTAAAATTTTGATCCTAACTTTAAAAATTGGGTTAATTAGAACAGAATGGAATATACAACTTAATAAAAAAAATAAAAAAAAATCCGTAGCTGACTAGTTTTAAAAACTGCCCGACCATATGCTTTCATACTAATACAAAAAAAGTTGTACTAAATGGGTAATTTTTTGCTGAAATCGGTAGTTGAACGTGGTAGATCGGAAATTGTGTAATTTTCATATTTTATAATTTCTTAATAGCTTTGCATATTTTTGTCTATCAGGGGATTAATTTTCTCTTTACGTTTAAGAAGAGCTCAGTTGATAATAATAACATGCATTTTATACCTACGACTATCCTCAAAATTACCATTATTAATGAGAGGGCCAAAATAAAACTCAAAATGCGGCACCGTCGCAAAAATTTAAGAAGAATTTTTTGCAGGGGTGCCGAATGTGCATAATTTTTGGTTGGTATCCGGCATTTTGAACATATTAATTTTTTTATCGCATATTGAGTTTTATTTAGGATAGTAGTAGGTATGAAATGTATGTTATTAGTATCAACTGAGCTCTTCCTAGACGTAAAGGGATAATTAATCTCCTGATAGACAAGAATATGTAAAGATACTAAAAAAATATAAAATACTAGCGGACCGCCCGCGGGCGACTTCGTTTGCGTGGACCCCGTACCCAATGACGAATTTTCAAAATGACTCCTCTCCCGTACCCCAGTGACGACGTCTACCATCGCATTTGTTCTATCATCACTTGCATTGCACTTTTGAGTAAAAAAATCTCTTTCCTAATTTTATCTTAAGATACTAAAATTTTTGATCCTAACTTTGAAAATTGGGTTAATCAGAACAGAAAGGAATTTAATAAGATTTTCCATAGCTACTGACTTGTTTTAAAAATTGCCCGACTGTCAATTCGGATTTCGTCCGGGCGGTCTACGGGAGATCTACTAATCTATGCAACACATCTGTAGAGTGAAGCGATTGAAAAGCACGGTGAAGCCCTTGCGGTGTCTTTAGACATTTCTAAGGCTTTTGATATGGTCTGGCATGCGAACTTACTTAGCAAACTTCCAAGTTATGGGATCCCCGTCGGATTGTGCATTTGGATACGAGATTTCTTGAGGGAACGATCGATTCGAGTGGTCCTCGATGGCCAATCTTCCGATTTAATGGCAATAGATGCCGGGGTACCTCAAGGGTCCGTTCTGTCTGCGATGCTTTTCCTGCTCCACTTAAATGATCTGATGAAACCCGGTATTATTGGGTATGCAGATGACAGCACAGTTGTAGACAGATACTTTTCCAATGCAAGAGATACCAAGGACGAAACTCACGCCCTGAGAGTTGATTTGGTTGAGCGTATTGACTTGACCCTTCAAGCTGTCTCCGAATGGGGCGAGGCCAATTTAGTCAAGTTTAACGCTACCAAAACGCAAGTGTGTTTATTTAGTGCTAAGCGGAGTCCATTTAACCTGACTCCGACTTTCCGGAATGTACCTGTGGAAATTAGCGACCATTTGAATCATCTCGGCTTAGACTTGTTACCGGACCTCAATTTCGGCCGCTCTATAGACAATAAAGCCAAAACCGCCACAAAAAAAAGGGGATTCTCTCAAAGGTGAGACGGTACTTTACGACAGCTTCTTACTTTTTACCAAGCTCAGGTTCGATTGTGCATGGAGTACTGCTCTCATCTTTGGGATGGATCTGCAAAGCACCAGCTGGCTGCCCTGGATTCTATAGAGCGCCGAGCAAGGGGGCTGATTGGTGACGATGAGCTGGTCGATAAGAGACTTTTAAGTCTGGAACACCGGCGCAAAGTGGCCTGTTTATCGGTCTTTACAGTTTACATTTTGGAGAGTGTGCTCAGGAGTTACATAACCTTATACCTCCTTCCCCGTACCATCATCGGACTACTAGTCGGAGGGAGGGCTTTCATCCCTATGTTGTAGATATTCCACCCGCCCGGACGAAGCGATTTGCTTCTAGTTTCTTTATTAGGACAGCTAGGATGTGGAAAACCTCCCTGCGTCTGTTTTCCCTGAACGCTACAACTTGGGAGTCTTTAAGGCCAGAGTAAACAGGCATTTTACTTACTGCGTGTGCTCCATCTTCGTCCTCGTCCTCGTTCGTGAAATCAAGAACAAACGCGCAATCAGTCTACAATAAAAATAAAGTCGCTTTTACGACACCCAAGGGAAGAGATGGGTTGGTAGTATTCTTTTGATGAGCCCATCGCCGCTCTATGCTGTTGGATGTACTTATGTGCAGTCTTCAGTCCGTTAATCGCCTTTTACGACACCCAAGAGAAGAAAGGGGTTGGTAGTATTTTTTGATGAGTCCATCGCTGCTCTATGCTGTAGGATGTATGTGCAGTCTTCAGTCCGTTAGTCGCCTTTTACGACACCCAAGAGAAGAAAGGGGTTGGTAGTATTATTTTGATGAGTCCATCGCCGCTCTATGCTGTAGGATGTATGTGCAGTCTTAAGTCCGTTAGTCGCCTTTTACAGACGGGTACAGACGGTCGCGGCGCACATATAGTTCACGGACACACACACACGATTGTTGAGCTGATGAAGAGTCCGCAGGCGACAGCGCGCGCCGGCAGTGCGTTTTAGACCTTCAGTGTAGACCCGCGCGTGATTGCTCCCCAAAGCACGCCACCTTCATCAGCTGAACAATCGTGTGTGTGTGTTTGTGTGTCCGTGAACTATCTGTGCGCCGTACCGCGACCGAACAACCCGTCTCCATCGCCTCCGGCCGCCCGTCCGCCTCCCCGTAAGTGCGCAGACCAACCTACCTTTGCCTCACACCTTCACCACGTCGAGTAGTCGCCGGTCCCTCAGATTGGCGACTACAGAATCTTAACCCATTTTTAAATAATCACTATTTGAAAAATAACTTAAGTAACAGTGTACGGGGCGCCGCCGTGACTCTAAGAGCAGTGGACTGTTTGACGTAGGGCGTTGTGGTACGACGGCGCTGATGTACGGGATGCTGGGTTAGAAGAAAACACTATTGCAGTTGCAAGGTCTTCAGGCAGGGATTCCAGGGAGCGTCTTTTTGATTCGTAGAGAAAGTATTTCGTAACGTAGTGGAAGAGAGTAATTCGTAAGTCAGTCAGTCTGGGTGTCTTCAGCCCTTGGGCTGGTTCGGGCGTCGAGGCTTAGCCTCCTTGCCCGGGCATCTTCTCTGCAACAATGTGTTGCCGGGTCAAAGTGGAGGCACGACAGTGTGACATTTTTTTAAATTTGTTTTATGTATTTTTTTTGTTATTTTTCTTTTTTTTATATATTTTTATATATATTTTTTTAATGTTTTTATTATTCTTTTTTGTATTTTTTTATGTTGCCCACTACTGTCGTGCCACGGGGCCGTAGCCCCCGTAGGACGTGCTGCCTTCCCCTCCCTTCCGACCGAGGCCCGGTGAGCCGCCAGCGAGCGGACCGCGGCTTAGGGGGCATGGGTCAGTTAGGCAGCGGGTCTGGTTTATTTATTCCGGGCGCGGTACGATACGCACCCGGATTCGTGGTAGTATGGTGACTGGCGGCGTTGTGGTCGCCGCAGGTTGAATGGACGTCGCGGGTGTTGTTGCGAGCGTCGTCGGCGACTTCTGTCGCTGCTGGGTGGATGGCGTCGCGACGGCGGTGTTGCCGTCGGAGTCGGCGTCGGTTGTCGCGGTGAGTATTGACCGCGGCAGGCGCCGTGTGTGGTTGTCGGGCGGTCAAGCGTGTAGAGGCGCCAAGTTGCGCAGGTGTTCGTGCGGCCCGTTGTCGGCGCGGTCGTACATTCGACGCGCCAGACGGACCACGAACTCTTCTAATGATGGCATGTTGGTGTCCCGGGCTATTATATCGTTGCGGACGTAACGTCCAGCACCGACGATAGCGCACAGGGACACCGATTGTTGGGCTTGATGGAGTCGTTTTCGCTGGGACACAGATACAAGCGCGTACCATGCGGGTGCTGCGTATATAGGTGAGCTGCGGACGAATGTATGATTTGTAAACCATAAGTTTCGTCCGCAGCGGCAGGCGGGATGACAGAATTGGGCGCAGGAGGGCTCGCGCGGCTTTGGCGCAGCTGATCACGTGATTGATCTGCGGCGCCATGCGCAGCGAGCGGTCGATTCTGCAACCCAGGTATGTTATATGTTGTGCGTAGGCAATAGGTTGCCCGCGCAAGTATAGTGGCGGCTGAGGCTTCCGTTTGCGGCTCACAAATAGCGCGGCGGTCTTGGTGGTATTAACCGCTATGCGCCACTTGTCGAGCCACTCTGGAAGGATGTTAAGTAGGCGCTGCATACAGCAGCGCGCGATGTTGGCATTGATGGAGGAAGCAAAATAGGCGCTGTCGTCTGCGAACAGCGCCAGCATGACGTCTTGCTCGCCCTCTCTAAGTCGGCCGCCCAACGTTGGGATGTCATCTGTGTAGGCGGCGTATAAGAGAGGTGATAGGCAGCTGCCTTGTGGAACGCCTGCGGTGAGAGGTCTTAGTTCTGTGCAGGCGTCGTCGACCGCAACCGTGAAGCGGCGGTCGTGTAGGAAGCTGGCAATAAAAGGTGGGTGAGGGCTGGTGGCATCCCACCACTGGCCAACTTGTAAATTAGGCCCGTGTGCCATACTCGGTCGAAAGCTTTTTCGACGTCTAAAAAGACGCCGAAAGTGTGGTGTCCTCTGTTGGCCTTGTCGGCCAGGTGGTATAGTACCTGTATTGTGGTGTATGTATTAAGTATGTACGTTTATAATAACGTGTTTTTGGTAACAGTGATTCAGTAATAAATCAGACCTGAGAGATTGAACTTGTTTACTTAGTAATCCCGAGCTCCCATCCTTACATGGCGACCCTGCCATCCGAGCCGGAGTTCGGCGTTCGGCGGCGCGAGTATATTTTTTTTGTGAATATTATGTTATTCAAGTATTAAAAATGTGTCGATCTTCCGTTCAGAAAGACGAGGTATTCATAAACCAGAATGCCGTTGGTTCGAACAGCCAAGAGTACCACCTCTCAAATATCAGCATTGTCCTGGTACTCATCTGCACTATGATAGCTATTGCGGGACTTTTCGGTCTCTACATAATGTATAGACGGTGTCATCATGGATGGATCCAGAATGCGGTGTTGGCGCAATCCCTGAGGCGTTCATTTCGACGACCAATCCAGGAGGCTCGTGTTTGTTACGAGTGTCAGCAGCGCCCAGCTCCGGGTACAAGTGAGTGCAAATAGTGATAGTGTGCAAAATGCAGTGAAACGGCAAGAAAGTTTTAAGTGTATTTTAAAGTGCATAACGTACATAGAAACTCCGTGTGAATCTATATGAACTTTAATTTCTACTAATTATAAGATATTATTTTTTAGTCTAGCTTGGAAAATAAAAATTATAATCAATACTTTAAATTTGCAATATTAAGATTACACGTAAGTACAATATAATGTGTAACGTTTTCTTTGTTTAACTTGTTAAATTTTATATTGAAACAAAATTAATTAACAAAATGGTTTCATGGCTGATAAATAACATTAAAGATATTTGTGCCAAGCTTAAGAATATAAAAGATAATTTGTTAAAATTAAGTTACCCTAGAAGAACTAAGAGTATATTAGAACAGAAATTGAATGAGGCTATTCAATTACGTAAGCGTTTCGAGGAATGTATGTTATTAATTTTAGAGCAAGTAGAAAATTTGCGATTTAATTAAAGAAACATATGAACAAATAGAAACTTTTTGTTCGAAAAGTTACATTTCTGAGTGCACAGTCGTAGGCGAAAGTGAGATTACAATGGCAGCGTTTGATTTCAAAACTGCGGTTTCATTGATCCCTGTGATGACAGGTGATGAGAGTGTCACTAAAAACCTTATTGACGCCATAGAGCTGTATAGCTCTACGCTCAATAATGACGGTAAAAATATGTTGATACGATTTGTTATGAAAACACGATTAAATGAAAGTGCCAAGTTACGATTATCATCGTCATATGATACGTGTGAGTCGTTAGTTCGGGGCATGCGAGATCATTTACTTACAAAGAAATCAAGCACTTCTATTCATAATGAGTTAGTTATGGTGAGACAGAACGGTAATTCTCTAGAAAATTACGGAAGGAAAATCGAAGAGTTGTTCGTAAACTTGACGATATCGCAAGCTGACGATAATCAAGACGCATACAAAATATTAAGACCTTTGAGCGAAAAGCTGGCTATTAAAAGCTTCACCGACGGTTTGCGAAATCGGCAACTAAGTACGATATTATCAGCGCGCAATTTTTCGTCATTAAAAGATACTATAAGGGCAGCGAAGGACGAAGAAGCGTCATGCAGTCGTCCAGAATCCGGAGCCCACGGTTTATTTTGGGTATCGTGGACGACCAACTGCCAGTAGATATTTCCGAGGTAACAAGAGAGGTAACTTTTCCAGGCAAATGGGGCACCCACATATGCCATTTTCGCGAGGTAATAACCATGCACATTTTTCAGTTAATCAAACTACAAGGGGCCAAGCTTCGAGACAACCGCGCGGGGGCAATAGTTATAGGCAGGTGCGGACTTATCGCAGCGGCAAAAGCCGTGCTTATAATCGTGGTCATAATGTACATTATATGGATAATGACAGAGATTTACATTTTTTGGAGTCAGGTCATACATCCACTTCGAATTCGGATCATAATTCAAATGTAGCAAATAATGAGCCAATGCAGTTTTTTCGATAATAATTATATATTAGCATGTGATTACAGCAGTTCAGTGGAACTGTTAGTTGAAGATTCTAAATATAGTTTTCTAGTAGATTCAGGAGCATCGATGTCGGCGTTGAAATATGAAACAGTACAAAGATGGAACGTGCCACTACATAACGAACACATCCACATTAATGGAATAGGGGGCAAAGTACAATCAATCGGTTATGCTTATGTTATACTTAACATAAATGGGCAGGTATTCGAACACAAGTTTTATGTGATCGATTACCTACCATGCAAGCAACAGGGAATAATAGGTAGAGATTTTTTGCACAAATATAAAGCGATTTTAGACTTTGAAAATAATACTTTGTCAATTAATTGTTCCAAGGACAATCGTGTGACAATTCCCATGATTAGCGGATCTTTAGGTAAAAAAGGTTTTCTAACAATTCCACCGAGATGCGAAAAAATGTTTGTTGTCGATAGTACCATCACTGACGAATGTGTTGTTTTGCCAAGTGAGTTATGTCAAGGAGTTTTTATGGCTGGTAGCGTAAACAGGCCAAAAAATGGTAAAATTGGTATTCAATTAATGAACACTCGCGAAACGGAAGTTAGTCTTAGTTACTTCCGACCGGAAGTACACAAACTATCAGAATATGATTTATGTAATTTTCAGAAGAGTGATGTTAATGGAGAGAGAGTGCGTAGTTTGTTATCCCAGCTGAGCTTAAATCATTTAAATAGTGAAGAACGTGTGTCAATCGAAAATATCTGCGCAAAATTTTCAGAAGTATTTCATTTGCCTAATGATAAATTAACTACTTCGAATTTATACGACCAAACAATACAATTGAAATCTAATGCAGAACCTGTATATGTTAAACAATACCGTTTACCGTATTCACAGCGTTCTGAAGTTGAAAAACAAATCAAAAAAATGCTTTCAGATAATATAATTGAACCAGCGAAAAGTGAGTGGTCCAGTCCTATTCTACTGGTACCTAAAAAATCTAACGATAATTCTAAAAAATGGCGGTTAGTTATTGATTTTCGTAAACTTAATGACAGAATATTATACGACAAATTCCCATTGCCGAATATAACGGACATTTTGGATTCTCTATCAGGCGCGATGTATTTTTCCCAATTAGATTTATCTCAGGCGTATTATCAGGCAAACTTAAGCCCCGAGAGCCGGAAGTGCACAGCGTTCACAACTCCGTCGGGTCAATACCAAATGACACGTCTTCCTATGGGATTAAAAATCAGTCCAAGTTCTTTCTCACGATTAATGACTGTTGCAATGTCTGGGTTAACATACGACAAACTATTTATTTATTTAGACAATTTAATTTGTTTTGGCCGAAATTTGGATATGCATAACAAAAATTTAATTGATATTTTAACAAGACTTCAAAAAACTAATTTAAAATTAAATCCTAACAAATGCGACTTTTTAAGGAAAGAAATGCAGTTTTTAGGGCACGTTATTTCCACTGAAGGTATAAAACCAGATCCAGAAAAAACTAAAGTAGTACAAAATTATCCCGTTCCAAAAAATGCGGATGAAACTAAAAGATTTGTAGCGTTTACTAATTTTTATAGAAAATTTATTCCAAATTTTGCAGAGAAAGCTTTATCTCTGAATAGACTTTGCCGCAAAAATGTAGATTTTAATTGGAATTTAGAATGTCAAAAATCATTTTCTTCTCTTAAAAAAGCATTAATTTCTCCACCCTTACTTCAATATCCAAACTTCGACAGGGAAAATACTTTTATTTTACAAACCGATGCTTCTGGTTTTGCCATCGGATCAATATTGAGTAATAGCGATAATAAACCAGTCGCATTCGCAAGTCGCAACTTAAATAAAGCCGAAATTAGATATCCAACTATAGAGAAGGAGCTACTTGCTATAGTGTGGTCTGTAAAATATTTTAGGCCGTATCTCTATGGTCGAAAATTCATAATAAAAACCGACCATAAACCCTTAATCTACCTTTTTAATATGAGCAACCCTAGTAGTCGTTTGACGAAATTCAGATTGTTGCTAGAAGAATATGACTACACAATTGAATACGTAAAAGGAACAGACAATGCAGCTGCAGATGCTTTGTCTCGCATACAAATATCGAGTGAAGAACTGAAGGAGATGAATGAACGAGTGATGTGTGTTTTGACGAGGGCACAAACGAGGAGATTGAATGAAATAAATGATAGACATGAAATCGACAACCCGGTGGTCGATAAGCGTACCTTAGACACTTGGTCTGATCAACCAAAGGTATTAGGGGCACTTAAAAAACCCGAAGGTTGCATGGAATTAAGGTTTGTAAATGGCGAAGAATGGAAAAAGATAGAGCGTACTGCATCCGAAAAATCTAATTTATTCGCCTTTGAATCAAACAAACAAATAATTTATATTAATCCCTCTTTCCGATCATATTGCGCACGAGAGGCCTTTGTGAGGAAATTGGGTGAATTGTGTAAACAATTAAATATAAAAAGTATGTGTATAATAAAAAACGACTATAATTATGAAGAAATAAAAGAGTTAACTCGTTCAATAAATGACACCCAAAATTGGTCCGGGCCACGTTTATATGTTTTAAATGGTGTCAAAAGAATAAATGATAAAGATACGCAACGCGTGATATTGAACGACTATCACATTTTGCCTACAAGCGGCCACGCCGGCATTAGGCGCATGATAAACAACATAAAACGTCGATTTTTCTGGCCAGGACTTGAAAAAGATGTATCCGACTTCGTTAATCGTTGTGACAAGTGTTTACGACAAAAACACTTTAAGCACATAAAAGAACCCATGGTTCTCACGGATACCGGATATTCCTCTTTTGATAGAATTTATTTAGATTTAGCAGGGCCCTTAATTAAGGATAGTGATAGTAACTTATATATACTCACACTACAGTGTAACTTAAGTAAGTATGTTGAGGCTTACGCTATTAAGAATAAAGATACAGTTTCAGTAGCGTCAGCATTTATTAATAATTTTATCTTAAGATACGGGATACCCCGACAAATAATATCGGATCGAGGCACGGAATTCGTTTCTGCCGTTATGAAGAAAGTTTGCCAAATTCTTAAAATTAGGCAAATGACTTCAACAGCTTATCATCATCAATCTATAGGGAGCTTAGAAAATAGTCACAAAAATTTAATTTCATACCTTCGAATTCAAACCGATAATGAACCGCATAATTGGAGTGTTTGGCTACCCTATTGGTGTTTCGCTTACAATACGACTGTACACACAGAAACGAAATATACACCGTACGAACTTGTTTTTGGAAAGCCGTGTATATTACCCAGTAATTTAACTTTTCAAATTGATCCATTATATAATAATTATGATTACCCTAAACAACTTAAATATAGGCTCCAAAAATCGCAGTATGATGCAAGACAAAATTAAATTAAAAGTAAAGAGATAAGAAAAAGTAGATACGATAGCTATACAAATCCTATTACATATAATGTCGGTGACCTGATACTACTTAGAAACGAACAAAATGTAAACAAACTCGATCCTCTGTACTTAGGACCTTTCAGAGTTATTGAAGATTGTGAACCAAATATAAAAATTGATTATAAAGGAAAAGAAATGTTAGTACATAAGAATAGAAGTAGACCTTATAAGAAAAATATATAAAAATATATCATGTATTGGAAATTACATTGTAAGTGTGATATAATCATAAACGTATAACATTCTCTATAAATTTAATTATCAAGCCTGTATTCATTTTATGTACTTAATCTTTTGCATTTAAGAAAAAAAATATCTTTCATTATTTTTTTTTCTTTTTTTGCCGATGGGCATGTGGTGTATGTATTAAGTATGTACGTTTATAATAACGTGTTTTTGGTAACAGTGATTCAGTAATAAATCAGACCTGAGAGATTGAACTTGTTTACTTAGTAATCCCGAGCTCCCATCCTTACAGTATAGTACACACCAGCACGGCACAGAACGACTCGAAACTAGTAGACGACTACGGCGAAACTCAACACGTAGGACTCGCGCGCGTGTTGCGAGACGGCTCGGCGACGACTACTACCAGCCGTAAAAGTAATTCGTAACTGAACTGAGTTATTCATCGGTCGTATGACCGGTGCGGGCGTCGAGGCATACGTGCCTCATTACCCGGGCTGCTTCTCGGCGGCGCTAATTGCCGCCGGGTCGTTTTGGGGGTGCGACAGGGAACTTTTTTTTTTTGTTATTGTATCTTTTTTTTTTGTATATTTTTTATGATTCATTTTTCTTTTTCTTTTTACATTTATTAATTTTATTTTTATATCCTTTTTTTTTTGTTTTTTTTTTGTATTCATTTTTTTTTGTTCACTCTGTCGCACCGCGGAGCTTACGCTCCCATTGGACGTGCCACCCTCCCCTTCCATTCCCCAACGCAGTCCTCGGCGCGGCTAACCCCCCGGGTGATTCGGCGTTGGCCGAGGCCCGGTGAGCCGCCAGCGAGCGGACCGCGGTTTAAGGGGCATTGGTCGGTTAGGTGGCGGGTCTCGGAGTTGGTGTACGTAATTGGTGAACTGACGTCTTGTCTTGTCTTGTTAGTCCGGACGCGGTATGATCCGCGTCCGGAATCTTAACGCAGGTGGCGGCGCAGGCTCCGCAGGCGACGTCACGCTCGTTGCTGGCGTTGGCCGGCGCGTCGTTGTGTTTTGCGCACTCGCCACTCGGCGCTGCAGTCGGCGGCGGCGCTAATGCGGCGTTCGCGGCGACGGCTTGCGGCTGTAAATTTTTAGTTAGTACGTTATTGTCGGCCACGGTCAGTAACGACCGTAGCAGGGGTCGATATTTGGTCAGGTCGAGAGGGCGCGCGTGGAGCGGCGCGATGTTATGGAGGTGCTCGTGCGGCCTGTTGTCGGCGCGGTCGTACATGCCGCGCACAAGTCGGCGCACGAACTTCTCTAGCGGCTCGATGTTTGTGTCCCGGGCGATGACGTCATTTCTGACGTACCGCCCGGCCCCCACGATGACACGGAGCGATATCGACTGTTGTGCTCGCAGTCTGTCGCGATGTGTGGCAGAAGCTAGTGCGTACCATGCCGGCGCCGCGTATGTCAGCTGCGGCCGGATATACGTCTTGTACAGCATTAGCTTGGTCTTAAGCGGTAGTCGGGACGCCAGGACCGGACGAGGCTGCGCACGTGCGGCTTTGGCGCGGTTGACCAGATGATCAATTTGAGGCGCCATTCGCAGTGCGCGGTCGATCCGGCATCCCAAGTAGGTGACTGATTGGTTGTATGAAATTGGGGCGTTACGAAGATGGAGCGTGGGCGGCGTTAGGCGCTTGGGGCTAACAAATAGCGCGGCGGTTTTGGTGACGTTAACCGCCATGCGCCACTTGTCAAGCCAGCCCGGGAGTTGGTCCAGCAATCTTTGCATTTTTCTATGGGCTATTCTGACGCTAGCCGACGATGCGAAGTACGCGCTATCGTCGGCGAACAGCGCCAGGACGACATCTTTTTCTCCCTCCTTAAGAAGCCCCTCTAGCGTCGTTGGCGTACAGGGCGTAGAGAAAGGGCGAGATGCAGCTGCCCTGCGGCACCCCCGCCGAGATGGTTTTGACGGCCGAGCGGGCCTCCTCAACGGAAACCACAAAGGTGCGGTCTCGGAGAAAGGCCGCCAACAGGTGCGTGTAGGCCGGTGGGATATGGCTATTGGCGAGTTTGTATAGAAGGCCTGTGTGCCACACCCTGTCGAAGGCCTTCTCTACGTCTAGGAACACGCCGATGGAGTGGTGGCCCTTGTTCATCTCCACTGCCAAGTGGTGGAGGACGCGTGTGAGTTGGAGCGTTGTCGAGTGGCCGCTGCGGAACCCGAATTGCTCGACCCTAGGGGGAGCGTGGGGGCGGATCCGTCGCAGCAGCAGGCGCTCGAACAATTTGGCTGTGTGTGATAGCAGTGTAATGGGACGGTAGTGTGCCGGCAACCGGCGGTCCTTGCCGGGCTTAGGAAGGAGCAATATGCGCCCTTCCTTCCATTGCTGCGGGAAATGATGTGTTCGTAGAACCGCGTTAAAGAGGCGGGTAAGGGCTACTACCGCGCGCCAAGGCAGGTGGGCGATAGCCATTGTTGGTATGTCGTCTGGGCCTGCGGCTTTGCGTTTTGGTAGGCGGCGAATCGCTTTGGCCGTCTCCGTCGGCGAAGTTCCCCTCTGCTCTTTCGCTCCCTGTGAGCGCATTATAATTGGCGCCTTTGCGGGCTCTTCCGTCGTCTTCGGGCCGCGCGCGGCGGGCGCGGAGGGCGCGGCGGGCGCGGCGGCCGCGGGTGTAGATGCTGCGGTTGGGCCTTGCGCGGCTTGTGTGGCTTGTGTGCGCCGGCGGCCCCGGCGACGGCGGCGTCTCGCCTTGGGGGGCGCGCCTCGATCTGTAGGCGGGTTGGCCGGCGGGGCCAGTGATGGCCCGTGACAGGCCTCCGGCATATTAGCCGAGGGTGGCGCCGGCGGCGCGGTACTGCGCTCGGTGCCGCGCGTTTGTTGTGGCTTGGTGGGGAAGGGGGGAGGGACCTTCATGCCCCTCTTCCTGGCTGCTTGTTTGAAGGCCGCACATCGGCGGTCGTTAGCCGGGTGGGCCTTGGCGCAATTGGCGCAGGTGGGTGGCTCGTCGCGGGAGCGTACGCAATCTCTTGCGAGGTGCTCACCGCCACAACGTAAACATGCAATCTTCTTGTGACAGTTCGGCGACGCGTGGCCGAACTGTTGGCAGCGATGGCACTGGGGAGGCCCGTCTCGTCCCCTCCATGCCTCTATAACTATGCCTGGCATGTAAAGTAGGGAATCTACCGCATAAATGCGGGCCAATTCTTGTTGATTTAGGTGATCAATTTGTATGTAGAAGAGACAGCCGGGGCGGTCTCTCTTACCTGGGATGTGTCGTAGGTGAGTCACCGGGAACCCCATTCCCACCAGGGCTCCCTTGATCTCGTCTAACGGGGTGTCCGCGGGGAGGCCTCTTAAGGCCACCTTGGTGGGTCACTCGCAGGCCGGCGTGAAACAGTACCATTTCACTGCCGGGTTTGTTGTGGAGGCTTCAATGAGATGGGCCTGTATGGCCCTGAATTCTTCCGGGGTGCGCGGAAGGAACCGTATGCCGCTCTGAAACGGTCGTGCGTTCGGCGGACACCCGATTTTGTAAGTTAACTCCCTGAAGTGGGTCGTCCAGTTTGGGAGACTCTCGACCACTATCGGGGGGTAACCTTTTGCTCGAGGTGGGGCTTGCTGCGAGGCCGTCTGATTTAGTGGGGCTGCTGCTTGGCTTGCGGTCAATCTGGGGGACGGCGGCGCCTGCAGTACATCGGCGTAGGAGGCCGACGGGGGCGCATCATCCATCGCGCCCGACAATTGCGCAAGAGAGGCGTATTCAGTAGATTTAGTGTTGAGTGGAATCATGATTGGCCGGCTCTGGTCATCTAGTTCCGAGGCGTCGGTTTGGCCTCCCCCTTCGATGGGTGAGGCGGGCGGTGATGTAAAAAGCTGGCTGAGCCTGTGCGTATCAGATGCGACAGGTGACGACCAGCTGTGAGCGGGGGGCGACGGGCCTGTACGACATCTTTTTCTCCCTCCTTAAGAAGCCCCTCTAGCGTCGTTGGCGTACAGGGCGTAGAGAAAGGGCGAGATGCAGCTGCCCTGCGGCACCCCCGCCGAGATGGTTTTGACGGCCGAGCGGGCCTCCTCAACGGAAACCACAAAGGTGCGGTCTCGGAGAAAGGCCGCCAACAGGTGCGTGTAGGCCGGTGGGATATGGCTATTGGCGAGTTTGTATAGAAGGCCTGTGTGCCACACCCTGTCGAAGGCCTTCTCTACGTCTAGGAACACGCCGATGGAGTGGTGGCCCTTGTTCATCTCCACTGCCAAGTGGTGGAGGACGCGTGTGAGTTGGAGCGTTGTCGAGTGGCCGCTGCGGAACTCGAATTGCTCGACCCTAGGGGGAGCGGTGGGGCGGATCCGTCGCAGCAGCAGGCGCTCGAACAATTTGGCTGTGTGTGATAGCAGTGTAATGGGACGGTAGTGTGCCGGCAACCGGCGGTCCTTGCCGGGCTTAGGAAGGAGCAATATGCGCCCTTCCTTCCATTGCTGCGGGAAATGATGTGTTCGTAGAACCGCGTTAAAGAGGCGGGTAAGGGCTACTACCGCGCGCCAAGGCAGGTGGGCGATAGCCATTGTTGGTATGTCGTCTGGTTTGCGGTCAATCTGGGGGACGGCGGCGCCTGCAGTACATCGGCGTAGGAGGCCGACGGGGGCGCATCATCCATCGCGCCCGACAATTGCGCAAGAGAGGCGTATTCAGTAGATTTAGTGTTGAGTGGAATCATGATTGGCCGGCTCTGGTCATCTAGTTTCGAGGCGTCGGTTTGGCCTCCCCCTTCGATGGGTGAGGCGGGCGGTGATGTAAAAAGCTGGCTGAGCCTGTGCGTATCAGATGCGACAGGTGACGACCAGCTGTGAGCGGGGGGCGACGGGCCTGTACGGGGACGCTTGTCTTCGTTCCCTAAGTCGTCCGGGCTGCGGTGGCGGGCCGCCTTATCCTTGCTCCTGACGCCACCGGCGGCAGGGGATTCGCCATGAATCCCGCCGTCCGGGGCGAATGAGGGGCCAGGTTGGGGCTCCAAGTAAGGTAGTATGGTGCGCTGGGGTGCGGGTGGCGTTCGACCCGACGGTCCCGGTTGGGACTCGGGGAGCTGCCCTCCCGACATTGTGGCGGGTCGCGCTGCGGGGGCGGTCTCCCGATCGCTCATCGCGGCACTTGAGTCATGTGTAAGTAGTAAACGAAAAGTAATTCGTAATTTCTAAAAGCGCAGGCATGACCTACGCGGCAATACCGTATAGACGCCCCCTAAAAACTGGCCTTTTCGAATGTTTATTTTCATTATAGATCTTACAGTTTATGTAACATAGGTGAAAGACTATGTTACTTAATATACAAGTATTATATACTATTATGACCCTTACGCTAATACCTACATATTGGTATATCGTACATTGATATAGCTTAGTAATTAACAAAGCTACCAATGTGCATTTATGTATAGCTAGAAGCTATGTATACTTATAGTTCAATGAAAACACACATTAGTGAACTTTTATTTCGTAAGACTTATTTACATACTAGCTATCTTAACAATTTTAAACATTTAAATTAAATCGATACACATTACCTTTTATTGTTAAAATTTTGCATTCACAATGCTATATAGCTATAGGATAAAATGTTTACTAGAAAAAAATCAACCAGTCTCAGGAAGCTCGAGTGGGATTCGAACCCACGACCTTTGGATTGCCGGTCCACTGCTCTAACCGCTGAGCTACCGAGACCCCAGAAGACTCGTTGAATTTTTTTCCTAGTAGTTTGATTTACGCTGCAAGCCAGCGGTATTACGTCACTGTGAAGTCTACCCTCACATTCGAAAGAAATACTATTGCAAGTATTTAACAATCGATAAAGACGTAATTGCTTATAAATATCTTTTATTGTTAAATTTTTTTTTTCTAGTAAACATTTTATCCTATAGCTATATAGCATTGTGAATGCAAAATTTTAACAATAAAAGATATTTATAAGCAATTACGTCTTTATCGATTGTTAAATACTTGCAATAGTATTTCTTTCGAATGTGAGGGTAGACTTCACAGTGACGTAATACCGCTGGCTTGCAGCGTAAATCAAACTACTAGGAAAAAAATTCAATGAGTCTTCTGGGGTCTCGGTAGCTCAGCGGTTAGAGCAGTGGACCGGCAATCCAAAGGTCGTGGGTTCGAATCCCACTCGAGCTTCCTGAGACTGGTTGATTTTTTTCTAGTAAACATTTTATCCTGATACACATTACGTTATTACTAAGACATTACATTTTAACTAACAAAATTTATAAACAAATTAACATATTATAGGTACACATATTATTTACGACTCATTTACTTGGTAAGGGTGGCCGTTCTGAACAAACAGATTCATTTTCACACTGTACTGAGTGTTCAAAACAGGAAGTGGTCAAAACAGGAAATGGTCCTATTAGGGGAAGTAGTCTTCTCGAGAACTGGGCAAAACAGGCAATGGTCTTAACAACCAGTGGTCAAAATAACCTTTGGTCACAGACTTAGTAGAAATGCTACCTTTGGTCCCCAACGTCTTAAGCGTGATTAGCATTATATTACCTATTAACAAAGAGATTAAAATAGTTTAATGTCTTTGCCTATTAATAATATTGTAGTCCTTATCATGCACAATACAGCTTTGTAATCCTTTAATATCTGTTTTAAAATAAATATCGTTTCTGGCATTGCAATGGTTTCTGGTAAGTAAGTGCTCTCATTATTGTTCTGAGTAAGTCCCTTAAAATGGCCACTAATCACTTCCGATTTCCGATGGTGCCAGCTAGTGTTGCCGAACTATAGATTGTTGTTAATTGCGCTAGTGACTCAATGTTGGTTGAATGCTCTAAGGACTCAATAGTATTGTTTGATTATTAATAAAGATAGCAATACTATTTGAGGAAAAGGTCACGATCGATAGGACAAAACTAGGTATCGATTGTTATTGCAATAGTGTCGATACTATCGACAGTGCCTTCGACATTGAGCTTCGATAGTGTCGATAGTATTGACGGTTACGGGGCTATCGATCTTAACAATACTATCGATAGGCCCATCGATACTATTGCTTTTACTCAACTATCGATGGCCTATCAACGGACTATCGAGCGGCAACACTAGTGCTGGCCAAAACATGCAACTTGGTGATTACTAGGCTAAGTACCTTGGTGATATTAGGTACTTAAGTACCTACAGTCAAGAACTTGGGTGTGTATTGAGTCAGCAATTAATTTGAGTTGGAACTTTCATTGCAACTTAAGTTTTTTGAATGCGAATGTCTTCTCCTTGTTAATCTATTATAAAAATAATTAATTCTTCAATAGAAAGGACCTGACTAGTTATGTTGAATAAAACAATAAAGAAACTTTTATCAAACTTTTATTCAATATTAACTAATACAAACATCTTGAAAATATAAATCACAGTAAACACACATGGGCGTCTCTTTGTACAGCTCTGGCCTAGCAATTGCTTCACATCCATTACAAATTAAATAGTCATCATTTTCTATGGGTGTCAACGTTAAAGAGCAAAATGCGTTCAAATGTCCATCTTTACACTTATAATCAACGATTCTCTCATCGCAGCCTTGGCAAATGTAATTATCATCTCTGTCTACTATCTTCAAAAATTCAGGTGGAATATTCATAGGTATCTTGTGTTTCTTACTGATTATTTCTAAATATTTTATACATCCTTTAACACAATCTGCTTCAAACTCGCTTAATGATTTACTGTTTTTTAAATATCTACCATAAAGATTATTTATAACACTGTTGGCATGATTTGCAGCTATTTTCTCTTTGATAATTTCAATTGAATTTTCAGGAAGAGTGCCTCTATCTATTTTAAATTGTACTTCTAACATATTGCAAATAATCAGGAGAATTAGGTATACTTTCAATTTGTAAACGTCGGATTCCCCTTCTGACAGTAAATGAACATAATCGTGTTCTGGCATTCTTTTTCGTTTTACTATTTTGTACCTTAAAACTTCTATACAATCCCAGTGGTTAGTAAGTTTTTTCGTTGGGTTATTTAAGAGCAACAATAGTTCCGGAAAGTCTGGCTCTGAAGCGCTGTAGTACACAACATCTACTTTTAAAGTATCTTTTCTGTTCATTATTTTACGATCAATCATTCCAAAAGCTATCATAGCTCTATTATGACTAAAACTCATGCTAAGTAGTTCATAAGTTGGACACAAATCTTTAATATTAATCAAGTTCATGCAAACTTCATTATCTATTCTATAACTTATTTCGTACAAGTTAGTATTTACTGTACAGACATAGAATTTGTTTCCACTTGTGCATATTCTTGTTATTCTGTTATCGTTAATGTTATTTACAGACTGAGATATTATTTGGCAATCTTCACTCAGCATTTGAGCAACCAAATGTCTGTGTTTATTAAATAGTAATATTACTTTTCCTCCATCAATTACATAACTGCAATGTTTCATCACCATTCGATCTTTGTGACTCCATATTGTATGCGTTTTGATTAGTGTTACATTTTTGGTATCACTTAAAAGACATTCTATAACAAATACTTCGCCATAATTATTTGACAATACCAAATTTATTTTTGAACCCTTAGGTATCCAAACTACAGTGACAGTGTCCCTGAATGCAGTGCTGACTTCACCAACGAGTTCTGTTCTAATTCCTTTTTCATGTTTATTTATGAGCCAGAAAATGATAGTGCCATTTTTCTGAACTGATACAAAAAATGTGGACATATCTTCGTTTATTGTTGGTGCCCAACATATGGCACAGGTCACTAATGTTTCAACAGCATTTGTCAAACTTAACATATCATTTGAAGGCAATTCGAAAACGGATTTATAGTGTTCTTCTATGAGTGCAGATATGTTAAGATTTACAACCCATGTTTTTCTTTGTTTACCATGAAATTCTAACTGGCCCATATTGCTTAGAACAGCTAACAGATGATCATTATTACACAAGACTCCTGGTGACCATTTCACAGTAATAATATCAGCCATTTCCTGTGTTATATATGTGCTGTGTGGCCAAAATACTGGGTCCAAGACCATTTTAGAGAGTTCCATACCACTGAATTTATCACTCTTCATTTTGAATAATCTTGAAGCGGGACTACTCAGTGGAACCTTTATCAAATATTCTATACAGTCGATTTTCTTGTCGGTACACTGTAGATTGTGCGAATATTCAAAAATACGGACAGTTCTATCGACACACATTGCAATGTAAGATGCTTGCCATTCCAAAGATACTTCTTCATATTTACTAATAACAACAGAACGTCGCGATAACTCTTGCAATAGATTATATGCCATTTAAAAACTTCACCTCTAGACAAAATATTTAAATATATTGCAACATTATTCAATTAAAACAACAAACAAAACAGCAACCAGAAAATAAGGCAGAGCACGACGAGACGAGAAGCAGGAAGCAGAGGCAGAATATGATTGACATTGACAGCAGATTTTTTTTTTTATTTGTTCCGTGAAGGAACAGGCTAAGGTCAGAGACCATACGGCCTAGTCATTAGTTTATTTTTTCCCCTAGATGATAATGAGTGGCGATTAAGATAATGAATGATAAATGATATTACCCCAAACCCCTTGAGTCCTCAGTAAAGATGTGGAACTTAACTGAGATCTCACGCGGATTTCATAAGAGAATTTGAAAAGTGATGTTGCACTGTTTTGTTTCATTTACCAACACTCATGCCAGTTCACAAACACTTAACGGTTAATAATCCACTATTGTTTCACATTAATGTTCGAAAAAACACAAATTTTAGATAATAAAACAAAACTGCAGACATGACGCTTCACTTTCCTACCAAGAAGTCTCAGCTGGCTTGACTGGCTCTGACAGCAGATTTTTAGGGTTCCGTAGCTAAATGGCAAGTCAAGTCAAGTCAAATCATTTATTCAATGTAAACCTTTACTAATAATAATAGAAAAACAGTTAACTAACTTATAGTTAAGACTTAACAACTAATCTAACGAGCTATTACAGTCTGTGTCAGACAAATGCGCATCGCTACCCCCAGTACCACTGCACGCCGAAACAGAATCGCGTCGCAAAAAACAATACCTGTTACGGCGAAAGGCGTTCGCAGTAACAGCGACGTATTAAAGGTTGTGGACTGGGTAGGTATGGATAATGAAGTACTTACAGGGATGATGAGTCACAGGAACCGGGAGACGAGCTGACCACGGGCGGCGATGTAGGTTGGTTTCCTGGCGCACAGTCACTTCACTAAACCACCTTAAGGTTCAGGGTCACTATATACTTTCACGGTCAGGCCGTTGCGTGCGCGCGCGGTAGCTAGCTGACTGCCGAGTGGCGCGGTCTGCTCACGAAGCGAGCGGCCGCGGGTCGCGCAGCGGTGACGCCGCGGCAGATAGGCGGACGCGGTCGTCAACAACCGCTGAGTCAACCGCCTCACAGATGGCGGCATGATTCGAATGGGCGTCCCGGCTTTGGCGGGAACAATACCCTTCTTCTTTTTTTACGCAGTGGCGTTTCCCTTTGGATTTCGCCAATATCCAGTTTTTGGCTCAGTTGTTTGTTTTTACCAAAGACCTAAAAAGATAGGGACAGGAACTATTGTTCTATAGCTACAACAGGTTATATAAATATTATCATTTTCGACATAACATTATGAAATCTATATTTGTCTCTTTTCATCTAATGGGTAACGTCGTTTGATGATAGATATAGATATATTTCATGTTTTCTAGTTTCTGGCAATGTTTTTGCATGACGTCATGATTTTAGGCGCGCGTGCCACCTCTGCCATTTTATTTAACATCACTCACAATAGTCTTTTGTAGGTCTTTTTAAACTGCATAAAAGTAGTGATGCGGCAAGCACGGCTGATAACGATAAACAATACTAAATACTATGTATTACATTGTGCAAACTAATAACTTCGGAGCGTGTAATACGTTAGTAATAAATAATAATTCACGATGTTTAACTGCTCGTTTTCCCTAAAAAGAAGTACCTACTTACAAAGAACGTTACAGCCCCGCGCATAGCAGCCCGCAGTGTGACCAGATTTTAATTGACAAAACAATAACTCAAAAACAAAGCCAAACCAAGTCATAGTCAACAAATTGTTAATAAGTAGACATCGGGTTATATGCACTAACAAAGTGCCAAAATATGCACTAAAAAAGGCTGAAGTAAGCACTAAAAACTATTGTTATGCCCAAAATATGCACAATGCACAATGCAAAATCATAAATTATTTTTATATATTATAATTAAACGATGGTAGGTACGAAAACAGCGAAATGATCTTTAAATTAAGCATAGTTTTGTAACAATACCATATAATTTTTTTTTTTCCTTCGAGCGTAAAGTGACGTTTGTTACCCAGTATTAATTTGTACGCCTAAAACGACCTCTACATCAACTGACTACCTCCGCGCCCTACACGTCATCGGCACCTATACGTTACATACCTACCTCCCGCTACTCAACGAAATATGCACGATTGGTAAAAAAAGCTAAAATATGCATTAACGCCGTAATTAGAGAGTTAATACATTTAAGACTTTAAACTATCGAGTTGCATTGCATAAAAACTATTTTAACGGGACTTAACACGATTAATTTTTGTAAGTAAGTACATATCTTCTTACTGCTTGACGTTTCGGCCAATCGTGTTAATCGTGCTAGATCCTGTTAAAATAGTTTTAATTATATGCATATCCATATGCAAATCGATATATCGAAGTTTTTTTAACACCCCTACTAAAAGACGCCATTTTATCTAACACAATGGTTGTAGGTATGCACGTTTTTTTGTAGGTATTTCTCGTCCATATCTTTTTAAGGGGCTACCACACTGTTGTAAACAAGCCTTTCCCACCAGGTCACCTTGGCGGGAGGCTCGTTTAAAACTTGTTGTGAACGAGCTTCCACTTGGTTTGCCACAGTCCACAGTGTTGCCATTTTTAGCAGGATCCTGCTTTATTAGTATTTTTAAGAGTAAAATTTAGGCTACAGCAGGATGTAAGGATTATCGTAAAATTTAGCATATTTGACATATTTTGTTTTATTTGCGAATTTAAATATCGCTATTAGCATCTCTTCCTTGATATACCTAAGTAGTGAGAAAATTAAACAAAAAATGATTAATTTACTGGAGAAAAACGCGATTAAATTTATATAATTATTAGCTAAGTAAAAATGACCTTTTAAAGATGTAAAAAAATACCGCGCTGTACGTCCATTAATATATACGAACTTGGCTTTTTCCAGTAACCACGTTGTATGTAGGTTGTAGGTTGAAGATAGCGGTTTGTGTGTAATGGTGTTTAAGGCAGTGGCAACACAGCGGTTTTCAACGCGCGCCCACAAACAAAGGTCGTGGAAAGGTTGGCCGAAATGTCGTTGAAAACAACCTACCACACTGTTGTAAACGGCTGTTGTAAACGTCGGTTTACAACAGTGTGGTAGCCCTTAGAGGCCTTTGGTTTTTACAGACTCATTGTATCCATTTTTTTTTTGTGTTTAATGGCGCGCACGATTTGTGCAAGATTGCCGTTTCCCGGGCTCTTTTTTTTTCTCGTAAGAGCACAATGTACAGGTACAGAGGTGGTGAGAGCTTAAATTTTGAGGTTGTACGCTGTAGACCCAGCTGATGATCAGGGGCCCAAGTCTGCTAATTTACGAATGGCATAATTGAATCGCAATTGGATCGCATTGTAATTGTTTGACACATTTGGAATTCTCTTACTCATTTAAGAATACCACATGTGTCAAACAATTACAATGCGATACAATGGGCGATTTTCCGAGATCAAAAAAAAAAAAGAAATTGGTTCGTAAATGACTTCATAGATGGCGCTTAGCATAGATTAGTATGGCGCTTAGTAAAAGGCGGGTTCATGAAGAGCACGTGTATGGCTGCGTAATATTTATTCTATTCCAAAATAGAAATAGGTTCTGGATGTCCTGAATATAAATAGGTAAGTAAATACTATTTTTTTATTCTTTTGGAAGACAAGTAAAAGTGTAGAATTTATTACAGCCCATAAGTAGCCCAGCTTTCATAAAACGACATCTATCGAGTGTTTTTGAACTAATTTTTACTTTTTAATTTGGGTTGTCAGAAAATCGCCCATTGTATCGCAATGGGCGATTTTCTGTAGTAGCAGTATGCAAAAGTTACCTACGACGTAAAATTTACGCTAAAATAGACCTAATTGACAGTTTGACAAGCCAAGAATCGCTAATCTAGCGATCACTCAAACATTGAAGATAAAAATTCACACAAAATGGCGATTGTTTGATCAGCTGATGAAAGAATAGTTGTGTTGTGTTGAAAGTTTTGTTTAAAATGCTCTTTTTAGGGCTATTGTGGACTGCGATAATCAAGTGCTCAGGCGCTAAGGAAGAAATGTTTCCCTACGTTACTTGGAGCAAAATAACGAAATCGAGTTTGTTGTACTTGTGAATAGTTCTCGGAGTTCTCGTTTACGAACTTTCAAATATCTAACTAAGGTCTGCCGGGAATTGCGTGCTGATATAGTTGTTGCGATGTGAGTGACCAAATAAATGTGTGTCATGCAACATTTTCCGCAACGAAGAGCAAGTCGCTGCATAACAATTTGTAGGGGCTCTCAAACCATACAAACATTTGGGCCAAATAAATCCACCTAAGTACCTTTAATCATGACAAGAAAGGTTTAAGAATAAGACAACAGTAAGGGACTTTTTGTATAAATATTAAATGTAACCTATCCATAATGTCCATTTATCAATTTATAACTTATATTGCCTATTTGTTTTACAGGTTCCAATGAAGATTTAATTTGCCAGGTAGCTTAGAGTATTAAACCAAGGCTCTAAGTGTAGTAAGGTGTACCTATTGACTATACCCTATAAATCTTATACAGACAAGCATCTTTCTTAATAGGAAAAGATATCAGTCCTTACGTTCAAACGGTAAGTTTTAATAAACAAATTATTACTTACATAATAAATGTAAGTATTATGCCTATTATTATATTGGTATTTACCAGGAAATGTCAGTGTTGTTAAAATTGCTAGAATAAAGAGTATTGACATAAAGATAAAACTATTTTATGTGGTTTTGCAGATTTGAGACGACGATTCAAAAATCTTAAATGTTACCTCATAATTTGGAGGATGGACTTCCTCAGAATGGTGAACAAACATGGTTATTTGGTAAAAAACAATATCAAGCAATTTGTATAATACATAGGTACTTACCTACTAACTTTTTATCTATGACAATTTTCTATAAGTAAGTATATTGTTCTAATTTCTTAGGAGATTCTGGATACCTTCAAAAAGCATGGTTAATGATAATAACAACAATATTTAATGCTGCATCAGACTCACAAGATAGGAGGGGTGTGTACCACATGTCATATCCAACAATGAAACTGCATTGAACATGGCTTTGGCATCGTTGAATTTAGTTATTTATATGATTTTTTTTTGTGGAGCTCTAATGTTGACAACGTTTTTATTCTACAAAAAGGAGGTGCCATAAATATATTTATCCATAAAATAGTAATTTGGTTTATTTGATGAGGAAAAATTAAGTATAAAGTTAATTTAGTTCTAAGTTTATTGTGCTTTATTTAAAAAGATTTACTTATGTACAAAAAAACAGTACCTTCGTTGACAACATTTTTATTTTAAGAAAAGGAACAGTGTGCCATAAATATATTTAACCCATAAAATAGTGATTTGGTTTATATGATGGGGAAAAATTAAGTATAAAGTTAATTTAGTTCTAAGTTTATTGTACTTTATTAAAAAGATTTACTTAGGTAGGTACTAAAAAACAGTACCTTCTTATACACACAATTGGCATTTATTTTTATACACATATAGTTTTAAGAGAAAGTGAAGCCTCATATTTAATAAACTTTGACTTTGAGAGAGTTAAGTAAGGAAATAAGAATATATTAAGAAATACAACATTAATGTTATTTTTTACTTGATATTTAATTTTACTTGCAGTAGGTACCTATAGAAAATGTTTAAGTACCTACTTATATCAATTTCTACTAGTCATAACATTAAGCTATTGAAGTTGTACTTGATTCATTATCAACATACAAAGGTAATTATATGTATAAACTTGCATTATTATTATCCGATTATTAAATCTGGTGGGTTCTATTGTGTTTGTTATAATATTGTTTTTTCTTTAAATATGTGGCTTAACATAAGGTGGCTTGTTATACATATAATACAAATTAAGTTCCATATCTAGCATACTCTGTAATAGTTTAGTTATTATCAATTTGGCGATTGTGAAGTAATCGATTGTAATTGTTGCTTGAGTTTGTAATGTTACTATCACATTTTTATTCGTGTGAATCTGTAAATGGTTTGCTGTTTCACATTTTCAGTGTTATACTTTTTATAGAACTGTCGATTCACCTGTGAATATAAAATAAATAAATAAAATTAATTGTTTTTAAATTATTTTTGGTAAATATATACTACCTACTAACTTTTTATGTATGACAATTTTCTAAAAGTAAGTATATTGTTCCAATTTCTTAGGAGATTCTGGATACCTTCAAAAAGCATGGTTAATCATAATAACACCAATATTTAATGCTGCATCAGGCTCACAATAAAGAAGGGATGTGTACCACATGTTGTATCCAACAATGAAACTGCATTAAACATAGCTTAAAGTTGTACTTGATTCATTATCAACATACTAGGGTAATTATATAAAATTAATTGTTTTAAAATTATTTTTGGTAAACATATAAATAATCCTATGTTTTATTTCGAAACATTATCAACCAACTCATAATGAATGGCAGTGAAATAAATAATGTAAAATAAATAAATATTTTAACTTGTCGCGTAGAGACCACGATCATGTCATTGTGTCTGTAAAGGCGTATATTTAATAAATGATTTGACTTTTAATTTCAATTATTTTTGGTACCTACCGCTATAAATAAGTAACAATGAAACAATCCTTTAGTAAGGCGATGTTGTCTTCATCGTCATCCTATGAACGTCCTGAACGTTCCCACATGAACGACAGCACTAAGGCAGACTGGGCTATAACAGGCTTAAGCCCTGAGCCAATACAACCGCAGTGTGCTTTACGTGCCTTCCGAAGCACGGAGGAGCTCGAGACGCTTTTTATTTGGTTACCCATCCTTTAGCTCGGTAATGTGAAAGTTGCGTAACTAACTGGCAAGATCACAAACCGGTTCGGCGCGGGCGGGGACTTTTTGCATTAGTTGAACCTCTAGCATTACCTTTCAAGTAACAGTAAGTACATTGCTTCGCTAGTTTGCATATTTTAAAATTAGTTTTAATTTAACCAGCAAAACCATGTAGGTACTTGGAATGTTTTTTATTTTATTTTATTTAGGACAATAATCAATTAGAAAAGTAATGTGATAGATGTTGTAGTTAGACAACTAAACCCGAAAGCCTTAGCCGCTCATACAAGATGCAAACGTTTTAATCACTACCTAGTGAGTACTCGCATCTAAGATCAAACTGTTTAAATGTTCGCGCGGTTTGTAACATTTAGTGTTATCACTTATTTAATTACAGACGGACGTCAAGTTGTTAATATTTGAGAAATTCTTGGCAGCAAGCGTTTGCTTGTGGTCTTCAGTCTTAATGTATTTATATTATAAGCTGAAAAATGGGTTTGGTCTCATATCAATATCATATTATGGTAGGTAAGTCACTCGTCATCATTTTAAGTACTTATTTACAAACGTGCTTGCCTGGCGAACTTCCGGCGAAAAAAGCGATTGATTCATTTTTTAAATTGTCTCAAGGAGTCTACCCGAATTTCTTAGTAAAGTGACATTCAATTCACTAAAACTCAAAAGGATCGGTGTGGTAGGTAGTAGGTAGTACCTATTTATTAATCTTACATAAGCGTTACATTATCATCAAACAAAAAATACTAAGACAAGCCTGTATGTTCTATATCCCTTAGCTTATAGATATCGATGTAGCCTAGCGAATTTGATGAGCGATTTTGACGCTGTCACCGGTCGAGCGTTTGCCAGTTGACTAGGCCCACCTCAATATTTGGTCCGAGAGGCCCACTGAACTACAAATCCTTTTTTTATTTGAAGTGAAATGATGAAGTGAGTGACAGTGACACTGACTTCACGTGTAACTCCGTTTTACGAAATAACTTACTGCGTTGACAACATTACCTTAAAAATCTTATCAATATTTCTATAATTGTAAGCACAAATATCTTAATTAATAAAAATAACAGTCAATGCAAACTCATAAAAAATATAAATCACATTGCGAAACAACATTTACGTTTTCTAATTTTATTCTAATTATGCGTAAGATGAAACTCATTCTGCATAAATTATGTTTTGTAATAGGAAACAGATTCTAACCATAGCTAAACGTAAGTCTCTACCTAATCTGTGCAAAGCTCATGAAAGCTCTGCTTGAGCATTACTCCAAGTAGAGATCAGCTAAGTCTCGACTCGAGCATTGTTTTGGAATCAGCGGGGTGCTTGAGGCTAGATTCAGTAATTGAGTAGAGATCAGGTGATTAGAGTTCAAGCAGTGCTTGAGTCTCGTCCTATAATACGGGCCTTAGGTTAGTAGAGATGCTACGGGCTTCTTGGCGGGAAAGTGAAGCGTCATGTCTGCAGTTTTGTTTTATTTTCTAACATTTGTGTTTTTTCGAGTATTAATGTGAAATAATAGTGGATTATTAACCGTTAAGTGTTTGTGAACGTGCATGAGTGTTGGCAAATGAAACAAAACAGTGCAACATCACTTTTCAAATTCTCACAAGTAGTCCGCGTGAGACCTCAGTAAAGTCCCACATCTTTACTGAGGACTCAAGGGGTTTGGGGAACATCATTTATCATTCATCTTAATCACCACTCATTATCATCAAGGGAAAAATAACAAATAAAAAACTAATGACTAGGCAGTATGGCTCAGACCTTAGCCTGTTCCTTCATGGAGCAAATATAATTAAAAAAAAAAAGACTTCTTGGCGGAAAAGTGAAGCGTCATGTCTTCAATTTTGTTTTATTTTCCAAAATTTGTGTTTTTTCGAACATTAATGTGAAATAATAGTGGATTATTAACCGTTAAGTGTTTGTGAACGCGCATGAGTGTTGGCAAATGAAACAAAACAGTGCAACATTACTTTTCAAATTCTCACAAGTAGTCCGCGTGAGACCTCAGTAAAGTCCCACATCTTTACTCAGGACTCAAGGGGTTTGGGGAACATCATTTATCAATATCATTCATCTTAATCACCACTCATTATCATCAAAGAAAAAAAAACAAATAAAAAAACTAATGACTAGGCAGTATGGCTCAGACCTTAGCCTGTTCCTTCACGGAACAAATAAATTAAAAAAAAAAAAAAAAAAGAGATGCTACGTCATAACAAAAGCAGAAAAGCACGTTTTTTATTTTCTTCTCATGAAAAATAAATTTAAAACGCACAGTTTTACAATTTTAAATAAATGAATGATATTTGTATACAAAAATGGGGAAAAGCCGGCATAACGCAAGGGCGCGACAAGTTGTAAAAACAAATATCGATAATACAGAAACTAATGAGGTAAGATAATTTCAAATTAGTTGAATGTTTTTAAGCCTCACTTCTTATTAATCATAAAACAATTAATCCTACTACCTAGTTATGTTGTATTCATAACAATGCAAAGCCTCTAGAAATGGCACAGGGATCGGCGATACTTATATATATTTTTATGTGGAAGTAATGAATTTTTCAGTATAGTGGAGCGGAGCGGCCCTATTTATTTCGCGTGAACAGCTGTGATGACTTTACCAACTCAAAACTCTTCGCTGACGTGCGCACGGTTCACTAATGTTTAATCATTCTATACAACATTTAACCAATGTTTCCTAAACAATTCTTTTAAAATAACAACTTGTTCCGTAATTGTTTCATTTCACAAACAACCACTTGGCAAATCTTTATCTATACAAATATTTTGTATTTGTTTGATTAAGTATGTACGTAGTTATACTTTTTTCATTTAAAATTATGATTATTTTGACTGGTTCCCAATTACTCAAAATTTAATTTTTATATCATTTGTTTAGTTTGACTCGCTTTCCTCTCTTTAATAATCACATACTGCACGCCAGTGGGTACTGGGGGGCTAGCTCCCTGCTCAATTTGGGTTGGAGGGCTCGCAGCTACTCTTTGTTATTTGTCACAAGTCAACCTAGTCTAACCGACAGAACTGAAGTTTTGCATTCTTAACTTTTTCTTTATTGATTGCCTTAGTAATATTAAGTAACAAACTGATTAACCCCTTGAGCACTGTAAAACCAGACACAATTGAAAATCAATTGTTTCGCTACTGCTGGTGGTCTTGTGATACTTGACTTATTAATGAGATAACACATCTTATATTTACAGATCAAAGTTGAATTTTCAAATAATGATTATGGATCATCCGATGCTAACAACCTCTTGGTATTGCCTTCCAAAAAGAGGCAAACCAAAATTCTTGCGGATAAAAAGGAAAAAACGAGATTTCTCTCTAAAGCACAGAGAAAAAAGTATGAGAAAATTGTTGAGAAGAAAAAGAAGAAAGAAAATGTAAGTATCATAACCAGTGATCGGATTAGGTAGTGCAATTTTGTGGGATTTCATGACGTAACATGGACATTCCAATTGCACAGGATTACAATTTCAATAAGAACTGGTCAAGTGGTCACACTAAAGATTAATATTGTTTAAAAAGGTTATTGTACATTGTTATGCTATTTTTACAAGGCTGAATTGGCCGCCATACTGTTGTTTATTTCAAACTCAACTAAAAATCTTACGAAATGTATTGTTTCTGCATAACAAAGGCAAAGACTGATAAGAGTACTATAGTCAATGCAAATGCTCACTGGCAGTCAGTGCAATAAAACACTTTTGTAATAACAACGCGCGAGGTGACGTCTCTGGTGACGTCACCCATAAACAGTATAAGCGCAAGAGAGAACATGTGCACGCTGTCTCATTTGCATGTTTTACGTGTATTGCTCTGATGCCACGAGCGTTTGCGCCGACTATAAGATAATGTAAATGTGACAAAGAGACAATACATCTCACATATAGACCTAATCTTCCTGTCCTTTTTTCGCAAAAGCGATGATAAGGTGATTCGGCGGTGTTTGTTTACTCCTGTAATTCGGTACATTGAGTTTGAGTTATCTGGTTATTTTGACAACATCTTGGCTTGTTTTATGGATTAACGGACCTCTACATTTGTGATTATTTGGCTCTTGTATACCGGATTTCAGATTTTTGCGTGACCGTGATTTGTTTATGAAAAGGACCACTTTATAATGAAAACCGGTACTAATATTCATTAATTCACTAACTTACTTACTAACAACATTCATATTTAAATGTGTAAGGCCTTATGAGAGAATGTGGCACCAATCGCGCCATCCTTCAGATAGGGCTGAATTTAATAGAGCAGCTAAAGAATTAAAAAGCATAATCAGAGAATCTTTAAATGATTTAGTTAAAAAGAACCTGCCAAAGATGTCCTCTTCAGGCTCAGGCGAACACTCTTTGGAAGGCAACTAAAACCCTAGACAAACCTTAACAGTAATTTAATCCTATTAGATCTCAGTGTGGAATATGGGCAAGAACTGACACAGTGAAGGCTGACGTTTTTGCAAGCCACCTGGCTAACGTTTTTAAACCAAACGACCAACTCGCGGACGAATCAGATGTGGAGGAGATCCTAAGTCAGGATTTTCAGTTATGCCTGCCTATTAAACCTGTATCACCTAAGGAAATTGCGCAAGAAATAAAAAATCTTGACCTGAAAAAGGCTCCCGGGTTTGACCTCATTACGCCCACGCTGTTGAAAAACCTGCCAAAAAAATGCATTACATTCCTAGCTTGCCTACTTAATGCTATCCTTAGAACGAGTCACTTTCCGACCCTCTGGAAGATCTCACAGGTGGTCATGATTCATAAATCTGGGAAACCTGAGCAAGAATATAGACCTCGCCTCGTCTTATAGACCCATAAGTTTGACTCCAGTGCTTTTCAAACTATGGGAGAGAATATTCCTCACTAGACTCACTGCAGCCATGAACGATTGCAGTATCACGCCATCTCACCAGTTTGGTTTCCGTAAGGCTCACTCAACCATCGAACAGGTCCACGGAGTATACCATACGATTCGTCAGAGTTTCGAACACAAAAAATACTGCTCCGCTGCTTTCCTCGATGTTCAACAGGCATTCGATCGAGTCTGGCACAAGGGACTGCTAGAAAAAGTGAAAGAAAAATTACCACACTCGATGTTTCCTCTGATAGCATCGTACCTTTCTGGCCGTTCCTTCCAAGTCAAACGGAGGCATGCCAGATCAAGACTGCACAACATCGAAGCAGGAGTTTCTCAGGGATCGGTACTCGGCCATGTACTATATACCATATTCACGTCAGACTTACCCGTATCAAATAACATCACAGTTGCGACCTACGCTGATGATACGGCGTTCCTTTCAGTTGATGTTGACCCCATAATAGCTAACAACACTCTCCAGCATCAACTTGATGACACACACAAATGGTCCTGCAAATGGCGAATTCGTGCCTGTGCCACTAAATCTCAGCACGTCACTTTTACACTGAGGAAGGGTAATTGCGCCTCTGTAAAACTTGGCAACGACCTTCTACCACATTCTGACTGCGTGAAGTACCTTGGATTCCACTTGGATAGGCCTAACCTGGATAAACCACATCAAGTAAAAGAGAGATGAAGTCAACGTAAAGTTCCGAAACTTGTACTGGCTTATGGGCAGAAACTCAGTACTATCAGTGGATAACAAGCTCCTTATTTACAACTCCGTCCTTAAGCCAGTCTGGACGTATGGCATTCAGCTGTGGGGTGTAGCCAGCAAGTCGAACATTCTCTGTCTCCAACGAGTGCAGAATATGATTTTGAGGACGATCGTTGATGCTCCTTGGTTCACGAAGAATGACGAAATTCACGAATACTTAAACATGCCGACCGTGATATCGGAAATCGAGCGATTCCGGCATCGGCACAGAGAACGTCTGTCTCACCACCCTAGTGAAGCGCTTAAAAAGAAGCCACATTTTCTAATAAAGCAGAGCCGCGCTGGCGGCTTTGCTAAAAATAATCATTCAATCACCACAAATAATTCGCTTATGGTCTAGAGACCGATCGCAAATAGTAAAAAAAAAAAAAATGTGTAAGGTTTCCCATCAGTTAAAACAAACCAATTATCTTGTTTGATTGTAACCTTTTTTTTTTTTTTCTTTATGGTTTTATTTTGCGATCAGCCCTTAGGCTATGAGCAGATGTTTTGAGTGGCTTTTGGCAAGTAGAGTCAATTCCCCAGCAGGAACCTCTCCATGGGCACAATTCACAGAATAGAGTCCAGGTCTATAATTTTGCGCCTTTCTAGACGTCTTATTGTGTCCGGGATAAGAAGCTGCACTGCAAGCTGGTTTGGATGGTTCTGAAGTCGAGATTTGTATGTTTTAGCATAACTTCGTATTTCCTCCTTTACGGTGCTAATGTTCAGGTGTTCGTGAACTTCCGAGTTTCTAATAAACCAGGGAGTATTCGATATGCTCTTTAGAATAGAGTCTTCAACTCTTTGTATAATGTTCAAATTTGAGTCGCATGCTGAACCCCGAAGTTGTAAACCATACGTCCACACTGGCTTTAGGACAGTCTTATATATCAAGAGTTTATTGTCCAATGACAATATGCTGTTCCTTCCAAGTAACCAGTAGAGTCCACGGAATCTTATATTAAGTTCATCTCTTTTGGCCCGGATGTGGTTTATCCACGTCAACCTACGGTCAAGGTGCATTCCCAAGTACTTCACTGAATTCCTATGAGGAAGTTGTTGATCGCCCAGTCCAACTGGTGCACAATCTCCTTTCTTTAAGGAGAATGTGATGTGGACTGATTTGGCTGTGCTAACTCGGATACGCCATTTTTGTAACCATTCATGAATTTTGTTTAATCCTAATATGCTAGTCGCTAATAATGCTGTGTCGTCAGCAAAGGTGGCTACTGTTACCCCAGTCACTTGGGGAAGATCATGGGTGAACAAGGTATATAGTACCGGACCCAACACAGACCCTTGGGGAACTCCTGCTACTATGTTGTAGAATGGTGATGTACTTTCTCCTTCTTGTACTTGAAACTTTTTCTCCGAGAGGTATGATTCCAGGATTCTGTAGTATCCATGTGGTAGTGTAGTTCTTATTTTAAAAAGAAGACCCCTGTGCCATACCCTATCAAACGCCTGCTGGATATCCAGGAAAGCTGCCGAGCAGTATTCTTTTTTCTCAAGTGATACCCCGATTGCCTGGTACACTCTATGAATTTGTTCTATGGTTGCGTGCTCGTGCCTGAAGCCAAATTGGTGATTCGGTATTATTGAACTTTCCGAGACCTCCATCAGCGGGTCTATCGCCTAAAAAATCCAAGCCAATGTAAATGAACTTCATCGAAGCCAATGTCCTTAACATGGGCTTCAGCCTGTTGGTATCGCCTAAAATTCTGTATGGACATGAAGTTAATGAGTGAATGATGGTTACGTTTTATAGCATCAATTTTATAAAATTTCTGTTTTTTTTTCTTAATTGTGTTACATGTAGATTTTTGGCTTTAAATTGTGTTATGGTAAACAAAAACTTATAAAAACTAAGTTAAATATCAAAACTTTACCTCTTATGCTCGATAACATCGATAACTAAATGAGAAAAAGCAAAAAAAAATACGATCTAAACGCAGCTCGTGGTTTGATACGATAATCTGTGGTTTATTATCGAAGCGCGCGAATATTTGATTTGACTGACTTTGACGTCTGTCTGTGCTGCTTTGTGACTTGGGTGAAAAAACGATTTCAAAAGTTTAATTTTAAATATAATTGAAAGAGAAGTAAGTACATAAGTTTTTTTTTTATATAAAACTAATAGTGGAAATTATTCAACAACGAGATTAAGTAGTTGCGAAATGTAGTTATGTTTTCCAACATTTCGTTTGTACTATTTACGGTTCCTATTGTAATGTTTCAGACAGAATGCCAGCGCGCAAAATTATAAGTGAACAGCAGCTTCAAATGCTTTTGGATGCCATGGAGGCGGACCGCGGTTTCACTAGTGGCCGGCTTTGGAACACCGGCCCATTAGCATAGCTGCAGGTCCGCGACAAGTGTCAGCGGCTGGCGACCCAGCTAAACGCTGTTGGCGTTGGCGCCACTAAAGTGGTAAATGGAGGCACGTAAGTATCCTATCCATTGCTTAATGTTGTCTCCTACTAACATATTGTGTTTCATTTTTTACTTTGGTTTCACTGCATGCAAAAAAGTTATCACATTGTTTTACATGCCTATTCAATTCATTGCGTAATGTTAAAGTCTAACTTATTATGTTTTACTTTTATTAGCTTAACAATAATTAACAACTTTTTGGTATAACTGTATGCAAAGTGCAAAGGAGTCAAATAATTGAAATGAAACACTTTTTACATATGAACTGACATTTATTAACTAGGTACATTTAAAGTTTTATTTTTAGTCCTGACATTTCAAACCCTTTACAGGGTCCGTGGCATAATATATGCGAGTTCATCCGTAAAAAGTGGTTTATTTCAATGTGTAGTGTTCACGTAAACCTAAGAAAACAATATGAGTCATGTCATTGTTTTTACTTAATGTTTGGAATAATTTAAAGAAATGTGCTGTGCGGAAGAGGGCACAAGCACGGAGTGTGCATGCACGGGGGACTGGTGGCGGGCCACCATCTCAGATTAAGCTGACGGATGTATAGGAGAGATTCCTCAGCTTAATTTCGAGTGTGGCGGTTGACGGGAATGATGGAGTCCGTGTTCCCTATGATTTTAGTTTCTTAAGCTTTTTTAATATTAGTACAAAGTTAGTAACTACAGTGAGTGTGACAGAAAATGATATTGCAATAGCGGGATAGGCAATTTTATTAACCCATGTGTTTAATTTTATTAATTTCAGTCCAACGACCTTCCCCTGCCACCACCACCTGTAGTGCCACCTGCGTCGCCCTCTCCGCCGCCAGTGTCGCCTCCTAGTCCAGCGCCGGAGGAGCTGCAAGCGGGCCCGTCTCATCGCAGCATGGCCAAATAAACTATACACCGCGCCAACTGCACTCAGGTAATTTTTTTATCTGTCTTTATGTCAAACACCTTTGGGTTTACATATTTAAAACTTGTAATTTAACATCTAGTGCCACTAGGTTTCATATTGTCATGAGTAAATGGCGAAAGTAAATATTACATTAGTATAGTGTACATCATCATCAGCCTATAAACGTCCCAATGCTGAGCACAGGCCTCCCACGCACGCAGCACAAGCACGTGGGGAGATATAGTGTAGAATAAATTAAATTAATATTTCTGTTTTATTTGGTTTTTCTGCAACGGCAGTATTGTACCTCAGTGACAGACTAATATTTTTTTAGAAACACCTCTGACGAGGGCGCCCGCGCCTCGATAGTTCGCGAACTACATGAACAATTACTTATTTCTGAAAACAAAAACCTAATTCAAAAAACAAAACATAAACGCATCAAATGATATTTCTACTCCCCTTTTCTACTTCCCTAACATATATTATTATTTATTTTCTCCTCCTCATTTTGAAGTCGGTTTTTCAGGTGAAGCGCCGCTTCCACAGTGGGCGGTCGAATTCGAAGAGCGCCAGGCGGCTTCTTTGGAGACGTTGGCACTCTGCGCCCGGGACATGGCCGCCTCTAACCGGGCAGTTGTGGCAGAAGCGACTGCCCTGAGGAAGTCGCAGGCGGCCAGCCCGAGGGAGGTGGTAGCGGCCCTGAGGGAGCATACCCGTGCGACCCGAGCAGCTACAGCTGCACAGGAAGCCGCTACAGCTGCGCAAGTGGCGTCAACGGATGCCACACAGGCCACTGGGGAGGCGTTAATAGCCGTATTGCGGAATATTTTAGCACCTAGATAAAAATGTATCTAGGTGCGAAATATATTTAATATTTAAGAGGCCTATTACATCTCGAATGTGATTTTTGCGTAAAATGCCCATTTTTGCATCGCATTTTGTAGTAATTTTGCAGTTGTATTTATCGTTTATATCGAAATAGGATAATAAATTCATTATAAAATCTTTATTCCTCATGAAGTAACAATTACTCTGGTATAAATTTTGCTCAATAACATTATCGTAGAAAGGAGAAATTCACGGTTAACTTATAGCGATTTTCAAAGTTTTTTGGTTTAGAATAAGATTTTTTTCCTATCTTTCTAGGCCGCTACGCACTATTCGACAAGAGATAACATTATATTTTTTTTATTTCACTTGTTTAGAACAGTAGTTCAATCGTTGAGCTCTTTGTATAAAGTGCCTTCGCGCACTTTATACAAATATTTCTCTGCAATGTTGGGTTTAATTAATAAGTAAAGCAAAATCTACAAAAAGCGAGGCCGCTACGCACTATTCCAATAGCTATTCTACACTCTTCAATAAGTCATAATTGTTAATGTGTTTTTGTTTCTGAGATCCATAACGCCAAATGTGCCATTTTACGCAAAAATCACAGTCGAGATGTAATAGGCCTCTTAATATGTTTTATTTTTGTATGTAGCGACGCGTTGTTTATTGCTTCATGCTTGAGGTCGCTAGTGTACTTTCATAACTTAGTGCAATATACCGAGGCCCTGTTTAATCAGTCTGTATGTTTACTCTTCTCCGCAACAAATGGCATCATTAAAAATAATGTTAGAAACAATTAAACTAAATTTTAATAAACATTTAAAATAATCTACTTAAATTGTATTTAAAATTTTCTAAGTAGTTATATGTACAATTCGCGTTGTTTTTACATATTTAAAAAACAACACCCGCGCCCTCTTTAGACAAGAGGACAAACTATTATTAAGGCATGCTGCTATGCTTCTGTGTTATCGTACGCAGTAAAGTTTCTAGAACTTTTGTAATAAATTATTTTAATGTTATTTAGAAGTGAAATAATATATCTTTCATGGCACCATCCATTTATGTATTTTGTACAATCTATGGATACAGCACATCATTTTTCTTTTAAAGTTAACAATGTAAAGAATTATGTATTGAAATGAGGTCGTTATCAGTGTCAGCATGTACGCCACAGACCACATAACTCGTTTTCAGCGAGTTTTACTAAAAGATGCAATCGGCAAAATTCAGGGGGGTGCGGAGGTGTTGGTAACTCTGGCTGTGATTGGAATTAGTAATGTGGTAGGAGTTTATATTGATATCGATGGACTGTTTTCGTACTTGATGTTTAATATAACGGTGTTAATATAATAAAACCATTCTTCTTATTTAATACTTACTTTAATATCAAAACTCGTTATTTTGTCAATCAATTTGTTTGCCTTATTCAGTTTCGGAGTAGTTTGAAAAAAAATTGAAAATGTTTTGTCTTAATATCATGTCTTTAATTTTTGTTTATGTGACATCGCCTAATATTTTATCAAACGGATAAGTTTTATCTGAGGATTAAAAATTGGCCCTTAGTAGACTATATTCTATTTTGTTATAAACAATATTTCTGTAAAGTTAGAAGCAAATCGGACGACCGACGACGCCATAAAAAGTTTCATACAAATTTCATGGCTATTATCTATGTGCCTTTAGGCAATGGTGCAAGGTGTTAACAATATTTCTTAATAATAACGTTATAACTGTGATTAATGGTTATTTAATGGTTTATTTGAAATATCATGTTACTGATATTATTTAAATGTATTTGCTAGCAGACAGTTCGCTGTGAGCTAGTGCATAGAGCAGTTGTCTTGCCGTTCTTTGTTTGATTTAAAAGGTGTCCATCACTTTTTGTAATTTTATCGATACTTGTTCTTTTTGTAAGCTATTTATATAGTGCACTTTCAAAGGTATTACATTGGTTCACTATTAATAATTTATTACTGAATTCAGCAAAAACAAAGTGTGTTAAATTTTCTTTACCTACTGTAAGACAGGTCAGCACACAAATTAAGATGAAAGATAATGTAGTTGAATTAGTAGATTCTACTGTAAGACTGAGTTCAGCTGCATATGCAGTAAAGAAAATAAGGCTTCTAACTGATGTTGAGACGGCAAGAGTAGTTTATTTTCCATAATGTGATGTCTTATGGCTTACTGTTGTGGGGCTCCACTGCTAATATTGACGATGTATTTATTCTTGGAAAAGAGCAGTCCGCGCCATATTATACAACATCAAGTCTAGTTACTCAGAAAGAAGTGTTTAAAAAAATCGATATATTAACTATTGCATCACAATTTATTTTTGAAAACCTTATGTATGAAAAGACATTTGTTAAAAATTGTGATCTTCATAACTTAAACACTCGTAGGAAAAATAAGCTTGCCGTCCCTAGTTTTAGGCTTCATAAAACAGGTGACACTTTCATGGGTAAATGTGTAACGTTTTATAACAAACTTCCACTAAATATTACTGAAATGCCTTTTCATACATTTAAAGCCCTTGTTAAAAAAAACCCTCATGAGTAAAGGTTATTATAAAGTAGAAGATGTAAATGACAAATATGTATGAACATAGTGCATGTACGAGCATAACATATTAGTAATTTGTATAATTTGGTAACGACATATTGTTTTGTAAATGTCGTTACTTCTATCCTACTAATATTATAAACGCGAAAGTTTGTAAGTATGGATGGATGGATGTTTGTTACTCTTTCACGTAAAAACTACTGAATGGATTTGGATGAAATTCAGCATACAAATAGTTTATAACCGGGAACGGTAACCACGCGGGTGAAACCGCGAGCGGCCGCTAGTATTATTATAAATCTGTGGAGTTTCTTGCGCCTGTTCTTCTCCACAGCTAAAAGACTTCCTGAATGGGTGGGCATCAGCCCATCCATCCAAATAAATTTAGACGATCCAAAATGCTTATTTTAAGTTTATTAAATAAAGAAATTTTGAGTCGAGTTGAGTATGAGTAAATAAAAATACGACATAATTCAATATTTTGTTTTATTTTCAATAAAAAAAATTAACAATTTATTTTCTTACAATAATCAAAGCAAGTTAGTTGACAATTTTTAGACCAATAATAGGAGAAGTTGAACCAATCATTACGATATATCTGAAACAAAAACAAATAACACAATATTTTTTCTATTTAGGCTCCAGACCATGGGATTCGAACCCATTACCTTTGATAGCAGACACAATCCTCCTGATAAAAAAGAATAGTATTAAGTAAACATATATATATTAATTAATAAAGCCCTTTGCTAAAAGTCTCCATGGGATATGGTAATACTTGTATAATTCAATTCAATGACAGACTTTTTAAAAACAAACTACCTTTACTTCCATTTATGTTGCTACAGATTGTTTACCTATTTCTATTTCTATCATGTATAATTGTATATAATGTCACTAAGTTTTGTATTCTATCCATGATCAAGTAAAAATTTTATTATGTAGTAGAAACATACAAAGCCACACACCTAAAAGCCAAAAGTGGTGGCCTTCTTCATAAAGCCGCTGCATATCTCCCTTTACAGGACATGCATTCCATACAAAGGAATCATGACTCACACTACCAAATGCCGCATCACACATACCTAAACAATGTAAATTCTTTACGAGTATTTAGAGGATCATCTTGACTGGGTATACTTACAACCAACACATTCAAAGAATGGTAGTGTTTTCTATTAAAATAAGCCTCCTCGTCATCCTTGGGCTGGATCACTTGCACAGTGTGTACCATCCACACATCCCAAACTTTAGGGAAACCGAATTTCTCCATGAATCTAAAACAACAGCAATCATAACAAATATTTACTACTTTTGTAACAAAGATTGTAACTTACATGTGTTTGTGATGAGAAAATAAAGTTTATTTTATTATTATTATTTACTAAAGTTGTATTAACATACCTTTGTGATACAGCTGCTTGTGCACTCTGAGATCTTGGAAAATGTATATATTTTCTCAAGATTAGAGGAGAGTTAAGGGCATTGGTTACCTCTGCAAGGCACTCAGACATTGTAGCCTGTCAGAGGCCAAGGGACCTTTCATTCCTGACATTCTGCTGGTAACCACCGCTCGCATGCAATGCAGCAAAAACCTGAAACATATTTTTTTAACAGTGAGATCAATGAAATTTTGAATTAAATAAGGTGAGCTTCTAAGTGGGTCTATTTGCTGAATCCTTACCTTAATCTCCGGGCGCACGGCTGTACACCTCCGATTACATGGTAGAAGTGGAATGATGTCTTCACATAGAGAAGTAAATTGCGACTTCGAGAGACGAAATGGCGAAACAAAGGAAGTTTCGGGCACAAGCTGCTAGAATCCCGCAGTATCTACCGCTCCATCGCCTACCTCCGTTTCAGGCGTTTCTCTTCTGCCGTAGCTCGGCAGATCGCTCGTGATGACGGCATACGGCCGAAATTAAGTCTATTAAATAATAAAGAAGTTAAAAAAGCAAATTTTATACTCAAGTCGACTTAAACAGTCGCTGCAAAATTGAAGTCAATGACAAGTTTGCTATTGGCTTCATTTGACATTACAATCCGGCTATTTTTTTTTTAATTTTTACGCGATACCGACTTCTGTCTAATCGTATAGGAAAATGAAGCCAATCATTCACTCTATTGCTTTCGTCAAAATTATGAAGTTAAGGTAGTTAGGCGATACCGCCAACTTCATATATGGGCTTCAAATGTCAAATGAAGCCCATGTTCATATTCATATTTTTTAGCCGATAGACCCGCAGGAGTCTTTTCAAGAGAATTTTTTCGAATAGCTTGGACACAGTAGGCAACAGACTTATGGGTCTATATGAGGTAACTTCATGAGTTGGTTTTTCTGGTTTATGTACCATTATAATTAGCGAAACCTTCCATAGAGCTGGGAAGTATCCAGTCCTCAACATGCTGTTAAAGAGAAGGGTCAGGAATATAAAGGCTTTCCGTGGTAATTCAGTAAGCACCTTTTTATCTTTAAGGTCGAAGCCCGGAGCCTTGTTGTTTTCCAAATGGTTGGTGACAACAGTGTATATCTCTCGAGGAGATGTTGGTTTGACTGGGTTATCAAATTGTAGGTCTTCATTCATAACCTCATCTATGTCCGATTCATCGCATCCAGGGCTAGCCTCATTAGGAGTGAACACACCTGACAAATGAGTTGCGAAAATGTTGGCTTTTTCGTCTGCTGTTCTAGCTCAGTTATTCACTGTTGTCCTTAGAGGGGGCTTGGGAATGATGGGCCTGTTTGTATTTTTGCAAGCTTTCCACAAGGAGTAGTTTGTAGCTCTTGTTGCTGTAAGCGACTCGATCTGGGCTGTTATAGTTGCGTTAGAAGCTTCAGTGATCATTTCTTTTAACTCTTTTATTGCCTTATTTAGAGCTGTTTTGTCTGCTGGGTGCTGGCTTGTGTGCCATTTTCTACGCAGCCTTCTCTTGTCCTTAATCTTCGCCCTGATGTCTTCGGGAACAACTCCATGTCTTGGCTGAAGATTATTTGTTTCAGGGGTGCAAGTCCAGCAGCTCTTCTGTACCGTTGTGGTGAAGTCTTTAGCAGCGTTCTCAATATCATTATTTGTTTTGAGAGCTATTTTCAGTTCCAAGCGTTCTTCAACCATTTCTCTAAATGACGCCCAGTCTGTTCTATTGTTATACAGAATGGTTCGTTTCTCGTAATGTAATACTGTAGAACTGACAGTCAGTATAATGGGTGTGTGGTCGGAGGAACCATCGAGACACGATTCTATTGAATAGTAGAGTCGTGATAGTCCTTTTGTGATAAAGAAATCGATGACGTCTGGAAGCCTATTAATATTGGCAGGCCAATAGGTAGGTTCCGCTTTTGAATACGTAGTAAGATTAAGTTTATCCAAGCTCTTTTTGAGTTCTCTTCCGCGTGTTGTATTCAGCCTGGACCCCCAGTGAACATGTTTTGCATTCCAGTCCCCTCCGGCGATAAATCGCCTGCCTAGCGTTTCTAGGTACTGGTTGAATAGGCTTTCGCTTATTGTATGCCTAGGGGGGCAGTAAACTGCCGAAACGTTAGTATCTCCTTGCTTATCCTCTACTAATACAGTTGTTGCTTGAATATGGTTTGTCGCAAAACCCGGACACTCGTGATGCTTAATAGAAGATCTTATTATTATAGCAGAACCACCATGAGCAGTTCCGTCTGGGTGATTAGTATTGTATGTACTATAGTTCTGTATTTTAATTGAGCTATTATTTGTAAAGTGGGATTCTGACACTAGTAAAATATCAAGTTTGTGAAGATTTAAAAGATGTTCGATTTCGTATTTATTGGGCGCCAACCCATTAACGTTCCAGACTGCTATCTTTAATGCATTCATTTTAATTTGCCAAGCAGTGTTGTAATGAGGTTCATTAATGTACCCATTTGTTGAAGGAGATCAAATTTTTTTTGTAACCTAGAAAATTACAATTAGAAATACTTTTACTGTATCAATGTTACTTTATTGGTACTGGTTTTACACTAAAATCATATTTAAGTTCTCTTGATTATACATATACACATTAAAGTTAATGTTTGTCACTGTTATTGTATCAAAAATAAGAGTATTAAAAGGCAACAAGGCACAATCTTAAGAATTGTTTTTGATTAAGTATGTTGTTATTAAACTAATGGTTATTTCAACCTGTTGGCTATGTTGTGTAAACACTTTTATTCGTAATTGATTGCTTGCATGTTTTAAAATAATAAAAAATATTTACAGAACCAATATTTTTTTATTTCTTCCCTACTTTTTACTTTAGAAATGATAAACATTTAAAACGTATTACTTATTAAATACTTGTTTTCTTTTATAATTTCTAACAACTCTTAACTCTGGTGAAGAGCAAGTTCCACACCCTAGCTCACCGCCGCAAAGTTGCCAGTCTGTCGGTCTTTTACAGACTGTACTCTGGAGCTGCATGAGCTCATACCGCCACCCCCCTTCTTCCATCGGACATGCAGACGCACTCCCTGCGTCTGTGTTTCCGAGTACTTATAACCCGTCCATCTTCAAAGCAAGAGTGAATAGGCACCTTCTAGGTTAGCTCGCTCCATCGTGGATTCTGTCTTAGCCCCTGGGCTTGATTGGGATCAAGAGCAAACCCATTAAGAGTAATAAAAAACGAGAAAATGTACTTTACACATATAGAATATTTCCGAAATCCCGCAATCCCGCGGGTGTATCCATACTAATATAATGTTTGAGGACGTTGACACTAAATTGCGCTACCTAATCCGACCACTGATTATAATCTAACCCAAATCAGAATCAGAAAACATAAAGTGTCTTTCAGAACTTCTCGTCTGTGAGAAACAACGCAAAATAGAAATTCAATTGTTAGTAACCAATGTCAGTTTCTTCACAGGCAAGAAGTTAACCCAACCCAAATCTGGCCTAGCCTGATGCCTTCTGTTGCCTTTTGTAAAAATAATAAAGCAGAACAAAAGTTTTCCCTGATTTTAAAGAATAAGCAACTTCTGACAGTTTCTGCTTTAAATTTATTTATGTATCTTACTAATGATGTAATGTTAAATATTCACTTATTTGGCCAACTCAAAATCATAACTTTTAGACTGTAGACAAGAAGTTGCCCAAGAAATCCTTGGACACTCTACAAATGATAATTGTTGGCAAGCCTGCTCTTACCTTTTGTGTAGGAAAATCAGAACAAAGAAGCTTAAGTTACATTTTCTCATCATTAGTTGCATTAGATATTAGAATGGTTCATTTACAAAATGAATAGATTATTAACAGTCCCAATTCTTTGCAAAAGCATTCATGAAGGAAAGGATTAATTGAAAAGGAAATAGAAATCCTGTTAAATAATGTAAAAAAATGGTTTCTGTATCTATTGTTAAAATAATTATAAAAATAACCTTAATGTCATGTTGCAAATTTCTAATTTTAGAGGGCATCTCTTTTGGAATCATTGTCTGAAGTCCAGGCATCACCAAGTGAAGTCAGTCAAATGACAACCATAGCTTCAATGCAGACACTAGGTTTAAGAAAGATCACAGTTTACAATATGGAAGTTACAGCTGACACTAAAGCACCTACGGAAAAAAAGTTCAGCAGTATTGCAGGTAATAACATTTGTATATACTTAAAACATTGTGATGATAACAGTTCTTCTAATAATAATAAGGTTTGAAAAAAAATTATAAGAAAAATCTTGGGTTTATTTGGAATGAATTTTACCATTACAAATAAGCCAAAAGGTGCTTCATTCAATTGATTTTGGATTTATATACTTAAATGTGATGAGACTTTAATAGTGTCTTGGATCTTAAATAAACAATTATTGTATAGGTAAGCAAAGAAAAATATAATTTTTATGTCATTATTTTTTTAATAGGAGCCAAGAAACGTCTGCGTCTTTTGAAATTGGAGAAGTCTGATAAAATTAAAAAGTCTAAGTATGATCCTAATGTTGTTGGATTGGAAGAATTGTCTGAAGAGGATAGTTCAGATGATAATGATAAAGATGATGATGAGCCTGAAGTTATTGAAAATGGACATGTAGATATAATTAATACAGAAGTTGTAGATATGAATGATGTTAAAGAATTGGTTGATAAAGAAAAGGAATCGAATACTAACAAATCTGACTCTAATGATTTTAATAAAGATGAAGAAATTGTAGAAAAAACCAATAAGTCTAACACACAGAAAAATAAAATTCCTGCTGACGAAACAGGCATAGAAGAAATTAAAGAGGAAGCTAAGAAACCAGTGTTAAATCATCCCACACAAAATGTGGAAGTGAAAAGGGACCCTAAAGTGCAAGTGGCAAGACTCAAATTGCCTATCTTGGGTGAAGAACAGAGAATCATGGAGTTGATTAATGAAAACGAGTTTTTGATTGTAGCTGGTGAAACAGGTATTTATAATTATTAATATTATTCTCATTATGAAAAAAGTTTTATGAATTTTAATGCAGTTTTTAGGTCTGTATATTCCTCATTTGCAATATTATTATGTACACACGGCGTCAGATCAACCTACCCTAAACTGTCAAATTTCTCCAATGAATATTGATCCTTAGAGCCAAACAATAAAGTTCAAAACTGATTTTAGAAATTTGACAGTTTTGGGTAGGTTGATCTGACGCCGTGTGTACTTAAAACATTTGTTTGTTTGGAATGTCAATTCGTTATAAATTTAATTTTGTTACAATAATTTTGATGTTTCTGCTTCTCAATTAGGCAGTGGGAAAACTACTCAAATCCCCCAATTTTTGTATGAAGCCGGCTACGCGCAGCACAAAATGATAGCGGTGACAGAACCTCGTAGAGTAGCCACAGTGGCTATGGCCGCTCGCGTTGGCTATGAGCTCGGATTGAGTAGCAAAGAAGTGTCCTACCTGATGAGATTTGAGGGGAACGTTAATAAAGACACGAGAATAAAATTCATGACTGATGGTATGTATTATCACAGAATAACTAATAATACAGAAGGTTCACTCTTTGACGACTTTCACGCGAAATTGAAACTTATCGTGAGACCCGAGCGTTCATATTCCGTTAAGCAACGCTGACTCGGTATCGATTTGAAGTCATAACGTCACAGAGCGTAGGGTTTACGCGCGCGCGCAGGGATTACGAGTTAAGCGACGACGCGCGACGTAGAGCGTGCGTCGCGAGCGGCAACCCCCCTGGTATTATCTCAAATTATTCTTGGTTTACATTAGGAAAGTATTTGACTTTCATCGTATCTTGTGTTAAGTGTAGACTGTAGGTAGAAGTGCAATGCACTATTTGAGGAACTTACTATCCGTTAGTCATTATATTATAAAAAATCAATTGGCACAAATATTTGTACACGCATTAATTCAGAACGGCTGCACCTACAGCAGGACCTCTTTAATCCGAACTCCGAAAATTTACCCCCCGTTCTGATTCGTGGAGCGTTCGTATTCTGGTACAAAGAAATCCAATATTTTAGTTTGTCGCATTTTGCTGGCACAGGAATGTCCACTTGGTCAGCCCATTCAAGACATATTTAACGCAGACACCGCGCTTGAATTGGAAACGCTTGCTACTGGTTCAACGTGTAAAATTTCTTCATTTTCGCCGTCACATTATTGTGTTACTTGCCTTATTACTTCATCGTCAGTAATAGGTTTGGATGCATTTAGATTATCATTGCTTAGTAAGAAGTCATTAATTTCGCCTCAGAAAAGCCTCTAATAACGAAAAAAGGAATGTCATCATCAGGTTCAATCGGGCGGGGGTGTAGCGTTTGGATTACAGAGGTGTTCGAATTAGAAGGGGTTCGGATTAACGAGGTCCTGCTGTATTTTGAAATTCTTTTTTGTTGAGTTTGTAAATGTCAGGACCAGGTTTGTATGACAGATTTTTTTGGAAATACGTCGCGGGATACCGGGACGGGGGTTCACGTGGATGAAGTCGCGGACGCCCGCCTGCTAGTAAATAATAATGATACATTTATATACTTGCTTTATTTTCTTAAAACATGGTCGGTTTGGTTATACATTACAAGAACATTAAATTAATGTAAGAAAATATATAAAAATACTTTTGACCTAAACATAACATAGTATTTTTTTCTTCCTGTTTATATTATACAATTGCTACAAACAGAAATTGTAAGGTTCGACATAAGGATTTAAAAAGAAATGCCAATAGTTTACTGGTAGCGAAATAAAAAAATGTTAGTTCTAGTTCTAATTTTACCTTTAATGTTTCTTTTAGGTGTACTGTTAAAAGAGGTGCAATCAGATTTTCTGCTCAGCAAGTATTCCGTGGTGATCATAGACGAGGCTCACGAGAGAAGTGTGTACACGGATATCCTGTTAGGGCTGCTGTCAAGAATAGTGCCGTTACGACGCAAACGCGGGAACCCCTTAAGGCTGATAATCATGTCCGCTACCTTAAGAGTTGAGGACTTCACAGAGAACACAAGGCTGTTCAAAGAACCACCTCCCGTTATTAAGGTAAAATGATAAGGGAACAAATCTAGACACGCAAGTAATAAGCACTTATAAGTTAAAACCTACACTCAAATCGGCCTATAAACGTCACAGGTAGGGTTGCCAGTTGCCACCCGTACTCTAAAATAGAGTATTGTCCTCTTTTTCATGTCGGCGTACTATACAATCTATGTCACCAATAAAGCACGCTAAAATACTCTATTTACGTAAAAGACAAATATTTGTTAAATGTCGAAGCACGCTTAAATACTCTATTTACGTAAAAGACAAATATTTGTTAAATGTCGCAAAGTGCAACAAAAATACGTTTTTAAGGGCAAATAAATGAATACTCTTTTTTATGCTAAGTACTTTATTTTTATTCAAACAAAATGAAAAAAAAATACTTTATTCGTCCTAAAAAATGCTGGCAACCCTAGTCATAGGCCTTCTCACATCATAGACAACAACACGTGGGGAGGTTGGGGCCACAACCTACCATGTTGGCCCAATGTGGGTTGGTGGGTTTTAATTGTCTATGGTTTTAACGACTGCCACAAAACTAACAGCAAACAAAATTTATTCAGGCTGAAAATTAAGTTAGTGCTTATAGCTGCCGAGTCTAGAAATATATTCTCGCACACTAAAAGAGTAAATGTTCATCGCACCAAACATTTACTATTTTGTGGTGTTCATTTATATATGAGCCAAATAATTATAATATCCATTATTATAAGCCTCGCTTGTCCCTCTGAAACATGGTAATTTAAACAAGATAGAAAAGTCAACATAAATTACTTTTACTCAAACGGCCCCGTATATCGCACATTGGTTTTTAATATAATATTAGTGTTGCCATACATAGTTGTGGTTTAAGTCCAAACAATTATATGAATAATGGTATTGCAACAACCATTTGATGTCTTTACAGATAGATTCTAGACAGTTTCCAGTGACGAAACACTTCAACAAAAACACTTATAGCGACTATTTAAAAGAGGCTTACAAGAAAGCAGTCAAGATACACACCAGGCTGCCTGAAGGAGGTATACTTATCTTCGTGACTGGTCAGCAAGAGGTAAATTTTAATCGAAAAATCATGGAGCTTTTGTTTTAATACTAGCGGCCGCTCGCGGTTTTACCCACGTGGTTTCCGTTCCCGTGGGAATATCGGGATAAAAAGTATCCTATGTGTTAATCCGGGTTATAAACTATCTGTATGCCGAATTTCATCCAAATCCTTCAGTAGTTTTTACGTGAAAGAGTAACAAACATCCATCCATACTTACAAACTTTCGCGTTTATAATATTAGTATGATGCATGTAAATATTAAAAGAAAGAACTAATTAAACTCATTACAATTTGTTTACCGTTACAAATGTTACAATGTACTTATTTAAACATAATTGTTTCAGGTCCGATATTTGGTTCGTAAACTGAAAGCAGCCTTCCCGTACCGGAAAGACATGGACTATTCGAAGTTGATCACCAGGAAGAAACCGGTCGCCGACGCTGACGCAGCATTGGATTCGGAGCCGGAGGATATCGAGTCGGACGATGATGAGGTAACTCATAATAAAATAGCATTTGTTTTCTTAAATAATGCCTTGGTCAGCCGCTAGAGCCGTGTGTGTCGTAAAAGGCGACTAACGGATTAAAGACTGCACTTACATCCAACAGAATAGAGCGGCGATGGGTTCACCGCCTATCACGCTGAGCACATGTGCAGTTGTAATTTAGTGAAACGTGGACTATGGCAGTGGACTGCTTCTGTAGTCCTCATTAGTTAATATGTGAATATAGTATTAATATGTGCAATGACTTTAGAGTCTACTTTTACTTGAACTCTAAACATGTTGACGGTGTTTGTCAAAATATATTATACTTAAATCTTGTGGCATTAAGCTTAGTTTTCCATATTGGCCTACTTCCATATTTAAGACCACTTGTGTTGCTTCGAGTAATACTTGATATGTGTTGCTGATTTATACATTTTAATAAAGCTGTGGATAGAATGCCAGAAGCGGCATTCTAGTACGATGCCGTAATTACGGCATCCTAGTATAAAGTGTAGGCAGTGTATAGAGTGCCACAAGCGGCAACATAGTACGATCGGTTACGATGCTGTAATTACGGCATCTTAGTATAAAGTGTATAGTGTGCCACAAGCAGCATTTTATCTCAATCGGTTCGGGAACCGTAACATATTTTTTATTTGCCATAATGTTCAAAAGCCATAATATTCAAAACATATTTTTGCAAATAATAATAAAAATGACATGGAATATTATAAATAGTGAAACAGGAAAGGTCAAAAGTCGTAATAATGAGTATAATTTAAATTGTGATAATAACTTTGACTTGTAACCTTGACTTCTAATGCTGATGTTGCTGCAGCATTTGAGAGGTTTTTTACTGACATTCCAGTTTCAACTACAAAAGCCTTAATTTCCTCCCCCACTGTAGCTGAATCTGTTTTGAAGGAGAATGTTAAAGATTGTGTAAGTAATTTTAGCTTTCAAAAAATGTGTGTTATAGATATAATAAAAACATTTAACACTCTCAATAAAAAGAAAACTGCTGATCTGTGGGGTAATTCCGTGGACGTCGCTAAATCTGTAATTATGACAATAGCTCCAGTTTTAGCTTGTATATTTAATGAATACATTGACTGTGGTGTTTATCCTGACCTCATGAAATATAGTAAAATAATTCCATTATTTAAATCAGGCAGCACTTCTGACCCCTCTAATTTTAGACCTATTTCTGTGCTACCCACATTTAGTAAAATTTTTGAAAAGTTTACGCTAGACCAAATGCCAATTCATTTTTATAGAAATAAACTTTTCCATTGTAAACAGTATGGTTTTACTAGGGGTCGCTCTACAACTGACGCCGGTGTTGAGCTTTTAATCCAAATATTTGATATCTGGGAGGAATCACAGGATGCCTTAATGGTATTTTGTGATTTATCCAAGGCTTTTGATTGTGTTTTACATGAAACTCTGGTCTGGAAGCTTAACCACTATGGAATTAGGGATGCTTCTTTGAGCCTTCTAATCTCATACTTGAGTAACAGGATTCAAAAGGTCGACATTAATGGTAAAAGATCTCCGGGATCAGTGGTTAAAATGGGAGTTCCGCAGGGTTCAATACTTGGTCCATTCTTGTTTTTGGTTTATATTAATGACTTACCTTATTTTGTAAAAGACAGTCATGAGATGTAGTCCGGTCGTGGGACATTAAATTCCTTACAGAAGTTTTGATAATTCTAAAACTTTTCGTTTTTGCTGAGTGGATAGAGTATGTGGATTGTAAGCTACTTTTAAAAAGTTAGAACTTTTTTGACTGTGCTTTAGGTATGGTTTAGGTATTTCATAATATTTCGTGTATAGTAATGTATATAATATTAAAGTTTGAAATGTTGAGTGTTTTATAATAAGAACTATCTTATCTTTGTGTTGTAAAAAGTTTAGAAACATAATATATGTGGAACTATGAAAATCACAAAATCACACTTTTTGTCTTTGAATAAAATTTTAAAATTTATGAAATAATATTTAAGACTTTCAGTGGTTAGTGGTATACATGTTGAACAAAGTTTAGAAAGTTAAGTGGTGTGCTTCTTTGGTCATTTCATTTTTCTTTCGTAACACACGCAATTATAAATTAAAATTGACAGTATCGCTCATACATGTCCTTTGTAATACTATTTTATACCACACAAAAAATTAGAAACATACATACAGTGCATTTTGTTTAAATCACGAATAAAATATTTCGCTAACGTACGTTTCTTTATGCGGACGCGGGCGGCTGCGGGCGCGGCGCGGCGGTGGCGGCGGGCAGGCGCGGGGGTGGGGGCATACCTACCTACACTCTATATGACTGATAATCCACTCGTCACGTCAGACGAGTGGAATAGTGGATACATGGCGAACATAATACAAGAAGACGTAATGCAGAAAAGTAAACTAAGTAGGTACCTTAGGGTGGATTCGAACAAACTGGAATAAGGTCTTATACCTAGATTAAACGCCGAGTTTGTATAGACTAATCTCGAAGTAAGTCCTATTCCAGTTTGGTAGAATCCAGCCTTAGCCTACTTACTTTACATCTTATCTGACAACAAAACATTATTTAATGACAAGTTTTGAGTAGTTAAGTACAGATCGCGCAATTCTTCTTACAGATAAGAATATTCTACAATTATCCGAATTGGATGAATGGGATGAAAACGTACGTAACGTAAACGGATGAGTATGTAACATATTCTTAATTAAAAATAAAAACTGCAAATGATTAAGTACTTATCTGTTTATTTTTCATTTTGGTTAATCAATCTATCATCCTGTCATGTTCACAAATCACAATAATAGGAAAGTAATTTTTAAGATGGTACAATAGGCTATAAAATTGCGTATCTAGCTAGGGCCACATCATACGATTAAAGTTTTTTCCACAACCCTTACGTGTTTTTTTGACAATTAATCAATTAAGAGCTTTAGGTAAGTATGCAAAAGTATTTCCTAAATTATAGTATGGTAAGAAGGTACTCTTTATATCACTAAATCATTCATCACTACCTAGGTACCTACTAATTATAAAACACAGTCCCCCCGCGTCTGTATGTCTACATAAGTACGTAGGTACCTATTTACTTAATTAAGTATTATAATATCAATTCTACTAGTCACCTTCAATTATTAAGTACCTACCGATATTATTACAATTTACAAGTACCTAACTAGGTTGGTAGTTACTAGGGCTTGCTCCCAGGAATTCCTGGTATTTCCCGGGAAATTGACTTTTTACGCAGTACCGGTACTGAGAATTTGTTTCCCGGGAAATTCGGTACTTTTACGCAATTAATTACCGCAAACGCGGAGCCTAATTACGCCAATATTAGGCTCCGCGTTTGCGGTAGTCGTTACCGGTAACCTCGGCCTATGCTCTTAGTTGCAAACCATACAAATTTCGTAGCGTTACCAAATTTTTGTCTCCACAGTTCTCAACCGTAACGTCACCGGTACTTTTTCTAAGGAAAAAATTGTATCTAATGTACCCGTACCCTACACCCTACGGTTTCATCGTCATCGCACTCCAATGATTTGATAATTCCATTTAAATAATTTCTTTTTTGTTTGCTAATTTAGCTTTACCTTCCAAATGACCTCGAAACTGAACGTCACTCGAAACATCGACGACAAGGATTCCAATAGTCGGATTGGTATCAAGGGAGAGCTCCCTCAAAAGTTCAGAGGTACGACTAAGGGATGTTTTTTCGCGGTAAATGCGCGAACTTGTGTTTTGGAGGGGTTACAGTGGACTAAGTTATGTCGGCCCCAATTCAAGACATGACTTAACATGTTCTTGGTGACTTGTCAGTCACAAGTTTATTCCGGCTCTCGATGACGCTTTCCCGAGAAATATTAGCTCGTCCAGTGTAGAGCGTTACTCCCTTACTGACAATCGCGTAGCAATGAATGCTGTTGTTATGCAACGTGTCATTGATATGCAGAAGAAACAGAGTATGGGCTAACACACACCCCTGTGGGACTCCAGACTCCAGCATTTAAGGGGGTTCATGTCAGAGCACGAACCATCGACTACGATGCTGATGCTACGCCCAGAAAGAAAGCTGGCCACCCACGATCACAATTACTCATGAAGCCAGTATGATGAAAGTTTAGAGAGAAAGAGCCCTGTGCTATACCATGTCAAAGGCTTTCGCTACGTCCAAGCTAACTGCCAGTGCCTCCCCTTTACTCTCGACAGCCTCCGCTCATCGGTGAGTAAGGTACACTAAAAGATCACCAGCCGAACGACCGCGACGAAAACCATACTAGCGATCGCTTAGTAGTTAGTTTTATTTTAGGTACCTTAAGAGCTGGCGGTTTGTAATGGACTCCATTACTTTGGAGAGCAAAGAGGTGATGGCTATTGGCCTGTAGTTGGACGGATCTGAGCGATCGATTTTTTTTGAGAATCGGGTGGACAAGGGCTGTCTTCCAAGAGCTCGGGACAACGCCAGTAGTGTAAGAGAGCTGGAAAACGCGCGTTAGAACCAGCGCCAACTCATGGGAGGAACTGCACCAGGCCCACTCGACTTATGGATATCAAGGAAAAAAAGAGCCTTACGAACTGACCTTTGTAGGAACCGGACGTTTGGCATTGAACAAGCGCAATGCGGTATGGTTGGTGGAGAGTTTTTCCCATCGTCTAAGGTCGAGTTTGCTGCGAAAAGAGTGCCCAAGAGATCGGCTTTCTCCTTTGCAATATGGGTCAGGCAGTCATCGGTCTTGTGCAAGGGTGGTAGGGACGGCTGATAAAAATTCCCTAAGATAGCTTTGGCGAGAGACCGGAACGCACGCGTACCCGAAGGAAGACGCACTAGCCTCTCGCCAATTCCACTTATGAATGATGACTTCGCCTTGGCAATGTCCTTCTTAAAGGACCCGGCGGCAAAGTTGTACCTCTTTCTGAGCGCACTGGTGTTTGGATCCTTTGATGACACCGCATTAGCCCAGGCCATGTAATGTTGTCACTTTTGGCGAGACACCATTTTGCAGCAACGACCAAACAATGGTTGAGACCTGCCGCCAATGGGAACCACAGAGTTTGGATTGAAAAGTTTCATTCCCTGCAGTATCACATCAACGATAAAGTCGGCGGCGACATCAAGATCATCCAGTGAGAAGCAAACTCGTAGTAGGACGCAAAGAAATTCCCATCGCATCCCCAGTCCGCTAACCTATAATGCCAGACTCGACGTTTTTGAAATTTCTGTGAAAGGCACAGTGCTACGAATCAGACAGTGGTCTGATGAGCCTAGTGGTGCATCAATAGAAACTTGATAGCCGTCTGGGTGAGAGGTCAGCAGAAGGTCCAATAAGAAAGGTGCATGGCCCTCCACATCTGGAATCCACGTAGGCTCTGTTACCAATTGGGACAGACTGTAGGCCAAAGCGAAGTCATGAACGACTCTACCCGCGTGGTCAGTTTTGAGTGAACCAAGCCATTCGACGTGGTGGACATTGCAGTCTCCCAATACCACAATCTCGGCCGAGGGCATCCGTTGGAGAATGGTCTGTCGCCGTTTGAACGGTCTCGGTTTGGACGAATTTATATTATTTACTCACCTTAAAACACTCATGATAAAAATCCATTGTATATAGATCTTTTAAATTTTAAACATTCTACTCGGATGACCTCTAACCAATTCCATTCGACAAAGTGATGCCACAGCTAGTATAGCAATTAGCAAAACAATTTTTTTATTATAAAAATTTTGTGTAATATTTTGATTTGCTCATTGATCCATTAATCAAACGTAAGTTACATCTGGGTTAAAAATTCAGTACCAAAAAGTACCGGAAATTCCCGGTATTCCCGGTACCATAGTTAGCGCAGTACCGGGAATCCTGTTTTCTCCACATTACCAGGACTGCAAGCTCTAGTAGTTACTTACTTAATGGAGTAACTGCTAATACTATTCTACGTTTCATAACATACTATGTAACATATACATACGTCTTCTTTGGCACAAGTCTAAATTCCATTTCGGTATTAAACGCTAGTGTTTATACGTTCTGCTCAAGGTCACCAGCGCTCGAGCTCTCACGTACACGGAGTGTCACTGGTGGTGCAAATAAACATGTATAGGTCGCACAGTAATATATATTATATTACCGTTTAGGTAGTCTGATGTGGCGTTGACTGTACTGGCATACCTAGCCTAGGATTATTTGAAATGGTAATTTGTTCACATTTAAGTACACATTATAAACACCATAATTTGTAATAAATTAAGTAAGTATTCAGATTAATTATTATTTAAAAGAAGGCAACCCAAAAGTCATTAGAAGAGATAAGAGTACGCGATAGAAAGAGAGGCAACTTCTAGGTAAATTTAACTGTAGATAAGGGAGCGGTGTGCGACTTGAATTGCATTTTATTGTGTCTTAGCAAGAGTCGCTATTTATTTAAATGACTTTGCGGAGTGAATCTTCTGTACTTGTACTATTATGTAAGTATTCTATGGTATTATGCACAGATAAGGGGCAGGGGCAAATAAGATAATATCGTCGGCTTACTGCAAGAAATCATTAAAGAGCAGTAATTAAGTAAGTAGCAGCAATAGCTACAAAAATTACAATGTGTCCTAATAGAAATAAATCAACTTGTGACGGGTTGAAACAAATAATACTGCTTTTGGCGGTGTGACCAGTTAGAACAAAATTTTGGTGTAACGAGTTGATGCCCAAATCCACCTGCCCACGTCCTGCATGCCCAATCGCGTATTTAGGGTGGATTCGACCAAACTGGAATAAGACTTACTCCGAGATTAGTCAATACAAATTCGGCGTTTAATCTAGGTATAAGACCTTATTCCAGTTTGGTAGAATCCACCCTTAGTGAAATATTTTATTCGTGATTAAAACAAAATGCACTGTATGTATATTTCTATTTTTTGTGTGGTATAAAAAAGCATTACAAAGGCCATGATGAGCGATTCTGTAAATTTTAATTTATTATTGCGTGTTTAAGGTTTCATCCCATTCATCCAATTCGGATGATTGTAGTATAATCTTATCTGAAAGAAGAATTGCGCGATCTGTAAGTACTAACTACTCAAAACTTGTCATTTAATAATGTTTTTATTGATATCATCTAAGATGTAAAGTAAGTAGGTTAAGGTACTTAGTTTACTTTTTCTGCATTACGTCTTCTTGTATTATGTTCGCCATGTATCCACTCGTCTGACGTGACGATTGGATTATCAGTCATATAGAGTGTAGGTAGGTATGCCCCCACCCCCGCGCCTGCCCGCCGCCACAGCCACGCCGCGCCCGCAGCCGGCCGCGTCCGCATAAAGAAATGTACGCTAGCGAAATATTTTTATCGTGATTTAAACAAAATGCACTGTATGTATGTTTCTAATTTTTTGTGTGGTATAAAATAGTATTACAAAGGACATGTATGAGCGATTCTGTCAATTTTAATTTATTATTGCGTGTGCTACGAAAGAAAAATGAAATGATCAAAGAAGCACACCACTTAACTTTCTAAACTTTGTTCAACATGTATACCACTAACCACTGAAAGTCTTAAATATTATTTCATAAATTTTAAAATTTTATTCAAAGACAAAAAGAGTGATTTTGTGATTTTCATAGTTCCACATATATTATGTTTCTAAACTTTTTACAACACAAAGATAAGATAGTTCTTATTATGAAACACTCAACATATCAAACTTTAATATTATATACATTACGTTACACAAAATATTATGAAATACCTAAACCATACCTAAAGCACAGTCATAAAACTTCTAACTTTTTAAAAGTAGCTCACAATCCACATACTCTATCCACTCAGTAAAAACGAAAAGTTTTAGAATTATCGTAAGTAATTTTTGTCCGGCTACGCGACTAATGGTATTGTTTGCTGATGATACTTCACTTTTGTTCAAAGTTAAACGACGACACCCAAATGATGACGATGTGAATAATGCGGTCTCAAAGATTGTTCACTGGTTTAGTGTTAATAACTTGCTATTAAACGAGGGAAAAATCAAATGTGTAAGATTTGTATTGCCTAATGTTAAGCAGGTAATAACTAGTGTACAAATTAAAGATAAGAATGTGAATTCTGTGGACACCACTGTGTTTCTAGGCATCACGTTGGATGCCAAGCTTCAGTGGGGCCCACATATAGCTAAATTGTCGAATAGACTTAGCTCTGCGGCTTATGCAGTAATAAAGATCCGTCAGTTAACTGACGTTGATACATCTAGATTAGTTTATTTCAGTTACTTTCATAATGTAATGTCGTACGGCATTTTACTGTGGGGAAATGCTGCCGACATTTAAACTATCTTTGTGCTGCAGAAGAGGGCTATTCGAGCAATATATAACCTACAGGCTGGTGACTCTCTCAGAGAGAGATTTAAGGATATAAGTATAATGACAGTTGCATCACAATACATTTATGAAAATCTGATGTATGTTCATAAAAATATTGAAATGTTTTCAAAAAACAGTGATATTCACAAATTAAACACTAGAAGTAAGAACAAATTAGCATTACCTTATACTAGGCTCCATAAAATATAATTATTTTAAGGGTCGGGTCTGTGTGTACGATTATACAATAAAGTACCAAATGATATTCAGAAATTAGATCTTGATAAATTTAAAATCAAAATCAAAGAAAAGCTTTATAAAAAAGCTTATTATAAAGTGTCAGCTTATACAGAAGACAAAACAGCTTGGGTCTGAAATGCTCCAAGTACTCCAACAGCTATTTCTAATTATCTATTTAATTTATATAGAGAACCATATTTAATTAAACTATTTACATTCTAATTCATATTTTGTATTTTGTGACCTGGTAACGACATATAATATATATATTTTTTGTAAATGTCGTTGCTTCTGTGCGCTGTGGTTTCTTGCACCCGTTCCTTGCCACAGTTAAAAAATGATGTCCTGAATGGGTGGTAGGTTAAAAAATATTTGGACGTACCACTGTGGACTGGACTACCAAGTGCCACTTGTGGCACTGTATACACTTCCTTTTAATAACCGAAACCTCTCTAAAGGTGGAGAAAGAGATAAAGCGAGCTAGAAAGGCGAGACGGAAAGCCAAGTTAAAGTCGAAGACATTGCCCAAAATCAATCTCGATGACTACGATATGCCCGATGACGACGGGCAAGCAGATCTGGTTGACGCTGACGATGACAGCGAAGGTCACCTTAGTGATTCAGGTATGTTAAACGTTATGTTATCTTATCCTATCTTAGTGGGGCCTGCCGAGGTCTCCATCTCGAAGCAGAACGTCGACCCATTGGGATCTTTTGTGCAACCTCGTCCTATCACTATGCCTCCTCAGGGAAAGTGAAAAATCTTTTGGTTTGGGGTAGGCCGATCTCAAGAGATTCATTCTTTCTTTCTGTTCAGATAGAACAAGTGAATTTGTTAGTTACTGTTATATAAATTAGGTTCATTTCCTTACAATTTTTTTTATATTTTGTGATTTTCTAACAATTCAGTAGTAGCATGACAATACCAACTTACATGATTTACGCTGACGCAATTTAATTATACACCTACACAGATACGGAAGAAGATGGCCTAGCGCCGGCCATAAAATCTTGCCGCCAACCCCTTTGGGCGCTCCCTCTATACTCTATGCTCAGTTCCGCGAAACAAGCCCGAGTTTTCGCGGCCGCACCGCCAGGGGCGCGGCTGTGCGTCGTCAGTACTGATGTAGCGGAGACCTCGCTTACCATACCGGCTATCAAGTATGTCGTGGACACTGGGAAGAAGAAGATGAGGTTGGTATTCTATTTTAAAGAGTTTAACCGTTTCTCTTAGAATATAATGAGTTGTATACAATACCTCGTAATAAAACAATTTGTGGAACCCAAATTTTCCTGTGATAACCATGCAGATTTTGAAAGGTCAGTTTAAAACCATACTATGGTAATCACCGTCAATCAATCGCAAATCGCTGATGGTCGTCCTAGATCACCCTAGCAGAAATCACCCTACTCGCCTTTTACGACACCTGCAGACAGAAAAAGAAGACACGGGAAGACATGGTTATTAGTATTATTTTTATAGTATAATAAAAGCGTTTATTTGTCTTTCACTGATACAAAGTATTACTTGACTAAAATTAAATTACTAATAATATTTAAAATTAACAGCAGTGAAAAGACAAAATGGTATATGACTCAGTGATTGCGGAGAGTCCACAACCCCTGCTATTTATACCCTTTCCCAAACATTTTAATAGATTGATTTTTAACATCGAGTAGATTAAGTTAATTTATGCTATTAAATATAGCCACTATGACACACAGCTCATATCTAACTAGGAATGTAGTCACCAAAAGTTTCAATTTTGATCTGTCTTAAGCGCAATACACACCACAACCGCTGACCCGCGGCTATACGTTGTACGACTTGCATTGAGTTATAATATGCCGTCAACTAGCCCGCCGTCAAAAAGTCTGCGGGTCGGCGGCTTTAGTGTATATTGCGCTTAAAACAACGTAACGTTTCCCAGAGTATACGACCACATAACGGGCGCGAGTGCATGGCGAGTCGTATGGACGTCACAAGCAAGCGCAGAACAGAGGGCGGGAAGGGCGGGGCGAGTAGGCGCAGGCCACGCCTACCGCGTGTACAGTAGTGCGGTGTTCCAACACGAATGCGCGCCTCATTATACGCCGGATTTGTGCCGGCGGCCGGTCGATGATCTGCTGCTTACTATGAGGTGTATGGGCATTGATAAGGTTAGTAAGTGTTGTCACTCTAAAGTAACTTGTCGTCACACTCAAACGCCTTGGAATCTAGTAAAATAATTAAGTAAAAGAATCTAGTAAGTAAAATAATGTAGTAAAAGAACCTAGTGAAGTACGGCGATAAGGTTAGTGATTGTTCGATGTTGATTAAGAATCTACAAAACTAAAGGCACTAATGCCAGTCTGTGGAAAACCTGGGATTGTTTGACAAGTACGGCTAAATGGAATTGTAGCGGTGGTCAGGGCGGGGCGTCGCAGGCCACGCCCACCGCTTGTACAGTGTTCCAACACGAATGCGCGCCTCATTATACGCCGGATTTGTGCCGGTCGGTGGCCGGTCGATGATCTGCTGATCACTATGCGGTGCATGAGCATCGACAAGGAAAACCAACCACCTCTAATTTTTAGGTATCTTCTAAGTCGAGCTAGGTGACAGTTTTACTTCGGAAACCGTCACCTTAAAATTGTGTAGGGGTCATCTACTCAACTTAGTAGACGTCAGTGAAAATGGACATAAGTGTTTCTTTCACTTTAGAGCATCCCTAGGGACAATTTATTTTTTTATTTTCCTCTTTTTATATATATATATATATATATTAATTTATTTACCTCTATAATTTGCTTCTTACAATGCGGTGCTTACAAATAATTTATAGAATTAGTGTGGTCCTCACAAGTACACTAGCATAAGTCCAAGACACATACTCGATATCGTAGAGTACGAGTGTTTCTTCCACTCTAGAGAATAAAATTATCATATCATCATCAGCCTATGGATCTACTGCCCTTTACACCGAAACACTTAATTGCTGCTTAGCAAAATACACCGGAGACCCTCCTCCCCCCCCCCCTCTCCCTCACCATTCCTATTCCTTCCTTAAACCTATTCCTTCCTTAAAGGCCGGCAACGCGTCTGCGATTTCTCTGGTTTTGCGGATGTCCATGGGCGGCGGTGATTACTCTCCATCAGGTGACCCGCCTGCTCGTTTTGTTTATTCAACTTTGGCTACAATAATTGAGCACTTTCAGAAAGTCCCTACGCCATTGATCGTGAATGTATAGGGCATGTAAGACCTAGTACTGAGAAGAGCTGCCAAAAAACTAAGCAAAGGGCAGTTATAAGCTGTTGTAAAACCAGACACAATATAAATTAAATTGTAGGAACTCTTTAAGAGAGAACGCGGCAAACAAAGAGTTAAGTATAGATATTTAGGCAACATCTTTATTTGTTATTTGACTGTAAATCTTTCAACTAGCAAATAAATATATAAATCCATTCGGGTTCTTGGCAGAATACTACAGGTTGATTAACAACAAAAAAAAATGTTCAGGTTGTGAACTTCCCATTCCCGACTGCGCCGGACAGGCTGCAACTGCGCTTGGCGGAGAAACGCTTGGAGACGCTCGGAATACTGGAGAAAGTGGAATCGACGAATAAGAAGAGGGACGAAGAGGATGTAAGTTTGGTGCATTTGTATATACATTTTTTTAAAATACAAATTTATAATGTGGAAACAGTGTGCGAGATATTCCTTCTATTAATTTGTGTGTGCACCTGTACCATTTTCGGTTTTTTGACAATCTGTCCTTTTGAGAATCTGTCTTTTTGAGAATCTGTCCTTATGAGAATGACCCCTTAAATCTACCACAAAGTGTTAAATTTTTTCAATACATTTTGAACTTTGTCACTATGATTATTTTTATGAAAATCGTGATTTTTACCATGTTTGAGTTACTGTTGTTGTTTTTGTTTCATAAAAATAATTGTAGTGACCATGAAAGTTTAACATGTTATTTTGTCACTATGGTTTAAATATCAGTATAGATTGGAGAATTGTGATATTTTTGGATAGGATCTGCAGGCGTACATTGATTTTAGACTATTATCCCCGAAGGGTTAGTCAGAGACTAGGCAATGAGGACCGCAGAAGCAGTCCACTGCTATAGTCCACGGCACACCAAATTACAACTGCATGTGTTCAGCGTGATAGGTGGCAAGCCCATCGCCGTTGTAAGCTGTTGGATGTATATCTTTAGTCCGTTAGTCGTCTTTTACGACACCCAAGGGAAGAGAGGGGTTGGTAGTGTACGGCTCACAGCTTGATGCTATTTTTAGTTTCGAGATATAAACACAGTATTAGTTAAGAGGGTATTTTAAACTTTCTATAGTGGACTTGAATCGCAATAACTCAGTTAAATAAACGTTTTTTAATATATTTTCAACAAACTATTTAGATCCTTGTATTTTACTTTAGCATGCAAAGTTTCATTAAAATTAGCTTATTGGTTTATAAAAATTTCAACTTGGAAGTTTGTATGGGAAACCGAAATGCGTAAACCCTCTTAAAGCTAAATAAAGTTTTCTGGGGAACGACCATTAATAAAGTCATACCTACAATTGATGAAGACATCACGCATGCTAAATGCGGGGTAGGATGACAAGAAAAAAACGTATGAAGCAAAAAACTTATACCTTAGATCTGAAAGTCCTGGATTTAATTCTCAGGTCTGGAAAACTGTTTCGATGAATACGCTGGGCTTGTAATCAATAACCTGTATTCAACCAGCCAATCTCCATTAATTGTTGCGATGACTTGATTTTAATGACAAAGCCCTTTGCCAGCCAGTGGGACTAGTCATAATGTAGTTAACTTTTGTTGAAAAAAAATAATATTTTTTATGTTTTTATTCGTGCTTGTCTGCGATCAGTCCCAGAACTATGAACAGACTTGTTCATGGTGCCCCTAGCAGTCGGATGGTACTCCTCAGCGGGAGGTTCCCTCATTCTTCAAAACAATAAAAATAAATCTATATTTTAATGTGATACAGTCGCTGAGAGTGACCCCGTTGGGTAAGGCGGTGTCAGCATTCCCTCTCCTGCCGAGGTATGGCAAGATGTTGGCGCTCAGCCACCAGCACAACCTGCTGCCCTATACCATCGCTCTGGTCTCTGCTCTCTCGGTGCAAGAGGTAAGTTTATTAAAAGTAAAGTCTAAAAATGTATTTTTTAACCTTTTGTTTCCCACTGCTGGGCAAAGGTCTAGATGGTGACAATATATATTATATTATAAAATGATAAAAGATCCATATATAATCGAGGAACTTCTCGGTCGATTATTACCTTTTTTGCGATACTTTAAATTTTTAAAAGTTTAAGTTTTTGAGTGACATGTGAATCAGCCATCGATCGCTTCGCTCAACCATGTTTTAGGGAACGTAACGACCCGACGCACATGCCACCACCGCAGAGACCGTAAGTACCGTAGGCCCATCTCTCCCCTCTCCCCCCACTATCCCTATTTTTTTTTTATAACGACTCGTCATAGTGACTGCATCCTGCCTGATGGTAAGCAGCCGATGCAGTTCAAAATAATGAGAGTGCTCCCCACCGTGGAATAAGCACGATAACGAGCGCACCCATTCATGACGGCCTGCATAAATGCCGTTTCACGTCCCGCTTAAAAGACCAGGGACTGTAGGAGCTGGGAAACACATGCGCCGGCAAAGATTCCAAAGCCGAATGGTCTTACAGAGGAACGACTTGCCAAATTTTTTGGTACGAGTACTGATAGTCTGTACAGTATGATGGTGGTTCCTAAGACCAGCACGTGTAGTCCGGGAGAGGAAAGGAGAGGGCGGGATAAGATCAAAAAATTCTTCAGAACACTCTCTGTAGTAGTTCCGGTAGAAGACACTGAGAGAAGCAATGTCTCTACGCAGCTGGAGGTCCTCAAGGGAGGCGGTAACCTCAGCATCTCCAATAATGCGTACCGCTCGCCTTTGCAGTCTATCAAGTGCATCGAGGAGGTATTTAGCGGAGCCGTCCCATAGATGGGAACAATACTCCACACTCGATCGCACCTGAGTTTTGTACAGCAAACAGCGCTGCTCGGGAGTGAAAGACCGCCTCACCTTATTGAGAATACCCAACTTACGGGAGGCAGTTAAAATAGCACTCTCGATGTAGTATTTTGGATTCAGTTCCTGGCCGATGCCCATGCCAAGAATGCTGAGGTTCACCGAAATGGGTAGCATTTTGCTAGCATTAAACTCGACCAGGTTTTTAGATCCCCACTTAGAGACACGATCGAGAGTCGGGTTCAGTTTGGCAACCAGTTCTTGCCTTTTCACCATGATATCGGCTTGCTTTGCCGCAGGATGTCCCAAGTACCGCTCATGCACCGTACCGTCATCCGCATAACAATGAATATTGCCCAAGGACAACATGTCATTAATATGCAGAAAAAATAGAGTAGGTGAGAGCACAGAACCCTGCGGCACTCCGGCATTGACTTGTAGAACGCGGAGGAACTACCCTCACAAAGGACACGAATCCTCCGCCCTTCTAGAAAGTCTGCATTCTATTCTTTCCTCAAAGGTCTACTCCTTCCTCTAGGCCGGTAACGCATCTGCGACTTCTCTGGCTCTGAGTGGCACCCATGGACACTCCATGGGTGGCGGTGATTACTTACTATCAGATTACCCGCCTGCTGGTTTGCCTCTTATTTACATAGAAAAAAATCCAATATTCAGATATGTAGGAGCTATTTCACTTATAAGCGTTGTAATGTAAAGGACCTATGTGAAAGCTCTAACAGCCCCCTTACTCTTTAAGCCGATCCCGATCGATTGAGATTGGTATTGTGAAGTTTCGTACTCTTAAGTTACGACACAAGTGTTATTTGGATTCATATTGCGCGGATATTGAGTGAACTAAATGCAAAACTCAATGCCATTTAGTTCACCAAATATATATCCAAAATAGCGCTGGTGTCGTAACTCAAAAGTACAAAACTTGACAATACCAATCTCAATCGATCAGGGTCGGTTACAAGAGTATGGGGGCTGATCACTTTTTCACTATTGTGTTTGTCATCTCAATTAGGTGATGACCGGTAAACCGGACAGCTGGCCATCATCCGGCAACACCCTGCTGCTGGGCGACCCGGGCGTGCTGCTGCGGGTGGTCGGCGCGTCCGAGTACGCGCACCTCAAGGGAGAGGAAGACCTGTTCTGTGCCAAATACGGGTTAAGGGAGAAGGTATGTGTAAAGTGGTGCCTTAATACATAGAAGGAAGTTCAAATTTCGCGCGAGAACGGGTTGGTCACGTAACATTTAGCCCTGTGACATCACTCCACAATAAACAAACAAAGGAGAACAGACACTTTCCATAGTAAAAATGCTTAATTTGTATACAATAGAATTTGGTCATAAAGCAAAGCTAATATTATTTGCTACCTAAACCAAGTTTTGTTTTATTTTTATCGAATCGCGGATAAGAGTTATTTCATTATTAATATTTTTTAATATGGAAACAGCTTCAAAAACAGACATGTTATTTTAAAAATGTCTAACGTGGCTGCATAAACCATAATTCTTTTGCTTTTAAAAAAGAGAAATGTCAACAATCCCGTCACGTCATGTTTGATTTGACAGCTAGCGGCTGTCATTTGTCAACAACTCATTTGTTGACAGATATTGCCAGTTAAATAATAAAATAACAGATTAAAAATATAAAAAGTATTCAACTTAAGCATAAAACGCCGGGTCTCCTTTATCTTGAAACCCGACAGATATTTTTTGTTTATTTTGTGAAATGTGACGTCACACGAAGCTCAATCATGGCCGTCAGTGTTTCGGGTCTTGTAATCCACAGATAAAAAAATCGCAAATTAATTTTGTAAAAATAAAATATTTACAAATTATCTTAATAAAAAAAAACTATTGGATAATTATCGTTAAATTATAAAGTACCATATCCGACATATTTCATATGTTATTGTTACAACTGTCAAATAGCCAATTGAGCGCAAGCGAATATCGCCGAAAACTGGTCGACCGGGAACTGTACGGTCGGGGTCACCGTCGCTTTACCACTTTGCAGCGATTTTCGTATGAAGCGCACCGACCGCCCGGGTACGTGCCCGTACCAAATAGACGACGCGGTGTGCAAGGGATTTTGACCTTTAGACTGGTAAAGCGACGGAGTCCGCCATTGTAAATACATAGATTCACGACTATTATCGCCAAAGAGTTAAACCCTTGTCAAACATACAAGCGAACCGAACCGAACCGAAAACTTGGAGAAAGCGAACCGAAGCGGATACGTCAAACCAGGCGCAACGAACCGAACTCGTGGAGAATGCGAACCGAAGCTTCGGTCCGCATTCTATCCATGACGCGATTGTATCGATGGCAAACATGTATTTTTATAGTCATTGTGACGTGTATTATACATTATTGGTCGTTTTTTAATAAACTTTTCGGTATCTATTATGGCCACGTGTCGGAATACTTTGATTTTTTTTGTAAATAAATACAACCGTCACGCATCGCATTTGATTCGCGTCTCGCATTCGCATTTTGTTTGACGTCGTGCATACAAAACCAGTTAATACAACTATCTCGCTCACGCCTCGCTTCGCGCGCTCGCCTTGTGTTTGTCATGGCGTCACACGCCTTTCGGTTCGCCAAGGTATCGGCACGGATCGGTTCGCTTTCGCTTTTCTATGTGACCAGAACAAAACGATTCCATATTACGAAATGAAATCGCTTCGCCACGCTTTCGGTTCGCTGTCTGTTTGACAAGGGCTTTAGTCAGAGTCTAGGCAATGTGGACCGCAGAAGCAGTGCACTGCCATAGTCCACGTTACACCAAATTTCAACTGCACATGTGCTCAACACGGACGAGCAGCCCGCATTGTCATTTTGTACTGCTACAGTAATTCACCTACTGTTTGGCAATTATCATCATCATCATCATCAGCCTATAAATGTCCCACTGCTGGGCACAGGCCTCCCACGTGAACAATAGCACGTGGGGATATTGGGCCATAACTAGTGATGGGTAATCACCCGGGTAAAAACCCACGGGTAGGTTAAAACCCAGTTATCACCCATTTTCACCCAGTTGTAACCCATTTACGTGGGTGAAAACCAATTATGTTACATGTTGACGTACGGCCAGCAACGGGAGTGACGGGGATGCGCGGGACAGGGTGGACACGTAGTATCTGCATATATAAAAACTGAATTTAATGCAAAACTACCGCAAAGGCATCCTACGCATACCTTTTATATACCCGACGTTTCTTTCTACCCAATTGCTTCGGCCGTGATAAATCCCGTTTATGTATGTGTGCATAGTGTCTGCGCTCCGCGCAGATACCTCGCGTCTCCATTCCCCTCGCATTCGCATCTCATTCATCCTTAACATATAATTTTATCCGTGCGGCGACGGAGAAAGAATACTAATCGCCGCCCCTCTCCTCCATCCGATGGGTGTCGTAAGAAGCGTCTAACGGATTTTTTTCGAAACTTGATCTGCTCCACTGGTGGTAGGGCTTGACCAGTCTAGTTAGTGACCGGAAGGTGGGGTCCCGGCTACCATTCCCGGGGGGTTCGGGGGCCCTTCTGTTCGGCAGATTAATGAAACTCGTCTGTGGGCAGATCCCTGGGGAAACAGGCCAACACACTTTGACCATTCGCATCGCGGCATAATTTTCTCGATTCACGCCTCCTTCCTTCGACTCCTAAAATGACAGCGCCTACAACAAAACTGGTCCTACAGCGGTCCACACCCCCACCAAAACATTACCGTTTGAGGTGGATTTCACTAACATCCGTGAACTCCATGCAAACCTCAATGTCGTCCACCACCATTTTGAGACGGCCAGCAATGTTGTTCTTGACGGAGACGCAAATAATCTGCCCAGCTGACACCACCTACCTGAACTATTCCGGCTTTGTGCTTGAAGAAAAACCAAAACTAACCATGCTAATAGAACTGCCCACGCAATCGCTCTCACGATTCGATCCCAGACATAGTCGACCATGCGCCCTGCTTACTCGACCTTCTGCTGACGAGTCGTCCTGCTGGATACCGGTTGGAGGTCCAAGCAACTTTAGGTTCCTCGGATCACTACTTGATATCCAGCATAGCGCCCTTGGCATGGCTCCCGCCAACAGCGGTTTCGAAACGCCAGATTTGGCACTACGCGTCGGCAGACTGGGATGGTATGCTGGACTATTTTGCATCCGTCCCTTGGAGACAGCGCTGCTTCAGTGGGAAGGACCCGGCAGCTAGCGCCACTGCCGTTGCTGATGAGATAGTGTTAGAGATGGAATACTATATTTCACACTCCTATGTCATCAGCAAATTCAGACGCAACCACTGGTTCAATCGCGAGTGTGCTAGCGCTGTTGAGAGCAAACAGACGGCATACCGCGCTTGGATCAGAGCTAATGGGGATCCCGAAACTCGCTCACTGAAAGCAGCCTATAATAATGCCACCAAGTCCTGTAAATGGGCCTACATTAGGGCGGATGCCCAGCGCGTTGCATGCCGAGAACACTTGACGCGTCCTACGGGCAGTCGTAGTTACTGGCGTCTGGCGAAAACTGTGCAATCCAACTTCTGCCAACCCTCGCTGCCACCACTGAGATGTCCTGACGAAACTTTAGCCCACAAGCCGCAGGAAAAGGTCGATCTCCTGGTCAAACTCTTTGCAGCCCACTCTTGAATCAATCTAAAATTAAGTTATCGGTCAAGGTAGGTAAATATAAGCGATGTAAGTGCAACAACATGGTAGAAGGGTATTTGTGGTTCCACTGCATTAAGCAAAGTCGCGGTCCGAACTTTGACTGCAACTTGCACGTCTGTTGCCGTAGAGATTTGTTTTGTGCTCATAGCAATGTCCACAGCAAAAAAAGAAACAGACTCACTACAGAAAAGGCACCTAAACTGACATTTATTACATATAACTATAATTTATATGTAATATAAATTATAGTTATATGTAATAAATGTAATATGATAGGAATCAGAGGTGACAATTCTGAGGATTGTGCTTCATCACCACTAATTCAAATATCGGAAAATACCATGCCATTACACACTGTCAGTTCAGAACCGTCAACATCAAAAACGAATTATTCAGAATTGTATGAATAATGTATATTGTGAACAGCTACGATGATTACCTAAACTACCAAAACTTTAATTATGTTTACTCATATAATTTTGGAAATAAGAAAATAAATTTTGTAAAAAAAGAAACAAATGACTTGATTTGTGTTTGGACTTTCATTTTATGTTGCTTACTACTTCCTACCTTAAAATGTATACAATTATATTACGTTGTTCATTTTCACCCACCAAATTGGGTGATAATGGGTTAAAACCGGGTTAAAACCCAATTCACCCAGTTATAACCCAAATGGGTGGAATGGCTAATAACCCATTACCCATCTCTAGCCATAACCCACCGCGCTGGCCCAATGCGGGTTGGTTGGTTTTAACGACTGTCATCTTACGACAACAACCGGGACCAACGGCTTAACGTGCCTTCCGAAGCACGGAGGAGCTCGAGATGTTTTAAATTTGGTCACCCATCCAGCGACCCGGCATTGCGAAAGTTGCTAAGCGGGCAAGATCGCAAGCCGAACGCGCTAGCCGCTGCGCCATCGAGCTCCTACTCCAGCAAATATACTACTGCTCAATTATCTATTCAACTGTCGTAAAGTAACCGCCCTAACGTCAACAGCCTAATACATTCCCTTTTACACCTTAGGCGATAAAAGAGATACGCAAGCTCCGCAAACAGCTGACGTCAGAGATCAACCTCAGCATCGCCGGCGTGGAGGCAGCAGTGGACCCAGAGATGAAACCCCCAGATGACAACCAGGCAAGGCTGCTGAGGCAGTTGGTACTGAGTGGATTGGGAGACCAGGTCGGCAGGAAAATTGGCCTGGATGAGGTCAAACAAGGTAAATATGAACCAGGGAATGATAGAACGGAGAGATTATGGGACATAAGAGGAAGAAAGGAACATAGAGAAAAAGATATTTGATAGTGAGAGAGAAGTGAGAAAGGAAGAGGGAAAAAGGTGGAGGGATTGGGAGAGGAGAGAGGAGAGAAAAAAAGAGTGAGATATCTATCTCTAGTAAGAGAAATAAAAAGAGCTTTAGTAGACTACATAAGAATGAGGTCAAACAAAGTAAATAGGAAATATAGAGTCAGGGAGAAGAAGATAGGGGGGGAGGGAGAAGGGTGAGAGAGAGAAGATATGATAGGAGAGAGGAGGCATAAATGGAGAGGGAGAAAGAGAGCGGGTATAGGGAGAGAGAAGTAATATAGGAAGACGTTGATTGGGAGAGAGGAGGCATTAGTAGACCACATGAAAGCCTTAGATGGCATTTTATGGTGTTTAGTCGTTTTTTTTTCGTTTTAATTGCGCCCTCTAACCCTTGCTGGCCAAGCTGGGGGGACTGAGGCAGTTAGAGCTTAGCGGCTTGGGCGACCAAGTTAGCAGTTTGACCCCATCCAGGAATTTTACCTAGATGGGATCAAACAATGTAAACGAAGGCATACCCGAATGGGTTAAGAGTGCGCGAGAAAGAGAAAATTAGAAAAAGAGAAAGGGGTCAGTGAGAGTTAGTAAAAGTTAGTGAGTGTGAGAGAGTGAGTGAGCGTGAGAGGGAAATGAGGTGAGGGGGAAAATAGACAAGGCCTATTGTGGAGTCTAGCTAAACATTTCTTTGTATTCCTTAAGTGTTATTAGATAGATAGATAGATAAATTCTTTATTGCACATACATGTAGAACAATTTTACAATATAAAACTTAAATCTAGTATGAGCAAAGGCGGTCTTATCGCTGAAAGCGATCTCTTCCAGACAACCTTTGGTTTTAGGACCCAAGAAAGAGAAAGAGGAAGTGCGCAAGTACAATTAAACAGAATTACACGATAGTTAATTAATAAAAACAGGTATTATAAATATATTTTAAATTAGACGTACATATATATACAACGATATAAGTATCATACATACATACATACATATATATTAAATAAACTATTACATGTTACTAGCAGATGACTTAGCTAATAGATGCTTGTGTAGCATAGATTTGAAGATAGAAAGTGTCTTGGAGTGTCGGATTTCGTAGGGTAAGTTATTCCAAAGAAAAGTAGACTGGACTGTGAACGAATCCTTGAAATTACCTGACCGAGTAAAGGGAGCCTTTAGTACATTATCCGATTTTGACCTGAGACCACGGTTGTGATCCTCCCCTAGAAACCGGAAACATCCTTTAAGGTAGGAAGGAGTACGAGGATCATACAGTACGTTAAAAACGGGAGTGAGGATATGCTCCTCACGGCGCAACCTAATAGGTAGCCATTCAAGCCTATGCCTGTATTCAGACACATGGTCGAACTTACGCAAACCGAAGATAAACCTGACGCAGAGATTTTGAAGGCGTTGTAGCTTATTAAGCAAGTCCTCATTAAGATCAACAAGGCAGACATCGGCGTAGTCCAAGATCGATAGAAGGAGAGATTGCGCAAGTTCGACCTTGGTCTTCACAGGAAGCAAGTTCCTTCACTTCCTAAGCGAACCAGAGGCAGCAAACACCTTACGACTCATCTCTGCTACTTGTGGCCCAGCAGAGGGTACAGTCGAAAAGGACCCCTAGATTCTTTACAACATCGCAGTAGTTTATTGAGATACCGTCAAAGAAGAGCGAAGGGACAGATAAATTGTTTAACTTGGCTGTTTGTTTTGAGCCCCCGATGATGATAGCTTGCGACTTATTAGGATTGACCGTTAAGCCATGGGTTCGACTCCATTCAAGAATAGTCGCAAGGTCAGCGTTAAGGCTGGCGATCAACCTCTCAATATCATCAACGGGGGCCTGAGAATAAATTTGCAGGTCGTCGGCATACAGGTGAAATTGACAGGATAGGAGTGGTGTGAGAAAGTTAATAAAAATCGAAAACAGGAAAGGAGAAAGGACGCCGCCCTGGGGCACACCGGCTATGACGTCGCTAGCACTAGAAAGTTTGTCATCGGCGCGGACGAATTGCCGTCTGCCGAAAAGGTAACTACGAAACCAATTAAGCGCCGTATCCGAGACTAGGAGAGATTTCAGCATAGCCAGAAGGATGTCGAAGTCAACAGTGCCGAAAGCATTTGAAAAGTCTAATAGTACCAACACCGTCAACCGCTGATCGGACATTCCCAGGCGTATGTCATCGGATACTTTGATCAGAGCTGAGGTAGTACTATGTCCCGGGCGGAATCCAGATTGGAAAGGACTAAGGAAGTTAATTGAGTTTACAAAGACACTGATTTGGTTGAGAACAAGGCGTTCAAGGATTTTTGAAAGGAAGGGAAGAATGGATATTGGTCTAAAATGAGAGGGTAAGGAAGGGTTCGAAGTTTTAGGAACAGGTATGACGACTGCTTGACGCCAGCAGCTAGGTTATTATATATTTTTCATTTACTAAAATCATTGTATGATTGTGTTTTTCGCTTTCTACATTTAAATTACTTACTTACTTAATTAGTAACTTTGACAGGCGAAGACAAGCGCAAATTCAAGTACGCGTACCACTGCGGCGAGTTAGATGAGCCGGTTCACCTACATTCAATGTCTGTGCTGCGGAAGACGATTCCTGAATGGGTGGTGTACCAAGAGCTGTACGAGACGGGAACAGATGATACCAAGAAGATGCTCATGAGGAACGTCACAGCTATAGAGCCGGAGTGGCTGCCGGTATATGTGCCGCAGCTGTGTAATTTGGGTAAGTCTATTCATTTATTAATGAGACTCAGAACAGAGGATACCAAGAAGATGCTGATGAGGAACGTCACAGCTATAGAGTCGGAGTGGTTGCCAAGTATATTTGCCTCGGCTGTGTAACTTAGGTAAGTCTTTTCATTTATTAAAAAGACTGGAACAGATGATACCAAGAAGATGCTGATGAGGAACGTCACAGCTATAGAGCCGGAGTGGTTGCCGGTATATGTGCTGCAGCTGTGTAACTTAGGTAAGTCTATTCGTTTATTAATGAGACTCAGAACAGAGGACACCAAGAAGATGCTGATGAGAAACGTCACAGCTATAGAGCTTGAGCCCGAGAGAAGATGCTGATAAGTCTGGGAGACGGGAACATTCTCACCTAACATTTAAGATAAGTGGGAGTGGCTGAAAACCAGCGTTTACTGGGAGCATCTCCTTAAGCAAACATATGCTGAGTCGCCCCCAATAGCTTACCTTAAAGTTTCTGTAACCACCTTTTTTAAATGTATAATTTATATTTATTTTTGAAATTTTGCATTCACAATGCTATATAGATATAGGATACTGAGACTGGTTGGTTTTTTCTAGTAAACATTTTATCGTATAATTTATAGTTATGTACAGTGTTGTTTATTGTTAAGTGTTGCATTATGTTTTTTTGAGAAAATAGCATTATGTAAATTATTATTATTCTGATTCTTGACCGTGTAGCGTAGCGGTGAAAGAATACTACCACCACCCCATCTTCCCTTGGGTGTCGTAAAAGGCGACTAAAGAACTAAAGACTGCACATACTTCCAACAGCATAGAGCGGCGATGGGCTCACCACCTGTCACGTTGAGCACATGTGCAGTTGCTATTTGGTGAAACGTGGACTATGGCAGAGGACTGCTTTTGCAGTCCACATTACCTAGTCTCTGACTTACCCTTCAGGGATAATAGTCGTGATTATATGTATGTGTGATTCTTATAAATTGAATATTTAAAAAAAAATTTGTTTTAACCCCTCAAGCCCCAAGCGGCCATATTTGGCCGCACCTAAAAAACTCGCTATTCCGTCAGACCCCAAGCGGCCATTATGGCCGCGCTGGCCGCGCTCTCCACATGACTTTGTACCGTGTTATAATACTCTTAGAGACTACTTTAGTATGAACAAGGTCGATTATTTCGGTTCTGTGGTACATTTTATGCATCGTGAATGCAAAATTTTACATGAACTGCGTCCGATTTTTTTTTGTTTTTTTTCCATTTCCGCAAATTTAAATTCCCGCCAAATCGTACCTGCTGTTAAAATTTTTTGACATTTCGTAAGAGGTTAAAGTCTAATTGTTGTTCAAAACATACAATTTTAACCTTGTCCCCATCAGGAGAGCCGCTTACTGACCCAGAGCCACGTTACGACGAGAAAACCGGCAAAGTGAGGTGCCACTTCAAAGGCACCTTTGGGAAGGCGGGCTGGGAACTTCCCGTCTCCGAAGTCGAGTTTCCTGACAAAGTCGAGCGATACAGGTGATAAATAAAATAATGAAACGATAAACTTTCGCGTTCCATTACCAGTAGAATGTTTAACGGGGTAGTTAACACTTTGCAAGCGGATCACGACACAGCGTCGTGACGCTCATTTTTCTACGGTACGCCGATCACGCCCTCATGTCGTGATCCGATTTCCTAGAATTTTCACTAAAATCACGACGCTCTGACATGATCGGCGTTTGATGCAATGTGTAGCTGCGTTTCTTAGTTACACATACATAGGCGATTCATTTACGTATGAAAGAAGGGCAAGGGAGGGGAACGCGTCGAGCCGGCGCGGCCGCTGCCGATCGCCTCCACAGTGCGTTATATTTTTCCGAAAAAGGTTATTTTTGTATTGATTTTTAAAATAAATAACATTTAAAATATTGTTTGTTAATTTTTTTATAATTTGAACCATAAGTTACTATAACATAAATGCAACTTATATATACAAATAGTTATGTAATTAGGTTTTTTTTTTAGAAAAAGGGTTATTTTAGTATTGATTTTTTTAAACAAATGTCATTTAAAATATATGTATAATTTTTTTTTTATAATTTTAAAATAAGTTACTCTAACTTATACAAAAATAATTAAATTCATTTCTATTATAGTTCTTTTTCTATAGAATTTACAATAATTACAAAAAAGACCGGCTCACAGGGTATGCGCGTAATAAAATGCCCGGCTTGCAAGTGTTAAATCAGCAAAGTGTGTGGTACAACCGCTCATAAAATAATGCTACCAATCCCCTCTCTTCCCTTGGGTATCGTGAAGGCGACTAACGGTTAAAAGACTGCACATACATCCAACAGCTTAAATTGACGATAAAGGTTCGATAAAATGATAATAGATATCATGATTTATCGTGATAATAACAGATGGATAATTATCGATTGATAATAACAAATAATTGCGCTCGTGAAAATGAACTGTATTCGAAATATTTGAAAGTGTGTTTCCGCACTTGCGTGTATCCGAACATATGGAGTGTCAACGTGCACTACAATGTCAAAGTGCCGCGCCGTGGGAATTACCCTAACAAGAAAAAATCTCTTGGGATTTTATGCAAAGTTGAGAAAACTCCGAGTGTCATTGTTTTGTTAAGGTGATAATTATCAGATAATTATCGGATGATTATGAAGAAGCGTAATTATCTTGATAATTTCGAACCCTGGCGACGATGGGCTCACCACCTATCACGCTGAGCACATGTGCAGTTGTTATTAAGTGAAAAGTGGACTATAAAATAGAAATTAATTTAATTAACTCCATTTATCGCACAGGTGGTTCGCCCGGTTCCTTCTGGACGGCAGTGTATTCCCGAAGCTGAAGAAGTACACAGGCTCCCTCCTTTCTCCCCCTTCCACTATGGTCAAGAGTTGGGCGAAGCTCCAACCTAGGACCGAGGTGATACTGAAAGCGCTTATATCGAAAAGAGCTGGTACGAGAGATGCGTTCAAGGAGATATGGATGCGAGAGTCTAATTGTAAGTCTAAAAATTTATTAATTACTAGTAGACCCGACAGACGTTGTCCTGTCCAAATTACAATGACAACTCAACTGACAGGAAAAACATAAGTGTCGCGAAGAAGAAGTTTGAAAACTGCAAAAAGTTTTTGTTGCACGTCGTCTTTTTGTGGTTATAGTTTTCTTTTAAAAGATTTTTAATTTTTTTTCTCATCGTTTAAATGTTCCCTAAACTTTCACAAGTATTTCATGATCGAAATTGGCGAAATCGGTTCGGTCATTCTCTAGCTTTTGCGAGACAAACGAACAGCAATTCATTTTTATATATAAGATATAAGATGACTGCTAGAAACCGCAAGAAACTTCAAGGGCTGGTCAGGTCAAGTGTTGTATACATGACAAAAATGACAAAAAAGAAATTCGTGTTTTTTCGTAGGTACTTATCGCCCAGCTGACGAGGACGGATCAACAGACGGCCGTATGCTTAAAAATAAATTAGATATAAAAAGACTATCCAATTAAAATTCACAAAATTTATTATTTTATTAAAAAATAAAATTACACGAATTTCTTTTTTGGTCATTTTTGTCATGTTTAAAACACTTGACCTGACCAGCCCTTGAAGTTTCTTGCGGTTTCTAGCAGTCACCTTATATATAGACTAGCGGCCCGCCTGTTTCTTTTTTCCGCGCGAACACCCCCGTGACGAATTTCCAAATATAGAAACAGCATTGGTAATAAAAGGATAGACGCTCGGAAAAGCGACAAATCGTGGTTCAGCCTTCATAGCCCCAACGCTGTGGTTAAACCATTAAAGTGAACCCATACATACAAGGTATCCTGTATACCTTGTATGTATGGGTTCACTTTAAGAATAGAACTCACGGGAAGAGTCCAGAAGACCAGGACCAGACACAGGAGGAGTATTATTAATATATTAAGAGGGCAATAATAGTAATCTTTTACAGAAAACTTTCCTGCCATGTGATTAGTCTTTTTCTCACTAACACTAACAACAAGCCTTGTCAACATTTTGAACTTGCAATTTATTCTTTACCTTTTTCGGATTGTATATTTGCTATATCACTATATGATAGATAGATGGAAGAACTTGGGTGACGCCTTTGCCAGGCAGAGGGACAGGACAGAAAAAAATGCGTTTTTTATATACCTTTGTCTGTTTTACAAAAAATATCATTATGTTTGTTTCAGATTTGTTAGATGAATATTTGAAATGGCTACCCGAGTCGGCGCACAACGAAGCAACACTGTATTGGCCTCCATTGTGAATGTTATTTAGGTGTTGTATGTAAGGACAACAGATTATCGTTGCACGTTAAAATTATGCATTCAATTTTGAACTCAACACCCAAACAACTAAAGTTGAATATTGATTCAAAAATCTTGACAGTTTTGTATAGTCCAATGGCCTGTTGAATTAATTATGTAAATAAAATGTTATTGTTAAGATGTTTTTTGTTTTCCTTTATGTGCATGCCCTATCTTTATAAGTTTATATTTATACCTTTAAGTATGATAAATGTTGTATTGTTAACGCGAACAATACAAATGTAACACTTTTGTACATAAATCCATTTGCTACAGTTATTTAATAACAGTTACATATTATTTAAGCCTTCAGCAATGGCGCAGCGGTTTGCGCGCTAGGGTTGAGATCGTGGATGGTATGCAACTTTTACAATTTCGGGATGGGATGCCGATAATATCTCGAGCGCCTCTGTGTTTCGGAAGGTAAGCTAAGACGTTAAACATGAGATGGTAATCTTGAAAACAATAAAAATAAAACACCAAACACTCGCCTTTAGGACAACAGGTCCCTGGTTCGATTCCCAGCGGTGGTATTATTATTGGTTTGGTCGATTATATGACTGCTTCTACAAAACCTCTTGTAAGTGCCTTACTGAAGGCGAAGAATGGAAAAGTCCCGGGTCCGGCCCAAGTTAATGTTGAGATCTTACGTTTACGCCACATCTTTACTAGAAGACAAAATCTTATCATTACGTTTAATAGTAAAAATACATAAGCAAATGCTTTGTTTTATTTTATGTGTACTTTTACTATTGCCTAAAACCATAAACTTACATTTTTATGAAAATAGGGGCCTTTGTTTATTTTAAAAACAGCAAAGTAATAGTTACATAATCAGTTTCTAAGGCTTCCATCGACACTATCTTAATGTATAAAACATTTAGTTTGAGCCGCAATTTTGAGTTTTGAAAAAAAAATACAGTTCATGATAATTTATGTATTTACACGAATCTTTAACCCGTCGAGCGTCATATGTACGTATGGGTGTACAAAATAGTTGAGAGTCATGCGTGTCTCTTGTACTTACCGGTGTACAACAGACTTGGCTCAGATTGGTCGTTTTATTTTAACCGGTCCGAGTTGTAGTATACAAGTTTTGGCTATCAGTGAATTTTCTATAGTCCTTATAGATTAAATTAACATATCTAGTGGGATTCGGACCAAACGAAATATTTTCGAGAAAAAAAGAAAACCAAATGTTACTGCAGTTATGAGCGGACGTCAGCCATATTGGTGAAAAGTTGTGTTGTTGTGATTTGTTTTTATGATGTTATCTCGACGTAAAATATGAGTTTTCGTATGATTCTTATCTATATTTACTGGAAACTTAATACAGATTTTGTGCAATGCAACAGTTGTGTAATATAGTGGCAATTTAGATTAAACGAAGAGCTAGAAGTATAATTATGATATTTTGATTTTGCTAACAACTATGGCTAACATTGTGTGTTATAAAGTGCTGTAATTTTCTTCATATTTTGATTTTTTTGATAAAAGTGATTATAAACATTAATCAATTTGTAGATTATTTCATCAGCAACCGTTTTTTATTTACAGTTAGACATATGTACTTTTAGGTCACATGTACACGGGCCGGCCACTTTTAATGGCGGCGGTTGTTTATTTTGGTTCCTAAGTTAAAATCGTTTTGTGAGTGAAGTTCAGTGCCAAAGTGTTTATGATTCATGTGACCGGTGCGTAGTAATGTAAACTAAAAAGTTATTATATCAATTGTGTTGTGTGTCGTTTGTTAATTATTATAACAAACAGTAAAACCAAAGGTTACCTTTATGAAATATTGAAAACAAAAGAAAATCGTTCCAGTGCCACTACAAGTAAGTCTTTATTGTTCATTCTAAGTAGTTAACTACGTACAAAAACTCATACAGAAAAGAATGACACCTCATTCACGCGATAATCTCGTATAGTTATTACGCAATAAATATTTTTCCCTAATCAAACAATAAAAAAGTGATGTATCGCAAAATGCCTGACACGTAAAGCATTTAATGATTTAGGGTGGCTGACGCGCCACGGGTTAAAAACACACAAAGTATCGTAATTTGGTAAGTACGGATATCAATAATGAATGAGCCCGTCCCTACCGAACGAATAGATGATATCGGGGCCATGAACCTATAATATAACTGGACTGCGCACTTCAATTTACTATTACTTTACACTCTACCACATTACACTAACGTAGGGTTTTCTCTGTTCTACATGAAAGTAGAAAACGGTCGAGATGGATAGCCAAAAAAGTAGTAACGTGTCCTCTCAGAACAATAACTATTGTTCTGAGCGTGTCCTTTTCTAATGTTGCCACTGGTGAATAAAAAATCTTCTGAGTTTAATTGGTACCTCAGGAACTTACGTGTTTTAAAATCTGGAAATATTTGTATTTTACGTTTTTCGTGCTGAACTTTGCAAATAAATACTAAAATTATAAAATTATAATGATGGAATCCGCTCTTATGAACTTACAAAACGATACACAAATATAATTTATTAAGAAAGATACATTATCAGTCTTTCGTAATCCTTACATGGCAACACTGTCAAGTTAGTGTCAAAACTGTTTGTACTTGTTATTGTTATGTAAGTAACAATAACAAGTACAAACAGTAACCAAAATAGTACATAGTGATGTAGGGTGTCCATTATTTATGCCGATTTTGACGGCTTTTACCGTGGTCGAGTGGTTCGCACGCCGTTTCTGGGGTCATTCTAAACTGATTTCGAGTCTGGGTGTTTTTTATGTTTATGTGTGTTTCTGTCAGTTTATTTATCCGTCACATAGTTAACCATTTTAACAATTTTTAAAAGAAGAACGTGGGCGTTGGTCTTGATAATTGGTGTGAGCGTAGAAAGTAATTTTTTATTTGTATTTTTTGCTGCTATTGATATCCATCAAGGGTCGTATGAGAATGTTACATTAATGAACATTATTATTATTAAACTAGCGAACTCAAAGACGTTTCACGTTATAACTTGTTTTATCTTTTAACGGTTTGTTGTAATAATATCATTATATTTTATAGGATTCCCAAGGATGAAATAATGGCTGAGAGATGGAAACAGGGCGTACCTGAAAAAGTCACCAAGACATCTGTTATTTTTGATCTATATACAGATTTCATCAATTAATCAAGAAAAATAATTCTAAATAAATCTTAAAGAAGTTCCTGTTCCAATTCTAGATGGTTCATGCTCGATTCTGTAAAATTAATGTAGTTTTAAGAGGCCTATTACATATCAAATGTGATTTTTGCGTAAATTGCCCATTTTCGCATTTTGTAATAATTTTGCAGTTGTATTTATCGTTTATAACGAAATAGGATAATAAATTTGTGCATAATATTACAAATCTCCATTCTGTGAGCATAAGTTGAATTCGGACGGCCGGCGCATCGCATTTTGTAGTAATTATGCAGTTGTAATTATCGTTTTTATCGAAATAAGATAATAAATTAATTATAAAATCTTTATTCCTCATGAACTAACAATTACTCTGGTATAAATGTTGCTCAATAATATTATCGTATAAAGGAGAAATTCACAGTTAACTTATAGCAATTTTCGAAGTTTTTTGGTTTAGAATAAGATTTTTTTCCTATATAAAATCAATGATATCTAAAAATTCCGAGGCCGCTACGCACTATTCGACTACATAAGAGATTTTATTTCACTTGTTTATAACAGTAGTTCAATAGATGAGCTCAAAAAAGTGCCTTCGCGCACTTTATGAAAATCTTTCTCTGCAATTTTGGGTTTAATTAAAAAGTTAAGCAAAATATACAAAAAGCGAGGCCGCTACGCACTATTCCAATAGCTATTCTACACCATTCAATAAGTCGTAATTGTATTTTTGTTTCTGAGATCCATAACGCCAAAATTGCCCACTGTGATTTTTGCGTAATCACAGTCGAGATGTAATAGGCCTCTTAACATCAGCCGCTGTTACCCACAATAGTACGCTATACGATATGACACTGTGAAAATAACTAAAGCAAACAGCATTTTCAACGTCATTTAACTGTAAAAATAAAAAAAACGTATCATTTTGATCGCATTGTTCTGCCAATATTTCTAAATAAGTCATTCATAACAGCTGTAATCGAATGCACGTGATTTCATTAGGTCCTTTTACCGATGGAACAGATAAATTGGGCTGTCTGTAGATATCTCTTAGGTACACACATGTCTAAATAAAATCAAATAACAGTTTTGTTGGTTGTTGTATCCCGGTAAATATTACAGAAACATGGACACCTTAAAGAAAGAGACTAACTACTACTTTTTATGCCTCTCAGTCGGCTCGCTTTTGCGTTCATAGTGCGCAGTCCTGTTATATTATAGGTTCATGATCGGGGCTTCGTGCGACATAAACAATAATCTTATCTTAGTGGGGCCTGCAGAGGTCTCCCTCTCGCAGCAGTACATCGGCCCATTGGGATCTTTTGTGCAACCCCATCCTTTCCTCAGTTAAAATGACTGCCATATGCTTGGCAATGTCTCTGAGGGCGAAGAGCCTAAAATCTTCTGGTTTCAGGTAGGCCGATGCCAGGAGAATCATTCTTTTCCTAGCAAGGGTGTCACAGTCACACAGTAGGTTTTGTCACACAGTAGACAATAATAGAAGATACCCTTTGACGTCAAATTGATCCTTCCTACTAATATTATAAAAACGAAAGCGAAAGTTTGTAAGTATGGATGGATGTTTGTTACTCTTTCACGTAAAAACTACTGAATGGATTTGGATGAAATTCGGCATAAAGATAGTTTATAACCTGGATTAACACATATAATAATTTTTATCCCGATATTCCCACGGGAACGGGAACCACGCGGGTAAAACTGCGAGCGGCCGCTAGTATAAAATAAATGAGTGTGCACTAAATAGTCAAAAAAAATTAAGAAAAAAGACAGTAGACATCCCTAATAAAGAATGAATTTCACGCTTATATCACGTGCTGCGGGCGCCACGGTCTTGATTGAAGACAACGGGCGGGATGACGTCAGAAGACCATCATAGGGATGTTCTCAATTCATTATGGCTGAATTGATTTATGTTTGTGTTTTGTCATTATCTATAGTGTATTCTTTGTGCTTTTTAGGGTTCCGTAGCCAAATGGCAAAAAACGGAACCCTTTTATGGATTCGTCATGTCTGTCTGTCTGTCCGTCCGTCCGTATGTCACCGCCACTTTTTTTCGAAACTATAAGAACTATACTGTTGAAACATGGTAAGTAGATGTATTCTGTGAACCGCATTAAGATTTTCCCACAAAAATAGAAAAAAAAACATTAAATTTTGGGGGTTCCCAGTACTTAGAACTGAAATCAATTTTTTTCCATCTAACCCATCCGTGTGGGGTATCTATGGATAGGTCTTCAAAAGAAGTATTGAGGTTTCTAATATAATTTTTTTCTAAATTGGACAGTTTGCGCGAGAGACATTTCCAAAGTGGTAAAATGTGTCCCCCCCTGTAACTTCTAAAATAAGGGAATGATGAAACAAAAAAATATATAATTATGATGTACATTACCATGCAAACTTCCACCGAAAATTGGTTTGAACGAGATCTATTAAGTAGTTTTTTTTAATACGTCATAAATTAATTAATTTATAAAAATACACTATTATTAAAACATCGATCAAAGTTACAACGAACTACAAGAACTTTTATATGATGTTACTTGCTCCTACGGAACCTTTCATGGGCGAGTCCGACCCGCACTTGGCCGGTTTTTCTTATTAACGCTATTTGTAAATTAAAACAAGATTTTGAATATTGACTGCTGACCTTCAGTAATGGACCTCTCCATTACTGAAGGTCAGCAGTCAGTTTTCTCGCTAAGAAGAAGATGACAAGATGAGGCTTTTAAGTCCGCTAAGTTAGGTAAACGTATCTTATCTAAGTCTATTATTATTGTGTTCAGAACTTCTGATAGAGACAAGACAGCAAGTTACGCAGTAATGAATTATGATTCCGGGTCAGTACTCTCCCCCAGGTCTTGCTGTCACTTACCAAGTGGTGGACAAAGCCCTTTAAAGTTTTATACATATATGTTTAAGTCATTCTTTGCCGTCGGGTCACAATAACAATAGAAATTTGACCCGAGCGGCGTTGAACGTGCTAAAAGTGAACAAAAACCGATATTTATGAAATATCACCATGCCGTTGTTATTTGTTAGTTATCATGAGAATTAGTGATAGCTTATCTCTCAGTTATCACTATAGGTATTCCTTTTATAGCTGTTACGAGTACCTATAGCTGTCAATTTATTTACTACAGTTATTGATGTATTTGCTTTCACATTTAGATAAAGGCAAGTTTATAAGGGGCAATGCTATCGTGGTATTTGTTAATTGCCTACTATTTATTTAACTCAGGGAAAACAACAGCTACAGTAGCTGGGGGGGGGGGGGGGCAGCTTTTTTATTCTCTAGGGGGGGGGGCAGCTGCCCCCCTAGGGAATAAAAAAATACGTAATTAACTGTTAAAAATCACAAAAAATGTTGTTGCCCTACTCTGAAACATTATAGGCATTAGGCACGCTCTTTGTACAGTGAAGAGGTCCTGGAGTTTACACATTAGTTTGTACCGTTCTTATTACAATCGCCTCCTTCATTTATATCGGCTTGTATATTTTTATATGATTATATAAAAAGATATAAGTAAGTAGTAATTTTTAAGGATAATTAATGATTTAAGTATTATGATTTCATATTAACCCTTTCCACGCCACGTGTTTTTCCGAAAGTCGTACCCCTGGCGCCACGGTTTAGTTATAAATGTTCGAGAATACCTACACAAACTTTAATAACAGTAATGCAGTCGGGACACGTACAGCAGTGTCGTCGGTATGGCTGGACGCAACAGGTGTTTCGGTCTGGTCGGTGCAACACCGCACAGATTGCGACAGGCGGGCTTCCTCTTCTTCCTTTCCACCTTGACAAAGCCCTCTTCGTCGAGATGATGAACTTGCGGTGCTGGAGGCGTTTATAAGGTACTTTTATCTTCGGATTGCTAGCTAGCGAAGACTTGATTTCAAAGAGTGGGAGTTTATTCCACTGTTTCATGGAACCGGATGATGACGATTGATGAAAGATGGATGAAGCAGCGCTATCTAGTAACAAAGTGACCAATTCCTCTGTACCTACTCGTACTTCTGTAGATCGGTGATGTAGCATTTCATAGGAATTGTTACTAGGCAAAGTATCTAAATTGGCTGTGACAAACAGACATGCAGAAAGACACTGAGGAAGAAATTAAAATATAACGAGGTCATCCGGTAGGTATAATTTTATCCTATCACACTAATATTATTATAAAGGCGAAAGTTTGTGAGTGTGTATGTTTGTTACTCTTTCACGTAAAAACTACTAAATGGATTTGGATGAAATTCGGCATACAGATAATTTATAACCTGGATTAACACAGGATACTTTTTATCCCGATATTTCCACGGGAACGGCCGCTAGTATTTAATACATACAAATTAATTGGATATTGGCCTAGTTCACTTATTTGTCGATTAAAAGCTTTAGGCTGTCATTAGAAAAAGATTTTGTGTCAAATTAAATGTCTTCTCACGCTCAAACAAATAATTTATCGCATTTTCTTAAAAGAACATTCATAGCTACTATCAATTCTCACCAGTGTGTCACTCGCCTAATCGCAGCGTAACTTTATCAGTCAATCCATTTCATATTGCTTTGCTGACTCTTGGCAACTGTTTAGTCGTAGTTCGTGACTGGTGCGAAAAGGACTCGTTTTAAGTCGCTCATACACCGCGACTGAGTGATCTTGCTCACGTAAAAACTGTCGAAGTGAAAATGTTTAATATTGTGTGTGCGTTGTCATTAGTCTTGCTGGTTGCTGTTCACGGATTCGCTCTACCTTTCGAGGGGTTGTACAAGTTGGATATAATTCATTACAATGACTTTCATGCGAGGTAAATAATTATTTACATCCCTTTTTCCATAACGTAAATAAAGATCTTCGTGCAATGGCTAGGATTGTGTGATTTTAGTAACTTTTGCAATGCACCCGGCATTGCAGAAGTATATAATGAAATAGGCTATTACCAATAGGTACTTACTTACTGTCCCACTGCAGGGTGAAGGCTTTTTTTTTATAGATCTTTATTAATGTGCGTTTGACACATTATTAATAGTTATGTTAATCTAAATGACTGTGTCGGAGTGGGTTCACGTCAGTAATAGTCTAACGGAGCTATGGGCATTGAACCACGATTTCTCGCGTTCAACCCGACCATCTAACCGCTCGGCTACCGAGACTCCTTCATTCATCATTGAAATCGTAAGTATCAGAATCAGTTGCATTGCACCAGTTAATTGGTACTCCGCGCAAGAGAATATTATTTTTAATTTATATTATATTATTATTTGCTGTCATGATGGTGAACAAAGAGAAGATATTGTTCTGAGTTTGTGTATAATTAAAGGAAAAGTAGATGTCGAAGTTACTGGAAAATATTTAAGTAGTTACTATGAAAAATAAAAACGTTGAACTAGTGCAACAATCGTTGATTTATATAAATATTATATTATGTTATTGTTGTGAAACTAAAATTAGAGCTCAGGGCTTGATTTTTTTGTGCAATTTCGGAGTTGCTGTTATACAAATAGGTTATACCTAGTTGCTCTAGTGCCCATAGATACCTTACCAAACATCTTGTATTACAAATACAGCGTTAGTTAATCCCCAATTCCCCAATACCAATTGCCCAATACACAAAGAGTCCTTTTACGGTCTTGATTACGCTAATTCGCATAGATTTCATCTCTTTGTAAGTAAGTACCTATATCACTTAATGCGGAAGATCAAGTCCTCTTTTACTTTCAAAGAACACTGATGGACTGGTTTACCTGCCCAGGGTCGTTACGTTCCCTAAAACATGGTTGAGCGAAGCGATGGCTGATTCAGATGTCATACCTACCTACTCGTGAACGGGTGCCGCCTGTGGAGGCTAGTCTGCTCTTGCTAACTTATTTTTTATTTTTTATATAGTAGTTGTAGTCTTACTTTTTATTTTTCTGTACTGTAAGACATTGATTACATTGATTATTTTATATTGATGAATACCTGAACTTTTTATTTTTATGTCGTTGTAGGTAGTTGTTTTATGTTTTTATGTTTTTATTATTGTAATGGAAAGTGCCCTTCTATGACAGCGAGGGCATTTATCAATTCTAATTGACGCTGTAAATGAAAGGGAGAAAAGAAATGCCCTTGCTGAGTTTCTTGCCGGTTCCACAGAATAAATAATAGTGCCGGTTCTTCTCAGTAAGTACAAGGCTCCCGCCCCATAGTTAGACTTACGAACCGATGGCATAATGATATTCATAAGTGCTGTACTTATAAACTAAACATGGCCTAACCTGGATAAATGATATTGAATCTTGAATCTTGAATCTAGGTACTTTGGGAGACAAATTTTTACCGGCTTTGACATTATGGCGGCAGTGTTAGCAAGCGTGCCACCATAGACAAACAATTGACAAACGGTTCACCCCCTGTCTATTCATAATTTGTCGTACAATGCGCGCGCTGCTGTATTTTCGGCGTATAACGAATTACGAATAGACAGGTGAGCGTTTGCCACTGTTCTAAGGAGGCTGGCAGGTAGAAATAGTACTCTCTTAGCGCATTTGAAACATCGTTGGCCCGTTATTCGTCGAACAATGCTGTGTGTATTTGCCGTGCGAATGCCGATCGCTAATGAATAAAACAGCAGTGCACTTGTAGATATACGACTGATTACGGATAAAATGTTTACTGAAAAAAATCAACCAGTCTCAGGAAGCTCGAATGGGATTCGACCTGTAGATTGCCGGCCCACGGGTCAACGAAGTTTCGGATGCGCTTAGTGAGTGAAGCCTCTGAAGTGTGACGTTATTAGGCTAAGAACGTATTATGAACGAGGAAGTACGATAAAAATGATAATAATTAGTTAGACAGTTTACTCTATCATCCAATGTGGGTTAGTTACGTATTTTGTAATGAAGTCGATGACCTACGTTGCACGATTTCAAGAGGTCGTCGCGTCGGTGCAACAATCATGACGTATGAGTAACAAGGACAAGTGAAATGATATTGGTTGGCCTTCTGATAGAACTCGTTGGGCTTGACCTTTTTAAGATTCGGCCAAATCACGAGCAGTTGACAGTGCGGTAAGCGTTATCGTAGGTCGTCGCGATTTTTACTAAGTAGGAGATAGTATGACAATATGACCACGGTAATAGATCATATCATTATTACTCTATAGTCCCCGGCGGCCCCGCTCGCCCTTGCTACGGTAGCGGCCAAGGCAGCGACGGGGCAGGGGGTGCTAAGAATCTTCGGCAGAGACCTGGCTACCGCCAGCAACGAACTTTGGCCCTGGCAACCTACAACACGCGTACACTGCGAACCGACGAGAAGGTTTGCGAACTGGAGGAAGAATTGAGCAAGATACGGTGGGGCATTGTGGGATTATCTGAGGTCCGAAGAGAGGGGGAAGACTCGATAATCTTGAAGTCTGGTAACTTGCTCTACTTCCGGGAGGGCGAACAACTGTCCCAGGGTGGTGTCGGGTTTATCGTCCACAGCTCTCTCGTGAACAACGTTGTTAAGACCGGAAGTGTGTCGTCGAGGGTAGCGTACCTTATACTCAGAATAACCAAACGGTATTCGTTGAAAGGTTATACAGGTATACGCTCCGACTACGGCACACCCCGACGATGAGGTGGAGGCTACGTATGAGGACATCTCTAGAGCCATACAAGTCTCCAAAACTCATTACACCGTTGTCATGGGAGACTTTAACGCAAAACTGGGCAAACGAAGCGGCGATGAGCTGAAAGTGGGACGATTTGGAGTTGGAATTCGCAACCACCGGGGCCAACTGCTGGCGGAGTTTCTGGAAAAGGAGGGACTCTTCATGATGAACTCCTTTTTTAGGAAATCTGAACACCGCAAGTGGACCTGGCTAGGTCCCGATGGTGCAACAAAAAATGAGATTGACTTTATCATGTCGACGAGAAAGCAAATATTCAATGATGTCTCTTTGATCAACGCGTTCAAAACTGGCAGTGATCACCGGTTGGTTAGAGGCACATTGAGCATTAATATCAAGCTTGAAAGACGTCGATTGATGAAGTCTACGCTCCGCCCTGCACCCATGCAAATCCAAAACCCCGAAAGCTTCCAGCTCGAACTGAAAAATCGCTTCGAATGCCTGAAGGATTGCGTAGACGTGGACGATTACAACAACAGGTTTGTAAAAACTGTCCATGCGGTTGGGCCTAAGTTCTTCAAAACCCACCGTATAAGAGGACCTAAAAAGCTCTCGGACCATACTCTCAAACTCATGGAAGAGCGGCGCGTGATGGTTCTGCGTTCTTCGGACGATTCGTCTCAGCTTCGGCGTCTCAATAGGCAGATCTAGAAGTCTTTGACTCGCGCCACTCGCCGATTTAATACCGACCGTATTAAAGAGGCTATCGAGCGAAACAAAGGTTCGAAAGTGTTTGCAAGAGATTTGGGTATTGGGCAGAGCCAACTGACGACGCTGAAAACCGATGACGGCAGAACTGTCACGTCCAGGTCCGAAGTTATGGGAGAGGTCGAGAAGTTATATGGACAGCTATACACATCCACGCGGTCACCTGTACAAAGCTTAGCTACAGACCCTAGAGCTAAGCTAACCCGACACTACACCGAAGATATCCCGGACATCAGCCTGTACGAGATTGGTATGGCTCTCAAGCAGCTTAAGAACAGCAAGGCATCGGGTGCTGACGGAATTACGGCTGAGCTTCTTAAAGCAGGCGGAAGACCGGTACTCGCAGCTCTTCAGAGACTTTTTAATTCCGTCGTACTCGGAGGTAGAACGCCCGAAGCGTGGCATGAAAGTGTGGTTTTGTTGTTCTTTAAGAAGGGCAACAAGGCCCTACTGAGGAACTACAGACACATATCACTTCTAGGTCACGTTTATAAGCTGTTCTCGAGAGTTATAACTAATCGTCTCGCACGCAGGTTTGATGACTTCCAGCCCATCGAACAAGCCGGATTCCGAAAAGGCTTTAGCACCATAGACCACATACATACGCTGCGGCAGGTTATACAGAAGACCGAAGAGTATAACCGGCCTCTTTGCTTAGCGTTTGTGGACTATGAGAAAGCCTTTGATTCGATCGAAACATGGGCCGTGCTACAGTCTCTCCAGCGGTGCCAAATTGACTACCGGTACATCGAAGTGTTGAAGTGTTTGTACGAAAACGCCACTATGACAGTTCGTCTTCAGGACCAGAGCTCGAAGCCAGTCCAGCTGCAGCGTGGAGTGAGACAAGAAGATGTCATTTCTCCGAAACTCTTCACTGCTGCACTGGAGGACGTGTTTAAGCTTCTGGACTGGAGAGGACTCGGCATCAATATTAACGGCGTGTACATCAGTCACCTTCGATTTGCCGACGATATAGTAGTCATGGCTGAGACCCTGGAGGAACTCGGCACAATGCTCGGTGATCTCAACAGAGTCTCTCAACAAATGGGCCTTAAACTGAACATGGAGAAGACGAAAATCATGTCTAACTCACGTGTCGTACCCACTCCTCTGAAGGTTGGAGACTCTGCTCTTGAAGTTGTTGACGAATATGTATACCTGGGACAAACAGTCCAACTAGGTAGGTCCAACTTTAAGAAAGAGGTCAATCGTCGAATCCAACTCGGCTGGGCAGCGTTCGGTAAGCTACGAAATATCTTCTCGTCCAAAATACCGCAGTGTCTCAAGACGAAAGTCTTCGACCAGTGTGTGTTGCCAGTGATGACATACGATACCGAAACGTGGTCCCTCACTATGGGCCTTATTAGCAGGCTCAAAGTCACGCAAAGAGCAATGGAGAGGGCTAATGCTCGGGGTTTCTCTACGTGATCGAATCAGAAATGAGGAGATTCGTAGACGAACTAAAGTAACCGACATAGCCCAAAGAGTCGCCAAGCTCAAGTGGCAATGGGCAGGGCACATCGCCCGTAGAACCGATGGCCGTTGGGGCAGAACGGTTCTCGAGTGGCGACCGCGCACCGGAAGACGCAGTGTGGGCAGGCCTCCAACAAGGTGGTCCGACGATCTGGTGAAGGTCGCGGGTAGCCGCTGGATGCAGCACAGGACCGGTCGTGGTGGAGATCCTTGGGGGAGGCCTTTGTCCAGCAGTGGACGTCTCCTGGCTGATGATGATGATGATGATACAATCTTCCAAATCGAAATTTTTAAAGACCAATAAGCCATTTTATGTAAAACTTTGCATGCTATAAGTAGTAAAATACAAGGATCTAAATAGTTTGTTAAAAAAAATTAAAAACGTTTATTTGGCTGAGTTATCGCGATTTAAAGTCCACTATCTATAGAAAGTTTAAAATCGCAATAACTCAGTTAAATAAACGTTTTTTAAAGATGTTTTTAACAAACTATTTAGATCTCTATATTTTACTTCAGCATGCAGAGTTTCATCAAAATTGGCTTGCTGGTTTAAAAAAAATTCAACTCTTAATTTTGTATGGAAAACCGAAATGCGTAAACCCTTGTAACGAAAACAAGAAGTTTAAATTAGGTACAACCCCCTCTCTTCCCTTGGGTGTCGTAAAAGGCGACTAACGGACTAAAGACTGCACAAACATCCAAATGTATAGAGCGGCGATGGGCTCACCACCTGTCACTCTGAGCACATGTGCAGTCGCTGTTTGGTGAAAAGTGGACTATGGCAGAGGACTGCTTTTGTGGTCCTCATTGCTTTGTCTCTGACTAACCCTTCGGGGATAATAGTCGTGATTATAAGTGCAATCGCACGGCATTGCTCGCTTTCGTCGTGCAATGAACAATATGAAATGTTAATTGCCTAGCACGCCTGGTGTTTACTTGCTGTTTAATGCATATTTACTGTGTTTTACTGTACCTATTTCTCGTTTGAATTAAGTTTATTTTTGTAAGAATAAATGTCTTGATCCTAGTTGAAGCAACGCCTTCTGAGAGCCTATAGTTTTATTCACCATTCGAATAAGTACAATTTATTCGCGAATTTGTATGTACTTACCTAAGTATATCTCTTTATTAATTTGTGTTGTTATATCTGTTTATTAATTTGTTTTCTGTAATTGTCTGCTGACAACTGCTATTTAGTAATTAATGTATTTGTCATTGTCATTGCTGATGCTGTCACTGTCAAACAGTCAGTAAATTATGCATTCTTTTTTTTTATGTCTCAGGCAAAGGGAACTATTCTATACGGTTTTGACTTCTGTTTTTTTATATAATTTAAATATATTTTTTTTTTTACCTTTTCAAATTGTTTGAATAGTTCATTGTAGTGTTGTTTCGTATAGCGTCCATGGTTTCATGTGGTTTTCTTTTTTTTTTTTGGTGATTCTATGCAGGTGTTTCTCTTCCGGACTGCTGGCGGGTGGTATGCCTTTTATTTTAATTTATTTATTTTATAAAGCTTTTAATTGTCTTTATTTTAATACTAATTATTATTTATATATTCATAATTATTTTTGTTATTCTCTTTATACATTTTTATTACTATGTTACAAGCAAGTTACAGTGATAGTGACGCGGATGATGACGGTTCAGATTATCTGTCTGCAGCTTCCTCCGATAGTAGTTTCCAAAGTCTAACTCAACCGCTGGACTCCTTACTCGACGTTAATTTCGCATCTTTTTCCAAAAATTTTAATGTTGTGCATATTAATGCACAAAGTATCCCCGCACATTATTTCGATTTGTTGACCACCTTCTCCAGTAACCAAAACATTCATGCCATCCTTGTATCGGAAACATTCCTAAAACCTTGTCTCCCTTCTACCTCCTACTGTCTTCCCGGATTTCATCTCATTCGCAATGACAGGACTGGCAAGGGTGGCGGCGGAGTAGCCATTTATCTCAGAGGGCACTTACCATTTAACCTTATCAACAAATCTCCATCTGCCTACTGTGAATCTTCTGAGCATCTTTTCATAGAAGTTCTTATGGGTCACTCAAAGATACTCTTAGGCGTGTTTTATAGCCCGAACCTCCACATTGACTACTTTGCCAAATTTGAATCCGTATTAGAAACACTGGTACCAACAGCTGACCATACTATTATTATGGGCGACTTCAACACCTGCTTACTTAAGCAGGATTCACGGTCGTCCCGTCTTAGCTCAATTGTAGAATCAACTAATCTTAACTTTCTTCCTTTAACTGCGACTCACCATTTTCCTGGCTGTCAGCCCTCCTTGTTAGATCTTGCAATTGTCTCCTCCACTGACCACGTGAGTTCCCATGGCCAACTTCCTGCTGAAGCCTTTTCCTATCATGACCTTATTTTTGTTTCCTATAAGATCCGATGTCCTAAACCTAGACCACGAGTGATCATGCAGCGTAACTTCAATAATGTTGACACTATTCGCTTTATGTCTGACCTTAGCGGTATTGACTGGGATGCGGTGTTTGACGCTCCAACCATTGACCTAAAGATGGAAATCTTCAACTCCAACTAGATCCAAATATTTGATATCCATGCTCCACTTCGTCCAGTCCGGCTCAAACATCTCTCCGCTCCCTGGCTTACTAATGACATAAAACTCATTATGGCCAGGCGCAATGCTGCTAAGGCACGATACAAGAAGGATCCGTCGGATGCAAATCAGAACACATATAGAGAGTTGCGAAATCGGTGTAGTAGATTGTGTAGGGATGCGCAGCGTCGTCACATACATTCTTCTGTTGCAAATGGTGATCCCGCTAAAGTATGGTCATTCTTAAATTCTCTTGGTATTGGTAAGTCTAAGACTTCTGTTCCTAACAACCTCGACCTAGCTTCCTTAAACCATCACTTTTCAGCTCCTTTCTCCATCCCATATAATTTGAAACAAAGTACACTTCAAGCCCTGTCTTCCTCTCCGAACCTACAACATCCTGCATTTTCCTTTCGGCCGGTCTTTGAGCGCGAAGTTGAAGATAATATCCGGGCAGTAAAATCTAATGCTGAAGGTATGGATGGAATTAGCCGGAGGATCATTCTGTTAGGTGTTGATATTCTTGTGCCTATCATTTGTCACGTTTTCAACTTCTCACTCACCACCGGCAGTTTCCCTAGCTGCTGGAGGCAAGCAGTAGTCATAATCATTCCTAAAATTTCTAACCCTTCCTTACCTTCTCATTTTAGACCAATTTCCATTCTTCCCTTCCTTTCTAAAATCCTAGAGCGTCTAGTCCTCCACCAATTTAGTGCCTTTGTCAATTCAAATAATCTCCTTAGCCCTTTCCAATCCGGCTTCCGCCCGGGGCATAGTACGACCACTGCTCTGACAAGGGTATCCGATGACATACGTCTGGGAATGTCGAATCAACGGTTGACAGCGCTTGTTCTGTTGGATTTTTCCAATGCCTTTAACACCGTTGACTTCGATATTCTTCTAGCAATGCTTAAGTCTCTCCTTGTAACAGATTCGGTACTAGAGTGGTTTCGCAGCTACCTTTTTGGCCGGCGGCAGTGTGTGCGTGCCAATGACAAACTGTCATGTGCTAGCGATGTCACTGCTGGTGTACCCCAGGGTGGTGTCCTTTCTCCTTTCCTCTTTTCGATTTTCATCAATTTTCTCACTCCACTCCTCTCATGTAAATTCCACTTGTATGCTGATGACCTGCAAATCTATTCGCAATCCTCCATCGATGATATTGAGAGTATGATCGCCAGCCTAAATGATGACCTTGTGACTATTAATGAGTGGAGTCGAACCCATGGCTTAACGGTCAACCCCAATAAGTCACAGGCTATTATCATTGGGGGCACAAAACAAATAGCTAAATTAGACAAAAAATGTATACCTTCGCTGACGTTCAACGGTGTCTTATTAAACTACTGTCCTACTGTTAAAAACCTAGGCATCCTCTTCGACTGCACTCTTTCCTGGTCTCCTCAAGTGTCCGAGATAAGTCGAAAGTTGTTCGCTGCCTCTGGGTCACTTCGGAGGTGGAAGAACTTGCTCCCTGTGAAGACAAAGGTTGAGCTTGCGCAATCTCTCCTTTTACCGATTTTGGACTATGCCGATGTCTGCCTTGTTGATTTAAATGTAGATCTGCTTAATAAGCTTCAACGCCTACAAAATCTCTGCATCAGGTTCATCTATGGTTTGCGCAGGTTCGACCATGTGTCTGAATACAGGCACAGGCTTGAATGGCTACCTATTAGGTCGCGTCGTGAGGAGCATATTCTTATTCTTCTTTTTAACGTGCTGTATGATCCTCGTACTCCTTCTTACCTTAAAGAATGTTTCCGGTTTCTCGGGGAGGATCACAATCGTGGTCTAAGGTCCAAATCGGACAACGTGCTTAAGGCTCCCTTTACGCGGTCGGGATATTATAAGGATTCTTTTACAATCCAAGCTACTTTCCTTTGGAACAATTTACCTTCCGAAATCCGTCACTCCAAGTCACTGTCCATCTTTAAGTCTAAACTCCACAAGCATCTTTTGGCTCAGTCGTCTGCTAGTAACGTGTTATAGTTTAATTTTATATATATAATGTAAGTATGTATATTTTATATTATGTATTGTATGTGTGTATTTTAGAAATAAATGTATATATTCATTTGTTGTCCATCATATTAGCTATTTATTAAAACTTGCGCACTTCCTCTATCTCCTTCTTAGGTTCCATTAACCAAAGGTTGTCTGGAAGAGATCGCTTTCAGCGATAAGACCGCCTTTGTACATACTAGTTTTAAGTTTATGTCATATGAAAGTGTTTCTTGTGTATGTGCAATAAAGTGTTTATCTATCTATCTATCTATATCTCTTTAAACTGTATGTGAATGCGTTAGTTGAGGAGCTCAGTAGCACGCATATCGGCTGCCATATTGGTGGGGTATGCATGAATAATATTAGCTATGCAGACGAAATGGTGCTGCTGAGTGCCTCTGTGTGTGGCTTGTCTAAACTACTTGACATGTGTGAAAAATATGCTGCTGAACATGGCTTGTTGTACAATGTCAGTAAAAGCGAAGTTATGGTTTTTCAGGCTAGACGAAGGTGTGTCGATTTAATACCCCCTATCAAACTTAAGGGATGCGTTCTAAAGAGAGTAGATCAGTTTAAGTACTTGGGACACCTTGTAACGTCGGACCTCAAAGACAACGCTGACATTGAAAGAGAGCGAAGGGCATTATCTGTTCGGGCCAATATGTTAGCGCGACTATTTAGTCGATGCTCGAAGAATGTAAAAGTCACCTTATTTCGGGCCTTTTGCACTTCGTTTTATACTTGTAGCCTGTGGTTGGTTACACACAGAAACAATATAATGCCCTTCGCATACAATACAATAATGCATTCAGGGTGCTGTTGGGGCTGCCCCGTTTTTGCAGCGCATCAGGGATGTTCGCCGCAGAGCGCGTGGATTGCTTTTACACCGTGATGCGGAAGCGGTGCACATCTCTGGTGCGTAGGGTGCGGGCCAGTGCCAATAGTATTCTGAGAGAATTGGTCGAACGTTTTGACTGTCAGTATGTGAATCACTGTAATATGATTCACCTACTGACTAAAGTCAAAATAAATAATTAATACACCTATTGTAATTTTCATTAATATTTATTGTTTTGTATGTAAAGATCATTATTTATTTATATTTTTATTCATTTAAATTTTAATGTTAATGTGTAATCAATTACTTATCTAATTTTATTTTTATTTGATTGTTTAATATAATGTGATTTTAATCCATGTTGGTCGAATAAATGAATTTTATTATTATTATTATTATATGAAAATTAGTTTGTCATCAGGAGGCGTTGCCATACAAATTCTGGTTACCTATCGTTAATTTATTCTAATAGAGCAGGTAAAGAAATCTCGCTTTTAGGATCTCAAAGATATCGCGTGTCGCATCGTTACCGAGCAGACCTACCTACAGATAAAAACAATTTTTGAGTAGTCTAGTAAAAAATTAAGAAGTTCGAGTACCTACATATATATATATACTTACATACATATAATCAGGACTTTTATCCCCGGAGGGTTAGTCAGAGACTACGCAATGAGGACAAAAAACATATTTTTTCCTTATTGATTTCAAATTTTGTGCGAAAACGGTTGGTCACGTGACATTTTGCTCTGTGACGTCACACTTCAATAAATATAGAAACTTATCTTGAAACCTGACAGTTACTTTTTGTATATTTTGTGAAATGTGACGTCATACGAAGCTCCATCGATACGATGGCGCCATCTGTTGACACGGTTGAGAAGGTGTTTGCTTCGTGTCGAATTATGTGCGGCGCCATGCGGTAGGTGGCGCGGCCACAGTCTGGCCGCCGACACTGTCTTACATTTGACAAGGATTTCCTTCATCTCACATTCATCTCTTTCTTCTATTGCAGATTTGAGGAGACCTCAGTGGAGACCCCAACCTGCAGATACAATAACAACTCCTGTTTGGGCGGCTTCCCTCGCCTATACCATGAGATCGAGGTACTGATGAAGGAGAAGCCAGACTCCTTGCTGCTCAACGCTGGCGACAGCTTCCAAGGCACTTACTGGTATTCGCTGCTGAAGTGGAATATCACGCAACAGTTCATGAACCTACTGCCGCACGATGCTCATGTGAGTGTTTTATCATTATCATAAGATACGAGTATTATAAAGTAAAGTCGCCTTTGTATTTTTAATTTTATTAATTGGTTCACCAACAGTTGTTACAATTCATTCTTGTTTAACATAAAATAAAACTTAATATATGTATTAAGGCAAGTGTACAATTAATAATAGGTAAACACCACATGCATCTTTAAAACAAACATTCTTATTTAAACCAATACAATCTTATAAAATTACATCCAGTGACCAAAGTACCACAAAAAGCACAATCCAAGACACACACTACACACACACTAACACACACACACACTCCCCCCCACACCCCCACACACACACCCACACACCCCACACACCCACACACACCCAACACACCCACACTCACACTCACACACACACTCACACACACACACACCCCTGTTTGTACAGACGGCCTTTCGAGGACTATGGTTTTATATGACCCATCCGAGGACTCTCTCAAAAACTATGTTAATGACCTTGTATTGTTACTTTAAAACGATAGAAAGAAACAGAAAACACTTTGTTAATGATCAGGTCTATTTGTCTAACGTTATTGCAGCATTTTATTTATTAACTTTTCTTGACCAATGCGTGGACTTATTATACACTGCCAACGCTTGTGGAGACATCTTTCCGAGGACGTCTGTGTGTACCTTTCGAGGACCCAATCGCCTGACTACACATGGCAATCCGGGGACTCATTTTCACACACTTTCTCTTGAATCCAATACAATTCGAGGACCGTGTGTTTGACTGTACAGAAACAATATGAGGACGTTTTTCCGAGTCCCGCATGTACAAAGCGAGGACCACTAATGTCTAAACATAACATGTTTTAAGTACCATTCGAGAACATTTATTTTGTAATTAACATTCGATGTGGCCCTGATGTACATAAGCTCTTTACTTGACCGGACCTGATTTATGTTAAGTGATGATAAGGCATGTGAAATCGCGTTATTCCCGGTATCCTTAACCACTAAGGAACTGGCTATCTTACCTCGAACTGCTGATAACATTGTTGTTGTTACGGCGACGAGACATACTAAAATAAGTTGGTGGTAGCTATAGCCAGGCGGACTTAGAACAAGGCCTACTGTTCCGTCTGGCGAGTTATAGGAGGTTGTGATGATGGAAGGTTCCTTGGTGATGGTTAATAACGACTGCGTCTCTTCATGTGATGTTGTATATTTATAGTGACTACATTGTAACTTACTTATTGTCTCTAAAACATACAAGACGATTTTTATTACGTAGATGTTGGAGGGAGGATGCCGTCTTATCTTTATCGGATCTACACGCGTTTAGGAATGCGCTTACAAACTCTTTAACCATACGTGAGGATAATAAATTATGTGGCGACGCAGGCCGCCACACCTACCACTAACCAAACCGAGCACAGTTAGTACCCCCGCTGGGAATCGAACCTGGGACCTCATCATACCATCAGTTTTACCGCTACCATCTTATCTAAGTATGTCGCCATGACGACTATGTTATTAGCATTGTTGTTTTCTACATTGCGAACTTATGAATATGCTTTCGTCGTAGTGATTGTTAGTTGACTACTACTACGGCTAGGTAGTCCACTACTACTACTAACCACCGACGTTGTTATATATTTTGTACAATAGCTAATTATTTGGTTCCATAATACCATTGAAGTCTATTATATACTTATTGTATTTTGTATCTATATAAATATTATATGACCTGGTATATGATGAGTATGTAATGTATTTTATGACCTGGTAACGACATTTTTTTTGTAAATGTCGTTACTTCTGTGCGCTATGGTTTTTTGCGCCCGTTCTTTGAAACAATTAAAAAATGATGTCCTGAATTGGTGGTAGGTTAAAAAGATTTATACAATTTAAAGTAATTTTTATTAAATAAACATATTTTGACTAAGACTTTATAATCTTTTGTCCAATGATAGGTACGAAAACTAGCTACTTTTCTTCATACTCAACATAATAATCATCACAATATGGGTACTGTCGGTCATTGAGGAGTTTCATAGGGTATCTGTGAAGTCTGTGATCCTTTGCTCATTGATAGTTACCTAACCATTTACTTCTCTTCGTACTTAACATGATAACCCATGACGATATGTGTACTGTTGGTCATTGAGGAGTTCCACATGGTATCTTTGAAATCTGGGATCCTTTGCTCATTCATAGTTACCTAACCAGCTACTTTTCTTAGTACTCAACATAATAATAAATCCAAATATTTGTACTGTCGGTCATTGAGAAGTTCCATATGCTATCTGTGATGTCTAGAATCCTTTGCTCGTTGAATGTTACCTAACCAGCTACTTTTCTTTGTATTCAACATAATAACCAATTATAATATGTGTGCTGTTGGTCTTTGAGGAGTTCTATAGGGTATCTCTGAAGTCTGTGATCCTTTGCGAATTGATAGTTATATAAACAGCTACTTTTCTTCGTACTCAACATAATAATCAATCGCAATATATGTACTGTTGGTGATTGAGGAGTTCCATATGGTATCTGTGAAGTCTGGGATCTCTTCCTCATTGATAGTTACTTAATTAGCTACTTCTCTTCGAACTTAACATGATAACTAATCACAATATATGTACTGTTGGTGATTGAGGAGTTCCATATGGTATCTGTGAAGTCTGGGATCCTTTGCTCATTGATAGTTACCTAACCAGCTACTTTTTTTCGTACTTAACATAATAATAAATCCAAATATGTCTACTGTCGGTCACTGAGGAGTTCCATATGCTATCTCTGATGTCTAGAATCCTTTGATCGTTAAATGTTACCTAACCAGCTACTTTTCTTTGTATTCAATATAATAACCAATTATAATATGTGTACTGTTGAACTTTGAGGAGTTCTATAGGGTATCTCTGAAGTCTGTGATCCTTTGCGCAACGATAGTTACATAAGCAGCTACTTTTCTTCGTACTCAACATAATAATCAATCACAATATGTGTACTATTGGTCTTTGAGGAGTTCTATAGGGTATCTCTGAAGTCTGTGATCCTTTGCGAATTGATAGTTATATAAGCAGCTACTTTTCTTCGTACTCAACATAATAATCAATCACAATATATGTACTGTTGGTGATTGAGGAAATCCATATGGTATCTGTAAAGTCTGGGATCTTTTGCTCATTGATAGTTACTTAATTAGCTACTTCTCTTCGAACTTAACATGATAACTAATCACAATATGTGTACTGTTGGTGATTGAGGAGTTCCATATGGTATCTGTGAAGTCTGGGATCCTTTGCTCATTGATTGTTACCTAACCAGCTACTTTCTTTCGTACTTAACATAATAATAAATCTAAATATGTCTACTGTCGGTCATTGAGGAGTTCCATATGCTATCTCTGATATCTGGGATCCTTTGCTCGTTGAATGTTACCTAACCAGCTACTTTTCTTTGTATTCAACATAATAACCAATTATAATATGTGTACTATTGGTCTTTGTGGAGTTCTATAGGGTATCTCTGAAGTCTGTGATCCTTTGCGCATCGATAGTTACATAAGCAGCTATTTTTCTTCGTACTCAACATAATAATCAATCACAATATGTGTACTATTGGTCTTTGAGGAGTTCTATAGGGTATCTCTGAAGTCTGTGATCCTTTGCGAATTGATAGTTATATAAGCAGCTATTTTTCTTCGTACTCAACATAATAATCAATCACAATATATGTACTGTTGGTGATTGAGGAGTTCCATATGGTATCTGTGAAGTCTGAGATCTTTTACTCATTGATAGTTACTTAATTAGCTACTTCTCTTCGAACTTAACATGATAACTAATCTCAATATGTGTACTGTTGGTGATTGAGGAGTTCCATATGGTATCTGTGAAGTCTGAGATCCTTTGCTCATTGATAGTTACCTAACCAGCTACTTCTCCTCGTAGTCAACATGATAACCAATCATAATATGTGTACTGTCGGTCATTGAGGAGTTCCATATGGTATCTATGAAGTCTGGGATACTTAGCTCGTTGATAGTTACCTAATCAGCTACTTTTCTTGGTACTCAACATAATAATCACAATATATGTACGTCGGTTATTAAGGAGTTCCATAAGGTATCTACGAAGTCTGTGATCCCTTGTCTACTCATAGGTACCAGCTACTTTCTTTGTATTTAATACAATAACCAATCACAACTTGATCATTCGTCATTGAGGAGTTTTGTCGCCTGTCGCCAAGGGTCTTCATCATATCTTCACCATATTTTAAATGTAACGATTAAAACCTATCGATACAAAAAAAATCATCCAAATCAGTGTAACCTGAAAATACATTAAAGAAACATAGTTTATACAACAGAATTGATAACCTACTCCTTTCAGAAGTCCGTTAAAAATATTAGACAACATCACATACATTGCTCTGATTCTGCATTGACCCAGCCGGGAATCGAACCTGGGACCTCAGAGATGGCGACATAAGAGTCCGCCGGCGTGCGAGCCACTCGACTAGAGCGTTCGTCAATAATGAAGATTGAACTAAAAGTTATGATCGTCTATTTAAAAAAAAATAGTAAAGAAATTTTTGAAATTATTATTAAAAATAAAGATTAAAATGATGTTGACAATGTACGAAAAGTTAAATAAGTATTCGGTAGGTCCTCCTAGGTACCAGTCATCACACCACTCTCCTCATCAATCTAGGGCATTCTAGGGCATTGATCAGAAAAAAAAATCGTTCACTTGATAGAAATTTCACACGCCCAACGATTTTATTTTTTTGTCTGATCAATGTTCTAGAATGATGAGGAGAGTAGTTTGATGACTGGTACCTAAGACCTACAGAATTATGTTTTAGCTTTTAGTACATTGTCTACATCATTTTAATCTTTATTTTTTATTTTAATTTTGTTATTACGATTTAAAAAGAATGAAAAGTATATCATACTTCTCATTCTTTTTAATTCATTCAACTTGCCCTTTCATTTGATATCCATCACCCATATTGAAACAAATATGAAATCTGGCATTTCCGGCGGCCATCTTAGATTTAAAAATATATCAAAACTTTTAAACAGTATTCTATTACTCAAGCCCTTTCATTTGATACCCATATTGAAGGGGTAGTGAAGAAAAAGTTGCCTGCCATTTTGTTGGCGGCCAAATTGGATTTTAATTTTTTTCATAGTGTAATCTATTCTACTAGGCAAGACCTTTTATTTAATACCAATATTGAAGGGGTTGTCATAAGAAAAATGAACCTGCTATTTTTTTGGCGGCCATGATGGATGCTCATTTTATTTCATAGAGAACTCTGTTCTACTAATCAAGCCCTTTCATTTGATACCCCTATTGAGGATGTAGTGATAAAATATGTAATCCGCCATTTTGTAGCGGCGGCCATCTTGGATTTACAATAATACCAAATGAATTAAATTATATTCTTATTAGAAATAAAGGTGCGTACCAAATTTTAGATCAATCCGTCAACAGTAAGTGGGTCTAATTTTAATTACTGGATTTGACCCAAAGAAATAAACAGGGCAAGCTAAATAAAACGGTTAAAAATTAAAGAAAACATTCGTTTTATAAAATAATAATTTAAACCTGATAAGAAAAATATTATTGTATAAGTACCTACATTGCAATCTTTAACGATAATTAACAAATATTCGTCTACGTCACAATAATCCCATATCGTGAGATAGGTACATTACCTATTATTAGTTAGTATTAAACTTATACTAGCACAAAAGTACTCGTCAAGACAATTTAAACGAGCCCATACTCGATGGGGTTATGTTGTTTATTTACTGAGTTGCTATGGCCATCTTCCAGCTCTATCATCAGACCCTGGTTACCATCTAGCACAAAAGTACTCGTCAAGACGAATCAAACGAGCCGAGACTCGATGAGGTTGCGTCGTTTCTTTACTGAGTTCCTATGACCATCTTCCAGCTCCATCATCAGATCAGACCCTGGTAACAATCTAAAAAGCAAGTACTCATCAAGACGAATGAAACGAGCCGAAACTCGATGGGGTTGCGTCGTTTCATTACAGAGTTCCTATGACCACCTTCCAGGTCCATCATCAGACCGTGGTTACCATTGAAAGACAAACTACTCGTCAAGACGATTCAAACGAGCCCAAACTCGATGAGATTGTGTCGTTTCTTTGCAAAGTTCCTATGACCACCTTCCAGCTCCATCATCAGATCAGCACCATGTCATCATAATATTGCATTGTCACGCAATTTACACATGTATGCAAAGTTTGAGCTCTATCGGTAACCGGGAAGTGGATGAAATTTAATTTGCAAACGGACAGGTGAAACTAAATAAAAGCTTGTAAAAATACTTACTTTGCTTACGTTCTTACAAAACAAAGACGGAAAAACAACACTCTTTGATCACGACGTGAAAATGTATCCATATGAGGACCTAAATACACACTGTCAGGTACTGACACCAATACGAGGTCTTGAGTGTAAAATTTACACATAAGTCCTCACACAGTACAACAAACATGAGTCGAGTGTATAGCGAGTGTGTACAAATCGATAGTGGCGCCGCCTAGTGTTCACACTCTGTCGGTGTGTGAACCGAAATTTTCAAGACCAATCCGAGGATTCCTTGACTTTTTCTTATTAAGTATACAGGAAGGTTCACAATCGCACGTAGAGTACGATGGCGTAGTAAAGTCAAACCGAGGACCCACGAAAAAGTCCTCGGATTGAAAACGTCCTCGGATGTGCCTTGTGTATTCAGGCCCACGTCCTCGTATAGTACTTAAAACAAACACATATAGATACGTACCCACACACCCTCACGCACAAACTAACACACGCACATTCACTTTCAAACTCTAGACCATTTTATGCAGTTTTCACTAATAGAAAGAACGATAACTGAGGATGGTTTCTGTTTATAATTTGTAGATATTTTGCATAAAACAGCTGACGTTAGTATGACGGTGTTCCTAAGTTAGCGTGGCGAAGGCGCGGGCGACCGCTACTATAATGAGGATATAATGCAACGTTGCGTAGATGGAGTTACTACAGTGTACTAACTATTATGTATTCCGTGCTATTAGTGCACTCCGTGTGAAATAGTAAAAGCAGGGTAATATAATATAGTAAAGAGCGGCGCAAACGTATACACTGTTGCCGCCACCACCAAACAAAAATGCGATTTGCAGTGCGCTCATTTGCCGCCACAAAGAGTTATTACAAAGTTAAATAAAGTAGGCATGTCAAGATTGTGCTAATTTTATTACTGTTGGTACTTATTTGTGCTACAGTAGCGCCTCTTGCGGTAAAACATTGAAAGTGTTTTTTTAATATCTAGATCTCCAACTGACCTCCAACTGTACCTATGTATTATTGTGGTAAATAGTGTGGATAATGCAATTAGTACGTGGTAGGTGGCACCTATCCATCGCAACTATTTTAATTAAAGTGTAACAAAATATTGCATTGTTATTTTTTTTTAATCATCGTGGTGATATGGGTCCGTAACCCACCACGCTGGCCCAATGCGAGTTGGTGGGTTTTTTTAAATGGAAGAGATTTATTCTAGAGACAATTATTATTACTCATTGCCGGTGTTTTATTGCAGGCTTTACCTACCTAGAGAACTAAGATTATGATAAGCCACTCACAACAACCTCTTATAATATAATTATGTTGTTTCTGTTAGGACCGTGAAAAGGAAGTGGTTTGCGGTCATTTACCTACATCGTTAATTTAATTTAAAACGAGATCATATGGATTACCTTACAATGGGACGTTAGTTTACACAATACAGCAACTTTGTCGTATCTTATCTCAAAACTAATAATAATCCCAAGTAGCATTTTATTCTCTTTCAAAAGCCACATTTAGTTCACTGGTGATCTCTTAGCATCAACAATGGTCACACGTGGTTTATCGGCTGTATTACAGTGAACATGTCCACCTATACCTGTATAAGGCATGTATAGGTGTGTAAATGTAGCCCATTATGTAACTATTGGTGTTTTGTCAGGACAACATTACTCTTCTAGTCGGCTTTCATTTTCTAAGCTGAACAAGAGCCTTTTAAGAGAAGTAAAATTCGGCATGGGCTTATAAGAAGGTTTACGCATTTTGGTTTCCCAGACAAACTTCCAAGTCGAAATTTTTAAAAACCAATAAGCCAATTTTGATGACTCTTTGCAAGCTGAAGAAAAACACAGGGATCTAAATAGTTTGTTGAAAACATTTAAAAAAAATGTTTATTTAACTGAGTCATTGCGATTTTTAACTTTCTATAGTGGACTTTAAGTCGCAATAACCCAGCTACAAAAACGTTTTTAAAAATGTTTTCAACAAACTATTTAGATCCCTGTGTTTTACTTTAGCATGCAAAGTTTTATCAAAATTGGCATATTGGTTTTTAAAAATTTCGACTTGTTAGTTTGTATGGAAAACCGAAATGCGTAAACCCTCTTGAGGTCTAAGCGTGAAACTCGCGACTCGCGAGCGCGTGCGAGTTGGCACTTTCCGACTGTAACTATTTTTTTTGTCGTCAACTCGCTCGATCATGAAATCTGACGTATTTATGTATAGTTAGCTACAAAACCGTTTTTTACATCATATTTAACAAAAAACGGCTCAATTCATAGTATGCAGCGCCCGGCGCAAAATTTTTTGGTGGCCATTTTGAGCTAGCAGTATCAGTCAATGTCAAAATAGTGCCTGGCAGGTGAGGGGATAATCAAGTACCTACCTACTATAAATGTATGACGACTTGAGTTTAAAAAAGAAAATTAAGTCATACGGTGTTATTGAAAAGAAAGATAAAGAAAATGATGTAGGTACTAAAAACTACAAAATAATTAAAAAGGTCTAGGCACCTGTCATCACACCACTCTAAGGCGTCTAGGGCATTGATCAGACGTAAAAATAAAATCGTGGAGCGCGGGACAGTTCTTTCAACAGTCAACCGTTCATATTATTATAAATGCTGATTAGTCTGAGTACACATTTATACAGGTTATGCTACGCCCCACAATTTTATTTTTACGTCTGATTAATAATGATTGTCATCGAAACTAAAAGTGTGTACCTACCAAATTTCAGACCAATCGGTCAACAGGAAGGGGGTAAAATTTTAAGTACTAAATTTGACCCAACATCAACAAGCAGGTCAAGATAAATAAAACCGTTTAAGAAAACAAAATATACATAGGATAAAATGTTTACTAGAAAAAAACAACCAGTCTCAGAAAAGCTCGACTGGGATTCGAACCCATAACCCATAACCTTTTAACCGAATTTTTTGTACTCCTAATTGTCAATGGCATACAAACCATAAGCCTTAAATTTTTTCGCAAAAGGAGAATGACCTTTTTACTATGGGAGTTCGGCTAGTTTTTTTAGCTAGCTAGCGTAACACAGCGCTATAATGAAATAAATAGGAATCAATAGCAGCAATGCTCTAAATTATAAAGAAAAAAATTACATTACAATATCATGCGGGAGTTTGAAGCTATCTTCATTTTTAGCTTAAGACTTTTTAGGTATTTTGAGGTTATGACAACTGTTATCGTATGACTATCAGTTCAGTTCAGTATTTATTTATCACTTGACTCTTAACATCATAACTCTAATCATTATAACTTAGAGAACACTTTTGACATGTGAATGATTAAGACGCAATAGATATCGAATAGGCTGGTTTGGTCATTCTCCTTTTAAAGCTGAATATCTTCTGTTCTAATTAGGATTTCTGGAATTTAATACATAAAATGGGGAGGTTCATTTGAGATACCTTTAGGGTTGCCAGGTCCTAAAAAAAAACCGGACTCAGCGCTGTATTAGGCCGGACATTTTGCCCTAAAAGCCGGACATGGTGGTTGTGGAAAGCCCAAGACACTACTTTAGAGCCGGACTTACGTTTTTCAAGCCGGACAACAGTTTTACAATAAAAACTCAGATGAGGATTAAGGTTTTTAATAATTATTATTTATGAACTACACATTCACAATCAGCCTTGGCATTTGTACTTATTAGAAACTTGAAAAGAAAAAAAAAACAACAATCTTATAATTAAAAAAAAAAACAAATAAAACTTACTTAAACTCAAAAATCAACCTGCTATTTAGTGTCCTAGCAACCTTCATTAAAATTAAAATTATTAATTAACAAAAACAAAATCAAATTCTTGAAAATCTATCTTATAAATCAATAATTTAAAGTAAGTAATTCAATAAATATACAATTTCAAGTAATCAAAAGTTATAGGTGCTTATTTAGAATTTGTACCTACTGTATCGAAAACATCGTTCTCCTTAGAGATCATTTCATAAAATTATTTGCATGTTAATTTAACATTGCACAATAAAAACATCATCTTTGCAATTGTTGTGTCTGTAGTGTATTGCGTTCCTTTGTCCACTGACATCGCCAACTCTTTCGACGTTGGCGATGTGGCCTGGAATCGCAAAATAATATTCTGCCAATTTAAGTACTTAATTCGGAATGGAATTCTTCATTATCAGATGGTTTGAAATAAACAGTCCACTTTTGATTTGCCAATAGCTTCATAAAATCACGATGGAACAAAAAAAGCCTAACAAAAGCCGGACAAGCCGGACACGTAAATATTTGGCCGGACACAACCGTAAAGAGCCAAACATGTCCGGCTAAAGCCGGACACCTAGCAACCATAGGTACATTAGATCAGTCTATTTTTTATGTATTTCGAGCGTTATACACCCGAAGGCCCAGCTGGGCTTAGATAGATAGATAGATAGGTAGATAGATAGAAAATACTTTTATTGTAACATAATCACACAAACATGTACAATGCATTTACATAAAAAAGAAAAAAAAAGAAAATAAGTAAAAAAATTGGTTGCCTGTAAAGTCGGTATACGGGCGAAAGTTTTACGTGACAACGACTTTGAGTGGTAAAATAATTTTAATGTGAATATTCATTCGTATAGTAGGAAGAAGGATGAAATAATAGTAACAATTTAAAACAGTGGAAGGGACGCGTGCCTTTCACTTTTTATGTCTGTCTCTCTCGCTCTTAGGCGGGCTAACCATGCCCGAGTGGAAGGGACGCGTGCCTCTCACTCGCTCTCATTGTGAGCGCATAACGTGAGCGGAGCGTAACGCAGTTTCTTGAAGTGTCACCCGGCAAACCAATTTATAAGACGTTGTCACGTCAACAATGTTACAATTTGGCGTTCTTATCGCTTATTATCGTAATTTCTATCAAAACGGTTGAGGTACGTACTTACATTGACTTCTGTTGATAAATTGTAGTAGTACATTGAGCATCTAACTAAACGATGGCATTAGTTTTACGTGCCTAGCTCGGGGGGCCGTGCTAGGTAGCAACACATGAATATCAACAAACAACCTGATATAACCTGAATAAACAATGGTAATAAAATAATCAAAATCGTGTAGGTAAGTAACTCGTTCAAGCTGGGAAGTTTCCGGTCGACCACTGTTAGGCGATATTGACATCATAAAAATTATTTGTTTGCGCTGCTTGATTCGTCCGTGTAAGCTCCTCTCACCATCCTAGGGGCCGTCCAATAATCATGTGATGTTTTTTTAGCATTTTTTAAATCCTCCCCCTTGGTGATACGTGGTGAGGTTTAAGACTAACCCCCCGCCCCCCACCCAATATCACGTGTATTTTTTAGTACCTTCTTACCTAATAAAAATATCTTCAAATGCGGTAGGTAAGTATAAAGTATAATCTAATTTTATTCTAAAAAATTAAGGATCATGATAAAAATGTCTAGACAACAGAAATGTTGCAGGTTGTTTTTTTACGGCGAGTCAAGGTCTCACTACCTACACGCCGCTTCCGATTTAGAAATCGCGCGTTTGACGAAAAAATAAATACACGTGATATGTGTGTGGGGTGTAGTAACACCCCCCCTCCCCCTTTGTGATTTTTCGTGATTTTTGCCGAACCCCCCCCCCCCCCCCCCTTTCGAGCCTCACGTGATTAATGGACGGCCCCCTACCTACTACCGCGCGTACGCATAGGTTAGTGCTCGTTTCATTCATAAAACACAAAACAACAACATACATTTTACAATAGGTATTTTATTTATTACAGACATTATATCTGTAAAGACTGGCTATTAATAGTTAATTTATTTCAGATGTCATTGACGTATTATGTTAATATTTGTTCAATACTTTCAGTTTGTATTTTGATTGTGGCGAGAAAACCTGCGTCAATTGCATTGAGCTATTGGTCAATTGGATAATGTCTAATTTTTGACTTTGACCCATCATTTAAATTGTGGCGATGTCTTGATTTCATCGATGTGAATTAACGATTGTTATCCCCGAATGGTTAGTCAGACACCATAGGCAATGAAGACCGCAAAAGCAGTCCACAGCCACAATCCACATTTCAGGCTCATCGTGCTCAGCGTGACAGGTGATTACAAGGAATACTAGCGGCCGCTCGTGGTTTCACCCGCGTGGTTCCCGTTCCCGTGGGAATATCGGGATAAAAAGTATCCTTTGTGTTAATCCAGGTTATAAACTATCTGTATGCCCAATTTCATCCAAATTCATTCAGTAGTTTTTACGTGAAAGAGTAACAAATATCCATCCATACTTACAAACTTTCGCGTTTATAATATTAGTAGGATATTAAGGCGACTGCTAGAAACCGCAAGAAACTTCAAGGGCTGCTGGTCAGGTCAAGTGTTTTAGACATGACAAAAATAACAAAAAAGAAATTCGGGGTATTCCTCGAAGCGCACCCATTTTGAAGCGCACCAGACCAAGCGCACCTAAACAATTCCTCCAAGCGCACCCGTTGGGTGCGCTTCAGAATTGGTAATTAAAAATATATTTTATTTTTATTCCTCGAAGCGCACCTACCGTAAAAAATAGAGAGGACCCTATAGATTCGTAATATTGATGTCGATAGAAACTAGGACTAGGTGCTGAAGCAACTTACTACGTCAATAATAAATTGAATCATGACAGTCATATTGATCTAAAAGTACCAGGGAGACATAAATGAAAAGAGGTAGATAGGCGCCTTAATGATCTTACTTACCCTTAACTATCAGGAAAAAAGAAATAAACGAGTAGGACTAGGTGCTACAACTTACTATGTCAATAATAAATTGAATCATGACAGTTATTTTGAACTAAAAGTACGGTAGTACTATTACTTATTCTGTGCTAAAAGTACCAGGGTGACAAAAATGAAAAGAGGTAGATACTCTAAAAATAAACGTACATTACTCGTTATCGATATTTTCTGTTAGTTACTATACTACATCATACTAAACCATACATCTCTTTCCTCAATTTATCTGCTGGTGCGCTTCGGGGAATAAAAATATAATATTTTAATTACCTATTCTAAAGCGCACCCAACGGGTGCGCTTGGAGGAATAGTTTAGGTGCGCTTGGTCTGGGTGCGCTTCAAAATTAAATAAGATTATTTACGACGCGCGGGCAGCGGCCGGCCGTTGACCCGCCGCCCGTCTGTTGACTCGTCTGCGTCAGCTGGGCGATAAGTACCTACGTTAGGCTGCAATCTTTTTTGTAATTTTTGTCATTTTTAAAACACTTGACCTGACCAGCCCTTGAAGTTTCTTGCAGTTTCTAGCAGTCACCTTATACAACCTTAATTTTTCTTAATACAAAAACAATTAAGGGTGAGTTCCACCCATGAAACTGAACAACATTCCCCAAGAAACCTATGTGCATAAATGACAAAAAGTTTCGATCTCCCGTACTTTGTCGTCAGCTGATCGGACAGTTTTGTATGGGAGGTCGAAGTTTTTTTGTCATTTTTGCACATAGGTTTCTTGGGTAATGTTGTTCAGTTTCATGGGTGGAACTCACCCTTAATTGTTTTTGTATTAAGAAAAAATGAGGTTGTTTATGTGCAGGAATGTATGTGCAGTGCAGTAATTGGTCCGTTGGTCGCCTTTTACGACACCTAGGAAAGAGATGGGGCTGTAGTTTCTATAAGGGGGTCCTGCACGAAATTTGTGAAAATTATCGTATTTTTAAGTCACTTGTAGTTACTATGCGCTGAATTAGTTAAATACATTACTTAAAAGAAATTATGTAAGTAATCCTGATCATTGCACAAGGTCATGGCTTTGTTGAAATTTGAAACAAATTCTTTAAACAATAATTAACAATACATAAATCTAATGACTCCTAAAAACATATTTTTTCGATTACTTTCTAATTTTACGCATGAAACAATAATTCTTACATGAAAATACTTATTTGTATTGATATTCCGCAGGGCACCCCCTTTAAAAAGTAAATTTTAGTTTTTCACCATTGCGGTACTTTTTACATCTATGTTTTTAACCATAAAAAGTTTTTAACACAAGCGCGTGATGGTTTTGCACATTTCTACATTTCGCAGAATAAAAACATTGCTCTCATTAAATTACTAGATCTGAAACTTCAAAGCAGAATTGTTCTAATTATTAATATCATTATGATTAATTTTGCTTTGAAGTTTATTAAGAGACTTATGTCAGTTTTTGCGATCGCGCGGCACCCCCTTATAGCGCTTTCACTTAAAGTCGCGCGGCTGCAGCGCTGCAGATCGAATGTGCTTCATACTACAGCGGCTGTAGCGCGGGACGCCCGCCGGGGCGCTAGCGACAGTCGCGCTTCACAGCCGCGCTGCAGGCGCGTTGAACGTGGGGGTGATTAGCTCATTTTCAATATAGCTGCGCTACTTAAATATGTATGGATACCTAGTCGTGCTACTGCCACTTATGTGCTACTGCAGCGCTTTCACATAAAGGCGTTTTAGTCGCGCAACTGCAGCGCTTCTTAGGCTGATTTCAAAGTCACGCGTTTGATCAGCGCCGGCCACACGCGCGCGCTACACTACATAGTAGTTGCGCGTTTGAACTGCGTAATGACTATGAAACGCAACTATCTAGTGTAATTGTGACCGCGCGCGTGTGGCCGGCGCTGATCGAACGCGTGACTGTGAAATCAGCCCTTAGGCTGGACGCCAGCGGGCGGTGCGCGGTGCGCGCGGTGTACGTGGTCCGTTCACGACGACCGCACCGCTGTCGTCGAGAACTCTTCATACAAATCTATGAACTTTGATCAAGACGCGCGTGCTGTCGCCCGCGCCGCCCGCACCGCCCGCTGGCGTCCTGGGGCCCAAGTCTGCTAATTTACGAATGGCGATTCAATTATGCCATTCGTAAATTAGCAGACTTGGGCCCCTGGACGCGGCCTAACAAGCGCGGCAGTCGCGCGACTAAAATGCCTTTATGTAAAAGCGCCCTAAACCTTTTTTTTCTATTATGACTCGTCATAGTGACTGACTGCCTGATAGTCCAAAATAATGAGAGCGCTCCCCACCGTGGAATAAGCACGATAACGAGCGCACCCATTCATGACGGCCTGCACAAATACCGTTAGGAGCTGGGAAACACATGCCCGGCAAAGAATACCAAAGCCGAATGGTCTTACAGAGGAACGACTTGCCAATTTTTTTGGTACGAGTACTGATAGTCTGTATAGTATGATGGTGGTTCCTAAGATCAGCACGTGTAGTCCGGGAGAGGAGCTACCAGCACAGCACACAATGGGAATTCATCATCAGGTTATAAGTCCCACCGCTGGGCACAGGCCTTCCTTTGTTGTGGACAACAACACATGAAAAGTCGCCTTTTACGACACCCAAGGGAAGAAATGGGGCGGTAGTATTCTAATAATAAATAAATAAATAAAAATATTTTATTTCAGACTTTACATCCATATTTTATTAGTGTGTTAGTAACAATTTTTCTTATAAAGTATGTTAGTTGGTTAGGTTAGTGTGGAAAATTATTAGTTACATATTTTAAAATTAAATTATTTTATTTGGCCAGTTACTATTTTTATCCAGTGTTGTTGGATAGAACAGTCAGGACGAGCAGTAATTGTCTTCAGAACGCTGTTGCTGCTGGCCCTCATGCGTCGTAGTAGGGATGCGGCTTTTTTGCGCATAATCGCGTGGAATCCGTCAATCGTGCGTCCGCGAACATTCCCTAAGCGCTGCAGAACCGCGGCAGCCGCAGCAGCGCTCTGAAGGCGTTGATAAACTGCACCCGTAGTGTGCTGTAGGCTCGACGCGTATAACTCACCCACAGACCACTCGAGTAAAACGATTGACAAAATGCCCTAAAAAGGGTAATTTTGACCTCCGCCGCACATCGAGTGAACCTGCGTGCAAGCATGTTGCCCCTTACCGCCAGCGCCCTACGCTCTCTTTCAATATCCTTAGCATCATTTAAATTTGTTGTGACAATATGGCCCAGATACCTAAATTTACATACATTGTTCAACAATGACCCATTTAGAGTAATTGGAGGCACATAGCCCGCTGTACGTTTTCCAGCCTTAAACACGAGGATTGCACTCTTTTTGGCATCACCATGCAGCACCATGTCATCAGCATAGCTCAAGTTGTTGACACACTGTCCGTCAATGTAACAGCCAAGATGGATGCCGCTGAGCTCCTCGATCAGCTGATTGATGTAAAGATTAAAAAGGGTGGGCGAGCTAATCCCGCCCTGTCTTACCCCACATCGAAGGGAATATTCATCCGACAAGGCACCTGCCCACCTCACCTGGTTCTTTTGGTGCTTATACCAAAACCTAAACAAATTTGTGCACTCCGCCGGCATACCAGTGCTCCTCAGCTTCTCCCATAGCAGGTCATAATTTACCATGTCAAAGGCCTTGGATAAATCCAGGAAGCACGCATATACCGGCGTTTTTCTATTCGTGTAATACTTGACAGTGTGCTTAAGACTGAAAATGGCACTCTCTGTAGACACACCCGGTTTGAACCCAAATTGGGCATCGTGAAGTTCTACATACTTCGCGAGACAGCCATTAAGCAAACTGTCAAGTATTTTTGCAGTTGTTGTAGCAAGCGATATGGGCCGGTAGTTACCTATGTCAGATGTGTCACCCGTCTTATTTTTTACAATAGGTACTACAATTGTACGCATTAATGGTTCCGGTAGATAGGCATGCCCCAGACTAAAATTAAAAAGCATTGCAAGTATACGTGGTAGGTGTACCCTAGCATACCTAAAATGTTCTATACTTAGGCCGTCGTGTCCAGGAGACTTCCCTTTTGTCATACCTGCAATAACCTTAGCCACATCTTTTGCTGTAAACTTGACAGATCTCTCAGACACGACGCCCTCACCATAGCGCCCCGATGCAGAGTCCAACGGTGACTTCACCACAAAATGATCTTTAAAAATATTTGCAATTGTCTTTAGATTATGTTCGCCCCCCACGCTCACGGGAACACTTGGTTTGAGATTTAATTTACTTGTGTTTTTCCAGAATTTTACGAAGTCTCTTCCCGATAAGTCTGAAGCTAAAACATCCATCTTTATTTGATCTTGCCGGTTTTTACACCATTTTAATTTATTTTTAAAACACTTTCTACTTTCTAACATTGTTTCGTAATTTTACCGGAGCGTGGTTTACCCCATTCTACCCATATCTTAAATCTAAAAGCTCCGACCGCGCAGGTCGCCTTTATCTCATATATAATAGCGCCGCTACCAGCAAAACCGTGTTAACCTTGTCGCGTAGCTGTGGACGAATACACCCCTCTCCTCCCTTGGGTGTCGTAAAAGGCGACTAACGGACTAAAGACTGCACATACCTCTTAGATTAAAACAAAAAGGGAAGATACGGCATTAGCGTCTCGTGAGTGAGCCGCCAAAATTAGGCCTAAAGGCACAATTTCACTTCAGTCACAATTTGCCGAGCGAACAGGCTACATCACCCTATTGCAGATATTCTACTGTGTAAAAAAGAGAAAGATGCTACTCCGCAGTGGCGTCGGAATCGGTCGTACGTACTCGTCTGTTGCGAAGCGACCGTGACGTCAACGCGCTACTCGCTGACTCCCTCGCGCTGACGTTGAAACTTACCGCTTTGTCTCGCTCGCTTGATGATTTATACTTTATAGGTGTGCGTGTGCGTGTGTGAGTGTTTGCTTAAGTAGTTGAGTAGGACTATATTTTGAATGACTACAAGTAGGAGCATGCCGTATCTTCCCTTTTTGTTTTAATCTAAGACATACCTACATCCGACGGCATAGAGCGGCGATGGGCTCACCACCTGTCACGCTGGGACATATGATGTCGCTTTTTGGTGAAAATTGGACTATGAGCACCGCAATAGCAGTCCTTTAATGGTAAAGGACTCTGACTAACCCTTCGGGGATAATTGTCCTGATTACAAGTGTATATGTATGTACTCGCACAATACTAGGTATATAGGCTATTTAATCGTATAATACGACGACCTCCTTGGTCGAGTGGTTTGTACACCGGTTTTCATGGTGTCGCCATCTCTGAGGTCCCGGGTTCGATCCCCGGTCGGGTCAATTTAGAGAAAAACTGTTTTTCTAAATTGATTTCGGGTCTGCGTGTTTTCTCTATGTTTAGGTATATTTATCCGTTATCTTACCATATAAACGAGTTTCACAAGAATACTCATCTTGGTCTAGATAATTGGTGTGAGCGTAAACAAAATTTATTTATTTTATTTATTTATTTATAATTTACTTAGTGCTTTCGCACACGGCGTCCTATCGTAAGCGTATCGTAGGCGTATCGTAATACGCGCGTAAGCCGAGAGCAATACGAGCGCGTACATTTTCAAACAAGTCCACACACGAAGAGTTGCTGTAGCGAATCGTAGGAGACACCGCATTGCTCTCGTCCTACGCGCGTATTACGATACGCTTACGATACGACGCCGTGTGTAAAGGCACTTACTTTACTGCTTGTTCCAGGCAATTGGCAACCACGAGTTCGATGACGGCCCTGAAGGTCTGGCTCCGTACCTCTCAGCCCTCAAGGCTCCAGTGGTAGCTGCCAACATGGATTCGTCCAAAGAGCCATCTCTACAAGGGCTGTATAAACCTCACGTCATTGTGGAGAGGAAGGGAAGAAAAATCGGCATCATAGGTCTTATAACTACTGATACTGCAGTAAGAAATCTTTAATTCTTTTTTTAAAGCACTTGGCCTTCATCACCACCTAATGGGAAGTGACGAAAAGGCCGATAGTGGAAGCGCGCTTCACCCGTTATCCTCAACCACTGAGGATCTCGCAATTTTATCTCTAAGCTTACAGATAAAATTGTCAATAATTGTATAATGTTGTTATGGCTTCAGATTAGACGGTGGTAGCTCCTATTTTGTTTTTTTATTTTATTAAATTTTTTCCCTTGTTTTATATAAAAAATACATCTTACTTAAGTACTTGTAAGTTTAAGACAATATTCGAAGAGCAGTGACTTTCTGATACAGGTATTTTGTAGGTACTCAATAAGAAAGACACGTCATCGATGTGAACACTTGGTTTGTTAATGAAAGAAACATTTTAATTTAATTTAATTTAAAAATTAAATTCGACGACCTCCGTGGTCAAGTGGTTAGCACGCCGGTTCTGGCGTCACCATTTCTGAGGTACACACACATGTATGTACACACAAACATATATTTACAATGATTATTCCGGAAGGGTTAGTCAGAGACTAGACAATGAGGACCGCAAAAGCAATCCTCTGCCACAGTCCACTTTTCACCAAATGGCGACTGCACATGTGCTCAGCTTGACAAGTGGTGAACCCATCGCCGGTCTATGCTGTTGGATGTATATCTTTAATTCTTCAGTCTTAAGTCTGTTTGTCGCCTTTTACGACACCCAAGGGAAGAGAGGAGGTGGTAGATTCTTTCACCGCTACGCGACGCTAGAGTGAAAAAAGTTGTTTGTTATTATTATATTATTATTTCAGCCATGGTCGTCCCACTGCAGGGCAAAGGGCTCCCTTCCCTTTTCCAATCTTCGTGATTAAGGGCTCTTGATGGCCAGTCTTTGCAGTAGGAGTCTAGCTCGTCCCGCCATCTCCTTCTGGGCCTGCCGCGTCGTCTTCTGGCATCGTGTAGCATCCACATATTTCTCGTCGTATTTTTCGCCCACATCTCGTCCGACATGCGACATGTAATGTAATGTAATTTAATAACTTTACAGAAACTTTCGTCCCCCGGCAACGTGGTGTTTACCGATCCCAAGGAAGCCACCCGACGGGAGGCGCAGGTTTTGACGGACAAGGGAGTTGACATTATCATCCTACTCTCACACTGTGGTCTCAATGTTGATAAGTGAGTCTGTCAGCTAATCTAAGTAATATACGAAAGGCAGAGAGAAGAAGAAAGAAAGAAAATACATTTATTAACAAACACACACATACATGGTAATTACAAACAAATAGATAAATTAAATTATGACACTAAACAGGGCAGAAAAAAAGAGTATTTTAAAAGAAAGCGAAGAGTACGTTGGTAAAATCCCGTAACTATTACGGCTAAATTCGAAGAAGAGTGTTTCTTTGTACATTTCACAAACAATTGTGGATTTGTCTAATCTATAAATTATGATCTTTAATCTAGTTATTAATTTATTATTTGGACAGTCAACAAAAACATATACTAACAAAAACAATGATACTCTTACAAACATAAGTCTTATCTAAGCACAGTTTTTACTTACAGACAGCCACGGCATGCGTTGTGTGGACTTATTAAATCATTAATAAAACTAATCAAATATTTCTAAAATCTAATAAGATTTTAAATAGTGAAACTAAATACTAAATTCTAAAGGGGGTTCACGTGACGACCAATAATTATGACACTTTCCTTGTGTTGACGTGCATTGAGGTCCAAATCTTCCAAACCATTAGGGCGAGAAAGTGCGTTGTATTGCCTTTGGATCCTGTTTAACGTGGAATGGCAACCCAGATTACACTTCACTGATTTTGGCGCGAAAATGTTGAATCTGCTAACTCGGGGTAGTTTTTTGGGTGTATTGATGTCAATTTGTTCAAGTAGATTAGAGCAATCAAGGCGACCACCCAAAAGCTTGTATAGAAATATGCTATCGTGATGTAGTCTTCTTTCTATGAGACTTTCGATTTTAAAGTATTCTAGACGGCTTTCATAAGATCCCAGAGTCTTGGCGAGGAAATTTCTGAAAGACAGGTGCCAAAGAAATCTTTTATGCACGCTTTCCAGGCGTTTAACATGAACGTCATATTGAGGAGACCAAACAACATTGCAGTATTCAAGTACTGACCTGACAAGGCTATTGTAAATGGTAATCACAGTAGATGGATGTATTATTATCTAACATTAAATTTCTAATCTTATTTCATTCGGATTTGCACTATTCTTTGAAAGAAAGTTATTATTGTTAATGGTTATCTCGTGAATCTCTCAAGTAAAAATAAAAGATCCGAGTGACACTAGATATTTGTACAGTTGTGAATAATTTGTTTAAGTACAAAATGTTCTTCATCTTTGTTTTTTATGAAATTATGACATCCGTTTAAAATTAGACGAAAATACAGCTGTTTTAATACAAAACTGTAATTATACTATTCGTATGGACAACAGGAAAATTGGAGATATTTGACATTTTGTAGTAGGTCGACTGTGCTGGCGTCTACACGCAAAATAATGATTTTGAAAAAATTACTTGGAGTTATGAGATCCCTACGTGTGTAACAATCACATTGTTAGAGTACAAACAGTAGAGAGATTTTATCTCTTCATAGTAATCTTCGAATTATTGAAGAGAATCCGTATTTACGTGGGCAGATGTCAATTTAAAACAGGAAACAACCCATTGTTAGCTGATTGGGCCGTCTACTGACTATTAAACAAATTGTCCAATGTCAATTTCGAAATTTTAACATGTTAGGTAGTTTTGTTTAGACTTAGTTATTATTCTATGGTTTAGCCAATTTTAAATAGGTAATGGGGAAACCAAATTAACAACTATCTTCACTAGTCAACTTCACTTCAACAGTCTTCGCCATTTATACAAGCACACTGAGTGGTAGAGCCACGCTGCGTTGCAGCACGCATTGGGCCGTTTTTAGAATCTTAAAACTAAATTAAATATAAAAATCTAAATTAATATATGTAAGCCTAACATAAACAATAAAAAAGACAACATTTAGGTATAATTTATTTTACATTCAAAATATTCTTTCATATTGTAAAAAGATTTATTTATTAAAATATCTTTTAATTTTTTTTCAATAAACCGTCTTGGAGGGCTTTTAATTTATGTGGCAGATGGTTATACACTTTAATCGCCATATAGTACGAGCTATTTTTATATAACGCCAGACGCACTGACGGTACGACTAAATCATTTTCACGGCGCCGTGATATATAGCGCCCTTGCTTATCTCCAATTCTAGTAGAATATTGAGCATGTCTTTTAACTAGTTTGCACAGTTCAAATATATAAATTGCTGTCACTGTAAAAACACGGTACTTAGTAAACAACATTCTGCAGGTGTCCCTCCTTCCGGCTAACGATATAATTCTGAGGCAACGCTTCTGTAAAATAGACACAGATGACGCATCAGTGGAATTGCCCCAAATACCACTGGCTAAGCAAATTATCAATAGCCTGGACTCTGATCATTGTGACCAAATGGTCAGCTTTTCACACCATTGTAAGCACGTGATGAAAAACAATATCACAGTTGTGCCAAAAACTGCAGGTCGGATGGAACGCTTTAAAAGCAATCTAGACACAAAATTAAATAATTTAGAATACAATGACAACCCTAATGTATTTTATAATAATTTCTTTAACACAATATTGTTAAGAATTTAATAAATCTTTTGTTCCAAAAAAGATCTCGGTTAGTGGTACTGTAACTTTTAATGAGTGGGCTACAATTGGTATTCACAAAAGTAGGAAACGCCTTCATGATCTTTATGGTGAACGCAACTTTAACACCAGTGACGATTTCAAATTACTTATATGTTAAAAATTATCCAAAGTCATTCAAAAGAGTATGTCGATTAGCCAAGGCAAACTATTTGAGTTCTAAGATTAAGATTAATAACAAAATAAAAATGACATGGAATATTATAAATAGTGAAACAGGAAATGTCAAAAGTCGTAATAATGAGTACAATTTGAATTGTGATAATAAAACCTTGACTTCTGATGCTGATGTTGCTGCAGCATTTGAGAGGTTTTTTACTGACGTTCCAGTCTCAACTACAAAAGCTTTGATTTCCTCCCCTACTGTAGCCGATTCTGTTTTGAAGGAGAATGTTAAAGTTTGTGAAAGTAATTTTAGTTGAAAAAAATTTGCACTAAAGATATACTAAAGACATTTAACACTCTCAATAAAAAGAAGACCGCTGATCTGTGGGGTAATTCCGTGGACGTCGCTAAATCAGTAATTATGACAATAGCTCCAGTTTTAGCTTGCGTATTTAATGAATGCATTGACTTTGGTATTTTTCCTGACCTAATGAAACATAGTAAAATAATTCTATTATTTAAATCGGGTAGCACTTCTGACCCCACTAATTTTAGACCAAATTCAAATTATTAATTTTTACAGAATAGTGGGGGTTAAGTTACTCGCGTCCGTAGGTTTACCCCTGAGACCCTACACGTGACCCCTGGGTGGTGCTAAATGAGTGACACCAACTAAGTGGTAGAGCTACGCTGCGTTGCAGCACGCATTGGGTCTGCTCGCCCGGCGTAATACCACCCCCTCACGAATTTTCGGCGTGAAACAATGGCACTCTGTGCTGTTGTGTTTCGTCCGGCGAGTGAGGGTTCTGGAGACCCCTCCCCCCCCCTCACTATTGATATGGCAGCGAACTTTAATTTCGATTTACCCCAGGGGGGATTCTCCTACACATCCAGTGTAGGAGAATCCCCCCCTGAGTAGGGTTGCCAGGTCCTAAAATAAAAAAGCTGGACTCAGCGCTGAATTAGGCCGGACATTTTGCCCTAAAAGCCGGACATAGTGTTTGTGGAAAGCCCAATACACTATTTTAAAGCCGGACTTACGCTTTTTAAGCCGGACAACAGTTTTACAATAAAAAACTCAGATGAGGAGTAAAGTTTTGAATAATTATCATTATCAGTTTTGGCATTTGCACGAACTAGAAACTTGGAAAAGAAAAAACTAAACAACAATCTTAAAATTTTCAAAAAAAAAAACAATGAATAGTAGATAGATAGATAGATAGATAATACTTTTATTGTATCATAATCACACAAACATGTACAATGCATTTACATAAAAAAGAAAAAAAATAAAGAAAAAGAATGTTACAATAATAATTAAAAGTACTTCAAATTAAAAATCAACCTGCTATGGTGTAATTCGAAATGAAATTCTTCATATCAGATTTGGAATAAGCTGTCCACTTTTGATGTACCAATAGCTTCTTTTTTTTCTATATTGACTCGTCATAGTGACCGCATCCTGCCTGATGGTGAGCAGCGGATGCAGTCCAAAATAATGAGAGCGCTCCCCACCGTGGAATAAGCACGGTAACAAGCGCACCCATTCATGACGGCCTGCATAAATGCCGTTTCACGCCCCGCTTTAAAGTCCCGGGACTATTGGACATTACCAGGGGCATGTATAGATATCGCCCCCAATCCTGTGATCGATAATCCGACGCCTATGGCTCTTCCCCTTTTCTCTTTGAAAAATTAATTGATTGCGAATGTGAAGGCTGCCATTACTAATGCTACGCCTATTGCTGGAGATATTAACAATAATTTTAAAATTATACTGCTCAATGTGGAAAAATTTTGCTTTTGTTGAACCGGAAAAAAACTAGCCTATGGTATACTCGGGCTCTTATGGTGACTTCTCAAATACAAAATTCACGTCGAAACGTTGCTTCGTTTAAAAGACCCGGCACTATTGGAGCTGGGAAAGACATGCGCCGGCAAAGAATTACAAAAGCCAAAAGGTCTTACAGAGGAACGACTTTTTTTTGGTAATAGTACTGATTGTCTATACAGTATGATGGTGGTTCCTAAAACCAGCACGTGTAGTACGGGAGAGGAAAGGAGAAGGCGGAATTAAATAAAAAGTTCTTCAGAACACTGAGAGAAGCAATATGTCTCTACGCAGTTGGAGGTCCTCAAGAGAGGCTGTAACCTCAGCATCTCCAATAATGCGCACCACTTGCCTTTGCAGTCTATCAAGTGCATCGAGGAGGTATTTAGCGGAGCCGTCCCGGAGCTGGGAATATGCTCCATACTCGATCGCACCTGAGTCTTGTACAGCAAACAGCGCTGCTCGGGAGTGGAAAACCGCCGCACCATATTGAGAATACCCAACTTACAGGAGGCAGTTAAAATAACACTCTCGACGTAGCATTATGGATTTAGTTCCTGGCCGATGTCCATGCCAAAAATGCTAAGGTTCACCGAAATGCATAACGGAGAGTTTTGAAGAGAGCTAGGAGTAAGGAGAAGAGTTACCTTGGACGAGAATGCACAAACCTGGGTTTTGCTGGCATTAAACTCGACCAGGTTTTCAGATCCCCACTTAGAAACACGATCGAGAGCCAGGTTTAGTTTGGCAACCAGTTCCTGCCTTTTCACCAAGATATCGGCTTGCTTTGCAGCAAGATGTCCCAAGTACCACTCATGCACCGTACTGTCATCAGCATAACAATGAATATTGCCTAAGGACAACATGTCATTAATATGCAGAAGAAATAGAGTAGGTGAGAGCACAGAACCTTGCGGCACTCCGGCATTGGCTTTGTAGAACGCGGAGGAACTACCCTCACAAAGGACACGAATCCTCCGGTCTTCTAGAAAATCTGCTGTCTTAAAATCACGATGGGACAAAAAAAGCCTAACAAAAGCCGGACAGGCCGGACACGTAAAAATTTGGCCGGACACGACCCTAAAAAGCCAAACATGTCACCTGGCAACCCTACCCCTGAGCGTTCTCGCTCAGGCTGCCCTACTTAGAGCATTCAGTTGGTTGAATGCTCTAAGGTAACAAACCACTTGAACAAAAATAATAAACAATCAGTCTCACATACATTCTGTCAAAAAAGTTTCGGGAACGGATAATTTGTTTATGATTCCAATTTCAATTTTTTGTTTGTTTTTGTTGTTAGATTGGCACAACTGTTATCCATTTTGGCTCGGAGTTTGAGTTCCATCTGTTATTTAGATTAAATACAGTGCTGTTTTTAGTTAGTTTATATCTAGTGTGTATTGCGAATTTCATAATGGATAAAAACATCGAACAAAGAGTTTGTCTTAACTTTTGCGTGTCGCCACTGGAATTTCGTGTTCGGAGTCACTGAAAATGTTACAGAAGGCTTACGGTGAATCGACTTTATCAAAAACACGTGCTTATGAGTGGTACAAAGCGTTCAAAAGCGGTCGAGATGTGATAGAAGATTTGCTTCGCTCTGGTAGGCCATCAACGTTTTCAACTGAAGTTAACATCGCAAAAGTGAAGGAAATGGTGACTGAAAATCCTCATTCAAGTTTGAGAGAGATAGCCGCTGAACTTTCTGGGTTTCAAAGACGATCCGTACCATTTATGAAACATGTTGCCGCTCGGCTAGTCCCAAAAGACCTGAATTTTCTCCAAAAACTCAATCGCATAAGAGTCGCTGAGGACATGCTAGAAGGAGTCAATTCCGACCCCACATTCATGCAATGCATTGTTACTGGTGACGAGACGTGCGTTTACGAGTTTGACATACAAACTAGTCAACAAGCTTCGGAGTGGCGCCTTCCGACTGAACCGAAACCGAAAAAACCACGCCAAAGTCGATCAAAAGTCAAAGTCATGTCTGTTTTCTTTGACTATTGCGGTGTTGTGCACTCGGAATTCTTGCCGGAAGGTCAAACGGTAAATAAAGAATATTATTTGAGCAATTTGCGGAGTTTAAGAGAGCAAATTCGATGAATAAGGCCAAATTTGTGGAAAGAAAATTCTTGGATTTTGCACCACGATAATGTGCCTTCGCACAAGGCCATCATTGTGAACGAATTTTTGACCAAAAGCTCAACAAATACCATCGAGCAACCACCTTATTCACCAGATATCGCTCCAGCCGACTGCTTTCTTTTTCCTAAACTCAAATTACCACTTCGTGGCACCCGTTTCCATTCAGTAGAAGGCAAGGGCGTACCCAGGATTTCAGCTAGGAGGGGGCAGCCCGTCGATTTCAAGGTCAAGAGTTCTTAGACTCATTGTTTAAATAAAATGTAGGAAGACTAGTAATTTTCAGATTCAGATTATTGTCAGATTATTGTAATTCAATGTGTAATGTTATAAAGGAAACAAATACTTCTTTGAAAAATGGTTTTATTTATACTGTCTTGGGGTTTACAAAAGAAAATCGGAAAATAATAAATTAAAAAAAACCTTATATTTAGCTCATTATTGAAAAAAACGAAAAGTTTCAATTGTAAATATTATTAATAGACGAACGTAGACTTATGATACATGCATATTTCCTTACTAACTTTTGCGTACTCTTAGCGTAACCCGACACCGGAAATGTACTAAAAAATAGCTACCTGGCGGGGGGCGTGCCACTTGACGCCATCTTGGTTTCAAGTGTCCCGCAGTCATAATATGACTGCGTGCCACCTCAGAGGTTTTATATATTTAAATATTCTCGCTCCCGAAATACATAGAAAATACTCGACTCTGTTTACATCCTTGTCTCATACTTGCTATCACTGTCTTTCCTTTCCAGAATAGTCCATGCTAGAACGTTAAGTCAAAGTCAAAGTCAAATTATTTATTCAATGTAAACCTTTACAGGCACTTATATTGACGTCAATACTAATAATAATAAAAAACAGTTAACTAACTTATAGTTAAGACTTAATAACTAATCTAACGAGCTATTATAGTCTGTGCCAGACAAATGCGCATTGCTAGCCCCAGTACCACTGCACGCCGAAACAGAATCGCGACGAACCGAAATATAAGCCGTGGTCATAGAATTGTGTAATATGATTTCCAATTATCGTACCTATTGATACTGTGGTAAGTAATATAAATTGGAGAGTTTTTGAAGTAAAATAAAGTAGCGGCTGAAATGAGTTTTGGAAAACATTAGTACCTAACCAATAAGGTTGACATTTTTAATCATTCAAATATCTTTTTTTATGATATTATCGTTCTTCGTGGTATTGCTATTCAATGCAAGATATCGCTATTGACCGTATAAAATAAATTGATGCTATTTCTCTTTACTGGAAAAAGTAATGTCGAGTGTCGTCCGTAACTAGATAGCGCTAGCGTAGCGCAAGATGTTGTTTTCTCCAAATTATATTCGGCTTTAATCCTAGATGGCTCTGATTATCTCGTCGGGAGCGGAAACTAAAATTAAAATATCTGATTGAAAAGATGTTTTGTTTCCAACACTTCATTTTGCGCAGAGTAGGTAACACGTTTTTAATTCCCACTTGCCAGGAAAATTGACGTTTATTTTATCTTCTAGGGGGGGGGGGGGGGGCAGCTGCCCCCCTGCCCCTACCTGGGTGCGCCCTAGAAGGCATAAAAGAGAATTCACGGCGAGAACTGAACTCTATTCCGGAAAAAGCGTTAATGTTTTGATGATTGGATTATTCGTTGGCATAAGTGTATCGTTTCTGAAGGAGCGTAATATGAAGGCGATAAAATAAATTTGGATGAATAACTAACATTTTGTGTATTAATGATCTTTTCCCGGTACTTTCTTGACGGAGTAGTAAAAGTAATACAATTTTTAAAGTCAAAATATAAAATTAAGAGAGATATTCTTTCCATTTACTTGGCAAATGCAATCAAATTAACAGGTAATGTAACCTATCATTTTTTCGATTATTGTTCTCCTTCTTCTTTAAAGTGCGTTCTTAAGAAAATAAGAGCATCAAGCGTTTTGTCAGAGAGTGAGCTACGTATTTTATATTAAATGGTCAAAAATTATAAACCTGTCTCTTACACTAAATGCCGAGAGTTGGAATAGGTACAGTTCATTGGCAAGACGGATATTGCTGCGCTGTGTAGGTTTTAAACCAAGAATACTGAACTCCGGAGTTGCGATGTTGAAGCCTCCAACTACGGATTTAAAATACCGGAGAAAATAGCCCGGAACTCCGGAGTTACGAAACTCCGAAACTCCGGAGTACATGCCCTAGTGCCAAGGCATGCTGCAGGCAGGAGAAAGACAAGACAATTGGCACCCCCTCCTACGCTTCGTGTGGACTTCTGCAACATCAGGGGAATCCACTCTAACTTGAGCGCCGTCCATTACCACCTCGAGACGGCGAAACCGGCCTTGCTCTTCCTCACCGAGACGCAGATATCCCCCCCTCCTGACATCTCCTACTTGCGCTACCCGGGATACAACCTGGAACATGCATTTGTGCCACGAGCCGGTGTTTGTGCCTATGTCAGGGAGGATATGTGCGTCCGTCGCCTTGGCAATCTTGAAGATAGGGACCTTTCCATCTTATGGCTACACGTCGACTGCGGACGTCATCCTCGCGTCTACGCGTGCCTGTATAGGTCCCACAGCGGTAACATCGGAACTGACCAACTTATCGAGACCGTCCAAGCGGCGACGGACTTCCTTCTCCAACGGATCCCCTCGGCCGAGATTGTGGTATTGGGAGACTTTAATGCCCACCACGTCGAATGGCTTGGTTCACGCACAACTGACCACACGGGTAGAGCCGTTTATGACTTCGCTTTAGCCTACAGTCTGTCCCGATTGGTAACCGAGCCAACACGGGTTCCAGATGTGGAGGGCCATACACCTTCTTTATTGGACCTTCTGCTGACCTCGCACCCAGACGGCTATCAAGTTTCTATTGATGCACCACTAGGCTCATCAGACCACTGTCTGATTCGCAGCACTGTGCCTCTCACAAAAACTTCAAAACCGCAACCAGCGGCTAGCCGTCGAGTCTGGCATTATAGGTCAGCGGACTGGGATGGGATGCGAAGTTTCTTTGCGTCCTACCCGTGGTGGCGAGTTTGCTTCTCGCTGGATGATCCTGATGTCGCCGCTGACTCTGTCGTTGATGTGATACTGCAGGGAATTGAACTTTTCATTCCAAACTCTGTGGTTCCCCAATGGGAACCACAATGCGGCAAGTCCCAACCATGGTTTAAACCCAACCCAACCCAAAACACTAGTACGCTCAGAAAGAAGTACGACTTTGCCGCCAGATCCTTTAAGAAGGACATTGCCAACGCGAAGTCATCATTCATAGGTAGAATCGGCGAGAGGCTAGTGTCTGTAGTAGTAGCGTCTTCTTTCGGGGACGTGTGCGTTCTGGTCTCTCGCCAAAGCTATCTTAGGGAATTTTTATCAGCCGTCCCTACCACCATTGCACAAGACCAATGACTGCCTGACTTATACTGCAAAGGAGAAAGCCGATCTCTTGGGCTCTCTTTTCGCATCAAACTCGACCTTGGACGATAGGGAAAACTCTCCACCAACCATACCGCATTGCGCTTGTACAATGCCAAACGTTCAGTTCCTGCAAAGGTCAGTTCGTGAGGCTCTTTTTTCCCTTGATATCCATAAGGCGAGTGGGCCTGATGCAGTTCCACCCATTGTGCTTCGGACGTGTGCTCCTGAATTGGCACCAATTCTAACACGCCTTTTCCGGCTCTCTTACACTACTGGCGTCGTCCCGAGCTCTTGGAAGACAGCCCTTGTCCACCCGATTCCAAAAAAAGGCGATCGCTCAGATCCGTCCAACTACAGGCCAATAGCTATTACCTCTTTACTCTCCAAAGTAATGGAGTCCATTACAAACCGCCAGCTCTTAAGGTACCTAGAAGAGAACCAGCTACTAAGTGATCGCCAGTATGGTTTTCTTCGCGGTCGTTCGGCTGGTGATCTTTTAGTGTATCTTACTCACCGATGGGCGGAGGCAGTCGAGAGTAAAGGGAAGGCACTGGCAGTTAGCTTGGACGTAGCGAAAGCTTTTGACAGGGTATGACACATATGCGGGCTTCCTGAGAAATTGTGTTCATGGGTTGCCAGCTTTCTTACTGGGCATAGCATCAGAGTCGCAGTCGACGATTCGTGCTCCGACATGAAGCCCGTGAATGATGGAGTCCCGCAGGGGTGTGTGTTGTCCCCTACTCTATTTCTTCTGCATATCAATGACATTCTGCATAACAACAGCATTCATTGCTATGCAGACGACAGTACTGGGGATACGCTCTACACCGGGCGAGCTAATATTTCTCTGGAAAGCGTCATCGAGAGCCGGAATAAACTTGTGACTGACACCGAGAACATGTTAAGTCATGTCTCGGATTGGGGCCGACATAACCTAGTCCGCTTTAACCCCTCCAAAACACAAGTTTGCGCATTTACCGCGAAAAAACATCCCTTCGTCGTACCTCTGAACTTTGAGGGAGCTCGCCTTGATACCAATCCGACTATTGGAATCCTTGGCGTCGATATTTCGAGTGACGTTCAGTTTCGTGGTCATTTGGAAGGTAAAGCTAAATTAGCTTCGAAAAAGCTGGGTGTGCTTAATAGAGCGGGTTAGTATTTCACGCCGGCTCACCGTTTACAACTGTATAAAGCACAGGTCAGGCCGCATATGGAACACTGCTCCCATCTCTGGGCTGGAGCACCCCAATACCAACTCCTTCCAATTGACCGCACAGCTGCTCGAATTGTCGGCGACGTGGTTATTTCAGGACGGCACGATCCACTGGCTCTTCGGAGAGACGTTGCGTCTCTCTGTATATTGTACCGTATATATCATGGGGAGTGTTCTGAGGAATTGTTCGGCTTGATCCCTGCCGCTGATTTCCTTCACCGCACTACACGCAATCCACTGTCATTCCATCCACATCACCTTGATGGATGGCGGTCTACTACTGTGCGTTTTTAAGAAATTTCTTGCCTCGAACTACAGTGTTGTGGAACCAGCTCTCGGCGGCGGTATTTCCGGACCGTTACGACTTAGGGATCTTCAAGAAACGAGCCTATTTCCTCCTTAAAGGCCGGCAACGCGCCTGCGATTCCTCTGGTTTTGCGGGTGTCCATGGGCGGGCGGTGATTACTTTCCATCAGGTGACCCGCATGCTCGTTTGCTATAAAAAAAAAATAGAAATATACTTTTATAGTATGGTTTTTCCTGGGGCCGCTCAACAACTGACGCCGGTGTTGAGCTTTTATTTCAAATATTTGATGCCTGGGAGGATTCACAAATGCCCTAGGGGTATTTTGTGATTTATCCAAGGCTTTCGATTGTTTTACATGAAACATTGGTCAGGAAGCTTAACCACTATGGAATTAGAGATACTTCTTTGAGTCTTCTAATCTCATACTTAAGTAACAGGATTCAATGGGTCGACATTAACGGTGAAAGATCTCCGGGATCAGCGGTAAAAATGGGAGTTCCGCAGGGTTCAGTACTTGGTCCATTCTTGTTTTTGGTTTATATTACTTTATGACTTACCTTATTTTGTAACAAACAGTCACATAAGATAGAATTGTTTGCTGATGATACTTCACTTTTATTCAAAGTGAAACGACGACACCCAAATTATGACGATGTAAATAATGCGGTCTCACAGATTGTTCACTGGTTTAGTGTAAATAACTTGCTATTAAACGAGGTAAAAACCAAATGTGTAAGATTTGTATTGCCTAATGTTAAGCAGGTAATAACTAGTGTACAAATTAAACATAAGAATGTGAATCCTGTGGACGCCACTGTGTTTCTAGGCATCACGTTGGATGCCAAGCTTCAGTGGGGCCTACATATAGCTAAATGGTCGAATAGACTTAGCTCTGCGGCTTTTGCAGTACCTAATGAAGATCCGTAATTAACTGACGTTTATACAGTTAGATTAGTTTATTTCAGTTAATATAGTTTATTATTTAAACAGTTAGTTGTATTGTAATGTCGTACGGCATTTTACTGTGGTTAAATGCTGCCGATATTCAAACTATCTTTGTGCTGCAAAAGAGGGCTATTTGAGCAATATATAACCTTTTCTTTGTTTTAGTCGGAGAAAATGCTTCTCTGCACTGGCATGAGGCCTCGAGAGGAGCGTGAGACACCCTATGCACTGTCCGGGGCTGGAACCCATATGTCCCCACCCGCCCCGTGGGGGGAACGGGTGAGTAAGGACATACAGGCCCGACCCGGTAAAAGAACCGACACCTACCGTCTGGAGCGTATAGCGGCGCCGCGGTACCGTTTGACACGCCCCGCGAAGCGCCGCACGCTACGGACCCAGTTGTACCTGGGTCCCCTGCGCCAGGGAGAGCAGTCCGGTAAGTCCGACTGCTCCCAAGCGGGTGGAGGGCTTGTGCGATGCAGCCTAGTGCTCCTCTACACTAGGCCACGGCCCTCCCATGGGGGGGGGGGGAAGAGGGCGGCGCTACGCCGCCGCCCTCGACCCCCCTCCGCCTGCGCTGGAGAGGAAGCGCCAGGATGTCCTCGCGCAACCTCTCCCTCCTCTACTACATCCATGCCCCCGGCGGGGGGGGCGCCCTCTGCCTGCCGGGCTCTCCCCGGGATGTCAGGCTTGGGCTTGACGCTGGGCGGGCGGCAGCTCCTGCCCCCCATGTTATACCCGTGCGGCCGCCCCGCCGCCTCGCACACCGCGCACCGCAGCTCCTTGGCCGCGCATTCTACCACCTTATGCCCGCTGGCCCCGCATCTATAGCAGGACCCCGTGCGGTCCACCTCCAGCGGGCATCGCTGCCGCGTGTGACCGATGCTCATGCACCTGTAGCAGTGCATGGGCACCGGATCGAGGGCCTCCACCCTGGCCGCGCTCCATCCCACGAGGAGCTTCCCCGCCCCCAGGACTTTCTTTGCCGCCACCACCGGGACCTTGGCAAGGCAGGAGCCACTCTTACCCGGCCTAAGCGCCACCGCCCCCGCGCGAACATCGTCCACCGAGCAGCCCCCCGCCGTGGCCAGAGCCGCCGCCACCTCCGTCGGCTGGACGGAATCGTCCAGTCCGACCACCCTTAAGCCCGCCATCTTACAGGGGCGTGCCACCTTGGCAATCCCCTGCAGCTCCACCCGCAGTATGGCAGCGAGCGCATCGGCCTTCTCGCCTCTGTCCTCCCCCGACACCTCGAACATCCTGGCGCCGGTCGCGGCGACCCTAATGCGCATCCCCCCCTCTATGCCCAACTCGGGCAGGCTGATCGCCGCCTTGGCCTTCACAATGACCTGGGCGTAGGTCATGCCCTGGTCCGCGGCCTCAGGGAGCAGCGTCAGCGTGACCGCTGCCGTCCTCGGGGGGAAGAGGGAGCGCCTCTTCTTCTTTGCCGGCCGGGCTGCTACGTTGGCCGTCCTAGCGGGCGGGGCCTTCTTCTGGCCACGTTTGGCCACCGTCGACCAGAGTGTCTCCGCCGGGGGGTCCGGGGCGCTGCTGGGTCTCGGCCTGGGGTCCTCGAACGGGTTCGCCGCAGGGGCGGTCCTCTCTGCTGCCTTGTTGGGCGGCTTCTTGGAAGGCGGCGGGGCCTTCTTTCCCGGCTTTGCCGCAGGCGGCGGGGGCGGTCGGGCCGGCGGGGCCTCCTCCCTCCTTAAGTCCGCCGCGAGAGGCGGGCGCAGGGGCCCGGCAGGGAGCAGCCTGCTCTCCAGCCCCTCTATCCGGGCATTCAACATCCCGCTAATCTGGGCGACGATGCGGGCCTGGAGCGCTGTCTCCCTGTCCTGCGGAGCCGCGCGTTGTCGTCGCGGAGCCGCCTGGTCTCTTCGTCGAGCGTAGTCGCCGCCATAGCATCCGCCGCAATGGAGATCTTGCGGATGTGCTCATAGGCCTCCTTCATTATGGTCCCCTTTATATTACGGCTCTTGCTGACCAGGTTGGAGAGCCCATCAATAGCGAGGTTCAGGCGTCTCCACTACCTCAGCAGGCACCTGCTCAGCAGCCCTCGGCGGGACCTGCTCGGTCTGCGACCTCGTGACCGGGGGGGGGGGGGGGGGGGGGACAGGCCGACAGTCTCCAGGACCCTCTCCAGGGCTTTGGCTTCCCCTTGCCGACCTTCGAACCGGGCACCGCCGGTTTCGCGCCGCGGGAGCCATTAGCCCCCGCGGTCGTTTCCCCGGGCGCGTCCCCGGCATGTTCCACGTCCTTCTCGAACCCTACCCTCACCGGTAGCAACGGCTTCGAGCTGGGATCGACGCCAGAACCGGTCGATCTACTCCTCCGACCCTTCCGCCCGTCGTCAGGCCCACCATCCACGGCATACCTAGTACAAGGCTCTGCCGTGGCGTCAAATTTGAGTGTAAGGTTTCTTTTCATATTTGGACCCACGAGTATAGGGCAACGTGGACCACCCGCGCAGACGCCCCTGTACGCGGGCTACCCTAAGTACGACGGAGGTCGGGTGGTATCTGAAGGTTGATTTCGGGTTTTCTCCCGGGTTTTAGAGTCTTGCCTGACGTGGCCGGCCGGTGAAGGCAGGCCCTCGGTCCCCTCCCCAACAGCTCCCCCACAGACGCCTCGAGTGGGCTCATCGCTGCCGGTTCGGGGATTACGATGCTCAGGGGCTGGCGTGAGGCCCCTGGTACACCCCTTTCGGGGTGCTCCCCATTCCCCCCCATGGTCGCTAGCGGGTGGGCTGTAACGCCACCCACCAACCCATCCGAAGACGGGCGCCCGTCGCCACGTTTCCCAACGACGAAGCCTTTGCATTCCCCCCCCCCCCCCCCCCCATTGAAACGACGCCCAGAGGGGGCGCCGGACTACCCCATTCCCCCCCGTGTAACAGCGCCCAGAAGGGGCGCCGTCAAAACTCCCCTCAAAGCCGCTCAGAAGGAGCGGCGAGTGTGCGGCCCAGAGTGGGCACGCACGTGGAGATCCCCCCCGCAGGTCCGAGTGACCCGCTGTGCGGTCCAGAGGGGACGCGCGTTGAAGGGGGTGCAGGCCCAGAAGGGGTCCTGCCTGTGCTGGGTTGTTAGCCGGCCAGTCTCAAAGCAACCTCCTATCCAGTAGGAGGATGTTGAGGCTGCCCGTTTCCAGGGTGTACCACGAGGAGGTCACCCAACGCACACCCCGCAATATATAACCTAAAGACTGGTGACTCTCTCAGAGAGATTTAAGGATATAAGTATAATAACAGTTGCATCACAATACGTCTATGAAAATCTCATGTATGTTCATAAAAATATTGACCTGTTTTCAAAAAACAGTGATATTCACAATTTAAATACTAGAAGTAAGAACAAATTAGCAGTACCTTATACTAGGCTTCATAAAATAAATAATTCTTTTAAGAGTCTGTGTGTACAATTTTACAACAAAATAATAATTGTTGTAAAATCGTATTCAGAAATTAGATCTTGATAAATTTAAAATCCGTATCGAAGAAAAGCTTTATAAAAAAGCTTATTATAAAGTGTCAGATTTCACAGAAGACAAACAAAATGCTCCAAGTACTCCAAAAGCTAATTCTAATTGTCTATAATTAGTTTATAGTACTTACCGTATATTTTACATTCAAATTATTATTTTGTAGTTTATGACCTTCCGACTTACTCTTGAAACCGATTGCAATTGTATCGGATTGGTATTGTGAATTTTCGTACTCCTAAGTTACGACACCAGAGATAAATATGGATGCGTGGATATTGAGTGAAAAAAATACAAATCTCAATGCCATTTAGTTCACTCAATATGAATCCAAATTAGCGCTGGAGGCGTAACTTAAAAATACGAAAATTCACAATACCAATAGCGATCGGTTTCGAGAGTAAGGGGGCTGCTTTTTTTTTGTAAATGTCGTTGCTTCTGTGCGCTGTGGTTTCTTTACGCCAGATCTTTGCCACAGTTAAAAAATGACGTCCAGAAAATTTGGACGATTCAAAGTACTTATTAATTGAGTTTATTGAATAAATAAATTTTGAGTTTGAGTATAAATAAATAATTAAAATAAATTAAAATTTGTTTACGCTCACGGCTTACACCAATTATCTAGTCCAAGATAAGCTTCTATTAAAACTCGTTAATATGGTTAAAGTTGATAACGGATAAATATACATAATCATAGAAAAACACCCAGACCCGAAATCAATTCAGAAAAACAGTTTTCTCTAAATTGACCCGACCGGGAATTGATTTCAGGACCTCAGAGATGGCGCGAACGCCAGACCCGGCACGCTAACCACTCGACCACGGGTCGTCAAAACATATCAAACTAAATAAGCAGTGAACTAAATAGTGTTATTCCTACTGAAATATTAGAAAAATTGTGCGCGGTAAAGTTTAGGTGTGGAATCTATAGATTGCGATACAGAATCAGGGCCCAGAGTCATCCCAAATAACTATATGTACGGTCGGGGTCACCGTCGCTTTACCACTTTGCAGCGATTTTCGTATGAAGCGCACCGACCGCCCGGGTACGTGCCCGTACCAAATAAACGACGCGGTGTGCAAGGGATTTTGACCTTGAGTCCGCGATAGTACGTGAACAAAACTAAAATTGCAAAAAAACCAGCTGTTTACGATCTTGCCAGTTGCCTATTTTTATTTAGGACTGTCAGGTTTCTCTAATTGGTATAATTCCTTAACCCAAACGTTAGGATTTAGAATTTGTTGGGTTTGGCATTTTGTGGTGGGGTGTCTTGCTGGCGCCTGTACTGTATGAATAGAGATTTTGATGTTTAATTTACTGTTATTATTACGTATTATTTTAAAGATATTTTTTAGGAATTTGGAGTAGCATATTTTATTTTTATAGTTGTCATGTTAATTGGTCATATTATGAAAAACGATTCTGGCCTAATCAACTTAGCTGTAATACTCATATTTGTGTATTAATAGATTTAAGTTGGCTATTGTTATTCTTATTCAATAAAATAGCAACTTTCGCGATGCCGGCTCATTGGATGGGTGACCTAATTAAAAACATCTCGATCTCTTTCGTGCTTCGGAAGGCGTGTAAAACCGTTGGTCCTGATTCAAATAAGTTGACTGTCTTTATTATTGAAATTTTTGCATTCACAAAACTATACATAGATATAGGATAAAATGTTTACTAGAAAAAAAAACCAGTCTCAAGAAAGCTCCGCTAAGCTACCAAGACCCCAGAAGACTCGCTGTCTTCTGGGGTCTCGGTAGCTTAGTGGTTAGAGCAGTGGACCGGCAACCCAAAGGTCATGGGTTCGAGTCCCATTCGAGCTTTCCTGAGACTGGATGTTTTTTTTTCTAGTAAACATTTTAAATTGACTGTCGTTAAAACCCACCAACCTGCATTGGGCTAGCGTGATGGTCCAATCTCTTTCATGTGCTTCCATGTGAAGGCTTGTCCAGTAGTAAGACGTTTATTAGGCTGATGATGAATTCTCATTGTGAGGTGTGTTGGTAGCTGCTCATTAATAGAATATTTCCGCTACATCTCTTCCCTTGGGTGTCGTAAAAGGCGGCTAACGAACTAAAGACTGCACATACATCCAACAGCATAGAGCGGCGATGGGCTCACCACCTGTCTCGCTTAGCTTATGTGCAGACGCTAGTTGGTGAAAAGTGGACTATGGTAGTGGACAGCTTTTGCTTTTCTCATTGCCTGATCTCTGACTAACCCTTCGGGGATAATATTTGTGAATATAGGTAGGCGATGGGCTCACCGCCTACCACGCTGAGCACATGTGCAGTTATCATTTGGCAAAACGCGGATTGTGGCAGTGGACTGCTTTTAAAGCAGTCCACTGCGGTTAGCAGTCATCATTGCCTGGTCTCTGACTAACCCTTCGGAGATAAAAGTCTTGAATATTATTATATACACCCTTAATTTTCATTCGTTTAAAGGAAATCAAGTTCCACCCATGGAACTGAACAACTGTCCCCAAGAAACTTATATGCAAAATAGACAAAAAAAATTCGACCTCCCATACAAAACTCTCCGATCAGCTGACGACAATAGTATGGGAGGTCGAAATTGTTTTGTTATTTTTGCACATAGATTTCTTGGGGAAAGTAGTTCTGTTTCATGGATGGAACTCACCCTTAATTTCATTTAAACGAATTAAATTACGAGTGTATAATGATTTATGATTAATGAGTGTATTATGACGACCTCCTTGGTCGAGTGAGTGTTTGTATACAGGTTTTCATGGTGTCGCCATCTCTGAGGTCCCGGGTTCGATCCCCGGTCGGGTCAATTTAGAAATTATTGTTTTTCTAAACTGTCTCGGTTCTGGGTGTTTTCTATGTATAATAAGTATATATTTAAGTATTTTAAGTATGTTTATCCGTTGTCTAGTAACCATTTTAACGAGTTTCATAACGAAGCTTCTCTTGGGCTTGATAATGGTGTGAGTGTAGGAAAGTTTATTTATTTATTTATTTGTGGTCCTCATTGTCTGGTCTCTGACTAACCCTTCGGGGATAATATTCGTGAATATATTATGTACTAGCGGCCGCTCACGGTTTCACCCGCGTGGTTCGAGTTCCCATGGGAATATCGCGATAAAAAGTATTCTATGTGTTAATCCAGGTTATAAACTATCTGTATGCCGAATTTCATCCAAATCCATTCAGTAGTTTTTACGTGAAAGAGTAACAAACATACACACTCACAAACTTTCGCCTTCATAATATTAGTGTGATGATTTATCATAATTTCAGGGAGCTGGCTCGCGACCTCGGTCAGTACATAGACATCATTGTGGGTGGACACACCCACTCTCTGCTGTGGAATGGACCTTCTCCCAGTGGCGAGGCTGTGGCTGGCCCTTATCCTGTCTTCGTTCAGCCGACCGCTAACAAAAAGCATAAGGTCTGTTGCATTTTTATGACTAGGTGCGGTTTACATTGAGCCAATTTTAAATTACATACATAAATAAAATAATTAATATAATCAGACGTTACTTTGCGAAAATCCATGATTTACAAAACTTCAATAATATTTGTAGTTTTAATTTTGTTAACTCACTGATTCATCAAGCTTGAACTGCTTGAATGCTGCATGCAAGCACCGTCCTCCCGCCCGCAATGTGTGCACATGCAAAAGGAGCGATGTGTGCTAAATAAGGCTGCTGTCAATGTCAACAGCTCCTTTAGGATGTCCCGTGGAGGGGCGAAATACGTGTCGGGTTTCGGTTTGCATGCCTTATTTAGCATCCATCGCTCCTTTTGCATGTGCACACATTGCGGGCGGAATGGCGGTGCTTGCTTGCAGCATCCAAGCTTGATAAATTAGTGAGTTAGCGGAATTAAAACTACATATTTTTATTCCTTTTTTGTACATACCTACATAAATTCTCGACGGTCTTCCCTTTGGGGCTAGTCAGAGACAAGGCAATGAGAAATGCTAAAACAGTACTCTACCATTGTCCAGATTTCACCAACTAGCGTCTGCACATGTGCTCAGCGTGACAGGTGGTGAGCCCATCGCCGCTTTAAGCTGTTGGATGTAGGTATGTGCAGCCTTTGGTAGTGTTGGGACTCGATTTCTTTAAGTCTTAATTTAGGAACTGGACTCATTTTGCCAGAGCTTGCAAGACTCCGACTAAAATGAGTCCTACCTGAGTTCTGAGCGTTCTATGCTGTTGGATGTATGTGCAGTCCTGTATGTTCTACGTATTATTCACATTTTGATGTACTTACACTGTTTCAGACACTGATTGTGCAAGCTTCAGCCTTTACAAAGTACATGGGCAACCTGTCGGTGTATTTCGACTTCCGCGGCGATTTCGTCAAGTGGGAAGGAGGGCCCATATTCCTGGACCGAACTGTTGCTGAAGGTAAATTATTTCTCGTACTTACTTACATACATTCATTAGAGACTAGGCAATGAAAACCGTGAAAGCGACTGCTTTTGGTGGACGGCTGAAAGGTGAAAGGTGGAATATGGCTGTGGACTCACTGCCATAGTCCACTTCACCAAATTACAACTTAGCGTGATTCCTTAAGTTTTTGTTATTTGTAAAGGTTAGGAAACGATGGCGCTGACATACCTATAATTAATGGGTAAAAGCCTCTAAACAAGTTAGCGTGATAGGTTGTAAGCCCATCGCCTTTCTATACTGTTGGATCTATGTGCAGTCTTTAGTCCGTTAGTCCCTTTTTCCGACACCCAAGTGAAGAGAGCAGTTGTTGGTATTATTTAAGTAAGCCGCTATACCACACGTTGTTTTTAATAATAACTATTATTATAAATTCTTTATTTTCATAAAACATTGTATACGTTGGTGGTAATAAAGAAATCAATAGCACAATATGTTTTACCGAAATAAAATAGCACGCAAATATTAATATATTTACATCATTTATTACAATTTACTAAACATTATACATTATACTCAATTAATTGCAAATAAATAATAATTGTATTGCACTTGAACTTGACTTCAATTAAGTTCGTTATTTCATAACAATGTAATAACATTGATCTATTTCTAGCGTGTCCCTTCAATTTTAGGTTGTTCTTTAGTCAATTATGATAACAGTACATAATGATGTTGCTGATCTCTGCCTTATCGCCAATGTCAACTAAGAAAGGTCAAGAATTTATCTCTTTTAAAACAATAACGACTTTTAAGATATAAGGAATGGTCAATACATTAATGATATGTTTATTTATCATATACAGACACTACTTAAGTACTACATGACTAATCGTCTCTGTGGTCTAGAGTCTGTGTCATCCGTTTATTGTAAAATTTTGCTGTGTATGTATATAAAAGTATGACCAAGTTCAACTATTTGTAACCAACAAATATTCTTAACAAGTAAAATTATTCTTTCTATTCTGTTCCCAAACCCAGAAATCCCGGGTTCGATTCCAAGCGGGAGGTACGTGTAATTGTACGTGGTTTGATACGGATTTCCTTAATTAAATCTATGTAATACTTGAGAAATTTGGCTAATGCGTTCGGTTTGCGATCTTGCTATAGGCTTACGTCTATACCTTTACGTACTTATTACATCATTTGGTATTAAACCACTCACTCTTGGATTTTTTTGACAATATTTTGACAGTAACTGTCAACGTCAAATTTGACAGAATGGAGCATAGACTATGCTATATTGTGCGATAACAATACATAAGATGAACCACAGAACCGAAATAACCGAACTTGTTCATACTAAAGTAGTCTGTAAGTCTATGAAAACACGGTACAAAGTCAAGTGTGTTTTTGTAGGTGCGGTCTCATGCGACCGCTTGGGGTTAAAGTAACCTAACCGTGTCGCCTAGCGGTGAAAGAATAATACCACCCTCTCATCCCTTAGGTGTCGTAAAAGGCGACTAACGGACTAAAGGTTGATTCACACATGTCAGTAATGTCAGTAAAGTTCCGGCACAGTACCGGCACAGTGAAAAATATTCTTTCATACATTCTCTATGAACGTATCCCCACTTATCAGTGTTAGTGACGACACAGTGCTCTCAGCGTCAGTGCCGGCACCGGCAATCACGGACGGTATTCGTTAACAACGATATTTTTTGTCAGATCACTGACGCCGCCAACGGAAAATGGAGGACGATACTTGACGACGGACACGTTTTCACTGAAGCAGTACTGACATGTGTGAATTGAATCACTGACGCAACACTGAAGCACTGATACTGAACTGAGCGGACACGGTGACGGAACTGTGCCTTCACTGATATCTGTGAGTCAACCCTAAAAACTGCACAAACATCCAACAGCATAGAGCGGCGATGGGTTTATTTATTTATTTATTTATTTATTTATTTATTTATTGGGAAACAAACAGCATTTTGTATTACATGATAGTAACTTAAACTAGGTTTTACATTTGCCAAAAGAGTTTCCACTTATAGACATTAAAATACTTCAATAAATACATACACAACACAACACTTAATATCAAATTTGTTTAGTACAAACCACACTGAGCAACTAGTTAATCCGACCACAAACAATTTAATATTTTATATTTGTTTTAAGTTCAAATTTTAATTTTGATGGTTTTAGATTGAAGATATCGATGTGACTATATCTCTTATTGTAAGTATCCAAAGCTCTAGAAATAAATCTATTCTTAGCATAATTTGTGCGGGAAAATGGTAAAGAAAATGTGTTACGCGAACGGCTGGTGGGTCTTGAGCATTTCAATGAAACTTTGCTTAATAAGTACGGTGAATCTACATAATTATTGACTATTTTGTATAGTAAAGTTATATCTCTATGTTCTCTTCGCAAATTTAAAGGGGTGATATCATCGGTTTTGAAATTTTTGAATTTATATTTAAGTCTTTTAATAAACTTGTTTTGAATTTTTTGAATGGAATCAATATATACAGCATACTGAGGGGTCCACACTGTCGATGCATACTCAAGCTGCGATCTAACAAAACAATTATATAATAGAATAAGGGTTTTAGCATCTCGAAAATCAGTACCTTGTCGGAGAATAAAGCCCAGCATTTTGAACGCCTTACTCGTAACTTTATCTATATGAGAGGAAAGTAATAGTTCGCGATCCAGTGACACTCCCAGATCTCTAACCTCAGACACCCTAGTAACTCTTTTGTTATGAAGTTGATAATCGAAAATGATTGGGTTTTTTTTCCTGCTATAACTTATAGTGCAACATTTATTAATATTAAGGAAAAGCCTGTTAATATTATAATAATCACTTAGCCTATCTAGATCATCTTGTAACTTCATGCAGTCGTCAATAGATTTTACAACCGTAAAGACTTTTGTGTCATCAGCAAATAACAAAAATTTTGAATTTTTAAAACAATCAAAGACATCATTTATGAAAATGTTAAAAAGCAGGGGCCCAAGGTGAGAGCCCTGCGGAACACCAGATGCTATTGGTACAAAATTAGAAATAAAACCCTTGATGGTAACAGCTTGAGTTCTGTTCTGAAGGTACGATTCTAACCATCTCAGAAGGTCGCCGTGAACACCGACATGCTCCAATTTTTCAAGTAGTATGGAATGTGATATTTTATCAAAACACTTTGAGTAGTCGGTATACACAGCGTCCACCTGGAAACCCTTGTCCACGCCAACCAGAACCTCATCAACAAATTCGCACAAATTTGTCTCAGTCGACCGCCTGTCGATGAAACCATGCTGCTGTGTTATTAGTAATGGCCTTAACGCTAAAAATAACTCGTCGTATATAATTTTTTCGAAGAGTTTGGGGATAATAGAAAGTTTCGAAATGCCTCTGTAATTACGAACATTGTGCTTATCACCACTTTTGAAGATTGGCACAACCAGTGATTGTTTCCAAACAGATGGCATAGTTCCGCAGGCCAGAGAACGGCAAAACAAAGAGGAAATCGGCTCCGCTAACTGCTTGCAACATCTTTTTAATAAGAGCGGGTGACATCCATCGGGTCCAGAACCCTTGCTGGTGTCAATTCGTGATAGATATTTTTCAACTATTCGTGGCGTAATTTGCACTGAATTGATAATACAAGAGTTCGACTCACCGCCCGATTTGTAATCGGGGACAGGGATTGGTTCCTTTTCGAAAATTGATTTAAAAAAAGTATTGAAAAGATTAGCAATTGAGGGTCCGTCTGATTTAGTGGAATCATCTAGGTACAATGTGTCTGGAATAAATTTATCGGTTTTTTTGGATTTAATGAACGTCCAAAAATGTTTACAGTTTTTCTTGATGTTAAGCTCTGTTTTCGATATGAAAGAATTGTAACATGATTTTTGTTGTAATTTCATTTCCTTGCGTAATTCACTAAATTTATGATAATCACTTAATCTATTGTAAGTTTTCCATTTTTTGTGAGCTTTGCATTTTTTTTTATATAGATGAATTAAGGACCGCGTATACCATACAGGAAAGGCACGTTCAGATACATTTTTTATTGGAACAAAGTTTTCTATTAACTGTTTTAAAATGTTATAAAAGCATTCCACAGCAGAGTTAATGTCACTATGATTGAGACGTTCGGTCCAGTTAACGTTGGCTAGTTCGTTACTAATGGCGTCATAATCAGCAGCATGGAAACAGCGAACAGCGCGCGGCGGGGAACGAAGGCAAGGAACGTCGCCGGTAATGCTCTCTATAGCCAGCGCTGGGTGGTGCGCATCCTCGGGTAGCGACAATGGCTCGGTACGTGAGACCTTACATTTTAGGTTCGAAATTACAAGGTCAAGGTAACGGTTATTGTGGTTAAAAATATTGTTGAATTGTGACCAACCCGTGAAACATAAAAATGTGTGTAACTGTGAGGTAAGCATATTAGTAAATGGGTTGGATAAGTTTAAACCGGAATCCTGATCCCCACTCCAAATAGTGTCAGGAATATTGAAGTCACCTACTATAAAATATTTACTGTCGGGGTCATCCATTATTAAATTAGATATGTAATCAAAGAACTTTAGTTGAGATATAGGCTGGTGTACGCTCTGAAGAAAGTAACAGCAATATATGCATAATTTCCTGTGATTCTGCGCTCGGCCGAGTGTTATATTAATGCGTGTAATTTCTGTATCCAGGAGACTAGGCAGCATAGACAGCGACCGCACATCCGCGGGTATACCGCGACGCACCGCGATCAATGTACCTCCACCTCTAGTTGTTCCATGAGTAGCATAATCCCTGTCAGTCCGGCAAACCACATAACGTGAATCGAATAATTCCGCATCGTTTACCACCTGTCACGCTGAGCACATGTGCAGTCGTCACAAAATAGTTGTGGAAAGTGGACTATGGTAGAGGACTACTATTGCTGTCCTCATAGCCTCTCTGACTAACCCTTTGGGGTTAATAGTCGTGATTTATGTATGTATGTTTGTATTATGTTTCAGATCTCCAAATAAAGGCGAGACTGGCGCCTTTCGCGGAAATAGTACATAGGGCTGAGAACGTGCCCATAGGGGAAACGTCAACGACTTTGTATTTCGAGGACTGTGTGTTTGGCGAATGCGCGTTAGGCGATGCACTTGTCGACTCCCAGAACGAACATGTAAGTACTCATCATCGTTCTCTAAACGTCCCACTGCTGGGCACAGTCTTCCCACGTAGACTACAGCCTTTGATCATCTATACACGATGAACGAAGGCAACCGCACCTAAGGAGATTAATCCACCACTCTTCCTCCATTCATCCAATTCGCGCACAATGCGGTCATCGGAAAACCTGAGCCTTAAAACTGTAAAACTTTATGACTGTTCATATACTGTTCAGGCTGTTCGTCTCTGGAACTCGCTTCCGGTTGCGATCAGGCGTGCGCAGTCTGTTAACACTTTTAAAGAGCTCCTGAAAAACTTCTACCACTCCTTTTAACCTTATCCCGCTGCAAAGCTGCTATTCCCGCTACTCCAAACCTGAGACTATTATGTATAAGTATTGTATATGTATATATTAAATTGCACACTATGTTTGTAAGTACGTATTCTAAATTTTTGATTATTTAAGTGTTTTAAAATTAAATTCAGTTAAAATGTTTGCACCTCCGATTCTACAGTATATTATAAGTTCTCTCCATCCGACTGGTTGTCTGGAAGATAAATAAATAAACTTTAAAGAAAAAAGAAGAAATCGCTTTATAGCGATAAGACCGCCAAATTGCAACTGTGTATCGTACTTGTTTTTTTTAAGTTTAGTGTATAATATAATGTAATGTAAATAACTGTTGCAATAAAAGTATCATCTATCTATCTATCACTCTGGCTAAATGCGGGCTGGTGAGTACACGACATTATACAGGGTGTTTCTTGCAAGGTGTCAAGCCGATACCGTGGTGATAGGGGACTACCATACCCATCTATTGAACCCCCACGTATGTTCAGCGATTTTTGGTAGATTACGAGCTATATATTTGTTTCTAATCCTACTAATATTATAAACGCGAAAGCTTGTAAGTGTGGATGGATGTTTGTTACTCTTTCACGTAAAAACTACTGCATGGATTTGGATAAAATTTGGCACACATATAGTTTATAACCTGGATTAACACATAGGATACTTTTTATCCCGATATTCCCACGGGAACGGGTACCACGCGGGTGAAACCGCGAGCGGCCGCTAGTTAAATTATAACGACATCAGTTTAAATTATTTCTTTGTAACTTGTATTGATATTAGGAAGATGATTACTACTTGTGCACAGAAATGTTTACGCAAAAAAAGATACTTAAACTTAAAGGTACTTAGAAAATAAAAAAATATATAGCTCGATAACTACCAAAAATAGCTGAATTATGGGGGTTCAATAGATAGGTATGGTAGTTCCCTATCACCAGGCATCGGCTTGACAGCTTACTAGAAAATACACAAGATACTCGTACATAGACGGCAGGCATAGGTACGGCTTGCTTGCTGGCTTGGGGTTAAAGTCACTCGCGTCCGTAAGTTTACCCTTGAGAACCTACACGTGACCCCTGGGTGATGCTAAATGAGTGACACCATCTGGTTCGAAGAGCCACGCTGCATTGCAGCACGCAATGGGCCGGCTCGCCCGGCGTAATACCGCCCTCTCACTTCCGTAGAATATCGGAGTGATATTTTGCAATGTGACGTCACACTTTCGTAAACAAACAAAACCTTGAAACCTGCAGATAGTTTTTGATAATTTTGTGAAATGTGACGTTACACGAAGCTCAATCATGGCCGCCCGTGTTTCGGGTCTTGTAATGCGGCGCGGTGCGGTGATTACTTCCCATCAGGTGAACTTTTTTTTAATTTTTTTTTTATACAAGCCCGGCAAATGACCCCACCCTACCTGATGTTAAGTGGAAATGAGCTCCAGGCGCGAGGACAACTGGTGCAGCGTAAGAAACGTAGCATCAGTCATCCTCACTCTGCCGGCCCACAAAGTGCTTCTTCACGCCTCGTTTGAAGGACCCTATATATGTCATAGGTAGGAGGGAATACGTGTGCTGGTAGACTATTCCATCTTTTGGAAGTGCGGCAAAGAAACGAGTCACGAAATTTCTTTGTGCGTGATGGAATGTTAGAGACTGTAAATTGGTGACTCCGGAGAGCAGCACGCGTACTCCTATGGAGGAAGGGAGAAGGAGGGATGAGGTCAAAGAGTTCTTCAGAGCACTCGCCATGGTATAAACAGTAAAAGACGCTGAGTGACGCAATATCTCTACGCAATTGCAAAGGCTCGAGAGTTTTAGTGACCTCCGCATTGCCGATAATGCGCACAGCGCGGCGCTGCAATCTGTCCAAGGCATCGAGAAGGTACTTTGCGGAGCCGTCCCAAAGGTGAGAGCAATACTCCACGCAAGACCGCATCTGTGTCTTGTATAATAGACACAACTGATCAGGCGTGAAGAATCGCCGCACCTTGTTCAGGACACCGAGTTTACGTGAGGCATTTTATAATCACGGTTTCGATGTAGTCCTTTTGGTTCAGATCGCAGCGGATATCCATACCGAGCATGTTAATACTGCTCTGCAGGCCTAGAGATGTACCCTGAAGAGAGGGAAGGGGAAGGAATGGCGACTTTTTGGCTGTGAACGCGCACACCTGTGTTTTCTTGGCATTGAACTCCACCAGATTATCGCCCAAGTAACACATAGCAAGATAACAGTACACACTTAGAACTGTTTACAGTATAAAGATGAATATGGTTTGTGTAAGAGCTTTCGGAATAGCCAAATACTGAATAAGCTTGAGTACGGACCCTTAAAATACTTAACGCTTAATAAATTCTGCATTTCAGTCCTTCCCTTCTTTACGCTTAATAACCAATCTCCGTAAGATTATTAGACAGACGTTATTAAACATTACGCATTCCAGGTGGCTTAAACCTGAAAAACAGTGCCTTCGGCAGCATTTATCTGAATAACAATAATCTATACTGCTATTATTAAAGCAGTACTACGCTTGTAGCGTTTGAAACAGCTAATTGCTGAATATAGTATCACCTTCTGAATAATATTGTTCACATAATTCTGGTATACAGCTTCATACTGAATAATTGTTTTTACTTTATCTTTAAACTGTATAAGATTCTATGTTTTACTAATTATTCAGCTGCTGAATTAGTATACTGCAAAAAGCTTATTATTTGTGTTTATAATAAGCTTTTTGCAGTATAATAAAGAGTTTCATTTAACTTTTTTAAATTAAAGACCACATTTGTATTGATATAGCGCACATAGCTTAATACCAGCTTTATTAAAATATTATTGTACGTATTTATTTTATGCGTTGTTTAAATCATGGATCGAAAGTCGTAGCAAAAACGTAAAAGAACCGGTCATATAAAAAGATAATTGTTAAAAGAATTTTTAAATATCAGCAGTAGTAATTGTCCAAGTGTCATCAGCAGTAATGACCACGAAATGATTTGTGAAAATAGTTTAAACAAAACTGAACCCGGTCCCAGTCGGCATGCGTGTTGGCCCTGCAATGAATAGGGTTCCGTCCCCCCAAAAAAAATAACAGATATTGGGAATGGAAAACCGAAAGATATAAAAATCTTTACAGAAGATTTCATTTCTGAAATTGTTATTTTGTTAGCAGAAGGTATATCAGTACAAGAAAATAAAATTAACGTTGTGATAAAATGTTTTATTTGCGTTGTTTGTTTGTTTCATCGTAAGCCAATCTGCGCGAGGTTGGACACTGCTGTCTTTAATTAATTAATAAATCCGCATTATATCTTGGCCATCGAAATTGTCCTTTGTTCTCCCATTGGGTCAGCACAGTACACAAATTTGAGCGACCCTTTCGACGTGTTGAAATTAACAAAGATGCTATAATTTTAAATGTAAGTAATCCATTAAGTGAAAGCCAGACGGGAAAGTTACACATTATAAAAGGTTTTTGTTCTTTCGATTAGAGAACCCTAAAAATCTGAGTACCTACCTAATATAGAAATGTGGTCAACTATATAAATGTTATTCAGAAGTTAGTGTAAAGAGACTACTCCTTTTCAAGTTATAGTTTAGTAACAAAACATGTGTGCACTTTTATTCAGCATTAACTTGGCAATTAAAAGTTACTTACCGAATAACTTAAAGTTCACGTCATGTCAAATAAAGGTATGTGAATATTGCTTGCATAAATGTAAACAATAAATTAAATACTTAATAAGTTCTGAATAGTCTAACCAATTCGACGTAGCTGAATAACTGAGTTGTAAAAGCTTTATAAAAACAATGTGTGCAGATATTCAAAAGTTATTAAGCTAATTGAAACGTTATTAAGCTCCTACTCAATTGCTACTCAGATGTTATTCAGCGTTAAGCATTCAAAATTGGGGCCCTTTTTGCTTGAATAACAGCTGAATAGACGGTACTCAGGCGTTATTCAGCTTAGTATTCAGCTTATGCTCTTGATGAGTGCTCTTAATCAATCTTTATTCAGCACGTCTGTGTTACTTGGGCGAAGCCCCATTTAGAAATGAGGTCCAACACCGATCGAGCTCAATGACAAGTTTTGCTCGCTTCATTTCGGTGTCTACCCGCCCAGCCGTTGGGTGCTCGTTATACCCCCATGCACTGTGCTATCATCTGCATAGCAATTAATGTTTCCAAGAGGAAGCATAATGTCATTGATATGCAGAAGGAACAGCGTGGGGGATAGAACGGAGCCTTGAGGAACACCAGCGTTCACTGACATGAACCGCGAAGCGCATCCATCCGAAAGGACACGGATTCTACGCTCATGCAGGAAGCTAGCAATCCAGGTACAGAACAGAGCGGGCAAACCGTATGCCGGGAGCTTGGAGAGAAGAGCTTTGTGCCAGACCCGATCAAAAGCCTTGGCTATGTCAAGACTAACTGCCAGTGACTCGCCACGCTTGTCAATAGCCTCACCCCAGAGATGTGTGACGTACGCTAGAAGATCACCCGTTGACCGTTTTGGCCGAAACCCATATTGACGATCGTGAATTAGGGAGTGATCTTCTAGGTATCGAATAAGCTGTTTGTTCAATATTCGTTCTAGGATCTTACACAACACTGAAGTTACGGCTATAGGGCGGTAATTAGTCGGATCTGACCGATCTCCTTTTTTAGGGATCGGTTGCACATTAGCTTCTCTCCAAGATTCCGGCACACAACCCGAAGAGAGCGAGAGACGGTACAGACGCGTTAACACAGGGGACAACTCCGCTGCACACATTTTCAGCACTATTGCTGGGGTGCCATCAGGACCGTTAGCTTTCCAGACATCGATTGACTGCAGCTCCGCTCGGACATCACACTGCCTGATTTTAATATCAGACATTGTGTGGCCACAGTGAGGAATTGAGGGTAGCTGTGCATCACAGTCATCGATCCGGGAGTTAGCCGCAAAGAGTTTGGCCAGGAGATCGACCTTTTCCTGCGGCTTGTGAGCTAAAGTTCCGTCAAGACATCTCAGTGGTGGCAGCGAGGGTTGGCAGAAGTTGGATTGCACGGCTTTGGCCAGACGCCAGTAGCTACGGCTGCCCGTAGGATGCGTCAGGAGTTCTTGGCCTACTCGTGCAATGCGCTGGGCATCCGCTCTAATGTAGGCCCTCTTACACGACTTGGTGGCATTATTATAGGCTGCTTTTAGCGAGCGAGTTTCGGGATCCCCATGAGCTTTACCTCTGATCCAAGCGCGGTATGCCGTCTGTTTGCTCTCAACAGCGCTGGCACACTCGCGATTAAACCAGCGGTTGTGTCTGCCTTTGCTGATGACATAGGAGTGTGGAATATAGTATTCCATTCCTAATACTATCTCATCAGCAACGGCAGTGGCGCTAGCGGTCGGATCCTTCCCACTAAAGCAGCGCAGCCTCCAAGGGACGGATGCAAAATACTCCCGCATACCGTCCCAGTCTGCCGACGCGTAGTGCCAAATCTGGCGTTTCGAAACCGCTGTTGGCGGGCGCGATGCCAAGGGCACTGTGCTGGATATCAAGCAGTGATCCGAGGAACCTAAAGGAGCTCGAATCTCCACCCGGTATCCAGCTGGGCCCTTATTCTGTAACGATTCCTTGTTACAAAACCACGTTAATTCCTTAAAAAGTTACGATATCTTCCCAAAAACGTATGCATTTGACGTTTGTGCGCGGTAAGGTTTAGGTGTGGAATCTATAGATTGCGATACAGAATCAGGGCCCTAGGCGACTCGTCAGCAGAAGGTCAAGTAAGGAGGGCGCATGGCCAACTATGTCTGGGATCCTGGTGGGCTGGTTCACCCGTTGCGTCAGGTCATGCGTGAGAGCGAATGCGTAGGCAGTTCTACTAGCATGGTCTGTTTTGGAGGAACCTAACCACAACTCATGGTGGGCGTTGAAGTCCCCCAAAAACACCAGTTCCGCCGATGGAAACCGCTCCTGCGCATCATCTGCTACCCCACTAAATGTTCAATTAGTCGAGTTGTCTCCATGTCGCCGTTATGGGATCGGTAGACGCAGACGTAGACACGGCAATGAGAGCCTAAGTCGACGTGTACCACTAGGAGGGAGAAGGAAGGGTCCTCCAGACAGCGCAGACGGCGACAGCAAACATCCGCCCGAACGAATAAGCAAAATCCGGCTTTGGCTTTGAAGGATTCTTCAAGCACAAAGCCGGGATAGTTCAGGTAGGTGGTGTCAGCTGGGCGGATTATTTGCGTCTCCGTCAGGAACAACATTGCTGGCCGTGCCGTCTCAAGATGGTGGTGGACGGCATTGAGGTTTGCATGGAGTCCGCGGATGTTAGCGAACTCCACCTCAAACGGTAAGGTTGTGGTGGGGGTGTGCACCGCTGTAGTACCAGTTTTGTTGTTAGGCGCTGTCATTTTAGGAGTGGAAAGAGAGAGGCGTGAATCGAGAAAATGGTGCCGCGATGCGAATGGTCAAAGTGTGGTGGCCTGTTTCCCCAGGAATTTGCCCACAGACGAGTATTATTAACCTACCGAACGGAAGGGCCCCCGAACCCCCCCGGGAACGGCCGCCGGGACCCCACCTTCCGGTCACCAACCGGCACCACGGACCACCCCGAGATTATGCGTGGCATGGTGAGGCAGCCTCACGAGCTGGTTAGGCTCGCTTGGGCCCCTGTACTGTGCCACGGGCGGCCAGCGGGACAACCGTTTCTACGGGTCTCCCTGGTCGGCAGGTTAACGAAGTCCTCCTGGCACTGGTTTGACGGAAGCCTCCACAGACCAAATACATCGCAGCATCATCCTCTCGAGCTCTGGTTATACGCTGGCTGATCCCGAAACGCGACCGACAAGCAGTCACTTGACGGGTTTTACACCATGCGTACGGTGGTCACCAACCAGACGGGTCAAGCCCTACCACCAGTGGAGCAGATCATCGCTCGAAAGAGTCCGTTAGTCGCTTCTTACGACACCCACCGGACGGAGAGAGGGACGGCGATTGGTATTCTTTCTCCGTCACCGCACGGATAAACTGCCGGACAGTTTGCCGCCATTTCATATAAAACAAATATAGCTTACTTATGGACGTTTTACTTTAACAGAGGTTTTGTAATGGACAAATGAAGAGTGTCTTTCTATGATAGGGTAATTTGTATTTATATACAATTTTTATATGACGCTGCCGATGTAATAGACATGGAGAAAAGGAATGCCCTTGCTGAGATTCTTACCGGCTCTTCTTGGTATGAGTTACTGCTTCAATGCCATACAAATTATACGAGTAGTGTACGCTAACTCGCTATACTCTCGAATAGACCGCCAGGTGGCGCACAAATCTTAATACCTTTAAATATTTGCCTTTTTCATTTTCAGGCTAAGGAAAAAGTCAAGACTGACCTGGACTATTTCTCATTTGTACAACGGGGTAATATCAAATCAACGATGCTCCAGGGAAGTAAGTATTTTTAAATCTTTTCATATGAGATATTCCTGAATTTTTTTTATGTTTATCAAAAGACACACTCTTTAGACTTCCTTTTTAACCCCTTTGACTATAACCTCTGAAGGCAATACAATACATGTAAATGTACAGTTTGCAATAAATTTAAGTGTATACTATAGTCAACTGCAGGTGAATGTCGTTTATTTTATTATTATTATCTAACATTACAGGTAATATTATAATAATGGGCCAAGATAATTTACATACAAGTTATTGAGCTCAGCTGTCATCTCAATGCCAAACACAATAGAAATTCAATTGTTAGCTACCTCTAGGAGTCTTCGTGACAGACCAGTTGAAAGAATGCAAACAACACTAGATATTTGGCAAAAATTAACATTAGGTTGATAAGAAAAATAGATTAGAGTACTGGATATCTTAGATATTTATATAAAAATCGAAGTAAAAACGGCAGTATGGTTGAAGAACTACTTGCAGTTCTGCTTTGACAATACCTCGGCAGGTCTTCCACAAACTGAGTGTACGCGAGAGGAAGCTTCTAAAAGAGCTTCCGCACATCCGCAAAGAACGCGAACGTTTCGGTTCTGAGAAACTTTTTTTTATTACAACGAGTGACATTGTTTTAAGCTGATGTTCCTTGAAAAGGCGGTATTACGCCGGACGAGAAGGCCAACTCGTGCAGCAATGTTGCGTGGCTCTACCACTCGGACTGTGGCACTCATTAAGCATTACCCAGGGGGTCCCTAGGGACAAAGGTAAACCTACGGACGCGAGTCACTTTCGTTAGTCACCTTTTACGGCACCCATCTCTGGGTGTGGTAAGATCATAAAGCAGCAGGGTAGGTAAACCTACGGACAGAGGCGGAGGGGGGGGGGGGGGGGGGGGTCGAGGGAGAAGCCTTTTCTCCGACTAAATCAAAGAAAAGGTAAACCTACGGACGCGCCCGCCAGTGACTTTAACCCCCAAATGATACAAAGTCAAACTATTTATTCACTGTAAACTTTTAATAGTGCGTACTATTGACGTCACAACGTAAAAAAAACAGTTAACTAATTTGTAGTTAAGACTTAACAACTAATCTAACGAACTAACTATAGTCTGTGCCAGACAAACGCGCATCGCTACCCCCAGTACCACTGCACGCCGAAACAGGATGTCGTCGAACCGAAATATAAGCCGTGGCGATTAGAATTCTGTGTAAACAAACGTATCCTGGTACGAGACAAAAATGGCGGGCAAGTGTCTCTCCCCTAGCGACACAAACGGCTAAAACTTATAATTTATCGTTTTTTGGGATGAAAGGTGAAGAATGATAAATCATAATGAATTGTTAACTTAAGTTAACACTCTAAGGAATAAATGTGATTCACAATTATCGTATTGATGTTGTGGTAATAGAAATTGGAAATAACTGAGTTTTAGAAGTAAAATAGAAGAAATAAAGATTGCACCAAAGATCCCAATGTGTCGTGTCGACGTGCTGCTGCGAGGAGACCTCTGCAGGCCTCACTAAGATAAGAAAAGACTCCCCAAATGATCAGCTATGCGATTCTCTAAGCGACACATAGACGCTGCGCGCATAGCTGTGATCTGCTGTCTCTTTCCAATCCTATGAATATAAAAGAGACACAGTCAATTCTCAGCGCTGCGGCAGCCGCTGCTACCAACAGAAAATAATACAGTTACAAATGATTCCAGCAATAACAGAAGGGACACTGTTCGAGTTGCTACCGTTCAACGACAGGATGCAATCGTTCGAGCTGCAAGGGCGCTGGGTGCTGGCGGCCTTGGAGAGGAGCGTCATCGAAAAGTGGGGGGAGCACCCCTTCAAAGGGCCCTGGATCTTGCAGGTGGCTGGTAAGTATACCTTCACATAATCACGACTATTATCCCCGAAGGGTTACTCAGAGACAGGCAATGATAACCGCAAAAGCAGTCCGCTGCCACAGTTCATGTTTCTCCAAATGATAACTGCACATGTGCTCAGTGTGACGGGCGGTGAGAGCGTCGCCGCTCTATGCTGTTGGATGTATGTGCAGTCTTTGGTCCGTTGGTCGCCTTTTACGACACCCAAGGGAAGAGAGGGGAGCGGTAGTGTTGTATGAGCCCAGCTAGTTTTGCCAGGTCGTTAAACCTAATAGCCGGACAGACCGGCCAGTTTGGCCGGACATTTGGGTAAAAAAGCCGGACACCCTACATTTTCGGGACCAGGAGCGACAGACGACAGTTGACTCGCATGCGCTCGGCCACGCTCGGCGCTCGTTTGCGAAATGTAAAAAAGCCAAATATGTCCGGCTTTATCCAGACGCCTGGCAACGCTAAGCCCAGCTTAAGCTGGGCTTAGCGTTGCCATACTTACCAGTGCTGACACTGTTAAGTATACTTGCCTATAGAGCCTGACTTTTTAGTATGAGCAGACTGATGCTACGTCCTTTTGCTGCTGCACCAGTTGACTTCACGCCTGCACTCCATTTGAGGTTAAAGAATATTTATTTCTAATTAAAAATCATACAGTCACTTACATAAGAAATAATTAACATAATGTAGGTAGGTCTAACTATTCAGTAGTTAGCAGATATATTGGGTTTGGGAATCGTCTTTTAAGCAGGTTCCAGTCAAATTGTGTACTTACATGGAAATGTGAACCGTATCATACGAAATACCATTTTACATCAGGTGTAGAGTCATTACCGGGCATATTATAAAAAAATTGCCGTAACAGCTGGTAAGCCAGCATTAGCATAGTAATAGTAAAGTATAGCTGGGTCCTAATGCTTGGCAAAGGTCATCGCCACATTTGATGGGTTTTGGCTTAATTACTAGCAACGCTTGCCAAATGCGGGTTAGTGATTTCAAACCCGGGGAAAGTGTGTCTTTTTTTTCTATAAGGAGGTCTCAGACCAACAAAAAAAGAAAGACGGAGCATTACACGCAATGTTTTTTTCTCTCATAAATAATGGCTTCGTGCGATCAGCACATTTAGCCAGTGTCAAGTTTTTAATATTTAGTAATTATTATTTTCTTTACATTAAGTGAATGATAATGAACGTTTAATGGTAAATGATTTTCCCCCAAACCCCACGAGACTCAATAAAGCTGTGGGCCTTTATTGAGGTCTCACACGGACTTCTTGAGAGAGTTTGAAAAGTGATGTTGCACTGTTTTGTTTTATTTGCTAACACTCATGCACGTTCATGAACACTTAACAGTAAATAATCCACCATTATTTCACATTAATATTCGACAAAACATAAATTAAAGAAAATAATACAAAACTGCAGACATGTCGCTTCACTTTCCCGCCAAGTAGTCCACACGCAATGTTAGTGAAGCCAAAAATACTTTGCTCATTCATGTAATTACGCGCTTTCACGCACACAGATGCAACACAACCACAACCATGTTCATTTTGTTTAGTACGAACCCAAAACAACAAAAAAAGAAAATACTAAACAAAATGAGCATGGTTGTGTTGCATCTGTGTGCGTGAAAGCGCATAATTACATGAATAAGCACGGTATTGTTGGCTTCACTAATATTGCGTGTAATGCTCCGTCTTTTTTTTTGTTGGTCTGAGACGTAGGTATAAAAAAATTGACACACTTTATAGAAAACTTTGACCTGGAAATTGAACTCAGGACCTTCAGATATCGGACTGTGCGCTTTGCCACCGGCGCACAGCAAAGGCGTATTAGAGAGTAGTAATAGTGCTTTAACTACTTGGAATAAAAAACAAACCAATTTCAGGTTTACAAGTGACCTACAACGTGTCCAAGCCTGAAGGTCAACGGGTGCTGTCAGCTACCGTAGCGGGCAAAGACAGCGGAGTGGCCATCGACAGCGAAAAGATCTACCAAGTCACCGCACCATCGTATCTGGCTGATGGTGGCGATGGGTTTACGGTAAGAGACAAATTCACTTCTTTGTGGTGTAAGCTACTAGGTAAAGACTGTGGCTATGACAGCGAGGTCTACCAACTCTGGCGCTATCGTACCTGACTGAAGGAGGCGATGGATTCACGGTGAGAGTGTAAACTTACTATGTTAGCTGTGGGCATCACAAATCGAATCCGGTATAATAGCGGATTGTGTGAGTTACTGTAGAGAGGGTTAACCTGGAAATGTTTATTACGTCACAACATCGTCGTAAATGGCTGAAGGAGGCGATGGATTTACGGTAAGAGACGTCCCAACTAACAAAATTTGGTCGTATAGTTTTCGGGATAACGTTTTCGTCACAACTTCAACTCGTCAGACTGTTTGGTTATATAGCTGTCGTATTGACGTATATATGACGCGAAATAGGCGGAAATAATAAAACTTTTATTCGTATTGCGATCGTGTCAAGGTCGTATTAGTGGCTACTAGGAAGGTAATAGTCATATTAATATCAGATATACGATAAATATTCGTATAGCAGTCGTCAAAGTGATTCTTATTCTTATCTTATTGGGGCCTGCAGAGGTCTCCCCCTCGCAGCGGCACGTCGACCCATTGGGATCTTTTGTGCAACCCCGTCCTATCACTCTGTCTCCTCAGAGAAAATGACTGCCATAAGTTTGGCAATGTCTTTGAGGGCGAAGAGCCTAAAATCCTCTGGTTTCGGGTAGGCGAATCCCAAGAGACTCATTCTTTTCCTAGCAAGGGAGTCACAGTCACACAGTAGGTGTTGCATGGACTCCGTTTTCTCCCCACATGCCCTGCACAAGCTGTCTGTTGCTAGTTGCATTCTATGGAGCATTTGTTTTGTGGCATAGTGCCCCGTCAGGGCTCCGATGATTGTTCTTGCCTGCCTTCTGCTACCTCCGCATATGATTTTACTCCGTCCTAGGGCGTCTCCACCTATGAAGGATTTTGAGTGTTTCATGCCGGGTAGCTTTTCCCATTCGGTTTTATGCCTGTTTTGGATTTGGTCCTTAAAGGCCTTGTTGATGGTGCTCGGTGCCAGTGCAACAAACGGCTCAGGACCAATGAGTGGGGTCTCTGAGCCCTCCCTGGCAAGTGCGTCAGCCATTTCATTGCCATGGATTCCCATGTGGCCTGGTACCCAGATCAATCTCACCCTGTTGTGACCACCTAGCTTGTTTAAAGCTTTTGTGGTTTCAAGTACAAGGTTGGAGTCGATACGGGGCGATATAAGTGACTTGAGTGCTGCTTGGCTGTCACTCAGGATGAATATGTTTCGCTTTCTAGGGGCGAGTTCTAAATTCTTTTTTGCGCATAGGAGAATTGCAAAAATTTCGGCCTGGTATTCAGTTGCAAATTTTCCCATGCTTTGACTATGTTCAAAGTCATTGCTAAAGATACCTGCTCCAGTACCCGACTCCATTTTGGATCCATCGGTGTACCAGATTAGGCTGTTCTTCACTGGAGACGGTGGTCCTTGTCTCCATTCATCCCTAGTTGGGACATATATACTGAATTTCTTTTCGAACATGTACTGGGGGGATATTTTGTCACACCCCATTGATCCTATCAAGGGAATCATTAGGTTCCCATTTTGTATGTCTGGTCAGTGGCTTAGATGCGTCCCACAGCCCGGCCATCTTAAGTCTATGTAGCGCTTTCTTTGCCTCTGTTGCTATGACACTGTGCAGGGGTGGAAGGTCCGTAAGGAACTCCAGAGCTGCCGTCGGTGTGGTTCTGAATGCCCCAGTAATCGCCATGCATGCTGTCCTCTGAAGTTTGCTTAAAGCATTCTTACAGATTTTCAGCCTGGTCCTGGGCCACCAGACGATGCTGCCATATGTAAGGATCGGCCGCACCATCATCATGTAGATCCACCTTATGATTTTGGGGTTAAGCCCCCACGTTTTGCCATAGGTGGACCGACACATACCAAATACCCTATAGGCCTTGGTAACGGTCGTGTCCATGTGCTGTTTCCAGGTAAGTTCCTTATCCAGTGTTATGCCTAGATATTTCACTTCTCTGGACCAGGGAAGCTGGGTGCCGTAAAGTTTTAGGCTTCCCAATTTCGTGAGGATTTTCATCCTCGTGAAAGAGATAGCGGTTGTTTTCCCAGGGTTTACGGATAGATGATTGGTATTACACCAATCCTCCAGCAAACATAGAGCACGTTGCATTAGCTCCGATACCGTGGAGGGAAACTTTCCACTGACTGTGATGACCAGGTCATCCGCATGACCAACCGTATATAGTGGTCCTTGGTTCAGTTTTGCTATGATTGAATCAACTACAAGGCTCCATAACAGAGGAGAAAGGACCCTCTAGTTGTTTGAGCGAGTAAACTATCCCCAAGCAGTTCTGAGTAGATTATTCTACCCTTTAACATGCATTCAATCCATTTGCAGATCGGTTGTGGCACGCCATGATCTCTGGCTGCCACATTGATGGAGTCAAAGGTTGTGCGATCAAATGCACCTTCAATGTCTACGAATGTGCAGACGCAGATCTCTTTCTTCTCCAGGGCTGATTCCGCTCGGCTCACCACATGGTGAAGAGTGGTTTCTGTTGACTTCCCTGGCTGGTAAGCGCATTGAAGTCCGTGAAGTGGGAATTTTTTTTAACGGTCCCGCTCTGATAAATTTGTCTACCATCTTTTCCAGGGTCTTAAGAAGAAAAGATTGGAGACTTATTGGCCTAAAAGCTTTGGGTTCTTCATAATCTGGTTTACCCGGTTTTGGTATGTATATTACCTTAACACGTCTACATGTTCTGGGTATATAACCAAATGCAATGCAGGCTTTATACAATCTGCAGAGATGGGGGCCCAGAATGGAAGCGCCCTGTTGTAGTAGGATGGGGTAAATATTGTCAGGTCCTGGTGCTTTATATGGTTGAAAGCTACCCAGTGCCCATTTAACCTTAGATTCATCCACCACCTTTTTAGCTATTATCCAATCATACTTGGAGGTCTTTACTTGCTGCTCCTTCCAGCTGATTGGATCATGTTCGTCTTGAATGATGCTTGATCCAGGGAAGTGGGTATCAAACATGACCTTCAGTGTATTCTCACCATTTCCTGTTCGAGTTCCATTTGCCCTCATTACTGTAGACAGTGGAATCGCCTTTGTTGTAGAGATTGCCTTGGTTAGTCTCATTGCTTCAGGAACAGATTGGACTAAAAGGTTAAGAACCACTGTCCTAGATCATCATCATCAATATCATCACCTTCAGCCTATAAACGTCCCACTGATGGGCACAGGTCTTCCCATATGGATAACATCACATGGGGAGGTTGGGCCAAAACCCACCACGCTGGCCCAATAAGGGTAGGTCAGGACTGCCATCTATCGTCGAAAACCGGGACCAACGGCGTTACGTGACTTCCGAAGCACGGACGTCTGAAGTTCTGAACCCATTCAGCGTCCCGGCATTGTGAAAGTAGCTTTAAATCCTAGATATTACCAGGCAATTGTTTCAGCAAAGCCCCTTAAGCTCATCATCTTAATCAGTCAATGTGAGTTAAAATAAGGTAAAACTTGAATGTAGGATAAAATGTAAATGTAAATTTCAATAATAAAAACTTGAATTTTTTACTTAGCCTGGTCGCAAGCAATTTAAGTCCAAGTGAAAGTAGAACAACAATCAGTCCAGTCATTAACGCACCTACATTTCGCTTGTTCCAGATGTTCAGAGACCACAAACGCAACGTCCAAGTGATCGGGAGAGACCAGAAGATATTTGAGACTTTCATCAAGAAGCACACGCCCCTTAACATCGTGAAAGACGGACGGATCCAAATAATCGAGGATTAGCTTCAGACTGTGAAGCAACAACTTTTTGCGACGAACAAAATATCTTTGGCTGAATACTCGTAGTGTTAATTTTTCCAACCCTTTTTTCTCTTAATACAAAAATATATCAAAAGTTAGAAAATGTCTAAAAAAAAAACGGCCAAATGAACAACAGCGGGGAGACTGCATGGGCCATAACCTACCACGCTGGACACGAATGGTTCGTTTTTCGCCTTTATTTCGCCTGATGGTTACCGCTAAGGCAGAAATAGAAGTACCCCTTAGCGTGGTTTTTAGTAATTATAAATCACTTTTTCTCGCATTTAACCTGAGTGTCTTCCCGTTCTACTGTAAAGGCGGTAATGAGTTTTCCCTTTAAAAAAAGGTATTTATATTCTATTGCTCGAGTCAGACTCACACTTGGCCGTTTTAAAAGTGAACTAGGTATTTATCTTTAAATGAATTATGATTAAACCGAATATTCTTGTTTATTAATTAATAAATATTATTTAATTACAATTAGATTATTTTTAAAATTGTGATTGTAAATGTCCCAAATATTATTTTTTAGAGCGACAAAATATTTTTCCTATTGTGTACAATTATTATTAATCGTAAAGTCATTTTAATTTTATAATAGATCTACGAATAATTTTAGGCGCTTTTTTTGGTTTCTTGCCTGTTGTTTTATAATAATAAAACGTTATAAACATTTGAACTGTTTTATTTATGTTGTAGATTGAATTTAAAATAATACGAACATGAGATTTGATCGTAGGTATAAGGTACAAGATCAAACTTCTTAATTTGCTCTAAATGCGGTAACAAGGTTTGTGCACTTATAACATTTTACGCATTTAACTATTTGATAGCATGCAACTATAAATTTCTAAGATTTCTCACTGTCTTGCCAGAGAAAAAAATCTGTCTTAATGAAAATGTAGGTAGATACTAGTAGGTACAACTTCATGGTTTCGATAGATAAGCGGAACCTTTAGTGTAATAACAATGGGTCATTACAAAAGATAAGCTTTTTGCATCTGTCAAAACAAAACATTTTCACACTTACTACTAATAAATAATATATTTTTTATTTATTTATAATTATTAATTCTATCAAAGGACATATTTTATCAATAAAAAAAAGATTTTATATTTTTTTAAATTGTGTTACAAACTCCATATATTGGTAAAAGGTCTTGAGAAATCTTAGGGTCGAGTGTCACTCTCTATATTATTAGAAACAGTTGACGGGCCATTAATTAACAATGAAGTAATTATTATCAAACGAGTTTCAAAAGAAGCTTATCTTGGGTTAGTTAGATATTTATAGTGTGAGCGTAGAAAGATATTTTTATTTATAATTTATTTTATTTAAACCTTTAGGCCGTTAAAGATATGACGTATATAAAGGGTGTGGCTCATCTTGGCATGGCCACCATCACCAACTCTAAATTTGACTTTATAGAAAGTATGTCGATAGTATGTCGAAGTATGTCGCCAACTATCAGAGTTTGTCGGTCTACCATTCAAAAGTTATAAGGGGTCATTGGTGGCCATGCCAGGATGAGCGCTCATCCTGGCATGGCCACCTGTATCTCAAAAACTACTGGTCATAGCAAAGATCTGATTTCACCCATAGTATGTCGAAAGTATGTCGAAGTATGTCGCCAAATATCAAAGTTTGTCGGTCCACCGTTCAAAAGTTATAAGGGGTCATTGGTGGCCATGCCAGGATGAGCGCTCATCCTGGCATGGCCTCCTGTATCTCATTAACTACTGGTCATAGCAAAGATCTGATTTCACCAATAGTATGTCGAAAGTATGTCGAAGTATGTCGCCAAATATCAGAGTTTGTCGGTTTACCGTTCAAAAGTTATAAGGGGTCATTGGTGGCCATGCCAGGATGAGCGCTCATCCTGGCATGGCCACCTGTATCTCAAAAACTACTGGTCGTAGCGAAGATATGATTTTACCAATAGTATGTCGAGAGTACGTCGAAGTTTGTCGAAAAAACTCCAAAGTTTGTCAGTGCTTCTAGGAAAAGTTATATCAACTTCTTTTTTCCATACAACAGCAAATAGTACAATCGCGTACACGAGCATTTAATAATTTTTATTCGGCTATTTAATGAACGCATAAAGTGTTGAACGAAGAACGGAACTTCGATGTGTATGTATGTTTATCAGATGCTTATAATCATGCAAAACATTAGTTCACCGAAAATAAATCGGTACCTGATATAGCCTTAATTTTGGTGCCATAATTTAGACTTATATTTTATCATTGCATTTCTTTATATGGGCTATTAGCGAATAGGCGCAATTTAGAACTGTACATTTTGTTATCTGTTTTATAGATTAAAAACAAACCATTGTTTGTGGTAGTTGAGTGGAGAGTTACAAACATAACAATAGGTAATTTAAAAAATCTAATTAAAAAATATGTAAGTGTAATATGCTTTATTTGAAAATATCAATCAGATAGATAACTATTAACTAAGGTATAGACGACCGCAGGTCAATTAACCCTTTACAAAATATTAAATCCAATAAATTTAAAAGTTTGGGGATGTTGATTTGCTGGATTCGGAATCCTACCCGTTGTAACAGCGACAAAAAGGGTGCTTCAACTCACAGCAGATAGATAAGCTACCACCATCTTATGTAAATGTGTCGCCATAACATCAATGTTCGTGTAGCATTGTTATATTCCGGCAGTTGTAGATAAGATACAAGAAACAGCCAGTTCCTCAGTAGTTGAGGATTCTGGGTGAAGGGCACTTCCATCTGTATGTATTATCAACTTATGTACATAAGTTGGTTTCTCACAGCGATATATACGTTACACTAGATAGGCCCTTCCGAACACGCACTATGTTCCACTCATCTGCGGAGTCGACTCGGCACCTTGCTTTAGTGTGACTTGGACATTCACACGGCTTGCGCGCGTGCGGAGCGGCGAAAACAAGTCTCTAATTAATGACAAAGTGTACTCCTAGACGTTTACAACAACTCAGCTGTCAAGCAAGTGAAATTAATTGTTATTCAAGTCAATAATAAATAGTTATATCGTAATAATCGAATAGAAAAGATATTTTTTCATTTCTGTGCCACGACTTCTACAATCATAGACTAAAAACCTACAGATGTTCCCATACAAAACTGGTTGTAGGTAAAATATGTGACTGAGGAGCACTGACTTATTGTGTTGTTTAAAAAAAATATTTTAAGTTGTTTTTCAACCAGATTGATATTTTGAGTTTTTTTGTGTCAATATGTTATCTACGTCATGAAGAGTGTCAATATGTTATCTACGTCACGGTGATTTTATAGTTGAAGTATGGGCGATCTGTCATATTCCAGTGCTGTTAGTACTAAAAGTCAATTACGGACCGCCGAGATGACAAATTATTGTGACACAAAAGTTGTGTCCCTTCTGGTAGTTGACAATCAATTTGGGACGCCATCTTGACACGCCCTACGAATTGGAACACATGTTTTGTATGGACGTTCTTGTCTATCTCTTTAGGTCAATGGTTTCTCAAGGATCAGTATTATTATGATTGATTGTAGACACTATTGTACATTTTGCGAAATTTCATGCGTGATTATATTGGAACTGGTGCTAGATTCTACTGAATCTACCCATTGTTAAGATTTAACTAAATGATAGTTAACTGTTATTTTATTAGTTTTCGACGTCAATAAGTAGGCACTTATTTCATTTAATATAAACCTGTGATGGTTTATATTGAATGAACTATTTGTCTATTATCCAAGCATCGCATTAAGTACCTACCTATCACTCATATACACATAATTAATAAAGTTGCGCTCTTTATATCAAGGAACCTTTCAGATTAAAATTATTCATTTACTTTTTCAATAAACTTTATGCACGCGATTGTACATCTACTATGGGAAAATTAAAAATTGATTTTTCCCTTTATAGAAGCACCGACAAACTCTGGAGTTTTTCGACATACTTCAACATACTCTCGACATACTATTGGTGAAATCAGATCTTCGCTACGACCAGTCGTTTTTGAGATACAGGTGGCCATGCCAGGATGAGAGCTCATCCTGGCATGGCCATCAATGACCCCTTATAACTTTTGAACGGTAGACCGACAAACTTTGATATTTGGCGACATACTTCGACATACTCTCGACATCATCATCATCATCAGCCAGAAGACGTCCACTGCTGGACAAAGGCCTCCCCCAAGGATCTCCACCACGACCGGTCCTGTGCTGCTTGCATCCAGCGGCTACCCGCGACCTTCACCAGATCGTCGGACCACCTTGTTGGAGGCCTGCCCACACTGCGTCTTCCGGTGCGCGGTCGCCACTTGAGAACCGTTCTGCCCCAACGGCCATCGGTTCTACGGGCGATGTGCCCTGCCCATTGCCACTTGAGTTTGGCGACCCTTTGGGCTATGTCGGTTACTTTAGTTCGTCTACGAATCTCCTCATTTCTGATTCGAGCACGTAGAGAAACCCCGAGCATAGCTCTCTCCATTGCTCTTTGCGTGACTTTGAGCCTGCTAATAAGGCCCATAGTGAGCGACCACGTTTCGGTACCGTATGTCATCACTGGCAACACACACTGGTCGAAGACTTTCGTCTTGAGACACTGCGGTATTTTGGACGAGAAGATTACGTAGCTTACCGAACGCTGCCCAACCGAGTTGGATTCGACGATTGACCTCTTTCTTAAAGTTGGACCTACCTAGTTGGACTGTTTGTCCCAGGTATACATATTCGTCAACAACTTCAAGAGCAGAGTCTTGTAACGGTACAGAATGAATGGTATCCGTCCGTTAGTAAGGAATGTGTGGGAGTAGCACTAACATAAATATTAATGCGTAGCACCATTAATACAATAAGCATGAAAAAGGGAATAATAAACTAGTTCAGAATAATGGTCCGTGGTCTAACGCTTTATCTTTAGTTTGAACTTCGCGGGGACTGCTCTGTGTGCTCCTTGCGACATAGGCGCCATCTAGCGTGAGTTATTTACTTGAGCTTCGCATAAGGTTGCTAGTTTGACTTCTTTATTTTGAATTTCGCGGGGACTGCTCTGCGCGTCCCTTGCGACATAGGCGCCGTCTAGCGGAAGTCATTTACTTGGGCTTCGCGTAAGGTTGCTAGGTTGACTAGGACTTTATCTTTATTTTGAATTTCGCGGGGCTTTGCGAGTCGGCAAAGTGGTTCACCTACGGGCGGACGCCATCTATGGTCGGAATACGGAACTTTTGATAATTTCCCAAAATATAGGATTATTGGCTTAAGTGGAGGATTATTAAGAGGGAATTGTTAATAGAAGGCTACATTTAGATATTCAAAGATGAAATATTGGCTGTCGGACGAGATTTGGTTAGATTATGGAAAAATTTTAGAATTGCGCGGCGAAAGCGGCAATGAGCGAGCGAGAGGTTGAGAAAAAGACAGAAAGAGAGGTCGGATGATAGCTCCACGTGGCGCGACGCGAAGGCGGGGGGCATCGGGGAAACAGCTAGCGATTGGTTGAAGGGAAGAAAGCGGACTCGCGCGGGGGAATGTTAGGCGCGCATGGCGCGAAAGTTAAGACGCTTGGGAAAAGGGCGGAAAATTAGCGGGCATTCAATTTTGGGACGTCGGCGGTGCGGTCCAACTTAAGAGTGCGGTACTACTCATACGGGGAAAATAGTGTCCGAGCTTTGATAGTGCGCTAAGTGATATTCGAGCTGCGATATTAACTAAGATTTGTGAAATTGAAAGTGATTAATAAAGTAAAACTATTGCGGTCGCAACTCGAATCCGTTAACGGAATGAAGTATTCCGGGGTACATCGGCGGAAACGCGTAACGGTGGCAACGAAAACCTATGTACCTTTCAACAGACTTCGGTCTGGATGATCTTTGATTGTATTTAATAAGATCGGCGTTTTATATTATTACGCTAAACAATACACTATCTTCGACGGAGTAATGGGGGAGAGACAGTTGTCTCCCTAGTGAAAGTTGAAGATAGGTCAGACACCATTTAGCTGGAGGTAGACCCGTATGACCCAGTCCAATTTCGAGTCTACCTCCGTACATACAGTGTAGTGATAGGAAAATAACACACTGAGTATACTGGCTCGACTGATAGAACATTTAGGAGTTAGTTGCTTTCAGGGGCAATGCGACTCTCACAACACATCACGAATTTAAGTTAAATGTGGCTTTCGCCTAGATTGCAAGGTACACAAGTAGGGACTGTTAGTTCGACAAAAATATAGGCATTTTCAAGTGAGGAAAGTTGTAGGAATCTATAGGTAGGCGGATATATATATGGTTAGTTATGGGAGGCAAGGTATTTGCGCCAGGCCGGATTAATTCAGACTAATAAGGTAGGGATAATTAAGTTACGGCGCTAAATAAAATTATGATGAAGTGATGTGGGTACTAGCTAGGCAAGTAATCTGTTACCGCAGGCCGGTAAAATTCTAATTGTTTTCCTAAAGTTGTTACCAATTAATTATTCATTTTAAATAATTAACAGAAGTATGATAATATTGTACCATCATTACTTGGAATACCTAAAAGTCTAGACCGGTTTCCTATTACAAGAAAAATATTAAAAGTTATAGCAAATTAGCTTAGCGTACTGTGATGTTTGATTTCTAATACTGAAATGACCAAACAGGCATTTTTTAGCTTTCCCTGAGGTACAATACGGCCTTAAAATAGCTACACTCTTCAAAGTATGGAAAATTTTACATCCGATACCTATTAGCAAAGATAAGCTGATACAAACTGAACAACTAAAACCAGTTTAGAACCTAGGATAAGTCGTTGAAAGAAGACATTGCAAGCTATGAGCTTCTAATAATCTGAAACATAGAAATAATTGATTGATAACAACCAGCTAATTAGCCTGACAATGGTCTACTAATACCATTTGAATAGACCTCTTAAGATATGTAAGTACTTAACTCTAATAATCTGAAACATAGAAATATTTGATGGGAACAATCTAATCAATCAGACTAATACCTAGCACAGTCTAATTTATACTTATTAAAGGGAGTAAAGATAACTTCTAAATGTAATTGATTTAATGATTAACAGGGATAATTAACTACCTAATTTACTACCTACTAAAAGTATACTGACTATGATTTAGTAGTCTATCAAATTAACCACTCAGTCTGAGAGACAGAGGGTGGAAGTTAATGGAAAAATAATTAACTTAAGTTCACTTCCTAAAAGTCAGGGATGTTGAATAAATTAAACATCTTTCAATAAACTTGAGATGTACTTATACTTTATAAGATCTGTATAATGAACACTAAGAGTAACCCAAAGTAATTTACTTCAAATGATAGTATTCTATTTAAGTTCACTTCCTAAAGTCAAGGATATTGAATGAATTAAACATCCTTTAATAAACTTAAGATGTGATAATCTGCCAATGCAGCCAATCCAATGTAGTTATATTGGAACTTTACAAGACCTGTATAATAAATACTAAGAGTAAATAAAAGTAGTTTTACCTGTATTAATAGCATTCTACTTTAGCCACCGCCTGAAGTGGCGTTTGATTAAATTATCCACCCTTTACGGAACTGAATATAAGTTATTGCATTGAATAATTAAGTTCTTAATGTGAAAAGGATATTTGGATGATAGCAAGCCTTGAGATAAACTCTATTGATTTATGTGGAATAATAAGAATTTAAATTGCTAACACATAGTTCATAATGTAAAATGAAATTAAATTTGAGGAGAGATGTAAATTCTCAGTTTAAAGAATTAAAGGCACAAGCTAATAATTAAAGTTAAAGCCAATGTGACGGAACTGTAATTAAACCATGAGATGTACAGTACGCTATGGAGCGGCGGTGGGGCTCATAAATTGCACCGGCTTCTTATGTATCATGCTACTGATAATAAATAATAATACCTACAAGCTAAGCTATCATTTGATTACCTTTGAGTGGTTACAAATCTTCCCCGCAGCTGCAGTGAAGGATTTAGGTCACAGTTCAGACGGAGTCATTGCTAGGCTACACATATCTATGTTAGGATCTATAGACTGGTAGGTAATTAGGTCAGGAGGAAATAATTTAACACAGGGATAAGCCAATTACTAAACTTTCACGAAAGAACTTGAGTTACTTAAATGCGGTTAACAACGGAGGGTTCACTAGATGATCTGGCCAAAATAGTAGTTATTATAATATTACATTGCTTGACTGAAATTCACTGCAAATAGAATTAAGCTATGCTAAGGTTTCATCATCATACAAACAATACGCACTAAACAAAAACTCCAGACACAACCATTAGATTGTAGATAAATTAGGTTAATTAGTTTTAAGAATTAGATAATAAGTTAAGTTAAGGTAAAAGCGGCGAGGATGTGTGTATGTATTATAAGGTAGCTAGGCATATAGGTGTGAAAGGCATTAGATTTAGGTATAGAGAATTTATAGAAAGGTGTAGAAATTTATAGAGAGATGGAGAGGTTACAGTCTCCAACCTTCAGAGGAGTGGGTACGACACGTGAGTTAGACATGATTTTCGTCTTCTCCATGTTCATTTTAAGGCCCACTTGTTGAGAGACTCTGTTGAGATCACCGAGCATTGTGCCGAGTTCCTCCAGGGTCTCAGCCATGACTACTATATCGTCGGCAAATCGAAGGTGACTGATGTACACGCCGTTAATATTGATGCCGAGTCCTCTCCAGTCCAGAAGCTTAAACACGTCCTCCATTGCAGCAGTGAATAGCAGTGACTCTCGACATACTATTGGTGTAATCAGATCTTCGCTACGACTTGTAGTTTTTGAGATATAAGGTGGCCATGCCAGAATGAGCCTCATCCTGGCATGGCCACCAATGACCCCTTATAACTTCTGAACGGTGAACCGACAAACTCTGATATTTGGCGACATACTTCGACTTACTCTCGACATACTATTGGTGCAATCAGATCTTCGCTACGACCAGTAGTTCTTGAGATACAGGTGGCCGTGCCAGGATGAGCGCTCATCCTGGCATGTCCACCAATGACCCCTTATATCTTTTGAACGGTAGACCGACAAACTCTGATATTTGGCGACATACTTCGACAAACTATCGACATACTTTCTATAAACTCAGATTTAGAGTTGGTGATGGTGGCCATGCCAAGATGAGCCACACATATAAAGGTATAACAGAAGTCTAGGACGAAATATAAAAGTATTTACAATTTTTGCGATCTTGGAAGTAGCTTCACACTAGTACCACAGCTAGTACCTTTTCACACGTGTTGTCTCGGTACGACCGTGTGCGTGCAAACATTATGTAGGAACACAGTACTTAGTGACATGATATGATGCTAAAAAATAAACCTACTTTGCAGCCGACAATCACAAAGTTTAACTAGGTAACAGGAGTTATGTTACATGTCAAGGATTTTTCCATATCATCATCATTACCGACGACGAATTACGACATCGTTTAATTTTCGCATGCATTCCTGAGTCGGCGCGATGTTTTGCCCTGATAAAAGCACGCATTGTTTGCGAGAGGTGTCGTACCGTCTCTACCGTATTGCCGTATACCCTCCATACAAGGCGCCGTCGAAATGTCTTTCCTCCCAAAACTGGGACTGTACGGCCGCGGCTACGAATGCAGCGATTTCTTTTATTTTTAACTAGCGTCCCGCCCGCGCCTTCGTCTGCGCTAATTTAGAAATACCGTGAGACTTCAGCCATTTTTTACAAAGTATCTACAAATCATATACAAAATCCATCGTCCTTTATCGATCTTCCTATCATTGAAAACCGTGTGGATGGATGGAACCACGCAATGGATTTTCCATTGCGTGGTTTAAAAGCAAAAGTGGAGCAACAAACACAAGAAAACGGCGACTTTACTTTATACCATGTAATGACGGCTTAGTTCTAGATTCAATATCATTTATTCAATGGAGGATGCAATCATTGAGCACTTATGAATGTCACGAAATGTTTTGCTTCCCAAAACTGGGGCTGTGTGGCCGCGGCTGTATCCGAATGTAGCGACGATTTTTTTTCATTTTTAACTATTTTTGTCCGCGACTTTGCTCGAGTTATTTTTTCGCGGGGCAAAGTAACTTAAAACCTCTATCTTTAGGGCCCCATGTAGGTATCTCTTTATACCAAAACTCTTAAAAAACGGTTTAAGCGTAACAAATAAATTCACTTTCGCATGCTTATAAGTAATAGGTAATATTAAAGATTATATAAATAAATAAACTTTCCTACACTCACACTAATTATCTAGCCCAACAGAAGCTTCTTTCTGAAACTTGTTAAATGGTTACTAGATACTTACATAGAAAACACCCAGACCCGTGACAATTTAGAAAAACAATAATTTCAAAATTGACCCGACTGGGGATCGAACCCGGGACCACAGAGATGGCGACACCGTGACAACCGGTGTACAAACCACTCGACCAAAGCAAGGAGGTCGTGTAATAAACGCTTGTAGAATATTTTGGATTTAGAATCATTGAGGTAAGTACAATAAATAATTAGAATAGATTAGTATAGATTCAAGATTTAGGTAATATTATTGATTTACTACAAAACTAGCTTCTGCCGCGACTTCGTCCGCGTGGAATTGTTACTTTGGGCTAACGCTAACATGTTTATAAAAACACCTTCACAAATAATGCATTATTTTAGAACAAAAAAATTTATAGTGAGCCAACCTCAAAAGATAGACACATGCAGAGGCGGACTTTTTTTTATAACTTTTAAAGGGGAACAATTCTGTCGTACGTGGTTTTTGCGAAACTTAACCGTTTACGCAGCGCACGCAGCGGAAGCTCTCAAAAGGAAAAAAATCCCCGATTTTGAAACTTTCTTCATTAGTGCTCCGCTCCTATTCGTTTTAGCGTGATGATGTATAGTTCAATTCAATATTTGAAGAGTTTTGAAATGCTCACGACAAGACTCTTGCTGCCTAATGCGGACTATGGTTCTAATTGCTCTCTTTTGTATGACAAAAGCTTTCTGTATGTGATATGTAAAGCTTCTCCCCCAGAACAATATACTATACCGAAGTCGTGACTCTATTAGTGCATGGTACACAATTTTTAAATGCGAAATGTCCAGCTCATCACGAAGACTTCGAAGCACATAGCAAGCTGAGCTTATTTTATTTTCTATTTCTTTAATTTCATGTGTCAATGTCTATAGCCTTTCTCAATAAATGAGCTATCTAACACTGAAAGAATTTTTCAAATCCGATCAGTTGTTCCTGAGATTAGCGCGTTCAAGCAAACAAACAAACAAAGAAACTCTTCAGCTTTATAATATTAGTATAGATTGAGCACTGTCTTATGAATGTCACTACGCAATCGGTTCGTAAGGCTGTAGCTTTGTACTGAGATGAGCCCTTATGAAACTCAGCATTTCTTTTCTTTCTTACTTTTATAGCGTCAAATGAAAATTGTTGAAAGCCCTCCGTATCTTAAAAGGACACTTCCCATTACAAGGAAGGCCTAGTGAATGATTAATTTACCATTCGATAAGAATTTGGAATTGAAACAACAATTAATTTACGAAATACCGATGGTGGAAGCACATCCTCAACTTCTGGGGAACTGGCTCATTGGTTATTTGACGTTATCGATTATTTTTCTATGTTTTGGGGCGTATTAACGTATTTATATTTACTTTTTAGTTTGATTACCAAAATGACTAAAAGATCAAGGAAAATATAGATCTGTCGTTACTACCGATACTTATGATAATACACTTGTTGATTGTAATCAACTCAATATGAGCATGCGCATGCCGTGTACAGTCACGTGCTTAGTACTTGTGTAAAAACTTTAAAACGCTTGTCATTTTTGTCTTACTGCATTACCTATAAGACCGCCAAATTGTAACATTGTTTTTATTTTTTTTTCTTTTTTATGTACTTAAATGCATTGTAAATGTTTGTGTTATTATGTCTCAATAAAAGTATTATCTATCTATCTATCTAATAAACAAAAAAATGTATCAACGTTTCGTTACCTTTGAGTTTCTAAAATATTCTTCAAGCGTTTATGGATGCCACCTGTGCCCTCTGGTGGTTTAAAAAAACTGACAGATTGAAGTTACGCTAGATCACTGCGAGTACAAGAAGAATGACTAATCATTCCACTTTAGTAACCTTTTTTATATTACATTTTTTTAGCCGCGTCCTTAAAAGGCGTTCCGGCTCGCTCCACTCGCAGCGTATTCATGCAAAAACAAAAGTGCCATCGGGCAAATGGGCCACAAATGAGACGAGAAACCACACCTCAATGACAACGGAACATTTTGAAGACATACACGTATACATACACACAAAAATAGCGAAAGTGTCAAGTGTGTGTGTGTGTGTGTGTACGTGAATATTTGACACTTTAAAACGCATTTAGTAGTATTTGTAAAAGTAAAGTTAGGATTGTACGGTAGAAGAACATGTCCTCCTTTTCCATGTTTTGTCATCCCGTCTTCCCTTACCTACTGTAAGTCCTCCTTTTTGCTAAACGTATAAGTGCTAAAAACATTCATTGTTTCTCAGAACTGCTGAAGTTCTGCGAGTTTTATTTTTGTATAAGCGCACATAACGCAAATGTGGAAAGAGTTTTTTCACTGATTAATACTCAAGTGGAGCAAAGAGAGGAACAGACTAACGGCCGAAATTAAAAACCGATCCTGAGATAGAGATGACTATTTTGGATTTGTTACTAGGCAACTGTTGTTATTTCCCGTTATTTAACAGAAATATCTAGGCAACAAATCTAAAGTATCTTATCTTATCTTATCTCTATCTCGGGATCGGTTATTTATTTCGTCCGTTAGTGTGCAATCAGTTAAATCTTTAATTCTTGCTCAATACAACTTCAAAACATGACATGTGAAGATTTTCAACATTATTTGTTTGAAAAACCAAGAACTTCTTGCAAAAATTGGCAGCTTAGCTAAATATGATTAAAATGAAGTAAAATAAAAAAAAAACATTTAATTGTGAATGTCCTCCTTTTTTACTGAAAATCCTCCTTTTTAGACCCATCTTCCCTCCTTTATCAAATTATCATCTGGCACCCCTACTCACAACTCACACAACAAAACACAGGTTGTTACAAAAATTTTAAACAATGTGTATTGGCAATATTGGCATGCACTGTACAAACTTTATAGTCTAGGAGCCCGTGAACCCCAGACCTTCGTTATTTTATAAAAGCTGAAAGTTTGTCAGCGCGTGCTCCCAACACTGGTAAGAACGATGGACCATTATGAAGTTTGGGTTGGAAGCTTTGGCAGGTAGACGGTACTAAAGGTGTGTAAAATACAGATCTAAATACATCAAACAATAAAGTGTGATTTTTTGGTATTACCTTTAGAATATTACGAGTATTAAAAATCACGTCATTTATTGCCAGACACTTAATGGCAACCCCTTGCCAGACAGACACATGTTCATGAAATTATAATAATAAATTCTTCTTACGTTATAGTATAAAGCTGACTTTTATGAATAATACTTGGGTAATAATTAGATGATGTTTTCTCACTAGCCAGACATTTTTGATAACCATAAGTTCGAACATCAAAAAAAAAAACAAGTAAGTATGTCGGTTTTCAACACCAAAAATGACGAAAAAAACACATAGCAACCAATTTACCACGTAAATTCCACTAATCATCATCATCAGCCTATAAACGTCCCACTGCTGGGCATGGGCCACCCACGTGGAATATAGCACGTGGGGATATTGGGCCATAACCCAGCACGCTGGCTCAATGCGGGTTGGTGGGTTTAACGACTGCCATCTTACGACAACAACCGGGACCAACGGCTTAACGTGCCTTCCGAAGCACGGAGGAGCTCGAGATGTTTTTAATTGGTCACCCATCAGGCGATCCGGCATTGTGGAAGTTGCTTAGCGGGCAAGATCGCAAGCCGAACGCGCTAGCTGCTGCGCCATCGAGCTCCTCAAAAATCCTCCTCTCGCTCGTAAATTCCACTATTTTATTATATTTTTTTTATTTTTTTATTATGTATATTTGAGCTTAGAATCCACTCCTGAAGTTTGTACAGTGCATGCCATTACACATTGTACAAAAACTCCGAACATAAAATTTAGTACCAACCGTGTCGCGTATAGCGGTGAAAGAATACTACCACCCCCCTCTCTCCCCTTGGGTGTCGTAAAAGGCGACTAAGGGACAAAATACTGCACATATATCCAACAGCACAGGGTGGCGATAGGCTCACCACTTGTCACGCTAAACACATGTGCGCAGTCGCTATTTGGTGAAAAGTGGACTATGGTAGAGGACTGCTTTTGCTGTTCTCATTGCTTTGTTATCCGAAAAGGCTTCAGCACCATAGACCACATATATACGCTGCGGCAGGTTGTACAGAAGACCAAAGAGTATAACCGACCACTTTGCTTAGCGTTTGTGGACTACCTATGAGAAAGCCTTTGACTTGATCGAATTGTGGGCCTTGCTTGCTACAGTCTCTCCAGCGGTGCCAAATTGACTACCGGTACATCGAAGTGTTGAAGTGTTTGTACGAAAACGGCACTATGACAGTTCGCCTTCAGAACCAGAGCTCGAAGCCAGTCCGGCTGCAGCGTGGAGTGAGACAAAGAGACGTCATATCTCCGAAGCTCTTCACAGCTGCACTGGAGAACGTGTTTTAGCTTCTGGACTGGAGAGGACTCGGCATCAATATTAACGGCGTGTACATCAGTCACCTTCGATTTGCCTACGATAAAGTAGTCATGGCTGAGACCATGGAGGACCTCGGTACAACGCTCGGTGATTTCAACAGAGTCTTTCAACAAGTGGGCCTTAAAATGAACACGGAGAAGACGAAAATCATGTCTAACTCACGTGACGTACCTTTGCTCCGTAGACGTACCTACTCCTCTAAATGTGGGAGACTCTGCTCTTGAAGTTGTGGACGAATATTTTGGGACAAACGGTGCAGTTAGGTAGGTCCAACTTTAAAAAAGAGGTCAATCGTCGAATTCTACCCGGCTGAGCAGCGTTCGGTAAGCTACGAAATCAAAGTCTAGTCTAGTCTAGTCTAGTCAAATTCAAATTATTTATTCAATGTAAATCTTTACAGGCACTTATTGACGCCAATACTAATAATTATAAAAAAACAGTAAACTAACTTGTAGTTAAGACTTAACAACTAATATAACGAACTATAGTCTGAGCCAGACAAACGCGCATCGCTACCCCCAGTACCACTGCAAGCCGAAACAGGATCCCGTCGAACCGAAATGTAAGCCGAGGCGATAGAATTCTGTGTAAACAAGCGTATCCTGGTACGAGACAAAAATGGCGGGCAAGTGTCTCTCCCCTAGCGACACAAACGGCTAAAACTTATAATTTATTTAATTTAATTCATTCCGGGACAACAAACATATTATATAAACATAAAATCTTATATATCTGGTGTAATACACCACATCAACAAACACAATATTGTAACCCACGACATTATCCACATATTAAAAAAGAAAAAGTGTGCTACTGTGGATCCTGCGCTACTGCAAGTGCTTATGAAAACAATACAATTTTATATTTTAATTTGAAACATTGAATAATTCTGAGTTAAACAAAAGTATAAGATTTGGAAATGCTGTACCTATTGTGAGTTTACAAAATATACCTAAGCCAAATTCAATTATTTTTATCGTAAGTTTACAAAATATTGCAAGAATAAGAAAAGAAAACAGAACAACAAAACCCTGCTAACACCCCCCAACCATTTCCCTCTCTTGCCTTTGTCTATACAAAAACTTAAGGGAGTCTGATTTAAATTTCCATTTCGATGTAGAGAAAATATCAATGGTTATAAAAGTGACGTTATAGGACTCAGCCATTCTACGCATAGGACAACGCAATCCAGTATTTGTACGACAAGTGTTAATGGCAAATAAACTTTCACCACGGACCCTGCGTTTGTTAGCAGATCGTGGAACAGTATAATGTATCCCATCAGTTAGATCAATACAGTCAAATTGGTTATTAACAATACCATACAATAAGTTAACTTCCAGATATTTACGTCTGTCCTCTAAGGACAACATATTATATTTGCTTAGCAACTGTGAATACGATAAATAATGCCTGCAGCACCTATAGTGCATCGAACGCATAAATTTATGTTGGACCTTCTCAATCGCGTCTCCATATTTATGGTAAAAAGGGTTCCAAACTACAACCGCATATTCGAGCTGTGCACGAATGAGAGCTTTAAATAAATAAAGGTAGGTTGAAGCTCGTTTAAACTCCGTTGAGGATCTCATCACGAAACCGTACATTTTAAATGCCTTATTAACTATACTCTGAATATGTCGATCCATTATCAGTTTACTATCAAACGTTACGCCGAGATCTTTAACTGTTACAAAGTTATTCAATTCAGTATTACAAAGCTGGTAGTTATAGCGAATAATGTTAATATATTTTGTAAAGTGAATGTAGTTACACTTCGGAATACTGAACTGAAGTTTGTTACGAACACAGTAGGCAGTAAGTCTATCAAGGTCCTCCTGGAACAACTGACTGTCTTCAGATGTGTTTATGCACTTGTAGATTTTTAAATCATCAGCGTACATAAGAAAAGAAGAGTTCTGGAAGCAGGCTGCAATGTCGTTGACATAAAGAACAAACAACAGTGGTCCCAATATAGAGCCTTGTGGTACTCCAGATGTTATGTATATGTTTTCCGATTGATAGCCGTTTACAACCACTATCTGTGTTCTATTTTGAATATAGGAGCTAAACCATCGGAGCAAATTCCCACGGATGCCGTTAAAAGCAATTTTATTAAGAAGTATTTCATGATCTACCTTGTCAAAGGCCTTTTTGAAGTCCGTGTACACCGCATCAACTTGTACACGGTTATCAACATTCTTAAAAAGATAACTTGCAAATACTAGTAAATTTGAAGTAGTAGAACGACGTTTGACAAACCCGTGTTGTTGAGCTATTATATTTTGATGCAACATGGGGTAAATTTCGTTATGCACCAGTCTTTCAAAAAGCTTTGACAAGGCTGAAAGAATAGAGATAGGCCGGTACTGCTCAACGTCGTGTCTCGATCCTCCCTTGTGCACCGGCACGATATTAGCGCGTTTCCACAATTTCGGGAATACACCATAATGAAGGCATTTGTTATTTAAGATGTAAAGCGGCTTACCAATGCCTTCGGCAGTGTGCTTAAAGAAAGCTGATGGATAACCATCAGGACCTGCCCCTTTGGAAGGATCAAGCAAGGTAAGCTCCTTCACAATTTCCTTTTCATCAATAGACAGGTTTGCCACTAGGCTGGTGTTAGTATCATTAATATGTACCGGTTCCCTCTAAGTAGGCAAAGTTGGAGACGCAGGTTCAAACACCGATACGAAGAAATCAGAAAACATTTTGCATACTACCTTTGGATCATTAGATTTACCATTCTGATATTGCATTAATGATGGAATTCCAGATCTGCACTTACGATTAGAGACATATGTCCAGAAGTGTTTGATATTACTTGTGAGGTTGTCCTCAACAGAATTAATATACGAGGAATAACAGGTGCTACAAAGATTCTTGAATGACAAGCGATACTTAGAAAATTCTTGATAGTCTTTAATGCTGCCAAACTTCTTCCACCTAATCCAGGACTTAGTCTTCTTTTTATGAATTTTGATAAGAGGTTGAGTAAAAAAGATTGGATAATCTGAAGATCGAGATTTGGCAAGAGGTATATGGGGTCGGATTATCTCGTCTAATTTGTTGTAGAAAGTGTCTAAGGCTGCCTCAGGTGATAAGTGATCGAGTAACTCATACCAATCAACTACCCCAATATTCTTATTTATAGAACCATAGTCGGCCTTGCGGAAATTTTATTTGGTAAGTTTTTGTTTCATATTCTTAAAGGTAACGCTAGCCAATGCATTAATGATAAAAGGTGGATGGTGAGGGTCGATTGGGAGTAATGAGTCCTTTAACTGATTTACTGTACAGGAGTTCTTTGATATGAATAAATCTAGTATATTCCCTGCGCCATTAAGTACATTACATACTGTATTATACTGAATAAGCATCAAGTACAGACATTAATTGATGGAGTTGAGAGCACACAGGGGATGACCCAGTACATATCATTCCAGATGCATTGATCGAAGGTGGAGGTTGAGGGACAGCCCAAGCTACATCGGGTAGGTTATAATCACCCGCTGGAGGTGGACCGCACGGGGTCCTGTTATAGGTGCGGGGCCAGCGGGCATAAGGCGGCGGAATGCGCGGCCAAGGAGCTGCGATGCGCGGTGTGCGAGGCGGCGGGGCGGGCCGCATGGGCACTATATGGGGGGCAGGAACTGCCGCCCGCCCAGCGTCAAGCCCAAGCCTGACATCCCCGGGAGAGCCCGGCAGGCAGAGGGCGCCCCCCCCCGCCGGGGGCATGGATGTAGTAGAAGAGGAAGAGGTTGCGCGAGGACATCCTGGCGCTTCCTCTCCAGCGCAGGCGGAGGGGGGTTCGAGGGCGGCGACGTAGCGTCGCCCTCTTCCCCCCCCATGGGAGGGCCGCGGCCTAGTGTAGAGGAGCACTAGGCTGCATTGCACAAGCCCTCCACCCGCTTGGGAGCAGTCGGACTTACCGGACTGCTCTCCCTGGCGCAGGGGACCCAGGTACAACTGGGTCCGTAGCGTGCGGCGTCCGCGGGGCGTAGTACCACGGTACCGCGGCGTCACTATACGCTCCAGACGGTAGGTGTCGGTTCTTTTACCGGGTCGGGCCCGTATGTCCTTACTCACCCGTTTCTTCCACGGGGGGGCGGGTGGGGACATATGGGTTCCAGCCCCGGACAGTGCATGGGGTGTCTCACGCTCCTCTTGAGGCCTCATGCCGGTGCAGAGAAGCATTTTCTCCGACTAAAACAAAGAAAAAAAGGTTATAATCACCAACAATAAATACACTCACAATTTTACAGTTACATAAAATGCCTTGAAGTAATTTATCGTTTTTTGTGATGATAGGTGCAGAATGATAAATCATAATTAATTTACTAATTAATTAACACTTTAAGGAATAAATGTGATTACTAATTATCCTATTGATGAAATTGGAAATAACTGAGTTTTTGAAGTAAAATAAAGTAACGGCTGAAACGAGTTTTGGAAAACATTAGTAATAAGGTTGCCATTTTTAATCATTCAAAATATCTTTTTAAAAAAAAAACGTCAAATATTGATACATTAATTTGTGTGTAATAATCAATGGTTTAGTTTTTCGTCTTGGTGACAAGCACAGAATAACTAATAGTACTACCGTACAGAAAGTTCACTCTAACGACTTTCACGCGAAATGTAAACTTATTGTGTGACCCGAGCGTTCATATTCCGATAAGCAACGCTGACTCGATATCGTCTCGTCCAAAATATCGCAGTGTCTCAAGACGAAAGTCTCGACCAGTGTATGTGGTGCCAGTGATGACATACGGTACCGAAACATGGTCGCTCAGTAAGTGCCTAATATAGAGGCTCAAAGTCACGCAAAGTGCAATGTAGAGGGCTATGCTCGAATTTCTCTACGTGATCGAATCAGAAATGACGAGATTCGTAGAAGAACTAAAGTAACCGATATAGCCCAAAGAGTCGCCAAGCTCAAGTGGCAATGGGCAGGGCACATCGCTCGTAGAACCGATAGCCGTTGGGGCAGAACGGTTCTCGAGTGGTGACCGCGCACCGGAAGACGCAGTGTGGGCAGGCCTCCAACAAGGTGGTCCGATGATCTGGTGAAGGTTCCGGGTAGCCGCTGGATGCGAGCAGCACAAGACCGGTCGTGGTGTAGATCCTTGGGGGAGGCCTACGTCCAGCAGTGGACGTCCTCTGCTGATGATGATGATAATGATGTTTATTGCCTAGTCTCTGACTAACCCTTCGGGGATAATAGTCGTGATATGTACGTATGTATGTATGTACTTAAATTTTTTTTTTGTTTTGCAGCAAACACCAGCGAATTTGCCAACGAATTTCGGATTATAAGAAAAGTCTTCACTGACTGACAGTGTTTAGATTCTCCTCATAATTCAGCAGAACATAATGCTATCGTGCCTTCAACAAAATAAAATAACATTCGATTTAGACCACGTTCAACTTTGGTTCGCGTTTCTAAATAGCAGGGAATGGGTTGCAATTTGCAAGAGAGTTGTTCTTATAATTAATTTCGGATGCAGTATGCCTTGATCTATTTCCAATCAATAATAAAAGTACTAACACAATCACTTCTGTTTCTATACATAGATTTGTGCAAGATTGTTCGTATACAGATTGGAATTTTAATTAATTCCAAAATAGGAACCAAGGTCGTCGAAATGATAGTGAGAGCTAAGTACATAAAACAAATTAGTTTACCTATTCGTTAACTGAAACCTATTAATAATGTTTGGCTATACACTTTTAAGCTTTCGCGTACCATTAAACATAAATATTTGAATGGAGTTTCACGTAAAACTTCTTAGTAAAGATATCCAACAATGCACCAATACAATAGTTCGCTCAGCATGCGATGGAGCGAGGGATGCTTGTCAAGCTATTCAACAGAGAACTAGAATTACCGACATAGCTCGCAAAATCAGCACTTTGAAGAGGGTTAGGCCGGTCATATCTGCAGAAGGACGGATGACCGTTGAAGCAGGTATGTCCTAGAGTGGAGACTGAGTCTAGGCAAACGCAGAGTAGGACGCCCTACAGCGCGATGGACCGACGACTTATGGAAGGCAATGGATGGATGCGGACTGTTCATTGGGGAGGCTTACGTTCGGCAGTGTACGGCTATAGGCTAAACATAAAAAACTTAGTGAAAAAAAATCTTTAATACCCGACGTTTTTGGACTTAAACCGCTGCTGTTAAACTTTCGCAATGCCATGCTTGATTGGCTACCAAAAGTATAACGTCTTTAGCTCCTAAGAGTGAAAAGCCTGTAAGCCGTAAGCCATTCAAGCGTAGTCTCGGTTGTCGTCGGAAGGAGACAGTCGTAAAAAATATACTTTTTTTCTGAATAGTATTTAACGTATATTATCATCTCCTATCCCATCTTCCTAAAGACACAAGCCCGGGCTGTGCATCTAAAAATCCGAAACACACTTCACTCAACTTGGGAAAATAATTAATATTATCTAATGAACATTGTTGTTATCTTCGCGAGATTGAAGTCCGAATCTTTATCGGTTCCACGGACGTCTCACAAGTTCAGCTGTGACCTCGTGGACGTCAATTGTCAAGAGTAACACGGATAATAATAGTGCTTATCTGTATTATAGTTTGTAGTTAATCTAGCTAGATACTATCATCTTATCTGAGCCTGGCGCTACTACATAATTACTTCTGTTGAGCGTATCACGTCTATTTGAATAGGGATAGACAATAACACAGATTAGTAATAACCTACAAGAATGGTAAAAGAGGAGATCGGGCCCTAACGCAACCTAAATTGGCAAATAAAAACTACCTATTGAATGACACAATTGTGTCATCTTGTTTATTGGTTAAACATTAGTGAACCCGTAGTTCACTATAAATGTTTTATTCATTTCAAGAAATATATAATTATGAAGGTTATATATAAGTATGAAGACGACTTACTCTATTAGATGCAGAAGCAAAAATATTCTTTTTTAAAAAGAACTTGTTCCTTGACAAACATCCATTTGGGAAATCCTCCTTCTCATTACAAAATAATGTTTTGTATTATATTTCATTATTTACGAGTATACTTTTTAATCTTTGGGCAAAATAATTCGCAATTTTTTTGCGGCTGGAAACCTTGTCGAGGTGCAAATTCAATTACTTACGTAATTGTTGCGATGATTTGATTTTAATGATGGAGGGCTTTTCATAGCATCAGTAGGACACAATATAGGGTAATAACTACTACTACTAAGGATGTCACCTAGTAGTTCTCTAAAATATTAACCATTTTTTAAATGAAAGAGGTCAAGCGCCATAAAGGATTACAGAGCCTCCTATTAAGTATTCACAGAAACAAGCGCAGCCATTGTATACCTTAAGCAGTCGTGTAACGACCTATTGTCGTGTGTGTTCACCAGTCGTTAATTAGTTAAAACTGTAGCCTACGTAGGTACCTACATTAATAGAAAATCAAAATATTATTTTTTGTTTAAGCTGTAGAGGAAATCGTTACCTGCTTCAATAAAGGGATGATTTGATAAAGTTCCTTCTGTCTACCTTACCCAGGAGCCTCGATAGCCTTCGATAAACTATATAGGTACCAATTTGTTGAAGTCGATAACACAACGGCTTACGTTAAGCTACTTTCACAACGACGTTCTACCGGATAGGTGACCAAATATTAAATATGTAAGTATCTCGAGCTCGTCCGTGCTTCGAAACGCACGTAAAGCCGTTGGTCCCGGCTGTTGCCGTTAAAACCCACCAACCTGCATTAGGCTAGATTCGTGGGGTATGGCGCACAATAATGATGGTTCATAGGCTCCGGGAACAGCACCGGTCCGTATGCGACCTTTATGGAATAAAAAACAAACAAAAGAAACCACATTATCAATAATTGCAATGCCACAAATATGTGTAATAAAAAGAAACAGATTTCGAAATCGACCATAAGCGGTCAATCGATTACTTTTATTACGCGTGAAAGTAAATTAAATAACTCGACATCGCATGATAAAACCTTACATAGTAAACAAGTGGTAATCGTTTAATCGATTACGTTACGCGACAAATGAGCAATTTATCACAGGAGAGCCCCGTTATCGATACTTACTATTACGCGTTATGTTCTGATTTTATGTAGAAATATTTTTTTTGCACTGTTCCACTGTTAGTCAAAGGCCTCCTCCACGAAGAAAAATTTTTTTTTTTTTTTATAGCAGAAGGAGGCAAACGAGCAAGCGGGTCACCTGATGGAAAGTAATCACCGCCGCCCATGGACACCCGCAAAACCAGAGGAATCGCAGGCGCGTTGCCGGCCTTTAAGGAAGGAATAAATTAATTATATATTTTTAAATTGTAGATATCATTGGTAGATGGACATCAAATTGTGGCACTGGCAGTACTACTTAAAAATAGAATAGAATAAGAAATTACTTAAATTGAATAACAGTCACTTAATGTGTGAGTTGAATCAGAAAATATTGTCCCTGGGTGTTAGTAAGTATACAACTTGATTTTTAACTATTTAATCGTTTTTTTTTCAGTCACAGAAAAATCATCGATACAAAAGGTATAGAGATAACAATCATAATAAAAAATTATAAAAAGCTGTCATTTTGATCGACTGTATATATTGAAAAAGATTTAAAAAAAATGTAATTGAGCGTTTTTGACCAGTTAGTGACAATTACGGCCATTACAGAATCATTTTAAATTTCACATCAAATCATTTATGTACCCGAAACAAAAAGTTTCTAAAGTTCCAAAGGGAACTTCAAAGAATTTTTAACTTTATCAGTTTAGCAATAAACACGAATTTAAACTGCTGTCTTCATAAAGTTAAAAAAATTGTTCGTCACTCCCATTAGGCCAGCAAGCAGTTTTCAAACTATTTGTATTTAAAATATTGTTCTTTATTATACTTAATATTTAAGAACGAACTACTGATTCACTAGACTTAAAGTGGAAGTGAATCTTTAGTGAGATGTGAACTGGAACAGTAGGTAGTGCTTCTACATACCTAAATAAATATAACATTATTACTTTTGAGCAATAGAAGTAAAAGATATTTCAGAATGAAATATTTATAAAAACAATGTCGTTATTTCCATGTGTATAAAGCTGTGGAGTTTCTCTACAGCGCAAAAACCGCACCGATTAGTACGCAATATAAGTTTTGGTCGATTCAAAAGCAGTTTTTAGCAGTTTAAATGTTTTTTTTAAAATACGTATTTGAAAAAAGTAAAAATAAAAAATAATTTGACTATTACTTCGAAGCTTTTCCAGTCTCTCCATACATACGATTAGTAGCACTAAACATATGAATAAATAAAAAAACGTAGAAATCCCCGTTATTTATTTCTCCCCATCTCTAAGTAAAAGGAAAAATTATGCATTGTACCTATTTATTTTCCAATGCAAAGTTGAAGTAGGTAGCGAATTTGTAATTCACGTTTTGTTGCTTCACCGACCAACGGGAATGTATTTTGTAACTTCTTTTTGAGGACACGACCAATTTGATCGGTTGATGTTTTTTTTTCGTATCAATCTTTATTAAACAAATAAAGCTTTAACTCTACTCTTACATTCAGTGGGCCTGTTTAACACTTTGAGCAGCACTGGCATGGCAGACCTTAGCCGTATAAAGAGTTAAATGTCGTATAAAACACTTTAGTATTACTTACACTGTTGAGTGAAGTCGACGGGAACGCGGTTACATTTAATTATATTTTATTTTTCCTTAACACAATGTATTTGAAATAATTGTGTATGTCTTAAATAACAGTCACCGCGGAGAAAGTGCAAAAATGAGCCTTATAGAATTTGCGTATTTCATATTTTGCAGTGTGGTGTACTTAGGATGTTCTGTGAACAGTGCAGTTTTGAGAGATGACTTATATCGGCTGGACATAATTCATTATAATGATTTCCATGATAGGTGAGTTTAATGATTTAAAATATCAATAAAAATTTTATTTGAAAAAGATGTAAGTCGGGAGAAAAGAAAAGGTCGAGAGAGAACGGTACATTTGACCGAACTTTACTTTTAATTTAACTTTTTGAACCGCCTCCGTGGTCTAGTGGCTAAGCTACCGGTTTCAGACCCAGAGGTCCCGGGTTCGATTCCCAGCGGGGGGTACATCTTTGTGTGCTCGGTTTGGTACCAACCACCAGGTAGGGCCATTAAGTCCGCCTGGCTAGCTACCACCATCGTGTCTAAGTCTGTTGCCATAACAACGATGTTTATAGCATAGTTGTGTTCCGACAGTTTGAGTTTGAGATTCCGGGTGAAGCGCGCTTGCACCTTCGGCCTTATCGTCACTTACCAACTGAGATGAAGGCCAAGCGCTTACCCGTTGCAGAATAAAAAAATAATACTTTTAGAGTATAATGGGTTCTTATAAACATCTTTAATTATAAACGAAAATATTTTGTTTTCCTGTCCTGTGCTAGACATCCGGAGGTCCCGGGTTCAATTCCCTGGTGGTGTGTTTTCGGATTTTTCGAAGCATGGTCTTGGTTTGTGATCACCGACCCGCATTTGACAAGCGTGGTGAATTAGCTAATGCCCATCAATTGAGCGATGACTTGATTTCTACACAGGAGGCCTTTGCCCTGGGGGCTTACTCGCTTTCTCCAAAACGAAATTTCGGCCGATTTTCGTAAAGCGCTTTCCATTATTTTTGAAATTTCAAACAATTTTCTAATAATAAATAATCTAAAATGCCAAATCTTTTTTGTATGGACAAAATTTCGTAAGGAATGAAAACCACTTTAAATAGCAAACAAAAATCGGCCGAAATTTCGTTTCGGAGAAAGCGAGTAGGCCCTAGAGTGAAACAGTATATACAAACTGTACTTTACTTTACCTTGTCCTGCTTGGGTCGGAGCAATCCTACAACTTTTGTGCCATATTAACTATATTTCTTCAAATGGCTAGGTTCTAACAATACGTACCATTTTTTTGTTGGCACTTTCAGAAAAGGCCCCAAAAATGACGTCCTTTCGGAAGGAATGAAAACCACTTTAAAGCAAATAAAAATCGGCCGAAATTTCGTTTCGGAGAAAGCGAGTAGGCCCTCTGGAGTGAGACAGTATACAGGCTGTACAGTCAGCATTAAAAGTAACTGAACAAAAACAAGGTGGCAAAAGTAATAGTCACGTGTAAGTGTCTTTACATACTCATCATTTAACATTTCAGAATTATATGACATTTTTTGTGTTCATAATTATAACTTCCCTGTAATTACCTATAGTGATGGTCATGTACTTTTGACTCAACAGCTATGTCAGACAATTCTGGTCATTTCAACCGTAACAATCATTTGAAAATTTCATATGCTAAGCTAATTTTGATGCTGACTGTACCTTACCTTACTTTACCTTGTCCTGCTAGTGTTCCTATAGCATTCATCCGATTGCGATGAAACTTTAGCGAAGCTTTTAGAGTTTGGACAGACGAATGACGCGTGAAAAGCTGCGGGTGGCAAACTAATATTTGAGCTGTGTGGCGGCTTATTAAAATAATACGACTGCCCCATCTCTTTCGATGGTGTCGTAAAAAGCGACTAACGGACTTAAGGACTTACATGCAACAGAAAAGAATGGCGATGTTCTCACCACCTGCTTTTGCGGTCCTAATTGCTTAGTCTCTAACTAATCCGTAGGGGACAATAGTCAGGAGTGTGTGTAATACGTAATGGAATGTAAATTAACTTTTAAAATGCTCTGCTACTTATTTACATTATTAGTAAGTATATTAGTAGTTCTAGTCTTACTTTTTATTTTTCTGTACTGTAAGACATTGATTATTTTCTAATGATGAATGCCTGAACTTTATTTTTATTTATTACTCGTATGTATATTTTATTACGTCGTTGCCTTTGTTTTATGTTTTTTTCGTTTTATGTTTTTTATGTTTCTTATTTGTAATGGAAAGTGCCCTTCTATGATTGGGAGGGCATTTTTCAATTCTAATTGACGCTGTAAAAGAAAGGGAGAAAAGAAATGTTCTTGCTGAGTTTCTTGCCGTTTCTTCTCAGTACAAGGCTCTCGCCTTATAGATAGACTACGAACCGATGGCATAATGACATTCATGAGTGCTGTAGCGTGTAGCCTAAATATGACTTAACCTGAATAAATTATATTATATTGATTCTTGATTGAAAAGATTACGACGTGTTTAGCCACACGTCGGTGATTTACCGGAAACTGTAACTTGACCGAATTTAGCAGTATTAGCAAGGTATGTTACAGATGGTTTCATTTATAAGCTGGAAACTTGCGAGTTAATTCATATTATCTGCTGTGCCCTATCTAGCTTTAGCCAACTTTTAATTTTCTTTAAGCATGAGGCATACAAGTTAGTAGGTAAAACCATTTTCCTGTACTACCTTGTAGAGGAAAATTGTTAAAAATTCGTTCAAATGCTTAAGGTCAAAAGCGTAAAATGACAATAGATCGCAAATTGTCAAAAGAGCAGATTTGTCAAAAGCGTTCATTGTTAAAATTACTAGTTGAAATCAATGACCTTCATATAATATCATTGGTTATAATTTCAGAATGACAAAAATTGTACCTGGTGGAGCATTCCAATTCTTTAAAAGTATCTATTTCATTTCGACCCTACGTCACTCAGAACTCGTTACTCAGAAATTCTTGCATTTTTTTAAAATGTGACACGTTATAGTGACTACATTCTGCGTGATGGTAAGCAGCCGATGTAGTCCAAAATAATGAGAGCGCTCCTCACCGTGGAACAAACACGGTAACAAGCTCACCCATTCATGATGGCCTGCATAAATGCCGTTTCACGCCCCGTTTAAAAGACCCGAGATTATAGGAGCTGGGAAACACATGCGCCGTCAGAGAATTCCAAAGCCGAATGGTCTTACAGAGGAACGACTTGCCAAATTTTCTGGTACGAGTGCTGATATTCTGCACAGTATGATGGTGGTTCCTAAGACCAGCACGTGTAGTCCGGGACAGGAAAGAAGAGGGCGGGATTAGATCAAAAAGTTCTTCAGTACACTCTCCGTAGTAATTTCGGTAGAAAACACTGAATGAGAAGCAATGTCTCTACGCAGCTGGAGGTCCTCAAGAGAGGCTGTAACCTCAGCATCTCCAATGATGCGTATCGCTCGTCTTTGAAGTCTGTCGAGTGCATCGAGGAGGTATTTAGCGGAGCCGTCCCATAGATGGGAACAAAACTCCATACTCGATCGCACCTGAGTCTTACCATAAACTGAATTTTATTGAAACGAGTGAGGCCATCATTGCGCTAATCTTATGTATATTATAATTATTACATTACAGTGAAAATAATACATAAGTAGACTCACGACTATTATCACTAAAGGGTTAGTCAGAGACTAAGCAATGAGGACCGCAGAAGCAGTCCTCTGCCAAAGTCCACGTTTCACCAAATTGCAACTGCACATGTGCTTAGCGTGATAGGTTGTGGGCCCATCGTCGCTCTATGCTGTTGGATGTATGTGCAGACTTTAGTCCGCTAGTCGCCTTTTATGAGGAAAGAGAGGGGTTGGCAGTATTCTTTTAGTGAGCTTTTAGTACCACACTAGCATGATCACAACGTCAAAATACGTCGGGTATTAAGGGAAGCCTACTTCCTACTAAGTAGTTTTGCGTTAAATTTGAAGTAGATATTGGTGACCCAAACGGTAACAAATTTTTTTTTACTTCTGACATCTAGGCGTACCCGGAAGTACCCCATGTACCGGTCGGTAAGTCGAAAATTCTCAAAATTATTCCCGGGTACACCTGGATGTCAGGAATCCAAAAAAATTTTTTGTCTCACTGTTTGAGCCACCTTGTAAGTATAAGAAAGGGATAGTCTACGATACGTTATTAATTGACGAACTTCAAAATGATAATTTAAAAAAATTAAGGAGACAATTTCTGTAACATCGTTCTTTGTTTATTAATTCGTTATTCAATTATATACTTATATTATGTGGTTGCAAAGGAATAGAGTGACCATCCGCCAAATGACTGTAAACTGGTTTAGTAATTTACTATCGACAAAAGCTAATCGACACCGGTAGTATATAAGATGACTGCTAGAAACCGCAAGAAACTTCAAGGGCTGGTCAGGTCAAGTGTTTTATACTTGACAAAAATTACAAAAAAGGAATTCGTGTTTTTTTGTAGGTACTTATCGCCCAGCTGACGGGGGCAACGACCGGCCGGCCGGCCGTCTGTTGACCCTTTAACGTAGGTACTTATCGCCCAGCTGATGCGGACGGGTCAATAGACGGCCGTATGCTTTATAATAAATTGGATAGTCAATGGAGCGACGATCTTCGCAAGGTGGCTGGCAAGAGCTGGATGAGAGTGGCCGCGGATCGTGCTCAGTGGCGTGTTCTTGGAGAGGCCTATGTCCAGCAGTGGACGAGTATAGGCTGATGATGATGATGATGATGATGATGAGATAGTCAAAGACTATCCATTTAAAATACACAAAATGAATTATTTCATTAAAAATGAAAAAAACACGAATTCCTTTTTTGTCATTTTTGTCCAGTTTTAAAACACTTGACCTGACCAGCCCTTGAAGTTTTTTGCGGTTTCTAGCAGTCACCTTATATATATTCTCTGTCGACACGCAGCGTTTCCAGTGTAGGTAAAATGGCCTTCCCGTCAAGGTATAAGGAGTTTTTAAAAATTATGCAATCATTTTAAGATTAATTATGATATCCCCCTAATAGCATTTGCCGTTGGCTTCCATTCGCCAACTGTTGGCAGGTGGTTACTTTACTTGCCAACTTAAATTCAAAATAGGGTCAATGGTTCTAACTTGCGCAATTTAACCAACGGATAGCCTACCACGGGCCTGGTGTTATTTTATTATAGTTGGGCAATTTTTGTAGGGATAAAAGATAAGGTAACACCATTGCGCCAACAAAAAAAAACTTTAACTATTAGTAATAGTTATTCCTACCGTCGGGTAATTACTGTAGGTATTTCAGCAAAATAATGATGGGATTTTGCGAATGCGGTGCTGATACCCCGAGGGGTGGGATTGCGGGGAGACGGGAGGAGAGGGGAGAGGGGCGGGGTGCAGGGGAAATTTTTTAAAAAAGCTAGATATCTACTAAGTTTCTTAATTATGTAGTTCCGATATTTTTTCATAGATGGCGCTGTACTGTTTCATACCATTTCTAAATCGCGGTGACGAGATTTTTGTGGCCTTAGATATATACCCATGGTAACATTCAAATTATCAAGTCTCGCTGGACTCTGGGGACTGTTGCATCTGGGTGTCGCGTCAATTGGAATTCGGGGATTGTCGGGCGGGAGCGGGACTTCATTCCTATTCCTACTTTTAATTAACGCTCTCTCTCTTTGAGGACTGCCTGCATCCGTCGCCATCGTCCTTCACTCTTTCCTTTCTAGGAAGTGGCCGTTCGTTGGGTGGGACAGTACTTACTAGAGATGGATGGGTCATACTACTCGTTAAGTAAGGTGCACCTGTTATCTAATAAGATGGCCTAAATAGGCAAGTCTATAGTTGGCCCTACTCATAGTTGGGCCTTTGTAGGTAATCTTACTTTGGCCATCAGTTAAGGGCCCAACGCGTAAACTGCGCGCCAATTATACTTGTTGGCCAACAAACCGAAGGTACGTGGCCCAACTTAATGCCAACAAAAAATGCTATTAGGGCCAGTAGTAATCTAATGTCAATTGTAGCCTAAATGCCTCCTGTTGTTTGCATAACAACTTTTATGTAAATTATATTTGCCCATAATTTTAATAATAGCTATAATTATAGATAATAATAATAAGATAAGCCGTAGGTATTTACATGCAATCGACTATGCAATTAAATTTATTATGGGAATCCCTAATAGCATTTTTTGTTGGCATTAAGTTGGCCCACGTACCTTCGGTTTGTTGGCAACAAGTATAATTGGCGCGCACTTTACGCGTTGGGCTCATAACTGATGACCAAAGTAAGATTACCTACAAAGGCCCACCTATCAGTAGGGCCAACGATGGACTTGCCCATTAAGGCCAACTTATGGTCGCTCGAGTATTAGATAACAGGTGCACCTAGTATCAAATTTACCTAGTACGACTAGACATATTTGTCCCAGAAAATGGATACTGGATCACAAATAATTAGAAATAAAAAAGTACATTAAAATAAATCTTTAAGCACCATGGTGCTTAATAAATTATACTAACATAGTTATTACAAGCGGCCCGCCCGTGCCTTCGTCCGCACTAACTTAGAAACCCTGTCATACTTCAGCCATTTTGTACAAAATATAAATAATAAATAAATTAAAAAACACAGCACAAGAAAATATTATTCATAAATACTTCCATATTATATTTACTACGGTATAGTATATTATAAACGCAGGGCACGGTGCGCGCTCCTCCCCGGGTTTCGGCAGAATATCAGTGTTGTAGCCTTGGTTGCAACAAAAAAAAACTGAGTCGGCGCCCTTTGGTTGACTCAACACTATATACATTGTTATCGTACCAGGCATTGCTTTTTGATTTATTTTTATTTTTTATCTATTATTTTGTATAACCTTGTATATATGTTAAGTATAAGATACCAATAAAGTTATTATTCATTATTAATTCATTTAAAAAAACAATCGTCCTTTATTTGATCTTTTTATTCTTTTTATGAAAACAGCATAAAAATCCATTGCGAAGGAGAAATCGGGGCAAAAGAAATTTGTATACCTACTTATGGGGAGTTTAGATGATATGATCGACGCTTATAGGCCATCGTAGCCTAAAATAGACATAATTATCACACCTATTATTATAGTAAAACCCTTAATATTTCAGGTTTGAAGAGACCTCGCTGCCATATCCAGTGTGCAAATCCAACGACTCCACTTGCATGGGTGGGTTCCCTCGACTGTACTCCGGGATTCAAATGCTGTTGAAGGAGAAACCTGATGCTCTAGTCCTCAATGCTGGAGACACCTTCCAGGGGACCTACTGGTACACGCTCTTGAAGTGGAACCTGATGCAGAAGTTCATCAATATGCTGCCGAACGATGTGCATGTGAGTGATGTGTAGCATAATGTACTTATTATTATTTACTACCGCGGCCCGCTCGTGAATTCGTCCGCGTGAACAAACACGCTGTATCCTGAGACTAATTATTTAATTTTTTTCATGTATACCATGTTCTGACAATTACAAACACAACAAAAAAAGAATTAGCCAAATAGGTGCAGACGTTGTAAAGTGATTCGCGAACAAACATTATTGACAATTGATTTTTATAAATTTTAGATTAGTATTTTTTTTAAATTTATTTATTTAGGAAACTCAACAGCTTTTTTAACAAACATGCTTATATTAACCTTAAAAATAACACTTAGCCTGTTACTCGTATAATATGTACGAAGCACAGCACAGCTGTAAATGTATATTATATAATAAACATTTTTTTCCTTCATGCGTATTACCCACTTACTAAAAATGATATTTCAAATAATGGGCAGCATACCAGAGGTAACATTAAAAAAATAGAGCAATATAAATTTGTTGTAATATAAAAAATATAATGGCGGCTCCACATTAGTGCCGTGAAGCTCCGTAAACAGGCGTGAACGTGAATGTGGACGGTTTTCGCGGGGTTCACGCGCGTTCACGACTGTTCCTCGATCTGATCGGGGAAAAGGCGTGATAGCGCGCGTATTTTGTACCGCGACAAAGGGTTCGCGCGGCGGTCACGCGTACAAATCCACATTCACGGCCCCGTGCCAGTTTACCAAAGAGAAAATTAATCAGTTTACCCTAGACTATACTTAGATTGGTTACGATGTATTTCAGTCATCCACCATCTTCTTTTTTTCTAAAGCTTTCTAATAATGTTTTGGACGTCTAAATGTATGTTGCCACAGCAAACAAAGTTATTGCAGGAGCAGCTTCTACGTCCATTTCGCGGCGGGTTTCACGAACAATTGTGAGCATCCCGTGAATGTGGAGGGCACGACTTGTGCCGTGAATTCACGGCGGTAATGTGGAACCGCCATTAAGTAAAACCTATTTACTTAATGGCGGTTCTGTCCCACTGCTGGGCAAAGGCCTCCATCATCAAAAGCAAGTCTTCGCTACAATTTATTGGGGGTATGGGTACTGGGTCATATTTATCGATGCATAGCCTGGGTTTGTTAACACCACATAACAGTGGTGGCAAACGTAATAATTTAAATATAAATAATATTAAATATTAAAAAAGATTAAGCCCATATGTACCATTTCAATTATTAATAAACTTTCTTTAGTTAACTTTTTACGCTCACACAAATCTAGCCCAAGTTAAATTTCTTATTAAACTTGTTTAACTATGGCCTTATTTTAACGTGGTTTAAACATAGAAAACATTCAGACCCGAATTCAATTTCATCAATTTAGAAAAAAGTTTTTTCTAAATTGACCTGACCAAGAATTGAACCCGTGACCTCAGAGATGGCGCAACGCCAAAACCGGCGTGCAAACTACTCAAGCACAGAGGTCGTAAAAAATATATAATGATGAAGACCTTTGCGCTGCAGTGAGACAGTAGACAGGCTGAACTTTACAAGTCAACCTTGTGCCTTCGACGAACTTGTTCAGACAATGACATTTCCCATGCAAAAACTTGAGAATATGATTGTCGTACGTAAGCCGAGATAAGAGTGTCGAGGCCGTTACACAATGGAACGGCCGGCACGTATCATTATATATTAAGAAAAACAAAAATAGTAAAAAAGTCTTCGATTATTGATCAAAGAAAAAAACTAATACACTCGTAGTTTCTATAAAAAAATATTAGTTTCTAATAACTATTTACATTTAATAGTAATAATCTAGCTTAAAGCGTAGAGAAAATACAAAATAATGACATACTTGAATAATTAAACTTTTCCACGATAACACCAATTATGTAGCCCAAGTTAAGCTTCATTGAATCTTGTTTTTTATAGTTAACTAGGAGATTTCTAAACGTCCCGAAATATTTGTGTACTAAATTTAATACACATGGAAAACATCCTCCCACAATTTAGAGAAACAGTTGTTTGTAAATTGATCCGACCGGGAATTGATGCCTGCCGGGGTAAGTCCAACCAAGAAAGACTGGACTTGTCCCCTGTCATCTATTACCCTAGACTTGAAGAGACCCAATATCCCCTTGTCTGTCACTGTCTTAGTGACAGTCCTAGAAATTGTTAACAATTGATTTTCTAAAACGACAGCTGAAGTCATATCAATCTATTTTATTGCAGGCGATCGGAAACCACGAGTTCGACGATGGAATAGCGGGCCTAGCACCGTACCTAGCGGCACTCCGCGCGCCCGTGGTGGCCGCTAACCTGGACACGAGTAACGAGCCGTCGTTAAACGGCTTGTACCAGCCCCACGTGGTGCTGGAGAGAAAAGGCAGGAAGATCGGCATCATTGGTCTTACCACCGTTGAGACTGCTGTGAGTGAAATAAGACTTGACTTTCCAACACTTATACCAATTAGTGACTATGGCTAATTCGTACTGTCTGTCGTCGCGTGCGTCGTTTAAATCGTACCGTCGCCGTATTTGCCATTTACGCAATGATAAAGTAGCTCATCATTAAAAAAATACTACCAACCGATATCTTCACTTGGGTGTAGTAAAAGGCGACTAACGAATTAAAGACCGCATATTCATCCAACAGCATAAAGGACGCTTCACACATAGAAAGTCACAGTTCCGATACAGTACCGGCACAGTCCTTTTCATACATTCACTATGAACGCATCCCCACTTGTCAGTGTTAGTGCTCACAGTGTCAGTGCCGCCACCGGAAAATCACGGACGTGTTCTTTTTGACAACGTTCCTAAAGGGTGTATGAAGGAATATTTCGCATTGTGCCGGTACTGCGTCGGAACTGTGACTTCACTGATATGTGTGAAGCAACCACCCCTCAAACCCCAAGCGGTCGCATGAGACCGCACCTACAAAAACACACTTGACTTTGTACCGTGTTTTCATAGACTTACAGTGTACTTTATTATGAACAAGTTTGGTTATTTCGGTTCTGTGGTTCATCCTATGTATTGTTATCGCAAAATATCGCTTAATCTATTCTCGATTCCGTCAAATTTGACGTTGACAGTTAGTGTCAAAAAACTGTGAAAAAAAATCCAAGAGTGAGGGGTTAAAGCGATGATGAGCTCACCACTTATCCACGCTAAGCACATGTGCTGTTGTTATTTGGAGAAACGTGGACGGTGGCAGCGCACTTGTTTTTCATTTCTCATTGGTATATGATTTACTCGATATGGTAGGCACTATCCAACCAATAAATACCTTGATTGAACTCTTGGTAAAACCAAAATAAGAAATAATATGTTATGTATTTGCAATGATTTTCAGACGTCCTCAAACTCACAGGCTGTTATATTTACCGACCCTATTGAGGCAGTCAAGAAAGAAGCTGACATCTTGACACAACAAGGAGTTGATATCATTATAGTTTTGTCACACTGCGGTCTGGACGTGGACAAGTAAGTTGCAAATAATATTTAAAATACCATCAACCGCTTCTGTATGCTAGCGGCTAAGCCACTGGTCTTATGTCCTGTGGTCCCGGGTCACATCTTTGTGTACTTGATTTAGTTGGTGTTAGGGCTTGTTTGTCCGCCTGTCTAGCTACCACCATCGTATCTAAAGTCTGACGTCATAACAACAATGTTAATGACATTGTGTTCCGACAGAGGAACACAATGTTAGAGGTAAGATAGCCAGTTACTCAGTGATTAAGGATTCCGAGTAAAACGCGCTTCCACCTTCGGCCTTATCGTCCTTACCATCAGCTGAGATGAAGGCCAAGCGCTTACACATAGTAGATAAAAAAAGTAATTTTTCTCGTTAGAATAGAATAGAATAGAATAGAATAGAATAGACATTTATTTTTGGCATCACACGACAAAACATAATACAACAATACAAGTAGGTAAGTATAACCTTTTGCGACAAAATTGTACGCAGTAAAGAATTGTGCACTGGCGTGTGATGCCAAAACTGTGCTCAGCTCAGTATAAGCAGAAAGAGCAAGTGATACCCTAATGTGTTTTACATATTATAGCGTTTTATTAACGCTTAAATATACTTAAATAAATTTTTAAATACTGAAAAAAGACGACAACCTCAGGCGGGAATCGAACCAGGCACTTTCCGCATTCCGGGCGGCTGCCTTAACCACTTGGCTACCGAGGTCTGGTTTTCACCCGTCGAAATTTGTCAGTGCTTGATGCTTAGGTTTTTTAGTCAACATTGCTTCATCGAATCTTAGAAGTTTTCATCTCTGAGATCCGAAAGAAATATTTTTACAAATATTTGAACATTCTGTTAAGATGAAGCTGCGTTTATAGATTAATGTGTTTTTATATATTATAGCGTTTTATTAACGCTTAAATATACTTAAATAAAATTTTTAAACACTGAAAAAGGACGACAACCTCAGGCAGGAATCGAACCACGCACCTTCCGCATTCCGAATGTTCAAATATTTGTAAAAATATTTCTTTCGGATCTCAGAGGTGAAAACTTCTAAGATTTGATGAAGCAATGTTGATTAAAAAACATAAGCATCAAGCGCTGACAAATTCCGACGGGTGAAAACCAGACCTCGGTAGCCAAGTGGTTATGGCAGCCGCCCGGAATGCGAAAGGTGCGTGGTTCGTTTCCAGCTTGAAGTTGTCGTCTTTTTTCAGTGTTTAAATTTTTTATTTAAGTGATATCTGCTGCACTGATATTCTGCTGAACACAGTCGTGACATCTGATATGCAAGACAATGAACATAAAAAAACAAATTAATAAACACTTTGTGTACTTATCTCAAATTACCCTAGGTCGTGAATCCCAGTACGATTAGAAAAGATTTGTCTATATATTTAAGGCGTTTATCTCGAGTGTTATCGTCAATTTAAATGCAAAGCAGAGCTTAGTATCACTAAGTATTCAGTGGCCATATTTTCCAATAAAATCGAGTCTCAGAGGTCGTAAACTAGAATGAAAAGTGTCAGGGGATCGTCCAATAACCAAGTGAAATACGAATTCAAGTGAATGTGAAGTGAATTCGGAGATTATTAAAATTTAAAATTTAACCGAATCCAGAATTTATCCTGTGGTACTTTTATCAAAGGATTTAATTCTTCCATTAATATTATGTTAAAGTGCAAACCCGTTTTTAGATAAAAGGCGTTTTCCCTATAGTCAAAAGTAGTTTTTCTAATTGCCTTTGTACATCTAGAATTTACGGCTGCTCAAAATTCTCCTCATTGTCTCTGAGCTGACTAACTCTTTTGGGATAATAGTTAAGAGTGCATATGCACTCACTAGGTACTATCCCCATTGTATGTATGATATAATGAAAAAAGATGGAATGAAATTAGTATATTTAACTGCACACACGAGACAATTTGCATACGATTTTTTATCACTCGGAGTCGAATAAGACTAAACAACGCAGGCCCTCCCCAAATGTAGAGACAGTCCCCCCAGCACAAAACCTAAAACAAAAAAAACAGCATACAGCCTAGTCAACCAAAGCAATTTTGAATTAGTTTCATTTAAAATTAAGTGTTAACTTGGAAATTGTAGTTGTAACAAAGGCATTTAGTTTTAATTTCAACTAGAGAACCCGTGTTTTAACTAAATATTGCAATGTAGAACTTCTGCACTCGGCGTCTAGATCTTTAAAATAAGTGTAATTATAACCTATGTAGTCTTCAACAAAACTACTAGGCATGGAAAGCAAAAAATATCATAAAACAAAGGTCATCCATCGTTCAACTGTATTTGTGTTAGTGTCGAAGCATACTGATTAGCTGACTTAGTTATGCTAATTTAATTCTGTTTAGCTCTGTTTTTCTTTCAATACAAAAAATAAAAATATGTTTTGTAAAAAAAGCGTTTAACTGAGTAAAACAGATCAAGATCAATAAGACCAATAATTAAAATTCATTTTTATCCTCATGGTCTGTCTTCGAATTGTAAATTGTTTGCTGCAAAAGTGCAAAATAAATACAAATATTCATAAAAAAACAAATCAATAAGCAGTCACGACTCACGATCGCGAAGAGTGAATATGGGTACATTACCGAATAACTTGGTCCATTGACCTACGTTTAGAGGAAAATCATTAAAATTCGTGTAGTTAAGTTAAGTTCAGCACTCAATGGCAAATTTCCTCTTTGACGACCGCAACACACATCACAGGCAGACTTTGTTGTGTCAATCTGCCAACTTTTTGTACGACCGATTTTATTTGACTGTTTCAAGATCGATTGTCGGTGACCCTTTCAACTTTTCGACCAACTAAACACGCATACCCTGCCGAATGTTTCATTTATGCCCGACAATAAGACGAGAGTCGGTCTGGTCATTTGATTGGTGCCCAAATAAAAAAAACACATTTTTGAAAGTAAATAGTTTCTAGTTTTTAGAGTTTTTTTTTCAGTGTTTGCGTGTGCATTTTAAAGCAACTTTTATACAAATTTCAGGAAAATCGCCGCAAACGTCGGCGAAAACATAGACATAATTGTCGGTGGACACTCACATAGTCTGTTGTGGAACGGGAAGGCCCCCAGCAACGAGTCCACGTCGGGCCCGTATCCGGTTATGGTGGAAGCGAGCGAAAAGCCCGGGCATAAGGTAAGTAGGCTTAATATATATGTATTTTTAATATGTAATAAAACAAATCTTTTTTTAAATTTTAAACACTGAAAAGGGACGACAACCTCAGGCGGGAATCGAACCACGCACCTTCCGCATTCCGGGCGGCTGCCTTAACCACTTGGCCACCGAGGTCCAGCTTTCACCCGTCGAAATTTTTCAGTGCTTGATGCTTAAGATTTTTAGTCAACATTGCTTAATTAAATCTTAGAAGTTTTTACCTTTGAGAACCCGGAATGCGGAAGGTGCGTGGTTCGATTTCCGCCTGAGGTTGTCGTCTTTTTTTAATGTTTAAAATTTTACTTAAGTATATTTAAGCGTTAATAAAACGCTAAAATATATGAATAACATTAAATCTTTTTTATATATTATTTGATACAATTTACCAAAAATTTGGTCCTATATATGAGTGAAGAGGCAGTTTGTGGCTGGCAGAGTGAGGGTGACTGATGCTACGTCTCTTACGCTGCACCAGTTGTCTTCGTGCCCACTCCACAGCTACTAATCATCAGATGGAGTGGGGTTATTTGACGAACTTAAGACTTAAAAGTCTCATAATTGCAAAAACTTGTTACAGTTTAATACAGGGCTTTTGGCTAAAAGTATATAACTCACAATTGGGCAAAACTATTTGTATGAGAACTATAACTTTATACTTAGCTAACTATGAAATTGCGAAACTAAACAACCGCTCCTTACATTAAGGTCGAATAGGTATAGCAGTTTTATATGATGGGTCTACATATTTAGAAAGAGAGACAGAGAGAGAGCGAGACTAATTTGTACTACGCTTTTAATACAAGATAAGAATAAATAAAACAATCGGTTTGTTTCAAGCTATTTCTCGCAACACATAATAATCTAAACATCTATCAATATCAGTGTACGAGTATAACTTTACAACAACTCTTCGCTTTGGCTTATCAATAAATTCTGACATCATTGTCGGACACTTTACGTCACAAAATACAATACGAGATAACACGAGCATGATGGCATGCACATTGTGTACAGTAAATACGTCGGTTAGGCAATTCAAGATGGCAACGACACTACGAATGATTGATAAATGGATTGTATGCAATATGCCTCTGACCTTCATACAGAATGTTACACAAACGACCATTTTTAAATAAGACATGCAAGTATGTGCAAGTGTTTGTGAAGCAAGATGCAATTACTACATGCATATTTTCAGTAGATGTTTCAGCAAACACAAATCGCTGATGTTGGACAAAAGGTCGCCAGTCTGAAGTAGAACTGGGCCAGACACATCTGTCGCTTGTCGGACGAGATGTGGGCGAAAACAACGACTATGTGGATGCCACGCGATGCCAGGAGACGACGCGGCAGACCCAGAAGGAGATGGCGGGACAAGCTAGACTCTTACTGCATAGACTGGCCATGAAGAGCCCTTAATCGCCAAGGGTGGGAAAAGGGAAGGGAGGCCTTTGCCCTGCAGTGGGACGACCATGGCTGAAATAATAAATAATAATAGATTCAGCAGTGCTCGATGCGATCTTGCATGGGATCTTGGATGGGTGACCAAATTATAAACATCTCAAGCTTTTCTGTGCTTCGGAAGGCAATTAAAGCCGTAAGATGGATGTCAGTTAAAACCCACTAACCTGCATTGGGCCAGCGTAGTGGGTAAGGGCCCAATCTTCTCATGAGCCGCTGTCCATGTAGGACGGCCTGTGCTCAATAGCGGGATGTTTACAGGCTAATGTTGTTGATGATGATGATAATGTCAGTTTTAAAGACTCGCTCACTATATTATGTGCGAGGACTTTTAAAGCCAAAATTGGTTATACGTATAAGTCACATAAGAGCTCACCAGAAAAAGTAGGCAGAAATAGTGTCGCCGTAGCCGATATTGGCGTGGGTGACATCATCAGGTTGTGACTGCGTTTTAACTCGGTGCTTGCCGTTTGTTCCGAGCTATCCCTATGGGATGATGACGGGGTCGGGATGGGGTAAAAAAAAGTTTGTGACTGCGCCGTGCCAGAATAAAGAGGTTAGTGACTCTGTGGTCGGTTCTCTGAAATCGTAAATGTTAAGACTTAAGCGTGGACGTTCCGAGTAAGTGATTATAAATTATCCTTTTTGGTATTCGTGTACAACTAAATTCATTTTACTTATTATTATATACAAATTGCGGTTACACACATACACCCCTAAAGGGTTAGTCAGACTAATGGGCAACAGTTGCTCAACTTAAGGGGGTTCTGCACGAAATTGTGAAAATTTACGTATTTTTAAGTCACTTGTACTATGCGCTGAATTAGTTAAATACATTAAAAGAACTTATGTAAGTTAGCCTGATCATTGCACAAGGTCATGGCCTTGTTGAAATTTGAATAAAATTCTTTAAACAATAACAAACAATACATAAATCTAATGACTCCTAAACACTTACTGTGTTATTACAAAACATTTTTAAACACTGTTTAACTAAACACATGTTTAAATGTGATGCTGTCACTTTTTTGACAATAGTGTTTGACTGAGACAGCATCACATTTGAACAGGTGTTTAGTTAAACAGTGTTTAAAAATCTTTTGTATATTTTTTCGACAACTTTCTTAATTTTACGCATGAAACAATAATTCTTACATGAAAATATTTGTTTAGATATTCCTCTTTCCTTCCTTTTATTTCTTTAAAAAGTAATTTTTAATTTTTATCACAAGCGCGTGATGGTTTTGCACATTTCGCAAAATAAAAACATTGCTCTAATTGAGGACTAGGCGATCAAAACGTCACTTCTCCAGTTGAACAAATTTTTCAGAAAACAACCAAAACTTAATATCTTAAGAACCCATACGAATTAACTTGAGAAGCAAATATTATAAAAAGCGATCGATCCTATAAATTAATTTTATCATTAAAACATATCAAGATATAAAAAAAAAGATTTGGTTAAGTGACTTTCTGTGCGAAAATAATGGAAAAGTGACGTTTAGATAGAATCAAGTTTGGAAATGTTGCATTTTGGTGAGGAAACCATGGATATATTACCTACATTTTAAAACAAAGGTGGGTATGTAATAAAATTTTCCACTTTAATATTCTCTCAATATTAATATTATTATCCTAAGTATAATTTTTTGTGATAATAAAGTTTTAATTACCTATTACAAAAAATATTTATAAAATCATCTGGGAGACTGAGGAACTGTGTGTGAAGACATCAAACATAAAGACATGGTTCCTCAGTCATGGTTCTTTTCTTGCACCTCAATTTCAGCCATTTTTGGAAGTATGTTTAAATATTTTCAGTTCACAAGAAATTGTAACCGACGCGTTAACAGACAGACAGAAGACCAACAGAGTAGACAATCAACCAAAGACACAGTTTTTTTTTTAAATCTACAACGAGTAAAAGCTTGACCTTCAGTCTCACCTGATGGTAAGTGACGTTAAGGCCGAAGGTGGAAGCGCGCTTCACCCTGAATCCTCAACCACTGAGGAACTGGCTATCTTATCTCAAACTGTCGGAACACAACAATGCTATAAAATAAATCGTTGTTATGGCGACAGACTTAGATAAGATGGTGGTAGCTAGCCAGGCGGACCTAACAGCCCTTCCACCAACCAAACTGAGCACACAAAGATGTACCCCCCGCTTGGAATCGAAACCGAGACCTCTGGGCCTGAAACCGGTGGCTTAGCCACTAGACCACAGCGGCGGTTTAGTTTTTTTACCGTGTTACCACATTATAACTGGAAAAGTCGCATTTTGTCAGCAAAGCGTTAGGATTGTATGGGAAAAGTAGCGTTTTTGAAATAAAATATTAAAATTCACAAATAAGTGACGTTTTGAAGGAATAGGCAACTTTTAATAATTATTTTCATGGGGAAATATTACGTTTTGATGATATTTAACGACATCTATTGACGTAGTTTAGTGTTTCGAGGTTGAAAAAATAAAAAAGTAAAAAATGGTCAACGTGACGTTTTGATCGCCTACTCCTCAATTAATACTAGGTCTGAAACTTCAAATTGTTCTAATTTTAAATATCAATATGATCGAATTTACTTTGAAGTTCATAGAGACTTATGTCAGTTTTTCCGATCGCGCGGCACCCCCTTAATTACTTAGCTGCACAAGTTTCCGATGGCTTTTCAATAAGCATCTTTTCTATCAGCTTAACAGTACCCAGAATCTATCTAGGTAGGGTACTTAAAGAACTAACTTAGGTTCACCCTCAGGTAACATATTTCGGAGACTGGGAACAAGTTTGAGTGTGCGCTTTTAGGTTTTGTTGTTATGTTCAGCTGGCTTTAGAAGTAACTGAACAGTTAAGTACCATGTCAAACCATCTCTCTCAGTACGTACGCGCTAGTGCCATCATTATGTATGAACGCAGTACTTGGTGTGACATGGTGCTAAAGTGTTGAACTTCTGTGGCCGACCGGCCGATGAAGTAATGAAAGCCCGTTCGTGTTTATAGGGGCTTGGTCCTTTGTCATGTAAAGTGAATTGTTAGTGTTGTACGGTCGGCCTCAGAAATAGTTTAACATTTTAGTAGCAACGTCAAACCAACTACAGTGTTCATACTGTTTTGTAAATGGCGTTACTTCTATAATAAAGCTGTGGAGTTTCTTTCTTTCTTTTCTTCTTCTTATCCACAGCTAAAAACGTCCTGAAAGGGTGGGTGGGTGCCTAACCTCTTATGCTTCCCTAAACATAGAGAATACGTAAGGTGGGGTAAGAGGAACATAGTTTACTGATATTTTAACATTATGAGCTCCAGCCAGTAAATACACAGTTTAATTTTAATATTACTAGAAAATAAATATACCTCCTAAAGTTTACTTACTATTATTTTAACATACAAATCGATTCCTTCAGTATTTACGGACAAATCTGTCAATGAAGTTGAGTCATTTTTTTTTTGATTTACCCTAAATTTTTCATGTTAAAACTGACCTTTTTTGATTTGTCTTCACATATTTTAAATGTGATTGTCAAGTCAAATGAATTGAGAGTTAATCACAGTAAAAATAAAGTTTAGCTTAGCGTAATATCGAGAAAATTAAAATTTGGGGTAAGTGGAACATATGTGGTACGGTCAGAGGTGGCAAATTCGTAAACGATTTTTAAAATAAAAACTAATTTATAAGAATTAGCTTTTTATAAAATAAAATCAATTAAAGTTTATTAAAAAAATGCCAATGAGCACATATTACAATATAACTAAAAATAACAAACGTTATTTTATTTTACAAACAAATCTTTTAAAATCTACAAACTTTTTAAAAACAAAATCTTAAATATTAAAAAAAACTCTGCTGGTACTGAATAAGTTGAGTTTAGATTTAGAGATATAAATTATCATTTTAAATTTAATTTATATTTTAAAGTGTTCATATCATTTAAACAAAATTCGTGATTTTGTAGTTTGACAACCGATTTTTTATTCTCTTTCTTCAACTCACTTAGATGTGTCGTACCGCCGTCTGTGTTAGAACATGAAACTACACCCGAATTTCTGTTTAATCGGCTGAGTAGGCACAGAGCTAGGCTTTATAGTTTTATATTTACGTGATGCTGTTCCTCTTCCCCCGTCGTCCCTCTTACCCCACCTTACTAGAGAAATAAAATATATGTTTAGAGAATTCAAAAATGCTTATTTATTTAGTTTACTTGAATAAAGAGATTATGATTTGATTTGAATAGTGTTTGTATTGGTATGACATGATATAAAACTGTTTAAGCACACCCGAGGCCGTCTCTAGGTACTTATCTATTTGTTGGTGGTCGACGTAACGATAAGATCGTAAGTTCGTGTCTCACGCATAGCGAATGCTATTTTCTTCGTCAATGGGCCACCATGTTTTTATGTTTTTAAATTTAACGTCATTAGCGGTGACCTATTGTGTTACATTTTACTGTAACCGTACGAATAAGTACCCATAGTACTTTAACTGTGTACAGCCTTTTTTAGGATTTGGTACGTCACTGTGGCCGGGTCATAACGGAAATTTTAGAGCATTCAACCAACGAATGCTCTAAGAACGGAACACACTTACAAAAAAACTCTGTATAATCCTGCATCTCAGCCATCCTAACGATATCACTTAATTTCTTCAATGGCGTTGCAGGTAGTGGTGGTGACAGCTTCATCCTTCACAAAATACTTGGGCAACGTGACCGCGTACTTCAATGGCGAAGGGGAGCTGCAGTCTTTCGAGGGGGCACCGATATACTTGAATAGATCTATACCTGAAGGTAGAGGGAATCAGTATTAGTTATATGTACATAGATTTTTTCAAAAGTTTATATAAGGTGACTACTAGAAACCGCAAGAAACTTCAAGGGCTGGTCAGGTCAAGTGTTTTAAACATGACAAAAAAAGGAATGCGTGTTCTTTTTATTTTTAATGAAATAATTCATTTTGTGAAATTTAATTGGATAATCTTTGAGTATCTAATTTATTTTAAAGCATACGGCCGTCTGTTGACCCGTCCGCGTCAGCTAGGCGATAAGTACCTACGAAAAAACACGAATTCCTTGTTTGTCATTTTTGTCATGTATAAAACACTTGACCTGACCAGCCCTGAAGTTTCTTGCGGTTTCTAACAGTCACCTTATATAGATAGACAGTATTTATTGCGTCATGTGGTACATTAGTTATACATGCAAACATATAATCACGACTATTATCCCCGAAGAGTTAGTCAGAGACTAGGTAATAAGGACAGTAGATTTAGTCCTCTACCATAGTCCACTTTTCACCAAATGGCGGCTTAGCGACCTGCACATTTGCTCGGCGTGACAGGTAGTGAGCCCATCGCCGCTCTATGCTGTTGGATGTATGTGCAGTGTTTAGTCCGTTAGTCGCCTTTTAGGTCAACCAAGGGAAGAGACTACCACCCTGGTAGTATTCTTTCACCGCTACGCGACACGGTTTATACATGCAAGAAACCAAAACATTGGTTAGGGCTGTAGCTTGCCAGTACTTCTAATAGAAGTCCAGCTCGTCCCGCCATATCCTCTTGGAGCTGATGCGACGTCCACTTTAAACTGGAGCCCATTTTTTGTCATTGTATATAGAATAATGTACAGATACCGCACTTTAACGTTCTCTTATTGATTTTGTTAGACCCAGTATAGCCTGATCACATTTTTTCAAATCTGCAGACAGTCACATCAAAGATGCTCTACAGCCGTACAAAGACGAGCTGTCCACATTAGTTAACGAAGTAATCGGATTCGCCAACGGCAACCTCATAGCGGATACCTGCGGTGCTCAGGAGTGCGCCATAGGGGATTTCGTCGCTGACGCGTTCTTGGATACGGTGAGTATTGAAAATTACATAATGTAGGTAACTCACGACTATTATGCTCTTCGATCAACAATACCAACTAGATAGGTCAGCGCTAAAAATATGTCTCAGTAAATAACAGCGCACTTGAGAAGTGAGCTCTTTTTTTGTTTAGTTTGCTTGAAACACGGCCAATGTAAACACGTTCACAACGCCGCTGTGTATTTAAAAGTTGCAAAAATAATGCCCGAAAAAGCAATTTAACGGCCGGAATGTCCTACTTTTGATAAGTAGTATGTAGAATAAATTATATTTTAAGCTATAAAGTAACAAATAATATTAAATTTCGAATACAATTACCGGTTTTAACCCACGCTACAAATGTTTGGCCAACGTTGACCAATAGACGCACCAAAATTTGTGTAACAGAACCACTTAGCGAACAGAACAGTGTATGCGTGGATGGATGCATTTGTGCCTTTATTTGTACTGGGTGCCATGGTTGTAATTTGGTTGAACTTAAAGCTGTTTTAAAACGTTTGTCTCAGTTCGTTAGTAAAGAAATGTAGCTGTTTAAGTTTATATTCACGTTGACTGAATTAAGCTTTGATTTTGTTCGTGACGCATTATCTAGTAGTTGGTATTGTTGATCGAAGATTATCTCCAAAGGGTTAGTCAGAGACTAGGCAATAAGGACCAAAGCAGTACACTGCCATAGTACCTACACATTTCACCCAATAACAACTGCACATGTGCTCAGCGTGATAGGTGGTGAGCACATCGCCGCTCTATGTTGGATGTATGTGCAGTCCGTTAGTCGCTTTTTACGACACCCAAGGGAAGAAATGGTTTGGTAGTTTATGGTTTGGTAGTTTTCTTTTAATGAGTGGCTGCTTATCACACATACCTCCGATATTCAGATATAATAGTATGTGTATAGAAATTACATATTTAAAAGGAGAGTTAGACATTGAGTTATTATGTACTACGTACTATAGAAGACGTCCCAACTAGATTGTTTGCTACACACGTTAGAGCCAGCTCGCTCCAACTATATTAGTCTGTGGCAGGCGCTAGACGCAACAATACGTGAGTATTCTGTGTTCTATTTTATTGAAATATGCCTTCATGTGTGCTAAGGTACTGTTTAAAGAATTAAGGAAAACAAATAAAACTAAACGAATCACTTTTCACCTGTAAATACGTACTAAATTATCGATAAACAAGCATTTGACTAATTATTTTATCAAATCGCCGAGACATGAGCGGCGGCCATGTTTCGGCGCTTTAGACCTTTTGGTTGCGAGAAAAGAAGCGGTCTAGCGCTGTATGTTTGGATTGTTCAGAAAGACGATAAATTATTGTTGTAGCTGTAGCGCTGCATGCAGCGCACTTTTGTTTAAACTTTAAAAAAAATAGAACAAGACTTTTGCTTGGGATAGCTCCTCTAGTACGTAGTACATTATAACTCAATGGAGTAAGAAGGGTTACCTATCATAAATTCGAAATTTGCCTGTACGAATTTTATTTGGCCGAAAACGTTTTGTAATTTTTTGTTTTCCATAATTTTCTTTTTACCGTAAACACGATTTACAAAGTTTTGAAATGTCAATTATCAATTGTTATTTTTTTCAAAGTCTCTATATTTGGAAATCCCACTCAACGTTTGGCCGAAGCTATTAATGCTAGACGATTCATTTTCCAGAAACACGTTTCCAATATTAGTAAAACATACAATTCAAATAATTGAAATCCATAATATCATCGAACAACTTGTAATCGTAGTAACGTTTAAGCATGCAAACAAGCATGCAGCATGGAAGCAAGCATGCACCACGCAAGCAAGCATGCAGCATGCAAACAAGCATGCAGCATGTAAGCAAGCAAGCAGCATGCAAACAAGCAAGCAGCATGCAACCAAGCATGCAGCAAGTATGCAGCAAGTATGAAACATGCAACCAAGCAAGCAGCAAATATGCTTGCTGCATACTTGCTGCATGCTTGTTTGCAAGCTTGGAGCTTGCAAGCAAGCTGCGGCATGCATGCAAGCAAGCAAGCAGCATGCAAACAAGCAAGCAGCATGCAACCAAGCATGCAGCAAGTATGCAGCAAGCATGAAACATGCAACCAAGCAAGCAGCAAGTATGCAGCAACCATGCAGCATACAACCAAGCATGCAGCAGGCATGGTTTCTGTCACGGCTCCGGCGCTGCGAGGCTCCGGCGGTCCCACGCGAGCTTATCGTCGCAGATGGCTTACGCTCACCACCGCAGCTTCGGCTTGCTTCGGCAGCAGCGGCGGCCAGCCTCAGCCGCGGCGGCGAGCGTTAAACCAACCTGCTCCACAGCTCGCGGGCCGCCTCGCCCCTCCGCGCCTACGCGGGCTTGAATTACACTCTAGCGTAGGGCAGACAAGACTACGTGGAGTCGGTTTTGCCGCGATTCGTTTCTGTCACTGACTTTTAAAACACAATCTTACCGGAAACATAAAGTATTAACTTTTTAAGACATTTAGGATTAGTCACCTAATAATATGAATTGGAAAACAAAAAAAAACTGGGTATGAGTATGATATTTTAGAGGAAAAGTTACTTCGAATTTTAATACTTCTTGATATTAAATTTATTGTAAACAAAACATCTTCCAAAAGAAAAAAAGTAGTTTTGATAATCGGCTAATAGTTTTTCTGGAAAATGAAACGTATGTATAATAAGTTTATGGATTAACAAAATTATGTAAAAGCCCGATCTGGTATTTAAAACTTCGTCATACCGTTTTCGAACAATTGAAATTTGTACAGGAAATTTCGAATTTATGATAGGTTACCAGTAAGAAGATGTTCACCATTACGCGGTACATTTATATAATCACGACTATTATCCCCGAAGGGTAAGTCAGAGACTACCTCTACCATAGTCCACTTTTCACCAAATAGCGACTGCACATGTGCTTAGCGTGACAGGTGGTGAGTCCATCGCCGCTCTATGCTGATGGAAGTATGAGCAGTCTTTAGTCCGTTAGTCGCCTTTTACGAATCCCAAGGGAAGAGAGAGGGTGGTAGTATTCTTTCACCGCTACTCGACACGGTATAATATCTTCAGCTGTTTCACATACACGCATTCATGTGCGCATGTGAGTTAAATAGAGTGTTAACAGTTTTTGTTTTGTAAAACAGGATTTTATACAACTTCATTATCATCAAATTACGTCGAGTCCTAGATGCTAGAATAACTGTTGTGAATGTGTATCAATTATCGTTGTTTCAGATTCTAGACAGGAATGTGTCTGACATCCCTCATGTCACGTTTCTACTTAGGAACATGATTCGTGGCTCCATTGAGGGAGGGGGTAAGTTAGAATTTCCCGTTAGTAGCCAACAAAACACAAATTTTAAAAACAAAACATACGCACACACTTATTAACACGACTATTATCCCCGAAGGGTTAGTCAGAGACTAGGCAATGAGGACCGCAAAGCAGTCCTCTGCCATAGTCCACTTTTCACCAAACAATGACCATCGCCGTTCTATGCTGTTGGATGTATATGTATGTTCAGTTTTTAGTCCGTAAGTAGTCCGTAGTCCGTAAATTCTTTCACCGCTACGCTACAAACAAAACAAAACAACTGCATAGCGACGCTTCACTTTCCCGCCAAAAATTTCACCGTATGTCATATGGAAGAGCTGTCGTATGTCGTCCGGATCGCGAAGAGGCTTAAGATGTCCTGAAACATTTCGTATTCCATCTAGAGTTTTATCTTTTTTTTTTCAAAGTAATTTTTTCATTTGCTATAAAAATACTTCCAGAAATAAACAGAGGAGCTATCATCAACGTGCTGCCCTTCACGAACAAAGTGGTGACGGTGCGTATCCAAGGTCGATACCTGTTGGAGGCTCTGCATAGGTGTATGACCTCGTTTTGGAGGGAGTATCCATTTAACGGGCCTTGGATGCCTCAAGTGGCCGGTAAGAACAGCTTTCATTTTTAACCGACTTAAAAAAAGAGATCCGGTATAAATTCGGTTGTAAGTTTTTTTTTTAAATGTTTGTAACCTCAGAACTCCGTCATTTTTACACCGATATGGATTTTTTTTTGTTATTTTAATGGATATTTTTTTTAAAATCCTGTTCTGATGATGAGATCCTCAAGGAATTGAGGGAATTTCTAAAATATTGTAGGCATACCTATAACGTTTTTGGTATTTTCAGCAATAAGTCAAGCATTTGCATTCAGAAAGTATCATTTGATGAAGTATAATGATGAAAAAGACCACAGATTGCGATAAGATATCTCGATTAAGATAGTTAAGCGACTATGACGGAATAAAAGAAGGCAGGTACCGGAACTCAGTTCTGATGATGGGATACTTGAGGTATTTAGGGAACTCCTCAAATATTGTAGGCATACCTATAGTGATTTTGGTATTTTCAGCTATAAGTCAAATGAGATCCACTCCGGCCGTAAATCCTTTTTAATGTTTTGTGTTTGTATGTCTTTCACTTCAAAACGGAGCAACGATTTTTTTGCAAATAGATACATAGTTATATAGCCACTTTAAAGTCATCATCGTGGAGGGGGGGGGGGGGGGGGGGTCATAACATGCCGTCTGTATCATGTCATGTTTTGGATGTAGATTTCCTACTTTGTGATAGGCGTTTCCGATAAATAGATCAGAACAATTCTTTAACAAAAAGGAAAACCGACTTCAAAAAATTGGACTGATAAAATGCATTAAAAAGTAATAAATTACCTGCAATTAACCTTTATCCTACTCAATCTTATGGTCTTAAAAACTATGCGTCTGCCATATACTTAACTTCACATCTAACAGAACACATAATATAGCAAATACCAAATATTTACTCGCAATCTACCTAAAGAAAGAAAGAAATAAAATATTATTAGCCTGCTTATGCAATACCGTTTAGACAATCTATTTATTAGGTACAATTATTGTTATTTTTGGAGTTGGTTCCTTACTGGTCGATAGTGGAAATGCACTTTACCCGAATCTCTCAAACACTGCCGAGCTGGCTATCTTATCTCTTACAGTCAGAAGAACGATGCTAGTTAAATTGATGTTATGGCGACTCATTTAGATACGATGGAGGTAGCTAGCCAGGCGGACTTAAAAAGCCCTATCGCCAACCAAGCCCAGTACAATCATGTGCTTCCTCTGGGATTTGAACGCGGGACCTCTGGGGTCTTAGACCGGTAGTCTAAGCCAGTATACCACAGAAGCAGTTAAAATACTGCTTAATTTATATTGACTCCGTAAAAGACTAATAATTCGTATAAATTAGAAAAAATAGTTTTTAAGGGTTACTCAAGATAACTGTCTACTCAAGATTTTTCTGTCTCAGGTATGCAAGTGACTCTGAATACAACGGATAAGACTGTAGTATCAGTATTAGTGAAAGAGGACGAGCTATTCAGTCCCTTGGATCCAGATAGAGAGTACCAGTTGGTCACCTTACATTTCCTAATCAGAGGTGGCAATGGATTTGCGGTGAGTTTTCGATTCCTTGGATTTATTTATTTATTTATTTAGTAGTGTCACAAGTGTCATGACACTTGTTATATTTAAACTATTTATGCCATGTATTTGCTTCGGGGGGTCAAGCTGATGCTATTTATCTCGATTTTAGTAAAGCTTTTGATATAGTCGACCACTCGTTATTAATTTACAAGATTTCTTATTACGGCATTCATGGAAACCTACTGAGATGAGTTTCTTCTTACTTAAGCAAGCGTAGTCAACTTGTGATAGTTAATGGATACTCTTCCTCTCCAATCCCGGTTTCTTCAGGGGTGCTGCAGGAATCTCACCTTGGACCTCTATTATTTGTCATCTTTATTAATGACCCAGTTGATCGTTTCTCATGCCATGCACTTCTATACGCTGATGACTTAAAGATCTTCTCGGATCTGTGGAACGATAGTCAATACATCGCGCTGCAAAATGACCTTAATATTAACTCGGACTGGTGCTCATCTAACAACATGAAACTTAACGTCGGTCGATAAGTGCTGCGTAATATCTTTTACTCGAAAGAGCAATATTCATAAGCGATCATATTGTGTCAACGATCAAGTCTTATGTAGGAAGCAAACTGTTAAAGATCTAGGCGTTTTTTTGATTAGCAGTTGACTTTATGTCCTCATTATGAACATATCATAAAGAAGAGTTAGAAGCTTATGGATTTTGTAATAAAGGTTTACAAAAGATTTTAAAAAGCCACAATGTGTTCTTGCGCTATTTTATAGTCTGGTAAGAAGCAGTTTGGAATACTGCTGTCCAATATGGTCACCTTACTATAAGGTCCACATGGAAAATATAGAGAGGGTCCAGAAGCGATGCCTAAGGTATGTTACCCGCATATGTGGCCTTGGCCGTACACTCGGCAGTTACAATGCGAGGTTGTCTAAGTTTGGTGTACTTCCTTTGAGTGCTCCTCGGGAGAGATACGTCCTATTATGTCTTCACAAAATACTGCACTCTTCCATTGATGCTCCAAATCTGCTTCATCATCATCATCATCATCAGCCTATAAACGTCCCACTGCTGGGCACAGGCCTCCCACGTGGCCAATAGCACGTGGGGATATTGGGCCATAACCCACCACGCTGGCCCAATGCGGGTTGGTGGGTTGTAACGACTGTCATCTTACGACAACAACCGGGACCAACGGCTTAACGTGCCTTCCGAAGCACGGAGGAAACTCGAGATGTTTTTAATTGGTCACCCATCAGGCGACCCGGCATTGCGAAAGTTGCATAGCGGGCAAGATTGCAAGCCGAACGCGCTAGCCGCTGCGCCATCGAGCTCGAGAAATCTGCTTCAGTGAGATATAGAACCACACCACATATAGAACGCGTTTTCCGAGCACTTTTGCAATACGTTTGTTCAAAAACAACACATCCTATTATAATCTCTTAGTCAGAATGAGTCGAACTTTTAATGAGTTGTTGCGCCTTGATCGCCTTGCGAGCTTTACTCAATATAAAAAAATGGTCAGTAACATTATGAACGCCAAGTGTTCTCAACCCCCTCCTCCGTCTGCTCAATATAGCAGATAGCAGATAGTCGAGTCATAGATTTATTTGTCTCGATTGTAAGGGTCACCCACCTTATTTCGTTTGTTTTTTACAAGTAATAATTAATAGCTTTTGCATTTTTTTTAGTAATTTTTATAAATATTAGTTTTAAGTAAGTATTACTTCATTCAAGACCGGTAGATACTGTTGCAACTTAACGTTCCAAACAATATACAAATATCATGCTGCGTACACTTATTAAGGTTTACCGTCTAGCAAATAAGTTAACAAAGTGCTACTGTAGGCAGGCATGGACTGTAATCTGTTTGTGTACCTATTGAAATAAATAAATAAACAATAAAAAAAAGATACAACATAAAACAGTTCTGATAATGTATCAAAGCAACAGCAGCGTGAGATAATGAGAAATAAATAAAAACGGAATATACCAAGTCAGCTTTTCTAAATAAAGAATCATATGGTTGAAGTAATTAATCTATAGCCTCCCGCTCTCTTAATTAAGAGGGGGCCGTTTCAAAGCGGTTTGTGGTAAAGGGGATAGATGACTATATTCTTTCTGTTTCATCTACCGTCCGGTCGGATAAATCTCGTTACAAATCTGTGACTAAACATTTGATTATTATTATTAAACAACAATTAGTAATTTTACCAGTGTTTCGTAACTCCATTTTAATTCAAGTTACCGTAGATTTCTAAATGTAGCATTAAAACATATAGCATTGTGCCTTTCTTTCTTTTTATTTAACAAAAAATTAAAATAAATTTTGTTTTAAACTTATTTCAAAACAAATTGTAATTTATAAAGATTTAGATAATTTATTTTGTCATCTACGAGCCCTTTTGATAAAGGTGTTTATTTTATTATAACGAGACACCCAACCAACCGAACAGTCATTAGATTTATTTTGGTAAAAAATTGCCTCTGCAATTGCCTACTTACTGCTGCGGCGCCGCCCGCCGTGTTGTGTTTGGCTTCCAGTCTGTTGCCAACTTGGCCCATGACACTTCTGGCATGCGGCAGACGTGAAGATGGCGGGATGAACTTGATTCGTTTCACCAAAACTAGATAGAGTTGGCTCACGACCGCGATCAGTGGAAGAAATGAAGGGAGGCCTTTGTCCAGCAGTGGACAGTGAGGGCTAATATAATAATAGTAGAATAATTACCTACTGCCATTAAAAATGTTCAAAGTTTTTTTTTAAAGAAAGAGGCAAATAAGCTAGGGGGTCACCTGATGGAAAGTAATCACCGCGCGCCGCCCAAAACCAGAGTAATCACAGACGCGTTTAAGGAAGGAATAGGCTCGTTCATTAAAGATCCCTAAGTCGTGACGGTCCGGAAATACCACCGCCGAGAGTTGGTTCCGCAACATTGTAGTTCAAGGCAAGAAAGGAGACGGCCGACCTTTTAAAGAACCTTGAGCTTGAGGTGAAGTTGTGGTGTAACACAATGAAAGTAGTGTTATTTGAAAGATAATATGAAATTAAAGGATTCCTGAAAATTTGGCTAAAATTGGCAGTCTGAGATCTGAGAAATAGAAGATTATGAAAAAGTGAGGTTAAGAATAGCCTACGCCGAAATAGTTAATTTTTACAAATAATAACCTATAAAAGCATTTCTTTTTAACGTAATGGAACATTTTGTGTTAATACAGATAAGTGAATTTTTGTATTTGTGTCCACATTTGGTAAAAATATTTAGGTAGGTAGGTACCTAACCTGTCAATGTCAATTTTTTTGTCACGGCTTTGGCACCAAAGGATTTTTAGAACTATATGAATTATCGATTACAGTTATTATTTATAAAAACAAACAAGATTGCTAACATCTATTTTAAAATGATTTCTGTGTTTTATGCATGTGTTTACATGTTTTTGGCATTATTTAATATAATTGACCTGATGGTGAAACGAGTAACTAACAAAACAAACAACTTGATTGTATTGTTATAATTCGATTCATTTCATTCGGTTTATTCGGTCATTACAGTTACTTTTTTCTTAAGTCGTTTTCTTTTTTCCAAGACTGTAGATAAAGCTACTTTTTTATATTTATCTTACCTATTCAACATGTGTTTAAATGAACAAAGTTTCATCTTGTTACCTGCTTGTTAAACTTTAAAAATTACCTGCTTGTTAAGGCCCACGACGGTCCGTCTCCTTTCGTGAAAAACGCATTGTAGTAGACCGCTATCCATCAAGGTGATGTGGATGGAATGACAGTCGATTGCGTGCAGTGCGCTGAAGGAAATCAATTCAAGCACCTGTTGCCATGATTCTATAATCCACCACTCTGGTCTAAATTTGCTAGTTAGTGGGTTAACATTTTCCGTCAACAACATGTACCAGAATAAAGTGATATTTTAATTTATTTTTCAGATGATCAAAGAGAATTCTCATAATTTAACGTATATTGGAGAGGATGCCAAACTTGTGGAAAATTACTTGAAGAAAGTAACACCAGTGACGCCGAGTTTAGACGGCAGGATTACTATCGTGACTTGATTAAGTTAAACTTAGGGGTTACAGTTACCTCTTTATGTAATTTAAAGTAAGATATATTAATTATATAATTTACTAGCGGCCCTTTGTCCACGCTAACTTAGAAGCACCATCATCCTTCAGCTATTTTGTACAAAATATTTACAAATGATAAACAAACACCATCCTCAGCTTTCTGTTAGTGAAAAAGAGGAGCCACAGAAACAGTAAAACTAGAAGATTATGATCAGAATGTTTTAACCATTTTAACTTCTATTTACAGAGACGTTAAGTAACGTCTATCTCATGTGGGAAATATTACATGATATAATATACACTGGCCTGCAAAAATAAGTATCACACTTTTAAAAATGTAATAACTTTTAAAGTACTCAAGATAAACAAGACACACAAGACTTAAAAATTTTACTATATTGTATAATTTACTATAGTTTCAAAGAAAACTGATAAAATTGTTATAAAACGCTTTTAATTTTAAATCTTTAACTTCTCTAATTTAGAAAAAAAATATTTTTTAAAAGTGTGATACTTATTTTTGCAGGCCAGTGTATTTAATTATTGTTATATTATATTTCTTTAAAGTATACCTATTATAACAATATGTCCTAGCATGCGCAACACGAGATATGTCGCGGACGATATTCTCTCTTCCTTCGATGGCGGGAATGGCAAACTATCTCAGTTACAGTTGTCAAAACTCGATAAAAAAATGTTGCATGTTCAAGTTTGTAGACAAAAACACCACAGACAAGCAAAAACTACTATATTATGTCTATTTTTGACGTAGCGTGTATATACATAACACGAGAAATCGGGTCGAGAACATTTTTTCGTGTTGCGCATGCTATTTTGCGACTAAGACGATTTGCGATGTGAACGAAATGAGAAACTGGTAATTTAGACTTTTTGCGACTATGACGATTTGCGATGTGTACGAAGTGAGGAACTGGTAATTTAGAATTTATACATTTTGCTACTAAGACGATTTGCGATGTGTACGAAGTGAGAAACTGGTCGAATTGCGATTTAGGGAATCCGCTACCGACCCCTTCCTGTAACCTTAACCTCTCGTCTGTGAGAAAATCTTAAATCGGTTACTATAATTAATAATTGCTGTGTTTTGTTTTGTGGCAGCTGACAGGTTAAGTAGTTCTCAATTATTTTATTATGATTTATGAGTGTGATTTAATAGAGGTACTTACACATAATGTATTTCTATTCTATTCTATGAAACATTACAAATAAGTTGAAAAAAAAAAATATCGGTTAATTTTCGATATAGCCACAAAAGTATTTGTTATTTAAATGTTATTTTGTAAATATCTATATTAAATTTCATGTAATAATACTGCTTTGGTTGTGAACAGCGTTTAAGTTAAGATAAGCAATAAAGTACAAAAATGTTAGAAATTATTTAAGTATTTAATTTTATTTTTTAAGATTTAAGTAAAACAATTATGAAATAATATAATAAACATAACCCTCTTTCAGGCACAGTCGGGTAAAAAAGTAAATCTGTATATATATACCCACTCGGACTATGTGGACGCAGACGAATAGGTCCATTAATTTCTAATGTGTCTGTTTTTTAACAGACAAGGCTCCTATTCCTTGTCTGACATATAGCCAGGACAAGAGAAAATTTATTACGCGTATCATTGGGTCTTTTTTTTAAATTCTTAAAAATCATTCTTAAGTAACACCGCTCCCGGGGTGGCGCGGATGGGTATGTGGGGTTCTCACCCTAGCCTCCCTGTCCATGTCCAAAGGCCTCAACAGGGATTCGGGAAATGGGAGGCATAGACAAAAGCATACCCACTAAAAAACCAAGCACATCCCCTCACTTGCCTCTGGGAGCGTCGGTTAGGCAATCTCCGGTGTTTACCCCAGCCACATACCACTGCGTCTTGAGAAACGCTGATAGTTTTTTTAAATTTTTATTTTTTAATTTGTTTACGCTCACACCAATTATGTAGCCCATGATTCATTTGAAACCTTCGATTAAATGCTGGAAGTTTGTAACTCGTTAATATGGTAAGATAGACTAGATGATAACATAGACTCGAAATCAATTAAATAAATTGAAACTAAATTTTAGAAAAACAGTCTTCTCTAAATTGACTCGACTAGGAATTGAACCCGGCTTCCTCGAGATGGCGCGACTCCAGTCCCGGCGTAACCACTTGACCACGGAGGTCGCCATGTGGAATTCATCTCTAAATGGGGTATCTACCGCTGTCGCCAGGGTGATGCAGGACCGCCCAAAGGATTTACCTCTAAACTAAAACTAAACTCGCACACTTCAAAAATCATTCTATATTTCATTCTATTTATAACCGTATCGCGTAGCGGTGAAAGAATACTACCACCCCCTCTCTTCCCTTGGGTGTCGTAAAAGGCGACTAACGGACTAAATACTGCACATACATCCAACAGCATAGAGCGGTGATGGGCTCACCACCTGTCACGCTGACCACATTTGCAATCGCTATTTGGTGAAAAGTGGACTATGGCAGAGGACCGCTTTTCTGGTTCTCATTGCCTAGTCTTTGACTAACCCTTCGGGGATAATCGTCGTGATTAATGTAAGTATGCATGTGAATCATTCAAACTCTGTGTTAGTGATTTGTTGGCTCAGTAACGTAAAAAATATTAAATCGATTTCTGATCCATGATTCGATGACATCGCAAATTTATATAGAACTGGAAAAGTGGTTAAATTTAATTCTGATTTGTCTGCGAACTAGTTTCTTACTCGTAATTCAGCGGGAGCTTTCAGCTGAATTGTCCGAGAGACAAATAACTTTGTGAGACAGTTTCTGAACGTTCAGTGAGTTTTGAAGGACCAACAGATTTTAGTCAGATTTCAGAACTAAAGAGATTACTTACGACGCGACGGGCACTTTATCTTTGAGTTTTAAACAGTCTTCTGTTAATAAGCTTAAAAATCAAAACAAATAAAAATATGCCTATTTTGTTTGATTATCCCGGTAGTTGAATCGATATCAGACCAGGGTTTACTTCCCAGGTCAGGAATTGTGTGTTTAGGTTTTTTCGAAATATATCTCGGGTTTTGTATCACTAAGCATTAGGCAAGCGATGACTTCTATTCTATTTATCATGAAAATTAAAATAATAAACCAAAAAACTTAACAAAGAGAGTACGCCAAACTGTTTACTAACTCCAATTATTAAGCTGATTTGTGTTTATGATATTATTTCGTAAATTTAGCATTTAATTATGGTAGCAATAAGGTTGATTTTGCATTGCGTCGCTACTATTCACGACACATTGAAAACAGTCTGTTTTTTTAAATGTCCGTTTGCGCCGATCTACGACGTGGTTAGGTGTTTATACCTTTCTTTGGTTTCTGTCTCAAATATTTAGTTGATTATTTTAAAAGAATTATAAACCTAAAGTGACGATAAAGCCGAAGGTGGAAGCGCGCTTCACCCGGAATCCTCAATCACTGAGGAATTGCCTGTCTTATTTCTAAACTGTCGGAAAAAAACAATCCTATTAACATTGTTGTTATGGCGCCAGACTTTAGATAAGATGGTGGTAGCTAGCCAGGAACCAAGCAAGCTAAAAACACAAAGATGTAATCCCCCTTGGGAATCGAACCCGGGACCTCTGGGTCTAAGATCGGTGACTTAGCCACTAGACCAAAGAGGCTGTTAAAAAGTTGTGTTTTTTTTACTTTTATTTATTTAATTTTGTTCATTTCTTTACTTTTGTTTTACTGTAGTGGCATCTAATATGTGGTACTAGCCAGGCGGATTAACAAGCCCTACCACTAACCAACCCGAGTTCACAAATGTACCCTCCGCTGGGAATCGAACTCGGGACCTCTGGCTTAGCCACTAAAGTCTGGCCAACGAAAGATGAACCTCGTAGTTATTTGATTGGCAACACTTTGTCTCTATGTGTGTCTATCTGAGGTGTCATGTCGTATGTCAAATTGAAATTTTTCTGAGAAAATTGCAGCTGTGTGAGTGGGTGGCCCTGTGTTACTCAGTCATGTTTTTTTTTAATTTGCCACGTTTTTCCTGGTTTAGCTTTCGTTAGTCAGACTCTAACAACAGACGCGGTTTGAATAATTAAGCTAATAGGAGATATTAGTCGTGAGTCAAGAAGAATGGAGAATCAATATCATTTGTTCAGTTTAGGCTTCAGCACTTATGGATGTCATAAATTACGCCATCGGTTCGTAAGTCTATATATCGCAGGAGACCTTGTAGTGTGAAGAACCGGCAAGTAACTCAGCAAGGGCATTTTTTTACAGCGTTAAACAAAATTGAAAATGACCTCCCTCATGTATGTTTGTATTTATACGCTGTACGTAACTGTAGTAGAAGACAGAAGCCGAGTTAACACGTATACCGCTGATAGAGGATACGGACCGTGCGGCGGGGCCCGGCGTAAATAAATATCTATGAGGACGATAAAAAATGGCCGCTCGATCTGGCGGCGTTTCCTGCCTTTATAAAGATACTTTGTTCTCTTTCAGTTAATATGAGAATGTGTAAAAGGTAAGTATAACTGAAGAGCTACCTAACTGCTACCCCAGGGCAAAGGCCTCCATTGAAATCAAGTTATTTATTTATTTATGATTTATTTAATCTTTATTGCACATAAAAAAATGCGAAAGGCGGACTTAAGGCTGGGATTCCCGAAATTTCCGAAAATAGGGTATTTTAAATAATGGATTACTCGCAAATCACAAGTTCTCAAAATTTGGAAAAAATATACTACTACTAGTCATTCCGGCCATACTACCTACTCTATTAGTGATACTTTACTGCATCAAATAAAATTTCAAACATCCGTCTAATCGTAATTCAAATATCGTTTTACATGCATTATACTTGGTTTTAGGTAATGAAAAATATACGAAAATAATTGTCTTTGAATAGGTGAGGCATATGGCCGTTACCTATAAAAAATTAAAAGAATTCTTGATTTGTTAAAATTACCTACCTATTTTGCTAAGTTGACGGTCGCGAATCGTGATGTGCAATCAATCAGTCCCCTACTAGTTTCTGCGCTCGGGAATCCTAGCCTTAACGCCACAAGGCATTCTCTACCAGTCATCCGGTAAGGATGTAGGACACTTAGGTAAGCCGATTAAACAAAAGAGTTACATTGATGAATAATAAACAACTGCTTACAACCAACTTCATAAAAATAGAATATAAGTACAATTTATTTATTGGTATTGCCTTAATCACAACGGCTATCTATCACAAACCCGGGCTATGTATCGAAAAAAAAATCTAAAACATACTTTACCTGACCTAGGAATTGGAATCTCCGGATATCGAGCTGAGCGCTTGGCCACTCGAACACTATTTCTATTCCTTCCCTAACCCTATTCCTTTCTTAAAGGTCGGCAACGCATCTGCGACTCCTCTGGTTTTGCTGACCTGAGGTGACCCGCCTGCTCGTTAGCCTCCTTCTTTTATATAAAAAAACCGGCCAAGTGCGAGTCGGACTCGCCCATGAAGGGTTCCGTAGCAGCAAGTAACATCACATAAAAGTTCTTGTAGTTCGTTATAACTTTGATCGATGTTTTAATAATAGTGTATATTTTAAATTAATTAATTTATGACGTATTAAAAAAACTGCTTACAAGATCTCGTTCAAACCAATTTTCGGTGGAAGTTTGCATGGTAAAAATCTTAGTGCGGTTCACAGAATACATCTACTTACCAAGTTTCAACTGTATAGTTCTTATAGTTTCGGATAAAAGTGGCTGTGACATACGGACGGACAGACAGACATGGCGAATCCATAAGGGTTCCGTTTTTTGCCATTTGGCTACGGACATCTAAAAAAACACACTCAATATCGTTTCGTTTTATCAGATTCACTGTCCAAAAATATAACAATTTTTATTGTTAAGTGCTGTATTACTATGGAGCATGCGGGACTGTAAAATGATTAAGATAAGTGGTTTTAATACATTTGGCTTCGCAACGAAAAAGTGAATATAACTTCACCTTCCGCAATTAAAGAGCGAAACTCTTTTGTTTTCCCATAAAAATAACGGCAGTCCGAAAGTAGCACGAAGCCTTTGGAGCGTATTAAAATTCCACACTTAAAGTTCTTCAGGAGGGTTCGAAGGGAAATTTTCTTCGAAATAATTAATTAAAATTAATATATGGTAATGGGAGCCGGTGATTTCGGTCATAATTAGTGGAACGCCGACTGTCGCTTTTCGGGAGTCCAGCTGGCGGCCATTTTGGAATCGCAAGTCAAGTCGGAAGGGTTTGATCGGATTGTTTGCTGGAAGGGTTTTGTAACAAAAATGAGATGTGACTTAAACGGATATTTTTATTGTTATCTAGCCTGCAAATGAGCTTCGGGCCCGATGGAAAGCAAAATATCATCAACTTAAATGCGACAATGAGTTTGAAGCCCAAATATCCTCGGGCGTGTTCCTCTGACGAAATCTATTTCACAGAGTCACAATCGCTCACTTTGGACTGTTGGACTGAAAGATATTGAAACGTTGAAAAAATACTAAGTATCTCAGATGGGAATCGAACCCAACCCCTTTAGCCACCATTTGCACCTGAGGTAGGCATTTTTTTCAAGTATGTTTGAGAGTTAATAACGCAAAGAACATTAAATAATATTGTTGGACTGTTTTTACTCTGGTGGTTGCTTATCAGGCGGAGTTGTATAATGTTGATGATAGAAGATCGAAGACCTCAATCGATTTATTGTTAAATCATGTAAGCTGTGAACGACTTTTTCAATTCCAGTGAATTTTATATCTGTGGTTTAAGTTTTTATGATAAAACTTTCGATATGCAAATATAATCTCTTAAAGGTTTGGATTGACGATAAGTTTCTCCAGATCATCTCATTGCGCACTGTTGGGTTGTCCTACGAGTTCTTAATTATTATATATTGTTTTAATCTATTTTATGGACTAAAAATAATGTAACAAAGTAATGAAGATTGTAACAAAGTAATATAAGACGCCTTCAAAAGGGATGCGCCCGCCAGATCATCGTTTGGACTATAGGAAAATGCCTGTTGTGATCACAAAACACCAACCCAAAGGAAATTGTGGTAATTAAGCCTTTACCCATTAATTGCAGCGAATAGTATGTTTTAAGATATTTAGTTTACTTTTTTTACTTTTGATCAACCGGAAAAATAGCATTAGGTATAATAATGCCGAATTTTAAAATACCGAATTTCATAAGACCTATGAACGGAAGGCCGAATTTTAAAATGCCGAAAGTTCAAAATCCCAATGGTTCCAAATCCCGAAAGGTCAAAATCCCGAAAGTTCTGATCCAGAATTTTTAAAATCCCGAAGATTTAAATACCTACAGTTGATATGCCGAAGTTCAAAATCCTGAAAGTTAGAATAACCGTGTTTTTACAATGTAACTTAAATTACTAACCTATCACGTGACCTACAGGAGTAGGGCAGCTAGTATTTCTGTTGAACCTCGAAATTAGGTCTTATAAAATTCGGTACACATTTTGAATTTTCGGGATTTTGATCTTTCGGTATTTCGAACTTTCGGGATTTTAAACTTTCGGTTATTAAGTAGTTATTGAGAATATATACATATTGAGCATCGAAATATCGGACATAGGTATTTCATATATTCGGTATTTTGATTTTCGATGTTTCAAACGAAGGTATTTTAGTTGTCGGTATTATGAAGTTTCGGGATTTTAATACGTAGGTACCCCCCACCACGGTGGCCCAATGCTGGTTGGTGAATTGTTACCAAAATTATAATTGAAAATAAAAAAACAACAAAATTTTTAACAAGACACGTCACAACCCAATGGCATGGCGATGGCGGCCAAATTTCCCGCGTGTATAAATATAACGCGTAATACTTAGGGCGGGTAATAAATTACACTTTGGAGTTTAACACCTCGTGTTTTACAACTTTTGATTGCGTGTAACGCGCCGTCTAGTTCGCGGGCAGCCTCCTTCGAGATCCAATTGTTAATTACACCTTTTGAAATGAGTGAGGAGTTAGGGCTACGTGTTGCTTTAAAGGTTTCATGGCTGGTATTATTTCGTTTTGTATATACTCGTAGATAACAATGTAATTTTATAAGTGGGATGTGTGATAGCTGTTCATAATTAAACAAAACTCATAAATGAACGCGGCGCAATAGAAATTCTATTCATGCACTGATCAGCCTCAGGATTTGTATTGTTAATTTTAGTATTTTTAAGTTACGACACCAGCGTTAGTTTGAATTCATATTGGGTGAACTAAATGACATTGCGTTTTGTATTTTTTTCACTCAATATCCACGCAATATGAATCCATATTAGTTCTGGTGTCGTAACTTAGGAGTACGAAAATTCACAATATCAATCCGATCCAATAGCGATCGGTTTCAAGAGTAAGGGGGCTGAAAGGATAAGAGAATACTACTAACTCGTCTCTTCTCTTGGGAGTCGTAAATGGCGACTAACGGCATAAAGTCCAACAGTGTTTACCACCTATAATGTGCCCATATGCAGTTGTTATAAGGTGTAATGTTGGATTGTGACGGCTTCCTTAGAGATCTAATTGTTAATTACGCCTCTGGAAAGTGAGGAGTTAAGGCTACGTGTTGCTTTGATAGGAAACAAGGCGGCCAATTTCTGCGGTACAAAGATGTGTGCCACATTAACCCCTCACTCTTGGATTTTTTTTAACTTTTTTGACAGTAACTGTCAACGTCAAATTTGACAGAATCGAGCATAGACTATGCGATATTTTGCGATAACAATACATAAGATGAACCACAGAACCGAAATAACCAAACTTGTTCATACTAAAGTAGTCTGTAAGACTATGAAAACACGGTACAAATTCAAGTGTGTTTTTGTAGGTGCGGTCTCATGCGACCGCTTGGGGTTTGAAAGGAAGCTATGTCACGTAGATCCGTCATAATGGGAGTATGGCAAAGGCAGTCCTTCGTGGTGTGGAGTCGAACTCATTGTGTTAATTCGTTTAGTACCTATAAAGAGAAATTTAGAATGTAATTTTTATTAATCAGAACGTATATAAAATTTATTTAAGAACATCATCATCATCATCATCAGCCTATAAACGTCCCACTGCTGGGCACAGGCCTCCTACGTGAACAATAGCACGTGGGGATATTGGGCCATAACCCACCACGCTGGCCCAGTGCGGGTTGGTGGGTTTTAACGGCTGCCATCTTACGACAACAACCGGGACCAACGGCTTAACGTGCCTGCCGAAGCACGGAGGAGCTCGAGATGTTTTTAAATTTGGTCACCCATCCGGCGACCCGGCATTGCGAAAGTTGCTTAGCGAGCAAGTTCGCAAGCCGAACGCGCTAGCCGCTGCGCCATCGAGCTCCTATTTAAGAACATAGCTCTTAAAAGCTTTCGTTTCTAAGGGTATTTTGCTAGCTGGGTGCTCACTGAGCACTGATCAGTGCGCGGCCGTAGTTGAAAGGTTAGAGAATACTACCAACCTGGCTCTTTTCTTGGTGTCGTGAGTCGCGATTAACGGACTAAAGTCTAACGGCATGAAACGGCGATTAGCTCACTATTTATTACGCTGAGCACATGTGCAGTGCTAATTGGTGTAACGTGGACTATGGCAGTGCAGCCTTTGCGGTCCTCATTGCTTAGTCTCTGACTAACCCTTTGGGGACAGCAGTCGTGTATGTACAGTCACGAGCACCAATATGTAAACATTTTGACTCTTATTCCATTGTATTAAAGAGTTACAATTGTTTACATTATTAATCGCCTCTTTGGTCTAGTGGCTAAGCCACCGGTTTCAGACCCAGAGGTCCCGGGTTCGATTCCCAGCGGGGGGCACATCTTTGTGTGCTTGGTTTGGTTGGTGGTAGGGCTGTTAAGTCCGCCTGGCTAGCTACCACCATCTTATCTAAGTCTCTCTCCATAAAAAACGATGTTTATAGCCACTGTTGTGTTCCGTACAGTTTGAGATAAGATAGCCAGTTCCTCAGTGGTTGAGGATTTCGGGTGAAGCGCGCTTCCACCTTCGGCCTTATTGTCACTTACAATCAGGTAAGATGAAGGCCAAGCGCTTATCCGTTGTAGAATAAAATAATAAAAAAAAAACATTTTTTTTTCGTGACTGTACCTATATATGCATAGGTAACAAATCACTTTGTAGTTACACACACCTCGTGTTTTACAACTGCGAGTAACGGGTTGTCTAGTTTAATGTTTGATATTTTAGCGTTTTTATTAACGCTTAAATATACGTAAGTAAAATTTTAAACACTGAAAAAAGACGACAACCTCAGGCGGGAATCCAACCACGCACCTTCCGCATTCCGGGCGGCTGCCTTAACCACTTGGCTACCGAGGTCTGGGTTTCAACCGTCGAAATTTGGCAGCCGCCCGGAATGCGGAAATCGCGTGGTTCGATTTCCGCCTGGGTTGTCAAGTTTTTGAAAGTAATAATAATAATTCTTAGGGATTTGCATGCATGCATTAATTACGACTGTTATCCCCGAAGGGTTAATCAGAGACTATGCAATGAGGCCCGCAAAACCAATCCTCTGCCATAGTCCAATTTTTCACCAAATAGCGACTGCACATGTGCTTAGCGTGACAGGTCATAGCCGCTCTAAGCTGTTGGATGTGTGCAGTCTTTGGTCCGTCAGTCGCCTTTTAAGACACCCAAGGGGAGAGAGGGGGTGGTAGTATTCTTTCACCGCTACGCGACGCGGTTGATAACTCTTAGGTATTTATTCAGGTAATTTACACCCATACAAATTACAATAAAAAAAAATGAGAAATGAGTCCCTTTGCGATGCTGGTGTTAGGCTACGACAACATGTAACTGTTGATACTATTTTTTTTTAAGAACTTGTTAAACAGTCTAAGCAATAAAGAAATTCTATTCTATTCTATTCTACGTGTTGCTCTAGGAAGAGCTTAATGGCGCAGTGGGTTTGACGTTCTGTTTGAGATCCTTCCATGGAGTAACTTTCGCATTGCCGGGTCACTGGACGGGTGACGAAATTAAAAATATATCAAACTCAAACTCAAAATATATTTAAACTCAATTGATAAGTACTTTGAATCGTCCAAATATTTTTTAACCTACCACCCAAGGACGTCATTTTTTAACTATGGCATAGAACGGGCGCAAGAAACCACAGCGCACAAAGTCAACGACATTTACAAAAAAAAAATAAGTCGTTACCAGTTACCAGGTCATAAAATACAAAATAATGAATTTAACAAATAATCGATATTATTCACTCCTCCGTGCTTCGGAAGGCACGTAAAACCGTTGGTCCCGGTTGTTGTAAGATGGCGGTCGTTAAAACTAGGGTTGTTGAGGATGTGGTTATGAGGAAGAGGAAGGGGAAGAGGAATTGTATAGCACAAAGAAAGAGGATGCGGATGAGGAACAGGAAGAAAAAGAAACTGTGATGAAACAGGCACATTATTAAGTGTATTACATTACACTCCGTTTTTCTTTTAGTTATTAATAAAAACTAAGTACTTACCTACGTAGTGTTTTATTTATTTGTTATTTATTTGTTGCGGGCCGGAGATATCGCGCGCAATTTCAATTCCTCCTTAATTCCTCTTAATTTATGAGAAAGCGATAGCGGATGAGGAATTTTTAACCTTAGGAAAGCGATAGATAGGGGAACTGTAATAATTGCGGAACTTCCGCAACATTTGGAAGCGAAAGAGGAATCCTCATCAACCTTAGTTAAAACCACTTCGTGGTAAAAACCTAGCAACCAGCATTGGCCCAGCGTGGTGGGGTATGGCCCATTCTCCCTATATCCATGTGGGAATTTCAATCTAATTGTAATGATGGTCTTAAAAATTACACATGTCACACCAACTTAGCAAAGGTTCTAAGTACACATACGCGTTTATACGAGTCAAAGCAGCACTGTGCCGGACTACATCAAAAATGTCAGAATTAGGACACTCCTAGACCTGCATATTGGACCGACTTGACTACAGAGAAAATGTTAGTACTAGAGCGTGCAAATCGTGTTTCAGATTTTTAGATGTGTTTTTTAGCACGGGTTTATGATTACAAAGCTACAATAGGCTAGTTGACTAAATTTCAAAATCATATTAAAACGATACCAGTTTATCTATTTTATCCTAAAAATACATTATTTATAAAAAATCCATCATTTGCAATATTTATTATGCGTTTTTATATTCCGATTTGCTTCAGACCGCCATGTTGAGTAAATGACTTCACGCCGTGTCAAACATCCGTTTCGTTCGAGGCTTGTTCTAATATGCATATAGAAATGTCACAACAATAAAATGACATTTGGCACGGCGTGACGTCAAAGCTTCTGATTTCCGTTTAATATTATATGACTGAATGCGTATTATTGTCGATTTCTTTCTTTAGAAATATTAATATTTTGGATATTTTGTTTCTATAAATCATAATTGATCATTAGAAACGCCAATCCACCCGATTTATTGTTAGTGGACACAAGCCTATTCAAAGGCAAGCGTGGTGGTTAAGCCTATACCCATCAATTGCAGCGTATGTCACACCAACTTAGCAAAGGTTCTATGTACACATACGCGTTTACGAGTCAAAGCATCTGTGCCGGTGCGGTCCCGCATGTCGAAATTAGTTTCGTACAGTTCCCAATGTAATTTGTCACTTTCAAAGCGTGTGTCTTTTACATCCTTTGGGATGACAAACAGAAAATGTTGTTTGTACTAATTCAACAGTGTTTGGTAACCTTTAAGCTGGTCAGATACGATTCTGATAAATAGGGCAATGCATAAAATAAAAAAAATATTTAATACGTATTTTTTGAACTTTTATGCGTTAATAACGATCCAATAAAATAAACTACTTTAGGTGAGAATCGAACTCACGCCCTCGACATACCGTGCCGCTGCGATGACCACTCCGCCACCAAGGTGTTGGTAAGGCCAATTTTTTCATATTTATGTATATTTGAGCATTATTAACGCAAAAACGTAAAATATTTAGATTCGTTTTTTTATTATAAGACACGACACCCTAAAAAATATCCTGTCACCCTCTCAATAGAGATAGGCTGACATGGAGGAGATCTAAAATGTCTCCCAATAAGAGACTAAATTAAGGTGCCAGAATATCTTTACTGCTGTGACCTTCCTATTTCGGCCGTATTTTATATCGGCTACGGAAGAGGCGTGCCTATCATGTCACTTGACAAGGCACAGGAACTCCTAGGTAATATATTTTATCGATGAGTCTGTTGAATAAGCTGTGCCTGCTGATAACGTGAAGAAGGAATTTATAGTGTCCGCAGCTCGCACCGTTTTAGGGTTAAAGAAAAAAAAAGATAAATTGGAGGTTGTCTTGACGACTACAAACTTTTTTTTGTTGTAGTTTCTTTTTTTAAGTTTAGGGAAATTACGAAGTACATGCGAATTTACTTAAAAGTTTAACTTTTACGTGATAATATTACCTACATTGTATAACCAGTTAAACGTATATAAATTTAAAAGTACCCTACCAACCTGCATTAGGACAGCGTGATGGGTCAATTTACCGATGTGCTAATGTCCATTATTTTTTATATTAACTTATACGGAGGAAGATGGCGCCATTGCAACGTTGCAATTTGTATTTTAAGAGCACTAACTTGTAGTGACATAAAATAAGACATAAAAATAAAAATAACAACTTTATTTTACTAGATTATTTTATATTTAGAGCTTTTACACTGCGTCGTTTGTCATTCCTTCATTCTTCATTATTATCATATTTTGAGAATGTGACGATTTGCGAAATAGACGTTCTACTATACAGAGTTCTACTATACTATACTATACCATATGAGATTTGGACGTTTTGCTACGTGGACCTTTTCCTAATTAGGGTTACTGCTCATTAGACGTTTCGCGCTGTTGGATGTTTTACTGCTTAGACCTTCTGATCGTAAAGGATCTTGTCCACTGCTGGACATAGGCCTCTCCAAGAGCACGCCAACGCACGATTCGCGGCTACTCACATCCCGCTATGCGATTTTCTAAGCGACACATAGACGCTGCGCGCATGGCTGTGATCATAGATGTTACTCCTCTCCTTACATCACTAAGTTTTATTTGTACTGGCACCTCGAGACCAACCGTTAGGTAATGCAAGAAGTGCCAGACGTCCCTGCGCCAGCAAATACTCGCGCAGGAGACTATCTGCGTTAGGTCTTGACGCCAAATCAGTACCCGCCGAAGCGCGCTCTTCATTCGGTACTCATAAGACTAGTGTCTCGGGAGAGTTTCCCCGTGAACACGTGTAGTTCACTGCCTATTGTCTAGATAGGTAACCGGAGCTGTCAAGCACGCTCACTTCTCGTTGCACGAAGTTCACAACTCGCAGTTGCCACTGCTCGGGTCGTCGACTCTAAAGTCAACTCCCAATTGTCCACCTTGGTCGCGGAGTAGTAAGCAGACTCACTTCTCGGAACCCGTCCGGGCGCCTAGCCGGTTCCCACGTCCTACGCGGCTGGCTGCACTGGAGGCTACGCCATCTAGGGGGCCGCCTCTACTAGTTCTCCAGACTAGTACCGGATATGTCAACACCAATGTCCAATAAGAACCATCGGACAAAGCTGCCAACTATAAGGGAAACTAACGTTCCCCGCAGGACTTTTCGCTGCTGGCCCCACAGAGACCGCTACTAGGCCCCGCTCGCTGTGCGCGAGTTTGGAAGTCCTGGCACACAATACCAGGACAAACGAACATTCCCAAACTCTACAAGCCACAAGCCACTACGAGTCCAACCCACGTCCGGATCCCGCCGGAGGCGCCGGTTAAGACACATCCAGCGGGGGGCATGAACCGGAACCCCGTAGTACCCCTGAGAAACACAGCCGGACCCGTAGTTCCTGCTACGATACCCTATCGTTAGGGGTCGGTGGGTCAAACGTCTGTGGTCAAAATTGCGGCAGATTATTTACAGAATACTGATTTTATACCTACAAGAAATGTCAAAGAAGTGATTCCATAACACGCCGCTTACAGCCGTGCGGAGCTAGTGCCGTAAAGCGTCAAAAATAATTTTGAAGAATACAGTTCTTGACAGCCACCTCGCGAATTTGTCGCTCCACCTACTCTGAGGGCGTCCTCCGCCTATTCCTTATAACTATCCTAAACTCAGCTATGCACCTGTCAAAAACAAAGTATACCAAGCCGAGCCTACAGATATCTTAAATTGTGATGAAATGTGTAAATTCTTAAATATATTTTGGCGGAACATCTATTTTCTTAGGCTGCCAAACATCAGATATTTATGGAAGACGCCATATTATGTGGGCCCGCTGCTCGATCACTCAGACTGATTTGATGCCGGGCGTAAACAAGATGTAGCTTGCACTCAAAATTCGGCACCGGAAGATGTTTTCGTGAATGACTGTCAAACTCAGCAAAGTAATTTCAAATAAATGTGATTAATACTTTTCAGTGGTTGATGATTCCGGGTGAAGCGCGGATTAAATACAGTGCTGTTTTCAGTTAGTTTATATCTAGTGTGCGTATTGCGAATTTTTAATGGATAAAAACATCGAACAAAGAGTTTGTTTTAAATTTTGCGTTGCCAATGGAATTTCGTGTTCGGAGTCACTGAAAATGTTACAGAAGGCTTACGGTGAATCAACTTTATCATAAACACGTGCGGTCAAAAGCGGTCGAGATGTAATGGAAGATTTGCTTCGCTCTGGTAGGCCATCATCGTCTTCAACTGAAGTTAACATCGCAAAAGTGAAGGAAATGGTAACTGAAAATCCTAATTCAAGTTTGAGAGAGATAGCCGCTGAACTTTCTGTGTCTCACGAGTCGATCCGTACCATTTTTAAATAATCACTTGGGTATGAAACGTGTTGCCGCTCGCCTTGTCCCAAAATACCCGAATTTTCTCCAAAAACTCAATCGCATAAGAGTCGGTGAGGACATGCTAGAACGAGTCAATTCCGACCCAACATTCATGCAACGCATTGTTACTGCATTGGTGAAGAGACGTGGGTTTACGAGTTTGACATGCAAACTAGTCAACAAGCTTCGGAGTGGCGCCTTCCGACTGAACCGAAACCGAAAAAATCACGCCAAAGTCGATCAAAAGTCAAAGTCATGTTGACTGTTTTCTTTGACTATCGCGGTGTTGTGCACTCGGAATTCTTGCCGGAAGGTCAAACGGTCTATCCATCTATCTATCAAATTCGACGAAAAAGGGCAAATTTGTGGAAAGAAAATTCTTGAATTTTGCATCACAATAAAGCGCCTTCACACAAGGCCATCATTGTGAACGAATTTTTGACCAAAAACTCAACAAATACCATCGAGCAACCACCTTATTCACCAGATATGACTCCAGCCGACTTCTTTCTCTTTCCTAAACTTTACCACTTCGTGGCACCCGTTTTCATTCGGTAGAAGACATAAAGGAGAATTAGCGGCGAAAACTGAACTCTATTCAAAGCGTTTAAAAAATGGTTTGATGATTGGATTATTCGTTGGCGTAGGAAAGTGTATCGTTTCTGAAGAAGCATACCTTGAAAGCGATAAAATAAATTAGGATAAATAACTAAAATTTTGTGTATTATTGATCTTTTCCCGTACTTACCTACTTTCTTGACAGAGTAGTATAACTATAAATAATTTGTTTGCAAACATTCTTTATCAAATTAACCGTGTTGCGTATCGGTGAAAGAATACTACACCCCCACTCTTAACTTGGGTGTCGTAAAAAGCGACTAACAGACTAAAGACTGCACATACATCCATTATAATAGAGCGGCGATGGGCTCACCACCTGTCACGCTGAGCACATGTGCAGTCGCTATTTGGTGAAAAGAGGACTATGGCAGTGGACTGCGGTTTGCGGGGATAATAGCCGTGAGTATATATATGTATGTAGTAGACCTCCAGAGTCCCCAAAAGCGTAGCAAAAATATAGTACATATACATATTACAGAAATCTCGCCCTACCTAAAAGCACAGGTGGCTAATATTAGCATAAGAATACCCTTTGTACACAAAAATACTTCGACCACACGATAGAAGAATTTTAATCCCCGTTTAAAAGTGGGCGGATCTCAAAGGATGCCGGGAGTACGGGGCCCGCTGGTAGCTTTTCTTTTAACCCATGTTACTGTTAAAATAACGTAGGTAACGAAACTTCAAACCCGCAATTTATTACGTGACCATACGCGACGACTTCGTGCGAGACCTTTACGCGGATAAATTTCTTCCGTGGTAGTTACCGGCACTCATTTGTCTGACTTAAAAAAAAATTCTTGTCCGACAAGGTAGGTTAATATTATTGTAATATTATTTGTATAGACAAATCAGTGCCAGACGCTACCACGGAAAAAATTGATCCGCGTAATAATCCGCGTTCGCGCACGAACTGGTCGCGCTTTGCGAACCGCCTACGACTTCGGTCGCGTGAACAACTTTATCCCGCATCAGCGTATGAATGTCCCACTGCTGGGCCTTCTCACATGGACAACAGTATGTGGGGAGATTGGGCCATAGGTAACCAATACGGGTTGGTGGGTTTTAACGACTTCCATCTTACGACACCGACCTGGACCAACGGCTTAACGTGCCTTCTGCGCCATCGATCCTCCGCCTTCTCCTCCTCCTTATCCCGTGATGTTTGCACCATTGACCTAAAGAGATAGACAAGAACGTCCACACAAACCATTTGTTCCAATTCGTAGGGCGTGTCAAGATGGCGTCCCAAATAGATTGTCAACTACAGAGGGTACACAACTTTTGTGCCTACAATACTTTGTCATCTCGGCGGTCCCAACTTGACTTTTAGTACTAACAGCACTGAAATTATGACAGATCGCCCATACGTCAACTATGAAATCACCGTGCAGTTAGCGCTCCCGATCTTCTCGTCATGACGTAGATAACATATGGACACAAAAAACTCAAAATATCAATCTGGTTGAAAAACAATTAATACAACTTAAAATATTTTTTGAAAACAACACAATAAGTCAGTGCTCATCAGTCACATATTTTACCTACAATCGGTTTTGTATGGGAACATCTGTAGGTTTTTAGTCTATAATTGTAGAAGCCGTGGCACAGAAATGAAAAAATTTCTTTTATAATCTATTAAATACGATATAACTACCTAATAATGACTTGAATAACAATTAATTTCACTTACTTGACAGCTGAGATGTTGTAAACATCTAGGAGTACCCTTTGTCATAAAATAAAGACTTGTTTTCGTCGCTCCGCACGCGCTCAAGCCGTGTGAATGTCAAAGTCACACTAAAGCAAGGTGCCGAGTCGACTCCGCAGATGAGTGGAACATAGTGCGTGTTCGGAAGGGCCTATCTAGTGTAACGTAGGTATATATCGATGGTTTTCCCATACACAGGGTTAAAGGTTAAGTCAACCTGTATTCTTTTAGGGGATGTAGTTTCCATAATTTCTGACTGATTTGACTATTAAACACGGTAACCCAAACTTAACCGTTCTTAAGTTATAGTACTTTGAAGTTTTTTTTTAATAATAATTGCCGTTTCTTTTGTCTATTGTCCTCTTTTTTTGTGTTTTGTACCTCTAAATTATTTAGATTTGGTATTTTTCAACCTGTATCCTTTAAGAGAATGTAGTTTCCATAATTTCTGACAGATTTGACTATTAAACACGGTAACCCAAACTTAACCGTTCTTAAGTTATAGTACTTACTTTAAAGTTTTTTTTATATTAATTGCGTTATTTAGCATCCATCGCTCCTTTTGCATGTGCATACATTGCGGGCGGGTAGTATGGTGGTATTCCATTTTTGTATATCATGGATTTCCGCAAAGTAACGCCTGATTCCATTAATAATAATTGCCGTTTTTTTTTGTCTATTGTCCTCTTTTTTTGTGTTTTGTGCCTCTAAATTATTTAGTTTTGGTATTTTTGTGTAGAAGATTAGTTGCTTATTTATTCTGAACACTAATTGCAAGTAGTTGTACCAACTGAGTAGTAGTAGACGATGAACAGTATAAAAAAGAAATAAATTCGGAAAAAAATGTTATTTCAATCATCGAGATTAAAAAAAAGTCTATGACAGTTGTGCTGCGCAGAATCGTAAAAATATTTATGGTTCCTTAGCTATTCTATCACGATATAACAAGCTAGGTAAATCAGGATTCTCGGAAAAAACTTTGAAGAAAGGCTCGCAGATAGTAATCAAAATAACTACGTTAAGTTACTCCCTGCGCCTATTATCCTTTATGGAATTTGTACGGTGGTTTGGGGTACGGTGTTTAATAGTCAAATCAGTCAAAATTGGCGGAGACTACATCCCCTTAAAGGATATAGGTGGACTTAACCTTTAACCCTGCATATAGTACAATATACAGCCTATCTCTATCTTGAAGGTTCGTTATAAATGATTTATAATAAATAATAAATAATCGCCAATTAAAGTGTTGCCAAGCGCAAAAGTCGAGATCAGCTCGACCGATTTAACTGATACTTTTTTGTTTGTAATGTTCAAGTCAAGACAAAGTTTATATTAAAATATTGTTCGTGTTCTCGCGGGCGGGCCGCTGGTTGTGAAATTATAATATTTTCTTTAAAGTCTTACACCGTCCATCCTTCTTTTCTCTCTTCTAAAATAAATAAAGCGATAAGAGAATAACCTACATACTGTCCCACAGCTGGGCAAAGGCTTCCATCATTGAAATTAAGTCTTCGCTACAATTGATGAGTTGATGATGACAAATCCAGACAAATACATTGAGTTATAATGTACTACGTACTAGAGGAGCTATCCCAAGCAAAAGACTTGTTCTATTTTTTTAAAGTTAAAGCAAAAGTGGGCTGCAGCGTTAAAATAATAATTTACTGTCTTTCTGACCAATCCAAACATACAGCGCTAGACCGCTTCTTTACTCGCGACCAAAAGGTCTAAAGCGCCGAAACATGGCCGCCGCTCATGACTCGGCGATTTGATAAAATAATTAGTCAAATGCATGTTAGATATATAATTTTGTGCGTATTTACAGGTAAAAAGTGATTCGTTTAGTTTTATTTGTATTTTCTGAATTATTTAAACAGTACCTTAGACATGAAGGCATATTTTAATAAAATAGAACACAGAATACACACGTTGTTTATTGTTGCGTCTACTGCCTGCCACAAACTAATATAGTTGTAGCGAGCTGGCTTTATCGCGTGTAGCAAACAATCTAGTTGTGACGTCTTCTCTAGTACGTAGTACATTATAACTCAATGGACAAAAATCAGAAACACACTTTGCCTGACCTGAGAATTGAACCCTCCCCCCTAAGGCGGGCCGGAGCGCTTTAGCCACACTTCCACCCATATTGAACAATGTGATAAATAAATGTGATAACTAAAAAAAAACACGATGTTGAACCACCCCTACACACTGAAAAATAGTTGGGTGATAATTAAAGTGTTTTAATCCTCTAGGGCTGCACCCTCATCGTGCCCTCAAAGGATTCTTGACAGCTGTGGCTTCCCACCTCTGTGCCTTTCATGTTTTATACCCGGTGACGCAGTGCGAAAATAACTCATAATTATTACAAGTATTTGTTCTTGGGACCGTAGACAAATGTGGAAAAAAAAAGAATATCACTAAATTGTTATATTGCTTTTTTTCTTGTTTTTTTATTCTGCAACGGGTAAGCGCTTGGCCTTCATCTCACCTGATGGTAAGTGACGATAAGGCCGAAGGTGGAAACGCGTTTCACCCGGAATCCTCAACCACTAAGGAACTGGCTATCTTATCTCTAACTGTCGGAACACAACTATGCTATTAAACATCGTTGTTACGGCGACAGACTTAAATAAGATGGTGGTAGCTAGCCATGCGGACATAACAGCCCTACCACCAACAAACCGAGCACACAAAGATGTACCCCCCGCTGGGAATCGAACCCGGGACCTCTGGGCCTGAAACCGGTGGCTTAGCCACTAGACCACGGAGGCGGTTAAAAAGTTTCTAAAGTTTTGAACATTACCTAGGTACTTATTGAAATATGTAGGTACATACATAGAGTCACGACTATAATACCTACCCTAAGGTTCAGAGACTTGGCAATTGAACCGCAGAGTCCACTGCCACAGTCCACGTTTGACCAAGTTACAACTGCACATGTTCTCAGCGTGACAGGAGGTGAGCACATCGCCGCTCTTTGCTGTTGGATGTATGTGCAGTCTTTAGTCCGTTAGTAGCCTTTTACGACACCCAAGGGAAAAGAGTGGGTCGTAGTATTTCTTATTCTCATTCTGAGCCGCTATACGCGACACTGCTTACTTTTACTATCCACATCTAACTCAATGCACATGAGTAAAGAAACGAAACAGAGACAAAGCTTCATACAACGCGCCGTCGCGTGTCTCTCCATTTGTCCACTGGTCGAGCGAACGTAAATACTGTGGTAAACCGGTTTTATCCAGTTGCGGCGCATACGCGACGCAGCGGCACACATGCGCCGTATAGTAGGGCAGTACAAATATCGTTAATAATTTGTTTTTATACCACACTTATAAATTTAAAAATTAATGGGTTATATAAATACAGATATTGATAAAACGTATTAACTTATTTAAAACACAAGTTGGTGATATATTTTTTTTCTATTTTTCGAAAGTCCGCTGTCCATATAAATTTGTAACTATACTCTGTTACTATATAGCAAATTCGACCCAAAAAAGCAGATGGCGCTACTGTTGTACCGGCAGTTATATTGGCGTGGTGTCCGAGTTCACTCTAGATAGTTCGCGGGGCCTGGGGAGGGACGCAACGCCAGTCAGTAGACCGGGAATCGTGGGAGGAGGCGCGTGTTTTTATTGCGTGACCACACTGTTACCGATACAAGTAACATAGTTGTATAAGATTTATTTTTTATAAACATTAACAATAATAACAAAATGTGATTTTGCATGTTATTCAGAGATAAAAGGCTGTACTTAATAATGATACCAAAATATTTGTGATTCATTAGTTCATTATTAAAATAAAAAATACTTCGTATTGATAACATAGTGGTATTTATTTTTACTTAAAGACATTCAATTTGAAATAACATCTAAAATTATTAATAAACTTCGCGTAGCCGCGGACACCAAAATTAAAAGTTACAGGATATCAAAATTTGATGGTTAGGTACTTTTTGCATAGATGTTGGAAAAAGTAATGTTTAGAGAGTTTGTAAAAATTTTGTTTTTAGAAATAGAAGTTACATTTTCCCTGCAGAGAATTTGAAAATGGCCCACATACCACCCCCTCTCTTCCCTTGGGTGTCGTAAAGGTGACTAAAGGACTAAATACTGCACATACATTCAACAGCATAGAGCGGCAATGGGCTCACCACATATCACGCTGAGCACATGTGCAGTCGCTATTTGGTGAAAAGTGGACTATGGCAGAGACTGCTTCTGCGGTCCTCATTGCATAGTCTCTGACTAACCCTTTGGGGAAAATAGTCGTGATTATATGTATGTATTATTACGTAACATTTAATTTTATATTGACTTTTAGGATCTTTTACTTTACAAATATGAATAGCTGCATTCACAACTATTTTAAAAGCTCAATTGCGTACCTAGGTAATCGAAATAACTGAAATGCAAAAACTGAACTGCCCGCGCCAAGACTAACTACAGCATATGGGGAGATTGGGTGATAATCCACAAAGCTGGCCCAATGCAGGAGGACTGCCATCTTACGACAACAACTGGGACCAACGGCTTTCTGTACCTTCCCAAGCACAGAGGAAGTTGTTGTTTTTTTATTTGGCCAGCCATCCAGTGACACGGCGTTGTGAAAGTTGCTTAACTGCTAATGTCGCAAACTTGCCTTAGCCACTGCGTCTTCGAGCTCCTCAAGACACGTAGTGAAGACGAATTGTGTCACAATAGCCGTCCCCACATTGCATTTTTGGGGGTTAAAGTTACTCGCGTCCGTAGGTTTACCTTTGAGACCCTATACGTGACCCCTGGGTGGTGCTAAATGTGAAACTGACTGAGTGGTAGAGCCACGCTGCGTTGCAGCACGCATTGGGCCGGCTCGTCCGGCGTAATACCAACCTCTCACGGATATTCGGCGTGAAATAATGGCACTTGGTGCTGTTGTGTTTCTTCCGGCCAGTGAGGGTTCCGAAGGCCCTACCCTCCCCTTCTTCACAACTCCTATTCCTTCTTTAAACCTATTCCTTCCTTAAAGGCCGGAAACGCGTCTGCGATTCCTCTGGCTTTGCGGGGTGTCCATGGGCGGCGGTGATTTCTCTCCATCAGGAGACCCGCCTAATCGTTTGCCTCCTTTTTATAAAAAGAAATATAAGTATAAAAAATTTTAGACCTGTACAACGAGGTGCTAAGAATAAACATTCTTTACAACTCGTTTAAACGACTTCATATATAGTAAAAAGAGGGAACAAATTGTTCATTTAATTGTATTATCATAGTTTGATAACATTATTTTCCTTCAAACACTGAGTGTAAATACAGATGCATCGCACCATTTATTTAGTATTTAATTAATTTATACCTTCCCACTCCATGTCCCCGTAAAGTGGACTCGCACAAAAGAATGCTCGCCATTTCAGTACATCCCGAAATGGAAGCAGTTGCAGCTTAATTTTTCATAAGGCGAGTAACCAAAACAATGCTAATTTTAATTTTTGATGCCTCTGCGTGAACGGCGCATGTGTCATTGCAGAGCGCCAGTACGCATGCGCGCGTCCCGACCAAAGATGGCCGTAGGTGCCAGCTACAATTCCATTGTAGTATTCGATTTTCGCCACAAATCAGAGTGAAAACCCTTTGCGACTCCAAAACAAAACAAATGAATGGTCCACCGTTTGACAACAAAATAAAAACAATCGACGTTCGTATTTAGTGTCCCACGCAAGATGGATTCTCTTCGGACTGTGAATGGTTAGACAGTGTTGACAGATCAGTGGCAAATCAGTGAAGATGAGCGATTGCAGTTTTTTATTAGAACTCATTGGACGTTGATCGAATGGTCTAACGTCGTTGTGTTGCCAGAACTAATCGATATCGACTGTTGGAAAACAAAAGAATATAAGTTACAGAAAAAGGAACGTGCTTTCCATCCCAAAAACAGGCCTTATGCGGGGCGAGGACATTCAGAATTATAAAGGTAAGGTTTATTTACTATTAATGTGTAATATTAAAATAACAAAAATGAGTAAATTATTTTATAAACATCTTTAATAGTTCTTCAAGAATAAGATACCGATGCCTTTATTAAAAGCAAGGACCATTTATGTCCTGTGGTTTTGGCAAGTCCCTCTTTAATGTCTCCGGGTGTCATAAAATTTTGATTATTATTGCTGGTAGGCCGTGAAAAGTGGATTCGTTGAGGAATAAGTACCTCTATATTTGAGCATTACGCTCCGCCTCTTTTTTATTTCTCTGGTCATACGAAAAACTTTTATATCTTTAAAATGTTTTCATAAAGGAAATTGTATCGTTTATAAAAACCGCAACTACAAAACAAATATATTTTTCGTATGACCAAAGTTTTATATTTATACCAAAAAAAAAAATTATAAAAGGTTGGAAACAGCGTCTCCAACTGACGTTTTATGTTATTTATTTAATTATTTATCTTTATATACTTACATATTTTTTTAATTATAAGATACCGTATGTTCACTTGACCATCATGGCTATCTTTACTCTCGAAGCTGCTGTAAGAAAGAGGGAGTGTGCTTATTCCCTTAGATTCTTTAACTGGGAGGTTTTTCTATTGCCACGACTAACACTTTCCCTTAATTTTTCCATGCATTTCTAGTTGATGAATTCGGTACTTATCTATTATCTCTTATCACGCGCCCATAGTACTTACTATGCAGCTTATTTTCCTTTCTGTTTTGAGTATTTCCAGATTTAGACCTACACATAAATAGTATAAAAAGTAATCTATACTAATATTATAAAGAGGAAATATTTGTTTGTTTGTTTGAATTGAATAGGCTCCGAAACTACTAAACCGATTTAGAAATTTCTTTGACCATTAGAAAGCTACATTCTTCCCAAGTGGCATAGGCTTTATTTCATGCCGATATTCCCACGGGAACGGGTACCATGCGGGTTTAACCGTGAGGATCCGCTAGTATATAATATATACATAATAATACACAGAAGATTATAAACATACTGTATGTTTGGTAATAGGTATGTAATCCAGCAACAGGACCATCCTATTGAGTGCAAAGAACAACTATTTGTATGCGGGCAACACTGAAATTGCGAAAAAAAACTGCTGTTCCATACAAAACGCAAATACTTTTCTGCCTAACTTTTACTATTATCTTCACACTCTTCGCTTACTTATAAGATAGGTACCTACCTACTTTATTTTTGTCCTATTGTGTCATAATTTTTTATTCATCTCTTTGTATTATCATGTATTTTATGAGTGTGTTTGTTAATAAATGTAATTTTTATCCCACCATCTCGGAAAGAGTATTTTTAATCTTCAATATCTGAATGGAAAAGCCGTTTTTATTCTCTAGAGGATAAAGTAAATTGAATTTAGAACATCGTGTGTACTAAGTTTGTGAATTAAAAAAAACATTAAACCTATTTACTGCTACCTCTATGGTGCCGAATATATCATACAACTTTTTTTTAATTTGTTAAAAAATAACTGTAGCAACGTTACTTTAAAATTTTGTTAATTATACCTTAGTATTATTTTGTTATAATTTAAAGATTATTCTGTAATACTTACCTGTCATAATGTAGTAGTTAATACCTAAACTGAAATAAAAGTATCTTGTGAATGTAAATGTTTTTTTTTTTGCATTTAGTATTTCCTCGCTGAGGTGGGATGAAAAGTTACGTGTTGCACTCGATTGCAAAGATTTTCCACCTCGTGCTCTTTTGATTCCCTCGCTAACGCTCAGGATTCTAATGTTTGAATCACTCGCTGCGCTCGTGATTCAATTTTAGAATCCTTCGCTTGCTCGGTCATCAAAATTGAGCACGCGGTTAAAGAGCAACTTTGCAATCTTGTTTAACAAATAACTATTCTTGCTTTTTTTCTATCTTTTCTATCTTTTGTTTCTTTCTTTCTATCTTTTCTTTCTCTTATTTTCTTTCCCTCTTACCTTATGTATGGAATAGCTGTTTTTTTTCACTTTTTCAGAGTTGTTTAAATAAAAGTTGTTGTTCTTTGCACCTAATAGGATGGCTCAATTGCGGGTTTATATACCTATTACCAAACATAAACATCCTGTATGTAATAACGACTATCCCCAAAGGGTTAGTCAGAGACTAGGCAATCAGGATCGCAAAAGCAAAACACCCTGTACAGATATACAGAATCATAAATCAAGCTGAACCATAAGACTACCACCTTATCTTAAACAGTGCAACGCCTCCCAAGCTTTTGTAAGTTAAACGAAATTGGCTCGACTTTCTTAACCGACTTTGTGGGGCGGCATAATGATTTGTCTTTCATTTTCTGTCACAATGGGTGCCGGTCTATTGTTTTACAGAGGCGCGTGCTGTGTGCCTGTTATATTACGCTTACTTGTAACCCTATGTTGTCTTTGATGTCTGAATTAATAAATCCTACTAATATTATAAACGCGAAAGTGTGTAAGTATGGATGGATGTTAATTACTCTTTCACGTAAAAACTACTGAATGGATTTGGATTAAATTCGGCATACAGATAGTTGATAACCTGGATTAACACATAGGATAACTTTTATTCCGATATTGCCACGGGAACAGGGACCACGCGGGTGAAACCGCGAGCGGCCGCTAGTTTATTATAAAAATGTATAGATAAAACAAAATTATGGTTATATCCATGTTTAGTTTAGTAAAAGTCAAGTACACCCTATATTGTATTATACTGTCCCATATAATAGGCCTCTATCATTGAAATGAAAAATAAAGTCATCAATACAAAGCTGAGCCCGATATCCGAAGTCCTGGGTGCAATTCCCAGATAGGGCAAAGTGTGTTTCGGATTTTTCGATGCATAGCCTGGGTCCGTCATCCGCATTCAGCAAGCGTAGTGATTAGTTAATAACTTTTAGTTGTAGTGATGTAATTAAGGCATTTTCCAGGCAGTGGGAAAGTATATAATATGAAGCATAAACTTTATTTTTTTGTTTTAATTAATAAGCAAAAATATTTCTTTTTATAAAAAATAAGTTTTACTTTTGAGGGTAGTTTCGACTTCCATTATCATTGCTACTACGTTTTCTGCATACTGTAATTATTACCTATAATTCTGAAATATATTTTCTTCCCCAGTTATTTGTTTAACATTAAGTGTTACTTCATTCTACGTTTATTAATAACAGAGTTTATGAGAGAATATGCAATGATAATAATATCATTGATAATATGAATACGAAATACGAAGCAATGATTACGGAACTCGACTGTAAATGCGAAAGTAAAACCTTAATTTATATACACTACTAAATTATCGTGTTCCAAAACTAAAATATTTAACGGATATCGAATTGCGTTGAAAATTATGTATAAAATTGTAAAATGCATTTATCTTTCTTACAAATTGTTAAATGTGAAGAAAAACACACAGTATTAAACAAGTATTTTAAGGATGGTACTTTTCAGATGATGAAATGTAAACGAAACTTCAAAATATAAGGTGACTGCTAGAAACCGCAAGAAACTTCAAGGGCTGGTCAGGTCAAGTGTTGTAAACATGATAAAACAGAAAAAAAGGAATTCGTGTTTTTTTAAATTTTTAATGAAATAATTCATTATGTGAATTTTAATTAGATAGTCTTTGAGTGTCTAATTTATTTTAAAGCATACGGCCGTCTGTTGACCCGTCCGCGTCAGCTGTGCGATAAGTACCTACGAAAAAACACGGATTCCTTTTTTGTAATTTGATCTGCCCTTGAAGTTTCTTGCGGTTTCTGGCAGTCATCTTATATACCTTTCGCATTTTCAACGCTAGTATCAAATTCACATAAGATTCAAGTAACCCAGTACTAAGGTATTATAAGTTAGTGTTCTTATACTCGATGCTGTTATACCGCTTGCTATCTGAGATATTGTTTCCACGTAGCCTAAGGGTAACGTACTATCAATTTTACGATCGCCTGTGAGCTCATTTACAGCATGTTCGCATTGAAAACAGCTTACTTGAAATATTGGCTGTTTAAATTTGGAATTCAATTCAGCCTTCTTTCTGACTGGAGTGCTTTATTGGTGCTGTGTGGTAATAGCGGCTCACTTAAATAATACTTCTAACCCCTCTCTTCCCTTTGATGTAGTAAAAGGCGACTAACGGACTAAATGGTAGACTGTTTCTAACTGAGTAGAGCCACACTGCGTTGCAGCACACATTGGGCCGGCTCGCCCGGGGTAATACCACCCTCTCACGAATATCCGGCGTGAAATAATGGCACTTGGTGCTGTTGTGTTTCGTCTGGCCAGTAAGTTCCGGAGGCCCCCCCCCTCACAATTCCTATTCCTTTCTTAAAGGTCGGCAACGCATGTGCGACTCCTCTGGTTTTGCGGGTGTCCATGGGCGGCGGTGATTGCTCTCCATCAGGTGACCCGCCTGCTCGTTTGCCTCCTTCTTATATATAAAAAAAATACTAAAGACTGCACATGCATCCAATTGCATAGAGGAGACTTCTTGGCGGGAAAGTGAATCGTCATGTCTGCAGTTTTGTTTTATTTTCTATATTTTGTGTTTTGTCGAATATTAATGTAAAATAATGGTGGATTTTTTACTGTTGAGTGTTTGTGAACGTGCATGAGTGTTAGCAAATAAAACAAAACAGTGCAACATCACTTTTCAAATTCTCTCAAAAAGTCCGTGTGAGACCTCAATAAAGTCCCACAGCTTTATTGAGTCTCGAGGGGTTTGAGGGAATATCATTTACCATTAAACGTTCATTATCACTCATTATCACCCACTTAATGTAAAGAAAATAATAATTCCTATTAAAAACTTGACACTGGCTAAATGTGCTGATCGCACGAAACCATTATTTAAGAGAAGAAAAAAAAACTGCATAGAGAGGCGATGAGCTCTCCATCTACCATAAAATGTGGACTATGGCAGTGGCCTGCTTCTGCGGTTTTCATAGTCTATAGACTATAGTCTCGACTCGTCTAGACTTACCCTTTGGGGATATTAGTCGTGAATCTTTGTATGTATATACGAGTACCTTCGATCAACAATACAACTAGATGTCAGGTCGGCGCTAAAAATGTGTCTCGGTAAATAAGAGCGCACTTAAGAATTGAGCTCTTATTTTCTCGCAAGGCTATAACAGGAAAAAGAACTTTAATTTGTTGCCCCTTAAGGTTGATTTCACTACTAAATGTTATTGACGTCTTTTCATTTTCATGTGACAGGAGTAATTTATTGCTTTAAAAAGTATTTATTCACGTGGACAGAATTTAGCTTTGATTTTGTATGTGACGAGTTGGTATTGTTGATCGAAGGTAATATACCCTCATTTTTTAGTCGTTTTAATGAAATTAAGGGTGAGTCGCACCCATGAAACTGAACAGCCTTCCCTAAGAAACCTATGTGCAAAAATGACAAAATAATTTCGACCTCCTATACAAAGCTGTCCGATCAGCTCAGCAGGATCAGCAGGAGGTCGAATTTTATGTCATTTTTGCACATAGGCTTAACTTAATTAAAACGACTAAAAATGAGGGTGTATTTGCTTTATTGGCTACTAGCTGTGGTTGCGACTCCACTCGCGTTTTTTTTTTACTTTTTTAATTTGGTTTTTAGTTGCTGCATTAGTAACTTTAACACTACCTATCTATCGTTGGGTCTACCTTCGAATAGCTCTCTACCTACACCCGCAGTCTATAGATTTGATGTTGGTTTTATGTTGTTTAGAAAGAGAAAAGATAAAAGACCACCCGAGTTAACAAAAACAAAATGCAACAGTCAACTAAACTTATACCTCATTTCTAAGTGTAAACGAACCTGTCATACATGCGAACATTTTGTTATTTTAAAAACATTCCGACAACCAACGAGTCGCCAAATAAACATTAAAAATTAAATTCCATTCCCTGGACAGACGTAATAATTACAGGTTTGTACGTACGGTTACTCTGCACTGGAATTTGTGCTTGTTCATTGAGGTATTATAACTAGAGACGTCACGGCGAAGCAAGATTTTGCGCACTGAGTTGCGGCCCATGCCTGCAAAAAATTGCTTCGCGGTGCATCTCTAGTTATAATACCTCCGCGTTGCTGCTAGCCAAGCGTGCCAGTTATCGGCTAGCCGTCAACAGGAACGAAACATGTATAAACAAGTGAGTTTTCACACGACTGACTTTTTGTAGGATCCATTTATCGGAGCGATTGTCGGGGGTATTCCTCGAAGCGCACCCAATATGAAGCGCACCCAGACCAAACGCACCTAAACTATTCCTCCAAGCGCACCCGTTCTGTGCGCTTCAGAATAGATAATTAAAATATTAATTTTTCATTCCTCGAAGCGCACCCACGGAAAAAATGTTGAAAGAGATGTAGTAACTATCAGAAAATATCGATAACGAATAACGTACGTTTATTTTTATTGATTGATGGCAACTAACTACTACTACTCGTTCATTTCTTTTTCCTGATAGTTAAAGGTAAGTGAGATCGCTAACGCGCCTATCTACCTCTTTTCATTTATGTCTCCCTGGTACTTTTATATCAAAATGACTGTCATGATTCAATTTATTATTGACGTAGTAGGTAGCTTAAGCACCTAGTCCTAGTCTCTATTCACATCAATATTACGAATCTTTTAAGGGTTCATTTCTTTTTTCCTGATAGTTAAAGGTAAGTGAAATCGCTAACTCGCCTATCTACCTCTTTTCATTTATGTCTCCCTGGTACTTTTAGATTAAAATGACTGTCATGATTCAATTTATTATTGACGTAGTAAGTTGCATAAGCACCTAGTCCTAGTCTCTATCGACATCAATATTACGAATTTTTTAAGCTCCTCTCTATTTTTGTCCGTGGGTGCGCTTCGAGGAATAAAAAAATAATATTTTATTGGGTGCGCTTGGAGGAATAGTTTAGGTGCGCTTCATATTGGGTGCGCTTCGAGGAATACCCCGATTGCCGATGTCCTATGCGAATTTCATTCGATAAGATATTAAGTTTTCGCGAGACCATTTGATCCGGCGAGAGTCGGACAACGTTTTTTGACGTCTACGTTGGTCATATGGATTTATAAAGGAGCGTCCTCATTGAGAGCATTCTTACTCGAGCATTTGTAACGAGCAATCGCACGCGAGCAACAAATTCTGCCCAGCCACCTAAACATTCACTTTCGTGCAAAACTATGAATGTTTAAACATACGAGCTTGGAGTATTCGAATAATGCCATTTATTTCAAAATGACGGATAGAGCGGTCGTGGCTGCAGTATTTTTATTGCTCCGCTGCAGAATTGATAATAACACGATAATACTTACTAGACCAAGAAGGCCACGATAAAGAAACTGTTCCTTGCTTCCAATGGCCAGTAATATTCCTACATACCTACATACTCATTAATTTCATTGTCTGAGTACTCGCTTTTGAGCATTTTGTTTGCGTGAACATTCGATGGCGAGCCATTTCCGCAAACTGCGTTGCGACGTCCACACCGGCCGAAGTTCGTGCTCGCGTGTAAACTTTGTAACGCTCGGCTCAACGTCCACACCACTCGAATATTCGACGCCGAATGCTCATTACATGCGAATGCTCTCAGTGAGGACGCGTCTTAAGGGGAACTTTACCCATCCCTCCATTACCACCAAAAAAACGAACACCAATAATAATTGTCTGTCGAGCTCAATGGCGAAACACAACAACGTATTTTTTGTACTAAACATATTTTTTAGTTTAAGATATTGAAACATTAAAATGACAATCTCAGGTAGTCATTTCTTATGACCTAGGTAGCTTTTTTTTAATAACCTATCATGTGATGCATGTTATTTTAACTTCAGGACTAACTATTCGGTGAAATATGAGATTGGCTTCAGAATTGGCTGTACTACTGAGTTAATTTCCCAAAACAATTTCTGGTTATCACATCAGCGCACCGCAGCATCCCGCGTCCGTCCCCTAACGTGACAGTTGACCAACTGCCCAGGGGAATGACACGTGTGTGCGTCCAACCAAGACCAGGGGAAGTTATATAAACGGTTGGTGACATGGTGTTTTTATATTAAATACAAAACTAACTAACTTACGCTTACGTGTTTTTACCCGAGTGAAATTCACAAAAGATTTTATTTTACGGTAACATTTGTCATCATCATCATCATCAGCCTATAAATGTCCCACTGCTAGGCACAGCCCAGCAAACAAGTCGTATAAATAAAGGGTTATACGACTTTTATATCATATAGGAGTTTTATATTGGTTATTAACTAACTCTGTTATCGTATAGACGTAGTACATCTGACGATTAAATCGTCTAACTAAATACTCTAATTACGATCTCGAATAAACGTTTTTTCTACTAAATTATACAACAATAATATAATAGTCTTAACTAAAACGTTTATTTAACAAACGTCTAAGTCGTAAGAACGTTTCAGTCGTAAAAAGGTTTTTTTAAGACAGAGTCGTCGAAATAGAGTCATTATTGTAACATCTAAACACATTGTAGGTCTAAAAACGTTTTTAAAAAACATTAATATAACGATTATATAGTGGAATTATGGTTAACTTCAATATTACATTAGTGTAACTATTATATACCTTTTATTCAACAGTTAGTTTTGTTAACGTAAAACAAAAACTTTGACAATACATACATTATTCTGGGAACCTATTAAATATCTTTTATTTAACAGCATATTTTATAGACGGTCAATTAAGATTTTAATAAAACAAAATTAGACGTTATGTGGTTTTAATAGAATCTTATTAAGTTTAAATAAAAACGACAAAAATGGATATTATTAACTGGAAACGATATAAACGAAGCGGAACTTTAAGAAGAAATGAAACTGGTCTACATCTAAGATCACTGTCAACCCTAAAACAAATAGCAATGGCGCTCGTTTGCAGTCGTTCTAAAAACGTCTACTTGCGTGAAAGTTATATTACAATCCAATAACAGTCTACTGATAACATGTACAACAATGGTTGACCTTAAACGTATAAAACATTTTTAAAAAATATTGTAAAATAACGAAATTTCGGATATTTTTAAAGACCTACAGTAAAAAACTTAATATCATCACATACAATATCAATGACATTCCCATAGAAATCTAGACGTCATCTTGAATTTAGCAACTGCACATTATAGATTCAATATTAATTTCAATAACATATTTACCATTTCTTAACTTATTTTATTTCACAAACACCACAAGGAAACAAAAATTTTGTGAACCGAAAGGATTAAAGGCAAATCGTTTTATAAATAAAATTTCAAAACATTTATGCTTCTTTAAAGTCAAGTAAACCGTGTTTAAAAGTTACGTTATACCTTTTATAAAGCGTAATAGTCAGTTTTCACACCTTTTTCCAATTTTTTGGTCACGTAAATGTTTTCCTTGTGCTCTTTATACAACATTTGGTCATACTTTAACCGTTATACTACTTTTACTTAACATTTTCTGACGCCATGTTAACCTTTATTTAACTATTACGCTACCTATAGGTCTTATAAAATGCGCCACTTTCGTCTTTTATAACCGTTTACCCTACGTTTATACGACTAACCTAATCGGATCAGAGTTGCATGTAAAACGTTGTTGCAACTTCTATATGACTTTATTTTGCTAGTTGGGTAGGTCTCCTCCCACAAGTACAAAAGCACGTGGGGAGATTGGGCAATAACCCACCACGCTGGCCCAATGCGGTTAATATTACGATAACAACCGGGACCAACGGCATAACGTGCCTTCCGGAGGAGCTCGAGATGTTTTTATTTGGTCACCCATCCAGCGACCCGCCATTGCAAAAGTTAGCTTTGCGACGATCGACAACCAAACGCCCTAACCGCTGCGTCATGGTAACATTGCTTGTATTGGACAGAAATATAAGGGTGCTTACACATATACCAAAAACTAAGTCATGGGTAGGGTTTACCATTTAGGAATTTGAAAAGTCCTGACAAAAAGCCTCAACATTTCGATAGAAGTCCGAACTTTTTAGTCACAAAATGGAAACATTATACTCACTTTTTATATTTTGTTTTTAGATAAATGAGAAGTTAATGAAGATTAAAGACTTATTTGAATTACTTAATATGTAGTTTTGTTACTCATATTCCAAAATCCGGACAAATTAAAGAGCCGGATAAAGTCCGGTCTAGAGTCTAAAAGTCCGGATATGTCGGACGGATGGTAATACCCTAGTCGTGGGCAATTGAAAAATATGAAAATGCACAGTTTTATGGTTGCCACTGTGATGTGGTAGTGGCTTTGGTTTAATCGAAGAGTCATTTAAAGAACCCTTACTGCCCACCACGATCCGCTCGCCCCGCTCCGCTCACAGCGGCAAGGTCGTGGCCGAACCGTAAAGTCATAACTCAGCAATAGTGTTGTCTAGATTACTTGTTTCCACAATTCCACACACACTACGATACGGACTTAAATACGATTTACATTACACGTGAATACATCAATAGGGCTCTGTCTATTTTTTTCATCTAAACCTAGACATGAAAAAAAATAAAAGGTGAGATTATTATAGAAGTTAATTCCTTCCACCCTTGTGTTACAAAATCCGGATTTTATAATTTCCGCACAAGGGTCAAATTTATTGCGTATCTGTTAATGGAAGTGGTTAAAATCATTATGTCTTCCGTTCTTTAATGTAGAGTAATCGGTAGGAAAGTATTAAAAGAGGGAACTTTTGAATCTACTCTTTTATTAATGTCCAACAGCTGGGTTTAGCTCTTCCAGTTAACAGCACAAGAGAGATCGGACCGTAACCCACTGTGCTGACATAATTCGAGATGTAACATACATGCATATTTTACATAAATTCTTTTCTTTTATTTTTTATCTTAAGACAGCTCTTGTCCTCGATCTCGCCTGATGGTGAGCGTAGATGTTTTTTTTTAAATTCACGACTTTTACCATCTATTAGTTATTCTGTGCTATTACTACCTAGTTCCTACTATTAGTTATTCTGTGCTATTAGCCTAAAGGGTTAGTCAGCCTTTAATCGCCTCTGTGGTCTAGTGGCTAAGCCACCGGTTTCAGGCCCAGAGGTCCCAGGCTCGATTCCCAGCGGGGGACAATTTGTGTGCTCGGTTTGGTTAGTGGTAGGGCTGTTAAGTCCGCCTGACAAGCTACCACCATCTTAGTATCATCTAAGTCTTTCGCCATAACTACGAAGTTTATAGCATTGTTGTGTTCTGACAGTTTGAGATATAGCCAGTTCCTCAGTGGTTGAGGATTCCGGGTGAAGCGCGCTTCTACCTTCGGCCTTATTGTCACCTACCATCAGGTGAGATGAGGGCCAAGCGCTTACCCGTTGTAGAATAAAAAGAAATGAAAAAAAGTCAGAGACTAGGCACCGCGGACCGCAGAAGCAGCCCACTGCTATCTAATGGTCCTGCACATGTATTCAGCGTGAGGGACCATAGCCGCTATTTATTATGCTGTTGGAAGTATGTGCAGTCTTTAGCCCGTTGGTAGCCTTTTACGACACCCAAGGGAAAAAAGGGGTTGGCAGTATTCTGTTAGGGAACCCCTATAAACACGGCTCATTCGAGATGGTAAGGTTTTAACAACTGAGATCTTACAACCATAACCAGGTTGGTATTGCAATTACAAATAGTTACCTTTCAAGACATTAAACCTCAAAACATTAGAACTAATTGCTAATGCAGAATAATTGATTATACATACATGCTAATGTCTACTACAATCTACAATTATGGAGAAAATTAGGGAGTTAGGTGGTGCCACGGTGTATATGATTCTCCGGTTTGAAGAAATTTATGAGGACTTCTTGGCGGGAAAGTGAAGCGTATAGTCTGTATTTTTGTTTTATTTTCTAAAATTGGAGTAAACAAAACAGTGCAACATCACTTTTCAAATTCTTTTAAGAAGTCCTCGTAAGATCTCAGTAAAGTCCCCCATCTTAATTGAAACTCAAGGGGTTTAGGGGGCATTCATTTAGCATTAACATTAATATTATCACATTTATCACTCAATATCATTTACCTTATGCAAATAAAATATTTGCTATTATCTTTTATCTTCACCCAAATAACATGGGAGCAGGGCAAGCGAATGAATGATCTATTTTACTTGACTGTGCTAACCGTACCCGCACCAAGCCATCATTTGAGAATAAGAAAAAAAATTTGTCCCGGATAAATGAGTTCCAGTTAAATTGTTGAGCATTACAATGATAGAAATATGAGCTCAACTGCCATAAAAACAGACACAATAGTAAATAAATTGTAAGAAACTTCTAGGAGTCTTCGTAACAGACAAGGATCCACTTATATGTCACACAACTTACGTACATAGTAGTCGACAAGTTCTTACAAACACTGTTATAAGTGTGAGCAACAATGTTCCTGAAGCTTTATAACGATAATAAAAAGATAGGTAAACACGCATTTATGACTGAGCAGATAGATCTCAGCACTAAAACCAAAATGGCCGTTTCACAGCCAATATTCCACACTATATGTACTACGCGACGGTTTACAGCCGATTTGGACGCTAGAATTAGTAGATACGACTAATTCGTCCTATAAACAGGCCTCGACGATGGTAGAAAACCGCTAAGGAAACGCTTTACAGCTTCGGAAATCTATGGGAATAAAATAGAATATCCGCCTTTAACGATGGGGTCCATAAAAGTGGACATTCAAATTTGTGAAGTTAGCGGTGACGGGTCGAGCGCTCGTAAATTTACCAGTTAACTCCATTCATGGCTTATTTGTGCCATTTATGAGTCGGTCGATACATCCGAATGGGTTGTAAACCTGTTTGGGGTTAGCAAATTTTCGGCTATAAAAATTACGGTCGTACGTTTTGCGATGTTAAGGTTTCGTGAGGATTCCCTTTTTTCGATAAATGCCCGGATCGGGTGTGTATTTTTCTGTTGTTGTTGCTTTAATTGTTTCAGTTCCATGTCTGGATGCTAGTAGTAAACATATTATCTATAGTGACATTTTTCAAGTCGTGAAGATCCGATATTTCATCTTGGCAATGTCTTTGCAATCTGGTAGCCTGTAGTTTTCTGGTGTTGGTTAGGCCAATCGCAAAGGCCCATTTTTTTCTAAGCCCGAAAGCCATAGTCACACAGTAAGTGTTGCGTGAACTTAGTTTCTTGTCAACATTACCTACACAAACTGGTTCTTGAACTTCCATGATTTGCCTTGCCTTCTGTGGATTTGTTTTATGGTACAGTGCCTTGTCTCTAGTGATTATTCGAGTCAGATTTTTACTATATTTTCTTATGAACTTACTCCAACTTAATGAAATTTCGCCTGGAAAGACTTTTCACTGTTACGGTCAGTCTCTTTCCCCTTTAATATTCCTTAATTTTAAAATCTAGCGGTTAAAAGTTTAAGGCGTTCTTTTTAATCATTTCTATTACCTTCTGTGGCATGGTAATAAGAGCTGAACAACAAAATAACATTAAAATTTAAGGGGCGTTTGATAGCGTAATAAGGCAATACGATAATAATTGTAGGAGGTATTTATCCTCACAGTTGTTTACAATTGCCCTGGTTGACCTAAATTGTGAAAAGTAATGCAATGGCATTATACATCAGTAATGACTGACATAAATATTAATAATAGCCTATTGTGTTTTTTAAAGGTTATTTTAGGGTATAAAGTTAATATTAAGTACAAAGTAAAATTAAAAATGTAATTAGTTAATGTTGGCGCCACCAATTTTAATTATAATGGAAATAATTATGTGGATAAACCACAGACGTTTAAACGTCTGTGGGATAAACGGTAAACTAAAAAACATTCGAAACGTTATTAAAATAATAACTATGACTACAGTATAATGTAGTTTTCAATTGGTTTTCAACCTTAATGGATTTTGATAAGGTGAATTTCTCATGCTTTACAAATGGTATATAACAATAATTCACGAACACTTATTATCTAGATTGTCGTCTTAATTACTACTGTCTGAGAAATAAGGTACAATTTTAAATTTTAATTCTTTGCCGGCGCATGTGTTTCCCAGCTCCTACAGTCCCGGGTCTTTTAGCGGGGCGTGAAACGGCATCTATGCAGGCCGTCATGCATGGGTGCGCTCGTTATTGTGCTTATTCCACGGTGGGGAGCGCTCTCATTATTTTGGACTGCATCGGCTGCTTACCATCAGGCAGGATGCAGACACTATGACGAGTCGTTGTAAAAAAAAAATCGTGAGTTGGGAGTAGTTGGAGTACTTAGATATATTTTTTTGTTAAAACATAAACTCAGCTCTTGTACTACCAGGATACAATAGAAATTCAATTATTAGCCACCTCTAGTAGTCTTCGTGACAAGGGAGACTCATGAGAATCATTTTCAACAATAATTTTGACTAAAGGAACAGTTAGTTAAATGTTTACAATATAACAACAAATAATAGTTAAAGCTCTAAAGCTCTACACAATCTAGAAAAAAAAGATGGAATTGAAACTTTTCATCATTTCTGACGTGAATGCGAAAATCAACGGATTAACGTGCCATCCGAAAGCGGACTGAATAAACTTTACGGACCTTTCACTCATGTTTGGTCAGGTTTGAATTGTTTTCGTGCGACGGTTATAAAATTAATATTAAAACTTTACACTTTTGGTTTTGCTGTAGTTAATATGAGTTGAGATGAGCTTAACGGCGGCGCAACGGTATGCACCTTCGTGTTGCGATCTTAAAAGCTAGATGGATGACCAAATTAAAGTATTCAAAGATCCTTTTAATATTTTGATGCATAGCAACCAGTTTTTTTTTCTCTTATATAATGGCTTCGTGCGATCAGCACATTTAGCCAGTGTCCAGTTTTTAATAATAGGTAATTATTATTTTCTACACATAAAGTGGATGATAATGAGTGATAATGAACGTTTAATGGTAAATGATTTTCCCCCAAACCCCTGGAAACTCAATAAAGCTATGGGAATTTATGGAGGTGTCCCACGGACGGACTTCTTGAGAGAATTTGAAAAGTGATGTTGCATTGTTTTGTTTTATTTGCTAACACTCATGCACGTTCACGAACACTTAACAGTAAATAATCCACCATTATTTCACATTATTATTCGACAAAACACAAATTATAGAAAATAATACAAAACTGCAGACATGACGCTTCACTTACCCGCCAAGAAGTCCAGCAACCTGTTTAATAAGAACAGCAACCGTTTTAACCGGTTGCTGTTCAGAGATAGCATTTGTTAATTTGCACTATGCATTTAATCACGACTATTATCCGCGAAGGGTTAGTCAGAGACTAGGCAATGAGGACCGCAAAAGCAGTGACGCCCACTTTTCACCAAATAGCGACTGCACATGTGCTCAGCGTGACAGGTGGTGAGCGCATCGCCGCTCTAAGCTGTTGCATGTATGTGCAATCTTTGGTCCGTTAGTCGTATTTAATTTAATCTAATACCCGTGTGGTGGGTCATGATTTGTTGTCTCCACGTGATTTTGTTCACACTGAAAGCAATTGGACGTTGATTACATCAGCCTATAAAGGTCCCATTGCTGGGCACAGGCCATCCTACATGGACACCAGCAAATTGGAAGATTTGACCAAAACCCACAACGCTATGGGAGATGCAGGCAAATGTTGATGACACATATATACATAGATTTCGGACTATTATCCCCAAAGGGTTAACCAGAGACTAACTATGAAGACCGCGCAGCAGTCCACTTTTCACCAAATCACAATGGACTTGGGAAAAATTAAAAAAAAGTTCATTTTTACTTTATACCATTTTAGAAGTCGTTATTCTAAAACCAATAGTTTTTATTTCACTTTGATACGAGAAGTATTTACAAAGTTATTGTACATAAATAATTCGTTGAAACACTACTACCTCGCTTAGTTCGCTGGCACTCGACTGATGTGACGTGACGTCATCGTACCCGCTGCCGCTCTCGCCGCCGCCGCCGCCCGCACCCGGCGGGCGTCCGATAATATATCCGATGACGTCACGCACTTGGCCGGTTTTTTTTAAGTTGGTTAAAAACGAGACAGCGTCACTTTAAACTGAGGTGTAACATTTGGCTATATTTATTAATAAGACGGTTAGTGAGCCGCTACTATTTCTTAGCATCTCCTTAATTGGATCGTATAACTTGGTGTTATCAACATCAGTGTAGCTTACTACTGATGTTGATAACACCAAGTAATACGACCCAATTAAGGAGACGCCAAGAAATACATTAACATTACTAAATGGTGCCTTGTCTGTCGTACCTGGCTGTACCTACTTACAAGCAAATTTCAGAAGCAATAAGTCAGGGCCCCGCAGATACAGTCACCCCCAAAGAAATATATCTAAATAGAAGCCGCATGTGTGTCTAAATAGTGATAAACATATGGTAAAATCCCTTCTTTCGACCGCGTTTCATTTAACCGTTGTCAGTACCGGACGTAACTGGAGTAGGTACCTCTCAGTCTTGGCAACGAAATGTCTAAAAATTTTGACAGCAGGAGCGATTTGGCAGGAATTTAAATTTGCGGAAATGGAAAAAAAAAAATTAATGCAGTTCATGTTAAATTTTGCGTTCACGATGCATAAAATGTACCACAGAACCGAAATAATCGACCTTGTTCATACTAAAGTAGTCTCTAAATGTATAGAGACACGGTACAAAGTTAAGTGGAGAGCGTGGCCATCGCGGCCATTTATGGACGCTTGGGGTTTGACGGAATAGCGAGTTTTTAGGTGCTGCCAAATATGGCGGCTTGGGGCTTGAGGGGTTAAAAAAAATACTACTTTACTTTAAATTATTACTATCGAACTATAAAAACTGTATAAAAAAGGATAACCGATATAATCAACTAGTTTTCTTTCGGTAAGTAATTTTGTTATTAAATAGAAAAAGGTGACACGCTTGGTTTTCATACAGTGGAGCTAACATGCGGCTTCTATTTAGATCTATTTCTGTGGTCGCCCGTATAATCCTCCCCAAAATTCACCGCCAGAGTATTCTGGTGAGGCCGCACGTAGCGAACGTACTGTTACCCTGATATATGTGCTCGTACGAGCTTAATACTAAGGTGCATCTTAATATTACACGATGCACTTTTGGACCTAACACGGAACAATTTACGGTGTCTGCCGTTTCACATTAGACTATTCACATGTATGAAATTGTATGTATGTACATACATAAAATCACGACTATTGTCCCCGAAGGGTTAGTCAGAGCATAGGCAATGAGGACAGCAAAAGCAGTCCTCTACAATAGTCCACTTATCACTAAAGAGCGACTGCACAATGACATATGCCCAGCGTGACAGGTGGTGAGCCCCATCACCGCTTTAGTTTTAAGTGGTCTTTAGTCCGTTAGTCGCCTTTTACGACACCCAAGGGCAGAGAGGGGGTGGTAGTAGTCTTTCACCGCTACGAGACACGGTTATCACCGGTATGTACGAGTATGTAGAATAAACATAAAAACTTCACACTTACACCAATTATCTAGCCCAAGTCAAGCTTCTGCTTGTTATAATGGTAAAACTAGATAACGGATAAACATACTTATATTATCATAGTAAACACCAACACTCGAAATCAATTTAGAAAAACTGTTTTTTTTTTTAAATTGACACGACCGGGAATCGAACTCAAAGACCTCAAAGATGGCAACGCAAGAACCGGCGTGTTAACCACTCGGCCACAAAATTAGAATACATTTACATCATGGCCGTTTTTGGGAAAGACGCCGACAGCAGTTTCGTTTTCTTTACTTACAAGCATTCTATCTAAGTATCGCTTGTTTATCGTGCATGCTTTCCGAAGCTCGAAATAGCTCGAGATATTTTTTTTCTCATCTAAAGATTCGACATTTTGTAAGTTACTTAACTTGCAAAATCGAAAGCACAAGCCACTGCGCCTTCAGCTCCAGTTCCATATTTGCATTTTCGAAAACGCCATTGTCGCAAGTCTGCGTCACATCCCGCATGTCTCAAAGATGCACACGCCGGCAAGAAGTGGCAAGGAGAACTTGTGTTCATTGTGAGCTCATTGTGAGCTTTGCGAATCACGTGCACAATGCTTCGAGTTCCACTCAGCTTCGTTTGCGGCACTAGTTGTTTTGTCTCTAATAGAAACACATAGGGTACACGTATTTCCGTTGCATGTGCAAAATTATCATGTTATCACACACACAGATTCTTGATTAATATCTATAAAGGGTTAGTCAGAGACAAAGTCAAAGTCAAATGCTTTATTCAATATAAACCTTTACAAGTACTTATTGACGTCAAAATATAAGTATATAAAAAAGTTAACTAACGGTAGTTATAGTCATATTCATAGTCATAGATATTTATTGTCTCATGTTGTAAATAGATCTTACAAAAAATATTAGTATCAAACATGGCCCTGCAAGGGCATTGCAACATCGTTTAGGAGCATAAGGTCAAAAGCGCAAAATGACAAACGATCGCAAACGCAGAATGTCAAAGGCGCACATTGTCAAAAATCCTACTTAAACTGATGAAATTAATTACTAACTACATTTTAACTTAATTATTGCATATAATTGAAATCTGTACTTTTAACTAATACTATGCTTAACTATTAAAAAACTCTGTTAAACTATAAAAAATCAATTCTCTGTTAAATATTTTTTTAACATTGTGTATAATGCACTTTCTTTTGAAACATTTTTTATTTCGGTAGGTATTTTGTAAAATATTTTTTAGTTTATCGAGAGCGACAAGCTTCAACAAAAAGAATGTCAGCGATTTTTTCAAATATTTAAAGTTTGTGCGAGACAAGTATAAGTTCGAAGCACTAAACATATATAACTGCGATGAAACTGCTTGTACTACTGTCCAGGACTGCCCTAAGGTAATCGCTAGTAAAAAGAGTAAACAAGTTGGTCAGGTCACTTCTGCTGAAAGGGGAACACTTGTAACAGTGTCTTTCGCTGTGAATGCTATCGGTAATGTTATGCCACCTTTTTTGTATTTCCACGGGTAAAGTACCGAAATGACTTTATTGTCTCTGGACCTGATGGAGCTGATGGAGATGCATACCACACTGGCTGGATGACTACAAAATCATTTTTAAAATTCATGGAACACTTTAAAAAGCATTCCAAAGCATCTAAAGAGAATCCTGTCCTACTAATTCTAGACAACCATGAGAGTCATGTAAATGCACAGGTGATCTAGTTTGCTAGAGGTAATGGTATCACTTTACTGACCCTTCCACCACATTTCAGTTATAAATTACAGCCACTAGATGTTGCTGTTTATAGTTCATTTAAAGCCAAGTACAATTCTGAAATGAGTAACTGGATGCTGTCCAATCCAGGAAGAACAGTGACAATTTATCATACTCCTGCCTTTGTCAACGCAATAATGTCTGAAGCATTCTGTAGAGCAAATATCTTAAGTGGATTCAGAAAGTCGGGAATACATCCGCTCAATCCGGAAATATTCACGGAAGACGATTTCATGTGCTCTGCTGTTACGGATACAGATTTGGCTAACACCAACAATGACGATTTACTCCCGAACAGTTCAGCACGGCTTCAACTTCAAGTCGTCTTTAATGAAGCTCAAGAAAATCCATCCAATTCTAAAGAAATGTTTGACGACACTCCATCTACGTTTCTAACATCCCCAGTAAATGAAACTGTAAAAAGGTTATCCTTATTAGACGACGACGATTTACTCCCGAACAGTTCAGCACGGCTTTAACTTCAAGTCGTCTTTAATGAAGCTCAAGAAAATCCATCCAATTCTCATGAAATGTTTGACGACACTTCATCTACGTTTCTAACCTCCCCAGTAAATGAAACTGTAAAAAGGTTATCCTTGTTAGACGACGACGATTTACTCCCGAACAGTTCAGCACGGTTTCAACTTAAAGTCGTCTTTATTGAAGCTCAAGAAAATCCATCCAATTCTCAAGAAATGTTTGACGACACTCTATCTACGTTTCTAACCTCCCCAGTAAATGAAACTGTAAAAAGGTTATCCTTGTTAGCTATGGAAGTGTTTAATGGTGTTCTTTCCGTTCCAACTCCTTCTAAACAAAATACAAGCTGCATTATATTACAAACCTCTCCAATAGTTCTCCCGTCTGAAACTTCTGTTGTTCTTATTCGACAAGACTCTCCGGTTTCACCCAATCTTCTACAAGATTTAGATATTTTGAACGTTCAGAACCCGGTAACAATGCCCATTGTAACACCAGAGATGGTACAACCTTATCCTAAGGCTGGACCAAGAAAAACAACACGGCGTGGACGACAACCACTAGAATTTTAACTAAAACACCTGCAAAAGGTTTATTTGAATTGGAACCTAATAATACACCGAAAAAAGATAAAAATAGGAAAAAGAATTTAAAAAAGAAAGAAAAAAATAACGCACAACCCTGTAAAGGCATTGGATTCTGAAAAACAGAAAAAGAAACCACAAACAAAAAAGAAGATAGAAACGGACAGGGCTGAAAATAAAATCTTGCAAGACAGTGAGAATGAAACAGACTGCGAGACTGACTCTATACGACCAAAGAAAAGAAAGTTAATGACTAAAAAAACAAATAAAAAAGACCAAAGAAAGCAAAACTCGAAAAAGTTAAGACCACAAAACGATCTAAAAATATTTGCAAAGATTTTACTGAAAGTGATTCTGAAAGTGAAAATGACGTAATTGCGATTCCGTATGCTGATAGTTCCGATGACAATAACTGGGAAGGTGTACCAGAACTTGATAACCGCTGGTATTGTTTTATATGTGCAACTGAAGAAGTGATCGACACGCGAATATGCATATCACGTAAAAGATTATGTTCATGAGATTTGTGTGGGATTAACCAGTAAAGATACTGAAGCTTTCACATGTCCTGAATGCGAAAGATAGTTTTATCTTTATTGATCAATTTTGATCATATATTTAGAGATTAAGACAAATTAATATTTTTCATTGTGATTTTGCATGTGCCTTATTCAATTAAGACTGATTACAGATCTTACTTCGTTTTTGAGACTAGTTAGTATATAAGTCTATGCGTCTTGATCAATTTGATCATAGATTTCCATTACCTATGTTTCATTGTGATTTTGCATGTTCCTTATTCAGTTAAGACTGAAAAAAAACTTGTTGATCTCTTTTGTACTGATTATTATATGAATAATGTTTATATGTGTTTTGGTTAAATGTTTATTATTGATGTTCGTTTGTTTTGTTTGATAACAGTCGCTAAGTATCTTAACTTTTGATAGAGATTATATATATTAAACCTTTTTGTCTTTTTAAGAGGATTTTCATTATTATTGTTCTTACAAAAAAAGTGTGGTCAAGTCTCTCGCCTATGGTCATATATCCCCACCCCCTATGGTTAACTATCCCATAAGGTAGGGATACTTGAACCACTTTCCACTTTAAAGAAAAAGTTAAATTAAGCTAAAATTATTAAACTTTTCAAAACCTTGTTAATGGTAAAATGTGACTATTTCCATGAGCTATCGATTCATCAATGAATAAAAGTGCATTATTGTAATAGATATAAAAATAAGAGACTTAATTTAAAAGAGGATTCAAGTATCCGGACTCCCCCTACTTGCACTGCTTGACATTCAAAGGTAAATCGCGGAAAAAATTAAAGAGTTATTATGCTGCTAATTTAGGGAGATGTTGGGTACATTTTAAAATTTAGGAGGCATCGATTTTTAAAATGAGTGGACTAAAGATTTCTTATTATATAGATATGACTACATAGTGGCCGAAAACCAAAAGGGGCCGGTAAACCGGCTAAGTTACCCTAGTCGAAAGTTTTATGAAGTAAGGCCAATGCTGCACGCAAGATCCATATTGTAATCCGTCAATATATACTGACGGATCACGATAATTATTGACGTGTAGTGTAGTGTATTGACGGATCACAATATTTATCGCTGGATTTCTGTAAATCTGATCCTGATCCCAGATTCTAGATCGTGATATTTATCTTGCGTGTAGTGTAGTGTCGCGCGTCAATATTTATCGTGTCAGTCAGGGTTGTCAGATATGAGATAACTCAATTCGCCAAATTTTTCCTACCGAGTAGCGTAAATAGCCTAATTTTTTTTTTGACAAGTAGCCTAATTCACCTAATATTTTGAGCTAAGTAGTAAGGCATTAAGCCCAGATGATATAGAAGACACGTAAAAAAAAGACAATGTAAAGCAAAAAGCATTTTTTATTAAATTAACGTAGGTAGGTATTTACTTTACCTTTACATTGGTATTTTTTCATTTTGTTAGAAAAAAATAAAGTAACTACATGGTTAGCATAAAAAAAGTATTTATATTTGTGCTTAAAACGTATCTTTTGTTGCTCTTTGCGACATTTAACAAATATTTGTCTTTTACGGAAATAGTTTTACGTAAACAGAGTATTTTAGCGTACTTTATTGGTGTCGTAGATTACAAAGTACCCCTAGGTACATGAAAAAGAGGACAATACGCTATATTAGAGTACGGGTGGCAACCCTAATCACGTCTACGTCGTAGAATTTGACGCGATCCGTATTGATGGTGTAGGGTGTGCTGTGATCCAGCCCAAGATCCATCAATAAATATCGTGATAAATATCACAATATTTATTGACGTGTAGCATTCGCCTAAGGCACGCGTTTCCAGGCATTAGTTGTTTCATTTAAAGCCTCGGTGTCCAACCTTTTAGTATGTTTAAGTAATAATTATTGTCGCTTTATATTATAATGTAAGTCAAGTTACCTTGTGACCAGGGAATCTGTATTGTTATTAGGATATTATGTAGCAATGGATAAATTCATATTTAATATGAAAATAAAATACAAACAGATTTGTAAAAACGTGTTGTTATACTTTTTAGGTGTTCACAAAATACAACTACATTCGGTTATAATATCTGGGACTGTAACAGAAACTTTTTAAAGTCCATCTTTGATACCAGCTGAGGATTAATATTATGCAAACGCTCATAATTTCAACTAAACACAAACCAATATACTTAGGACTTACCCAAATAGCAGGTGAAATGTATCATAAAATTTATAAACAAAAACATTCTTCTGAAAAACGATCTTCTTAGGTCATAGCACGGGTAATAACTCTCATATTCTTTACGCCCACCTCGCCCGCGAATTCCTCGCGATAGAAAATAACAATTTCAGTAATACCCACCTACTAAAATTTTATTATCAATTCCGAATTTATGCGCACTGCTCGGGCGTACGCAGGGTAATGAAATAAGTCATTTAAATTGGAATAGAGATTTCAATGGTGGAACATTAGGCTTGGGGGGGTAAGCGTGGTAATATTGGATTATATCACTGATTTATGCAAAATCTTTATCGGAGACCGGCACCTGGAATTGGATTTTCGTATCGTCACATTACTTTAGTCAAAATGGCCGGAACGCGGATAGATTTTTCCGAACCCCTCACGTTTATTGCAGATGTTTCTGCGGTTCCGAGATTTACGATTGAATTTGTTTTCGTATTATGAGAAATGTAATGTGCTGCGTTTGATTGGAATATAGCAGGGGTTCGATGGCTGAAGGTTTCGCCACCTCGTGTGTAGTTCTCATTTGTTTACGTATGTTATTGCTATTTGTTTACGTATGTTATTGCTTGAACGATCAACCTATGTAAAGCTTTTACAATCCTATTTTATTTCTATGGTATACGACACATCCAATACTGTTGACAGTAGTGTACAGCTACAGTTGACAGTTTTACCGCCTCTGTGGTCTAGTGGCTAAGCTACCTGTTTCAGACCCAGAGGTCCCGGGTTCGATTCCCAGCGGGGGGTACATCTTTGTGTGCTCGGTTTGGTTGGTGGTAGGGCTGTTAAGTCCGCCTGGCTAGCTACCACCATCTTATCTAAGCCTGTCGCCATAAAAACGATGTTTATAGCATCGTTGTGTTCCGGCAGTTCGAGATAAGATAGCCAGTTCCTCAGTAGTTGAGGATTCCGGGTGAAGCGCGCTTCCACCTTCGACCTTATCGTCACTTACCATCAGGTGAGATGAAGGCCAAGCGCTTACCCGTTGCCAATAAAAAAAAAATAAAAAAAAAGTATCTTTTTTTATAATATTTAGGTTTGCTCTTGACCTCAATCTGAGCCGAAAGGTCAGGAGAAATTGTAAATAGAGTGGGCCTACGAGAAAATTTTGCATCTTGTGTTATTATACGAAACCGAGGTCCGCACTTCTCGATGACAGAATTTCATGCATTGTAATGTTTTTATTCTTATATTAATTTTAGCTACGTTACCCACCGCTGGGCAAAGATCTCTCACAAGACCTGATTTTAAGATTTGAAATATAGGAACATTTCCAGAATCAACGTTCAATGAGACATGATGTGGACACGATTGTGTGGTTTTATTATAACAGAATTAGGGTTCGTAGAGATCTACTCCTCGAATATCAGCGTAACGCCTGTTAACTTACTTTTTCGAGGCAGACGAGCAGGCGGGTCACCTGATGGAGAGCAATCACCGCCGCCCATGGACACCCGCAAAACCAGAGGAGCCGCAGATGCGTTGCCGACCTTTAAGAAAGGAGTAGGGTTAACGAACTGTATACTATAGATTTTGTAATTTATGAATTTTCAACAGCTGTCGATTATACTTATCTCCTTACTACAATACATTTTATAAAGTTTAAGATGAGTGAGTACGTATTTTCAACAAAATCCGGAAATCCCGTCTCGAAATAATGGCAATTAATTTGAGTGCATTCGCCTCTTTTTAATTCACTTTAAACGTCTAATAGCTATTATGCCTTACATTTTAGAGCGTACCGTAAAGAGGACTCCTTCGTCTTATTGCATAATTAACAAAGCAGCAAGATGCACTTTTCCTAAATCAAGACAATGTCGATGTTACTGCGATCACGAGGGTCTTGCACACTCCAAACTGAGTCTTATGCCAAAAGCACAGCATATAATATGGCGCATGCGGCTCTACACCGCAGTATTAATCAGGCAGCCCACATTGAACCCTACTCCAAAGGAATTAAAGACCGAACTTCTATTGGATCGAGTTGCGGTGGAATGCTGTGGTATTTGTGAGAGATAGACCGGGGGCAGGTATTCGAATTAACGATAGATTCGAATAGCCCTAGGACACCGCAGTGTTGCAATGATAAGAGCCCTCGTGAGCCTTTGATAATGTTCAAGTGCTTTGTGGTGCTTTGCCTCGAATATATTGTCTTTGGATTGTTCGGATAGTTCAAACTGTTACTTTGTTCTCTTCCTTTGCACATTGTATGGGTAATGGCTTACCGTATTGATTACGCGTGACGTAGCTTTTGGCGTGATGTGGTCATAAAATCAATTAATATACTTAGTAGCCAATGTAACTCTGATTCTGACTAGATGCCCATAGCAGAGTAGCTACTACCTTCTGCCCTCAATCTTTTGCCAAAATTACAACGTTGTATTAACGTTGTTGTTGTATTACGACAGTAAATCGGTACTGTGGGTCAGGATTTCGGGTAGTGTGTTTTCATCTTCAGTCTTATCGTCACAATTCGTCAGATGGAATAAAGACCCCCGATCTAGGGTAAAAGTAGACGGGAAAGTAGACTTCATTAGGGAGAAGAATTTTATAAGTAGGGTTTTCAGTAATAGGGAAATATAATATTATCTTTATTAGGTTATACAGGGGCAGATAAATTATGGCAGACCACAGAGGGGGTACAATTGCTTAAGTTAAAATAATAATAATAAAGGTTTCAATACCATCATGCCGCTTTTGCAAAAAGAGATTTGCTGACTAGCAGATAGTAAAATAACGAACAAATATCTCATCTTGAGAACTAAAAAAAAAATAAACAGAGATGTATAAACTATACGACTTAAATGGTTCATCTTCAACACTCATTTCAGTAATAGTATAAAAAGAATCGCTTAAATGTCTAAATGCTGCGATAATTAAGAAGTCAATTTTGGCTTGACTCTTACTTGGCTCTTAGAGTTAATGTACTGGAATCTTAGTACCATTATATCAAATTAAGACTGTATAACGATAAGAAATGGGAAAACTTTGTACATAAATTATACGCTTGTTTATATGATATAAATGGTAATCATTTAACACTTGGAAGTTTATTCACAAATTCGTGACGGTTGCTACAATGTACTTTTTAATTTCGTCTATTCAAATATTGATATCGTTGACCATTTATTTTGTGTTTGCTTATTTGCGTCGCCTCAGTGGTTAAGTGGTAGGACCTCGGTCTGATACCCACAGCCAGAGGTCCTGGGATTGATTCCTAAGTCGGGAAAAGTGCGATTCGGATTTTTCGACCTGTGTGATCGATCAAGTCAATACCTATCGCTTGTTGTGATGACTTGTTTTTTATGATGGAAGGCTATGCTGAACTTTCACTTTTATTTACGTCTTGTTTGCATAACCTTATTGTTTTATAAGTTTTAATAATTATGTTGTCTTATTTCTTTTTTTCATGTATTCCTAAGAGGAGCTCATACAAACTACACTTTCCTGTGTTATGATTAAAAGCGTATTACAAACTTGTGCAATTGAAAAATAAAGCTGTAAAAAGTATTCCATCAAATTACACTTTCCTTTTGCGATATTTCTACTCACTAGGTAACACGAACTGTAGTGCAGCCCTACCATTATTTTACTCACATGTTTCTCGCTAGTGACGACGCAATGTTTTACACTTAAGGCGCTTGGTTAACGATTTTGCCGTTAAGCAACTTTCGCATTGCCGGGTCACCGGTTTGATGGCCATTTTAAAAACATCCTGCGTTCTTCGGAAGGCCTTTTGGTCCTGGTTGTTGTCGCAATATGCCAGTCGTTAAACCTTCCAACTCGCATTGACGTGGTGGGTTATTGCCCAATCTCCCTATGCGCTGTTTTTTTAATGTTTAATGGAGCGCACGATTTGTGCTTTAGCCAAGGCAATATGCGCTGTTTGTTGTCCATGTGGAAAGGTCTGTGCCCAGTGGGACGTTTATATGCTGATGATATGATTGTGATATTTAAATCAAACAGTGTCGCGTAGCGGTGAAAGAAACTACCATACCACCCCCTCTCTTCCTTTGGGTATCGTAAAAGGCGACTAACGATCTTGGGACTGCACATATACATCCAGAAGTATAGACCGGCGATGGGCTTACCAAATGTCACGCTGAGCGCATGTGCAGTCGCTATTTGGTGAAAAGTGAACTATGGCAGAGAACTGTTTTTGCGGTCCTCATTGCCTAGTCTCTGACTAACCCTTCGGGGATAATCGTCGTGATTATATGTATGTACTTATGTAGATTCATTTGCGGTATACACTGAGGTTTTGAATTCGATTGATTCACATCATGGAGAACTAGAAACTATTGTGCTTCGTTTGCTTGGAACAAGGTTTAAATTTTCTTGGCCTATCTTACTAAGTTTGTTGCCGTTACAATGCTATAGCATGATGTGTCTCGGTGATTACCTAATTGAGGTAGTTCCTTAGTTGAGAATTCCGGCTGAAGTGCGCTTTCCCTGGCCTTATCATGATGCTTTACTATCAAATGAAGACCACAAGTTGCTCCGTAAAAAAAATTAAAAAAACTCTCTACCTCTTGAGTGATGTTGCTATCTATTCTGTCAAAGTTGACTCACGGTAGAGCTGCAGTCTTAGAGTATGTAATATGTGCTTTTTCAAGAAGGTTTTTATCAGGAATGCATCATCATCATCAGCCTATTAACGTCCCACTGCTGGGCACAGGCCTCCCACGTGGACAATAGCACGTCAGCACGTGGGGATATTGGGCAATAACCCACCACGCTGCCCCAATGCGGGTTGGTGGGTTTTAACGACTGACATCTTACGACAACAACCGGGACCAACGGCTTAACGTGCCTTCCGAAGCACGGAGGAGCTCGAGATGTTTTTTTAATTTGGTCACCCATCCAGCGACCCGGCATTGCGAAAGTGACTTAGCGAGCAAGATCGCAAGGCGAACGCGCTGCGCCATCGAACTCAAAAAATACAAAAAAATAGTCGCAAAAAATGTTAACGATGTCCTCGCTAGCGAGCAAAGTCAAAGTAGATTCTTAGTAGGGCTTTTGTACCATGCGGACCGGACGGCGCAAATGTAACAGTTTCCGTGGAACATTACAACTGCATTACATGGAACAGTTTCTGGGACATTACTTCGTTCGTCGACTGTTGCTTGGCGCGCACTCAGTTGGCTATACTCTTTTTGTGTAGAACTGTAATGTTGAAAGCAGCATTCCACTCGCGAGTCATTTGAGTTGAGGCATTCACCTTATCGTCGTACCTTGTTGCGATCAATTTGAATCGTACACTATTGATACTGCTAAGAAGTTCTAAAATCCCTCTATATAAAACTGAATAAAACTATGGTTCTGATTGCAAGTCTCATATAACATGAAAAATCATCTGACTTATGATTTGCTGCTTCAATTATCGAAGACTTAATAAACTCTCACTCTGTCCATTGCAGTAAAACGTTTATTGGCGTGTATAGCTGTGTATCTGACAGACAGATGCAGAGACATAAAATGAAGAATGACGGGTCCCCGAGATGTCCCTGAACCATATAAATATTCCCAGTATTTTGGTAGGGATACCTTTAAAGTTTCGGTAGTTGCCTTTACACCCGCCTTCAGTCACATTGGGCCAGCCTGGTAGGTTTATGGCCCGATCTCTTTCTGTGCTATTATTAATTATTATCCATGAGAGAAGTAATTCTAGCAAAATATCTTTTACAAGCTCTTCATGACGTCGAAACTTAATAAACTCCCGGACACCTGAATACTTGCAATTTCAGTAACTTATTTAACGGCTTGGTTATCAAACAAGATTTAACCAACATTGAAAACTTACTATACGACTATTGTGGATATATAATGTTGATACAATAGAACTCTACTTTGTCTTTAAGAGCCACAGTACTAAGAGATTTATAGTCTATCATATAAAAGTACTAAGTATATTTAACTTTCCAAACTGCAGCGTACTTAACGGATAGCTGTTATGTATGCGACCAAACTTTTCATAAAAAAGTCATCCTAAAAAAGGTGCCATACAATCGTATGCTAATGCCGTACGTTCTCTTTATTTCGTCTTTATCCTTTCCATCGGCCCGCCTTTTACTAGTCAAGTCGTTTTATTTTAGTCTACTGAAATCGGTAAAATATTCAGTAAACAGACGTCGTCGGTCTAAGTATTTATTCGTTGGAAATCGGAGCCGCTAATACTATTTTTTCTTTCGCAGATGACGCTCTCCATGTGTGCGGAAACTAGAAGAACTAAACAGTAACAAACGATGCATCATCAAGACGATTTGTAATTTCGACATGGACAAAAATAAAAAGAAAAACCATGTCAATGGGAAATACAAGAAAAACGGGAAAACAGACAACTACAAAATTGATGACGACATAGCAACGACATGTTGCATTTGCGTCAAAACTAAAAAGAGTAAGAAGAAGACAATCATAGCAGGATGCGTTACAAATCTTGGTATTTTCATCCTACTTCTTGCTTACACTCTACTTGGTGCTTTCATATTCTTAGCTATTGAAGGTAGTGCTGCTAAAATACACCAGAAGACTCTAGCAACTACTTCTTATCAAGCTAATGAGAGCCCAAAAGTTCCAAGTGTCAATTTAAATGGGAGTATCACTCAAGCCAGTGCTGAGTTGAGATCCCAAACGGTGGAAAGCATTTGGGAGATAACAGTGTCGTTGAATATACTGTACAAGGAAAATTGGACGAGGTTAGCTGCTCAGGAGATAGCAAGGTTTCAAGAGAAGCTGGTAGCTCGTGTGGCAGCTGACGTATCGGCCCAATATGGAGGAGCTAGGGCTTTGGAGTCAGCGCCAGCGTTAGTTGTCGACGATTACGAATGGAACTTTGCCAAGGCTTTTCTTTATTCTCTCACTGTTCTGACTACTATAGGTAACCATTATGAATTCACCGTTTATTTTGTAAAGCATTCAAGAATTTTGAAAAACTAGTAGCTAATATTTGTTTTCTTTTTTACAGGATATGGCAGCGTTGCTCCTAGAACAGCACTAGGAAAAGCAGTCACAATTGGATATGCTGTCATAGGCATTCCATTAACACTTCTCTATTTGTCTGTTGTGGGAGCATTGTTATCAAGGCTAGCCAGGAGTGTGTTCAGCAGAGCATTATGCTGTTGCTTATGCACGAAATGTGGATACTGCTGCCTCGACGAAAGGACTATGGCTAGTAAAGAACGGAAGGAAAAAGTAAGAAGACACGATGACTACCGACATCCAACTTTACATCTTCAAGAACCATACTACGTCCGATCGCCGTCAGGTACGATAATATCTGCATCCCAAGCGCACAGTGTCAGCACAAATTCTATTAAAGACAGAAGTACTGGTCTTAGTTTCCTAAGAGATTGTGATTCGATGAGTTGCACTGACACAGATTCGAAAGTCTCATTGCGAGGCTTTTCGATCCTCGCTCCAGTGTCTCTCTGCCTAGCTGCCATATTCACCTACATTTTCTTCGGTGCACTCGTCCTATACCAATTGGAGGGTTGGAGTCCTATCGACGGTGTTTACTTCTGCTTCATGAGTCTCAGCACAATCGGTTTTGGGCATTTAGCTCCTGGGGCCACTCAGAAGAACGGTGCATCGACTGGCACTGTTTGGTTTTGCTCAATTTATATAATGACTGGACTTGCTTTGACCGCGATGTGCTTCAATGTGCTGCATGACGAGATCGTCCATCGTTTAAGACATCACGAAAAGGTTATGAAAGCTAACACTCAAAAGGTACTGACTTCAGAATTCCTTCACCGGTCTTGACGTGATGATAGCGGTAACTTAACGGATGATACAATGATGAATTCAGATGGAGAATCTTTGCCAGAAGTATTGCATCACGTCTCTGGGCCGAGATCTGATGGAGGTGCCGTTCGTCGTTCTGTTTATACGCTTAGAGAAGAACGAGAGCCGGAAAGATTAACGCCTATGTAATAATCCAAATACGCATTTACTCGTACCTCTTATTTAAGTAGAGTTTGGAAATTTCTGTTATCCACAAAAGATATTTATTTTAGAATATTTTTATTATTAATAAAATGATGTTTCTGCTCCCATGTAAGTTACATTTGAAAACTTTTTCTATGTCACCTTAATATGAAGTATTCATACGGGGTAAAATAATTATGGCTGGGATTTCAATTAATATTTGTTATATTGAAAATTACGTTATTTCAGTATTTTAGACAAATAAGGTAGTTTGAGTGATTTTATATAAAACATGGAACTATAAAAAAAAACTAAGAAGTAATGAAATGACTGACCATATTTGTTAATTATTTTAAATAGATAAATAGGTATTCATTATTTAATTAAGCAACCTTTAGCGTATGGTGTTACCTAAAAGGTTTTGAAACCCTCTCTAGTTAACATAACTAAAAAGTTAAAATTAGTGTATTGATATGTACATTTATGTAAAATCGATATTTTATTTGTGTTTTATGAATAGTCCCTAATTTAGGTTTAGTATACTGTAAGTGGATTATGTAATTGATCGACTACAAAGTTTTTAAAAGAGTATAGAATAAACTACTTAACTTAACGTAACGTGTTTCTTCAGTTACTTGGTAAGAAAAAATATTTTTTACCTTAGTAATAATAATATTATGTTTAAATGATGTACCGACATGGACGTTGCATATTAAACAACATAGTCAGGAAAGAGTGCAATAATTATTTGAACTAATAATATGTAGATGACAATCATTTTCGTGATATCCTAATGAACATTTTCCTACTGTACATTGCATTGTAAAATAAATGTAATGATATAAGTTAACAGTAAGCCAAAATAAAATTGTATACAGTGTACAATTCATATTTATCTATGTACGTACTTATATATCATGTATGAAAATTATAAATTATAAAATTAATAGGTTGTTTGACAACCAAATTAGTTGACTTGTATCAGATTGTTTTAATTGAAATCAAATCTTGAGGTGGAAATCACAAAAAAATATATTTTATTTTATTTATTTATTTAAATAAAAAATAACTTAAAATAAATAAATAAAAAAGTATGACGAAAATCCTGGAAGTACCACTTTCCGTAACATAAGTTCAAGTGTCAGCACTGAATTGTGGAAAAAAGAAGCATTTTCATTGGGGTGACTGCATTTTATGATAACAGTCGGGACCAATAGCTTAACGGCTCAATTGTAGTCACCCATTTCCGTAAGTAGTTCAGTATGCGTATTTAATAAAACGAATGAGACTAATACTAGGAATTTGATTTGAACATTCGATCGTCGATGGTTGTTTTCTTTGAACTGATGATGTGATGAACGAATTGAATGTTCGATTTACAGAATAAATAATAAACTTCTTGGCTACTAAAAATTATCAAAAGAAATTATGTGTTCCGGAGTGTGTTGTTAGTGGTTCCTGTAAAGCTTTACAGAAACAACAAAATACTGGCAATTCTGGCAAAGAAGGCTGAACTGGAAATCTTTAAGTACAACACAATATTCCCTGAAGCAACTGCCTAATAACATGATTTCCGTCAAGTTTGATTGACTAGAGGTGATTTTTATAAATTATTGTTAAAGATGTTAGTTCGTACCAAGTGTGAATTGAAACATCTGATTCGTTTGTTTTATAATGGTCTTAACCAATGTAAAGAATGAATCCTAATTATAGAATAATAAACGATTTTAGTTAAAAGATGTCGTGCGTTTTTATTGTTTATACCGAAGTGGCTGGCGCGGTCTGGTAACAATCTTGAAAACTAAGACCTTTTCGCAAAGTTGGATAATATGTGAAATACTGAATGGGTGATCATAATTTTCCTACTTGATTTAATTTGATTCTTACATGGACAGCTCATGGGGATATTAGGCCACGCTGGCCTAATGCGGGTTGGTGGGTTGTAACGTTGGTACCGTGGTTACCACTCTTGAAGGCAAGTCAAGCTGTTGTCGAAAGATGACTGTTAACAACGCGTGGGAATGTTCTTTTGTCCTGGTATTGTGTGCCAGGACTTCCAAACTCGCGCACAGCGAGCGGGGCCTGTAGCGGTCTCTGTGGGACCAGCAGCGAAAAGTCCTGCGGGGAACGTGAGTTTCCCTTTAAGTTGGCAGCTTTGTCCGGTGGTTCTCATTGGAAATATCTCCGGTACTAGTCTGGAGAACTAGTAGCCTCCGGTCCAGCCAGCCGCGTAGGACGTGGGAACTGGCTAGGCGCCCGGACGGGTTCCGAGAAGTGAATGTGCTTACTATTTCGCGACCAAGGTGGACACTTGGGAGTTGACTTTAGAGTCGACGATCCGAGCAGTGGCAACTGCGAGTTGTGCCCTTCGTGCAATCCTATCTGGACAAAAGGCAATGAACTACACGTGTTCACGGGAAAACTCTCCCGAGCCACTAGTGTTATGAGTACCGAATGTAGAGTGCGCTTCGGCGGGCACTGATTTGGCGTCAAGACCTAACGCAGATGGTCTCCTGCGCGAGTATTTTGCTGGCGCAGGGATGTCTGGCACTTCTTGCATAACCTAACGGTTGGTCTCAAGGTGCCAGTACAAATAAAACTTAGTGAATAAGGAGAGGGGATGTTCACAACGTGTACTTATATATCCGTATTTTCTTTTGACTCCAACTACAACCCGCAAAGATCGTCTACAACTGTCCTTAAACCCACTAAACCGCAATCAGCTTTCCACCGGCAATTTGTGCATGTTCGGCAGGGTGGACAAGAAGAATCCTAAGATCTCGCTCAGCGGCATGCATTGGAAGAGACCTATGTGGACGAAGTACCGAAACAGCCTGATTGTGATTAATGTAAAGGTTACGCTGTGAGAAAGTCTGGGCTCAGCAGTGGGACCATTGTGTGACGAGTGGGTTTACATACATAAAATCACGACTATTATCCCCGAAGGGTTAGTCAGAGACTAGGCAATGATGACCGCGAAAGCAGTCCTCTACCATAGTCCACTTTTCACCAAATAACAACTACACAGTGCTCAGCATGACAGGTGATGAGCCCATCGCCACTCTATGCTGTTGGATGTATGTGCGGTCTTTAGTCCGTTGGTCGCCTTTTACGACAGCCAAGGGAAGAGAGGGGGGTGGTAGTATTCTTTCACCGCTACGCGACACGGTTGATGACAGGGGAAATACTACATCTTTTGGCAGTGCGACAAAGAAACGAGTCACCAAATTTGTTTGTACCTACGCGATAGAATATTGGAGACAGTGAATGGGTAACAGTAAACTTCATCTGTACTACTGCTAATCTCAAGTTTTCGGTCATGACCCCAAATTCAAATAGTCGCATGACAATCAGTCAATGATGGTGATATGTGATAATATTGTGTTCTGATAGTTAGATATAAGATAACCAGTTCATTAGTGAGAGCTCTGGGTAAAGTGCGACCACCTCGGCCTGATCGTCTCTGATAATTAGGTAAGATATTAGACATTTCAGAAGAGCAAGACAGGTTAGTTGTCCATAGGTTTAAATTATTACTAATTTTACATTACCGCACTAGTGTGTTACAAGCTACATTACGATGTTGAAATCGGTGTAATAAGAGCCACTTTACGAGCAAATGTGTTATAATAGTACATTATGATGTAAGTGCTGTAATTATCAAAGCGCACGTATGTCATACGACGTTTTATAACATATTTGCGAGGAAAACGCATTTTCTGTAAATGACTGCGTCTTTTTGTTGTTTTTCTAAAGTATAAATCTTTGGTAAGCCAACATGTATTTTTCTTTAGACTTAGATGGTACAAGGCTGTCAATAAAATTTTGTGCTTCACTTATTATTTCCGGTAGTGTAAACTGTAAATTTAGTTCTTCATTAGGTACAGTCACCAGCATTAAGATTTGCTGAATCGTGGACTGTGTGGGTGTGGTCTGTATTTTCCATAGATTCAAATGAGTACTAATTTTACCATAAACTTTAAATAAATATCTTAAAAAAGTTGTTGATTTATGTAAACAGTAATATGTCGAGTTTTTATTCATGATTATTCTACTTATAACTAAAGACTTTTTCGTTTTTGTAGGTTCATTGTCATTTGACTGACAAAAATTAAAAAAAAATCTCTTTTAACTAGTGGCAGAAATGCTATTATCTCTTCGCTCTGGTCGAGATTCTATTTTTTAAACTACATTACCGCACTAGTGTGTAATAAGCAACATTACGATGCTGAAATCGGTGTAATAAGAGCCACATTAATAAAATTTAAAAATTCTCGTAAACGAGAAAATGTGTTATAAAAAGAGCTTACAAGTAGTAAAATAAAAAAAATAATTAAACAACTATTTAAGTTGGCAACTTTTAATTTGAACACAATATTTTTATTATGTTTTTCAACAAAAGCTCGATACCCGAAAAACAATCTCTTAACAGTACTGTGGGGCATAATAAACATTCGTTGTCATTAATTGATAACTAATGTTTATGCCCATTATCAGTACTTGTACATACATATAATCACGACTATTATCCCCGAAGGGTTAGTCACAGAATAAGCAATGAAGACAGCGAAAGCAGTCCTCTACTATAGTCCACTTTTCACCAAACACAGGTGGTGAGCCCATCACCGCTCTACACTGTTGGATGCATGTGCAGTCTTTAGTCCGTTAGTCGCCTTTTACGATACCCAAGGGAAGAGAGGGGGTGGTAGTATTCTTTCACCGCTACACGACAGTTACAGTACTTGTGTGATTGTTTAACCTGTGACAATAATTATCCACACTACGATAATAAAATAATGATTGTTCACAATTTGCTATCGAAGTCACCATTGCTTATATTGACACCGGAAGTTCTAAGTTCTTGAATGGCTTTATAAATAAAATACAGCCTATAAATTGTTCCACTGCTGGAAAACGGTATCCAGTTTTATCCATTATCTATCATCATAATAAACTAGTAGTAATACATAGTATACTTTAGATTAACTTCAGTAAACCATTATCGTCACCATTGATGCCACGGAGCAAAACTTAATCAGCGCGCGAGCCAAACGGGTTAGAAAAAAGATTTTTTTTTCTCAGATTTAAATATAAAATTGTCAAATGAGGCCAGTTACTCTTGGATAACTAAAACATATATCTTCTTGTAGTGGCCGTTTAATAACAGGCTCTCCTGTTTTGTCAACCGATGAATGAATACATAATAATTGTTTATTTCGAACACACAGGTGCAGATAGAATTCATATGTACCTACTTAAATTAAATACTTTAAGAAAATTGTCCTAAAATGAATTTTAAAGATTAAAATTCGGGAAACTCCAAAATGGTATGTACAAATAGACTACATTTTAACCAATTCCAACAGTACAAGTTAGCTTCGCTCACACAGTCGCAATAATCCGGGGGATTATTAACCGGGGTAGAAAAGAGTTGAGTTTTTTCCCGTGCAACCCGATTGCATCCGGTCCGGTCGTGTTCCGCGTACGGATAAGCCGGAGAATCGGAATGTGTTGTCCAAATTAGGATTTCCCGGATAAGGTGGCAGAACAATGTAGGTAAAGAGAATATTTTGGTGTAACATCACATTTTAGTACCTGCATGCTAATGTTTGTATGTTGGTTTTAAACTCTTGAGCACCGTAACACCAGACACAATTGAAAATCAATTGTTTCGCGACCGCTGGCGGTCTTATGATCCTTGGCCTATTAAGCACATATCTAAGTAAGAGAAAATAGTATATTTCATTACGATTGCGGAAAGCCTGTCATTGCAAAGAGTTCCGACAAATGTCTACCCGAGCCGAGGTGCAGCCGAAGTTGAGGGTTGACAGTCGGAACAAGTTGCAATGACGGTTCCGCACGTGTACTGAACAACTATTTTTAATATAGTTGCGAAAAATGAAGCAATATGATAAAGAATATTTTTGAAAAATGGCGCCAAACGTAAAATAATTTATGCAGAGATTTTTCTTGTTTTCTTCACCTATTCTGGGTAGGCAAAAGGAACTATGCCCATACAGCCAAGTCTTCAGTAGAATTTTTTTATTGAATAAATGAAATTTAATGAGATGAAATGAAATGAAACCTAATCTAACTCATTGAATTAAATCTGATATTGAAACAAATTAGTAGCTTCTTTTTAGGAATATTTGCATGAATCATAAAAACTTTTTTTAGTAAAAACTTCGTGGGTTGTTTTTTTCTTTTTATTAGACATTATTTTGACAGTTGGGAAAGAGAACGCATGAGTTCGGAAAAGGTAAAGAAAAAGCTCGAGTATGTAATAGCCCACATCCCGAACGCTATACGTCCCTGCAATACGCCACTTTTTGAGCAACTAGTTTTTGGCTAAGAACAGAGAGCAGTGGCGTCGTCTCTTGTCAAAGGCCAAGATCAACTTCGGATCACTGAGCCAGCGGAGTTTAGTTAGCATTCTACCCAAACCACTATTCTGATTGCAGTCAATTATTGAGAAGGTTGGTAACAAACTCGACCGTTACTATCACTTTAAAAAAATACAAATTATGTGTAAATGTAGGTTTACAAACAGTTAAAATTGTGATACTATTTTTTATTAACTTTGTTTTACTTTTTTGACACGAACCCGCAAAGGGGTCAAAACGACAGAAATGAAAAACATGTTAGTAAAATAAGGTAAGTACACGAAGTAAAATTATGAACATGAGGTAAAACTAGGTCAATATCTACCTACATGAGTATAATAAATATCCGTATAAAAAACTGCAGCACAGTCATGTCAGTGTGCAATAGTACAACGCTCGCGTAAGCTTTAGCAAAACAATAATGTCAGTAGACACTGTTTGCAATCAGGAGCACAACGAAACAGTACAGAAACGAAATTCCGGGCCGGCGCCATTAAATAAAAGCAATTAGTAGGCGTTTTCCGATTTATCGGTAGACTGTGGAGAGTGGCATTAAACAGAAACAAATTGAAGCCTCTATACAGAGTGTTTGGGGTGACAGAGCGGCGAAGCTCGGGACTATGTAGACGAGAATTCGTCATCAGCCTATAAACGTCCAACAGCAGGGCATATAGGCCTTCCCACATGGGGAGATTAGGCCAATCTATGGATTGATTGATAAATAAAATATAATTGTAATAAAATTTAAATAAAATAAAAATTTAAAGAAAAGGACGAAATAACTTAATTTAGAAACTTGTATGTGACTTGGCTATAGTCAGTTAAAAGCTTCTTCATGGGATCGCAAGAAATTTTGTCAGCTGACCTCCAAACTTCATTATGAAGATGGCACCCAATGATGATTCCTTAACTTCATTCTTCTTCTTAGTCGGACACTCTTGGCAGAGTGGTCGTGACTGCCGATGGACAGGGTTGCGGCTCGCCGTCACCACTCGCTCCCAGGGCCGCCGCATGTTGCGCGATATCTCTCCACCTTTGTCGACTTTCCGCGTTGCGAGTACACTGTACCGCGGCCGACTGCGTAGCATTCCTGATAAGGTCTATCCAACGAGTCGGGGACCTGCCGCGTGGTCTCTTCCCTTCTGTATGGCCTTGTACTACAAGTCTCTCCATCAAATCTTCTTTTCTGGAGATATGCCCAAAGAACTTCAGTATTGGTAGTTGCACAATCGACGATAGCCTATCTCGTATTTGAAGTTCCTTGAGGATGGATAAATTGGTGGTATTGGAACGCCGTCCAGGGTATTTTAAGCAGACTTCTCCAACACCACATCTCCAGTGCATCGAAACATGCATTGACTTCATAAGTTATATAATATGAACCAATCGCCGCTCTGTCTTCTAATGTATGTGCACTCTTTAGTCCGTCGCCTTTTACGACACCCAAAGCCGCTACGTGACACGGCATTTCTTTTATTAAGAGGCCTATTACATTTCGAATGTGATTTTTGCGTAAAATGCCCATTTTCGCTTTTTGTAGTAATTTTACAGTTGTATTTATCGTTTTTATCGAAAAAGGATAATAAATTTGTGCATAATATTACAAATCCCCATTCTGTGAGCATATGTTGAATTCGAACGGCCGGCGCATCGCATTTTGTAGTAATTTTGCAGTTGTATTTATCGTTTTTATCAAAATAGGATAATAAATTAATTATAAAATCTTCATTCCTCATGAATTAACAATTACTCTGGTATAAATTTTGCTCAATAATATTATCGTAGATAGTAGATATTCACAGTTGACTTATAGCGATTTTCTAAGTTATTTGGTTTAGAATAAGATTTTTTTCCTATTTAAAATCAATAATATCTAAAAATTCCGAGGCCGCTACGCACTATTTGACTACATAAGAGATAACATTATAATTTTTTTATTTCACTTGTTTAGAACAGTAGTTCAATCGATGAGCTCAAAAAAGTGCCTTCGCGCACTTTATGAAAATCTTTCTCTGCAATTTTTGGTTTAATTAAAAAGTTAAGCAAAATTTACAAAAAGCGAGGCCGCTACGCACTATTCCAATAGCTATTCTACACTATTCAATAAGTCATAATTGTTAATGTATTTTTGTTTCTGAGATCTATAACGCCAAATGTGGCCATTTTACGCAAAAATCACAGTCGAGATGTGATAGGCCTCTTAAGAGTAAAATTAATGTAATAAAAACAAAATAGTAACAGGCGCTATCACTTTTTTGTCAGACCGTACCCAAAACGAAGGGTTTTTCTTTATAATTTCGATGTGGGCTGAGTAAGGAATTAATACTTGTGGGATGAGTAAGGAATAGAAATGGGATGAGTAAGAAAAAATTTATTAGTGGGATGAGTTCATGTGGTATGAATACCTACGGAACAACCCATATTGTCGTGCACAAACTTATCTGACCCGGTGGCCAAAACTGGAACTAAAATATAATTCTATAAAAATGTGTAGCAAATAAATATTTTGACGGAGGAGGAGTGCCTAGTGCAATGTCATTATCCCTACAAACTGCGGAAATTATATTTAAAATTTAACAGCAACGACGCCGTCACTGGGTCAGCTAAGTTTGTGGCACTGTACTTATATTTATATAAACACACTTTCTGTTCCAATAAAATATTTAATTGTATCTTCATATAGGTGGACAACCCTGAACTGAGCAGTGGGACATAGTGGTATGGTTATTTTTTTGTTTTCTTTTCTTGGTTTTGATTTTTGGCACCTTGGTGAATGATTAAATGCTGAGCCTGGGTTTGTGCTTAACTTGCATTTTGTCAAAGAAAGCGTGGTGATAAAGCCAATAGCCCAGCCCACCCATTTATTGTAGCCAAGACTTGATCTCTTCGATACAGGACTTCGCGCATTTAGGAGCCAGTTTAATTAAAGGTTATACTTAACTTCATTTTTTTATAGCTAAACGCCCGCTATTTTGATTAAACTGCGCGGGCTTCGCCTACTTTTAATATTCTAAAAGTTCCGGGTAGTCGGCAACGGTGTGTTCATAATAATGGTCTCGTCTGCACAACGCCGACCGGAGACCGGACTTTGATCATTACGGACGCACTAAAATTTCACGTCGAAAATATTTGAGAGCCCTCGCTCGCCGCGCGCAAATTGAAAATTTATAGAGATACAATATTTTTTTCTTTTACTTAATTTTTCTTCTTTCCTTTTTGTTTTTGATATGATTTATTCCGCCTTTTGACAATGGAACGTTGCGGTGTTGCATTCGCCGAGTATAAAGGAATTATTTTATGAAAGTATTGCCGGGATTGTGGCAAGTACTTCAATTCATTAATTGTTTAAGGAATACGGCCCTCGATCAATTTGATCGAAGAATACAGTACATTTTTATTAAAAGTCATTTATAGTGAGCAAAATATTAACTGAAAGCATAAGCACGTTATTAAATTTTTCAGTCTTTCCTTTTTTGTTATTATTTTTTTCCGCCTTTTGATAATGGAAACGGGGTGGTGGCTTTCGTTGCTTTGGCTGAGTGTGAATGTTGTTTTGAATTTTATTTAAAACTCATAAGAACATAGTTCGCTTATAATGAGCTTACAAATTAAACTTAATTAACTATAGTCCAGCATTACGCATTATTCTACTTTACAAAACATTTTTATACACATATTCTTTCAATTAAATTTTTTCAAAACGTAAAATGAATTGCACTCCTTCACGTCATTGGGTAAGTCGTTTTAAAATTGTGCTCCCTCAAACATTAAGTTTTTTTTTATTATTGAACTTTTTCATTTTCAATGCTATATAGGTAGATAAAAGATAAAATGTTTACTAGAAAAAAACCGCCGGCTTGCAGCGTATCAACTACTAGAAAAAATTCAACGAGTCTTCTGGGGTCTCGGCTCGGTAGCTTAGCGGTTTGAGCAGTGGACCAGCAATCCAAAGGTCACGGGTTCGAATCCCGTTCGAGCTTTCCTGAGACTGGTTATTTTTTTTCTAGTTAACATTTTATCCTATTAAGTTTTTTCTACCATGGTTTGTTCTAGGTACTGACACACTTTTATCTTGTTGGTGTTCCTTAATTGATGTTTAAAATTCCATTTTGTAAATAAAATTGTTGAATGTAATTGGTTTGTTAAAATTTTTCTTATCAAAATGCATGTTGTGTATGTGTATTGTTGTGGCATTACATAAATTTCAATCATTGTTTTAGGAATACAGCACATTTTAATTAAACGTCATTTATTGTGAGGAAAACGATCAACTTAGAAGCATTTATGTAAGCTTAAAAATGTGAATAAATGTTATTAAATCTGTTGAAATACTATAACATCATTCAGTTATAGTATTTCTGTTTCCATATCCTTATGGGGGGGGGGGGGGGGGGTTCTGCACGAAATTGTGTTTGAATTGTGTTATGTAAGTGAGCCTGATCATTGCACGGTCACATTGCACGGTCACATCACAAGGTCATAGCCTTGTTGAAATTTGAAACAAATTCTTTAAACAATAACAAACAAAACATAAATCTATTGACTCCTAAAACATATTTTTTTGACAACTCTCTTAATTTTACGCCTGAAACAATAATTCTTACATGAAAATTTGAATTAAAAAGGCGCAGGCCCTTCTTAAAAAATTAAATTTTAATTTTTAACACAAGCTCGTGATGTTTTTGTACATTTCGCAGAATAAAAACATTGCTCTAATTAAATTACTTGGACTGAAACTTCAAAGCAGAATTGTTCTAATTATAAACATCAATATGATTGATTTTGCTTTGAAGTTTATTAAGAGACTTATGCCAGTTTTAGCGATCGCGCGGCATTTAGCAACATAAGCTTAAGATTGCTGATTGCCACTTCAATAGAATATTTTAGACAAGTTTAGAGTAGTAACACAACTATGTTAAGTAACATCGTCATGCTACTTAACATAGTCCATAAAAAGCTAAAGTTCATAAACACAGACTGCGATTAAACCTTGCATCAACGGCCGTCCGGTGCATGGAGGGGCTCGAGATATTTTCATCCTATCCGGCGATGTGGCTTATATGGAATAGAAATGGTTATTTTAGTTTTATTTTGTCAAAACAGAAAGGAAAAAGAAAACAGCACAGTCGGCTTCTATCAACTTCTGTTCTTTCGACGCAATAAACGCTGTCTATCTATCTAAAATATAAATAAATAAGAGTAAAAAATACTCCCGACCACGACATACGCATGTGAAACGTGGACTCTCACCGCCACGTAAGTTCGGAGACTCAAAGTCGCCCAGAGAAAGATGGAACGCAGTATGCTGGGATTAACCATGCGCGACAGAGTAAGGAATGATAGTATAAGACACCGCACAAAAGTGATCGATATCGGGAACCGAGTTGCAAGGATGAAGTGGGCTTGGGCCGGTCATCTCTGTCGCCGTGATGATGAGAGATGGAGCAACTGCGTTCTATTCTGGAGACCAAGAACGGGGAAGCGGAGCATCGGCAGACCTCCAGCTCGTTGGTCCGATGACATCAAGGCGGTCGCAGGGCCGATCTGGACCAGATTCACTGGCGACCGGGCTGGTTGGAGGAGGACTGGAGAGGCGTACGTGGACGATGATACGCTGAAGAAGAAGAAGAAGAATAAAATACAACTTAGAACAGCCTCTGTGGTCTATTGGCTAAGTCACCGATCTTGGACCCGGAGGTCCCGGGTTCGATTCCCAGGGGGGGTTACATCTTTGTGTTTTTAGCTTACTTGGTTCCTGGCTAGCTACTACCATCTTATCTTAAGTTTGGCGCCATAATAATAATATTAATAGCATTGTTGTGTTTCGACAGTTTAGATATAAAATAGCCAGTTCCTCAGTGGTTGAGGATTCCCGGTGAAGCGCGCCACCGTCAGCCGAATCGTCACATACTCACAGGTTAGATGAAGGCCAAATGCTTACACGTATCAGATAAAAAAAAAGCTGCATCGTCCTCCTCTTCGCGTCGTTCTCCTCATTGCTGAGGGTCGTGATTCCTCCATGGAATCACCTTCTCTCTGACATTGTTTTGCCATCTGCTTCTGTTTTTGGCTTCATGTCGTGCGCTGTGAAATTCGGTGATTGTGGATGCGCGGATTTGAATAGTTCTCACCTAATGGGACTGCGGCCTTGAGAACGTTTGCCGTCAACCTTGCCAGTGATTATTAATTGTTTAAGGTTGTGCCCTTCCTTCCTAGCTTTAAGGCCAAAAAACTCCAGAATTCTACGGAGACAGATGGTAGACAATTTGGTCTTTATGTTGAGCTCTCGTAAAATTGACGCGTTGGTGCGGAAGGCAGTCAAGGGAATTTGAAGCATTTTTTTCCAGCACCATATTTCGAAGGCGTCAAACGGTTTCGGCTTTCTTCAAAGTTCATGTCTCCGCTTCGTAACTGAACATGAGAACACCAGTGCTGTAACTAATTTAACTTTGGTCTTTCGTGAGATTATTTAATCCTCCTCCTCAATATATTTACCAAAGAAGAAACGGCCATCGAAATCGCCCAAACAGCCGGATATTACCAGAAACCACCATTTTGTATGCGCGGCAACATTATAAACGCATCGAAATTGTATGTTGAAAAATATTGGAGGGCCCATCGGTCGGTGCAAATTGAAAATGCGGGGCGTTCGGGGGCATTGTTGCTGACATCACGTTGCAATTTTGAAGTCGGCCGAAGCCGGAACCGTTTGGTAGGTGCTAACAGGGAGTGGGCCCTACCATTGACCTGCTACTCACGCAAAGTCGCAAACTACTTATAGTTTTATACGGACGGTCGGGGTCACCGTCACTTTACCACTTTGCAGCGATTTTCGTATGAAGCGCACCGACCGCCCGGGTACGTGCCCCTACCAAATAGACGACGCGGTGTGTAAGGGATTTTGACCTTTAGACTGGTAAACCGACGAAGTCCGCCATTGTACATATATTATAATCACGACTATTATCCCCGAAGGGTTAGTCAGAGACTAGGCAACGATGACAGCAAAAACAGTCCTCTACCATAGTCCACTTTTCACCAAATAGCGACTGTTTAAGTGCAGAGAAAGCCCATCAGCCCATTAGTCGTCTTTTACGACACCCAAGAGAAGAGAGAGGGTGGTGGTATTTTTTCACCGCTACGCGACATGTTTATTTGTATTATGCGTTAGTAGTTACTTAGTATTATGCAAACATATTATATAAACGGTATTTAAGGCAAAATTACTTAGAAAAGGCATACCACGCAAACCTTTTATACCCGACGTTTCGAACTTCAGCCCGTGATCATGGCCGGTGCAACTCGGTCGAAACGTCGGGTATAAGAGGTATGCGTGCGATGCTTTTACTAATATTTGCTTTAAATCCCATTTATATAATTATGTATGTGTACTCAATGGAACGCGAAAGTTTAAAAGTGTATACTTAGGCCGGTTTTTTTTGATCCGTAGTTAAATATATATAATTGGTTATTTCCATATTATTTTTTAAATATATAATTAAAAAATAGTAAATAATTTTAACTAATAGTTATAAAATAGGAAAGAACACTATATAGTGAAAAAATAGAATGGAAATAACTAATGGTTGTATTTAACTACTTACGGATCAAAAAACCGGCTCTTAGGATTATGTTTCTAAGGTACATATATAATTACCTAGCTACTGTGTGGCGTCGGCATTATAAATAGAAAACTACCAACGTATCTCGTTTCTCGGATGTCGTTAAAAGGTGATTAACGGACTGAAGAGACTGACTTGATGAAGCAATGTTGACTAAAAAACATAAAGCATCAAGCACTGACAAATTTCGACGGGTGAAAACCAGACCTCGGTAGCAAAGTGGTTAAGGCAGCCGCCCGGAATGCGGAAGGTGTGTGGTTCGATTCCCGCCTGAGCTTGTCGTCTTTTTCCAGTGTTTAAAATTATACTTTAGTATATAAGCGTTAATAAAACGTTAAAATACATATATATTTTTTTTTAAATTCTTTATAGGCAAGTACTTAACCGCGATCTCATCTGATGGTAAGTGATGATGCGGCCTAGAATGTAGCATACTTGCCTAGATAATGCCTTTTCACCCGTGCCTTGAAAATGTCCAGGTTGTACGTGTCAGGAAATAGGACGGGAATTCCATTCCTTAGCTGTCTGCATTAAAAATGATGACGCGAAGCGCTTTGTGCGTATAGGTGGTATGTTGACAGTGTACGAAGAGATCTCAGTCCACGTTTCGTTCCCCGGAGATAGAAAGGAGAAGGTGGAATTAGCTCGTGTAGTTCCTGTGCACACTCGCCGAAGTGCAATCGATAAAAAACCGTAAGGTTGGCAACCTTGCGTCGATGTTCAAGACTCTGCAACTTGGGTTCGACGAGTTTAGAGTCGCTAATGACCCTCTTAACACGCTTCTCAATTGAGTCTAAAGCGGTTTACTGATACTTGGCAGATCCATCCTAGAGGTGGCAGCAGTACTCCATACAGGATCGGACTTGTGCTTGGTAAAGCTGAAGCAGCTAGATATAAAAGACATTAGGACTGAAGAGTGTTTGTAGCAGCTTATAGAAGGGAACCAACTATCACGCTGAGCACATGTGTAGTCGTAGTTGTTATTTGGTGGCAGTAGACTCCTTTTGCATGCATGCATTTTTATTACATTTCGTACGTTTTCCAAATTTAGTTATGTATCGAAACTTAATCCACCAAAGAAGTGAGTTTCTCATAACAAGTATTGAAACTGGCGATAAAAACCATAAACAATTTTAGTCAAGTTTTGTAATCCAAAGTCACTACATTAAAAAAAAACCTTACTAGTCGACTATCGAGTTTCAATAGTAAACATCATGTGGATTTATTGTAAACTGGCTGGCGATTTTCACGGTGGAATAACCGCGAATTGCAACACCAACGTCCTAGTAATAACTTTTTGAGCTGTTGCTATTGCCATTTTTAGCTATCGTCTTCATCATTCGCCATCTTTAGTTGTAATGGACGCGTTTTGTTACGGAACGGGCGCCAATTTGCTCGCTGACATTACCATTGGTGGTTATTGTCGTGGTGGTCGTCTTTTGTTTTGTTTAACTTTGTTCGTATTTCGAATGGGGCATACATTTTGCTATGTGTAAGAAACTTTTTGTGAAGATGACTTGGCTGTATGGGATGGGATGTCCCTTTGCCTTTTCCATCAATTACTAGCGGCCTGCTCGCGACTTTGTCCGCATGAACACCCTGTATCCCGAGTCCCGAGACAAAGTTCCAAAAATTTTTATTTCACACAAACTTTGTCCTGACAATTACAAACACAACAAAAAAATAATCAGCCAAATCGGTCCAGCCTTTCTGAAGTGATGCGCGTACAAATATTTCTGCAATTGAGTTTTATTAACGACCTCCTTGGTCGAGTGGTTTGTACGCCGGTTTTCATGGTGTCGCTATCTCTGAGGTCCCGGGTTCGATCCCCGGTCGGGTCAATTTAGAAATTATTGTTTTTCTAAATTGTCTCGGGTCTGGGTGTTTTCTATGTATAATAAGTATGTATTTAAGTACTTAAAGTATGTTTATCCGTTGTCTAGTAACCATTTTAACGAGTTTCATAACGAAGCTTCTCTTGGGCTAGATAATTGGTGTGAGTGTAGGGAAGTTTATTATTATTATTATTATTAATTAATATAGATTAACAATTAAAACATATTTTATGAACGTATACGCCAAGCAAATCTATACTTCTTGGCGGGACAGTGGAGCATCACGTCTGCAGTTTTGTTTTATTTTATAAAATTTACGTTTCGTCTAATAGTAATGTGAAATAATAGTGGATGAAATTATTTACCTTTATCTATTCGTCAACATGTTGGTGTATGAGTGTTGGAAAATAAAACAAACAGTGCATTATGACTTTTCAAATTCTCTCAAGATGTCCGTGTGAGTCCTTAGTAAAGTCCTACATCTTTACTGAAAGGGGTTTGTGGGAATATAATTTACCATTAATCATCTCTATCCCCACTCATTATCACCTACCAGTACGTACATTGAGAATATATTTTAATGCTATCCTTTACTTGACACTGGCTGAATGAATGTGCAAACCGCACCAAGCCAATATTTAAAAATAAAAAATAAAAGCTCTGCTTTTCGAAGCGAAATAGCTGATGTTTTGTTAAATTAACACGCATACTAAACGTACATTTTAAGTTATACAATTAGGACATTCTACATCAGCCTATATACGTCCCACAGCTGGGTACAGGCTTTCTTACATGAACAACAGCACATAGGGAGAATGGGCATGTGACAACAGTACCACAGAATAACTTATAAATAAATAATAAATAAATTTTCCTACACTCACACCAATTACCTAGCCCAAGAGAAGCTTCGTTATGAAACTCGTTAAATGGTTACTAAACAACAGATAAATATACTTAAAATACTTAAATGCATACATAGTATTCATAGAAAACACCCAGACCCGAGACAATTTAGAAAAACAATAATTTCTAAATTGATCCGACCGGCGATCGAACCCGGGACCTCAGAGATGGCGACACCATGAAAACTGGTGGGTGTACAAACCACTCGACCAAGGAGGTCGTCAACAATAGAATCGTCAAAAAAGTACTACCCAGTACGCTAGCCCAATGGTGGGTTAACGAAATAAAATACGGATGAAAACCCCGCAAATCGTAAGTGTTGAATTTATTCATTGACATCTATTAAATCCGTAGCAATATGCAAAACATAATCTTAACTTTTAAACATTCATTTATTCAAAGATAAACATCATCCACCTCTTGCAATTTTATTGATGTTACTTTTTCACAGCAACTAAAACCGTTAAAACCGTCAGGGGAAAAGGGATAAAATTTTTCAAAATGCAATTACGAAAGCGTAAAGAAATCTCTAAACTTATGCTGGGTACAGGCTTTCTTACATGAACTACAGCACATAGGGAGAATGGGCATGTGACACCAGTACCACAGAATAACTAATAGTACTACCCAGTGCGCTAGCCCAATGGGGGCTGGTCGGTTAACAAAATAAAATACGGATGAAAACCCGCAAATCGTAAGTGCTGAATTTTTTTTTGAGTCATTGACATCTATTTAATCCGTAGCAATATGCAAAACATAATCTTAACTTTTAAACATTCATTCATCCAAAGATAAACATCATCCACCTCTTGCAATTTTATTGATGTTACTTTTTCACAGCAACTAAAACCGTTGAAACCTTCAGGGGAAAAGCGATTAAATTTTTCAAAATGCAATTACGAAAGCGTAAAGAAATCTCTAAACTTATGTAATTAGGAGCTATGTATTACTTTCTTCTAACGATGTCAATATTTGTGTAGATACTTTTTATCGAACCGTTAATAATATTATCGAGCAGAATACACCGAAAATATCAAAAAGTACTTTAAGTTTTCCGTTACGGTATAGTCATTAATCAATTAATTGTTTATAAGAGAAAAACAAATATCATAAAAGACATAATTTTTTTACTATGGGGCTTGGTACTAAATTCCAAAGTCTTTTAACTTGACGCCAATGTATAAATACTTGAAGAATACATTATTATCAACATATTTACGATAGTATTATTAATTTAAATATCTCTGTTTTTTATATAAATGAAAAACCAACATTGATTTCTACTCGAAAATGGCAACATTATAGTAGGATTGTGACACTTTATGTTATTAAAAATGAAAAAGTGACACTAAAAAGACAAGTTTACGATATTTAAATGAATATTTCCACGATGATTCAGGCAACTTTGACTATAAAAAACAATCGTATTATATGGGGCGGACGTGTGTAACGCACATCACAATGTATAAATGGGAGAAACATATTTATGGATGGGGCATGTCCGTTTCTTTGTTGCGTTACATAGACTTGTGACGGTGTTTCTTGGAGTAAGTCTACCTTTCCTTCATAGCGACACTTTAATGTTGTAGGCTGTCAGGTCACGACAATAGGCTTTTGTCCACTAAGAATAAATTGGGTGGATTGGCGTTTCTATAATGATCATTTATGATTTATAGAAACAAAATATCTAAATAAAATACTTATTAAAAAAATTGGGATTTATAAATTTTTTAAAGAAAAAAAAATCGTCAATAATACGCATTCAGTCATATGACATAAACGCCAATCAAAAGCCGTGACGTCACGCCGAGCCAAATGTCATTATAATTGATGTGACATTTCTATAGAGCAAAGCCTCGAACGAAACAGATGTTTGGTGCAGCGGCGTGACGTCATTCACTCAACATTGCGGTCTACCTCTCAACGAAATGTCAAAAAAATTTGACAGCAGGTGCGATTTGGCGGGAATTTGAATTTGCAGAAAAGGAAAAAAATTATCGAAATCGAAATCGAAATAAATAAATAAATCGAAATCTTTCCTACAATCACACCAATTATCTAGCCCAAGAGAAGCTTCGAAGAAACTCGTTAAATGGTTACTAGACAACGGATAAACATACTTAAAATACTTAAATACATACTTATTATACATAGAAAACACCCAGACCCGAGACAATTTAGAAAAACAATAATTTCTAAATTGACCCGACCGAGGATCTAACCCGGGACCTCAAAGATGGCGACACCATGAAAACCGGTGTACAAACCACTCGACCAAGGAGGCCGTCAAAAAAAAAATCGAATGCAATTCATGTTAAATTTTGCATTCACGATCATTGAGTTATTTAATGTACTATATTTACGATGCATAAAATGTACCACAGAACCGGAATATTCGACCTTGTTCATACTAAAGTAGTCTCTAAGTGTATCCGTTCGTGAGAGTGCATCGGTGTCATCTTTCAAACATAAATTAAAAGAGCACTACCTATCCGAAAACAACAGTAGTAGCAATGTTGTAACATAACTAGTTATTCATTTTGATTATATTATATATTAATATGTATGTCTATGTATATATATTCAATATAGGTAGTTAGTTTAAGTAGGTATATGTATTTGTAAGTATCATTAGTCCCGTAGACTCTCTTTCCACACCACAGCTAGGGTTGGCTGGAAGAGATCTCTTCTAGCCACTCACTCTTGGATTTTTTTGACAATTTTTTGACAGTAACTGTCAACGTCAAATTTGACAGAATGGAGCATAGACTATGCTATATTGTGCGATAACAATACATAAGATGAACCACAGAACCGAAATAACCGAACTTGTTCATACTAAAGTAGTCTGTAAGTCTATGAAAACACGGTACAAAGTCAAGTGTGTTTTTGTAGGTGCGGTCTCATGCGACCGCTTGGGGTTTGAGGGGCTAGAGATAAGCTCACCTTTGTATATGTCTTTTGTAACATCTTTTTCAATGTGTTTTATATGTGCAATAAATTATTAAGCAATGAACTTTTTGCTTTAATAACCCTGAAATATACTTCAAAATAACCGTATCGCGTAGCGGCGAACGAATACCACCACCTCTCTTCCCTTGGGTGTCGTAAAAGGCGACTAACAGACTAAAAACTGCACATACATCTAACAGCATAGAGCGGTGATGGGCTCACCACCTGTCACGCTGAGCAAATGGGCAGTCGATGTTCGGTGAAAAGTGGATTATCGTAGAGGACTGCTTTTGCTGTCCTCATTGCTTGTCTCTGACTAACCCTTCGGGGATGGTGGTCGTGATTATACAGGGTTATTGGAAATACGTAGCGATCCCTTTATGGGGTGATGGTAGAGATCATTAGCTATCAAATTGCCCTAGAGTAAATGGGGCAAAAATATAGGGAATTAGAAAAATATTTTTTTCTTTTTTAAATTCCTGTTCTTTTTTTACATATTAGAGTGTTAGCAAACAAAAAACACACGAAAACAACCATTAAATACGTAAATTTCTTTTTTAATTCACTTTGATGTAGCCTGACCCACTTTTCTTAATATTTTAAATATTTCTATACAAATATTTTTTCGAAATCGATAATTTTTGCCCTATCTACCCGAGGGCAACTTGATAGCTATTGATCCCCACTATCATCACTTAAAGGGATCGCTACGTATTTTCAATAACCCTGTATAAACATAGAAAAAAAACGACTACTTCGGTGGGAATCGAATGCGAAAGACGTAAGTTCGATCCCACCTGAGGTAGTAACTTTATTTTTAACTTTTCACTATGTAGTACCTTTTTTGCCACTAAGTTGCATTGTAAAATAATAGGGCTTAGGGGCATAAGAAATGGAACTTTAGGGTTTTCACGCTTTTTAAGCTTTTGATTAAAAATTTGTGCAGAATCCTACTACAATTCAAGGCAGCTGCAGGCAGGTAAGGCAACCAAATTCCTCATAGAGCACAGGATGAATTGCATTTGGAATAAGCTATCTGAAACACGAAGGATGTAATACATTTTCGTTTTGCTATCCCAAGACCGGCTATTATGAAAGTTCTGAACAAAAAAACTAGGTACTATAAAGGTTGGGGGCGTACTACCGGTCACCTCCCCCACCAAAACACGTATGAACGAACGCAGCAGGATTCTGCGCTATAAGTTCATCTGCTCGTCACGTTCTTGCGAATACACCTTCTCCAATTGCAAAATAACCTCCCTAAGGTCTCTTTTACACGAATAGTGTAAATTCAAAATAAAATATAAAAATATAGAAATGCTCGCTCAGCCCTTTCTGGTCCTGCTTGGCATTATAAAATAATTAGGAGTAATCACACACCAAAAATTCTTCCCTCAATTTCTATTATTCATCATACTATAACGTCGTTAAGCGGCACTCAATAAAGAATATAAAAGAAAAATATAGGCATTTAAATAAAAACATTTTGTTAAACAAGCGCGTAGGTAATTTCCGAACTTTGTCGAAGAAAAATGCAAAGCCAAAATAAGAGAGGAGGCCGCGACCAAAATAATCCCGAAAGAACAAAGCGATTTTCTATTTAAAAATTCCATTAACTCCACCGATGCATTTACAGTTGAAACATTATTAAACTTAACACTCGAAAAACTCTGGTTTAAATCATTTTAAACGAAGCCCGTTTCTAAATTCTCCTCGGCGGATCTAAAGTGCCTCTATCACTAACAAAATAGAGTTGATATTCGAATACATTCAATCGCGCTATGTAAAATCTCACAATTGATTTCGGGAAAATCTGTGGAATAAATGCGAATCTGAAAAAGACTTATTACGGTGTTACATAAATTCTGCGTGACGATTTGAAATTGGGAATGCTCTTGTTATTCGTTCGTTTTGCGCCGTTATTCACGTGGACACTGATGTTATTGCAAGAAGCAAGTGAATAGTACTTAGGGTGGATTCGACCAAACTGAAATAAGACTTACTCCGAGATTAGTCTATACAAATTCGGTTTTAATATAGGTATAAGACCTTATTCCACTTTGGTCGAATCCACCCTTAATTGCAAATGTCTCGAAACATGTGGATAAAATAATGCAGGCAAAAGGCAAAGACCACAGCTTTCTTTCGCTACGATTATTGCACACTTCTTTAGCTTTATCTCTTATAACATTCTTCATACATGCTTGTCGGTTTAGGCTTAATATTACTTAAATTTTAACTTATATTTTATTATAATCATTACTTTTTATGAAACAGTCAACTCCTTCATAAAAAGTTATATCCAACTAATATTATAAACGCGAAAGTTTGTAAGTATGGATGGATGTTTGTTACTCTTTCACGTAAAACTACTGAATGGATTTGGATGAAATTCGACAAACAGATAGTTTATAACCTGAATTAACACACAGAATACGTTTTATCCTGATATTTCCACGGGAACGGAAACCACTCGGGTGAAACCGCGAGCGGCCGCTAGTAACTAATAATATTATTTAACACCTTCAAACGTATTAAATGAATATTCATTTTTATTAATTTAAAACCCTAAAACAGCTAGACAATTTGTACTCATTTTAAACTATATGCACAAGATATAATTTACTCGACTGCAAAACGGTGAGCTCATAATGTTTCATAAAGAATTTAAATGGTACAGCTATCTTTTTAGATAACAAAGGGACACATATTTAAGCAGGGAGGACAGTACAAAACACATTTAGCGGAACGTAACGAACGTCGCACTATTGTTTTAGTCCCGCTGAAATTAACTACAAATTCTAGGATACACATGAAACTTTTAAAATGGATAAATTTGAAACTACCACGTTGTTAATTTACTGTTAGCGAAGACAATGGGAGTGTTGTGCTATGTTTTGCTGTAACACAAATTGATAATCGTCCTTGTGGTCTTCTGGTTAGCTCAAAGGTGGTGTTTCAGACCCAGAACTAATATTTCATATAGTGAGTTTGTAGGCATGAGCCGTTTATCTGATTTAGAAGCCGAAAAAACTTGGCATGTAGAGATAGAATGAGGCCATGAAAACGTTTACCCGCAAAAATGTATGCAAGCGAAGCTAACGCGAGCGTAGCCGCGGGCCAAAGATAGTATAAATAAATATAATAAATATATTATGACTAATTATCAGATAGGTACATATAATAAAAATTATGACAAATACACGCAGAAGGCATACAACGCCCTTCGCGTTCAGTATAATAACGGCTTTAGAATGCTGTTGGGGCTGCCGAGGTGGTGTAGCGCATCCGGGATGTTCGCGGAGGCGCACACGGATGGGTTCCCGGCCATAATGAGAAAGCGAGTGGCTTCCCTGCTCAATCGAGTGCGCGGCAGCAACAACAGCATTCTAAGAGTTCTGGCTGGTCGAGTGGACTGCCATATGCTGAAGCATTGGATCCGGCTTCATGTCCTTGGTGCATGAAGTAGGTACCGGATCTAGAGTAATTATGTTGCCCTATATTCTACATTACTAACATAGTTCTTAAGTGCATTGTTACTAACAAATTCTATGGACATATATCTGAATTAAATAAATAAATAAATAAAATAAATAAAAAAGTGTGTATAAATGTAGGTAATCATATTTTCTAATGTACATTTTGAAAACTAATCACTTTTCGAAACTTATAAAATAATTAAAAGCAATAAAATTGATATAATACAAACTTTTGAACTGGTTAGTTTTAGCATCGGCTAGACTGTCAAATTCAATTTCATTTGACTGGAATATGGTAATTGTTAAAACTAAATTAGTCTTATTAAAAGTTAAAGTTTCTGATGACGGTTTACTGAATTGAGTTACTGATATAACGACGTGAATGGAATTAATGGTTATTGAAATTAATTAAAAGTCTTTTCAAAGTCAAAATTGCGGCAAGTAGAATATCGAAACTATCGAAAGAGTCGTTATACGACACCAATTAATTAGGCAATCTGATTGGGTTACGCTGCTTTTATGCGAGTTACGATTGGTCAACGCCACACTCCAAGTTTCATCAAATTACACCTGCACATGAGTGTGTCACCAAAAACTTGAACACAAAGTGTAAGCCAGTATTGTAGCGTCAGCGTTCAAGAGATAATTGCAAGACCGTTCGTTTGCATACAGAAAAGGTGGAGGTTTGCTACCAACATTACAATTGAATATAAATACGCCAATACGCCTTGCCGTATCAGCAGGCTACCCTTACAAATACACTATAAGCCCTTTACTAACGCGCGCAGTTCACGGAGCCATCTCATTATGTAAAACTCCGGTACACGGATTGTCGACGACGAAACAAAAGCGCATTCGTCTGGGACCTTTAGGAGGTGCGATACGACTTCGATTCGACCGAAGGATGTGGTTACAGTGTAGGTACAATTTATTTACACGGAACAGTGGTTTGCGTGCTTATTAGGTTCGCTGCGAGCAGGCCCCGTGGTATTTCTTAACACGTTTAATACCTTAGAACCAAGTAGGTAGTAGGGAAGTAGGAACCAAGTGGACAAGTAGTACATCATAATCACAATCAGCCTATAAACGTCCCACTACTGGACACAAGCCTTCCCACAAATACAACGACCCATGTAGAGAATAAATCCATCCATGTAGACATGCAAAATTATAGCACGAGCTCCAGGTTTTTTTTTTGGTCACCCATCTAGTGACACTGCATTGCGAAATAAATACCTCAATTTTCATTACATCACCAGCCAAGATATGTCTTGATGTGATGTACAGACATACCTACATCTTGGCAGGTTTACAGCACAGACCACATGGCCGACAGCACATGAGAAGATTGAGCCAATGTAACCCACCACAGTAGCATAATGCGGGAGGTGAGATGCATTTTTAAATTTTAATTTGTATTTAAATTAAAGCGACTGACATAATTACTCTTTGCTCTAGACTTCGCTGTTCTCTTTGTAAAAACGTATTGTGTAAAGGCGTTTTTTTTCTTTTCATTTTATGAGCTCCACCCGGGGCACTGCTTTGTGGGGGGAATATTTTACCGATAAATATCTCTTAAGACGTTTCCTTTCTGTTTATCGTTAGGATTTCGCTGATTCCTTTAACAGTTTTTCTTTTAAACCGCTTTTTATCGTTGGAATATTGTCTAGTACGGGCAAGATTGCGGGGGAAAATTTCTTTTCCGCTCGTGTTTTGTTTGTCATAAAGGAAAGAGGATGGCGCGAACGCTCAACTGTTTTATGTCAGCTCTCGTATGAATAGTTCCGTCCATAGAGAATAAAACCTATTTGGAATGTGATTCGGATTTATTTAAAACGCTATTTAAAGCTTGAATACGATGCTTGGACACATTTTTATCACTTTCTCTATTTACATTCAATGTGTACTTTTATTTCATAATTTTGTTTGAGTTTAGTAGGTTTCTCATGTAATTTATGTTTCCAGTTTGGCCACTTCTTTTCTAAATTGAATGAATTGGTCAGATTTGAATTGAATTGAATTGATCAGAGACTTCAGAAATAGCGACGCGACGACGTCAGAACTGGCGTGCTGACGGACAAACAACAAATCAATACAAAATAGTTTGCGTTGAACTCTGCAATAAAATATGTTATTTATAATGGCGCACGGAAGTATTAAAATGTAACTCTTCGTCATTTAAACGTCCCACTGCTGGGCACAGGCCTTTCCACATAGACAACAGCACACGAGGAGATTGAATCTTTAGTCTCCTTTTACGACATCCAGGGGAAAAGAGGTGTTAGTAATATTTTTCAAGTAAGCCGCTATACAACAAGGTATAACACATACGGCATAACATAAACAATAAGTGGTATAAACATTTAAAACGTAAAATCATTTTACAAAAGTTTTACAATTTTTTTACCTACATTTTACAATTTTATAACCGTGTTGCGTAGCGGTGAAAGAATACTACCACCCCCTCTCTTCCCTTGAGTGTCGTAAAAGGCTAAAAATGGACTAAAGACTGCACATACATCCAAGAGCATAGAGTGGCGATGGGCTCACCACCTGTCACGCTGAGCACATGTGCAGTTGCTATTAGGTGAAAAGTGGTAGAGGACTGCTTTTGCTGTCCTCATTGCCTAGTCTCTGACTAACCCTTCGGGGATAATAGTCGTGATTATTATGTATGTATGTATTTTACAAAAGCCATGATTGCCAGCAACAGAAAGATAAGCCAGTTCTTCTGTGATTCAACTCCATAAAGAAGTCAGGAATGAAAGCGGAGGTCGATTAACCTAAGAGGAGTCTTCAGTGCGCCTTCGTACCTACTTCCACTATAATAATTGCTCTAACTTCCTGAAGCGAAACGCAAATCGAGATCTTCACAGCGAACTGGCAGGCGGATTAATTTTTTATTTACTCCCATACCATAAATCCTCTGTAATGAGTTCCGAACCCGTAGCGTTATTATGACTCAGAATAATATTTAGTTAAAATTCTGAGCGTTATGACCATAGAATTATAACTAAAGCATAGGGGGAGTCCAAATGAGACTCGTATAGTTGGCCTGATTTTTCAAATGGGCCATAAACATTGAAAGAGAAGAGACAGAATAAATTGACAAAAACGTCAAATGTCCGGCGAAAAAAATACCGATCAAAAGCGACTTAAACAAATGTAATTCGAATGGTGACCAAACGGAGTGCCCACTTAAATGTCATAGCACTCCTTCTATGCTTTAGTTATTATTCTGAGGTTATGTGACCAAGGTTATGCAATAAGACAGCCAATGTCTGTATCTGGTATCAAGTATCAAGTATCTGGTATCAAATCTGGTATCAAGTTGATTGTTGTACTGTGTTTTGATTTGTTGCTACAGTTATGAACAATACAGATGGTTTTAAAACATATTTTATCATCATCATAACCGTGTCGCTTAGCGGTGAAAGAATACTACCACCCCTCTCTTCCCTTAGGTGTCGTAAAAGGCGACTAACGGACTAAAGACTGCACATACATCTAACAGCTTAAAGCGGCGATGGGCTCACCACCTGTCACGGTGAGCAGTACTGAGCACATGTGCAGTCGCTATTTGGGGAACAGTAGACTATATGGTAGAGGACTACTATTGCTGTCCTCATTGCCCTTCGGGGATAACAATAGTCGTTAATATATGTGTATTTTATCATCATCTTCACCACCAACCTATGAACGTCCCACTTCTGGGAACGGGCCTTCCCACATGGACAGACATGAGGAGAATGGGCCATAACCCACCACGCTGGCCCAATGGCGGTTGTTGGGTGAAACTGAAAACCGAATAAATACATACATAATAATCACGACTATTATCCCCGAAAGGTTTATTTATACCCCTCAGGCCCAAGCGGTCGCATTAGACCGCACCTACAAAAACACACTTGACTTTGTACCGTGTTTTCATAGACTTACAGACTACTTTAGTATGAACAAGTTTGGTAATTTCGGTTCTGTGGTACATCTTATGCATTGTTATTGCAAAATATCGCATAGTCTGTGCTCGATTCTGTCAAATATGACGTCGACAGTTGCGCAAACTTTTTTGTTAGAAAAGTGCCACGAGTGAGTGGTTAAACTTTATTGCCTAGAATACAGCAAAAGGCAGACTTAATGCCATAAGGCATTCTCTAACAGTCAACCAGTAAATATGTACATGAATTTTTGTAGGCGGTGACATTATTAGAGACTTACAGTTTAATTTAAAAAAAGAGACAAACGAAACACTTCGCCACAATCCAGTTTTGCTCATGCATGAACTCAAACCGGCTCCAAAACATAATAATCACATATCAAAACGTACAGCATACCAGCATACCAACATACCAGCATGCATTACTGATATAGAAAAAGCTGACTTCTTACTTGTAACAAACTCAACTAACGCTGACTATGCCATGAGTTTATTAATAAATACCATATCTTCCGAAAGGGTTAAAACCCATACTAAAATCATAAACATTCCCAGTAGAAAAAGGATAAGGACACCCTGGATGACCCCTGGGCTCTTCCGTTGCGTTAGACATAGAGACAAATTGTATAAAAAATCAAAACAAAACGAAGAAAATGAAACTTACAAAGCAATTTATATCCGCTATAAAAAAATTTGCAACAATTTAATTAAGAAAATCAAACGTGAGTTTGAGCGTATGCAGTTCCAAAAACACTCTAAAAACTCAAAAGCCATATGGAAACTGATAAAAGACATTACCCATATTAGCAACAAAAATATTACCTCTGACGATCTGTTACAAATAAAGAAGGATCCAATTATCTCTGTAAATAAGGTAAATAGCTTCTTTGTAAATGTAGGGAAGGAACTAGCTAATAAACTATGCTCTAAAAATACAACACCTTTCAAACATACACAAAGCTTAATCTATAACAATCAGAGTAGTCACCAAGATTCTATAGTTATCTTGATTACCGACTGCGAAGAAATAGAGTCCATAATCCTGAACCTCAAATCTGACTATGCAGTAGGCTGTGATGGAATTTCTTCCTCATTAATTAAAGCTGCGAGATATGTTTTAGTTCCCCTATTGTGTCATGTTATTAATTTATGCATTACCTCTGGCAGCGTTCCTAAGGTCCTGAAGAAGGCCATTGTACATCCCATTCATAAGACTGGTGATAAAAAAAACGTAAATAACTACAGACCTATCTCTGTTCTTACCACCATATCAAAAATATTTGAGAAGATCCTAAATAAGAGACTGCTTAATTATTTAAAATTTAAAGAGATTCTAGCTCCAAATCAATATGGCTTTAGATCAGCGAAAAATACTGAGGATGCAGTTTTGAACTTAACTAGCAGGATTTCATTAAACTTTAACAAGAATCTCAAAACTATGGGTATCTTTCTCGACCTGTCGAAGACCTTTTATACAGTTTCACTCCCTATTCTTCTGAGCAAATTAGAGCAAATCGGTATTACGTAGTCAGTGCATTAAAATAGGTGATGTGGTAAGTGAAGAGGAAGCCATCTCTATCGGCGTCCCTCAAGGCAGTGTGATCAGCCCAACCCTCTTTTTAATCTATATAAATGAACTCTGTAATCTGACCATACCAAACACCGACATTGTTACTTACGCGGATGATACGGCACTAATCATACACGGTGAAAGCTGGGCAGAAGCACAAAGTAATTCGCTGAAAATAGTTATGATTTGGCTCTTTAATAACAGATTGACACGTAATGTACAAAAATCAAAATTTATAACTTTTACCCGTAGTATGAACTCACAACCTCCAATGTCGTATACTATCACAGCACATGAATGCGAGCAAAATACTCATTGCGACGAAACATGTCTCCAAATTGGTCGTACTCTCTCATTGAGATACCTCGGTGTGATCGTTGACTGTACCTTGAGCTGGAAAGATCAAATAAATTCGCCAACTGCCCGCACTAGAAAACTTATTTTCCTGTTTAAAAAATTGAGATATAGTGCCGATCCTAAAACACTTAAAATTGTCTACTTTTCATTGGCTCAGTCAGTCTTCACTTACTGTATTGCGGCTTCGGGTGGTGCTGCGAAATCACATATAATTCGCTTGGAGATTTCTCAAAGAGCAGTGTTAAAGGTAATGCTCAACAAACCACTGCGTTTCCCCACGACAGAGCTATACAGCATCTCTGAAGTACTCACCATCAGAAAACTGTATGTGCTGAGCAGCGTTCTTCGGAACCATTCTGTTCTTCCATATGACCCAAATCTGAATAAAAATAAGCGTCGTAGTGACAAGGTCTGCCAAGTTTTGCGTAGTCGTTTGGAAGTCGTCCGTCGTCAGTTTCACTTCTCTAGTGGTCCTCTCTATAATAAAGTAAATAAATGTCTAAACATCTACGCGTTTACCTATAAAGAGTATAAAATTTCAGTATCAAAATGAGTTCTAGAATTAACCTATGATGAAACAGAAAAGTTGCTTGATTGATAAAAATTCTATGTTAAATAGATTATAAATATTTAAATATATGTAAGTAACAATAACTTGCTTGATTAGTCTCCTAACATACTTAACACAACACACACACTCAGATTAACACACACACACACCCACACACACATACCCCCACACACACACACACACACGCGCACATCCACACACCCATACACACACACACACCCACACACACGCACACAAACCCTTTCTTATATGATTTTATCAAAAATGTATACCATAGAAATGATAACCTCTGTTATCTAAAGTAGGGATCTGCTGTTATAGTGTACCGAAGCCTCCTCAGTCTTGGAGGTGGGCGTTGGCAACTGCGACACAGTCATCTGACGAATGCGGTTGTTATCGTTCACATTTAAGTTTATAAATTGAAATGGTGCCAAATAAAGATTTTTATTATTTTTTATACTTAACTTAACTAGCACATGTATACATACATGCATTATACACAAAATATCTATAACTATACACACACGCTAGTAACATAGTTGTAAATCATCTTAAAACTATTGGACGGATTTGAGAAAATACTCACGCGCTAAATTCTTGAAGGCAACCTTGTTGGAAGCATTTCTAATGTCAAAAGGCAGTGCATTCCAGAGTCGAATAGCAGTAAGAGTGAAAGATTTAGAAACGAAATTAGTGCTATGAGAAGGAGTTTGGAGTACCAGATTAGTGCAGGAGCGAAGATGACGTTAGTGTGAAGCACCCAAGAACTGAAAGCGGGATTTAAGATAAACCGGGACGCGTGGATCAAAAAGGATATTAAAAAGAAGGCAAACCAGCCTTAGGTTCCGACGCTCACGAATGGGGAGCTACTTAAGTTGGTTTCGAATGTCAGAGATGTGGTCGTATTTTTGTAGACCGAAAACAAAGCGTATAGTACTGTTGAGAAGACGATCCAATTTGTTGAGAAATATTTGATTAATATCGGATAAACAAACATCAGCGTGATCAAAAAGCGGATGAACAAGTGCACGTACGAGCACAACTCTAGTGCTGGGCGGTATGAAGTTCAGGCTGCCGTTCAGGCGGGCTCAGGCTGCCCCTTGTATCTGGGGGGGGCAAAAAATTTGCTAATTTTTGAGGCTGCCTTAGGCAGCAACCTTTCCGTCCCGCAAGGGACCCATGCGCGCAACACTGCTTCGGGAGTAGCCGCGTTTAAGGCGGGCCCTACCGCGAGACACAGTGGGGATGGACACCTTCGGGGACCAACCCCACCAGCTGGACGTGGTAGGAACCGTGGGGGCTTTAGGGCTTCAGGTGCACCGGCACGGCATCCGCCGCAGACGGGATCCGCGCGGGGGCCCGGGGGGAGTGGGAACCTTAGGGGCCCCAACCTGCTGGGAACCATGAGCGGGAACCAAGCGGTCGGAGGTCTGCTGCTTGGTAAGGGGAGGGCGTCAGCACCTGCCGAGCAATCCCATGTGGAGGACCTTGGAATGGTGGGGCAACGGGAATTGGGTCCTGATGGGATCCGTCCTGTTGACACCGCCGGACCATCGAGGCAGAAGGTACTGGGTACTCTTGGGATCCGACCTGACGCTCCCAGATCTGATACAGGGGGGGGGCTCGGGCAAGAAGCCGTGGCATAGGTCGGGCAACCGCAAGCGTCAGGCCAAGCTGCTTAGGCAGCGGGCCGAGGGGGAGATGACGGCTGACGCGGTGGAGCGCTCGAAAAGGCTGAGGGAGGTCAGCAATGAGAGTCAGGATGCGCTTGATGCCAAACGCGTTAAGACTCACGGGCCTTACGCGGGGGCAGTAAGTGCCTATAAGATGGCCATCATTGCTGACGATTACTCTGCGACTACGCTGGGAGAGGGTCACTACGTGGCGATCTAAGGAACCATTTGGGACCTGCTGGAGGCCGCGCCTGACCCTCTGCCAGTGGTAAACGTCGGAGGTATTTCGTCGGGGGCTATACTCTTCACGTGTGAGGGGAGTAGCTGGCTCCGAGCGCAGGACGGCCTTGTCGTGGAGGGCGTCGTGGTCAGAGTGGTTGATGCGAAGGACCTTCCGAAGCCAGTTAAAATGGCCTGGAAATCCAGAAACATCAGCCGCCTTGAGATAGGTAGAGTTTTGAGGATGTTGCAGAGGTACCATCCTGGCTTGCGGACCTCGAGCTGGAAGATCGTCGACACTAAGGTCGAGGGTCTAACAGTTCGTAGGATCGTGTTGATGGATGGTGCCTCTGCAGCATTCATCAAAGCGGAGGGCTACTGCCTTAATACGGGCATCGACAAGAGCGTCTTTAAGCTTCTGGAGGAGAGGCCTACGGACGAGCTTGTCGGTGCCCAAGGCGGTAGCGGTGGTGTGAGCGTGGCGGAGGTGACTCTGAGTGAGTGCTCCCAAAGCGCTCCAGTGGCGGTGGGGCAGCCGGAACTTGGCGCACCTATCTCGGTAGCCGAAGATGTTGGAGAGGAGACCACACCAATGGAGTGTGGTGGGATCTCCTCGCCAAGATCCGAAGATGTCATGGGGGAGTTCGCCCTGGACGAGCTGCTTCTGGGGGGGTCGTCTCCGTTGGCCGTGCACACGGCTTCGGATGGCGAACTCACGGAAGACGGGCGATAACCTTAGGTAAGGTGCGTTCAGATCAACCTTCATCATTGTAAGGCTGCAACTGCCCTTCTGGCACGCCAGCTAAAAAGGAATCAATTCGACATTGCCTTAATCCAGGAACCTTACCTTTACAGGGGCCAGATTAAAGGTTTAGGTGGAACCCCTGGTATAATATACTACAATTGTTCTACTAATGACATGAGGACTTGCGTTTATGTCAGAAACGACCTGCACGCAATGCCTCTAATGAAGTTCTGTTGCAGGGATCTGACCGCTGTTAAGGTCCTTACGGGGGAGGGGGGTGCTAGGCGGACGGTAATTTTATCGTCAGCTTACTTCCCTTTCGAGAAGGCGGATCCAGTGTCAAAGGAGATACGGGAACTGGTAACCTGCGCTGGCCGAGAAAACCAAGATATCATCATCGGCTGCGATGCCAACGCGCATCATGTGATCTGGGGCAGCTCAGACACCAATGAGAGAGGGGAGAAACTGCTGGAGTATCTGGTAAGTTCACCCATGCAAATACTTAACAAAGGAAATAAGGCTACCTTTTTCAATGCCCGGAGGGCGCAGGTGATTGATTTAACTATTGCTAGTAACAGAGCGGTAAGTAACATCACAAACTGGCATGTATCGGACGAAGTATCCGTCTCCGATCACATTTATATATGCTTTAGGTACAGACTAGGTTCTTACCATAGGAACTGTACAAAGGAAGAACCCAAGAAACACCAACTGGGAGGGCTTCAGAAGGGATCTCAGGCGGGAACTAGATGGTCCATGCTGTAAACTTAACTCAGTTGTGGACATAGAGTTTGAAGCTGACAGACTCACAGAAGCACTGATGACGGCCTGGCAGAACAACTGCCCAGAAACAAAATCAGTGGCGGGGAGGCAGCCGTGGTGGACTCCAGAGGTGGCTCAGATTAGAAAAGAGACACGACAGGCGTTCAATGAAGCGAAGGCGAAGAACGACTTTAGCGATTACAATAAGGCTTTAACTCGCTACAGCAGTGCGGTTCGTAAAGCAAAAAGATCGGCTTGGAGGAAATATTGTGAACAGATACAATCTGTTCCTGAAGCAATGAGACTAACCAAGGCAATCTCTACAACAAAGGCGATTCCACTGTCTACAGTAATGAGGGCAAATGGAACTCGAACAGGAAATGGTGAGAATACACTGAAGGTCATGTTTGATACCCACTTCCCTGGATCAAGCATCATTCAAGACGAACATGATCCGATCAGCTGGAAGGAGCAGCAAGTTATCCAAGTATGATTGGATAATAGCTAAAAACGTGGTGGATGAATCTAAGGTTAAATGGGCACTGGGGAGCTTTCAACCATATAAAGCACCAGGACCTGACAATATTTACCCCATCCTACTACAACAGTGCGCTTCCATTCTGGGCCCCCATCTCTGCAGATTGTATAAAGCCTGCATTGCATTTGGTTATATACCAAGAACATGGAGACGTGTTAAGGTAATATACATACCAAAACCGGGTAAACCAGATTATGAAGAACCCAAAGCTTTTAGGCCAATAAGTCTCCAATCTTTTCTTCTTAAGACCTTGGAAAAGATGGTAGACAAATTTATCAGAGCGGGACCGTTAAAAAAATTCCCACTTCACGGACTTCAATGCGCTTACCAGCCAGGGAAGTCAACAGAAACCGCTCTCCACCATGTGTTGAGCCGAGCGGAATCAGCCTTGGAGAACAAAGAGATCTGCGTCTGCACATTCGTAGACATTGAAGGTGCATTTGATCGCACAACCTTTGACTCCATCAATGTGGCAGCCAGAGATCATGGCGTGCCACAACCGATCTGCAAATGGATTGAATGCATGTTAAAGGGTAGAATAATCTACTCAGAACTGCTTGGGGACAGTTTACTCGCTCAAACAACTAGAGGGTGCCCGCAAGGGGGGGTTATTTCTCCTCTGCTATGGAGCCTTGTAGTTGATTCAATCATAGCAAAACTGAACCAAGGGCCACTATATACGGTTGGTTATGCGGATGACCTGGTCATCACAGTCAGTGGAAAGTTTCCCTCCACGGTATCGGAGCTAATGCAACGTGCTCTATGTTTGCTGGAGGATTGGTGTAATACCAATCATCTATCCGTAAACCCGGGGAAAACAACCGCTATCTCTTTCACGAGGATGAAAAACCTCACGAAATTGGGAAGCCTAAAAATTTACGGCTCCCAGCTTCCCTGGTCCAGAGAAGTGAAATATCTAGGCATAACACTGCATAAGGAACTTACCTGGAAACAGCACATGGACACGACCGTTACCAAGGCCTATAAGGTCTTTGGTATGTGTCGGTCCACCTATGGCAAAACGTGGGGGCTTAACCCCAAAATCATAAGGTGGATCTACATGATGATGGTGCGGCCGATCCTTACATATGGCAGCATCGTCTGGTGGCCTAGGACCAGGCTGAAAATCTGTAAGAATGCTTTAAGCAAACTTCAGAGGACAGCATGCATGGCGATTACTGGGGCATTCAGAACCACACCGACGGCAGCTCTGGAGGTCCTTACGGACCTTCCACCCCTGCACAGTGTCATAGCAACAGAGGCAAAGAAAGCGCTACATAGACTTAAGGTGGCCGAGCTGTGGGACGCATCTAAGCCACTGACCAGACATACAAAATGGGAACCTAATGATTCCCTTGATAGGATCATGGAAATGGGGTGTGACAAAATATCCCCCCAGTACATGTTCGAAAAGAAATACAGTATATATGTCCCAACTAGGGATGAATGGAGACAAGGACCACCGTCTTCAGAGAAGAACAGCCTAATCTGGTACACCGATGGATCCAAAATGGAGTCGGGTACTGGAGCAGGTATCTTTAGCAATGACTTCGAACATAGTCAAAGCATGGGAAAATTTGCAACTGTATACCAGGCCGAAATTTTTGCAATTCTCCTATGCGCAAAAAAGAATTTAGAACTCGCCCCTAGAAAGCGAAACATATTCATCCTGAGTGACAGCCAAGCAGCACTCAAGTCACTTATATCGCCCCGTATCGACTCCAACCTTGTACTTGAAACCACAAAAGCTTTAAACAAGCTAGGTGGACACAACAGGGTGAGATTGATTTGGGTACCAGGCCACATGGGAATCCATGGCAATGAAATGGCTGATGCACTTGCCAGGGAGGGCTCAGAGACCCCATTTATTGGTCCTGAGCCGTTTGTTGCACTGGCACCGAGCACCATCAACAAGGCCTTTAAGGACCAAATCCAAAACAGGCATAAAACCGAATGGGAAAAGCTACCCGGCATGAAACACTCAAAATCCTTCAGGTGGAGACGCCCTAGGTCGGAGTAAAATCATATGCGGAGGTAGCAAAAGGCAGGCACGAACAATCATCGGAGCCCTGACCGGGCACTATGCCACAAAACAAATGCTCCATAGAATGCAACTAGCAACAGACAGCTTGGGCAGGGAATGTGGGGAGAAAACGGAGTCCATGCAACACCTACTGTGTGACTGTGACTCCCTTGCTAGGAAAAGAATGTGTCTCTTGGGATTCGCCTACCCGAAACCAGAAGACTTTAGGCTCTTCGCCCTCAAAGACATTGCCAAACTTATGGCAGTGATTTTCTCTGAGGAAACAGAGTGATAGGACGGGGTTGCACAAAAGATCCCAATGGGTCGACGTGCCGCTGCGAGAGGGAAACCTCTGCAGGCCCCAATAAGATAAGATAAGATAAGATGAAGTTTCTTAGTTTGTAAGGTGCGCCAAGAGTCCCATGTGGCCTAGTGGCTAAGCCAACGGTTTCAGACCCAGAGGTCCCGGGTTCGATTCCCAAAGGGGGTACATCTTCGTGTGCTCGGTTTGATAGGTGGTAGGGCTGTTAAGTCCGCCTGGCTAGATACCACCATCTTATCTAAGTCTGTCGCCATAACAGCGATGTTTGAAGCATTGTTGTGTTCCGACAGTTTGAGATAAGATAGCCAGTTCCTCAGTGGTTTGGGGATTCCGGGTGAAGCGCGTTTCCACCTTCGGCCTTATCGTCACTTACTATCAGGTGAGATGAAGGCCCAGCGCTTACCCGTTGCAGAATAAAAAAAAATGTACTTTACGACTAATATTTTGGATTTGACCTTCCCAACCCAACTTCCCACTTCCACCCACTTTCAAAGAGTTAGTCAGAGACTAGGCAATGAGGACAGCAAAAGCAGTTCTGTACCACATAGCCGACTTTTCACCAAATATCGACTGCACATGTGCTCAGCGAGAGAGGTGGTGAGCCCATCGCCGCAATATGCTGTTGAATGTATGTGCAGTCCCTAGTTTGTTAGTAGCCTTTTACAACACCCAAGGGAAGAGAGGGGGTGGTAGTATTGTTTCACCGCTACGCGACAACGGTTAAGGCATATCTAGATTACTGTTAAGATATCTTTATTATTGAATTTTTGCACTCACAATGCTATATAGATATAAGATAAAATGTTTACTGGAAAAAAAATTAACCAGTCTCAGGAGCTCGAATGCGATTCGAACCTTTGACCTTTGGATTGCCGGTCCCCTGCTCTTCCATTCGAGCTTCCTGAGACTGGTTGATTTTTTTCTAGTAAACATTCTATCCTACTGTTAAGATGTTAATTAACAGCTGATACAACCAGAGATTAGTTCCATATCGCACACTAATTAAATAGCGAGCTAATGAATGGATGGTACTTGCTGCCGAGTGTTGTTATTAGCAAATTATTACGAAGCGGCTGTCTGTCAGGCAACTGCTTTATTATTTATGAATATAGAGGCCCGCCCGCGACTTCGTCTACGTGAACACACTGTACTCATGATGAGTCACGCTAAGCACATGTGAAGTCGCTATTTGGTAAAAAGTAGACTAAAGCAGTCCTCATTGCCTAGTCTCTGACTAACCCTTCGGGGGTAATAGTCGTGATTATATATATGTATGTATAATCATACTAACCTTATCTTGACAAAGACGAATAGGTACAACAAAAAAACTGCCAAATATTTAGGTGCATCCGTTTTGCAGGCCTATTTGCTATCTTGACGGACAGTTAAATAATAAACACTCAAGGGAATTCGACGTACACTGCTGTGTGCTGTGCCAATACTGCCAATTGCTATTGAAAAATACAGAGCGCGCGGGCTATGTACGATGAATTTCCTTAGATGTTCATCAATTTAACAATCAGTTGAGTGTCAGTTGAGTTAGGGAATAGGCCTGCTGCTGAAGTGATGTGCGAATATGTATTGGTGGCAAATGATCTTTTGCTCCTCTTGCTCAAAAATACCGTCATTGTAGCGTTCCAGAGAGAGGAAAAAATTGTTTTTCTTGAATTATGGGAAAAAGTTTTTTTTTTGTCTGTCAAATTATGAGCCTACAAAAACGAAAAAGTCTTTAGTCATACCTAAGTAGAATAATCATGAATAAAGACTCGACTTATTACTGTTTACGTCTCGGACCAAATATCACAATGGACAGAGTCTTTGGATTTTTAGCATGTCCGTATTTTGTTAGTGTGCAGCTTTCTATCTGTACATGTGTGCGTGACTAAAGATGTGACTAGTATATCGATATAATCACTTTAATGTGGTGTGTACCTAGTTCGTTATTATAATTGGGGGTTAAAGTTACTCACGTCCGTAGGTTTACCGTTTAGACCCTACACGTGACCCTTGCGTGGTGCTAAATGAGTGACACTGACTGAGTGGTAGAGCCACGCTGCGTTGCAGTACGCCGGGCACGCTGGGCCGGCTCGCCCGGCGTAAATACCAACCTCTCACTAAGGGTGTTACCCGACCAATCGATCGATCGTCGATCGACGGCATCGATCAACGTCGATCGAAGTTGATCGACTGGTCTGGTAGCTTTAATCGATCGACGGATACCTACCGTTTGACTAACCAATCGATCGACGACGGTCGGTCGACGTTGATCGATAGGTGTGGTAGCTTTAATCAATCGACGGATACCGTTCGTCTAACCCATCGATCGACGGTCGGTCGACGTTGATCGATTAACCCTGGCTAAAATCCATCAGTTTCTTTCGAAATGTATTCAGAAAAGGACTCGTTGTTCTTGGCCAGTACGATGTTGCTCGTACTATTATTACGGAGACGCAAACGCAGAAGAATCTGGATGCGGCCGTTTTTTAAAGCCAACGATCGCTTATTTTATCCAAATGACATTTTAAGCAGCGGTTTTTGTTTTTGTTTTTGTGTTTAGGTAGAGAGGAGGGGGATGGAGGGGTTACGGTAATGGTAACTTAGTAGAATATTTGGTTTTTTTTCCTAATAATAACCTAAAATAACCTCAAAATAAAAATATCTTGAATACTATGCATTTTCGCACTTTGGCTCCCAAGAGCAAAGGGTACTAACAACCCGAAATACACGGAGCCGCCAAGAAATTTTTCCTCCAGAAAACGGTTAAGTTCAAAACCCATCGGATTACCGCCCCCCCCCCCTCCGCTCACAATTCCTATTCCTTCCTTAAATGCCGGCAACGCATCTGCGATTCCTCTGGTGTTGCGGGTGTCTATGGGCGGCGGAGATTACTCTCCATCAGGTGACCCGCCTGCTCGTTTGCCTCCTTCTATTATAACAAACAAATAAAAAATAATAATTTGTGTAGTAAAGTGAAGAGCAATACTTTTACTATTCATATTCCCGCCCATATTATTAAGATTCAATTTTGAACTAAGGCTAAAATTTTTACTGTAAAAAAAGATTTTTCAAAATGTTTGAAACAGAGCCTTGAATATTTTGTAGGCTCTCAGTTATCACGTCTAATAGCTTTAACCCATTCACGTCTTATTTCCGGGCATTTTGGAAACCTAAAAAAAGAATAATAAAAAGAATATTAGTAATATCGATAAAGCTTCGATACACAAATACGTACATCACTAATCATTATGCCAAAAACAAAGCCTTTAAATTACATTTAATTCGGGTTAAAACCTGATTCTTATGAATAGTGTACGATATAGTATGATTTAGAATTAGCAAAAATTAATGCTTTGCCGTTTTAATTATTAAAAAACTCATAGTAAAGCCTAGTAAAGCATACATATTATGAGAAATCACTAACGTATGAAATGATAATTCCTGGTCTTTTACACCTCCTTTTGTTGTTCTTGACGAACAATAAACAGCTGAACAAGACATTATGTCAATTGTATATTACACAAATAACACAAACACTAAGATTTCTTAATATTTCACTATTATTTCGCACAATCCAGCAATGTTTTGACCTAGTAGTCGGTCATGAAATGACACGTCTCACACCGACAGTGCGTCGTTGCCAAACGTACATTAACTATCTCTTTTACTCATATCACACTACAGTCATACAGACAGAGATACAAATACTTTACTTTGATACACGTATGTAAAAGCGGCAACGTCGTAAGACTCTGTCCATGTAATATTTGGTCCGAGGTTTACGTAAATCAACAACTTTTTTGAGATATTTATTTAAAGTTTATGGTAAAATTAGTAATCATTCGAATCTGTGGACAACACAGACTACGCCTACACAGTCCACCATTCGGCATGAAACAACTGCACAGTCTGCACTAGGTGGTGTTGTACATACATCCAACAGCATAGAGCGGCGATGGGCTCATCAAAATAATACTACCAACCTCTATCTTCCCTTGGGCGTCGTCTTCGATCATGGTATTGTTGATCGAAGGGTGTCGTAAAAGCAACTAACGGGTAGTTACATTATCCGCAACTCTACAATTTCCAAAGAGTGCATTGTGATTTATCTTACCTCCGATTACGTTGCCGATTCACCGTTCACCTCACCTTGTTTGTCACCTCACCTCGTTTGTCACCAGGGGGCGCTGTTACAATGCCATACAAATTCTTTTTTTAGCATGATCGAATGGTAATTAGCCGAGTCGCGTAGGAGTGAAAGAATACTACCACTCCCTCTCTTCCCTTGGGTGTCGTAAAAGGCGACTAACAGACTAAAGACAAACACATACATCCAACAGCATAGAGCGGCGATGGGCTTACCACCTGTCACGCTAAGCACATGTGCAGTCGCTATTTGGTGAAAAGTGGACTATGGTAGAGAACTGCAATTGCATGTATGTATGTATGTATGAATGGTGAATTAACAAATGCATAAAACTCGAACTAGGTACTCAGCTTGTCAGCTCACCAAGGAGTTCCTAATTTTTTTTTACTTTTATGTAGGGTTTGCAAACCGGATAAACGCAAGATTTCACCAGTATTACAAATAAGGACTTTTTGACCTTTTTTAATGACGTATCAAAAAAAGTAACAAAAAAAACCAATGCATTCATATCTTAAGGAAGATAATAGGAGTCAGCCTACACGATATTTATTGTTGGTCGCATGTGTATATCTTGGACATTTTACTAACTCATACAGCAATACTTTCCGAATTAATTGTCACCCCGATAACACCCAGCCAACCTCGTGGAGCAGAAAGAAAGGCCGTTATATGAGCCCATAATCGTAATGTGTATTAAACACTCCAGTCAGACCTTTAAAAGTCCAGCCGGCTCGTAACGGTGTCCTCAGGATCTAAATTAAGGTAAATAAATAAAGCTGTATACAGCGCAGCTCCTAATTTGTACCTGCCGGCAGAATTTGTCGGGGATGTGCGTTGTCTGGAAGTGACAGTGCAGTGTCTTTGAAATGCTCTTTACGTTGTTAATTTGTGTTCTGTAAACTTGGATTTAGTTTAAAGCTAAACCTGTGTTTGTACAAGAGATCCCTATGGGTCGATGTGGGGGACGGCATGCCCCACAATGATAACCTCGTGATTACGAAGCGTGGACTAAATTCAAACCCAGTTTAAAGTTGATAATGTCTCTATCTGCCTTTATAAATAGAAGTGAGACAGAATCGTGTCTACATAAGTTTTTTTTCTGTGCAATGAAAGAGAATTAATTATATTTACCGCCCTTATCCTTCGGTGTGTGTCGTAAAAGGCCACTAACGGTTTTTCCAGCTTCGATCTGTTCCACTGGATGTAGGGCTTGACCCGTCTAGTTAGTGACCACTTGGTGTAAAACCCGTCAAGTGACCGCTGGTCGGTAGCGTTTTGAGATCAGTGTGTATGTTAAATTTCAAACTCTAGTAAGCACAGAAAGAATGAGACCACGAGGCCGATCTCCGACCTCATCAAGAAAGTTACCAAGTCGACCGCAGTATAGTGTACTCGCAATGTCGAAAGAAGGGGAGAGACATCGCGCGGCATGTGGAAGCACATGCACCCTGGGAGCGAGCGAGTGGCGACGGCAAGCTTCAACCCTGTTCATCGACAGTCACGACCAAAGAGTGTCCTACTAACGCTCGAAATTAATTATAGATTATGGTTTAGCCTTCTAAATTCAAATTTTTGACTTAATTTCAATACAAATTATGTCAAATTTCTCACTCTAGTAAGCTAAAAATCTATAAATGGGATATTATTTTCGGGCGTAAGAAGAAGTAAGCAAAACAACATCACTGTTGTTTTGCCTACTTCCTATTTGAATTCCTATTCATCATTATCATCAGCCTATAAACGTCCCACTGCTGGGCACAGGCCTCCCACGTGAACAATAGCACGTGGGGATATTGGGCCATAAGACCCACCACGCTGGCCCAATGCGGGTTGGTGGATTTTAACGACTGCCATCTTACGACAACAAACGGGATCAACGGCTTAACGTGACTTCCGAAGCACGGAGAAAGCTCGAGATGTTTTTAATTGGTCCATCAGGCGACCCGGCATTGCGAAAGTTGTTAGCGGGCAAGATCGCAAACCGAACGCGCTAGCCGCTGCGCCATCGAGCTCCTCTTTTTGACAGTTGTCTACGGTCGAATTTAATTGATTGTTAAATTCGACCGTAAGGCTGCTTTCAATTTAAGCGTTTAGAGCAGGACCAACATGGTTCAAGTTACACTTGAAACAGACTATTTATAAGTAACGACCAGGGTATTCTGGCCTACGAACGACAAACGGACCGCAGCCGTGCGTGTGTCTCAGTAGTGTAGACTCTATATGTGAATCAAGGGACAGCAAATATAACATGAGCCATCCCGGTGCCCCAACGTCTTGCTAAATTGAAAGCGCCCTAAGACAACTGTCTCTTCCATAGAATGTTGAGCGTGGCGCGCACCGTTAAACGCTTCGCCATGGTCGTAAATCGCCATAATTGGAGACCGCCTCACACCGCCCTCGGCTGGTGGTTATGATTTTATATTGGACGTACTTGCCGATGTATATAGGCTGAAATGGATTCAATCGTAGCCGTACTGTTTGTTTTTGTTTTTAGCTATAAGTATATAAAACATATGTTTAACATGTCAATGGCTTGCAAATAAATTTAAATTAGAAAAAGGTGTAGCATTTTTTAAAGGCCGGCAACGTATCTGCGACTACTCCGGTTTTGCGTGACCATTGGTAGCGGTGAATGCTTTCCTTCAGGTGACCTGCGTGCTGCTTGCATATATTTTTGTTCATTTCATGAGCTGTGTAAGGATTTTTTTAAATAATTAGTTTAGGGTAAGAATTCTGCCAGCGCACACACGAGAGGATTCTCGGGTGCTACCACATAAGTTTAACTAATAGGTAAGTAGTGCTCTTAACCCGGTGACAGAAGTTCGTATTCTTGTCGGATCGTTGCAGAAAATAATTAAACTCAAGTTCTCTAAGGTTTACGCTAACACTACATTAAATGAAACACTTATTACTTAAGAACTCGCGTCTCCCAGTGACCACGAGGGTTCTAAACGTCATACTAAAAATAAACTTTAAATGTAGATAATAAACGCGAGAAATATAAGTTTATTAAAAATAACTGTGTCGCGTAGTGGTGAAAGAATACTACCACCCCCTCTCTTTCCTTGGGTGTCGTAAAAGGCGACTAACGGACTAAATACTGCACATAAATCCAACAGCATATAGAGCGGTGATGTGCTCATACCTGTCACGCTGAGCACATGTGCAGTCGCATATTTGGTGAAAAGTGGACTATCCCAGTGGACTGCTTTTAAATAGTTTAAGACATTAATTCTCATTAAGAATTACTCATTAATTCCTTTCTTTTGCGATCCTCATTGTAAAGGCTTTGACTAACCCTTCGGGGATAAATAGTATATATGATTATTTAGTAAGTATATAAGGTGACTGCTAGAAACCGCAAGAAACTTCAAGGGCTGGTCAGGTCAAGTGTTTTAAACATGACAAAAAGTAATTCGTGTTTTATTTTCATTTTTAATGAATAATTCATTATGTGAATTTTAATTGGATAGTCTTTGAGTATTTAATTTATTTTAAAGCATACGGCCGTCTGTTGACCCGTCCGCGTCAGCTGGGTGATAAGTACCTACGTTGACGGGTCAACAGAGGGCGGCCGGCCGGGCCGGCCGTTGCCCCCGTCAGCTGGGTAATAAGTACCTACGAAAAAAACGAATTCTTTTTTTGTCGTTTTTGTCATGTATAAAACACTTGACCTGACCTGTCCTTGAAGTTTCTTGCGGTTTCTAGCAGTCATCTTATATACCTATGTAAGAAAATAAAAAATCATAAATTTACAAAGATTAAGAAATACTACATCCAGCAGTGGGTGATAAGTAGGGTTGCCAACTTTAAAAAAAAAAATTTAAGGTAAGATATGAAAAATATTCAGTATTTTAGAAAAATGGACAGTATTTAATCTTTTCAAAGATTTAACCTCTTGAGGATCGTAAAACCAAGCACAATTAAAAATCAATTGCTTCACCTATTGAGTATGGCTGCGCTGCACCGCGCGGACAACGTTCGTATCTTTTTTACTTTTTAAACAGGTAACTATGGTTACCAGTGCACAGTGATACTAAAACAGTATTTTGGATACTTTATTTTTGTTCAACAGTGAAAAGTACAATGTAGTAAAAACAGTATAATACTGTTTTTAATAATATTGTTGGCAACCCTAGTGATCACGGACTTAAATATGACGATGACTACTGAATGTGATTTTGATGTTAACAAACATAGTATGAATTTAAATAGTATGATAAATAATGAACGAAGCGGTCAAATTCACATTTTGTGAGTAATGTGGTTTACTCAATTACTTTCGGTCTAGACTATTCACAGTAAAACGAATAGAAATGAGAATTTATCCATGTTCTCTGAATTGAGAATGACAGGTACATAATCATAGTGATATTAACTTAGATTAGATTTAAATTTGGTCAGGGTTTAAGTGTTTTTCGGATTTTTCAATGCATAAATCTGGTTAATGATCGTTATAATAACATAAACACATATACAAATCTTGCCATGACTTCATTTTTTTCAATGTTGAAGGTTATTGCTCAACAGTAAGACAGTAACTATCTAAATGGGCTCGAGATCGGTGTCATAACTAAGAATCAAACAATTATTATTCATTCGTTTATTAGCATAACACTATATTCTGCACAAAAATAATGTCTTATCGGAATCACCAGCAGCATTGGGTTATTTTTACATAAAAAAGCAGAAAAATCAAAAATGAACGCAGCGCCTCAGCGATTATAGGTGATCCAAGCGATTGTAGGTGATCCGAGCGATTGTAGGTTATTTTCTTTATTTTATTTTTATTATCTAAGGAAAACCAAGGTTTACACATTTTCAGTAAGGTTACAGAATAAAATACATAGAAACCACTTATATGTTCTCACCAATAGAAATTTCTTAAAAATTAAAAGCACTAAGCAACGTATTATCAACCTCGCTCAAATTATTAATAGTTAAGTAAAAACGTAACAGAGTAACTGCAAATAAAAATTGGGCTAAAAGAACCTCTCAGTCAACATCCGCCTCGCTGATGGTACGCTGGTACAGAAAAGGTCCAGTTCAAGCTGCTTGCCCAGTTGGTTAAACATATTACACGCACGCCATAAAAAACTATTCTGTAATTGGCGTTCGCTTTTGGTGGACCGAAAGTAGGGTTACTTCTAAAATTTCAGACAGACAGTTATCCAAGCGATTGTAGGTGATCCAAGCGATTGTAGGTGATCCAAGCGATTGTAGGTGATCCAAGCGATTGTAAGTGATGCAAGCGATTGTAGGTGATCCAAGCGTTTGTAGGTGATCCAAGCGATTGTAGACCTTCGAATAAAATCATACATTATCTACATACACTCTACTATTCCCAAAGAGTTAGTCAGAGACCTATTCAACGATGTACGTAAAAGCGTTACACCGCCATACAGTCCACGTTTCATCAAATAACAACTGCACATGTGCTTAGCATGATAGGTGATGAGCCCATCGCCGCATTATACTGTTGAAATTGCCTTTTACGACACGAGAGAGGAAAGAAAGAGAGGTTGGTATTCATCTAATAATTTGCCGCCACCACACAGCTCTACATACCATACAAACTCTAGTTATATAATAAATCGAAAATAAACTGGAGCGGCGATAGGCTCACCACCTGTCTCGATGAGCACATGTGCAGTCGCTACTTAGTGAAAAGTGGACAATGGCACAGGACTGCTTTTGCGGTCCTTAATGCCTAGTCTCTGACTAACCCTTCGGGGATAATAGTCGTGATTATATGTATGTATGTATCAATAAATTGTGCAAATGGAAAATGGTGGTCTCTTTCTACCCCGTGAGGTGTGATAAGGGTTGCCAGTGACGGGTATTGTTCCGGATAGAACTAATAATTAAAGATAAAAGAGAGCCGTCTTGATAGCTGCTAATAGCGAACTGATTGAGAAATGCAAATGTGAATATTGCCTATCCTTTCCTCTCCCGGACTACACGTGCTGGTCTTAGGAACCACCATCATACTGTACAGACTATCAGTATTCGTACCAAAAAATTTGGCAAGTCGTTCCTCTGTAACACCATTCGACTTTGGAATTCTTTGCCGGCGCATGTGTTTCCCAGCTCCTACAGTCCCGGGTCTTTTAAGCGGGGCGTGAAACGTCATTTAAGCAGGCCGTCATGCATGGGAGCGCTCGTTATCGTGCTTATTCCACGGTGGGGAGCGCTCTCATTATTTTAGACTGTATCGGCTGCTTACAGGCAGGATGCAGTCACTATGACGAGTCATTATATAAAAAAAAACTTACTAATTTGGGTCAACGTTAAATGCTGACAATACAATGTACGCGCTTGCTCGTACAGGTATGGTTTTTACAGACTTCTTCTTCTTCAACCTAACGCCATCCAATGCAGAGTGAAAGCCTCTCCCCTTGCACGCTTCCTCTCTCTATTGGTAGTTATACGAAGCCAACTTTTTCCCGCGGCTCTATCGATGCCAACTCTCCATCTTTTTACAGTCGTGTCTGGCCAAAGACTGCAGATACATTCAACAGCATAGAGCAGCGATGGGCTCCACCACCTGTCACGCTGAGCACATGTGCAGTCGGTATTTAATGAAAAGTGGACTAATTGTAGAGGACGGCTTTTGCTGTCTTCATTGCCTAGTCTCTGACTAACCCTTCGGAGGTAATAGTCGTGATTATAATATGTATGTATGTTTCCGGCAAAATATTAAACATAAACCCGGCCTGTCCAGCTTTTGTTAGCCTTTTGGTTTGGCCAAGCCCGTCACATTCGCCATAGACGCCGAACTAAAGCGCTTGAGGTAAACGCAGACGCCGACATAGGATAAACCAATAAAAATATATTTTTTTCCTTGAAATAACAATAAGGTAAAATGGCTAATTAAGAAACTGTGTCCAGTTTTTCTATTTTGGGCTTGGCAATCCTAGTTGTGATGTATGTTGGTATGTATGCAATAACTTGTACTCGCATAATAATATCAAAGTTGAAGTGTGTTTATTAGCTTGAGGGAAACTCTAAGATAAAGATAAACCTCTCCAAAGCGCAGCGAGTATTCAAAGTTTTCAATGATATTATATTACAGACGTGGAATATCTTAAAGGTTACTCGTTTATGCAGCTTATCGAGTATATGCATAGATATAAGCCAATAGGGCTGGCTAGATACATCATTTTTATTATGCATTGCATGTATAATATAATAATCCTTCCTTGGCCGATTTCGGCTACGGTGACCACTGGTCATCTATAAGTTTAACTACGGTGGGCCCTTAGGTGACTAATGTATCCTATTTTAGCAGTAAAAGTCCGTCTGCAATGAGGGCATGTTAGTAGGGTACCGTTTATGTAATTATAGGTTATTGAGGAGGGTGCTTTATTTTTTAACAAGTCCTTTTTGTTGTCTAGTTCTAGCCTCAAGGCATCTCATCTTATCTTATCTAAGCTTATCTTAGTGAGGCCCACAGAGGTCTCCCTCTCGCAGTACGGCAGTAGCAAGTCGACCCATTGGGATCTTTTGTGCAATGGGCAAAGGCATTGAAATCAAGTCGTCGCTAGAATTTTATTTATGTAAGTACTATCCTTTACCCGCTACGCACCAATAGATAAGCTTTAACGGTTTTCTAGGCCTCACTTATCCGAATCCAAAATTCATCAAAATCGGTTGAGCGGTTAAGTTTGGAAGCGCGAATCACATTCATAATATTAGATAGTATTATACCTAATATATAACAGCCTGTATACAATTAAAGAAGCAGTAAAAATAAAACTACTTATCTATTTATTGCAAACCCTAGCTGGATACAAAATACAGGTATATTGTTTGCTTCTCAGTCCTAGCCTAGCTCCAGATATACTTAATAATATTACTACAGTGTGCGTTAGGTGTGTCTGCACATCCGTTCTTTTGAAAGCTCGGATGGAACATTATTTCAATTACATTAAAATGTATATTCAGTATGTTATTCCGAATTTCAGAGATGTAGCCAGAGGTTCGGAGCGTCTTTCATCCAAAAGTTGGAAGAACTATTTTAGCGTAGAGTTTCATAAGGAGGTTTATATATGTATAATTGAATGGTTATAATATTAGTTTCTTTTGAGGGTTAAAGTTATCTTTTATTATATTATTAGTTTTCGCGTCAGTAGGTTTACCCTTGAGACCCTACACGTGACCCCTGGATGGTGCTAAATGTTTGACACTGACTGAGTGGAGAGCCACGCTGCGTTGCAGCACGTATCGGGCCGGCTCGCCCGGCGTAATAACACCCTCTCACGAATATCCGGCGTGAAATAATGGCGCTTGGTGCTGTTGTGTTGTGTTTCGTCCGGCCAGTGAGAGTTCCGGAAGCTCCTTCCCCCCCCCCCCTCACAATTTCTATACCTTCCTTAACCCTATTCCTTTCTTAAAGGTCAGCAACGCATCTGCGACTTCTCTGGTTTTGCGGGTGTCCATGGGCGGCGGTGATTGCTCTCTATCAGAGCTCTAGAGCAGTCCACTTCCACAGTCCACGTTTCGCCAAATAACAACTGAGCATCTGCTCAGCGTGAAAAGTGGTGCGTCCATCGCCCTCTATACTGTTGGATGTAAGTGTGTAGTCTTTAGTCCGTTAGTCGCCTTTTACGATAACCAAGGGAAGAGAGTTTTTGTATTCTTTTAGTGAGCCGCTATACCACTCGACTCTTTTTAGGGTTCCGTGCCCAAAGGGTCAAACGGGACCCTATTACTAAGACTCCACTTACCGTCCGTCCGTCTGTACGTCTGTCACCAGGCTGTATCTCATGGACCGTGATAGTTAGACAGTTGGAAATTTCACAGATGATGTATTTCTGTTGCCGCTATAACAACAAATACTAAAAGCAGAATAAAATAACTATTTAAGGGTGCTCCCATGTCCCATGCAACAAACGTGATTATTTTGCTCGTTTTTGCACGATATTGATAGCGGCAACGGCGCGGGCGTCTACGCTTGAAATATTCACAGAATATTTAGTTATATTCACTTTAAAAATAAATAATTAAATTAAAATAAAACAAATATTTAAGGGGGATCCCATAGAACAAACGTGATTTTTATAGATAATGGTACGGAACCCTTCGTGCGCGAGTCCGACTCGCACTTGACCGGTTGTTTTCTTTTTCTTTTTCATAAATAAATCATAATTTTGTCAAGTCCAGTTAGGTTTAGGCTAGAAAACGCTGGAAACGACAGCCATTGCGAATTAATGGCTGAATTACGGTTGTATTGTGAAATCAAACATCATCAGCGTTTGTGAACGATTTGCACAACAGCGTAGGACAAAGTTCGGCACATATCTGATTTATGATGATGCAAAGAATAAAATGGTGTTATCAGACAGGACAAACTATAAAACACTCAGAATTGACAGACGTCTTTAAATAACGTTTCATTAATTTGTTTGGGTCATCGTGTGGGTTATGGCCCAGTCTCTCCAAGTCTTTTTGACCATGTGGGGAGGTCTATGCCCAGTTGTGGGATGGTTATAGGCTGATGATGACCTTTAAAGCTCGACACTCACGGTCAGTTAAACTTATCAGTTGAATAACTGATCAGTTAAAACAACTGATCAGTAAAAACGATCCCCACTCACTGGCTTCAAACCAGTCTTCATTTCTCGATCGAAGGGCAGTGTGACCATCTCAAAATTTTTTTTATGAATTATTTATATTATTGAATTTTATACATTGACCGATTTTAATTGATTTGTAATTTCTATTTTGATTTTAAATTTTGAGTTTGTAGCCGATGTGAAGCGGGGGGGGGGGGGCAGAACAGACACGAAGGCACCGTTGAATGACAAGCAGCAGTTGTGGTGAACTTTGTTTATGACGTCCGTTAGTTTACAAACAAATATATTAGCCGAACGGACCCAACCACTACGTTCTACGGGCGTAAAAGCGCAGGGTTTAGTGCCGCTATAGTCGGGGACTAATAGTCTTACAAGGCGAGAATCAAAGATAGACCAAGATCGTTCCAAAAGGCTTGGAAGCAACCCTAGTGCAGACTTCGTTTCCTCAGATTTCTCAACAATATCAAAAATACAATTTTCACTTATAGTTTCGAAAAAGACATCTCGATAGCGCGATTCAGGAATGATCAGCGCCATCTAGTAACAAATGGGTGGAACTAAGTTTACATTATGAATTATTGTTTCTTTTAATCTTGTTTGTTTGTTACAATCTCCCCCTCTGGCTCCGATAATCGTCCCGATGAGGAGACAGGAAGAGTTAGGCGCGGTTCTTGCGAGGACGACCGCGTCCTCGTTTAGGTTGTGCATCGAATATATTATTTTCTTGCGGTACCTTCTTTTTAGGTCGACCTCTTTTCCTAAGAGGTTGCACAGGCTCAGGTATATTATGGTCGGTACCTGAGTAAGGGGTGATAGCAGAAGTGTGGTACAATCCAAGAGAAGTGGTGGGGCTCGTTATATCTGCGATTTCATACGAAGATGGGCCATGCCTCCTTTTTACCACATAAGGGCCATCTCGTCGTGGTGCGAATTTAGCGCTTATTCCTCGGGCAGCCTTACTTATTGGATGAGACGTTACCATTACGAGGTCACCAACGTTATAGCCAGGATCACTTCGCCTACTTTGATCTACGTATTCTTTTCTCTTTTCCTCTTTCATTTCCTGCACATCCTTGGCCCTTTCCATTGTATGAGCCAGTTGTAATAACTTCGGAGTTATTTCAGGTAAAAAGTTTTCTGAGATTACAACCTGACGGAAGTTATGCCAGTTGTCATCCACTGTCCTCAATTCTCTACCAAAAGTCAAATACGCAGGAGTAAAGTTTGTAGAACAACATTGGGCGGTATTCATAGCAAACCGTATACAAGGGAGTTGATCTGGCCAGTTGCGGTGATTGTCTCCCAAGATGATTCCCAACTGAGTCTTTAGATCCCGATTCCTTCTTTCAACAGGATTTGTTTCTGGATGGTATACTGGCGTAAAAGCATGTTTTATCTTCATGCAAAAGGCAATTTGCTGCATAACAGCACTTACGAACTGAGGGCCGTTATCGCTTATCATGCGTCTAGGAAAGCCAAACCGTAGGAAGATTTCATTTATGAGTATAAAAGCGCATTTTTCAGCTGTGGCCGTTTCCAAAGGGAAGAGTTCAACCCACCTGGTCGCTACATCTTCAATTATGAATACCCAGGTCATACCACCAGCTGATGCTGGCAAGGGTCCGAACAGGTCAAATGCAAGAACCTCAAATCGTTGATTCATTGCCGTAGTTTGCAACAATCCTGCTGGTTTTTGATTGGTAACTTTATATCGCTGACAATCAGCGCATTTCTTTACATAAGCATCTATGTATTTACGCATACCAGACCAAAAATAGCGTTTACAAATAGATTGATATGTTTTCTCTGCTCCGTAATGCCCTGCCATTGGACTGTCATGATAAACAGCAAGAACATTTGCCCACTCATGTTCTGGAACTATTAGCTGAGCATCGTCATTTTCTACGTGAGGGTTGTTTCTATAAAGAAGCCCATTATTTAGGAAGTATCCTTTGTTGCTCCAATAGTACGCATTCTCAGTACCTTTCACTTCTTCAAGAGCATGTATGATTTTCATGATCTTATCGTCTTTCATCTGTTCCTCCCTTACCTCACTTACGTTTCTTGAAGGCATCTCTATTATTATGCTACATATATCACACTGTTCCCTGTTACCTTCAGTGCATGGTGGTCTTGAGAGTGTGTCTGCTACCACATTTGTTCTACCAGGTGTATATTTAATAGTTATATCATAAGCTTGGAGCTGTAAAGCCCATCTTGCTAATCTACCGGTAGGTGACTTCAGTGACATCAACCATTTCAATGCTTGGTGGTCAGTTATTACAGTAATTGGTGAACCATCTATGTAACCAGAAAATTTCTTTACGGCCCAGACCACAGCAAGAGCTTCTTTTTCTGTTGTGCTATAGTTACGTTCTGCAGGCGTGAGAAGACGACTAGCATATTCGACGGGATGCTCTTCTTCTCCCTCCCCCTGCACTAAAACTGCTCCTAGAGCATAGTTACTCGCATCACATTTCAGGATATATGGTCTTGAAGCGTCTGCTTGTTTTAAAACAGGCGCGGTGGTAAGTAATCCTTTTAAATCATTGTAGGCTTTGTTGTGTTCATCAGTCCATATCCATTTTGCATTTTTCTTGGTAAGTCGCAAAAGTGGCTCCGCAATTTTTGAGAAGTCTTTTACAAAACGACGGTACCATGAACAGGTTTGTAAAAACGTTACCAAGTGTTTCAAGTTGCACGGCGTTGGTAAGTTATTAATTGCAGCTGTTTTTCCAGGATCCATCTCGAATCCATTTTGTGTTATAAGGTGTCCCAAATATCTCAATGAAGAGCAACAAAACCGGCATTTGTCTTTATTGACAGTTAAGTTGAATTCTCTCATCTTTAAGAAGATACATCGAAGATCGGACATGTGTGATTCAAATCCCGAAGAGAAAATAATGACGTCATCAAGGTAAGCTAGGAGCTTTACATGATTCAGACTAACGCGAAATTGATCAATGAGTCTCTGAAATGTTGCTGGCGCATTTCGCAAACCAAACGGCATTCTAGTAAATTTATATATCCCAAAGGGTGTGATGAATGCAGTTTTCTCCTGATCCTCTTCCCGTACTTTTATTTGCCAGTAGCCGGCCTTCAAATCTAACGCCGACATAAAGGGAGTAGGCTTAGCTTCATGAAGTAAGTCATCAATTCTTGGGATCGGATATATATCAGGTATAGTTATTGCATTAAGTCTACGATAATCTATACATAATCGGACTTTACCATTGGGTTTTGGAACCATTACAACAGGAGCAGCCCAGGGCGAGGAGCTAGATTCAATAATTCCATCTTCTAACATTTTATTAAGTTCAGCCTTAAGAATTTCTTTACGAGGTGGGGACAGTCTATAGGGTGGCAAAGAAATTGGAGGATGGTCTAATGTCTGAATGCTATGTTCGGTTGCATGTGTGGGTTTTCCATTAGAAATAAAAATATCTTGGTACTGTTGTAACAAATTATCTAATTGAGCAGATTGAGCAGAATTTAATACAGTTTCAACATCAATTGAACTAAGTTCAATGTGAGGGTCAGGGAACAAATCATTAGAAAAAGGAGATAAGTTGTTGTCTTGAGAGGCGACATTTGCAATGGCATCTGCCATCATGTATTGCAACCGTGGAGAGTGACCGTCGAAGATAGTGGTCTTACTCCGTTTATTGAGCGGCGCAGACTCTGTTAAATCTATGGGGATTAGCTTGTAACTTGTAGCAGCCCCCTCGATTGGTAAACATGCTTCATCATTATGCGGGTCTGGTGGAATAGTCTCACAGGCAATCGTAGCCGCAGTACATGAAGACATTGACTTGGCAGTGTTTAACACTTCGGGTGCAGTTGGTGTACGGATGGCCAAATCGATAACTTTAGGTGGAGAGACTTCCCTTTTATCTTCGATGCTAACAAAGTCCTCTGTAAACAGTTCATATTCTTGTTCCGGATGTTTAACATAATGCCAAGTGAATTGTGCTAGACTCAGAACTATGCCAGCCTGCTTTAAAAATCCAATTCCCAACAAAGTGCGATTATTCTTAGACTGGGGTAATACAATAAAGTTACTTTTGAATTCACGTCCACAAAGTTCAACTTTTGCATTAAAGGTAAGTACCTTCTCGTGACGTTGAATTCCATCTGCCATAGTGATATAAGCGCTTTGTTCTTTAAATACATGACCACGTTGTTGCAGAGCTTCATACAACTGGAACGATGCTACATTTGTCTTGGCGCAAGTGTCTATATGTGCAGTTCCATCTAATCCATCCACCTTTATGAAGACAGCAGGTCGTGCATGAGTATCTATGCGCACGTTAATGGAACAAAAACTTAACTTCTTATCAGTTACAGTTGCTGCTGATGATTTGTTGCAGAAGGGACAAACGCTACGATAAACACCAGGAGCTCCACAGCCATAGCACTTTATCTGGGCCGGTACTGTAACATGCTCCTTCTTTACAACACTCGCACCGTCTTCTTGGTGCGGTTTAGCAGTTGCGAAACTTAAATTGCTGGATTTCCTCTTGCGGCAGTTTTCTATTCTGTGGCCGTATATATGGCAAAAGTTACAACGTGGCTTGTTGCCAGGTCTTTGTACAGAAGAAGTGGGAATGGCTGGGTCAACCATCTTTTCTTCTAGTACCTGTTCTACACTACGAGCATCTTCTATGAGCTGATCAAAATTTTGAACGCTGTTTCGCGGTACTTTGTCTCGTATGCTCAAATGTAAAAGGCCATAGATGAGGTCAATCTGCTGCTTTTCCTTTAATTGCTCACCCTTGGGGAGCTGTGAGAAGAGCATCCGCTTCTTTGCTACAAACGAGTCGGTGCCTTTTGCAGCTGTCTGGTTTTGGCTTATGATCTCGTGGTATATCAGGTGTTCGGGTCTCTTAGGCGCAAAGTTACATCGGAGTTGTGCTTCAAACTCGGTCCAGGTAGAAATGTTCTCTTTTACCCCTTGCCACCAAATAGCAGCTTCGTTTTGCAGGAGAAGTGGAAGTCCATCCAATGCATCAGGATCAGATATGCCTTCAATCTTCTTAAACACCCGGACAGCAGCAAGGAAAGCCTCCACTGCTTCGGAGCTTTTGATGCCGTTGTAGCTTGCTTTACAAGAGGCCAAGGTATTGCGACGGTTACTCATGGCGGAGATGAGTTGCGTAAACTGCTCGTCGGAAAGGTTCACTCCCATTTTGCTCTGCTGCTTTGGTGTGGTGGTCTTCTTATATGTCGTTTGTCGTCCCGATCTTGTGACTACAAATGGGTTGTTACAGCCGCTGGTCGCCAGGATGTCGACGTAATGTGCGAAGCCGAAGTGCCCACGTTCGTCGCCAGACTGTAGACGTTATAATTGAAGCCGAAGTGCCCACGTTGGTCGCCAGACTGTAGCCGATGTGAAGCGGGGGGGGGGGGGGGCAGAACAGACACGAAGGCACCGTTGAATGACAAGCAGCAGTTGTGGTGAACTTTGTTTATTACGTCCGTTAGTTTAAAAACAAATATATTAGCCGAACGGACCCAACCACTACGTTCTACGGGCGTAAAAGCGCAGGGTTTAGTGCCGCTATAGTCGGGGACTAATAGTCTTACAAGGCGAGAATCAAAGATAGACCAAGATCGTTCCAAAAGGCTTGGAAGCAACCCTAGTGCAGACTTCGATTCCTCAGATTTCTCAACAATATCAAAAATACAATTTTCACTTATAGTTTCGAAAAAGACATCTCGATAGCGCGATTCAGGAATGATCAGCGCCATCTAGTAACAAATGGGTGGAACTAAGTTTACATTATGAATTATTGTTTCTTTTAATCTTGTTTGTTTGTTACAAGTTAATTTTTATTTTTGATTTTATTTTATTCTGATTTTTATTTTATTTTGATTTTCTGATATTTTATTGTAAGTTGTATGGGTGTAAATTACCTGAATAAATAAATAAATAAATAAAAAATGGCGAATCTGCCCGACGCTGGCAAAACATCTGCCAAAATCTGCCACGTTTTTATCGTAACTTAAAAAGACGATTTCTCGAATGTACTTCTCATTACTTATGAAACGTGCTACAAAAAGTAACTAAAAAACTTCGCTGCATTTTTCATAAAATTGTAGCTGCTTGACTCTCAAAAATAGCTAGATCTAGCTATAAAGTAGCTAAGTTGGCAACTGGCTCCGACTGATGCAAACGGATGTAAGCACGCGCACTCACGGTCAGTTTGGTTGGACTGATGCAAACGAACTGAAGTTAAAAAAATTTCAACTTAAGATTTCACACTCACGGTCAGTTTTTGGATGTACGTCACTTCAAAAGATCAGTCCAAACCAGGGCTCGGACACCGGTTAAATTTATTAACCGGTTTCGGTCGTTGACCCTATATCGGAATGGTATAAGGTTAAGGTTTCGGTTACCGGTTATTAACCGGTTAATTATATAAACCAGTTTTTTATTAATTTCGATTCCGTTAACCGAAATTAACCGGTTAATTTGAATTCCAAACAATTTGTAAGCAACGCTATCTGTTGTGTTTTGTTTAAACTAATTGAAACTAATGTAATGAGGCTTCCGCATCATTTCTATGAATACGCAACTACTAGGAGATAGTTTTCGACTGTGTTGCTTGCGAGCTGGGCTTAAGCAATATTTTGCGTGTAAAAATATAAAACGCCGAAGTTTCTTCTGAAACATATAAAACATGAATCCTAATTACCGGGCAGGAGTGTTGCCAGATAGTAAAGTATATAATTATTTTCTCTGAAATTGAAAAGAAGTCGTATTTTAATGCAGAGTACGGTAAGTAAAACACAAAGCAAAGTAGTTAAATAAAACAATGATAATATTTTTGTGTGATCTGTAATCAATATATGTAATTATTATGTGTTTTGGATTACGAATACTCTCATTCACTGATATCATGAAATTAAAATAAGCGTTACAATATAGTAGGATCACGAGAAGACTATATTGATTATAATACTGAAAGTAAAATTTTACCTCAACGAGACCTACGGAAAAGTCAACCATTATTTTTAACCGCCTCCGTGGTCTAGTGGCTAAGCCACTGGTTTCAGACCCAGAGGTCCCGGGTTCGATTCCCAGCGGAGGGTACGTCTTTGAGTGCTCGGTTTGGTTGGTGGTAGGGCTGTTGAGTCCGCCTGGCTAGCCAACACCATCTTATCTAAGTCTGTCACCATAACAATGATGTTTATAGCATAGATGTATTCCATGTACTTACCACTAGGTGAGATAAAGGCCAAGCGCTTACCCGCTAGCCGTAAAAAAAAATTAATGAATATGACAAGGATACTATTTCAGATTCAGAAAAAGGTAAGCAAAATAAATATACTAATAGTGTGCCTTCAGTCGTCATAGTAGGAGAGAGTGGGTACAGTGGATCCATTTTTTCAAATAGCTGTAACTTCAATTTTTCTACCTCAATTTTGTGAAGTTCTTCGAGTATGAGGTTAGGGTTTGGGTCTAGAGGCCCCCTCAGTGCCGCTACTAGGGGTTGGTGGCACGCAAGTTACGGGTTTGACGGGGCAAACCCAAGTCACCTTCTCAACGGTACATTCCTCTATTTTGAGGATTTCGGTAATAGTCACGGTGATGGATACCATTGTGGGCTGGCAGCCCTCTACCGATCTGCCCTCAGGTATAAGGTCATGTACAACGGGTTTAGTCTGTCCGACACACTTTTTTATCATTCGACCCCGGTAGACCTTCTATTGGGCTCGGATGTACTCGGATGGATCCTAATAGGCACCCAGAAGGCTCTGGGTCCCTTTTCATTGGTGGCAGTGTCAACTCTTTTTGGTTTTTCGATTATGGGACCAGTCTTTGACGACTCGATTCCGGATGAGTCTAGGGTCATTATGTCGTCTCTTGCCAAAACGATGCAAAGGTTTCGGGAATTTGAGGAACCTCCCATGGTCCCTAGGGAGGCCTCAGACCATGAGGAATGTGAGGCCTTTTGTCAGGCCAGTACGTCACGGTTGACGTCCGGTAAGTTCGTTACTAGGTTCCATTTTATCGCTTCCTCTCCTGTTCTAGGGCAGTCCAGAACATTGGCGAAGAAACGGCTGCTGGCCATGAAACGGCGCATGCGGCGTGATCCCGTAATTCGCGATAAATACATAGAGTTTATGCGCGAGTAAGAGGCATTGGGTTACATGTCTCCGGCTCGAGTTGATTAAAGCTCAACTGAGCACTATTTCCTGCCTCACCATGCCGTTGTATAGGCTTCTTCGGTTAAGCTGAGAACCGTGTTTGACGGATCAGCTCCCACGTTGACAGGGGTGTCATTGAACCAGTGTTTACATTTTGGTCCCAAGTTGCACCGGGAGTCCGGGATGTCATTGACATTATCCTGAACTTTAGGAGACATGGACAGGTGGTGTTTGAAGCTGACATCCGGATGTTCAGACAGACGGTCATCCATCCGGATGACAGGCGTTACTAGCTGATACTCTAGCGTGAGCACCTAGATGACCCCGTGACCGTCTACGAGCTCAACACCAATACATATGGGTTAAAGTCCAGCCCATATATTGCAATTCGATCTTTGTTGGAGCTGCCTGAGCGGGACAGTGCCCGCTTTCCCAGTGCGGCCGCCACATTTTGATACGTGACCTGTACGAGGACGATGTGTGCACCGGGGCCGAAAGAATTGAGAAGGCTCTTACACTGCGGGATGATCTGATTCTGATTGCACTTCTTGCAGCCGGGGGCTACGAGTTGCGGAAATGGTTATCTAACGAGCCTGGCTAGTTAAAAGGTATACCGGAAGATCACCAACAAAACCCTAACTTGTTTGCGGAGGCGGAAGACCCCCAAAATGATAGCAGTGTTAGGTTTGAACTACCAACCTCAATGACATCTTCACAGGCGGATCTGGAACTCCAGAGGGTCTGAAGTAAGAGGACGGCGCTGTCCACCATTGCTCGCGTGTTTGATCCGAACGGGTGGATCAGTCCAGTGGTCTTCTGCAGCAGCTGTGGATGCTGGGCGTCACGTGGGACAAGCCGCTCACTGGGCCTTCATTGGACACCTGGCTCTAGCAATTTTCTACCATGGAGGAAATCAACAAGGTTGCCTTACCTCGTCAAATTTTGCCGCCAAGCAAATCTCAGATACGGGGCTTCGCTGCGGCAGTATATCTACGAACGATTGATTCCGAAGGCCGGGTCAACATCGTATTACTCTTGGCCAAGAGCAAGGTTGCTCTAATTAGAACTCGTCTGACCATCCCTAAATTGGAGTTGAGCGGGGCTCATCTATTAGCCAGGTTAAGTCATGTTCGTCGTGAATTTGCCGCCACTGTCCAAGATGTCTTTGCATGGTCAGACAGTCAGGTCGCGCTGGCATGGTTGCGCGCGGTGCCACATACTTTGAAGATCTTCGTGAGAAACCGGGTTTCCCAAATATGAAACATTGGAATTCCTATCATCTGGAGATACATCCCAGGTGATATTAACCTAGCGGACAGTGCTTTCCGGGGCTACACTGCTCCGGAATTGGCGGCTCACCATCTCTAGTGGGGACCAGCGTAGCTGGTGTCGCCCGAAACTTCTTGGCCTGTCCAGCGGCTGGATAGGACGGTCCAATTTCACCTGAGATACGTGTGCATGCCCTGGCCGTGGAGACGGCCCTGGACCCCGACTGCCTGCCTGGGCGGTACAGCTGTCTGGACAAGTTGCTGGTGGTGCCACAACTGTCGACATCCGTGGAATAGATGTTTGTCCCCAGTTGTGACTGCAGAGGAGCGTTGAAGGTCGCTGCTGGGTGCTAGGTCCACTGAGTCCGGGTACTGCAGGCGGTCGAGCTTTGGGTTCTGTGTGAGGGTCACGCAAAGCTGAAGGGAGGTCGTTCGGTTGAATCCTTTTACAGATGCGGAGGGGCTTCTGCGTGTTGGAGGCAGATTTCGGAAAGCTGATCTGCCTTACGGAAGTCGCCACCCCTTACTTTTACCGAAGGATGGATCTTTGGTTAAGCTCTTGATGTACGATTAACACATTCGTAATGCGCACGCAGGGTGTGGCGCGTTACTTGACTTACATGATGAGGGCTTCACTCATGCAGCCGCAGATGGGGGATCTGCCTTTGGACCGAGTCACTCAGTCTTGTCCATTTTCGGGGGTCGCAACGGATTTTGCTGGACCTTTCTCGGTAAAAACTACCACCATTCGCAACGCTCGAGTTGTGAAGGTAAGGTATTTGTATGTCTGGCCACCAAGGCCGTCCACTTGAAAGTGGTTTCGGCGTTGTCCACGGAGGCATTCGTCGCCGCGTTGAATCGTTTCGTGTCGCGTAGGGGTCTGCCTTGGCTTATTCGCTCTGACAATGGCACAAATTACAAAGGTAGATTTACCCGGTTCACCTGCTGGTTTGTCTCAGATAACTATCTATCGGAACGTAGGCACGCGACCAGTTCAAAGTGTCGCCTGTTTTAGTACGAATACTTGATTATAAACTCATTTTTCATTGTGACAGCGTAACAAGAAAATTATCAGTGTTTTAAAAACGGGCCCTAAAACATATCGATTTTTATCCATTAAAGACAATGGTGAAATCATTGCTGAATGAATTCTTTAGAGTCTATAAATTTCACTATTAAAAATACGGATGAAATGAATTCGTAAGATTTTTGAAAGCATATGAAAAACCTGTCTAAGTCTCGAAGTAAAAACAAGTTTATTTTCTTTGCATAAAGTTAATTTAAATTTAATGGTAAATGATATTCCCCCAAACCCCTTGAAACTCAAAAAAGCCATGGGACTTTATTGAGATCTCACACAGATTTCTTGAGAGAATTTGAAAAGTTATGTTGCACTGTTTTGTTTTATTTGCCAACACCATGCACGTTCACGAATACTTAACAGTAAATAATCCACCATTATTTAACATTAATATCCGACAAAACACAAATTAGAGAAAATAAAACAAAACTGCAGACATGTCGCTTTACTTTCCCGCCAAGAAGTTCAGCTCATTAAAGAATGAAATTGAATGAAATTTCTTTATTAAACTTAAAAAAAATTACATTATTCCACGTTCTTAATTTTTATTTTAGCAAGACGTATTTTTTTATGATTTGTTCCTTGAAAGAACAGTCTAATGTCAGAGACCATACTGCCTTGTCAAAAGTTAGTTAAAATCATTTTATTATTATTATAACCCTATATTTTCCCACTGCTGGGAAAAGCCCTCCTTCCCCTCCCTACTTTTTTCGTTGTCTGTTGCTTGTGCTGGCCAATCCTTGAAAGGATAACACAACTAGATAGTTAAGTACTTGTTTTATCCAATTATGTTAGACATAACCTTCAAAACTTTTCATTAGAATATCTTTAATTGTAGACTTACTAGAGAACTAAAACCAAGACCATGTTGCTCAGGATTACAAACTATATACCAACATATTTTTTTCATTTAATGACGCTTATAAAAGAGTCGACAAAAGTTTGTATGGGAGTTCTTCAATGTTCTTTCGATAGCCGTGAGGTATGTACAATTTTAACGAATGTCCAACGTAATTAATTATGAAGAACATTGTTGAGACTCAAAAATATAATTAAATAGAATTTTAAAGTCTAACTTACATGGTGCTGTTAATACTAAAGCCAAATTTGAAGAATGTGTATAAACAATTTACTTATTTGAAGTTCTTTATCAAAGACATTAAACTATTTTAATCTCTTTGTTCTTTATGTTAACTATCTAAAAGATTTTTATAAATTTTTAGAAAATAATGTAGATAGTTTAAACCAAATCCTCGCCCGGAAGGGGTAACTTGGCGGTTCAGTCCCCCAAATTGCCCCCACTGGGGAGGCTTTTGTTTGTTGATCGTAATCGAACACAGAATAAATTTTATTATCCGTCTTTTGTCCCATGATTTTACGCGATTTACACTTACACGGTGATTTTTAAATAAATTCTAATAATACGAGCGATACACATTACATAACAACTCGACGCAAGAGAATCAATTGGTCTTTGCGAAAACGAACCAACTTGTTACGTACGACGCGTTTCTCACAACTGGGCGTACATGTAAGACAGAGAGCGCATGACACGAAAAAATACGACGGAAGGCGGCGGACGGCACGTTGGCGGCGGCCGGCGGCGCGGCGGGCGGATCGGCTGCGTTTGGCTGAGTCGAGTGCATATGACATTAACCGGTTAAATCAGTGCCAAGTATTGGTTTATCCGAGCTTTAAAATTCCGTTCTCTGTATTAACCGGTAACCAAAATTTTTTCGGTTTTGTTGGATCAGTTTATTTTATTAACCGGTTAATCAATGAACTGAATCATACCGGTTAAAAGAACAATATTAACCGCTATTTATTAACCGGTTCAGAGCCCTGGTCCAAACTGACCGTGAGTGCGCGTGCTTGCATCCATTTGCCATCAGTTGGAGCCAGTGTTGCCAACTTTGCTACTTTATAGCTAGATCTAGCTTAGAGTTTAAAGTCTCTCAAAATCTTTCCTACTTTAATGGGCACGCTAAATCGTTTGTTCTCGTTGTTTTTGTAATGTGGCAAACGTTAGAGCCCACCAATCTCACCCCTCAAACCCCAAGCGGTCTCATGCAACCGCACCTTAGATTAAAACAAAAAGGGAAGATACGGCATGCTCCTACTTGTAGTCATTCAAAATATAGTCCTATTCAACTACTTAAGCAAACACTCACACACGCACACCTATAAAGTGTAAATCGAGCGAGCGAGACAAAGCGGTAAGTTTCAACGTCAGCGCGAGGGAGTCAGCGAGTAGCGCTTTGACGTCTCGGTCGCTTCGCAACAGACGAGTACGTACGACCGATTCCGACACCACTGCGGAGTAGCGTCTTTCTCTTTTTCACACAGTAGAATATCTGCAATAGGACGATGTAGCCTGTTCGTTCGGCAAATTGTGACTGAAGTGAAATTGTGCCTTTAGGCCTAATTTTGGCGGCTCACTTACGAGACGCTAATGCAGTATCTTCCCTTTTTGTTTTAATCTAAGGACCGCACCTACAAAACCACACTTGACTTTGTACCGTGTCTTCATAGACTTACAGACTACTTTAGTATGAACAAGTTTGGTTATTTCGGTTCTGTGGTTCATCTTATGTATTGTTAGCGCAAAATATCGCATAGCCTATGCTCGATTCTGTCAAATTTGACGTTGACAGTTAGTGTCAAAAGAAATCCAATTTTCAAGTGTTCTGGTTAATTATCTGTTTGAGTAAATAGCTTAAACAAAAGGACACAAATTGTTAGAGACAACAAAATTGGAAGTTAGTTTATAAAAAAAAAACAAAATAATTCAATTTTATATTGAAGTTTTTTTTTTAAATTTATTTTCCAATACAACAAATCATCACGATACATTAATTTAGAGATGCATACACAAAAACCTCACTGGGTTTATCCGTGTATGAGAGCCGCTAGTTTACATAAATTTATTATTTTAACAACAGTGTTATTATGTATTAACCATTTTGATTAATGATGACTTTCTTGTTTTAGGCTTTTTTCATTTCCAAATTACACAGAAAAGCAGTCAGGTAAGTATACGAATATATTTCTTTCAAAATGATACAAATCTTTTTTAATTTAATAAAAATGACCTTATAAAAATAAAATCGATCACACTCACCGCTCTATCGCGTATCACATCTTTGACGGTCCACAGTTCATTGGCGATTTAAGCAAATAAATCAAATTTACCTAAACTGTCTACCCAGCGGTGATGCCGACCCTATATATTTCTATGAATGACCATTTTGATATATAGTAGCACTTTGTTAAGATATAGCGGTGAAACCGTTTGCAGGTGGAACAGTGGGTTAAGTGATTTTACATAAATCGAAGTCACTTATAAAATTTTATTATTCAAACTCGTATCGTGACCGCCACGAAACAATATTGTATTACTCCTGTAGGGGAAATTAGGTTTAAGTTGTATCAGCATTGGCATAGTATGACGCACGCGCACTCGCGCGTGTTTAGGTATAAAAACAAATGTATTTAATTAATAAAGTCGATTCTTTATATCAACGTCTCGCGAGCATTATTTCAAGCTTCCCTAATCGCACGTGCCCGTAACAGTAAAATAGTTACATTGGTGACCCCGACGTGATAAGAAAATTAACGTAATATATATATATTTTTTTTTTTTAGTAGTGTCTGTACAACTTACGAACGGCCTCCCACCAGCGGGTCTCACCGTCCGGAGTTTCAAGAGACAGAAATCACTACTAATAAACATAGTAGAATCCGGCATGTTTGCGTACGAGGAAGCGCATGCAAGTGAAGCTCCAGTGCCTGTCCCGGGAACATCCAGCGGCATTGAAGCCATGTCTTTGAACACCAAAATTCCAGATTTTTGGACAGCACACCCACGACTATGGTTCGCTCAATTTGAGTCCGTAATGAGACCTCAGAAGAAAGGGGACGAGGATAAGTTCCATTTCGTGGTAGCAAAACTCGGTTTGGAAGCTTTACAACAGGTGAGCGACCTCCTCACGGACCCACCTGCCGAAAAGAAGTATACGGCATTAAAATCCAGATTGATCGGTGTCTTCGAAAAGTCCGAATCGAGACAATTCCAAAAACTAGTGGGAGAAATGGAGTTGGGGGATCAGAAGCCATCCCAGCTATTGCGTAAAATGCGTGATCTCGCCAAAAAGAAGGTTCCGAATGAAACGCTCCAGATGATGTGGACTGGCCACTTACCCCCTGCGGTCCGTGCTGTATTGAGTATAAGCGATGTTAAAGATCTTGACAGATTAGCGCAGATAGCCGACACGGTAATGGAAAATATCCGCCCCCAGGTCGAAATATCCCAAGTCAGTCGCCCAGATAATATAGCTTTATTGACACAGAAAATCGACCAATTATACCTAGAGGTAGCCGAATTAAGGTCAAGGCATAACAACAGAGGACGATCGCCATTCCAAAGACGTTATAGATCGAGATCAAGATCAAAGTCTTATAAAGATAATCGCATGTGTTATTATCACAAGAAATTCGGTCAAGCTGCAACGAGGTGTAAAGATAGTCGCTACTGCAGTTACCAGAAGACCCATCCGGAAAACTAAAGTTGACTCCGAAAGAGGCAGTTCTCGGTGTCAATGAAATAAAAACCTGCCGTCTGTGTGTAACCGACTCAAACAGTGGTACACGTTTTTTAATAGACACAGGTGCAGAAGTTTCAGTTGTAGCAGTGAAAAATAAGCACCTGCTAACACCGAGCGATTTAAATTTATTTGCGGTTAATGGAACACCCATCAAAACGTATGGAAAGAGAACCATGAGCTTAAACTTAGGACTACGTCGGGACTTCCAGTGGACATTTATCGTAGCAGACGTCCGAAACTCCATAATCGGGGCTGACTTTCTTACGAAAAATAAGTTGTTAGTCGACCTCTATTCGAAACGATTACGCGACGAAGTCACCGACCTCAGTACAGTAGCTCAGATTTCATATTCGAGCCAGCCAACAATTCGCACGATTGATGAAAAAAATTGCTACCATAGCATTTTAAAGAAATACAATGAAGTGATTAACCCGTCAATACCGAGTCGAACGGATTTATTACATAAATATTGAACATTTTATTCATACCTCGGGGCCACCTACACATGAAAAGGTACGCCCTTTGAACCCCGAGCGATACCAAGCTGCTAAACTAGAGTTCCAAAAGATGGTTAAGAATGGAATATGTAGACCTTCCAGCAGCCCATGGGCTTCTCCTCTTCACATAGTCGTTAAGAGAAATGGCGAAATCAGGCCTTGTGGAGACTATAGGCGATTGAATGCGGTGACAATCCCAGATCGCTATCCACTACCAAGATTGCAAGATTTTACATATATGCTGAAAGATAAAACCATTTTCTCCAAATTGGACATAGAAAAGGCTTACCATTGCATTAACATAGCTGAACAAGATATTTCAAAGACAGCTATAATAACACCCTTTGGGTTGTTTGAATTTGTCAAAATGACGTTTGGCCTAAGAAACGCTGGCCAAACCTTCCAACGTTTCATGAATATGGTACTAAATGGTCTCGATTACGTATTTTGTTACTGTGATGACGTTTTGATCAGTAGCTCCAGCGAATCCCAGCATATACAGCATCTTCATGAAGTATTGGAACGATTAAAAAAATATGGAATAAAATTAAACTTATCTAAATGCGAGTTTGGCAAAGATAACTTAGATTTTTTCGGATATCACATAAACCAAGAAGGTATTAGACCTCTAGACGAAAAAATTGATGTGGTAGGGACGTATCCCAGACCCGAAACGATAAAACAGTTACGTCGTTTCCTTGGCATCATCAACTTTTACCGATCCTGTCTACCACAAGCAGCAGAACACCAGAAGGAGTTGAACAAGTTTCTTCACGACTCGAAGAAAAACGACAAAAGAAAAGTTCCATGGTCCGAAGAGACAGAGAAAGCCTTTGAGAAATGTAAAGAAAGCATAAAACGCGCTGTTACACTTTTCTACCCGTCAATGACGTCACCGCTCTTCTTGATGACAGACTGCTCAGCGACATGCGCTGGCGGTGTATTGCAACAGAAATACGATGGCAAGTGGCAACCCCTAGGATTTTTTTCCAAAGCCCTAAGCCCAGCCCAGACAAAATACAGCACATACGACAGAGAGCTGTTAGCAATCTATATGTCGATAAAACACTTCCGTCACTACATCGAAGGTAAAGAGCTGACTGTTTTCACTGATCACAAGCCATTGACATTCGCAATGATGAAATCAGGCTCCGACAACGATACTCCACGTCGACTGAGACATTTAGATTTTATTTCTCAGTTTTGTACGGAAATCAAACACATATCGGGATCAGAGAACTGTGTGGCGGACGCTCTATCAAGAATAGAGACGATATCTTTCCCAAGTTTTATTGACTATGAAAAATTAGCACAAGATCAAAACAATGACGAGGTCGAAAATTTACTAAAAAATAGAAAATTGTCTTTCAAGCGGTATCAATTCCCTGGATCCGACAAAGAAATATTGTGTGAAACGTCTAGCAACAATCCCCGGCCCTACTTGCCACCACAGTACCGTCAAACGGCCTACAACGCCGTCCACGGATTCAGCCACCCAGGCACGCGGTCTACCAAAAGGATGATGACAGACAGATTTTTTTGGCCGTCAATGAAGAAAGAAATTACAGCGTGGGTAAAAGCGTGTATTCCATGCCAACAGTCAAAAGTTCATAGACACACTGTGTCACCTCTACAGAGATTCCCGAGAACAGAAAGATTCGCCCACCTACATTGCGATTTGATTGGCCCTCTTCCGTTATCACAAGAAGTAAGATATATCGTCACAATGATTGACAGAAATACGAAGTGGCCGGAAGCCTATCCCATAGCGCAAATAACCGCAGAGAGCGTATGCAATGCATTAGTCACCGGCTGGATATCGCGTTTCGGATGCCCTATTACTATCACTACTGACCAGGGTCGGCAGTTCGAATCCAATCTGTTCAACAAATTGACAAAGCGATTAGGAATCAATAGAATACACACAACGCCGTACCACCCTCAAGCCAACGGTCAAATAGAAAGATGGCATAGATGTCTAAAAACATCATTAATTGCAACTTGCAACAGCGCAAATTGGGTCAAAGAATTACCGTTAGTAATGTTGGGACTACGCGCAGCGATAAGGGAAGACAGCGGTGTCAGCGCAGCTCAAATGACCTACGGCGCTACGCTACGTTTGCCAGCTGATTTTTTCAACGTAAACAAAGACAACTCGATCACTGACTTTGATTATGCAACGCAAATATCAACCGCTATGAACAACATTATTACAACTAATCCGACCACAAAAACAAACAGAAAATGTTTTATTCATAAAGAGCTACGAAACTGCGATTACGTTTTCTTACGAAGGGACATGATTAAAAAGTCTTTGACAGCTCCATACGAAGGTCCATACAAGATAATACATCGAGATAAGAAATGTTACACAATTCAAATGCCCGGCAGAAGAGCCACGGTTTCAATAGACAGACTAAAACCCGCATTCGGCTGCACTGAAAACAATAACAACGCAGGAAACGAATGCACACCGGCGTCATCGAACCAAAACAAGGTCACGAGAAAAGGCCGCGTGGTCAAGCCGGTAGTCCGATTTGCTGTCTAAGAACAAATATGTAATTATATAAAAGATGGTATAACCATTCAATGAGTTCACTAATTCATCACCCTACAACGTGCACGCCACCAGCTCGCTACAAGTTTGACAACCAGCTACCAGTTCATTTTTCTTCAAAATGGGTAACCAATATTCGAAAGATGAGCACGTCATCATCACACAACAACAGGCTGCACAGGAGCTTGAGGCAACTACCAGGAGAGCCGCGTCAGAAGCCACCGCAGCTCTTGCACTCGCAGCCGCAGCCATCATTATAGTTATAGTATACATTTTGTGGAATGTCTGCCAACACAAAGTGAAGAAATGGGCTACATCGGGTCTTCAAGGAACGAGAAATGAGAGCGGACGTCGAAGTTTGCAAATGTTTTCCCGTTTTCCGAGGACAATCCCGGCGACCCCAGGACAAGGACCACCAGCATACGCGTCTCAAAACGTGTAATACTTTATTTATAAGATTTTGTTTAATCCCAGTTTTTTCTGTAAAGGGGGGAGTACTTGTAGGGGAAATTAGGTTTAAGTTGTATCAGCATTGGCATAGTATGACGCACGCGCACTCGCGCGTGTTTAGGTATAAAAACAAATGTATTTAATTAATAAAGTCGATTTTTTATATCAACGTCTCGCGAGCATTATTTCAAGCTTCCCTAATCGCACGTGCCCGTAACAGTAAAATAGTTACACTCCTGCTGATTAGTTAATGTTTTAATATTGTTTTCTGAGGTTTAAGCGAGCACTACACATTGAAATAAAACACTTTTTTACGGATTAACTCGCGTTTAATTTACTATTTACATAGTTTTTATATTATCCCGACGTTTCGAACCCTTTACAGGGTCCGTGGTCACAGGGAGACTGACTGATATATTAAACGCGAGTTAATCCGTAAAATTGTATTATTTTAATGTTTTAATGTTTTTTATTTGTTTTCTAAGAAAACCAACAGTTTTCTTCTGAAAAAACAAACGCGTACACGTTTCACCAAATACACACAACTGCACATGTTCTCAGCTTAAAAGTGGTGAGCCCATCGCCGCTCCATGCTGGATGTGTGTGCAGTATTTAGTCCGTTAGTCGCCTTTTACGACACCCAAGGCAATTAATAAGCCCCCACACACGCAGCACCCGCTACACACATCAGTGTTATTGTTAAAATAACTTAGAAATCAAGCAACGAGAACGATTCACCTTTATATTTGCATATTAACTTATTGAACTTGAAATAGTTATTGTCTATGCCCTGCTGGACGATGCCGATATTATATGCTACTTCCTAAACCATATCTATTTAGTCGCAGCCCTGTAAAAGCAACATTATTTTTATTCATAGCACTTTAAAACGTCTCCTATTCCAAGAACAAAGAGCTCTGGATGCGGTCGATTCGAATTTAATGTTTTTAATCTAAACACAAGCATATAACCTTTGTTTCTTTGCGTATTCTGTTTAGTTTCGGAACGTATTTTCTAAGTATACTCGTACGAGAATCAGTGACAAATTCAGAGCGCGGCAGTGTTTGAAAAATTTGTGGCACCGACAAAAGATTGAATTTAAATTTGAAAAATTTATGCCACTGGTCTCAGACCCAAGGTGCTCGGTTTGGTTGGTGGTAGGGCTGTTAAGTCCGCCTGGCTAGCTACCACCATCTTTTCTAAGTCTGTCGCCCTAACAACGATGTTTATAGCATTCCCAAGTAACACAGACGTGCTGAATAAAGATTGATTAAGAGCACTCATCAAGAGCATAAGCTGAATACTAAGCTGAATAACGCCTGAGTACCGTCTTTTCAGCTGTTATTCAAGCAAAAAAGGCCCCAATTTTGAATGCTTAACGCTGAATAACATCTGAGTAACAATTGAGTAGGAGCTTAATAATGTTTCAATTAGCTTAATAACTTTTGAATAACTGCACACATTGCTTTTATAAAGCTTTTACAACTCAGTTATTCAGCTACGTCGAATTGGTTAGAGTATTCAGAATTTATTAAGCATTTAATTTATTGTTGACATTTATGCAAGCAATATTCATAGAAATTGGGAAAAGAAGAAATAAATTGGGTTCAATAATAATGTCGATACCTTTATTTGACATGACGTGAACTTTAAGTTATTCGGTAAGTAAATTTTAATTTACAAGTTAGCGGTCTGCTACATGTTAATTATTAGTGCGCAAGTAATTTTGTCGTGAAATAGTTCGTGTTTTGTTTTCATTTTTATGACGCGCCTCGCTAATAATCAAGATAATTAGTTGTAAATAGTATTTTCATACATACATACTAGGTCTGACAAAAGTACTTGTGATGAATTATCTAATTCTAGCAATTTTATCCAACAAAATAACATGACTTGAGTTGAAAATGTTGTAGTTGTAAGATTAATAAGCATTTTGGTGATCTCGTAAATTCCTTGTAAGAATTAATTATAAAGATTTCAATGGCGATCGCTGTTTTGTTTTATAATGCTGAATAAAAGTGCACACATGTTTTGTTACTAAACTATAACTTGAAAAAGAGTAGTTTCTTTACACTTACTTATAAATAACATTTATATAGTTGACCACATTTCTATATTAGTTACTCACATTTTTAGGGTTCTCTAATTGAACGAACAAAAACCTTTTATAATGTGTAACTTTCCCATCAGGCTTTCACTAAATTGATTACTTACATTTAAAATCACAGCTCTTTGTTATTTTTTTTTTCGTGAAAAAGACTATTATATTAATAGTATCTATTATGTTTAAAAAAAATGCAGGTTTCGTGTGTGTGGTGTGCACTGGGCTCTTGTTTATTTAATCTTTATTGCACAACAATAGGATGTACAAATGGCGGACTTATTATTATATTATTAATTATAATTTATATTTCGTTTCAGAAAAATGACGTTTAAAATAATTTCAACACGTTGTAAGGGTCATTCAGATTTGTGTACTGTGCCGACCCAATGGAAGAACAAAGAACAACTTCGATGGCCAAGATATAATGCGGATTTATTAATTAAGTAAAGACAGCAGTGTCCAACCTCGCGCAGATTGGCTTACGATGAAACAAACAAACAACGCAAATAAAACATTTTATCGCAACGTTAATTTTATTTTCTTGTATTGCGATACCTTCTGCTAATAAAATAACCATTTCAGAAATGAAATTTTCTGTATAGGTACTTAGATTTTTAGATCTTTCGGTTTTCCAATCCCAAAATCTGTTATATTTTTTTTGAGGACGGAACCCTTAGCATTAAAGGGAAAACACGCTTGCTGATTGGGACCGGGTTCAGTTTTGTTTAACAATTTTCACAAATCCTGTCATGATCATTACTGCTGATGACACTTGGACAATTACTACTGCTGATATTTAAATATTCTTTAAACAATTTTCTTTCGATATGACCGGTTCTTTACGCTTTTGCCACGACTTTTGATCCATGATTTAAACAACGCATAAAATAAATACGTACAATAATATTCTAATTGCTGGTATTAAGCTATGGGCGCTATATCAATACAAATGTGGTCTTTAATTTGAATAAGTTAGTTGAAACTCTTTATTGTACTGAAATAAGCTTATTAAAAATACAAATAATATTGTTTATTCAGCAGCTGTATAATTACTAAAACAAAGAATCTTATACAGTTTAAAGATAAAGTAAAAACAATTATTCAGTATCAAGCTGAATACCAGAATTATGTAAACAATATTATTCAGAAGGTGATACTTTATTCAGCAATTAGCTGTTTCAAACGCTACAAGCTTAGTACTGATTTAATAATAGCAGTATAGATTATTGTTAATCGGATAAATGCTGCTGAAGGCACTGTTTTTCAGATTTAAGCCACCTGGAATGCGTAATGCTTAATAACGTCTGTCTAATAATCTTACGGAGATTGGTTATTAAGCGTAAAGAAGGAAAGGACAGAAATACAGAATTTATTAAGCGTTAAGTATTTTAAGGGGCCGTACTCAACCTTATTCAGTATATGGCTATTCCCAAAGCTCTTACACAAACCATTTTCATCTTTGAACTGTTAAAAGTTCTAAGTGTGTACTGTGATCTTGCTTAATATGTGTTACTTGGGTTGTTGTGATCAGACAGTTATATATAAGATAGCCAGTTCCTCAGTGGTTGAGGATTCCGGGTGAAGCGCGCTTCCACCTTCGGCCTTATCGTCACTTTCCATCAGGTGAGATAGAGGCCAAGCGCTTACCCGTTGTAGAATAAATAAATAAATCTTTCCTACAATCACACCAATTAAGTATCTAGCCCAAGAGAAGCTTCGAAGAAACTCGTTAAATGGTTACTAAACAACGGATAAACATACTTAAAATACTTAAATACATACTTATTATACATAGAAAACACCCAAGCCCGAGACAATTTAGAAAAACAATAATTTCTAAATTGACCCGACCGGGGATCGAACCCGGGACCTCAGAGATGGCGACACCATGAAAACCGGTGTACAAACCACTCGACCAAGGAGGTCGTCAAAGAATAAAAATAAAAGAATGGTCTACCAGCACTTGTTTTCCCTTCTTGCTATAATATAAGGTCCTTTATAGGAGGCGTGAAGAGGTACCTTGTGGGCCGGCAAGGTGAGGGCGACTGATGCTTCGTCTCGCTTACGCAGCACCAGGTCGATTTCCACTTTACATCAGGTATCTTTCACCGTGTCGCGTAGCGGTGAAAGAATACTACCAGGTGACAGGTGGTTCACCACCTGTCACGCTGAGCACATGTGCAGTCGCTATTTGGTGAAAAGCGGACTATGGCAAAGGATTGCTTTTGCTGTCCTCATTGCCTAGTCTCTGACTAACCCTTCGGGGATGATAGTCGTGTTTATATGTATGTATGTTCAAGGTAGAGTGAAGTATGCCTTGTTACGTATAAAAAAACTGGGACAGCGTGTGGGTTATAGCCCAATCCTCATATGTGCCGTTGTCCCGTGGGAAGGCCTGTGCCCACTAGAGGGACGTTTATAGACTGATGATGAAGCCATATTATAGGGAAAACAAGCTTTTCTTTTTTAAGTTTGATCACAATATTACCGGATTATGTCTTTATACAACCTTAATTTTTTTTAATACAAAAACAATTAAGGGTGAGTTCCACCCATGAAATTGAACAACTTTCCCCAAGACACCTATGTGCAAAAATGACAAAAAAATTTCGACCTCCCATACAAAACTGTCCGATCAGCTGACGACAATATAAGGTACTTACTACCGGGTGACAAGGCCCACTTTTTTACAAATTGAAATAAAACCTATATTTTATCATTTAAAAGAAAAATAGTGTTTACAATAAAAGCTATGATTATTTCAAAATCCAAATAAATGTAGTTATTGAAGCTATAACGATAATTAGTTAGGTTTTTAAACATTTTTAAAAAACCTTATTTTGGGCTTTACTAAACATGGTATGTCTAATAAGGCCCGTGCCGTTTTTAAGTATTTTGGAGCAAAAGTAAGAATTAAAGACCTTATGGATATATACACATCAAAATTGTAACATTCACAAACTTCGATAAAAGCAATCGGATACAAAAATGATCAATATTTTGTTAAAAAAAAAAATACTTTTCACTGTGTAATAAAACAGCCGAAATATCGAATTTTAAGTGTTTATTGTATTAATATTAGATTTTACTTATAAATTATTGTTATTTATGCTAACATTAAGTAATTATTGTTTATATTTCTATTAGGGCCCAAGCAACTACTTCGTTGGGCCTTCATAACCGTTGTGGGCTTTACGACACAAATTGAATAATTACTAAATAAATAGCTATAAAATCGCACATGTTTATGTAAATATCAAAAGAGTAATGATCAAATAAACAAACTAAATAAAAATCTACTAAGTAATCGTAGTATGAACAAGTAAATATTGACGTTTTTAGGAGCCAAAATTAGTAATATGAGCGGCCGCGACCGATGTCGGGGAACTACCGGGTGTCACTGACAAGATGGTGGTCGCTCGCTGTCCGCTGCTGCCATTCGGCACTCATATTGATGTGTTTCATGCATGCTACGAAGTTGGCACGGATCAAATGTAATAAACATAGTTTTCTGCGCTTGGGCCTTGGAAAACTGTGGGCCTTGTCACCCGGTAGTACCTTAGTATGGGAGATTGAATTTTTTTGTCATTTTTGCACATAGGTTTCTTGGAGAAAGTTGTTCAGTTTTATGGGTGGAACTCACCCTTAATTGTGTTTGTATTAAGAAAAATTAAGGTTGTATAGAATATTAAATTAAAATCTCATGAAATTGCTTATGAATATAAAACTGCGATCATCGTCATCATCATTATCATTAGGTACATATTATAAAGTTACGTCGCTGTTTTCCTGTGTCTTTGACTCGGCTTTCTCCTTCTAAACCACGCAATGGATTTTCACGCGGTTTTCACTAATAGAAAGATAGCTAAAGGACTTTATTTTGTGTAATTTGTAGGTTTTTTGTACAAAATAGCTCACGTATCTAAGTGTTTTTAAGTAAGCGTAGACAAAGACTTGGTAAGGCCTTTAGTAAATAATTAAATAAGTAAAACATCTTATTAAACACATAAAGACTTGATAAATTTTTAACCGTTAAGTGACCGTGTCCCGTAGCAGTGAAAGAATACTACCACCCCCTCCCCCTTCACTTGGGTGTCGTAAAAGGCGACTAACGGGCTAAAGACGGCACATATTTCTACCAGCATAGAGCGGCGATGGGCTCACCACCTGCCACGCTGAGCACATGTGCAGTCTCTATTTGGTTGAAAAGTGTACTATGGCAGAGGATTGCTTTTCTCTGAGATCCTCATTGCCTAGTCCTGACTAACCCTTCGGGGATAATAGTCATTATTAATGTATAATATAATAAGTATTAATTTTTACCACCTTTTAAGAGGCCTATTTACATCTCGACTGTGATTTTTGCGTAAAATGGCCAATTTTGGCGTTATGGATCGCAGAAACAAAAATACATAAACAATTTTGACTAATTGAATAATGTAGAATAGCTATTGGAATAGCAAAATTTACAAAAAGCGAGGCCGCTACGTGCGTTTTGTAAATTTTGCTTAACTTTTTAAATAAACCCAAAATTGCAGAGAAAGATTTTCATAAAATGCGCGAATGCACTTTTTTTGAAGATTGAATTCAGATTGAACTACTGTTCTAAACAAATGAAATACAAAAAATAGAATGTTATCTCTTAAGAGTATTATCGTATAGTGCGTAGCGGCCTCGGAATATTTAGTTAACTTTGATTTTATATTGAAATAAAATCTTATTCTAAACTAAAAAACTTCGAAAATTGCTTTAAGTTAACTGTGAATTTCTCCTATCTACGATAATATTATTGAGAAAAATTTATACCAGAATAATCGTAACTTCATGACGAATAAAGATTTTATAATGAATTTAATATACTATTTCGATAAACACGATAAATACAACTGCAAAATTACTTCAAAATGCGATGCGCCGGCCGTCCGAACTCAGCTTATCCTCGAAGAGTGGACATTTGTAATATTAAGCATGAATTTATTATCCTATTTCGATAAAAACGATAAATACAACTGCTAAATTACAACAAAATGCGAAAATGGGTATTTTACGCAAAAACCATAGTCGAGATTAAAAATATTTTTCACTTATTACTACTTTATGTGTGTGTGTTTGTTGTGTATATAGGTTAGTGAAAAGTATTTTTTTTGTATTTTCCGAATTATTCTATTCCATTCTTACCCAATATAAATTCATTAATACTCCAGGAGCCGAATAACTGGCCATTCCGATTACGAAGGTCGACGCCTTGTCCGGCCGCCCTGATTTATACCTGACAAGCCACCGAGGGCTCCGCTGCCCACTAAAACAGATCCGTCGGTGTATCGACAAATGCCCTTTGGCCGGGCTAGGGGTGGCACTGACGACTAATAAATGCTTGAACAGCAAGAGTATTATTTAAACTTTCTTTTGTTTATTCCACAATTAAAAGTTTTCAAGAACGTTATGGGAGTAAGTGAAGCAAAAGATGTGTGTCAGTCAGGATCGTATTACGAAATGGAAACCTGAAAATAACTAATCACAAATGTATTCTATACGCTGATGACATAACAATTATTGTGACAACTAAAAAGGCAAATAATTCTATAATTAATCATGAAACTGACATAAATAACACCACGGACCGAATTATTGAATGGCTAGATATGAATAAATTAAAAATTAACATAGGAAAATCATAATTTATACAATTTAATTATTCTAAGCATAATAAATATAATTTTAAATTAAACGTGGACAAGATCAGACAAGAACCCCAGACTAAGTTCTTAGGTGTTACCATAAGCCAGACCCTTGGCTGGGATAAACATATAGAAAACGTATGCCAAAGGATAAATAAATTTACGTACGCTCTTCGTCAGGTTAAAAATATTACCAACAAAAATACCGCAATAATGACTTATCGAGCTTCTAAAGAATCTGTGTTACGTTATGGTAAGTACTGTGGGGCAATGGTACAGACTGGAACAGAGCTTTTATCGCGCAGAAAAAGTGTATTCGAGCAATTGCGGAAATACGAACGGAAGAATCATGTGAACCTATTTTCAAAGATCTTGGTTTACTGCCATTTCCGTCTTTGTATATATACGAAATTTGTAATTTTGTTAACAATAACATGCATTTGTTCAAGAAGTCTTGTGAGACACAAAATTCACGCTCACGTAGGGATCCTTACAGACTAGTTTTAAATGACATACCAAAGTCTACTAAATACGGAAAAAGCTGTATCGCCATGTGTGTACGGATTTACAATAATATTCCGAAGGACCTTAAAGATTTGAATAAGTCTTTATCTAAAAATAAATTATATAAATGGCTTAATGTAAACAATTTTTATAGCCTAAAACAGTTCTTTGCTAAGTCAGGTAGGTAGATAACCAAAAAGATACTGTTAATTAGTTTGTTTTTTGTCTCTGTTATTTCTCAATTTTATTGTCTTATTATTATATATTTGTTATTGAAATTAGTTAAATGAAGATTGACTTCACCAACATTTGCACTAAAATTTGTATGCTGTGGAAAACAAGCAAAACATGAGATCAAATAAGGCAACTAAGTATAACATTTCACCATGTAAACCATGTTTTATGCAAATAAATATTCTTATTCTTATTCTTATTCTGTGGACTACGCCTACCGCTCCGGGAAGCTGGCGTGATGTGTGTATTTATGAATGAGTTTTCATATTCGATACATGTCTTAAGAGGCCTATTACATCTTGACTGTGATTTTTGCGTAAAATGGCCAATTTTGGCGTTATGGATCTCAGAAACAGAAATACATTAACAATTATGACTTATTGAATAGTGTAGAATAGCTATTGGAATAGTGCGTAGCGGCCTCGCTTTTTGTAAATTTTGCTTAACTTTTTAATTAAACCCAAAATTGCAGAGAAAGATTTTCATAAAGTGCGCGAAGGCACTTTTTTGAGCTCATCGATTGAACTACTGTTCTAAACAAGTGAAATTAAAAATTATAATGTTATCTCTTATATAGTCGAATAGTGCGTAGCGACCTCGGAATTTTTAGATATCATTGATTTTATATAGGAAAAAAATCTTATTCTAAACCAAAAAACTTCGAAATTGCTATAAGTTAACTGTGAGTATCTGCTATCTACGATAATATTATTAAGCAAAATTTATACCAAAGTAATTGTTACTTCATGAGGAATAAAGATTTTATAATGAATTTATTATCCTATTTCGATAAAAACGATAAATACAACTGCAAAATTACTACAAAATGCGAAAATGGGCATTTTACACAAAAATCACATTCGAGATGTAATAGGCCTCATAACAAGTTATTCCCAAAGTTCCATGATTCTATAGTTTTCAAAATTTGTAAGTTTAAAAGTACTTTGTTGTTTGAATGTTTGGTACAATCAGCATTAAAAGCTGGGTTATGAGAGGATAGACATTAAACATACTTAGAATCACGACTATTATCCCCGAAGGGCTCTTGTATCGTTTTGTTGATTATACTTCAGATAAGTATCGTGGGTCCCTTGGGAATAAAATTCATATATGAAAGTTTTAAAATATATTTTGAAATTTCATAGACCCAGTGGGAATAGAAGAACAATAGAGTCGTGGAGCTTTGGGAATAAGCCGTCTGAACTGGGTCCCGTATGCAGTTTCGAATGACGTTGTAGCGACAAACGTTGTGGCACAAAATTTCAGTGTGGTATGATTCGTAGATTTCTCATTCAGAGGTTTCGCTCTAGCGTACCACACATTAAGGTTTTCATCACAGCTTACGTCGCTAGTACCGTTCATTCGAAGGGTCTCCCAAAATCCGAACTGGTGATAGATTAGGTAGGTCTCATTTCAGCCGTTACTTTATTTTACTTCAAAAACTCAGTTATTTCCAATTTCTATTACCACAGTATCAATATGCTAATTGGTAATCACATTTATTCCTTAAAGTGTTCACTTAAGTTAACAATTCATTATGTTTTTTCATCTTGTACCTATCATCGCAAAAAACTATAAATTATAAGTTTTAGCCTTTTGTGTCGCTAAGGGAGAGACATTTGCCCGCCATTTTTGTCTCGTACCAGGATACGTTTGTATAGACAGAATTCTATCGCCACGGCCATATATTTCGGTTCGACGCGATCCTGTTTCGGCGTGCAGTGGTACTGGGGGTAGCGATGCGCGTTTGTCTGGCACAGACTATGTTCTTTAGATTAGTTGTTAAGTCTTATATATAAGTTAGTGAACTGTTTTTTATTATTATTAGTCAATCAGTGCCTGTACAGGTTTGCATTGAATAAATAATTTGACTTTAAGGTAGATTAGGTAGGTAGTTAAGTTACCTAGTTGCTAAGATTAAACTACTGTTAGTTAACTTTTTTATATTCATATTTTTTGACGTCAATAAGTACTTCCTACCTGTAAAGGTATTTACTGTAAGGTCTATATTGAATAAAGCACTTGACTTTGTCTTTGACTTTGACAACTTTCAGTGTGGTACGCATTGATTGCGGTACGTGAATAAAAGTTAGTAAATCTTTTATTCACGTACGTTTACTGTATGCAGTTTCGAATGGCGTTGCAACTTGGCTTTGGGGTCTCGGCTGGTTTCTACCATTTTGTAAAATACACTGGCCTGCAAAAATAAGTATCACACTTTTAAAATTATAATAACTTTTAAAGTACACAAGATTAACAAGACACGCAATTCTTAAAAATGTAACTATTGTATGATATGCTATAGTTTCAAAGAAAGCTGATAAAATTGCGATAAAACGTTTTTATTTTAAATCTCTAACTTCTATAGTTTAGAAAAAATGAAATTTTTAAAGTGTGATTCTTATTTTTGCAGGCCAGTGTCATCTTTAAAAAGCGGTTCTCTTCATTTGCAGCCACACCGTGGCTGATGGATGTGCATGCAACGGGGGACTTGCAAAGCGTTTCGTGCACATTTAAGACCGTGAAGGCCGAAGGTTTCAACAGCCGTTGCCACAACGATATTTTGACGACCTCCGTGACCGAGTGGTTTGCACCCTGGGTCAGGCGTCGCGTAATGTCTGAGGTCCCGGGTTCAATTCCCGGTCGGGTCAATTTAGAGAAAAACAGACCAGAAAGTGTGAAAAAAATGTAGTCATGTAAACGTAATTTAAAACTTAAATAAAAAATAAATATTTAAAAACTTCTGATTGTGTATACTTGGTTTTTTTTTGTCAAAAGCTTTTGACAAAAAGGTGTTAGTTGGAGCTGTGTATGTAGCGGCTAGCGGCTCATTTAAATAACGCTACTAACCCCTCTCTTCCCTTGGGTGTGGTAAAAGGCGACTCAAAAACTGCACATACATCCACCAGCATAAAGCGGCGATGGGCTCACCACCTATCACGCTAAGCACATGTGCAGTTGTAGTTTTGTGAAATGTGGACTAGGCAGTGGACTACTTCTGCTGTCCTCATTGCCTGTCTCTGACTAACCCTTTGGGGATAATAGTCGTGATTTTATGTATTTACTAGCGGCCGCTCGCGGTTCCGCTTGGTTCCCGTTCCCGTGGGAATATTGGGATAAAAAGTATCCTATGTGTTAATCTAGGTTATAAACTATCTGTATGCTAAATTTCATATAAATCCATTCAATAGTTTTTACGTGAAAGAATAACAAATATCCATCCATACTTACAAACTTTCGCGTTTATAATATTGGTAGGATGTATGTATGTTGGTGGGCTTATCAGAATAGAGAATAAATACTGCTAACCTATCAGTTAGATAAATAAAAATATTGGGATCGAATAGAAATTCGAAATTTATAAAAGGCTAAAATGTTTACTAGAAAAAAACAACCAGTCTCAGGAAAGTTCGACTGGGATTCGAACCCATGAACTTTGGATTTCCGGTCCACTGCTCTAACCGCTAAGCTATTGAGACCCCAGAAGACTCGTTGAATTTTTTATAGTAGTTTGTGATTACGCTGCAACCCCGCGGTGTATGTCACTCTGAAGTCTACTCTCACAGGTGTTGGGCACGAATTCCATTCGAGCTTTCCACAGTTGCTTTTTTTAGTAAACATTTCATCCTATATCTTTAAAGCATTGTGAATGCAAAAATTTCAATAATAAAGTTATAAAAGGCTGATAAAAGTTCAATTGTTACCGAGGCAGCCCTACGAGGAAACCCGTCGGTCGCAACACACAGGGCGTTGGCGGGAGCTTATCGTGCCGCGGCCAACTTCATGTTTTATGGAGCCCAATTGCCTTCCGCGTTGTAGCACCGCCGATTGCTGTACTATACGTTGAGGGCTTCTAGGTATTATAACTAGAGACAACACACCGCGAAGCAATTGTTTGCGTGAACAAATTAGCCGTGTCGCGTAGCGGTGAAAGAATACTACCACCCCCTCTCTTCCCTTGGGTGTCGTAAAAGGCGACTAACGCAATAAAGACTGCATATACATCCAACAGCATAGGGCGGCGATGGGCTCATCAAAATAATACTTCCAACACCTAACTTTCTTTCGGTGTCGTAAAAGGCGACTATCGGACTAAAGACTGCACACACATTCATCAGCATAGAGCGGCGATGGGCTCACTACCAACCACTTTCTTCCTTTGGGTGTTGTAAAAGGCGACTAACGGACTATAGACTGCACATACATCCAACAGCATAGAGCGGCGATAGGCTCATCAAAATAATACTACCAACCTCTCTCTTTCCTTCGGTGTCGTAAAAGGCGACTAACGGACTAACGACTGCACGTACATCCAACAGCATAGGACGGCGATGGGCTCATCAAAATAATACTACCAACCCCTCACTTTTCTGCGGTGTCGTAAAAGGCGACTAACGGACTAAAGACTGCACGTACATCCAACAGCATAGGACGGCGATGGGCTCATCAAAATAATACTACCAACCCCTCACTTTTCTGCGGTGTCGTAAAAGGCGACTAACGGACTAAAGACTGCACATACATCCAACAGCATAGAGCGGCGATGGGCTCATCAAAATAATACTACCAACCCCTCTCTGCTCTTGGGTGTCGTAAAAGCGACTAACATGCTAAAGGCTCACCACCTAAGCACATGTGCAGACTGTGCAGTTTGCAATCGCTAGCTATTTCGTGAAAAGTAGACCATGGCAGAGGACTACATTTGAGGTCCTCATTGCTTAGTAGCTGACTACCTCTTCGGGGATGATAGTCGTGATTATAATTATGTATGTAACAAACGAAACGAAAATACGAATTGATTTAAATGCAGATATACGTCACTTTTGATTTAGTTATGTCTAAATACGCACTCGCATGCAGCCGCTAAAGCCGCCGCGCAGTAGGTGGCATGTTCAACGCACCGCCGGCGCCGCCCCTAGCCCATCTGCCGCACTGACCGCTAAAGGGGCTACCAGACTGTTGTAAACCGACGTTTACAACAGCCGTTTACAACAGTGTGGTAGGTTGTTTTCAACGAAATTTCGGTTGACCTTTACACGACCTTTGTTTGCGGGCGTGCGTTGAAAACGCGCGTGTTGCCATTGCCTTAAACACCATTACACAAACCGCTATCTTCAACCTACAACTTAAATACAACGTGGTTACTGGAAAAAGCCAAGTTCGTTTAAATTAATGTACGTACAGCGCGGTATTTTTTACATCTTTAAAAGCGCTAGCGCTATTTAAATTCGCAAATAAAACATAATATGTCAAATATGCTAAATTTTACGATAATGCTTAACATCCTGCTGTAGCCTAAATTTTTCTCTTAAATATACTAATAAAGCAGGATCCTGCTAAAAATGGCTACACTGTGGACTGTGGCAAACCAAGTGGAAGCTCGTTTACAACAAGTTGTAAACGAGCCTCCCGCCAAGGTGACCTGGTGGGAAAGGCTTGTTTACAACAGTCTGGGAGCCCCCTAAGACCGAAGTGATTGTGAGTGATCCAACCGATTGTGGACCTTGCAGCCGCAAATCAGTGTGCAAAAACTTGCTTCGTGGTGTCGTCTTTAGTTATAATACCTTAAAGGATGGGGCTGCCGATATTGCAGTTAATTGTATTACGCTCCGAGTAAACGTTATCGATTAAAGATAGTGCCGGACGGTTAATGGGAGATGTCTGATGGCAATGATCTCTGACTATAGTTTTGGTTGCGTAATCTACCTGTCGTTAGTAAGTATGTAATTGTTCCATGGCTGGGTTAACGCTTTTCACATAAGTAAAAGAAAATAAACGTTTATTCGACACTTATACTAAAATATCATATAAAATATTTTACATCTAAAAAATCTCATAGTCTCACTCACGAAAGTCAAGTCAAGTCAAGAAAGTGTTGTTGTACCTACATTGTATTTTTAAAAATATTATCAATTTCAGTTTTTTATTAGGTAATTTTTCCATTTAAATTTTTGCTCTTTTAGTTGAGTTGCGATTGTAATATTCCAATACAAACCAACATCTTTACACGATCTACTTAGCTACTTCAATCCAGACAAGTTCTTATCTCAAACGCGACGATGCTCAACATTTTACTACCCAAATATTCAAAAGACTACCGACTCAGTTCACACGAGCTACATTCATAGAATAAGAATCAGCAGAAGCTCTAGATATCCAGGAAAACGTGCCACAGTTTATTTTCGTTCATAACGTAAAACCACAACAGAGATATTTATCTTTTACGGGACATATAATTCTCCTGCGATTTGTATCAACGAGCGGAATCAAATCGCTAGGGTTTAATTCAACATCGCACTCATACTAATTATCTCACTCATTTATAGAGGAGCTCCATGGCGCAGCGGTTAAGATGTTCGATTTACGATCGTCGTAAAGTAAGGCAACTTTCGTAATACCCGGTCAATGGATGGGTGACCAAATTAAAAACATCTCGAGCTCCTCTGTGCTTCGGAAGGCACGTTAAGCCGATGGGCTCGGTTGTTGTCGTAACATGACAGTCGTTAAAACCCACCAACCCGCATTGGGTCAGCGTGGTGGGTTATGGCCCAATATCCCCACGAGCAATTGTCCACGTGGGAGGCCTGTGCCCAGCAGTGGGAGTTTATAGCCTGATGATGATGATGACTTATTATAAAAAAAGTTAAGCGGTTTGTTGAAAATAGTATTATGATTATGAAGCAGCAGGTAACATACTTACTGTGTACCTATGATAAAAATTCAAGAGGCTGCGAAAAAAAGAGAGCAGTGGCGTGTTGTCTCGTGTCGGAGGCAAAGGCCCTTTTCTGATTTGTTGGCGCAGCAGCGGTGCGACCTCAGCACGCTCGGTATACGCGGTACCAAAAGCTTGCCGAGTTCCTGATGGTGCGGTAAGGCCGCTCTGCATTTTACCGTTCACCCCGTGCAAAAAGGACTTACACATTTCCTGAACATAGCTGGGGAAATACTATTCAAAAGCTCTTGATATGTTTCCTTTTTCATTCTGTACATGGATAAAAAATTTTCGTCATCCTGCAAAAGTTCTTTAGCCGCAACACAAATACACGACAGTTAATATTATTTTCGATATAAGGATGACGCCGAAAACGTTCTTTTTTACGTAAACGAGTACAAAAAAGGATGAAGACGACATTATTTCACGACGGCACAAACGGCTCTAAATAAATATTTGCAGACAAGTGCGAAAGCGGAAGCGGTGCCGTATGCATTCGGCTAGGTACCGACATGTTGATGTCGCACGCTGCTGCGCCGACAAATCCGAAAAGGGCCTAAGATCTAATTCGGGTCGATGAGCCAGCGGAGTAAGTAAGTAACTTACTAAGTAAGTAAGTATGATCCAAAAGATTTTTATTTATTTTGATGATAAGCTGTTGTTGTGGTGAAATTCAAAATTGAATTCCAAATAAAAGTATAACTATACTTGCACCTGAAAGTCTATTCTTTACAAGCCACAAACCACAAGGTAAAAGTTAAAATGAGATGAAAATATGTAAATTTATATGACGATTCTAGTCGTTAATAAATTTAAACCAGAAATTTATTATGACACAATCAGAACCTTTTCTGACATCACCTGGAATAATTATTATCTAAGTATAGACATATCGTTAGGTTTTGATTATGCTTTATAGTTCATAGAAAGGTCTGGGTTAAATAAAGTCAAAGTTAAAATTTTTTTGTTTTTTGTATTGAAGTGCTTATCAATTCAGTTTTCTTTAAAAAATTTAGTTAAAGAAAACTGAATTGATAAGCACTTTTGGACGCTACTTAAAGATTAACGGGCCGGCCACGACCTTGCTGGAGCATGAACATTGCTCGTTATACTACGGACGGAAGTCTCAGTCAATGGTCATAGAAAGTTTGCAATCAACCAAGAATCCGATCGCCCCGTTCTGCTCACAGCGGCAATGTCGTGGCCGAGCTGTAACGACGTCTTATTGAGCTGCTTACAAGAATGGGCGCTTAATAAATATATTACCTAAGTACGATACGCTTCACACTAAATCTCGTAGCTAACAGAGCCTTTTTAACTAGGTAAAATGCTTTACGCATTCACCGAGGCCTGGGGCTAACCTCACTCTTACCTACCTTACTATTTGCCCAACCAACAACAGACATGCCACAAAGATCTTGTGATTAACACTTTGATACTTGTTCCGTTTACCTAATCTCATATTTCCCCGCCGGCAAAATAGTGGGGAAATGCATAATTTACGAGCTAACCCCGACACCCGCTGTCAGCCACCCCCGGGTGCGGTAAATTCTTATAATTGAACTGTTACAACTAGCCGGTCGGGTTGAAGTGGCTAGTTTTCTTTGTTATTGTTATTATCTAAGTATACCTACCTAACGGTAACCAACGAGCGAGTATGAATGTTATGAGAGTAAGTGAAGCAAAGGATGTGTGTCAGAAGGGCTTAGATTAAAACCTAATTTAATCTAAGCAGAAGGGTGCCCTTTGGTTCGCCTAAAATTTTTAGGTCTAATTTCATGTGGCCGAAATACGTTGGCCTCAACTCGAATTGTCTAGCAGTTGCTTTCGCACTATTATAGTTTTGCCTAAAAATTGCAAATCCTAATTTTAGAATCCCTAATATTAAAGGAGCTAAAATGTAGCGGCAAAACCTTCTTTTGGCATTACGAAGATTACGCTGTAGTGTTGAAAGCCCTAATTTATTATTATAAGTAATTAAGTTGAAACTTTAATATTTTTTTTTAGACGACAGAAATATTAGTTTTCCTACTCCTGTAGGTCACGTGATAGATTAGAAATTTAAGACAATCGCGAAGTGCAGCGTAGCGATTGTCTTGAATTTCGAGGTTATTTTTTTTTATTAGACAACAGAAATACTAGCTGCCCTACTCCTGTAGGTCACGTGATAGTAGACGATTAGGCGTTATACTCTTGTGCGTTTCAATTTTGTGTGAATTACAATTTAGTAATTGTAAATTGTACGGTGCCGAGACGTGGACGCTCACACAGGAGGCTGTGTACAGGATGAGAGTTGCACAGAGAGCCATGGAGCGTGCCATGCTCGGCATCAAGCTTATGGACCGGGTTCCCAACATCGAGATTCGAAGTCGAACAAAGGTCAATGATGTTGGGAATCGTATAATGGAACTGAAATGGAGCTGGGCAGGACACCTGGCAAGGCAAGGTGATGCAGGTGGAGTAAGGCGCTAACTGAATGGCGTCCAAGAACTGGACACAGAAACGTTGGTCGTCCTGTGGCAAGATGGGCAGACGATGTGGCTAACATCGCGGGCAAGACCTGGATGAGATTGGCACGGGACCGTAAACAGTGGCACATACGAAGAGAGGCCTATACCCAGCAGTGGGTGAAGTCAGGCTGTGGATGATAATGATGATGAATTGTAAATATTATGGATTATGAATGGTTCTGCCTAATGTCGCATTTGGGAAGTTTAAATACGGCGATAAAGAGTTAGGCGAAGTAAAAATAGGCTTAACACATTTAGGGAAAGTAAGGGAGAATGACCAAACCAGCCTATTCGATATCTATTTCGTCTTAATCATTCACATATCAAAAGTGTTCTCTTAAGTTATAATGATTACTGTTAAAAAAGGTTTTCTATAGAACGCCGCGTTAAGAGTCAAGTGATAAATAAATGCTGAACTGAACTGATAGTCATACGATAAGTTGTCATAACCTCAAAATACCTATAAAGTCTTAAGCTAAAAATGAAGATAGCTTCAAACTCCCGCATGATATTGTAATGTAATTTTTTTCTTTATAATTTAGAGCATTGCTGCTATTGATTACTATTTATTTAACATAAGCATCAAGTACTGACAAAATTCGACGGTTGAAAGCCAGACCTCGGTAGCCAAGTGGTTAAGGCAGCCGCCCGGAATGCGGAAGGTGCGTGGTTCGATTCCCGCCTGAGGTTGTCGTCTTTTTTCAGTGTTTAAAAGTTTTACTATTTATTTCATTAAACCGCTGTGTTACGCTAGTTAGCTAAAAAACTAGCATAACTCCCATAGTAAAAAGGTCATTCTCCTTTTGCGAAAAAAATTAAGGCTTATGGTTTGTATGCCATTGACAATTAGGAGTACAAAAAATTGGCGATCCAATATAGACCCGTGTCAGAATCGTAGTAAATGGGAATCTGTGGTCTCTGCCTTCCCTTCTGGGAAGCGGAAAAAATACCGTGGTTGGAGGAAAAGTACCCTTAATATCGATGATGGCAAATTTTACTGAAAGGAAACATTCCTTTATTTTAAAAAAATAATTAAAATTGCATTGAAAGATTTTCGAAAAATCACCTGCTTGAGCCGGGAATTGAACCGGCGAAATGTGAAAAAAAATCATCCTGTATTTTATATGATACCAAACGAAAGAGTGAATCATAAGGATCATTTTCATTTTAACAACACAGTAACCCCTTTTTTAAGGTTTGAATTAGTAACTTTAATTTACTTTAATTTATTCTAAAATTTTTAACTTATTTTTGAAGTAATTTTATTAGTCATTGTTTTAATTTGGTACCTATATTTTTATTAGTAATCTTTTATTTTTTATCAATTAATTGCTTTTTTTAAATTGTAATTTAATCAAATTTAATTTATATACATTATTACTATTGAATTGAATTCTTGCGCATGTTATTGATACGTACTTATGTGATTGTTTTTTTTTTGTGGAAACTTTGCTGATTTGTGTTCTATGTATATTTTAAAATTGTATGAGTTACGTAATTGTTTGTTTCCCTAATAAATAAATAAATAAATAAATAAATAAATTAAATAAGTATCTTAAATTAAAGAAAGACATAGAAAAAGAAGAAGAATACGTCTGTGCATACGTGAAAATGGGTCTCATGTTGAGCAATTCATATTAATAATGTTAAGTGAACTAGGTATTTTCTTTAGATATACCTAGTAGTAAGCTTTAGAACAAAAAAAATATTTTTCTTGGTCTTTTTCTTAATTTAAGATACTATGTTGTTTAAAAGAAAATGATCCTAATGAATGACTCTTTCGGTTGTATCATACAATACAGGATGTTTTTTTTACATTTCGCCGGTTCGATTCCCGGCTCAAGCAGATGATTTATCAAAAACCTTTAAATGCAATTTTAATTATTTTTGAAAATAAAGTAATTTTTCCTTTCAGTAAATTTTGCCATCATCAATATTAAGGGTACATTTCCTCAAACCACGGTCTTATTTTCTACCCTGTATACCTACCTATACCTTGTAGATGACTGGTGGCCCACCTATAACCCTTTGTCTGACACGAAGATTCCTAGACGTTGCTAACAATCGAATTTCTATTGTGTCTGGTATTACGACAGCTCATTACGACAGCTGTTCTCAAACATTACGACTGTTTCAGACAACCATGGACCTATCAAGTCACCGTGGATGGGTTGCCTGAAGCTGCTGCGAAACGCAGCGTTAGCTGTTAAATAAAATTACGAACTCATAGTCTAAGTACTTACTGGTGGGCCGGTGTTCCGATCGTCTCGCGACCCAAGGAAAGGGTGTAGGGAAGGAAACATTTTTTGAAGGAGACATCTGACAGTTCGTTTTTTTTCTATATTTTCTTCGTTTTTTTTATAATTTGCTGAGGCAAAGGGACCGCAAGCATACTGCTTGATTTTTTACAACGACAGCTGAGCTCATTACGACATCCCCTCTCCTTATTCACTAAGTTTTATTTGTATTGGCACCTCGAGACTAACCGTTAGGTTATGCAAGAAGTGCCAGACGTCACTGCGCCAGCAAAATACTCGCGCAGGAGACCATCTGTTTTAGGTCTTGACACCAAATCAGTGCCCGCCGAAGCGCGTTCTTCATTCGGTACTCATAAGACTATTGTCTCGGGAGAGTATCCCCGTGAACACGTGTAGTTCACTGCCTATTGTCCAGATAGGTAACCGGAGCTGTCAAGCACGCTCACTTCTCGTTGCACGAAGGTCAAAACTCGCAGTTGCCACTGCTCGGGTCGTCGACTCTAAAGTCAACTCCCAAGTGTCCACCTCGCGGAGTACTAAGCACACTCACTTCTCGGAATCCATCCGGGCGCCTAGCCAGTTCCCACGTCCTACACGACTGGCTGGGCCGGGGGCTACGGCATCTAAAAGGCTACTTCTACTAATTTACCAGACTGGTACCGGAGATGTCAACACCAATGTCCAATGAGAACTACCGGACAAAGCTGCGAACTATAAGGGAAACTCACGTTCCCCGCAGGACATTTCGCTGCTGGTCCCACAGAGACCGCTACTAGGCCCCGCTCGCTGTGCGAAAGTTTGGAAGTCCTGGCACACAATACCAGGACAAACGAACATTCCCAAGGTCTACACAGCTAACCACAAGCCACTTCGAGTCCAACCCACGTCCGGATCCTGCCGGAGGCGCCGGTCAAGGCACAACCAGCGGGGGGCATGAACCGAAACCCCGTAGTGCCCCTGAGAAACACAGCCGGACCCGTAGTTCCAGCTGCGATATCCTATATATAGGGGTCAGTAGATAGGGAGATAGCTCATTACGACAGCTGAGCTGATTACGACAGCTGAGCTCATTACGACAGCTGAGATTACGAGAGCTGAGCTTATTACGACAGCTGAGATTACGACAGCTGAGCTCATTACGTCAGCTGAGATTACGACAGTTGAGCTCATTACGACAGCTGAGATTACGACAGCTGAGATTACGACAGCTGAGCTCATTACGACAGCTGAGATTACGACAGCTGAGCTCATCACGACAGCTGAGATTACAACAGCTGAGCTCATTACGACAGCTGAATCCATACCAATAGATGAGCTCATTACGACAGCTGATTTTATAAGCTGTGTGGTGGAGCTCATAATTAAAAGAACACTACCAACCTATCTCTGCTCTTGGGTGTCGTAAAAGGCAACTAACCGATTGGAGACTGCTCATACATTAAACATCATAAAGCGGCGATATTATCAAAATTACATTGTGTAGCTACTGTAAATATATTTGTTGAAGCAAGTCACGTAGTCCAATGCTGTAAATAGCTCTGATGGCCCTCTTCAGTAATACAAAAATAGATAGTTTGAATATTTATTAAAATGAGTAAAATAAAGTCTTAAAGTACCCACTTTATAAAGCTCGTTGAGTCGTTGATTCAAGTTGTTTTAGTAAACAACTTTGGGGTTTAAAGTTGCTCGCGTCCGTAGGTTTACCCTTGAGAGCCTACATGTGATCCCTGGGTGGTGCTAAATGAGTGACACTGACTGAGTGGTAGAGCCACGCTGCGTTGCAGCACGCATTGGGCCGGCTAGCCCGGCGTAATACCACCCTCTCACGAATATTCGGCGTAAAATAATAGCACTTTGTGTTTCGTTCGACCAGTGAGGGTTTCGGAGACCCCTTCCCCCCTCCCCCTTCCAAAGCCGGCAACGCGTCTGCGATTTCTCTGGTTTTGCGGGTGGGTGTCCATGGGCGGCGCTGATTACTCTTCAGGTGACCCGCCTGCTCGTTTGCCTCCCTCTTTTGTAAAAAAAATGGCTGTCGTTAACCAACTAACCCGCATTGGGCCTGCGTGGTGGGTCGTGGCCCAATCTCACCTCGATTTTAGCCCAGAAGTGATGCGTTTTTTTTATTTGTTCATTTACAAAAACAATAAATACTGTTATTATTCACTGATTCTATTTATTTAAATAGCAAAATGTGAGGCACGATACATAGTCGCTTGATGTCACGGAGTAGAGAGAGTATAGAGCGCTATACATTATGGTTACAAAGAAAACAGTCAAGGTTGAGTAAGCATAGAAAGGCGCGAGATTCAAAAATTACATTTAACACCCTGCCTGAATTTAAGCCTTACTAAAACAAGTTACAAATTAAATTAATTAAAAAAAACAAACAAGTAATGATTTTTCCTGAATCATTAAGAAAATGAGTTAAATGACAACATTACAAGTTTTGTTCTTAAAAATCTATACTTATCTTTTGGCAATGCTTTTGTAAGTATAACAGCATACTGGTAATCACTACTAACAAATTTTAATGCAATTATCTTTTGATAATATTTTTCTTTAATGTAATAATTTCTTTAATGAAATAATATTTAATTTCTATGTGCTTACAACGTTAATGAAAATTTATATTTTTGATAACACTAATAGCACTTTGATTGTCCATAAAAAGATCACATAGAATCTTGTTTATATTCACCAATGTCACTTAAAAATTGTTTGATCCACATTGTTTCTTTAGTGGCGGCGCAGGCGGCCATGAACTCAGCCTCCGTGGTAGATAGAGCCACTGTTTGTTGCCTTTGGCTGGACCAAGTCACTGCTGCCCCATTCTTAATAAACACATAGCCAGTGACTGAACGACGCGTATCCAAATCATTTGCATAGTCTGCGTCACTGTAACCCATGACTTCTAAGTTTTGTGAAGTTTGTGAGTAGCACAGTCCGTATTCTTTGGTATCTTTCAAGTATTTGAGGATTCTTTTTACTGCACTCCAATGAGTTTGATTGTAACAATTAAGGAATCGACTCACCAGACTGACTGCAAACATGATATCGGGTCGACTCACAATGGCCAGGTGCATCAGAGAGTCCACCGCTTCTCGGTATGGTATATCCTTGTCAGCCTCTCCATCTCCTTTTTGCAACTTCATGTGAGGGTCAACTGGAACACTATTGGGATGTACATTAGCCATGTTGAATTTGATTAACATTCGTTCTATATATTTAGCCTGATGTATAAATATACATTTGTTAAACTGTTCAATTTGCATTCCTAAAAAGTTTCCAGGTTTGGTTAATATTTTAATTTCAAATATGGTTTTCAACTCTTTAGTTATTTCTTTCAGTGCTAATTCATCTGTTGAGAATAATAACCCGTCATCGACATACAAACATAGGTAGCATTTCTTTTTATTGACTTGACCAACGTACACGCATTGATCTGCTTTGCTCCTGACAAAACCAAACTTTTTGAGAACAGAGTCAAATGTGCTATTCCAACACCGTGGAGCCTGTTTCAGTCCATATAGGGATTTATTAAGTTTACATACCGAATTGTCTTCATGAAGCAGGCCCTCTGGTGGTGTCATGAGTATGGTCTCTTGAAGTTCTCCATAGAGGAAAGCTGTTTTGATATCTAGCTGAATAATGTGTAGATTATTTTGTACTGCAACAGAAAGTAGCAAGCGTATAGAGTCATACCTGACTGTTGGAGCATAGGTTTCCTGGTAGTCGATACCCTTGGTTTGTGCATATCCCTTTGCACACACAGTCTTGATTTATACCTTGGTCCTGTTGGTTCTTCCTTAATGCGGAATACCCACTTGCATGGTATCACCTTTGCATTCAGAGGTTTTTCAACCAACGTCCATGTTTTGTTTTTCTGATGAGCATCTAGTTCTTCACTGATGGATTTTATCCATTTATCTTTATCTATTGAATTCAGAGCTTCTTTATATGTCACTGGAACATCTGACAGGATGTCTTCATGTTGACACTGATATGTATATTCTTCTGAACTATCCAGTTTTACTTCTTTGTTCTTTCTAGGTCTCAATGTTACATTATGACTAGCTGGAAGAGATTCAATACTGAACTCCGGTGTGTATTCACTATCTGAAGATGATTTATTATCACACACAGTGTCATATGAACTTATTGAAATTGAATCTTCATCTGTTTCAGTGGTGTTTTTCTTCTGTGACAGTTCTACAGGAACATAGTCTCTTTTAACAGTAGATTCAAGAAATGTAGCATCTCTGCTTTTTATTATTTTTCTACAGTTTGGTATTATGAATCTATAGCCCTTACTGTGATCACAATAGCCAATGGAGATCATCTTCTGTGCCTTCGGGTCCCATTTCTTACGTTTCTCTTGAGGTAAGTGTACCATAGCTTCGCAACCAAATATGCGCATGTGTTTAACATTTGGTTTTAGTCCAGACCACAACTCTTCAGGTGTTTTGAATGATAGGGTTTTGGTTGGAGAACGATTAACTATATAGGCAGCGGAGTGTACTGCATCAGCCCAGAATTGTTTTGGTAATCTTGCATTTAGTAGCATACATTTTGCTCTTTCTATAAGAGTTCTGTTAATGCGTTCTGCAGTCCCATTTTGTTTCGGTGTGTATAGAGTGGTTGTCTGGTGTATGATACCCAGCACCTTTTAAGTAGTCAGAGAAATTCTTGTTCACATATTCCAGGCCATTGTCTGTTCGGAGAATTTTTATATGAGTATCTAGTTGATTTTCTACTTCATGTTTAAATTCTTTGAATTTTTCCAGAGCATCAGACTTGTTGCGAAGAAAATACACATGGATCTTCTTTGAGTAGTCATCGAGAAATGTGATAAAGTATTTGGCACCTCCTAGTGTTTGTGTTTCCATAGGCCCACATATATCTGAGTGAACCAATTGAAGCGGACTCTTCGCTCTGTTTCCTTCACTTTTAAAAGGTAGCCGTGTCTGCTTACCTTCTTTGCAGGTGACACATGTCAGATTTTCTGTATTTGCTGATAAAGTTACATGGTCAGTGTTTTCAGGCATTATCTTTAAACTATTGAAATTTAAGTGTCCCATTCTTTGGTGCCACAGGAAGACATCTTGTTCTTCAACATCGGACATGCATGCATAGCCACCTCCGGGCATATTCAGCCGGTACATGTTGTTGATAATAATAGCTGTTGCTACTATCTGACCCATTTTGTTCATCACACAGCCAGTTTTGTCAAATCTTACTTGGCCACCACTTTGAATAATCTGACTTACAGATATAAGATTAGTTGCAAGTTCTGGAACACATAAAACATTTGTAAACAGCACCTTGTTTCCATGACCTTTGTCATTATAAGTATGTAAACTCACTTGCCCCGAGCATTGCACAGATAATACTTTGTTGTCTGCTACTCTTATTTTCTTTATAGAAGTAATAGACTCATTCCGGAGCAACGTCTTGTGTTTGGTCATGTGCGAGGACGCACCAGAGTCCACATACCAGGCATCATCTTGTGTTGATGTTGCTATAAACACAGCAGCATACGACGAATTACTTGGTTTTTGTTTCGTATCTTTAGCTTTAGATCTGCATTCTGGACTTTTGTGACCATATTTATTACAAGTGTAGCACCGCGGTCCTTTTGAAAGTTTTTTAAAAAAATTTTGAAACTTTCTGTTGACTGCAAATGCTTTGGAATCATTTTCAGATAGTCTTACATCTTGTAATAATTTTGCCTTAACAGAATCAGAAGTAATTTTCATGCCGGAGCTTTCAATGACAATTATCATTGGTTGATATGATTCAGGCAGACCGGAGAGCAGCAGTGTGCCAAGCCACTCAACGTCAACTGAGAAGCCAATGTTTCTGAGCTTATGCGCAGTGCTCATTATTTTACTTACACAATCTTCTACATTTTGACATCCACTTAGCGATGTATTACAGAGATCACGCAGCAAACCCACTCGGCGTGTCAGCCCAGAGTCGACAAATGCTGACGACAGCTTATCCCATACTTCTTTGGCAGTGCGAGCCTCTTGAATGTGCACATAATTTGTCGGAGCAACTGAGAGTATTATTTTTGTCTTTGCTCTAATGTCTCGTTTGTCATCTTTCGCCTGATCTGAGTTGCAGACAATGCAGTCCCACAGTTCTTCATGCTGCAGATAAGTTTGCATCGCAAATCGCCAAGTAGCATAGTTTTCGCGGCCGGATAGCTTTTCGATAAAAGCCATTTGATTATTTACTTCCATTTTCTAGGAACTTACTCAGTTCAGATACGTAAATACCTTGCAAAAGTTCAACAAAAAAAATCACATGCACGAAACCACGTTTTTTCTTTAGAGGTTATGTTATGTTCGTTTCAATCAATGTTAGATTTTTGCACTAGCTTTATCTCTGGGCATATCTGGGCCCATAACCTGTTGAATTTTTTGACGACCTCCTTGGTCGAGTGGTTTGTACACCGGTTTTCATGGTGTCGCCATCTCTGAGGTCCCGGGTTCGATCCCCGGTCGGGTCAATTTAGAGAAAAACTGTTTTTCTAAATTGATTTCGGGTCTGGGTGTTTTTTCTATGTTTATGTATATTTATCCGTTATCTTACCGTATAAACGAGTTTCACAAGAATACTCATCTTGGTCTAGATAGTTGGTGTGAGCGTAAAACAAATTAAATAATAAATTATACATTATGGTTACAAAGAAAACAGTCAAGGGTGAGTAAGCATAGAAAGGCGCGAGATTCAAAAATTACATTTAACAATAAACTTACAGCCTATTCAGCCAACACGCTTATAGGCTAGGTACATTTTAAATAAAAAAATTAAAAGAAACTTAACAAATATAAACAAAGAAAAAGATGATATTTCGAACTTAGGGCCTTCTTCTTCTTAGGGTGCCTCTCCAACTAGTGAAGGTTGGAGTCAGCTTTGCATATTTGGACTTGTTTCTGGCAAGGCGAAAGAGTTCAGCGGCATTCCATATTCCCGTCCACTCCCGAATGTTTTGCAACCACGACTTTCTTCTGCGACCAGGTCTCCGCTTTCCTGCAACTTTTTCCACTTTACTGAGGATATTACAAACTAGAGCCCCATATATATGACAAGTACAACTTACTTATATTTATTCAACAAGTTATAATGTGTCTACGAATACATCAGAATCTTGAACCTTATTTAAAAAAGAATTTAGAAAGTTATCGCGCCGCGCGATTCGCGCGTGCTGCTGGACAGTTTCTACCGTGGCAAGTGCGCAAGTATAAAGAGTAATGTTTATGATGAAGGCTAGCGATGATGGTCTATAAAAGGAATTGATTTCAACATTAACAGTAATATCAATTTTCAACACAAGCTAAAACTATTATTAATCATACTAACGATACAACTAATAGCAGATTCGAAAGCTTACACGTACAAAATGCGAGGCGCGATATCCCAATATATCAAACAATATCCAGAACTCAACGGAACTAGTGTTGTATGTCAGTCGATAGGTCATCGATATCACAATTAACAGGATAATATTATTTGGTAGGACTTATTTGATTAAATTAATATTTGTTTTGATTACCTTTGTCTGTAACATAAAAGCAAATTATTAATACACTGATGTGAGCTTCGTGTATCATTGGCAATATCAAACGTGAATCAGTGATTTTGGACACAGTAGTAAAGTAATACGAGTTCCAGTGCAAAATACGACTAAGACAAAGGTTACATTGTTTTTCCCTTAAATATCCATCTGCTGTAACTTCAGCACTTGGCGTATGCAAAAAAAACGAATGCTCAAAGACGGTTATAAATACTCAAATAAATAATAAATAATTTTCTAAGTAGACTATGGCAGAGGGCTGTTTTAGCAGTCCTCATTGTCTAGTCTCTGACTAACCCTTCAGGGATGGTAGTCATGATTTATGTATGTAAATATATTTCTACGCTCACACCAATTATCTACGACGACCTCCTTGGTCGAGTGGTTTGTACACCGGTTTTCATGGTGTCGCCATCTCTGAGGTCCCGGGTTCGATCCCCGGTCGGGTCAATTTAGAAATTATTGTTTTTCTAAATTGCTTCGGGTCTGGGTGTTTTCTATGTATATTAAGTATGTATTTAAGTATTTTAAGTATGTTTATTCGTTGTCTGGTAACCATTTAACGAGTTTCACAACGAAGTTTCTCTTGGGTTAGATAATTGGTGTGAGTGTAGGAAAGTTTATTTATTTATTTATCTAACCCAAGATAAGCTTCTGTTGAAATCGTCAAAATAATTCAACTAGCTAACGGATTAGATTAGCGACGCCAGGACTGGCGCGCTAACCACTCGACCAAGAAGTATAAATATATACATGTATACTAAATAAAAGAAATTTAAAAAAAAAACATATGTAATTGCAATAAACATATGTAATTACAATAGTTAAGAAACGTAATAATTAGAAATTAAGGTAAAAGAAAATAATGTCTAAAGTAGGGAAAACTGTACTAGTATTTAAGATAAATTGTAAAATAATATAAGTAAAAAATGTATAATAGTATAAGAATCTATGTATATAAAAAAATTAAAAGAGAGAAAAAAGAGAGAAATAAAAAAAGAAAAGATAAGAAAAGATAAAAGAAAGAAAAGAAAAAGAGAGTCGAGAGCTCTTCAAGCTCTATAGTTTTATTAAAATCCCTAAAAAAAGAAAGAAAAGAAACAAAACATGCAAACCAAAAACCTGCCAAAAAGCGATAGCAGCCATTAAAAAAAAAAAAAAAAAAAAAAAAACCACTCGACCACGGAGGTCGTCAGGTCAGGTCAGGTTAGGCGAGAAGGTTATGGTCTTATAATACGTTAATAATTAATTATTCTAGTTGATTAAAGTGTTCATTTATTTAAAGTTAAAGCGCGATTAGAAATTAAAGCCGCAATTTCCCTCAAAAACTAATGGAGACACACAAGTTTTAGACACAAAAGAAATTCAAAATCAGTACGCCATGGACTAATTATGGCGGGACGGTATAGCTTAGGAGGGTTTACGCATTTCGGTTTTCCATACAAACTACCAAGCCGAAATTTTTAAAACCCAATAAGCCAATTTTGATGAAACTTTGCATGCTAAAACAAAGGGATCTAAATAGTTTGTTGAAAACATTTTTTAGCTGAGTTATTGCGAGAAAGTCCGCTATAAAAAGTTAAAATCACAATAACTTAGTTAAATAAACATTTTTTTTTACTATTTTCAACAATTTATTTAGATTCTTGTGTTTTACTTCAGCATGCAAAGATTCATAAAAATTGGCTTATTGGTTTTTAAAAATTTCGACTTGGAAGTTTGTATGGGAAACCGAAATGCGTTAAACCTCTTGAACTCACACAGCTGTTATCAATTTATTAAACCATGTATTTTTTTTTAAATTGCAATTGTATTAATATTTCCTAAAAAGCGCTCTGTTTAACAATTATTAATTTAATACAATGCAATGGTGATTTTTTTTATTACACTTATTTTAAGATACGGATACGGGATGTGAGGAGTCTTGCGTTATTGAACGCAGCTTCGATATAATTATTTATAAAATAAAAAAAATCCTTTGTTTTAAATTCCATCTATCGACCGCTTGGCAGCACTATACAAAAGTTGCCCACAACACTACTGTAACATTCAGAATGAGTTTCCATTCACACAAATAACTCATACGTATTGCAGTAGTTTACTCCAGAATAGCCGAATGTTTGCAATAATAAAGGAAAAACTGGTTTAGTGTGAGTTAGGACTTTACACGTGAGCGTCCCGTATAGGATTGTTTTTTTTCTAAGCAGCATTATACCTTTTGGTTTTTTTTGTGTTAGGGTAGGCTAGTTCAAAGGGTATGAAAGAGTGGTTTCAAGTCTATTTCAAGTGATATATCACTGTTTCAAGTATATCTTAAAATTATATTTGAAATTTTTTTAGAACTTTATACAAATAATAAATTACACACGATGATAATAAAAAAATAATTATAATATAATTTTAGTTCCATAATTATTAAAGCGAGTGTACATTAGAGAAAAGTGGCAAACATCAATTTAATTTCAGTTTTAACTCACAATATTCAAATAGTACCTACTTAACTACCTTCTTTTGACCTGTAATCCAAATTGTACTATTATACATTGTATGGTTGTGGTTAACTTTTATTTTTAAACAACTGAAAGTCGTTTTTTATTTGGTCACCCATCATTCTTGGACATAATTGCTGGACTTGCATAATCCGAACAAAAAACAGTGCTTCGCCAATCAGCGAATTTCAATTTGGCATACTTTTTCATTTAATGGAACCCTAAATTAGTTTGAGTGGATTTTGCTTTACGGTAGGCAGGTAGGTATATACTTTTTTTACAAAAACCGTTAACGTGTAACGGGATTTTATCGAAATGAAAACTTAACTTTCATCTCACTTGGTGCTAAAATTCAAAGCGCACTTCACCCAGAGTCCTGAACTACTCAGATACTTACTGGCTACTGACTATCTATCTACCTCTGGCTATCTTATCTTGAACACAACAATGCTACTAACATTGTTGCTCGAGCTATCTATTAGCTAGCCAGGCGGACTAACAACAAGTCATAGAACTAATCATCATCATCAGCCTATAAACGTCCCACTGCTGGGCACAGGCCTCCCACGTGGACAATAGCACGTGGGGATATTGGGCCATAACCCACCACGCTGGCCCAATGCGGGTTGGTGGGTTTTAACGACTGCTATCTTACGACAACCGGGACCAACGGCTTAACGTGCCTTCCGAAGCACGGAGGAGCTCTAGAGGTTTTTAATTTGGTTACCCATCCAGCAACCCGGCATTGCGAAAGTAGCTTAGCACTAAAGTGTATATATTTAAGCCAATTCTTTCTTGAGCGCATTGTTGCTCTTCGATAGGAGTGTCGTAAAACTGAATCACCTACTTACTTTCATAGAGGCACTTTCTCGGAAAGATATTATAGATTTTAAGTGCACTAAAGGTTTTTGGATGTAGATGTTAGTGCAGTTTTTAGTAGTCCGATAGTCGCCTCTTATGACACCTCCATTATCACCATACACTCTGGTTATTGGTTGTCGGTGAACAGTATCAAATGGATCGACATCACTTTGTTTCACAGAACTGAACCTATTTCTTCTATTTTGTGCTTTGTTCCGTGCAGCCTTCGATCATCAAAACTATATTTAGATAAACGATTGCTGCTTGAAAAACGTCACCACGAAACAAGCCAAAAATCAGAAATGTGCCTTGTTTCTCTATTAAAATTTCGAATTTATAACTTTGATCCAACTTGAACCTTGAACCTTGAATCTAGCGAGCCTAGTTCCAAAGTGATGTAACTCCAATAATATTTTAAAGAATTTGTGCCTTGATGCCTAAAGTTTATGGTTTACTTTACAATAAATATTTATCTATATCTTATCTTGTTTCATTTCTGATATTGAATATACGCGGGACAGTTTGATTTTGTATGAGACCGTACATCTCCATCATCCATTTCGCTTCCAATCCGCATTCTCGTAAAGCCTTCGAGCCAATCGGAGCATGACTCCTTCGTGGTTCATCTAAAACTATCCATTAGGCGTATAGTGATACATTGCTTTCAGTCACGGTCCATTGCTGGCTCCTTTAGTCGTCGAAGACGGATGGTGGGTACGCACGCTCAGATGGACGCGAAAGCGGCGGTACAATGTAATTTATATATTACAACATGCGATGTCCATTAAGGTCGAGATTACAGAGACTTGATAAATGAATATTTCCCTAATGAGGCCGCCTGTAATGATTCTCGGCGGTACACGATCATTGATACACAGACATACATGTATACATAATATGTATAATGTCATAGGTTAATAATTGGAAAAATGGGATGTTGGCGAAAATCCTATGACGGTTGTAATAAACGGGATAATTGGAAAAAAAAAGCAATGAATTTTATTTCCGAGCTCTTTCACGATCATTGCGAATATACGAGTAAGTTTAGGATAATAGCGCTGGTTGGCTATCAAATTCATTCATCGGCTTTTACTAGTTTTTATTTTAAGAATAAAATTATACATCACAGTTTCAAGAGTATTATCAAAAGCATATTTCTGTCAACTTCTGAATATTCGTTACATTTATTTTATTTTTAATTTTTTTTCATCTAAGTGACCGTAAGGATTAATAACATCGGTTACTAAAACTACTATGTTCAGTTTCTATCTTCGCTTTCTGACTAAAATATAGAGATCTAAATAGTTTAAATACAATATTTAAAAATTCGTTTATTTACCTGAGTTATTGGGATTTCAAGTCTATCCTACTATAGAAAGTTTAAAATCGCAATTTTTTAACGATTTTTCTTTAAAATCACAAAGATCTCTGTATTTTACTTTAGCACTCAAAGTTTCATTAAAATTATTGGTTTCAGAAATATTTTTGGTTTGTTTAATAAATTTGAACTTGAAAGTTTGTATGGGAAACTGAAATGCGTAAAAACTCTCTTAAGACAGATCATCCTGTTTCTGCAGTCCGGATGGAATCTGAAGAAAGTTAGCCATAGATTTGGATACCACTTGATATCAGCATGTCTGGATAAGCAAAAATTTAATATCGAGTATCGAGAAGACCAAACCTCTAATCCTATTAAATAGTATAAAGAAAGAACCCGAACGCATTATTGAATTATATCCGTAGGCAAGTGAAGTGACGTCCTAACTCAACCGAATCAAAGATCCCATAATCCGAAAGAGCAAATCAGAAGGTAATAAAAAGTTAATACAAAATAAAAGGGGCAATTACATCGGCGGAAATTTACTGAAAAGTTTCTATCCAATTTACTTGTGAACTCTGGCTGCCGGCCTCTCGCTGACTTCAAAGGGCTTGGCCTCTTTAAAATTTCATTTCGCCCATTCTGCCCTAAATGGAAGGGTCCACGCAACAAAATGGCGCCTAAGTATACCGAGTGGGTTACCTGTTACTGAGTGCTAACTTTGTCCGAACGCTCAGTGATATAGGTACCTATTTAATTTTATTGATTTGACTGCTATTCATAAATTTAAAAATCTTTTTACATATTATAACTCGTGTTTATTTAACATCAGCCTAGAGGTCTCCCACAGCTGGGCGCAGACCTTCCTACGTGGACAAGATTGAGTAAAACCTGGGTCATAATTGGGTATTGCGAGCATCCCGCCAACGGCGTATTCGACACATTGTCTGCTGAGCATACGATCCTACTAATATTATAAACGCGAAAGTTTATAAGTATGGATGGATGTTTGTTACTCTTTCACGTAAAACCTACTAAATGGATTTGGATGAAATTCGGCACACAGATAGTTTATAACCTGGATTAACACATAGGATACTTTTTATCCAGATATTTCCACGGGAACGGGAACCACGCGGGTGAAACCGCGAGCGGCCGCTAGTATTGTAATAAATGCCTAGGCAAAGTAAGGAAAAAAGGAGTTCTATGTTGTAAACATTGTTTAGACATTCTATACAATGGATTGTACAGATATACGCACAGATTTCTTATAAGCAGTTTTTTTATTATTGCCAACAGACTGCCTGATTATAAGGATCAAGATTAATCAAGATTGCTTGATTATAATCTACATAATAATTAACAGTAATATAACTAGATAACAATAATATATACTACGCAACAACATTGACTTACTTCAAAAATTCTATTAAGAGAAGCATCTCGCTAAGTGAAACTATTTCCTGGCGAGAAATTTTTTTGTTAACAGCAAGCTTTTCTTATTTCACGCTGAAGCATTCCGAAACATTTCCTCCTGCCCCAACTGTAAGGAGTAAAATCAGCGGGAAACCCCGATGTCAGGTTGCATTTGGCGTGAAAATTTAATAAGGCCACAGACAGGGCACATTGGAGCGGAGAATTCAACACAAAGCTGGCATTACCATGAAGGCTGGTAGGAGAAAATGTAAGAAGGTTTTGTTTCACGGTCTTTTTTTAAATAAATCTTTGAAATTTGTAACGGTTGTTGTCGTAAGATGGCTATGGTTAAAACCCACAAACCCGAAATAGTGGTGGGTTATGGCCTAATATTCCATTGTGCTGTTGTGGGCTATCTGCATGTGGGTAGGCCTGTGCCCAGCAGTGGGACATTTATCCCTTTGTCTGTCACGAAGACTTCCAGGGGTGCTAACAATAAAATTTCTATTGTATCTGGAATTACGACAACTAAGCTCTATAAAGTATACATATTTAGTTAAGTTACATTCATTACTATTAGTCCACATCGCATGCCGTGGCTGTCTTTAATTAAAAACTGTACTTAGATTAAGTTTGGAATTCACCCTATACCTATTGTTAGACTGTTGGTACATGTTTTTATTGACTGCCCAATAAATAAATAAATTAATTAATAAAGGTTGAATATGATGATGATAATTGGTAGACGCTTTTGAGGATGGAAGAGGAGGAGGAAGGCATTACTTTGGAAGCTACTTGAAGATGAGAGAAACGTATATGAAAACCTTTACACAGAAGTAGTAGATCACTTACGTATAGTACCTTATAATATAACAGTGTCGCGTATCGGTGAAAGAATACTACCTCCCCCTATCTTCCCTTGGTTGTCGTAAAACGCTACTAACGGACTAAAGACTGCACATACACCCAGCAGCGTAGAGCGGCGATGGGCTTACCACCTGTCACGCTAAGCACATGTGCGGTCGCTATTTGATGAAAAGTGGACTATATCAGAGGACTGCTTTTGCGGTCCTTATTGCCTAGTCTCTGACTAACCCTTCGAGGATAATAGTCGTGATTATATGTATGTATATATTAACCTTCCTTCCGACACATCGAGAAACGAAGAAATACCGTTACAATTGATATCTTGAAGTTGCCTTCTAAAGTCCCGCATGTATATTCTATCATGCCACGACTTCATTTAAATGTCTTCCAAACGTGCGAGGAACTGTACGAACTCAGTGGCTGGCGCAAATCAGATTGCACTACTGTGAAAATTTAATAAAGCCGCAGACACTCGGTGACGGCGAAGCGAAAAGAATTCAACACAATCCCAAAGTTACGGTGACTGTTTTTCGCTTTTATGTTACGAATTGGAAACTCCACAGACGCTACTGGTTAATGACGAAGAAGTTTAGTAAACATATGATTCTTATTATTTACTGAACGAGTGCTGGCACGGTAGTGTATATATTCTCTGGTGCTGGGCAGAAGCCTTTATCATTGAAATTAATCATCCCTGGTCATATCATATATCAATCATACATCGCTCATATAGATGCATCGTTAGTAAGTAATTTAGGCAAAATATCTTTTACATTACTTATAACAAATCACTATTATCTCCAAAGTGTTAGTCAGAGACTAGGCAATGAGGACAGCAAAAGCAGTCCTCTTTATACCAAATAGCGGTTGTACATGTGCTCAGCGTGACAGGTGGTGAGCCCATCGCCACTTTATGCTGTTGGATGTATGTGCAGTCTTTAGTCCGTTAGTCGCCGTTTACGACACCCAAGGGAAGAGAGGGGGTGGTAGTATTCTCTCACCGCTACGCGACGCTGCCATTTTTAATACTTCATAAACTGTCAACTGTCCTAGGTTTGTAGGCTTCAATATTTATCGAAGTTTATAGGCGTTTACCTATCTTTTTAACATTCCCAAAAGTATTAAAACCTTAAATGAAGCTTGCATTCTAAACTGATCCGTAATATTTGTGAAAAAGCCGATATAAAGATCGGATGTTGATGACATTGAATAAGGGTCCTTTGGCTTCCAAAACGAGTAAGTAATTAGTGCTGATGACAGAGCCACGTTTGCCATCGTTTCTTTGTGCGCTCCAAAAAATGGAATGGTCTACCAGCACACGTATTCTCTGCTACATATGACATAGGGTCCTTCAAACGAGGCGTGAAGAGGCACTTTGAGGCTGGCAGAGTGAGCGTGGCTGATGCTACCGTCTCTTACGCTGCACTAGTTGTCTTCGCGTCTGCCGTGCGATTCTCTATGTTAAAGCCTTGGTAGCAGCGGCTGCCGCAGCGCTAAGAATTGACTCTGTCTCTTTCATAGATAGATAGATAAATAGGTGAAAACGATTTATTGCACACACAAAAATACAGAAAACATAAAATAAGCATATTAAAACTAATGTGGGCAAAGGCGGTCTTATCGCTTGAAGCGATCTCTTCCAGAAAACCTTTGCAGTAATAGGACAACAGAAAAAGAGCGACAAGCAGTGCACCAGAAACAAGCAAATATGAAATAAAAAAATGGAATTTAAATACTTAATATAAAAACAGCAACAAATAAAATATGCTGAGTAGAGTCCCTTCAAGACACATTTTTATCGAACCTTTTGTTTAATGCATAATTGTAAGTTGTGTGTGTTCTAATAAATATATTTCATTTCATTTATTTATTTATTACAGCACATAACAGATTACAGTCGCTAAGTAGGTACAGTAATATTGGAGAACTTACTTTATACTTTATTGCACAAAAATTACACTTTGACACAGGTTACACAGGACATATACAAAGGTGAGCTTATCTCTAGGAGAGATCTCTTCCAGCCAACCCTAGCTGTGGTGGAAAAAAGATATATGCGGGACTAATTGTGCTATACTTACGAGTATATACCTACTTAAAATACATATATAAAACAAATAATACATACATACTTATAAATAGATAAGACAATTTATAATAAATATAAGTTACTGATAAACGATTTAGTGCGATAGATAGTGCTATTTTAGTTTGTGTTTGAAAGATTCAACCGATGAACTTTCACGAATGCTAGCTGGTAGCTTATTCCACAATCTAGCTGCAAACACAGTGAAAGAATTGTGGAAAAACTTGGTGTTTGCTTGTGGATAAAAAGGGTTCTGGTATCACAGGAACGTTTGGGGCGGGAAGAGGCGGGTAACTGCGTAAAACGGGATCGTAGGTAATGAGGGAGTTGTTTAAACTTAAAATAGGATCAGACTATAACCCAGTAAAATGCGTCTTCTACATGCTCTATGGTTACAAGTAATAAACGTCACTACACAAACAATATTAAAAAAATCAATTTAACATAGTTAATAATTTCGATTTTAGAGTGAGAATTTTAACAATTACAATTTTTATAATCAATGATTTAGTTAAATACTTACATTTCTTTTTTCATTACATAGAAACGGAAATTAAATTTAAAAAACAATATAGGTATAAATAGGTAGGGTAAGGTGGGGCACAATGAAACAGAAAAGTGTTTTATGGTCGTAGAAAAAAAAAATCCTATTATTAGCAAACTCTTTTCACGAAATTTTACATTGGTTATTCCTTTAATAATCAACAATATCCAACTAAACGCTTATATAAGTAATCTTCACTTTGCGAGATAATTTTTTTGTTGTACTGTGCCCCAGATCTGGGGTACAATAAAACTAGGGTGAAACAGTTCGGGGCACAGAGCAACATAATGTAAAATTTCATTCAAAATCAACATTTATTATAAAAAATTATTTAAAAAAATAGGTGAAAGAAACATTAACTCAAATTAAAATATTTTAATATGTTTTGATGGAAGAAATATATGTCTTACTGACGTTTTGTTTTAATTTTTTTGTGTAAAATTGGAACCCACAGCCATATCTGGTTCTAATGGAAAGCAATATCCTTCTGATTTAACACTCTTTCATAAGTAACTAATGTCGGATTCATTACTAAAACAAGTTTCACTGTGCCCCGTTGCACTGTGCCCCATGACTACCTTTAAAACAAAAGAACATTTTTTTTTTGGTTATATATACCGGCTATCGACTGAACGTAACAATACAAGAAATATGCAAGATTAAGTAAAAGAATAACCATACTTACCTTAGGGAAACGGAGTTCTAATAAAATGAAAAATACTTTCTTGAAAAATGATACGAATTACTGTCAAAAAACAGTTTTTTTGCAAGGACTCAACAGGTAGCTTTCCAGTTAAGAAATGACAACTGCACCAAGATGGCGCTTCGAGCGCTTCATAAAGCAGTGTTGGTAGTTCAAATAAATTAATAGAAAAAGGTAGAAATATTGGAGTGGTTTTACTGTACCCTGTGTGTCACTGTACCCCACCTAACTGATGTGCGAATGCTAAATATAAAATATCAAGTTGCCATAAAAGATATCAATGACAGCATTTTGCTTAACGAGCTCATTGTACCGGCGACACATTTACTTAACATCAGGTGGAATGGGTTAGATACAAAAAAATAGCCTAACTGGTATTAGTAGTTTAGGTACCTACCTAGCCCGGTATGTCAACGGGAACAAATTTGAAATCGGCTCGCTTTTTCAAAAATTTTTTTGAGAGAACAACTTTAAAAAACTTGAATTTTAGCTAGTATCAAAACGTAACAGAATCAAGACACCACCGCGTTAAGGGAGCATCGTAATCACTGCCATTAACGCATCCCCTCTGAATAATCATGAGGGTACGATGCTTCAATTTCCTATTCAATTTAACCTTTATCTTTTGTGGAACAACAATTACCGAACTGAACGTTCGATGGCGGTTTTGTTTCGCTTTCAGTTTTGCTGATTGATAATTCTCTTTTGTTTTGTTATATCGTCATTTTTTGACACTTATAGATCTACTAGTTCTTGGCGGTAAATGAACATGCATTGCAGTTTTGTTAAAATGTTGAGATTAAACGGGTTTATTCCTAATAATTCTTAATAAACCGTGTCGCTTAGCGGTGAAGGACAACTGCCACCCCTATCTTCCCTTGCGTGTTGTACAAGGCGACTAACGGACTAAAGACTTCACATACACCCAACAGCATAGGGCGATGGGCTCATCACCTGTCACGCTGACCTCATGTGCAGTCAAAGGCTAAGTGCTCCCTGTGTGCAGTCGATATTTGGTGAAAAGTGGACTATTATGGTAGAGGACTGCTCTTGCTGTCGTCATTGCCTTTGGGGATAATAGTCGTGATTATAATATGTATGTATTAGAGATGGGCCGAACATGGGTTTCACCGAATATGAATATTCGGCCGAATGTTCGGTGAAACTTTTACCAAACCGAATATTCGGCCGAATATTTACATTATAATGTATTTGATTTGGTCTCATATAAAGATCTCATATTTGTCTTGGTATGTCACATAATATATAATTGGGAAGCTTTGTTTGTTTAAGTAACAACTAACTTTAACGGTTTAACGTTTCAAACATTAAAGTTTATAAGACAATAACTATGTTTATTTTTAATAAATAATTTTTGCTACTCTAAGTAGAAACTAGAAATATAATTATTTTTTTTGTAATGTTGTAATTTAATCATGCAACTCTTGATTAAAACAAAAAACTTGTATAATTTCTTACAATAAAGACCTGAATTTATTAACATTTAATTGTATTATAAAGAATTCACTGTGGCTTAATCTCAAAACAGCCACATACTTTTATTTTGTTTTTAATTAATAAACATCTTTTTTATTTGCTGTTATTGAAAATACAGCTACAGTGTTAACAAAAACATAAAGCCTGACTGTACCCCATAAAAATAAAACATTTAATGCTCAACTCATACATGGCTCAATACAGTAAAAAGTTTGAGTACCACTTTGCTAAATATTCGGCAATTTAGCCGAATGTTCGGCCGAATACGAATATTCGGTAAACCTGCCGAATATGCCGTATACCGAATATAAAACGAATATTCGGCCCATCCCTAGTATGTATGTAATCCATAATAATATAGGTAATGCATATTTTTTTACTTAATGCTTTATGTTTTTTTTTAATAAATGTTTAGTGTTCGTGAACGTGAAGTGATCTAAAAACATGAACTACTATTAGAGTTACGTTATATCTATTGTAATAAAGAAAATGTTTATTTCTTCAACAAATATACCTACCAGTGTTTTTCTAATTCAATCGAATCAGCACATTTTGGCTTAAGTTTCTAAACCTTATACTATTCATTTTTTTCACTTTACTTTACATTCTTACTACGAATAGAAGCTCGCTGAGCATAATAAGCTTTAAAAATAAGAAATGCAACGATATTTTTTGGTGTTCCTTCTGACCTTCTTTTAATTAAAAAACAGCCGTAGTGGAAGGTCGCTATCTCTTACTTGCATTTAATTGAATGTAGGTATCTAAAGGGCTTAGTGTTTATTATTAATTATTCATTCGACCGAAACAATATCATATGAAAAGCAAAGAAATGGACATGTGTGTGTGTGTGGGTATGTGCTATATGCCTTCTCCTTTATCAGCAATACATGTTTATTTCACAACTACGTTTTAACCTAATCAACAATTTAAGTGTGAACCCGCCGAATGAAAGGGATAGGCACTGGAGTTAGACACACGACAAAATGAAACTCGTATAACTTGACCCTCATTTGCTTGGGACACACGGCCGTCGCGAATGGAACGCTTCCTTACTTCAGAGCTCAGTTGCTGACGTAATACCAGACAAGACACAATAGAAATTTAATTGTCAGCAACCTCTAGAAGTCTTCGTGACAGTCAAGGGGATAACTAAAATAATGACCTAAAACGCAATGGGAGGGCCGGATGAGGGGTTAAAATACCATTATAATGACGTAAAACTAAGAGGAGGACTTATTGCAATGAGTAGTTTATTACAACTTGTTACTGAAATTTCTCAAAATCTGAAATTAGTTTGTTCAGCATCGAGTTTATATTATGAAAAAACTTATTCGTCTCGTTTTCTTAGCATCGTTGGACATACAATTTGAATGCTATTGCGGCGGTAACTTTGCTCGCAATCGAAGGTTATGATCGCGCGTAAATACCATAGAATTACTAATTTGCAACAAATGCATGAAAAAAAGCAAACTCAAAACTCAAACTCAAAAGATATTTATTCAATAAACTCAATTGATAAGTACTTTGAATCGTGCAAATCTTTTTGAACCTACCACCCAATCAGGACGTCATTTTTTTACTGTGGCAAGAAACCATCACAGCGCAGCCGCACAGAAGTAACGACAAGTACAAAAAATATTTCGTTACCAGGTCACGAAATACAAAATATGAATTTGAATGTAAACTATGTAAACGGTACTCTATATAAATTAATTAAGTAGGTATACTTAGACAATTTGAAAACGGCCGCCCCTTAAGGGTTCTCAGGTCGCACGGGTGAGGGCGTGGGCGGAGCTCATGGCGTCACGGGAAGCGTGAGGTGCGATCCCACAGCACATCAAAGCTAGTATCTTCTTAAACCACGAAAATATGTAACAGCAGCGCCTGCAGCGTTTTGATCCCGGTCATCTCTCCACTATTAACCATCACAATATTTTTTTTCTTTTTATCCACTAATTTTATGCACTTGGCCATCATCTCATCTGAAGATAATTTAAAAGTGACGTTAAGACCGAATGTGGAATCGCGCACCTGATGTTAAGTGAGGATAAGACCGAATGTGGAATCGGGCTTCGCCGAAATCCTCAACCACTGAGGAACTGGCTATCTTATCTCTAATCTGTCGGAACACAACAATGCTATTAACATTGTTGTAGTGGCGACAGAGTTTAGATAAGATGGTAGCTAGCCATCAGTAGCTAACATTGATGTCCTCATTTGTTGTGGGAAGGCCTGTGTAATAAAACTCCAGGTACATTAAAATTTATCGACATACAGCATAGGTACAGTGTCTCCAACACGTCTAACCACTTCGAATGCCTGCCACAGAATGCCGACACTTTCCGCCATGATTCCATCGGTCATTTCTCCCTACCATTTCTAGACTTTCGATTCGTTACATTTTTAATTTTTAAGTCAAATGAGCTTTGTTTTAAAACAGTTTTGTTCTTTTAAATGCTAAATGAATCAGCCTAACAGCGTAACACCTGGGACCCTACTGTCTCTACCTCTTAGAGCTGTTTTACTTTTATCTTACAATGCAAAATTAGTACAGGAATTTGCAAAGTAAGATTAAATTAATACTCTAAAGGTTGATGGTAAGGCCCAGCGTTGGGATGTTGACCGATAAACACACCCGTGTGTGTGCCCCAATTCGTGCGTATCTCGCCACTTGTTATCCCACAGAGAATTAACAATTGAAACTAGAAATTAATTACAACTAGTGGGTTTATAATACTTGGGGCTGCTCATCCCTTTTTACGAGGGCCCGGCGCGCTGTAATCCTTGATAATTGCGTAAAAATTAGCCATTCAAACTTTAGGCAATAGTTTGTTGGCAGTTTACCACTTCCCTGGAAGTGATAAATAAAGGTAATTATTTAATGGTGATATTTACACAGCTATACGACTTATTAAAAAATGGGTATTATTGTATAACCACACACACAAACACACACACAGCTAAAATTCCCGCAGAACACAAATTTTAATTTGCGCTTAGAGTTTTTCCTCAGTTTTTATTAGTTTTTCTTAAAAACTGGCAACGCATCTGCCATTCCTCTGGTGATGCCGGTGTCCATGGGTAGTGTCGACTACTTCTCAATAGGTAACCCGAATACTGGTTTTCCATCTACAGCATGATAAAATAAAAAAGTAATTTGTACTGTATTTAATTCGTCTATGCTGTTTTTCTCAACAGTTTCAAACTTTGGTGAATGTTGTTGTTTTGTGCTATTCATTAACTAATTATGTTTGTAATTACTGCATTTTATCAACTTATTTTTAATTTTATGCGAATTATCAACGTTAATGAGTGTACGTGACTACGAGTGGTAAAAAAGTGGAGGACGAAAATTTATATCAAATCTGCTAATTTACAACTTTGCTAACTGAAATCAGTCAGGCGTTTCATATCGCTCGTAAATTGAATAAAACCATTTTTACGTGCCACCCTGACATGACTAGGGCAAAAATTAGATTTATCGTGTAGACGTGGATGTGTTTCCTCCGCATCTTCTTATGCCATCAATCTTCTACAAAGGGGCTTTAATTAAATTTGCCACCGACTCAGTTACCTTCGCAAAGATAAAAGTGGAATAGAAAGAGCATTGTCTTGTAATGACGATGATAAATCGAAGTGTGAGAAATGGGAATATAATTCGCGGAAACAATAAACAGAATTTATTACACATACAACACACAAGAATCTGCTTTAAAGAGGCATCTTGCTAAAAGTAACTTAGTGGTTTAAACTCTTGTTTTAGTAAGTTCCCGCCTTTTAAAATTTATAAAAAAAACTAATTGTATATTGTTAGTACTTACCTAATTACCGTCACAGAGGAGATAAAATAATCCACAAATAGGGCGGTTTGCTGCGTTTTAATTAAACATCATCAACAATCGTCATCTTACGAAAGCAACTGGATCCAACGGCTCAACGTGCCTTCCGAAGATCGGTGGAGCTCGACATATTTCTTAATTTGGTTACCCATCCGTCGACCAGGCATTGCCAAAGTTGTTTAACTTGTAGGATCGCAGCCGCTGTGCCATCTTGTTTCTAATTATAAAACCGTAAAAATATGCTTAAAACAGTCGCTTCTAGCAAATATATTCGCCAGAGACATTCTTTAATCGTATGAGAGAAGTTATAATCTCTTTACTCTAAGACGGGGATGTAATTAATTATTACGGTATTAAATTATTCTAACACGAGAATATTGTAAAGGTTTTTCTTAATTCAGAAGATAAATTTAAATAACGTTATATTTAAGTAATTTAGAGATTGAATGAATGTGCTCAGCTTGTGTCAACTATGGTGTTTAATAATTATCCGATCATTCTTGTGTTAACCAATTAGTTACTTACTTTTCAAATTTTATGTTACCTATTCTCTTTTGTATGAAGATGATTTTTTACACGACTGTCCAAGTAAGAGTGTTATGTTTTGGGTAAGTACATGTTTGTTGTGTTAATGTAGGTTCACGTTTCTTAATTTCTTCCAAGTAAAAAAAAATACAAACTATTTAGATGTCTTAATTTAACTTTAGAAAACCATGTTTCATAAAAATTGGCATATTGGTATAAACCCTTAAAGTATACAGACGGATCAATCCAAATGGGTCAGTAGGGAGAAATCAAAAACTATAAGAGATAGAGAAATCTGTTCTTAGGAACCATGGCGTCGAATTTAGATTAAATAAAAATAGCATTAAATTTTTTTGTTATCTCATACGCAACCGCGAGCCGAACCCGTGGACTTTTCTCTGTAAACAATGTCACAAATTCTGCAAGTTAATTCGTTGTTATGTTTATGGTGGGAATAATAAGTCTTATGAAACACATTTTTAATGGAATCTTTTTTAAATAATTGAAAGAAATCCCACAAATAAGACAATATTTTTTTTAAGGTAAGTAGGTACTTACCTAAATGCTCAAAAGTCAAAAGTCAAAAAATTGAATAAATATATCAATAAACTCAATTAGAAAGTACTTTGAATCGTCCAAATCTTTTTTAACCTACCACCCATTCAGGACATAATTTTTTAACTGTGGCAAAGAACGTGCGCAAGAAACCACAGCGCACAGAAGCAACGACATTTACAAAAAATATATATAAGTAATATATTATATGTCGTTACCAGGTCATAAAATACAAAATATGAATTTGAATGTGAATAGTTTAATTAAATATGGTGCTCTATATAAATTAATTATAGACAATTAGAATTAGCTGTTGGAGCACTTGGAGCATTTCAGACCCAAGCTGTTTTGTCTTTTGTATAATCTGACACTTTATAATAAGCTTTTTTACAAAGCTTTTCTTTGATTTTGATTTTAAATTTCTCAAAGTCTAATTTCTGATTATCATTTGGTACTTTGTTGTATAATCGTACACACAGACCCTTAAAAGAATTATTTATTTTATGGAGCCTAGTATAATGTACTGCTAATTTGTTCTTACTTCTAGTGTTTAATTTGTGAATATCACTGTTTTTTGATCTGCTCAAAATGGTAGCCATTTTTCTGGATGCAAAAATTAATTTTCTCGGGTAATGAATGCAATACTTATAGCGTTTCATATTTTTGTTGGATATATCTGTTAAGATATTGGTCAAGACTAATGTTTTTTAAAATCTTTTTTATCTAACATAACCATAGGTAAATAATAATGTGGCGTGATATCAGACGATCTCGCGGGCTATTTGATGGGACTGTACCCATCCGTTTATGTTGAAAATGATCATTTCTGTCTAAGGTTACCACCTAAGATTTCTTAGCAAAATTTGGTCTTTATGTTCACAGAATAAGGACCTAAAGAAACTAGAACAAAATTTAGAAGCACCTTGGACGTAATTTACAAAATATTACATCCGAAGCACATACTACAGAGTAAAAATACTAAATAAAAAAGGTTCCCTTTCAGAAAAAATAGAACACAACCTAGAAAAATGTGATGCTACACGAAAAGGCATCCTAGACAATATGCTAATGAATCGATTGTCTGACGTGGGGTAGGTCGCTACTGTAATTTGTTACATAGAGTTCAGACGTAGGACGACGGTTTAGGACGTGCGAGCGAATCATTATAGTACTAATATTATAAAGAGGAAAGATTTGTTTGTTTGTTTGAATTGGATAGGCTCCGAAACCACTGGACCGATATAGAAAATCCTTTGACCATTAGAAAGCTACATTCTTTCCAAGTGACATATAAGCTATATTTTATGCCAATATTCCCACGGGATCGGGTACCACGCGGGTAAAACCGCGAGGATCCGCTAGTCTTCTTTATAGATACTAGTGAAATACAGCCTGTATACTTTTCCCACTGCAGGGCAGAGATCTACATCATTGAAATTAAGTCATCGCTACAATTGAAGGGTATTAAGTTAATCACCACGCTTGAAGAATGCGGGTTGGTCATCCCAAAACCCGGGAAAAAACTTTGCCCTACCTGGGAATTGAATCCGGGACCTCCGGAAATCGAGCCGATCGCTTGAACACTCGAGGAGTTATTATTATTATTGACCAATAGCTCTTCCAGGCGTTTTCGGTGCGTTGAGCAACTTGTTTGTCTTGTCTCGCCTGGAATGAGACGATTTAGCCGAGGTACACATACGACGAGTTACTAGTATTATATTGTTTTATGTAGTTAATCAAGTACTAAGTCGGCGAACGAGCCTAGCCTATGCAGATTTGGTAGGGCATGGCTTAGGCTAGCTGCCACCATCTTTTTAATTTTAATAACAATAATAATAATAATAAAACCCTTTATTTGCATACTAAGAAATGAGAGTACAAGTAAGCGGCCTTATTGTTTTATAGCAATCTCATCCAGGTAACCTTGGGTGAAGAGTAAAAAATAGTAAAGAGTATTATGAGGGTTTACGCATTTCGGTTTCCCATACAAACTTCCAAGTCGAAATTTTTATAAACCAATAAGCCAATTTTAATGAAACTTTGCATACTAGAGTAAAATATATGAATCTAAATAGTTTGTTGAAAACATTTATAAAAAAGGTTTATTTAACTGAGTTATTGCGGTTTTAAACTTTTTGCATTGAACTTTAAATCGCAATAACTCAGCTAAATCAACGTTTTTTTAAAATATTTTCAAAAAACTATTTAGTAACCCTGTATTTTACTTTAGCATGCAAAGTTTCATTAAAATTGGTTAATTGGTTTTAAAAAAATTCGACTTGGAAGTTTGTATGGGAAAGTGAAATGTGTAAACCCTCTTAATCAAGATTCAAGATTCAAGATTCAATATCATTTATTCAGGTTAGGCCATGTTTAGGTTACAGCACTTATGAATGTCATTTATACCATCGGTTCGTAAGTCTAACTATAGGGCGGGAGCCTTGTACTGAGAAGAACCGGCAAGAAACTCAGCAAGGGCATTTTTTTTCTCCCTTTCTTTTACAACGTCAATTAGAATTGAAAAATGCCCTCCCTATCATTGAAGGGCACTTTCCATTACAATAATAAAAACAAAACAACTACAAGACATAAAAATAAAAAATATATTACTTAATAAAAATAAAAAGTTCAGGTATACATCAAAATCAATGTTATCAATGTCTTACAGTACAGAAAAATAAAAGTAAGACTACAACTACTAATATACTAATAATTAAAATAAGTTAGCAAGAGCAGACCAGCCTCCACAGGCGGCACCCGTTCACGAGTATGACATGTGAATCAGCCATCGCTTCGCTCAACCATGTTTTAGGGAACGTAACGACCCGACGCACTTGCCACCACCGCAGAGACATTTAAGAGAGCATGACACACTCGAGCAACTTCAATGAAGCAAGCAAGAAAACATTTAGGCAACGTTTTACGCAACATAAGTTTTGAGTAGGTACCTCTTGTCTGTAAGACACTGCTGATAAAGGCTATCATACCAGGGTAAAATGAGCTAGTTACAAAGAAAATGGACATAAGAAAATATAATGTGATTATTTTATCATTACCAGGCTGTTTTGTCTTCTAAATATTCTTTAACTGTATAATAACCTTTCTTAAGTAAACAAGATTTTACATGATTTTTAAACTTATCTAAAGGTAATTCTAGTACAGTAGGTACTTGGTATTTTATTATAATAGTGTATACCTTGCCCCAAGAAAGAGCCGAGAACCTTCTGTAACCTGAACAGGGGCATCATAAGTTTGGACTTATTTCTAGTATTGAAACTGTGTACGTCACCGTGTTTAGTGAATGAGTTAATATTGCAACGCACAAAAACTATACAATTATAAATATATTGAGATGCAGCTGTAAGAACACCAACTTCTTTAAAAATATCTCTTAGAGAAGTTCGTGAGCTTAGTCTATAAATGGTTCTTATTGCCCGTTTCTGTAAAATGAATATAGTTTCAACATCAGCCGCTGTTCCCCACAGTAGCGCGCCATATGACATGACACTGTGAAAATAACTAAAGTAAACCGTTTTAGCAGTGTCAACGTCGGTTAACTGCCTATTTTTTCTAATGGCGTAAGCAGCAGAACTGAGTTTGCCGGCCAATTTCGATATATGAGGATTCCATTGAAGTTTTGAGTCAAGGGTTATCCCTAGAAAAACAGCCGAATATACCAAATCTAATTTATCACCGTTTATCCTTACAACAGTTTGTTCAGTCTTAACATTTGGTAGTGTAAAATTAATGCATTTGATTTTTTTAGCATTTAGCTGTAAATTATTAACAGTAAAAGTAAGTACCTCTGAGAGAGCATTGTTAACATCGTCATAATTTTTCTTAGACCTAGTCACATGACCGAGTGAAGTATCATCTGCAAACAATACAACATCACAGAAGTTTTCTACAAAGAATGGAAGGTCATTAATATATATCAAAAATAAGAAAGGGCCTAGGATTGACCCTTGTGGAACTCCCATTTTTACATAAGAACCAGATGACTTAGTTCCATTCCTTTTCAATCAAAGGCTGTAACCATAACAGTAATGTTGGTAGCATTATTGGGTTCTTACAGTTAGAGATGATGAGATAGTCAGATCGTCAGCAGTTGAGCATTTCCAATGAATTCCGTTTCTATGTTCGGCTTAATCATCAAGGCTTTTAGTGTCTACCTTTACATGTTTTTTTATATTCTCCATATTTTGGGTTAAGATTTTTTAATAGTTGTCTTTTATTGCAAATAATCGACGAAGAAGGTTTGTTACAGGTAAACAATACAACAAACGTTTTATTTAGAAAATCCCAGCCATCTTTCAAACATACGTACCTAGACGGAATAGTCCAATATTTGCATTCACCAGTACCATACGCTGAGTAAATAAAAATGTTCTCTTCAGTTCTTACGAATGTTCCGCATGAAATCGCATTCGATGCACTGCCACCTGAAATAGTCTACGTATTTCTCGTTTCATCATAAAAAAATCACATTTAACAATAAATACAAAATTATCGATCTAAGCAAAAAAAAATCAAACATAAATATAATAACGACTATTATCCCCGAAGGTTTAGTCAGAGACTAGGCACTTACACCAAATAGCGACTGCAAATGTGCTCAGCGCGACATGTGGTGAGCCCATCGCCGCTTAACGCTGTTGGATGTATGTGCAGTCTTTAGTCCGTTAGTCGCCTTTTACGACACCCAAGGTAAGAGAGGGGGTGGTAGTATTCTTTCACTCCTACGCGACAATGTTAAAATATTTCACTTGATCAAAAAAGACTCCTTACTATATTAAAAGGCTTCATCATCAGCCTATAAACGTCCCACTGCTGGGCACAGGCCTCCCACATGGATAACAGCAGGCGGGGAGATTGGGCCATCACCCATTACGCTGGCCCAATAATAAAAATCTTTCCTACAATCACACCAATTATCTAGCCCAAGAGAAGCTTCGAAGAAACTCGTTAAATGGTTACTAGACAATGGATAAACATACATAAAATACTTAAATACATACTTATTATACATAGAAAACACCCAGACCTAAGACAAATTAGAAAAATAATAATTTCTAAATTGACCCGCCGGGGATCGAACCCGGGACCTCAGAGATGGCGACACCATGAAAACCGGTATACAAACCACTCGACCAAGGAGGTCACAATACACAAAAAATAATAACATAATAACCAAGTAGCCAGATTAATTCACCAGCAACTTGCTCTTCGATATGACTTTGTTGAATCAGAGGTGCCGTACTATAAGTACGCACTTGCGCCAGTTCTCGAAAATGGTCATGCAACGCTCTACTGGGATCACTCTATCATCACGGATAGCACTATTGCCGCTAATAAGCCTGATATCGTGGTGATCGACCGATCTCAGCGCCGAGCAATATTGGTTGATATCACTATACCTCACGACGGGAACCTCGTGAAAGCCGAGAAGGACAAGCTCAGTAAGTACCTTGACTTGGCTCACGAGGTTGCCGCGATGTGGGATGTGGATTCAACCATTATTAGACCGATAGTCGTTTCAGCAAACGGTCTTTTAGCTAAGAGCCTCGATCAACATCTAGAGAGGCTCTCGCTTAAAGGTTGGGTCAAGGGTCAGATACAGAAGGCAGTACTCCTTGACACGGCACGTATTATCAGGAGGTTCCTTACTCTGCAGCCCAAACCACCAATAGCTTGGGTCTATCCCCGCTGCCGGTGGCAACCTAGGTTAAGTTACTTATAATATAATAAACTGTAAATATGTTTTTTTTATATAAAATATTGTAAAATATTATTCTTAAGATGTATGAGAATAATAATAATAATGTTTATTTACGAAGATAACACAGATCCATGGGTAAAAGCGTGCACCAATGCGTGCTGGTATTATTATTTAGTAATTTGACGGTTACATTTTAATAGTAAGATAGTTCGACAATAAATTTTAAGGCCTCATATCTTTCTTACCATATTAAAGTAAAACCTACGTTTTAGTAACATTCTTATGCGTTATTGTCCCTATCTTTGCACTAGAGCCAAAATAAATGAAAAATGTTTTTAAAACAATTTACTCAAATATCTTTGTGCAAAAACCTACACTTGAATTATTACTATTTATAAAAATCCTAGTAACACTTGATATTTGCACAAAAAATTGGAAATAGTTTGTTTACAAACATTCTTTAACCATGTCGCGTAGCGGTGAAAGAATACTACCACCCCATCTCTTCCTTTGGGTGTCGTAAAAGGCGACTAACGGACTAAAGACTGCACATACATCGAACAGCATAGAGCGGCGATGGGCCCACCACCTGTTGCGCTGAGCACTTTGGTGTCACTATTTGGTGAAAAGTGCACTATAGTAGAAGATTGCTTTTGCTGTCATCATTGCCTAGTCTCTGACTAACCCTTCGGGGATAATAGTCGTGATTATAATATATATATAAGGTGACTTCTAGAAACCGCAATAAACTTCAAGGGCTGGTCTGGTTAAGTGTTTTAAACATGACAAAAATGTAAGTGTAGGTACTTATCGCCCAGCTGACGCGGACGGGTCAACAGACGGGTGGGTCAACGGCCGGCCGCTGCCCGCGCGTTGTAAATAATCGTTATTTTTAATTGTTTTTAATTTTCTTTTTCTTATGTTATTGCTTTAAAATATATTTTTTATTTTTTATTTTTAATTTAAAAAAACACGAATTTCTTTTTTATCATGTTTAAAACACTTGACCTGACCAGCCCTTGAAGTATCTTGCGGTGACTAGCAGTCACCTTATATATTTGGCTCTATTATAGTTAATATGTCTTTCTAACAAAATGTGCTGTGCGCTCCCGCTCATTAGTCAAATCACTGTACATATTCAGATATTAATTAACAAGAGCTACTCTGGTGTGATGAACGTGCGGTGTTTCTAATATTAAACATTTGCCGCGATGATGTTTACATGCGAGAGGTCTTTTCTGGTAGGCCTTTTGCTTATTGTATATTGAGAAAGAGAAAGAGAAAACATTTATTGACACACAGAAAATAATAAGATAGTAACATACACAATGAAAAAAAAACAATTGTCAATAAGGACCCCGCCTCAGCCAGCTTGTGTTGTTGCGAATGGGACGTATCGCAACAACGCTGGTATTGGATAGCTTTTATTTGTTACACAGTCTAAGCAATAAAGAAGGTTCTATTCTATTCTATTCTATTAGACCTACATACATACATAGATTCATGACTAATATCCGCACCGCAACCGCAAGTCAATCCGTAAAAAAGTGTTTTATTTCGATGTGTATCTAGTGCTCGCTTAAACCTCAGAAAACAATACCTGAAGGTTGTTGTATTTTTTTTTATATTTTAGCGTTTTATTAACGCTTAAATATACTTAAGTAAAATTTTAAACACTGAAAAAGACTACAACCTCAGGCGGGAATCGAACCACGCACCTTCCGCATTCCGGGCGGCTGCCTTAACCACCTGGCTACCGAGGTCTGGTACAACGAGGTCACCCGTCGAAAGGAGAATGACTAAACCAGCTTATTCGATATCTATTGCGTCTAATCATTCACATATCAAAAGTGTTCTCATAAGTTATAATGATTACTGTAAAAAAAAAGTTTTCTATAGAACGCCGCGTTAAAAGTCAAGTGTTAAATAAATGCTGAACTGAACTGATAGTCATACGATAACAGTTGTCATAACCTCAAAATACCCAAAAAGTCTTAAGCTAAAAATGAAGATACTCGTAGCTTCAAACTCCCGCATTATTATTGTAATGTAATTTTTTCTTCATAATTCAGAGCATTGCTTACTGCTATTGATTACTATTTATTTTATTAAAGCGCTGTGTTACGCAAGCTAGCTAAAAAACTAGCCTAATTTCCATAGTAAAAAGGTCATTTTCCTTTGTCAGTGCTTGATGCCTATGTTTTTTAGTCAACATTGCTTCATCAAATCTTAGAAGTTTTCACCTCTGAGATCCGAGAGAAATATTTTTACAAATATTTGAACAATCGGTTAAGATGAAGCAGCGTTATAGATTAATGTTTTTTATTATTTTTTATATTTTAGCGTTTTCCCGTCCACGGTAACTTTTGTAACCGAGTGACATATAACCCCTTCCGTCCACGGTAACTTTTGTAACCGAGAATAATTGCAATTTTGCAAACTCGCATTACGACCACGGTGAGTGTAATTACTCAAAACACGTATTACTTAGGCCCATTAAAATATTTGAGATGATTCTGTGGTTACTAATTCAGTATAAAAGTAAAAGAAATCTATTTAATGACAAACATAATTTCACAGAAAAAAATAATGAAATTGGCGAGAATTGACAGTTCGCCAAAACGGACTTTTGCAACGTAAGCGTTTTTAAAAATGTCGAAATACTCTTCTCTTCACCTTATTTCCTAAATAAGTGCACATCAAAACAATCGCATACTAATTATCGTTAAGGATTAATAAGGTTTGTAGACAGTGACATTCCAATATTTTTTTTTCTGACCAAGCGCCATTAACACGGCAGCGTTCTTTGTTAAGGTTGTTGCTCACTACACCTAGTTCGTAGTACCGCAAGAAAATTTGAGGTGGCTGGTGGATATCAATTGATCCGTAGAGCAATTGAAACTATGGCATAGTGTACGAGTACCTTTAGTAAAAAAATTAAATTGTTGACAATTTTTTGTGCTAATAATGTGTTAATTACTCTTCGTAATCATCGTTCTTCGTAATATTGTGCACATCAAAACAATCGTTATGGTTTTAGCTATCGAAAATGGTATGATTCTTTATAGTTTGAAACAGTGACTTCCAAGTAATAACGACTTCTAAATGTCGATATAAAAAAAATATTTTTGTTTTTTCTTGGAATCTTCATTTTTGTCATTTTTGTTATAGCTTTTCTTAATTAACTTTTAACTTATTAAAATACTGAGTTTTCTAAGCATTTGGTACGTAGTTTAGGTTTTCATATAGCTTTAGCAATGGGTTAGTTCTAAGCTTTTTTGTCAGCTCGGGTAGTCTCGGTCAGCGTCAGCCAACTTTCGGACAGCTGTCAGATTGACTGGACGGTAGGAGCCATATTGTATATACGGTCGTGGACGGCTAAGTGGTTAACGCTTAAATATGCTTAAGTAAAATTTTAAACACTGAAAAAAGACGACAACCTCAGGCGGGAATCGAACCACGCACCTTCCGCATTCCGGGAGGCTGCCCTAACCACTTGGCTACCGAGGTCTGGTTTTCACCCGTCGAAATTTGTCAGTGCTTGATGCTTATGTTTTTAATCAACATTCCGGCCTGAGGTTGTCGACTTTTTTCAGTGTTTAAAAGGACTTATTAAAATATATTAAAATTTAATTGACCATATACACCACCTACCTATTGATTAAGTTCATGAAGATAAAAGCAAATCGGGGTCCTCCGGGACAGGATCCTCGGGGGAATGGGATTTTCAGGAAATAACCCCAGCATAGTGGGTTATGTTCCAACCTCCACATGAGCTGATAGGCGAAACTCGTGTCAGATTTTGGTTTGTATGTTTGCTTGAATTCTTAGCTCCTTATGGATGTGCATATCTTATGCAGTATTTGTACCTTTGCGGGCAGAAGGGCGGTGCTTGCATTCTGCATTCAAGCTTGATAGACCAGATTTAACACTACTTACATATTTTTATTGCATTTTTGTGTTTGCCACGACATTCAGTAGAATTCTGGGCCGAATCCTTCCATAAATCATTTTAACATTTTCTACACAATGTGCCCTTTCTAACACTGAACTCATCTGACACGATATTATTCTACATTTGCGCATATTTAGAGCTCCAGGACAATGGGACGTTGATTCTAATTGAAACGTATTGTCGGCATACGCGTCGCGCCTTCCAATACGTAGCTATTGGTTCCTCAATTTATTTACATATATTGCTATGCAAAATGCTACTTCGACCGGGTCAACGGTCAATATTGTGTACGTGTCTCGGAATCGAGAATGTCTAATGCGGTCAGCGTCAGCGATTTTCGGGTATCGTTAATTTGCAACAATCGTTTGTGATTTTAATTTTTTTTTTATGGAATAAGTCTAGGTACACTGTGTGTGTTTGTGTTTAGCCTAGTTTCTACACTGAAGAACTTTTTGATCTAATCCCGCCCTCTCCTTTCCTCTCCCGGACTGCACGTGCTGGTCTTAGGAACCACCATTTAATCGCCTCTGTGGTCTAGTGGCTAAGCTACCTGTTTCAGACCCAGAGGTCCCGGGTTCGATTCCCAGCGGGGGGTACATCTTTGTGTGCTCGGTTTGGTTGGTGGCAGAGCTGTTAAGTCCGCCTGGCTAGCTACCACCATCTTATCAAATCTGTCGCCATAACAACGATGTTTAAAGCATTGTTGTGTTACGGCAGTTTGAGGTAAGATAGCCAGTTCCTCAGTGGTTGAGGATTCCGGGTGAAGCGCGCTTCCACCTTCGGCCTTATCGTCACTTACCATCAGGTGAGATGAAGGCCAAGCGCTTATCCGTTGCCAATAAAAAAAAAACCACCATCATACTGTGCAGACTATCAGCACTTGTACCAAAAAATTTGGCAAGTCGTTCCTCTGCAAGACCATTCGGCTTTGGAATTCTCTGCTGGCGCATGTGTATTTTTTTATTACATAAGAAGGAGGCAAACGAGCAGACGGGCCACCTGATGGAGAGCAATCACGGCCGCCCATGGACAACCTCAAAACCAGAGGAGTCGCAGATGCGTTGCCAACCATTAAGAAAGGAATAGGGTTAAGGAAGGAATAGGAATTGTGAGGGGGGGGGGGGGAGGAGGCCTCCGGAACTCTCACTGGCCGGACGAAACACAACAGCACCAAGTGTCATTATTTCACGCCGGATTTAGTGAGAGGGTGGTATTACCTCGGACGAGCCGGCCCAATGCGTGCTGCAACGCGTGACTCTACCATGCTCTAGGCTCGATCGGTTTTCCAGCTCCTATAATCCCAGGTCTTTTGTATCGGTGTTATCAAAGTAATTGTACTTTTAACCTCTTTGAGGAGTAACGCAGCATACCATAGATATAGCAGAGTATGTATACATGACAAAGAGTAGAGTTATTTATAGAGCATCGAATAATAATTAAGCGGGGTGTGAAAGGCCGTCATGAATGGGTGCGCTTGTCACCGTGCTTGTTCCACGGTGAGGAGCGCTCACGTTATTTTGGACTGCATCGGCTGCTTACCATCAGGCAGGATGTAGTCACTATGACGTCACAATAAAAAAAATATACTGCTCCATGAGCAAAGGCCTCCATCTTGAAATCAAGACATCGCTACAATTATTGATGGCTATAGCTTTATCGCCACGCTTGCCAAATGTTAACCGTGTCGTGTAATACCCCTCTCTTCCCTTGGGTGTCGTAAAAGGCGACTAACGGACTAAAGACTGCACATACTTCCAAGAGCATAGAGCGGCGATGGGCTCACCACCTGTCACGCTAAGCACATGTGTAGACGCTATTTGGTGAAATGTGGACTATGGTAGAGGACTGCTTTTGCGGTCCTCATTGCCTAGTCTCTGACTAACCCTTCAGGGATAACTGTCGTGATTATATGTATGTATGCTTAGAATAATAACGCATAGAAAGCGAGAACACGCACGATAAATGAGGCCAGTAAATCCAAGCCATACTGGCTTGGTGCCGAAACGGCCTGCGTCAGTACTAATAATCTAAACTTATCTATCTATCAACAGTTCCAATTTCCTTACTTTTGGGGTAAATCTGATTCCTCTAGCAACATTACTTGTACACTTGTGTGCGTGTCGCCGAGATAGTACTCTTACATCCATTTTTTCTTGCTTCACGCCCTGAAAGTTTTCTAATACGAGACTATCGTTCTATGCGTTATTATTCTATGTATGTATGTATGTATGTTGCCGAATGCGGCTTGCTAATCACAAACCCGAACTATAGCATCGAAAAATCCGAAAACACACGTTGTCCGACCTGGGAATCGAACCCTCCGGATATCGAGCCGCGCGCTTCACCACTCGGCCACCGAAGCGTTTGATAAGTATTGGCGCATGATAACTAATAGTGCTACCGCACAGAAGGTTCACTCTCTTGACACCTGAGAGTGACACCTCCTGGTATTGGCTTTACCACGCTTACCGAATGCGGGCTACTTACTTACTCCGCTTTTACTGGCTCAGCGACCCGAAGAGGATCTTGGCCTCCGACACGAGACGACGTCACTGCTCTCTGTTCTTCGCAGCCTCTTTGGTGTTGATGATTCCTTCTCCAAATGCGGGTTGGTGAATACAAATTCGGATCACATTTTGCCTGACCTAGAAGTTTAACCCAGGATCAGGCGGATCGCTTTGCTAGGTAATTGATTGGTACCGCCTAATGTCGTATTTGAGACGTTTAAATTCGGCGAAAGATAAAAATATTATCGTCTACCTAAACCATATATAGATACAAATTCGGATCACATTTTGCCTGACCTAGAAGTTTAACCCAGGATCAGGCGGATCGCTTTGCTAGGTAAATGATTGGTACCGCCTAATGTCGTATTTGGGACGTTTAAATTCGGCGAAAGATAAAAATATGATCGTCTAACCTAAACCATACATAGGTAGGTAGGTACCTACTTAAAAAATACATAATACATTACATAGGTACATCTATGCTCGCTTCCAAGAGGGGTAGGCAGAGACCAGCTTTCCATTTGCTACGACCCTGACCGTCTAGATAAAGAAGGCTTAACTGTTCTGTGATTCTGAGGTGACATACATCTTTTGCTTCATTTACTCTCTTAACGTTCTTCATAGGTAGCTACATCTCCTTTGGTAAACTACTCGCGCAGGAGACCATCTGCGTTAGGTTAGGTTGACGCAAAATCAGTGCCCGCCGAAGCGCACTCTTCATTCGGTACTCATAAGACAGTGTCTCGGGAGAGTTTCTCCGTGAACACGTGTAGTTCACTGCCTATTGTCCGGATAGGTAACCGGAGCTGTCAAGCTCGCTCATTTCTCGTTGCACGAAAGGCACAACTCGCAGTTGCCACTGCTCGGGTCGTCAACTCTAAAGTCAACTCCCAAGTGTCCAGATCTGTCCAGGTAGGTACAAGCTCGTCGGCTAACAAATGGAAATAGAAAACATCAGAGAGCGCCATTCACCACAAACTTTGTCAATTTGGTGTCGGATTTGCTCGCTGCCAGATTGGCTGTCCAGACAATGCTATGGGGAGCGCGGATTTATCACCAGAATTTAAATTGTCGATCAAACCGATGCGCGACGCCACTTTTTCAATGTTGTTTCGGATACAGCTTTCATTTTTCATTGTATGAACCCGAAATAAATAATAATTTGTTCTAGAGCTTGTTCGAAAATGGACAATAATGTGAAAGCTTATGTAACTAAATGTTATTATTATGAGACATGTATTGTTATGCAAACCTTGTAAAAGTGAACTTTGAATTTTCTATGTTTTTTTTTTACATTAACCCAAAAGACTAGTGGTACCAAACGGGACCATTTTTTCGCGCATTTTATATGGTCGCTGTACGTAGACGCGTGATGTGTTAGATGCACGCTAATTAGTGCAATCGGTGCAAGAAGGTGTGGCCTATTTGTAGAAAATTCGATTTTGACAATTATTGTTTTTAGTTGAGTGAAATTGATTGAAGAAGTGAAAGTGTCAGAAATTTCTCGAGAAAATGGACGAGATATTCAAGTAAGTATCTATATTTTTTTCATTTCATAGCAAAACAACAATATTATTACGATTATGTGTTCTTTAAAAGTGTTTTGATCGTATGATTCAGTTAGATAAGTTCAATTGATAATTATGTCGAAAAATTGGTCTGTTAAACTTGCTGGTACCATACGGTACCCCTAGCCGCTCACTGTGTCTTTCCAATTTTTTACTTTTTTGATATTAAAAACATTTTTTTCTTTCGCTCGTGCAAAATTCCTCAAAGTAAACACTTTTTCTTCTCTGTTCAGATGCAATATTCACGAAGCACTGGCTATTTTGGAAGAAGATGAGGATCTCGAGCCTCAGCAGATATTTATAGAACCTCCGGAGCCCGCCGCGCATTCAAATGAAGATTCAGGAGAGGAAGACACTGGTGCATTGATAAATAACCTCAGTGGTCGACAGCTCAGTGCCCCTTGTGAGGTAATATTGGCGACAAACAACTCACGACCACATCATACATGTCGTAAGACACGTAACGTATTTTCACTACAAATGGAAACTCGCGGGAGGATTTCTGCATGAACGACGTGCGTCTATTAGCGCTGGACGTGGTCGCATGTCAGCCGTATTAGTGGACGTGGACGCGGCAATGCTAGCAGTTCCAGGGCTAAGTCATCAAGCTCTAGTTCCTCCGGCGAAGATTCAGATAGTTCGCATATCGATGAACCAGTACGAAAGAAAACAAAACTACCTTCACGTACCTGGGTGAAAGAGGATCAATCGAAGGAGCTGCCTGCTTTTCCAGAAGGAGATTACTCTAAGTATAGGGAAAAATCTCCTGTAGAAATGTTCGAATTGTTTTGGGGAGAAACAGAAATCAATTTGTTGGTTGATCAATGAAAAAGATATGCTGCGTTTTTTATATCTGACTCGGTTTCAAAACCTTCCTCTTAGCGGAGGACGGCCAAAGTCTACGAAGCATTCTCGTACTGACAATCGGGTCAGTTATAACATGAGGTTCGAAGGCCGAGATCACCTGCTTGTTCTTTCTTCGAGCCGCCATAGAGGTGCTGTAGAAAACTACAAAGCCCGAACTAGACATGAAATGTGATGTAGGACTATGTGCTGCATGTAACGACCATTTTCATACTTAATTGTCTCAAAAATAATAAATAATACATTTTTTCCCAACTCTGTTTATTTAATACCTGTCCTTGTGGATGGATGTACTAATTTACTATTTATAAAGGTCAAAGTTACATTTTAAATAATCGACATGTTAAGAGGCTAGCGGTACCATATGGTACCATCATTTTTTGTGTAAACTAAGCATTACATCAATTTTTAAATGCTTGTATATTGTTGAGTAGACCATAATCAACAACATATTATAAAAAAATCGAAAATCCGACACTTCATAAAAACTTAGTCTATAATGGGTTAAGAGCTCGTTGGTGTTTGTTTCCTGTGTTTATAGGAAACCCTTGTTTTTGAGTTTATAGGAACACTACAACATTGTTTTTATAAACTAATTTAATCATAAATAATTAATCTAACATCAAAATACGTTTAAATAGTGTAAGTAATAGTAGGCTGTGTGGTAGCGGCTCAATAATAGAATACTTTCAACAAAACTCGTCTCTTGGAGGTCGTAAAAGGCGACTAACGGACTAAAAACTGATCATACATACAAAAGAAGAGAATGTCGAATAGCGGCGATAGGCTTAACACTTATCAGGTCTAGCACATGTACAGTTGTTATTTGGTGAAACGTGGACTGTGGCAGTGGACTGCTTTTGTAGTCCCCATTGCCTAGTCTCCAATTAACCTTTTGGGGATAATAGTCGTGAGTATTGTTAAGAAGGTTTACGCATTTCGGTTTCCCATACTTTCCAAGTTGAAATTTTAAGAAACCAGTAAGCTAATTTTGATGAAACTCGGCGTGCTGAAGTAAAATATAGAGATCCAAATAGTTTGTTGAAAACATTTCTGAAAAACGTTTACTTAGCCGAGTTTTTTTTTTAATCTACTGCTTCCCGCTATTTCGGCAGGGTTTTTTGTTCTTTTGTGTCTATTCTCTTTTCTTTCAAAGTGATTAATTAAATGAACTGGAGCTTTATGAGCTCTACTTACTCTATTTACTTCTTTTATTACTTTCTTTTTTATCAATTTTACTTTAAATTCTTTTCTTTTTACTTTTGTACATTTCTTTCTATTTTTTCTTTTTTTTTTGTTATACAATTTTACAATTACATGTTTCTTATTATCTAATAAATTGTTTCATTTATGCTTTATATTATTTTCCTTACATTTATTACCTATTTTCTTATTAACTATTACATTTTCTTGCTTTATATTTTACTTTTTTTTAATACATTTATTGTAGTACTCGATAATTCATTACATTTATCGTATATTTCTTCTTCTTTCCTTTTCTTATTAAATACAAGTATATTTCCTTTGCCATCCTAACTTTTTTTTTTTAATTTTTTTTTTTTATTGGCAACGGGTAAGCGCTTGGCCTTCATCTCACCTGATGGTAAGTGACGATAAGGCCGAAGGTGGAAGCGCGCTACACCCGGAATCCTCAACCACTGAGGAACTGGCTATCTTATCTCAAACTGCCGGAACACAACAATGCTATAAACATCGTTGTTATGGCGACAGACTTAGATAAGATGGTGGTAGCTAGCCAGGCGGACTTAACAGCCCTACCACCAACCAAACCGAGCACACAAAGATGTACTCCCCGCTGGGAATCGAACCCGGGACCTCTGGGTCTGAAACAGGTAGCTTAGCCACTAGACCACAGAGGCGGTTAGATAGTTATTAATTGCTATATTATTCTTAATAAGTTCTGACTTACTTTTGCATCCTGAGTTATTGGGATTATAGACTTTCTATAGTGGACTTTAAATAGCAATAACTCAGCCAAATGAACCTGTTTTATTAAAATTGTTTTCAACTAACTATTAATGATATATATTTTAGCGTTTTATTAACGCTTAAATATACTTGAGTAAAATTTTAAACACTGAAAAAAGACGACAACCTCAGGCGGGAATCGAACCACGCACCTTCCGCATTCCGGGCGGCTGCCTTAACCACTTGGCTATCGAGGTCTGGCTTTCAACCGTTCATTCCGTCTTTTTTCAGTGTTTAAAATTCAACTAACTATGTAGATTCCTGTATTTTACTTTAGCATGCAAAGTTTCATTAAAATTGACAATTTCGACTTGGAAAATTGTATGGGAAAACGAAATGCGTAAACCCTATTAGCGGCTGAAATATCTTGCAACATTTTTACATAAGTTCGACATTCTAGGTACAGTCAGCATCAAAAGTAGCTAAGCATATGAAATTTTCAAATGATTGTTACGGTTGAAATGACCAGAATTGTCTGACATAGCTCTTGAGACAAAAGTAAATGATCGTCACTATAGGTAATTACAGAGAAGTTATAATTATAAACACAAAAAATGTCATATAATTCTGAAATGTTAAATGATGATTATGTAAAGACACTTACACGTGACTATTACTTTTGCCACCTTGCTTTCGTTTAGTTACATTTGATGCTGACTGTACTAAGTACAATGTCACAGCACTCAAACATTTTATATAGGTACGTCATCAGTGAAGTACTGACTTTAAAAAGATCATAAAATCCTGTTGGTTAGTGAGATATCTAATTAATATTAAATTCCAATTCCGGCTCGTCCCGCTGTCGACAATAAAAAGTTTAATCTAGCTCACTGGCACGTAGTGAGTTACCTAGCATTTAATAAACTGAAAGCACTTTCTGAAACTAATTTTGCAGCAGATTGGTGTTCTTGCATAGTAGTGGCAGGTAGTTGGTAGTTTTATTTTTCTACTTCATAACACCGCAAACTGATTCATTTACCAAACTTTCTCATTGTAAGGCGTAAATTCTATTGATGCAGGTAAGTACGTACTTATGTATATTTCTATGATATCTGATTAAAATTACAGTATAGTTTCTTGATGTAATTATTGTTAATAATTCAAATAATTAATAATTAATTGACTTGAGATTATCATGGCTTCATTCAAATCTTACCTAGACATAACATACACCTTGGGCAAACGAGCATAATTATGGCTATGCTACACCACCATAATTATGTTAAAAAAAATAGGAAATTAGCAAATATGAATGAATGTGCTACAATACGAATAGAACAGAGATTGTTGAGAAATTACCTTTAAAATTATTTAGCAAGTTAAATCTGTTCAAGTTACGAATAATATGTTAGATACATACATACATACCAATACATAAATGCATCACGTCCACACTCTGGAAGAGTAAACCGCATCCTTTTTATTTTTTTTTATTTTAGTAATGACTCGTCATAGTGTCTGCATCCTGCCTGATGGTAAGCAGCCGATGCAGTCCAAAATAATGAGAGCGCTCCCCACCATGGCACGATAACGATAGCGCACCCATTCATGACGGCCTGCATAAAATGCCGTTTCACGCCCCGCTTAAAAGACCCGGAACTGTAGGAGCTGGGAAACACATGCGCCGGCAAAGAATTCCAAAGCTGAATGGTCTTACAGAGGAACGACTTGTCAAATTTTTTGGTACGAGTACTGATAGTCTGTACAGTATGATGGTGGTTCCTAAGACCAGCACGTGTAGTCCGGGAGAGGAAAGGAGAGGGCGGGATAAGATCAAAAAGTTCTTCAGAACACTCTCCGTAGTAGTTCCGGTAGAAGACACGGAGAGAAGCAATGTCTCTACGTAGCTGGAGGTTCTCAAGGGAGGCTGTAACCTCAGCATCTCCAATAATGCGTACCGCTTGCCTTTGCAGTCTATCAAGTGCATCGAGGAGGTATTTAGCGGAGCCGTCCCATAGATGGGAACAATACTGCATTCTCGATCGCACCTGAGTCTTGTACAGCAAACAGCGCTGCTCAGGAGTGAAAAACAGCCTTACCTTATTGAGAATACCCAACTTCCGGGAGGCAGTTAAAATAGCACTCTCGATGTAGCATTTTGGATTCAGTTCCTGGCCGATGTCCATACCAAGAATGCTGAGGTTCACCGAAATGGGTAACGGAGAGTTCTAAAAAGAGGGAGGAGTAAGAAAGGGAGTTACCTTGGACGAGAATGCACAGACCTGGGTTTTGCTAGCATTCAACTCGACCAGGTTTTTAGATCCCCACTTAGAGACACGATTGAGAGTCAGGTTCAGTTTGGCAACCAGTTCTTGTCTTTTCACCATGATATCGGCTTGCTTTGCCGCAGGATGTCCCAAGTACCGCTCATGCATCGTACTGTCATCCGCATAACAATTAATATTGCCCAAGGACAACATGCCATTAATATGCAGAAGAAATAGAGTAGGTGAGAGCACAGAACCCTGCGGCACACCGGCATTGACTTTGTAGAACGCCGAGGAACTACCCTCACAAAGGACACGAATTGTCCGCCCTTCTAGAAAGTCTGCAACCCAGGCGCACAAACGGGGCGGCACACCGAAGGCCGGCAACTTGGAAAGAAGGGAACGATGCCACACTCTATCGAAAGCTTTGGCGATATCAAGGCTAACTGCCAGGGATTCGCCATGCTTGTCCATCGCTTCACCCCACTCGTGAGAAACATACGCTAGAAGATCACCCGTCGATCGCTTTGGTCTGAACCCATACTGGCGATCATGGAGCAGCGACTGATCCTCTAGGTCGTGAATGAGCTGGGAATTAATTATCCGCTCAAACAAAACCTTGCACAGCACAGAAGTTACAGCGATGGGTCGATAGTTGGCCGGATCCGAGCGATCCCCTTTTTTGGGGATGGGTTGTATGTTCGCCTCCTTCCAAGACACCGGCACAATACCAGTATCGTAAGACTCCCTCGTCTCAATCGTGTCAATACAGGAGACAACTCAGCCGCGCATCTGAGCAGCACAATCGGCGGAACACCACCCGGCCCGCTAGCCTTCCGCACGTCGAGCGACCGCAGCACGGCACGTAAATCACATTGCCTGATACGAATATCAGGCATGGTGGCCCCACAATGTGCTGTAATAGGTGGAGCGGCGCCACAATCGTCGACGCGCGAATTGGCCGCGAAAAGTTCAGTCAACAAGTTCGCCTTCTCAAGCGGCTGGTAAGCCAACGAGCCATCTGGATGTTTCAACGGGGGCAGCGAGGGAGAGCAGAAGTTGGCCTGCACGGCCTTAGCGAGCCGCCAATAGCTACGGCTACCCGTAGGGTGCGAGATCGTATAACGCCCCACCCTTGTCACTCTTTGTGCGTCCGCTCCTGCGAGAGCCCTCTTGTTAGAATTAGAGGCCTTGTTGTAGGTCGCCTTCAAGGAGCTGGTACTAGGGTCATTCAGAGCGCAAGCCTTCGTCCAAGCACGATACGTCGCCTGCTTGCATTCAGCAGCTTTGGCGCATTCGCGATTGAACCAAGGCCGTTGTCTGCCAACGCTGGCAAGATCTGTGAATGGAATATTATATTCCATACCCAACAAGATCTTATCAGCGATGGCAGAAGCGCACTCCGATGGGTCCATTCCAAGAAAGCAGCTCTGATCCCATGAGACGGATGCAAAGTAATCACGCGATCCGTCCCAATCCGCCGACGAGTAGTGCCACAGACGACGTTTGGTCTCCACCGTTTTCGGTAGACCAACGCTGTGCAGTGCTGTGGCAATGACCAGGCAGTGGTCTGACGAGCCTACAGGTGCAAGCACCGACACTCTATACCCTGCAGGGCGACTCGTCAACAATAAGTCTAACAAGGAGGGCGCATGACCTACGATATCTGGCATCCTGGTGGGCTGGTCTACCAGTTGCGTCAGGTCTTGCGTCAGAGCGAAGGCATGAGCGACTCTACCAGCGTGATCAGTTTTGGAGGAGCCCAACCATGTTTCATGGTGGGCGTTGAAGTCCCCCAAAACCACTACCTCGTCGTTTGAGAATCGTTCCTGCGCGACATCAGTCACTCGGCCGAGGTGGTCAAAAAGGCTGTTTGTGTTAGCATCTCCTGTGTGGGACCGATATAGGCACGCAAAGACACGGCAATGGGAGCCGAATTCAATGCGCACCCAAAGGATGGGAAAGGAGGGATCTTCCAAACAGTGCAGACGACGACAACAAATGTCAGCCCTCACGTACAGACATACTCCGGCTTTCGCGCGGAATTGCTCCTCAAGCTGATAGCCAGGGTACCTTAAATAAGACGTGTCAGCAGGGCGACGAATTTGAGTCTCCGTCAGAAAAAGCAATGTAGGCCGCGCCGTCTCGAGGTGTTGGTGGACGGCGTTGAGGTTAGAATGAAGCCCACGGATATTAGTGAACTCCACTACAAACAGCGAATTGGTGGTGGGAGAGGAGGAAGCCGCTGTATTAGCTGCATTCTTTTTAGGCACTGTCATTGGAAAAGGGGAAGGAAGGGACGTGAACAAGGAACCACTACTGTTACAAAGAAATGAACAAAGCGAGTGTTTTCCGCTTCACCATTGGAAGAGCGTTGCAACCACAGCCGACACGTAGGACGGAAGGGCCCCCATACCCTCCCGCAAGTGGTCGCCGGGTCCCACCATTTCCGGTCAGCAACCGGCACGACGATCCACTCCGAATTTATGCGCGACCTGGTGAGGCAGCCTCCCGAGATGGTTAGCCCCGATCGGGCCCCTGTACTATGCCGCGGGCGGCCAGCGGCACCACCGTTTCTACGGGTCTTCCTGGCCGGCGTGTCGAGTTTCGTCTCCCGCTCAATGGTTCCACGACAGAACTCTCTGGTTCACAGTTTGCAACAATAGCAGCTCCGGTAGTGCGGCGCTGTTCCCGGAACGCGACCTGCGACGAGCAAAGATCACTTGGCGGGCGTACACTACCGCACGGTGGTCGATAACCGGGCGAGCTACGCTTTACCACCAAATGCTCAATTAGCACTACCCAGGGGTCACATGTAGGGTCTCAAGGGTATAAACCTACGGATGTGAGCATTATTAACCCCCAAAAAATCAATCAAATCAAAACATCTTTAGCAATAACTTAGTTATAATTTAACTAGCGGCCCGCCCGCGTCTTCGTCCACGCTAACTTAGAAAAACTGTCATACATCAGCTATTAGAAAAAAATTATCTACAAAATATCAACAAAAACCATCCTCAGTTATCGCTCTATCTTTTAGTGAAAACTGCATAAAAATCCATTGCGTGGTTTAAGAGAATGGTGCGTTGCGACAGACAGAGGAAAACGGCGACTTTACATTATAATATGTAATGTTGATGCCGCATCATAGCTGTCATTATCTGCTACGTCCTACCTGAGACTAATTTAGTTAAGTATGTAGTATATTATACTTATAAAGTACAACCTATTTATTGTTTATTTTATAATGATAGGTATTTTATTTTAATTTTCTTTTGCTTTTAATTGTTTAAATGTGGTTTGCACCTCAGTACTTTGAGTGTATTAGTTCTTTCCATCCGACTGGTTGTCTGGCAGAGATCGCTTTAAAGCGACAAGACTGCCAAATTGTAACTTTGAATAATGTGCTCATTGTTATGTCCTAAGTAAACGTTTGTGGTGTTAAGTTACAATAAAAGTATTGTCTATCTATCTATAATACTTACTTTAACAATTTATTACTACTAGTATTTTGTAATAATATTTACCTAAGACTGATGTGTAAAACAGGTAAAAAAACAAACAAAAACGAGCACGTGTGTTTTATTACAAAAAAAGTAGTGAATGACGAACAGCAATCTGATAAAATATGTTTCTATAAACTGTGGCTGGTAAAATATAGTTACAGATTCTAAGTTTATTAGTCTTCGTCGAAATTTCTTACCGTTTTTTCGAGTTTTTTTGGTTACATGCCATCGGTACATCTATGGGGGGAGTGTCTGAAGATATTTCCCAAACCACTGCATCACTATGAGCCATATGACGAACGCAAAACCAACAATAATGATTTGTGCGACGTCAATCTCGAAATTCATCAGTTTTGATATCTCGAAAAGTGGACTGCTAAGTGGTGCCTTAGCCATTTTGCAATTTCTTTATAATGTCGCATACTACAAGAAAGAGTATACACAGAACTACCAGCGATCCAACGACAGTAAGGAATTGGTTGATCGAGAAAGATAAACGCCCACAACTTTTTGTAGACATCGCGCAATTATTTTTTTAACTTTGGAAGTACTTGCACATCCAACTCAGCACAATGAGTAGTGTGACGAAGGCGAACGCGATAAGAAGCACTTGTAGTAAGTCAACGTTGTAACACACTTCCTTCTTCCCCATTGTCGAGTCTACCTCCCGCTGGTGATGTGGCACACGACCAGGAACAGCAGTATTAGTATCACTATAGACCCAATTACTATTAGCAATTGGTTCAAATTAAAACTTAGGCCGCAGCCACTTTCTGCATCGCCCTTTCTACCCATAGCTTCTTCAGCGTAGTCTCGCTACTTTCGATCGAGGATATTTGTGCATATTTCAGTTGTTACATTTGTATAGGACCCTGTTTGTTTTTTATGTTTGATTTTCTCGGTTTTTATTCTGTTTTTGGGAGACCTGTTTTTGTAAGACTTGATTTTGACACGACGAAAAAACGTTTGACGTTTCCCGCTCTTGCTTTGTGGTTCCCAGTGTGTCTATAGTATGATGTTATATCATGCTCAGAACAGTTATTGTTCTGAGATTTCATGCGTTTCATGCGTAAGGTTGCGAAAAAAACTTTTTAACACAATGGACGTAACATCAACAATTAAATATTAAATAACAAAGGTTACAAAAACAATGTAGGGGAGAGTATAATAAATCGTACCGGCCGTTATACCGTAGGTACCACCTACAGAATCGGCACTAAAAACATATTTTTTTCATTCTGGCAACACCAACGTATTAACCTTTTGACAGGACTTCTTGGCGGGAAAGTGAAGCGTCATGTCTGTAGTTTTGTCGAATATTAATGTGGAATAATGGTGGATTATTAACCGTTATGTGTTCGTGAACGTGCATGAGTGTTGGCAAATAAAACAAAACAGTGCAACATCACTTTTCAAATTCTCTCAAGAAGTCCGTGTGAGATTCAGTAAAGTCCCACATCTTTACTGGAACTCAAGGGATTTGGGGGGAATATCATTTAGCTTATTATCATCTTGTAAGCATAATAAATGAACTCTATTATTTCGACTGAAGTAGTATCCATGGTCCAGAAACAATTTATCAAAATAAAAACCTTTTGACATTACCTACACTGACAGTTAAATCGTACTTTTGGGCAATTTTTTTTTTAAATTTTGCAAGTTTACAATTACTTAATCCAAGCTAAAAGGATATATTTTTTTTGGTACTAAAACAAAAGAAAAATTAACTGCAACAATTTATATACTTCCTTGTTCAAGAGACTAAATGCTATGCTGTATATTTTTTAGATTTTTAATTACCTCCGTTTTAGAATACTGTATTTTGATAAGTTTTGTACGTTTCTGAACGAACGTTCCGGTTTTTTTATGTTAACGAACGCAGGGTTATTAAGTAGGTAGGAAAGTCTATGAGGTCTATGGTAATGAAGAAACGATATCGTTAGCACACTAAGAATAATATGCTTTAGTTAAATTATATGTTAACAAGAATTATCTTTTTCGCACAAATGTATTTAACAACGATACACACTAACTAACACAACGAAAGCGCGGCCGGGAATCGTCTGGCGGCTGACAGTTTGACATCTGTCTACGAAGCGTATTGACATATTAAAACATCAAACAAGAGTCACTTTTTTATTTTTAATAACTTATAGTGCCACAATCCGAATATAATGTTGCCAATTTCGAGTAGAAATCAATGTTGGTTTTTAATTTATATACTTTAAAAAAATCGAGGTCTTTAAATTAATAATACGGTCATAAATATGTTAGTAGGTAATAATATATTCTTCAAGTATTTATACATTGGCGTCCAGTTAAAAGACTTTGGAATTTAGTACCAAGCCCCATAGTAAAAAAAAATATGACCTATGCTATGCCAGTTTTGTAGTTCAATAGTTGTAACATTCAGTTTAATAATAAAACATTATTTCATTAACATTAGTACTTTTCTATCAAACCTTGTTCATAGTTAAGTGGTATGATATCGGCGACTTTCCCTTAAATCTCACAGACGTATATACGTTAAATCTCCACGTTAAAAGATCATCTTACTTAAATAAGTAACAAACAACTTGAACACATTAAAATCCCTCCAGACTGACTTAGCGCAAAATTAGCTTAACGAGCTTAACTTAATAATAATTAACAATCACGAATGATTTTTATTCAACACAATAACACATTCAAAGTAAATCTAAAATGATTTTAATATTTTCGTCACATCTAAAACTACTTGGAGTTTAAGACAAACAAAATGTTTCATTAAATAATCCCAGATCAGTATGGCAATTAATGCGCTTATGATCTTTATAGTCGTACAAAACAAGCGTCAGTTTGTCATTTTTGTTTTTGCATAAACATAATTTGATAAACAAAGTCACACACTTCAGGCATGTGTAGTTACGACATCTTTAACCGGATATTTAGAAAACATATTAGTACCTTTATTCAATTCAGACATACCTTACGTCATTATTTTGTAATAAATACCTCTTTGACTATATATAATCAAAGTAAATACCTTCGAGCATAAAAACTATAGATGCACGCTCTCATAAAATCAAACTCAAATAATGTCCCGCGTAAATACAACATCAAAAATAAAACGATATAGATAGATAAGCATTTAATGTAAAGTAAATAAACCTTTAACTTTAGGCACTATAAAGTACAAAATGCTTAAAAATATAATTGGAGTTACATGACTTTGAAACTAGGTTCTAAGCAGTAATCGTGTATCTGCAGGGTTAAATTTGGACCCCCCGCCAAATTTTTTCACGTGGCTCCATAGCAGCAATAGGTACAACCAAATAATGAAATAAAAAAACATCATCACACATTTTTGTCTCAAATCTTCCGAAAATTAAAACTATTGTCACCTAACGCGCGGCCGCCTCGTTATAAAGCGCATGCGCGTGACCGCTATTACTCACCCCATGCACCAATGACGGCGCGCCGCCGTCGCTTAGCCCGCGAGGGTGAGCGCACGCATCTAGAAAAATAGGATTTAAAAAACAGGCAAAAAATTGTTTAAAAAAAAATAATAATTTATTCATTAGTTTTACGTCAAATATTTAATTATTGCTTGTTTTACCCTATTTTTACTTTTGGCGGAGGGTCCAAATTTAACCCTGTATAGTTTATTTGATCGAAGATAAATACTTATGAAACAATGAAACCAACTAGTAATATCGTCTTTGCTTCTTTTAAAGTCGCATATAATATCTATTAAACTAAAAAATAAAAATAAAATAAACATAATTACGTCAATAAGGACGTAATTTATTATCGTTACGTCCGCGGTTCTCATTAGCCTTTATTTGACTGATAGTTCATACAAAATTGACGCAAAATTGTAATTTTACTGACAAGTTTCTCCTTAATGGACATTGTGAAACAGGCTTGTATGCTCATGGCAGAAACGCAATTCAAAGACTACCATAATTAAGAGATTTATTACTTAGGTATGATTTCTTTCTACTATCTCTAAGTACTTACTATTTTTGCTATCAGGCATACAGGCCGCCTGATGGTAAGTGGTCACCGTAGGCTATGGACGTTTGCAGACTATCACACACGCGTTGCCGCATTATGAGGAAACACTACGTGGAAGTGGCATGCAAAATTCTTATACGAAACACAGAAAACGACGTTTCGTATGAAACCTGTTACCTCCTTCAGAACTAAACCAATTTTGGTTTTTTTCAGCATCAGTCTGTATGTTTAATTTTTTTGCATTAAGTCATTAAATTTAGCGAAATCACTCCGTTTTAGGCGTCATCAGAAACATTAAGTAACCGGTTTAAAAAAAATCAAACATACTTACAGACATAGAAAATCTCTTTCTTTAACCGATGCTGAAAAAAACATAAAAATTGGTCCAGTTCTGAAGAAGGAAACAGGGAATTACGAAACGTCGTTTTTCTGTGTTTCGTATAAGAATTTTGCATGCTACTTCCACGTAGTGTTTACTCTTAATGATGATGTGCGTAATTCTGCGTGCTTGTATGCTACCATCCAAACTATTTGGTCCTTAAAATAGATCCTTACCTACCGTACCAACAGTGTGGGTAGCACACATACCTCCAGTAAAAAAGTGATGACCGCATTCTATGACCCAGCTTTTTTATAGTATAAACCATAAGATTTGCAAAAAACGGCCTTTACTAACTAACATACACAATCAGCATGATTAATTCATGGATGTCAAATACAATTAAGAGATGTATACAAAGTCACGTGCCTTTAAAACACACGTGAAAGGCCGAGGGACCCGTCCTGCGCGTACTTTTGTCCGTCACAATTAGATCACTTACATTTTGGGCGTCCGCGTCCGCATTGTTAAGTCATAGTATAAAGAGTATAGTTAAGCCCGAGTATGGGTTTCTTGGTGTAAAAACGAAGAACTTCGCTACATTGCGCGGGCTATTCGTCACATGCGGAGCCTAAAGCCCCCTCTTCATATAGGCAGACGCATCCGCAGACGTCATCTGCGGATGCGTCTGCCGATGTGAAGAGGGGGCATAACGAAGACGCCTGTGACGGCCAAACGATGCGGCCGGCGTGAGCGCTCTTAACCAAACCAACAAAAAGGTGGAATAATCTACCAGCACACGTAAATACGATGCGTCACACGTGGAGGCGTCTGCCGACGTGTAGGGGGGTGATTTGCGCGTCTGTGGTAGGTATACAGAGTCTCCTCTGGTTTTGCGGGTGTCCATGGGCGGCGGTGATTACTCTCCATTAGGTGACCCGACTGCACGTCTGCCTCCTTCTTTAATAATAAAAAAAATACCTACCACAGAAGCGCAAGTCACCCCCTACACGTCGGCCGACGCATCCGCAGATGACGTCTGCGGATGCGTCTGCCGATGTGAAGAGGGCGCATAACGAAGACGTCTGCGACGGCCAAACGATGCGGCCGGCGTGAGCGCTCTTAACCAAACGAACAAAAAGGTGGAATAATCTACCAGCACACGTGAATACGTGTACAATATTCATCCAGTCCATCCAAGTTCATCCTTCCTACAATATGGGGTCTTTCAAACGAGGCGCGGAGAGGTACTTTCGCTACACCAGTTGTCCTCGCGCCTGGACTCCATTTGGAGTCGAGTCATTTGCTGACTTAATATATAAAAAATACGGTTTTAGTTCGTCGTGTGCGTTACGCCATACAGTTCAAAGGAATCTATTTGACGGACATAAAAGTACGGCGAAGCCTGTTCCTCGTCTACGTTGGCCTAAAACAATACAGGTTTTGTACTACATTTTACTAAAGTCCATCACACACCAACTTAAGCCTCCATTTTTTCTTTCCTGCAAACAAATGAGAATGACGATTGATAAAATTAGTGAACAGTTGATGCCGTCACCAAGCCCAGTATTACGTGCTACTAACTTTCCACCTTAAGAGGGTTTACGCATTTTGGTTTCCCATACAAACTTCCAAGTTGAAATTTTTTAAAACCGTTGAACCAATTTTAATAAAACTTGGCATGCTAAAGTAAAATGCAGGGATCTAAATAGTTTGTTGAAAACATTTTCAAAAAACGTTTACTTAATTGAGTTATTGCGTTTTTAAACTTTCTATGGTGGACTTTAAATCACAATAACTCAGCAGTGGCCAGTATTATGTAAAAATAACTATGCACCGACTTCGATCTGGCCACTTTCCATCAAACAAATTTGCATTTCTGATGAATAAAGTAGACTCCCCTAATTGTGATGTCTGTGGAACGATTGACGATGTTCACCACTTGTTGGCGGAATGCGTAAAAAACTCCGGAGAGCGGCAAACATTGATGTCCAATTTAAACCTAAACCGTTTATATATAGGAACTTTTCAAAGTATACTAAGTCAACCTACTTCACTTGCAGCAATATTGGTATACAATATGATAATACATCGGTGTTTGCCGTTAACTACAAGTTAAAAATTTAATTTACATTTTAAGTGTAAGTCTGTGTATGTTTAGGCTATGATAGGACTGACATGTCATGTTTTAGTCATAAGTCCTTAAATAAATAAAGAAAAAAAAAATAACAGCTAAATAAACTTTATTTTTTTAAATGTTTTCAACAAACTATTTAGATCCTTGTGTTTTGCATTAGCATGCAAAATTTCATTAAAATTGGCTTATTGGTTTTTAAAAATTTCGACTTGGAAGTTGGTATGAGAAACTGAAATGCGTAAACCCTCTTAATATACTTAGTTATTTACAATGTAACACCTAATGATTTATATACAATCCTTATGACGATTATTACGATTATTACTAGCTGTACATCTATGAAATATGTAATTTTGTTAAAAAAACATAAAGGATTGTTTAAAACAGCGATTGAAACTAACTCTAGATTAAAAAGAAACCAACACAGACTTGTACTAAAAGACACCGAGGTCTGCAAAGTTTAATAATAGTTGCTTGACGATGTGCGTAAGAATTTTTAATAAAATACCTAATAATATGAAGACAGACAATGACATTGCATTCAAAAGAAAATGAACAAATGGTTAAACGACAATAATTTTTATAATATTCAAGAAATTTTTATTAAAACATCATAAATTATTTTATTTTAAACAAATATTGGGAAATTCGGAAGTACTTATGTAGAGCTGATAGTTTAAGTTCCTCACTAATGTTTTGCATGCTATATTTTAGATTAGCTTAACATGTGGTTCACCTATATATTTTGTAACATCTTTACATACCATGTTAAAAAGCAAATAAGTTATTTATTTATTTATTTACTTAACTATACAGGGTTAATTTTGGACCCCCTGCCAAATATTTTTACGTTATCATATAGCAGCATTACAACCAAATAACGGTGTAAATTTTTTTAATTTTTTACATTTTTGTCTTAACTTTTCCTTAAGAAAATTAAAATTATTGTCACCTAGCGCGCGGCCTATCGCGGTTATCAAAGCGCATGCGCGTGGCCGCTATTATTCACTCCGTGCACCAATGACCGTGTGCCATATTTACTTTAGGCATAGGGTCCAAAATTAAGTCTACTATTCGAGGTACCTAAGTACTAAATTGTTTGCATAGTGCAATTAAATTTTAAAAATTTATTGATTCCTTATTTTTGTTTCGTATAAACAGAACAGATTATGACGCCACAGGTTTTGCGCTGCAATGACAATTGCTTCAGATCATTAGTTTTAGCAATATGTACCATTTTTTATGTTTCCCAGTCCCAGCACTTTCAGAAATCAATAAATGTATGAAAATTATGAATCATCGAACAGAGCAATCTTACAACTTTTGTGCCATATTAACTATTACTCCTAATAGCTAGTTCTAACAATACGTACTATTTCTTTTTGTTGGCTAGCACTTTCAGAAAAGGCCCAAAAATGTATGTAGCCCGAATGATCTCCTTTGTTAGAACAAAAATAGAGTACATAGCATGAAAAAAGAGTATTTATTTATTTGTCCTTAAAAACGTATTTTTTGTTGCTCTTTGCGACATTTAACAAATATTTGTCTTTCTTGAAGACAGCCTCTTTGCAATCAAAATTTAGATAAAAAAATATAATCAACTCGTTTTTTATTAAACCTCTCAGTGAACGCTGAAGTAGTCATAACCAGTAACGATCAGTTTTTCGTAAATGGAGTATTTTAGCGTACTCTATTGGTGTCGTAGATTATAGAGTACGCCTACATGGAAAAGAGTACAATACTCTATTTTAGAGTACGGGTGGCAACCCTACCCGTGACGAATAATTTCCAAAAACTTTCTTTCATACAAACCCTGCCCGTTACGAACGCAACATAATAACCTTGATGGTTAAGAGCAAAAAAAAACGTCAACATGGCATGCAAAATTCTTATACACAACACAGAAAAACGACGTTTTGTATACGCCTTTTTCCTCCTTCGGAACTGGACCAATTTTTATTACTTTTTCAGCATCGGTTAAAGAAAGATATTTTCTATGTCTGGATGTGGATTAATTTTTTTGCATTAAGTCATTTATTTAATAACTTTCCTTCAAAATTTTGCTAAATCACTCCGTTTTAAGGCGTCTTCAGAAACATAGAAAATCTCTTTCTAAAAAGTAATAAAAATTGGTCCAGTTCTGAAAGAGGAAACAGGGAACTACGAAACGTCGTTTTACTGTGTTTTGTATGAGAATTTTGCATGCCATAATCTACTTTTTACCAAATAGCGACTGCACATTTTCTTAGCGTGACAGGGTGGTGAGCCCATCGCCGCTCTATGCTGTTAGATGTATGTGCAGTCTTTAGTCCGTTAGTCGCCTTTTACGACACCCAAGGGAAGAGAGCGGGTGGTAGTATTCTTTCACCGCTACGCGACGCGGTGAGGAGCGTTCTCTTTATTTTGGTCTGCATCGGCTGCTTACCATCAGGCAGGATGCGGGCACTATGACGAAAAAACAACAAAATTTATCAAAATCGGTTTGGCGGTTTAGGCATGAAAGCGCAACAAACAAACAAACTCACTTTCGCATTTAAATTGGGTTAGATCCCAATGGATATAGTGGGACAAGCAACCCCAGATATCCATCAATGGATATACACAATGGACAAAGTGGGATCCACCCGTCTACATATACGAACCTACCTTTAATGACTTAACCTTCTACTTCTTAAAAAAAATACAACGAGGTGATCTTAAATGGTTATAGGAACAGCGTAGAAAGTTTTCCATAACTATAATCAAACCAATCTTATCGAAGCAAAGTTTTATTGAGGAACTAAATATAGACTAAAACAACCCCGACATTCCTGCTTGAAAATCACACTAAATGCTAATTAATACACAGCCAAACGCATAATTGGAGGCAACTTTACTAAATCCTAAATTAATCTATTTTTAATAAAATTTATTTTGCAACAAAGTTTACTATTGTACACCTTAAGGTATAGTATCATATATACATGGTTTGCAAGTACGAAATTCGTTTCGTTTCGAAAACACCAATTTATTTAAATAGAAGTAGGTAGTAGAAAGAGTGCTTAGCGGCAGCATAAGTTTATTAGAAATGTTAGTGTAGAAACACTTTGGCGGATACTGTTTGGAAACTATAGAATACAATGACTAGAAATGTTTTAGTTTGAAATACAAAATATAAGAAATTGTATCCAGTCAATTGAGTATACTGCCGCATAACTATTTAGAAGCAAACAGACAAAATTGAAATACTCAAAGGCAGGAAAATTTTAAAACTAACGTTTGACATCTTTGGTGTTATTGCTCAAAAATTGCATGCAAAAGTAGGAAGCAGAGTGTTAAAGAAGTTCTACTTAAAATCGGCTGCGAAGAATCATAAACTTGTATATCACACCATCAAACCTATTGTAGAAACAAGGAAAGACATCCATGCAACGCATTCAGTCACCAAGTTGATAATTCAACAGCCAGGCAAAGGGTAAAAGTAATTATTGTTTCTTGTACTTTTTCAGGTATCTTCGGCGGACGTTGAGCATCGATCTCATGGTGATCCACTCGGCGAAGCTTCCAAAGTTGTCCCATAAGAAGCCCAGGGTACTGAAGAGGAAGAAGTGAGGGAAGTAGCCAGTGGTGTCACTGGTGGTCCCGACCAAACCCAATGCTGATCTGACGAACTTTTTAGCGCTAGGCGTCATCAACGTGTCGTTCTTCAGTCCAGACATGTTGGAAACTACGTAACCGGGGTTAATGCATTGCACTATAATCCCCTTTTGACTATATTCCATGCGAAGACTGTCTGAGAGTTTTTGGACGTATGCCTGTAAGAGAAACGTATAACGAACAATCTAGCATAATAATGTACTTAATCAATTTCATCGACTTTTTTGCAGCTTACTTTAATTAAACACCAATAATTTCCATTAATATGAGGTTTCAGATTTATTATCTTTTGGCATATTGTATCTTTGTTAAATTTTCTTATTCAAATATATTAACACAATATTAACACTAACCCTAGAATGGTATTTGGTTCAAGTTGTAAATACATAAATACCTTCGTGGCTCCATATATAGCCAGCAGTCCGCCAGGAATAATGGCTGTTCCAGAAGCAATGCTGATGACGACACCCTTCCCACGTTTCACCATGTCCGGCATCACGATGGCGGTCATTTTTGTCATGGAGACCATGTTGGCTTGCACCAGCATTCTGAACTTGGTGTCCCTGCAAAGACATACGTAATTGTACATACGGCAATTTTTTCCTGATATAACAATTTGTTAGAGAATTTAATAGAAGGCGGGGACACTCTTACGTGATGCCACTTTAGAAAAGCTACGATTAAATGCAGCCGGCCTAAAAATCCGATTAAGTTTTTAAGGCAACATAATAAGAGTCTCCAAATAAAATTTTTAATGTAAACAAAACTATATTTTAGAAAAGTTTTGAATAAAATCGACAAGGGTGATTTGAAAGGTTGTAATTTGACTCCTCTCTAGAAACAGAGATCAAGTAAACAAGAAACTAATTCTATCTCCAAGACAATATTAAAAAGTTGCGGATAAATCTGCAAGTACATCCAAAAAACCACCATCAAACAAAACTTATATATTATCTGGAACAGTTTTCTATGCATTCCACTCCGAAAGGCTCGCATTTCAGAAAACGCGTCAGCACTTAATATAATATATCGAAAGCCTCCGGTACCGCGCGGAATTGGACTCAGCAATGAAAATGTTTAGACATCGGCGTCGGCAGGTGCATCCGTATGAAATAAGTGCTGAATTGAAATATGGTACCGTTCGGTGGAGCGTTTCATCGAGCGTTGCCGATATGCAGTTGAATATTTTTTTCGCAGAATTTGCTGTTGGGGTGCGATTCTCTAACGCTCGATTATAAGCTTGCGCTCTAATTCACGATCCTATGAAAAGTGACGTTTGTCACGTTTAACCGGGTCGCGTAGCGGTGAAAGAATACTACCACCCCCTCTCATCCCTTGAGTGTCTTAAAAGGCAGTAAAAGGCGACTAACGGACTAAAGACTGCAAATACTTCCAACAGCATAGAGCGGCGATGGGCTCGCCACCTGTCACGCTGTGCACATGTGCATTCGCTATTTGGTGGAAAGTGAATTATGGTAGAGGACTGCTTCTGCTGTCCTCATTACCTAGTCTCTGACTAACCCTTCGGGGATAATAGTCGTGATTATATGTATAAATGCATTTGTAACGCTAACATAGAGTCGAATTTAAAGAATGCGGTTTTGATAACTCGCTGCCGATCAAACATGTCGTCATTAGTCGAGCGTTAGAAAATGAATGTTGTTGTTTTTACAGGGTAGGTAACAGGATAACTGAGACTTCATTCAATACAATTTATTATCATTCACAATATTTACATACATCTACCATCCACCATTATTCCTGATCGGATGATCAATCCTAGAAGTTCTCTAGGGGTTAGCATAGCATTCATTTCTCTTCTTCTCTTCTCTATTTATGGGCTTTGGAGAGCAGAAAACTATAAGACGCATTTTAAGCTTAAAGAACTTGAAAAACCGTGGCTTTGGCTAACTGTGTCGTGGGGATCGACTTAAATGTGAGTAACAGCTCACATTTCAGAGCGTGTCAGCACTTTATATATAGAAAGCCTCCGGTACCGCATAGAATTGGAAACAGCAACCGCCCTGCCACAAAAATGTTTAGACGGGGAGGCGTCAGCAGGTGCATTCGTATAAAATAAATGAGGAGTTGAAATATGGTACCGTTCGGCGGAGCTTCATTGAGCATATGGAGTAGAATGTTTTATTAGCAGTACTTTTAAAGATTATTGAGCTGGCAAACGAGAATACGATTTACCTTATAGAATGGGGCCACCGTAGCCCATGAACAGACAGCTCTGATGCCTCTTTTGCCTGTATTTTCACTGGATGTGGTAGGTAACCTAAAGTCTACCTTTTACTTCCGGTTTAAAAAACCGGAGTACGGAAATTCATATCAATGCTGCTTGGTGGCAGTAATTCTTGGTAGTAGGGTGGTCACTATCAGTCGGCTTCTTGAGAAGAACCATATGTTGTGGCACTTGGCCACCGATGGCTATATGGCTTATGGCTAGCGGAAACTATGGTAGGTACTCAAGTCTTGATGGCCACCAAGGTTTAAGGATCCACGAATATCCTCGATGGGCCAAAAACCCGCAGATGTTGTCTAAGACAGGCATTAATTAGTCCGTGAGGGTATTCATTTATTCTATTTTGTCTTCATACTCTAACAGAATCACCAGGGCATTCGCAGGGCACATCTAAAATCTTGACTCGGGTTGACGGTGTCCTTGAAATCGACATAAATTTAACTAATTATCATGATTATTTATAGAAAATATTATGATATAATGGCAGAATTTACTGTTGTGGCTGCATTTAATTAAATAAACAAACTACACTAAACTAAACGGAATGCAAGAACCACTTTGCAGCACTCCCGTTGGCAACGCTACGAAACTATAACCGAATCTGATTTATTACGCTGCCTATCTAAGTTCTATCGAGCGAGCCATATCGGCTAGACCGATATGCGGCAATAAAACTTCAGTTGGATCTATATAATAGCACATTTAAGGCGTATTTGCAGAATGCAATTTGCATGAAGACGGAGTAAACCGCTTCAGTGGTTATAGAATAAATACACGTATGTGTTAATTTTACACTAGGTAAAGTCAAGTGCCGAAAAAACCCTCATGAGTCATGTCATGACATGAGCAAAGGTTATTATCAATTGTTAGATAACGTTAATGACAAACATGAACGAAACGTTTCTTATAAAAGGTACGAACTATGACACATAATCGGCTTCTCAAAAGGGTTACCTATTGAAACGCATTAAGTTTTTCGCCATAAATTGATAATGCATCATGTTAATGGCCATAATCGTCACGAGGCATATGTCTTTATAGCATAACTTCATAACGCATAACATAAATGGCCAAAATTTAAAAGGCATAACCATAGAAAGGCATAATTTCGATAAGCATAAGTAACAAAAGGCATATTTTTATTTGGCATAATGTTTAGAAGACATCATATTCAAAGAGCCATACATGCAATAGGAATAATTGACAAAATCCCTAAACTCTTACAGGATAACACTTATTTTATTTACCGTAATTCCAAAAAGCATAATTTGATTTAATATACATTTGATAATTATAATAATATATAAAACTTATTGATATAATGAGCAAACAAGCGTGCAGCATGCAGGCAAACATGCCGCATGCAAGCAAGCATAAAGCATGCAGGCAAGCATGTAGCATGCTTGCAGCGTGGCTACTATGCTATTATGCTTTTTGTATGTCAATTATAATTATGGCAATAAACATTCTGCATTCCAATGTGTCACCTCTTAAAAGAAGTATTTTTGCTTTATGATTAACAGTGATCCAATTATTTCGTTTAAAAAGACTTTGAGACATTTTAATAAATTACAACACAACACATTTCTTACCACACATCTAGAGAAAACTGGCCACGTTTCTCCAAAGATCTACGGGTTAGCTGCTACCAAATATATTAGCAGATAATAACCAGAGAATTGTCGTGTTAAGAGAGAAATTGAACGCAGCAAACGTCTCGTTAGAAGCCATCTGACGCCAACCACTGCGGCTGTGCAAGGCATCCAACGCGAAATCGAGATATTATTCGAGCAATCGATCGACACTTTAGCTGGAAGCTGTAACTGATATCTGCTATTGTTATATGCGCACCGTTTAATCCCTTCAAAGTTATAATACGTTTCCAATTTGAGTGCAAAGCTACGATTTTCTAGACTTTTATTGGTATCTTATTCTTCAGTTTCAAGTTTTTTTGTAACTTGTCTGTATTTCTGACTATAATGTTCTAGTCTTTAACTGCTAAGCTGTATAATAACATTTTAGTTTCGATTAGAATAGGATTCGGTTAAATAGAAAAATAGAAAAAAAACACCGAAGATCTCCCAGAGATCAGCCTAGACGAAATCGAAGTGGCTCTGAGACAGTTAAAAAATGGAAAAGCCCCAGGGGAAGACGGAATCACGTCGGAACTCCTAAAGGCAGGTAGTTCACCAGTCCTGAGGGAGGTCCAACGTGTTTTTCAATCCGTCCTGGACCATGGGAGAACTCCAAAGGCATGGAGCAAGAGTGTGGTTATCATGTTTTTCAAGAAGGGCAATAAAGCTTTATTGAAAAACTACAGACCGATTTCACTCTTGAGCCATGTCTACAAACTGTTTTCCAGAGTTATTTCGAACCGTCTTGCGCGAAGACTTAATGAGTTCCAAACCCCAGAGCAGGCTGGGTTTCGCAGAGGATTTGGCACCATAGACCACATTCACACAATGCGACAGATTATACAGAAGTCCGAAGAGTATAATCAGCCATTGTGCCTAGCGTTTGTGGACTATGAGAAAGCCTTTGACTCTGTTGAAACCTGGGCTGTTCTGCAATCTCTGCAGCGATGCCAGGTTGATTGGCGATACATCGAAGTGTTGAGATGCCTATACGATGATGCCACTATGTCTGTCCAAGTCCAGAACCAGCAGTCTAAACCTATCCAGCTGCGCCGCGGAGTAAGACAAGGAGATGTCATATCTCCCAAATTGTTTACGAGCGCGCTGGAAGATCTGTTTAAGACGCTGAGTTGGAATGGAATGGGCATTAACATCAATGGCGAGTATATCTCACACTTGCGATTTGCTGACGATATCGTCATATTGGCAGAATCGTTGCAGGATTTACAGCAGATGCTGAACAGTCTTGCTGATTCCTCACGACGGATTGGCCTGGGCATGAACTTAGACAAAACAAAGATCATGATTAATGATCGTATTACCCCAGAGCCAATCACCGTTGCCGGAATGCCTCTCGAAGTTGTGCAGGAGTATGTCTACCTCGGGCAGACGCTGCGGTTAGGTAGACACAACTTCGAGAGAGAGCTAAACCGGAGAATACAGCTGGGCTGGGCTGCGTTTGGGAAACTTCGTCAAGTCTTCTCGTCCTCCATCCCTCAATGTCTGAAAACGAAAGTTTTTAACCAGTGTGTCCTACCTGTTATGACCTATGCTGCTGAAACGTGGACGCTGACAGTGGGGCTGGTCCACACGCTGAAAGTCGCTCAGCGCGCTATGGAGAGAGCTATGCTCGGAATTTCCTTGAGAGATCGAATCCGGAATGATGTTATTCGTCAGAAAACTAAGGTGTTCGACATAGCTCAAAGGATTAGCAAACTGAAGTGGCAGTGGGCCGGCCATGTTTGCCGAAGAACCGACAACCGTTGGAGCAAACGGATACTGGAGTGGAGACCGCGTTTAGGCAAGCGTAGTGTAGGACGCCCTCCGGCGAGATGGAGCGACGATCTACGGAGTGTAGCTGGCAAAAACTGGATGAGAAGAGCCGAAGACCGGGCTCAGTGGCGCGTCTTGGGAGAGACCTACGTCCAGCAGTGGACTGATATAGGTTGATGATGATGATGATGAAATAGAAAAAATGTGCTGCTATATTTCCAGCAATTTATAAACAGTGTAAAAGTAATCTAGAAATATGAGACAGGGGCTACTTATAATTATAATTTATTAGAAATTAGAGAATCAAGTTGTTCCAAAGTTTTTCATTTGTTTTAAATACAATGAATGAATAAAACTTTATTGGAATCTCACACTAAACACATCAAGGTTATAAAAAAAGATAATCTAAAAAAATATACATCAAGAATGAACGCCTAGGGAAAATTAATAAGTAACTGTTTGATAACACACATTTATATACTACAGCTGTTTGCCTCGTGCAAATAAATTTATAGAAAATTTACAATACCTACCAATATTGTTGGAGCGTTGCGAGTAGGATAAAAGGTGGATTAATTAATTAATTAATTATCAATGACAACCAACAATTCACTATTATAAATTTCAAGATTCTAAAGAACTATATAATTAGCTAAGTGCAGATTATTGATATATAAGGTTCGTTAATGCGGTAGTTTGTTAATTTTGAAACAGTAAATCCGCGTTAAAACAATCGGAAATAAAGTGAATTGCATTCTGCAACATTCTTAGACAGTATATTTTTGGCATTGCAGCGCAGTGTTACGGATGGCATTCAATAAACTGAATAATGAGATCTCAGACAGGTGGGAAATTTCAACAGTCTTCTCTATTGAAAGTTGAATGTTTTTTTTATACTTCATTCAATAGTTACTGCGCTTCGGAAGGCACGAAAAGATGTTGTTACTGGTTGTTGTCGTAACATTGCAGTCGTTAAAACCCACCAAACCAAAACCTGCAGTGGGCCGCGGTGATGTGTAGTGGAGTGGCCCAATTTTCCTATGAGTTGCTGTATACAGGATGTTTTTTTATCTGCGCAAATATTTTTTTTATATTAAAGAGTAACTTAAACTATAGCTACAGATTCATTTTAATTTTTTTAAGTAAAAAATAAAGAAAATAAAATGATCATTTTTTATATTAATAAACTTATCCACAAAAATACCGTTAAGAGGGCACCGCGCGGAGCCGCGCGATCGCAAAAACTGACATAAGTTTCTTAATGAACTTCAAAGCAAAATCAATTATATTAATATTTAAAATTAGAACAATTCTGCTTTGAAGTTTCAGACCAAGTAATTTAATTAGAGCAAAGTTTTTATTCTGCGAAATGTACAAAACCATCACGCGCTTGTGTTAAAAATTAAAATTTACTTTTTTAAGATGGGGGCGACCTGCGGAATATCTATACAAATATTTTCATGTAAGAATTATTGTTTCATGCTTAAAATTGAGAAAGTTGTCGAAGAAAATTGTTTTTAGGAGTCATTAGATTTATGTATTGTTTGTTATTGTTTAAACAATTTGTTTCAAATTTCAACAAGGCCACGACCTTGTGCAATAATCAGGCTAACTTTCGAAAGTTCTTTTAATATATTTAACTAATGTAGCGCATAGTACAAGTGACTTAAAAATACGAAAATTTTCACAATTTCGTGCAGGATCCCCTTAATAATGGTCAATCGACCAGGACCGTGCAATTGAACTCAGACACATTACGATACCACGGGATACCTTGGTTAGGTTACCTTTACGTTACACGTGACCTTTCTTTCGCCCAGAATCCACGAGTTATTTTTATTGTGCCGGACAAATTAAATAAATAATGAACAAAAAATAAATTTAAAAAAATGCAAATGATGTCTAATAACGTTACCTACTGAGGGTGGATTTCACCAAAGTAGTATAAGTCCTATTCTAAGAATAAATCCTTATTTACTCGCGTGTATATGAACTTTACGCTTTACCAACGCTTAACCTAATGATAAAGTCACTACACTAGAGTAAATTCTTATACTGCCAATTTTGGCCGTGTTAGCCCCTATTCTTAGAATAATAATGTCACTAATGTCATTTGAAGCAGCCTTCAAATTAATATTGTAACTTAAAATTGCCGCGTGGTTTGAGATTGTTGATTGACGAATCTGATAGTAGTGACGAAGATTATTTTAGGCCCTCGCCCGAGATGGTTCAAGGAAAGTACAAATTACATAGAAGATTAACAACAACAACATTTTTTTTGATGACATCGTTAGAAACGTCACGTCAAACAAACAATGTTACACCAGAAAATAAAAAAGTGTAAAGCGCCTTTGCTCTCGTACGAGAAAAACTGCAACTATACTTTGGTGGTTAATACGCTCATTCGTTCGATCTGCTTATGTTCGTTCAATAACACAGAGTAACTTATTCTTACATTAGCGTGGTGAAATGAAATACAAGTTATACGTATGATAAATCTAGGTAGTAAATTTATAATCGGGTAGCTATTCTCTCTTCTTCTCGTGTAATTTTGAAAATGGTGAAAGAATGATATACAAAAATATGTGTACATATAATAAAAAATCCTGTACATGCGAGGAGGTCCGTGCCCAGAAGTGGGACGTTTATTGGCTGTTGAATTGTTGATAATTAATGAGCCGTTGTTCTTGAAAATTTAGATGTTTGTCGAATTAATTTTTTTATTTTAATAAAAATTATAAAATGCGAGTGGTAACTGTAGTCTCCGCCTACCCCTCCGGGAAACAGGCGTGATGTATGTATGTATGTGGTAGATTTAGACCAATCATATTCAATTATTTTCACATCACTATCAATGTTTGATTTGAAATTTTCACATTGGGGAAATACCCCAATCTGAAGATGCCAAATACCTGGGTATGCATCTCGATCGACGACTCACCGGGAGAAAGCATATCTGGACCAAGCGTAAACAGCTGGACACTAAATTTAGAGCGATGTACTGGTTGATACACCGTAAATCAAGCCTGTCTCGAGAAAGCAAAATAGCTATTTACAAGACCATCCTCAAACCAATTTGGTCCTATGGGTACAGCTATGTGGTACTGCTAGCAACACAGCAACATAGAGATTCTGATTGAGAGCGATGCTGGACATACCCTACTACGTGAGCAACAGATACATACACGAGGATCTAAAAATCAATACCGTCAAACAAGAGATTGCTAGGTACAGCATAGGCTATCAGACGAAAATATCAAACCATGTTAATGAGCTGGCATTGAAACTGACAGGCACATGAAGTGTCATTTATTCCCGACTAAAGCGGCATAGTGTCCCTACGCTGTCCGAGAGATTCAACCTCACATGAAGGGAATGCCTAGGAATTCCTTCTGCTGACATTACTACAACCATACAAAACAATAACTAAATGGCTCATTGTGTTATCTATCACAGATTGTCAGGTTACAGAAAGAAAGGAAAAAAAACTATCAATCGATTCGTACCGATGCTACAAACCTAATTCAACTTCTACCCTCTTATCATTTTTATCCTTGATCCTATGGGGGCTCAGAATAATAACTAAAGCATAGAAGAAGTTCAAATGAGACTCGTATAGTTTTCCTATTTTTTTCAAATGGGCCATAAACATTGAAAATAAAGAGACAAAATAAGTTACTAAAAACGTCAGAGGTAAAGTGAAAAAAAAAATGGATACCTGGTCACTAACCGAATTCAAAAGCGATCTACAAAATGTATTCCGAAGGGTAATATTTGACTTTCTATACCTCAATGGACATTGGCAAGGGCCAACGCGCCCGTGTAATTTACATCTTATATTTTTGCGTGTGCATGTCACTAATATCGCATTGTTTGACAACAAACGGAGTGCCCTCTTAAATATCATAGCACTCTTTTATGCTTTAGTTATTTCTCTATGAATTAAACCAATATCTCGTCGTGTCGGCCATATTCGACACTTCCGATCCAGCCTGCCTACGCGACAGGGCGTTTTGAGTCGAGCTCTGGTGTTCCTGATTTTATAGGTCAATTTGTTACATCTTCCAAGTGATCGCCGCGAGTTTAACTACAGATACTGTGATCACGAACTTTTGCCAAAGAAGAAGTGAGTGAGTGAAGAAGCGGACTAACTGACGATTCGGACACATTATATTCGGACACAGTGTCCGAATTGACACTTTTTAATTTTATTATTTTTTCCCTGACGATTCTGACACTATTAAATTATTGGAGCTCTTCAGTACAGTCAGATAAAACAGCTTCAAAATATAATATTAGCGTCCTCTACAACCAGTAGGCTTAGCATGCGCAACACGAGAAAATTTTCTCGACCCGTTTTCGTGTGTTATGTCTATACACGATATGCCAAAATTAGACATAATAGTAGTTTTTGCTTGTCTGTGGTATTTTTGTCTACGAACCCTAACATGCAACATAATTTTATCGAGTTTTGACAACTGTAACCGAAATAGTTTGTCGTTCCCGCCATCGAAAGAAGAGAGAATATCGTCCGCGACATAATATTTCGTGTTGCGCATTCAGGCCGGCAGCACGCGAAAGCAACGTCGAACCAGGTTAGCCTCCTATAATCTCCTTTTTTGATCACCCAGTATGTATGTATGAAATACTAGTATAAAGGGTGGCTATGTTGAGAGGGATAATTAAAGGTGGCTAGGTTTAGTTTTAATTATACTCTGCAAGCCACGGCATGATTATGTTAACGGAATCAAGTGCAGTATCAAATACTAAACGCGGAACCGTAATACTATCCGAGTATCGGCATAACTTTAGTTCAAGGTATCGGTTGCTTGTGCTCACGAGTATACTGGATGGGCTACGAGTTTATTAATATTATCTATACAAATAACTTTAGTTTAATTATTATTGTAATTTCTATGAGAAGGAATTTTGGAAATTAAATCTAACCGTGTCGCTTGGCGGTCAAAGTCAAAGTCAAAGTCAAATTATTTATTCAATGTAAACCCTTACAGGCACTTATTGACGTCAATAATAATAATAATAAAAAAAACAGTTAACTAACTTATAGTTAAGACTTAACAACTAATCTAACGAGCTATAGTCTGTGCCAGACAAAATGCGCATCGCTACCCCCAGTACCACTGCACGCCGAAACAGAATCGCGTCGAACCGAAATTTAAGCCGTGGTCATAGAATTGTGTAAACGAACGTATCCTGGTACGAGACAAAAATAGCGGGCAAGTGTCTCTTCCCTAGCGACACAAACGGCTAATATTTATAGGTAATTTATCGTTTTTTTTTTAGGATGAAAGGTGAAGAATGATAAATCACAATGAATTGTTAACTTAAGTTATTACTTTAAGGAATAAAATTAAATGTGATTTCCAATTATCGTATTGATATTGTGGTAAGTAATAGAAATTGGAAATAACTGAGTTTTTGAAGTAAAATAAAGTAACGGTTGAAATGAGTTTTGGAAAACATTAGTACCTAACCAATAAGGTTGACATTTTTAATCATTCAAATATCTTTTTTTATTAAAACTTAAGCATAGAAAACGTCATAAATTAATAAGCATAAATTTGTGTGTTTTAAAATTGTTTCGTTTTTCGTCTTGGTACAAGCACAGAATAACTAATATTACTTCCGTACAGAAGGTTCACCCTCCAACGACCCCCACGCGAAACCGAAACCCATCGCGTGACCCGAGCGTTCATATTCCGTTAAGCAAAGCCGACTCGACATCGATTTGACGTCCGTCAGGAGCGCAGGGTTTACGCGCGCGCGTAGGGTTTACGAGTTAAGGCTAGATAGGTCGCGCTTTGAGTTTTTCAAACCATCTAAGACATAGAAAATAATGATTTAAATTCTGGAAAAAAAAGTATGTATTATAGTCTGACGCCGCACCGCGCCCCGGGCACGCGAGCGGCGAGGCGGGGGGGCGAAACAGTTGCTCCATTTAGTTATTCTGCCGTCATCGCTCACGGCGGCAACTAGTGTGTCAGACGCACATGAGATAAAATATCCAAAATGGGTCGTGCATTATCACGAGATAATCAAGACAGTCATTTTTAAAGTGGCCGAATATTTTAAGAAAAGAAAAGCAAACAAAGTTTATATTATATAAGGTGACTGCCAGAAACCGCAAGAAACTTCAAGGGCTGATCAGGTCAAGCGTCCTAAACATGACAAAAATGGTATCATTGCAGATTAACGTAGGTACTTATCGCCCAGCTGACGCGAACGGGTCAACAGACGGTCGACCGGCCGGCCGTTGCCCGCGCGTTGTAAATAATTGTTTTTCATTTAGTTTTCTTATGTTATTGCTTTAAAATAAATTAGATACTCAAATAAATACAAAGACTATCCAATTAAAATTCACAAATAGAATTATTTAATTAAAAATGAAAAAAAAACACGAATTCCTTTTTTGTCATCTTTGTCATGTTCCGACCCGACCAGCCCCCGAAGCCCCCCGCGGCCCATAGCAGTCACCCCATATATTTCCAAGAATTAAAGATTTATTTCATTTATATTGGTTCTTTAATTCAAAAACGGATTGGATGTAATTATACTCGTAAATATAAAGCTTCAATAAACTGTGCTTCGATATCGTAAGAACTGTCTGACACTACGAATCTCATGTGAGTTCATGCTCTTTACTTCCCACTCCCCCCACCACCCGCGCATACCCAAGGCGCGGCACAGCGGCTGCGGCCAGGCCATTGTTAAGGATCTAATCTATTCAAAGTCTCATTCAGTTACAAGATCCAATGAACTTCAATCGATAGAAAAAAAAAATGCCAAAATTACCCCTTTTTGTAATGTTTTTCAATATTATGACTAAACTACTGATACTTAACACTTAATTTTTGTACTCAACGAAAGACAAACAATTCGCAGATAAATTAGCAGAGAATCCTATAAAGTCTATACCTAAAGGCAATAAAACCTATAAAACGCGCCGCTTCGCTGTTATACCCGTCCCGTACCATCGAGAGAGCGAGAGAAGCCGCGAGAGAGAAATACCTGGGGCCCAAGTCTGCCAATCCACGAATGGCACAATTGAATCGCAGCTGGATCGCACTGCAACCGCCTGACACATTTGGCATTCTCTTACTCATTTAAGAATACCAAATGTGCCAAACAACCACAACACGACACAAAGGCGACCCAACCACGATGAAAGAATAATACCACACCCTCTCTTTCTTTGGGTGTCGTTAAAGCGACTAAAGCTGGAAACAAACTATCGGACGCGGCTGACGGACTCGGCGGACGTGACCTTGGGCGTTAGGACGTCCGACAGAAATCTGGCGCGCTGGATGTTTGAAGGCTGTGCACACTTATCAGTCGCGGCTGTCAGCCGCGTCCGTCAGTCGTATCCGATAGTCCGATAGCTTAACGGACTAAAGACTGCACATAACTTCCAACAGCATAGAGCGGCGATGGGCTCACCACCGCTGCGCTGAGCACATGTGCAGTAGCTATTTGGTGAAAAGTGGACTATGGTAGAGGACTACTTTTGCTGCCCTCATTGCTTAGTCTCTGACTAACGCTTCGGGGATAATAGTCGTGATTATATGTCAATCTTTAATCTTGGAAATCTCAGTAATCTACATCAGTAAACCTATGCCCGTGCTTCGGAAGGCACGCTAAGCCGTTGGTCCCGGTTGTTGTCGTAAGATGACAGCCGTTAGAACCCACCAACCCGCATTGGGTCAGCGTGGTGGGTTATGGCCCAATATCCCCACGTGCTATTTACAACGTGGGAGGCCTGTGCCCAGCAGTGGGACGTTTATGGGCTGATGATGAAATCTATGTATGACAACGCAACATGTAACTGTCACTAGCCAATATCGTCCCACTACTGAGCATAGATTTTCCCACGTAAACTTACAACTACTTTTGAATTGACCTTTACCGAGAACATCTCGGATTTGCCGAGGTCTTTCCTTTCCAACAGCTGTCCGTTTTATTCAGGTTCATCTACTTTTTTGAATGTTTTATAATAAAATAAAATAAATAAAATAAACTTTCCTACACTCGCACCAATTATCTATCCCAACGAGAAGCTTCGTTATGAAACTCGTTAAATGGTTACTAGTCAACGGGTAAACATACTTATAATACTTAAATACATACTTATTATACATAGAAAACACCCAGACCCGAGACAATTTAGAAAAACAATAATTTCTAAATTGACCCGACCGGGGATCGAAACCGGGACCTCAGAGATGGCGACACCATGAAAACCGGTGTACAAACCACTCGACCAAGGAGGTCCTACATATTTATGTTATGCTAGCTGTACACGGCATGTGTTGCAATGGGTCCGGAACCCTCGCAGGCGTTCCCAGAACACCCTACCAAAGTTTCATCAATGATGGAACGCATTGAGGACAAACACACGGACATTGCTATTTATTAATATAGATAGATTGAATGTCAACAACAAATACATAAGTTGTTTATTAAAGTAATATATTCATCAGCTCAAGATGCAGTAACAAATGAAATATCCATACCAATATGCTAACTGCACCGTTTCATTTTTCCAATTCCACGTGGACGATACTGCATAATTCACAAATAAAATATGTGTACCACGTTCGGTTCCCATCAATTGAACAGTACACTCAGCTCTGCCAATTTGAGAGTAACTCGTAAACTTCATAGGACTATGAAAGCTGGGGTACTGAGTTTATGTGGATAATAAATTTCCTGCTTCGTTTATAGGTACCTAATGCAGTTCCAAGTTCATCAATATTCAGCTTAATGAATTCGAAATCTTTCGAGATTACCACCCAATTTGGTTTATTGTTATGTGGCCTAATGACGTCAATATAAAACGGCTGAAGAATAAGATGAAAATCATTACGAAATTAAAACTTTTCGGTTGGTGGACTGAAAATTTTAAAATAAAAAGGTTGGTTACTTACTTTAAATTAGTTGATTTTGCGGTATAATGCATCAGAAATGTTACTACAATAATTATTTATATCCTTTACTTTTCAAAAGTTGTTCCTTTTGTATTTTTCTAAGAAACACGCGCTTATCACAAATGCCGTTACCAAAATACCCATTACCCTTATACCTAAAATGCGGTGTATTATTAGGTAACTTTCCAATACTTACCAATCGGGTATGTCCAAGAAATATTCAGGGTAGTCGTAGGACACTCCAACGTTGTTGACAAGAGTGCCGATCTCTAGTCCAGAGATGGCGTTGGCTATGCCTTCGTAGATGTCCTCTCGACTGAAGTCCGCTTGAATGACCTTCGTCTGAACTTTGAATTCATTTTCTGCGAAGATATTAGATATATTAAAGTGAGTACTTACAGGAGACTTACGGAATTTATATTTATAGATTTTAAACTATCACACGTTCTTACGACAAAATGTGTAAAGTTAGAAATTGTCTAACACAAAATGTTTGCACTTTTCCTCTAATCATTTTAAACACGACTTTATCTTTAAATACTGTTTGTAGTAATGCCATCATAGTCTAATACATATCAGAGTAATTATTAACGTGATTATTAGTATGTTTTTAAGTTCATGGTGAGTTGTGAATTTTTTAATTAAAGCGAAACGACTTTTGATAAAGTCGTAACTAACCGTGTCGTGTAGCGGTGAAAGAATACTACCACCCCCTCTCTTCCCTTTTGGGTGACGTAAAAGGCGACTAACGAACTAAAGACTGCACATACATCTAACAGCATAGAGAAGTGATGGGCTCACCACCTGTCACGCTGAGCACATGTGCAGTCGCTATTTGGTGAAAAGTAGACTTGGTAGAGGACTGCTTTTGCGGTCCTCATTGCCTAGTCTCGGACTAACCCTTCGGGGATAATAGTAGTAATATGTATTTATGTATCGTATTAAAAAAATTGTGTCTTCTTTGATTTTAATCGCGTTTATGGCCTTCTAGTGGTTAGACAGATGTCCCGGGTTCTTCGATGAGTATGCTATGCACTGTTTTTAGTACAGTTTTATGCATTGCATTATAAAAATGATAGCGCATAATTATACTTGTATTTTTATTAATCTACAAGTACTTAATATTATTATGGCTAAACAAATGTATGACAAGGCAAAACATATTTTCACTTAAAATATTGCTGATAAAATGCATGTTTTCAAAAATCTTAGTTACTTACGTATTTCCTCTGCGACCACATTAAGCTTTTCAATGGAACGGCTGACTAGAACGATATCACAGCCCTTAGCTGCCAGCTGTAACAAAAAAAAAGTAAATAACAAGGAATCAGTTTAGCCCACTAGAGGAATAAGATTGATTTTACTAAAACGCTATTTGTTTATGTTTTAAGTTAGTACACATTCAATTTTGCTGTGACAATTATATATTTATAATTGTCACAGCAAATATGATGACGGCAGAACTGTCACACTGTTCGAAGTTATGGGAGAGGTCGAGAATAGTTCTATTGACAGCTATACACATCCACGTGGCCACCTGTACAATCCTTAGCTACAGACCCTACAGCTAAGCTAACCCGACACTACACCGAAGATATCTCGGACATCAGCCTGTACGAGATTGGTATGGCTCTCAAGCAGCAAGGCATCGGGTGCTGATGGAATTACGGCTGAGCTTCTGAAAGCAGGCGGAAGACCGGTACTCGCTTAGTCGCAGCTCTTAAAAGACTATTTAATTCCGTCGTACTCGGAGGTACAACGCCAGAAGCGTAGCATGAAAGTGTGGTTGTGTTGTTCTTTAAGAAGGGCAACAAGACCCTACTAAGGAACTACAGCCCCATATCACTTTTAAGTCACGTTTATAAACTGTTCTCGAGAGTTATAACTGATCGTCTCGCACACAGGTTGGATGACTTCCAGCCAATCGAACAAGCCGGATTCCGAAAAGGCTTTAGCACCATAGACCACATACATACGCTGCAGCAGGTTATACAGAAGACCGAAGAGTATAACCGGCCAATTTGCATAGCGTTTGTGGACTATGAGAAAGCCTTTGATTCGATCGAAACATGGGCCGTGCTACAGTATCTCCAGCGGTGCCAAATTGACTACCGATACATCGAAGTGTTGACGTGTTTGTACGAAAACGCCACTATGACAGTTCGCCTGCAGGACCAGAGCTCGAAGCCAGTCCAGCTGCAGCATGGAGTGAGACAAGGATAGGTCATATCTCCGAAACTCTTCACTGCTACACTGTGTTTAAGTTTCTGGACTGGAGAGGACTCGGCATCAATATTAACGGCGTGTACATCAGTCACCTTCGGTTTTCCGACGATATAGTAGTCATGGCTGAGACCCTGGAGGACCTCGGCACAATGCACGGTGATCTCAACAGTCTTTCAACAAGTGGGCCTTAAAATGAACATGGAGAAGACGAAAATCATGTCTAACTCACGTGTCTTACCCACTCGTCTGAACGTGGTCCTACTTTAAGAAAGAGGTCAATCATCGAATCCAACTCGGCTGGGCAGCGTTCGGTAAGCTACGAAATATCTTCTCGTCCAAAATACTGCAGTGTCTCAGGACAAAAGTCTTCGACCAGTGTGTGTTCCCAGTGATGATATACGGTACCGAAACGTGGTCGCTCACTATGGGCCTAATTAGCAGGCTCAAAGTCACGCAAAGAGCAATGGAGAGGGCTATGCTTGGGGTTTCTCTACATGATCGAATCAGAAATGAGGAGATTCGTAGACGAACTAAAGTAACCGACATATCCCAAAGAGTCGCCAAGCTCAAGTGGCAATAGGCAGGGCACATAGCCCGTAGAACCGATCGCCGTTGGGGCAAAACGGTTCTTGAGTGGCGACCGCGCACCGGAAGACGCAGTGTGGGCAGGCCTCCAACACGGTGGTCCGACGATCTGGTGAAGGTCGCGGGTAGCCGCTGGATGCAAGCAGCACAAGACCGGTCGTGGTGCAGATCTTTGGGGGAGGCCTTTGCCCAGCAGAGGACGTCTTCTAAGTGATGATGATGATGAATTATATATGTGTATGCAAAATTATCTCTGCTACTTTTAGCAGTGATATAATTTTTTCATCCGTTTTCATGTCTCAGCGGAGTTAGCCCCATTTTTATTCAAAAAGCGTTCTGAAATTAATCTTCACAATCAGCCTGCGTCAATGCACTGCTGGCCTGTTTTAAAGCAAGCCACTGTGCCAGATCTACGGCTCTTCTTCTTATCCATAACTAAAAGTTACTTAATCATTAAAATTCTACGCATTTCTTTTACATAAAACAGGTTCTCTTGTTGCCGTCAATTTACTAATGAATCTGTCGTATCTTGTTGGGAATTTTCCTTTTGATCGACACAAAGTGTAATTAATCCTTCTAAGCTAAACTAGAATTTCAATTAAGGTTTCGAATAGACGACTTTAAACGTTCCGAAAGCCAGTAGAAGAGAAAACTATGTACGATTTAGGACGGCGCGAATGTCAGTGAACATACCTACTAACTTTGAGGTAAAATCTGACACCGAACTCTCACACTTTGTTTGTCACATTCTAGTACCAAGATAAACCAAATTGTCTTTGTAACAGTCTATCATGTAATACGTCCTCCAAATATGGTTTATCTACGTGTTATGCTTAGGGTAGGGCTTGTTCAAAAGTCCTTAAAAGTAGCTACGAAAATCTTAGATATGAATTTCCCATTTCTACCAAAGATTCTTAATCTTAAGGGGGTGCCACGCGATCGCATAAACTGACATAAGTCTCTTAATCAACTTCAAAGCAAAGTCAATCATATTGATATTTAAAATTAGAACAATTCTGCTTTGAAGTTTCAGACCTAGTAATTTGATTAGAGCAATGTTTTAGTTCTGCAAAATGTACAAAACCATCGCGCGCTTGTGTTAAAAATTAAAATTTACTTTTTTAACATGACCTGCGGTATATCAATACAAATATTTTCATGTAAGAATTGTTTTTTCACGCGTAAAATTAAGAAAGTTGTCGAAGAAAAATGTTTTTAAGAGTCATTAGATTTATGTATTGTTTGTTGTTGTTTAAACAATTTGTTTCAAATTTCAACAAGGCTACGACGTAGTGCAATGATTAGGCTAACTTACGTAAGTTCTTTTAATGTATTTAACCCTAGACACCTAACCTTCGTCGAAACGACGATTACACGACAGAAATATCACTATCTTATCTTTGGCGTGTGCGCCGCTCGACGTGTCCTTGCTTGCTAACTCAGTGTTCGCCGAGCTCTTTCGGGAGGCACCCGGGTCCGGCAGATAAGTACATAATTTCTTGAGAAATTACTAGATTGTTCGTCGTTTCGACGAATGGTTAGGGTTTGTGTACATATTTAATGCAATTGGTGTTTGTTCTTTTATCCAGTTTTTGCCATGGCTTTGAAACAATTATTGTCCGATGAGCGTATAACGCGTTTATTATTGGAAGAGGAAGGTGTCAGTTCATTGGAGGGATTATCTGATAGCGAAACAGAAGACAAAGTGAAGTTTGATATCGTAGAAAGAGACACTCAAGACAACCATCTGATAGTGAAGATAGTCCCGTGAATACTCAAGAGTGCTTTTCGCCTGCTCTGCTGGTTAATGTGCTAGAGCTACAAACACCTCCCGTTCCTTTGCAAGAGACCTCAGGTAGTAATCCATCTACTTGACCTTCTCACGAAGAAATATCCGCAGTCGCTCCCGTCATGTTTGGGCTACCAGCAAAGACATAGTTCAAATAAAACAGCTGCAATAAACATTGTACTTGTTGCCAGAGGACCTACTCTTGCCGTAAGGGATATAGTGAATCCACTTTTATTTCATGACTGATCAGATATTTGAAGGGATTTTGAAGTGGACAAATTGTGAGCAAATTACATCTACGCAGAATGACACAAGCAAAGAACGATGAAGGTCAAGGTCAAGGTCAAAGTCAGTCATCATCTAGCAATAACCTTCCACTAGTAGAGGCACCAAATATGAGAAAAAAAAAGTTTGTGGTCTCTGCTCTTATAAAAAAGGCGCATGACAAAGTTCTTATGCTCAAAATGCAACACTGCAATTTGTGGTGAACATAAAGTTGATTTGTGCGAACAATGTGTTTCAAAAAACTAGTTTTGTTTTTATTTCCTAAATAATAAGAGTGTTATAGTTAAATTTTTCTAAAGAGATAAAGGCTATTTTTACTGTTTATTTTTATATAAATTTTTATAACTATGTAGTTTCATTATGATCTCAAAAAAGTAGTTCTCTATTAAAATAGCTTATAAGAAATATATTGGTAACAAAATAGAAAATAATTGTTTTATTTACTAAAATAATAGGTAGTTGTATAACGTATGTGTGTATTAAATGTAACGAAATCATATAATAATAGATGATATTATGCACACCAAAAAGTGCTCGTCGAAACGACGTATGGTTAGGTTTAAAAGGGTACGTACGAACGTTAGGTGTCTAGGGTTAACTAATTCAGCGCATAGTATAAGTAACTTAAAAATACGTAAATTTTCACAATTTCGTGCAGGATCCCCTTAAGTACTTACTTAATCCCTACGCCATTTTAAGTGAAAGTTTTTGAAGCAAAACCGTAATCTTAAATACTAAGGGGCTACCTAAAATTTAGGTTTTGCTGGTAAATATGATCACCTTGGTAGTCGAGTTGTCGGAGCAGAGGAACGGAGGAGTGACACGATGAGGAGGAGTGGAAAGAATATTAATGCACGACGAGTTTAGAAGTATATTATTAAAACAAATAGTTAGTATTATTAGATATAAAAGGTTATGGCACTATGTTTGTGACTAGGTTTAGGTTATTATTATTATTATCAGGACGTATGTCTAGAACTGTCTAGTTATAATAATGCACTATTCACTAATAACAACATTTTCGTAAGGATAACAATAATTAGAAGGATCTCTTTCTAGCTCCGCGGATGAATCAGAACTGCCTTTTTTATGAAAACAGAGGCTAGCAGAAAAAAACAAGTAATAATTGAATTTTGAATTTAAAACTAGACACAAAAGAACGTAAAAGAGGTTAGAAAACCCAACAAGGCTTTAGCTGCCTCGTTTTACAGAGTGGTTAAGCGCTTGTGCTCGGCGCGATATCCTGAGACCCTAGGTACAATTCTCAGGTCGAGCACAGGCCTAGGCGGTCTCAGGTATTTCAGATACCTTTTTTTTTCCTTTGTTTACCGTATTAAAAAATCTTACATAAGTACAAACGTATTATTAATCACATTTTTAAAATTTAAAGGAGAGGGCAAAAACAATTTTATTATTAAATATTTTGTAATTTGCTTAAAAAGTATGCTTTAAGTTTATTTTTAATGTTTGTACCTGTTACAGAAGGACACAATTCTTAATATTATGGTAGCTTGTTTATAAGTCGCGGTAGCTGGTGTTATAAGAAAAGCTATGGTTACTACCCTTACTTATATCCTTCCATATTTGTTTCGGGTATGGTGGGCATGGAAACCCTTAAACTCAGGCGGATTATGGCAGTGATAACGCATTATTTATCAGTAATACATCACGAGCTTGACAGCCCATCTGTGTTAGCTAAGATGGTGCTCAGAGTACCAAGGTACCTGCCGTGTGACAAGGCAGGAACGGTGGCCTCGCGCCGGAGACACCGTCTCCTGGTGCGGCCAGTTACACGCACCGAGCGGGTAGCTCATGCGCCAACGAACCACGCGATGAAACTGATGGGTGACGTACTCACGCAGCACGATGACATCGACATACTCGTATTTGCACATTGTTTGAGACATCTCGTGACCCGTTTTCAGGGTATCATGGATGAGACCTTGAATTTGAGTTTGTTTTAATATTTTATTTTGATTTTTAATTGAAGTTACTGTGATTTTATTTACTTGATTTTGTATTGTACCTATTTTACTTTTATTTTCATTTGACATAGAAATTTGCCTTATTTTATTATTTTTTATTATTTGTTATTTTTTTGTTTTTAATCATTATGACATGACGAATAATATTTTCTATTAGACTGACATTCTTACCATAATTTCTCTATATTTTATGATGTTCAAATGATGCATGTTCTTTTCATTGTATTTTGATTTGATTTTTTTTGAAGGTATACTTTAGAATTTAAGTTGAAGTTATATTTTTTTTTTTCTTTGTAATTCAATGGACTTGTTTGCGTGTTGGATCTGTCTGTAAGCTAGCAAGTGTTTTTTCTAAATAAATAAATAAATAGAAGGTAGGCAGTTCTATCGCCGTATACACATCATTCGCACATGTTTGGAGCCGATTCCTAGCCACCGCGTGCCTACCTAGCCCGGGTTTGTTATATTATAACCAACCAGCATTTGGTAGCGATTACTTGACTTCAATGATGGATTGCCTTTGCCCATCTGTGGGACAGTATATAGGCTGTTACTTAACTTACTTTTCATACATATAAATTATCACGACTATTATCCCCGAAGGGTTAGTCAGAGACTATGCAATGAAAACAGCAAAAACAGTCCTCTACCGGAGTCTACTTTTCACAAAATAGCGACTGCACATATGCTCAGCGTGACAGGTGGTGAGCCCATCGCCGCTCTATGCTGTTGGATGTATGTAGTTGCAGTATTTAGTCGGTTAGTCGCTTTTACGACACCCAAGGGAAGAGAGGGGGGTGGTAGTATTCTTTCACCGCTGAGCGACACGGCTGAGATGTGGGGCGTCTGGAGATTAAATAACACAATAAAAGTCAATACTTGAATTCTTAGGCGAGAATGTGCATAATATATCCCTATCAACAATGGATAGCATTAAATTGTGCTCCTACAATTACAGTCAAGATAGCGAGTTCCTGCGTGGTTAAGAGATCCAAATGAAGCACTTCCATTATTGTCACTTCAGGCTTTAACACAAGGCTCTTCTTCTCTTGTGTTTCTAACTTAGTTTTTATATCGTGTAACAACAACCACATCGAGAACAAGCTTAGCTCAAGAGTAAACATTAATGTTTGTCTTGGAAAACGAGTCCCGATACAGCATATAGGTACTTACGCTTGTAAAATATCGAATGCAAATATACGGCGGTGTGTACGTACAAACTTCGGAAAATCACGCCACTTCACCACCCCCCACCGCAATCGTGATTTCCATACAGATCTACTCGACATTTTCATTCGTAAAAATTGACTATGTCCTGAATTTGAGATCGCGCGAAAAATTGTGGACGTAATACCTAACACGACTTTGAAGGTTTTGTGGTGCGATTTTTAAAACTCGCCGGTGAGCTAAAAGTTAAAAAAATACATTCTAGGGTGCTGCGCAAATGTAGACAGGACAGACACGGAGTGTCTGCGTTATGTGTACGTGTACCCTGAAGGTTCATTCTAAATAATGGTGAAACAATTTTTGCAAACGAATGACTAGTTTTAGATAAAACGTCCTACATCCAATCATACAAAGATTTCCTTTATTAGTACCTACTTCTTGTGTTTTTAAATAACGTAACTTAAGCTTCATTTAAGCTTCACACAAGATAATCCTTACATAGCAGGACGGCGCAGAGGCCGACCATCTCATTTTTTGACTATCCAAAAACCAGAAAAAAGTCAGCGAGATGAAATACAACTTCAAACCATTATAAGCGGATACTCTGCTAATTTTTTAAAAGTCAAACGAGAACTGTGTTCAAGAATTAGTAGTAGCACTTTAGTAAATTTACATACAACCCGTTACGTTACGTTACAACCCGGTAAATGAATGCATACTTACATAGATTCACGTATATTATCCTCAAACGTAAAATAGTACACTGATATAGTGGACTATTTCACGTTTCAGCAAATTACAACTGATACATTGTGCTCAGCAATAGGTGGTGAGCCCGTCGCCGCTTTATGCTGATGGATATATGTGCAGTCTTTTGTCCGTTAGTCGCCTTTTACGACACCCAAGGGAAGGGAGAGGTTGGTAGTAATCTTTGAATGAGCTACACACACGGCCACCCGGTAAATAGGACTTCCATTTTTCCTCAGGTCTTTTATCAAACCTAGAGCCAGGTCCTGAAATATATTACCGGCATAGCACCGACCTGCTATGTGGTGTCAGAAAGTAGTTTTACTGCAGCCCCGGTTTTGCATAAAATGCTAATAATGCGTTGTAAGCGGAACACGTAGTGCGAGGATATATATCTTGATGATCATATTTTGTGGATCGGTCCCATTGTTTATCGGGTTAGCGTTGGTGCTCCAGATTTAGTATTTAACTAGACTAGCACGATAATGCAAATCTGATTAGCTTGTAAGAGGACAGGTATTCTTTAATCAGATTATAAAAATAACAAAATTGTTACTTTGCAATTGTGAATGGAATCAGGGATTACTTTGCGAATATCCAGGACACACAAAAAGGAATACAAAATGCGCCGACACACTGCCTTCGAACAAACCTGGCACCTCTGAGTCAGAGACCGGCGGCCTTACCACTAGACCAAAATGTAAAAATTTCCTTATAAGATTTACATTGCAGGAGGTTTAATAAGGAATAAAATTTTATTTAAGCAGAATTCTTTTATGGATAATATTCCGAGTTACAAACCCGTGAGATTGCAGTAAACACTGCTAAGCATTTTGCCGCATCGACGGACGGCGACGGTATGTATGCGTCTACCGCAGACAGTAAGTAATCATATTTCAGGATGTTGTCCCCCTACCGTAGTAGAGGCTGCAGACGGGCATAACTTCATTTTGGCATTAGAAGCCGCAGAGAAATGGATTAAGCCGGGGGATGTTATTTATTGTATTGCTCTGGGCTAAGTGTCATCTAGACGACGGCGACGACGTAGTGGAATTGTGAATTACCTACGCTTTGTGGGCGCTAGTACGGTAGCCATTAAAAACAGTGTAGTAGTTTTGGTACATGTTGTAGATTTATTTATAAAAAATCCTAACTTAAATAGATATAAGTAAAATTTTAAACACTGAAAAAAGACGACAACCTCAGGCGGGAATCGAACCACGCACCTTCCGCATTCCGGGCGGCTGCCTTAACCACTTGGCTACCGAGGTCTGGCTTTCAACCGTCGAAATTTGTCAGTGCTTGATGCCGCTCGGCTCGCATGCTCCACGTCGCGCAAATCGTAATCGTACTTAAATATAACCATGAGTGGAAACCCTACGCTCCTGACGTCAAATCGATATCGAGTCAGCGTTGCTTAACGGAATATGAACGCTCGGGTCACACGACAAGTTTCAATTTCGCGTGAAAGTCGTTAGAGAGTGAACCTTCTGTACTGTTAGTACTATTAGTTATTATGTGATAGTTAGTATTCTGTTTCTTGTCTGTTTTTGATTCTCTATAAAATACTGTGATTCTCAAAAGTGCTTGATGTTGACTAAAAACATAAGCATCAAGCACTGACAAATTTCGACGGTTGAAAGCCAGACCTCGGTAGCCAAGTGGTTAAGGCAGCCGCCCGGAATGCGGAAGGTGCGTGGTTCGATTCCCGCCTGAGGTTGTCGTCTTTTTTCAGTGTTTAAAATTTTACTTAAGTATATTTAAGCGTTATAAAACGCTAAAATATAAAATTCAATAGATATTTTGGTGAGGATATACCACTTGCTTGATTCCATAATAATAATCCGTATTATTAAATCCCAGCCCCATTCTCCAAAAGAATGGTAAGCTCATTTTTAGTTAAACGGAACACATCCGAATAATAGTTATAAAATGGTACCTAAAATATTATGATTATAAAACGTACAACATCTCTGTCTCCCTGTGACCACGGACTTAGTAAACGATAAAATAAAAATTAATATTAATTAAGCATTAAAGGTTTACCTGTCTGGCGTATTCCTTGCCGATGCCATCGGTGGAACCGGTGACCACTGTAACAAAAAAAAATACAATTAACAAACTATCATCAAAGGAAAGAGAAAAAACCTGATCATGATCAATTCGTATGCATAATTAAAACACATCAAGACTATTATGTTATTATTAATACAGACGTGAATGTGGCAACGTGAATAATTCGGACTGCGATTTCGTATTGATTGATATAGTCTCTTTTATAAAATTGCTTTTTCATCATAACTCAACACTTCTTCGATAAAGGTTGAATCTCTAGATGATTAATTTATAACAAAGATGAACAGCTGCTCAGTAACGTAACAAAAATAAGAAAAATCCCAGTAATTAAATCATAAGAATGTAAATACTTGACTTTTTTTATTCTAAACGCCAAGGACACGTAGGACACGTATACGTAGGTACTTACTTACTTATAATGTCGAGAGGAAAATCTACTAACAAAAAAGTTGACATCTAAAAACAAACATTGTTGATTAAAGAAGAAAACATGTTATTTACTTTGTTTAAAACTCAACGCATCAGTATTTATTTTTTAAGATACCTACCGAATGAAAAGCGTCTCCCGTATACAGGGTCTACAAATATTAATAAGCGAACGTTTAAGGGGAGCCTCTATACATCACACTGAGCATGATCACCAAATTTGGTCCAAAACTACAGGCTTGTTACCGAGATAATCAACAAAACATTATCATAATTCACCAAAAATACACCCTTTCCAAACCCGTACAGCTGTACTACACGCACACTAAGATACCCGAATATGCACACTAAACTCGGAGCACACTGAGCTATCTTTTTATTGACGCTTGCGTGCGTGTTAGTAAAGATACATCATGTTTCATGATGTGCATTATTTTAATTGATTTACTTTGTTAGAAAACATAACTTTGAAAAATCACTATAAAACTGGAGCCAATTTTTTGTCATTGTATTCAGAATGATGTATAGATACCGCCCTTAAACGTTTGCTTATTAATTTTGTTAGACCCTGTATAGCCCACAGAATCTGGCGCTTGAAGCACCAAGAAGTACCGTACCGATCACGCACGCGTTGCCGACCCTAATGTTTCACATCTTATAATTACATGCATTATGCATGTACTTATACTATTATCCCCAAAGTGTTAGTTTGAGACTAGTCAGTGAGGACCGTAAAAGCATGGCAACCCATAAAAATAACGGGAAAAATTTATAAAAACAAGCAATGTACTTCCGTTAATTAAAAATTAAAAACTATGTAAATAAATCAAATTACAATAAATTAAATTATATTACAATGTATTCAATTAAATTGGATTCCAAAAGCATACTGTAAAACAAAATAAAACTATCTCGCAGATATGACGTTATCCTTCGGGACCATTGTTTTCACTTTGAAAGCCAAAGGCTTTATTTCTTCCTCCTCCTTCCCTTTCCCTATCAGCTGTTGCCAGTTCCAATACACCTTCCACAATTCCGGCAACGTAATCGTACATAGCCAAAGATCCTGAATCAACAATTCGCGTCGGAAGCTGTACGCGGCCATTTGCATAATATGCAATTGATATGTGCACGAATCGCCACAGCTGAATGCACGAAAGCAGGATGAATATTAATATGTACTGGCATTTTGGATCCGCGAATAAATACGGACTTGAGACAAAACTTTATATCTAACTGCCGTTACTTAATAGTAGGTACGAATTTTGACTTCTTCATGACTATTGGTTCTTGGTTCACACCTGAATGCACGAAAGCAGGATGAATATTATTACGTACTGGCATTTTGGATCCGCGTATAAATACGGACTCGAGACAAAACTTTATATCTAACTGCCGTAACTTAATAGTAGGTACGAATTTTGACTTCTTCATGACTATTTGTTTTTGGTTCTTAGGCAATATATTATTACAGTGTATGTTTGCGCATCATTTCAGGACGGCTGAACCTGTGTGGCTAATTTTTTTTGTCGTTTTTGTAATTTCCAGTAGTTACAAGGTTTGTATGTATGGAAGAAAATTTTTAAAATTTCGTCGCGGGGTAAGGGCCAGGGAGGGGTATTCCCGCGGATGTAGTCGCGGGCGGTCCACTAGTATTTAAAACTAGCGGCCGCTCGCGGTTTCACCCGCGTGGTTCCCGTTCCCGTAGCAATATCGGGATAAAAAGTATCCTTTGTGTTAATCCAGGTTATAAACTACCTGTATGCCGAATTTCATCTAAATCCATTCTGTAGTTTTTACGTGAAAGAGTAACAAACATCCATCCATACTTACAAACTTTCGCGTTTATATTATTAGTAGGATACCTAACCGCTAAACATGCCTTACAAATAAACAAAGAATAAGGTCAGAATAGTTATTCCGTGTTTTGTCTCTTTTAGGGTGGATTCGACCAAACTGAAATAAGGTCTTAAACCTAAATTAAACGCCGAATTTGTTTAGACTAATCTCGGAGTAAGTCTTATTCCAGTTTGATCGAATCCACCCCTAATCTAATTAGAAATTATGTTTACATAACAGGAACAAAACACGGAATAACTATTCGTTGTTTATTTAAACGATAAAATCGAAATAAAATTGCTCCATATCATATCAACAGACGAAGCAAAATTATGGTACTTATACCATAACAATGTATACGTTGTTTAACCCAAAAGAGACTTTCTTAAACTGTCAAAACCTGCTATGAATGTAATAAACGTATCGATTACCGTAAACTCGACCTTGTGCGTATAGACGAACGATGCGGTTCTCCATGAACTTGGCCGCGGTAAGGCTAGTGAAAGCTGTATGAATCAGCCTACCAACGCTGCACGCGGTTTAAATGCGTTCTATCAACAACTTTAACCCGTAAAGAATAAGACAGAAAATTGAGTACTATAAATTGTTGATTTTATAATGTTTATTAATTTCAAAATAAGTAACGTTAAATTATCTGTTTATTCTATAAATAGAACTTCTCAAATATGTTAAGTGATACTAAAATATCAGTTTCTTTTTTATCATAGTAACGGTCAACGCTGCGGTGACCAACTGCGGCAGTCTTAAGACGCTTGTGATTTCCATTTTACGTGTGAGTTGCTGACCCTCAAACATTGGTTATGTATGATATATTATTATTATCTTGGTTATCTTAAATGATCAGCCTGAATCAGTGCACTGTTTCATACAGGGTGTCCCAAAAAGAGCGTGCCAAACTAAAAGAAAATACAATGAGCGGTGACCAAGTAGATTAAAAATAATGAGTTTAGAAAAAGTTGCAATTTTTATATAACCGTGCCGCGTAGCGGTGAAAGAATACGACCACCCCCTCTCTTACCTTGGGTGTCGTAAAAGTCGACTAACGGACTGGAGACTGCACATACATCCAACAGATAAGAGCGGCGATGAACTCACCACTTGTCACGCTGAGCACATGTGCAGTCGCTATTTGGTGAAAAGTGGACTATGGTAGAGGATTGCTTTTACTGTCCTCATTGCCTAGTCTCTAACTAACCCTTCGGGGATAATAGTCGTGATTATATGACTGTATGGAGTTAGTATGTATTTTTACAAACTTTTTTTGGGTTAAAAAACATAAAAAGGAAAATTGACACGAATAATGTTTGACCGATTGACTGACATATCAATTATCAACGCACAGCTCAAACTAGTAGGATTAGAAACTTGAACTTTTGCACTTTGCTTCCTTTTATATTGTAGGTAAGCACTGAGAAAGGATTTTTGTAAATTCGCTCTTTAAGGGGGTAAAAAACTCCGTCAGCTAAATCAATAACAAATGGTAAATACCAATTCTTATTGATTTAGCTGACGGAGTTTAGCGAATTAGCTATTAGAGAATAGCTTAATAGCTATTTGGTAATGAATTATTCATGTCATATTTCAGGCTTTTTTGAAAATTTAACCTCTGTCTGACCTCTCAGTTTTGTTGACGTCAGATTTACTTTAAACTTGATCAGATTGTGATGAAACTTTGGTAAGGTGTTCTGGGAACAAAGCAATTTTGTACTCTGCTGCTCAGCGGCAAAAAGTTACGTAGCACGCAGCACGCAGATACTACTAGTTTTCGGTAGCTTTAGAAAAAAAATCTCCTAAGAGCCTACTTTATAATTGAAGAAATATAATTACAGTAGTATCTAATATGAGCAAAATTTAAGGGTGAGTCTATAATGAAATTCCTTAGTAGAGCTCTAAGTATTAAATATCCAAGCTTGCGGAATTTTAATGGGGCATCAGCATACATTAGCTTCTACTTAATGAAGTGAGTAAATTTCTCATGAAACGTGTTGTGACATAATTATAATATATGTGTTGTTGTGAATGATTTGTTGGTGCAATAAGTAAGGTAAGTAAATGCAATGCGCTTTTATTTTACTAGCGGCCTGCAGGCGACTTCTTCCGCATGAACATAATAAATACATACATATAATATAATCACGAGTATTATCTCCGAGGGTTAGTCAGAGACTAGGCAATGAGGTCTGTAAAAGCAGTACTTACCCTAGTCCACTTTTCACCAAATAACGACTGCACATGTGGTCAGCGTGACAGGTGGTGAGCCCATTGCCGCTCTACGCTGTATGAAGTATGTGCAGTCTTTATTCCGTTAGTCGCCTTTTACGACATCCAAGGGAAGAGAGGGGGTGGTGGTATTCTTTCACCGCCACGCGACACGGTAACATAATAAATACCGTGAGGATACGCTTATATTATGCAAAGGACAATGTTCTGCGCCCATACATTGTTAGCCTAAGAACCAACAATTATGAAATATTCTTTTCTAGGTTCGAAATTGCATGTAAATAACAGTAAAAACAAATATTTTTGACGGACACTCTCGAGAACCTAAATATCAGGAAAACTTGAGGTTATGTTTAATTACAGAATTTGAGAAGTGATGTTGCACTCTTTTGTTTTATTTGCCAACACTCATGCACGTTCACTAACAAATAAATAATCCATCATTATTTCACATTAATATTCGACAAAACACAAATTAAAGAAAATAAAACAAAACTGCAAACATCACGTTTCACTTTCCCGCCAAGAAGTCTAGAACGTCAACTTTTTTTTTCTTGACTATGGATACTAGTCCTTCAGTCGTATGATTAGAGTTCATTGATCGACTTAAGTCGACTAACGTTTACAGTTTGGAATAAAATGCGATGTATCGTATTCTAATGATGCTTGGAGTATTTGGCACTAAGTATATCGAGTCAGCCATGCATGCATAATATTATTAGGTTTGTTTGTACATATTATAAATATTTTGGTCACAAACCTTTAATTCACTGGCTGAATGCACTGAACTCTCAATACCCAACCCATAATATAAAAATTATACTCAATATTAATGTCTAAAAAGTTCTTTTTATTATTGGTTACTTAACTAAAAGTGTCCGCGAATATCTAAATACTGTTATCTGTCGTAAAAAATAAGCTAAGAATTATCATGTATGTCATGTTTGTGTTGGTTCTTAGGCTAAATTCAACAATGTCCTTTATACATTTTATTGATATAAAAATAGTAGGTATACAAAAGTTCCAAAAAACTTTACATTCACACAAAACTTGTTCTGACAATAAACGAACGCACCGAAAAAGGAATCAGCCAAATATGTCGAGACGTTCTTAAAGAATGCGTCATACATGCAGCAATTGATTATTCATGGAGATAGTGTTCCGTATTAATCAGATACTCTTACTTTCATGTTTAAGGTGAAGGCGAGGCGCTTGGCCTTCAGCTCATCTGTGCCTCGATTCTGCCATATTAAAGCGTCTACAATAGTTTGTAATCTGACTTTTTTTACTTACTTATGCCCTTAAATAGTCCAAATGTAAAAAAATCCGTTCTAAAATTATTTTTTTATGTGTAAAATTACATAGTTGGACCACAACACCACGCAATAGACACAACTGTAGAAGTTTAAAATAAGGTAAAATCGAGGCCATGGTTTAAAACTGATGCTGTCCTTATTACTTAATAAATAATAATTGTTATTTAATGCATGCGTTTTGATGATTTAGGCGACTAATGTCGGTAAGGGAAAATGACGGGGTATAAATATGACATTAGGTACATAAAAAGAACGAAATTTAAAAAAGTCGAACAATAAAAAGGTGAATAGGTATATAAAAATGTCGAAATAGAATTTAGTCGAAGTATAAAAATGTCGACCAATGTTTTTTTTTATTTGTTATAATCAAATATAATGTGTATTATAGGAACGGGTAAAAATACAGTTTGAGACTAAAATTCATTATCATCAAAGGTATTTTAAGAATCCGCACGATATCTGCCGCATATTATTGGCTAAAATCTTGGGAATTTTCTACGTAATCCAAACGCTGCTCCATTAATAAAACAACAACAAAAAATTTTAATTCTTATATTTCTACATGCTATCTTATCATTATGTGTTAATGTAACACGATCCTACATGTATCATTTTTTAAATCAGCTGCATTATTTTATATCTTGGCATTTTTATAGTTCGACATTTTTATATTATGGCTATTTTATATCGCGACATTTTTATAATTTGTTATTTTTCATTTTCGACTTTTTTATTTCTTGCCAATAATCATCATTTCGACATTTTTATACCTCGTCATTTTTCCTTACCGGCATTAGTCGCCTAAATCGTTTTAATGTAGCCGTTCACGAAGACAGAGCAGCACGGGCCGCCGCGCAAGACACAGTCTTCGTGTCCCGAGGCCTGCCTGACAGTTATTTTTCTCGCATACGGGCCCCACACACGATTAGTTTGCCGGCAGGTATCAGCCTGTCAGTAGTACTAGCCGCAGCCACCGCCGCACACTGGAACCCCGTCATACTAGGCGATGCTCATAACTCATTTTTTGAAATGTAGGTATTTCGAAAATATTTCTACCCTACATCAAAGTTGAGGATATAGTGCATCTCGTACGTAAATAACAAGTAGTTGTCGGTTACTATTCTATAGTTACACTGCGTTGAAATTGATAAAGTGCATAGTTTTAGAATGCTATCGTTAGTCATCGGCATTGTTAAATAGCGATTATTTTATTTCAAACTTTAATTTTACAAAATAGTTACGATGTCGTGTATTGAGCAAGGTGTGTACATTCTTACCACGACATATTTTTACTGTAGATCGTTTGTACTTGCTATAATCGTAAATATTTAAGGGCAGTGTCGAAAAAAAATTTAAAAAATGATTATAATTTTTTGCGCAAAGTATTATAGAAGGTATTTACCATATATTAATAGGTAAGCCTTTAAGATTATTATACTGCAAAGAAAAGTTAAATCAAGTTGCGCATTTTCAAGAAAATGATTTTTTAAATAGGAATGACATTATGATCAAGCGCTTAACGATAACGAAATGGATTGATTAGTGATTCTTACGTTTAGAATAATGTTAGAAATTAGTAAGAAAAATTATTTAAACATTGTTTATATAGTTCTGAGACATGACGCTAATAAATAAGCCCATATTTTTGTTTCTTTTAGGTGAACCATCGACTACACATTTAACTATAAATAAAAGGGATATGAGTAAAATCTTACTTTCTAGCAAATTAAAAAGCGCTTGAGAAGAAATTAAAAAAAATTCTAATAAGAAAAACCAACTGTCCTAATGAGCAGGACATCAAAACTTTAAATTTGCTCTTAGATTAAGTGTAATAGGCACAAACAAAGGTTCCATAATGGTGAAAAGTCATGGTTAGATGGCGTCTGTCAATTAATAGTATATACCACATTAAAAGGTGGAAGACCAAAGAGATTTACCACTCACTCTTGGATTTTTTTTGACACTTTTTTGACAGTAACTGTCAACGTCAAATTAGACAGAATGGAGCATAGATTATGCGATATTGTGCGATAACAATACATAAAATGAACCACAGAACCGAAATAACCAAACTTGTTCATACTAAAGTAGTCTGTAAGTCTATGAAAACACGGTACAAAGTCAAGTGTGTTTTTGTAGGTGCGGTCTCATGCGACCGCTTGGGGTTTGAGGGGTTAATGAAAGTAGCGAGTCAACAAAACGAGGAAAGATTTCACATTTACTAGTTGGTTTTTCAGCAGAGGAGTTTACATTCGCTGCGCAAATGTAATTGAGAGCAAGTGAAAACGAGCAGATGCAGAACGCGTTTTGCAAGTGACAAAACCGATCGAAAAACCTCCATTAAAAAAAACGCCGAGCTCGGAATATTCTAAATTGACTCCTGTGGAAGCATTGTTCTTGATGATAGAGGCCTAATTGTCCAAAAAACAATACAATCTCATTAGAAATTACGCTAAATACATTGTATCTATTGATTTACTTATTCAAAAAATTAAGTACATATATAAATATCATGCTACATACTTATTTTTATTTAGATTCTTCTTTCAGAGTTTTGCGCATTGACTTATATGGCGGGGTTCCAGTGTGCGCCGGTCGCCCCGGTCAAAGAAAATATATACTACCGCCCCGGTGCCGCCGCCCCGCCGTGCGTTGTACTTGGTACTACACTTGTACTATTATGTATTCTGTGGTCCACTAGATTTTTTTTTTAAATTCGACTACGTATTCCTAAGTGATTTTTTTGTTTATTTATTTTTTGATCAAATCTGAATACATCTTTGATTTTGCGCTACAAAATGTAGTATGAGATATTGTAATACAAGAACTATTTTTTCTTTAAAAAAATTGTTAGCAGGTTAGCGTCATTGATTATGGTGAAAAATGTTTGAAATAAATGATTCGTTATTCCCTACATTGCATTTTATTTACCAAATTCCTTATCAAAACTCTATTGTTCATAAACTCTAAAATCAGTCATTTGTAGAATCAGTCAATTGTAGAATCGGTCTTTTGTTGAATCAGTCATTTGTAGAATCGGTCATTACTAGAATCAGTCATTTATAGAATTGTACATTCCACGAATCGGTCAATAATAGACTACGTAGTCATTCTGCGAATCAGTCATTCCTAGACTTAACCGTATTTATGTATATAAAAATGAATTGCCGTTCGTTTGTCTCGCAAAAACTCGAGAACGACCGAACCGATTTGGCTAATTTTGATCTTGAAATATTTGTGAAAGTTCAGGGAAGAATTAAACGGTGAAAAATTTTACGGATTTTTACAATTAATCTATAAACATAAAAAGACGTCGTGCAATATGGGTAATTGGTTGCTAAAAACTTTTTGAAGTTTTCTTTCTTCGCGACATCTTTTTCCTGTCAGTTGAGTTGTCATTGTGATTGGACAGGACAATGTCTGTCGGGTCTACTAGTATTGTTTAAAATCTCGATGCTCGGACCTCGACGGGGCAGGCGTATTGGAGTGTGCATTAGGGCTTCGACTTAAAAAGTTAAGAGCCCCAAAAACTTTCCAAGGAGGAATTTAAATAATTACCTTAGTAGACAATATTAAAACCTTAATTCAATTGATTGATTTGGATTGCTGGTCCACTGCTCCGTGCTCAGAGCAGTGGACCGGCAATCTAAAGGTCGTGGGTTCGAATCCCACTCGAGCTTCCTGAGACTGGTTACTGACGGTACCAAGTCAGTATGGCTTGGTTTTACTGGCCTCATTTATCGTGCGTGTTAATTCTCGCTTTCTATGCGTTATTATTCTAAGATGAGGACAGCAAAAGAAGTCCTCTACCATAGTCCATTTTATGGAATACAGATATTTATAAAGTCCCAAGTAGAGCGCATTTAGGCAACTGAAGCAGTGTCGGATTGATGAAAGAATACTACCACCCCCTCTCTTCCCTTGGGTGTCGTAAAAGGCGACTTACGGACTAAAGACTGCATATACCACCTGTCACGCTGAGCACATGTGCACAAGAGGACTGCTTTTGCTGTCCTCATTGCCTAGTCTCTGACTAACCCTTCGGGGATAATAGTCGTGATTATATATGTTTGTATCTATGTATATATCTACCTAAATCGTTTCCGGAATCTAGTAAAATTGTAAACACTTCGAATATAAGAAGGACTATGAAGTAATTTATTGTTATAAAATTAGGACTTGACGTGTAGTAATTTATTGATCCTACTAATATTATAAACGCGAAAGTTTGTAAGAATGTGTGGATATTTGTTACTCTTTCACGTAAAAACTACTGAATGGAAATGGATGAAATTCGGCATACAGATAGTTTATAACCTGGATTAACACATAGGATACTTTTTATCTCGATATTCCCACGGGAACGGGAACCACGCGGGTGAAACCGCGAGCGGCCGCTAGTATTAAATAAATTAGTACATAATAATATTATAACAAGTTAAATTAGCTAATATCAATAAAAGGAACTAAATAATCAGATCACTTTCATAATCATCATTTATAAATTTATCATGGATCGGTTTTTAACCATAAAATGTCAAGGCGTCTTTAAAAAAGTTACGAGAATGACTTAGGCCCTTCGTACACAAGGCTACGCAAATCTCCGATACTAATGTTGTATATAGGAAAGGATATTTCTCCACCTCAGAAACAAATTTAATATTTAATGATTGCTCTGCCATCTTGGAAATCGCCGCGACTTAAGTAGCGAACATCTCGACTGGCAGGTAGCGCGCGACTGGCGCGACGCGAGTCGCGAGACAAATGTCGGCGACGCGCCTAGTGTTAACCTCAATGGATTTGTATGGCGGGAGTAGCTTGGAGACTAAAATCGTCGAGTATCGGAGACTTGCGTAGCCTTGTGTACGAAGGGGCTTAATTTATAATATTCCCAAAAATGCGATACTTAATGTAGTTTGAAATGTCGTCCAACCAGTTTTCTCTGCGTATTTATCAACAATGCTGTACAGTCAATATCAATAACAAATAAGTAAGCGTTTTGGACTTTTTACTTGTAAGGTTATAGCCAGGTACTTAAACAATATGCTTATCATTTATTATAGCTCGTTGAGTATTTGTGTAAAACCTTAGAGATTCCATTATTCAATACTTATAATCGAATGATATTATTAACATTGTAAGGCACTTTGTATATATTTTAAACATAGATAATATCTAAATTATGTTTAAAATATATACAGTGTCTTCTAAAGCCATTTTCTTTCAGTCACTTTTGAAGTTGGTTGTACTACCTGTCTACGTCAAAAAATTACCGGTACTACAGATTTTTTCATAAATTAACACAACCTTATTAGCATAACACATAGGTAAAATACAAAAAACAGGAAAACATAGCTCTGCAATAATGGCACTTACTTCATTGGAATACGTGCGAACATTAAAGTGTCATATTATACATGTCGTTTACTTTACTTATAAGATAGTATATCTTCGAAGTAACAAGTTTTTTAATATTCTATGACGCAAGTAGAAAAAAAAATGGGATGTATGAATTTTAAATATGATCTAATGGACTTCGATCGTAGTTAAAGCAAAAGAACTCTAGTAAGTACTCTCTTGCCTTAGCAAGTCCCATGTGAGCTTCTTTAATATTTTATTTATCACTAGCGGCTCGCCTGCGAATTTGTATCTATCTATTTATATATATAAAAAATAGCTGTGCTTTTATCTCGCTAAAACTCGAGAATGGCTGAACCGATTTGGATAATTTCGATTTTAAAATAAGTTGTGGAAGCTCAGGGAAGATTTAAACGGAGAAAAAACATATTAAAAATCCTTTAAAAAAAACTATTAACATAGAAAGACATAGTGTAATATAGATATTAAATATTGATTGGTTTTTAAAAACTTATTGCAGTTTTCTTACTTTTTCTTCGCGACATTTATCTATTTCTTGTCAGTTGAGTTGTCATTATGATTTAGACAGGACGTATGTTGGGTCTACTAGGTACCTAGTAATAAATAGAAAATGACGGCGCCACTATAGGTACTCAATAGAAATTCAATTCATTGAGCGCTGATCAGTGCGCGGCCGCAGTTGAAAGGTTAATCACAAAGCTCACTAACTGCGGGTGATCAACTGATCACAGAACCGGGTTATGATTAAAATAAACCGAAGTACACGTTGCCTGACCTGGAAATTAAACCCAGGACCTTACCAATATTACCTTAGATTTTTTTTTACTACTGTTAAGCACTTTGCCCTCATCTCACCTGGTGCTAAGTGACGACAAGGCCGATGGTGAAACGCGCTTCACCCGGAATTCACAACCACCGTGGAACAGGCAATGTTATCTCGTAACTATCGTAACAAAACAATACTATTAAGACCGTGGTTATAGCGCCAAAAATAAGACAAGATGGTGGTAGGCAGGCGGGTATAACAAGCCCTACCATCAAAGATATACCTCCACCGGGAATCGAACCTAAAACCTCTAGATCTAAGACCGGTGGCTTAGTTACTTATAGACCACAGAGGCAGTTATACGACGCAATCGACGACTTATCATTAACTAATGCTAATGGCGAAGTGTTTTCCAACTACCGTCATCATGTAATCGATACCTAACGTAATTTATACTAATATTATAAAGAGGAAAGATTTGTTTGTTTGTATGAATTGAATAGACTTCAAAACTACTGGACCTATTTAGCAAATTCTTTGACCATTAGAAAGCTACATTCTTCGCAAGTGACATAGGCTAAACTTTATCCCGATATTCCCACGGAAACGAGTACCACGCGGGTGAAACCACGAGGATCCGCTAGTAACTAACAAAGTTAAAGGAAATGTTATTTAATACGATGAAAATGAGCTGTGTCTACTAACTCATCTCTTCTCTTATGTGTCGTAAAAGGCGAGTAACGGACTAAATACTGCACGTACACCCAACATCACAGAGCGATGCTGAGCACGTGTACAGTTGTTATTTGGTGAAACGTGGACTGTAGCAGTTGACTGCTTTGGCGGTCCACAACGCCTAGTATGTAGCATCTGACCAACCGGGTGTGGTGAACGGGTGCCGCCTGTGGAGGCTGGTCTGCTCTTGCTAACTTATTTTTATTACTAGCAGCCGCTCGCGGTTTCACCCGCGTGGTTCCAGTACCCGTGGGAATATCGGGATAAAAAGTATTCTATGTGTTAATCCAGGTTATAAACTATCTGTATGCCGAATTTCATCCAAATCCATTCGGTAGTTTTTACTTGAAAGAGTAACAAACATCCATCCATACTTACAAACTCTTGCGTTTATAAATTAGTAAGATTAGTATTATCATTATTTGTAGTCTTACTTTTTATTTTTCTGTACTGTAAGACATTGATTGTTTTATATTGATGAATACCTGAACTTTTTATTTTTATCATTATTTTATGTTTTTATTATTGTAATGGAAAGTGCCCTTTTTTGATAGAGAGGACATTTTTCTATTCTAATTAGAAAGGTAGAAAAGAAATGCCCTTGCTGAGTTTCTTGCCGGTGCTTCTCAGTACAAGGCTCCCGCCCCATAGATAAACTTACGAAACGATGGCATAATGACATTCTTAAGTGCTGTAACCTAAACATGGCCAAACCTGAATATATGATATTGATTCTTGATTCTTGATTCTTGAACCCATTGGACACCACTGTGTTTCTAGGCATCACGTTGGATGCCAAGCTTCAGTGGGGCCCACATATAGCTAAATTGTCGAATAGACTTAGCTCTGCGGCTTATGCAGTAGTGAAGATCCGTCAGTTAACTGACGTTGATACAGCTAGATTAGTTTATTTCAGTTACTTTCATAGTGTAATGTCGTACGGCATTTTACTGTGGGGAAATGCTGCCGACATTCAAACTATCTTTGTGCTGCAAAAGAGGGCTATTCGAGCAATATATAAGCTAAATGCTGGTGACTCTCTCAGAGTGAGATTTAAGGATATAAGTATAATGACAGTTGCATTACAATACATTTATGAAAATCTGATGTATGTTCATAAAAATATTGAAATGTTTTCAAAAAACAGTGATATTCACAAATTAAACACTAGAAGTAAGAACAAATTAGCAGTATCTTATACTAGGCTCCATAAAATAAATAATTCTTTTAAGGGTCTGTGTGTACGATTATACAACAAAGTAAGTACCAAATGATATTCAGAAATTAGATCTTGATAAATTTAAAATGAAAATCAAAGAAAAGCTTTATAAAAAAGCTTATTATAAAGTGTCAGATTATACAGAAGACAAAACAGCTTGGGTCTGAAATGCTCCAAGTACTCCAACAGCTATTTCTAATTGTCTATAATTAATTTATATAGAGCACCATATTTAATTAAACTATTTACATTCAAATTCATATTTTGTATTTTGTGACCTGGTAACGATATATAATATATATATTTTTTGTAAATGTCGTTGCTTCTGTGCGCTGTGGTTTCTTGCGCCCGTTCTTTGCCACAGTTAAAAAATGATGTCCTGAATGGGTGGTAGGTTAAAAAAATATTTGGACGTTTCAAAGTACTTCTTAATTGCGTTTATTGAATAAATATATTTTGACTATTGACTATTGACTATTGATAATGGTTGTGACTGTATGTAGGTATGTAAAAAAATATGATTGTTACCGCGAGTTCACGAGCTATCTAGTCCGTAGAATAATTAATGAATTAACAATAGTGAATTTAATCGTATCTATTGTTATTCGTGGCACCAATCCTAAAACCTTTATTGATGACCACGACCAGTTTACCAAAGAGTGAGAACGACTAGAAAGAAAACATGTCAAATTCTTTAAGAGAAATCGAATTTCATTATACTACATTATTAAAACGCCTGGCTGGCTGTGGCTAAGTAAGTACCCGGTCCGATTTAACCCGGGTTTAATTTCCAGTTCAACCGTGTCGGGTAGCGGTGAAAGAATAATACCACCTGTTCTCTTCCATTGGGTGCTTTAAAAGGCGACTTACGGACTAAAGACTGCACTTAGATTTAAAACGGCATAGAGCGGCAATGGGCTGAGTACAATTTGCAGTCGCTATTTGGTGAAAAGTGGACTATAGTAGAGGACTGCTTTTGTTGTCCTCATTGCCTAGTCTCTGACTGACTACCCCTTCGGGGATAATAGTCGTGATTATATAAGGTCTAACAATATCAATAAGCGAACGTTTAAGGGGAGCATCTATACATCACACTGAGCATGCTCACCAAATTTGGTCCAAAACTACAGGCTCGTTACCGAGATAATCAACAAAACATTATCATAATTCACCAAAAAATACACACTTTTCAAACCTGTACAGCTGTACTGTGTAGTACAGCTGTAGCACTGAGCACTGAGCTATCTTTTTATTGACGCTTGCGTGCGTGTTAGTAAAGATACAGCATGTTTCATGATGTGCATTATTTTAATTGATTTAGTTTGTTAGAAAACTGGAGCCCATTTTTTGTCATTGTATTCAGAATGATGTATAGATACCGCCTCTAAACGTTCGCTTATTGATTTTGTTAGACCCTGTATGTATGTATGTATTTTCCGGTTCAGGCAAAGTGTGTTTCGGATGTTTCGATGCATAGCCCGGGTTTGTGATCACAAACCCGCGTTTGGCAATGGTGGTGATTAAGCCAATATCACAGAAAAACTATTAGTACTACGTACAGAAGGTTCACTCTCTAACGACTTTCACGCGAAATTGAAACTTATCGTGTGACCCGACCGAGCATATTTCCGATAAACAACGCAGTATGACTCGATGTCGATTTGACGTCATGACGTCACAGAGCGTAGGGTTTACGCGCGCGTGCAGGGATTACGAGTTAGGCGACGACGCGCGACTTGGAACGTGCGTCGGCTCGCGGCGACCTTTACTGCCATACGCCTAGGTGGCCTGCCTGGGAGGCGCGCCGGCCGAACGTACCTAAACTGCGGAGTGACACCCCCCTGCCAATACCTATCAATTGTAGACTTCATTTTAATGAAGGAGTGTCTTTGCCTGTGTCTTTAAAAAATATTTTGCATTCACAATGCTACATTTTGTATAAAAAATGTAACACTTAAAAGCTGAGGAGCTCGATGGTGAAGCGGCTAGCTTGCTCGCTAAACAACTTCGCAATGCCGGGTCGCTGGATGGGTGACCAAATTAAAAACATCCGGAGCTTCTCGTGCGAAAGGCACGTAAAGCTGTTGGTCACGGATATTGTCATAAGATGACAGTCGTTAAACCCCACCAACTCGCATTGGGCCAGCGTTGTGGGTTATGGCCCAATATCCCAACTTGCTATTGTCCACGTGGGAGGCCTGTGCCCAGCAGTGGAACGTTTATAGGCTGATGATGATGACTTAAAAGATGGGATTCAAACACTCAAGACCTTTTGCTGTCCGAACGACAATTCCCAAATTAACGAAGCATTGGTTTCCCTGACGAATTTGGGAAGACCTTCGTGGTCAAGTTTTTTTTTTAAACAACGGGTAAGCAAATGGCATCCATCTTACCTGATGGTAAGTGGCGATAAGGCCGAAGGTAAAATCGCTTTTCACCCGGAATCCTCAACCACTGAGGAACTGGCTATCTTATCTAAAACTGTCAGAACACAATAATTCTACAAACATTGTTGTTATGGCGACAGACTTAGATAAGATGGTGGTAGCTAGCCAGGCGGACTTAACAGCCCTACCACCAACCAAACCGAGCACACAAAGATGTGCGATGTTGCGCCAACTTCGAGGCCGGGTTCAATTCCCGGTTAGGTCAATTAACAAAAACTGTTTTTCTCAATTAATTTCGGGTCTGGTTATTATTTATGTTTAATATTTATCCGTCATCTAGCTAAAGATTTCGACAAATTTCAATAGAAGCTTGACTTGGGTTAGATAATTGGTGTGAGCGCAGCGTTGAAAGTTGTTTAATTAAAATTTTAAACTTGTAAAAACGCTATCATCCAGGATCGTTTCATCAATGTTTAGAAGTAACTATTTCAGTAAACATACAGTGTAATAAACTCTTTATTTTAAAATGTCTCTCTAAATGCGCCGTTACGACACCTGTGGAGCGTTAGCCTCACTCATCTAAAGTTCTTATTAGGCATTAGTCTCCTGGCATGCATTACGCTGCAAAGTGCCTTCGCAAATAGTTTTGTAAGGAGCGAAGCCCTCTCTGGAGGGGTCTACAAACTTTAAATATCCCTACTACGAATAAACTGGAGTTAAGCTAGGGACAACAGGAGAAAGTTACTGGAGGAGTTAGGCGCTATTTCTTCGTTTCCAACTGTATTGGCACGAGAACTTGAGATACCCGGACGCTTTCTTATAACATTTGCTAGTAGATAGTATACGTATGATGTAATGAAACAAGACAATGATATGTTACTTATGTAAGTATGTTTAACGTAAAATAACAAAATATAGACGTAGTTAGTATCCTATTATAGACGTAGCATTTGTAACAAGTAACTTATACCCTTCTTAACCGCCTCTGTGGTCTAGTGGCTAAGCCACCGGTTTTAGACCCAGAGGTCCCGGGTTCGATTCCCAGCGGGGGGTACATCTTTGTGTGCTCGGTTTGGTTGGTGGTAGGGCTGTTAAGTCCGCCTGGCTAGTTACCACCATCTTATCTAAGTCTCTCGCCATAACAACGATGTTTATAGCATTGTTGTGTTCCAACAGTTTGAGATAAGATAGCCAGTTCCTCAGTGGTTGAGGATTCCGGGTGAAGCGCGCTTCCACCTTCGGCCTTATCGTCACTTACCATCAGGTGAGATCAAGGCCAAGCCCATACCCGTTGTGGATAAAAAAAAACCCTTGTGTGTCACAAAGACTCCTAGCTAGAGGATGCAAACAATTGAATTTCTATTGTGGCTGGTTAGCAGCTGAACTCTTATTAAGTACGAGTAAGTAATTAATAATTTCTTTAACCCACCAACCCATCCCAGCAATAGGCTGGCGTGGTGCATTATTAACCCTAGAGTATTATTATAGTTTTTTTACTACTCAATACTTACTTTTGATCGCTTGGGAGACTTTTAAGAAAAACTATTTTTTGTTTGTAATATTTTAGAATTGTTCCCCAGAGATACACTTTCCCCGTAGAGACCCTTTTACAAAAACTACGCTTTTTTTACCCAGAGATACACTTTCGGCTTGAACACTTAAATAAAAAATTGTTTTAGATGAAAAGAAAAACTAAATAAATCAAAATCAAACAAAACTAAAGCTTCTATTCCCCAGTGATACACTTTCGGCTTAAACACCTAAATATAAATGTTTTTAGATATAATAAAAAATAAAAATTAATCATAATTTGACAAATTATAAAATCACTCAACACTGTCAAAAAACAAAACAACAATAAGTTTATGGAACACTCGATTTTTCAAGCTTATGCATACCTCGAAATACGTTTCTAGGGAATATTAAATTGATAGGTAGTACCACGGGTAATGTAAAATCTCCCGTGGTACTACCAGACAGGATAGTAGTACCACGGGCAAAAAAACATTTCCCCGTGGTACTACCAGTAGGACCATCGGTAGTACCACGGGTAAGTACCGATTTTCTCAACACAACCGTCTTTTACACTATTATTCAAATGATTGAGGATACTGCTGCCCTACTCCTGTAGGTCACGTTTAATTTAAGACAATCGCGAAGCGCAGCGTAGCGATTCTCTTGAATTTCGAGGTTATTTTTTTATTAGACAACAGAAATACTACTTACTAGCTGCCCTACTCCTGTAGGGCATAATAAAATTATTATGGAAATTTGTTTAGGGATAAAAGCGTTATGACGAACAACAGTAGGAGTTTCTATGTAAGTGTTTACATTAGTCATAATATTATTTACAATTTTCAGAAACATGAGTGTTATGAACATCGTCGGTAGTACTACAAATTGAATGAATGAAAACTTTAGGAAGAGTGATCATTCGGATTACAAATCGGTAGGAAGAACAATTTCGGGAAAAGAACTTTAGGTAAGCCAATATGGTACAGCAGCAGTGAGGGGATTTAACGGTTTTTAGCAGGGACTGAATAACCCAAAAAATCTGGTACCTTAATATTGCGGTATGAGTCATACCGAAAAATAACGGTTAACGGAATATTCCGATATCCAAATTTATTTCGACGCACCGTAATTTTGAGTATAGAAATAAAAAAAGGTTTATTTCGGTATGAAAGAGACGGCCAACAACCATTTCAAGCATAAACGACTAATATCATGGAATTTCTCATCAATTTGCATTAATTTGCTTTGTTCTAGAGATCAAAACCCGTCATCACCCCGCGCCCCGCAACTGGCAATGCAACGTTTTTCGGTACCGATATCGCATAAAGGTTAAATAACGGTATAGCCTTACCTCTATTTTATTAAGGTACGCTTATTTTATACCGGTAACGTAACCTTATACCGTAACCGCTTTTAGTACCTGGTTTTTAGTGGACAACGCCTTGGTGGCCGAGTGTTCAGGCGTTTAATTCCCATGTCAAGCGAAGTGTGTTTTCGGATTTTTCGATGCATAGCCCGGTTGTGATGTCCGCGTTTGGCAAGCGTGGTGAGTTAGCTAATGCCCATCAATTGTAGGCCTTTGCCCTGCAGTGAGACTTTATACAGGGTGTACTTTACTCAAAATCAAAAATCAAAATCTCTTTATTCAAGTAAACTTTTTTTGAATTGTCTTTAAAATATATTTAGTGAGTATGCTGAAATAACCGTATCGCGTTGCGGTAAAAGAATGCTACCACCCCCTATCTTCCCTTGGGTGTCGCTAAAGGCGACTAACGGACTTAATACTGCACATACTACCAAGAGTATAGTCGCGATGGGCCCACCACCTGTCACGCCAAGCACATGTGCAGTCGCTATTTGGTGAAAATAGAACTATGTCAGAAGACCGTTTGGTTCGGTCCTCATTGCCTATAGTCTCTGACTAACCCTTAGGGGATAATAGTAGTGATTATAATGTATATACTTTCTACCTAAATTGATATCCATGTTATTAAAACTTTGTCTATGTTAAAACTAACTGATTAACCTCCCTCGACAAATACTTAGTGAGATGAGATTAGACTGTAATTCTTCCTACAAAGCGCGCTCACTAGCAATTGAAGAAGTATTACAGCAGCGTGCGCAGAATTACGAATAGACAGGAGGGCGGGAGCGTTTGAATAAATGAATGAATGAAAAAATTTATAGTTTTTGCACTAAAAACATAAAATAATACATAAAAACGGATCAGTTTTACAAAAGGCGGCCTTATTGCTAGGGTAGCACTTTCTGCCAGGTAACTTTTGGGCAAGAGAACCTATAAAAACAAAGTAAATAAAACAAGGGCTAGTGCACAGATTAGAATAGAATATGAATATGAATACTTATATGAAACGATATTAATAAAGACTAAAGTGAATTATAAGAAATAGACTAAAATATAAATAAAAAGGAGATAATGTACCTACAGTGGTAGGTAAGTGTGCTAGATCAGGATTTTAGGATGAAGAGTCCAGCCTGAGGCAGTAATCTTTAATTTGACGAGTGACGGGATCCCGAGACTGGGCACGTCTAATACTCTCCGGCAGGGAGTTCCACAGGTGGATGGCATGCTCAGTATAAGACTGCCACTTGTCTAGAGGTAGGTCAACTCAGGTGAGACACAAAACCGTGAGCTTATACATTTTCATGTTAAAGTTTTGACAGCATCGATAGAGGTAGTAGGTAATGACGTGACGCTCTATTGTTCTCATATTATAATTAGATGTCTGACATATTGCCGGAGTTCAATATCACAACCTTTGCTACGGTGATTATACTTGTGGATAGGAATACAATACAATGCAACAGTTCAGAAAAGAATAGCTACAGAATATGCTAGATAATGTTGAAAATGTTAATATTTAGGTAAATGGTAAATACTTAGTTAGATATTTCTAGAACTTTACTATATGTAGGTACAGGGTGGAAAAAAGACCATGGTTGGAGGAAAAGTAGCCTTAATATTGATGATGCCAAATTTTACTGAAAAGAAACATTTTTTTTTAAATAATTTAATAAAACTGCATTTAAAGATTTTTGAAAAATACCTGCTTGAGCCGGGAATCGAATCGGTTAAATGTAAATACTAAAAACAAATAACAAAAGAAGAACAAATATTTGGTTCCAAACTCAAACTGATTATTAGAAAAAAGAAAACAGCCAGGTGCACAGAGATAACAAAATGTTACGGCCAATAATTTTACCTACGGCCAATGATTAGTTTATAATATCATTGCGTACGGCCCATTCAAAAAAAAAGTTGAATGGCTGAACTAGTATTTTAAATATTCACCATAACTCAATATTAAAGGCGACACGTAGCGAATTCAGTCGAAGAATACGTCTGTGCATACGTAAAAGTGGGTCTCATTTTGAGAAAATTCATAAGTTAAGTAAACTATTTTCATTAGATAGTGAGTTTTAGCTTTACCTTTTCATTGTCATTTAAGGGTACTTTTCGTCCAACCACGGTCTTTTTTTCCAACCTGTATACTGGGTGAAATTTTAATGCCACCTGAAGGGAGTACTCTTAATACTGTAGATAGAAAATTTTACTCAAAGAAAACATTCCTTTTTTTTTTAAAGAAAGAAAACGGAATCAAAGGTCTTCGAAAATTCGCTTGGCATACTCGGGAATCGAACCGACTAAAATCTGTAAAAATTACAGCCTGTACTTTTATTGCATCCATCGTTAGGGTCAATTATAAGGATAAAATCTCTCTAACAAACTTGATAAATTAAATTAAAGAAAACCATTAAATTTTAATTATTTTAATTATTTACAAAAAATGGTAAACTAACTAATTAGTTGCTCAAAATGGGCTCCATTTTCTTGGGAACACAAATTAATTCTTCTAACGAATTCATATCTAGTAACCTTTAATAACGTGTTGTGGTGAATATTATAAATCGTATTCTGAACTTCCACTCTCAACTCGTTAATTATTAATTACTCTTTGAGTAAAAGTGCTTTAACTTGACCCATTGAATTTACAAGTCCATATTTCATGGTTTCCTTTCATTTAATTTATTAAGTTTGTTAGAGAGATTTTAGCCTTATATTTGACCCTAGCGATCGATGCAATGGAAGTACAGAGTGTAATATAATATAATAATTTTTACAGATTTTAGTCGGTTCGAATCCAGAGTGTGGCAAGCGAATTTTCGAAAATCTTTGAATGCAGTTTTTTTCTTTTCAAATATATAGGGATGTTTTCTTTGAGTAAAATTTTCTATTTACAGTAAGTATTAAGAGTACTTTCCCTTCAGGTGGCATTACAAAATTCCCCCTGTAGGTATATCCTACTTCCTACTAATATTATAAACGCGAAAGTTTGTAAGTATGGATGGATGTTTGTTACTCTTTCACGTAAAAACTACTGAATGGATTTGGATGAAATTCGGCATACAGAAAGTTTATAACCTGGATTAACACGTAGGATACTTTTTATCTCGATATTCCCACGGGAACAGGAACCACGCGGGTGAAACCGCGAGCGGCCGCTAGTTATACATATTTATGTAAACAACTTCATAGTTGTTGTGACTTAGTTAGCACAATGCTTACCTACACTTCGGCCAAATTAGAAAAAAATAATTGTGATCAAGTCATTAACATTTAGTATTATCTAGGGTCACTCGGAATTTTGCGTTTTTTAAAGAATGATACCATTGCTAGTTGTTTTCCCGTGAATCTCTATCAAAAAACCGTAAAATTCCGAGTGATAAGTACTATATATTTGCACATACATATAGATACATTATAAAATCACGACTATTACCCCCGAAGGTTTAGTCAGAGACTAGGCAATGAGGACAGCAAAAGCAGTCCACTACCATAGTCCACTTTTCACCAAAAAGCGACAGCACATGTGCTCAGCGTGACAGGCGGTGAGCCCATCGCCGCTCTATAAGCTTTTGGATATATTTCTATTTCTTTTTCTGTTTTATTGTATTCTGTTTTTTTACGTATTGTCCATTATTTAAAAAATTTGATTTCGTATCATTTCATTTCCATCTTGATTTTTATTTTGAATGCACAGCACACCTAGGACAATCTAGTACTTACTTAGATATTATCAATAACTCGTTCCTGTTTTCTCAGGCTTACAAGCCGAGGACTTACAGCCGCAAATGTGCGAATCTTAGTAGTTCTAATAGGTAGGTAGGGTAGGTACTCCTATAATGACCTGAGTATTATGAGTTTGTAGTTTTATTACTTATTCAATTCAGTTTCACTGTAGCTAGGTTATTTATTATCGAATACTATGCAGGATAATGTTTAAAAATCAGTTACATAATTACCAACTTATATATTGCAAAATGGCTTTCACTTAAAGCTAAGTATTTTTAACTAAGTAAGTATTCAATAGGTACTTATCTAGGTTAGTAATAAAACATTTATTAGTAGTGTAACTAAAACCTGTAACAATAATTCTGAAACTAATATCGAGTACATAGAACTATTTACTTACTTAGGTACCGACCTAGTTCGACTGTTCGAAACAAAACAAACCTTAGAAGACCGGGCGGCGGCGGTAACAATGCATTTAATATTGTCTACCTCAGATATTGAAAGAAAATTTGTAATGTCTAGTTGTTTTAACGTAAGTAGTACATAAAACTGTAAGATACTTAATCCAATTCGTAAGAGTGAAAGTAGGTAAGTAAGTACTTACATGCCCATTTTCCTTTCGACTTGAAGTCCACTTTGTTCAATAAAGGTCCAATGGCATAAATATAAATTGCACTAAACACACTCTTCAAAATAAAGAACAGCGCGAACGCTATCAGACATAAGGACACCTTCTCTAACGGCGTAAACGTAGTCATTTTGCTATATTAAAGAAAGTGTTGTTTTGTTAGAAATTTTAAGGTTATGTGCAGAGAGAGCACCATTCACCGCTTGACACAGTTACCGCGTGCGCACTGCGGACGGAAGAAAGTACGCATGCGCAGCGCGCCAACGATGAACTATCAGCGAATACGTCAGCAGAGAAGCCGAATGAGTGAGGGAGCGGTACCTACTATTTAATTAATGATGACGCGCCGATTAGAACTCGGATCCCGAATTAGAGTGAGACGGCGATAGTGGCGTCCCGCTCGCCGTTGATAAGAGGCCCGGTTCGGTTTGTAGATTAAGCGTATTTATGAAAAACTTAAAATTTATAAGTAAGTTTTTATTCCACTTTTCTATAAAATTATAGGTAAAGCATCATTTTTTTAAACTGTGTAGAATTTGAACATGTTTACGAAATCCACTGCATTTTACTAAAAAGGATCTGAAGTAAGTAAGAAATTATAAAATTAAATAAATTGTAACAACATTTTCAATAGGTACGGTCGGGGTCACTGGCGCTTTACCACTTTGCAGCGATTTTCGTATGAAGCGCACCAACCGCCCGGGTACGTGCCCATACCAAATATACGACGCGGTGTGCAAGGGATTTTGACCTTTAGACTGGTAAAGCGACGGAGTCCGCCATTGTACCTACCTAGCTGACGTATGAAACATGAATGTAGGTATGTTAAGTACAATCAAACAGCTTTGAGGAGTTCTGCAAAAAGTGTCCTACTGTGACCCCATATCACACTAAGAGCATGATAATAATTAAGAACCGTAAAAAATATTTCCACTTAAAAGTAGGTACTTACTATTAATAATTGGCGTAAAAGCAACAAAGGCTTGCGCCTTATATGTATAGAATAATAGAATATCAAGGTAATTCAAACATTATCATATACTACCTGCATTATAGATGTATTAAAATATAGTGAAAGGAGGCTTCGTAGTGCCAGTGAGATCCGTAAACACAAATAAACATGGAAATGAAACTTGACCATCTACAATCTTTAGTTAAAGCTATTGTTTTATTCTTCTTTTATTGTTTATTTTGGTTTATACATTGCCAATTTGTTTACAATTTCTTTTAAGATAGATGTTGAATTTTTGACTGTAAAGTCATTTTAAGGGACTTGTTTCTCGAAAATTTTCGAAAGAATTTAAAAAGTTGTAATGTTGTTGTGTGTTGAAATGTTTTGTTTAATTTAAGAAACCGTAATTTGAAAAATTATAAAAAAAAACACAAGATGGATTTGAACCTGCAAATTACTGATATTCCGGGTCAGGTGCACTACTAACTAACTATGTTATCGTGAATTCGTGACTCTGTTCAGTTCGCGAAAACATATCAGTAAGTAGTTAAGTGCATGCAATGACATTATATATTATATATGCAATGAAATAAGAATTTCTAATAAGTATTTTGATTATAATATTTATTTGCAAATTAAAGTAAAATGGGAAAGTAGAGAGTCCTGTACTATAAGTTGATTAATACGTGACCAAGTGGGTACTTCAGATAGTTAGTAACTCTATCACTTTATAACTACTTACTCCAATTTGAACTCTATTGTATCAGAATAAGAACTTCATTATTTTCAATCTTTATATATTCGTGTCCAAGCAGCTATGTCAGATATTTGCAGAGCAGAGGCCTTACCATGAGCTCTTAATGCGATTTAGTTTCTGAGTCGATCGATCGCTGTCAGAATCTGTCAAATCGTTTTTTTGTTTTATAAAAGAAGGAGGCAAACGAACAGGTGGGTCACCTGATGGAAAGCAATCACCGCCGCCCATGGATACCCGCAAAACCACAGGATTCGCAGATGCGTTGCTGACCTTTAAGAAAGGAATAGGTTTAATGGAGGAATAGGCATGTTGTGAGGGGGAAGGGGCCTCCGGAACAATCACTGGCCGGACGAAACACAACAGCACCAAGTGCCATTATTTCACGCGGATATTCGTGAGAGGGTGGTATTACCCCGGGCGAGCCGGCCCAATGCGTGCTACAACGCAGCGTGGCTCTACCATTTAGACAGTGTCACTCATTTAGCACCACCCAGGGGTCACGTGTAGGGTCTCAAGGGTAAACCTACGGACGCGAGTAACTTTAACCCCCGTAAATAAAGTACTAAGATTTGACAGCGATCGACTCAGTTTAGGTCATAAACTGAATCGCAATAAGCTCATAGGAAGGCCCCAGGTCATCGCAACGCGAGGAGCTCAATGACACTAACATGTTGTAATGTCACCTCAAAGATGACTAAATTAATAATATTTCTAGCTTTAGGTAAAGAAGTCAGGTCAAGAATATCTTATGGAAAAACGCTGCACGCCCGGTCCCACTACTCTAATGATAGCAGGATTACGGTCTACCAGCCCCGTGATTTTGTAGAGGTCCACCATCCTCAAAGCACAACGGAAAAACGCAGCACGCCTGGTTCCACTAGCGCAAAGATAGCAGGATTACGGACTACCAGCCCTGTGATTTTGTAGAGGTCCACCATCCTCAAAGCACAACGGAAAAACGCAGCACGCCTGGTCCCACTAGCGCAGAGATAGCAGGATTACGGTCTACCAGCCCCGTAATTTTATAGAGGACCACCATCCTCAAAGCACAACGGAAAAACGCAGCACGTCTGGTCCCACTAGCGCAGAGATAGTAGGATTACGGTCTACCAGCCCCGTGATTTTGTATAGGTCCACCATCCTCAAAGCACAACGGAAAAACGCAGCACGTCTGGTCCCACTAGCGCAGAAATAGCAGGATTACGGTCTACCAGCCCTGTGATTTTGTAGAGGTCACCATCCTCAAAGCACAACGGAAAAACGCTGCACGCCTGGTCCCACTACCGCAGAGATAGCAGGATTACGGTCTACCAGCCCCGTGATTTTGTAGAGGTCCACCATCCTCAAAGCACAACGGAAAAACGCTGCACGCCTGGTCCCACTAGCGCAGAGATAGCAGGATTACGGTCTACTCTACCTTAAGGGCTAATTTTTTAATCCTTAGATAAAACTTATCCGTGTGACGCGATCAGCTTAAAATGTCACATGTAAAAAAAATAAAAGACGTGTTTTGACCGCTCTATGTCTAGGTCATCACCATAGAAAAAAATGATTTAGTTATTATTCTGAGGTCATCACTTATAGGTCATCGGCGACCCAGAGGCCCAGGTATTTAAATTTGCTCACTTGTTGTATCGGAATGCCCGAAAGTGTAACCTCATTATGCGTCTGTGGTTTTGACAATATATTTCAAAATGGTCGTGTAATACGAATAATCTATATTAATGAAAATCAATTGCCGAAATGTTTGTAGGTAGAACGGCTGCACCTATTTGGCTAATTCTTTTTTTTGTTGTGTTCGTAATTGTTAGGGCAAGGTTTGTGTAAGAGAAAATGTTTGAAAATAGGTCCGGAAAAGTGTAAAATTGGATTTAAAAAGACTCCAATTAAAGTGATTGTGTGAGTGATCTAAAAACAGCAAAGAGGATTTATGTTGGAAGCATAGAATAATAACTAAAGCATAGAAGGAGTGCTATGACATTTGAGTTAGCACTCCGTTTGGTCACCATTCGAATTACATTTTGTATGAGTCGCTTTTGAATTCGGTCTGAGGTTAAAAATATTATGTCAAAAATGGTGACCGGTTTTTTTATTTTCGCTAGACATTTGACGTTTTTGCCACTTATTTTGTCTTTTTTCTTTCAATGTTTATGGCCCATTTTAAATTTAAAAAAATAGGACAACTATATGAGTCTCATTTTTTCTTTATTTATTATTCTATGATACAAATAAAAAAAATATTGACAGATTTGACATTTAGCACACGGGCGGTAGGTACAAAGTTCGTCGGGGACTTCTTGGCGGGAAAGTGGAGCGTCATGTCTGCAGTTTTGTATAATTATCTATAATTTGTGTTTTGTCGAATATAAATGTGAAATAATGGTGGATTTCTGCAGTTTTGTATAATTTTCTATAATTTGTGTTTTGTCGAATATTAATGTGAAATAATGGTGGATTATTTTACTGTTAAGTGTTCGTGAACGTGCATGAGTGTTAGCAAATAAAACAAAACAGTGCAACATCACTTTTCAAATTCTCTCAAGAAGTCCGATTGAGACCTCAATAAAGTCCCACAGCTTTATTGAGTCTCAAGGGGTTTGGGGGAAAATCATTTACCATTAAACGTTCATTATCACTCATTATCATTCACTTAATGTAAAGAAAATAATAATTACTATATTAAAAACTTGACACTGGCTAAATGTGCTGATCGACGGAAGCAAAAAAAAAAAATGTCATCATCATCATTATACATATTATAAAGTAAAGTCGCTGTTTTCCTCTGTATGTGCCACCGCACTATTCTCCTAAACCACGCAATCGATTTATATGCGGTTTTCACTAAAAGATAGAGCGTTAACTGAGGATGGTTTTTGTTTATATTTTGTAGATATATTAAATGGCTGAACTGTGGCGGTCTTTCTAAGTTAGCGTGGACGAAGGCGCGGGCGGACCGCTAGTAATAAATAAATACAGACGAACAAGTTTTATCTTACAATTAAAAAGTCGGATATTAGCCCGTGTACCGTCCCGTCTCCAGCATCCTGGGATATAATTAACTCATAAAACTTATGTAAGTTTAAGAAACTTTAAATAAATAGCTCAAAAATGTACATAGGTACTTACATACATTGAGTAAGGAATAGAAAGGGGCTGAGCTTTGATTTTAATCAAAGGGGCTGAGTAAAAAATATTAGTGGGATGAGTTCATGTGGGATGAATACGGAACAACCCATTATAATCAAGACTATTATCCCCGAAGGGTTAGTCAGAGACTAGGCAATAGCTACTACTATAAACTACCATAGTCCACTTTTCACCCTTTTCACACTTTTCAGCGTGCATGACAGGTCTTGAGCTCGTCTCCGCTCTATGCTGTTGGATGCATGTGCAGTCTTTAGTCCGTTAGTCGCCTTTTACGGCACCGAAGGGTAGAGAGGGGGTGGTAGTATTCTTTTAATGAGATGCTACGCGACACGGCTCATAACGAATCAAAAACGTTCATAACGAAAAATGTGATTAGTTATTATTGGAATATTACTTCCTTGTTTTTAGTTTGAATTAACTTCTTTAAGAAGTAAAGATACTTAGTACCTACGAAACTTGTTAGGTCACGGTGTCAAGTGGTTGGTGTGTTAGCAAATAATATTATGTGAAAATACGTGTAATAAGTACGCCTATTGAATTTTGATCTTTGGACTTGGACGCGAACGTTTGCCATTGTTATTGTCGGTCGCTTCTCGCTACCACAGAACACATAAGATTACGTATTGTCTGTGGTTCCGTTACGTACATAAATAGATTTTTACATACATACTTATAATCACGACTATTATCCCCTAAGGGTTAGTCAGAGACTAGGCAATGAGGACCCCAAAATCAGTCCTCTGCGATAGTCCACATTTCACAAAATAACAACTACACGTGTGCTCAGCGTGACAGGTGGTGAGCCTCATCGCCGCTTTTTACTGTTGGATGTAAGTATGTGAAGTCTTTAGTCCGTTAGTCGTCTTTTACGACACCCAAGGAAAGAGAGGGGTCGGTAGTATTCTTTTAGTTAGCCGCCAACATACCGCTCCAATAGCAAAAAAATCATAGATTTCGCAGTCCCTGCAAGAATCGAAAATGAATACTTACCTACAAATATTTACAAAAAAAATGTATTTTATTTTGAATAACACATTACTTACAAGTTCAATAATAAGAAATTTTATTGAGATATACTCTGCTAACATTACACAACTACATTACTTACAAGTCGAATTATTAACTGATTTTCAAAATTTTTTCGCCTTTCTGTAGCTAAACTAATATCCTAAGATCCTCTTTTTCATATTCTTTATAAGGTCGTTTTTTCCGAAATATTTACAATTTAGTAAACAAACACCCCCTAAAAACCAGATTTTTTACTATTTTCAAAATTCCAAAAAAAGTTACAAGCCGATTTTCAAAATTAAAACGCTCACACGTGTCTCGATAAATTCCTCAACTATTGGTACTAATCCCATCTCGATCCTCTCAAAATCCTTGGAGCTGTGGACAAAAATACGTCTCAGGCGATTTGCATCTATGATAACCATTTTTTATGGTAAAATAGCCAAGTGAAATTTGGTAAAAGTACTTACAGGAAATAAATAGGTACTTATATACATTTCAATTAAAAAGGTTACGTCAAAACAATTTATTTAAAAAAAACTTCAACAATTTAGAAATTGTTATTGTGCATGTATGATGCTCTATTTAGATATCGAAACTATAAAAAGCAATTTGAAGGTTTTAAGACAATTTTAAGACTTGAACCTACGACCTTTTTAATCCGGGCGATAGATTTTTCAACTAAGCTACGTACCTACTACTACACATTGGTTACCACATACTCTTATTTTTATCTCGCATAAATTTGAGCAAGAAAGTCATCGATAAAACACGAGAATTTCGATAATGGCATACCCATTAATTGTAGTCATAGAGCCATTGTACAAATAATTAGTAAACTTTCCAACAATCGTTATAGAAATGGTTGTCGGATCGGACATCGGAAACTAATTATGAGTCAGTTCAATCACCGAAGAAACTTCTCTTGATGGCTGTTATTACAGCTTTTAGTTTACCATAATTTCTCCATAGAAATGTTTATACGAGAAGTAGGTATTTTTTCAAACTATCATTATCACTAAAATATAATACTTATGTATTATTTTATAAACGTGAACGTTAGTGTATAATAGAGCAACTATGCCAATAATTGCAGACGACCTCGTGTGGTTAGCACGTCGGTTCTCACGTCGCGCCATCACTCAGATTCAATTCCCGGTCGGGTAAATTTAGAAAAAAAAAAACAGTTTTCCAAATTGATTTCGGGATGGATGTTTTGTATGTTGGGCAGGCTTTACCAGCCTCAATGCAATCCTTAATGACAACGACTGTCAGATGAGTTGAAGATTTTCTATTTATGATAAAAAAAAATTGGTTGCCTGTAAAGTCGGTATACGGGCGAAAGTTTTACGTGACAACGACTTTGAGTGGTAAAATAATTTTAATGTGAATATTCATTCGTATAGTAGGAAGAAGGATGAAATAATAGTAACAATTTAAAACATTTATTTAAACAAAGAATTATATTTAAAACATAGTTGAGTGGGAGAGAGACGCAAGGCATTCGGCGGGCCTCTCTCTCGTTCGGTGACTCATCGTAACGTTACCGAGCGTTACACTTTTTCATAAGTGACTCCCAGCCGCAACCTAATTTAAGACGTTGTCACGTCAAAACATAACGTTATTAAATTAAAAACAGCCATCAGTAACATTCCCACGTCTCATATAACTTCTGAGATACGACGCGAACAGAAGTGTTTGTTACTGACAGCGATTAATACTGAGCTGCTGAGAAAAACCGCAAACCGAACTTTGCAACTGTAGACTGAGATAACAAGGGAACAGGGGAAGGCGAAATTAAATTAAACATACGAGTATCAAACGGCGACCGCACGTGCGAACTGATTAGTGAATTTTTGAGGAATTATAATTGTCAGCCCATAATTTACATACTAAGACTCTACCTCGTTATAGATGGCAGAAGGACGGGTTACATTTTATTATGAGTACACTATTTGTTACATTATTAGAAATATTAGGTACATACTAGCTGCCCGCCCGTGACTTCGTCCGCGTGAACCACTCGAATCCTGTGACAAATTTCCAAAAAAAATATTTTCTGCTAACCTTGTCCTGACCATTGCTAATAACAAACAGTACAAAAAACTAGCTAAATAGGTGGAAATTGAGTTTTATTTATAGTCAATAGTCAATAGTCAAAATATATTTATTCAATAAACTCAATTAATAAGTACTTTGAAACGTCCAAATATTTTTTTAACCTACCACCCATTCAGGACATCATTTTTTAACTGTGGCAAAGAACGAGCGCAAGAAACCACAGCGCACAGAAGCAACGACATTTACAAAAAAATATATATATAATATGTCGTTACCAGGTCACAAAATACAAAATATGAATTTGAATGTAAATAGTTTAATTAAATATGGTTCTCTATATAAATTAATTATAGGCAATTAGAAATAGCTGTTGGAGTAGGTACTTGGAGCATTTCAGACCCAAGCTGTTTTGTCTTCTGTATAATCCGCCACTTTATAATAAGCTTTTTTATAAAGCTTTTCTTTGATTTTGATTTTAAATTTATCAAGATCTAATTTCTGAATATCATTTGGTACTTTGTTGTATAATCGTACACACAGACCCTTAAAAAATTATTTATTTTATGGAGCTTAGTATAAGGCACTGCTAATTTGTTCTTACTTCTAGTATTTAATTTGTGAATATCACTGTTTTTTGAAAACATTTCAATATTTTTATGAACATACACAAGATTTTCATAAATATATTGTGATGCAACTGTCATTATACTTATATCCTTAAATCTCTCTCTGAGAGAGTCACCAGCCTGTAGGTTATATATTGCTCGAATAGCCCTCTTCTGCAGCACAAAGATAGTTTGAATGTCGGCAGCATTTCCCCACAGTAAAATGGCGTACGACATTACATTAAGAAAGTAACTGAAATAAACTAATCTAGCTGTATCAACGTCAGTTAACTGACGGATCTTCATTACTGCATAAGCCGCAGAGCTAAGTCTATTCGACAATTTAGCTATATGTGGGCCCCACTGAAGCTTGGCATCCAACGTGATGCCTAGAAACACAGTGGTGTCCACAGGATTCACATTTTTATCTTTAATTTGTACACTAGTTATTACCTGCTTAACATTAGGCAATACAAATCTTACACATTTGGTTTTTCCCTCGTTTAATAGCAAGTTATTAACACTAAACCAGTGAACAATCTTTGAGACCGCATTATTCACATCGTCATAATTTGGGTGTCGTCGTTTCACTTTGAATAAAAGTGAAGTATCATCAGCAAACAAAACTATCTCATGACTGTCTTTTACAAAATAAGGTAAGTCATTAATATAAACCAAAAACAAGAATGGACCAAGTATTGAACCCTGCGGAACTCCCATTTTAACCACTGATCCCGGAGATCTTTTACCGTTAATGTCGACCTTTTGAATCCTGTTACTCAAGTATGAGATTAGAAGGCTCAAAGAAGCATTTCTAATTCCATAGTGGTTAAGATTCCTGACCAAAGTTTCATGTAAAACACAATCAAAAGCCTTGGATAAATCACAAAATACCCCTAGGGCATCCTGTGATTCCTCCCAGGTATCAAATATTTGGATTAAAAGCTCAACACCGGCGTCAGTTGTAGAGCGACCCCTAGTAAAACCATATTGTTTACAAAGTAAAAGTTCATTTTTATAAAAATGAATTTGCATTTGGTCTAGCATTGACTTTTCAAAAATTTTACTAAATGTGGGTAGCACAGAAATAGGTCTAAAATTAGAGGGGTCAGAAGTGCTACCTGATTTAAATAATGGAATTATTTTACTATATTTCATGAGGTCAGGAAAAACACCACAGTCAATACATTAATTAAATATGCAAGCTAAAGCTGAGCTTGAGCTGGAGCTATTGTCATAATTACAAATTTAGCGACGTCCACGGAATTACCCCACAGATCAGCAGTTTTCTTTTTATTGAGAGTGTTAAATGTTTTTATTATATCTATAACACAATTTTTTTGAAAACTGAAATTACTTTCACAATCTTTAACATTCTCCTTCAAAACAGATTCAGCTACAGTGGGGGAGGAAATCAAGGCTTTTGTAGTTGAAACTGGAATGTCAGTAAAAAACCTCTCAAATGCTGCAGCAATATCAGCATCAGAAGTCAAGGTTTTAGTATCACAATTTAAATTGTACTCATTATTACGACTTTTGACTTTTCCTGTTTCACTATTTATAATATTCCATGTCATTTTTATTTTGTCATTACTATTCTTAATCTTAGAACTCAAATAGTTTGCCTTGGCTAATCGACATACTCTTTTGAATAACTTTGAATAATTTTTAACATATAATTTGAAGTCATCGCTGGTGTTATAGTTGCGTTCACCATAAAGTTCATAAAGGCATTTCCTACTTCTGTGAATACCAATTGTAGCCCATTCATTAAAAGTTACAGTACCACTAACTGAAATCTTTTTTGGAATAAAAGTTTTATTAAATTCTGAACAATAAATGTTAAAAAAATTATTATAAAAGACATTAGGGTTGTCATTGTATTCTAAATAATTTAATTTTGTATCTAGATTGCTTTTAAAGCGTTCCAGCCGACCTGCAGTTTTTGGTACAACAGTGATATTCTTTTTCGTCACTTGTTTACGCTGGTGTAGAAAGCTGAAATTTGCTTAGCCAGTGGTTTTACATTTGTATATATGTTATTAATACAGGTGGCCGAAGTGGCAGTTATTCTTGTCGGCTCCAAAAATAAATGATTTAAGTTGTATGATAGAAATAGGTTTTTAATTTTAGTTGACATTGTGGAATTTTCTAACAAATTAATATATAAATCCCCGCAAACAATTATTGTTTTACCTACATTACGGACTTTATGTAATTCCTCATCCATAACTTTTTCGAAAAAATCATATGATGCTGAAGGAGGTCTGTACACACTTAATGCAACAAACTGCTCCAACTCCACACAAGCTATTTCTATTGTTCGTTCAACCGAGAGGCTCACTATGTCTTTGCGTTCCTTTAATTTAAACTTTTTACTAACAATAATTAAGGAGCCACCATGTATTGCATTTCCTCGACTGAACGAACTTCCTACCAAATGATTCTTAAAATTGAACATGAACTGATGGTCTTTAAGCCAGTGTTCTGTTATGCAAAGAATATCAATTTTATTACAGTTCATGAACAATCCAATCTCCAAATCTTTGCCCATCATTCCTTGGATGTTCTGGTGGACAATGTTTAAAGATTGTACATTTTTTAAATTTAATGATTGACATGGGTTTTTGTAAAGCTATTTTTACATTCATTTAATTTCATTTTATTAGCAAACATTTCGCAAGAGTTTTCCTCTTTTGTCATATAATTTAATTTAAATAATTAATTGGAATGTCAGTAGAAACACTTCTGACGTCTATGTCAAATATACATTGCTCAATAGAAGCAACTTGTATAACCAAGTTTTTGGCTGACGTTTGAATACAATAGGATAGCGATAAAGCTATTTGTCGCTTAAATTATTGGCAGATAATAACTATCTCTTCTCAAATAAAAATTACTAACATAATTGTTAGTGTCAATTAAATGCAATAGGTCATTTTTGCAAAATAAATGTAATGTCAGGTTAAGCTTATGTCTAATAGAATTTTCCTCCTGTGGCAAACTACTACAATAGGGTAATGTAAACAATATAATTTTCTTTACAATTAACTTATTCAAACATTCTAAACATTTTATAAGGCTTGTTTTGTTCAGATTACCTCTATTACCAACAAATAATAAGGTGCTATTGGGGTTATATTTATGTTCTACAGCTTTTTTCAAAATATGTTGATAAGAAGCACCTGGTATACAATAATTGATAACTGAATGTCCTAAGTCAAATAACAACCGACCCATGTTTTTACCAAATTCATCACTAAATATTACCAAGTCACTATTACAATCTGTCTTACATGGAATCTGGTTGGTTGGTATAAGTTGTGGTACTTTTTTAATTGTGCACTGAGTAAGGGAACTTTTTGAAGAAACATCAATCAATTCGACAGAGGAAGAATCACATGGGATTGATGAACGGCTTGGTAACTGTTTACATTTACAAATACTTGTGAGTGAATCAATCCCTTAATTGTTACCATTACACAGGACTACCAGTTCATCAATGGCCAACATGTGTTCTTTTATTTGACCTTGTGAAAGATCATATTGCTTAGTAATAGATATAAGCGAGTCCTCTAGGTGTGCAATTTTAGTTTGTAGAATTTGTGTATCATTTTTATATTTTAAATTTTTATTGTGTAGTTGTGACGAGTATATATATAATTTGTCAATTAAGTACAATCTTTCTCTATTTAATTTTACATTTTGAATAAAAAAATTGTGCTTCTTAACTAATTTTTGCGTTTTCTTATTGTACTTATTTATCTTAATATATTTTTTAGTTTATTTTTGCTACAGCCAGCAATCTTCACTGAGTGGTTGCTATTTTTATTTTCCTCACATGTAAGATCTATAGTGACAGTGGGCTGACTGCTAGCTGTCGCAGAAACCATGGAGGGGGCACAGACTACCAACTCATCGAACAAGCTTTGATTTAATGAGGCAGTCATATTAAGTTTAGATGTTTCCAATAAAGTAATTTTATTATTGGCCTCATGCAATAATGTTAATATATGTTAACAGATTACTACTCTGTCAAGAAAGTACTAGGAAAAAATCAATAATACACAAATCAGTCGTTAGTTATTCATCCAAATTTATTTTATCGCCTTCAATGTATGCTCCTTCAAAAACGATACACTTACGCGAACGAATAATCTAATAATCAAAACATTTTTTAAACGCTTTTTCCGGAATCCAGTTCAGTTCTCGCCGCGAATTCTCCTTTATGTCTTCTACCGAATGAAAACGGGTGCCACGAAGTGGTAATTTGAGTTTAGGAAAAAGAAAGAAGTCGGCTGGAGCCAGTCTGATATGGTGAATAAGGTGGTTGTTGTCCTGCCCTATGACCGTAGACTAAACTTTATCATCAGTCTACCAACGGCCCACTACTGGGCCTGTTGACATTGTGTTACCTCTGGGGAGATTACCCACCACCTGGCCCAATGCGGGTTATAGTCACTATACTTCAGTCTTTAATTTTAAGTATCTTTTTGTTATCGTGTTACATTTAACTTTGTCTTTATTCTTACACGTTTCGTTACCTATGCCTCCTGTGCCTTTTCGATGTGCTTTGTTTTGTTCGAAAAACCAACTTTACCAATTTTATCGTCTTAAATAAAAGATTTTATATCAAACAAATCACATACGATAAAGGGGATTTTACTTTCCAATTATGCACACTAAACGCTGAACTATTTATTATTGAACCAGAGTGTGCTGTAATTCAATCATATAATTATTTTATTAAGATTAAAACCGTAACTCTCAGCAACCGGTGGTAAAGCACTTGGCTTGATATCCAGAGGACCCTGGTTCACTTTTCAGTTCAAGCAAAGTGTGTTTCAGATTTTTTGCTTTTCATGCGTCCAGGGGTTTAAAAACTAAGCTTACAAGTCTCCAAGTTTGAAAGTGTATGTTCTGGATTCTAAATTCAGATGTGACGAAGCGTATGTTATTAGAATAACCAGTATGAATCTGTTGGTACCGCAAGTATGTATGCTCCAGTAACTGTAATAGGCACTCGCGCTGCGTCGCGGAAACTTAGCATAGTTTCAACTCCGCACAGACAGAATTCTCCGGTTTGTGGCAAAGCAAACACGGGAACAGATTAATCATTAGATTTATGTGAGCACTTCAAAGAAACTTTGTCTTATTATTAACGACATTTCGTGATATGAGCTATACGAATAAATGATATGAGATATTTGAGATTTATGTACAAAATTAGGGCGAGACTTGCAACGTCATTTGCTTTTTTCGAAATGGCGGCTATGCGACAAGCCACTTTCTTATTATTTATTATAGAAGACATGACTAATTCATATTCATTGACTTGTAATAGTTACAGAACATAGTGATCGTTCTAATTTAACAGTATTAAGTACTAGATTTGCAAGCATTCACAAACTACAAACAAATTGAGCTGAAAATATAACATTCATACAAAAGCTACAAAATTACTAAACTACAATCAAATTGTATGAGATTGCAACAGGTATTTTTCCTTGGTAATATAGCAAATATTATCCAGCATAAAGTATACGATAAACAGAAATAAATTAGTAACAAAAATTATAATAAGCCCTCCAAGATGGAATCCAATCTCACTGTTTCATATTGAGCAAAGACAGAGGGGATTATTTATCTACATTACCAATTTCAGTCTACGCAAAATGTTACAAGAAAATACAAAGTAAAGCTACGCAGAATTTCAACAATTTTGCGGGGCATTTAGTGTGACATGGAACTGCGAGCTCATTGAAATTCATGGGCTGGAATGGTTGTTCCCCAAGGTTCTCGGCTGGAATACTGACCTACACCCTGGGGATGTATTAAGGAAAACTTACACCTGATATTTTAGATTGATAGAGATGGTTTAACAAGGGCAAACGATGAAACTTTTCGGATAAGAAAATGTTATGTAAATTCTTAATTTCTCGCTAGGGATATAATTTTTCATACTGAAAAACGTTTTTCTAATTTTATTTGACGGTCGCGTTGCTCTAGTGGCAATCATGCCTGCAAACCCCTACGGCTGCGGGTTCCGATTTCGCAATATGAATTCAGTTTGTTTTCTTGCAAGTACTATAGGTATAAGAAATATCTATTATGTAAATTGTAGATTTTTGTTATTTATCGTCGTTTTCTTGGTCTGTTTATGCAGGGTTTGTAGATAACGTTTTGTTTTGTTTGAGAATAGTTAATTGTTACATTATTTGTATTCATATAGAATTTGTTAATTTAAAGACAAAGTTTTTTCCAATAAATTTTGATTCGGCGACTACCAACATCTAATTTAATGTGACCATGATAAGGGTTCGTAACGTCATGCTAAAACAATATGTAAAACTAGCGGCCTTTCTGCCTTCGTCCGCTTCTCATGATTCCGATGTATATTTTAAAGAAGCAAACTTATTAATCGACCCACTCAATAGACTGTCAGTATACACCTGATATTTATATTTACATATACACGTAGATTTAAAGATTAACTTCGATCCAAGATAGATTCGTAATATTCATAAAATCTTTAATAATTTTAAGTCTGGTAGAATTTTGGATCCAATCAAAAATACTTCACGGATATAATAATATAGAATATACCAATTGGGTTATAAATTCCTAGTAAAACCTTAAAAGTCAGATAGGTAAGTCTGGAGCGTGCAAGCGGAGCCAAGTTTACGAGCTCAGCTTAATACTTACCAAATATCTCACGGGACCAGATATTGGAGTTTGAATCTCATTTTGACGTGGGCCCGGCTTGGAATGAATCCACTTTTAAAACTATTTTCATTAGCCCTAACTGGATTTGAAGCGGAACCTAATTCTTTATACATAAATTAGCACTTCCAGAATTATTTGAGCTTAAGTATTTTACCTTCACTGTTGGATCTATATGTGAAGTTGAATCTTCGATTTTATTCAACAACGGACAACCTTCATTGTACCTGTTTAGGACAAAGATACATTTCGCTCGGAACCATTAACTACCAACTGACTACAAAGGTTCGAAAGTCAGTATACAATTTTAATTATAATTAGGTACATACGAGATATTGAACCGTATTGTACCTAATGGTGAAGTGGCTAGTAAGTAGGTACTAAAGAGAGCAGAAAGCTCATTTATATTTTTTCCTTACTGTGAATAAAATATTATTCGTCTTGGTACTTGACCTGTCGTCTAAACTTTAAGAGCTATATAGAACACTGAAGGTATTTTAACACCTTCAGGTCAATTGTTATTCTAAGCACAAGGCAACTCTTATCCTTCCAAGCACCAAGAGTAAATTTGAGATAATAGGACTTTATCTTTCCTGTTTAAATTGCAATGCCCCACATGGTCCTTATTAAGTACTTTTAATAATAATGTAAAATAACACCTTTTGTAAACAGTATGGTTGTAAATTTGTTAAGTTTGAATAGTATTCTATTAGTAAGAAAAACAATATTGTTTGAGATAACAAACTATATTAATTTAAATACCAACTTACAAAGTGGGCTGTAAAACAAAATCAGTTTATTAAGCGTTTATATGGACGAGGTCATTAATAATACACACTTCTAAAGTTATTTTTCGCAAATTTAAGTATCAACGATTTCATAACCAATACTTAACAAACTTATCTATATAATTTTTTAGTCGTAAGAACGTTATGGGCATATAACAGTGTCGGATGTGTCAATGACTTCATATAATTACCTTTCTTACAACTTATAAACGGACGATAATCTTTTGTACGTCGTAATGGTAATCATTAAATAATAGTAGATAAAGGGTCCCCAGTACAACCTGTAGGTATGTCTTCAGGGAACATAAATATAACAATACGACCGGTATTTAACTAATGTCCACGTACAGGTTTTAAAATAAACTTGTATATAACGTGCATAACTGAAGTCCTTCAATCATCTGGTTTAACTTTTTCACAAGCTGGAAGAGAGGAATATCAGGATGGTTCTGTAGTAAAAAAAATATTTGAAAATACTGAAACTGCAGATATTCTTTTAATTAAAATGCCGGAAATTACGAAGAGTCTTAGTAACTGTAGTTACTTTCAGAAAGTGAATGTATTACTGAGAAAGACATACAGAATATAGATGATGACTTTAGAAATAATTATAGAAAGTGGGCTATCGATTAGATAGATAGATAGATAGATGAACACTTTATTGCACATACACAAGGAACACACACATTACATAATCTTAGAGCTAGTATGGGCAAAGGCGCTAAAAGCGATCTCTTCCAGACAACCTTTGGTTTATGGAACCTGGGAAAGAGGATAGAGGAAGTGCGCAAGTACTAATTAATAAATTAATAAACAAATTAACATAAGATATAAATTAATTAATAAACATACATTTTTATATAATTACTTACACATACTTATACGTAATATAAAATAATATGTATTTACATATTCAAATAAAATAAAAAATAAATAAGAAAAAAGATTACTAAAACCTATAACATGTTACGAGCAGATGACTTAGCTAAAAGGTGTTTAAGCAGTCTAGATTTAAACAAGGACAGGGACTTGGAGTGACGGATTTTAGGTGGTAAGTCGTTCCAAAGGAATGTAGCCTGGACAGTAAAAGAATCCTTATAGTATACTGACCGTGTAAAGGGAGCCTTTAGCACGTTATCCGATTTGGACCGAAGACCACAATTGTGATAATATTCCACATGACGCGTTAAGAAAAATAAATATAATACTAAACGAAAGAATACGCTGCCTAAGTCTTTTAGACCCAAGAAGTCTTTTAAAAAGTGGAAGAGATGTTTCAATAATCGTTGTCGATAATGGTCATATATTATTGGCATGATATTGGCATAACGAGGTCATTTAATTTATTTATTTTTATTTTGTTCCACTTATTTATTAAGAATTAGGTAAGTACTTACTCTAAATTGATATAAATAAAAAAATCGGTACAGTTTTATAATTTGTTTATTTTTGTATTTCATGAAACATAATTAAACCACATCTTCCAACTTTAAGTATGTTTTTATTTTCTTCATATCTGTCTTCGATATAAACTTATCAATATCCATATGGCATTTGAATAATTTTGTTGTATTTATGAGGATTGCCTACAAAAGAAAAATTATTAGGTACATACAAAATAAACATAATGGAACAATAAATGGGTACATAATCATTATATTTGTTTGTATTTACTATTTTACTTTGTACCTAATGAACCCTAATAGTACAGGAATGGCGACGAAACACTTTTGCAGAAGACAATTTATACGTCGGGAAGTTATATTGTAGTTCCATAACATAGTTACCGCAAAAAATATGATTAAGCATTAAATAATACTTAAGCATTTATGAAGCGCATGAAAAATTACTTTAAAACTTACCTTACATTAATCGGTAATCTTTTTTCCACAATAGAAATGGTTGTAGCTGGCAAATAACAGAGTTGTTTTATTATTTTAATGTAAGTATATTAATAAGATGGCCGTCGCCTTCGATGGTGTTTTAATCACGACGAAGTAAAGTAAAATTATGCGAAACCAAAATTGTTATTTAATATGATAGTTTTTACGTTACTATGACGTTTACACGACGGTAACACGTCGGTAACATGTTGATAAATGAACAATTACTCGTCATGAAGTCGAGTACACATTGCAGCAGCTAACGTTACTCAACTATTAGTTAAATCGACAACATCTGTACGACGACTAAGCGACCAAAAAGGCATTTATATGACTGTTATTCGATTTTCTTATGACATTAAGTTGAATAATATGGGCCTAAATGCCGTTGAGTAAACGTAATGACGAATACATTTTAAATCATTAAGTTATAATCAAAACGTTTATTCAACCACACAAATGATTGTTGGGATAATAAAGTTAAAAGTTACTTTTCAATAACTTTCTTGAGGAAGGTCATCGTTTCCTTTGGACTCCTTTGAGAGAAACTATGAGCTCATAAATTTCACAAGAAGCTTGGAAGAGTCGATGTATCTATGTCAATGTTTCCCACTACTACATAAAGGTACATTTGTAGCAATACTATAGTTGGTAGTCGCTAGTACCTAAATAAGTAAGTTGTAGGTTTAGTCTGTTTTGTTACTTCACATTTTTATCTTTAAAAATAGTAATTGTAGTAAAAAACGCTTTTGATTACCTTTAGTTAAACATCATCATAGTTAGTAGTAATTTATTGAAAGTGTTAAGTCCAACTAAAACTTTATGAAGTTGCAATTTGTATGTTTATGATCTTTCTAACGAGTAAATATAAATAATCATTATTACGAGTACTTTTGTTACTATACTGTTATGGTTTACAGTAGTCATATAACAGTATTATCAGTAGTATAAGCAGCAGCTACTATTGCCAAAAGATAATCGTTTGTGACAGTAAAGTTCCGAAATAATTAAACTGAACCTTCAATAGCAAAAATTTCCTCTCTTTCTCTCTAGTCAATCTGTCCGACTGCTGGACAAAGGCCTCCTCCAAGTTTCATCCATCTCTATTCTGGGTCAGCTCATGACAGAAGGCATGGTAGTAAGGAACATAAAAGGAATTCCTCCTCCAAGTTTCATCCATCTCTATTCTGGGTCAGCTCATGACAGTCGGCATGGTAATAAGGAACATAAAAAAACAATTTAACTCTTCTTCATTATCATCATAGTCGGGAGAGAATGTAAACGTAGAAATAATCTTCTTTCTACTACTACTACTATGTATTTATTTTAAAATAGAAATTCACATTTACAAGCCTACTTACCAGAACATAATCGTTTGAACTAATTCACTGCACCTTTAAAGTCTTCGAATCCAACATTCCGAATCAATTTCTGAACGGTATCTGTGAACTGAAACGGGGGTGCAAATCAAAATCAAACAGCAAGTCACGTACAGTTCAAATGGAAAAAGTGTTTGGTGGAATTCAAACAGCTACGAGTACTCCTGTTGCGGACTTGCAGACATTGCGCGCCAGGATTTCCGTTGGCAAGTGAGTGATTTGTCAAAGGAGGTAACGTTGTACGTGATGCCTTGAGGCTAGGAGAGATGGCTGCCAAATGACATAGCGCGATCGGTTTGAGAGGGAATTTTGTGTAACATTTTTTTTATTAGAGGAAAATAAAAAGGACATCTAATATGAAAGGGGGAAATTTGAAACACACATTCGATGAGCTGCTACTTTGGGGCATGTTGCTTCAATATCGCTTCATTTGAGGTTTGTTTTATTGATGATTCCTATTCAGATTTTATGCCTTGAGTAAGTCATCATTTAACTTTGTTCGCCATAAATGGTTTTGTTTGCATTGTTGTATGATATCACTAATGACCTATACCTACCAATAATACCTCTCTAAGTGATGCAAATTTAGAATACTCAGTACTTTTAAGATCTATTTATAGGATGGTTTGTGGTGGAAAATGTAGAAACTTCTACCTATACAATGTGATAGGGGTGGTACTTCTAACTCGTTAAGGCTAAGTACTACATCTAAATTCATCGACAAAAAAATAATATGGGGGGTCCTACCCCCTCCCCCTAATGACCATTTTTACTTTATGCGGTATCAAAGGTTTCATACGTCGGAGAAACATGAAAAAAATGGCAAACGGTAGCTAATGACACTGGCTAACTAATAAATTACTTTGTTTCATATGTTTGAGATTATAATGGTGAGAAAAAAAATCATTACTTAATTATTTTGTGATTTAAAATTACTTTTTTTTAATTCCATATTATTTTTTTGTCGATGAATTTAGATGTAGTACTTAGCCTTAAAAAGTTAGAAGTAATGAAAGGCGGCGCCCTCTATACCCTTATCACATTGTATAGAGGGCGCCGCCCTTTCCAATAACATGACGCTCTTTCTAAAGGGTTGTTGTACATTTGCCACAAAGTTAGTTCGCCACAGAAAAAAGTATGTGTACATTCGCCACAGTTCTATTTTTATAAAGTTAATTCGCCACACTTCTATTTTCGACTCAGACAGCAGAAAAATCAAACAATAAGTGAAGTAAAAACGTTATTTATTATTTTTTAAATAGTTAGATAACAAAATAATAGTAAGTAATTATAAAAAATACTTACACCATGCTCACCAGAGCTTGGGGCATTCCTCGAAGCGCACCCATTTTGAAGCGCACCTAAACTATTCCTCCAAGCGCACCCGTTGGCTGCGCTTCAGAATAGGTAATTAAAATATTATATTTTTATTTCCCGAAGCGCACCTACCGTAAAAAATAGAGAGGACCTTATAAGATTCGTAATATTGATGTCGCTAGAAACTAGGACTAGGTGCTTAAGCAACTTACTACGTCAATAATAAATTGAATCATGACAGTCATATTGATCTAAAAGTACCAGGGAGACATAAATGAAAAGAGGTAGATAGACGCCTTAGCGATCTTACTTACCCTTAACTATCAGGAAAAAAGAAATAAACGACTAAGACTAGGTGCTGCAACTTACTATGTCAATAGTAAATTGAATCATGACAGTTACTTTGAACTAAAAGTACGGTAGTACTATTACTTATTATGTACTAAAAGTAAGTAAAATAACTACCTTTCATTTCGAGCGCTCAAAACGAAATTTCCTTGCTACCGGTACTTTATGCAAAAATGATGTACACACGGCGTCAGATCAACCTACCCTAAACTGTCAAATTTCTCCAATGAATATTGATCCTTAGAACCAAACGATAAAGTTCAAAATTGATTGTAGAAATTTCACAGTTTTAGGTAGGTTGATCTGACGCCGTGTGTACATACTAGGAAGACTTGTGGCGAATGTACAATAACGATTACCTACCTGTGGCGAATTAACTTTCAATGTATGGAGTTACAAAAACGTGGCAAACTAACTTTGTGGCGAATGTACAACAACCCTTTCTAAAGCATAAGAAGCTTTTTATAGAAAAGGAAAGCCGTTGTTAAGTTTCTAGTCAATTCTATAAAAAAGAAAGAAGGTTGATTATTGTCTTATGTCAAATACTTAGTATTCTTTACCACTTAATAACTATTTATTTACGACTAAAGTTTCTTACGATAAGTTAGTATATCAGCTCTTAGTAATTGTTCATCACCACGATATTTAAACTGTGCTAGTTCATTTAAGTGTCAAAGTAGTTATCGATACTATCGTAACATTACAAAATGGTAACTTTATCGATAGCGCTATCGACAGTATGGATTATGTCAATATTTTAACCGCCTCTGTGGTTTAGTAGCTAAACCACTGGTTTAAGACCCAGAGGTCCCGGGTTCCATTCCCAGCGGGGGGTACATATTTGTGTGCTCGGTTTGATTGGTGGTAGGTCCACCTGGCTAGCTACCACCATCTTATCTAAGTCTGTCGACATAACAACGATGTTTATAGCCATTGTTGTGTTCCGACAGTTTGAGATGAGACAGCCAGTTCCTCAGTGGTTGAGGATTCCGGGTGAAGCGCGCTACTACCTTCGGCCTTATCGTCACTCACCACCAGATGAGATGAAGGCCAAACGCTTACCCGTTGAAAAATAATAATAAAAAATATCAATACTAAAGTTTTAAAAATTCAAACGTAAAACATTACTAGCCATAGTACTATTATTATTCAAATCGTAGTAGGTACTTATGTAGGTATAGCATCAAAATCATTGACAGAATACTCATTGCTGTTAGATGTATGTGCACTTTAGTCAGTTAGTCGCCTTTTACGACACCCAATAGAAGAGAGAGGGTGGTAGTGTTCTTTCACCGCTACTGGGGTTACCATTTAGGAATTTGAAAAGTCCTGACAAAAAGCCTGACATATCGATAAAAGTCCGGACTTTTTAGTCACAAAATGGAAACATTACTCACTCTTTATATTTTGATTTTAGATAGATGAGAAGTTAATAAAGATTGTACACTTATTTGATTTATCTTATTATGTAGTTTTGTTACTCATATTCCAAAAATCCGGACAAATTAAAGAGCCGGACAAAGTCCAGACTATAGTCTAAAAGTCCGGACATGTCCGGACTAATCCGGACGGATGCTACGCGACATGGTTATTTACTTATAATTAATTATTTACTTACTTACAACCAATAATATACGCGAATCTATGATATTTACTTACTTACAACCAATAATATGTTTTGCCATTACAAGTAAAATTTAACCTCTTCATCGGCATACGAGACGTCCTTGGCTTGATCCTGACACTTTGGACTTTTAGCACAAAACAAGTTACACAGAATTCACATTGCTCGGAACAAGCTTAGGTACACACGCCAGCTGCAGGTCAGCAGGTCAACTTACCCAAAAGTGCTACTATTCTTTGAATGAATATCTACATTCGTAATCAGCCAAATAGTTAAATTAATTTAAAATAATGTTATAAAGAGGAAACATTTGATTGTTTATTTGTATTGAATTGGCTCCTAAACTACTAGACAGATTTTAAAAATTCTTTCACCGTTGGGAAGCTTCACTATCTCCGGGCGACATAGGTTATATAATATTTTCAAAAAAATAGGGATCCTTAGTAAAACTCAAATAAATTCCTTAAATCGCGTGCGGTAAGAAAACTATAGATGACAATAAAATAATGTACTATTGCTTTGCAGAACACACTATTATCTACAAAAAGTGTCCCGACCGCATATGTCTAACTATTTTAGTTACGTCACAATAAGTGTTCTTGGGAGGGGAGTTATTTTGTAAATTCGTCACGGGATACGAGGTCCACGCGAACGATGTCGCCGGCGGTCTGCTAGTTATATATATATTTTTGGGAAATTCATAAGTGTACCTAATGTCATGTCATGTCGACTATGTGCTCCAATGGTATTTGTATGATAATGTTCTGTCTCATTTTTATATAAAATTAAATAATTAAGTTTTTATGCTGTCCTCGAATTTGCGATACCCAAATGGTAAATAAGTTCTAAGCACTTCTTTTTTAATGTCACCGTCATGTACACATAACTTTTGATTGATTTGATTGATTGACTGTCAAATTAAAAGCATAAATTTGACATTTTGTCCATGCTGGCATCTGTACCTACTCGACCATTATTAGTGTAGTACCTTTATATTTTATTTTATGAACGTTTTTCGCTATGATTTACGAACAACTTCGTAGGAAGGTACCAAACTAAACCAATCGTAAAATAACAAAATCAATGAATTAGACAATATAAAGTAGTTATACCATTCGCACAATACTTTAGAATACGATTATCATTTTTTTTTCTTATTTTGTAATTAAAATAAAATAATCTTTTTCACACTTACACCATTTATCTCTCTAGCCCAAGTTAATCTTTTTTTGAAACTTGTTTTTATTGGTGAGATAACGGATAAACATCCTTATTATACATAGAAAACACCCAGACCCGAAATTAAATTTAGAAAAACAGTTATTTCAAAATTTACCTGACCGGGAATCGCACCCGGGACCTCAGAGATGGCGTCGCCAGAACAGGCGTGATTTAACCACTCGACTACGGCGGTCGTTAAATTATATTTATAGCAAAGACACTAGTTAGTAAAATAACTAGTTTGAATAGGCGTTTGTGCTCTTCATCGTCAGCCGAAGGACGTCCACTGTTGGTCAAAGGCCTGTCAGCCAGAAAACTTTTCTTTATTATAATAATGTAAATTTTGCGAATGTGTATTTTCTTTGACCAAAACCACCTGGACCTTCGAACATAATAAACAAACCTGAAACAACGATTTAACATGCTTTGAGGGACGGAGAAGCGCTGGATATTATAATTTGGTCACCCATCTGGCTTAACGTGCTATAGGTGCTCCATTTGCAAGACTAGAGGGCCTTTACTAGGGCCAAATTCGATAAAGAATGTTTGTAAACAAATAATTGAGAATTCTTTGTTCAAATATACCTATGTAGTGTTATACGGACTTTTACTATTTTTTGAAAGAAAGACTCCATTGCTAGTGATATTTTTTGATGATAGTTCTGATTTCCTCTGATTCTGATGATTTCTTTCAAGAAAAAGTAAAAATCCGAGTGACACTACAAGATATTTCAATAATTTGTTTACAAAAATTCTTTATCAGAGTACAAATAACACACCCTTTAGTTTTTATTCGTTTTACTAAAATTAAGGGTGAGTTCCACCCATGAAACTGAACAACTTCCAAGAAACGAGACCTATGTGCAAAAATGACAAAAATAATTCGACCTCCCATACAAAACTCTCCGATCAGCTAACGACAATTATTATTCTTCAGTTTCATGGGTGGAACTCACCCTAAATTTCATTAAAAAGAAAAAAATTAAGGGTGTATATTATTATACTTACTCTAATCTCAGTATAGACAAATGGCACGAACTCTAGTAAAATTAATGCATGGATTCTTCGATAAACTTTTATCAAAGCATGACTTATTTTTCAAGAATACATCATTTATATTGGAATTTTGAATGACCGACAGCATTCTGTATATATTTAATCTTAATTCAATATGTTCTGTTCCTTTTTTATCTACAATTTTTATGAAAAACGCTAACGTTGCCGCTATCGATAGCGTCTTGATGCCGTTAACCTGTTTTAAATTTAGTGGGTTCCGATGTCTAAGTAGGTAGTTTTTACCCACAATACCAGTAAAGAAGACCAACTAACAATGAAATTTCACTGCTAATTAAAGAGATTTTCACCTTGTGATTCAATTAATAGGATGGGATAAGAAAAACAAATTAACTAAAATAGAGCAACTTTAATTAAGTTTAATCCGAATTACCATCTTTCAGTTGCTAACGAACGGCAGCCTACGGCTGTGGTCTGTGTGCAAGCGGTTCTTAATTTTCTTAACTTATAAATTAAACACCTTTTGCAGAACATAATTATTAAGTTTTCCATATGAGAAGGCTAGGACCAAAACCATAACATATCCACTTAGACAGTAAGGCAGAAATTAAAAAAAACTTAATAAATTATGAACACATTACTTAGGAGCATTTTTAAGTATGCCGTAATAACTTGAGGTAAATTGGTCATTAAAAACCGTTTTTGCTATTTTGATAACTTGCGCCGCTGTCGATTAATCTGACGATATATTTTGGAAAAGTGCGGTTTTGTGAAGACAAATTGGGATTTGTGCTACTTTGTTTTATTATTATTAATCTTAATTAATGGCTTCGCGTTAAGCAAGCAAATTTAAAAATTATATTTAGTTTTGTACGGTAGATTGAGTTAAAATAGAGTGTCACAACACGTGTTGCTGCTAAAAGGACACGGGAGAAACTTCTCTTTGTAACAGATGTATGGATATTAAGTGTAAGAAAGTGAGAACCTGTCAACGTCAAATGTCAAAAAAAATTTGCCCATGTACATGGCAAGAGTTTAAAGCAAAAAGCTGCAGGTCGTTCAGCAGAACTTGTTATATTTTCAGGTTCAAAAACTACAGGATATGTTTGGTGCAAAATGTGCAAAATGTTTCATAGTAAAATATTTGTAGGATAAGGTGTGGTTTTGAATCAACTTCAAAAATAGATTCAGGTTTTGACCAAAACTTTGATATTTAAACATCGTTTTACTATGGAAAACGTGCTGTTTTGAATTAACTGACTTTCCTAAGGTGTAGGTACATTTTAGAGTGTAAAGTAAAAAAAAAAAAAATGTCAAAAGTAGATATGTTGCGGTTTTGATCCTAGCCTCCTCATATTATATTTACCCTTTTGCTAAATTATTATTCGCTGATGTTATTAAATGAATTCTTTTATATTTAGCTTAATTATTCATAACTGAGATTACTTTGGATTACGAAGTAAGTAGGTATACGGTAATGTGATTCTAAGACCAATCTAGAGGTCCCGAAGTTGATGCGGGTTGGTGATCAGTGATCGCTACTGATCACCAACCCGCATTTGAAAAGGCAGGTGAATAAGCCAATTCTTAACAATAACTTGATTTTAAAAATAGAGGCCTTTACCCACCAATGCAACAATATAATAAAGGCTATTACTACTATTTAATATAAATACGATTGCAATTACTTACTATTATTTAATAAACATTGAGAATAAAGTGTGAAACAAGTTTGACATACCTACCTATAATTTTTAAGTTGTATTGAATTAATTATTTTATTCTATTCTCAACACACAAAAAAATACATTTTCAATATCACCGCTCCAAGTCAGGCTCCGCTATCAGTATTAATTATCGTTTGCTCCTGTCTAAAAAGACTTGACACTTTAAAGTTTAACGTTCACTAACAGTGTTATTAGCTGATGGAATATGCAATAAGTTCCACTGCAAGATAATTTATTCTGCTATCGATATTATTCGGTTGCAAAACAAAAGAAAGAAGATTTTTACCCTATAGATTAAACAGAGAGTGAGCAGATCGAATAGGTGTGTGAAGGGATTTAATTTAGAACCTTGATAAACTTACATGAGGGTTCAAGTTAAACCTAGTATACAGCTGATGTTTTCCCTGTCTGCTTTTGTAAACAAAATTGATTCAACATCTTTAGTTCACCTTTGTCATAAAAAGAGTGCGAAAAGAACTATGTCGTCGATTTCTACTTAAACTCAATAAAAATTTACACGGAAGAGTAGTCGTAAATCCTTATCAACCAGATTTTATGCACATAAAACTACGCTCGTTTTTGTTTACTATTTATTTTAAGTGACATCAAATTGTTTCTCTACGCAGTATCCTTAAATACTTAATCACTCTTTGTATATACACTTGCGCCAAAGTTGAAGGCAAGGGCACGTCATAATTTAACTCTAACTACATCGCCAAGTAGTTTAAAATTCCATCTTAGGTCTTAATGAACTCGCGATCGCTTTAACCAAATTAATTTCCTATAAGCTTCATTGGCACTTCGTCGTTTCAACTTCCGAATATAATTAAAGTGGAAGCTATTTACTAAACCTAATAGTTAAATGGACTTTTAGTTGTTGTAGTTATTAACCTTTTTATGCTATTCCAGATAAAATTGGCTATAAAATTTTTTTTGCGGAGAAGTCGTGAAAATGCACGCCCTTCATCAAATCCTGGATCGCGTAAAATGCGTGACTTATTTAGACATTTTTCAAATTTCCCAAATGTCGAAATATTATAACTTATTGGGACGCGATTTTTGACATACTAAAATAGCAAACACAAATACAAAATATTTTATCTAACGAAACTTAATAATAAGGAGTTTTTGTCACTGTTTATGCATATTAGATTCGTTGCCTTCGGGCCTGGATACTCAGTTCTTTAGGATAAGGCAGAATATGGACGTGCGCTCTTCGAAGTTTTAAGGAAGAACTAAGTAACTGACGGCCCTTAAGCACTAGGCGTTGTATTATTATTTATGACAATATTATCGATAGCCGGAAGCTATAACTGCCTTTTTTCGTTTCTATATAGAACTATATAGTAGCTAAGGTATCTTTTTTTTCACTTATTGAAGCTATAATTTGCCTTTCTTCGTTTCTATATAGTAGCTAAGGTTTTCACTTATTGTAATATGATAAGCAAAATATGAGTAGCGGAAACGGAAACTTAGGTGTAATTTCTGTAACGTAGTCGTGATCACGCAATAGATAAAGAAGTTTACTGTTTAGTGGTCGTGATCGTGACGCTTAATACATTTTTATTGGGAGATTAGGACAGATAAATAAAATTATATTACACCTACATAGTTATCCTTCTAATTCTGTTGCTGTGCCTTTTCAGTGCGGCAAATTTATACCTTTTATAAGTTCCATCTAATATTGTAATGTGATAATGATAATAAATCCTAATCACACTTTACACTAATATTATAAAGGCGAAAGTTTGTGAGTGTGTATGTTTGTTGCTCTTTCACGTAAAAACTACTACATGGATTTGGATGAAATTCAGCATACAGATAGTTTATAACCTGAATTAGCACATAGGATACTTTTTATCTCAATATTCCCACGGGAACGGAAACCACGCGGGTGAAACCACGAGTGGCCGCTAGTATAATAAATGTTACAAATAAGGCGATGGACTAACCACCTGTTACGCTGAGCACATGTGCAATTGGCTACTTGACAGTTTTCGAAAAAGTATTTAAAAATTACAAATGCTTATTTTTTACCCCGTACAATATTTTCTTTTTCGAAAAAGCTTTATTTATCAGAAAAGAACATATTTTTCTTCATTGATTTCAAAGTTCGTGCGAAAACGGTTGGTCTCGTGACATTTTGTTCTGACATCACATTTCAATAAATATAGAAACATATCTTGAAATCTGACAGATAGTTTTTGTATACTTTGTGCAGTGTCCATGTCTACAGCTTCCTCATTCGATATAGAGAAATTCTAAGCATGCCATATTTTTGTGCATATTATGTGCAATCAAACGTTTCAGTCCTAATTTTTGTGCCACCACAACTTCGTTACTATGAGTTGTTTTATGTGTGTAAGCTGGAGACACGTGTCACCAGCTCGCACACGCCCGTTAAGACAAACCAGTGAGGTTAGGGTTTTGGACTATAGCTAGAAATTTTGTGCATAATTTGTGCACTAGGAACAAAAAAAACTAACCATCACACTCAAATACTGTTGAAACTACGATCATAAAACTGTGTGCGAGCTGGAGACACGGGTCTCCAGCTCGCACAGCTGTATCTTCGTAATTGTTCAAGCTACGGTTATGAATTATACCTCAAAATTTTGTGCAGAATTTGTGCATAAGGCACAAAAATTTTCAAAACTTTAACTCAAAAGGTTTTTGAGCTACGAACCGATAAGTATGTGTAAGCTGGTGACACGTAACACGGGCTAACACATGGTGAATTATTGTAACTGTATAAGATAGCGCTTCGTTTTAAAGATCAAATAATACGTTATAATTTGTGCACACACGAGGCAAAATTTCAAATCTCTGGGCCTCTTACTTTATAAATTATAAGCCAAAAACTGTTTTCCCGCCAAAAAATTCAAAATAGTGGCTCGGATGCGGCTAAACGCGCGCCGACCGCGCCGTTGCCGTTCCGTGCGCTACACTATTGCAATCGAATTTGAACTTGAGAGCTAGCTTAATTTAGTGTCATTTTAATTTGCGCTCTCGATCGTTTCGTTTCTATACCGAGAATTTTAGACTAGGAGACTGCTGATATAGGAAATTGGTTAATTTAAAATAAAAGCAGTCTATTTTATTTATGAATGTTCATAAAATATCGCTATGCTTAGTTTTAAGTATTTACAATAACCTCATTAATATGATAAGTAGTGATAAAATTAGTCTGCCTGTATGTTTTTATTACCACGTTTTTATTAGGTAGCTTTCTCGTTTATTTGTTTATTTATTTGTCGACAAATGCAAACGATTTTATACTAGCTTCCCGATGAGCTAGACTTGCAACTTTGAACATAGGTCAGAACAGGATGACAATGCAATATTATGGTGTCATTGAGCTGATCTGATGATTCAGCCGGAAGAAGGCCACAGGATCTCTGTAAGAAAACCATGAAACCCCATTCAGGCTCATTTGATTAGTTTTTATGAGCACTCTGACGGGAGACGACTAGACGAGGTCCATGGTCTGATGATGAACCAGAAGGAAGGCCACAGGAACTCAGTATTGAAACCATGCAACCCCATCAAGTTTGGGCTCGTTTGATTCATTTTGACGAATACTCTGTTAGAAAGAAGGGTCCAGGGTCTGATGATGGAGCCAGAAGAAGGCCACAGGAACTTGGTATTGAAACCATGCAACCCCATCGAGTTTGGGCTCGTTTGAATCGTCTTGACGAGTACTCTGTTGGGAAATAGTGTTTAGGGTTTGATGATGAAGCCGGAAAAAGCCCACAGGAACTTTATAATAATACCACACAAACCCATCGAGTTTGTGCTCGTTTGATTCGTCTTGACAACTACTCCCATAGGAGATGAAGAATTTTTAGTTATGGCACGTTAACTAAAAAGCAGTTACTACGCTACGATAACTAAACCATCAACCATTCTGACAAGGGGTCGGTCAGCCATCAACACATAGAAGAATTGGTAACTTGCAAACTTTTTAACTTGTAAATAGAAAAAGTAAGAATTACTTACTACTGGTAAAATAAAAATTTGAAATAGCTTTATTAAAAATAATAAAAGTATCTTTTATTTCGTTATCTGTGGATTGGGTTTGAAATAGGTACATATAAAATTTAACATCTACCTACTTACTAGCATTTGAAAACAACTTTAGGTACTTACTCATAAGATAACAAAGGTACGCCTACTATTGAATCTAGATGATCTACTGCGGATGGACAACATCTACATAAAGAAGCCATAACTGGAGGTTAGTATAGGTAAGCAGCAGAACGATTAGATAGAACACAATTAAATTAATTTTTATTATAGTTCTTTTTCTATAGAATTTACAATAATGACGAAAAAGGCCGGCGCACAGGAAGATGCGCGTAATAAAATGCCCGCTTGCAAAGTGTTAAACTATAGCTACATAAATTTAATATCGGTGATAACAGTATCGACCATATCTACGGACTATTAAAAATTCATGCAATATCGTGTTTTTTTCCACTATATAGTTTCAGAACGCATCGAACGTTTATAATAATTTTATTTTATTAAACTTTTACAAGCACATTTGTTTGTTAAAAACTACAGATTAATGATAACTCAATAAATATCAGGGATACGGTACAATATTCTTGAATTCGATCACGTACAATATAGTGATCTCAACGCACACCGCATTCCTGACGCGTATTGATGCAATAAATACGTTTCAGTAACCTTATACGATTTGTATCGCCTACTCCTAATTTTATCGGAAAAAATGGAAGAGGTGATTGGGCTTTATTACATGTCGGCAAATAATTACTATTTATTGAATCTTTATTATTTTTATTAATTATTAATTCGTAATATTGTATTACTATTAATACTTTATCGTTACTCCAATCCATAATTATCGAAACAGAATAATATCGATAGTCGTATTTGCAACACGTTCACACCTCTAGTTGTCTAGCAGTCAACTAAAGTGTGCGAAGGAAATGTGGCCGCACGAACATTATCGCGACAAAATCCTTGATGTGCGGCAATTTACCAACAGCGCGGCGCGTCAACGCCATGATACAACGCGCTAACGCGAAGTGTTTGGCCAGACGTGTCGCGAAAACGCAAATCTTCGCGCTAGCGCGATAATGTGGCCCTAGCATTACATTGGGATGCCCCAGCAGACTAATCGCAAAGTCATCGATCACCATAGAGTACATTTATTTTTATTTATTTATTTACATTTAACCATGGGAAGTAATACAATCTAATATTACTTTCAATGGTTAAAATTTATTATGTGACGGTCGATAGCGATTAGTTTGCTGGAAAGCATCCGTTCTTTATCGAATTAGGCTCAAGTATTCAACCATTTTGTCGTTCTGCACTCCTACATAATGTTTATCATTATGCCAAATCTAATTATTTAATTGTCTCAACAACAAAAAATAACTTAGACATTCGTGTGTGAGATATCTAAAATAAAAAGTAGGGTAGGTTATTAGGTACCTGCCTATAGTAAAACTAAATTAGTCGCGTCGCGCATCGCTTTAACAGACGGCTCCTAGTCTAAAAGTGGCAATAGTGTAGCGCACGGAACGGCAACGGCGCGCTTAGCCGCTTCCGAGCCATTATTTTGAATTTTTTGGCGGGAAAACAGTTTTTGGCTTATAATTTATAAAGTAAGAGGCCCAGAGATTTGAAATTTTGCCTCGTGTGTGCACAAATTATAACGTATTATTTGATTTTTAAAACGAAGCGCTATCTTATACAGTTACAATAATTCACCATGTGTTAGCCCGTGTTACGTGTCACCAGCTTACACATACTTATCGGTTCGTAGCTCAAAAACCTTTTGAGTTAAAGTTTTGTAAATTTTTGTGCCTTATGCACAAATTCTGCACAAAATTTTGAGGTATAATTCATAACCGTAGCTTGAGCAATTACGAAGATACAGCTGTGCGAGCTGGAGACCCGTGTCTCCAGCTCGCACACAGTTTTATGATCGTAGTTTCAACAGTATTTGAGTGTGATGGTTAGTTTTTTTTGTTCCTAGTGCACAAATTATGCACAAAATTTCTAGCTATAGTCCAAAACCCTAACCTCACTGGTTTGTCTTAACGGGCGTGTGCGAGCTGGTGACACGTGTCTCCAGCTTACACACATAAAACAACTCATAGTAACGAAGTTGTGGTGGCACAAAAATTAGGACTGAAACGGTTGATTGCACATAATATGCACAAAAATATGGCATGCTTAGAATTTCTCTATGTCGAATGAGGAAGCTGTAGACATGGACACCTTTGTGCATAGCATGACTTTGTGAAATGTGACGTCACACGAAGCTCAATCATGGCCGCTCGTGTTTCGGGTCTTGTAATCAGATAAAAAATCGCAAACTTATTTTGTAAAAATAAAATATTTACAAATTATCTTAATAAAAATAAAGCTATTGGATGATTATCGTTAAATCATAACCTACCATTTCCGACATATTTCATATGTCGGAAAATATTTCTAAAGCATGCAAGTACAGGGGTCTAGGCTCCGAATATGATTTTGTCCCATTCGGTGTCGAGACCCTTGGTCCGTGGGGTCCTAGTGCTATAAGGCTTTTTAAGGAAATGGCAAAAAGGTTAGTCGACATCACAGGAGACCGACGAACTGGCAGCTACCTCGGACAAAGAATTAGTCTTGCTATTCAAAGGGGGAACGCTGCCAGTATCTTCGGAACCTTGCCTAGAGGGACTCCTTTTAATAATATATTTTAGTTTTTATATTATATTTTTAAGGTTTTTTAGTTTTAGGTTCTTTGTTCTTATATTTTTAATTCCTTAATGTATTTCCTCTTTAATTAATTAAATATTTTTCATATTTCATTGTTACAACCTGTCAAAGAGCCAATAGTAGCGCAGTGGGTATTTAGTGAAATGTTGACTATTTCAGAGGACTGCTTTTGCGGTCCTCATTGCCTAGTCTCTGACTTACCCTTCGAGGATAATAATTATAGTCGTGATTATATGTATGTAATAATTGAGTTGTGTGGTGACAGCTCATTATTTATTAAAATAATACTTCCAACCTAAACCCTTTTCTTTGGTCTTTATTATTGAAATTTTGCATTCACAATGCTATATAGATCTAGGATAAAATGTTTACTAGAAAAAAATCAACCAGTCTCAGGAAGCTCGAGTGGGATTCGAACCCACGACCTTTGGATTGCCGGTCCACTGCTCTAACCGCTGAGCTACCGAGACCCCAGAAGACTCGTTGAATTTTTCCTAGTAGTTTGATTTACGCTGCAATTTCAATAATAAAGATATATATAAGCAATTACGTCTTTGTCGATTGTTAAATACTTGCATTAGTATTTCTTTCGACTGTGAGGGTAGACTTCACAGTGATGTACGAGTAATACCGCTGGCTTGGAGCGTAAATCAAATTACTAGGAAAAATTCAACGAGTCTTCTGGGGTCTCGGTAGCTCAGCGGTTAGAGCAGTGGACCGGCAATCTAAAGGTCGTGGGTTCGAATCCCACTCGAGCTTCCTGAGACTGGTTGATTTTTTTTCTAGTAAACATTTTATCCCTTCTCTTTGGTGTTGTAAAAGGTCACTAATGAATAACGACAGCTCATACATCCAACAGCTAAAACGGCGATGGGCAGTGCAGTGCACTTTTTGCGGTCCTAATTGTCTAGTCTCTAACTGACCCTTAAGAGGGTTTGCTTACGCATATCGGTTTCCCATAAGTACAAACTTTCAAGTCGAAATTTTTTAAAACCAATAAGCTAATTTTAATGAAACTTTGCATGCTTATGTAAAATACCGGGATCTAAATAGTTTGTTGAAAACATTTTTAAAAAACGTTTGTTTAACTGAGTTATTGCGATTTTAAACTTTTTATGGTGAACTTTAAATCGCAATAACTCAGTTAAACAAGCGTTTTTAAAAAATGTTTTCAAAACCCTCATAAAGGGATATCTATCAGCCGTAAGTGTATGTACTTATGTTCTGATTTGAATTGCGCCCAACGTAACCGTGTAGCGGTGAAATAATACTACCTACCCCTTCTCTTCCCTTGGGTGTCGTAAAAGGCGACTAACGGACTAAAGACCGCACATACTTCCAACAGCATAGAGCGGCGATGGGCTCACCACCTGTCACGCTGAGCACAATGTGAAGTCGCTATTTGGTGATAAGTGGACTATGGCAAAAACGTGGTATTCCTCGAAGCGCACTCATTTTGAAGCGCACCAGACCAAGCGCACCCGTTGGGTGCGCTTCAGAATGGGTAATTGAAATATTATGTTTTTATTCCTCGAAGCGCACCTACGGTAAACATAGAGAGGAGCTTAAAAGATTCGTAATATTGATGTCGATAGAAACTAGGACTAGGTGCTTAACCAACTTACTACGTCAATAATAAATTGAATCATGACAGTCATAATGATCTAAAAGTACCAGGGAGACATAAATGAAAAGAGGTAGATAGGCGCCTTAGCGATCTTACTTACCCTTAACCATCAGGAAAAAAGAAATAAACGAGTAGGACAGGTGCTGCAACTTACTATGTCAATAATAAATTGAATCATATCAGATATTTTGAACTACAAGTACGGTGTACTATTACTTATTCTGTGCTAAAAGTACCAGTGTCATAAATGAAAAGAGGTAGATACTCTAAAAATAAACGTACGTTATTCGTTATCGATATTTTCTGTTAGTTACTACATCTTTTTCCATATTTTATCTGCTGGTGCGCTTCGAGGAATAAAAATATAATATTTTAATTACCTATTCTGAAGCGCACCCAACGGGTGCGCTTGGAGGAATAGTTTAGGTGCGCATGGACTGGGTGCGCTTCCAAATGGGTGCGCTTCGAAAAATACCCCCAAACTGAGGGTGCCGGTCCTCATTGGCTGTGTCTGACTAACCCTATGGGGATAGTATTCGTTATTATATGTATACGTATGTATGTATGTAATTTGCCTAAAAGTCTTCACCGTACAAAGTGGGTACGTACCTGCATTAAAAACATCAAACACAGTACGCCCCCTTTCATTCAAGTTTTACAAGGAAATTTGAAATGGTTAAATAATTTACATGCTCCCTTGCAACACACGCTGAACTCTCGTCTTGTTACAAAGTACTTTTTAATGTGGGACGAGTCAAGTTTTCTTGAACAATACTTAAGTTTACTTGCTGAGACGTGAGTTGGGTTTGAGTTTTAAAGTTGGTCTTAAAATTTGGTCTTAAAATTTCGTGCTTGCTTTTTAAATCGCATTGAAAATACATTTTTAAAGTGGATTAAGATTAGGTAAATAGTTTTATAATTCGTAATATTCGGTGATTTTGCGTAAACCGATATTGAAGCGTTCATAAAATGAGTAACTCAGATGGAGAGGCGGAATGCGTGGGACGTAGTTTCCACCTGAGGTGGAAACTATGTCCCGGAATGACGGCATTTCAATATCCTACTTTATAATGATATGTGTTCATTGTCGTTTCGTATACTAAAGTTGTGAGCGCGATATTATTCACTATTCGATGATCTTAACGAAATCGGGCATCTGTTTTTTTTTCGCCAGTTCAGAGTTGTTCCCCTACAAATAGTTGTTCTGTGCACTTAAATAAATAAAATAAATATATAAATTTATTTACGCTCACACGAATTATCTAGTGCAAGAAAAGCTTCTATTAAAACTCGTTAATGTGGTTAAACTATATGCATAAACATAGAAAAGCACCCAGACCCGAAATCAATTTAAAAAAAGTTTTCTCTAAATTGACCCGACCGGGAATTGAACCCGAAACCTCAGAAATAGCGCGACGCCAGACCCGGCGCGTTAACCACACGGAGGTCGTCATAACGTATTATTACGTAGACGTCCACATGCTGTGCTAGTGCCGGCTGTATAATAGAATACAATAGAAACAGCATAAAGCGGCAATGCTGTTGGATGTATGTGCCGTCTTTAGTCCGTTAGTCGCCTTTTACAACACCCAAGAGAAGACATGGGAACTCTTCTTTAATCAGTGACATGGCTCACCACCTGTCAGGCTGAGCACATGTGCAGTTCTTATTTGGTGAAACGGGGACTATGGTAGAGGACTGCTTTTGCTGTCCTCATTGCCTAGTCTCTGACTAACCCTTAAGGGATAAAAATCGTGACTCTATGTATGTATGTATTTTATTTATTTATGTCTAAAGTAAACATACAGCTTCTTCAACATTTATGACAAATTAAGTAACATTGCTTATTAGTGCTTATGATGATACAGTTTCCATATAAGTGTAGCAGGCTAACAAGATGCTAAGTGTATAAAACAACTGTTTATATACTAAAAACTGAAAACATTGATACGGTATATCGCTATGGAGTAATAGACTTAATTTCGACTTTTCTTTTAAAGGAACTGTTTTTTTATTAATATATCAATGTCCTTAATTTTTCTTTAATTAGTTGCTACGTGCGCGAACAAGAAATCTATTTTTAGCATAATTTGTTTTACAGAATGGGACTCTAAAAGGCTTAGGTGAGCGTGGGTTAAGTTTAGAACAATGTAATTAAATGCGACTTAGCAAATAAGGAGAATCAACATGGACTTATTTATCAATTTATAAAGAAAAAGTTGATCCCGAACTGATCTACGGCTATCCAGAGGCTTCAAACAGTTTTTAAAAGTGTTTTTTAATTTATTATGTATTCTTTTATTAAATTTATTTTGTACATTCGATGGACGAGCTCGATGGCACAGTGGCTAGCGCGTTCGGCTTACGATCTTGCCCGCTAAGCAACTTTCGCAATGCCGGGTCGCTGGATGGGTGACCAATAAAAAAAAACATCTCGAGCTCCTCCGTGCTTCGGAAGGCACGTTAAGCCGTTGGTCCCGGTTGTTGTCGTAAGATGACAGTCGTTAAAACCCACCAACCCGCATTGGACCCGCGTGGTGGGTTATGGCCCAATATCCCCACGTGCTATTGTCCACGTGGGAGGCCTGTGCCCAGCAGTGGGACGTTTATAGGCTGCTGATGATTTTGTACACGTTGGATTGCATTAATATGAGTACCGTACTGTGGGTTCCATACAACGGATGCTTATTCGAGCGATGATCGTACGAGAGAATTATAAAGTAGACATATATGTATGTAATTTGCAGTTATGTATCGAACAGCTGTTTCACAAATTTGTTTTTTGCACTTGACAGGATGGCCCCGGGATAATATACCTATCTACAAACACTCTTAAACTATCGTATTTACTTGTAGTTAATATAGTGGGATGCCGAAAATCTTATACTCACTCGTATATTATACGATCCCGAGTCCCTACCAAGGCGTACTCAGACCGGCCCCGTTTCAACCTGCGCGTAGGACGTCTGTAAGGGCTCTCTATGTCAGGCGTTTTGCTCAAGCGACCCTTGTGCGAATCTCCCGACTGTGCCGTGATTCTTAAAGAATAAAGCTATTTGTCTGGCCAAAGGGATGCTGTACGATTTTAATTGATTCGGGAGAATGTGTGTGTAGCGAAAACATTGCGTTACTTTTTTACTTTGTTAAAGTACGTAGCTATGTATATGTAATGTTTGATGCCCAAAACAGAACTGAAGTAGAACTTTGCCAGTATAGAAGTAGTGGCATATTTTGGTAGCATATCTGTTATAATTGACCAAATAGGTTCCACGGGCTAAATAACATCGCGAAAAACTCAAGAAAATCGCGAAAAACCTTTTAAAATAGGTTTTAACTTCTCCAATTTAGAGTGTATATTCCGATGTAAACACGGTATCACTCCAAACTCGGTTAATAACAACGCGGGTGCGCCATTGACAATTTTGCCTCATGAATTTTAAAAGGAGTTTAGCTTCGTCACCGCACCTGTTGGCTGAGGTCAAGTGGCAAGCCAAGGGTTGCCATTTGCCATTAAAACAAAATAAAAAAGTATTTATTTAAATACTGCAGAACGTGTTCGATATTCAAATAATTAAAAAGAACCACGATAAAGTACAAAAAGAATATTTTCTTACAGCGATTTTTTTTAAGATACCGGCTACTAGAAGGACAGCATTCTACGTGGCAGTACCTCCCATACTCTTTTACTACCTACTCGTACTATTTTTATTTTACAATTTATTATTTATTCCACTACGGGGTAGCTCTTAGGCTTCAACTCACTTGATGGTAAGAACAATAAGATTGAAGGTAAAAAGTGCTACAACAAAAATGGTATCTATTTGTTGTGTCAAGAGACTTAGTGCCTTCGCACACGGCGGCGTATCGTAAGGCTCGGACTACATGCATCCGGAATCACACGGACCCGAAAAAACACGGCCCCGGATTCATTCCGTAGCTCAAACAAATATATGAATGTTTACTGCATCGACTACATGTGATCAGGGGCCTTCCGATCCCGATTTTCACCCGGAAGCATCCGAAACATGCTCCGGACGTCTCCGAGTAGCCGGTCCGTTATTTTTCGGCACGGGGGGCGGGGCCTATCAATATCGTATGAAGTTGTATGGAGCTGACCACACGAGAACTCGAGAAACGTCCGTTCCGGTCCGGTCCGGAGGAATCACGCGCCAGTCGATGACAGACGCTCAAAGCGGTCGGTCGCGTCGCGTGCGCAAGCAAACTGCAAAATAGTAGTTGATTCCGAGCGCCTCATTATGGTGATAGTAGTAGTAGCACAGAATAAATAATAGTACCCTACTACTAGTACACTACTACTACTACTAGTAGTAGTAGTGTTCGTAGAATTTATCAGAAAAGAACCGTATTTTTGTATAAGACTTGTAGAATTCATATTCCGTTATGCGGTCTATGTGAAAAGGATTAACCCATATTTCTTTTCACTTTCTTCTGTTTCCATTTTTATTCCAATTACATTTCGACTGCGATTTTTGCGTAAAATGGCCAATTTTGGCGTTACGGATCTCGGAAACCAAAATACATTACCAATTTTGACTTATTGAATAATGTAGAATAGCTTTTGGAATAATGCGTAGCGGCCTCGCTTTTTGTAAATTTTGCTTAACGTATACTGCCCGGAGGTGCTTCTATATTTGCAACTTTAAAAATGGATCTTATCCATCCAGACAACATAGTCCTGGTGGCAGTCTTAACTATTCCTGTTACTGAAATAAACAGTTGGTCTATGTTTACTTCTGATCTTCTCCTTTGAGAAGCCTGTGTTAATAATTGTGTAAGACGCACCGGACAAATACTAGGGTCCGGGTGACTTAACAAATGCCAACCAGACTGTTGATTGTAGCTGAGTCTGTTTTAGACCCATGTTCCGGCCATAATATTATTTCCTTATCTTTTTGTAATAATTTGTCCTTTTTAATTAAAATGTTTACTAGAAAAAAACACACGCACACACACTTCACAGTGACGTAATACCGCTGGCTTGTAGCACTACTAGAAAAAATCATAAAATTTAACCGCCTGTGTGGTCTAGTGGCTAAGCTACCTGTTTCAGACCTAGAAGTCCCGGGTTCGATTCCCAGCGGGGGGTACATCTTTGTGTGCTCGGTTTGGTTGGTGGTAGGGCTGTTAAGTCCGCCTGGCTAGCTACCACCATCTTATCTAAGTCTGTCGCCATAACAACGATGTTTATAGCATTGTAGTGTTTCGGCAGTTTGAGATAAGATAGCCAGTTCCTCAGTGAGGATTCCAGGTGAAGCGCGCTTCCACCTTCGGCCTTATCGTCACTTACCATAAGGTAAGATGAAGACCAAGCGCGTACCCGATAAAAAAAAAATTCAAGAGTCTTCTGGGGTTTCCGAGAGGTAGCTTAGCGGTTAGAGCAGTGGACCGGCAATAAAAAGGTCACGGGTTCGAATCCCGTTCGAGCTTTCCAGACTGGTTGTTTTTTTTCTAGTAAACATTTTATTCTACAAATATATAGCATTGTGAATGCAAAATTTCAATAATAAAGATTTTTAATTAAACCCAAAATTGCAGAGAAAGATTTTCATAAAATGCGGGAAGGCACTTTTGAGCTCCTAGATTGAACTAAGTACTGTTCTAAACAAATGAAATAAAAAAAATAGAATGTTATCACTTATATAGTCTTAAAGTGCGTAGCGGCCTCGGAATTTTTAGATATCATTGATTTTATATAGAAAAAAAAATCTTATTCGAAACCAAAAAAACTTCGAAAATTGCTTTAAGGTAACCGTGAATTTCTTCTATCTACGATAATATTATTGAGCAAAATAAATACCAGAATAATCGTTACTTACTTCATAATGAATAAATATTTTATAATTAATTAATTATCCTATTTCGATACAAACGATAAATACAACTGTAAGATTACTTCAAAATGCGACGCGCCGGCCGTCCGAACTCAGCTTATCCTCGCAAAAGGACATTTGTAATATTAAGCATGAATTTATTATCCTATTTCGATAATAACGATAAATACAACTGCTAAATTACAACAAAATGCGAAAATGGGCATTTTACGCAAAAATCACAGTCGAGATGTAAGTAATAGGCCTCTTAACGGCTACAGCTAAGCATACAATTTCAACTAAAGTTAAACTTTCCATTGTCGGCTGGACGACTATCCAGCGCAAGTGCTAGAGACCGACTGAGTAAATTTCTCTCCGGATTCAAAACGGAGCGCGTGTAGTCGATTACTTGCCGAATTTGGTTTTTTCCCGGGTCGGACTGATTCCGGATGCATGAAGTCCGAGCCTAAGGCTCTAAGTTTTGAATCCGGAGAGAAATTTACTCAGTCGGTCTCTAGCACTTGCGCTGGATAGTCGTCCAGTCGACAATGGAAAGTTTAACTTTAGTTGAAATTGTATGCTTAGCTGTAGCCGTTAAGAGGCCTATTACTTACATCTCGACTGTGATTTTTGCGTAAAATGCCCATTTTCGCATTTTGTTGTAATTTAGCAGTTGTATTTATCGTTATTATCGAAATAGGATAATAAATTCATGCTTAAAATTACAAATGTCCTTTTGCGAGGATAAGCTGAGTTCGGACGGCCGGCGCGTCGCATTTTGAAGTAATTTTACAGTTGTATTTCTCGTTTTTATCGAAATAGGATAATTAATTAATTATAAAATATTTATTCATTATGAAGTAAGTAACGATTATTCTATTATAAATATTGCTCAATAATATTATCGTAGATAGAAGAAATTCACGGTTACCTTAAAGCAATTTTCGAAGTTTTTTGGTTTCGAATAAGATTTTTTTTTTCTATATAAAATCAATAATATCTAAAAATTCCGAGACCGCTACGCACTTTAAGACTATATAAGTGATAACATTCTATTTTTTTTATTTCATTTGTTTAGAACAGTACTTAGTTCAATCTAGGAGCTCAAAAAAGTGCCTCCCCGCATTTTATGAAAATCTTTCTCTGCAATTTTGGGTTTAATTAAAAATCTTTATTATTGAAATTTTGCATTCACAATGCTATATAGTTGTAGAATAAAATGTTTACTAGAAAAAAAACAACCAGTCTCTGGAAAGCTCGAACGGGATTCGAACCCGTGACCTTTGGATTGCCGGTCCACTGCTCTAACCGCTAAGCTACCTCTCGGAAACCCCAGAAGACTCTTGAATTATTATTTTTTTATCGGGTAAGCGCTTGGTCTTCATCTCACCTTATGGTAAGTGACGATAAGGCCGAAGGTGGAAGCGCGCTTCACCTGGAATCCTCACTGAGGAACTGGCTATCTTATCTCAAACTGCCGAAACACAACAATGCTATAAACATCGTTGTTATGGCGACAGACTTAGATAAGATGGTGGTAGCTAGCCAGGCGGACTTAACAGCCCTACCACCAACCAAACCAAGCACACAAAGATGTACCCCCCGCTGGGAATCGAACCCGGGACCTCTAGGTCTGAAACAGGTAGCTTAGCCACTAGACCACACAGGCGGTTAAATTTTATGATTTTTTCTAGTAGTGCTGCAAGCCAGCGGTATTACGTCACTGTGAAGTGTGTGTGCGTGTGTTTTTTTCTAGTAAACATTTTAATTAAAAAGGACAAATTATTACAAAAAGATAAGAAAATAATATTATGGCCGAAACATGGGTCTAAAACAGACTCAGCTACAATCAACAGTCTGGTTGGCATTTGTTAAATCACCCGGACCCTAGTATTTGTCCGGTGCGTCTTATACAATTATTAATACAGGCTTCTCAAAGGAGAAGATCAGAAGTAAACATAGACCAACTGTTTATTTCAGTAACAGGAATAGTTAAGACTGCCACCAGGACTATGTTGTCTGGATGGATAAGATCCATTTTTAAAGTTGCAAAATATAGAAAGCACCTCCGGGCAGCATACGTTAAGCAAAATTTACAAAATGCGAGGCCGCTACGCATTATTCCAAAAGCTATTCTACATTATTCAATAAGTCAAAATTGTTAATGTATTTTGGTTTCCGAGATCCGCAACGCCAAAATTGGCCATTTTACGCAAAAATCGCAGTCGAAATGTAATTGGAATAAAAATGGAAACAGAAGAAAGTGAAAAGATATTGGGTTAATCCGTTTCACATAGACCGCATAACGGAATATGAATTCTACAAGTCTTATACAAAAATAAGGTTCTTTTCTGATAAATTCTACGAACACTACTACTACTAGTGTACTAGTAGTAGGGTACTATTATTTAATCTGTGCTACTACTACTATCACCATAATGAGGCGCTCGGAATCAACTACTATTTTGCAGTTTTGCTTGCGCACGCGACGCGACCGACCGCTTCGAGCGTCTGTCATCGACTGGCGCGTGATTCCTCCGGACCGGACCGGAACGGACGTTTCTCGAGTTCTCGTGTGGTCAGCTCCATACAACTTCATACGATATTGATAGGCCCCGCCCCCCGTGCCGAAAAATAACGGACCGGCTACTCGGAGACGTCCGGAGCATGTTTCGGTTGCTTCCGGGTGAAAATCGGGATCGGAAGGCCCCTGATCACATGTAGTCGATGCAGTAAAAACTCATATATTTGTTTGAGCTACGGAATGAATCCGGGGCCGTGTTTTTTCGGGTCCGTGTGATTCCGGATGCATGTAGTCCGAGCCTAAGAGTATCGTAAGCGTATCGTAATACGCGCGTAGGACGAGAGCAATGCGACCACGTACATTTTCAAACAAGTCCGCACACGAAGCGTTGCAGCAGCGAATCGTAGGAGACACCGTGCTCGATTGCTCTCGTCATACGCGCGTATTACGATACGCCGCCGTGTGCGAAGGCACTAAGACGAGAGATGCAGCAGCGAATGGGCGATTTTCCGAGATCAAAAAAAAAAAAAGAAATTGGTTCGTAAATTACTTCATAGATGGTGCTTAGTAAAAGGCGGGTTCATGAAGAGCACGTGTATGGCTGCGTAATATTTATTCTATTCCAAAATAGAAATAGGTTCTGGATGTCCTGAATATAAATAGGTAAGTAAATACTATTTTTTATTCTTTTGGTAGACAAGTAAAAGTGTAGAATTTATTACAGCCCATAAGTAGGTACGGCTTTCATAAAACGACATCTATCGAGTGTTTTTGAACTAATTTTTACTTTTTAATTTGGGCTGTCAGAAAATCGCCCATTGTAGGAGACACCGCTTCGTGTGCGGACTTGTTTGAAAATGTACGCGCTCGTATTGCTCATTGCTCTCATTCTACGCGCGTATTACTATACGCTTACGATACGACGCCGTGTGCGATGGCACTTACTTGAGATGGTGGTGGCTAGCCTGTCGTATTTAAAACAATCTAGCTGCACTGCTGCAGTAGCAGCCTAGAAACCAACTGTATGGCATCCTAATAACTATTTCTGCCGTCAAGCAACATTGTTTTACATTGCTGCTTTACGGTTTGAACGGTATTAGATCCAGTGACATTACAAAGCATAGGACTGATGCTGAAGAGGAAACACTACGTGGAAGTGTCATGCAAAATTCTTATACTAAACACAGAAAAACGACGTTTCGTAGTCCCCTGTGTCCTCCTTCAGAACTGGACCAATTTTAATTACTTTTTCAGCATCGGTTAAAGAAAGAGACTTTTACGTCTGTATGTTTAACTTTTTTTTGCATTAAGCAATTTATTTAACTACTAGGACCCTTCAATATTTAGCGAAATCACTCCGTTTTAAGGCGTCTTCAGAAACATTAAGTAACCTACAAAAACACACTTGACTTTGTACCGTGTTTTCATAGAATTACAGACTACTTTAGTATGAACAAGTTTGGTTATTTCGGTTCTGTGTTTCATCTTATGTATTGTTATCGCACAATATAGCATAGTCTATGCTCCATTCTGTCAAATTTGACGTTGACAGTTACTGTCAAAAAATTGTCAAAAAAATCCAAGAGTGAGTGGTTAAACTTACAGACATAGAAAATCTCTTTGTTTAACCGACGCTGAAAAAACATTAAAATTGGTCCAGTTCTGAGAGAAGAAGCAGGGGACTACGAAACGTCGTTTTTCTATATTTCGTATGAGAATTTTGCAAGCCACTTCGACGTAGATTCCCTCGGTGTCACACGTCCATGGGCTGCGGTGGCCACGTACCCTCATGGGACCGCACAGAACACAAGTCAAAGTCAAATGCTTTATTCAATATAAACCTTTACAGGTACTTATTGACGTCAAAAAATGTATAAAAAAAGTTAACTAATAGACTAGGAACTATTCTGTGGGCGCCTTTTTTATATAAAAAAAACCTACTCCGTAAATAGTAGCAAAATTAAGCATGTCAACGAAAATGGGAGTATCCGTCCCTTAGTTTGTCTTCCACGTGTCTGGTAGCCCTATCCACTGTGAAATCGTGAATCTTATTTCGATTTTCCATAAACGTGGATGTTTACGGTAAATGTTCCCGGCTATATGTAAATTGAATCTGAGATTCTGGAGATTTTTCCCGCGTTATCCCTTGAGGAATGGTCAGAGATGCCAACAGGAGTGTAGAATTGAATACATAATGTTGAATGCAATATACCTAGAGTAGGTATCTATACAGTACAATATAAATTAACATATTCTTATTCTTGCTTTTAAAGTGCTGTGTGATCCTCGTACTCCTTCTTACCTCAAAGAATGTTTCCGGTTTCTCGAGGAGGATCACAATCGTGGTCTACGGTCAAATCGGACAACGTGCTTAAGGCTCCCTTTACGCGGTCAGAATATTAGAAGGATTCTTTTACAATCCAAGCTACTTTCCTTTGGAATAATTTACCTTCCGAAATCCGTCACTCCAAGTCACTGTCCATCTTTAAGTCTAAACTCCACAAGCATCTTTTTTCTCTGTAATCTGCTGGTAACATGTTATAGTTTATTTTTATATATTATAATGTATGCCTGTATATTTTATATTATGTCTTATGTATGTATGTATGTTTATAAATTTATATATATTCATTTTTTGTTCATCATATTTTCTATTTATTAAAACTCGCGCACTTCCTCTATCTCCTTCTTAGGTTCCATTAACCAAAGGTTGTCTGGAAGAGATCGCTCTCAGCGATAAGACCGCTTTTGTACATACTAGTTTTAAGTTTATGTCATATGTCAACTGTTTCTTGTGTATGTGCAATAAAGTGTTTATCTATCTATCTATCTATCTATAATTTTGCAGTTTAATTTTTCTTGTAAACAATATGTTATTACTTAAGCGACTTCAATCAGAGTAGACGAGTGATTAAAACAAAATTAAACAGTGATATTAAATGGATTTTAATGAAACGGGCAACACTGTCTACATGAAGGACAAAGGAGAGATTTCCATAGAGCTTGGGCATTTATGTCCTGTGATTAAGAACCAGTCACTCAGATGAACGATCCTCCCTCCGTTATAACATCTTCGCTTTAAAATTCTACACGGTATTTTATTTCCAAGTCTTATTTACTCTTATTAATAATCCTAAATACTTTTAATGAAAATATTATTTAAATATTTGTACCTACTCTTTTTGGTTCGGCTTGTCATAAGTTCGCCTAGCTAGCAACCACCGTTTTATTTAAATATGTCGTTAGAACATCAATAATCTTACTAGCATAGTTGTGTTCCTTTATTTAAGACAAGCGGCCGCTCGCGGTTTCACCCGCGTGGTTCCCGTTTTCCGTGGGAATATCGAGATAAAAGTATCCTGTGTGTTAATCCAGGTTATAAACTATCTGTATGCCGAATTTCATCCAAATCCATTAAGTAGTTTTTACGTGAAAGAGTAACAAACATCCATCCATACGTTCCCGTGCGAATATCGGGATAAAAAGTATTCTATGTGTTAATCTAGGTTATAAACTATCTGTATGCCGAATTTCATCCAAATCCATTCAGTAGTTTTTACGTGAAAGAGTAACAAATATCCATATATTCTTACAAATTTTCGCGTTTATGATAGTAGTAGGATAGTAGGATAATATAGGCAGTTAGTAGTCGAAATATATGAGCTTACCCGTAGTAAAACTTTAAAAAATATAACTTATTTACTATCTTAAGTGCTGCTTTTTCTCAAGGCTGTTGCGGGCTTAACGACTGCCACCTTACGACAACAATAGGGACCAACGGCTTAGTGGGCATTCAGAAGCAAATAGGAAGCTCAAAATATTCATCACCCCAATGACATTCTATACAGATCACCCATCCGGTGCCCTGACAGCGGGAAAGTTGTTTGACTTGCAAGATCGCAACACGAAAGCGCTGTACCATCTTATCTCTTTTTTAATGTGATTTTCCCACTCCTTGTCTGTCATACGTCATAAGTACTATGTCTTTTTAGACTCGAAGTGTATAAAAACAACACATCGTTTTACAATCTGTTGGTCAGAATTCGCCGTAATTATAACGAATTATCATCTAAAAATCCTGAATTGGATATATTTCGGCACAGTTTTTACTCGTTCCGGAGAAGTACTGAGCCTCACCTTTACCTAGGGTTCCGTAATTTCTGTGATACTTACTTACTTCATATACAACTTTTAATCTGATACTGTTAATTACATTTTTTCTGTTTTGATTAATTTGTACCTCTTATTTTATTATTGATTGCAATTAACTTAATGTTATAATGTATGCTTGTTTATTTTTTTTTATATAAGTAATATCTAATGTACTTCAATATTAATTTTAATAACTCAATTTTGTATAAAATGTTTACTAGAAAAAAATCAACCTGTCTCAGGAAGCTCGAGTGGGATTCGAACCCACGACCTTTGGATTGCCGGTCCACTGCTCTAACTGGCACTGGTCTGCTGCTTTCTAGTAAACATTTTATCCGTTATCTATATAGCATTGTGAATGCAAAATTTCAATATAAAAGTCAATTTTGTATATTTTAAAAAATCAAAATAATTTATGTGTTGCTTACCACAAACTAAACTACTGATTATTGTGTGGGTAGGTATGTTGTGATGTATTTCTTTCTATGCATGCTGTGAACACTTATAAGGGATATAGTCTAGTTCCCGATACATAGTCTCCACTTATGTTGTTTTTATTGTATGACTGTAACCTGTTTGTGTGCTTAGATGAATAAATAAATAAATAAATACAAAGTCTTCTAGAAGTTGCTAACAATCGAATTTCTATTATGTCTCGTATTATGACAGCTGAGCTTCTAAGCACCAGTTTACGGTGATCGTCCAATCCCGAGCCAACAGATTAACCATTGCGCTGCGTAACAAATATTCATTACCATCAGATGCATATGTATGTATGAGCTCAACCCTCGTTCTAGGAGGAATAAGTAATCAGAAGATATGGCCTGGCTAACTCCATGTGACTAATGCTTCTTTGGTCATGCACAATTACCATTCTCCCGTCTGGAACTAGCTTTAGTTTAAGTCGATTTTTCCATAAAAAGGGGAAGTGACGTTTTGAAACAAGTAACATTAAAATTAAACACTTTTTTACGGATTAACTCAAGTTTAATTCACTATTTACATAGTTATTTTATATTATCCTGACGTTTCGAACCCTTTACAGGGTCCGTGGTCACAGGGGGACTCAAACCTCAGAAAACAATAAGTAACATTAAAATAATACTGATACTCAGCCTTCCTCCCAAAAAACCTCATTACAAAATTATTTATGTTCAAAAACCTCTGCAAATCCATTCACAGCAAAGATGAGCCCTGTTATGTGATGTAATGCTGTCACATTCACTCCAATTTCGGAATGTAACCTATGCCAGTATCCAGAAGCATTGCTCAATAAATTGTGTACTGTATCCACGGGCGAGTAAAATTACTAGTTCGTGAGTGGATCATAGATAACTGTCAACATACATGACGACGCACACGTCACATTTTGTTACTATAAAACTAGTAAGTACTAGGCTTAGTATTGTATATAAGGCGACTGCTAGAAACCGCAAGAAACTCCAAGGGTTAGTGTTTTAAACACGACAAAAATGACAAGAATATTGCAGACTAACGTAGGTACTTATCGCTCAGCTGACGCGGACGGGTCAACAGACGGGTGGGTCAATGGCCGGCCGCTGCCCGCGCGTTGTAAATAATCGTTATTTTTAAGGCTGTGGATAGAGTGCCGCAAGCGGTTTTCTAGTACGATCGGTTACGATGCCGTAATTACGGCATCCTAGTACAAAGTGTAGGCAGTGAATAGAGTGCCACAAGCGGCAACTTAGTACGATCGGTTACGATGCCGTAATTTGACGGCATCCTAGTACGAAGCGTATTGAGTGCCACAAGCGGCATTATATCTCAATCGGTTCGGGAACCGTAACATATTTTTTATTTGTCATAATGTTCAAACGACTTATTATTCAAAAGATATTTTTATATGCAGTTATATTTCTGTTGTCTAATAAAAAAAATAACCTCGATATTCAAGACAATCGCTACGCTGCGCTTCGCGATTGTCTTAAATTTCTAACCTATCACGTGACCTACAGGAGTAGGGCAGCTAGTATTTCTGTTGTCTAACAAAAACTTTACGGCAGCTTAGGCGGTGTCACTATTATACCGCAAAACTTACGGTTCCCTAACCGATGGAGATACAGTGCCGCTTGTGGCACTCTATACACTTCCTATTTTTAATTGTTTTTCATTTTATTTTTCTTATGTTATTGCTTTAAAATAAATTAGATACTCAAAGACTATCCAACTAAAATTCACAAAATAAATTATTATTTATTTCATTAAAAAAGAAAAAAAGCATAAATACCTTTTTTGTCATTTTTGTCATGTTTAATAAACTTGACCTGACCAACCCTTGAAGTTTCTTGCGGTATCTAGCAGTCGCCTTACCTATATAATATTTGCTGTTGGATTTTATAAAAGAGAACCATATGGTTTATCAAGCTTTAAAATCCTTGGATTTTTTATAGGATCTGGATCTGGCATACGCAAGCGTGTCACTATACGATACGATTCTTCTTCGAAGCATTACGCTTTATTTTTCACTGCCTTGGCGAGACAAGCTATTGGTAGATTTTACCTTTGAAACTTATCAGATGCAAATCGCCTGACATATTTTGTGTGCGTGAATTAATTTCACTAAGGTTGTAAAAGAAAAAAAAATGTTATTCTCTGTGTTGTGCAGTGTTAAAATATAATTCGACTTGTAAGTAATGTAGTTGTGTAATTTTAGGGAAGTATATCTCAATAAAAATTACTTTTTCGTACTACTTGCTCAAAAAAGTGACATTCTACACAGAAAAAACGGTATTCTTCGAATAAGTAAAATAATCTTGCATGAAAGCAAATTGCATTAAACCAAGATTATGGTTGCCTCATATATATTGAAACATATATTTTCTTACATTAAAAAAATAATAATCTTAAACTGATATTTGAAATAATCTTGAAATAAAACAATTCTTGATTGATTTAAAATAATACATCTTTAACTAAGAATTATAAGTATTCTTAATGTAAGTTGATAATTCTCTTGATGCAAGCCTATGATGTATTTTTATTTCAAGAAAATATTGATTTAAGTTCAGATAAGTTTATTTTAATTTGAGAATATTATATCCTTAGACCAATAACTAATATTTTAAATTTCAATTTATGCTACCTTCAATAAGGAAAAAGCTTTCTTGTTCCGGGAAAAATATTCCTTCATTCCTTGCAATAAAGAGTCTTAAATGCATTTTAATGTTAGTACTTATTAGTATTAATTCTACAAAAAACATTCTTGCAGGAAACACCTGTCCACTATTGAGAGTACTGAAAGAATACTCAGTAACTCGATAGACCAAGAATGTTCCAAATTTACTTGGAAGGAACCTCAGTGCAATGCAAGATTCGATACGTTAAAAAAAACAGATCCGTACTTATACTATTGATGAAACGAAACCATAGCGCGATGCAGGAATCAGTACAGCGCCATCTAGGGCGTCATTGTTGTCGTCATTTTGTACACTAATTTTTCATCTGGCAGCCACAGGCCTAATCTCAAACAGTACAAACAGTTTTAAACTTGCTTTGCATGGCGCGTACACTCAGAATATCGTTAGGTAAGCGTGGGTTGACATATCAAAAAAACTATTTTTGGTAAAGATTACTATAGTTAGTGAGTTAAAATATTTTTATCTTTTTTCAATATTTTATTTAATTGAAACAATGTACTATAATATTTTGTAGCAAACCAGGATGTTTACTCAAAACAAGATTAGATGTCATTAGTTCAAGAGATATTTTTTTAAATTTGCTCAAGATATGATTCAAGATAATGTTTTCTTCATTTAATGAATTGTATCATTGTGATAAAAAAACTTTCAGTTTGAAATAAGTATTTCATTGTATTAAAGCAATAACATTTGAACTTCTTACATTAATTTTACTTATTCTTCAATGAAAATATTTTTTCTTGATTGTAAAAATGGAACAAGAAAATATATCTTTTGTTTTAAGACTGCCAATATCTAAAAATGAATAAACATTACTTGTATTAAGACAATTTTCCTTAAAATAACGTAATATGTCAAGAAAACTATTTTTCTTGCTTTGAGAAATCCTTTTTATCTGTGTATGCCACAAAAAGCGAACATAACAATAGTCATTTTTAATCTGTTAAAAACAGGGAAAGAAAATTGTACTGAATTTCATTCATCCTCTAGGGGGAGAATGTGATTTAAATTTGGAATACTTACCGAAATTTATACTGAACTACATCTGTGTTTACACCATTGAGTTTGTATATAAAGCATTATACATCTTTTTGAAAAAGGAAATAAATCAAAAAAAAAAAAAATTACAAATCAACTCATCAACAATAAATGTACCAAACAAAAATGTAACTCTCTCTATCAATAATTGGACCAATGTTTCGAATGTTAACTTTTACTTTTAATTGTCATTATTTTCAATAAATGCTTATCTCATATTATTATTGTGTTAATTTTTTCGCAAATGGTACGAAAAGTAGAGTATTTTCCTCGGTGATAAAGCTGTCTTAGTCTTGGATGAACTTAAATCCCTCGCTACACTCAGGACTCGTGTTAAATATCTCGCTTCGCTCGTGATTTAAGTTTTTAACACCCTCGCTACGCTCGGGAGTAAGTAAACCTCGAGTCCTTCGTTACGCTCGCGATTTAGAGCACCCTTAAAATCGGATGATGAAAGAGAAAAAATCAAAAATCGAGACTGCTTCAAAAGACTAGGGTCTTGGCTCGGGTTGAGGATCCTATGAGGATAGAAAACGTTTAGGCACACGTCTGTACATTTATTGATGGAAACAGTAATAATGTATTTGTGGAAGAAAATGTTATTAACCTACGGGGAGAGCTTTTGCCAACTATGTAACAAGGCTAAAGGAATTTAAGAAATACTCTCCACACAAAAGAAGATCTTTTTCTTTGTTGAGGTCTTTTAAACGTATAACAGTTAAGAAAAAGTATAACAAAAAACTTGTTACAAAGCTACTACAACGCTTCGTCTGTCTCCGAATTCCGTAGCATGAATGCTACCAAAATTCTCTTGAACCATGCGCCCCTCTGACACAACATAAACGCTCCGCATTCTTATTACGTTACCGCCATTAACATTGCATTATTTAAGTGTAGACAGTGCAACGATTAACAAGAGAGCTCTGGCCTGGCATCTAGCCTCCGTAGGAATCCAGAATTTGCGATGCAAAGTAGACGCCCCGCGTAAAAGATGCAACTGTTTTGTTCAAAATTCCTCGCGTTGCTGGTCAGGTACTTATAGCGAATCGCTTGAATATATAATTATTATTGTGTGTACGAACAATAATATGTTTTGTATTGTTTCATTATTTTAAATCATGGCTTAAAATCGCTTTTTTATTTTCGAAGAGATATTTCAGCTACTGTTTTGGCTTAGAAGCTCGATGATGCATCGTTTATTGCGTTCAGGTTGCGATTTTGTGAAAAGCTCTTTAAGGGGGGTTAGGCGATCAGCGAAAATTCGGATGATGCGCGGGACATCGCGGGTGTTGCGCGGGGCGGGGTCCGCGGTATTTCGTAAGCGCCATTCGTATCTTTATCAAAAAGTTAATAAAAATGTTTAGTTTTTTGAAAATCCAAATCAGTCAAGAAATCGAAAAGGTAAAAATAAAAAATACTTATGTGTTTATGATTTTATAGGAATTATTATTGTAAAACACAGTCGTAATGTGCATTTAAATGAAATTTTAGAGGTAACTTAAGGATTTTTTTTCTATCGAGCAAAATGTGTATGTCCCTATTGTTGTCATAAGATGGCAGTCGACTGAGTCGTCAGCGTGGTGGGTTGTATCCTAATATGACGACCTCCGTGGTCGAGTGCTTAGCACGCCGTGTCTGGCGCGCCATCTCTAAGGTCCCGGGTTCAATTCCCGGTCGGGTCAATTTAGAAAAAACTGTTCTTCTAAATTGATTTCGGGTCTGGGTGTTTTTTCTATGGTTATGTATATTTATCAGTTATCTTACCATATTAACGAGTTTAAAAAGAATACTCATCTTGGTTTAGCTAATTGGTGTGAGCGTAAACAAATAAAATTTATTTTTAACTGGCGGGTGCTCGCGGTTTCACCCGCGTGGTTTCCATTCCCGTAGGAATATCGGGATAAAAAGTATTCTATGTGTTAATCCAGGCTATAAACTATCAGTTTGCCGAATTTCATCCAAATCCATTCAGTAGTTTATACTTGAAAGAGTAACAAACATCCATCCATACTTACAAACTTTCGCGTTTATAATATTAGTAGGATTTAATATTCCCATGTTCTTTTGTTTATGTGGGAACGCCTGAATCCAAAAGTTGGACGTTAATTAGATTATCATGTAAAATACGTTTTACACTACAAATACATGGCGGTAACAAGCCTGCCTCCAACAAGATTCCGTTGGTGTTCATTAGTAGGAACGCGTCACGAACCCAACCCCTTTCGCAATTCAATATCCGAAGATATATCTACCTGCGCCATCGTACATTCGTCAAATGAAATATTTATGAGAGTATATAAAAAAAAACTCTCCCGGTCCAATATTCCAATAATTGAGCGCACGCATACACACAGCTCGCTAAATATGAAATCTGTCGACAGGTGGCGTGTGTGCCGGGATCCAATTTGCGCATAATATTCAATTTGGCCCATGTCAACTACCCCCGGACGACGAGTGTTTCCCGAACATATTGGACTATCAAATGCAGTTTCGATGTTTACGTTTTCTCATTTTTTTCTCTGCGTAAGTAGAGCGTTATCCTGTCGCGTAGCGGTGAAAGAATACTACCACCCCCTCTCTTCCCTTGGGTGTCGTAAAAGGCGACTATCGGACTAAAGACTGCACATACTTCCAACAGCATAGAGTGGTGATGGGCGCACCACCTGTCACGCTGAGCACATGTGCAGTCGCTATTTGGTGAAAAGTGAACTATGGTAAGGACTGCTTTTGCGGTCCTCATTGCCTAGTCTCTGACTAACCCTTCGGGGGTAATAGTCGTGATTATATGTATGTCTGTAAGTAGAGCCGTGTCGTATAGCTCACTAAAAAAATACTACCAACTCCTCACTTCCCTTGGGTGTCGTAAAAGGCGACTAACGGACTAAATACTGCACATACATCCAACAGTATAGAGCGGCAATGGGCTCACCACCTATTAGGCTGAGCACATGTGCAGTAGTAATTTCCTGTCGAGTCATGTTATATATCGATAATGGAAAATGCTGTCGTACTGTACTGGAATCAACCAGTTTTGTCAAAATCCGTGCCGACAGACAGACAGCTTTAAAAAAGAAATCCGTTTCCTTGGCTCAATGGAAAAGTGATTGGTGTTTTATAACGTCGATGATTTTTGAGTCCAAGATCCACTTGGGGTCGATGAGTCAGCTTGTACAGCAGTACCGCTTCCGTTAAACCACTGGTCACACACCTAGAGATACTCCCACCCAGATTCTCATCGTACATTCTTAGGAAGATACTAGGATAATTATTTTTTGTTGACTAAAAAACATAAGCATCAAGCACTGACAAATTTCGATGGGTGAAAATCAGACCTCGGTAGCCAAATGGTTAAGGCAGCCGCCCGGAATGCGGAAAGTGCGTGGTTCGATTCCCGACTGAGGTTGTAGTCTTTTTTCAGTGTTACAATTGACTAAGTATATTTAAGCGTTAATATAGATGAATACCAGTTTATCCTAGAGTGTGCGTATTTATATCAGGATCAACTAGTTTGGCCTAGCCTAAACTGGTCTATCCTATTGCGTATAGGAAGAACTAGTTTAGCCTAGGCAAAACTAGTATGTCCTGAAATCGGGTTTGGCCGGTAACATCTACATTCCTTTCGTCATTTATCTACATGGTTCGCCGGTGGCCATAATAATATACACACATACATATAATCAAGACTATTATCCCCAAAGGGTTAGTCAAAGACTAGGTAATGAGGACAGCAAAAGCAGTCCTATATCATAGTCCACTTTTTACCAAATAGCGACTGCACATGTGCTTAGCGTGACTGGTGTTGAGTCCATCGCCGCTCTATGCTGTTGGATGTATGTGCAGTCTTTAGTCCGTTAGTCGCCTTTTACGACACCCAAGGCAAGATAGGGGTGGTAGTATTCTTTCACCGCTACGCGATACAGTACCATAATAATATAGGTATAGCATGGAGTTCGTCAAATTCGCACAGCACTATCGTATGGTAACGATGCGAGCTCGCTGATTGCCGTTTGTTTTGACAAATCAGACCTCTTGCTAGTTTGTACCTGGTCCAATCAGCGGAGTGCCTAATACGTTTGCGTTTTACGGAATTTCGGAAGTCAAGTACACAATTTGTGATTGGTAGCGGAATTGATGGATGGACCTAGCGCGTAGCATAGCAGATTTACAATCGTGAAAGCTTGGCAATGTTTACACTAAGATCGGTAATTGTAGTCGTACTGGCGTAATATGAGCGTAGTAGGAGATTCCAAAAAAGAAAAAAGTATTGTGTTACAAGTTTATAATTAAAAAACACCACCTGGGCCTTAAAATATTCAAGGTATTATTAAAATGAGACTTAACTACGACATTGTTAAATAACTTTGTGTTTTCGCATTACAGCATTAACATTAAGACGCAAACAGTTTAGATTCGAGAATGACATCAGCTAGTGATGACATTACAGTGCGCAAGCTGTAATGCTCAAAATCGAATCTTAGATTGTAACATTACAGGCGATTTCTATCGGTGAGGAAGCGCCTGTCCACTCAGCATCTTTGTCGGCGTCACTATAAATATCAGTTAAACTTTAATGTGCAAACAAAAGAAAGTGTGCAAAGTACAGTTGAAAAGTTATTTATCTCTGCCTTTAATAAAAATTAACAAGCGAGCTTGTTTCTTACTCTTCAAGTAGATCTTTGTGAAAGCCCACGCTATCATTCTGTATTCCAATAACAAATTGTAACCGCGTCTATTTGTAAGCATTTTGTCAACAGTAAACTGGTAAATAAGTTAACAGATACTTCTAACTCTGGTCGATCGCTTTCACAGAATATTTAATTCATGAGCAGTGTATATATTTTTTTAATAATTAGAATAAGGTAATTTCTGGTTGAATTCTGCCACCTCACAGACTAGATGATAATTGAATAAAAATAAATAAATAAATAATCATGTTCTTTAAACTGTTTTATAAAGGCTACCATATACTGAAATTAGGTCAGAAGCAGCTTGAGCGCGGACCCGCGCAATAGTTAGGTTCGAATCCTGCTAATTTTTATATCGCGCATTCTTAGATAACATCATTAACAATAATAGTAGAATCATTAGACATACTGCAAAAGTTGAAAATATGTAAGTGTTAAATGTACCTATTATTATAGTGATGACTTATATCGTAGAATTTAAAAACTGTTTTTCACCATTTCCGACCTGCGGTCATTAATTTCATTTCATTTTAACTCGGATCGCATGATAAAAAAGGGGCTGGCTTTCTTTAATCAAACATCTTTTTGTCAAAAGAGGTTTTATCATTTTCTCGAAATAAACCTCTCCGGTGTCTACTCCTTTAGGAAAATCCTTTGAATGTAAACAATACAATAACGCTCTGAAGAATCATAAAAGTTTTATAATTGCTACGAAAGTCGAGAAAGTTTGTGTAGTAAGAATTTATTTATTCCGCCATGTTTTTTGTGGTTCCCTGTCGACAAATTTTCATTCTAAGTAAGGCTTTGTTAGCAGACGTACAATGTATAATATTGATCTTTTATCTCATGAATGTAACACATCGTTTTCATTTATTTCTAACACATCTTGGACCTTATCTTAACAGATGGTACGTGACGATAAAGCTGAAAAAATGCAGATGAGATGAAAAGAGGAAGAAAAAGAGAAAAAGGGAAAGAGAGAAACTGTATTTTGGTCACCCATCCGATAAAGCGGCATTACGAAGACGCCCTAACTTGCAAGATCGCACTTACTAGTGCTAGCTGCTGTGACAATCATCCCAACTCAAATTTTTTATAGCGCAGCCTGTCGTAATACCAGGCACAATATAAATTTATTTGTTAGCAACCTCTTAGGAGTCTTCATGTCAGACAAGGGGATAAATTAAGGCGTTACCAGACCAATCGATCGATCGTCGATTGAGGGCATCGATCGATGGTAGAATGGATTAGTCGACGTCGATCGATAGTTTCTACCAAACCAATCGGTCGATGGTCGATCGACAATCGAATACTAACCATTCTATAATTCGGTCGGTGGTGTTATTAATGTCAGACCTGTATGATGGGGTCCCAGGCAGATGGTAAATTCCAACCATCCTCTCTATTGAAATTTCGATGTTTTTTAATTTCAATAGTCTTGCATATCATCTTACGAATGAATCGTTGTACTTTGGCAAGTATTTAAGGTTTTTCAAATATAAAAATTATATTTAAATGCCTCAATTTAAACAATTTTTATAGCCTGAAACAGTTCATTGGTAAGTAGGGTAACCAAAAAGATAGGGGAGGGCCTCCGGAACTCTCACTGGCCGGACGAAACACCAAGTGCCATTATTTCACGCTGGATATTCGTAAGAGGGTGGTATTACCCCGGGCGAGCCGGCCCAATGCGTGCTGCAACGCAGCGTGGCTCTACTACTCAGTCAGTGTCACTCAATTAGCACCACCCAGGGGTCACGTGTGGGTCTCAAGGTTAAACCTATAAATATGGCTGTCATTAGGATATTACTAGAAAGTACTTAAGATTAATCTTTTTAGAACTGCAAGCTAAAAGTTAATGCCTTCAGCTCCTAAACAATTACTTATGGTTTCGGTTTTTGATACTCAGTCCTAATTTGTTTGCCTAGCTAACTCGAATACAACCTAAAGGTTTAAGATAGGTTTTAGAAATAACTTATAGCGATTTCAACATCCCATGACCATATGGTTGTATCGAAGTTAAAAACTAAACCTTTAGATCTCACTTTCGCTTGACATTAGCCTTTCCAGAACTTACTCAAGAGTCTACTCGTAAGACAACTTTATGAACCTGGGGCTATGTGCTCTTATAACACAAGTCAAAATAACTTTAATTTCAACTCTTGTCAGCGGCTCTCAGGTTGTAATAATAAACTAATAGTTTTAAGACTTTTTAACCATTTTCAAGCACGTAATATGACCAATAACAAAGCATTTACCTATTTATGACTCTTGTAACACCTAAAGGCATTTTTACAGACTAGGCCCGAATGAAATGTTACTTGGGTATGCATAATATCTCCACCATGAAAACCATGTTTTATGCAAAAAAATATTTTTATTCTTATAAATATTCAGAAATTTTGCCGTGGTAATAGTCAACGTCAATACCCAAGGGAAGAGAGGGAGTAGTAGTAATCTTTCATCGCTACGAGACACTGTTAGCTGCCATCACTACTAAACAACCTGTTTAAAAGTGTTATCCAACGATTCTAACAGTAATGCACATTTGCAATCCAAAAATAACAAAACGTCGCGTCGCGGAGGCAACCATTTTGTTTATTAGCGATTCGCGAGGGAATCTTTGTTGCTCGTAATAAAAGTCACTTAAGCGAAATTCTCATTTCAAATTAAGGTGGAAAGCCTTACAGCCAAGATTGAAGAGGGTCACATTGTGAGATGTGGCTGAGACACCATTAATTAATTCTGCATTCCATTGTAATGGACGTAGAGTGGGACTGGATGTGACTAATTGGGATTCAACCCTAGTCAACCCTAGATCGGCTACTTTTCGTTTCAATGTCTTCGTGTGCGTATAATTTGTTATAACAATTAGCGTTAAGAAATAGAAATTTATATCGAAAATTGTGTAGCACTACTCGCACATCCGAGATGCTCGCAGTAGCACGTTTTTAGGGATCTTTTGTGCAAAAACTGTTGTATTGTATACTACAGTGTCTTTATTTTATTTTTATTTTCCTTAACCACTGAGGAAAGGTTTTGGTGACAGACATAGATAAGAGGGCATTAGCTAGCCAGGCGAACTTAACAGCCCTACCGACAACCAAACCAAGTACACAAAATGTACCCCCCGCCCCCCGCTGGGAATCAAACCCGGGACCTCTGGGTCTGAGACCGGTGGCTTAGCCACTAGACCACAAAGGCGATTAGTGTCTATCTAGTATATTTGAGCCAAAGATAAAACATGTTTGTAAATAACGTATCGATAAAACAACGTATTGCGGAAAACGTAAGTGCGATATTGTATCGTATATTTAAACCTTTTTAATTTACAATTCATTATGCAAATATCTAGTGTCAATCGGATTATAACTTTTTCTTGAAAGAGATTCTCGAGAATAACCACTAACAAATGGTGTTTTTCTCTATATGTAGGTACATACATATAATTACGACTATTATCCTTGTAGGGTTAGTCATAGAGACTAGGCAATTAGAACCGAAAAAACAGTAATCTGCCATAGTCCACTTTTCACCAAATAGCGACTACACGTGTGCTCAGCGTGACAGGTGGTGAGCCCATCGCAGCTCTAAGCTGTTGGATGTATGTGCAGTCTTTAGTCCGTTAGTCGCCTTTTACGACACCCAAGGGAAGAGAGGGGGTAGTATTCTTTTACTGCTACGCGTCACAGTTAACAGTTAACGGTTTCTCTATAATAACAGTAAAAATCGGAGTAACACTAGATATTTTGAACAAGAAATTAAAAAACACTCTTTGTCGAATTAGACGCTTAACGAGCGTAACTTATTATGTAGGAAAAATCCATGTAGCTAAAAAGAGCAGTCACAATTCCGTACTCCTACCCTTCTGAAATGCCGTTACAGAATTGATCACTTCTAGTAGAACATAACGTGCGTTGTCAACCTTTGTCAGGGCAAGCACTAATTTAATTTTATTAACAAATCAAGTACCAGCTCAGTCGTAAGTCGACACTGGTTGTTGCTCTGCACGTTACCTGGTGTTTTTTTTAAATTGGTATTTGAAATTGTGATTTTACATTTTAATAATAACTATGATCAAGGAAGCTCTTATGATTTTGCTACATTTTGATTTCCACTGAAATTGGCACTTTTAAAATAAGATGATTTGCATTAGGTGGTATTGGAATGTGATTTCACATTTTAATAATAATTATGATCAAGGAAGCTCTTATGATTTAGCTACATTTTGATTTCTATTGAAATTGGCACTTTTAAAATAAGATGATTTGCCTTAGATAGGAAGTATTAGAACCCACGACCTCACCCAATCCACTAAACAGCTTTACCAACTAACCGCGACAATGAAATCCTTGTCGAATTTTACTTCCGTATCCCAAGGATATATTTTACATACATAAGTACATACATTTAATCACGACTATTATCCCCGAAGGGTTAATCAGAGACAAGGCAATGAGGACAGCAAATTAAAGCAGTCCTCTATACCATAGTCCACTTTTCACAGCGGCTGCACATGATATGCTCAGCTGTCACGCGGTCCATCGCCGCTCTATGCTGTTTGAAGTATGTGCCGCCTTTAGTCCGTTAGTCGCCTTTTACGACACCCAAGAGAAGATAGGGGGTTGTACTATTTTTTCACCGCTACGCGACACGACATGTTTTAAGGAATTAAAAAACGCGGCTTTAGGGCTTTTTAGTCGTCTTTGATACCACCTGCATTTGGTAAGGTGATTAAGTCATTAATTAAAGAGATGACATTATTTTAATGATGAACGCTTTTTGCCTAGCAGTGTAAGTTTACAAGCTCGTTTTGCCTAAGGCTGATGATCATCAGCCTTTGAACTCCATCTGCTGAGCACAAGTCTTCCCACATCGCACTTGAGAAGATGGACTATAAAGGCGAGCATGGGTTAACCCACCATGCTCGCCCAGTGTAAGTTACTTTTAGATGATATTATATCAAGAATAAAATTCATGAATAAGTGACGTTTTTGAGGGGGTGCCGCGCGATTGCAAAAACTGACATAAGTCTCTTAATGAACTTCAAACAAAATCAATCATAATATTTAAAATTATTACAATTCTGCTTTAGAGTTACAGACCTAGTAATTTGAATAAGGCAATGTTTTTAATCCGCGAAATGTACAAAACCATCACGCGCTTGTCTTAAAAATTAAAATGTACTTTTTTAAGATGGGGATGACCTGCGGAATACCAATACAAATATTTTCATGTAAGAATCATTATTTCATGCATTGAGTTATAATGTATGGTTTCAAGCGTAAAATTAAGAAAGTTGTCGAAAAAAAATGTTTTTAGGAGTCATTAGATTTATGTATTGTTTGTTATTGCTTAAAGAATTTGTTTTAAATTTCAACAAGGCTACGACCTTGTGCAATGATCAGGCTAACTTACGAAGAACTAATTCAGCGCATAGAACAAGTAACAAATACGTAATTATTCACAATTTCGTGCAGGAAGATAAGCAACTTTATTTTGTATCAAAGTGGAGTCAAATATATGATCCTGTCCATGAGTATAAATCAGAATATAATATAATAATATGTCAAAAATTCTGCTTCCTAGAAAACTTAGGATCTCCTTAGATTAAAACTTATGGCAGCCTGTTCCTTACGAACCTTCTATTCATCTGTTACATTCGGTTTCAAATCTTTCTTATAAGGAATAGGCAATTTTTAATAATTATTTTCATAGGGAAATATTACGTTTTGATGAGATTTAATGATATCTATTGACGTACCTAGCTGGTTTAGTGTTGCGAAGCAGAAAAAAGAAAAAAGTTAAAAATGCTCAAAGTGACGTCTTGATTGCCTACTCCTCATAAAGACTGATACAGTTACCTTAACATTTACTTTACTTTTATTACTTTTAAGAAAAACAGACTATCACACAGTCATATCACAGGTAAGTCTTTTTTTTTCAAGTGCGATTTTCAGATTGGTTTTATAGAATACCATTTTAGATGCAGTATAACAATTTTAAATAAAATCATATTTCTTGAAGTAAAAATAAAGTTTAACAAAATATAATTGCATCTTTAAAAGAAGAAAATACCTTTAAGGCTTTGCATAGAAGATTTGATACTCTTTCAGTATTTTGGCGCGCGGACGTAGTGGATGATAATCTCTGGTACAATAATCCCTTGGCACGAGTATCGGTAGTGATGTCACAAAACTATCGATAAAATAAATCTGTTTTTAAAATTAATAAAGAGTTCAACTGTACGCAGCGGCATGCGTGTTTGTTTGTTCTGAAATTACGCAAGCAAAGAATTACGGACTAATTTTAAATTTATTTATTTATCAGGATGATCAACACTCCTTAAATTTAATACACTACTCAATGCGAATGTGCAGGCCACGGCAGGACGTTGATATGAGAATCGGAGAATGTGTTGTAACAACATTCTAGTAAGCAGCGAAAAAGTCAGATACAAACCGATTCTGAGATTTACCGTATTCGTAAGACCTTTTCAGTCGCTGGGCCTGGTTATTGTCGTAAGTCACCAACCCGCATTGGGCCACCGTGATAGGTTGAGCTAATCTAGTATTTTTATGTATTGTTGAACTTAGTTAGGGGAAGGTCGAAGCTCAGCAGTGGGACGTCATGTACTGGTATGAATCAGTTATTCTATATATTATAGATAAATTACTGAATTAGAAACAAGAATTAAAAGAGCACTATCATTTAAAATTAACCGCTATTAACGCAAGTTATAGTTATTTATATAAGTCATAATACACGTTACCTACTGAATATGGTTAATTTGGATAACTGCTACCCTTTTCCGCCCAAACTAGGCTAGGAGTCTGCGATGGCGTCCCGTTGCGGGTGGAACTCGGTGCGTTGCCGTTTATGGTCCCTGGTCATCCCCAGCCAAAGATCAAGGTTTTTAGGGGCTACCCCCTAAAAACCTAAAACTTAGGCTACGCCTTCCCTTTTCCTTCGTGCTTTTTTAATTGGGCGAAGAAGAGGGAGGAGAGGTAGGAGAGTCACATAACCAGTGATCGCCACTGGAGTCGGTGCATGCGTAAAACGGCATTTCAATTAAAGAAAAGTCAGTGTTAGCTTTATCGATACCACATAGTATTTTATCGATACAACGTAGAATTTTATCGACCATCCCCTATCATTGGGAGCCTCATCTGGCGCTAGCACACAGACACGGCGAAGGCATCCGTTTTGCTAATGCGCTGGGTCATTCCATTTATGTCAACATCCACGTACATACAGGAATGAACTAAAGTATAAAATATCTGGAAGTTAGCTCCGGATCCGGGGCGAAAGTTTAAGAAATAGCCAGCTTTTTTTTAATGGTAAGAAGTAGTTAGTAAGTATTTTTTTTGTACATTGACTCACGACTATTATTCCCAAAGGATTAGTAATAACAACTAGGGTGAGGATCGCAATTAGCAGTAGCCTAATTCACGTAACAATACTTCAATGACATGCAAGCGATTTGATCGTTAAAGGCACTTTTCGTATTCAGGTATCAATTGCACGATTTTGTTTATGCGTATTCACGTGCATTAATAGAAGTTCGATCGTTGCCTCAGCGGTATTCACGTGAGAAACGTAAATTTTTATATTTATTGCAGAAACGTTATTGTAGATGCATTCTAACTTTGTTAAAAACATTATTCTACAAAATAATCAACATTTCTTTCTACATGTTTTCGTTAGCAAAAAGTATTTAAATTTATTTGGTAGAATTGTAATGGCAACATTAAGTTTAAATAGTTGACAAATCGCTGAGTTGCGATCCTATCGAGTAATCGTTCCATCGAAATGACAGGTAAATACGGATTTGGGATTGTTTTTCAATGGACGTCTTCTAAACGTAAGCGACATTTTGACTGTGACAAAATACGTGAATTAGGGTGCAGTACATTGATACAGTCCAAGTTTCACTGCGTCATCGTCCGCGTTTTTTCGGGTGCCCTTCGGTTCGTCTAAAATTTTTGGTTCTAATTTCATATGGCCGAACTATGTTGGCTTCAACTTTTAACGCACAATAATTGTCTAGCCTAACAGTTGTTTTCGCACCATTATAGTTTTGCCTAAAAATTTAAAACCCTAATTTTAGAATCCCTAATATTAAATGCACTAAAATGTATCGGCAAATCATTCTTTCGGCATTACGGAGATTACGCTTTAGTGTTGAAAGCCCTAATTTATTATTATAATTATTAAGTAGGTACCTACCTAAGTTCAAACTTTAATTAATATTTTTTTTCGTTCATTGGACATAATTTGTAGTTGTTCTAAACACACGTCCTATAACAACAATAAGTAATATTATTCATCTGATATAATACTCATATTCTCTAACAACTTATTCTATAAAGCTATATTGGTAGAATAATCATATTCTATAACATCATTTGATATAATTTTTGCTTATAAATAAAAATAGCATTTAACCCTAAATCGATTTCAAATATTGTCTTAAAAAGTTAACGCGTTGGATTTTCGTTGAGGTTGTGCTAAAAATTCAGTGACAGAAACGAATCGCGGCAAAACCGACTCCACGTAGACTGCCCTAGCCTAGAGTGTAATTTAAGCTCGCGTGGGACCGCCGCAGCGCCGAAGCCGTGACAGAAAGCATGCCTGCTGGATGCTGCTTGCCCGCTTGCATGCTGCATGCCTGCCTGCATGCTGCATTGCATGCCTGCCTGCATGCTGCATGACTGCCTGCATCCTGCATGCCTGCTTGCGTGCTGCATTCTTGCTTAAATGCTGCATGCTGGCTTGCTTGCTTGCATGCTGCTTGCTAATTACATGAATAATGTTTCATATGATAAGATTATTATATCAAATGAATATTATATTAAAAGTACATTATATCAAATGAAATTATAGAATCTAAAATTATATTAAATGTTTATTTTATTAAGTCAGTTGTCATATCAAATGAAATTATATGAAATGAAATTATATTATCTGATCGTTAGACCATAAGTATTTATATCAAAAATTACACACCTGACAGAAATACTAGCTGCATTACCCCTGTAGGTCACGTGATAGGTTAGAAATTAAGACAATCGCGAAGCGCAGCGTAGCGATTGTCTTGAATTTCGAGGTTTTTTTTTATTAGACAACAGAAATACTAGCTGATTAACTCTAGTGCGTTTAAAATTTGTGCGAATTACCATTTAGTAATTGTAAATAGTAGGGATTATGAATGGTTCCGCCTAATGTCGCATTTGGGAAGTTTAAATTCGGCGATAAAAAGTTAGGCGAAGTAAAAACAGGCTTAACACATTTAGGAAAAGTAAATTGTGCGAAAAAAATTTAGGCGTATGGTTTGTGTGCCATTGACGATTAGGAGAACAAAAAATTCGGCGATCCAATATAGACCCGTTTTTTCAAATCACAACTGTGAGGACTCAGCATGATAGATAATGAGCCCATCGCTGCTGTTGGACGTATGAGCAGAGGTCGATTCTTGACAACGGCCAAGACAAGAGGTGGTCGGTAGTAGGTATACTTTTAATAATGAAAAATCCTCACACAGCTCGCCCGTGTATTTAAAGGGTACGTATTATAATGCCGAATTTTAAAATACCAAATTTCATAAGACTTATGAACGGAAGGCCGAATATTAAAATGCCGAAAGTTCAAAATCCTGAAAGTTTAAAATCTCGATAGTTCAAATCCCGAATGTTCAAAATCCCGAAGATTTATATACTTACAGCTGTTGATATACCGAAGTTCAAAATCCTGAAAAATAGATTAACCGTGTTTTTACAATGAAACTTAAATTTCTAACCTATCATTTGACCTATAGGAGTAGAGCAGCTAGTATTTCTGTTGTCTAAAAAAAAACTCCAAATTCAAAACAATCGCTTCGCTGCGCTTTGCGATTATCTTAAATTTCTAAAAACCTTTTACGTGACTGACAGGAGTAGAGCAGCTAGTATATCTGTTGTCTAATAAAAAAACTTAACCTCGAAATTAGGTTTTATAAAATTCGGTATTTTGAATTTTCTGGATTTTGAACTTTTGGTATTCCGATCTTTCGGGATTATGAACTTTCGGTTATTAGAAAATCGACATATTGAGCTTCGGTATATCGGTCATAAGTATTTCATACGTTCGGTATTTTGATTTTCGATGTTTTAAACGTAGGTATTTAAGTTGTAGGTATTATGAATTATCGGGATTTTAATACGTAGGGTGCATGGGGGCAAGATCGAATGGATTTTTGATGAAATAAGCGGTGTTGTATTTGAAGTCTTGTAGAACATTGCACATTTACTTACATATAATGATATTTGAAAAGAGTAAAGAGTATATTTTTTCACTAATTTCGATAAAATCTTGTTAAATTTGTCCTAAGGCAGAAAAAAAGTAAAATAAAACATTATCACAAAAATTAAATAGGGGGAAGATTGAAATAGTTTCTAATATCGTTCAAATGAGTAATAGATGTTGTCGATAGTCACCAGGCTATGGTTTAAAGTGCTCTGAAAATTTAAAACCGTCTGTAGTGTCAAAATACCTTTAAAAAAACAAAGTTAAATCAAGTTGCTTTTTTTACACATTACAATCTTACCCCACCGGGGGAAGATTGAAGTCAAGGTTCTCAAACTGTTCCCTTTGATTGGTCAATGTTATACTGAAAATAAAACATGACTACAAATAAATCCTTTTATTACTAATATGTACCGAGGTAATTAATTATAAACAAAATTTTTCTTTTATCATAATTTTATTATTTTATTTTAAGTATATTCAAAATTTATTTAATGAATTTAGTAGTTTATTTCGGTGTTTAATTCGAGTTAAATTTTGAATTATTATTTCTATTTTTGTTTTTTGTAATTTTTTATTTTGTATCTATATTAAATGTTCTGATTTTTGATTTTATAACTTTAATTTCAATTTTGATTCTGTGTTACTAATTTTGAATCTTATTTTATTTAATTTATTATAACCATTTTTATGTTGTCTACTATGATTCTTAGCTAGTCGTAATAAATGCATTTTATTTTGTTTATTTATATATTTTATTAATTAACAAATAATAAATAACAAATCAAAATGAAATAAAGATAAACTATTCAAAATCACTGGTTCGCCCTCCTGTCTTTGCGTAAGCCTGAGCAAAATGGGTATTCTTAAATGTTTGGCTGCGCCGTATAATATCAATTCCTTCCTTTTTACTTTCTCTATGGCTTCGGCCACATCTTCACAACTATACGAGGTTGCACGTAGAGATTTTCGGACGTAGTTACAAGGCATGATGATTCTGAATTGACAAAATGCAATTATGGAATAATTATACAATAAATAGTTCACAAAAAAATAAACAAAAACAAAGTAATTATTAAGTTAGTATGTTTTTGTCGTGTCATGTCGTAAATGTCTAAAATTGTGCCGCTGATAGTACATAAAATAGTGTTTTAAGTCATTGTAAAAAAACGGTTTTTTTGTAATGACTGAAACAAAACAATAATTTTAGTGTAAATAAACAAACATTTCATAAACAGTAAAAATATGAATATGTAACCTATTGTGCACAATTTTAATTTATTTAAAACAGAAATGGTACAAAAGGGTAGGTATATAGTTTTTATTTTATTTTGTACACATAGACAACAAGTTTGAGAACATCCGACTATTAGTATGAGTTTTGAAAATGGGGTAAGATCGAAACTTTTATATGTTTATCTTTCCCCGTCAAATACTGATGGGTAAAGAAGGAAATTAGTTATAAATTCAAAAATACGATAAATAGCCATATTTCGATGAAATACTCGTAACACAACTTAGAATGAACAATAAAAAAATCGTTTTAAAAAAACATTCGCACCTTCATCATAAGCAAAGTTAGGGAATATGGGGTAAGATTTAAACCCTCGAATAATGTGTGCATTTGAAAATTTCACGCAACCTCTTACTCAAAGGTGCAAACAATGACTGAGAGGTGGGATGCAACAAAATGGCGGTCTTAAACCAGCGCTGCATAAACGACATCAAATTTGATGTTATTTGCGGATTTTTGTGTTACCCCGTTTTTTATCTTGCCCCCAATCACCCTACCCGTATTTAAAATATCTATTACATTTAATAATTATTAAATTCATTTTGTTGAAAACGGCGTGGCCTTAATAAAAATATCCATTTAACAACCTGAGACACTTTGGATTAAGTTACTTAGAACTTCTACGTCTCTCACTTTAATTCAAACCTATTTGCCTCCCGTTTGAAGCGATCTGTTTATATCCACTCGTCTGTGGACGCGGACCGATCGGTCGGCAAACAATTGTATTTCTATTGTTTCTGTTTTTACAGACAAGTGGTTATTTGATGCCTGGTTAGTTTTAAGCTAAGTAAATGTCGCTGTAACAATAATGTTAGTCCTATTGTTGTGATCTTATCAGTTAGAGAGAGCCAATTCTTCAGTAAACTAAAAACGTTTTGAGGATAGCGCGTTTACTTTATTGTAGTTTCCCATCAGGTGATAACACAGATATAGATTATCTGTGGGTGACACGGACGCCTAGCGCTGTTCCTCCATTGGGCCAGGGTGGTGGGTAAGTAATATCCCATCTCCGCGCCGTTGTCCATGTGGAAAGACCTGTATACGGCTGCGGTACTTACATATTTTATAAAATAAATAATAAAAATATAATTTGTTTACGCTCACAACAATTATCTAGCCCAAGGTAAGTTCTATTGAAACTCGGTAATATGGTTAAACTAGATAACGGATAAATATACATAAACATAGAAAAACACCCAGACCCGAAATCAATTCAGAAAAACAGCTTTCTCTGACGAACGACCGGGAATTGAACCCGGGACCTCAGAGATAGCGCGACGCCAGACCAGGCGCGCTAACCACTCGACCACGGAGGTCGTCATTTATAGACTTATGATGATGACTTATTTGTTTGCCTTCGACTATTTCACAAACTGCGAAGCTGCATAGGTTCGTAATCAAAATTCGTAGCGTTCAATTTTGTCCTTTCGCGTCTTTGTTCATCTTGGATGATTAATGTTCCGCGTACTACACTACGCAGACACAATTAAAAATGTAATTCTCTATGGCTCATAAACGGCCGGCTTATAAACAAATCCCATTTCATCGCCGGCAGGTCATCGGTAGTCAACATAAACGAAGCGGGTACCCCAGGGCACCCATGAAAAATCTAATATCACTCAGCGCGGGTGAAACTCAACAATTGACTCTCATGAATTTTAACGAGTCATTTTCTTTGCGACGCGGCCTAAAGTGATCCAGGCACTTAATCCACCTCACCTAGGGAGGCAGAAGCAAATAGTGGAAAATAAAATACACACTGCTGAGGCACTGGCGGTTCTTGGAAGTTTATAAATGTCGTTACTTCTATGTAAAGATGTGCAGTTTTTTTGCGACCGCTCTTTTCTACAGCTAAGACGTCTTATATGGGTGGTAGGTAAAAAAGTGTGTTTTGGACGGTTCAAAAGTAGGTACCTATTTATTAAATTTATATTTATAAAGTTATTTTAAAATTTTCAATTGAGTCTCATCATCACCAATGATCGAAGTAGGTAGATTGATTTAGGGTCAATGATCTGAAACGTAATATTAATATGGACACGACAATTCCCCCAAACTTCGTAATTCAAAAATTAATAAGATTTTTAGTGGGAATTTAAAAATTAATTATTGTGAAATGTATCAAAATTATGAAGATAATTTCCTTAACACTTTCTAAGCCATGCCAAGCCGTAAGTGACTGGTTTTTATATTAAAAACAACCGTATTCAATGACCTAAAGTAAAAGCTTAACGAAGTATAATTTAAATACTTACACTAAGTATCAAATTAATAAATAGGTTTCATAATTTTATCGAATCCCGAAATACCGAAAAGATTTCGGAAAAATGGCTTTTTTTAATGCTTAATAAGACAGCTCTTGACCTCGATCTCGCCTGATGATGAGCGTAGATGAGGTCTACGATGGAGCGAGCTGCCCCAGAAGATGCCTATTAACTCTCGTCTTGAAGGCATTCAGGTTATAAGTTTTTGGGAACACAGACAATGGCAGAGAATTCCACTCGGCATGGCTTGTCCTATCCATGTTATGCTGTCTATGAACACTTCTGACGCAAGTAGGTACGTAATAAGTAAGCAAGTAAAAAAATAATAAGTAAGTAAATTCAATCTACCTACTCCGATCACTGCTCATCACAATATAACAAATACCGACCTAGGTATATTGCCGATATAGGTATATTGCCTAAAGTAAAGAAAAGTACAGCCTGTATACTGTCCCCACTGCAAGGCCTTCATCATTGCAATGACGTAATCACTATAATTGATGGGTATTGGCTTAACCACCGCGCTTGCCAAATACGGGTTGGTGATCACAAACAAAAGATAACATCGAAAATCCGATAACATACTTTGCCAAACCTGGGAATTGAACCCGGGACTTCCGGATATAGAGCCGAGCGCTTAACCCACCCCTTAAAAGGCGACTAACGGACTAAAGACCACCTGTCACGTTGAGCACATGTGCAGTCGCAATTTGGTAAAAAGTAGACTATGGCAGCAGAATAGTCGTGATTATCTATGTATGTTTTTTTAAATAGGTAAAATGCCGTCTTAAGCATACACCAAGGCCAGGGGTGACCTCAGGTTATTTGGAACTCTCGTCCTTCCCCCGCCCAGCTAGACGAACTCGACGAGGAGAAGGGTGGCTTACCCACTAAAGACCTAGTACCATCCCTTCGTTTGAAGGTACTATAGTGTTACCTGGCTCGGGAACACAAACAGCGAGCTCTCAGTTGACCTTGACCACCATGCAACCGTGGGCGTAAGAACTTAAGCCTTAAGAATTAGTCAGTAAGAAAATAATTTCTTAAAAACATAAGATTTGGGTGTAAGTTAGCAATAGGCACAGAAAAATAATGATTATTTTAATTAAAAGGAAATATGGTTATTAAATATATAAAAAAACTAACTGTGTCGTGTAGCGGTGAAACAATACTACCACTCTTCTCCTGGGTGTCGTAAAAGGCGACTACCGGACTAAAAACTAGACATACTTCCAACAGCATAGAGCGGCGATGGGTTCACCATCTGTCACGCTAAGAATATATGTGCCGTCGCTATTTTGTGAAAAGTGGACTATGGCAGAGGACTGCTTTTGCGGTCCTCATTGCCATCCCTATCTACCGACCTCAATAGATAGGGTATCGCAACTGGAACTACGGGTCCGGTTGTGTTTTCAGAGGTACTACGGGGTTCCGGTTCAAGCCCCCCGCTGGTCGTGCCTTTAACCAGGCGCCTCCGGCGGGATCCGGACATGGGTTGGACTCGTAGTGGCGTGTGGTTAGCTGTAGAGCTTGGGAATGTTCGTTTGTCCTGGTATTGTGTGCCAGGACTTCCAAACTCGTGCACAGCGAGCGGGGCCTAGTAGCGGTCTCTGAGGGGCCAGAAGCGAAAAGTCCTGCGGGGAACGTGAGTTTCCCTTATATTTGGCAGCTTTGTCCGGTGGTTTTCATTGGACATTGGTGTTGACATCTCCGGTACTAGTCTGGATAACTAGTAGAGGCGGCCTCCTAGATGCCGTAAGTCTCCGGTCCAGCCAGCCGCGTAGGACGTGGGAACTGGCTAGGCGCCCGGATGGGTTCCGAGAAGTGAGTGTGCTTACTACTCCGCTACCAAGGTGGACACTTGGGAGTCGACTTTAGAGTCGACGACCCTAGCAGTGGCAACTGCGAGTTGTGCCCTTCGTGCAACGAGAAGTGAGCGAGCTTGACAGCTCCGGTTACCTATCTGGACAATAGGCAGTGAACTACACGTGTTCACAGGGATACTCTCCTGAGACACTAGTCTTATGAGTACCGAATGAAGAGCGCGCTGCGGCGGGCACTAATTTGGCGTCAAGACCTAACGCAGATGGTCTCCTGCGCGAGTGTTCTACTGGCGCAGGGACGTCTGGCACTTCTTGCATAACCTAACGGTTGGTCTCGAGGTGCCAGTACAAAATAAAACTTAGTGAAGTAAGGAGGGGGGTCCTCATTGCCTCGTTTCAGACTAACCCTTCGGAGATAATAGTCGTGATTATATGTATGTACGTATGTAAAAAACTAAGGCTGAAGCGAATAATAGAACACAAAATGTACAAATGTATATAAGTACTTTGAAGATATTGACTGTTCCTGAATGTTTTATACTGTTCTATTATTGGGCTCTCGAATTTCTTTACGAGAATTTATTATAATAATGTCAGTCAATCGTGTACATGACTGACAGAATATTATGTTTGTTCAGTCAAATACTTTAAGAAGATGGCTGTTTTATCTAAACCAGTTGCTACATATTTGAAAAATGGTTTCTTAAAAATGTTTAGGGATGATTTATATTAGAGCGGCCGTGCACGGGGCGTGTTCGTGCCGTGCACGGCCCGCTCTAATATAAATCACCCTTAAACAGAACATAATATAAAACTACGCAGGCTAATAGCATGCTACGTCAAATGCTACATTTAAGGTACTGATAGACATGCTACTAAATAAGTATTCTTATTAGCATGCTTATTACAAGCGTATACGTAATAAGCATGCTAATTACTAGCAACGCTTTGACACATATACACTAAGTAGCAATTGCTTAATAGTGGCATGCTTACGTGCTAGTAATGAGCACGTCTATCAGTACCTTTAAGGTACCGATTAAAAACAGCCACCCACACAGCAAATATTTTGCCATTTAAAAGCTACATCTAGACTGTGATTTTTGCGAAAAATGGCAAATTTTGGCGTTCTTGATCTCAGAAACAAAAATACATTATCAATTTGGACTTATTGTATAGTGTAGAATAGCTATTAGCATAGTTCGTAGCGGCCTCGCTTTTTGTAAATTTTGCTTAACTTTTTAATTATACCCAAAATTGCAGAGAAAGATTTTCATAAAATGCGCAAAGGCACTTTTTTGAGTTCCTAGATTGAACTACTGTCCTAAACAAATTAAATTAAAAAAATACAATGTTATCTCTAATATAGTCGTGTAGTTCGTAGCTACCTCGGAATTTTTAGATATTATTGATTTTATTTATAAAAAAAACTTATTCTTAACCAAAAAACTTCGAAAATCGCTTCTCGTATATACGATAATATTATTGAGCAAACTTTATATCAGAATAATTTTTACTTCATGGGGAATAAAAAAATTATAATGAATTTATTTCGCTATTAACGATAAATACAACTGCAAAATAACTACAAAATGCGATGCGCCGGCCGTCCGAACTCAGCTTATTCTCGCAGAGTGGAGATTTGTAATATTAAGCAGGATAATAAATTCATCCTATTTCGATAAAAAACGATAAATACAACTGCAAAATTACTACAAAATGCAAAAATGGGCATTGTACGCCAAAAATCACAGTCGAAATGTAATAGGCCTCTTAAGTAAAACTTTAAAACCATAATTTTACAGAAGCAGACTATGTATAAGTAATATAACTATGTACTTAAGTATAATATTTTGGGGTTCATTCATTCATTCTGCTACGCTTATTTCCACATGTGACACTTTTTGTTTTCAAAACAAACGTACTAAAATATTAACACGCAATTTAATATCATTGGCTAAATAGCCTTCACAATAATACGTCAACTGTCGAATCGAGACATTAATTAATATCGCTTTTAACAAAACAGTGCGATATCATAATTCGGCAATGTGGTCATAATATGACAACGGAACGTTAAAACGTGTTTGCATAATTAATATTATTGAATCCAATACAAACTCACTTTCCAAAAGTATCAGTGCATATTTGAGCATTTTAATTACCGAAATCTACAATAATTGTATATTGCTTTCGAAGTATTGCTTCTGACAACTAATACTTACGAGCACTAGTTTGCTATCAGAAACAATACTTGGGTTCGAATCTATTACAGAAAGTGATACACATCCCAATTTTGTTCTGTATGTGTTTGTATGGTTTAAACTACCTAGGTGGTTCATTGGTCTTATCACGAGTCTAAGGCATTTTTCACACCAAACGGATTGTCCTCTGCGGACTGTGAGTATGCTCACTGTCAGCCCCAATGTGAACGTGGACTCAGTCTGCAGCATGCTGCAGACATGTCGAATCGCATGCGTTCACACCAAGCTGACAATACGCTATAGCGTACAATTCGCTACTTTTGGTGTCGATCATCGTGATATACACGTCTGTATTCATTGAAGTTTCTCGAATGAATTATGCCCGCGGCGCAGCAATCTAAAGGTGGCCACTGACGATCAGTTTTGCGCGTCAGTCCAGGCGTAAAACTGTGGCTTGGATTATGGTAGCCACGGTAAATTCCGTGTCGCACCGTCAGTTAAAAGTGACTCCGGAGTGACGATTCGACATTTACGATCAAATTTTGGACAGACGTCATTTCAACTGATGGGAAAAACTGATCGTCAGTGGCCACCTTAATACGTGCTAAAACGCTGGTACTAATACTAATAATATTAATGAAAAACAGAAAGAAAAATAAAACAGTATTTGGTATTGCAAAAAGGTAGAAAATATTATAAAATTTTAAATAACCGCAACGTTTGAAAATCTGCTTCATTTCATACATTTTCAAAAATTAATTTTCAATAAGTAGGTACATATTTTATTTTATTTTTATTATTTTTTATTCATTTTATTTATATTATATTATTTTTTATTTTTATATTTAGATTGCACTACGCAATATAATAAATGTGTAGCGGTATAGCAATACATTATAACGTCATACAGCAAAAGCTTCGTCTAGTTTTTTTCATTCTTTAGCAAACGGACAGAGCATTTACGAGTAGCCTTATTAAACTTATTATTTTGGTTACCAAATTCCTTTATTGAGCAGGGATCCGCGATTTTTCACGGTTCACGTGGCAACCTACGCCCAAAGTTTTGGAAGTGACACGCAAAACGTTTTATTTCAAAGTTAAATTACAAAGCTGATTCATTAGGCAGTCGAGAATAAAAAATAAAAGTAAAAAATAAACAACATTTTGTTACATAGTGCTGGGCCGAGACGGATATCCGAAAAAGTGAAGGTTTTCTTAACCGTGTTGCGTAGCGGTGAAAGAATACTACCACCCCCTCTCTTCCCTTGTTGTCGTAAAAAGCGACTAACGGACTAAATACTGCACATACATCCATCAGCATAGAGCGGTGACGGGCTCACCACCAGTCACGCTGAGCACATGTGCAGTAGCTATTTGGTGTAAAGTCGACTATGGCGGAGGACTGCTTTTGCTGTCCTCATTGCCTACAGTCTCTGACTAACCCTTCGGGGATAATAGTCCTGTTCCATGTATGTATGTTTAATTCTTAATATTCACTTCCTATTGTCAGATTTGTTCAATTTTAGGCTTACTACTACGTAATTAATACATTTTCTAATGTATTTGTTTAATAGTATATTTTTTGTTTCACGTAAATTATTTTGCCAGCTGTAATTAAAGTGTTATGTTAAAGTTTTCTGATAACCATAATGTCATAACTTATTGCTTTTAAGAATTTTGGAATAGAATACTAATGCTGTTACAAGCGTTAGGTACAATGAAAATAATGTTGTTTCACCCTATTGAACGTTAGTGATTTTTATATGCTACTAGCCTTTATACCCGGCATGCTTTGCGATGCCACGTTTTTTTGAGCCAGCGAACCTCGCCGTCGTCCCCAGAACCAAAATTTCTTTACTTTAATAAAAGCATTCGTTCAGACAACTACGAAGTTTTACTTTGCCGTCACTGCGTCCCTGCCAACAGATGTTAAATTAACTAATGTATATCTTTTGGTAATGACGATATTAAAATTTGCCTATGTCATGCTAGCGTGATAATTTTTTGTCGTTTTTTTTTATTTTATTTTCTCTCTCGCCAAACGTATATTTTCGGTAACACAATCACATCACTACTAACACAACGTTTTGCATACGCGTTTTGTTCCACGAATTTATTGTGAAAGTAAGATTGCTTTTTTGATTAACTGCGAACGCTTTTGATTCCCGAGTTCTCGAAGTCAATGATGACGTAGACTTCTACAGGTAACTTTTAGCACTTCCAGCATTTATACGTTTTTTTAATTTTTATAACTATAAACTGAACACCTACTCCTTGTATATAGAATAGGATACCTAAACACAAAATAATGGAAGGAGGGAAGGGATAACTTAGCTGTGCAGTGATACAATAGTAACTTGTATTACGAGTAGTAGTTGTAACGGTTATAACGAAAACATAGCGATTAAAGATAATTTCTATTTTTTATATTCTAAAACCGGCAAAAAAACATACAGCCCGCGCGCTGAAATAAGGAGTGACTGATGTCGCGCAAGAGCGATTCCCAAACGACGAGGTGATGGTTTTGGGAGACTTCAACGCCCACCATGAAACATGGTCGGGCTCCTCCAAAACTGATCACGCTGGTAGAGTCGCTCATGCCTTCGCTCTGACGCAAGACCTGATATAACTGGTAGACCAGCCCACCAGAATACCAGATATTGTAGGTCAAGCGCTCTCCTTGTTGGACTTACTGTTGACGAGTCGCCCTGCAGGGTATAGAGTATCGGTGCTGCTTGCACCTCTAGGCTCGTCCGACCACTGCTTGGTCATTGTCTCATGGGGCCATAGCTGCTTTCTTGAACTTTACCCGTCAGAGTGCGCTTCAGCCATCGCTGATGTGATCATGTTGGTTATGGAATATTATATTCCGTTCACAGATCTTGCAAGAGTTGGTATATATAGACAATAGCCTTGTTTCAATCGCGAATACGCCAAAGCTGCTGAATGCAAGCATGGCGGCGAATCGTGCTTGGACGGGGGCTTGAGCACTAAAAGACCCTAGTACCGGCTCCTTGAAGGCGGCCTAAAACAAGGCCTCTTAGTTTAATAAGAGGGCTCTCGCTGGAGCGGATGCACAATGCACCAGGCAGGATGTGGTCACTATGACGAGTCAAAAAGAAAGATGGCGCGTCGCCAGACCCGGCGTGCGAACCACTCGACCACGGAAGTCGTCTATATATTATAGCCACAGAACAGATAAACTGTTTTTTAAATATAATGCATGCTGTTTAGTAGCATAATATACAGCAACCAAGCATAGTTCCCTGAAAAAACCCTAAACACCGCTGTACCTTGCGAACAAGACCGCATTTAGCTGCTGCTAACTATCTTTTGAGCCGATGCCTTTTCTTTGTATAGCACAATGGAGCTGCTCGCTTTGTGATTCGTGGCAGCAACAATTCAACAAATGACTGGCAAAGTCTGTGATCAAATGGACGATTTGTCACGGTCCAATGGTTATATTAATAAGCTAAGTTAGCAAAAGTATTGTGCTATGTCAAAGACTACGTTTTTTAAAGAATAATTGCCAATTATCGGTGGATTAATTATTTTACCGACAGTTGTTGAAACAATTTCTTTGTCGATCGATCATGTATATTATGCTTTGCCTCTTTATCATATAAAAAAAAGTTTTACAATTTTATCCACTAGCGGTATTTAAATTCGCGCCTTCTGACGATCCGACCTTATAATTGTTTTCGTATATACATTTAGGATTATAGATGATACCAATTATTTGGGTCTTGTAACTATAAAAGCGGTCGCTACAAACAACAAAATAATAGTAAACCTCTACATTGTTAATAAACGACCCTCCACCACTTTACAAAGTAAATAATCGACTGATTTATGTTTATATATTTTCCAAATTACCACTGGCACCCTCATAATTTAATCATCAAGCTAAAATTATCTGTAATACTTCAGGTTAGACTTGAACTCGTCGGGCCATTGTCCTATGCAAACTCGCCTCCTGTCTTAATTAAAGTATCCAAAACAACAAACAGGGGACATTGTGTGTTACCTCAACATCGTTCGTAGTAATAATTAAGTTAAGGTTTACTTCGTGAAAATGTTTCATCTCAATAGGGCCAGGTGAATTTATGTAGTAAGGCGTGAGTAAGGCTCTAGGGAGATACTTTTGAATGTAATTCGTGCGCGATAATTCGTCAAATATGACTTTGTAATTTCTTTATTGATCACTTTGGGGGAATATTTTTTTAACGGATCTATGCAGTTTGCAAATTGGTAATTTCTTATGTTGTAGATGTACGGTTGCCAAATAATACCTAGAATCGTACTGGATAGCGACCTATACTATGGACAAAATCGATAAAAAGAAAGAGATTAAAACACAAAAAAATGAAAATATCACCTATAACAACAATGTATCGGTTTTGCTAGATATTTAAGTAAATGCCAACACCTTACAGTGATTCAACACGGACGTAGACCCACGATTACGTGTCTTGCTTATTATCAAAAGATGCAGCGAAAAAATAATAAAAGAAGCTGTAGAAATAATAGGAATTATAATAATTATTTTTTATCCTACTGCATGGCAAAGGCTCAAGATTGCTAATGTCATCTTTTATAGATGTATGGGACCTATCTGAACTGGCTCGTTGAACCATTTGCCAGCCATACACACCATGCAACGGCGAATAGAAGTTACACAAAAAATTTGTGAACACAATACGTAACTTGTTATTTCAACTTTCCACAAAGAGAATATTTACCGTTTGCACAAACAGAGAAGCCAGGCTTGTAAAATATTTACACATCTAACCCTTTGCGTATAATATATTCCGCTCTGGTACGTGATAAATTGTAGGTATTCCTGCTGTATGAAATAAAGTTGCAAAGAAAATGTTTGGCATTCTTACATTTTGTCGTTTGTTTTACGTTGGTGAGCTGGCAAACAGCAGTCCATGGACGCGCGCTGCACCGAGGGCATCACGAGCGCGAAGCAGACCTTGAAGCTCTAGTTATTATGCCTCTACTCAAGTGGCTTCCTATTTAGGATGTGAGTATTCTTTGCCAGAATACTCACATCCTCTCCCTTCTATATAACATATTGTCCATCCATCTATCCCTCCTATCTAAAGGAGCGTTACAGTTTTCTTTATTGTTCGAACTCGCGCTCATTACGGTCATCAGAAAATTTTAGCCTTAAAACCCCTCTTCACAACACCACCTTTTACGATTGTTCCTTCACTGTTGAAGCTGTTCGATTCTGGAACTCGCTTCCAGTAGCGATCAGGCGTGCTCAAACTATTCACGCATTCAAGGAACTCGTGAAGAATTTCTACCTTTCCCTTTAACCCTATCCTGCTGCATAGCTGTCGTTGTCCGCTACTTCTTACCTGAGACTATTATGTACAAGTATGTATATGTAAATATGTATATTTTTAATATTTATTTATTTTATAGCTTTATAATAAATGTTATATTGTAATTAATATTTTATTTTAATTATTTTCTTATTTTTGCTTTTTATTGTGTACTTAACCATGTTTTAAATGTTTGCGCCTCCGATCATAGAGTTTATAAGTTCTCTCCATCCGATTGGTTGTCTGGCAGAAATCGCTTTTAAGCGATAAGACCGCCAGATTGTAACTTTGTATTTTTGCTCTTTTATGTCTAAATGTTTGTGTTATTATGTTACAATAAAAGTATCATCTATCTATCTTTTTGAACCGCCTCTGTGGTCTAGTGGCTAAGCCACCGGTTTCAGAACCAGAGGTCCCGGGTTCGATTCCCAGCAGGGGGTACATATTTGTGTGCTCGGTTTGGTTGGTGGTAGGGCTTATAAGTCCGCCTGGCTAGCTACCACCATCTTATTTAAGTCTGTCGCCATAACAACGATGTTTGGCATTGTTGTGTTCCGACAGTTTGAGATAAGATAGCCAGTTCCTCTGTGATAGGATTCCGGGTGAAGCGCGCTTCCATCTTCGGCCTCACTTATCATCAGGTGAGATAAAGGCCAAGCGCTTACCCGTTGCCGATAAAAAAAATCTATCTATCTCTATGCCATAGATGTAAACAATAGAGTAAGATCCGTTACCAGCGTACCGCGCATGGTTCTTGCATACTATGACAAAAAGTCGGAGTAGCACCGAATACCGTGCTGCTAATGATATTATAATAAAATTATAATAAAAAAGGTAGATAGGTTATGTCTGTACTAATGTGATGTTAATAATGGACCAAAGCTCGTACGAAAGTGTGAGCAAGATAGCATGACAACTAGCTATAGCGTGAACGAGACAGATGATGTTGTTGGCGCAGAACAATAACTAAAGCATTATTGTTCTGAGGTTGTTGGTGGCCTAAGGTAAGCCAATTAGCATAGTTGTATTGGTGCCAGTTTTTGGCACATGTAACACATCTACCTCTTTTTATTGTAACATTATTGGTGCCAGCAGTCGTCGATACAGCAGCAACTGGTTCGTAACAGTGACGTTTAGTTCTGTTTTAGTAAGAAAGAGCGTTAAAAATGCCTTGCAGATCATTTATACGGTGCAGAAAGCACTTATCGATCAAAACCAAGGCCATGGATATAACTTTTCACGTGTTTCACAAAAAGCTAAAATATTTTAATTGTAGAAAATATTTATTATGACATTGATTGTTATGAGCCAGTTTCATTTAGCGTGCGTCGTTGTCGTCGTGGAACTTCGGGGTGCTTGCTGACCCATTTGCTTAGCGTAGCTCTGTCTCGCTCGCTTGATTGACATTGGCTGTCACACTACAAAGAGTATGTAGTAGAGTAAGACTACGTTTTGCTCTCAGAACTATTTGTTCTGAGGTTTTGCTACTAGCTCATTCTGCTTTTATGTCGTCCAGCTGAGATGACGCTCTGCTGACTGGGTACTCTGCTTTTATGTCATGTAGCTGAATTGTCTTTCGGCTATCTAGATACCTTGCTTTCATGTCATCCAACGTGAATGGCCTTTCAGCGAAGAAGTCATTCTGATAGAGATGCTTATTTTTTGATTCATACTTTTTAAGGCCTATTCAAACCTGAGCGGTATTCGCTGCCGCTGTGGGTAGAGCGGCAGCAAATACCACTCAGGTCGTTTTCGCCGCGGAACTTGATACTAAATACCTGAGCGAAACGCACGCGGTATATACCTTTACCCACAGCGGCAGCGAATATCGCTGTGGTTTGAATAAATGGGCATGCCGTTTATTCCTCTATTGTTTACATCTATGCTCTATGTCCTAAAAATTTCACTGGGTCTAGTACCCTTTAAACTGGAACGCAGCAAAGTAAAACTAGGTACTTGTGGGCAAAAAGTGTGTTATAATTTAGTAAGAAAAGAAGTAAAGCATTTACTGTCCCACATCTTTGCAAAGGCCCTCGTCATCAGGCTTGCCAGACCAAATTTATAAAATTACCGAACATGGCCAGGCGAAGGAATTCGTTGGGAAATTTGACATTTATTGAAGAAATTTCATATATATTCTAACGAAAAACGATTATATTTATCAAAATTTTTTCGAAAATATTTATATGTAAGTAATTATAGCCAACCTTCCCATACAAGGAAAAACAATGTGCGCCAGCCTAGTTATAACAACCTCTTACTCTTTGTTGATTTGGGTTTGAAAATCAATAAATAAATAAATAATATGCAAGGCTTAAAAAATACCGAACCATTCATACTTCGGTATTTTTGTCATACCGAACATTACACCGAACACGCAGTTGAAATACCGAACAGTTTGGTAAAAAACCGAACACCACCTGGCAAGCCTATCAAGTTTTTGCTACAATTGATGGGTTATTATCTTAATTACCTACTACGCTTGCCATATTTTATTTATTTATTTATTGATACACAAAACAGAATACAGTCAATTACAAACGTAATTAAATAAGGTTACAGTTGCGATCAAGACCATATCCCTAAACATGTGTACACAACATGATAAAATTTAAAAGAAGTAGGTACATAGGTATATCATTAAAAGTAAAGTTCCAGTACAAAATAAAATAAAATAAGATACAATTTAGTTACATAAATATTAATTCTATCAACTATGATCTACGAATGTGATCATCTTTACCATACATCTCTTTTGAATTTCGGCAACTTACAGTCAAAAATGTCACTGGAATCATGGTGTTCTCTTGAAATTTCATTGTATTAAATACACATAATTAATTATGTGGGTTGGTGAATTGATCACGTCTCATCGAAAAATCCGAATCACACTTTGCATCCAGATGCAAAATTGAATTCTGGAACTCCGGTTTTCGGGCTAAGCGCTCAACCAATTCGTGTGTAAAATTAAGTATACTTAGGCACAGAAAATGGATAAGTACCTATGTCCTTTCTGTTTTACCACGAGCATTCGTCAAACCCGTACTTTTAGCTGCTCACTATCAGCACAGTGTAAATATAAGCTAAAGCTATCAGGCTATTATTGTAGGCAATTCTAGCAAATAAATTCAGCGCTATCCACTGTAATCCAAAGTAAGCCTCATTCAATGTCAACAAATACGTCATCGACATAAGATCTTAACATAATAGAAATATCGAAGATCATCTAAAAATAATAGGCAAGCTCTATTTATAAATTACGCGTTGTTATTTTCATCGATTAAGCCAAAGCCTAAATATTAACTGTCCGATATAAAATACCTCTCAGTAATATTTGCTTTAAAATGTAACAAAAAAAATATTATGAACAAAGACACTTCATTGGCCGTGTGGTTAACCGCTCAACCCGAAGAAACTGGAGGTCCAGAACTCTTTCTCCGAAAGGAATTTTCGGCTGATTTTCGTTTCCTATACATCCTTAGTTTTTATTGGTTTAAAATAAATTAAAGGTGAATTCCACCCATAAAACTGAACAGCTCTCCCCAAGAAACCTATGTACAAAAATGACAAATAAATTTCGTCCTCCCATACGAAACATTATTGCACAGTTTCAGTTCAATTGTGACCACCGCCGCTGCTGCGGCCGAAACGTCAAGCAGTAATTAGATATGTACTTACTTATAAAAATTTATCAGAGCGTTAGTTTAAAGTCTTATTTTTGCACATAGATTTCTTGGGGAAAGTTGTTCAGTTTCATGGGTGGAACTCACCCTTAATTTCATTTAAACAAATAAAAATTAAGGGTGTATAAAGCGCAATCCATTATTTTTGAAATTTCAAACTATTTTCTAAAAATTAACAATCGAAATGCCAAACCTATTCTGTATGAACGAAATTCCAAAAGGAATGGAAACCGCTGAAACGAAAAGAAATAGCAAACGAAAATCTTCCGAAAATTCGTTTCGGAGAAAGAGAGTTATCTGGACTGAGAGTAGGCTCTCTGGGCTCTATTTCCAGGTCGATCAAAAAGTGTTTCAGATTTTTCAATTGGCCTATGCTGATTGGTGGGTTTTAGACTTTCTGGGCTCCATTTCCAGGTCGGGTAAAAAGTGTTTCGGATTTATCAATGGGCCTATGCATGGTGGGCTTTAACGACTACCATCTTACAATGACGCCTGGGACCAACGGCTTTCCATGCCTTTCTAAGCACGGAGGAGCTCGAGAAGTTTTTAATTTATTACCCATCCAGTGACCCGATATTACAAAAGTTGCCTAGCTAACAAGATTACATACCAAACGTGCTAGCCGCTGCGCCATAGAGTCTCTCAAGGTCAATTAATAATGGTCAAGATCATTATATAGTGTATGAGTCACTGGATAGGTGACCGAATTAATAACTTTTTAATAAGCTCCTCCGTGCATCGAAAGGCACGCAACGCCCGCCGCGATTGGTCCGGTTATAATTATAACATTATAGCATTTATAACCGAATTCGCCAATCGTCGTCAAAAGTACTTAACCATTGAAAGCATGTAAACAACATTGTTCTGCTAACAAGTTTATAATATAAACCGAGCGCAGTAAGAGCACACCCTTCATATTTACCACTTAAAAGCCAACAAGATCGCTAATCCGCCGCTTTCTGGTCAAAGCACGAACCCTCCTCGAAATATGGAGGGATTATCTACTCTGCAAACAGGCGCATACGGTGGCTTATTGCTGTTTTGGAAGCGACGTGACGCCCTTAAATGCGGACATTCCGTCATTTCCTTCCTTCATCTGGGTTAGAGTGACCACGAGCGTTTTCGTTGTGGTTTACACAATATTAGTTAATTTTTTATATAAGGTGACTGCTAGAAACTGCAAGAAACTTCAAGGGCTGGTCAGGTCAAGTGTTTTAAACATGACAAAAATGACAAAAAAAATTGCAGACTAACTAGTAGGTACTTATCGCCCAGCTGACGCGGACGGATCAACAGACGGGTGGGTCAACGGCCGGCCACTGCCCGCGCGTTGTAAATAATCGTTATTTAATAGTTATTCCGTTCATTTTTTTATTTATGTTGCTTTAAAATAAATTAGATACTTAGAGACTATGAAATAAAAATTCTTTATAAAAATAAAAAAGCACGAATTTCTTTTTTGTAATTTCTGTCATGTCTAAAACACTTGACCTGACCAGCCCTTAAAGTTTCTTGCGGTTTCTACCAGTCGCGTAATATACATATTTTTTGACGTATTAAGTACCTGTAAAGGTTTATATTGAACTAGCGGCCCGCCCGCGCCTTCGTCCACGCTAACTTAGAAAGACCGTCATAGTTCAGCCATTAAAAAAATATATCTTCAAAATATAAACAAAAACCATCATTAGTTAACGCTCTATCTTTTAGTGAAAACCGCATAAAAATCCATTGCGTGGTATAGGAGAATAGTGCGGTGCCACAGACAGAGGTTTTCCTTTTACTTTATAAATATGTAATGATAAAGCATTTGACTTTGATAACATTGTTCATGCATGCATATCGGCTTAAGGTAATCTTGGTTTGACTGACTGACTCTCTGACTTGACCGACCATACCGAAAATTGCAAACAAACGAACTTAAGACTTTTTCTTAAACAGGAAAGTACGTCTTTTCTTTTTTTTTCTTTATATGAACCGCAACGTTGCGATTCTGCCCCATAAGACAAGTGGCAAACGCTCCACGTCGATTTGTTATGCCGTGTCCGCACGCTTGGCACAAACCTCTGCAAACGTTTAGTTTTTCGATTTTGTACAACGGATCGGCTACAAGCGTTTGCAAACCAAGCCTAACGCTCTATCCACACGTTTGAATTTGTGACGGCTTGTTGAGGTTTGCCAAGCGTGTGGACGCGGCATTAGCATTTTTCAATAGTTAATTGCTAGACAAGTTTACGGATATTTGGCGAATGCTCACTAAATTCGATCTCTACCACAGAATTGCATTCAAAATAATTATATATAAATTACCAACTACATAAAGTTCGTTAGATGACGTGTCGATGACATAATTCAAATCACATTCATTCCGTCACATGAATGTATCATTCTATTCCACAAGCGTTTATGCCACTTGTCTATGCCCTTTGGAAAAAAATATTATTCCAAACGTTTCGTATAAAAATTTAGGACCGTATGTTTCCGATATTAAGTTTGATTGGCGATATTGTGAAGGCGTAGAGTTTATTCGCATAGTTAATTTACAATAAATACAATGTGTTTATGTTGAGGACAATCGTCGTGTTTCTGTTCCTTGCGATACTTTGTTTAGGGTTTATTGGAAGGAAGGAAGGAGAGCTCTCTGACGACACGGTAAACGGATTTGGGTTGAGATCGTGCAAGTTAAGCGGCTCTCGCAAAGCCGGGTTACAGATGGGTGAGTAAGTTTAGTTCTATGTCAAAGTCAAATAGTTTATTCAATATAAACCTTTACAGGCACTTAATAAAGTTAAAAACAAAAAAATAACAGTTAAGTAACATTTAGTTAAATCTTAACAACATCTTGAACTCTTCGTGATATTATAGTGACTCAATTTGGATTATATTTTTTTCCGTAACTACGTCAAATGAATTCTCAGCTGTATTGTATTATTAGTATGTATATATTTATTGTCATTGCTGCTTAAAAAATATTTTTATGTAATATTTTATTACCAAATAGGTAAATACACTTTTAATAATAATAATTATACTCACTAAAGAGATTATTATTATTTATTTATTTATTACAAAGATAAACAAAATTATTTCACATTTTGCTTTATGTCCAAAACCAATATTTACAACTGAAACAAAAAAAATGTACAACAGGTTCGTATTAAATGGAAGGCTGGCTTCTTGGCGGGAAAGTAAAGCGTCATGTCTGCAGTTTTGTTTTATTTTGTATAATTTGTGTTTTGTCGAATATTAATGCGAAATAATGGTGGATTATTTACTGTTAAGTGTTCGTGAATGTGCATGAGTATAAGCAAATAAAGCAAAACAGTGCAACATCACTTTTCAAATTCTCTCAAGAAGTCCGTGTGAGACCTCAATAAAGTCCAACAGCTTTATTGAGTCTCGAGGGGTTTGGGGGAAAATCATTTACCATTTAACGTTCGTTATCACTCATTATTATCCACCTAATGTAAAGAAAATAATAATTACTATTAAAAACTTGACACTAGCTAAATGTGCTGATCGCACGAAGCCATTAATTAAGAGAAAAAAAAATGAAAGGCTGTGGTCTCTCTCTACTCCTCAGGGAAAGGGTCAATAAAATTAGGTGTAAATTACTTTTACCTTTGACTTTAACTTTTCTGAGATAATAAATAAATACTTCTTCATTATTTTTGTTTACCGAACAGACATTAACATTAGGAAAGTCAAAAGTATGCTATTACGAAATAGAACCTCCGCCCTTACAACAGTGCGTAATAAACTCATAGTAATGACTTCAGTGCCCCCTACCACGTGTTTACTTAGGTATTCCTCGTTTATTTTATTTATATTCTTATGTAATAACATTTATTATCGACATTATCATCTTACTTAAAACAATAAAATGCATAAATATAAAAACTTTTTATAAATATATTTGCTTTATTAGGCAATTAAAAAAAACTTTATAACATTTAGTTATAAACTTGAACTAATCTATCATTGACGACCACAGTGGTCGAGTCGTCGAGCCATCTCTGAGGTCTCTGGGGTTCAATTCCCAGTCGGGTCGAGTCAATTTAGAAAAAAACTGTTTTTTTTTAAATTGATTTCGGGTCTGGGTGTTATTCTATGTTTATGTATATTTATCCGTTATCTAGTTTAACGGTATTAACGAGTTTCAATAGAAGCCTATCTTGGGCTAGACAATTAGTGTGAGTGTAAACAAATTTTATTTTAATTGCTCGCGCCAACGCGGCGACGACTGAAGTTGTAAAAATGGAACGCCCATTCGGTCGACCTTCAGCTCATTTAGAAGAATGACACATTCAAAATTAAGGTACAGATAGACATGCTCATTACTAGCACGAAAGCATGCCACTATTGAGCAATTGCTACTTAGTAGTATGTGTGTCAAAGCGTCGCTAGTAATTAGCATGCCTATTACGAGCATGCTCAAAAATCGAACGACCGACGGTCGAATTTCGCGCATGCTACCTGGTGCGCGGATGGAAGGGGGCGTGCTTTGAGCGCTTCTAATGAGCATGCTAATGCTAGTATCGATCTCGCAGCAGGTAAAGAAAATATACAATCTCACATGTATCTCATTCAAAGGCATGCCTTAACTGAGTATGCTTTTCGCAAGCAAATGTATACAGTTAATGAGCACGCTTGTAATATGCATGCTAATAAGCATACTTATTTAGTAGCATGTCTATCAATACCTTTACGCTTCCCGCGCGCGCGCACGGTTCCACCTCTCGCCACTGATGCGTCGTCGTTGGCTCGTAGTCGTAGCAAAAACCACCATATACTCTCGTGGCAATTTTCTAACACAAAAATTGGCGCAACTGTCAACGTCAAATTTGACAGAATCGAGCATAGACTATGCGATATTATCACGATGCATTAAATGTACCACAGAACCGAAATCAAATTTGTTCATACTAAAGTAGTCTGTAAGTCTATTAAAAACACGGTACAAAGTCAAGTGTGTTTTTGTAGGTAACTTGGGGGCTGAAGGGTTAAACATTGTGAAGATATCAAGTAAGTCCTTCATTTCCTTTTCCCATTCACTGCTATGCTCGGCGTCCATAACAGCTGTCAACATTATTTATTAATTTTAATTGACCACTTTACAAATTCTACCCTACATACGAGTACACTCACGACTATTATCCCCGAAGGGGTTTAGTCAGATACTAGGCAATGAGGACCGCAAAAGCAGTTCAAGTTTCACCAAATATGAAGTGCTGTAGCGTGTAAAAGCAATTCAAGTTTCACCAAATATATAAACTGCACACGTCGTGTGATGGGTAGTGAGCCCATCGCCACTGTATCCTGTTGGATGTTTTTACAGCCTTTAGTCCGTTAGTCGCCTTTTTCGAGACCCAAGGGAAGAGACAAGTTGTTAGTATTCTTTCAATAATGAGCAGCCCCCACACAGCTCAAACCAATTCTCATAAATCCTTAAGTATAAATTATGACAAATTGTTAATTCACCTTTTCTTCAGAGCGCCTTTTTCGTGTGTTTAAATATTCACAAGGCAAAATATCGTATACAGGATGTCGGAAAGGAAACTCTTTTATTGTACTAAGTATAACAATCTATTAAATTATATACAGTAAAAGTTTCATAATAATTATGCCAAATAGAGCAATAAATAAATAAATAACCAAAAAGTCGCAAATCAACGTGTAAAACTCACTCACTCAAAACTCGCTAGTGAATTATAGTCGCATCATGGTTGGGCCATTGTTCGTAATTTAACTTTGTAATAAAAAACTTACCATGTACCCATCCTGTCCTTATTGCTCTTGAAAACTGAGTTTTACTTAGTGCGGCTGCTTAAGCGGTTACGGTAGACGTTTGTTGACATTTATTTTGAATTTATACCTTTTTTTATGATGTTCAAAACTCCAACTTGTACAATAAATTTGTATCATCACGTTACAAACGGCTGTTCTTCTCTCCATTTGTTTCCATTATAAAGCTGTTACTTTATTATCATAAGTATTGTTGTTAATATCTATACGTCCTTGTTTTATAGATAATAATAGTAGGCGAATAACTTATTGTACTTAATTATTAGCTTATTAACTGTTATTGTTCTTTTATCGAAACCAATTTCGAAAGAAGAAATATTATTCTTAATTAGAAATTGGTTTCGAAACCTGCTTTCGAATGTGGTCGATACGTGTCACTGTCTGCTGCACAAAGTCCTTCATCATTAATAGCAAGTCACCAATCACACCATTCGATTATTGATGTTTCTTGGGATAAATTATCCCAGTATCATTCCATGGCGAAAGGAGAACCTACTTGTTAATCTGTTGATAATATAATTAGCTGTACACCCTTAATTGACACCTAAAAACTTCAAGCTTCAAAAAAATTCTGACGCCACTAACTCTTTATTCCAAGACAACACAAAATTGGAATTGTCGGATGCTGTGCACATTGCATGACAATTGTCTGGTATTTAAGCTATGTAAGACATCGACATGTAATACCACCAGCACCAGGCCTAGAATGTGTAATAATGAGAACTGATAATTAAAATACAAAAAATGTATTCTGTTGTTTCTTTTGCCTATCTAAAATCAATTATTATTACTTACATTAAACAAGTTGCAGTAGCTTATAATTTATATACTTAACAGCTAAGAAAAATAAAGGCAGTACAATCCCATTTCCAGTACAACCCCTTACCCTGTATTACTTCTTTCCTAGTAAGATCCTATTCCCAGTACGACCCCTTACCTTATTTTACGTTTTTTTTTTTTTTTTTATATAAAAGAGGGAGGCAAACGAGCAGGCGGGTCACCTGATGGAAAGTAATCACCGCCGCCCATGGACACCCGCAAAACCAGAGGAATCGCAGATGCGTTGCCGGCCTTCAAGGGAGGAATAGGTTTAAGGAAGGAATAGGAATTGGGAGGGGGGCGGGGAAGGGGCCTCCGGAACCCTCACTGGTCGGACGAAACACAACAGCACCAAGTGACGATTTCACGTCGAATATTCGTGAGAGGGTGGTATTACGCCGGGCGAGCCGGCCCAATGCGTGCTGCAACGCAGCATGGCTCTACCACTCAGTCAGTGTTACTCATTTAGCACCACCCAGGGATCACGTGTAGGGTCTCAAGGGTAAACCTACGGACGCGAGCAACTTTAACCTTTTTTTTCTAGTACGATCATATATTCCCAGTACGACCCTTTACGCTGTATTACCTCTTTCCTAGTACGATCCTATTCTCAGTACGACCCCTTACCCTGTATTACTTCTTTCGTATTACGATCATATTCCCAGTACGACCTTTTCCCAATATTATTACTACTTTCCCAGTACGACTCCTTTCCCAGTAAGACCCCTTTAAATGCATTAAGACTTTTTTATTATCATTTAATTGTTTCTTAACTGTATAACTACTCAGAAAATGCAGTTACAGAGTTAAGTCCATTTATTTTTTAAGGTCTTAATCATAGGCTTCTTACATCTATAAAAGATGATTTAAACAGCGTCCAATTGCGAGGATTGGCATTTTCTTGTAAGGCCAATACGGGAGCGACAGCAACGGCCTCATACTTGGCAGACGGTTAATATGACCTAGCTATTGGAAATAATCGTAGGTCTGGCCACGCAATTTTTTTTTAGACCAACTTTGTGTGGAGATTGCCTGATATCCTAACGTGTTGCAATAAACTATTGATTGATTGATTGATTGCTTTTAACAGCCGACATTAATAATAATCAATCTATCTTTCGTTTATTCTTAAAGTTAGTTATAATACATTTGTCAAATTTCTAACTCTAGTAGGCTAAGGCAAGAGACTAATTTATTATTATTTTCGGCCGTTAATCAACACGCTTGATCAATGCGGATGGGTGATTTAAAGCGGATTTGATGTTTGATGCCTTAGTCCCGGAGTTATACATCAATAAATTCCGAAACAAACACGACCTTGGAATTCTTCCCAGGAACTGCGATATCGGTCACCAGGCTCTCCCAGATCCTATTAAATAAATATACATACTTAAATGAATAAATACAACGCGTTAGTTAAAGTGACATACTAAGGGAGGACATTAGGTAGTCGATTCACGATCCGGTTCATGAAAAAAATCTAATTTTTTTTGCATACATTATATTAAATAATGTTAGCACTTACACTAAGCGCGGGAAAAGATCAAATATGATCCAGTATGAAGGAAAAACGGGTCACACCAACCACGACAGCTACTTAATCGATACCATACGCGTAAATGAGTCGAAAGCACTGGGGTGCCCGCCCACACATTACGGAAAATTTTATGAAATTTTAAACGTCGATTTTTTGAATTATTTTATAAGCTTCGAGTAGTATTTTTTTTTGTTTATGTTTAGGCAGGCATACACTATCTTCTTTAAATATGTCCTTCGTGTTAACTAACGCGCTGTATACTTACAAACATACAATCACGACTATTACCCCCGAAGGGTTAGTCAGAGACTAGGCAATGAGGACCGCAAAAGAAGTCCTCTGCCATAGTCCACTATTCACCAAATAGCGACTGCACATGTGCTCATCGTGACAGGTGGTGAGCCCATCGCCGCTCTATGCTGTTGGATGTAACAACCAATCAAAAGTTTATTGCAAACTAAGTGAAGGTACAAGTGATGGTGACAATAAAAAAGAAGTGCTTAAAACTTAGTTACCGTTTGGGTATCGCAAATTCGATGACAGCTTTTATACTTAATTATTTTATGAATTTCTTAAGCTATAAAAATTTACAGATTTCGCATTCTCCGCAAGAATCGGAGCATTGAAAATGAATACAAAAATTTAGGAAAATAAAATTATATATTTTGAAAAACAGTACAAGTTGAATAAATAATAAATTTTTATTGAGTTGTAATTCCCTAAAATTACACAACTACATTACGTACAAGTCGAGTTTTAGGTAACATACTTCATAACACTGCACAACACAGAGAATAACATTTTCTTTTACATCATCAGCATCATCATCGTCAGCCTATAAACGCCCCACTGTTGGGCACAGGCCTCCCACGTGAACAATAGCACGTGGGGATATTGGGCCATAACCCACCACGCTGGCCCAATGCGGTTTGGTGGGTTTTAACGACTGCCATCTTACGACAACAACCGGAACCAACGGCTTAACGTGCCTTCCGAAGCACGGAGGAGCTAGAGAATGTTGTTTTTAATGGTCACCCATCACCCGACCCAGCATTGCGAAAGTTGCTTAGCGGGCAAGATCGCAAGCCGAACGCGCTAGCCGTTGCGCCATCGAGCTCCTCAGCTTTTCTTTTACAACCTAAGTGAAATTCATTCATCGGGCGCCAAGGCGGAAATACCTCCTACAGGTCACAATTATTAACCGATTTTCAAATTTTTTTGCCGTTTTGTAGCTTAACTTTTTGTAGTCCCTAAGACTTTTTTTATTTCTTCTTAAGTCTGTTTTTCAATGAAATATTACCAATTTAGTAATGAAACAGCCGTCAAAAAACCCGGTCTTTTTTTCATTTTTGAAAAATTCCAAAAAAAGTTACAATTAGCCGATTTTCAAAATTCAAACGTTCACACGGGTCTCGATAAATTTCTCAACTCGTAGTACTATTTCCATCTCGATCCTCCCAAAATCGTCGGAGCTATGGCCAAAAATACGTCTCAGGCGATTTGCATCTGATAACCATTTTCAATGCTAAAAAATCCAATAACAATTCGGCTGATTACGAAAGTACATAGATATTCATTCAAAGAATAGTATCACTCGGAGGTTAAATTAGACTTTGTTGAATGAGACTTTGACTACATGTCTACAATATTTACCAGCGTATATTAAAAACGAAGCAAAAATAAACATTTTCTCAAAAACTTGAGTTGTACAAACATGTAAAAAGTTTCTGAGGAAATGTTTATTTTTGGTTCGTTTTTAATATACGCTGGTAAACATGTATGTACAGTGTTTAGTCCGTTAGTCGCCTTTTACGACACCCAAGGGAAGAGAGCGAACGAGCCACCACGCAACACGGCTCTATAAATAAATATAAACCAAATGAAATTGTTTTGTCATTGCAACAACTCTCCAGACAACCAACAATGCCTGTCATGCAATCCTGCGAGTGTTCCAACGTGAAATATAATACGATTCGGCGGTGTTCGCAAATATTTGAATACCTTGTCTACTCTAAAGGCGTGTTTGATGCTGAGCAAATCAAGATATGAAAGTTTTATTTTACCAAGAGAAGCACAAATTCCAATGAACAGACCACCGGCATCGATGGGTAACTTCAAACAAATGTTTATATTTCAGCGGAAGTGGCTAGCGAGGGACTACGGGTATGGGATGGCGGTGGGCAGTCTGAAGCAGTCGCAGAGTGGTGGCCAAGATGGCCAATAGGCAGATCACCTGGGCAATAGACGGATGTTACTTCGATTATCCAATTACTTACATCACTTATATGATGGGACCCCTTTGGATGTGATTGGTCGTGAAGATTGGCGCAATAGAGAAGAGGAATACCTAGCAATAGGTTTATGTGGTTTGAAAGACAGAGAAAGAAAGAATGAAAGAAAGAAAGATTATTATGTTACTGTCTATAAAGTACATACTACCTACTCGTAAACCTACCGGCTGATGGAAACTCGTCACAGCAGTCAATTAATGCGATAAGATCCAGTTCCTAAGCATCTATGCTTTGAGATTTCATTATTAAGTAATTAATAGTACCTTTCAAATCGATCACAGCAATGCAAATCAATGCTGTTTGGCAGCTTAAATATACCTATTGAATATGCGACATAAAATTATTCACGACATTGCTTCTCACGGAGTTTAAATAAAAAACACTTCTTTTTCTAATCAGTTTATCCAGGGTACCTAACTACGGCTTGGGCCAATAGCAACGGCTTAACCTGTCTTCCAAACAAACTCGTCCAATCTGTACATTAACGGTAAATCCAACCACATTATTTAATTTCTTAAACATGTTTACCTGTGAACTAGCCCTTGCTTCACGATTTACAGAACAACATTAGAGGCATCCGTTTTGGATATTTTGCACTGGATTACATCCGTGGATACCTGTACTTTGTATTTATGCTTTCTGGGAGCAGTCTGAGTGTACCGTCGAAAATTCTGCATCCCTTAGCGAAGTGAGTAATATACCATTTCTGGTGTTCAATTGGTAATGGAACTGCCCGACCAAAACTTTTATGTTGTTTTATGTACTTTTAGAAAGAGGAGAATTATACCTACAGTGTTTTTTGAAACCGCACAAAGGGAATGCAAGTAATAGGAGTTCCCTGGTTTAACCAGGTATTATGTAATCTTTACTTCTTTCAGGAGCTGTCAATTTTCAGTTTTTGTTTCTTGTTGACGCTTGTTTTAACATGGATATAATTTGCTCGTTCCCAACCCTTATGCTTAAGTGAGTATGTTCAGTATTTAACTAATACCATAACACACGGTACCTTTCTCTTTCCCTTTCACATGAAAAAAATTACTGTACGAATAGCTTCAGTTCATTAGTATGCACAACTTTTACTACAGGACCAACCTTGAAGTCATGAAAAAAAAATCGAAGGTTCATACGGTTTGATGGAGTTAGATGGAACAGCTGTTATTTCATGATTTAAGAGTTTTGCACAGCTTTTACTATACCCCATAGTAAATGTTGTGCAAAATGATGAGTTAAAACTATCCATATAGTCCTATTTGGCGTCAAGATCTAACGCAGATGGTCTCCTGCGCGAGTGTTCTTGGCGCAGGGACGTCTGGCACTTTTTGCATAACCTAACGGTTGGTCTCGAAGTGCCAGTACAAATAAAACTTAGTGAATTAAGGAGAGGGAATATCCATATAGTCGTTAAAAAATAAGGGTGTCTAAAACAGTTAAAAATATATAACACGACTAACCGTGTTGCGTGGCTGTGAAAAAATACTACCACCCCCTTCTTCCCTTGGGTGTCGTAAAAGGCGACTAACGGACTAAAGACTGCACATACTTCTAATAGCATAGAGCGGCGATGGGCTCACAACCTGTCACGCTGAGCACATGTGCAGTCGCTATTTGGTGAAAAGTGGACTATGGTAGAGGACTGCTTTTGCTGTCATTGCCTTAGTCTCTGACTAAACCTTCGGGATAATAGTCATGATTTTTATGTAAAACAGATAAATTGTCTAATGTTTAACTATCTCACCGCTTTCCACCACCCATTGTGATATTAAAATTACATTCAGTCGTTCTAGCGTGAGAAAATTACAGGTGAAATTGGAGGGCAAACGCAATTTGCCCGAGACGGCGGGGACGGTTCGTAAACATAAAAATATTATGAGATTTAAAAGTCTGACGAGGGAGTTAACGGTGCTTTATAGGTGTTTGCAAATTGGCATGGCTTACGCAAATCGTCAGTGGACTAGTGGTTATCTGAATTATCATCACATTAGGTGAGATCAAGGTAAAGTGCTTACCCCATATAGATCCAAAAACTAACTAACCACAACGTAATGTTTTTTGTACTTGTGTAATATTCTGCTGACTGTTATATTTAGCAATATACTTCATTACTAGGCTATGGGCACAGCAGGAGCTTCTGCAAGGAAAAGGAGCCGGTGTGCAGCCATTGTGGTATGGCAGGACATAATTTAATGGACTGGCCCACATGGACAGACGCCGGCGCCCCGCCTTCTTGCAGAAACTGCTGCAGAGCCCAACTGGCCCTGAGAGAACACAACGCATTCAGCGGGGACTGTCCGATCCGCCGGAAGTGGGACAAAATAGCTAGGTCCACAGTCGCTTACCACTGCTAAGGGCGTCCCGACGAGCACGGCTACCTATCACGTGCTGCAGACCAACTTACAGCGGAAGAAGTTGGCGACGGATGAGCTTTACATCGAAGCGGGGAAGCGTAAAGCAGCCATCGCTCTCCTTCAAGAGCCATATATCGGAGCGGGGCGGAAAATGAAAGCTTGAGGAAACGCGCGACTTTTCCAGAGCGCAGATACGGGCAACGTCAAGGCGGTTATCGCCGTTTTTGACCCCGACATTGACGTTGTCCAGCACCCCGAATTCACTATCACTAACATAGTGGTAGTTGAGGTAAAGACCGGCGCCTGGAAACTGACGTTTGTGAGCTTTAACTTTGAGCCCGACACGCCCATAGAGCCCTACCTAGTTTCTCTCCATGAGATTGACTTAAAGCTAGGCCCAAATAACATCATAATGGGAGAGGACTGTAACGCTAAGAGCACTTGGTGTGGAGGCCTTACAAATGATCACAGGGGGGATGATATGGCAGGCACAATCCACGAAATGGGATATCATATCCTAAACAGCGGCGGCAAATCAACTTTTGATGTCATACGAGAGTAATCACCGCCGCCCATGGACACCCATGAAAACCAGCGTTGCCGTCCTTTAAGAAAGTGTGAGGGGGGGGGGGGGATAGGCCTCCGGAACCCTCACTGGCCGGACGAAACACAACAACACCAAGTTTTCACGCCGGATATTCGTGAGAGGGTGATATTACGCCGGGCGAGCCGGCCCAATGCGTGCTGCAAAGCAGCGTGGCTCTACCACTCAGAAAGTATTCTGCTCTATCGTTAGCAGAGTAGAAAAAAAAATACTTCAATAGATTCATCATCACCATCACTATAAATGCGATTTATGGTGCAACGTCTGACATACATCGAGTTTGATGAGTTGTCGTACCTTTGCCAGAAAGTAAGTTCGTCACACTTTGTACACTCCATACATTGAAAGTTAATTTGCCACATGCATTAAAACATATGTGTAAGTTCGTCACAGGTAGGTATCCTACGTGTTATTGTAAATTAGTCACATTCGTCACATCATTTTTGTATAAAGTACCGGCAACTAGCAAAGTTTTTGGTTTTTAGCGCTCGAAATAAAATAAGAAAATCATAAAACAAAATGTTTTTATTCAATGTAGGCATTTTCATGCACTTATAGACCGAGGTAAGAGCGCAACGGCATAATCTACCATACTTACTTAAGCCTGATAGAAAAAAAATATAGGTAGTTTGTAAGTGAATATTTTCTAGTTATATACCATAATTATACTGTCATCGCAGCCTCTAGACCTCTGCTGTTGCACGTGGTGTGATGGTGTTCTATGAAAATTAAGTTTAATGAGTTTAAGTTAAACACATAGAACGCTTGAGCTGTGCTTCAGAATTTTACAAAATAGAAATTAGAATCACTTCAAACCAGAACTTGTGCAATGTATACAAATAACATCGGTTTAAAAAGCTTTATTTTACGTTGAGACAAAGTGTCACAATTAAATCAATAAGTATCCTAATAAGAATAATTGTAAATTTTCAAAAATGTTAACATTGTCAAAACACTAAAATATCTCTCGCATTTTCATCAAAACATTTCTTGTTCAAACTAAGTCAAACGTTCTCCAAACACCCCAAATTGAACAGAAGAGGTATCGACGAACCAGATTAGTGCTGCCAAACCCCAGTACGACAGTTCGTCCGTCCATTATGGTGCAGTTAGCGCGGTGGAGTGATCGCAAAGCGGTTACCGAAGTCACAGTGATCTGCCAACTGCAATGCAAACAGATGTAAACTTTATGTACGCTGTAATAGAGACAATGTTACTGTGCAACGATCTGACAATTGCCCGAATGGTGCCAGATGGCTGAAATCAAAGTCGAACTATCACTTTCCATTTGAATAAAGTTGGGTTTGCTATCATGTTCTTGGGTACAACAAATTTCAAGGATTGTGGTATTTTCGCTTAATTGTAACAAATTTCAAGGAATAATGTGGTATTTTCGCATATTTGTAACATGTTTTGACGTGACAACGTCTTAAATTAGGTTGCGGCTGGGAGTCACTTATGAAAAAGTGTAACGCTCGGTAACGTTACGATGAGTCACCGAACGAGAGAGAGGCCCGCCGAATGCCTTGCGTCTCTCTCCCACTCAACTATGTTTTAAATATAATTCTTTGTTTAAATAAATGTTTTAAATTGTTACTATTATTTCATCCTTCTTCCTACTATACGAATGAATATTCACATTAAAATTATTTTACCACTCAAAGTCGTTGTCACGTAAAACTTTCGCCCGTATACCGACTTTACAGGCAACCAATTTTTTGACGTGACAACGTCTTAAATTAGGTTGCGGCTGGGAGTCACTTATGAAAAAGTGTAACGCTCGGTAACGTTACGATGAGTCACCGAACGAGAGAGAGGCCCGCCGAATGCCTTGCGTCTCTCTCCCACTCAACTATGTTTTAAATATAATTCTTTGTTTAAATAAATGTTTTAAATTGTTACTATTATTTCATCCTTCTTCCTACTATACGAATGAATATTCACATTAAAATTATTTTACCACTCAAAGTCGTTGTCACGTAAAACTTTCGCCCGTATACCGACTTTACAGGCAACCAATTTTTTTTTGAATAAATATTTATTGAACAACAGGGTTAATTTAATCTACATAAAAATAAAGGTTTAGGCGACGTAGTTAAGAAGATGTAGTTCCATAATTTCTGACTGATTTGACTATGAAACACCGTACCACAAACTACCGTACAAATTCCACATAGGATAATAGGCGCAGGGAGTAACATCGTAATAACTAAAAAACTACCTATGTATTGTAGTAAAATTAAACGCGAATTAATCCGTAAAAATCCGTACACATTTCAATGTGTAGTGCTCGCTTAAACCTTAGAAAACAATTACGTTATACCGTTATTTTGATTACTACCTGGGATTCTTTCATCAAAGTTTTTTCCGAGAATCCTGATAACACCCTAGCTTGTTTTACTTGATAGAAAGCTAAGGAACCGTAGATATTGTTACGATTATTTTAGCACAACTGAGGAGTGTCATTTCAAAAGGACTTATTTCTTCTTTTGGGAAAAAATAACCAATAATGGGAATCCATTTTTAGCTTTCATTTGCACCTCTATACTAAATTGTATATGGCAGAAACGCTTAATTCGTCTCTAAATTTGACATTCAATTCACGTATTTAAAACAATTAAGCTTATTTCCACGTCATTTGCTCACATATTTAGGACATAAAAAACGTTTTTACAAACAGACTTATTTCCAATACATATTTCGAGTCTAGTACTTTTCTCTAGCAAACAGATTTATTTCCATTTCAAACGTTTTTTAATGCAGAAAAATATCGTTTTATAATAAATATCTGGCAACTGAAGTGGCCGAAAAGGCCTAGAAGCAAAGACCATAGAACCGAAAAAAAGTTGCTATTTAAAAAAAAATCCTACTGACAGATTGTGATAGGTTGTGACAGGGTACCTAACAAAGAGGCTTATTTTCCTGTAGTTCTGAACAAAGTGACTTATTTCCAAATTATTGAGTAATGTTTTTCTATTATAAATAAACTTTAAAATTGATGTGCTAGTGTCATCATAATCAGCTAAATACGATTATCTTTTATGGAGCCATAAAAAATATATGTATGTAACACAATAAATCACATAAAAGTTTTTTGCATTTATTGAAAAATTTGATAAGGTGGGAATAAGTCCTTTTGAAATGACACTCCTCCTGTCGTCCTCTTTTTTTCAATAATCTCGAAGTAATAATAATTAAAATATTTTTTAATAATATCAAAGAAAGAAATAACATTATTTTCCGAATTCATTTCTTTTTTATACTGTTCATCGTCTACTACGACTCAGTTGGTACAACTCAGAATAATTAAGCAACAAATCTTCTACACAAAAATACTAAAACTAAATAAGTTAGAGGCACAAAACACATAAAAGAGGACAATAGACAAAAAAACGGCACTTTTTATAAAAAAAACTTCAAAGTTCTTGATAGATAGATGATGATGATGATAGATGATAGATTGTAGAAGAGATTTTTATTATTTATAAACACACTGGCACACTTTAAATCCTTTCTTTTTTACCCTCCTCACAAGCTCACCTTTTTTAATACCATATCCAAATCCGACCTCTCCTCAAGGGGGACAGGCTGAAAATCGGCGCTGAACCTAGTTCAGCATTATGCTGAGTCTGTTACCCATTGCCTACAATAAGGTACCTACATAGTTATCATTTTTCTTTTTAACTTACCTTTGTAGTTGAATTGTGGCAATAAATCATTTTTATCTTTTATCTAACTCAATAATTTGTAATTTCTTCGCAACAAAATTTTGCGTTAAAATTATTTAAATAATAACATTATGATCGTGGTAGCTAGTTTCAACCTCTGAAAAGTTTCTTCTGCAAACTTCCTACATAAAATATTGTATTTTTGTGTACTTTTAACAGCGACAAAACATGAGTAAAGGTCACCTTACAGGTTTTCATTTTACCTTTCACTTTAAGTAAGGCGAGACACAAATAAAGGTCCCACGTTACGCTATCGAAACTACCTGCCAGCATTTATTAAATTTCATAAGTTTCACAGAGGAGCGATACTTCCACAATAAGAATACTGGTAGTGGAAAAATAAAAGCAAATCCAATTACTTACAGCAAGCGTCTTGTGTCTGTACAGTTTTATTCGCAAACTGGTAGAGATCCGGTCAGCTACGGCCACATAATGCGGTCTTACTACAAAAATATTTATAAAGTTAGACAATGTTTTAAACAGCTGTTCGCACTTTTTCTCTATTACTTTTAGACATAAACAATATTTATATGACCTATAAAGTTTAAAGCCTTGAGAATAATAAGATTTTGTGGTCCTCGTAACCGTTCTTTACTGGTTTCTGTCGCGAAGCAGTTTATAAATTAATGTGCATTGTTGTTTTATGATTTTTTTTATTTTTAATGTGTACCATTTCATGCTGAAACTAGCTTTATTATTTAATTATCGTTAATTACAAAGTTCTAATAAACACATTAACTTTTAAAGTACCTACGCAGTACGCTACAAAACGTAAAGGTAATCTGTGGATACCGTTGTTAGTTACACAATTAGTAATAAGTTAGTATAAAAAACCCTTTGTATACTTTTATATATTGTATAACTGTTTGTTATCTCAAATAAAATAAAAATAAAAGGTACTAGATCCAGATAATTAACATGATGTAATAGTTTCTACCGATAATTGGCTTAAAGACTGGAGCTACAGAATAGGCTATGTGTTTTTGGCTGGGTTGGGGGTTTATTGATTACGTTTAAAGGCTTAGCAATACAAAAAGGTAGCAATCTTTTATACACTGTCCACTCGATGAACACTTGTTACATACACGGCGATTGTGTCGTAGCTTACTTAAGGACAACAGCGCTGAAAGTTATTTTACTCTAAAACGTCTTTTATGAACTCAAATGCCACGCAGAAGCATACCATTGTTTCCAAAAGATGGGATTATAAAGAACCCGAAGAAGATTAGACAACATCAATGAAGTGAATGTTAGAAAGACTAGAACAATGAAGGTGGTTGCAAATATTAACATTTTAAAAAACAGTCGCATTTTCATTTAATTTTATTTCTTTAGAAAAGTATTATCATCTCCATCGATTCAAGCATAAGTTGTTCGGTTTCGTTTTATTCCGCCAGGACGTCATGTTGGTTGCGCTAAAGATAAAGTCTTGTACTGTCTTTCAATATACTTACATTAAAGCTAAAGATGCAGCTGCCGCTACAAAGAATGTTTTAAGCATCTCCAGTCGGAATTGTTTAATCCCATTTAGTGAGGTATTGTCCGTAAGGTAGCGGAGTAAAAAGTGAAAATGGTGGAAAATGGTAATAACAAGGTCGGCAACGTGCGAGTGACAAATTGGCTCGTTCATGTGCTAACGTTTTTCTAATGTCCATGGGATACTTTACGCCTACCACCTTATAGTAGTAAAAAAATCCGTTTCTCTAAGTATAATTCAGATGCATGGATGCAGCATGTATGACATGTATATTGTAATGCGGAATACGCGGTATGGGCAGGCCTTCAACAAGGTGGTCCGACGATCTGGTGAAGGTCGCAGGTAGCCGCTGGAAGCGAGCAGCATAAGACCGGTCGTCCTACAGTGCTGTAGACGTCTTTGGCTGATGATGATGTATATTGTATGAAGACATACCACGTAAGAACTACCTGCAACATGGAGCACAATCATTACAAAATGATTTATTAAGTTCTAGCATTAAAAACTATGATATTTAGCTCAATTTTCAGTTCCTTTTTGTAATTAATTAAACTACAGAGCCAATCGTTTTCTTATACGAACCAGTAATAAATATAGTAGCAGCTGTAGTGACCTCGACATATTATATTCCATGAGAAAATGGAGAGTTTGCGTCGCATTTTAAAATTAAAATGTAAATTCAAATCTTCCTAAATTATTTTCTTAATTGTTAATACCTTTTTTGTTTTTTTTGTTTAATTGTAAGAAGGTAGTTATATTTATTTTCCTGTCTCTTCAGTGTTTATATTTATCCTTGTTTCGAGCATTTCTCTCTATTATTTACAGTTTTTAAATCACACCCAGTAGTGAAAACTTATTAGGCTATATAGTGTATTATTTAAGTTCTCTATGTAATAATGTGTTAAATATCATGCTGTAAGTTTTCCAAATAAAGATATAAAATAAAAAAATACTACAAAAATCTTAACTCCTTGATTACCAAACTCAAACCAAAGACACTTATTTATCAAACACATTCAAGTTGCTTCCCAAACTCAATCGTAAATCGGGAATAAGATAAGTGGCACACGATAAATTGCATCCCTATCACGTTTTATGCCCAGTTGATAATCAAAAGACAATAAAGGCATCGGACTACGAACAATTATACTCAGACAATGGGACCTTTGAGCAGGCAACGTAAATCACGAGCGGTCACGCCTTTACGATACAAAGGTCAAAGATGCTGTACGGCAAATTTGCCGTTGTGATTTGCAAAGGATATCTTTCTATTCATTGAATAATTTCTCTTTATTGTAAAAGAAATTATATTTTGACCTTGTCACTTTAGATAATAATAATAATTATTTTTATTAGTAATTATAGATATTAGAGTTATTAATTATATATTATAAACATAAATTAGGTAAGGTCCCATCTGTTACGTAACAAAGAAATTTATTATGATGTATGCGTACAATGCTTTTATTACTAAGTACATATTGGTTAATAATTCGGTATCTATAATTTTATGAAATAGAAATATTTAGATTAAAGGTGTTTGATACTGTGAGAAATAATTGATGCCTGTTCCAAAATCGCTATTCAGTATTCTTATTAACGTGATTGTTCAAAAAAATTATGCTGATTCTTTTCACAAAACTTTACGCGTTATTAAACTTGAGTTATTTTTTTAAAATGTAAAACAGACATAAAAATAATTGGCTTACTTTAAATAATTGTAGGAAGCGTCTGTACGTGTGAGGCAAGGTTTTGTGCAAAATTTAATTTCATAGTTACTTTTAGGAATGTTATTTTAGTGTCGAAACCTGAAAGTTACACTCAATACTCACAGTACCTCATGCTGTAAGAATTGAATGTAGATAACTTTCAAGGACGCGATAATAATGGTCATTAAAAGTTTTGTGAATCATCGCTGGTATTAGCTAAGTATATTATATTTATAACCGACTTCAAAAAAAAGATACGTTCTCTGGGGATACGCTCTACATCGGACGAGCTAATATTTCTCGGGAAAGCGTCATCGAGAGCCGGAATAAACTTGTGACTGACACCGAGAACACGTTAAGTCATGTCTCAAATTGGGGCCAACGTAACCTAGTCCACATTAACCCCTCTAAAACACAAGTTTGCGCATTTACCGCGAAAAAACATCCCTTTGAACTTTGAAGGAGCTCTCCTTGATACCAACCCGACTAATAGGATTCTTGGCGTCGATATTTCGAGTGACGTTCAGTTTCGGGGTTATTTGGAAGGTAAAGCTAAATTAGCTTCAAAAAAGATGCTTGTGCTTAATAGAGCCAGTCAGTTGTTCACGCCGGTGCGTGGCTCACCGCTTACAACTGTACAAAGCACAGGTCAGGCCGCATATGGAATACTGCTCCCATCTTTGGGCTGGAGCACCCCAGTACTAACTCCTTCCATTTGACCACATTCAACGCAGAGCTGCTCGAATTTTCGACGCGACGTGGCTAGTTCAGGTCGGCTCGATCCACTGGCTCTCCGTAGAGACGTTGCATCTCTCTGTATATGTACCGCATATATCATGGGGAGTGTTCTGAGGAATAGTTCGGCTTAATCCCTACCGCTGGTTTCCTTCACCGCACTACACGCAATCGACTGTCATTCCATCCACATCACCTTGGTGGATGCTGGTCTACTACTATGCGTTTTTCACGAAATTTCTTACCTCGAATTACAGTGTTGTGGAACCAGCAATAACCGGATTTCCGGACCGTTACGACTTAGGAATCTTCAAAACACTAGCAGATTCCTTCTTTAAAGGCGGGCAACGCGTCTGCGATTCCTCTGGTTTTGCGGGTATCCACGGGCGGCGGTGATTACTCTCCATCAGGTGACCGGTTTGCCTCCTTCTTTTATAAAAAAGGAGGTTCTCAATTCGTGTTCGGGTTTATGCCCCACCTAGTTTTTCCACCTAGGTGTAGCATTGTCTGGATTTTTTCTGACATCTTTGAAACGTTTGATGTTGAATCAAAGTACTTAACGTAATAATTGCAACAGCTATTTAGCGAATAAGTAAGTGAGTTCCTGTTTTAAATATACTGATTGTGATTCTACCGTCCGTAATGTTTGTAATCGGATGGAAATACCGCCTCGCTTAAGTTTGAAATGCGTTGTCCCGGTTTCGTCATGTGAGAATGAAAAAATGGTTTACAAGGTCTCTACTTTTAATTTGGATAGGAACCTTAAATCAGAATTACTTATATACATACCTACAAACATGGATGTCAATTACAGTCTGTATACTGTTTCACTGCAGGGCAAAAGCCACCATTATTGAAATCATGTCATCGTATTGGCATAAGGGGGTGCCGCGCGATCGCAAAAACTGACATTAGTCTCTTAATGACTTCAGAGCAAAATCATTCATATTGATATTTAAAATTAGAACAATTTTGCTTTGAAGACTTGGTAATTTGATTAGAGCAATGTTTTTATTCTGCGAAATGTACAATACCATCACGCGCTTGTGTTAAAAATTAAAATGTACTTTTATAAGATGGGGGTGACCTGCGGAAAGCAATACAAATATTTTCATGTAAGAATTATTATTGTTTCATGCTTAAAATTAAGAAAGTTGTCGAAAAAAACGTTTTTAGGAGTCACTAGATTTATGTATTGTTTGTTATTGGTTAAATAATTTGTTTCAAATTTCAACAAGGCCACGACCTTGTGCAATGACCAGGCTAACTTACGTAAGTTTTTTTTAATGTATTTAATTAGTTAAGCACATAGTACAAGTAACTTAAAAATACGTAAATTTTCACAATTTCGTGCAGGATCCCCTTAACCACCACGCTTGAAAAATGCGGGTTGGTGATCAAAATCCCGAGCTATGCATCGAAAAATTCGAATACACACTTTGTCCGAGCAGGGAATTGAACCGTGACCTCCGCATATCGAGCCGTGTGCTTGACCACTCGTAGATAGGTATAAGTAAAAATATTCATGCATACAAATATCACGCTTATTCACCGTGGACAGGGACCACAGCCTTTTCACCATGGACAGAGACCACACTTATTCACAATGGATAGGGACCATAGTTTATTCACCGTGGACAGGGACCACACTTATTCACAATGGCAGGGACCAAAGCTTATTTACCGTAGACAGGGACCACAGCTTATTCACCGTGTTCAGGGACCACAGTTTATTCACTGTGGACAGGAACCATAGCTTATTCACCGTGGACAGGGACCACTGCTTATTTACCGTGGACAGGGACCGCAGCTTATTCACTGTGGACAGAGACCACAGCTTATTCACCGTGGACAGGGACCACAGCTTATTCACCGTGGACAGGGACCACTACTTATTCACCGTGGACAGGGACCACAGCTTATTCACCGTGGACAGGGACCACTGTTTATTCACCGTGGACATGGACCACAGCTTTCCATTTGCTACGATCCTGACACGCACAGCCTGAATACGTAGAATCTTTGAATAATTTAATTGATTGTACTTATAATAATAACGCCGTGTTGCTTAGTGGCTATAGAATACGACCGCCACCCTCTCTTCCCTTGGGTGTCTTAAAAGGCGACTAACGGACTAAAGACTGCACATACATCCAACAGCATAGAGCGGCGATGGGCTCACCACGTGGAGCACATGACTGTGCAGTTGCTATATGGTGAAAAGTGGACTATGGCAGAGGACTGTTTTTGCGGTCCTCATTGCCTTCTGAATAACCCTTCAGGGATGATAGTCGTGATTATAATATATATGTACCTATGCATAGATGTAAACATTGTTTATATCTTTGTATGTTTGTATGATTGTATAATCTAATCGTTTGTGGGGTCTAATTATAAAACCGCCGGAGTCAAAGTCAGACGTTCCAGGGTTTAATTCACAGCGAGTTATAATTCTGTGCTTAGTTTGGTTTGCTATTGGTGCGATTGGGCCATAAAAAAAATCACTTCATTCAAAAACTCTTTGTCGGCGAAACGAGAGTGACATTCCTTAAAAAGGAACAAAAACAAAACACGGAGACATATCGGTCGGCGCTGCGCCCGACACTGGGAATAAATAGAGAAACATTCCCCTTTTTATTGAAAAACAATAAAGAGGCGAATGGCGTGCGATAAATTGCTATCAGGACAATAGGCTGCAGCTCGCATCCTTTAAGAGAGGCGCATTATTCACGAGCGACCACGCCTAGCCGAGGGTCAGTAATCACCTCCCCGTTTATTAGACAAATCTGGATATAATGTGATAATAATAACAACCTATAATAACAAGAGAGGTGTAGTATGCTCATTAAAAGAAAACTGCCGACCCATCCCTTCCATTGGGTGTCGTAAAAAGCGACTAACAGACTAAAGACTGCACATACATCCAACAGCAAAGAGCTGCGATGGACTCTCCACTTGTCACACTGAGCATAATATTATTATGTGAAGTTGTTAGTTAATGAAGCGTGGATTATGACAGAGGACTGATTTTGCAGTCATTTTGCGTCCAGCTTGAATTCATCCTTCAACCACCATTAAAATTTTAACTCTTCCGTTCTAGGTATAATATTCATTGATGTGGGCAGCTAAAACAACAATATAACACAACATAATAACGTAAGATAATAGAGTGAAAAATTTGATAGCAAAACAATGCAATTCCTAAGTACATAAAAATATATTACCAACCCACCGTCTCCGAGATCATTAAGGTATTCATTTCGGCAGTCGAACGACTCTTGTACCGTACAAGAAGTTTTCAAATAGACCAAAAAGGGTTCCTTATTATAGCCTAATAAATATTTAAGCTAAGGCTTCATGTCTACAAAGGCCGAATAACAATTTTCAGGTAAAGCATTATTTATTCATCATCGATTTATCGTTTCAGTCCGTTTGGGATGTTCATAGTTAAGTGATCTACACAATTTATGTGGTTGATTCGGTGACCACCGGTAAATGAGGGACAGAGATGGGTGTCATGAATCTTAAATTATTTGGTGGTGTCCCAAATACGAGTAGGTGTGTCACCAAAAAGGTTGGCAACCAATTTTTCATGATCAGCGGCCTTTAGAAGTCTTACTGCTGGGTTAAAGCTGTTCACATAAAGGGTCCCATTGGTATCCATACTTTTTAATTATTGCCTTCGCGGGTTACCCATTAAAACAATTTACAGTAGTATGTTTTCAGTAGAATGAAGTAAAAATTGAGTCACAACGTGATTTTGAGATAGGACGCGAGTGAAGCTCTTAAAGGTACCTACTTTTTTATTAAGTTTTATCATCACCATTTAAAGCCGTTCCCTCTCTTGTTTATACCATCATACGCCTGGTTTGCTAGCCTACTCCAAGTGCAACTTACTACCACTTCATATTTTGTCTTTGACTTTGACTAATCCGTCTACCCACGAACCAATCGGCAAGACGTCACGCCTCAGTAGTGACACGAAGATGGTATGCTCAATGATATTGCAAATGCTCGCTATAATTACTAGCTACTGATTGATCGGGCGGCACGTCTAACGTACTCAAACGTCAATCAAGATGACTCGCGGACCGTAAATCAGCTTAATATGCACCGATAGCTATGTTAAGTTACTGTTATAAATGTCATTATGTTAAGTTAATCGAGGAGCTGTGCTGGTGGCAGCTCATCAGAAAACTACCGAATCATATTTTTCTTTGTGTTTGTCTTTGTCTTGGGTGTCGTTAAAGGCGACTAACATTACTTACCCACCCATCTCTACTCAGCTATTAGATTTTTTTTTTACGCTGAACACTTGACATATCTATACTATTATTATAAAGAGGAAACATTTGATTGTTTGTTTGTATTGAATAGGCTCCGAAACTACTAGACCGATTTAAAAAATTCTTTCACCGTTGGGAAGCTACACTATCTCCGGGTGAAATAGGCTATATTAATTTTCAAAAAACTAGGGATCCTTACTAAAACTCTAATCAATTTCTTACATCGCGTGCGCTACGAAAACTATTGATGTTAGAACAAATGCGATGTAAGCATCGTCACTGGGGTACGGGAGGGGGACTCAAAAATCAAACTCAAGGGGGACTCAACACGGGGTACGGGGTCCTCGCGAACGAAGTCGTCGGCGGTCTGCTAGTATTTTATACAAGTACTAATTATTACACCATAGAACCATAAAATATCAGACAATATTATATTGACATATTATTGTGACCAGAAATATTATGTAACACATTATTGTGTGATGACATGATATTGACATTTAATCCTACTATCCTACCAATATTATAAACACGAATGTTTGGAAGTATGGATGGATGTTTGTTACTCTTTCACGTAAAAACTACTGAATGGATTTAGACGAAATTCGGCATACATATAGTTTATAATCTGGATTAACACATAGGATACTTTTTATTCCGGTATTCCTACGGGAACGGGAACCACGCGGGTGAAATCGCGAGCGGCCGCTAGTAGTACATAATGCTATGTTTATTGGGGCTTGAATAAAGTTTGTGTTTGACATCTAAACTTGTCACTGACTTTTGTTAAATCTACATCTACTTACCATTATTTGCATGACACTCTAGTACTAGGACTTACTATTTTAATGCAACATCATTGTAAACCATGTTATAAGCAAATAAATAATTTTAATTTCATTTCCCCTAAGCGTCGTATGCGACTAACGGACCAAAGACTCAAACTCAAACTCAACTTTTCTTTATTCAATAAACTTAAAATAAGTATTTTGAATCGTCTAAATTTATTTGGATGAATGGGCAAACCCATTCAGGAAGCCTTTTAACTGTGGAGAAGAACGGGCACAAGAAACTCCACAGCTTTAAAATAATATAGAAGTAACGACATTTACAAAACAACATGTCGTTACCAAATTATACAATCAGTTATAATTAAGAAAAAAGTAATGTAAATATATACACACTGCTGCACTGACTGCACATACATCCAACAGCATAGAGCGGATGGGCTCACCACCTGTCAAGCTAAGCACATGTGCATGTCATTTGGTGACTGTGGCAATGGACTGCTATGTGGTCATCATTGACTGGTCTCTGTCTAACTCTTCAGGGATAATTGTCGTGAATGTATGGATGTAAGCGAGTCAACCGTTGTACGGTAATTCGATTGTGGCATCGCTAGAGACGAGCAGACGGTGGCTTTCAAAGTTGGCTGTTGAAGACAATGAGTGGCGTATTATAATGAAATTGATACCTACACAGACAGAGGCACGTCTGGAGATAAACTCAAAATATGTTTATTCAATAAACTCAATTAATAAGTACGTTGAATCTTCAAATTTTTTTTTTAACCTATTACCCATTCAGGACCTAATTTTTTAACTGTGGCAAAGAACGGGAGCAAAACCATGGATGCGAGCAGCACAAGACCGGTCGTGGTGGAGATCCTTGGGGAAGGCCTTTGTCCAGCAGTGGACGTCCTCTGGCTGATGATGATGATGAAGAAACCACATATGGTTTTGTAAATGTCGTTACTTCTAAATGGGGTGGGAGGGTGGGTTCCTATGCCTATCCATCCATCCATAAAAGTAAAATTAAATTAAGACGATTCAAAATGCTTAATTTAAGCTTACTGAATAAAAAAAAATGATTTTTTTTTTTAATTCTCTATAGTCTAGTATTTGACCGCGATCTCATCTGATGGTTAAGTGACGATGCGGCCTACACAGAGTCTAGTTAAACTAATTCGCATCAGTTTTAATTAAAAAGGGTTGATAACCATTTTTCATTAAAGTTTAATGCATTTGAGACCAAAATCAATGTAACCAGTTATCACATTTTCATTTGAAACCGATGATTGATTAAACCACAACTACATTTGGCATCAAGTAAACACCCGTATCGAGCGATGTTTATCTATCACAGTGGTCTGTCGGTCTGTACGATTGCTATAGTGATTTAGTGGCTACCCAGGTCTACCTAAGTAGGTATACCTAGGTTTACACCTGGAGACTAACAAAGCAATGGCGTAGTGCATTCCATGTCCAACTCAAAGTCATACATAGATGCATATAATCACGACTATAATTATCCCCGAAGGGTTAGTCGGAGACTAGGCAATGAGGACTGAAAAAGCAGTCCTCTGCCATAGTCTACTTTTCACCAAATAGCGACTGCAAATAAATGTGCTCAGCGTGACAGGTGGTGAGCCCATCGCCGCTCTATGTTGTTGGATGTATGTGCAGTCTTTAGTCCGTTAGTCGCCTTTTACGACACCCAAGGGAAGTATTTTTTACAAACGCTACACGGCTATTAATATTAGATCATGGTAAATTTTAGCACAATCATAACAAAAAATTATTGTGAACATTCACACAAAATCCACTATACAAATACAGTCTTGAGCATTAAACCTTGCCTTTTGTTTTAATACCTACTAAAGCACCCATAAACCCATTGCTCTTATTCAAATTAGATTGATTTGTTTATCTAGAATATCTAGGATATCTTAGCTTGGTTCTAGGATTCTGCCCAGAGTTCGACTAAATGATATTCGACCACAATATATTACTACCGCTGCGCTGATAAATAAGGCGCTATACTAATGATTCTCAGGACTAAATTAGCAGGATGTTGGAAATATACGCGTTTTCACAATTTACGTCGGGTAAAACTTATTTAAGACCATTCAAAAGTTCTTATCAAACAAGTCTAGTACTTAAATAAAATTACTTTGATTATTTATGTAGTGTAATCATTTTAAAAGGTGACTGATAATTATCAATTAGGTAACTATGATGTCTTATTATCAATCGTGCTGCGTATGAGGCAGGGCGGGCGGCACCCGAGATCAGCTAATGGCTCGGAACTAACCAAGGCTCACTCGCCACTTAATCGCGTATAACTTTATTAACGTAATCTTATTAAATAAAGATACTAAGTTATTCTTACCTACCTATCTCATTAGCGAATTTCTAAACGTGTCTCATTAATATAATCCGGAAGCATTTTAAAATTGTGTCGGCAACTGGAATACTTACTGTAACTGCAACACCTCGGTGAACGATAACCGGAGCTCCAGGGTTCAATTCCCGGTTCAATTTCTAGGTCGGGCAAAGTGAGTTTCGGATTATTTGTTGCATAGTCCGGATTTGTGATCAGCGACCTACATATTTTGGCAAGCATGATAATTAGGCTCATAATATTCAATAAGTAGCGAATACTTGATTTAATTGAGGCTATTAAGCTGCTTTCAGACTACGCTATACTATTGTGCTATATAGTATAGCAAACGAGGACCGGCGTATAGAAAGCCATTAATATATAGTACAGTTAAGTGTGAACGTGTCCATAATAATGTACGGTGCGCGATATTGTTGAACTATCCTACTAATATTATAAACGCGAAAGTTTGTAAGCAGGGATGGATGTTTGTTACTATTTCACGTAAAAACTACCAGATGGATTTGGATGAAATTCAACATACAGATAGTTTATAACCTGGATTACAACTTAGGATAATTTTTATCTCGATATTCACACGGAAATGGGAACCACGCGGGTAAAACCGCGAGCGGTTGCTAGTATGCTATATTGTGTTTTATTATTAAAAAATATTTGTTTATGTTGGTGTATCTTTGTTTTGTGGACACCTCACCGATTAGGCCCCTCCAGAATTCCAGCGTTGCAGCGGTTTTATGCCGCTGCAGCACGTGCTGAGGCTGGGGCCTAGTTGGCCACACTTTGGTTTTTGCTTTGTATTGTCATTGTGAATATCGTACTTTTGCCTTTTTTATTATTCTTTTTTTACATATTTGTAATTTTGTAGTGTGTGCCAATAAATGATTTTTCTTTCTTTCTTTAAACTATTATATTATAGCGTAGTCTGAAAATAGCTTTATTATGCCCAGCTGGGAGCTATACTTTTATACGACAATACTGTACCGTTTATCAAAAGTATTACTCATGCAAACAAAAAGCGTTTTAAAATATCAATACATTTGAACCATTTTCAATGTGCCTTGTTTCCCAACGACGCCACTCTGTCACCGGAGAGATACTCTTTATCAATGTCAAACGGAAAAATAAACCATATTCTTTATCCCTCAATGAGAATAGCCACTTTATTTGTTTGCTACGCAAATAAGGATGACTTTTGTTTGCACGCTTCATGGTAGATACGTATCTTTTTACACCCGGACCTTATATCACCTTGGACATTCTGATACTTGGCCCAACATACCCGGGAGTTTTTCAAAGTGTTACATATTCAAATAAAGCGGAAAAAAATATTACGTCCAAATTAATAAGAAGGTGATAATAAAAGTAAACGCACACTTTTTTAGGTATTTTAATACAAACTTAAATTACTAAATATTTTCTAAGACTTCCTTACTTATTCCAGTTTAACTAAGAATTAACAAAAGTAAGAAAAGTATATTTACTTAACTTCCATACCTCTGACCTGACCTCTGAATTCTGACCTCAAAAACTTTTCCCAATTTGATTAATTTAATCAAGTATAAATTTTCTTACAAACTTTGCATCAATTTATCCTAAGTTACATGATAATAACAGCCAACATAATATCTTCGATATTATTAAACAATATATTTTAGTGCTTAGAGTTTTTAAAATGTTATTGAAATGATTTGTCCTAAAACACTGAATACTGAACTAAAAATACAAACGGAAAACTGAGTCTGAGAAACGGATTCTAATCGCCAATGCATATAAAAGGTGATTGCTAGAAACCGCAAGAAACTTCATAAACATGACAAAAATAGAATTCGTGTGTTTTCATTTTTAATTAAATAATTCATTTTATGAATTTTAATTGGATAATCTTTGAATATCTAATTTATTTTAAAGCAATAACATAAGAAATTAATGAAAAACAATAAAAAATAAACGATTATTTACAACGCGCGGGCAACGGCCGGCCGGCCGACCGTCTGTTGACCCGCTCGCGTCAGCTGGGCGATAAGTACCTACGTTAATCTGCAATAAGACCATTGTTGTCATGTGTAAAACACTTGACCTGACCAGTTCTTGAATTTTTTAGCGGTTTCTAGCAGTCACCTATAAGGTGACCAATTACTAATGTACGACTGTAAACCACATTTTGGTCAGTGGTCTAGAGACAACATCACCGTGCTTAGATCCAAAGATCACGGGCGCGTTACCCTGAGGAGTAACACATGTTACTCCTGTTACTACAATTACATAATTGTACTTCAGTAGTTGTACCTCGAAGATTCCAGGTGAACTGTGCTTCCACCTTTGGCCTTTTTGTCACTTACCATCAGGTGATATGAAGGCCAAGCGCTTCCCCGTCGTAAAACAAACAAAGAGTTTTTAACATAAGCTGAAGATGAACTACGAGGTCGGCGTAGAAAGAGGTGAAAGAGATGATCAAGACGCTCTTTCTGCCTTCTACTCCGGCAAACGGGCGTTATTTATGTATGTATTTATTTCATTAAATGAGATTCTCTATCTATGCTGGCGAATTTTTGTGGGGATCTTTTGCATCTTGATTGCAATGCTATTCCAAATGAATCAAATATGTATAATATCATCTGTTTAAGTATCTCCATTGCTTCAGTCTAGGTCCAATTTCTTGAAAGACCCTGTCATCTGTTCCTCATAAATTAGACCGGGTCTCTTATTTTCGTTTGATATTAATTTACTACTTTCTAATAAGAGCCGCTTAGTTCTGTCCGCTTTAAAATCTCTTTCGTACATATCTGAAAAATACAGGAAATAGAAATTAATAATTGATCATATTTCTGTATAATATATAAATAGCAAGAAATACATGATTACGCTTTTATGGATAAAAAGTGCCCATTGGCAGTTCTAGCTATCTTTAGCTACCCTCAGCTACATTTATGCTAAATATTACGACAACCCATTGTTATATTCCGGTTAAAAAACAAACAAACGGACGCACATTTACTTCATAACAAGCTACTCCGATACAACTAGGCTTACGTAACTATAAGTGTATTGCACTAATTACATTATTCAATGTTTACCTTTGAATTCATCCAGAGAAGGTTCATTCCCACCATAATCCGAAGTAAGGTATTGTTTCGGTATGTACTCATACAGGTCCTCTAGGCTTTTATGGAAGATCGTTCTCTCCAAAAGTTTCGGTTTGAAGAACTGCTTCATGACACTCATCAGCGTGTGCCCATAGTTGGGGCAGTTTAGTACGTGAATCGCCGTCACTCGGAGCCCGAGGCCTTCCTGGAATGAATATAGCATTTGTATTCTAAGTAGATTGCCTCGTTATAGGATTTTTTCAGAATCTGACTGGAATAGCGACCACCTTAATTATAATTTTTGGCTAATTAGACTGTTTTGCATTGCCGAGCTCAGGTTTGAAGGGTAGATCTAGTAAAATGACAAAAGCTAAAGCTTCAAGGTAACCGCTAGTGGCTAAGCCTCCGGGGTTAGACTCAGAGGTCCCGGGTCCGATACCTGACAGGGGTACATCTTTGTGTACTTGGTTTGGTAGGTCAGTTCCTCAGTGGTTCAGGATTCCGGGTGAAGCGCGCTTCCACTTTCAGCCTATCTCACTAACCATCTGGTGGGATAACCGTGCTTACAAGTAGTGGATAAAAGAACGATTGGTTTTTTGGGCACTTCTTGTCTTTAGAAATTATGGCAGACTTTAATTGAAAAGAGATAAAATGTCGCCTGTATTTGAGTTTTTCAAACAGCCCAATAAAAATTAACTAAGTTCCACAAACAAGGAGATAGCAATCTAAGGATACGTTAATGTTATCGTAACAGTAACTCGGCGACGTACACTGTTGTGCAATGATCGTCCCAAATTAGTGAGGTGAGGAGTAGCAATAGCACGAACAACACGCAACGCGACATTCTTCACACTCGATGGGGTACGTGATAATTCATACGAATTGCTTAAACCGACATGAATACTGATGCAGTAATGTTTTCGTTTGTTGTGTTTATGATATTTTTATTAGTTGAGGAAACTTTATTGACTTTTTTGCGTAAAATCCTTCGATCACATATCTGATAAATTAGTGAGGTTAGCAATAATAGCCCGAACAACACGCAACGCGACATTCTTCTCACTCGAAGGGATACGTGATAGTTCATATGAATTGACAAAAATAAATGTGTGCTAACAAGAACTCTACTTTGCAGGATTTGTTGCTGTGCTAAATTACAACAAACACAACATCAACAACGCTGATCTTCAGTAGAAGCCTCAATTATCAAAAGCCTAAATCCTCAGAGATTGTTTGTCTTGTTAATAAAAAAAAAATTAATTCTTCGATTCATCCACACTAACTGTAGTCTGGATGAATAAGAAGACCTCTTTCTTTTGTTCTGTGATTCACACTAATACAGCACTCTTATTAAAATATCAACATTTTCATATTTTAAAAAAGCTGTAAATTGTGCTCTTTAAAGTCGATATTTAAGTAAATTAACATTTTACAAAGAGCACGATATTTTAAACAAGTAAAGTTCGTAAGTGTGGGTAGGAGGTAATCACCGAAACTACTCATATTATGTTTTCATAATTCTTTCACCAATATTTGGAATGGAGTTTTATGGTGGACATAAGCTGTATTATTATCCCGTTAAAATAAAATGGCTTATCGTATCCTTTGTAGTTTGGTACTCGCGGACGAAGTCTCGGACGGGCACGATAGTGATTAAGAAAATAAAAATCTTTATTTTAAAGTGACTATAAGGCTGAAGATCGTAGCGCACTTCCTCCACTACTGAGAAATTTGTTACCATATAACTAAGCTTTAGTTACTTTCAAATACCTGAAATATTTGCGCCGCCTTGTGCATTATGATTGGGTTCAGTCTCAGCAGAAGCCCTAGTCCTCCGTGATGGATGTCTATCACCCAAATTTCACCCAGCATGTAGTCATGTTGCAATCTGATGTCAACCAGCTGAAACAAACATGTTTTTCATTCGTCATACTCGGAAAGTAGGTCTGAAGTTGCCTGAAAAGCGGGTTTTAAAGCATGGACTTATATAGTATTAAGTCCATGTTTGAAAGTAATACTTTTCAGCCCTAGGGAGAATCGTTTCTCTGGCAGGTACTGTCAAATTATAAAAATAAACTCGTTCTATTTTCACATTTCTATTGAACCATGTCACAACTTTCTATACAGCCACTCAATTACAGCTTGATGTGAAATTGAAATAACATAAAGATAAATATTAATTAAAGAACATATTTTTTGAAATTACGTTATTATAATTTACCTCCAACTATTTCTTTAAAATAACATAGATTTCGGCAAAACATTTACCATTTTTCAATGATGAAAATGAAAACTAAGGGCTGAATAACTGGCCGGCCGCCACAGAAAAAAAAACAAAATAAGCGGGAAAGCGGCAATCCGATATTCATTGGTTTTTTCGAGTTGTAGAGTTTTGTTTATACTTCCGTAAAGCAGAGATTTGTATTAACATTATCATTTGAATGAGTTCATCAGATTCAAATATGGAACTCATTTTTTCTTTAGCTTATTCATGTTTTTTTTACTTCCTTGTATTTGTAATGAAAAGCCCAGTGTTTACCTCGGGTGAAAGACTTATTTAGGATCGGGCCTAAATAAGCTACTTTCATCACTAGGGTAACAATGTACTATTTTATGTGTACGAGGCAAACGAGCAGATGGGTCACCTCACAGAAATATATCAAGATATTTCTGTGGGTCATCTGATGGAAGTAATCAAACCAGAAAACCAGAGGAGTCGCAGATGGGTTGCAGCCTTGAGGGAGGAGATAGTGTCTTTGTGGAAGGACTAGGAATTTGATAATTTAAAATCAAAATCAAAGAAAAGCTTTATAAAAATGCTTTTTATAAAGTGTCAGATTACACAGAAGACAAAACAGCTTGGATCTGAAATGCTCCAATTACTCCAACAGCTATTTCTAATTGTCTATAATTGATACTAACATTGTATTGTAGTTTTGTATTGCATAATTTATTATTTTTTAAATTCATAATTTGTATTTTATGACCTGGTAACGACATATTCTTTTTTTTTTTGTAAATGTCGTTGCTTTCGTGCGCTGTGGTTTCTTTCGCCCGTTCTTTGCCACAGTTAAAAAATGACGTCTTGAATGAGTGGTAGGCTCGCCAGATTCAAGCAAGTTGGACAAAATTCGAAATTCGAAATTTTGAGAGGAAAACAAGGTATATTCTGATTTATGCCTTGTTTCGTGGTGCGGTTTTTCAAAGCAGCAATTGTGTATATTTTATTATATATTTTATATAGTAGAGGATCCAAGTATACAACGACCTTCACCGGGCCGGTTAATGAATGAAAAGTATTTTATATCAAATTTTATGTGTTAAAAAATATATTGCAAGTGGGTTGGCTGAAAAATTTCAGTCCACTAAATGATTAATTGTATATTTAATTATTTTTTTTAAACATTGCACTGGTTTAGATAATAGATAAATTACATAGGTACCAATCGAAAGTGAATATGCAAACGTTAGGTTGACTATTTTTTCCTGTCATAACATTGGGTAGGCAGGTGTAAACAGGTAAGTCAATATTAGTAATTTACAACCGTCTTTTTTTTTTTTATAGCAGAAGGAGGCAAACGAGCAAGCGGGTCACCTGATGGAAAGTAATCACCGCCGCCCATGGACACCCGCAAAACCAGAGGAATCGCAGGCGCGTTGCCGGCCTTTAAGGAAGGAATAGGCTCGTTTCTTGAAGATCACTAAGTCGTAACGGTCCGGAAATACCGCCGCCGAGAGCTGGTTCCACAACACTGTAGTTCGAGGCAAGAAATTTCTTGAAAAACGCACAGTAGTAGACCGCCATCCATCAAGGTGATGTGGATGGAATGACAGTCGATTGCGTGTAGTGCGGTGAAGGAAATCAGCGGCAGGGATCAAGCCGAACAATTCCTCAGAACACTCCCCATGATATATACGGTACAATATACAGAGAGACGCAACGTCTCTCCGAAGAGCCAGTGGATCGAGCCGACCTGAAATAACCACGTCGTCGACAATTCGAGCAGCTCTGCGTTGAATGCGGTCAAATGGAAGGAGTTGGTATTGGGGTGCTCCAGCCCAGAGATGGGAGCAGTATTCCATATGCGGCCTGACCTGTGCTTTATACAGTTGTAAACGGTGAGCCGGCGTGAAATACTGACCCGCTCTATTAAGCACACCCAGCTTTTTCGAAGCTAATTTAGCTTTACCTTCCAAATGACCACGAAACTGAACGTCACTCGAAATATCGACGCCAAGGATTCCAATAGTCGGATTGGTATCAAGGGGAGCTCCCTCAAAGTTCAGAGGTACGACGAAGGGATGTTTTTTCGCTGTAAATGCGCAAACTTGTGTTTTGGAGGGGTTAAAGTGGACTAGGTTATGTCGGCCCCAATCCGAGACATGACTTAACATGTTCTCGGTGTCAGTTACAAGTTTATTCCGGCTCTCGATGACGCTTTCCAGAGAAATATTAGCTCGCCCGGTGTAGAGCGTATCCCCAGTACTGTCGTCTGCATAGCAATGAATGCTGTTGTTATGCAGCATGTCATTGATATGCAGAAGAAATAGAGTAGGGGACAACACACACCCCTGCGGGACTCCAGCATTCACGGGCTTCATGTCGGAGCACGAACCGTCGACTGCGACTCTGATGCTACGCCCAGTGAGAAAGCTGGCAATCCATGAATACAATTTCTCAGGAAGCCCGTATGATGGAAGTTTAGAGAGAAGAGCCCTGTGCCATACCCTGTCGAAGGCTTTTGCTACGTCCAAGCTAACTGCCAGTGCCTCCCCTCTACTCTCGACTGCCTCCGCCCATCGGTGAGTAAGATACACTAAAAGATCACCAGCCGAACGACCGCGACGAAAACCATACTGGCGATCACTTAGTAGCTGGTTCTCTTCTAGGTACCTTAAGAGCTGGCGGTTTGTAATGGACTCCATTACTTTGGAGAGTAAAGAGGTAATAGCTATTGGCCTGTAGTTGGACGGATCTGAGCGATTGCCTTTTTTTGGAATCGGGTGGACAAGGGCTGTCTTCCAAGAGCTCGGGACGACGCCAGTAGTGTAAGAGAGCCGGAAAAGGCGCGTTAGAACTGGTGCCAATTCAGGAGCACACGTCCGAAGCACAATGGGTGGAACTGCATCAGGCCCACTCGCCTTGTGGATATCAAGGGAAAAAAGAGCCTTACGAACTGACCTTTGCAGGAACTGAACGTTTGGCATTGTACAAGCGCAATGCGGTATGGTTGGTGGAGAGTTTTCCCCATCGTCCAAGGTCGAGTTTGAAGCAAAAGAGAGCCCAAGAGATCGGCTTTCTCCTTTGCAGTATAGGCCAGGCAGTCATCGGTCCTGTGCAATGGTGGTAGGGACGGCTGAAAAAAATTCCCTAAGGTAGCTTTGGCGAGAGACCAGAACGCACGCGTCCCCGAAGGAAGGCGCACTAGTCTCTCGCCTATTCTACCTATGAATGATGACTTCGCCTTGGCAATGTTCTTCTTAAAGGATCTGGCGGCAAAGTTGTACTTCTTTCTGAGCGCACTGGTGTTTGGATCCTTTGATGACACCGCATTAGCCCAGGCTTGGTAATGTTGTCGCTTTTGGCGAGACGCCATTTTGCAGCAACGACCAAACCATGGTTGGGACTTGCCGCCAATGGGAACCACAGAGTTTGGAATGAAAAGTTCCATTCCCTGCAGTATCACATCAACAACAGAGTCAGCGGCGACATCAGGATCATCCAGCGAGAAGCAAACTCGCCACCACGGGTAGGACGCAAAGAAACTTCGCATCCCATCCCAGTCCGCTGACCTATAATGCCAGACTCGACGGCTAGCCGCTGGTTGCGGTTTTGAAGTTTCTGTGAGAGGCACAGTGCTGCAAATCAGACAGTGGTCTGATGAGCCTAGTGGTGCATCAACAGAAACTTGATAGCCGTCTGGGTGCGAGGTCAGCAGAAGGTCCAATAAAGAAGGCGCATGGCCCTCGACATCTGGAACCCGTGTTGGCTCTGTTACCAATTGGGACAGACTGTAGGCTAAAGCGAAGTCATGAACGGCTCTACCCGTGTGGTCAGTTGTGCGTGAACCAAGCCATTCGATGTGATGGGCATTGAAGTCTCCCAATACCACAATCTCGGCCGAGGGGATCCGTTGGAGAAGGGAGTCCGTCGCCGCTTGGACGGTCTCGATAAGTTGGTCAGTTCCGATATTACCGCTGTGAGACCTATACAGGCACGCGTAGATGCGAGGATGGCGTCCGCAGTCGACGTGTAGCCATAAGATGGAAAGGTCCCTATCTTCAAGATTGCCAAGGCGACGGACGCACATATCCTCCCTTACATAGGCACAAACACCGGCTCGTGGCACAAATGCATGTTCCAGGTTGTATCCCGGGTAGCGCAAGTAGGAGATGTCAGGAGGGGGGGATATCTGCGTCTCGGTGAGGAAGAGCAAGGCCGGTTTCGCCGTCTCGAGGTGGTAATGGACGGCGCTCAAGTTAGAGTGGATTCCCCTGATGTTACAGAAGTCCACACGAAGCGTAGGAGGGGGTGCCAATTGTCTTGCCTTTCTCCTGCCTGCAGCATGCCTTGGCACGAGCGAACTTTTGCCCTCCCCAGAATACGTAGGGCAGCCTGAGCGAGAACGCTCAGGGGGGGATTCTCCGACACTGGGTGTGTCGGTACCTCCCTGGGGTAAATCTAAATTAGAGTTCGCTGCCATATCAATTGTGAGGGGGGGGAGGGGTCTGCAGAACCCTCACTCGCCGGACGAAACACAACAGCACAGAGTGCCATTGTTTCACGCCGAAAATTCGTGAGGGAGTGGTATTACGCTGGGCGAGCCGCCCCAATGCGTGCTGCAACGCAGCGTAGCTCTACCACTCAGTTAGTGTCACTCATTTAGCACCACCCAGGGGTCACGTGTAGGGTCTCAAGGGTAAACCTACGGACGCGAGTAACTTAACCCCCCGTCTGGTTAAATAAATAAAATTTATGTTTATATAATGATAATCACATTACAAACACACACACACCAAACCAGGGAAGTGTAAAAAAAAAAAAATTAACATAAAGGTACTGGACTGAAATTTTTCAGCCAACCCACTCGCGATATATTTTTTAACATATTAAATTTGATATAAAATACTTTTCATCCATTAACCTTCCCGGTGAAGGTCGTTCTATACTCGGATCTTAGACTAATACGATCGAAGCATTAAACACTCAAGTATTCGTACGGCTTACATGGTTCAAGTCAACGAGCGTTACTTGAACATGACTTATTAACCTAACATCAATGAACCGTGATGGGTCAGACCTAGATAACTATTATCATGCATACAATGTATGTGACCCTGTCCTCTACGCCTCGGTGGTTATGTCTATTTTACATTTTATTCTTTTTGTTGACTATGTCAATGATTTGGTGGCGCTAGTGACACGATTAAGATCGGCTCCGTGCTAATTAATAGAATTAAAAATATTTAAGTGCAAGAAACGTTTTAAAAGAGTGTGTTGAGTGAAGATCTGTGTCTATTGAACTACCACTAGTGTTATCTCAGCGAAATCATACTGGACTATTGTGATATCTACACCCAAAGGACAGAACAAACAGTGCGTATCAATAAACAATACCTATTAAGTTTTCCCAAATTATAAACATTAAAATAAACTTGTAGGATACAAAAGGAAACAATTTATAAATTATATTATACACAGTGAGTTGAACAAATTGGACTACAACAAAAATAGTCATTATTCGTGAACGTTAATTTTTAAAATTTGACACTATGTAAACGAACACAATCAGCTGTGATGCATGACGTCGTCAATAATCATTAGAAAGTGCACCGTATACCGCATCGCATCACTAGATGTCACCACGTGCTATGAGAAAAATAGATTAATCAAGCTGTTGGACGTAATCTAACGAAATAGCACAAGCACAAAACTAATAGCACATAAAGTCTAACTGTAACTGTATCCACGCGCCACTAGAGGGCAGTGTAAAAATCTATACAAAGACAAAACATAACATAAAAATGGACAACTCACAGGAAAATATAACACAACGACGCCGTCTGCAAAGATCCGAATCTGTTGACAGATCAAGATTTCACGATTCCAGCCTAAATAGTACTGTGAATGACACTTCTATCTTAGATACGACTATGAAAAGCCTGCCAAATTTGTCATTATTGGACGACACTACAACTACTGAATTAAAGTTACAAGTAGAAGAATTGAATTTAAAGTTAAACTCAGCAGATCAAGAAATAGATAATTTAATCTTGGAAAACAGTAAAATGAAAATGGAATTAGACAAATATCAAAAATTAATTGAAATTTATAAAAAAAATTGTTCCAAATATTGGAAATATTAGCTCTCCTGTTATATTGAGTAGAGGGCCGAAATCAACTTCATCGACTCCGGCACGCTGCCGTATATTTGACCCCCGTAGCGATCTGCATATACCTAAATATAACAACAGTTACTCAGAGCCTTCTATTGATGTAAAGATAAGTAGTGCACAAGGGACGACGACGTCTCAGGAGTTACCTGCTACTCAGTCACAAACCACAAAACCACAAATACACCAAAAAAATCAAACTACATCAATAGATAACATTGCATCAACAAGCACTCATCAGAAGACTGTCACGATTACGTCATCATCGGTAACTACCCCGACCTCACTGACTACGCCAGATGACGCGGCTGCGCGGAAGAAAACCTTATTTATTCTAGGCGACCAGCAAATAAGCGGTTTAGCTCTAATCCTAACTAAGACTAGGTCTAATAAGTGGAATGACTACCAAGTTACATCATTTGTAAAACCGAATGCATTGTGCTCAGAAGTCCTATCTTATTGTGACATATTGAAAGAAAAAATATGTAAAGACGACAGAGTTATCCTTGCGGTTGGTGCTAATGAGACAAATCCATTTTTATTAATAAAACATTTAAATATAGCCTTACACAAACTTCAAAATATAAAGGTCTATGTCATTGGAGTTTTAAAAAGTCAATATATTCAGGAATTAAAATTAAATGAGTACATTTCGTCGGTCACAAAAACATATACAAACTGTAAATACTTACAATGTACAAACTATCGATTGCAGTATTATTCTCTTTTAGATATCGCAAAAAAAATTAATTTTACAATTGACGTCGAGGATTATGAAAATACTTTTTTAAACACAAACAAAATTAAACAATTTATAAATAGAATAAATGATACGGGTAAAGAAAAATTAATTAAAGGCACTATTCCATACTATTTTAACAAACAAAAAAATAAACAAAAAGTGACAAAAAATACTAATAACAATATCAATATTATACAATTAAATAACTCACCAAGTCAGCCCAAGAAAGGCACCATTCCATTTTACTTTGTTACAAAAACAAAACCACAAACACATCACTTTTTTCATCACATCGAAACACCAACCTCTAAGTTAAATGTATTACACCAAAATATCGCAGGACTCCTAAATAAGATTGATTCATTGCACTTAACTTTGTTACTATTACGGCAGCAAAGTAATTTGCAAATTGATATTATTTGTCTATCGGAAACATTTGTCACGTGTGGTTGTGAGAAAAACATTGTTCTGACTAACTACAAGCTAGCAGCCCACTTCTCCAGACAAAAAGAAAAGCGTGGAGGTACCTGCATATTAGTGCAAAAGAAACTTGACTTTAAACTAATAGATCTAACTAAGGAAATCGCATGCAAAAACAATTTCGAATGTTGTGGTATAGAATTGATAACGTATAACATTGTAATTATATGTATCTACAGAATACCAAAAAGTAACACGTCAGTATTTTTCAGTAAATTAGAATGTTTACTACATAAATTAACACAAAATAAATATAAAAAGATTGTTTTAACCGGGGATTGGAATATAGACATATTAAAAAATAATCCACTAAGTCGAGAACTGACAAGCTTACTAAAAAATTATAATATAGATATTCATATTACAAAACCAACCAGAAACCAGTCATGTATAGATCAGATAGCAAGCAATATTAAGAAGGTTAATTCTGATGTGCACTATCTATTTCTATCCGATCATGAGACTGGACAAACTTTATCAATTCCAGTAAAGGCTCAAAAATACCATTCTTTTTGGTTTGAGTTTAAACGCGATTTTAGTATGCAGAACATAAATAAGTTTGTCACGTGTATATCCGCTTTGAGTTTTTCTGAAGTTTACAAGCAGGATAAAGTGGAGGCATGTTTTGATACTTTTCATGACACATATAAACTATTCTTTGACTTATGCTTTCCAGTGATAAAGGTAAAAATGACGAACAGTGGACTAAAGGGGAGATGGTTGACTAAGGGAATAAAAAAATCAAGTATTATAAAGAGAAGACTATATATAAAGTATAAATTTACAGGGGGTAATAAAAAGTTAAATAAAACAAAATATAAAAAATACTCCAATATTTTAAAAAAATGTATAGATAAATCCCAAAGAATACAAAACAATAGGTATTTGAAGTCTAACATAAATAAGTGCAAAGCGACATGGAATATAATAAATGATAAAATCAATAATAAACCTTCACCCAATAATATTGACATAATAAATTTTAATAATATGACATATACAGATCCTAAAAATATTGCTGACATTTTTAATGAATTCTATTTAAACGTCACCAAAAGCAAAACATTCAAAAAGTCTGGTGTAAAGCATTTTGTGAAAGAAAATCAGTATTCAATTTTTCTATGTCCTACTGATGAACAGGAAGTATACAAGTTGTTGGTGTCACTTAATAACAAAAAATCGGTGGGATACGACGATATCAATACCGCGTCTTTAAAAGCATATGCGGCACACATTTGTAAGCCATTAAGCTACATGATAAATTTATCTTTTGCAACGGGAGAGTTTCCAAGTAAACTGAAACTTTCTGTCATCAAACCGCTTTTTAAGAAAGGTGATGCTAAAGATGTCAATAACTTTAGACCGGTTACGCTCATACCCATTCTATCAAAAATTTTCGAAAAAGACATGTTAAAACGTATTAACGATTTTTTTGAGAAACATCGTATCCTAAATCAGCAACAATTTGGCTTCCGGAAAGGCAGATCAACACAATTGGCTTGCTTTGATTTAGTGAAAGCTATAACAGAAAGCCTTAATGACAAAACTCCGATTGTAGCAATATTTTTAGATATGAGCAAGGCTTTCGATTTTGTGGAGCACACCATTTTGTTAGATAAGCTGAATAAATATGGTATTAGGGGGGTAGCACACGATTGGATCAGCAGCTATCTCAAAGCTAGGAATCAATGTGTAGAAGTGTCAAAAATAACGACTGATAAGAAGATACCAACAAAAACTAACTCTAGATCAGACTATAAAGAAAACTGCTGTGGTGTACCCCAGGGAAGCATCCTGGGACCACTTTTGTTCTTGAGTTACATAAATGACATTCCTGCTGCAACATCTGAAAAAACCATTATATTCGCGGATGATACTACCCTTATCATTAAAGATAAAGACAATGATAAATTAAGAGATAAAATAACTAAATGTATCCATGACATAAATAATTGGTTAAATGATAATAATTTAATTATAAATATACAAAAAACGAAAATGATACAATTTAGGACGTACAAACAAAATGACATCAAATTGGACATAACTTACAACAATGAACGTATTTGTGCAGTAGAAACAACTGACTTTTTAGGCTTTACAATTGACCAACACTGTAACTGGAAGGCGCATATTGACAAAGTGTGTTCTAAATTAAATAGGTTTGTATATGCACTCAGGCGCTTAAGGCAAACAGTGTCTATGGAAGCAGCTATTAGTGCATACTATGGATATGTCTCGTCAGTACTAAGCTACGGATTACTACTATGGGGTAACTCAGTCAACATTTTGCTAGTTTTTAGGCTACAAAAAAAATGTATAAGGGCTATATGTAATGCTTGGAGTACTGAAAGTTGTAAACCTCTATTTCAAGATTTAAAAGTACTCCCACTCGCCTGCATGTATATTAAAGTTATATGCATATTTGTAAGGCAGAACTCAGGTTACTTTCCCAAACACTCTGATGTGCTAATGCGACACACGAGACATAGGGATAGATTATTTCTCCCGAAATGTAAGCTCGAGATGTTTAAACGAAATGCCTATGTTCAGGCGATAATAATATTTAATAAGCTGCCTGATGAGATAAAACAGTTGCCGTATTATATGTTTAAAAATAAGTTAACAGCTTGGCTATTAGAGCATTGTTTCTATACAATTAAAGAATATTTAAATTATAAATAGACTTATTAAACTGGACATAATGTAACACACTATTAATATGTAGTAATTGTATGTTATTTAATGACTTGTTTTTGTATTGATTTGTATTAATTTTCATAGATAATTTTAGACTTTTAGTTAGGATATTTTTTTGACATTTTATTTTTATCGTGATATTTTTGACTTATTAATTAACCTTATTGACATTTTTAACCTCTTTATTAAAGTTTGAATTTTTGCAATTAAGGTATTAAGTTACGTACAGAGATATATTATCTGTGGTTATGATTGACTTCGACTTTGAAAAATTGACATTTGCATGCTGTTTTATAATGGCTAAACATGTGCACATTGTAAATTTTGTACCAACCGTAAATTACCGTGTTTTTGGCAAATAAATGATTATCTTATCTTATCTTATATCTTATCTTATCTAATGACTCCGCTCAACCTGTGGTACGTTTCTCTAAGTTTAAGCCTTGCTTGCAGCGGCTGCCGCAGCGCTGAGAATTGACTCTGTCTTTTTCATATTTATAGAATTGGAAAGAGGCAGCAGATCACTGCCATGCGCGCAGCGTCTATGTGTCGCTTAGGTCTCCTCTACACGTCTACAGGTGCGTCCGCGGACATTGGCAGATGCATACGCAGATGAATTTCCACGAGCTGTCCACACGTCTGTAGGTCGATCAGTCTATGTTCATTCTGGGCAGACGCAACTCGCACTCGCACATTCTAGTTTCTTGGCCACTTGGCTCATTCTATGGCCACCTTCCAGTTCGATCATCAGATCAGCATCATGTCATCATAATATTGCATTGTCATGCGATTTACACAAATTACAAATTAATTGAAATAGATACTTAGTTAATTAACTACTCTAATGGTTTATACGTACTTACAACATTTTTATTGTTGTGATATTTATTTTTAGGATTCAACAGACAGTTTTCAGCTTGATATAGCTCAATAAACCTAAAAGTTTCCGATCAAACTGATGCGTCGGCAGACGTGTGGACAGACGCGCCGGACGTTGGCGCCGAACCCCTTTGATGCGTGCCACAAAAACCGACAACAGTCGGATGCGAGGCAGACGCATCTGCGGAAGTTAAAACCACCACAGACGCGCAAATCACCCCCTCTGAGACGCCTCGCAGATGACGTCTGCGGATGAGTCTGCCGACGTGAACATAAGAGAATCGCATAGCTGATTTTGAGTTGAGCGGATTCCAAATGTGAAGGCAACTAGAGAAAAAGATTGTGCTCACTAGTCACCTTATCTTATGGCACCTTTCAAATGAGATGCATTTAGTATGACAATCATACCCACTTGTCTATCTTTTCTTGTTTATCACGAAGACTCCTATAGGTGACTATACTAACAAATGAATTTCTGCTGTGTCTGGTTCTATGGCAGCTATAACAAGATACACGTGTGCTAAGAATAATTTATGTTTATGATAGAAGTTTTTCGTGCTGCAACGCAGCGCTCTACCACTCAGAAAAGGATTTAACCATGTTTTCTTGCATAACCCCAGCATCTCACCGCTCGGCCTAATGACATTATAAACTATAGATATGTTAAGTTCATAGTTATTTTCGTTTTAAATGTGTTCTGAGCTGCACATATTTAAAAGTTTCACTGATAAGTAAAACAAAAGATATGAAATAGCACGCAAATGAAAGAGATAGCTATAATTTTAATGATTGCACTTCAAATGTTTCTTGCGCATAGAGTTACATACAAGACGTCCCAATTGGGACGTATTGGAGTCTTCACTTCGCGCGCGTTTATAACATATCTGCTTCTTGTTTTATATAATATCATTGGCTTGGCCATAGCTCTTTATCTGTATCAAAAAACGTTTTTTTTTTAAATTCTTACCATAAACGTGTTTCTGAATAATACATCGACCAAAAAGTTGCTTGGGTCTGGATCCACAATTTTAACAATTGATATTCTGTGCCCTTTGTATAACTTTGGCATGGCAGCTTGACGGCTGGAAAAGAAAGAACAATATTTTTAAGGCATTTATAAAACGGCACCTTTTATTAAATAGCGTAGGGTTTTTTTATCTTTTATAGAGCTGCTTTTGAAATGTGCTCTGTAGAAACAGGGACACCTTAGTTTTGATTAGTAAAGTAAGTACTTAGTAAATAAATTTTAGACGTCGTTAGTTTGTTACTTGTTTGTACAACTATTGAGTTTCTTGCTCCAAATCTTGGCCACGTCGGTGTCGTCAAGAAGTCCTAATAAACGGACAGGCAAAAATATTATTTTGGACGATTCAAAAGTACTTTTTAATTAAGTCTCCTTGAATTCAAATATTTTTGATTTGAATTGATTTACATGATTCCCTTGTGTTAGTAACACATAGGTAATATTAACGTAGTTTGGATTTTCAGACCTTATTTTTTTTTAAACACAGAGTTATTTGTAATTATAAAAGCAGATAAACAGTCGCCAATGGACTGTTTCAACACATCATGATTGAACCGATTACATTACAGGCTTATATAATTGTCGTTAGTTCTATAAAAAAAACATATTAAATTCAGCTCTTATGCTACCGAAGCATGACTGTACTGTCTATAAAATGGATTTTACAAGGGCGGCATCTCGTGAGGTATACCTGTTGTGTTGCAAACATAACCACTTACCGTAAAATGTAAGTAATTCCTTGTTTCAAAACCACGTTAATTCCTTAAAAAGTTACGATATCTTCCCAAAAACGTATGCGTTTGACGTTTGTGCGCAGTAAGGTTTAGGTGTGGAATCTATAGATTGCGATACAGAATCAGGGCCCAGCTGCGTCATCGAGCTTGGTTACTTTGTAAAATGTACAAAGTAAGTAAATCGTACAAACACAAATAAAACACATTATTTGACGACCAATTAAAAATATAATAGCTGACATAATGATGTGGGTACATAATGAAATAGATATATTTTCTCGAAAAAAATGTCTGTTAACAGCGCGTTATATTTTATTACTACGGTATCTTGGTATGATGAAATAGTAAGGTTTTGACCATTAGAACTAATTGGAGGAGTGTGGCTCTTGGACTTTAAAGCTTGGAAACTTTTGGTCTATATAGCAGCTATTAAAAAGATGAACCGACTTCCTAGTATTAATCCTAGACCTTAAAAGGGCGGATCAATTATTATTCTAACGGGAAGTAAGCTAATCTATTAGCTGTATAAACCACGAGGTCAAAGGAAGCCAAGCCACTCTTCCTTAGAATCAATATGTACGAATTAACTTAAGCACACTTAAGGTGTAATTCACCATAATTAAGATTAAGTTCGGTTTGGTTTCGCTTGCGGTCCGTCGACAACAGTATGATTTAATTTACTTGTTTAAAATATTGCACTCAATAATCGATTCCCCTGAATTGCTTTCTTTAATTCAAATAAATACTTTGTATCGAACCCGGGCGCCAAAGACTTTTGTACTAAATGTCTATAAAAATAATACATCATATTACAATCCCATTGTTCGAATGTGCCGTTTATACAATGAACTGGTTGCGCTTAATAACGACATCGACATATTTTCCATGAAAATACATGAATTTAAAAAAAATTCCGGGAAATTCTCGGCTCGGCATCTCCCACATAGTAAGAAAGCTTCTTATATGTAATGTCAACATTCATCTGGAATCCGTTTTCGATTTGTTTGATTTTTATTATTCTTCATACTATGTATATAATTAGTTTTTAATTGAATGTTAGTTTTAGATTAGATAAACTTTAATATGGACGCTTATTATTAATCGTGCTGTGTACACATGTTTTAGATAGGAATTTAGCTCTTATACAAATTGTGATGCTTTTTTGTTATTTTTTAATTTCTATCTGTTTTGTGTACCTAATAAATAAATAAATAAATAATGAAATCTCTATAACTGCAATAAAATTTTCCATCAAATGTAGAAATAAACATAAACACACATAGTGTGAATGATTTTAAATCTCTATAACTGCGAAACAAATTGTACCTAGTAAACTATGTGGCTGTTAAAACATTACAAAAAGTTTTTGTTTATACATAGGTACTATCGGTCGGGGTCACCGTCGCTTTACCACTTTGCAGAAATTTTCGTATGAAGCGCACCGCCCGCCCGGGTACGTGCCCGTAACAAATAGAAGACGAGGTGTGCAAGGGATTACGACCTTTAGACGACAGCGACGGAGTCCGCGATAGTACATACATAGTCACAATCCTATTATCCCCAAAAGGGTCAGAGACTAGGCAACGAGGATCGCAAAAGCAGTCCACTGCTACCAGTCCACGTTTCACCAAATACCAACTGCACACGTGCTCAGTTTGACAGGTGGTGAGACCATCACCTTCATTTCAAAAAGTCGGGCGTCTTGCCTTAATCAAAACTCAACACCACTACCGGTGAATCGCAATTAATTATAATGACGTACGACCATTTTTTCGAATTTAATTTCTTAGAAATATAATATTGATTACTTAATTTCTTTTGTTATTCATTAGTTTATTCAGTTATGTCAAATTTAAAGCTTTTAATTATTACTTAGATTACTTGACTTCTCCAAAGATTCGTACATGCATGCTTCTCAACGGCTGTTTATGTAAACACAGATAAATACTCACTAAAACGTCCACAAGTCCCCATGGTACGGCGACAGTTCCTTATTTCTGTCCTGCATCAGCTCGGGAGCTAAGGATCTGTATTTGTATAAACCATCGATTCTTTGTTTCGTCTTCTCAAGGGACCCTTTGGCTGTGATCAGAATTCTCTCTACCATTGCTCGTGCTAAAACAATTGGGAGTTATTTGAGTTACCGTCGCTTTACAAGTTTAATACTAAGTGAAAACACTACGTGGAAGTGGCATGCAAAAATCTGACAGAAAAAGACGTTTCGTAGTCCTCTGTTTCCTCCTTCAGAACTGGACCAATTTTTATTACTTTTTCAGCATCGGTTAAAGAAAGAGATTTTCTATGTCTGTATGTTTGATTGTTTTTTGAAACCAGTCACTTAATGTTTCTGAGGACGCCTTAAAACGGAGTGATTTAGCAAAATTTCTAGATTGTTAAATAAATGACTAAATGCAAAAAAATTAAACATACAGACATATAAAACTTCTTTCTTTAACCGGTGCTGAAAAAGTAATAAAAATTGGTCCAGTTCTGAAAGAGGAAACAGGGGACTACGAAACGTCGTTTTTCTGTGTTTTGTATGAAAATTTAACATGCCAGTTCCACGTAGTGTTTCCTCTTAAGCAGCTAAAGCATTAAATAATGTGACAAATACACGTAACCATGTCGCGTAGCGGGGAAAGAATACTACCACCCCCTCTCTCCTCCTGGGGGTCGTAAAAAAGACTAACGGACTAAAGACTGCACATACATCCATCAGCATAGAGCAGCGATGGGCTCACCAACTGTCACGCTAAGCTTATGGGCAGTCGCTGTTTGGTGAAAAGTGGACTATGGTAGAGGACTGCTTTTGCTGTCCTCGTTGCCTAGTCTCTGACTAACCCTTTGAGGATAATAGTCGTGATTATATGTATGTATATAACGCGCTTGAAAAATCAGAAGCATACATAGCCTGACTCGCCCGCCGAGATCATGAATAAAAAAATGATTACTATGAAAACCAATTTACTAGCTGAGTGCCAGTGCCACCAAAAAATATCAAGCAAAAAATCACGTCATAGATAATATAAAATATATGAAGATATTAATATAAATATATATTATATGTCTAGGTATATATATATATGTGTATGTAAATATTTATGTTTATATTATTTATTCGTGTGGTATTTCTTTTGTTATTTCGTAATATATATCTATTTATCTATTCATCAGATCTTGTGCACTTTCCCTATCTCCTTTTTATATCCATAAACCAAAGGTTGTCTGGAAGAGATCGCTCTTAGCGATAAGACCGCCTTTGCTCATACTAGTTTTAAGATTGTGTCATGTGTAACTGTTTCTTGTGTATGTGCAATAAAGTGTATATCTATCTATCTATAAAATATATAAAATATTAAAAATATATAAAATATTACAAAATTATTTTATTATAAAATATATTAAGATATAAAATATCACGTCGTCACGTCATAATATGTAAAGGCAAAGGTTATTGATGTTATAAAAGAAAGTGATTCCATGCCATAATAATTGTACTAAATATTACTCAAATCGGCTGTTGTAAAATTTCGAATTACTATTGAACAGCACTCAACGAAATGAGCCCGCTATTCATTTTGATAGGCCCGTGAATGAACAAGTTCAATATGGTGGCCACTTTACTTACCCTAATTATAATAACGAATATGTAATTGCAGATCACACTGCGCTACAGATAAATGCTTTTAGAATCGATACGATCTAAAAAGATATTATCATACTAAAACATATAATCACGACTATTATCCCCGAAGAGTTAGTCATAGATTAGGCAATGAAGACCGCAAAAGCAGTCCTCTGCCATAGTCCACTTTTCATCAAATAGCGACTGCATAAATGTGTTCAGCGTGACAGGTGGTGATCCCATCGCCGCTCTATGCAGTTGGATATTATGCAGTCTTTTGTCCGTTAGTCGCCTTTTACGACACCCAAAGGAAGAGAGGGGGTGGTAGTGTTTTTGAATGAGCCGTTACGCGACACGGATAAGCTACACTGGCCTGCAAAAATAAATATCACACTTCTAAATTTTTTTTTTCTAAACTGTAGAAGTTAGAGATTTAAAATAAAAAACGATTTACAGCATTTTTAATAAGCTTTCTTTGAAACTATAGTAACTAACTAACTCTTTTTCGAGTCCTTTTTGTTTCGAAAATATAATTGTGTACTTAAAAAATTATTGCAATTTTAAAAGTGTGATACTTATTTTTGCAGGCCAGTGTATAATAAATTATCAAAGTAAAATTATTTATTCAATATAAACATTTGCAGGCACTTATTGACGTCAATACTAATTTAATAAATAAGTTAATTAACTTGTAGCTAAGACTTAACAACGAATCTAACTAACTAATCTACCGCCAATTCAGATTTTGGGAGTACCTTCGACTAAGAAGAAGCTGGCAAGAAACTTCGGAGGCCTTACTTTTTTCTCCCTCTAAAGTTACTTACAGTTTAATAGATCTACAATAATTAAGTACAATTTGTACGCATCAATAACATTGTACTATAAATTAATGATAACAAAATTAAATTAAAAACACTTTTTTAATAGCGTAGTTTTTTATATTATTCTGACGTTTCGATCCTTTACAGGGTCCGCGGTCACAGGGTAAATTAAACGCGAGTTAATCCGTGTAAAAGTGTTTCATATCAATGTGAAGTGCTCGCTTAAACCTCAAAACAATATAAAATTAAATAAATTAAAATAAAATACAAATCATAATAATTGAATGATTTAACCGTCCCACTAACTAAGCACTAGGCCTTCACTCGTGAACAGCAGCATATGGGGAGAATGGACTAAAAGCCACCACGTTGACCCAATTTGGGTAGATGGGTTTATCGACTACATACATACCAACATACATACATATACATACTTAAATCACGAGTTTTATCCCCGAAGGGTTAATCAGACACTAGGCGATGAGGACAGCAAAAGCAGTCCTCTACCATAGTCCACTTTTCACCAAAAAGGCGACTGCACATGTCCCAGCGTAACAGGCGGTGAGCCCATCGCCGCTGTAAGCTGTTGGATGTATGTGCAGTCTTTAGTCCGTTAGTCGCCTTTTACTAGTGTTCTCACCTTAGGGTATTTTACCCCAAATTTAGGGTATTTTTACGCCTTTAGGGTATTTTTTAGGGTAGAAAATTATTTAGGGTATTTTTCAGGGTAAAATAATATGGATAATGTTTAAAACTCCTTGCAAGCAAATTGGCGATTGATTAAAAAAGTGTTTCCGAACGTACCTCGCTTGTTGCTAATATTCAATTTCATTTAAACGATAATTAATTTGTCTTTTGGGAAATAATTTTTGGGGTAAAAAAAATAAAAGTGCCTAATTTAGGGTAATTTCGCCGAGCGTTAGGGTAAAGAAAAAATCTGAGGTGGCAACATTGCCTTTTACGACACCCAAGGGAAGAGAGGGGGTGGTAGTATTTTTTGCGACACGGTTATCGACTGCCATCTTACAATAACCGGGACCAACGTCTTTATGTGCCTTCCGAAGCACGGAGGTCCTAGAGATCTTTTTGAATTTGTATTTTTGTATTTTGTACAACAGAACAGAACCTTTTCTTCTGTTCTGTGACTAGTCCTTTTAGTGTAATGTAAACATAAACATAACAAATACTTTTTCATTTTGCCAATAACAACTGACCTAATGTCGCGAAGCGGTGAAAGAATATTACCTCACCCTCTCTTTCCTTGGATGTCGTAAAAGGCGACTGACGGACTAAAGACTGCACATACATCCAACAGCATAGAAGGCTCACCACCTGTCACGCTGACCACATGTGCAGTCGCTATTTGGTAAAAAGTGGATTATGGTAGAGGACTGCTTTTGCTGTCCTCATTGTCTAGTCTCCGACACACCCTTCGGGGATAATAGTCGTGATTATATTATGTCATGTCATGTCAATAACAACTAAAATAAAAGTGTCAAGTAAAAGAAAATCTGTTGTAGTGACTAAAAATTGAATTCTTTTCAGGCATTTAAAGACAACAGCTTGCTTCAAAAAGGAACAGCGATTTCTCAAGCGTCAAGCAACGTATTGTTTAATCGATTGGGTAACATTACCTAACCATTGATGCGAATAGATCAAAAATTCATTGCGCACGCTCACAGCGAACGTGACTTGGTTAAACACAATGTTATGTACTTTTAACAGTTTTGTGAACCGTATTTTCTAAGCAATAAGAGCTACACCGTGTGATGAGTGCATACGTATTTTGCACTTGACTGTAATAATTGATCTACTGGTCGTTCTCTCAACGTTGACAAATAGGCAGTAGACAATGGGTCAATGACAAGGGACAGTGAAATGTGTAACACTACATATTATTGTATAATTGAAATAGTTCCCGGTCGATCACTTTTCGGTGACATTCTTTTACAGTCTCTATCTACGCACACGCTACAGGATACGTACATCATCATCATCAGCCTATAAACGTCCCACTGCTGGGCATAGGACTCCCACGTGAACAACAGCACGTGGGTATTGAGCCATAACCTACCACGCCGGCCCTCGCTTTTTGTAAATTTTGCTTAACTTTTTAAATGAACAAAAAATTCCAGAGAAAGAGTTTTATAAAATGCGCGAAGGCCTTTTTTGATCTCCTTGATTTAACTACTGTTTTAAGCAAATGAAATAAAAAATCAGAATGTTATCTCCTAAATAGTCGTATAGTTCGTGGCGGCCTCGGAATTTTTAAATATCATTGATATTATATAGAAAAAAAATCTTATTCTAAACCAAAAAATGTCGAAAATCGCCTTAAGTTAACTGTGAATTTCTCCTATCTATCTATGATAACATTATTGAGAAAAATTTATACCAGAATAATTGTTACTTCATGTTATGAGGAATAAATATTTTATAATGAATTTATTATCCTATTTCGATTAAAACTATAAATACAACTGCAAAATTACTACAAAATGCGATGCGCTGGCCGTCCGAACCCAGCTTATTCTCGCAGAGTGGAGATTTGTTTTAATAAGTATGAATTTACTATCATATTTCGATAAAAACGATAAATACTACTGCAAAATTACTACAAAATGTGAAAATGGGCATTTTACGCAAAAATCACAGTCGGGATGTAATATGGCTCTTAACGTGCCTTCCGAAGCACGGAGGAGCTCGAGATGTTTTTTTTTAAAATTTGGTCACCCATCCAGCGACCCGTCATTGCGAAAGTTGCTTAACTGGCAAGATCGCAAGCCGATCGCGCTATCCGCTGCGCCATCGAGCTTCTCGTGCGCCATCGATTTCCTCAAGTATGTACGCGCGCTTGAAATGGAGCGTAAGCTTAAGGGGATGCAGCGCGATCGCAAAAACTGACATAACTCTGATAATGAACTTCAAAGCAAAATCAATCATATTGATATTTAATTAGAAAAATTCTACTTTGAAGTTTCAGACCTAGTAATTTGATTAGAGCAATGTTTTTATTCTGCGAAATGTACAAAACCACGCGCTTGTGTTAAAAATTAAAATTTACTTTTTTAACCCCTCAAACCCCAAGCGGTCGCATGAGACCGCACCTACAAAAACACACTTGACTTTGTACCGTGTAGACTTTCAGAGTACTTTAGTATGAACAAGTTTGATTATCTTGGTTCTGTGGTACATTTTATACATCGTGATAGCAAAATATCGCATAGTCTATGCTCGATTCTGTCAAATTTGACGTTGACTGTTGCGCCAATTTTTTTGTTAGAAAAGTGCCACGAGTGAGTGGTGATGGGGGTGACCTGCGGAATATCAATACAAATACTTTCATGTGAGAATTACTGTTTCATGCGTAGAATTAAGAAAGTTGTCGAAGAAAAATGTTTTTAGGAGTTAGATTTATCTATTGTTTGTTATTGTTTAAAGGATTTGTTTCAAACTTCAAAAAGCCACGACCTTGTGCAATGATCAGGCTAATTTACGTAAGTTCTTTTAATGTATTTAAGTAATTCCGCGCATAGAACAAGTACCTTAAAAATACGTAAATTTTCACAATTTCGTGCAGGATCCCCTTAAATCGGCGAAAAGTGGTCGACCGGGAACTTTTTTAATTGTATGTAGTGTTACACATTTCACTGACCCTTGTCATTGACAGATTGTCTAAGTCTATTGTCAACGTTGAGGGAACGAGCAGCAGATCAAATAATACAGTCAAGTTCAAAATACGTATATATGCACTCATCACACGATGTAGCTCTTATTGCTTAGAAAATAAGGTTCACTAAACTGTTAAAGGTTATATAACATTGTGTATAACAATTTCCGGGAACTTTCTCGACTGTAGATAAATTACGCGCTTCCCGAAGGGGTAGTTGAAGAACACAAGTTATAATTTGTAACGATCCTGATACATTTCTTTTGTTGAATTTACTTTCATAATATTCTTCATACAATAGATTCGTGGTTAGGGTACTTCTGACCTGACTTTTCACGAGAACGCTTCCGATGTGTACCTACGTTGACCTAATGTAAAAGTTCCATCTACATTTTTCATTGATGTAACGTAGAATGGTGTGACTTTTTTACTGTTTTCATTATTATTTATTTTATTTTATTACATAACCTGAGAAAGAAACAGCCCTTTCTAGGTTTTCTTGCGGCTATTTCTCGGTACAAGTTCAATGTTTTGTTAGTAATTTAAAGCTACTGTTCTCATTTTAGTTTGTTTGTTTTGGTTTGTTACCTGTATTGGTACACCATTATTATAAGAAAAAAACAAGGTCTTCAACGTCAGGATCTAGCCCTGCCCTATCAGAACCGTCTGATTGAGCCCAAAATTACCCAACGAATAAGAAACCAAAACCTAATTGAAATAATTTGCTTATAACCCGTTTTAAAATGTTCTGAGCTAAGCGAACATCCGCGAGCCTAACCACACCGTCCGAACCTGGATACAACCGAACTATACAACCGCGTCGCCAGTAATGAAAAGGAGGGACATTCTCTTCTTTTAATAAAACCAAATCTCCTTCCTCAGGAGGTACAACCGAGTCCGTCCACTTTACTCGCCGTTGCAAGGTGTGAAGGTATTGTAAGTGCCAACGATGCCAAAAGCTTAGTGTTAACTGTTGTAACAACTGAAAGTGCGATAACTGATATACCTTCACATCCTGAAAGAAATATTCAGGAACAGCATTCTGTCCAATCAAAAAATGACCCGGTGTCAAGACTTTAAGATCATTGGGATCCGATAAAATGGGGCACACGGGCCTTGAATTTAATACCGCTTCCACTTTACAGAAAACTGTAATTAGATCTTCGTGAGCTTTGTTTCACCGATACACCGTTTGAGATGCGTTTTTGCCGACTTTAGCGCAGCTTCGAGCAAACCGCCCCATGATGGACAAGCTGGTGGATCAAATATCCATGTAATACCGCGACGCGACAATTCTTGCCCGATGGCATTCTCATTTTTCTCGAGAAAGGCATACAGTTCTCGCAAATACATATCCGCGTCTTTAAATTTTGTCCTGCAATCCGACCGAATTAATAAAAGCAACCCGTGCCTTGAAACAAACCGCGTCAGAGTAGCAATGAGAGCTTCCGTTGAGAGTTCTGAAACCAACTCTAAGTGAACCGATTTTGTGGCCAGGCAAACAAAGTCACATAAGTAAGCTTTGGTTATCCGAGGATTCCGATATGTATGCGCTTTTACATAAAATGGACCCGCAAAGTCCAGACCGACATCGTGAAAAGGTCGAGCAGCGACCACCCGATTTATCAATACAACTTTACCGTTCTAGAAAACTATTGTATTGAGCTCATACGTGAGAAGAAGCTCGTCCGGAGACAAAGAAGTTGATATTTCCGGTTCGAAGGAAAAATGAACGTCTGCTGGAACATCATCCGGATATTTGTAACTAACACCGTATGATGACACCGAAAATTTAAAAGAATTAAAGTTATATCCTTTTAAAGCTTAGGTCCCGAATGTAAGCATTGATTTAAAGAGACACCCGAAGACGATGGACAGCTGCCGTTAAAAACAACCCGAATTTAAGAATTACCTAAATTTTTAAAAACACAGTGATGGGGAATATAACAATGTTCTTCTCCCGAATATAAGATAAAGTTCAAAAATGACATGTGACCTAAGGCCAAATATTCCTGCATGAATTCTACATATTTCTCCCTAAGAACCGTGTTTAGCCTCAAACGTCTTTCCATTGCTAGAAACTGCTTCTCAGCAATAGGACGTGACTGCACGAGTAAAGGCCGCGAAGATAACAGGGGTAACCGCGTCATAAATCTACCATCATCTAACCGAACCATAGTATTTAATTTTCTGTAGAGTGTTTTACACTCCTCATGTTCGGGAGTCCGTAGTGAAACCTATGGGGGCTCCGCAACCTTCCAAAATTTTAATAAAACTTTCGAAAGAGAAACTCCGAATAGTCAACAACCCCATAGTTAATATAGGACGGCTTACTGCCTCCACAGGCCCTAAAAGCACATAACCGAAAACTGACCGATATGCCGTAAAACCACTAGTATTTATTTTTATTAAAATTATTAACTGGCTAGTTACCGACAAAGTCCCATAAACATATCACAGGTGTGGTGACAGTAGGAAACTTCTTGGAGTAAAAGAAATAACCGAACGTCCGGAAGTTTCCGTAACCTCAAATTCACCTACCTCTCTCACTCGCTCCTTTACTGATTGTAGCGACAACCTTAGCTTCCGTGCCAATCCGATACTAATGGATCCTTGGGATCCTGCATCAAGTAACGCCCGAACCGAAATATATTTAGAATTTAGATGAGAACCGATAAAAACTTTAACAATAGCCGTAGGTAACAAAATAGTCCGTCGATGAACGAGTGAGTTTGTATGAGAGATAGAAACCGTATCCTAGTCGCGATCGCGATCATTATCGCGATAACGGTATCCGCCCGAACATCGTGGCGAACATTCATTGGCCGTGTTGGTCCCGATCATACAACCGCCACTCGCCATTAGAGCGCCATCCAACCGAATTTAAATTGTTGTTATCAGGTCCCGGTGACCTTCGCTGATAACGCGGGGGTGACGCCATTGGCGAACCAACCGACTGCCTATCCCGTCACCGGGGTGAGTAGCCCCCGCCCGTGCGTCGCGGTAAGGCCCTAGGCGAACCACCTGACCGCCCATCCTGTCGTGGAGAATAAAACTCGCCCGTGGGCGGTGGTGGGATGGGTGACCGACGCGCTACACCACAATGTACACGATCAGCATTGTGCTGCTGAGCCGTACCCGACCGATTAAAGAACAACAATGGATGGTGCCTCCTACTACCGCATCCGCCACAAAGTGGAACACTCTGGCAATTCTGATAGCTATGATCACCAAAACAAAAATAGCATAAATAAACGTTTGCGCTTCGTATATTCCTTACGCCCGAAAGGAGAAAATGACCTAAAGCGAGGACATTTCACTAACACCGAGTAAGTAGTATCGCCGCGGCATGCGGCATGAGCATGGTTGGCTGACCATCGCAGCCATGTACGTACTGACCTCCCCTCCGTGCGCTCCAGAGTGTTACGTCAAAGTCGTAAAATGTCCAGTGTCGAAATTGCGTCCAGATCGTAGGAATTCCATATCTCACAGCGTCTTATTAGTGCCACGTCTAAATCTCCTATGGTCCAGTCCAGTCTATACTAATGTCTAAGTTTCGGGCGGTCCAAATCGGGAAATGTCTAAGTCGTAAACTGTCCAGTCTATAATAATGTCTAAGTTTAGGGAAGTCCAAATCATGAAATATGTCAAGTTATAAAAAATTGTAGATAAGGAAAAAAAGCCGCGAGCAGAAGCTACTATTAAATACGCGTTGCTGTGATTTGTATAAATAAGTAAACTCCTTGAGTGATTCTTTCCTAGCAAGATAATGACATGATACTAGCACTTCATAATTACAGTATAATAATAATAATATACTTACCATGACAAATAATATATTATGTAACGAAATCAGTAAGAATTTAAAACATAACTTAATTAATAAAACGCAAAAGTATATAATAAACATTAATCTACAAACGCAGCTTCGTCTTAACAGAATGTTTAAATATTTGTAAAAAATATTTCTTTCGGATCTCAGAGGTGAAAACTTCTAAGATTTGATGAAGCAATGTTGACTATAAAACATTAGCATCAAGCACTGACAAATTTCGACAGGTGAAAACCAGACCTCGGTAGCCAAGTGGTTAAGGCAGTCGCCCGGAATGTGGAAGGTGCGTGGTTCGATTCCCGCCTGAGGTTGTCGTCTTTTTTCAGTATTTAAAAACTTTACTTATGTATATTTAATTGTTTAGTTAATAAGCTTTTTGTCAGCTCAGTCTCGGTCGGTAATCTTCTGTACACTCTTCTGTCAACTATTATAAAGCCTGGACGGCCCAGATTAGGTCCTTTAAATGTACTGGACGTTTGAGTGGATTAAGCTCGGGTGTACTCCCTGCTAGAAGCCGTGACGATCTCATCGTCAGCTGTAATGCTGGTATCAGCCAGTTCAAGTATTCTTTGGTAAGCGCGTTCCAAAGATTCAAAACTCCGTGTTAACTGTCATAGGCCGTATATTTAACCTATTAGTATGGCCTGGGCTTTCAATTAAATCCGCGCTAATAAGCCATTGAAACTTAACCATAAACAGAGACCAAGAGGCCCTCAAAGACATTTTATATTTTGTCTTACAAAACGCGCAGCCAGAAAATTACTAAGTTTAAAGAAGTCGTGTCGTTCCTCACTCGCAAGGCTACAGATCACCAAGTCACAGTTATGAGTCCGTGTAAATGAAAGACCTAGTATTATATAGGTAACCTGGAATCCCAATCCGTAAATGGCGATTTAAACGCCCGTATAAACGAAACTAATCTAAACGTAACCACGCTTGGCTACCAAAAAATGTATCTGCTGTGCGCGGAGTAATTAGAAATATTAAATATAATACAATGAGCTATAATGAAGTGATATGGTCTGGACACGTGTACTGCAGCTATTCACAAAGGCTTTTGCTCTTCTGTATTGCAGTGTTCGTTCTTGATGTTGTAAGGATGAATGTAATATACCAAAAACTAACTCCCTAATAAACTATTATAAACCACTGAAATATAATCTGAAAAATAATTACGCACGCCACGTGTTCTACCGAAAAGATTTGACAAGTGTAGACAACGGACCTCTGTCAGCTGACAATCCTTGTCTATTTGAGCGTCAAAAATGCGAGGCAAAACGATACAGCTCATACAGCCGGTAGAACGAAACAATAGGTATGTGTGTAATATGTTGATGGGGTTATTTTAAAATTAATTAATTTTCATTTATTCGCACGCCACGTGTTCTACCGAAAAGATTTGACAAGTGTAGACAAGTGACGTGTGTCAGCTGACAATCCTTGTCTATTTAAGCGTCAAAAATGCGAGGCAAAACGATTCAGCGCATACAGCCGGTAGAACGGAACAATAGGTATGTGTGTAATATTTTGATGGGGTTATTTTAAAACTAATTAATTTTCAATTATCAACCTATTTTGCGAACAATACATTGTTAATTATTCTAAAATAATTATCAATATCACTAATTTATTATTTAGTTAATTTCATTATGGTTTCATTACTAAATTATTATTGTTTTCATAAATACTACTTAAGTTAAAACCGTAAACAGAGTATCCTACTCAGTCTGCGATTATCACTATCTTATTCTCAAACGGCAGCATAATTACGTGACATTTCGCACCTCTGGTGCAAGAACGTCATAACTAACAGTTGACGTTTTTTTCAGGAGTTCGATTTAAAAGTTACTAGTTTAATAACATGAAATGTTTTTATAATGCTGTGATATATCGATTACAAAACTATTCCTTATAATTTACAGTTAGGATCATTTTAGAAATAAAAAAGGTATTTAAAATATAATTTTTATTTGTTTCTCATAAGTAAACCTACACTTATGACATTGTTGCACAGAAAGTTATTAATGTGGAACTTTTTGTGCAATAACGACATTAATGCCTAACAAAAAAACTAATCAACCACAGAAATTAAAGAAGTAGCACTTGCATTAATATTTTTCATTAATTACAAAAACAAATAATATCATCATAAATTTATGGCACTCAAGAATCTCAATAAATATGCATTATATACTTACTTATCCATAATATCAGACTTTTAAAAAGGAACTTAAATTCTTAACTTGCTTAACAAACAAACAATCATTGGTTTTTTAATAACATGCTTAGCTAATTATTACATACTTGTACTATTTATTAATATTCTTAAGGTATATTACATATTATAGTACATTTACGTCATTATTGTCCTCAAAACTATAAAAATCTTTGTCATAATTACCTTTATGTCGTTGTTGCACCTGAACAAAAACACTTCCAGCGAGGGGCCGCGCGCAACTGACCAATCATGACGTTCTCGCGCTAGCGCTCACAAAAACGCACTAAAACTATAACGACACTTGCGCCGCCTGTGGTTTATTTTAAGAGTTACATTTACGATATTGTTGCACCGGATGTAGAAGATTATTTGCCATCATTTGTGACCAAAAACTCGTTTCAAGATTTTTTGCATTTATGACGTTATTGCACCAGAGGTGCGATTTAGAGTATAAAAAGTCACTAAAACGTTCAGCTTTTATTTTGACTTTTATAGTTCTTGTATGTAAGCATTATATCAAATAATTTTATTTGTAATTGTAAATAAAAGTATAATAATCTAAATTAAATTCAATTTGAATCTGTTTTCTTACTACTTGAATCTTAGTATTTATGTAAAAACACAAACTCAGTCTCACACACATACACACACACACACACACCCCTGTTTGTACAGACGGCCTTTCGAGGACTATGGTTTTATATGACCCATCCGAGGACTCTCTCAAAAACCATGTTAATGACCTTGTATTGTTACTTTAGAACGATAGAAAGAAACAGAAAACACTTTGTTAATGATCAGGTCTATTTGTCTAACGTTATTGCAGCATTTTATTTATTAACTTTTCTTTACCAATGCGTGGACTTATTATACACTGCCAACGCTTGTGGAGACATCTTTCCGAGGACGTCTGTGTGTACCTTTCGAGGACCCAATCGCCTGACTATACATGGCAATCCGGGGACTCATTTTCACACACTTTCTCTTGAATCCTATACAATTCGAGGACCGTGTGTTTGACTGTACAGAAACAATATGAGGACGTTTTTCCGAGTCCCGCATGTACAAAGCGAGGACCATAATGTGTAAACATAACATGTTTTAAGTACCATTCGAGAACATTTATTTTGTAAATAACATTCGATGTGGCCCTGATGTACATAAGCTCTTTACTTGACCGGACCTGATTTATGTTAAGTGATGATAAGGTATGTGAAATCGCGTTATTCCCGGTATCCTTAACCACTAAGGAACTGGCTATCTTACCTCGAACTGCCGATAACATTGTTGTTATGGCGACGCGACATACTAAGATAAGTTGGTAGTAGCTATAGCCAGGCGGACTTGAACAAGGCCTACTGTTCCGTCTGGCGAGTTATAGGAGGTTGTGATGATGGAAGGTTCCATGGTGATGGTTAATAACGACTGCGTCTCTTTATGTGATGTTGTATATTTATAGTGACTACATTGTAACTAACTTATTGTCTCTAAAACATACAAGACGATTTATACTACGTAGATGTTGGAGAGAGGTTGCCGTCTTATCTTTATCGGATCAACACGCGTTTAGGAATGCGCTAACAAACTCTTTAACTATACGTGAGGATAATAAATTTTGTGGCGACGCAGGCCGCCACACCTACCACTAACCAAACCGAGCACAGATAGTACCCCCACTGGGAATAGAACCCGGGACCTCACGGTTTAAGGTCTTACCGCTAGACCACAGAGGCGGTTAAAATTACTAAAAATGTTGATATTTTTTATGACAGGCTATGACATTTTACCACCAGTTTTACCGCTACCATCTTATCTAAGTATGTCGCCATGACGACTATGTTATCAGCATTGTTGTTTTCTACATTGCGAACTTATGCATATGCTTTCGTCGTAGTGATTGTTAGTTGACTACGGCTAGGTACCTAACCACCGACGTTGTTATATATTTTGTACAATAGCCAATTATTTGGTTCTAAAGTTACCATTGAATGCTTATTGTATTTTGTATCTATATATATATATTATATGACCTGGTTCTGGTAACGACTTTTTTTGTAAATGTCGTTACTTCTTTGCGCTATGGTTTTTTGCGCCCGTTCTTTGAAACAGTTAAAAAATGATGTCCTGAATTGGTTGGTCATTGGTTTAAAAGATTTATACAATTTATGGTAATTATTAATTGAGTTTATTAAATAAACATATTTTGACTATGACTTTATAATCTTTTGTCCAATGATAGGTACGATAACTAGCTACTTTTCTTCGTACTTAACATAATAATCATCACAATATGTGTACTGTCGGTCATTGAGGAGTTTCATAGGGTATCTGTGAAGTCTGTGACCCTTTGCTCATTGATAGTTACTTAACTAGCTACTTTTCTTCGTACTCAACATGATAACCAATCACAATATGTGCACTATTGGTCATTGAGGAGTTTCATATGGTATCTGTGAAGTCTGTGATCCTTTGCTCTTTGATAGTTACTTAACCAACTACTTTTCTTCGTACTCAACATAATAATCAATCACAATAAGTGTACTGTCGGTCATTGAGGAGTTCTATATGGTATCTGTAAAGGCTGAGATCTTTTGCTCATTAATAGTTACCTAACCATTTACTTCTCTTCGTACTTAACATGATTACCCATGACGATATGTGTACTATTGGTCATTGAGGAGTTCCATATGGTATCTTTGAAATCTGGGATCCCTTGGTCGTTGAAAGTTACCTAACCAGCTACTTTTCTTCGTATTCAACATAATAACTAATTACAATATCTGTACTGTTGGTCTTTGAGGAGTTCCATAGGGTATCTCTGAAGTATGTGATCCTTTGCTCATTAATAGTTACATAAGCAGCTACTTTTCTTCGTATTCAACATAATAATCAATCACAATATATGTACTGTTGGTGATTGAGGAGTTCCATATGGTATCTGTAAAGTCTGGGATATTTTGCTCATTGATAGTTACTTAATTAGCTACTTCTCTTTGAACTTAACATGATAACCAATCACAATATGTGTACTGTTGGTGATTGAGGAGTTCTATATGGTATCTGTGAAGTCTGGGATCTTTTGCTTATTGATAGTTACCAAACCACCTCCTTATTTTTGTATCCAACATAATAATAAATCCAAATATATCTACTGTCGGTCATTGAGGAGTTCCATATGCTATCTCTGATGTCTGGGATCCTTTGCTCGTTGAATGTTACCTAACCAGCTACTTTTCTTTGTATTCAACATAATAACCAATTATAATATGTGTATTGTTGGTCTTTGAGGAGTTCTATAGGGTATCTCTGAAGTCTGTGATCCTTTGCGCATTGATAGTTACATAAGCAGCTACTTTTCTTCGTACTCAACATAATAATCAATCACAATATGTGTACTATTGGTCATTGAGGAGTTCTATAGGGTATCTCTGAAGTCTGTGATCCTTTGCTCATTGATAGTTACTTAACCAGCTACTTTTCTTCGTATTCAACATCATAATAAATTACAATATGTGTACTGTCGGTCATTGAGGAGTTCTATAGAGTATCTGTGAAGTCTGTGATCCTTTGCTCATTGATAGTTACTTAATTAGCTACTTTTCTTCGTACTCAACATGATAACCAATCACAATATGTGTACTGTCGGTAATTGAGGAGTTTCATATGGTATCTGTGAAGTCTGAGATCCTTTGCTCATTGATAGTTACTTATTGATCTTTATCTTTATCTTTATCTCTTTATCTTCTTCTCCTCGTACTCAACATGATAACCAATCACAATATGTGTACTGTTGGTCATTGAGGAGTTCCATATGGATACTTAGCTTGTTGATAGTAAAAGAAAAGTAGCTGATTAGGTAATCAGCTAATTTTCTTAGTACTCAACATAATAATTAATCACAATACATGTACTGTCGGTTATTAAGGAGTTCCATAAGGTATCTACGAAGTCTGTGATCCTTTGTCTACTCATAGGTACCAGCTACTTTCTTTGTATTTAATACAATAACCAATCACAACTTGATCATTCGTCATTGAGGAGTTTTGTTGCCTGTCGCCAAGGGTCTTCATCATATCTTCACCATATTTTAAATGTAACGATTAAAACCTATCGATACAAAAAAATCATCCAAATCAGTGTAACCTAAAAAACATTAAAGAAACATAGTATATACAACCGAATTGATAACCTACTCCTTTCAGAAGTCCGTTAAAAATATTAGACAACATCACATTCATTTCTCTGATTCTGCATTAACCCAGCCGGGAATCGAACCTGGGACCTCAGAGATAGCGACGTAAGAGTCCGCCGGCGTGCGAGCCACTCGACTAGAGCGGTCGTCAATAATGAAGATTGAACTCAAAGTTATGATCTGAAGTCTATTAAAAAAATAATAGTAAGGAAATTTTTGAGGTTATTATTGAAAATAAAGATTAAGATGATGTTGACAAATTGACAATGTACGAAAAGCGAAAAAAGCATTCGGTAGGTCCTAGGTACCAGTCATCACACCACTCTCCTCATCAATCTAGGGCATTCAAGGGCAGTGATCAGACAAAAAAAAATCGTTCACTTGATAGAAATTTCACACGCCCAACGATTTAAAAAGAACGAGAAGTATAGTATGATATACTTCTCATTCTTTTTAATTCATTCAACTTGCACTTTCATTTGATATCCATCACCCATATTGAAACAAATATGAAATCTGGCATTTCCGGCAGCCATCTTAGATTTAAAAATATATCAATACTTTTAAACAGTATTCTATTACTCAAGCCCTTTCATTTGATATACATATTAAAGGTGTAGTGAAAAAAAAATTTGCCTGCCATTTTGTTGGCGGCCAAATTGGATTTTATTTTTTTTCATAGTGTAATCTATTCTACTAGGCAAGACCTTTTATTTAATACCCATATTGAAGGGGTTGTCATAAGAAAATTGAACCTGCTATTTTTTTAGCGGCCATATTGGATTCTCATTTTATTTCATAGAGAACTCTGTTCTACTAATCAAGCCCTTTCATTTGATACCCCTATTGAGGATGTAGTGATAAAATATGTAATCCGCCATTTTGTAGCGGCGGCTATCTTGGATTTACAATGATATCAAATAAATTAAATTATATTCTTAGTAAAACTAAAAGTGCGTACCAAATTTCAGATCAATCTGTCAACAGGAAGTGGGTCTAATTTTAATTACTAGATTTGACCCAAAGAAATAAACAGGACAAGCTAAATAAACCGTTTAAAATTAAAGAAAAAATTCTTTTTATAAAATAATAATTTAAACCTGATAAGAAAAATATCATTGTATAAGTACCTACATTGCAATCTTTAACGATAATTAACCATATTCGTCTACGTCACAATAATCCCATATCGTGAGATAGGTACATTACCTATTATTAGTTATTATTAAACTTATACTAGCACAAAAGTTTTCGTCAAGACGATTCAAACGAGCCCATACTCGATGGGGTTATGTTGTTTAATTAATGAGTTGCTATGGCCATCTTCCAGCTCTATCATCAGACCCTGGTTACCATCTAGCACAAAAGTACTCGTCAAGACGAATCAAACGAGCCGAGACTCGATGAAGTTGCGTCGTTTCTTTACTGAGTTCCTATGACCATCTTCCAGCTCCATCATCAGATCAGACCCTGGTAACAATCGAAAAACCAAGTACTCATCAAGCCGAATGAAACGAGCCGAAACTCGATGGGGTTGCGTCGTTTTATTACAGAGTTCCTATGACCACCTTCCAGGTCCATCATCAGACCCTCATAAAACCACGGTTACTATTGAAAGACAAACTACTCGTCCAGGCGATTCAAACGAGCCCAAACTCGATTAGATTCTGTCGTTTCTTTGCAAAGTTTCTATGGCCACCTTCCAGCTCCATCATCAGATCAGCACCATGTCATCATAATATTGCATTGTCACGCGATTTACACATTTATGCAAAATTTCAGCTCTATCGGTAACCGGGAAGTGGATGAAATTTATTTTGCAAACGGACAGGTGAAACTCAATAAAAGCTTGTGAAAATACTTACTTTGCTTACGTTCTTACAAAAAAAAGACGGAAAAACAACACTCTTTGATCACGACGTGAAAATGTATCAATATGAGGACCTTAATACACACTGTCAGGTACTGACACCAATACGAGGTCTTGAGTGTAAAATTTACACATAAGTCCTCACACAGTACAACAAATATGAGTCGAATGTAATAGCGAGTGTGCACAAATCGATAGTGGCGCCGCCTAGTGTTCACACTCTGTCGGTGTGTGAACCGAAATTTTCAAGACCAATCCGAGGATTCCTTGACTTTTTCTTATTAAGTATACAGGAAGGTTCACAATCGCACGTAGAGTACAATGCCGTAGTCAAGTCAAACCGAGGACCCACGAAAAAGTCCTCGGATTGAAAACGTCCTCGGATGTGCCTTGTGTATTCAGGCCCACGTCCTCGTATGGTACTTAAAACAAACACACGCACCTACACACCTACACACACACACACACACCCCTGTTTGTACAGACGGCCTTTCGAGGACTATGGTTTTATATGACCCATCCGAGGACTCTCTCAAAAACCATGTTAATGACCTTGTATTGTTACTTTAAAACGATAGAAAGAAACAGAAAACACTTTGTTAATGTGTAACGTTGTACTTTACATAATACAAGAAATATAATAATTTTATTTATTTACAAAAGAAACAAATAATAACTATAAAACTAATACCACTTAAACTCTAAATTAAAGACAAAACTTGCATTAATAATAAAATAATAATTAATACAAACTTATTGCAGTAAATCAAAAACGTACGGAACTCTCAAGTACATAATATTGCTAAGGTTCTCGCTTCTATTGTGCGTGCGCATTCGCGATCCCTAACAAGTTTTTTCATCTGGCCGGCGCGCGGCGGCGACTGCCGAGCGTGCATTCGGGTGGCATCGGAATTTCCAATGGCCAGAGCATTTCAAGGCATCAGACGTGACGGCTGCGTCACTTGTTGCCAAAAATCTATAAAAATAAACTCGTTATTTATAGTGAATTCCCGCTGGGGTAAGTTCTCATGTATTTTATAAGAAGTGTTCTTTGTAAGGTGTTCTTAAGTTCTTTCTAACGCTAGCACTGTCCGCTTTAACCTTCTCTGGAACACTGTGACCCCTGAACCCGTCGACGACGTGGCTGTGCGACTCATGCTAAAGCTTCCTCTTCTGTCTGGGCTTCCAGGAATTCTACGAACAGTAAACATCTTACGAGCACCGGCATCTTTCACCACTGACCTTAAGAAGGGCCGGCTGCGTACCTACCCCATCAAGCTAGAGGAAGAAGCGCTGAACCTGACCAGCCTGCGAAGGACCCTGAGGAGCAGCAGTACCTTAGAACGACGTCGGTTCAGGCCAGTGTTCTCCCTTTAACCTATCTCTCAACAAGACGTGAGGCGGCCACACAAATTATAAGGCTGTGAATAAACGATTGTTACCCACTAAATAATCGTTTCTTTTCGAACCCCTACCTACCTGTGGCTGACTGGCGAAGGCTAAGTGCCGCAGTGGCGCCTACAACGTGTGTTTTTGTGTGGCCTAATTACGTCTTGATTTCCCTGAAGTCTAGTTGCTAGTTAAACCTACCTATATAGTGCTGTGAACGTGAAGGTGATTTAAATATCTGCGAACTGGTACGTACATATAAATTTATTATTTTACTGCTTTAGTGTGCTTCTGCTTTTACTATTCTATCGCCTTTTAGTTAACTGTTACGTAGGTAACTGTTACGTATGGATTGTCTACTTTACTATGAGTAACTGTGGTAGGGTGCACTTTTAAAATAATTGTAAATTATAGCGCTGTTACTAATTATAGCTAAATAACTTTAATATTAACAATTAACGTTAATATTACAATGTTCTAATGTAATAAGTACATAAAGTGCACGTTACGTACTTACTTAGTTAAAACCACATGACAAAAGTGGTGTTTTAACAGTAGATTTTTGGTTTGATTAGATATTTTTATAATATTTATAACTGTAAGCTAGTGTTGCAAAATATTAAGAACAGTCTACTAGTAGTAACTTGATAAAATCATTATTATATTTTATTGTAATACGTAACAGTTCGCACGCTTTCTTTCTTCATCATTGTTATTTTTATTTTGCATACCCACCTTAATTTTTTTTTCCTTTTTCTATTTGCCTTTTCTGTATTTTGTTTTTATTTCTTCATCCACGTAGTAACCACCTAAACGTAGTTAGTAAAGGTAGTAGTTAGTTACTAGTAATTGTAAAGAACACCAATTATTTTAGACATCTATAGATTGTTTTAAATAATATTTTGTTGGTTTTGATTTCACTTTTGTTTTGAACTTCTAATTGATATGGGGACTCATCCTATTAAATTCTTTTTGCTTAACAAGACTGAATTAACATATGAAGTGCTCATTAGAGGCGAGGAACCTGCGGCAACCGTACTTGAACTGCGTAAACAAATTAATAAACTCACACCTATCATTCCTACTTCTGACATTTGTGAATCGGGCATAGAACCTGACGTTGATATTGCTGGAGTAGGCACTTCTATTAGTGAAGTTATATCACGCGTTAAATCCTTAGAGGAGAAGTATGATGTTAACCTTTTTGAACGTACCAGAGCTTTGTGCAATCACTTGTATCATCGCATAAAGCGTATTGATTGTGCTGATTCTAGTCATATAGAAAAAGTCAAAAGTTTATCAAAGCATCTTATCTCTTTATTAAATAGATTAAATTCTATTAATAAATCTGCTAACCCTGTCCCTAGCTGTGAGCCTATAGCTGAAGCTGTTCAATCATCTTCATCATTCGAATCGGTTCCTAACGTATCAGTAAATTGTGATCGCTCACATATTAGTGAATTACAAAAAATTAAGTACAATGGTAAGACTTGCGTACACGCTTTTATACAGAGAGTGAATGAGTATAGTACTGCTAGAAACATAACATCTTCTAAGTTGCTATCTTACGCTACGGAGATATTCACAGGAGATGCATTACACTGGTACCGTAGTATTAAAAGTTCTGTTAGTTCTTGGGATAAGTTGATTGCGTTGCTAATTGAAGATTTTAGTCAATTTGATTACGATTACCGATTATTAACGGAGACTCGAAATAGAACGCAGGGTGAAACAGAGAATATTACCATTTATTTTGCTAAAATGACGGAAATGTTCTCTAGACTAACAAATAAAATTTCTGAAGTAGATAAATTAAGTATCCTAATGCATAACATTAGACCATGTTACGCTAGTGTATTAGCTTCCAACTCTTCTTCTATCGATACTATTGAGAACTTGAAAAAGGTCTGTAGGAATTTTGAAAAGATGCAATCCCTAACTTCTCAATTTAAAGAACCTCCTAGAATTTCAACTGGTACTCTTGCTCCTGACTTAGCTTTTTTAAAAATCTCTGAACCTAATACTAGCAGATCACAGTTTTATCATCAGTATAGGCACAATAATAATAATAATAATTATTATAATAATTTTAAAACTAATTCATCTTATTTTAAAAATAACAATAAAAGCCAACAAGGTTATAATAGAAATTTTATTAGGGATTCTACAGGTAATAGATCAAATATAGCTGCTATAACTTCTTTTTATCCTAACTCTAAGAAAGTTTATTGTCCTCGCTGTCGTAGTTCGGATCATCCCTTGAGTGAGTGTAAAGCTGATAGATTTCCTATTTGTTTTAAATGTGGAACGAAGAATGTTAAATATCCTAATTGCTCAAAGTGTCACTCACAAGCGGATCAAAAAAACTAGTTGCTGAAGACTGTGGTAATAAGAATGCAAACACTAAAAATTCTGATAATTTTGATGAAAAGGATTGGAAAGATTGGCTTTCCACTCTAAAGGTTTTCTTTTCTAGCTATTTCATTACAACAGTCTTCAATAAAAAATCTTCTAATGATGTGCGTCCGTACGCAACTATCAATATAGGTAATACAAATTTGTGTGGGTTGCTAGACTCCGGTTCTACTGTGACTATTCTAGGAAATGATTCTCATGAACATTTGAATTCATTAGGTGTCACACTTCATAAAGATGTCACTGAAACATTTACTGCTGCTGGAGGAGAACATTTACCTGCTATTGGCTACGTTCATCTGCCGGTTAAATTTGAAAAGCAATTTCACATTTTAAAGGCTTACGTCATACCTTCTGTAAAATCAAATTTAATTCTAGGCGTTGACTTTTGGAAGAAATTTAATCTTTTTCCAAAATTTCAAAATTCTATTTCTTTTTCTAATAATCCAATTGACACTAGTAAAGTATTAACTATTAGTGAAGCTACTCGTGTGTTACATTCGTACAATGAACTTACTGAAGCTCAACGCGTAACTGCTGATAATATCATTGAGCAATTTAGAAACATTTCAAGTGAGGTGCGCGGGTTAGGTAGAACTAATTTGGTAACACATCATATTGATACTGGCGATTCCTTACCTATAAGGCAAAGATATTATCGTGTTTCTCCGGAAAAACAACGTGTCTTAGCTGAACAACTAGACGAAATGTTAGCTTTAGGTGTCGTTGAAGAATGTGAGAGTCCATGGTCTTCACCTGTTTTGTTGACTCCCAAAAAAGACGGTAAACTTAGATTCTGCCTCGATAGTCGAAAGCTGAACTCAGTTACGAAAAAAGACGCGTATAAGCTACCGTACATATCTGACATCTTAGACAACTTAAAGAATGCTAAATACCTAAGTAGTATAGACCTTTCTAAGGCATTTTGGCAAATACCTATTGCTGAAAATGACAGAAATAAGACTGCTTTTTATATTCCACGTCGCGGGACCTTCAGATTTGTTACTATGCCCTTTGGGTTAACCAATTCACCAGCTACCCAACAGAGATTGGTTGATACACTCTTCTGCGGGCCTGAATTTGAGAACTCCGTGTTCGTTTATATAGATGATATAGTCGTCATCAGTTCGGATTTTGAAAATTATGTATCCCTTCTTTTAAAAGTACATAGGAAACTGTCCGTGGCAAATTTAACAATAAATTTTGAAAAATCTGTCTTTTTCCGTAACGAACTCAAATACTTGGGTTATGTTATTGATTCCAAGGGTCTTCATGTCGACCCCTCAAAGATTAATACAATTGTACACTACCCTACACCAACTAATAAAAAAGAGGTAAAAAGATTTTTAGGTATAGCCTCTTGGTACCGTAAATTTGTCCCTAAATTTAGCGCTATAGCAGCCCCTCTGAATAAACTCACTTCTACCAGCAAGAAAGCTAAAACCTTTAATTGGGATACGGAAGCCGACGAGGCCTTTACAAAACTGAAGGAACTTCTAGTATCCGCGCCAATTCTTTCGTGTCCTAACTTTGACTTGCCGTTTGAAGTCCACACCGACGCTAGCAACTATGGTGTTGGAGGCCTGCTAACTCAGACAATAAACGGATTCGAACATCCTATAGCCTATACCAGTCGAACTTTGACGGGGCCTGAAAGAAATTATAGCATAACTGAACGAGAGGCACTGGCTGTTTTGGTTACCTTGGAACACTGGAGATGCTACCTAGATAATGGTAAAAAATTCACCGTCTACACGGACCATTCAGCTCTCAAGTGGTTTCTTAATCTAAATAATCCAACTGGACGTCTAGCTCGTTGGGGTGTTCGGCTCTCAGCGTTTAATTTTGACATCAAACACCGTCGTGGTGTTGATAATGTCATTCCGGATGCTTTGTCTCGTGCTTGCCAGGTTGCTGCTATAGACTCTGATTCTAGCACTACACCCACTGTTTTGCCTTCTACTAGTGATCAGTGGTATCTAAACTTGTGGCATGGTTGTCAAAATTCTCCTACATCTTTCGCTAACTATACTGTCAAAAATGGCCGCTTATTCCGCTATATGCAGACTAAACATCCTTTGCATAAAGAATTTGAGTGGAAAGAAGTGATCCCTTGTGAGGCTAGACAAGACGCCATTCTCAAAAATCACTCAGAACCAACAGCGGGTCATTTTGGCATATTTAAAACCTATAAGCGACTCAGCCTCAGGTACTTCTGGCCCGGTATGCATGCTGATGTCGTGGAAACTATTACTTCATGTGACACTTGCATTGCGCATAAGCACCAGAATCACGCTCCTTTGGGTGAAATGGGTAAACCTAAACACTGCTCTAGACCTTTTCAGACCATAAGCATAGATCTAGTAGGACCTCTTCCAACTACTAGAAAGCAGAACTCGTACATCCTCGTTGTGACTTGTTGTTTTAGTAAGTACTGCTTACTATTTCCAATCAAGCGCGCTACTGCTGAGATCGTTACCAGAATTTTAGAGGAGCATGTATTTTTAATACATGGCATTCCTTCTACGGTGATTCTGGATAATGGTAAACAGTTTGTAAGTTCTACGCTAAGGCAAATGTTAGAAAAGTACAAGGTTCCAAAATTACATTTTACGCCTAAATATTCACCACATGTTAACACAGTCGAGAGGTACAACAAAACTGTCATAACAGCTATATCAACGTTCATCTCTAACGATCAACGTGTTTGGGATTTAATTGTACCGAAAATCCAATTTGCTGTAAATAGCTCCGTAAACGAAGTAACAGGCTATACTCCTTCCTTTCTTGTGTACGGGCGTGAACTAGTCACGTGTGGTTCACATTATGTTAATACTGAGACTGAAGATGATCTTATTTTTCAACCTCGTGATTGTTACGCAGAGAATATAGGTGTTCTATCTAGTATATTTAATAAAGTGCAAGCACTTCTACTAAGGGCTCACAGTAGGAATTGCCAACAGTATAACTTACGCAGAAAACCTGCTGAATTTCAGGTTGGTGATACTGTCTGGAGAAGGACGTTTTACCAAAGCGACAAGGATAAATATTTTAATAAAAAACTAGCACCAAAATTTATAAAATGCAAAATTATTGGTAAAAGGTCCCCACTCGTTTATGAACTAGCTGATATATCTGGAAAGCCACTAGGCTCATATCATATAAAAGATATTAAACTTATTAACTATAAAACGTAAATAAGTAAATGATACTGTAAAATTATTTTTTCTCAACCTAGCCATTTGTTAATATCCTCTACTTTAACTTTAGCGTATTAAATGAAATAATTAGTCTTTAACATTTAATTTAATACGTTAAAACCTACTTTGAGTACAGTTAATATAAACTCAATTGTAACTCTATCTGTATGGGTCTCAAATTTTATAATTAATACTGAATTTGAAGACGTTATGAACTAAGATGATGAAAATATGCGTGAAGTATGGAAAATGATTATGAACGTAAAAAGTAGTAAGTTTAGATAAGTATTGTAGCCGGATTTTGCAATTTAGTAGGCAAAATCCTTCGCTTTGTGGCGGGGTACTGTAACGTTGTACTTTACAAAATACAAGAAATATAATAATTTTATTTATTTACAAAAGAAACAAATAATAACTATAAAACTAATACCACTTAAACTCTAAATTAAAGACAAAACTTGCATTAATAATAAAATAATAATTAATACAAACTTATTGCAGTAAATCAAAAACGTACGGAACTCTCAAGTACATAATATTGCTAAGGTTCTCGCTTCTATTGTGCGTGCGCATTCGCGATCCCTAACAAGTTTTTTCATCTGGCCGGCGCGCGGCGGCGACTGCCGAGCGTGCATTCGGGTGGCATCGGAATTTCCAATGGCCAGAGCATTTCAAGGCATCAGACGTGACGGCTGCGTCACTTGTTGCCAAAAATCTATAAAAATAAACTCGTTATTTATAGTGAATTCCCGCTGGGGTAAGTTCTCATGTATTTTATAAGAAGTGTTCTTTGTAAGGTGTTCTTAAGTTCTTTCTAACGCTAGCACTGTCCGCTTTAACCTTCTCTGGAACACTGTGACCCCTGAACCCGTCGACGACGTGGCTGTGCGACTCATGCTAAAGCTTCCTCTTCTGTCTGGGCTTCCAGGAATTCTACGAACAGTAAACATCTTACGAGCACCGGCATCTTTCACCACTGACCTTAAGAAGGGCCGGCTGCGTACCTACCCCATCAAGCTAGAGGAAGAAGCGCTGAACCTGACCAGCCTGCGAAGGACCCTGAGGAGCAGCAGTACCTTAGAACGACGTCGGTTCAGGCCAGTGTTCTCCCTTTAACCTATCTCTCAACAAGACGTGAGGCGGCCACACAAATTATAAGGCTGTGAATAAACGATTGTTACCCACTAAATAATCGTTTCTTTTCGAACCCCTACCTACCTGTGGCTGACTGGCGAAGGCTAAGTGCCGCAAATGATCAGGTCTATTTGTCTAACGTTATTGCAGCATTTTATTTATTAACTTTTCTTGACCAATGCGTGGACTTATTATACACTGCCAACGCTTGTGGAGACATCTTTCCGAGGACGTCTGTGTGTACCTTTCGAGGACCCAATCGCCTGACTACAGATGGCAATCCGGGGACTCATTTTCACACACTTTCTCTTGAATCCAATACAATTCGAGGACCGTGTGTTTGACTGTACAGAAACAATATGAGGACGTTTTTCCGAGTCCCGCATGTACAAAGCGAGGACCACTAATGTGTAAACATAACATGTTTTAAGTACCATTCGAGAACATTTATTTTGTAATTAACATTCGATGTGGCCCTGATGTACATAAGCTCTTTACTTGACCGGACCTGATTTATGTTAAGTGATGATAAGGCATGTGAAATTGCGTTATTCCCGGTATCCTTAACCACTAAGGAACTGGCTATCTTACCTCGAACTGCTGATAACATTGTTGTTACGGCGACGAGACATACTAAAATAAGTTGGTGGTAGCTATAGCCAGGCGGACTTAGAACAAGGCCTACTGTGCCGTCTGGCGAGTTATAGGAGGTTGTGATGATAGAAGGTTCCTTGGTGATGGTTAATAACGACTGCGTCTCTTCATGTGATGTTGTATATTTATAGTGACTACATTGTAACTTACTTATTGTTTCTAAAACATACAAGACGATTTATACTACGTAGATGTTGGAGGGAGGATGCCGTCTTATCTTTATCGGATCTACACGCGTTTAGGAATGCGCTTACAAACTCTTTAACCATACGTGAGGATAATAAATTATGTGGCGACGCAGGCCGCCACACCTACCACTAACCAAACCGAGCACAGTTAGTACCCCCGCTGGGAATCGAACCTGGGACCTCATGGTTTAAGGTCTTACCGCTAGACCACAGAGGCGGTTAAAATTACTAAAAATGTTGAAATTTTTTATGACAGGCTATGACATTCTACCACCAGTTTTACCGCTACCATCTTATCTAAGTATATCGCCATGACGACTATGTTATTAGCATTGTTGTTTTCTACATTGCGAACTTATGAATATGCTTTCGTCGTAGTGATTGTTAGCTGACTACGGCTAGGTAGTCCACTACTACTACTAACCACCGACGTTGTTATATATTTTGTACAATAGCTAATTATTTGGTTTCATAAGTTACCATAGAAGTCTATTATATACTTATTGTATTTTGTATCTATATAAATATTATATGACCTGGTATATGATGAGTATGTAATGTATTTTATGACCTGGTAACGACATTTTTTTTGTAAATGTCGTTACTTCTGTGCGCTATGGTTTTTTGCGCCCGTTCTTTGAAACAGTTAAAAAATGATGTCCTGAATTGGTGGTAGGTTAAAAAGATTTATACGATTTAAAGTAATTATTAATTGAGTTTATTAAATAAACATATTTTGACTAAGACTTTATAATCTTTTGTCCAATGATAGGTACGAAAACTAGCTACTTTTCTTCGTACTCAACATAATAATCATCACAATATGGGTACTGTCGGTCATTGAGGAGTTTCATAGGGTATCTGTGAAGTCTGTGATCCTTTGCTCATTGATAGTTACCTAACCATTTACTGCTCTTCGTACTTAACATGATAACCCTTGACGATATGTGTACTGTTGGTCATTGAGGAGTTCCACATGGTATCTTTGAAATCTGGGATCCTTTGCTCATTCATAGTTACCTAACCAGCTACTTTTCTTAGTACTCAACATAATAATAAATCCAAATATTTGTACTGTCGGTCATTGAGAAGTTCCATATGCTATCTGTGATGTCTAGAATCCTTTGCTCGTTGAATGTTACACAACATAATACCAATTATAATATGTGTGCTGTTGGTCTTTAAGGAGTTCTATAGGGTATCTCTGAAGTCTGTGATCCTTTGCGAATTGATAGTTATATAAACAGCTACTTTTCTTCGTACTCAACATAATAATCAATCATAATATATGTACTGTTGGTGATTGAGGAGTTCCATATGGTATCTGTGAAGTCTGGGATCTTTTCCTCATTGATAGTTACTTAATTAGCTACTTCTCTTCGAACTTAACATGATAACTAATCACAATATATGTACTGTTGGTGATTGAGGAGTTCCATATGGTATCTGTGAAGTCTGGGATCCTTTGCTCATTGATAGTTACCTAACCAGCTACTTTTTTTTGTACTTAACATAATAATAAATCCAAATATGTCTACTGTCGGTCACTGAGGAGTTCCATATGCTATCTCTGATGTCTGGGATCCTTTGCTCGTTGAATGTTATTTAACCAGCTACTTTTCTTTGTATTCAATATAATAACCAATTATAATATGTGTACTGTTGGTCTTTGAGGAGTTCTGTAGGGTATCTCTGAAGTCTGTGATCCTTTGCGCATCGATAGTTACATAAGCAGCTACTTTTCTTCGTACTCAACATAATAATCAATCACAATATGTGTACTATTGGTCTTTGAGGAGTTCTATAGGGTATCTCTGAAGTCTGTGATCCTTTGCGAATTGATAGTTATATAAGCAGCTACTTTTCTTCGTACTCAACATAATAATCAATCACAATATATGTACTGTTGGTGATTGAGGAGTTCCATATGGTATCTGTAAAGTCTGGGATCTTTTGCTCATTGATAGTTACTTAATTAGCTACTTCTCTTTGAACTTAACATGATAACTAATCACAATATGTGTACTGTTGGTGATTGAGGAGTTCCATATGGTATCTGTGAAGTCTGAGATCCTTTGCTCATTGATAGTTACCTAACCAGCTACTTCTCCTCGTAGTCAACATGATAACCAATCATAATATGTGTACTGTCGGTCATTGAGGAGTTCAATTAATCACAATATATGTACGTCGGTTATTAAGGAGTTCCATAAGGTATCTACGAAGTCTGTGATCCCTTGTCTACTCATAGGTACCAGCTACTTTCTTTGTATTTAATACAATAACCAATCACAACTTGATCATTCGTCATTGAGGAGTTTTGTCGCCTGTCGCCAAGGGTCTTCATCATATCTTCACCATATTTTAAATGTAACGATTAAAACCTATCGATACAAAAAAAATCATCCAAATCAGTGTAACCTGAAAATACATTAAAGAAACATAGTATATACAACAGAATTGATAACCTACTCCTTTCAAAAGTCCGTTAAAAATATTAGACAACATCACATACATTGCTCTGATTCTGCATTGACCCAGCCGGGAATCGAACCTGGGACCTCAGAGATGGCGACATAAGAGTTCGCCGGCGTGCGGGCCACTCAACTAGAGCGTTCGTCAATAATGAAGATTGAACTAAAAGTTATGATCGTCTATTTAAAAAAAAATAGTAAAGAAACTTTTGAATTTGTTATTAAAAATAAAGATTAAAATGATGTTGACAATGTACGAAAAGCTAAAAAAGCATTCTAGGGCATTGATCAGACAAAAAAAAATCGTTCACTTGATAGAAATGTCACACGCCCAACGATTTTATTTTTTTGTCTGATCAATGTTCTAGAATGATGAGGAGAGTAGTTTGATGACTGGTACCTAAGACCTACAGAATTATGTTTTAGCTTTTAGTACATTGTCTACATCATTTTAATCTTTATTTTTTATTTTAATTTTGTTATTACGATTTAAAAAGAATGAAAAGTATATCATACTTCTCATTCTTTTTAATTCATTCAACTTGCCCTTTCATTTGATATCCATCACCCATATTGAAACAAATATGAAATCTGGCATTTCCGGCGGCCATCTTAGATTTAAAAATATATCAAAACTTTTAAACAGTATTCTATTACTCAAGCCCTTTCATTTGATACCCATATTGAAGGGGTAGTGAAGAAAAAATTTGCCTGCCATTTTGTTGGCGGCCAAATTGGATTTTAATTTTTTTCATAGTGTAATCTATTCTACTAGGCAAGACCTTTTATTTAATACCAATATTGAAGGGGTTGTCATAAGAAAAATGAACCTGCTATTTTTTTGGCGGCCATATTGGATGCTCATTTTATTTCATAGAGAACTCTGTTCTACTAATCAAGCTCTTTCATTTGATACCCCTATTGAGGATGTAGTGATAAAATATGTAATCCGCCATTTTGTATCGGCGGCCATCTTGGATTTACAATAATACCAAATGAATTAAATTATATTCTTATTAGAACTAAAGGTGCGTACCGAATTTCAGATCAATCCGTCAACAGGAAGTGGGTCTAATTTTAATTACTGGATTTGACCCAAAGAAATAAACAGGGCAAGCTAAATAAAACGGTTTAAAATTAAAGAAAAAAATCTTTTTATAAAATAATAATTTAAACCTGATAAGAAAAATATCATTGTATAAGTACCTACATTGCAATCTTTAACGATAATTAACAATATTCGTCTACGTCACAATTAATCCCATATCGTGAGATAGGTACATTACCTATTATTAGTTAGTATTAAACTTATACTAGCACAAAAGTACTCGTCAAGACAATTCAAACGAGCCCATACTCGATGGGGTTATGTTGTTTATTTACTGAGTTGCTATGGCCATCTTCCAGCTCTATCATCAGACCCTGGTTACCATCTAGCACAAAAGTACTCGTCAAGACGAATCAAACGAGCCGAGACTCGATGAGGTTGCGTCGTTTCTTTATTGAGTTCCTATGACCATCTTCCAGCTCCATCATCAGATCAGACCCTGGTAACAATCTAAAAAGCAAGTACTCATCAAGACGAATGAAACGAGCCGAAACTCGATGGGGTTGCGTCGTTTCATTACAGAGTTCCTATGACCACCTTCCAGGTTCATCATCAGACCATGGTTACCATTGAAAGACAAACTACTCGTCAAGACGATTCAAACGAGCCCAAACTCGATGAGATTGTGTCGTTTCTTTGCAAAGTTCCTATGACCACCTTCCAGCTCCATCATCAGATCAGCACCATGTCATCATAATATTGCATTGTCACGCAATTTACACATGTATGCAAAATTTCAGCTCTATCGGTAACCGGGAAGTGGATGAAATTTAATTTGCAAACGGACAGGTGAAACTAAATAAAAGCTTGTAAAAATACTTACTTTGCTTACGTACTTACAAAACAAAGACGGAAAAACAACACTCTTTGATCACGACGTGAAAATGTATCCATATGAGGACCTAAATACACACTGTCAGGTACTGACACCAATACGAGGTCTTTAGTGTAAAATTTACACATAAGTCCTCACACAGTACAACAAACATGAGTCGAGTGTATAGCGAGTGTGTACAAATCGATAGTGGCGCCGCCTAGTGTTCACACTCTGTCGGTGTGTGAACCGAAATTTTCAAGACCAATCCGAGGATTCCTTGACTTTTTCTTATTAAGTATACAGGAAGGTTCACAATCGCACGTAGAGTACGATGGCGTAGTCACGTCAAACCGAGGACCCACGAAAAAGTCCTCGGATTGAAAACGTCCTCGGATGTGCCTTGTGTATTCAGGCCCACGTCCTCGTATAGTACTTAAAACAAACACACACACCCACACTCACTCACACACACACACACACGCGTGTAAACACATATAGACACAGAGCCGTGTCGCCACAGTATAAATAAAAGCTAAAGCAGTACGGAAGCTAGGCCTTTTTGTTGTTTTATATACTTACGCGCCAATTTTTTTTTTTTTTTATAGCAGAAGGAGGCAAGCGAGCGAGCGGGTCACCTGATGGAAAGTAATCACCGCCGCCCATGGACACCCGCAAAACCAGAGAAATCGCAGGCGCGTTGCCGGCCTTGAAGGAAGGAATAGGCTCGTTTCTTGAAGATCCCTAAGTCATAACGGTCCGAAAATACCGCCGCCGAGAGCTGGTTCCACAACACTGAGCCAATTGAGCGTTGGGGTTGTCCTCTTTTTTTTGTAAAATTGAAAAAGTTTTGTTTAGTTAGCGCTGTATCTCAGCTAGTTAGCGCTTTTTTTGGGACAACTTTGCTAGTTGCAAAGCATTAGGGTTGTCACTTTTAATTTTTATATAATTAAAAGGTATTTTTTTTATAATTTATCAAAACGTTTATTTGATTTTTTATTCTATACCTAATGATCAAATAATCGAATGAATTGACTAATTTACAAACAAAATTCTGTAATTAAAAAATCTTCAACATTTTAAGAAGTCTTTATTTATTCTTCGTTTATTATTATAAATTACTCACTGAAAAATACTTTCGCCTTCTACGACACGTTCGAAAAGCTTTATAATTAAATTTTATAATACTAAGGGTGGATTCGACCAAACTGGAATAAGGTCTTATACCTAGATTAAACGCCGAATTTGTATAGACTACTCTCGGAGTAAGTCTTATTCCAGTTTGGTCGAATCCACCCTAAGTGCCTTACAAATAAACAAAGAATAAGTTACGAATAGTTATTCCGTATTTTGTTCCTGTCATGTAAATATATTTTCAAATTAGAGTAAAAGAGGCAAAACACGGAATAACTATTTCGACCTTATTATCTGTTTATTTGTAAGGCACTTAGTGTAAAAAAATATTTTTCTAATGAATAGCTTTTTAAATAAATTATCGAAAAACATGGACACGGCACTATAAAATTATTTTGTCTACTTCTTTGTAAATATAGCTATATAATACAGCTGCTTATTTAATTAATTATACAGCCAGTTCAAGCAGCCGTAAACTACGCAATACACTCGCTGCATTTTTTAAAATTGCGCTTACAGCGCTCGCAATATACAACAGTAACCACTCGTCTCGACGCGGCACGCGCTACTGAGAGCACTGCGATGTCCGCTTAGGCCTTTAAAGGCGTGCGTCTGTGGGCGTGCGTCGTTTCGAGCGTTTGTACGTAGCTTCCTTACTGCTTTAGCTTCTATCAAATACTGTGGTGTCACGTAGCGGCTCGTCGAAACCATTCTACCACCCCCTGTCTTCCCTTGGGTGTCGTAAAAGGCGACTAACGCACTAAAGACTGCACATACATCCAACAACATAGAGCGGTGATGAGCTCACCACCTGTTACGCTGAGCACATGTGCAATCGCTATTTGGTGAAAAGTGGAACTAAGGCAAAGGCCTGCTTTTGCGGTCCTCTTTGCCTTACTCTCTGACAAACCCTTCGGGTATAATAGTTGTGATTTTAACGACGGGTTCCGGGCTAATGGTATTAAGCGACACTCTGGGCGATATAGACTTTTATACATATTTAGAATCAGCGAATTTTTCTGCGTCGTTTGAGCTGGGTTTGGTGACGATAGGAGCACTTTTTTGTTGCTTATACAACCGCATTTTTGGGCCCATTTTGGACTGCAATGTAATAAGCGACACAAAATATGAATACATTTAGGAATTGTGTGCTCAGTACCAAATACTAGACAGTCGTTTAAACTTTTTTTCCTAGAGCAACAATTTACAGGCAACGTACGTTAAAGCATTTAGCCTGACCTTATAAATATATAGAAATGTTGCTTCATACAATTAGCCTCTTGGTTAAATTCTTATCCAGTGTCGCTTAATACAATTAGCTTTACCTTATAAATAAACAAGAATGACGTTTAATACATTTAGACAATTTTTTTTCTTTGAATAATTTATAATGTGTGTTTTATTTCTCATTTCATAATTATTAACAAGATAGGTATGTACACCTTTTGTATGTACCTTTTAATTTATCACTGTTTTAACCTGCACTTTCTGCAAACTTCATTATTTAAGTATGATTACAAACAATTTATTAAATAAAAATCAGTTGCATAAACTAATTAGTATACTTTAAACTTACATTAATAAGTTTAAGATATGGTATTGAAATCCTAAGCTAATTGCTTAGGTTTGAAATATGACCAACTCTTTGATTAACACTCCGTTACACGCGCGGGGCATAGACGTGCCCCAGCTGCATATTTTTTCCTGTAAATTACAAAACTTAACAACCAGTATTTTGATTTTTTGAGTAGCTGTTGCAAATCTGTTCAAGTGACCTTCAGTATCGCGTTGACTGCACCGGCCCTCGGATGTGTCCTGTGTAAGTATTTTCCCATCCGTCTGTAATTACGTAACTGGTGGTACGCGGCCTATTTTGGTATTAATTATGTATGTAGAAATGTCAGAAGACTCAGAATCCAGTGTGCAATGACCATAAATATGCTGTATGCCTTATTTGTTATAATGATTATATAACCGAGCCCAAAGAATAGTCGGATTATGACGAAAACCTTAATTATAAGTTTATGTGCCATTTTCCTTTGTTTTTTCGATATGAAGCCAAATACTTTTTATTTTTCGATTTAGTTCAGAAGTCACAATTTTTCTGTTATATTTTGATAAATCAATAAAGACTGAATATATATAAAAAACTAAATTATTTTATTTCTATGCCTAAGTTACTAAAAGGTCATGATATTTTGGGCCACAAATGTGCCCCGCGCGTGGAATCGTGTAACTACACTTCTGGACACATCTATTGGGCCACCTTAGAGTTTAGGTTTCTATGGCCCCTACTTAAATATGATTGCTAGATTGAACAAAAACTATTGATGCAGTTTTAAACCTGATACATTTTACCATCTTTTTCGATCGTATTGTTTTAAATTTGAATTCAGAATACCACACGACATGGAGCTACGCCTAACAAATCGGGTATGCGCCTTGATGAAGGCAGTTGATTTTTTAATAAAAAACAGTTTTATCAAATTTTAATAAAGGTTTAATTTAATAACGCGTGTTGCCTCCATGGGCATCTACGACAGCTCTCATACGATTAGGCATAGAGTTTATCAACCGCTCTATGAAATTTTGAGGGATCATCTCCCATTCCTCTTCTATGGCAGTTTTCAACTCCTGCATCGTCTGGGCAACTGGCTGACGAGCACTAACACGTCTTTTTAGCTCGTCCCACATGTGCTCAATCGGGTTCATGTCTGGGCTTCTGGCTAGCCAGTTCATAACTGTGATGTTCACGTCCCGAAGATATTCCCTGATGATGCCGGCCGTATGGGCTCTTGCATTATCATGCATAAAAAGGAAATTTGGGCCCATATGGTCCACGTATGGCATCATGTGAGGTTCTTAGCACTCACGAATGTACCTTTCAGCATTTAATGTTGGCAGCCGTGGTCCCGTAATAACCTCTAGTTGAGTTTTGCCGCTCGCGGATATACCGCCCCAGACAGTCCATGAGCCACCGCCATAAGCAACCCTCTCTTCAAAGCAGCATTGTGCAAAACGCTCTCCCTTACGTCGGTAGACCTTCTTCCTTCCATCATTGCCATGTAACGCAATTTTAGACTCATCAGAAAAGAGTACACGGCTCCAATGCTGCTGAGTCCAATTTAAATGAGTGCGCGCGAAATGAAGACGCGCTGTTCGGTGGGCTCGCGTTAGTTTGGGGCCATTAGCTGGTTTGTGTGGTACCATATCATATCGCGTTCTTTTAACCTTCTCCGAACAGTTCGAGCGCTCACAGATACTCTGTGGAAGTCGCGAAGTTGGTTTTGTATCTCAATGGAGGTAAGGTGACGATTTCTCAAGCTGGTCGTCACGATGAATCGATCCTGCCTTTCAGTTGTGACCCGAGATCGTGGCCTTCCTTGGCGACGAACAAAGCCGCCAGTCTCTAGGTACCTCCGATAAACATTTCGGACCGCAGATCGACTTAAATTAAGTTGAGCACTCACATTTCTTTGGCTGTGTCCGGCCTGGATAAGTGCCACAGCTTGGGCGGCGACTTCCGGCGAAGTATAGATTATTGATAAAACCTCACCTTAATGTTAAGAATAAGTAATGTTTGTTGCAAAACCGAAGAAAAAAATCACACTTTCAAGAATTAAATCCAAGTAAACCAAGTTTTCTTAGTATTCGATTGTTTGATATCAACAAACAGGCTCCAAATTGTCTTTTGTTTCTTTAAATTCTGGGTTCGGAATTTAAAAAAAGACTATTGAATTAAATTATGAATGAGCCTGGTTCAAAACTGTATAAAAACTTTTTGCTCGACCTTATATAAATTTTTAGCTAGGAATAAACGAAACTGAAAATGCAAGGTGGGCCAATAGATGTGTCCAGAAGTGTATATAGAGCGCGTGTTATGGAGTGTTAAAGCACTTAGCTTAGAGCCATTATTTGCATGCCTAGGCGGTTAAGTCACCTAGCTTGGAACAAGAAATAATAAACCTAGGCGGTTTAGTCATTTAGCCTGCAATAAGAAACAATAATCATAGGCGGTTAATTCATTTAGCCTGGAACAAAAAAAAAGTAAAATATGGGTCACTTTATCTTCGTTAAAAATAGAAACATTAAAACAAAATGAATCCTATTATGGGGAATACGTTATAAAACAGTGATATACTTGTTTTTAAAAAAATAATACGATTTTCTAAAGTTATATTTTTTTTTCTAAAATTCGAAATTTTAAACTGCTCTTGTGTAAAGTTTCAAAAATTTCGGTTAATACAAAAAGCCCTGAACCCATCGAGATTATGAATGTATAATGTACACTAATTTATTCCTTTCGTCTTTTAATCCTCTATGGTAGGCCGTGTTCGGTGTTCTTCCGCACAAAGAATGTTTTAAGAATGGACGTACTACACAAACAGGACTTCTAACTCTTCAAAATTGTGTATTTACATAAACAACCTTATGCTATCCTCATAAGTCCCAATGCTGGGTAAAGGGCATTTCTTCTTCATTCAGTTTTCCACTAATTCCTTATAGATTACTTACATATGCCTGCATCCACTAACTGCGGTTGCTTCTTGAACCAATCCATGATTGCGTCGATGTCGTCCTGTATAGTTGTCTCTTTCATACCGAGTTGTTTACGTATCTCCTGTTTCTCTTCTTCTTTATAAGGGTAGAGGGGATGTTGATCCTCTTTTAGCGACATCTGTGGAAAATTCAAAAGTATTCATACATTATTTTTAATTGTAACTTTGTAGTCAAAATGCTATACATAGTTATTATGAAACTAAAAAAAGCACTTTTCGATAGCTCTGTTGGACACGGATTGCAATAAGTCGATAACTCAAGACGGTGGGTCTTAAGGCAAGACGTCTGTTTATTAATCTTATTTTTCTGTTTTGTGTTTATAATTACATCTTAGTTAGCTAATAATACGTAACGAAAATGAAACATTACTTATTAACTATTCTTAAATTTAAAAAAGACAGAACAATTAGACAAAAGCTGTATACCTCTTTGACGTTTAGAATGTTAAAGTATGGCACAATATTCAGTAAAACTTAACAAGGAAATGCTAAATATTAGCTCCAATGCTAAAATAATTAAGTAGTTGACTTTGATCTAGGTTAACAAATAGGGTCTATAAATAAGTACATAAGTTTATTTTTGAATTTTTGTTTTATACACATTAAGCTTTTGTCCTTCTTCTCATTTTGTTGCATAAACTTAAATATTATTATAACCACAGAAATATATCATGATATTTCTGTGATTATAACGAAGTTGGATGTATGTACAAAGAGTTTGATATAAGACAGAGGCAGACGTTATTTGCTTTATCAAACTATCGAAACAGATCAATGCTCCAACAACTTTGTCATGACGTCAAACTTAGATATAAGATAAGATAACGGTTACTATAGGCATATGCACTCAAAACAAGCTTTACCACAAATCAAACGAAACACAATCATAATACAGTTTTTTTCTGGAAATCGAATTCAGGACATTTAAACCGGTGGCTTTACCACCAAAACATGAGATCGGTAAACAATTTTAATAGAACTATTATTGGAGTCTAGATCAGGCAAATAGCAACTTAGTTAAATACCTACCTATTATTCAAATCAACTTAAATAAATAAAAACTAAGTAAACGGGACCTAAAGCGAGTAATTTTGCACATGCGAGAGTTTCAAGTCTTATTAAATGATTGAGATTTTACTGAATATGTTTTGGCTTCCTTGAATTTACATACAATAGATTTTCAATTGTTTTTCGCGGAATATTCAGACATTACAGCTGTCAATAGTTAGGGAACTCAAGGACGTAAATTTTCAAAAATTTATTTACAAAAAACAACCCTATGCTATACATTTAAAGTGTATTTTTATAGAGAGCCCAGAGGGTCTAGTTACAATCAAGTACTTACATAACATATATTTGTCTTGTTCTTTTGATATTGACGGCATCGAGTCAACATCAAATTGACGACTTTATTAAATTATGATTCGTTTACATTATAAAATCTTTATAATTACTGGTACCTATGTGTAAATTAAATATAAATTAATATTACTGATAACTGCAAAAAAAAGGGTTTCTATAAAGTTGTTATTGCTGGTAACCACGTTGTCATGGCAACCGACGTGACGTGCGAATGCGTAGGTAGGTAAGTACCTTATATCAGAATAATAACTAATTATTATTCTATGGCAAGTACCTTTGATTATATTATATTAATCAGATTGTGTTTGGTCGTAAATTTTGCTTTATTTTGTGCTGTTTATCGAAAAAGTTATGAAATGTTACACTAATTAGTGGTTGCCGGAGTGAACCGTATGGTGGCTGTGGTGTATCTCTTCACAGGTAAGCCAAGAAACAGCGTTTTTGATATTTGTGACAGCTAAGCTGACCATGCATTATTTTTGAATCGTACCTACGTACATTTTTAGACCTTTATTGTGATTGTTGATAAATATATGAAATACTTTTATATCAGATGCTTATTGTTGTAGTTTCCCGAAAAATGAAGATATGCTTAAAATTGGCTCAATTATGTACCGGCGGGCGACGCAGAAAATAGCCAAATGTTCTGTTTTATGCAGTCGTCTTTCGTTATTTAACATAAATACAAAGTCACGTGACACGTTTGCTAATAACCGTGTCGATCGCTCATTTCGCGTGAAATATTATAAAAGAATCTATGACATAACTTCCTCCATGCACTGAATGACAGCGTGACGTCACAGAGCAGCGTGATGCTTGAGGTGGCGTTTCGTTCCACATAATTTATAATTAAAATTTGTTTGGCACAGAAATAATTACTCATGTCATGAGTTAATTGAAATCTTTTCATACGAATCTTAAAGCGTTAGTCGTATTAACTTTTTAAGACGACAATGAAATTATAATCATTTCAATCACATCTATTGAATATTAAAAATAAAAGAAGGTTTTATTTTCAAGTTTGTATTTGGAAAGTCTTTTTTTATAAGTTTTTCTTGTACGTTTGTTGTTTAGTAGTCATATTTTAATGATCGAAGGTCATGACTATATTAATAACTAGTAGACCCCTAAAATAATATTCAGTTATTATTCTATGAGTAGACCAGACAGACGTTGTCCCGTCTAAATCATAATGACAAATCAAATGACGGGATAAATCGCGAAAAAGAATTGAGAAATAAGTAGCAAAAAGTTTTTATCAGCCAATTATTATTTACTCTAGTGTAAGTACTACATACTTCTTTTTCATTTTTTTAAATTTTTCTATCATTTTCTTTCTAAACCACCGCTGTATTAAAACAAACAAAACAAATAATAATCAAATTGGTCAAGCCGTTTTGAGTAGGTATACCCTAGTCCGTAGACTAACGCACCACAATTGATTTTTATATACTAATATATTAATAAGATTTATATAAGATTTTCTATGGAAGTTCAAAACTAATTAGGGTGGATTCGACCAAACTGGAATAAGACTTACACGTAAAGATTAGTCTATACAAATTCGGCGTTTATTCCAGTTTGGTCGAATCCACCTATAGTAGATTAATAATAGGCTTTATTAATATTACATTTATGCTTATGTGCAAAAACTTAAACAGCAATGTTGATAAAAATGTTGGACAAAAAATAGAATTCCAAAATAATTACGAATTTGAAAATTTTATTTTGTTATAAGTACCATTAAACTTTAATTAAAAATCTAAACTATCTAAATTATTATCTGGTCGAACTGGGTACTGCAGCCCGATATCGCAGCCGAGTTTTTGTTTTTCAATAAACACAACAATGAAAACAAAAAAATACCGAACCTTAAAACAAATCCACAAAAATGGCCGGCACGTGCAACTCGAACGACACTCACTTCACTTTGGCCGCGGCATCTTTCGTAACAACCAATATGTACCGCAAAAACTCGTCCACACGAAGGGGTCAGTTCACAGTGAGAAAGCGACGCGACGCGACGACCGACGGCGGGAAGGTCGCAATACAGTATAGAAATTATCTGCTACACGACAAGGTGCATGCGCATCTCGCCGTTCAGAGCAGCTCAAACTCAAAATATATTTATTCAATAAACTCAATTAATAAGTAGGTACTTTAAATAATCCAAATCTTTTTTAACCTACCACTTATTCTGGACGTCATTTTTTAACTGTGGCAAAGAACGGGCGTAAGAAACTACAGCACACAGAAAGAACGACATTTAAAAAAAAAATGTTGTTACCAGGTCATAAAATACAAAATATGAATTTAAAAAATAATAAATAATGCAATACAATACTACAATATAATGTATCAATTTATTACAGACAATTAGAAATAGCACATCGCGACACCGCGAGTCGTTTCTAATTCTCTCAACGTTTGCACCTTATCGTGTAGCATGTACAAAGATAGTAATATAGATAGTAAGTGAAATTAAGGATGTACGTGGGATGATGTACCTATGTCATGATCATAGCAAATGGAAAGGTGTGGTCTTTTACCCTCCAGGATGCGGACGTAATGTGTGTATGTATCATTGAACATTGGGCTCCCCAAAATTATTTTTACTGTGACTCCCTAGGAAGTTTGCTTGCGATTTACGATAATGCCACGACGCCCTGGGGCATCGCGACGCACAGTTAGGAAAGCCCTGGTGTGGCAGATAAGCTATACCCCTCTATCTTGACTGTCAGTGACAGTCAATCAATCAATCAATCAATCAATCATCAGCAATCTCTAGGAGTCTTGTAAGTTGTGTGAGTGACGGTCTGTCACTCACACAACTTACAAGCCTCCTAGAGATTGCTAACAGTCGAACTCCTATGTGTCCGGTACGATAGTTTACCGTATAGGTACTGTATTGCATCCTCAATTAAAAAGTGCGTGCAGCGACGCGTTGCGTCGCTTTCTCGGTGTGAACTGACCCTAAAGGTGGGCACTGAGCATTCATACACCTCTGTACTGAATGTTGTTTTTATTTAGTTTTACAAAAATACTGACTGACTGGCAAAAGCATCTTCATCATCAACCTATAAACTGCTGCTGGACACAACTTTCTTATTCTTGATAGAAGGCTCCAAATCGCTGGTGGTAGAATGTGACTGTTTTAAAGTGCCTAGTAAAATGAGATTTTATTTTTTACTCAACATAAAGTGTTTCATTTCTTATAGAGCCGTGTGTTAGGTCACTCAAATAATTTACCAACCCCTCTCTTCCCTTGGGTGTCGTAAAAGGCGACTAACGGACTAAATACTGCACATACATCTTTTAGAGGTTTATGTGACACCGCTTCTTATTTTGTGACTAGAAGTAGGTAAGCTTAATTTTGTAAAAAAAAAACATCCAACAGTGTAGAGCGGCGATGGGCTCACCACCTGTCACGCTGAGCACATGTGCAGTCGATATTTGGTGAAAAGTGGACTATGGTAGAGGACTGCTTTTGCTGTCCTCATTGCCTAGTCTCTGACTAACCCTTTGGGGATAATAGTCGTGATTATATGTATGATTATACCTATGTATCTTACGACAACAACCGGGACCAATCGCTCTACCTGCCTTCCGTTGCATAATCGGATAAAAACTTTATGTAGGTAACTACTTATACTTAATTTCGTTGATTTACGATCTAAATGACGTTAAAAGAAGTGTAACATACATTTTCTTAGCTTTGTGAAGTTGTGAAGCCAAAAAAGCTGGTCTTTACTGTCATTAGTACTTACAATGTGTTTTTTTAATGTAGATCGTACGAAAAACAGTAAAACCATTATTATTGTGAGCGCGATAATTTGTCAAGAGGAATATTCAAATGTGGCGTTTTTTTCAACCCACAGTAATTGACAAAAAGGCCAAAGCTGTTGACCTTCCCTCAATTTCTGGGAAGTTCAATCTTAAAATTCGTACTTTTTTATATAAGGTGACTGCTAGAAACCGCAAGAAACTTCAAGGGCTGGTCAGGTCAAGTGTTTTCGACATGACAAAAATGACAAAAAGGAATTCACGTTTTTTTTTCATTAAATAATTCATATTATAAATTTTGATTTGATAGTCTTTGAGTAGGTATCTAATTTATTTTAAAGCAATAACAAAAGAAAAATAAAATTAAAGAATTAACTATTAAATAATGATTATTTGCAACGCGCGGGCAGCGGCCGGCCGTTGACCCACCCGTCTGTTGACCTGTCCGCGTCAGCTGGGCGATAAGTACCTACGTTAGTCTGCAATCCTTTTTGTCATTAATATCATGTTTAAAACACTTGACCTAACCAGCCCTTGAAGTTTCTTGCAGTTTCTAGCAGTCACCTTATATAAGTAGTAGCTACGCTTACTTTTTGATTCCTGAATCTTTGTTGAAAGCTCAGTAAAAAATCAGCCAACTAATTATAATACTAATTGCCGCTCTAAATGCGCAGGCAGGTTTCGGAGACATCACGCGCTAAACGATTGGCGAGCCTCGATCACCGCTAATATTCCTTGTGCGCTGGAACCTCCGGGCTTGAGTCGCACGGATGGTAAGAGACCCGATGACTTGTCTTTGGTTCCCTGGGAAAAGGGCCGTTGTTTGTTGTAGGATGCGACGTGTGTTAGCACTTTCGCGGCGTCTCATATTCCTGGCACAAATGCGGACAGCTGGGTCTGCTAGTATGAGGCGTTGAAGGCTCAGTACCATTTGGTACCTTTTGCGGTGGAGACAACTGGGGTGTGTTGCTCGGAAGCAATAGCTTTTATTGCCAAAGTGGGACAGCGTTTGGCGGATCGTAGCTACGATCGCCCATGCAAGTCATACCTGGTTCAAAGGATCTTCCTGGCGACGCGGCGCAGCAACGCTGCCGGTATCAAGGGCACTTTGAGCCGGGGGTGACCCGCGGTGCTTTGTTAGATTAAGTTTTTTTCATTTTTATATTTCTTTTTTGGTTTGTCTTGTTTAATTGTTTATTGTATTTTACTAAAATATTTTTAAGTTGAATTTTACTAACATTCAAATTGACATTATTAAAATTGTATTTAAGTAATACATATTTGTTTTGTAAATATATCTTTGTATCGGTGCTGGAACTCGTAATATAAAGGTCGTAATGGAAAGTTTTCAATAGAGTTTAAATCGGTTGTAACACGTTTTCATGGTTCCGTGGCCAAATGGCAAAAAATGGAACCCTCATGGATTCGTCATGTTTGTCTGTCTGTCCGTCCGTATGTCACAGACACTTTTTTCCGAAACTATAAGAACTATACTGTTGAAACTTGGTAAGTAGATGTATTATGTGAACCGCATTAAGATTTTCACACAAAAATAGAAAAAAAAAACCAATAAATTTTGGGGATTCCCCATACTTAGAACTGAAACTCAAATATATTTTTTTCATCTAAGCCATCTGTGTCGGGTATCTATGGATAGGTCTACAAAAATGATATTGAGGTTTCTAATATTTTTTTTTTCTAAACTGAATAATTTGCGCGAGAGACACTTCCAAAGTGGTAAAATGTGTGTCCCCCCACCCCTGTAACTTCTAAAATAAGAGAATGATAAAACTAAAAAAATACATGATGTACATTATACCATGCAAACTTCCACCGAAAATTGGTTTGAACGAGATCTAGTAAGTAGTTATTTTTTAATACGTCATAAATTAATTAATAAAAAAAAATACACTATTATTAAAACATCGATCAAAGTTACAACGAACTACAAGAACTTTTATAAGATGTTACTTGCTGCTACGGAACCCTTCATGGGCGACTCCGACTCGCACTTGGCCGGTTTTTTTAATGTTGTAGACATATTGTAGAAAGAAACAAAGAAACAACAACAAGTTATTTGTAATTTCCATAGAGTTAAAGGAAATTATGGGTTTTTTTTGTGGGGCGTATTGAAATGCATTAAATTGAAATTGCATAAATACAAATGTATTCTGATAATTCTCATTAATAATTATCCGTCCACTTAAGCGAGAAGGCCTAGTGCCCAGTAGTGGGACGATTATAGACTTTTTGATTCCTGAATCTTTGTTGAAACCTCAGTAAAAAAATCAGCCAACTAATTATAATACTAATTGCCGCTCTAAATGCGCAGGCAGGTTTCGGAGACATCACGCGCTAAACGATTGGCGAGCCTCGATCACCGCTAATATTCCTTGTGCGCTGGAACCTCCGGGCTTGAGTCGCACGGATGGTAAGAGACCCGATGACTTGTCTTTGGTTCCCTGGGAAAAGGGCCGTTGTTTGTTGTAGGATGCGACGTGTGTTAGCACTTTCGCGGCGTCTCATATTCCCGGCTCAAATGCGGACAGCTGGGTCTGCTAGTATGAGGCGTTGAAGGCTCAGTACCATTTGGTACCTTTTGCGGTGGAGACAACTGGGGTGTGTTGCTCGGAAGCAATAGCTTTTATTGCCAAAGTGGGACAGCGTTTGGCGGATCGTAGCTACGATCGCCCATGCAAGTCATACCTGGTTCAAAGGATCTTCCTGGCGACGCGGCGCAGCAACGCTGCCGGTATCAAGGGCACTTTGAGCCGGGGGTGACCCGCGGTGCTTTGTTAGATTAAGTTTTTTTCATTTTTATATTTCTTTTTTGGTTTGTCTTGTTTAATTGTTTATTGTATTTTACTAAAATATTTTTAAGTTGAATTTTACTAACATTCAAATTGACATTATTAAAATTGTATTTAAGTAATACATATTTGTTTTGTAAATATATCTTTGTATCGGTGCTGGAACTCGTAATATAAAGGTCGTAATGGAAAGTTTTCAATAGAGTTTAAATCGGTTGTAACACGTTTTCAGGGTTCCGTGGCCAAATGGCAAAAAATGGAACCCTCATGGATTCGTCATGTTTGTCTGTCTGTCCGTCCGTATGTCACAGACACTTTTTTCCGAAACTATAAGAACTATACTGTTGAAACTTGGTAAGTAGATGTATTATGTGAACCGCATTAAGATTTTCACACAAAAATAGAAAAAAAAAACCAATAAATTTTGGGGATTCCCCATACTTAGAACTGAAACTCAAATATATTTTTTTCATCTAAGCCATCTGTGTCGGGTATCTATGGATAGGTCTACAAAAATGATATTGAGGTTTCTAATATTTTTTTTTTCTAAACTGAATAATTTGCGCGAGAGACACTTCCAAAGTGGTAAAATGTGTGTCCCCCCACCCCTGTAACTTCTAAAATAAGAGAATGATAAAACTAAAAAAATACATGATGTACATTATACCATGCAAACTTCCACCGAAAATTGGTTTGAACGAGATCTAGTAAGTAGTTATTTTTTAATACGTCATAAATTAATTAATAAAAAAAAATACACTATTATTAAAACATCGATCAAAGTTACAACGAACTACAAGAACTTTTATAAGATGTTACTTGCTGCTACGGAACCCTTCATGGGCGACTCCGACTCGCACTTGGCCGGTTTTTTTAATGTTGTAGACATATTGTAGAAAGAAACAAAGAAACAACAACAAGTTATTTGTAATTTCCATAGAGTTAAAGGAAATTATGGGCTTTTTTTGTGGGGCGTATTGAAATGCATTAAATTGAAATTGCATAAATACAAATGTATTCTGATAATTCTCATTAATAATTATCCGTCCACTTAAGCGAGAAGGCCTAGTGCCCAGTAGTGGGACGATTATAGACTGATGATGATGATGAAGCGTCGGTAGCAGACCGGATGCGGAGTTCCAACGGATTTTCCAAAAAAGTTGACTTTTTGCAAGGCGGCCGGCTGCCATGCCAAATAAACGTTTGATTTTCCATGGGGAGATTATAAGTGGGATTATAAGTGGTGGTGGTATTGACTACACGTTTTGGAATCCCTTACAAAATTCCAAGTTCAAAATTTTACAACCAATAAACAATATCAATAAAAAATTAATTGCGTGCTAAAGGAAAATATAGATAGATAATTTCACGACTATTATACTCGTAGAGAGACTCCTCTAAAGCAGTGTACTGCCATAGTCCACTTTTTACCAAATAGCGACTGCACATGTGCTCAGTGTGACAGGTGGTGAGCCTATCACCGCCCTATGCTGTTGGATGTATGTGCAGTCTTTAGTGCGTTAGTCGCCTTTTACGACACTCAAAGGAAGAGATAGGGTGGTAGTATTCTTTCACCGCTACGCGACGAAACTAACTAACTAACCCGGCGCGCGGTTAAGGCACATGAGTAAAATTTCGTTTCTTTATTCATGTAATTAAGGCGAGTCCTTTCGAGCGCTTCTCTCTCGCTCTCTCGACGGTATAACGATACGGGACGGGTATAACACCGAAGCGGCGCAAATAGGCGCGTTTTATAGGTTTGTATAGGTTTTTTGCTTATTATTAGACTTTATAGAATTTAATGAATTAGCAGGTTCTCTGTAATACTTCAAAATAAATGTTAACATGTAAAAATTATGTCGAAAATTTAAAAAAAATGTAAGAAATCATCCGTTTTAGATTTTTATTAGGCCTGTTTTTGGTTTTTTTTTTTATAATCGATTAAAGTACATCTAATCTATACTAAAAGTGTATTACATATTTTTAATAAGAGCGTTATTTAATAGTAAATACATAAACCATTCGATCTAGCAAAACAGTTTTGCCCGCATATCTTCGGTGACTCGCTTTAAATAAAAGTTTTAGTTACCTAGTCTACGAAGTTTAAGTTTTAGTTTTCTAATAATACTTATTATAGAGCTGACATTTTAACAAATTCATAATATTATTATTTATCCACATAATACGTCAATTTTATATACATAGTGTCGCGTTGTTTGCCAACACTAAGTGAATAATTATGTGCTTTGGTTTTGTATTACCTTTTTTATTATTAAAACATAAAACAAAATCCTGATCTTAGTATGACGTAAAACAATAAATTAATATTTACTCAGTGCAACGCAGAGCGTACACAAACTAAATACTCAAAGCTTTATTAGTGACGTCACATTGTATAATGTGTGTCACCCTGTCATCATCATCATTAGCTGATAAACGTCCCACTGCTGGGCACAAGTCTCCCACATGCAACAGCACGTGGGGGGATTGGACCGTTACCCTCCACGCTGGCCCAATGCGGGTTGGTAGGTTTTAACGACTGCCATCTTGCGACAACAACCGGGACCAACGGCCTCACGTGCCTTCCAAAGCATGGAGGAGAAGACATATTATAATCACAACAATTTATCCCCGAAGGGTAAGACAGAGACTATAGGCAAAGAGGACCGCAAAAACTGTCCTTTACCATAGCCCACTTTTTATCGCAATGCACATGTGCTCAGCGTGACAGGTGATGAGCCCATCGCCGATGTATGCTGTTGGATGTATGTGCAGATTTTAGTCTGTTAGTCACCTTTTACGACACCCAAGGGAAGAGAGGGGGCGGTAGTATAATGAGCCGCTACGCGGCACGGATAAGAACACCCTATATATTTATAATTATATGGCACCTTTAGTTATGCGGTCATAGCAACTGCACGTTTTGATTATGCCGTCACACTGCACGATACAATTAATGTTGTCAATCCATTTTATTATTGCCCAGCCAACCAATAGCAAGTGGGTATTGTAACGAAGGCGGAGGAGTTATTAATTTATTCATTAATTAATAAGTAAAATACAAGCTTTTTAGAGGCTCTTGGATGGGTTCCGAGAAGTGAGTGTGCTTACTACTCCGCGACCAAGGTGGACACTTGGAAGTTGACTTCTTGTTGAGTCGACCCGAGCAGTGGCAACTGCGAGTTGTGCCCTTCGTGCAACGAGAAGTGAGCGAGCTCGACAGCTCTGGTTACCTATCTGGAAAATAGGCAGTGAACTACACATGTTCACGGGGAAACTCCCCCGAGACGCTAGTCTTATGAGTACCGAATGAATAGCGCGTTTCTGCGGGCAATGATTCGGCGTCAAGACCAAACGCAGATGGTCTCCTGCGCGAGTTGGTTTACTGGCGCAGGGACTTCTGGCACTTCTTGCATTACCTAACGGTTGGTTTCAAGGTGCCAATACAAATAAATTAGCGATGATGGACAAAGGCTTTTTTTAGACTTTGACCAATCTGGAATTTTACCCCGGGAGGGACCTCTTGGCCACCGAGGCGAAAACTCATAATAAATAACTAATTTATATAATAAAAATGAAATCCTTTTCGCTAATAAGCGCGGTAAAATTATGATTTGGATGAAATTGCATACAAAGAAATGATATTGCAATAAAGAAGGAAGTAAGTTGAATTTTGTTACTACGCGTCTTGCGTTGAAGACTCATTTATAGCCCAATTGTCTCATGTTGCAATCAGATTGCGTCAAATAAGCCATAGAGCGAGTCGTCCGTGACAGTTGGTCGTCACACTCGCAGCGCAATGGCTTGGAGATAGCTATATCTTTTACACACTTATTGTATCTGAGATAGGAATAGACATACAGTATAGGATAAGAAATACCGGAGTTTTCAGGAAATACCGGTATTTACCAAATACCAGTATCAAATTTGGTGGTACCTGTTAACAGCTCAATATTATGTCCCAGCAAGAATTTTAGGTAAATACTGTCTGCCTTAGTGATCACGTGAACATAATACAGTTTTATAGCCATATAAAAATGATCTATATAGGTTGGAAAAAAAATAGCGTGGTTGGAGTAAAAGTAACCTTACGTACTAGTTCGGATTATTGTTTGTTTTTGTGCCAATTATATTTCATAGTGTAGATATGTTACGTTCCTAGTAAATTGCGGTTGCAAAACATCGATACAGTGTGGAAAAAAAGACCGTGGTTGGAGGAAAAGTACCCTTAATATTGTTGATGGCAAATTTTACTGAAAGGAGATATTCCTTTATTTTCAAAAATAAATAAAACTGCATTTAGAGATGTCTGAAAAATCACCTGCTTGAGCCCCGGCTCAAACCAGTTCGATTCCCGAATCGAACCAGTCTCATTTTGAGCAAATTCAAATGGGTCTCATTTGAATTACAGTACATTGCACAACACTCCGAGGTGCTTCATCAACAAGGGCAGCTGCAACGCACTATTGAATTATTTGATCATTGCAACACCACCTATGAGAGGGCCCTGAATCGCATCACTGAGCTGGAGCAAGAGTTGGCGAGGGCGCACAAACGCATATTTAAGCAGGATGAACAAACGCAATATAATCAAGCGGAAGTCACCCTGAACCTTTTTGACGAACTGATGGCATTACCTGACGGTTTTTCGGCTGTTTCTGCAGAGCATCAACAGTTCCCAAACACCGGTTTATCATATGTTTCACCAAAGCAAGAAGTAGTACTTACCAATGATAGTAAAATAAAATGTAATTACTTGGGTACTAACAAAATTAAGAAATATGTAAAAAATAATAGGTATATTAAGAAAACAGAAAAGGTTATTAAAAAGAATAATTGTTTTTATAAAAATATTGCGCTTAGGAAAGAACGCATGAGTTTGATGGACTCTCTAGACATTTACGATTCGAAACTAAAAGAAAGTAGACAGGTATATGATCGAGATACCAAACAACTACAATCTGACATACAGAGATTGCATGAGTCTCTTGATACTTTAAATAAAAAATACTTGTCCTCGCAAAAAGAAATTAAAGAACACATTAAGTCTGCCACAGAGTTAGTAAATCTGTGCAAGTACAATGCAGAACGATATGACTCTCTTTTGAACAATCAACTAGTTGGTCAAGTAGATTTGTTGCCATCCGTAACACCCATAAAGAGTGTCATAAGTGATATCCCAGTGGTACCCTGTGCTACATTTTCTAATAATAATATATCGACTGATACAAAGTTAGTAAAACGCAAGTTACCTTTAGACAAAGATTCTTCTGTTGGAAAAGGAATGTCTAGAAAAACTCTTATCTTTTCTGACAAGATAGGTCAGGGCCTGGGTCCGCAGCTTAAACCTAAACTCAGCCACGAGCTTATAAACTTTTGCAATCCAGGCCAAATATTCACTAATTTAGTAAGTACATTAAGCAAGCAAGAGTTGAATCATTCAACAAATGCTGTAATACTTTGTGGTGATAGTCTCACAATAAAAACGCGTGACCTTTTAAAAAGCATAGAGTGTAATTGATATACAATCTAAAACTCATTGTAAAATAATAGTTTGTGCCTTTCCCTATGCCTGTAACTTATCGTGGAAACAAAACAAACAGGTCTTTGATTTGAACTTACTTTTGTATAACTCCACCTATCGTCACAGTGACAGTATTGTATTTTTTGATACAAATAAATTTATATCTAGTTTCAAGTTGACTACTGATTCTATGTATTTAATATACAAAGACAGGTTACAGATAGCATCATTGCTTGCATATAATTTAAAAGACACAGTTATAAGTAGTATAACAATGTCGACACAAAATTATCGCACTGTTAGTATTTCTACTAATGTAAATTTAGTTGATAAGTCTTGCACAACCTCTAGTTTAAACTAAGAGGTAAGACAAAAGCCAGCCCTATCCAAATTAAAATAGTTCATCAAAACATGCAGGGCCTGGCCGACAAAGAGTTAGAAATTGAACTTTTCTTATTACATGAAGATATAAACATTTTATGTATAACTGAGCGCTGGCTTAAAGATTATCAGTTAATTTTTAATATTAAAAACTTTCAGCTTTCCAGTGCTTTTACTAGAACAAATGTAATTCGCGGCGGATCCTTAATATTTGTTAATTACTGTAAACATAAGATTATGGAACGAAAGGATGTAGTTTCCCTTTCTATTGAACGCGTTATTGAGCTGTCATGTGTCGAGTTAGAGAAATTTATAATTGTTTGTGTATATCGACCTCCTTCTGGTAACTTTAGTGTCTTTGAAGCCACTATGGAAGATGTAATTAAGAAGATTTGTAAATCTAAAAAGAAAATAGTAATTTGTGGGGATTTTAATGTAAATTTATTAGACAGTCATACAACTAGTGTAAGATTAATCTCGTTATTTAAATCATTTGATTTGGATTACCAATTTAGAGAACCGACTAGAATTACAGCAACCACTGCAACCTGCTTAGACAATTTTTTTTGTAACTTTGCACCTGAGTCTAAGTCCATACTAACTAATTTATCTTCAGATCACTGTGGGCAAAAAATAGCTTTTACTGAATATGGACACCCTAACTCAGCAGAAATATCTTGTAGGCCAGTGACAGAGAAACGGGTTAAAATTTTCAAACATAAAGTAACTGCAAAACTTGCATGTTTACCATTTATACAGGAAAATCCAGATGCTCTTTACAAGCATTTTTTTGATTTTATAAACGGTGAATTTAATAAAACTTTCTCTATTAAAAAGTTTAAAACTAATATTTCAATGAAATTTGGGGATTGGGCTACAGCTGGTTTGCATAAAAGTAGTGCTAAGTTGTATGACTTATATGAGCAGAAAAAATATAATAGTCCAAGCTTTCTAGAGTATATCAAAAAGTATTCGAAAACTTTTAGGAAGGCTTGTGCATGTGCTAAGTCATTATTTATTAATGAAAAAATTAAAAAGTCTGATAATAAAATAAAGGCAACATGGAACTGTATTAACCGTGAAACTGGTAAAATAAAGCCACGTGATACTAAGTTTTCTTTAAGAATAGGCAATAGCATTTTAAGTGAAGACAATAAAGTTGCTGATGCTTTTGAACAGTTTTTTACAAATATACCAATTGCCACAACTATGTTACTCAACTCTTCACCGAGCAATGCAGAAATTCTGTTAAAAAAGTATGTACCCATGTGTAATGAAGTGTTCAAAATTTAAACACGTAAACTGTAAAGACGTACTTAAATCCTTTAAATCTTTAAAAATAAAAAAACACTTGTGATTTGTGGTATATTTCAACAAAAATTATTAATAATATTATTTAACAGTGAGAACCTGTAATTGGCTTTCTGACTTTACCTATAAGTTTCTACATTGTAACATAGCTGTTGGTTTTCCTATCAATAAATAAATAAATAAATAAATAAATAAATTATCGAGTCCATTGCGCCTTTTCTTGTAGTCATATTCAATAGCTGTGTTGACGAAGGAGTTTTCCCAGATCTTATGAAGCATAGCAAAGTTCTGCCACTTTTCAAATCAGGTTGTAAAGATGACCCGAGCAATTTCAGACCTATTTCGATTTTACCTACTCTTAGTAAAGTTTTTGAAAAACTTATTTTAGATCAACTTGGCTCCCACTTCGCTATTAACCACCTTTTTCACAGTGAACAGTATGGTTTTACCAAGGGTAGGTCTACTACTGATGCAGGTGTAGCTCTGCTAAAACACATATTTGAGGCTTGGGAGGGATCGCAGAATGCTATTGGGGTGTTTTGTGATCTCTCCAAGGCTTTTGATTGCATTGAATACAATACCCTTTTAATAAAGCTAAAACACTATGGAGTGAACTCGGATGCCTTGAAATTGATTCAATCATATCTCAGCTGTAGAATCCAAAAAGTTAGCGTGAATGGATTCATATCATCCGGATCTTCTGTGCTAATGAGGGTTCCACAAGGGTCAATACTAGGTCCATTTTTATTCTTAATTTATATTAATGATTTACCATTTTATACGGAAAACTTTTGCAATATTGTTTTGTTTGCTGACGATACATCTTTGATATTTAAAACTGATCGAAATAAAAATAGTTTTGATGACATCAACAGTGTCTTAACAGATGTGTTGAATTGGTTTACTACAAATAATCTTCAATTAAACGCGAAGAAAACCAAATGTATAAATTTTACTCTACCTAACGTAAAGAATATTATAGTAAATAAAATTAAACTGAATGGTGAACTGTTGGACCTTGTTGATTCAACAGTTTTCTTAGGTATTCCCTTATATTCAAAAATACAGCGGTACCCTCACATTAGCACCCTTGCGGGGAGACTTAGTTCAGCTGCTTACGCTGTAAGAAAAATTAGGCATTTTACAGACGTGGAAACTGCTCGATTAGTCTATTTTAGTTACTTTCACAATGTTATGTCCTATGGTATTCTACTTTGGGGTAAAGCAGCAGATATAGAAACCATTTTCATTTTACAGAAAAGAGCAATAAGGTCCATATATAACCTAGGATCACGTGACTCCCTTATGGAGCTGTTTAAAGAAATAAATATTCTTACTGTTGCATCACAATTTATTTATAACTGTATTGTTTACGTGCGTCAAAACATATCTCATTTCAAAAAAAATTGCGATATACACAAACTAAATACTAGAAATAAGTAAAAACTTCTAATTCCTAAATTTCGACTTCAGAAAGTTTATGGATCATTTATGGGACAAAGTGTCGTATTTTACAATAAAATCCCGAACGATGTTATAATTTTGCCCTTTGACAAATTTAAGACACATGTTAAGGACAGACTTTTAGAAAAGGGCTATTACACTGTAAGCAATTACATCAATGACAAAAATGCATGGAATTAACATTCCTCTAGTTTCGCACACATTGTTCTAATGCGTTCATAGTGCCCGAGTAAAACTTTTAGATTCACTTTTGTTTTTATCTTTTATTTTATTATATAATTGTTTTATATAACTGCTTTATTTTATGATTATTGATTGTATAATTTGGTAACGACATATATTTTTGTAAATGTCGTTACTTCTATATTATTATAAAGCTGTGGAGTTTCTCGTGCCCGTTCTTCTCCACAGCTAAAAGACTTCCTGAATGGGGGGGTGGGTGGGTGGCTATCCATCCATCCATAAAAAAAACAAGTTTAGACGATTCAAAATGCTTATTTTAAGCTTACTGAATAAAGATATTTTGATTTTGATTTTTGATTTTGAATTTGCTCAAAATGAGACCCATTTACGCGTAGGTATTCTTCGACTGAATTCGTTTCGTTCGTTCGTTATTTGTTTAAACAACTATGTTTTTTAAAGAAATTGATCCTTATGATTGACTCTTTCGGTTGGTATAATAAAATACAAGATGTTTTTTTCACATTTCAAGCAGGTAATTTTTTAAAATCTTTATAAGCAGTTTTAATTATTTTTGAAAATATAGGAATGTTTCCTCTCAGTAATATTTGGCATCATTAATATTAGGGGTACTTATCCTCCAACCACGGTCTTTTTTTTCACCCTGTATATTATCTTGAAGCAGTGCGACGTTTTGCAACCGCAATTTACTAAGAACGTAACATATTATCTACACTATGAAATATAATTGGCACAAAAACAAACAATAATCCGAACTAGTACGTAAGTACATAGGATTCTTTTCATCCGCTAACAGGTTCCTCTGGAATTGCGTAGTGCTCACGAATAAAGTCTCGACCAACAGATAGTTAATAACAAACAGAAAACAAAATTAGGTATTTAAAACTGCTGAAGAACGACCGACGACATAAACAAGGAAACAAACAAAGGAAGAAGAGCATTGACGGTTGATAGAAAAATATAAAAAAGTTTGAACTAACAAAATAGCCTTTCGGGGTGTACTGTCCACAGTGCTAAAATGTCATTAGTGCTAAAATGTCCATAGTGCTATTATGATGAATATCATAATGACTAACTATACATATTGTCCTAGATTACCAGCACTAAAATGTCCAAAGTTACTAATAGTCCAAAGTATTAAAATTAGCCTTTTGGACTACTACTCAAATAATAAAAGTCATAATATGTACTCCGTAACCACAGGTGCCTCACTTTCTATGCGCATCCAAAACTCTATTGGCCCGTAATTCGTCTGTCTGTTTTTTTTACGTGCAATTATCATAGTACATCAATGACATTATGTTCTTGTAGTACATACACACACAGCAGTGTACGACAAATTACGGGTCAATAAGTTTCGGATGTGTTTAAATAGTGAGGCTGATATAGTGAGATGTGGCTACGATTTTGACGATACAGTTTTGTTTTCGTATTTTTCTCACTTAACTATGATTTTGAGATTTGGGCATCAACTCGTCACACCAAAATTTTGTTGGTCACACCACCAAAAGCAGTTTGTTTCAACCCTTCACAAGTTGATTTATTTCTATTATGGACACAAGTAATTTTATAGCTACTGGTCACACTGAAATCTGTCCCTATTCGTCATCTCGTCAAACAGTTCTAACTGGTCACAAGGAGGATATTTATGGTTTGTTAAGATTAAAATAAATACATTATTAATTAATTATTAGTATTTGACATTTTTAAATTATTATGTTGTGTTTGTACTAAAATTTTGTTGTACCACACGTTTGCGACCAGTTAGAACTATTTGACGGGATGACGAATAGGAACAGATTTGAGGTGTGACCAATAGCTACAAAATTACTATGTGTCCAATTAGAAATAAATCAACTTGATGCCCCTGGAAAGACAAGACTTTGGTAGTTGAATAATTAATAAAAATAATTTTGTGCATAGATACTTAAAACTCCCAGTTGTGCATACCATACTCCACAGGGAATTTAATTGTCTTGATTCATCTCGGTGTTATAATCGGTATGATTTCACAGAACATCAGAACACATCTAATTGTAATCAAAATTGAAGGTTTACCTCAAATGCGTCATGCCAAATTGCCTCAATAAATGTTTATTAGAGTTGGATGTTAACTTAAGAGTAACTTTTATTTTAGGCACTCCGTTTTATACAAGTCGTAGTCATTGAGTGTTAAAATTATTACTAGGTATTGTATTAGAAAAATGTTAAGGACGCCATACAAGCCAATACTGAACAGGTATAAGCCGTGACAAGTATTACCAGGATACTTATTCCCTTTTTATAATAAGAACAATAAGCCTTTTATCTTCAGTAAAGTGAAAATGGAGTCCAGGCGCGAAGACGACTGGTACAGCGTCAAAAAAGCGTAGCATCAGTTACCATCACCCTACCAGCCTAAAAAAGGATGCGTAAACGGTGACAATTTTTTTTTTCCCCTACATCCAGGTTGGTCCGGAAATACATCATGTATCTTTTTTTTTTGAAAATAATATGCATAATTTCCGAAAAAAAATTGGAATGTAAGTCGGTAAGGTCGAAAATTCCTAAAAAAAAAAAATTATAGCTCGAAAACTACACAAAACCACGGAACATACTAGCGTATTTCCGGGTACACTTGGATGTCTGTAAATAAGATTTTTTTTTAGTGTCACCGTTTGGGCCACCTTGTAAGTATAATTAAACAAATTTTTCAGAATTGTTTGTGCAGACATTTTTCTTTATTCTTCCACGAGTAAGCGGTTGGCCTTCATCTCAAAGTGACGATAAGGCCAAAGGTGGGAGCGCGCTTCACCCGAAATTCTCAACCACTCTACTCTCTACCTACTCTTATCTCTACACCGTCGGAACACAACAATCTAAAACATCGTTGTTTTGGCAGACTTAGATAAGATGGCTGGCCTGGCGGACTTAACAGCCGTACCACCAATCAAACAAAGTTCACAAAGATAACCCCCCCGCTGGTAATCGAACCCGGGACCGATGCCTTAGCCACTAGACCACAGAGGCAATCACATCTAGGCAATTACAGATTCTTCATCCAGTTTGGCCCATGTAGACAAGTTGCCTCTTCACGCTTCTCATACACCTCTGGGTTTGTGACCGATGCCTTAGCCACTAGACCACAGAGGCAATCACATCTAGGCAATTACGGATTAATCATCCAGTTTGTCCCAAGTAGACAAGTTGCCTCTTCACACTTTTCATACACCTCTGGGTTTGTGATCGATGCCTTAGCCACTAGGCCACAGAGGCAATCACATCAAGGCAATTACGGATTCTTCATCCAGTTTGGCCCAAGTAGACAAGTTGCCGCTTCAAGCTTCTCATACACTGGTAAAACATAATTACATATAATAATACATACATACATATACAGTCGTGGTCAACTAATTAGGGACATTCAAGATAGTGAAGAGCAATAACCGGTTATGTACATATAAATATAAAACCCTATTGATTTTTCAGCACCTATAATTTGCATAATTTGGTCCGATTACTATACTATAAATGGCTGTAAATAAGAGAATAATTAAATAGAAAAAAGTATTTAATATCAAAGGTTGAACATGTATTAAATTTTAAGGTATAATTATGTAGCTGGACATTTAATTAAGGACAGTAAAGTATAATGATGAATAGAGTTAAACAAAACGAATAATCTCCAGTATTATAATATTTTTAAAAGCTCCATTTTATTACGTGTAAAATCAGTACCCAGTAGCAAAACCTTTGTTAGTAATTACCGCTTGACACCGATGTGGCATAGACATTATCAGTTTCTGACATGTTTCGATAGGAATGTTTGCCCATGCCTCACAAAAAGCTTGATTAAGTTGATCTAAAGTTGTGGTACGATAAGTTGAAACTTTTTTCTTGATTTCGTGCCAAAGGTGCTCAATTGGGTTGAGGTCCGGGCTATTTGCTGGCCAATCTAGCACCGATACTGACTGACTGGTAAGAAACGACTTGACTGAACGGGCGGTATGTTTCGGGTCGTTATCATGCTGAAACGTCCATATAATAGGGAGATGCTCCTCAGCATAGGGAAGCATAGTTTCCTCCAATATTGTTTTGTATTGATGTTGGTCTAAGTTACCCTGAACTTTTCTCACAGGTCCCACTCCACGTCCAGAAAATGAACCCCAAATTTTAATGTTTCCACCGCCATGTTTCACCTGCTTTTTTGTGAATCTTGGATTCATTTCCGCTTTTACAGGACGCCGTACGTATTGCCTTCCATCTGAAGAAATTAAATTAATCTTGGTCTCGTCAGAGAATAATACATGTTGCCATTGGGCGTAGGTCCAATGTCCATATTTACGTGCAAACGCCAAACGAGCATTTCTATGTTCTTTCTTCAACAACGGTACTTTGCGAGCCACTCTTCCGAACAACCCTGCTTCTACCAGACGTCGTCGAACGGTCCTCGCTGATACACCGGCTCTTTCGTCTGCCCCAAACACTTCGTGTTTAATTAAAATAGAGCCTAGAAACGGATCTTTCTTAGCTAACCTGGTTATCATTCTATCTTCTTGCGGAGTTGTTTTTCTCGATCTTTTTGTCCTGGGCACATTTAAAGCTGTGTTATTGCGCCTGAAATGTTGCACTGCATTGCATACCATAGTTTTTGAACAATTTAAATGTTCTGCTATCCCTCGGTATGACCAACCACGCTCGACAAACTTCATGATAATTGTTCGTAGTGTTGGATCGCAACTTTTATTTTTGCCCATATTTCTTCAAAATAATTCTCAAAACTTAAAATTAAAAATCTGGATTGCCGCCAAAACTACCACAAAACAATAAAAGAAGAAATAAAAAAGTATTGAGATTCAAATTTTGAAAATAGAACGCAATATCTCAGTGTCCCTAATTAAATGGCCAGCCAGCATTCTTTGAACAAATAGCACACTGATAATCTATCAGCTATACTGTAAAGAGGTTTAATGTTTAAGAAGTTGTTATTGTTTGTATAATCGGGCACATCAATGACTAATTATACTTACGTGTAAAATATATGGAATATTGTTAAGACTTGTTGGAAAATAAAAAATAAATTCACAATTTGGCTTAACTAGAGATTGTCCCTAATTAGTTGACCACGACTGTATATAATCACGACTATTATCCCTGAAGGGTTAGTCAGAGACTAGGCAATTGAACAACAAAGGCAGTCCTCTGCCATTGTTCACTTTTCACCAAATAACGACTGCACATGTGTTTAGCGTGACAGGTGGTGAGCCCATCGCCACTATATGCTGTTGGGTTTATGTGCAGTCTTTAGTCCGTTAGTCGCTTTTTACGAAACCTGATCTGTTACGTACGTGAGACGGTTAACACATATTTTTTTGTTATTTCACACATTATTCTGATAGGTACTCGTATTTCGCTTCCTATTAATATGACGTACAGAAGTAAAGTAAAAGTGTACAATTATTGGTATTCAAGGTTTTGCAATTAAGCTTTTTATAGTTGGGTGGGTTGTTTAAAACAAAAGCAAAAAAAAACAAAATCGAATTGTTGTGATTACGTCAACTGCTTCAAAGTACCGATTCAACTTTCAAATTGCAATCAACAGGAATAAAACAGTTTGTCATAATACGATATTGTATACAATTTCTATGTTCTGTTCTATGTACTGTTCCACTGCTAAGCAAAGCGCCATCGAGATCCTCAAAATGAGTTCATCGCTTCTCACTTAAAACTTGGAAGTTTGTATGGGAAACGAAAACGTATAGAACATCTATTCTCCTTCTGTTACTGAAACTTAGAGTATTTGTTTGTTATTTCTTTTTCAAAACTTTTTTCGGTCTGGACATAAAAATATTGGGCCATAACCCACCACGCTGGCCCAATGCTTATTCGTGGGGTTTCCTCTACAATCAAATCCAATTATATCTGTGAGAGTGTACCATTTGATGCCAATCAAAACACTCGCCATCCAAATTTACCAAAAGTGCCCGGTAGGTAATACCCTTCTATGCTTAACCGGTTACATTCGCGATGCATGATTTGATTTCGTTGTCTGCAAAAAATCAACACAGGGGCTTACCCATGAATTTATGTATGTTATATAGGTACCTATAACTTAACTAACTGTGAAGTGTAAGTTTATAACACGCAAACTGCTTTAACTTTGGTGATATCTTTACCTGCGTGCTGAAATTACATCTAACATAATTTTATGGTGTACGTAGTCATACTGGCTAGTACACACGGCGTCAGATCAACCTACCCAAAACTGTCAAATTTCTACAATCAATTTTGAACTTTACTGTTTGGTACTAAGGATCAATATTCATTGGAGAAATTTGACAGTTTATGGTAGGTTGATCTGACGCCGTGTGTACATAGACAGGGAGCAAGTTTTTTTTGTTTTTATATTTTTTTGTACGATTAGATTCAAATCTTTCTGTAGGATACATATAAACCTAGTAACCTTTAACTACAGTTACTGGAATAGGTGAATAATATTTGATATGTTTATGTTAAACCATAACGGTAAATAATTTAACAATATACTTATCACTATAATTAGATTTATCTTTTATTTAAATCATTTAACAATCGTTATTAACTAGATTACTCTCCGTTTTTGTTGTATAAAATGAAAGGTGAGAAAATCAATGTTTGCGGTAAACGTTGAACACTAAAATCAAAAAATCGAAATAGCTGATTTGTAAAAAAAATATTATTTGTATCTTTCAAAATGTCTGTTAGCAAATACTGTTACGTGAAATAATATAAGTAGCTCATTTTTTGTTTTAATCATCGGAACAAGATAACATTTTGTTAGTCTCGATCGCGAATGCTTTGAAACGATAATGACAGTTTTAAACAAAACTGCATACAGAACAGATAAAGAATCAAAAGAAAGGTTGTTACTGTTGAAATCGAAAAAAGACCTATCCTGTTAGTTGTACTGTACAATAAATTCTCAATCTTAATTGCGTGCAATTACAAAGTTATATTGTTCATCAAGTTACCGTATAACAGATCTTTGACAGGAATGGTGCTTCGGTCCAGGACCCTTTTCAATAATTCCTGTTTGAACACTAAAAACTTTTTTCGGTCAGTCTGGGGTTAGTGACCGAATCTCGTTCGAGCACGCAAAAAGATTGGATAACTCCACTGATTGCATGTTGTAACAGTTTATTTCAAATCACGAACGGCTCGTTCGCGACTTCGTCTGCGTGAACACCCGTGACGAATTTCTGCCAATTTTCTTTCATTCAAACCCTGGCCTAACAATTACTTTTTTTTGCTAGCCTTTACTGTCCCACTGCTGGGCAAAGGTCTCCCCCAAGTCCCTCCATCCATTTCTATCCCGAGCCACCTCATGCCAGTCAGTCTAAGTAAGTAATTAAATTATTATTTCATTATTTTCTAGTAATTACATACTTAACAAAAAAAAAATATTAGCCAAGTAGGTGCAGCAGTTCCGAAGTGATTCCCAAACAAACATTTCTATTTTGATTGATTATTAATTATATAGATAAGCTCTCTTTGACAAGGTTGTAGTGGATTGTAAAATTTAAAGCTCAAATAGAAAATAGACGTTACTGGAATTTGTGGACGAGTTAAGAAGTAGACAGCATAGTAAAGTGGACGAATTGTCCTAAACGAAGTTATATAATATACATAGTACAGCGGCGGCGGTGGTTAAAATAATTAAACGTTGAATATACAAAGCGGCACGAAGCCGAAATGGATTTCAGCATGCCACACCTACCTGCAATTTAAATGTGAATAAATTAAGAGGCGCCCAATGCGGTCCGGCTGCCATAATGTGCTCAGGATCAATCGAGCCATTATCTGGAAAAGCTTCGCGGTGACTATTATCCCCAAACGGTTACTCAGAGACTAAGCAATGAGGACCGCAGAAGCAGTCTACTACCATAGTCTACGTTTCACCAAATTACAAATGCACAGCTCAGCGTGATAGCTGGTGATAGGTAGCGAGCGCATTGCTGCTCTATGCATGTATGTGCAGTCACATTTTACGACGCCCAAGGGAAGAAAGGGGTTAGACGTTCTTTTAGTAAGCCGCTGCACCACACGGCTCCTTGAAATAATATTTTTGTTTAAGGGGGTGCCGCGCGATCCCAAAAACTGACATAAGTCTCTTAATGAACTTCAAAGCAAAATCAATCATAATTACATTTAAAATTAAAACAATTCTGCTTTGAAGTTTCAGACCTAGTAATTTGATTAGAGCAATGTTTTTATTCTGCGAAATGTAGGTGTAGGACAAAACCATCACGCAGTTGTGTTAAAAATTAAAATTTACTTTTTTAAGATGGAGTTGACCTGCGGAATATCAATACGAATATTTTCATGTAATAATTATTGTTTCATGAGTAAAATTAAGAAAGTTGTCGAAAAAAAATGTTTTTAGGAGTCTTTAGATTTATGCATTGTTTGTTATTGTATAAAGAATTTGTTTTAAATTTCAACAAGGCCACGACCTTGTGCAATGATCAGGCTAACTTACGTAAGTTCTTTTAATGTATTTAACTAATTCAGCGCATAGTACAAGTAACTTGAAAATACGTAAAATTTCGTGCAGGATCCCCTTAATGCGCGCAAACGTGAGTGAATAATTTGTGGGCCAAACCTGTGAATTTTGATATCATCTCACCAGATGTTAGGTGATGATAAAACCGATAGTGGAAGAGCACTTCTTCCGGATACCTCACCTACTTAGGAACGGGCTATCTTATCTCTAATTGCCGGAACACAAGAATGCTAGTAACATTTATGTTATGGCGACATTATAAGATAAGAGAGGCTATCAGTGCAAAAGTGGTGTATCCTCAGACTACTTCATTAGGAAGATAATAAGGAATTAAAATTTGGTTACACCACTCTTGCCCCGTGCAGAAATAGATGTTTTGAACGCCATCTATTGATGGATTCTAAAAGGTGGCTCACGCCACTTTGTATTGAAAAGTCGTAATGTAGCGAATGTATTTTACATCAAAACCAACAAAAATTGTAGGTTACACCACTTTTGCGCTAATAGCCTCTGATGGTAGTAATTAACCAAGCGGACTTAAATCAAGCCGTACGGCCAACCAAACCAATTACTAAACCCCTGGGCCCTGGGAAACGAACCTGGTATCTTTAGTTCTGAGACTACGGTTTTGACCATGACAAAGGAAGTGTCCCCGCCGGTCTTAATAGACCGTGACGAGTACTCGACGTTAGGAGAGGATGATTCTAGGTTGAAGCCTACTTACGTGGAACTCAGGACTCAGGCGGAAGAAGGCGGGCAGAAGGCGTAGGCAGGCACGGGCAGGGCTATGTCACAGTATATTTATACTGTGGCTATGTTGCAAGGCGTTTCTACTGTGTTGCACTTCACTTGAATGTTGTACACAGACACGACTGTTCTCTAGTTTTTATAAGTCCAAAAAATGGCGGGCGTTACGCAAGCGGAATGCGTGTCACACACGGCGGGCGCTGGATGCAGTGTCACTTCCCATAATGGCGCGGGCGCTGGGGGTTGCGGTTGGCCGTACCGCAAGTGCAACTAAGCGATGAACGGCTAGATGGCGCTGGGAGTATTCTAATCGTCGGGAATTTGGTCCAGGGTGGGCTCATCCAGAAGGAGCCTGGCGATCTTGAACACAGGCCTCCAGAGGAGTCCATTGGCGATGTCCAGTTCCACCAACCGGACGACGCCATCCTTTCCCGGCAGTGTGCGGGTAATACGTACATTATAAAGCCTGCACAAAAACAAACTAAGAAGTTCACTGTCTCATTTGCTCTTATCACATTGTAGGCGTTGACATAAGACCCCTTTTCTGTTTTTATTATTTTTATTCATGTTTACCTTGTCCCGTAGCGCGTGAAAGAAAGAAACCCTCTCTTCCCTTGGGTGTCGTAAAAGGCGACTAACAGACTAAAGACTGCACATACATCGAACAGCATAGAGCGGCGATAGGTCACCTGTCAAGATAAGCACGCTATTTGGTGAGAAGTGGACTATAGCAGCCTAGAAGACTGCTTTTGCTTTCCTCATTGCCTAGTCTCTGACTAACTCTTCGGGGATGATAGTCGTTATTATTATGTATGCATGTATTTATGTTTCCGTGCTTCGAAAGGCACATTAAGCCGTTGGTCCCGGTTGTTGTCGTAAGATGACAGTCGTAAAAACCCAACAAACCGCATTGGGCCTGCGTGGTGGGTCATGTTATGGCCCAATATATCCACGTGCTATTGTCGACGTGGCCGTGGGTGGCCTGGGCTCAGCAGTGGGGCGTTTATAGGCTGATGATGATGATGGTTTTATGCTTTATTTCCACGCACTTTGTCTTAATTATTATATCGTGTATTTGTTTGTATGTTGTATATAAACCTCATTAGTAACCTCATTAGTGAATGTTACCAATATATATTATGTGTCATTCTGTTTTCAGACTAATTATTGTTGTGTCTTTCAGGCGTTCACCCCGGGAATCAAACCAGGGATCACAGGTACAGAGACCGGTGCATTTGCCACTAACCTACATAGGTGTTGAAATACATTATTGCATATTATGCATCTAATATATCTCATTCTAAAGCTATTAGCTAAAGGTTATTCTTTACTTTACAGATTATTTGTAAAATTAAGTACCTACGTACTTTGACTATATACTTACATGTCGTACGGCCGAAATTGATGATCGATATTTTCCGTTGTGTTGCAGGTTTAGAATGTTGACATAAACTTCATACAAAAATTATGTCAAATTCCTTACTCTAGTAGGCAAATAAAAAGGTAGATTTGTTTATAAAATTTCGACCGATAAGTTTAGAGACGCTTAGCGTTGGTGTGGCTTTGTATGAGTACCTATTCATGCAAGTCCATTCTTGTGCTTAGGAATGGCTGAGTTGAGGGACTTCCACTTGTTCCTATTTATACATACATATTTATAGGTTCTAAGCAATGACATATGCATTATTTCTAACATAACCAATAACACAAGGGTTCATGGGGCCATTGTTCAGCAACCGTAGCTAAAATAAGTAATCGTTACTTCTACTGCTGATCATCCATACGTCGTCCATACATCCATCCAACTGTGAGTCGGCAGACCAAAACTAGCTTAACTTGAAAAATCACAGCGCCAACCAGATCCTCAGTATAACTTTATTCACAATGGCACTATACATTATAAATACAATTTATTTATTTGTATGATTTTCAGCCGTGGTCGTCCCACTGCAGGATAAAGCTCTCATCCCCTTTTCCACTCTTCATCTTCGTCTAGTCATTGTAGTCTAATTCTTCCTGCCATATCCTTCTAGGCCTGCCGCGACGTATCCTGGCATTGCGTGGCATTCACATGGTCGTGGGTTTTTGGTGGGCGCCCCTAACTTGTCTGACATGCGAGAGTTTGTCCGGCACAGTTCCAGTTCAGACTGGCGGCTTTTTAACCAACATAAGCGATTTGTGTTTTGATCAGGTGATCAAAATACAAATAGCTTATGTTCCTCAAAAAGCCGCCAGCCGCAGTATTGTGTATCATTAACATTATCCTTTTCCCTTGGGTGTCGTAAAAAGCGACTAACAGACTAAAAACTGCACATACTTCAAACAGCATATAGCGGCGATGCGCTCACCACCTGTACACATGTGCAGTCGCTATTTCGTGAAAAAAGGACTATGGTAGAGGACTGCTTTTGCTGTCCTCGTTGCCTAGTCTCTGACTAACCATTCGGGGATAATAATTGTGATTATATGTATTGGTTTTGAAGCTTTCTGACAATCTGACTCCTAGAATACTGCGCTACATCGCTCGTTGGCATACCCCGAGTTTGGACTTTTGCTGAATATAACAGGTTACATAAAATAAAAAACAATTATTGCATTAAATATTTAAATTATGTCCTCTACCTTAGCACAACCAGCATATCCAAAAAAATAGTTTTGGCGAATGGCTTAATAATTTGGGAGTTTAATAGTTTTATTAAGCTTTATGTAAATATCTTTACCTCCGTATACTGTTTTATTAAAGTCAACATTGACCTTTATATTTTATACAGGCAAAATAATTAAGCATTCATTTAACTGAAATTAATAACAATAATCCTTCTTATAAAATAGAACATACAAATTACACTGTAAATTATTACGAGTATAAATCGAAAAAAGTATTTAGCTCTTTCTGACAAATCGGTCAAGATTGTCAAATAGTTGCAAGATCCAGTCGTTGAGAATTGTGTTCCTTCTTTTATTATACCCAAATTATACCTAATAATTTTAATCCACAGCCAGACTCCTGAATGTTCCCGGCATGCCCAAAATTTGTTCGCTGAGTTGGTCTTTGCGTCGGAGCGCTTCATTTGTTTTGAATTCGTTCATTTCCTTCATGTACTCTAAAAACTTCTCGGAATTAAGCGTTTCCACACAATTTTCTGTAAAATAAAAAGATTATAAGTATGATCTTTATAATTATATGTATAGATCATTTTAAATGAGTACACATCGCAAATAACTTAAAAGCCATCAATTTTCTAATTAAAATTATTATTGTGTTCGGCCTAGTTAGGCCTGTTATTTGGAGGTGCCGGTATTAATTTCCAGATCGGGCAAAATGTGTTTTGAATTTTTGGATGCGTATCCTGAATTTGTGTAGTAGGCTATAAATATTTTGGATTATCCAAAAGTGCTTATCAAAGTCTACCTAATTAAAAATATTTCAATTTTAATTTTTTGAATACCACATTCGGCAATCGTGGTCATTAAAACAAAGCCCACCTTTATCAATGATTTGATGTCAATGACGAAGGTCTTTCTCAGTATTAAAACAATACAGGGTTTAAAAAAGACCGAACGAAGCCAATATGTAATATAAATTAATACCATATATTTTTTACTTGTAAGTATCCCTTTTTTTTTTTATTATTACTTTTAGTAACTTTGTAGTTAATTAGTTTTTAGTTTTTTATATAATATTTAAGTTATTTATTACATAGAACTAAATTAAGTATATTATACTAAATAAAAGAGCTGCAAAAAATTAATACCACATACATTTAGCCGAATACATTTCTAGGAAACCATATATTATTTTTAAATATTGTAAAACAGTTGTTCCCTGCAGCATGCAATGCGAACACAGATTGTGAAACGGGAAAGAGAGAGTGAGAATTAGGTCTTTTGAATAAAGTTTAGTGATCAAATTTCGAAAGCAACAATATGCGTCAAAATGTCCGCGATATATATAAGCACAATCTAAGTATTCCTAGGATAAATAATCACATGTTTTATAAGAGTGCTTTCAGTACCAGCATAAGAGTTTTTAACCATTTGCCATCTAATATCAAAGCCCTTGATCTACTTAAGTTTAAGTCATCTTTAAAAACCTGGCTTGTAAAGAATGTTTTTTACACTTTAGATGAATACTTTCATACTAAAAATAATTAAGTTAAGTTGCTATTTAGCGTAATAATGTTGCATGCCCGTAATGGGCATTACTGTTGATTCCCATGTATTGTATTATCACCAGCAAAATGTACACAGTATCAGCAATAAATATATTTCTATTTCTATTTCTATTTCTAAGCTTTAGGGAAAAATTTAAGTATATTTTCAAAACCTGCTAAAGGCACTTATTCACAAACAAAGATAATTTATGTGTACATTTTTATAAAAAACATTTTTTTTGCGACGACAACTATAACGCCCAATAGCAACATACTGTTCTAAAGTCACGTGTCGTAAATAAAGCTCTGCTATTGGCCAATTCTGTTTTAGAGAAGTTTAATAGTGACATACTGGTGTTTTGGCGGGTTTCGATACTAATTTTTCTTTTCCTAATGGCTTTTAAACGTCTAATTGAAGCATTTCTTATGGAATCTTGGAAGGAGTTCATAGTATTTTGTTTAACTAATAGTAACATTTTTATCAATATTCGTTTTAGCGGGTTTTAAAACTAAACCCCTCTATTATGGGATTTATTTTACTTACTGTAAAGTTCCGTTCTCGATACTTCTGCGCCTCCAAATTCTACGGGCAGCAAGTCTTTATCAACGTATTTATAGACTGCCTCGAATTCATTGTGTACATGTATACGTTGGCCTAGTTTCTCGGAGAGTACTTGTTTCAAGATGGCTACTAGTGTTCCTACTAGTTTCGACGTCGATATTATGTGTATGCCCTTAATTCTAAGGCCAAAACTATTCTGAAAAAAAAAACAGTTTCTTTGTTGTTAGTATTCCAACTTTAATAGTAGTTATTTCCAAATTCATAATTTTGCGAACCAACAAGCCGGTTTTAATAAAACTTTCCATGACTAAGGATATTAAAGAGATGAGAGAGAACCTAAATAGCTAAGCTATTTCAAATTTCCTATAGCTGTGCTGTATCGAGTGCTCACATAATGTGAACGCATCCGATTATGCCTACGCAGAGAATCACTACGAGGGAACGCTTCGGAAGCCAGCTCGCACTCGCCCGCACCCCCGCGTCTCGCATTAAAATGTCGCGTCCTATGCCCAGTGGACCTCTTTTCCCACTTTCTATTGGTTGTAATGTAACTCATCAAAATTCACCATTTTGGAATGAAAAGTAAACGCATTGTATTAAAAAGAGCATTTTATTTAAATCACTTGTATCAGTAACTTTAATCCAAATTTATTTGTTCCATCATGAACACCTTGGGTTTTGTCGTCTAACGGACTCATACACACGATAGCATAAAGCCGCGATGGGCTAACCATCTAACGCATCTTGTGTAGTTGTATTTTTTGAAACGTGGACTTCGGCTGTTTTCGGCTTTTGCGGTCCCCATTGCCTAGACTCTGTCTAATTTTTTGAAGATAAAAGTTGTGAGTGACATATTATGTCTTCCACCTTACCAGCATAAGACTCGTCGCATTCGCCAGTTGCGTGATATCCATTTTTTTTATCAACTCCATCAAGTTAACATATCTGAAGTCGAAAATTGAATAGATTCCGAGGTTATAATCATACGCCAATACGTACTCCAGAAACTAAAATATTAATGGCAATAAGTTTGATATAATAAACAAGAAAAAAAAATATCATTATCAAAGTATGAAAACATTGAAGGGCTAAATATAAGTTTTAAATAAATCATGGGAATTATACATGGGATTTGAACCTTGGACTTTCGGATACCAGCCGAGCGCTTTGCTACCATAATAATATAAGGCATAATATAATTATAATATTTATGTTCATATGCGGTTCATGTTATTATTGAAAATTAATGAGTACATGTAACTAAACTCACGTATGTCAAGCGTAAATAATATTCCGCGTAAAATTGACTGCTGAATTCTTGACCAACATTCTGCATAAAGAATACTCTGCAATGATCTTTTGTTAGTTTCGGTAGTACGAATTCATCTCTGAAAAAAATAATAAATAATTTCACAAGTAAAATATATTTCGAAAATTGTTCCTGAAACTTATACTACATACTTATAAACAATACACACAGAAATGTTATCCCCAAAGGGTTAGCCAGAGACTAATAGTCCCCGTTTCACCAAATAACAACTGCACATGTGCTCAGCGTGATACGTGGTGAGCCTATCGATTCTTTATTACTGTGGGATGTATGTGCAGTTTTTAGTCCCTTAGTCGCCTTTTACGAAACCTAAGAAAGAAGGGCAGTGATGGGTTGGTAGTATTCTACATCTTTTACTAAACCTAAGCTCAACTTAACCTCAGTCTTTTACTAAACTTAAGGGCAGAGATGGGTTGGTAGTATTCTACATCAGACGACTAATTTGACGGTCCTTATTGCCTAGTCCCGAGTAATCCTTCGGAAATGAGTCGTGTTGTGATGTATTGATGTGAAAAACTGAACTTAGTATAGATTTTTGTTTTGTTACGGATACCGTTTCCGGTTTTTGCTAACTGCCCAATAAATAAATAAAAAAACTAAACTATCTTACACAATACTCAGTGTCTTTAAGTCCTTAATGCTGCATATTTGGAAGAATTCAGGCATTAAAGTTCTTGCCCGACACATTTTGTCTAAGCGCTCCTTACTTCGTTCCACGGAACCTTTAGCCTTTACTATTATCCTTTCCAAGTAAGATCGACCTGAAACATAAGGAAATTTAAGGAAATTAAGTAAAAGCAAATATATTTTTGGGCCAAGACCTCAATGGCGCAGCAGTTAAGGCGTTCATTTTGTAGTAATTTTGCAGTTGTATTTATATTTTTTATCGAAATAGAATAATAAATTAATGAAGTAACAAAATGTATTCTGGTGTAAATTTTTCTCAATAATATTATCGTACTAAATTCACAGTTAACTTATAGCGATTTTTGAAGTTTTTGGTTTAGAATAAGATTTTTTTTCTATATAGTAAAATCAATGATATCTAAAAATTCCGAGGCCGCTACGAACTAAACGACTCGAGATAACATTCTATTTATATTATTTAATTTGTTTAGAACAGTAGATCAATCTAGGAGCTCAAAAAAGTGTCTTTGCGCATTTTATGAAAATCTTTCTCTGCAATTTTGGGTTTTATTAAAAAGTTAAACAAAATTTGCAAAAAGCGAGGCCGCTACGAAATATACCAATAGCTATTCTACACTATTCAATAAGTTATAATTGTTAATGTATTTTTTCTGAGATCAGGAACGCCAAAATTGGCCATTTTACGCATAAATATACGCATAATTAAAAAAAAAAAACAGTCGGGATGTAATGGGCCCTGCGCCAAGCAACTGTCGCAATGTCGGGTTACTGATTGGGTGACCAAATTAAAAAAAAAGGATTAATCTCTTCCGTGCTTCGGAAGGTACTGAGCCGTCGCTTCCGGCTGTTGTCGTAGGAAGGCAGGTTTTATAACGCACCAACCCGCATTGGGCCAGCGCTTTGGATTATGGCTTCCTCACATTCTATGTGGTCCATTCCATGTGAGAGGCCTATGCCCATAGCTGTGAGACGTTTATAGGCTGATGATGATGATGAATATATTAATTACTACTACTATTTAAACTCTATCTAGATGTCACACTATCTGATGTATATGGATTTATATAAAGTACGTAAAATATTTATTTATTAATTATAAGTACAAGTATCAAAAAAAAAACAAAAACATTTATTTCGTTAACAATTTTTTATTTCGTTAACAAAAAAATTTTACATCTTATCTTAGATATAAGGTTGGAACTACCTAGTGAGCATCATAAGATAGCTATGCTTGGTACAAGTAGTCACACGGTAGTGTATATTTTCTTTGCTTTCACTGATAATGGTGACATTTTGTAACGAAATATTATTTGTACAATGTTGTGCATACACAGAACCAAACTCTTTCTTAAGTGATAAACTGTAATATAACATATATACACGCATGCTAAGGTTTATGAATTTTAACATGATGACAATTTAATAAATGATATTTTCAATTTCTTCATAATTTTTGATACAAGGCCCCAGCCTTTGACTATATCATGTCTAGACGGAGCATCGCGGTACAAACGCTTCTCAAAATCCGCCCGGTTTTTGTATTGAATTTGAAGTGTGCGTGACAGCCGCGTATCTGACACTAGCGCGAATGGTTGCCAGCAAATGCCTAATTTCAATATAATTTTAAAATGATTCATAACATAACATAACTTTTTAAATTAGGTATGTCTATCGTATAAGTAGGTATAACGCATAAAAGAAGCTAGTGTGTTTAGAAAAAATGGATGATTGAAGGCGAGGGCGAGTACAATAAAATAATGCGCTAATGGAAGCCTGCGTGCGTGTTTTTAATAGGGACGAAATAGAAGCAACAGGCAGGATGATTTACATTTAATACTTAATCTAAATTGATTTTTAATTAGAAATTTAAATATATTAAATTAAAATCAAAACAATTAATGGCGTTCTCTTTGTATTTGTTTCTTAAATAACTTTCGTTTGGATGTTACATAATTTTTCATGTTCTCTAATTTCTTATTATGTTGAAACCTTATAGTTAAATATTTCGACAACGACTTCTTTCTGCCGGATCAGTTGGAAATCTGAAAATTAAAATGTTTGCTATGTGTTCGAACAGTTGTAAAGGTTACATAATGTGATGACTGCTCATCAATATCCGTGTCCAATAGTTTACCTACATGAGACGAGAAATATTGTTCTTTTAGGGGCACAAACATACACCCGCACTTTCTCAAACATCGTCATCATCATCATCAGCCTATAAACGTCCCACTGCTGGGCGCAGGCTTCCCACGTGGTAACTCCACGTGGGAAGCCTGCGCCGTGGACACGTGGGAATATTGGGCCATAACCCACCACTCTGGCCCAATGCGTGTTGGTGGGATTTAACAACTGTCATCTTACGACAGCAAACGGGACCAACGGTTTAACGTGCCTTTCGAAGCACGGAGGAGCTCGAGATTTTTTAAATTTGGTCACCCTTCTAGTGACCCGGCATTGCGAAAGTTGCTTAGCGGGCAAGATCGCAAGCCGAACGTGCTAGCCGATGCGCCATCGAGCTCTGAAGCATACATACTACTATCCCCTACATACATATACTTAAACACATACTTCTTACATAAATACTTACGTACATTCCATTTCAAACATAATAATTTTTTTACTCGTTTCGAATATCGATGCGACAATTTATAATAATAGTATTATAAAATATTACAGTAGGTATTATATTTTTTCTTGTTTTAGAACGGAACCTATAATCCAGCCAAATTCGATGACGAATGTTTGTAAACAGATTACTGTTATACCTAGTTGCAGTAGGATTTTACTATTTCTTGAGAGACATTCACAAGAAAACAGTTAACTATTGTGTCTTTCTTTCAAAAACCAGTAAAAATCCTAGTGAAACTACACATTTGCACAAATGACAGTAATATGTTTACAAACATTTGGCATCGAATAGGAACCGTGACATTTATTCACGCTCTTATAAATTAGACATCAGTTTAAAAAAAAGAAAAACTTTGAAAGCGTTCCAATAATAATTGTATTAAATGTATTTACTTTATTTACAACAAGACCATGTATAAATACTAAATTACAAGACTGAGTATTTTTATCATACTTATTATATTTAAACCTCCTTTTATATTCTGCCACCAATAATGGGAATTCTACATTTTGATACCAGCAACACTACGCATACATGGCCGTTATTATTGTTAAACTTTAAATTTTTATTTATATTTATCGATACTTACAGATGAAACGTGAGTTTCCTCTTCGAAAAAAATAATCTTTTGTAGTTTCGACAGAATTTCACTGAGCAAACGGTCATTTTGCGAACAATTTCACCGAAACGCGAGAGGTAAACACTGCTTGACGGCAATGACACTGACAGCCAGGAATGCGCGATAGTCCAATTTTGGCCTATAAATTTTTCTACGTTTTTTTACGGCCAGGCTCTATCTAGACATGTATATAATCAAAGCATGGGGCACACTAAAAAATTTGCACTTCTAGCTAATCAGAACTATTTGAATTTCGAATGTTATATTTTTTTAAACGTTGCAACCTTCTTAGTAATAAAAAAAAACAATTGGCGGGAAATCATTTGTCAATTGTTTTTTATCACACATCAAAGTTCTACACGCAACGACAATGGAATTAAGTCGAAAAGATTTTTTATGATTTTAAAAGTTCTCTTTCTCCGCAAGACTGTGCCGCTCGTCTTCAAAATGCTTTTGGGAGAGAAGCACCTTGTTTGAGCACCGTGAGCCGATGGTTTGCTGAATTTGAGAGAGGTCGAGTTTCTTTACATGACGAATTTCGTGAAGGGCGGCCTTCAACTGCCGTCAACGAAAATAATGTGGCTACTGTTAAGCGGCTAATTGAAGAAAACCCGCGGATCACCTATGACACAATTTGAGGACTATTGGGGATTGGCATGAGCCAAATTCAGAAAATTTTACACGAAGAATTGAAAGTCCGGAAACTTTGTTGTCGTTGGATCCCTCATGAACTGACAGCAGAGCAGAAGTGGGCTCGCGTGGAATGGTGCTCACAGATGCTACTGAAGTACGACCATGGACATTCTAATGCTGTTTATGACATTGTCACAGGAGACGAAACGTGGATTTATTGTTTTGACCCCGATAAAAAACAGCAATCTTGTGAATGGGTATTTGAAAATGAGAACAGGCCAACAAAAGTGAGGCAGGCGAGAAACGTTGGTAAAAATATGATTGCGTTTTTTTTCTCAGCTACGGGTCCCATCTGTACAATTCCACTTGAAGATCAAAAGAGTGTTAATGCCGAGTGGTATTCTACCATTTGTTTTTACTCGTTTTCGCAAAAGCCGCGTTCTCCTATATACATCATGACAAAGCTTCTTCACACACGGCCAACAAAACAAAGTAATTTTTGGCTTCCGAAAAAGTACAACTCGTCACCCATCCTGCGCATAGCCCCGACCTAGCACCCTGTGATTTCTGTATTTTCCCCAAAATCAAAGATTTGATGAGAGGTTTCACTTTTACCAACTCCGAAGAGGCAGTGATAGCGTTCAATCAGCACGTAAAAAACACGCCTTCAGATCTGTCCTCCTGTTTTAAAAAATGATTCGATCGCATGAAAAAATGTTTAAAATGTAAAGGAGAGTATTTAGAAAAGCAATAAACATAATATTTTGGTTTATAACATGTTGTTTTTTTAAGTTACGCAAAACTTATAGAGTGACCTACGTATTAACCAATTTAATACAGCTTTTTTTTGCAATCCTGAGTGAATATTTGTCAATGTTTTTATTGATGTGACTGTATAAATTTGCTAATTGAGATCTATAGCCTTTGTACATTGAATCTTTGTTATGTAAGTAATATAGTATTTTTGTAGATCTGTGTATTTTGTATATTTAAGTTGGTTGTACTTGTTAATAATCATTAATAATCATTAATGTAACTTTTTTGATTTATCGCCTTACCTAGGTCTTCTACATCCTTATCAGTTGACTGGTAGAGAATGCCTTAGTAGCGTTAAGTCCGCCTTTTTCAATTTTTATGTGCAATAAAGATTAAATAAATATACCTAAGACCTTTTATGTAACCCGGTGGTTGGATATTTCCTTTACGATCAGAAGGTCTAAGTAGCAAATCGTCCAACAGCGCGAAACGTCTCATGAGCTGTAAGCCTAATTAGGAAAAGGTCTATGTAGCAAAACGTCCAACTCTCAGATGGTTTCTGTATACCAGAACGTCTATTTCGAAAATCGACTATATACTATCGAACATCTGGTTCAGCAATGCTGTTTTTAGTGCCTCAAGGTTTGGTAATGGTAGTCGCTGATACGTCAGATTCTGGGTAAAATACTACCAGACAAGAAGAAGTAAATCAAACTTTTCGGTATTCTGTGGTCATTCGATTCTACTTCACATCACTTTTCTGTTATAACTAGGTACTCTACTTTGTCACGTAGAATGCCAAGAATACATTATTAATAGCATATAAAAAATTGATGACAGTATTTAATTTTGTATCCGTTAATTCAATGTAGTACTTAGTTTTATGATGACAAAGTTATTTAGTGCTAAGAGGTCAGATTGCAATGTTTGCAGTAGTACCTACTAAAAGATAAATAGATAGATAGATAGATAAACACTTTATTGAACATACACAACAAACAGTTACACATGACATAAACTTAAAATTAGTATGTACAAAGGCGGTCTTATCGCTGAAAGCGATCTCTTCCAGACAACCTTTGGTTAATAGAACTTAGGAAGGAGATAGAGGAAGTGCGCAAGTTTTGATAAATATATAATATGATGGACTAAAAATGAATATATATTAATTTATAAACATACATACATACAAGACATAATATAAAATATTCATACATACAGAAAAGGTTTTATACATACATACATATAATCAAGACTTTATCCCCGGAAGGGTTAGTCAGAGACTAGGCAATGAGGGCATCAAAAGCAGACCTCTACCATAGTCTACTTTTCACCAAATAGCGACTGCACATCTCAGCGTGACAGGTGGTGAGCCCATCGCCGCTCTAATCTGTTGTATGTATGTGCAGTCTTTAGTGCGTTAGTCGCCTTTTGCGACACCCAAAGGAAAAAGGTGGTGGTAGAATTCTTTCACCGCTACGCAATACAGTTGTTACGCTACTCGAGGTTTTATAAAGTCTTAAATAACCCCTATTACCACAATATTACTGTAATATAATTATATTTACGTATTTACAGCAGATTACTGTATTGACAACTTCATGTCTCAAAAGTTATTATCAAAAAATCTTTACCAATAAAATAACTTAAAATTTATCTACAAATACTTAAACAGGTATTTCTTTTTTGATTATGTAAATTTATATTAAATTTTATGCTACACAGCTCTTTATCTTTATATTTGATACGTCGTCGAGTCAGTTCACTATGAAATGTACGACACAAAGTAACCTTTGCATAGGGTTGCCAGTGTTGCCACCCGTTCTCTAAAATAGAGTATTGTCCTCTTTTTCATGTCGGCGTACTTTATAATCTACGACAACAATAAAGTACGCTAAAATACTTTATTTACGTAAAACTATTTACGTAAAAGACAAATATTTGTTAAATGTTGCAAAGAGCAGTTAACAAAAAACTATTTTTTCAGGACAAATAAATAAATACTCTTTTTTATGCCATGTTCTTTATTTTTGTTCCAATAAAATTAAAAAAATACTTTATTCGTCCTAACAAAAGGTGGCAACCCTTGGTAAGTACCTTGTAGGCCGGCAATGTGAAGGCGACTGTTGCTGCGTCTTTCTGACCCAGCACCAGCGTAGCTCTTATCTCTTCTAACGACTGCAGGGTGTTTGCGGGCGTCCGTCCGGTCGGCTACTTGGTCTTTTGGGGAAGTGGCCGAAGTGGGAATTTGCATAGTGGTCTTTCAGGGAATGGCCGAAGTGGGAATTTGCATAGTGGTCTTTCAGGGAAATGGCCGAAGTAGGAAAAGCTCTATCAAGAAAATGGCCGATGTATGAATTTACAAAGTGGTCGTTCAGGGAATTGGCCGTAAGTGACCGGATCCCTTGTAGCTTCATACTTAAAACGCGGAGTGCGCCAGGCCTGCCCATATGAACCGGCAAGAATCTCATCGAGAGCATTCCTATTCGCTCTTTTCGTCGTGTTTCGTCAAATAAAAATTGGAAAGATAACCCGGTGCACCCACATCCTTCTGCGAACTTCTACCGGCAGACTTAGAACTCTTCCTGGCGTACGCCCTCGGGTTAGCTGCGAAGGGCAATGAAGCTGGGTAGAACTATTTCGTATACTTTCCACTCATCTGCGACCCTGCCAGATCAGGTGTCACCCACAGGTGCATCCCCAGATATCCCAAGAAGGCAGAAGATACGGCCGGCTTGAATGAATGAATGTTGGTTGCCCCATGAACTTTTTTAATAAGTTTCCCTTCATACTACCTAGAGAGGTTGACGCCACGACCATAACCAAACCGTAAATGTTTTCAATTACTGACGTATTGTTTACTTGAACTACCGACACTAATCATAAACTAAGACTTAAAGTCCGGTTATTTTATGTTAATTACCGACAGTAATTTTACTTATTACAAAACAAAAGTATGCAAATAGCGGAGCGTAGGTAAGTTTAAGAGGTTATGACGTTATATAATTTCCGAATGCTGGTTAGTATAGGTCAATAGCTTAAGTATAATCAATGAAGTCAAAGCCATTTTACATATTTTTATATAACAGAGAATTCAAGGCGTGGTGGCTTAGTGACAACAATTCTGGTGGCTGAATTGTCCGATACAAAAACGACACACTGCTCCTGCAGGTCTATTCTCTAACTCGACTGACAGTTAAAATGATGAACACCAAAGGAAATTCGTTGTACATTGTGCGCGCGCTCTACATTTTGCACTGGCACAGTACACAGCAGTGTACGACGAATTTCCTCGGGTGTTCATCTTTTTAACTGTCAGTCGAGTTAGAGTATAAGCCTGCGAAGAGAGAGTGCGGTGATTGGTGCTGAGCCGCCTTGATGTCGTTTTGTCGTTCTACTTATTGGGATTGATGGAAAAGGAAGACCTCGGGAAAGGTACTCCGGCCAGCTATGCGATTCTCCAAGCGGCACATAGATGCGCAAGGTTGTGATCATGGATGTTACAGCCGTCACATCGTTTGCTTGAACGCTGCGCCACCCGTGCGGAGCTGGTCTCGAAAAGCGTTGAGAATTATTTAGAAGAATACCAATGGTAAGCTCACCGCTGTTGCAGTCGCTGCTTCCAAGGCTTTAACGATGTTTGCGCTTAGAGAATCGCACTACAGATCGGAGACGTTCTCGTGAACGTTCAAGTCAAGAGCACCCTAAATAATGTTATGGGAGTGAAATGATCTTAACAAATAAAAAACGGTAATCTCTGCCTTCTCCATGAAACGGGCGAGATTTATGTTAAAGATATAGGTAGTAACTGTTTACTTATGTCATAGTCACACTATTGTTTTGGGTTTACTAAGATGTTGATCACGACTATTATTCCCGAAAGGTTTGTAATAGACTAGGCAATGAGGACAGCAAAAGCAGTCCTCTACTCTAATCCACTTTTCACCAAATAGCGACTGCACATGTGCTCAGCGTTCCAGGTGGTGAGCCCATCGCCGCTTTAGTCTTTAGTCCGTTCGTCGCCCTTTATGACACCCAAGGGAAGAGAGGGGGAGGTATTCTTTCATCGCTTCGCAACAAGGTTTAAGATGTTGATATCCTGACTAATTTGAAAAAATCTGTAATTGATAAAAGGTAACGCTGGAAAATGAAGTTGGGATCTCTGGGCGCATTAACCTAGACCACTGAAGTAGTTAATTTCTACCTGATCCTGTAATAAATGTAAGTTAAGGTACTCGAATGAAGGATTTCTATGAAAAAAACAGATCAGACAAAGCCGGATCATCAGTCACAGTCACAGATCAGTCACAGACACGATAGCCTACTCTGCAGTGTACCTGACCAGATATATTTTTAGAAGGTGAGGGTTTGAATTACTGCCCTTGATTGTTTTTACATTTTTAACCAAACAGCATGATGGCGTAAAAATATTTTATATAACTATATTTATTTATTTCTTAAGGAAACATACAGCATCTTCAACATATTATGAAAAGGGAAGTAACAGTGTTTATGCTAATACAGTTTCCATAAACTAAAGTGTGACAAGATGCAATATAAAACAACTACACACATCAAAAGTGTCTAGGGATCAAGCATTTTTATGCGGATTTCTTGAGATTGAGATGTGGCTTTGTAATAAATTTATGATTTTATAAATTTATATGGATCCTTTTTGGTGCATTTCATAATTTGAAACAGGAACTTTCAATCAATTTCTAGTAAAAGATGAAAATCAGCTGTCAATATTTTCCCTATAAAACATACAACGCATTGAAGACATTATTAGTGCTACTGTTTCCCTACTACTGATTAAAACCAACGTTATTATGGAGCGGCGACGTCATTTAAGCAGGGAAGAAATGCTCAGAGCCGTGGGAATGATAGAAGCTGGTTCCCGGCAACGTACTGTGGCTTTAGCTCTGAATACAAGTCAGAGTGTTATCAGTCGACTTTGGACACGTTACCGAAGCACTGGTACCGTGGCTGAGCGCCATGGAGGACGGTATCGCTGCACCACACGAAGACAAGACCAATACATTCAAATCACAACTCGAAGAGCTCCAACAATAACCGCCATGATGTTAGCCGTGAGGCTTCATCACTCTTCAGGGAACTTAATTAGCGGCCAAACAGTCAGAAACCGCTTGCATGAAGTGAACCTTCATTCCCGAAGACCGCTAAGGGATTGTGCATTGCTACCACCTATAGCAATGCACAATCGTAGGATTTGATATCAATGGGCTCTTGAACACAGAAATTGGGCAGAAGAACAATGGCGTTTCGTGTGCTTTTCTGATGAGTCTCGTTTTGGTATGAGACCGGATACAAGACGTATACGACACTGGAGAACCCCTGGACGCCAACAGCGATTAAAATCCTGCCAGGAAGTCCATCCTTATAGTGGTGGAACCATCATGGTATGGGCGGGTATTTGGATCGGCGGAAGAACTGAGTTGATTTGGATCAGAGGCAACCTCAACGCTCAAATTTATGCTGAGACGATTGTATCAGACGTCATCGTTCCTCTACAAGTGCAAATCGGTCCCTTATTTCAGTTAATGCATGATAATGCACGACCGCACACCGCAAGAGTTGTAAGACAGACTCTCGCCGCAGCTAACATCAATGTCATGCCCTGGCCTGCTCAGTCGCCAGACTTGAACCCGATTGAGCATGCATGGGATATGCTACAGAGAAGAGCTCTGCCGAATATGGAGGGTATCCAGTCGGAAGAAGACCTTTTTTTGTTGTTGCAACGAACATGGGCGGCCATTCCACAGCGTGATTTGGATGAACTCATTTTGAGTATGCCAAACCGATGTTCTTGTGTTGTTAGTGTTCGCGGTAGAAACACGGATTATTAATTGTTTAAGTTACCCAATAAAATTTTAAAGAAAACTGTTATTTCAGTCTTTTTTTCGAACTTTAATGTTAGTGGTTCAAATGTCAAAAATCCCTTTATTAGGAAAATGGCAAATTTCTTTATTAATGCAAAGGTGACTTGGTTTATCGTTACTGTAGACAAACGAAAACACTTTATTTGATGAATCCTTAAAGAAAATTTTAATTAATATCAATCAGGAGAAAAGTTATTGCAAAAATATATGTTGATCCCTAGACACTTTTGATGTGTGTATATTAATAAAGGTTTAATTGTTGATGTAATAAAAATAATAATGGAGGTCATTTGGTCGTCTACTTTTAAAACCTGATACTGTCGCCTCCATAAATTAAATACTTGTTCTAAGCAACTCATGCGCAACGCACCAGCTACCATGTTTTTTTTTTATATTTCATCCACAACGGGTATAAGCGCTTGGCCTTCATCTCACCTGATGGTAAGTGACGATAAGGCCAAAGGTGGAAGCGCGCTCCCTCAACAATAAGGAACTGGTTATCTTATCTTTAAACTGTCGGAACACAACAATGCTTTTCAACATTGTTGTTATGGCATCAGACTTTTGACAAGATGGTGGTAAATACCCAGGCAGACTTAACAAGCCCTACCATCAACCAAACCAAGTACACAAAGACGTACCCCTCACTGGGAATGAGAATCGAATCCGGGACGTTTCTGTCTAAGGCTATTTATAAACCAAACTCATTCTAATCTCTGCTTGAGTATAGGTAGAAAGGGATAGTGCTATTCATCGCATATATCGCCATCCCTTTCTAACTGTATTCAAGCATGAGTTTGATTTTGAGTTTGGTTTTAAAATACGAGCTTAAGATTGGTGGCTTAGCCACTAGATTTGGCGGTTTGCGATGCGTCACGTAGTTTCTATGTTCCTTGCGTTCTTTCAATCACCGCTGGCTAAGACTGTCGTAGTACAAGTGTACAACGCGCAATAAACTAGAAACCGCTTGCTGCGTCGTAAGACGCTCGTGCTTGTGATTGAGGTAAAGATTAAGAGAGATTAAAAGTTTACGTTTTGATAACCTATTCACTTTATAAGCTTATTATAAAGTGTCAGATTACACAGAAGACAAAACGGCTTGGATCTGAAATGCTCCAAGCACTCCAACAGCTATTTCTAATTGTCTTTATTTAATTGATACTACATTGTATTGTAGTTTTGTATAGCATAATTTATTATTTTTTTATGAACTGGTAACGACATATTCTTTATTTTTTGTCGGTAAATGTCGTTGCTTTTGTGCGCTGTGGTTTCTTGCGCCCATCCTTTGCCACAGTTAAAAAATTATGTCCTGAATGGGTGGTAGGTTAAAAAAGATTTGGACGATTCAAAGTACTTATTAATTGAGTTTATTGAATAAATATATTTTGACTTTGACTTTGACTTCGACAATACACCCACCAACCGGCATTGGCTATAGCTCAACTTGTCCAAGGCCTGTGCCCAAGTGTAGGACGTGTATATAGGCTGATGATGATTGATGATTATGATACACACTTCGAAGGCCCTTACTTTCTAACTAATTATCCTTTTACAAAACTTTGGTTGATGCCAAGATACATTTTAGATTCTTGCGCCAATGGGATGTAATAAAACTTAAGCTTAAAGAACTTTTTACTTTGAGCGGAATATGCTTAGATCTAAGGAGTTAATAAAGAAGAATTAAAAAATATTAATTGCAACTAATTTTGTTGTATAAACGTTTTTATAAATAATGTTGCGTTTTTGTTTCTGTACGTAAGTATTTTCATGTTTTGTTAGAATTTACAAATGTTTTAGATAGGTTGGATGTTTTACATATTTTTGCTTCGTTTGTAATAAAATATTGGATTTAAAACTTTTAGTTGGTATATACCTAATATAGTTATTTATTTACACAAAACAGAAAAAATACTACATACATCAATAACACTAGAAAGGCGGAAGGAACCATTCATTTGAATTTATATTTTGAATAATTAATTTATATTTCAATAATTCAAAAACTTGTTATCCAAACTAGTTTTCAAACTTGTTATAATTGCAGAGACTGTCTGATTTTTTTAAATATTGGTAATTAAATTAAATACATATACTGTAGTGGTCATATAATTAAGAACGCAGTGTGATACAAGATTTTTTTCAAACACACTTGCATAATTCCTCCTTACACATGTTTTATTCATTTTTGTGCCATTGCAAAATGTGTTCATACTATCGTTAAATTCATTTACACACGTGACTGATTAAAAAACAAAACGGATAAATTTTGTACATCCAATAAACATTACACTGCATAAAACATGACTAATAACTGACTGGCCACATAAATAAGAATGCTAAAAACAGTTTCTTTTGTTATTGAAATTTCAATATCGAACACTGTGTCTATGTCACATCTAGTTATAATATCGGCGCCATTTAATTAATTAATATTATAGAAACGATATTTTTTTCGTAAAATAACAATGGGAAAAAATAAAAATTGCGACTAATCTACTAAGGAAGTCATAATAAAACTTTGTGAAAAGAATTTGGTCGTACAAAAAGGGTAGCTGATCATCTGCTCTGTTCGAAAACGATGGTTTACTATGCTGTGAAGCATTTTAATATGAATCAAACGACTTCAAATATTCCGCGCGCGTCTAAACAAATAAAGACATCGCGACGACATGATAAAAATATTGTTCGTTTGGCAAGACAAGATCCTTTTAAGAGGTCTAACGAGATAAAAAAAGTACCTTTTCTAGAAAACAGCCCTTCAGCGATCTCAGGTCTCACTATTCGGAGACGTTTGGTAGAAGAAAAGTTGCACGGACGTATAGCAAGAAATGTAGTTCATGTTGAAACAGTGTCATAGGCAAGCCCGTCTTGTATTTGCAAGAAAGTGTGAAAACTTGTCAGCTCGACAGTGGAAAAATGTTCTTTTTCTGATGAAACCAAAACAGAGTGTGTTCTGATGGCAAACGTTACGTGCGGCGTCCTTTGAAAAAAGCATTTGACCCCAAATTAACAAAAAAGACCTTAAAGCATGGCGGTGGAAATGTGAAAATTTGGGGGTGCTTTTCTGGTCACGGAATCGAACCTATTAAGCTGTAGAAGGTAACATGGAACAGGTACTATTATTCAAGGTAACAGTACAAAAATATATTGGAAACAATAATGTTACCTTATGCTAAGATGTTCTTCCGGTAATTTAGATATTTCAGCACGATAATGATTCTAAACATACGGCACGCTCAGTAAAGGAATTTCTCGTATCGCAATCAGATTCTGTCTTAGACTGGCCAGCTAACAGCCCAGATTTAAATCAGATCGAACATCTTTGGTGCGAAGTCAAGAAAGGAGTATCAAATCGACAATGCGGCAATTTGAGAAAGCTTTATGATGTTTTTTTTAGAAGAATGGAACTCAATTTCTTTTGAAAAATGTAAGAAATTAATAGAATCGATGCCTCGCCGCTGCAAAGCAGTTATTAAGAGCCGTGGAAATGCCACGAAATAATTATTATAGCTTAAACTACCTATATTTATTAAACTAATTCCACATACTAAATGTATTTTTATTTAGGCTATATTTCATCAAATTAAATTCTCGAAGAATTCAGTGTTCGTTCTTAAATATAAAAAAAAATTGTTAGTCTTCTAAATAAAGGTTATTATTATTTTACTCATTTTATTCCTAATTCCTTTCGTTTTGGTCATTTGTGAATATTTCATATAAAATATAATCATTTCAGAGAGAACCACAAAAAAATATTACATTTTGTTCTAATACTTTCTGTTTTAATAAATCGATCTTAATTATAATATGACCACCACTGTATGTAATATAATACATATCATGACTATTAACCCCGAAGGGTTAGTCGGAGACTAGGCAATGAGGACAGCAAAAGCAGTCCTCTGCCATAGTCCACTTTTCATCAAATAACAACTGCACATGTGCTCAGCGTGATGAGTGGTGAGCCCATCGACGCTCTATTCTATTCAATGTTTGTGCAGTCTTTAGTCCGTTAGTCGCCTCTTACGACACCAAAGGAAAGTGATATTTAATGAGCCCAAACAGTTTCTACTTAATGGAAACCTAATAGTTATTTCATTATTATGATATCGAAATGTATGAAAAAACACAAAAAACTATCACTGTTGGACAAAGGTCTCTCAAAGATCTCCACACCGACCGGTCCTGTGTTGCTCGCATTTGTAATGGGCGATTTTCTGACAGTCCAAATTAAAAAGTAAAAATTAGTTCAAAAACACTCGATAGATGTCGTTTTATGAAAGCCGGCCACCAGCCGTACCTACCTAAGGGCTGTAATAAATTCTACACTTTTAGTTGTCTACCAAAAGAATAAAAAAATAGTAAGTACTTACCTATTTATATTCAGGACATCCAGAACCTATTTCTATTTTGGAATAGAATAAATATTACGCAGCCACACACGTGCTCTTCATGAACTCGCCTTTTACTAAGCGCTATACTAATATATGCTAAGCGCCATCTATGAAGTCATTTACGAACCAATTTCTTTTTTTTTGATCTCGGAAAATCGACCTTTACCAAATCGTATCGCTCCTAAGAGGGTTTAAGCATTTCGGTCTCCCATACAAACTCCAAGTTCAAATCTTTACAAACTAATTAAAGCCAATTTTAATGAAACTTTGCATGCTAAAAATGTTTATACCTAGCACTGTTGTGTTCCAAAATTTGGAGATAAGATAGCCAGTTCCTCAGAGGTTGAGGATTCCGGGCGAAGCGTGCTTCCATCTTCGGCCTTATCGTTACTTACCATCAGGTGGGATGAAGGCCAAGCACTTACCCGTTGTAGAATAAAAAAATACAGAGATCTAAATTGATAGTAGAAATGATAAAAAAAAGTTTGTATTGCAACTTAAAGTCCATTCATTTTAACCGTGTCGCGTAGCGGTGAAAGAATACTACCACCCCATCTCTTCCCTTGGGTGTCGTAAAAGGCGACTAACGGACTAAAGACTGCACGTACATCCAACTGCATATAGCGGTGATAAGCTAACCACCTGTCACGGTAAGCACATGTGCAGTCGCTATTTGGTGAAAATTGGACTATGGCATAGGCGCTTTTGTGCTCCCCATTTAGTCTCTGACTAACCCTCCGGGGATAATAGTCGTGATTATATGTATGTATGTATGTAAAGTCCATTCAGTTTGTATGGGAAACCGAAATGCGTAAACCCTCCTAGGAAATATAAGCGTTTCTTTTAAATAAATAAAGCAGCTAAATAATTCGTTCATCTTTAACACTGAGTACTCAGACTGAACTTGAACGTACTGATAATTATTATGAAAACAAACATCATGGTACAAACCGTAGGTAACCACATAACACATTATGTTATTACTTTGTGGTGTACTCTTTTAAATAAGAACTAAAATATAATAATGTCAAACATAAGTTTTACTTAGTATTTTGTACCTAGTTATTCTGTTGTAATTACGAAAAGCTGAAGGCCAAAGTTTTTCAAGGGGTCTACTTAATGCAAACAATTTGGAACCACGGCTGGTGCAACCCTAAACGTCGCGTCGGTTTAAAACATGTATAAAAAGGATACTATACCTACAACTTTAATTTTTCTTAATTAATACAAAAACAATTAAGGATAAGTTCCACCCATGAAACTGAACTTTCCCCAAGAAACCTATGTGCAAAAATGACAAAAAATATCGATCTCCCATACTATTGTCGTCAGCTGATCGGACAGTTTAGTTTGGGAGGTCGACATTTTTTTGTCATTTTTGCACATAGGTTTCTTGGGGAAAGTTGTTCAGTTTAATGGGTGGAACTCACCCTTTTTTTTGTATTAAGGAAAATTAAGGTTGTAGATACTAAAATACAGTTTATTAGCAATATCTGTTGTTTTGCATTAATAACGCTCAAACATACTTGAAGATAGAGAAACGTTGAAAAAACGACTACCTACTTCCGGCGGGAATCGAACCCACGTCTTAACCGATAGCTCAGTGGTAGCGAAGTCACGCTGCCGCCCGATATGCAGAATAAGAATCAGAATTCAGAATTTTTAATTCGGTATGAATTAACAGTGATGTTCACGTCCAAGAGCATTGCTCGTAAAAAATATTTAAATAACATAGAGTTCGCTGAATGACGTATCGATGGCTCATGATAAACCCACACATATTATATTATACTAGCGGTCCGCCCGCGCCTTCGTCTACGCTAACTAAGAAAGACCGTCATACTTCAGCCATTTAAAAAATATATCTACAAAATATAAACAAAAACCATCCTCAGTTAACGCTCTATCTTTTAGTGAAAACATCGCATAAAAATCCATTGCGTGGTTTAAGAGAATAGTGCGGTGACAGACAGAGGAAAACGGCGACTTTACTTTATAATATGTAGTGATAATTATTCTACAAAGTGGAATATCGGCTCAGTAAAAAATACACCAATCCCTCTCTTCGTATGGGTGTCGTAAAAGACTACTGACGGACTAAAGACTGCACACACATCCAAAGGCATAGCCCGGCTCTGGGCTCACCAACAATATCACTGAGTTATAATTGACCTCCTTGGTCGAGTGGTTTGTACACCGGTTTTCATGGTGTCGCCATCTCTGAGGTTCGATCCCCGGTCGGGTCAATTTAGAAATTATTGTTTTTTAAATTGTCTCGGGTCAGGGTGTTTTCTATGTATAATAAGTATACATTTAAGTATTTTAAGTAGGTTTATCCGTTGTCTAGTAACCATTTAACGAGCTTCATAACGAAGTTTCTCTTGGGCTAGATAATTGTTGTGAGTGTAGGAAAGTTTATTTATTTATTTAATTTAGTGAAACGCGGACTATGGCGTATTCTGTGCTATGGCAGAGGACTGTTTCTGCGGTCCCCATTGCCTAGTCTCTGACTAAACCCTTTGGATATAATAGGTCGTGAATTTATGTAGATTATTCTACAAGCATTTAAAATGCCACTTGTCTAGACAATACGTTGTTGTTAATAAAAAAATCTCCACTTACTAAAATCCTTTCTAGTGAAATGGTCCTGTTTCTTGATCCATATCTCAAGAATGTCGATCGCTTCGTCCATGGCCCTCTGGCTGTCAATATTCACAGACTTTCTAACCACTTCCAACGTGTCAGGATGGAAAGTCAACATCGGAACATCATGTAAAGCCTCCATTATTGAAGTTTCAATTATTCTAATTATTTATTATTTTCTTATTATTAAATTTACTTATATATTTATTTATTTAAAGTAACAACTACAGTAGTACGGTACCATATAAAATAAACACAGACACGACTGTTCAGCGTTGTAACTAGCGATAAATAAACCTGCGCGTTTCAAGTTTGCTTTGATATGTATTTATTTGAAATACAAAACAACATAAAATCCTGAGCGCGCTAGGTGAATTTCACATAAACGCTATTAACGTGCTTATTTCGCATAAACGCGTTTGAATGTTGTGTACACCAATATGTGGCAATTGTACTAGTATTAGTGCTGGAAATTTATAAATATGATTGTTATGTACATTTTGCTGTTGGTGTTCCAATATACTTATAAATAAATAAATATCATAATTATTATGCTACGGTAAACGCTTATTATCAGGCGAGTCGTATGCAGAACGCAGAATTTTGGAGATGTATGTCCATGCTATAAATAAAATGGTAGGTTTTATCGCCTCCGTGGTCTAGTGGCTAAGCCACCGGTTTCAGACCCAGAGGTCCCGGGTTCGATTCCCAGCGGGGGGTACATCTTTGTGTGCTCGGTTTGGTTGGTGGTAGGGCTGTTAAGTCCGCCTGGCTAGCTACCACCATCTTATCTAAGTCTGTCGCCATAACGACGATGTTTTTAGCATAGTTGTGTTCCGACAGTTAGAGATAAGATAGCCAGTTCCTCAGTGCTTGAGTATTCCGGGTGAACCGCGCTTCCACCTTCGGCCTTATCGTCACTTACCATTAGGTGAGATGAAGGCGAAGCGCTTACCCGTAACCCATAAAAAAAAGGTTGCATTTTGTACGGGCTAGCACGAGACCGAGGCGAATGGCATAAACAGAGAGAGGCCTATTCCCAGCAGTGACTTGATAATAACTTGGAATTATGACGATGATGATGAAGTCCCTGGACCCCAAGTTCATTCAGTGGTGGTTACGATTCCCCCAAGGTTTTGGTGGGTATTCCCTCCCTCTATTTACAACCCAGCTGGCTTTGACCTGAAAAAAATGGAGATGAAAATGCCGCCACATTACCATGCTGCCCTACTGGTGGCAGGTATCACTAATAAAATTTATAGTAAATAAAATGTTAGTGCTTGAAGCATTTAAACTATTACAACAAAGCTGCGAACATGTATGTGACTGACTGTTATCCGTGCTCAAAGATGTCACTTAATTATTTCTATTTGGATGGTCGTAGATTTCTAGTTGTTTTTTTCGAAATTTACCTAATATTAACGTCAATGTTTTACGTCATTTGATACAGGTTTATTCAATACCTCAACTTTATTAAAAATATAGTATGCAGAAAATTTTTGTAAGATTTTTGTATGCTTTGGCGTGGTAATTAATAGAATGTTTGCATATAACGATAAGTAGATAAAGGTTTAAATGCTCTTTAACTTACTTTTATATGATATGTAAAAGTATAAACTTTATCTATATCTGCTTTTGTTATAGTCATATAAAGTCATATAATGGTCAAGGTTAAAGGGTGACAAGTTCGAGTTGCAAGGACATTAACCTGATGGATTTGGATGGCTGGACCTCAGTCCCGCAACCAAAAGTAGGCAGGTAGCATTGCAAAATCATCACTTTAAGTAAACTAACATAAAATAACATTTTAAACATTCATGGTCACTACAATTAATTTTATGAAAAAACGGGAGAAACCATGTTTGTTAGTAAGTTACTCCGTGATCATGGTGCATGCAACTACGCCGAAATATCGGGGACTCAAAAACAACAACTCAAACATGGAAAAAATCCCGTTTAATCATAAAATCTAATAAAACTAATAATTACTAGGCATGTGCGTGCATGTGGTTTTATGCATTATAAACATCGATTGGTATTAATTGTTGATCGAAGATTATAAACATAATTCCATACCTAGTAATTCAATTGTTATTCGGTTTCCTCATAGACGAGAGGTTAAGGCGCTAATAACAGCTGGTTGTCCTTGTGCATACGATTCTTGCCTTTGTCTAATACGATTAAACTGGTAAAATGCAATTGATAATACAATTTCTTTAAAACGTTGTAGTTTAAATACAAACAATAGTACATACATACATAATAACCCGACTATTATCCCCGAAGGGTTAGTCAGAGACAGAGAGAGAAAGCAGTCTTGTGCCATAGTCCACTTTTCACCAAATATTGTTATGTTATTGTTATTGAGTATTGTTCCCATCTATGGGACGGCTCCGCTAAATACCTCCTCGATGCACTTGATAGACTGCAAAGGCGAGCGGTACGCATTATTGGAGATGCTGAGGTTACAGCCTCTCTTGAGGACCACCAGCTGCGTAGAGACATTGCTTCTCTCAGTGTCTTCTACCGAAATTACTACGGAGAGTGTTCTGAAAAACTTTTTGATCTAATCCCGTCCTCTCCTTTCCTGTCCCGGACTACACGTGCTGGTCTTAGGAACTACCATCATACGGTGCAGAATATCAGCACTCGTACCAAAAAATTTGGCAAGTCGTTCCTCTGTAAGACCATTCGGCTTTGGAATTCTCTGCCGGCGCATGTGTTTCCCAGTACCTATAATCCCGGGTCTTTTAAGCGGGACGTGAAAGCAGGCCGTCATGAATGGGTGCGCTTGTTACCGTGCTAGTTCCGCGGAGGGGAGCGCTCTCATTATTTTGGACTACATCGGCTGCGTACCATCAGGCTGGATGTAGTCACTATGACGTGTCACATAAAAAAAATAAAAAATAGCGACTGCACATGTGCTCAGCATGACAGGTGTGAGTCCGACTATTATCCCCGAAGGGTTAGTCAGAGACAGAGAGAGAAAGCAGTCGTGCCATAGTCCACTTTTCACCAAATAGCGACTGCACATGTGCTCATCGTGACAGGTTATTAGCCCATCACCGCCACAAACAGTGGTCCTTCTCTAAAAAGTATGTGCTTAACAAGATACACAATCAATGCTCTTAAAACGTCTTCATAATTCTTTTTAGGTACCTACTCTTGTAGGTACCTAGCGAAATATTTAGTTACCGTAACCTGGTCTTACTTTGCACCAAAATTTGCTCCATTTTTTTTATTTTACTTCTGTTTATATCTTGTTTAAACCAGTAACGTGATGTATTGTGTTTATAAAAGTACTATTAAAGTTTAACCTGACCTTAAGTAAATTATTGTATTTAGTGACCAACTTTTTTAATTTTTTATTTCTTTTGGAGCAAAGTAGTTCTTAAGCAGGAGGTAACTTTGCTCCGTAATCTCTCTCTTCACAAGTCTGTCATTTATTTTTAAATGGCGTTTAGTTATATTTTGTCATTTTTACTTTGCTCCGATAGGACAGGGTAATAGAAAGCAGATGTGTTATAAAATCACCTTTATTTATGAGAGATCAATTTAAAAATCACATTTTGTTTTCATTACAAGTTTAGGAGATGCAAAATAGATTTTAGACACTTTCCAATTTTCACCTTGTAGAGCGATTCAATTCTCCCACACACAGAAAATATTAATGGCTGACTTTGACATCTATCAACACTGGTGTTGCTAGATCAAGAAATCTACTAAATAATAAAGTATCAGTACGCAAAATCAGATTTATTAATTTTTTGGAAGTGGAGCAAAGTAGTACCAGATTAATCGGTACTCATTTCGTTTAATAGTGTGCGAGCTAAGCGAGTACGTAGTACTATTATCTATTCAGTGGCTAAGTGTACCTTCAAAAATTGCAATTCTGCCAAAAACACATAGATATACATCATGAGTAGGGTTGCCACCTTTTTTTTAGGACAAGTAAAGTATTTTTTTTATTTTGTTAGAACAAAAAAAAAGTATGCATAGCATAAAAAAGAGTATTTATTTATTGGCCTTAACAAAGTTTTTTTTTGTTCTTTGCGACATTTAACAAATATTTTGTCTTTTAGGTAAATAGAGTATTTTAGCGTACTTTATTGGTGTCGTAGATTATAAAGATGACAATACTCTATTTTAGAGTAGTACGGGTGGCAACCCTACATAACCCATCATGCTGGCCCAATGCGGGTTGGTGGGTTTTAACGACTGTCTTACGACAAAAACCGGGACCAACGTCTTAACGTGCCTTCCGAAGCACGGAGGAGCTCGAGATGTTTTTAATTTGGTCACCCATCCAGCGACCCGGCATTGCAAAAGTTGTTTAGCGGGCAAGATCGCAAGCCGAAAGCGCTAGCCGCTGCACCATCGAGCTCCTCACGATTTAGTATAGGATTGTGCGTCTGGATTTTATATATGTGATCAAAGACTTTATTTAGATATGTACCTGTGCTTCTATTTCGACCTTCATCATCATCACTTCCTTGCCCTTATCCCTATTATGGTCGGCGCAGTATGTTTCCTTCTTCCATTCGTCCATCAGCCGTCAGTTCTACGGTTACAGGTCTACAGTCCATCCATCTTTTTCTCGACCTACCTCTCCCCTTGTAGGTATCCATCCCCAGCCACACTCGCTTCGTCAGATGGCAATTATTCCTCCGCATTTACATATCCATGTCTTGCTTCTACATCGACCTTTAGTGCGATTCTCTAAGCGCAAACATCGTTTAAAAGCCTTGGTAGTAGCGGATGCAACAGCGGTGAGCGTACTATTGGTATTCTACTAAATAATTTTCAACGCTGTTCGACACTGCTCCGCACGGCTGTAAGCGGCGTGATAGGGATTTCTTTGACATTTATTGTAGGTATAAAATCAGTATTCTGTAAGTAAAATAGCCTAAACTTTGACCACCGTCGTGACTGCAGCGAACGATGTGACGGCTGTAACATCTATGATCACAGCCATGCGCGCAGCGTCTATGTGTCGCTTAGAGAATCGTATAGCTTATCATGACTTCTAATATTCTATTCTACAAACTACATTCAGTGACGATAGACGACGATAACCGACGACGACAGAGTCACGTTACATTGTTTTGTAGCTTTTAGACAGCAAAGGCAGTTCTTTACCATAGTCCACTTTTCACGAAATAGAGACTGCTCATGTGCTCAGCGTGACAGGTGGTGATCCCATCGCCGCTCTATGCTGTTGGATGTATGTGCAGTCTTTAGGCCGTTAGTTGCCATTTACGGCACCAATGGGAAGACAGGGGAGTGGTAGTATTCTTTCACCGCTACGGGACACGTTTAATTTAACATTAAGTTATTTTTATCACACTACCTACCAAAACAGAGAAGATGTCATTATTGTACATAGAAACGAGAAATGGTCCTAAATGTGTCTCCTGAGGCACGCCAAATAAAGTTAGAGATAAATAGATCAATAGCGAACTGTCCAAATATTATTATGTTTGTTGCGAATCTACCTAAGCAAACAAAGTTGTTTTTTATAGGAGGTGTATTTAAAGTACAACATTTGAATTGAATGAATTCATGACCTACTGACTTCTATATTCGTACTTTAATTAGGAAAATGAGGCTTTCGGAAAACAAAAAATCAACAAAATTAAAAGTTTTCTAAGAAATTTTTCCCATAATTTGCAAAATTTCTCGCAACTGTGGAATCTCAAAACATCGTAAGTCCGGGGGAGATGGCCGTACGGGAGAGATGGCCAGTCACTTTTTTTCCTAGAAATAATCGTTAGATGGCGACTCTTTCGGTTTGTTCGCCTCTCTGAGCGCCAGGGAGTAGATGCACGTGCAACGTATTAACGAAATAAATTGAAAAAGTAAGTAAAAACCAGTTATTTCGTTTTGAATAGTGCAAATATTTTTAAGGGATTCAGACCTAAAGGTCTGGTGAAAATTTTTGAAAGACAACTTGTAGTTATTGTGATTTACCGTGCTTGGTATTGTTGGTTTGTTACATTTTAACCTCTAATTATTATTATATACCTAACGATTCATTTTTAAATCGATATGGCCATTTCTTCCGGACGATTCAGGAGAGATGGCCACATGCGGTACAGCTAAGATGGCCATTATGCAACTTATTTTTTATGCTCAATATTAATTCAATTATTGTTTTTGCATATGATTAACGTTTATAAAACTATTGGGACGCGTGGCAATGAGACCGAGGAATCTCAAAAAGCAGCTATTAATTCAATTAAAAATAGAGAAATTACAGTTTACTCTGCTGCAAAAACTTATGAATATGCTGTTGAAAATTACATCATATTATTATCTATTCCAAGTCACACTTCACACTTTCTACAACCTTTTTATAGATCCGTATTTCAGTCTTTAAAAAATTTATTATTTTACGAACATGCAGGCTTTGGGTAAAAGAAAACCCCAGTCGACGTCTTACAAGACTATCTTTAGGAGCTGTACGCTTGGGTAAAAGTTGCATGTGTTGAAAACACTATAGCAGGCTTCAAAGCAACTGGAGTAGTTCCTATAAACCCAGCTGTTATACCCAAATACGCTTTTCTTGATAGCCCTTTTAAATAACAACTGTGCTGGGTGTGGAGAAAACTATTACGCTACCCAACTGATTAAAGATTGGTTACAATTTGTCATCTCTTCCCAATAGGTGCATAAAAATTGTACTGAATTTGAAAAAAATGTGCTCAAAATGTAGGAATACTAAACGACGCGAAGAGAAGAAATAACATATAAAATAAACGCATTAAAATACTGGCCATCATCCCCCTACTGACATGGTCATCTCTCCCGGACACGTCGGGAGAGATGGCCAACGGCTAGTTTAGAATTATTTTATTTTTAATAATTTAGTTTGAAGAGAAATTGTTAATTACTTTGAGATTCTTTATATGCAAATGATTAAAGAATATGGTACAATAAATATTTTGTTAAATTTATATGTAGTTGAATTTTTATACCATCTCAAAAAACTATGGCCATCTCCCCCGGACTTACCCTATATGTATGCATGTCTAGAGTGTAGGTATATAGATATGTGTCTTTATTTTATTATTTGGAAATAATTTGTTTTAAGCTAAATTACCTACATATTGTATACATAAAATGGTATTAGCAATTTTAATGAGTGTATCTGACGTACCAAAATGAAACAACAAACACAATTTATGTCAAAGGTGCGTGTACAACGTTGATTCCAATAACGTCTCCGTAGAAAGGATGCAAGTTTGCATGTCAATCTACAATGATATTTTCAATCTAGCAGTTAAGAAAGAAGAAAAGATAAATATTAATAAATTTTTAAATGAAATAAGTAAGTATATATTTATATAATACAGGTATTTACCTAAGCACTTGTTTTAAGAAAAAAATATCCATAATATACAGGCTGTAATCGTTAAGGCGATTATTCCGAAACTATGAGAGATATCAAAAAATTTAAAACTGATAACGAAAGTACGTTATCTAATGAGATAAATGGCATCAATAACTTTTTAAAAATCAAACGAGAAGTATCCAAAATTTTGACATTTTGACAACGTACACAAATTTTGACAACATACTTTCGTTATTAGTTTTAAGTTTTTTGATATCTCTCATAGTTTCGGAATAATCGCCTGTGCACACTTAACGATTACACTCTGTACATACTTTAAAAAAGTACCTTTATTTGTCCTGTCCTGTATGCGTTTCTCTCAGAATACACATTGTTCTGTTTTCTTAGGCGTTACTGGTATAGTAACGCCAATTATTGTGATGAATTTTGAAAATTCTGAAATTTTCGAACATATAAATCTATCACGGGATACTATTCCCTAACTAGACAAGTAAAAACGCTTCATTTCGATTCGTTCGCGTCTGTCAATAGTAAAATGATAGACAAGTAAGATGTCGCTTCCATTACCTAGAGTACCTAGGAGACATAAGTGCCCGTCTGTATTGACAGGAAGCGTTTCCGTTCCTACTTAACATAAAGAAAAGTAGAGGTGACGAACAAATTTGAAAAAAAAATTATTGTGACGTCAGAATATATTAACAAGCCTACGTCTCGATAACAAGAAGCTATAATAAGATAAATGAATGAATGAATAGATTTATTTCGAGTAATAATTACAAGTCATATTTGTTAAGTAACAATATTGCTTAAAAACTATGTTAGTAAAAACCAGATAAAATTAGGAGTGTTGTGTAAAATAATTATTTTAGGACCATGCCATTTAGGCACAGCACCGTTTAAAAAATGAGCAGTCTGTTCTGTTGGCGCAAATGTTTACTAGAAACACCCAGTCTCAGGAAAGCTCGAATGGGATTCGAACAAATGACCTTTGGATTGCCGATCCACTGCTTTAACCGCTAAGCTACTGAGACCCAGAAGACTCGTTGAATTTTTTCTAGTAATGTGATTTACGCTGCAAGCCAGCGGTATTACCTCACTGTGAAGTCTACCCTCACAGTCGAAAGAAATACTATTGCAAGTATTTAACAATTGATAAATACGTAATTACTTATAAATATTTTTATTATTGTTTTTTTTTGCATTTACAATGCTATACAAGGTGTTACAAAATACCCCGTAAAAATAATAAATTATTTAAGCCCAAAATATTGTCAACCCTAGTAAGCTGATATGTCAGTGAACCGGAGTTAGCATAGATTATTTAAAAGAGAGGCCTACCTACCAATTTTACCTACCTACCAATTTTAATTATTTGTGAACCTTATTGGTTTCTCTGTTTTTCAACCACAAAGGTTTAATACTATGATGTTATTATGCATAAACCACAGACATATAATAGAAGTATAATAGAAGCAGACCAAACATTACAACAAAAAAGCGTGCCCATTACGCCTACAGACAAATTTCATGCACACATTTACAATAAAAGGGGCTGAACTCAGGCACGCAAGGGACCTCAAGTGCCTACACATATAATAATGTTATACCTACGTAAAGAGGATAATTTTATATTTTATAGACATTTGAAGATACTCATTAAATTTAGAAAAAATCACCAGTAGAATGCTAAGTTATCTATCATTGAGTGCCAGGCAGGCTATGTCTGTATCTGTATCTGGCTGCGACGCCACCTCATTAACTTAATAGGCCTATTACATCTCGACTGTGATTTTTGCGTAAAATGGCCAATTTTGGTGTTCTTGATCCAAGAAAAAAAATACATCACCAGTTTTGAATTATTGAATAATGTAGAATAGCTATTGGCCTAGTTCGTAGCGTAGCGGTCTCGCTTTATGTAAATTTTGCTTAACTTTTTTATGAAACCCAAAATTGATGAAGGTTTTCATAAAATGCGCGAAGGCACTTTTTTGAACTCCTAGATTGAAATACTGTTCTAAAGAAATGAAAAAAAATTCATGTTATCTATTATATAGTCATATAGTGCGTAGCGGCCTCGGAATTTATAGATATCATTGATTTTATATGGATAAAAAATCTTTTTCGAAACCAAAAAACTTCGAAAATCGGTTTAAGTTAACTGTGAATTTCTCCTATCTACGATATTATTGAGCAAAATTTATACCAGAATAATTGTTACTTCTTGAGAAATAAAGATTGTATAATGAATTTATTATCCAATTTCGATAAAAACGATATATATAACTGCAAAATTACTACAAAATACGATGCGCCGGCCGTCCGAACTCAGCTTATTCTCGCAGAGTAGAAATTTGTAATATTAAGCATGATTTTATTATCCTATTTCGATACGTTACTACAAAATGCAAAAATGCGCATTTTACGCAAAAATCACATTTGAGATGTAATAGATCTTTTAATAAAATGCATAAAAAATTCGTAGTATCGTTAGGTAGGTTTCTTTCTTATTCTTCTAAAATACATATAGGTACACTATATGTATTATAGGTATACATATATAGGTACTCTGCTGGTATTTTTTTAATAAAAATAAAAATTACAATAAATAATATCTCAATTTTTAAAACTAGTAATAAGACCGCCGGGTGGTCGAGTAGTCAGCGACTCTGACTGCGGGTTACTGTATATTTTGCAAGACCCGAAAAAATTATATCCGGGATACTTTTTACTGAGTCTGTTCAGGAAGTAATGATGAAGGTTTCTGAAAACAAATAAATTTATTATTTTCTGTATATTTCAAAGTAACAGAGTTGAGATTGAGAGACTGCTCAGACCCATCTTCTTCAAGTTATACCCTAGAATACTGTACAACAATATAATACTTACGATAACTTACTTAATGTAGTTAATACAGCACTTGAGGTACTCGGCTGTAAATTTTGCAAATTCCTCAAAACATGATCTCCACTAGCATTGCTTCTTACCGGACTTTTTAGTAAAGATTTAGATGAATTCTGAAAAACAAATGTAAAAAGTTATTATTTTATGCACATTTTCATACAAGAATACATCCCTACGACTACCATAGGGTTAAAGGGATAGGATAGGGTTTAAGTTAACAATATTATAAAAATAATTTACTCATATTTAATTTATCCCTAATGAAAAAATATATTGCATACTTAAATCTAATCAATCTTCAAAAATATACCTATTAAACAAAACTGGAGTCTAAATACGGCCCCGTAAAATTGTACAAGTATATGAAACGTCAAACGAGATCAAAGTTACTATAAAATTGATTATTGTTACCACAAGAATCTTTCAGAAACTACTTTACGTTAAGATTTTACGAGATTTGCACTTATGACAATTATTCACTACTTCTAGAATGCCGAAAGATTAATAATAATCACACAATGACTAAAAAAAACATTATGAGATTAGATGGCACAACAAAACTTACCAATGGAACGTAATTTCAGGTGTTTTCTATATGAGGAGTTGCCGCACAAGGGCGCACTACACTTCACCATTTTATTTTAGTACTTTTGGCTCATAAACTTTATTAGATCACAAAAAATATGCGAAAACAATCTCCTGTACGTCCTTTGTTGACAAGTCTAGGAAGACATTTGTGTAGCTTATTTGTAGCTTGTCAAGATGGCGTTTTGCCTCACGGTCCAGTTTGTCTATGTGTGTGGAAGTGTTGCGACATTAAAAAGAAACGAGATAGTCTCATTAATTTGTGGTTGGAGAGAAAGAAGTAGAAATAATGTTTTATTCTCATCTATGTAGTTGTGAAATAATGTTTGGTCTGCTTCTATTATATCTCTGTGGCATAAACGTACTGGTTTCAAAAAACGTCAAGACGGAATAAATGTTATGTTGTCAATTCCAAATCTTCTTGTCAATATTCTACAATTGTTTCTTGTTTTTTCCATATTTTGTTCCAAAATGACAATGTTTTCTAACTCAGAATATTACGATATGATGTTATGCGTAAGCCATGAAGATAGCAATTTAAATCGTGCACGCGAACTGCATCGGCAACGATTTATCGATGGTAGACCACCCGCTGAACAGCGACAACTACCTTCATACCAGTGTTTTCTCAAAATGTCAAGAGGCCTACATTCCAAGAGCTCCTTTCATCGGTCTACTGAAAGTGGACGTCCAAGCACAGCTGATGCGAGGCAGGCTGAATTAGTGTTAGAGCATTTTGAAGAAGAGCCCGAGCAAGATTCGGTGAGAACCATGTTGCAGTTTGGTGAATTCTTCGTGACGACAACCGTCACCCTTATCACTATCGCCGTATACAGGAGCCGATACCCTCTGATCTTGCACCCAGGAGGAACTCCTGCGAGTGGTACCTCAGGCAGTTAGAGGAGAACCCTAATTTCGTGTAAACTATGTTATTTGGACGGATGAGGCAATATTCACGAGGTCAGGACTTTCAAATGTGCATAACGATCACGTTTGGGCTTGCGAGAATCCACACGCTTCACGGCAGGGCAGATTCCAACACCAGTCAAGTGACGGCTGAATGTGTGGCCTGGCATTTATGACGGGCATGTCATTGGTCCCGTCACTTTGCCATCACGTCTGAACGGTAGCAACTATCTAACAACAACGTGTTTCAGCGCGATGGAGCTCCGGCTCATTTTGCTCGGAACGTGCGAGAGTATCTCAACGTTCGCTTTCCGCGAAGATGGATCGGCCGTGGGGGACCGGTGGTATGACCCGCTCGTACTCCGGACCTCACACCCTGGGACTTCTTCTTTTGGGGTAATGTTAAGGTCAGAGCAGCGTGTAAGATCGGTGCTCGCGTCAATAACACAAACGATGGTGCGAAATGCCACACAAGCCATATCCTGACAAGCGAGGTTGTGCATTGAGCAAGGCGGAGCTCACTTTGAGCCGTTCCTGTAAAGGACATTGTTAAAGTTAGCCTAAGAACCAACACAAACATGACATACATGATAATTCTTAGCTTATTTTTTACGACATTCAACAGTATTTAGTTTTTAGCGGACACTTTTAGATGAGTAACCATTATTAAAAAGAATTTTTGGACATTAATATTGAGTATAATTTTTTTTACTATGGGTTGGGTAATTGAGAGTTCAGTGCATTCAGCCAGTGAATTAAAGGTTTGTGATTAAAATATTTATAATTATGTACAAACAAACCTAATAATATTATGCATACATGGCTGACTCGATATACTTAGTGCCAAACACATCGCATTTTATTTCAAACTGAAAACGTTAGTCGACTTAAAATTCTTTTGCTTTTCCAATGAAGAGAATTTTACTAACCTGCGGTGCTGTGTCACTCACTGACTGACGTTACTGTAGTCTGCTATACACAGTGTTGCCATAAATACGGATTTGTCCGTAAAATAATGTCAATGTTCAAACCGGACAATGAATACACACGGATTTTTATACGGAGATTTCAGGCAAATGCTTTTAATGAGTAATAACTTTTAATAAGTAGTACCTACTAATAGCTTTTATTATTTCTAAGAAATATGTTACATTTTATTTGATTCTGCGTAAACTAGCGAGTCTTATTTAATTTTCATAGATTTTTACAGAACTAAACCAGCAATTACTGCGTAGTAAAAATTATGGCTTTGAGGATTCCCATTGAGATATATATAAGTATTTTCTTGGTCGGCTAATATGAGAATGAGAGCCAGTGAGAGTTAATGGTGTGATTTAGTGTTAGTGCAAGCAAGACGTAAAACACTTTGTTATGAATCATTTGTTTCTGTCTGACATCCATATTGTTTTAGTGTGTTTTTGCCGTTATTAATTATCTTATTACTTTCATTGATATAGTTATATATAGTTGTAAGTATGTACATGCATACCTTAGAGTTTCAAGTTAGACCTTAAGATAAAATATTTTTTGTTTGTATTTTACATGTCTATAACTTGTTTTGTGCATTACAATAAAATAAAACTTCCCATACGGATTTCGTACGGAATTTGGTAGTTATTACGGAATACTGACTCTAAGATCTGGGAACACTGGTTGTGCAGTTTCTTTGGCAAATAAAACAAAACAATGTAACATCACTTTTCAAATTCTCTCAAGAAGTCCGTGCGAGATCTCAGTAAAGTCCCACATCTTTACTCAAGGGGTTTTGGGGGGAATATCATTTAGCAATTAACGTTCATATTTATCATCACTTATCATTATCATCAGTTAGCATAATCAATGAACTCTAATAATACGACTGAAGGACTAGTATCCATGGTCAAAAAAGACGTTCTGGACTTCTTGGCGGGAAAGTGAAGCGTCATGTCTGCAGTTTTGTTAAATTTTCTGTAATTTGTGTTTTGTCGAATATTAATGTGAAATAATGATGAATTATTTAAGTGTTAGTGAACGTGCATGAGTGTTGGCAAATAAAACAAACAGTGCAACAACACTTCTCAAATTCTTTAATTAAACATAGCCTCAAAATAATTATAAGATTTCCTAATATTTAGGTTCTCAGGAGTGTCCGTCGAAAATCTTTGTTTTTACAATTATTTACTTGCAATTTCGAACCTAAAAAAGAATATTTCATAATTGTTGGTTCTTAGGCTAACAATGTATGGGCGCAGAACATTGTCCTTTGACGTTCATTAAGAAAAAGTACCTAAGTGTTGTTAGTATAAGTTATTATAGGTCTTTTAAAATTTTCCAAAACTCGACTTGTAACATCTATCTAATCGAATTCTGTACATTTTGTTAGTATGTCTCTTAATTAGGTAAAAACGAACATAAACATTCTGCGTAGTTTACTCTTTAATTTTACTGAAGTAGGGTTTGCACATCAATGAAAAATATATGGTTTTATTTTTTTGACGGTAAGTCATACAGTGATAGTACGGTTCTCAAATATTGTTAATGGACTTGTTATAAGGCACCATTTAACCCCGTTTCGGCTTTACGGGAATGTTTGTAACACCCTGTATAGATATAGGATAAAATGTTTACCAAAAAAAAACCAACCAGTCTTAGGAAAGCTAGTGCTAGAGTTAGAGCAGTGGACCGGCAATCCAAAGGTCATGGGTTTGAATCCCATTCGGGCTTCCCTGAGACTGGAAGTTTTTTCTAGTAAACATTTTATCCTATATTATCTATATAGCATTGTGTATGCAAAGAAATCAATTATATATTTATAATAAGTCATAAAACCGTATCGCGTAGCGGTGAAAGAATACTACCACCCCTTCTCTTCCCTTGGGTGAAGTGCAGTCGTTATTTGATGAAAAGTGGACTATAGTAGAGGACTGCTTTTGCTTGGCTGCCCTCATCGCCTAGTCTCTGGCTAACCCTTCGGGGATAATAGTCGTGATTATAATATAAATGTAGATATGTATGTAATTAATACTTATTGTTTGTGCTTAACAGTGTTTTTCTTTAAGAAGCGTTTGTGTACAGACTGGGAAAACGATCTACCGCTTAGCTCGGACAAAATTTTCAATTTCATACATTTAAATATACATACACTCACAACTATAGTCTTCAAAGGACTAATCAGAGACTAGTCAATGAGTTGAAGACTGCAAAAGCAGTGCACTACCATAGAATACATAATAATACGCACTACTACCAGTTCACGTTTCATCAAAAACCAATTACAAAATAACGTGCTCAGCGTGATATGTGGTAAGCCCATCGCCGCTCTTTGCTGTTAGATGTATGTGCAGTTTTAGTCCGTAAGTGTGTGTTCACACGTACCACAACCACACCGACACGACAACCACACTACAGGCAAAACACGTGGGCGGGCGCTAATTTGTATAAAAAATTCACACGGACCACACTTTGCCGTCAGCTATCGACCGCATATTATTATGTGATACCGACTACATCGCAGCCACAACGCAACCACCAGCGTCACCGCGAACTATCGACCGGCCACATCGCTAACACAACGTTGCGTTGACGCACCGACACTGCGCGCACGCCTGCGCCCTCCCCCCTGTCTGTCTGTCGCTCTACGCAACCACATCGCAACCACTAGCGACAACGCAACAACATCCACATTTTGTAGGTAACACAACGCAACTGCAAGAATCCGCAGCGACACTATTCACATGTAACCACAGCTTGACCGCCTTTTGTCGCGGTGGTGTGGTGCGGTACGTGTGAAACAAGCCTTAGTCGCCTTTTACGAAACCTAAGGGAAGAGATGGGTTGGTAGTGTTATTCTAATAAGGGGCCGTCCATTAATCACGTGAGGCTTTAAAGGGGAAGGGTTCGGCAAAAATCACGAAATATCACAAGGGGGGAGGGGGGGCGTAGTAAGATATCACGTGTATTTATTTTTTCGTCAAAAGCGCTATTTCTGAACCAAAATCGACCTGTAGTGTGACCTTGACTCGCCGTTGTAAAAAAAAACAACCTGCAACCTATCTGTACAGACATTTTTATCATGGTCCTTAATTTTCTTTAATAAAATTAGATTATTATATAAATTAAGGACCATGATATACCTGTATTTAAAAAAAATACACGTGATTTGGGGGGAGGAGGGGGTTAGCCTTAAACTCACCAAGGGGGAGTGGGGTTTAAAATATGCTAAAAAAACATCACGTGATTAATAGACGGCCCCAAGCCGCGACCACGCAGCTCACTGTACTTTTTTTTAAATGTTCTTTTTAATCTCCATTGTGATTGTAGTAGCAAAATAGTATTTAATTATGTTGTAGGTAGTTAAAACTTTGGCAATGATACTATAAAGTCATCTAGTGAGTGCTTAGAGCATTTTAAACCAACGCTATAAGAGTGGAGGATGTAAGAGGAGGAAGGATGTAAGTAATGCAAACAGTTGGTAGATATTCAAAATACTTAATAATATTTAAAAAAAAATATTGACGTAGACATAATTGACTTTAGAGTTGACAGCTTGACGTTATTAAGCTATTTAACCTATGATCCTGTATCTACGTAAAATGTTAGTATTTAAATAAATCCTAAACAAATATTAACTAAAATATTGAAGAAATATTGACACTATATTCATTTATTTTTAGGCGTTACGTAGTTCGTCGAGACAGCTTGTAATGTAAATAAATTTCTCTGTATTGTGCCAAAACTAAGCATAGCCCGAACTGTGGTGACAGAATAACGGATAAACATACATAAACAGTAATAAACATCCATGACTCTGTCACAAATGCTCGTGCTCAACACACAAACATTTGCCTCTACCGGGATTCGAACCCGGGACCGTAGGTTGCGCAGTCAGGAAAGCTGACTACTCCCACCTGGCCGACGGCCATTTAGCAAGCGTGATGATACCCATCAATTGGATATTTAGCAGTTGTACCAATAAAATATATCGGAAATGGTAGTTTATGATATAACGATATTATCTAATAGTTTTTTTTATTAAGATAAATTATGTAATATTTTATTTTTAGAAAATAAATTTGCGATTTTTTTTTTTGGATTACAAGACCCGAAACACGGGCGTCCATGATTGAGCTACATGTGACGTCACATTTCACAACATTATCAAAAACTATCTGTCAGGTTTCAAGAAAAATTTCTAATTTATTGAAATGTGACGTCACATAGCAAAATGTCACGTGACCAACCGTTTTCGCGCGAAATTTTAAATTAATAAAGATAAATATGTTTATTTCTGTATTATATAAAGCTTTTTCGAGAAAAAATATTGTTCGGGGTATAAAATAAGCGTTTGTAATTTTTAAAATACTTTTGTCGAAATCTGTCAAGTACCTAGCCAATTGTAACGATGACTTGATTTCAAAGATGGACGCCTTTGCCCTGGCCCAAGTCTGCTAATTTACGAATGGCATAATTGAATCGCAATTATATCGCATTGAAATTCTTTGACACATTTGGTATTATTCTCCTACTCATGAGCAGTTCTCAAAAAATTTGTACCTTCTAAAATTTTTGTGTTTTTTTCAAAATCGTTTCTTCACAGTCTTCTAATGGAAAATTAGGTGCGTAGCTAATGTTATTATTGTGTTATTTAATATACGGTATCAATAAATATCTATCTATATATCAGCATAATAATAACAACAGTTTTTCTGGACATGGTTAATCTGTGTTCAATTTTGTAACTATTTATTTCATCAAAATGAATTATAAAACAAAAATTATACATAAAACATTAACATTATTGCAGTTTGAAGACAATACATATGAATTTAAACCGAAATAAACTTGAAAAAAAAATATTGCTTTCAAAATTAGATGTGGTGAAGATCAATTTTGATACCGAGGTAAAAAATGTAACCATTTTTATCAATTTACCTTAAAATTTAATATGCTAGGCTAATCGAATTTATGTTCATAGTCAAACCATATCTTTATTGTGAAATATGTAATGAGCTAGCAATCTAATCTAAAAATTCACATAATTTTGGATAAGAACCGTTTCTTAACAATTATACATACTGTTTGATTTAGAGAGTCTACATCAATTCTGCTACCAGAGAAGGCACGGTTCAAAGGTCCTGTTCCGGTGAACCTGTAGACCGCACCCTCTCGACTTAAAGATATACTAACTAAACTTAAATTATAATTAAACTAAACGACTTACATACTAGCAGACGGTGTGCCACACCCTTACGGTCTCGTTCGTCTTTAGTTCGGCTGCAGTCCGCCGCGCCGGCTGTCCTCGGCACGATGCTGTCAGCGTGATAGTGGTTGACCGCGCTCCCGCGCGTCTTCGGGGCTGGTGCTATGGTGGTGGAAAGGCCCTAACTTCCCGTTGGCTACCCCCTCAGTACTGATCCCAGACAAATACGTGATGATACGCACAATACCACATAGCACCGTTCAATTGTACGCCACGTGTGCGTGTCGACCAAACAAATCACTGACTTTAAACTAAACTTATGTTCTACACTGTTGCTGTTTTTTAATCCCTACCGTCCGCCGAGTTTAACTGACTATGTGCCCTACACATCAAATTACACCAAAACTTTTCTACGCGACCCCGCGTTCGGTTCCTAACCTATCATAAGTTCAACGTGAGTGTGTGTCACACTGACATTGACAGCCGTCTGTCCAATACAAAATAATTGATCGGTTTTACCGAGAAAGGTCCAGCAGAACCCGTTGCGTGAAACCCCCAAAAACGGACGAGACTGAGCGACTCGGTCTGAAGGCAGACCCCCGTCTGCGGCTGCACGGGTGAAGACGTCCACTGTGACAAAATAAACACCGAAAGAGCACTACACAAATAAAGCTCTTTGGACAAACAATATTCAAAATTACAAATTACGTTACCTAGTAACACATCCAACAGACGTCAACCGTGACGTATTGAAAGGCTTCACAATCCTCATGGGCATGGGCTACCATGTAGACCATGGGAGGTTTCTCAATTTCCCAAACTTGTGCATAGTTATGGAAATGGTACACAAACGCAATGACTCTAGACTATGCGGAGTCGAGTCGTCAAACTGTGTACATAATAGAAACAAGACTAAAATAGTTGGCACTGCCAGCAGTGTAGAGCGACCCAGAGCTATCTGGGTGCTTAGTAGGACCCGTCCTAGTACACCCGTGCCCAAGAGTAGGTCAATTGGGCCAGGTGACAAAGTGTGGGTCTGCCCGATCTAGACCAATGTCTGTGCCGTTATCCCTGCGGGCGAATTTCATTACCGTTTCCGAAATTGACATTCTCACACAGATGCATGTACCGAGAAGAGGGTGACTTGTGTTAGCCCCGTAAAACTCCCGGTAAACATGCCACCAAACCATGTCGCACAAATTAAAATTTCAAATTTAAGATTTCGTTAAAATCTTTCAAACCGCGGCCGCCGTAGTATAAAGCAAAACCGTCCGTGGTTTTGCTCTCGCAAAGGGGCAGGCTAGCTATGTCCTGCCCGAGTCCCCCATTTCCAAAGAAGGCCCCCGCCCGTGTGATACCCGAATCGCACATGGGCCGGCGGCATGGTAACCTGCAGGCGCGGGTTTGCGCGCCTGTGCATGGTTCACCTTCCGGTGTGGGGGCGCGCCACGCGCATGACTGGGCCTCAAGTCCGCTGGTAGGTGTGTGCTCCGCGCTGGAGCACCCCTGCCCGTGTAACGCTGCCACCGCTGTTGTGTGGTCGGTGAAGCCGCTTCCGACCTGTGAACACCCAACAATAATAAATGCTGTGGTCCACCAAATGCACTGCGGCGTTGAGGCTTATAGCCAAAGCAAAGGCCGCTGCGCCTTGCTATGCGCCGCCTCATCATTACACGCAGCCCTCGTCGGTCCTGGCACCACGTCGTAGTGTGGCCATTTTGGCCACAGTGTGTACAAGCCGGGTCCATGCCGGCTGCTGTAGTCAGCGCCGCCAGCCGCGGCGTAGTGTGTCCTGGCTGCAGCTGTACAGTGGGATTCGCCTGGCGTCCCATTGAAGCCTGCGCCTCTGATGGCGGCAGGCTGGGAGGTCGCTACGACTCCCGCCTCATCGCCGAGGAACTTTAGAAGTTCCTCCAATCCCGGCAGAGTAGCCCCCCCTTTCTCTGCCGTTTTCCGCTCAAACCGGGAACGAACGTCCGTTGGCAGCTTGTCTAAAACAATATGCATCAGTAGGTGCGGCTACTCGGCTACTGGCAACCCTAACTGTCGCAACGCATTACACGCAACTGTGCCTGGCGTCAACAGTTGCGTCTTTAAGTCCGCCCGATTGGCTACCTTAGGTAGCGACAACAATTGGCGCGCGTGTGCGTCTACCAATGACCCCTCTTCCACAGCGCCACGCAAACTTCCTACCTGATGTGTAGGAAGCCTATCAGGCATCGCAGGCCCTCCCACTGGTGGCGGTGTGGATCGCTGGACATCCCCTATCCGTCGCCTTTTAATGTCGCAGGGTGCCTGGACGACATTATCATTTATGTCCATGATTTGGTCAAAATCATCCTCGTATGCTGACCATACCTTTTTGTGGGATGTTGGAGCAGTCTCCGACAAAACCACCATGGCGGTCTCAACCGAAGACACCCGCTGCCTTAACTGCTTGGCTCGCTCGAGGATGTCATCATCGCAGTCTCTCCGAGACAGCAGATCCTGCGTATGCACGAACCAGCGCAGCTGCGTTGCAAAGACTGCCTCCGCCATCGCGTTGTCAATAAAAAACAAATAACGAGGAATTAGATTCTATGTCCAACAATAGCACAAAGACAGGGCAATGTTCCCTCTATTGTAGCCTTTTAATTACAATGTAGTCACAACCAAAATTAATAAGTACATAAAAAACTTAAACGGGTTTGCAACAAGAAGCGCACTAACAAATAATGTGCAATTATTATTATTACATAGTCCCTATGCATAAATCAACCAATTTAAACCAATGTAATAATCAAATTAAATTTTAAAATTGGTTTTCAAAAATGAAGGCACAAACAAAACAAAATGTGCTATTATTATTGTATAAACCGTTATATAATAATCCAACCAAATTTCACATATGCCGCTGTGTAGAACAAAACAAATCTAATCGGTTCCAAAGAATGTCCAAAGAAAAATAAAAATTCAAATAAAAATGTTCCTTAGTACTACATACGCCACTATGTAAACATTCATCCTCAATCATTTACCAAACAAATGTTACAAATAATTGGAACTCAAATTAGTTTCCCGAAGAAAACTACATTAAACAAAATGTTATTTAATTATACATAGGCCAAATTTACTATGTAAACAAACAATTTATATGGTAACATAACTGCAACATTAATATATGTGTCTACAGCCTTGCAATCGCTAGACAACCTAACTACAAATATTGTGAATCAAATGCCTACAATATTTAAATATGTTTTCAAAATGAAAACAACAAACCAAATCAAAAGTACCTCAACTTTCAATGCTTTAACTTTAAATTCTAAATTAAGTTTTCAAACAATCAAGGAACAAACAAAATGTTTAATTATTTGCAAACCGCTAGAATCTTTAAATTCAGTTTGCACGACAAATACAACAAACATAATCAAAACATTTATTTGTTGTCACAAATTTGCACTACCCTAGCGAGACTTATTCTAAATTAAAGTTATAAAAAACAATTACACCGCCCCGGTGAGTTGATATGACTCAAATAAATTCAAAGCCTGTATAGCCTAAATACAACACAAGTACAATGTGTAATACAACCACCCTAATAGCATTTTTTGTTGGCATTAAGTTGGGCCACGTACCTTCGGTTTGTTGGCCAACAAGTATAATTGGCGCGCAGTTTACGCGTTGGGCCCATAACTGATGGCCAAAGTAAGATTACCTACAAAGGCCCAACTATCAGTAGGGCCAACGATACACTTGCCTATTATTTATTTATTTAAGTACGATTGGCCAACTTATGGTCGATCGAGTATTAGATAACAGGTGCACTTAGTATCAAATTTACCTAGTAAGAGTAGTATGACCCATCTCTAGTAGGTACTGTCCCACCCAACGAACGGCCACTTCCCATAAAAGAAGGAGTGAAGGACGATGGCGACAGATGCAGTCCTCAAAAAGAGAGTTCGTAAATTAAAAGTAGGAATGAATTCCCGCCGACACTACCGTTCCAACTCCCGAGCTGCCGATCTAATTGACGCGACACTCAGATGCAACAGTCCAGTTCAGAGTTCAGCGAGACTTGGTAATAATTCGAATGTTACCATGGGTATATATCTAAAGCCACAAAAATCTCGTCACCGCGATTTAGAAATGGTATAAAACAGTACAGCGCCATCTATGAAGAAATATCGGAACTACATACATTAAGGAACTTAGTACCTTTCTAACTTTTTTAAATTTTGTCCCCTGTCCCCCCGCCTCTCTGCCCTTCTCTCTCCTCCCCCTGCATCACACCCCTCGGGGTCTTAGCACCGCATTCGCAAAATCCCAACATTATTTTGCTGAAATGCCTACAGTAATTACCCGACGGTAGGAATAACATGGTAGTAATAGATACAGTTTTTTTTTGTTGGCGCAATGGTGTTACCTTATCTTTTATCCCTACAAAAATTGGCCAACTGTAATTAAATAACATCAGGCCCGTGGTAGGCTATCCGTTGGTTAAATTGCGCAAGTTATAACCATTGTGCCTATTTTGAATTTAAGTTGGCAAGTAAACTAACCATCTGCCAACAGTTGGCGAATGTAAGCCAACGGAAAATGCTATTAGGGCAACAGTTATATCCTAACTCAAATAAATACATTTTAAATTTGTAACCAAAATGCAATTATAGCAAGTTAGGTATGACAATTATAGCATTCTTGCAATGACTTTCCGCAATGAAATAATCAACGCATTCTAAATGCGAGACAAAACCCAAATTAATTATGATAACATTGACCGCAGTGATACAATTTTACACAACTTTGCTGTAATCACACAACAAACCTACATATTACAACATTGCATTCTGAATACAATTTAATATGCGGTTGCAAACAATCTTAACACTAAAACTAATAACTAATTACTTGAGGTCCGTAGACAAAACCACACTCTGGTTTACCAAAAATTGTTTGATTTAGAGAGTCTACATCAATTCTGCTACCAGAGAAGGTTCAGAGGTCCTGTTCCGGTGAACCTGTAGACCGCACCCTCTCGACTTAAAGATATACTAACTAAACTTAAATTATAATTAAACTAAACGACTTACATACTAGCAGACGGTGTGCCACACCCTTACGGTCTCGTTCGTCTTTAGCTCGGCTGCAGTCCGCCGCGCCGGCTGTCCTCGGCACGCTGCTGTCAGCGTGGTAGTGGTTGACCGCGCTCCCGCGCGTCTTCGGGGCTGGTGCTATGGTGGTGGAAAGGCCCTAACTTCCCGTTGGCTACCCCCTCAGTACTGATCCCAGACAAATACGTGATGATACGCACAGTACCACATAGCACCGTTCAATTGTACGCCACGTGTGCGTGTCGACCAAACAAATCACTGACTTTAAACTAAACTTATGTTCTACACTGTTGCTGTTTATTAATCCCTACCGTCCGCCGAGTTTAACTGACTATGTGCCCTACACATCAAATTACACCAAAACTTTTCTACGCGACCTTGCGTTCGGTTCCTAACCTATCATAAGTTCAACGTGAGTGTGTGTCACACTGACATTGACAGCCGTCTGTCCAATACAAATTAAAACTACAAAAAAGGTTGCCAGCCGTAAGTGGCCATTTTGTTCCGAACACATACAATATTAAGATTATTGCAGTTTGAAGACAATAAACATGAATTTAAACCAAAATAAATTGAAAATAAATATTTCTTTCAAATTTAGATGTGGTGAAGATGAATTTTTATACCGAGGTAAATAATGTAACCATTTTTAAGTAGCTAGGCTAATCGAAATGTTCATCGTCAAAACTTATCTTTGTTGTGAAATATGTAATGAGCTAGCAATGTAATCTAGAAATTCACATAATTTTGAAAAATAACCGTTTCTTAACAATTCAATTTTGTGACTAATCAGATCAACTTATACGTTACCGTTTAAAAAGTAACAAATTTGAAAGCTCATAATTGAGAGGTTTGGCGATTTCCGAGGTGTTTAAATTATCCACAATTTAGCGTATAATCTCAAAATTAGCAAGTAAGTAGCGTAGCGTAAGCATTATTTATTACAAAAATTAATATAGTTATGAAACATAATACTTAGCTATAAATCGAGTCACAACTTTGAGCATAACGCAGTACCACACCATAACTTACGCTGTTGCCTTGGATTTACACAGACGTCTGATATCCAATTTCTGATGGCGTAGTTTTGGCTATAGATATATAGATAGCTAATATCTGTGCGGTGACGGAGTAAGAATACCAATCGCCGCCCCTCTCTCCGTCCGGTGGGTGTCGTAAGAAGCGACTAACAGACTCTTTCGAGCGATGATCTGCTCCACTGGTGGTAGGGCTTGACCCGTCTGGTTGGTGACCACCGTACACATGGTGTAAAACCCGTCAAGTGACTGCTTGTCGGTCGCGTTTCGGGATCAGCCAGCGTATAACCAGAGCTCGAGAGGATGATGTTGCAATGTATTTGATCTGTGGATTTGGTGTGTGGCTTCCGTCAAACCAGTGCTAGGAGGACTTCGTTAACCTGCCGACCAGGGAGACCCGTAGAAACGGTTGTCCCGCTGGCCGCCCGTGGCACAGTACAGGGGCCCAAGCGAGCCTAACCATCTCGTGAGGCTGCCTCACCATGCCACGCATAATCTCGGGGTGGTCCGTCGTGCCGGTTGGTGACCGGAAGGTGGGGTCCCGGCGGCCATTCCCGGGGGTGGTTCGGGGGCCCTTCCATTCGGCAGGTTAATAATACTCGTCCGTGGGCAAATTCCTGGGGAAAAGGCCACCATACTTTGACCATTCGCATCGCGGCATCATTTTCTCGATTCACTCTTTCCACTCCTAAAATGACAGCGCCTAACAACAAAACTGGTACTACAGCGGTGTCAATAGTCAATAGTCAATAGTCAAAATATATTTATTCAATAAACTCAATTAATAAGTACTTTGAAACGTCCAAATATTTTTTAACCTACCACCCATTCAGGACATCATTTTTTAACTGTGGCAAAGAACGGGCGCAAGAAACCACAGCGCACAGAAGCAACGACATTTACAAAATATATTATATTATATGTCGTTACCAGGTCACAAAATACAAAATATGAATTTGAATGTAAATAGTTAATTAAATATGGTGCTCTATATAAATTAATTATAGGCAATTAGAAATAGCTGTTGGAGTAGGTACTTGGAGCATTTCAGACCCAAGCTGTTTTGTCTTCTGTATAATCCGACACTTTATAATAAGCTTTTTTATAAAGCTTTTCTTTGATTTTTATTTTAAATTTATCAAGATCTAATTTCTGAATATCATTTGGTACTTTGTTGTATAATCGTACACACAGACCCTTAAAAGAATTATTTATTTTATGGAGCCTAGTATAAGGCACTGCTAATTTGTTCTTACTTCTAGTATTTAATTTGTGAATATCACTGTTTTTTGAAAACATTTCAATATTTTTATGAACATACACAAGATTTTCATAAATATATTGTGATGCAACTGTCATTATACTTATATCCTTAAATCTCTCTCTGAGAGAGTCACCAGCCTGTAGGTTATATATTGCTCGAATAACCCTCTTCTGCAGCACAAAGATAGTTTGAATGTCGGCAGCATTTCCCCACAGTAAAATGGCGTACGACATTACACTATGAAAGTAACTGAAATAAACTAATCTAGCTGTATCAACGTCAGTTAACTGACGGATCTTCATTACTGCATAAGCCGCAGAGCTAAGTCTATTCGACAATTTAGCTATATGTGGGCCCCACTGAAGCTTGGCATCCAACGTGATGCCTAGAAACACAGTGGTGTCCACAGGATTCACATTTTTATCTTTAATTTGTACACTAGTTATTACCTGCTTAACATTAGGCAATACAAATCTTACACATTTGGTTTTTCCCTCGTTTAATAGCAAGTTACGGTGTTAAGGTGCACACCCCCACCTCAACCTTACCGTTTGAGGTGGAGTTTGCCAACATCTGCGGACTCCATGCAAATCAGTGCAGTGCGATGCGCGTTTGGAAACGGACGCGCTCCATTGCGCAGTAAGAATTATTAATAATTCGCGAGTTGCGCGGCAATAGCCGTTGCACGTCAGTGTGACTATGAGTTCCCAACTCATAGTCAACGAGTTGTTGGCGTTTCTACAAAACGCCATTGACACTATGGACGAGGTCAGCATCTTGCAGATCTGCAAGTCCAACTTCAAGGAAGACGAGATTTGCAGTGGCAAGGTGCTGCTATTCCAGACGCTCGGTAAAGCCAACCAGATGCCATCTCGCCGGAGGGATGGAACAGAAAGAAGTCTCCAGGACCTCATCAGCCTGCTGAAGGAGACCGACCCGGACGACGTGCCTTCGTTCGTGGCAAAGGAGCTCCACAAGCTGCCTCCCGTCACGTTCGACCATGTAGATGTCACCAGGCTGTTAAAGGACATCAACTTTCTCAAATCAAGCCTGGCCGAAGTAGTGGAGAAGTTGGAGGCTTCAAATAACACCATTGGTGAGTTGCGCGCCCAGGTAGTGTTACTAAGCAACACTGCTTCGGTATGTAGGTCACCCGAGGCCTCTTACGTAAACACTCGTCGCGGGGCGCAAAATGCATCCATCAGCAGTTTCGAGTCGGCGCATACGGATGCGTCACCGGCCGCTGTCACTGCGCGCGATGCCCCGCGCCCCGCCGCCCGCCTCTCCGCCCCGGTGGGGACGTCACGCGTTTGCGCGTCAACACCACAACGTGCCTACGCAGCTGCGGCCGCCAGCCAACCTGTCGGCGCCGCCGCCACCGCCGCTCCGCAACCTGAGCGGCGACCGCCTCAAGGGAAAAAGAAAAGTAGCCTAATTCATGAGGCTACTCCTGCGGCACCGCAAGATCATCGTCTCGACGAAGAGGGCTTTGTCAAGGTCGAAAGGAAGAAGAGGAAGCCCGCCTGTCGAAACCTGTGCGGTGTTGCACCGACCGGACCGAACCACCTGCTGCGTCCAGCCGCGACGCTGCTGTACGTGTCCCGACTGCATTACTCTACGAAGGCAAAGGAGATCGTAGAGTATATTAGAATCAAGCGCAAATTCACTCTGAGAGTCGAGCGATTGGAGTCCCGCCATAACGTGAATTTTTATTCATTTGTGGTGAGAGTACCGACCGACCATCTGTCGACTCTGATGAAAGAGGAATTTTGGCCGAAGGGTGTCATGTTCCGGCGATTCCGCGGCCGGCTACCGGACACCGCGCTGCGTCGCACGGCGCCGTGTTTACGTGCAAATTAGTTTATTTCTTTTGTTTTATGTTATAATTGTATGTATGTTAGTCTATAAGGTATTTACGTTGCTATGGGCCATTGTAGCCTGAAATAAATGAATAAATTAAAATAAATAAAAAAAAAAAAAATCTCAATGCCGTCCACCACCATCTTGAGACGGCACGGAAAGCAATGTTGTTCCTGACGGAGACGCAAATAATCCGCCTAGCTGACACCACCTACCTGAACTATCCCGGCTTTGTGCTTGAAGAATCCTTCAAAGCAAAAGCCGGAGTTTGCTTATTCGTTCGGGCGGATGTTTGCTGTCGCCGTCTGCGCTGTCTGGAGGACCCTTCCTTCTCCGTCCTAGTGGTACACGTCGACTTAGGCTCTCATTGCCGTGTCTACGTCTGCGTCTACCGATCCCATAACGGCGACATCGAGACAACTCGATTAATTAAACATCTTAGTCGGGTAGCAGATGCAGACGGTTTCCATCGGCGGTGTTAATCGAAAATTAACACGTTTGTATATATTTCTTTGTGTATCATCTTAATGTTTAACGCCTTTGCGTTATCGATCTTACGTTCAAAAAAAAACAATCACTTGTCATTCAATTAAAAACCTGTCTAGTTTGAAGTAGATAGATGTGATTAAAGATGGCAGTCGGCCATGCATTGGGTTTTCTCATAAACAGGCGTGTGTACGCCATGTAATATTAATTAGATTAGTAAAATCAGTTGTTCATCGGTTTTGTCATCAAGGCGTGTGGATGCCATTTCAATATCAATTATAGTCTATCATTGGTATTCAAATTCAAAGGCGCGTGGACGCCATTTCATGTTAATTATAGTGGTTAAATCGTGTTACCTATTAAACTCAGTGTGAAAAAGTAAAGTGTTTATTTTTCATCATCTGAATCACCATCATCAACTAGCAACGCCTCAAAGGTCTAACGCGACGCTTCGAACCCGCCGTCCGGCCTTTGAGGAAGTCATCAACGTGTACAATCCTTGGCCGTCGCGATCACGGCTGGCCGAGAAAATCTACGCACAATATTTTGGTGGCCCATGAGGGGAATCGTTTAAAAACCCAGGACGGGAATCGTTTAAACCCAGGAAGGGATAAACAGGTACAGGTACAGGTACTGGACACGCGGTTGCCGTCCAAGGTCATTGCCGGCAAACTCGCGTCTAAGCTGCCGTCAAGATTATAGGTTCAGTGTGAAATACCGAATATCAAGTCAATCTCGGAGTGTTTCAGTGTTTTAAAATCAGTGGTCGTAATAATTCATCATAATTATCACCTTCATCAAAGGGTCGAGATTCGACGGGGCGTATTTATTAAAGAAAAAGATTCGCCATTTTGTATCGCATCGCTACGCTACGCAACGGGAACACAGACAGCTGACGCAAGAGGGCGCGCGCTGCGGTGCACTCGGTTCACTCATTCTTACGGACTCATAAGTTAATGTTATTGTGTTGTGATGGGCCAATAATTCATGTAAGTACATTCATTCTTATCAAACCAATCTCAATCGGTCTAACTTCTTTCAATCTTTACGAATATTGAATCACTCATTCAGTCAATGTCACTGTCATGTCAAGTATCTGTCAATTAATTAACTAGGTTATTTTGTTGTTTACATAATCTAAATTTATGTTTCGTTAGTTTTAAATTTGTTACAAGTGTAACTGATCTCAAGTGTTACTGTTTATTACGTGCATTAGTCAGTAGATAGTCATCATGGCTTCGCGTAGAACTAGAAATCAGTTTAGAACTCATCATAGAATGTTGTTGGATTTTGCCGCGACAATCGACGACAAGGCCGGGTCGATCTCTGCTTCAGTAGCAACAAAACACTTCAATACCTACTATAAAGATTTGGTTTTAGCCTACGAAACATTATTGGGTTTTTCTACTGACGAAGTGTCTGAATCAGACATGTCGCTGTTCGAAACACAAATCACGAAGGTCAACAAACTGTTGATAAGACTGGACCAGGCGACGTCGGAGTCAACCGCTGGTACTTCAAAATCACACAAGTTCACATCAAACCAGGTAATGACCAAATTACCACTTATAGAACTTCCCAAGTTTTCCGGTAACCTCATTGTCTGGGTTCCATTCTATGACTTATTTCGTTCATTGGTTCATGAGCGTGATTTTTCGGATGCTGAAAAGCATTATTATCTTAGATCATCATTGTCAGGTCATCAGGTCATCAGGCCTTCACATTGTCAGACAGCTGCCGGTAGATGACAAGAATTATGCCGACTGCAGCTGACAGTGGCATCAGCACCCGAGCCTGTCAGGAGACCACCTCTGGCTTCACTACCAACGGTGCGTCCACCAGCTCCACGATCAAGTCAACATCGGATGACATCAGGCAAGGCATACCAGGCCAATCAGGTGATGTCATCATCAACAGATCAAGGATCATCAGCTCGTCAGGTGAGGCCTTCATGTTCATTTTGTAGTGCCCAGGAACACTCACTTTATAGATGCCCTGCCTTTCAACGGTTGTCACGATCTGGTCGTAAGTCGTGGGCGACTAAGTCGGGACACTGCTATCGATGCTTACGGAAGCACTATGCAAGTGACTGTACTCATAGGAACTGGTGTTCTCATTGTGGCTCCCAGGATCATAACTCACTCATTTGCAACGCAGATGAGAACATCGGTGTTCCCCGGCAGCAAAATCAACCTGCTGCTCGACTGATCACCCAATGCGCAGGTGGTCGAGACACGCCAACTTCGTCAAAAGCGCGTCATGTCTCATCACCAGTGCATATCACTGGTGTGATCCAGGAAGAAGCGGACCCATCGTCAGCACATCATCATCATGAGGCTCCAACGGTGCAGTCCATGGCTTATCAGCAGCCAAGGCCACGAGTTGGTGACAGAGCGCATCTTGCTCAGACCACCTTTCATTCACTCAGGTTTGGGTCACGTATGGGCCCTGATAGGGCATGAGATAAGGTAACTGTTGGTGCATCTATGGGACCATCACTCCCCATAACTATTTGTCCTACTGCAATAGTAATGGTCAGGTCAGGTAATGGTCAATTTGTCAAGGTCCGGGCCCTGTTAGATACAGGAGCCTGAGTTTCAATTATCAAACAATCATTAGTTCATCATTTAAAATTGCACCAACAGGGTAATAGTAATATTCTTTACGGAGTAGGTCATCAAGCAGTTACTACACCGGGCACTGTTGTCAAATTAGTCATTAAACCCGTAGGAGCTCATTTACCAATAGTTGGTACCCGGGCAATGGTTATGTTCACCTTATCAGGAAATATTCCACCATATGATATTAAATTAAAGAATTAGTTAAAGTCATCAAATATTATCCTTGCTGACAGCAACTTTGATAAAGCCCGAGATGTAGATATCATACTTGGTACAGATGTGCTCAATTATGTACTTGATGGTTCAAAGATTTCAACCAACATTCCAGGGATAGCGGCTTATGGATCATGTTTCGGTCACGTCATCATGGGAGCGATACACACTCAACAGTCACCATCGACGGTCACATCACCCGACCAGTCGCCAGGCACTTCAGTAGAAGACTATGGACTCCATGCAGTCAGACTGGAGGAAGTCTTAGAAAAGTTTTGGAAGGTGGAGCAGCCCCCTTCGAAGCCAGCTGTTCATCCGGATTACTTGGAATGTGAAAGGTTGTATAATTCAAGTACTCAACGTATGCCAGATGGCAAATATTTGGATAGGTTACCATTACTTTCAACAAGGCCACCATTGGGTGAATCAAAGGCTTTAGCCATTCAACGATTGCGATCTTTAGAAAGAAAGATGGCAAAAAATTAAGTATTCACAAGTAAATACAAAGAATTCATGAAGGAATATGAAACTCTCGGTCATATGTCAAAATCGGACTTTCAGTTAGACTCCGAACATTTTATCATCCCTCATCATGGCATATTCAAAAAGGGAACGGATAAGATCCGTGTAGTATTCGACGGGAGTGCTCGTTCATCAACAGGAACATCACTAAACCAGTGTCTTCACACCGGTCCACCACTTCAAAATGATATTACCCAAATATTGTTAAATTTCAGACGGCATCAAATAGTCTTCACGACCAACATCAAGCAGATGTTTCGAATGACCTGGATACACCCTGAAGACAGGAAGTACCAGCTCATCTTGTGGAGAGAGGACAAAATTCAGGTATATGAGTTGAATACTAATACCTACGGCCTACGATCAAGTCCATTCATTGCAATTCGAACATTGTTACAACTCGCCGATGATTGGGAGGCTAGTCATCATGAATCATCAGCTTCAACCGTCATCAGACGAGACACCTTCGTTGACGATATTCTCACGGGCGCAGACTCGTTATCAGAGGCTCAACACCTCAAATCAGAACTCATCGCACTAATGAAAAGCGCTAAATATGAGCTCAGGAAATGGTCATCGAATTGCAATGAATTACTGCAGGATTTGCCGCAGGAACACTGCGAGCTGCCCCATCAGTTTGATACTGACGATAAAAGCTTTATTAAAGTATTAGGTATTCAATGGGACCCAGTATCAGACTCAATGTCATATCAGATCAATGTACCGCTAGGACAAGCAATTACTAAGCGTCATATCCTTAGTACAATAGCACGCCTGTATGACCCGTGCGGATATTGTGCGCCTATTGTGTTTCGATTCAAGGTGTTTCTTCAGACACTATTTTCAGATGGAGTCAAATGGGACGAACCTGTCAGTAATAGTCAATGTCGTCAGTGGGACGAACTCATTTAAGACCTTAATTATTTGTCAAATTTGCAGATACCTAGATGTGTTGCACTGCCACAGACTGTCTCATATTCACTTCACGGATTCGGAGACGCTGCAGAGACTGGTTTTGCCGCGAGCGTCTACCTCAGGACCGTGGACGCGTCAGGAAATGTCATGGTACGTTTACTTATAGCTAAATCAAGAATAGCTTCTCAGAGATCAAAGCAAACGATACCAAAACTGGAACTCAGTGCCGCTCATCTAGTGTTCAAATTATTGAATCATGTATCAGAGCCATATGACAGTTCAATTCAATTTGACAGCATCAATGCTTGGTCAGATAGCACAATCGTGTTATCTTGGCTAAACACAAAACCATACATGCTTCAAACATTCGAATGTAACAGAGTTCAAGACATTCAAAATTCAAAACGTTCTATGATATGGAGACATGTACGTTCCGAATTAAACCCTGCAGATGTCGCCTCACGAGGCATGGCTGCTGAAGATCTCATACATTTCAATTTATGGTGGTCCCCAGACTGGTTACTTAAGGAGGAGTCACAATGGCCTGCGTTACCAGTTACTATGCCTTACGATTTACCTGGATTCAAGAAATTGGTCAATCTTGTTACCCCTGAACCATGGGAAGACGCGCTGTTATCACGCGTCAGCTCGTTCAGTAAGCTCATCAATATTACCTCATTGGTACTTAGATTTTGCGAAATATTAGATTGCCTAAAGAAAGACGGAATCTTAACTCTACACTCTCATTAGACGAGACTCGTGAAGCAACCAGACATTGGATTAAGAAAATTCAAATGGATTCATATAAAGATGAAATTATATTAATCAAGCAAGGAAAATTGGTCTGTAAATCGCTACAGAAATTAAGTGTCTTCGTGGATGAAGACCACTTTATCCGAGTCGGCGGCCGACTACGAAAATCAACATTGCCTTATGGAGCCAGGCATATTTGATACCTAAAGATCATAGGTGGGGTCAATTACTCATAGAATATTATCACAAGTCGTATTGTCATACAGCGACAACCGCGCTCATTGCCATACTGCGGCGAGAGTATTGGATTACGTCAGTCAGACGTCAAGTATCAAAGGTCATAAGAAATGGTTTAGTTTGTTTCAGGTTCAATGCTTCATCTCAACCACCATTTATGGCAGACCTACCAGCTGATAGAGTCACGGCCGCACGACCATTTTCAGGCGTAGCGACTGACTTTGCTGGACCTTTCGTAGTCAAAAGCAGTTTACTAAGAAATGCGAAATCACTCAAAGCTTACCTGTGTGTTTTTGTATGTTTAGGTACAAAAGCTGTTCATCTCGAAGTGGTCTCTGCATTGACCATCGAGGCCTTCATCGCGTCATTCACCAGGTTTGTCAGCCGACGAGGGCTGCCTTCACTAATCAGATCGGACCGAGGTACCAATTTTACTGGTTCTAATTCGTATCTAAGGGATATCACTCAGTTCTTGTTGGACAACCAGATTATCCCCCAGGAGGAGTTCAGAAAACAGAGCATTCGCTGTGAGTTCAATCTTCCTGCATCGCCCCATATGGGGGGACTATTTGAGGCTGCAGTCAAAAGCGCTAAAAACCTCCTCAAGAGAGAGGTGGGCGATACCATTTTAACATTCGAGGAGCTGTCTACTCTATTTACTAATATAGAGTCTATACTTAATTCACGGCCTCTTGTGCCTATGTCAGAGGACCCCAGAGATTTAGAGGTTCTCACGCCAGGTCATTTCATCATGGGTCGGCCACTGGTTGCCTTGCCGGAAGCTCACTGGAAGGAAACTAAAATGTCGCGATTGTCCCGTTTTCAAGTTATTTAGAGGTTGTACCAGACGATCTGGTCGCGCTGGCATGTTGAGTATCTCAGTACAATACAGTCACGTAATAAATGGTATAAGCATATTAACAATATAGAGCTTAACGATTTAGTTCTTATTATTGACGAGAACTCACCCCCTCTTCACTGGCGAAAGGGTAGAGTTATTGAATTGTTTAAGGGATCAGATCACATTGTTAGATCAGTTAAATTAAGGACTCAAAGCGGAGAGCTTGTAAGACCAGTGGTCAAATTGTGTAAATTACCGATACCAATAGAAAGTAATTTAAGTTAACCATTGCACTTCTGTGTATATATAGTGTTTTCATTCTTAAAGTTAAGTCATGTGTATGAGTCATATTATGTGTTATTGTCACTATAAATAGAGCGCATTAAGGACTTCAAGTATTTAGTTCATTTTCCCCTGGTGGCAGGAGGAATGTTAATCGAAAATTAACATGTTTGTATATATTTCATTGTGTATCATCTTAATGTTTAACGCCTTTGCGTTATCGATCTTACGTTCAAAAAAAAACAATCACTTGTCATTCAATCAAAAACCTGTCTAGTTTGAAGTAGATAGATGTGATTAAAGATGGCAGTCGGCCATGCATTGGGTTTTCTCATAAACAGGCGTGTGTACGCCATGTAATATTAATTAGATTAGTAAAATCAGTTGTTCATCGGTTTTGTCATCAAGGCGTGTGGATGCCATTTCAATATCAATTATAGTCTATCATTGGTATTCAAATTCAAAGGCGCGTGGACGCCATTTCATGTTAATTATAGTGGTTAAATCGTGTTACCTATTAAACTCAGTGTGAAAAAGTAAAGTGTTTATTTTTCATCATCTGAATCACCATCATCAACTAGCAACACCTCAAAGGTCTAACGCGACGCTTCGAACCCGCCGTCCGGCCTTTGAGGAAGTCATCAACGTGTACAATCCTTGGCCGTCGCGATCACGGCTGGCCGAGAAAATGTACGCACAGGCGGAATTGGTATTTTTGGGGGACTTCAACGCCCACCATGAGTTGTGGTTAGGTTCATCCAAAACAGACCATGCTGGTAGAACTGCCCACGCATTTGCTATGACGCATGACCTGACGCAACTGGTGAACCAGCCCACCAGGATCCCAGACATAGTTGGCCATGCGCCCTCCTTACTCGACCTTCTGCTGACGAGTCGCCCAGCTGGATACCGGGTGGAGATTCGAGCTCCTTTAAGTTCCTCGGATCACTGCTTAATATCCAGCACAGTGCCCTTGGCATCGCGCCCGCCAACAGCGGTTTCGAAACGCCAGATTTGGCACTACGCGTCGGCAGACTGGGAAGGTATGCGGGAGTATTTTGCATCCGTCCCTTGGAGGCAGTGCTGCTTTAGTGGGAAGGACCCGACCGCTAGTGCCACTGCCGTTGCTGATGAGATAATATTAGGAATGGAATACTATATTCCACACTCCTATGTCATCAGCAAAGGCAGACGCAACCGCTGGTTCAATCGCGAGTGTGCCAGCGCTGTTGAGAGCAAACAGACGGCATACCGCGCTTGGATCTGAGGTAAAGCTCATGGGGATCCTGAAACTCGCTCGCTAAAAGCAGCCTTTAATAATGCCACCAAGTCGTGTAAGAGGGCCTACATTAGAGCGGATGCCCAGCGCGTTGCACGAGTAGGCCAAGAACTCCTGACGCATCCTACGGGCAGCCGTAGCTACAGGCTTCTGGTCACAAGCCGCAGGAAAAGGTCAACCTCCTGGTCAAACTCTTTGCTGCTAACTCCCGGATCAATGACTGTAATGCACAGCCACCCTCAATTCCTCACTGGGGCCACACAATGACTGATATTAAAATCAGGCAGTGTGATGTCCGTGCGGAGTTGCAGTCAGTCGATGTCCGGAAAGCTAACGGTCCTGATGGCATCCCAGTAATAGTCCTGAAAATGTGTGCAGCGGAGTTGTCCCCTTAACGCGTCTGTACCGTCTCTCGCTCTCTTCGGGTTGTGTGCCGGAATCTTGGAGAGAAGCTAATGTGCAACCGATCCCTAAAAAAGGAGATCGGTCAGATCCGACTAATTACCGCCCTATAGCCGTAACTTCAGTGTTGTGTAAGATCCTAGAACGAATATTGAACAAACAGCTTATTCGATACCTAGAAGATCACTCCCTAATTCACGATCGTCAATATGGGTTTCGGCCACAACGGTCAACGGGTGATCTTCTAGCGTACGTCACACATCTCTGGGGTGAGGCTATTGACAAGCGTGGCGAAGTCTCTGGCAGTTAGCCTTGACATAGCCAAGGCTTTTGATCAGGTCTGGCACAAAACTCTTCTCTCCAAGCTCCCGGCATACGGTTTGCCCGCTCAGTTCTGTACCTGGATTGTTAGCTTCCTGCATGAGCGTAGAATCCGTGTCCTTTCGGATGGATGCGCTTCGCGGTTCATGTCAGTGAACGCTGGTATTCCTCAAGGCTCCGTTCTATCCCCCACGCTGTTCCTTCTGAATATCAATGACATGCTTCCTCTTGGAAACATTAATTGCTATTCAGATGATAGCACAGTGCATGGGGGATATAACGGTCACCCAACGGCTGGGTGGGTAGACACCGAAATGAAGCGAGCAAATCTTGTCATTGATCTCAATCGGGTGACGGACCTCATTTCTAAATGGGGCTCCGATAATCTGGTGAAGTTCAATGCCAAGAAAACACAGGTGTGCGCGTTCACAGCAAAAAAGTCGCCATTCCTTTCCTTTCCCTCTCTTTAGGGTACATCTCTAGGCCTGCAGAGCAGTATTAACATGCTCGGTATGGATATCCGCTGCGATCTGAATCAAAAGGACTACATCGAAACAGTGATTAAAAATGCCTCACGTAAACTCGGTGTCCTGAACAAGGTGCGGCGATTCTTCACGCCTGATCAGTTGTGTCTATTATACAAGACACAGGTGCGGTCTTGCGTAGAGTATTGCTGTCACCTTTGGGACGGCTCCGCAAAGTACCTTCTCGATGCCTTGGACAGATTGCAGCGCTGCGCTGTGCGCATTATCGGCAATGCGGAGGTCACTAAAACTCTCGAGCCTTTGCAATTGCGTAGAGATATTGCGTCACCCAGCGTCTTTTACCGTTTATACCATGGTGAGTGCTCTGAAGAACTCTTTGACCTCATCCTTCCTTCTCCCTTCCTCCATAGGAGTACGCGTGCTCTCCGGAGTCACCAATTTACAGTCTCTAATATTCCATCACGCACAAAGAAATTTGGTGACTCGTTTCTTTGCCGCACTTCCAAAAGATGGAATAGTCTACCAGCACACGTATTCCCTCCTATCTATGACATAGGGTCCTTCAAACGAGGCGTGAAGAAGCACTTTGTGGGCCGGCAGAGTGAGGGTGACTGATGCTACGTCTCTTACGCTACACCAGTTCCCCTTGCGCCAGGACTTCATTTCTACTTAACATAAGGTAAAGTAGGGTCATTTGCCGGGCTTAGTATAAAAAACTTGAGAGGTGTCAAGGGACACCCGGATGGAACGAAGTTCCTTTCGATTAATTAGTGAAGGAATTGTAATAAAATTTTATTTTTTTTAAGTTATAATAATATTTTTTTTTTATTAACAAATATAATGTTATATAAACTTAATCAGTAGGCTCAATTTTCGTAATAATTGGCTTGTGGTAACTGAAGTAGAAAACATATGTTTGGGATTCTATTTTACTTCGTAAACACAACAGCGTATAGGTTAGAACACGCACGGCTTGCTAAATACATACGTTCTGATATAGTAATATTAAAATATGATTTGAGGGGACTACGAAACATCGTTTTTCTGTGTTGTCGTGCGGTCACACGCCACGCCGCGGCTGATGGCAATCAAAAAAGCTTTGTTCTAAATTACAAGTAGATAATAAAAATAAAGTTAACAAAAAAAGTGTAAGTATTTATTTAAATGTGTTTAACTGTGTTCTTATATATATAATATACAACTAAAAAATAAAAAAATATGATGAACAAAAAATCAACTCGTGGTAGGATTTGATCTCAGGATCCACGGCGCTCATACGAGTGAGTCCGATGCGCGAACCACTACGCCAACCAGGCGATAAGATGAGCGACGAAATAATGATTTACGTTTGCCGCACAGCTTACTAGCAAAAAGTGTCGTGACAACTTTTCGTAAGAATTTTTTCCGTCTAGCCCCCTTTCACAACGCGCGATAAGGAACTTCGTTCCAAAAAAAGAATGATAATTTTGCCATCCTTTAAAAATACTACCCTGAAAATATTTTTGTATCATGGAGAAATAATACGGAACAAAGTTGGTACGCAAAATTGAGTTTTATCTAGGACAGTTAAAAAAAATGATTACAAAAAGTTAAATTATTGAAATAATGATTATGATATGATTAATCTTACTAAAGATTAATTATTCAACTTTTAATACAAACACAACTGTAGAATACAAAAATTTGATTTTTGAAAAATATTCACTCCGATAAAATTAATTTTCAAATTGAATGATCATCAATGACATCGAAAAACACATACATTAAAATTATCCAACGATAAGAATTTTTTTTAAATTTTCTGACTTTTTAGTGGTTTTAATAACTTTAATCTATTAATTGAACCATTCAATATGCTATTAAAAACGTTTTGGAAATAATTTGTATCCGATTAATTGTTTTAAATTAATCTTGAATGCAAAGGACACGTATTTCAGACAGGCACAATTTTGTTGAGCATTCTCTATTACAAAAAGTCTAATACGATTCCATTGAGATTACTTCTAATTTTTTGAAGACTACCCAATTTGTGTTAATCGTAATGAAGTCGTAATTGAATACCAATAGCATCTGATCTTAACAAAATTAGCAGACATGGGCCAGTAGTGTCACTGTAGTGGGGCAGTTTTTTTTTTTTACTTAAATAATGGCTTCGCGCGATCAGCACATTTAGCCAGTGTCAAGTTTTTAACAGTAATTATTGTTTTATGTACATTAAGTGGATGACAATGAATGATAATAAACGTTTAATGGTGAATGATTTTCCCCCAAACCACTCGAGACTCAATAAAACTGTGGGACTTTATTGAGGTTTCACACGGACTTCTTGAGAGATTTTTTTTTATATTAACTCGTCATAGTGACTGCATCCTGCCTGATGGTAAGCAGCCGATGCAGTCCAAAATAATGAGGGCGCTCCCCACCGTGGAATAAACACGATAACGAGCGCTCCCATTCATGACGGCCTGCATAAATGCCGTTTCACGCCCCGCTTAAAAGACCTGGGGCTGTAGGAGCTGGGAAACACATGCGCCGGCAAAGAATTCCAAAGCCGAATGGTCTTACAGAGGAACGACTTGCCAAACTTTTTCGTACGAGTACTGATAGTCTGTACAGTATGATGGTGGTTCCTAAGACCAGCACGTGTAGTCCGGGAGAGGAAAGGAGAAGGCGGGATAAGATCAAAAAGTTCTTCAGAACACTCTCCGTAGTAGTTCCGGTAGAAGACACTGAGAGAAGCAATATCTCTAGGCAGCTCGAGGTCCTCAAGGGAGGCTGTAACCTCAGCATCTCCAATAATGCGTACTGCTCGCCTTTGCACTCTATCAAGTGCATCGAGGAGGTATTTAGCGGAGCCGTCCCATAGATGGGAACAATACTCCATACTCGATCGCATCTGAGTTTTGTACAGCAAACAGCGCTGCTCGGGAGTAAAAAACCGCCTCACCTTATTGAGAATACCCAACGTTCGGAAGGCTGTTAAAATAGCACTCTCGATGTAGCATTTTGGATTCAGTTCCTTGCCGATGTCCATGCCAAGAATGTTGAGGTTCACCGAAATGGGTAACGGAGAGTTCTGAAGAGAGGGAGGAGTAAGGAAGGGAGTTACCTTAGACGAGAATGCACAAACCTAGGTTTTGCTAGCATTAAACTCGACCAGGTTTTTAGATCCCGACTTAGAGACACGATCGAGAGTCAGGTTCAGTTTGGCAACCAGTTCTTGCCTTTTCACCATGATATCGGCTTGCTTTGCCGCAGGATGTCCCAAGTACCGCTCATGCACCGTACTGTCATCCGCATAACAATGAATATTGCCCAAGGACAACAAGTCATAATTATTCAGAAGAAATACAGTAAGTGAGAACACAGAACCCTGCGGCACTCCGGCATTGACTTTGTAGAACGCGGAAGAACTACCTTCACATAGGACACGAATCCTCCGCCTTTCTAGAAAGTCTGCAACTCAGGCGCACTAACGGGGCGGCACACCGAAGGCCGGCAACTTGGAAACAAGGGAAAAGCTTTGGCGATATCAAGGCTAACTGCCAGGGACTCGCCATGCTTGTCCATCGCTTCATCCCACGCGTGAGAAACGTACGCTAGAAGATCACCCGTTGATCGCTTTGGTCTGAACCCATACTGGCGATCATGGAGCAGCGAGTGATCCTCTAGGTAGTGAATGAGCTGGGAATTAATTATCCGCTCAAACACCTTGCACAGCACAGCAGTTAAAGCGATGGGTCGATAGTTGGCCGGATCCGAGCGATCCCCTTTTTTGGTGATGGGTTTTATGTTCGCCTCTTTTCAAGACACCGGCACAATACCAGTATCGTAAGACTCTCTAAACAATCGTATCAATATAGGAGACAACTCAGCCGCGCATCTAAGCAGCACAATCGCCGGAACACCATCCGGCCCGCTAGCCTTCCGCACGTCGAGCGACCTTAGCACGGCACGTACATCACACTGCCTGATACGAATATCAGGCATGGTGGCCCCACAACGTGCTATAATAGGTGAAGCGGCGCTACAATCGTCGACGCGCGAATTGGCCGCAAAAAGTTCAGCCAACAAGTTCGCCTTCTCAAGCGGCTGGTATGCCAACGAGCCAACTAGATGTTTCAACGGGGGCAGCGAGGGGGAGCAGAAGTTGGCCTGCACGGCCTTTGCGAGCCGCCAATAGCTACGGCTACCCGTAGGGTGCGAGATCAACTCCCGCCCAACCCTTGCCACTCTTTGTGCATCCGCTTATGCGAGAGCCCTCTTGTTAGATTTGGAGGCCTTGTTGTAGGCCTTCAAGGAGCCAGTACTAGGGTCATTCAGAGCGCAAGCCTTCGTCCAAGCACGATACGCCGCCTGCTTGCATTCAGCAGCTTTGGCGCATTCGCGATTGAACCAAGGCCGTTGTCTGCCAACGCTGGCAAGATCTGTGAATGCAATATAATATTCCATACCGAACAAGATCTCATCAGCGATGGCAGAAGCGCACTCCGATGGGTCCTTTCCAAGAAAGCAGCTCTGGCCCCATGAGACGGATGCAAAGTAATCACGCAGTCCGTCCCAATCCGCCGACGAGTAGTGCCACAGACGACGTATGGTCTCCACCGTTCTCGGTGGACCAACGTTGTGCGGTGCTATGGCAATGACCGAGCAGTGGTCTGACGAGCCTAGAGGTGCAAGCACCGACACTCTATACCCTGCAGGGCGACTCGTCAACAATAAGTCCAACAAGGAGGGCGCGTGACCTACGATATCTGGCATCCTGGTGGGCTGGTCTACCAGTTGCGTCAGGTCTTGCGTCAGAGTGAAGGCATGAGCGACTCTACCAGCGTGATCAGTTTTGGAGGAACTATGTTTCATGGTGGGCGTTGAAGTCCCCCAAAACCACCACCTCGTCGTTTGGGAATCGCTCCTGTGCGACATCAGTCACTCGGCCGAGGTGGTCAAAAGGCTGCTTGTGTTAGCATCTCCTGTGTGGGACCGATATAGGCACGCAAAGACACGGCAACGGGAGCCGAATTCAATGCGCACCCAAAGGATGGGAAAGGAGGGGTCTTCCAAACAGTGCTGACCACGGAGCAAAATTTGTTTTTGCTCCGTGGTGCTGACGACGACAACAAATGTCAGCCCTCACGGCTCCGGCAGCACATACTCCGGCTTTTGCGCGGAATTGCTCAAGCTGATAGCCAGGGTACCTTAAATAAGACGTGTCAGCAGGGCGACGAATTTGAGTCTCCGTCAGAAAAAGCAATGCAGGCCGCTCCGTCTCGAGGTGTTGGTGGACGGTGTTGAGGTAAGAATGGAGCCCACAGATGTTAGTGAACTCCACCTCAAACAGCGAATTGGTGGTGGGAGAGGAGGAAGCCGCTGTATTACCTGCATTCCTTTTAAGCACTGTCATTGGAAAAGGGTAAGGAAGGGACGTGAACAAGGAGTCGCTACTGTTGCGAAGAAATGAACAAAGCGAGAGTTTTCCGCTTCACCATTGGAAGAGCGTTGCAACCACAGCCGACACGCAGGACGGAAGGGCCCCCATACTCTCCCGGAAGTGGTCGCCGGGTCCCACCATTTCCGGTCACCAACCGGCACGACGATCCACTACGAGATTATGCGTGGTGAGGCAGCCTCCCGAGGTGGTTAGCCCCGGTTGGGCCCCTGTACTATGCCACGGGCGGCCAGCGGCACCACCGTTTCTACGGGTCTCCTTGGCCGGCGTGTCGAGTTTTGTCTCCCGCTCAATGGTTCCACGGCAGAACTCTCTGGTTCACAGTTCGCAACAATAGCCGCTCCCCTGGCTCCGGTAGTGCGGCGCTGTTCCCGGAACGCAACCTGCGACGAGCACAGATCACTTGGCGGGCGTACACTACCGCACGGTGGTCGATAACCGGGCGAGCTAGGCTCTACCACCAAATGCTTAATTAGCACCATCCAGGGGTCACATGTAGGGTCTCCAGGGTACACACCTACGGATGTGAGCATTGTTAACCCCCAAAAAATTTGAAAAGCGATGTGTCACTGTTTTGTTTTATTTCCTAACATTCATGCACGTTCACGAACACTTAACAGTAATTAATACGCCATTATTTACCATTAATATTCGACAAAACACAAATTATAGAAAATAAAACGAAACTGCAGAAATGACGCTTCACTTTCCCGCCAAGTTTCTCACATACAGACTCAACTTTTTTTTAAAAGACAAAATATGTTTTTGGATGAACCACATTACAACTAAAGCTACCATAATCCGGCTTGTCAAAGCACTTGCGTTCCCCATATTCTTGTATTCCTCAGAGACGTAGACTTTGCGAGAAAGCGAGAGGAAGGAGATAGACGCCCTCGAAACGTGTTGCTGGAGACTGAATCGTGGACAGAGTTTCGTACGAACGTCTCTATACTTCAGGAACTCGCCATTAAGCGGCAACTATCTTTCTTTGGGCAGGTTTCTCAGCGCGGTGGTGCCTCAATAGGGCGGCTTGTAGTACAGCTATGCGATTCTCTAAGCGACACATAGACGCTGCGCGTATGGCTGTGATCTGCGGTCTCTTTCCAATTCTATGAATATGAAAGAGACAGAGTCATTTCTCAGCGTTGCAGCAGCCGCAGCTATCAAGGCTTTAGCTTAGAGAATCGCACGGCAGAGCGAATTGAGCGCACCCGACCGCGGTAGATTACCGATGAGATGGACGAACCAGGTTAGAGCAACAGTGGATAGCAGCTTGTATTTGTGCGCTAGGAATGCGGCTGCCAGAGATGAATGGCATCGTGTTGTAGGGCAGGTTACTGCTGAAGTGACAGCTCTGCCAAGAGTGTAGCGACAAAGAAGATGTGTTTTTTTATGAATATTATGAGCTGTGTAGTTCGTTTACTACCAACCCATCTCTTCCCTTAGATTTTGTAAAAGGCGACTAACGGACTAAAGACTGCACATACATATAACAGAGAGCGGTGATGGGCTCATCACATATCGCGCTAAGCACATGTGCAGTTGAAATTTAGTGAAACGTGAACATGGCAGTGGACTGCTTCTGCGGTCCTCATTGCCTATTATCTGATCCTCTGCGGATAATAGTCCTATAGATGTATGTACAAGTAGCGAAGTAATGTTCTAAAAAAAAGTTCCATTTCCGGTTTTGTTTGAATTTAATTTAATTACCGAAAGTCAATATTATAAATATTAATTCATTAATGGGGTGCCGCGCGATCGCTAAAACTGACATAAGTCTCTTAATGAACTTCAAAGCAAAATCAATCATATTGATATTTAAAATTAGAACAATTTATGCTTTGAAGTTTCAGATCTAGTAATTTGAGTAGAGCAATGTTTTTATTCTGCAAAATATACAAAACCATCACCCGCTTGTGTTAAAAATAAAAAAATAGTTTTTTAAGATGGGGGTGACCTGCGGAATATCAATACAAATATTTTCATGTAGGTAAGAATTATTGTTTCATGCGTAAAATTAAGAGAGTTGTCGAAAAAAAATGTTTTTAGGAGTCATTAGATTTATTTATATATCTAGTATGTATAAGTAGCGAAGCGTACTGTTGCAAGATCCATCAATAAAATTTTCTCCCAAAATAACCAAACCATTTAATAATAAAACTGTTTACATACGCTTTCAACCCTTAATTTGGCAGAGGATTTAAGTTTCGAAACTGAATGAAAATTATATATATTTGTGATACAGGAGTACCTACCTACTACCTACCTACCTTCTAAGGGAAAATTATAAAAAGAGAATAAAAATTCTCAAATACTCAGGATTTCAGGAACCGATGTTCCTTACAGTGAACATTGCAAAATGTGTAGAGGAGAGGCAAATTATATCTGTGAAAAAATTAAAATAATTATGAAAAATAAAAATAAAAATTTGCCGTTTTTCACCATTGATAATATTATACTAAGTTTCAATTCACATTAAATATAATTAACTGTAGTATTATTCAGACATTATTTGATTCGACGCTGGAGGTTTAAAATATTTTTTATATATTAGCTACTATTCAACATTATAAATTAATTAAAAAAATCCGGAAGTTAGAACATAATTAGTAACATATATTTTTTAATGTTCTCCACACGGAACATTATCATTAAAGGGTTAAACTGTCGTGTTCCATTGTACAAACATATTTGAACGGGGTTTGGCGCGAAACTGCTTAGTACAAGCATCCTGCGCATACCTTTTCATTTCAGTCAGCCCATGACCATGACCATGACCATGCAACTCGGTCGACGGGTCTTAAAAGGAATGCGTAGCGTGCTTTTACTAAAAAGTTTTGCGTTAAGCCCCGTTCAAAAATCGATTTAAAACTGTTTACAAACTCTTTAACAATATTTCAAGTTTATATCGAGATTTGTAAGCTACTCTATTTTTTGTAACAAAGTAGTTTATCATAATTATATCAGAAGTAACTATTCAATCCACTTTCAAAGCTCTGAATGTTCCAGGTATACCTAAATGCTTACTGGTAGCATGTTCTTTGCTTCTCAGCGCTTCATTCGTCTTTGCTGCGTTGATTTCTTCCATGTATTCCTTGTATTCTTTTGAGCCAAGCATACATAACGTTTTTTCTGTAAAATAAACATGTCTGTTTAATACTTCATAGTACCTTCATATAAACATTCCCTCACGACTCTTATTGATACTAAAATCCTACTAACATAAACAAACATACAATCACGACTATTATCCCTAAAAGGGTTACTTATAGACTAGGATCACGACCATTATCCCCGTAGGGCTATTCAGAGACTAGGCAAGGAGGACAGGAAAAGCAGTCCACTACCATAGACCACTTTTCACCAAATAGCGACTGCACCATGTGCTCAGCGTGACAGGTGGTGACCCCATTGCCGCTTTATGTTGTTAGTTGCATGTACAGTCTTTAGTCCGTTAGTCGCCTTTCACAACACCCATGGTAAGAGGGGGGTGGTAGTATTCTTTCACCGCTACGCGACATGATTAGACTAGGTAATGAGCATCGCAAAAGGAGTGCACTGCCCAGACCACGTTTCCCAATTAACAACTGCATAATATGTGATCAGCTTGATGGGTACTGCCCATCGCTACTCTATGCTGGTTGTATGTATGTGATGTGCTGTCTTTAGTCCATTAGTCGCCATTAACGCTACCAAGGAGAGAGATTGGTTTATAGTATTCTTCTAAAGAGCTTCACATTTCGTTTTCTAGAGTTAATACGAAACCTCAGGATTACAAATAGTTATGTATTACTTAACGACAGTAAATCTTAAATAGTCAATATCGCGGCTGAGGCGATCGGTTTCTGAATTGACCCGTTAAGTAACTTTCGCAATGGGTCACTAAATTTAAAACTATCTTGAGCTCCCTCCACGTTTCGGTAGGCACGTAAAACTGTTTGGTCCCTCCTCCAAATTCCATTGGGCCTGCGTGGTAGGTTCTAGAAGGGTGTGAGAAGACGTGTGCCTAGCAGTAAGTTTATGACCTGTTGATCATGATTTTTTTATTAATCGACGAAGAAGCGCTTGGTATTCATATCACTCGATGGTTAGTGACGAAAAGCCGGCAGGTATAAGCATACGTCATTCGAAATCCTTAACTACTTAAGAACTGGATTTATCTTATCTCTTACTATTGGATGGGCGATGTACTTAGATAAGATGATGATAGCTAAGTTAGGCCGAGCTTAAAAGCCTACTAGCAAAGAAATATAAAAACTTCACCACAAGCGGGCAACAAAACTTGGTATTTGATGCGGAGGTCCTCAAAAATCCTACATCATTAAAGGAAGGAGTAGGATATTGTGAGCAAGAAAGGGGAAGAGATATGTCTCCAGTACATTCACTCACTGGACGAAACACAACAGCAACGATTGCCATTGGTTTACAAAGCATAAAAAATGTAAAAAATAGATGACTCTACAACAAAATTTACCCATCTCTTCTTAAGATTTCTAATGGCGACTGTATTTTTACTGTCGAAAGAAAAATCTGGCGAAACGAACATCCGACAAAACGAAAATCTGGCGAAACAAGAATCTATCAAAACGGAAAAAACTCTTTAGGACCACTCAGAGGTCACGTGTAGGGTCTCAGGGTAAACCTACGGATGCGAGTGACTGTAACACTCAAACTTGTGATCACAAACCCGCGTTTGAGAAGCGTGGTGATAATGCCAACACCCATCAGTCGTAGCGATGACGTGATCTGAATAATGGAGACTTTTTCCCAGCTGTTGAAAAGTATAGAGAGAGACAATAATCATACATGCCTGCATCTCAGACCAACAAAAAAAGAAAGACTGAGCATTACACGCAATTTTAGTGAAGCCAACAATACCGTGCTCATTCTGCTGCTCATTTTGTTTAGTATTTTCTTTTTTTGTTGGTACTAAACAAGTACTGAGCTCGTACTAAACAAAATGAGAATGGTTGTGTTGCATCTGTGTGCGTGAAAGCGCGTAATTACATGAATGAAAACTGTACTCGTATTTCGCGTATCTTCACTCGACAGTCTGCCAAAACACATGTCTTTTATTAACCATGCCCTCCGTAGTGACCTCAATCGGCCTTCCTGGGCGCTCCGGGTCATTAGTGGTAGTCCGTCCACAACTAAATTCAGTGAACCACTTATGTACCATCCCATGAGAAGGCGCAGATCCACCATAATACTTTTTCAATTTGTCTTCGGTCTGCTTAATAGTTTTACCACGTAAAAATAGTGTTTAATTAGCACTCGAAACTCGCTTTTCTCCATTTTCAAAGAATACTTAGAAGTCGCCTATATTTTTTGTTTCTAAAAAGGTTGTTTTCGCGCCATATTTAAAAAAAAGAACGGCATGCGCTTCGTTGTGAGTTTTTATTCAACCTTAAAGTCATTGAGTTGCCAACCTGCCCTCGTATCTACTACATTTGCGTGTAATGCTTCACTAAAATTGCGTGTAATGCTCCGTCTTTTATTTTTTGTTGGTCTGAGACCTACATACACAGTTTCACGACTATTATTCCTAACTATTATTCCCAAAGAGTAAGTCAGTGTTTATTATAGTCCACGTTTTACCAAATTGTTCCTCAGTGGTTGAGGATTCCGGGTGAAGCGCGCTTCCACCTTCGGCCTTATCGTCACTGGTAAGTAAGATGGTAATCAGGTGAGATGAAGGCCAAGCGCTTACCCATTGCCGAATAAAAAAAAACTTACGATGCAGTTCTGCCCTCGATATTTCTTTGCCGCCGTAATCTTTCGGTAAAATGTCCTTGTCAATGTACTGGTGCAGCTCTTCCACAGTTTTCATCACCAGTATTCGTTCACCGATTTTGGCGGTGAGAAATTGTTTCAAAATAACTACCAGTGAATCAATGAACTTGGACGTTGTTATAAAGTAAATGCCCTTCAATCTGAAGCCGTAGCCACTCTGTAAAACAAGCAGAAGCAAGAGAAGGTTAGTAATTACAAAAACAGAAGTTACACAAGAATAAAATCATAATCATAAACGTAAAAAACTCAAGTTAATCCCATTGATATAAACAATAAAGGAAGATACGGCCATGGACGTTAGTATACGTCCATGGATACGGCATGCCCATCAGAATTTATTATTCTATGGCATGCCCCTAATTAGTATGAATTAAAAATAGTCCTACTTATAGAATAATAACTAAAGCATAGAAGGAGTGCTTTGAGGATATAAAATTTGAGTGGGCACTCCGTATATTGTCAAACAATGTGATTAGTAGAGGATCCGAGTATACAACGACCTTCACCGAGCCGGTTAATGGATGAAAATTATTTAATATTAAATTTAATGTGTTAAAAATATATTGCGAGTGGGTTGGCTGAAAAATTTCAGTCCAGTATAATATGATTAATTAAATATTTTAATTTTTTTTTTAAACATTGCACTTGTTTCGATAATAAATAAATTACATAGGTACCAATCGAAAGAATGAAGCCTATAGAATATGCAAACGTTAGGTTGACTATTTTTTTCCTGTCATAACATTGGGTAGGCAGGTGTAAACAGGCAAGTCATTATTAGTAATTTGCAACCGTCTGGTTAAATAAATAAATTTATATTTACATCATGACAAGGTCATTACAAACACACATATACCAAACCAGTGCAATGTAAAAAAAATATTTTTTTATATTAAATTAATAATTAAAGGTACTGGGCTGAAGTTTTTCAGCCAACCCACTCGCGATATATTATTTAACATATTAAATTATGATTTAAAATACTTTTCATCCATTAACCTTCCCGGTGAAGGTCGTTCTATACTCGGATCTTAGACTAGATATTATGTGACATGCACACGCAAAAATATAAGTTATGTAAATTACACGGGCGCGTTGGCCCTTGCCAATGTCCATTGAGGTATATAAAGTCAATTAATACCCTTCGAATTACATTTTGTAGATCGTTTTAGATTTCGGTTGGTAACCAGGTATCCAATTTTTTTATTTTCACTTTCCATTTGACGTTTTTAGCAACTTATTTTGTCCTTTTTTTTTCAATGTTTACGACCCATTTGAAAAAATAGGACAACTATACGAGTCTCATTTGGACTCCTTCTATGCTTTAGATAATATTCTGAGGTCCTACTCAACCCTTTGTAGTGTGATAGCTAATAACTAAGCGAGCGAGACAAAGCTACGCTATGCGAGCACCGCGAAGTACCACAACAACAACGACGACGCACGGTAAATGAAACTCGCTCATGACAATCAATGTCATAATAAATATTTTCTACAATGAAAATATATTATTACTAGCTGCCGCTCGCGTTTTCACCTGCGTGGTTCCCATTCCCGTGGGAATATCGGGATAAAAAGAATCCTATGTGTTAATCCTGGTTATAAACTATCTGTATGCCGAATTTCATCCAAATCCATTCAATAGTTTTTCGTGAAAGAGTAACAGACATCCATACTTACTTCCAATTTTCGCGTTTTTAATATTAGTAGGATTGGTTTGGTGTACTTTACTTATGTTACGTACGTATGCAAGCAGCGCGTGTGGTACGCTGGTAACAACGATTTATACGTGCTGGTAACGTATCTTCCTCTATTATTTCTAAGTATCATTGGTTAATCTCTCAGTCTTGGTATCGAAATGTCTAAAAATTATGACAGCAGGTGCGATTTAGCAGGAATTTAAATTTGCGGAAATGGAAAAAGAAATAAAAAAAATCTAACGCAGTTCATGTTAAATTTTGCGTTCACGATGCATAAAATGTACCACATCTTGTCCTAACAAATACGAACACAACAAAAAAAGCAAGAGTCAAATAGGTGCAACGTATCTCAAGTGATGCACTTACAATTTATTAACTTAGATTTAAGTAATTACTCTGAAATGGGGGAAAAAATCAGCTGTTCTATACATTTATGGCTCGGCCACGTCCTTACCGCTGTGAGCGAAGCGGCAAACGGATTCTTTGTTCATTGCTCCTTTCTATGATCATTGACAGGACTTCCGTAGTATAGCGTGCAATGATTGAAGAATACACTGGCTGTGTTTGCTGTTTGTTAGAACAGGAGATTTTTATTTCGAAAACAGTTGTGAGATTTAAATCACGCTCACCACAATGAGAGTCAGGGCGTTTCCAATGTCGGCGATATTCATTTTTTTAACAAACTCGAACAAATTGATGTAGCGGAAGTCCAATACAATAGCCATACCGCACGCGTAGTCTCGCGCGCAGACATACTCGAAAAACTGAAACATAGAAAGCAAACAAATGAAACAAACAAAATTAAATAAGTTGCATGCTCAGAATAATAATTAAGGCATATAAGGAGTCCAAATGAGACTCGTATAATAGTTGTCCTATTTTTTCAAATGGGCCATAACCATTGAAAGGAAAAAGACAAAATAAGTTGCTAAAAACGTCATTTGTAAAATGAAAAAAAATTGGATACTTGCCCGAAACTCTTGAAACCGATCGGTATTGGATTGGATTTGTATTGTGAAATTTCGTTTTTGGATTTTTATTGGGGGAACTAAATGGTATTGAGTTTTGTGTTTATTTCACTCAATATCCGCGCAATATGAATCCATATTAGCTCTGGTGTCGTAACTTAGGAGTACGAAACTTCGCAATACCAATCTCGATCGATCGGGATCGGTTTCAAGAGTAAGGGGGCTAGTCACCAACCAACCACCTATAAAATGTAATTCGAGGGGTATAAAATATTTGACTTTATATAGGTACCTCAATGGACATTGGCAAGGGCAAACGCGCCCGTGTAATTTACGTTATATTTTTGCGTGTGCATGTCACATCTGAACCAAGAAGACTACATCGAAACCGTGATTAAAAATGCCTCACGTAAACTCGGTGTCCTGAACAAGGTGCGACGATTCTTAACGCCAGATCAGTTGTGTCTATACAAGACACAGGTGCGGTCTTGCGTGGAGTATTGCTCTCACCTTTGGGATGGCTCCGCAATGTACCTTCTCGATATCTTGGATAGATTGCAGCGCCGCGCTGTGCGCATTATTGGCAATGCAGAGGTCACTAACACTCTTGAGCCTTTGCAATTGCGTAGAGAAATTGCGTCAGTCAGCGTCTTTTACCGTTTATACCATGGCGAGTGCTCTGAAGAACTCTTTGACCTCATCCCTCCTTCTCCCTTTCTCCATAGGAGTACGCGTGCTGCTCTCCGGAGTCATCAATTTACAGTCTCTAATATTCCATCACGCACAAAGAAATTTGGTGACTCGTTTCTTAGTCGCACTTCCAAAAGATGGAATAGTCTACCAGCACACGTATTCCCTCCTACCTATGACATAGGGTCCTTCCAACAAGGCGTGAAGAGGCACTTTGTGGGCCGGCAGAGTGAGGGTGACTGATGCTACGTCTCTTACGCTTCACCAGTTGTCCTCGCGCCTGGACTTCATTTCCACTTAACATCAGGTGAAGTGGGGTCATTTGCCAGGCTTTGTATAAATAAAAATATCGCATTGTTTGACAACAAACGGAGTGTTTACTCAAATGTACTCCTTCATGCTTTAGTTTATATTCTATGGTTGCATGTTATCCTTCCTTCAATCGATTTCGAATCAGGGTGTTTTCTTCGTGTAATACTTGCGGCCCACCCGCTTCGTCCACACACTAACTTAGAACCACCGTCATACTTCTCAGCCATTATTTGCAAAATATAAACACCCTTTATTTTTAATCGTTTCAAAAAAATTTCGACCTTCTATACAAATACAAAACTGTCCGATCAGCTGACGACAATAGTATGGGATGTCGAATTTTTTTTGTCATTTTTGCACATAAGTTTCTTGGGAAAAGTTGTTAATTTAATTAAAACGACAAAAAATTAAGGATGTATAAATGATATAAAACATCGTCCTTTATCAATCTTTCTATTAGTGAAAACCGCGTAAAATCCATAGCATGGTTTAGAAGGAGAAAGACACAGGAAAACTGTGACTTCAATTTATAATTTTATGACGTGTCGCATGCATCTATCGCACTTAACGCACTCCTTGTGGCTTACCCAGGTTTTGATGTGTTTGTCGACAACCTTAAGAATTTTTAAGCAAAACGGATTTTAGTTTGTGAACTAGTGATTAAATACTTACTATTTGTTCATATATACACTAAACTATTCATAATTATTATTATGTAATTGGGTTACGCCCGTTTAATTATGTTAAATAAATAAATATTTTTTTTGTAAATGTCGTTGCTTCTGTACGCTGTGGTTTCTTGCAATAAAAACAAGGTCAATTTGACTTTGACCTTAAAAAAATAAAACTAATCAATAATAATACTATTTAACCTTTTATTTTTTTCTTTGCCATAGGTACACCTAGACCTTTACTACAATTCAGTTGTCAAGTAAGTGAAATTAATTGTTATTCAAGTCATTACTAGGTAGTTTTATCGTATTATTAGAAAAGAAAAGATATTTTTTCAATTATTGTTATTGACAATCTATTTGGGACGCCATCTTGATACACACTACGTTGTCTTTGACCGATCTGGCGCTGTGGCGCTGCAATGTTTGTCTGTTGATTAGACGACATTTAATGTATAAGCGCTGCAGCGGCTGCAGCGAACTTTAGGTCTCTCATTCCAGAATTTGAACAAATGGTTTGTATGAACGTTCTTGTCTATACTTCTAGGTCAATGGATTCAAAGTACTTATTAATTGAGTATAGGTATTGAACAAACATATTTTGAGTTTGGGTACGAGTTTAATATGTCATTGAATAGAATAAGAATAAAATAATTTATTCAATACCACATGTGCAGTTGTAACTTGGTGAAAGGTGGACTATGTCAGTGGATTGCTTTTGCGGTCTATTGCCTAGTCTCTGACTAACCCTTTGGGGATAATAGTCTGAATCTAATGTATGTTTGTATGTATTCAATGATTTGTTAGCCGTAGGTCCAATACGTAGTTCGTCCACATTGTATTTCAACGCTCATTTCGTCCGACTCGTTTAAAGTCCAACACGCATTAAGTCCAACATCTATTTATCCAACAAGTATTTGGTCCAATATACATTTTGTCCAACAAGCATTTCGTCTAAAAGGCATTTCGTTCAACGTGTCGATACGTATGGTGTCATTCAGCACGCATTTATTTATTTATAGTAATAAATAAATTCCTTTGTTTTAATATTATAATTTTTTATATACATAAGTACCCCTTTTTAAACAAAAATAAGAGTCTAGCTATCACGGTTAATGAGATACAGCCTGGTGTCAGACAGAAATACAGACAGCGGAGTCTTAGTAATAAGGTCTCATTTTTACCCCTGGGCACGGAACCTGAAAAATTACAGTGGCTGGTTTAAAGTCTACTGCAGGATGAATTAACGAATTCGTTTCACGACTAAGCCCCTCATTGACGAACTGCGTAATGACGATCCACGAAATGGACGAACTGCATAAAGACGAGCCTCGAAATGGACGAACTGCGTAATGACGATTCACGAAATGGTCGAATCAAATTTTTGACGAATTGAGGAGTAAGCGAACGGCAAAATGCGAAATAGACGAATTGCGTATTGGACCTACGGCTAACAAACCCATTGACAGCTAATGTAATTCAATGTTTTGGTTTTAAGGTCAAAGTCAAATTGACCTTGTTTTTATTGCCAACTTAGTTACAACTTGTTTTATATTCTACTATGAGCTGGATAGAGACAATTGTGTCGAGAATAATACATATATTATTATAATTATTTTCTTATTTATTTATTGAAATAAAGAATATATCTATAAACTACTTAGCGCCTTAACCTGAATGGTTTGTATAGGCGTTGCACATTCATACGGAAAAACAAACAATGTGAATTAATAAACAAGTACAAAATTCGAGTAACAACTTTTATGATGCGGGTTGAAATTGTTTCAACTACATAGCACAGTGCCGAATTAACACTTTTTTTTTACGGGTAACGGGTAGGCGCTTCATCTCACCTGATGGTAAGTGACGATAAGGCCGAAGGTGGAAGCGCGCTTCACGCGGAATCCTCAACCACTGAGGAACTGGCTTTCTTATCTCTAACTGTCGGAACACAACTATGCTATAAACATCGTTGTTATGGCGACAGACTTAGATAAGATGGTGGTAGCTAGCCAGGCGGACTTAACAGCCCTACCACCAACCAAACCGAGCACACAAAGATGTACCCCCCTGGGAATCGAACCCGGGGCCTCTGGGTCTGAAACCGGTGGCTTAGCCACTAGACCACGGAGGCGGTTAAATTATTACATTTAATTCCGTCCAGCAGCAGTGGGAAAATAGTAGTTACAGTAGTATGGGGAAACGCTTTACCTCATGGTTAATGCCGTTATTGGTGGAAAGAGAGGCGTTATATTTGCAGTTTCGTTTTATTTTAATTTTTTTCGTATTTTATTAACGTGAACTTGAATAAGTGTTAACAAATGAAACAAAACAGCAATTTTACTTTTAAAAAAGTTCGTGTTTTATCGCATTAAAGTCACATTTTTTGATACCCAAAGGGTTAGGGGTTGGGGGGGAGGGGGGGTAGATGTCATTTATTTATATATTTATTTATTGTTTTAGGATAGTTAACATGCAGCTTATAAAAAGTAATTAATAACAAAAATAGTAAGAAAAAGCTCTTGATAAGCTTCCACATTTTACCATTAAATGTTCATATTATCTCTTAATATTATCTACTAATAAACTAAGGAAATATTTATTCAAACGGTTGTATATGTAACCGTTAGATTGCGTTCGGAAGCTTGGAGAGGATCGGTATACGTTAAATTCCCATCCGGAGAGTAGGTATGCGAAAGTCTTCCTTATTTTGCAAGATAGCAACCCGACTTCACAAGACACTAGCATATAAAAAGTTAAACAATATAAATACTTACGTGAACCATACGTTTGTAATACGCAATATAGAGTTCGACTTGATTGTCTTGTGCAACATTTTGTATGAAGTATACCCGGTAATAATCTTTTGTAAGATTTGGCAGGAGAGCGTCTTCGCTGAAAGAAAGATTCGTAACTAAAATTACTGTATACGAAAACAATAGATAGGCTAGCTAAAGACAATAAGCCAAATGAAGAAACGCTAAAACGAATTTTATCACTTTGGCATAAGACACAAAACTGTCTCAAACTTGTTATATCCTTGATAATATTAGCTTAAATAAAATGACAAAACTAAGTGTATGGTCGGATTTTGAGGACAATGAGGCTTGACTTGACTTAAATGGCTATAATTATAAATCCGCATCATAATAATGGTATAAAACCACAAACAGGAAAATTGCATAGCAGCTTAGAAACGAAATCTTCAAAATGTTCCGTAGATATATAAAAAGTTAGGTAGGTAGTCCCATTAAAAGTGAAATAGCACTCAATAAAAGCCAAGTGGTGCACGATATTATCTTATCAGATTTTTTATGTAAGTTACCCAAGTCATCGTCATAATTTTTTGCTTATCTGTTTACATGGATTGTCTCGGTTTAGGGCTAGCCTGTCCCACGTGTAACCCACGGTCTTAATTATATCATAGACCCATCTGGCCGTTGGACGTTACCTATTCCTTTAACCATCTCTCAGCCACTACTCGGTCCGGGTTTTTGTGCATCTGTCGTCACTTCACCTGGTCAAGAGTCCTGCCCAACTCTACTTGAGCCTCAATAATCGGTAGCTATCATACTGGATATTTTTCCGCTTGTTGATTTCAGTGTTGAGGACTCGATATATGAGTGTGATGCCAAGCATGGTGCGCTCCAGGGCTCTCTGCCCAACTCTAATACTAGGGCCAAATTTGATGAAGAATGTTCATAAATAACTACTTGAAGAATGTTCATAAACAAATTGTTCACAATTGTGAAATTCTTCGTGCACATTATAAGACACAATTGACTTTAGTGTCGCCTGGATTTTTACTTTTCTTGAGAGAAATTAACAACAACCTCCAATGTCCTTCAAACGAGACGTGAAGAGGCACTTTGTGGGCCGGCAGAGTGGGGATGACTGATGCTACGTCTCTTACGCTGCACCAGTTTTGTCCTCGCGCCTGGACTTCACTTTCACTTAACATCAGGTGGTGTGGGATCATTTGCAGGGCTTAGTAGGTATAAAAAAACAACAACAGTGCCTTTCTTACAGAAATAGTAAAAATCCGAATGACATTAAAAATGAAGTGTAAAGTAGATAATTAATTAATTGGTTCATCTAATTTGGCCCAAGTAAAACAAAATTATTTTGTGCACTACCAAATGCATTGGTTTTAATTTTGCAACTGCTTGCTAATACGCTATTAGTCAGGTAACGCTGTTTTCGTATATTTAATATAATTATGGCATTTTGGATACCGAAATACAGTTAAAAATAATGATAACTTACATTGTTTCCAAAATGGGATCCCTTACATCACATTCGGTAAAGAAGTGAGACATTTGTGTCCTTGACGTACACATTTTGTCTAAGCGCTCTTTAGATCTTTCCACAGAACCCTTTGCTCTTATGATAGTCCTTTCTAGATTGCCGCGACCTGAAATTTGATATGATTAACCTAAGCTTGCGTTACACTGAAAGGTGGAATTACTTCCTTATGTGGGGGTTTATGTGAATTTATTTATATGGAAAGTAAGTATACGGGCAAGCGGGTCACCTAATAGAAAGTAATTATCACCGCCCATGGATACCAAAAGAGTTGTAGATGCGTCGCCAACCTTGAGGAAGGAGTAGCTTGAGAAAGGCCTTTGTCCAACATAACCGTTTATCGGCTGATGATGAGGATGGAATTCATATAAATCTCATTAGTGTAATAACTAAAGAAATAATACTACCACCCCCTCCCCCCGGCGACTAACTGACTTAAGACTACACATATATCCAACAGCATAGAGCACCTGTCAGGCTGAGCACATGACATGTGCTCACATTGTGCAGTCGCTTTTGGTGAAAAGTGAACTATGGCAGAAGACTGCTCTTGCCGTCCTCATTGCCTAGTCTCTGACTAACCCTTTGGGGATGATAGTAGTGATAGTGATTTGTGATGTGTTTTAAACATGAATGTAAATGCTGAATTTAATATTATATTATATAATAAAAATTGCACATTAGCTACAACGTCATCTAATGGTGAAAAGAAGAATGTTCGTTTTTGTATGAAACCCGTCCCACCACTTGTAAATTCCCACATGGTAAGTTTCGAAATAAATAGTGTATTTTGTTGTAAGGACAACAAATATGAACGAGCGAATGAATAAATGGAAAAAAATAAAAGAAGGGAAAATGAAAAAAAATATATGAATAAAGGCCTTATTTTTAATTATTTTTTTTCATTTTATACGATTCATATAAATCAAAGGAATCTGCGACTGAGGAGTTTAAATTCAAGAAAAAATATTGACTTCACTTTTATATTATCATTTATTATTTTAATTTTCTTCTTCTCAATAACATTTTTCTCCAATACCTGACAGATTTGCTGTCATACGATAAAATGCTTCACTTTTTAAGTACTTTTATTTGATGCATAGATGTAAGTGTTACAAGGAGGGGGGACGTTTTGCCCATTCTTCTTTACAATACGACTAAAATGCTTGCTGTTATGCTCCACTATGTGGGTATTCATTTCATCCAGCAGTGGGATGTTTATTAGGCTGATGATCTTAGTCATATTTATCATCATCATCATCATAATGTACGGTAGGTACAGAAATAAAGTTAAACATACGTTATAATTTTACGTTATAAACCAGGTAAGAAAAAAAATATACCCCATTCGAATAGTTTGTGCTGTTCAGTAAAACATCAGAGAACCAACAGTTGGATAGTAAGGTACACCAACTACAATACTCACTAAAATCCTTTTTGGTGAAATGGTGTTGTTTCTGTATCCACAATTCCAAAATGTCAATGACTTCATCCATGGCCCCTATCTGCTCCAAATTGTATTTTTTTCTAATATCATGTAATAAGTCTGGGGGAAACTTTAACATCGGATCTTCTTGAACAGATTCCATTTCTGAGTTTTCAGTGATAAATAAAATAATGAAATACTTATTATAAGAAAACAACGCCTCGCGCTAAGCTACCGGTAAGACTGTCTAGCAAAGCAACATACACGTGATTTATTTAAAATGTCAAGTAATTACAAGACACCGAAACACGACACTAAGATAACATCTCTTAACTACCAACTTTGAGACGTGTGTGACAATATGATATACTTTAATTTTGTGAAACAGCAGCTAAGTACCTACATAAATATATTATTATGTAAATAGCGGGTTTACTGCCCAAGATCGAAAGCCATTTGCTCGAGTTTCATTGCCCCTGAACCAATAACTTGAAAGTCCGTTTTGCCGCCACTTACCACCGATGTACCACAAAATTCCGAATAGCTATTAGTTCGAGAGTCCGTTTCGCTGAAAAACCATTGCAACGATAGTCCTATCTTTCGAATGACCATTGGCTCGAAGTGGCAGTAAGTCGAAAGCTATGTTATCATAAAATATTTAAGAAGGTTATAAAAAGGAATGTAAGATGGGATTAAAATAAAACAAACCAGAGACCCTACAATCTAAGCGCATCCGAGACTTCGTTGGCTGATAATAATATTCATTTAATGTTGACTAAATAGGTTGTTTTTACCCCTTTTTTTTATATTGCTATAAAATATTCAAGGAGAGTAAGATCTCTTTGAATATTTTATGTGACATAGCTTTCGACCTACTAGCATGTCGTGCCAATGAATATTCGAAGGATAAAAGGGCTAGTCGGAATTGTAGTACACCGGTGATATGGAATTTCGGAAATACGGATTTTCGAGTTCATGGTTTCAGGGCAATGACGCTCGAGCAAATGGCTTACGATCTTGGGCAGTATACCCATTGGGTCAAAGCACAAACATAACATAATAAATGTTGCGTACCTTAATTTAAATATTTATTAACATATTCTTTTCGAATAGAAAATCTAGTATTGTTTTGCATGACAAATAAGCTATTACGTAGTAAGACATGTTTAATACATAATATACATTAACATTGTCATTTACTAAAATTGGTATATGATTTGCCTACGCCCGTATCTCATGATCCCGTGGAACAATTAAAAAACCATATCACTTCTTTTTATTATAAAGGCACTCTGTGCTAAATCATCATCATCATCTACTTCCCTTAGAAATTCGCCGTGAAATTGCTGACATCACGTTTCTATTGAAAACCGCTTCGGGTTCCATCGACTGTCCTCATCTTCTATCTCAAATCGCTCTCAGAGTACCCACAGAGCTTCTAAGGTTCAGCCCACTAATATATTTGCCCCCATCTTCTTCCAACTATGGGCAGAACACGTATATTTGGCGAGCGAGTAATAGTTTTAATACAATGAGTAAAGAAATTGATATTGACCTTTTTAATACCAGTATTGCAACGATAAGGCGTCTCATGAGCCAGTTATTTTTGGAGGTTACATTGATGAGCAGTAGATAGTGATTAGTGAATAACGTCTGTACCTATTTGACTGAGTTTCTTGTAAGACTGTATCACAGTTTAAGCTACTCTATTTTAAACAGTGAGAACCTTTAATTGGATTTCTGAATTTACCTATACGTTTCTACATTGTAACATGGCTGTTGGTTTTCCTATCAATAAATAAAAAATAAATTAATTTAAAATTTCGAAGTACAATGGTTTGGGCTGGTTCATACCTTCGGCTTGCGATCTTGCCCGCTAAGCAACGTTCGCAATACCGGGTCGCCTGATGGGTGACTATTAAAACATCTCGAGCTCCTCCGTGCTTCGGAAGGAACGTTAAGCCGTTGGTCCTGGTTGTTGTCGAAAGATGGCAGTCGTTAAAACCCATCAACCCGCATAGGGCCAGCGTGGTGGGTTATGGCCCAATATCCGTGCTATTGTTCACGTGGGAGGCCTGTGCCCAGCAGTGGGACGTTTATAGGCTGATGATGATGATACCTCATTTAAAGGGTCCCATGTTGTAGGAAAGAGGGAGACCCTATTCCTTTTACGTGCGACGGCATCTAACGACCCGGCTACGACCACCATCGTCATGCGAATGTCAAAATCATTGCGCAACAACTTAGTATGTTAGTGTTTTTAGTTCGGTCAACGTTATAGAAAGAACTCAACGAACGGACGATAATCCGCGCTAAAAGCTGCTGATGGTCGTAAAACTTCAGTTCTTGTGCTCCTATAGCAGGCTATAGGCTTGTGGCGGCGCCTCCTACCTGCATGACGCACATAGTTCGACACGAAGCAAACACATTCTTAACCTTGTCAACAGATGGCGCCACAAAAAGACAACTAAACGACATCTCCATACTACAACAGTATAATAGTATGGGAAGCCTGCATCGCGGTAGCGAAGTTTCACCACCTCCTTCGCTATATATTGCACCTCCAACTAACATCAGTTGGACTTCGGTTACCGAGCTATAACACCCAGCTCGGAGGAAGATCTTCCCTTTGCCTTCCTCAATCTACCATCCATTCCTATCTACCGTCGCTTCCTTACAGTGGTGACCCCTACGGAGCACAGAAGCACCTTTAACATCATCGTCGAAGCAGCCCATTCGTCACTCCTCATCCATCATCAAGTCTACCTCCACCAGCAGTCACACAGCAAGCCAGCAATCGAGCCTTGTTTCTACCGCAGCATCTTGGACGACGCTTTCTGGACCTCCGGCACACTCGACGGCATCATCCCGACCTGGTCTCCGCAGCACCATGACCGGTGCATCAATGTCGGCCGCATCATCAAGATCTTCCCTACCATCGCTTCCCTACAGGCTAAGAACTGAAGCTCCTTTCCTTGCCTTCTCCTTTCTTCATCCTTTAAACCAAATCCAGTAAAATTACAGGTAATTCTAGACCCGTCAAACATTTTACAACATATACGAGTATAGATACATATCTATGTACATCTTCTTGTCGAGTTTATTTAATGGGTTCCAAAGTGGTTTCCTTTTGAACACAACGGAAATTATAACTTCTTCTATTGTAAAATTTTTGATGGGTCTAGTACCTTTGTTTTACGACTATTATCCCTTATGGGATAGTTAAAGACTAGGCGATGAGGACCGCAAAACCAGTTCTCTGCCATTGTACGTACATGTTTCACCAAATAACAACTTAGTATGTTAGTGTTTTTTTATATATTTTAGCGTTTTATTAACGCTTAAATATACTTAGGTAAAATGTTTAACACTGAAAAAAGACGACAACCTCAGGCGGGAATCGAACCATGCACCTTCCGCATTCCGGGCGGCTGCCTTAACCACTTGGCTACCGAGATCTGGTTTTCACCCGTCGAAATTTGTCAGTGCTTGATGCTTATGTTTTTTAGTCAACATTCAAAGGTGAAAACTTCTAAGATTTGATGAAGCAATGTTGACTAAAAAACATAAGCATCAAGCACTGCTGCCTTAACCACTTGGCTACCGAGGTCTGGTTTTCACCCGTCGAAATTTGTCAGTGCTTGATGCTTATGTTTTTAGTCAACATTCAAAGGTGAAAACTTCTAAGATTTGATGAAGCAATGTTGACTAAAAAACATAAGCATCAAGCACTGACAAATTTCGACGGACAAAACTTCAAAATTTAAAATTTCCTAAAACTCAAAATTATAATACCCTCGACCCAAAAACACACAAAAATAAACTTTTCTCAAAAAATTTTCAGATAAAATTTCTCTTAAAATCGACTTTGAAAATTCGTCTAACCTAACCTAACCCTAACCTAACTCTGACCTAAATTAGAATGGCGGAAGAGGCTAGCCCGCCGTTTGAAAGATCCGTTCACGAGCACAAGAGGTCTTTTAAAGAAGCTCTCCTAGAATACACCGATCGTATAAATCGGGCGGTTACGGAGGGCAAATCGGTGACGAAAGGTAACAAGGCATTAATCCTGGACTCCACGGCGAGAATCAAATACTGCATCGAAGTCTACGATGCGAGAGTGGTCCGCCCGGAGCCCGAGCCCGAGACCGAACCGGAGTTCTCCTCCACCCAGAAGCACATTAGCGAGGAAAGCATAAAGGAGCTAGGCCATAAGCTGGACAACAGTGTGAGCGCCGTAGTCGCGATGCAGAGCGAGGCAGCGGCGGAGATCCGGCAAGAGGTGACCCAAAAGGTCGACGAGATGCTGGCGCAGCAGGCGCGTCTTGAAGACCTTGTGCGGCTGACCGCCAACATGGTCACAGCCGCACTGAAGGAGGCTCCTCTTGCCCAGGGTCCGCCGACCGGAGCTCACACTGCACGGAATGTCCAAGAGGCCGAACTCCCGAGTGCTCCCTCATATGCTAGTGTAGTTGCGAGGCCCCAACCCCAAACACCCAAAACCTACCCCGCGGTCCTGGTTTCACCATATGACTGCTCGCGCAAGCCTCCGGAGGTGATGTCTCAGTGGAAGAAGGAGATCAGCTTCCGGAGGCTCAAATACGCCCCGGTCAAAATATTGCCTTTACCAAACTCCAAGCTACGTGTTGAATTTAAGACCAGGAAGCAGTGCGAGGAAACGATAGCCCGTCACGCATCGAGCGCTAATTTCGCCGCAGAACAGGCGAAGCAGAGACCACCGCTAATTATCCTAAAGGGCATATCTAAAGATATTGCCCGCGAGGAGTTAGCGGAGGTCCTTGTCGCCCAAAATGACGTAGAGGTTTCCCGCATCTGTTTCCTGACCTCAAATCGCAACCCGGCATTGTACAATGCGGTGATTGAGGTCACTCCCGAGATGCGAAAAGTCATCCTCGCTCTCGGGAGGCTCTGCGTGGACCATAGTAGGGTCCACGTGGAGGACTTCTCCCGGTTTGTACAATGCCACCAATGCCTTCAATACGGCCATACTAAGGCGAAGTGTACGGCTGAAAAGCGACCTTGTGCCCATTGCGCCAGTCCGGGCCATCAGTTAACAGAATGCCCCAACAAGACCCAGGGGCCAAAATGTTATAACTGCTCGGCTCATAATCAACGCATGGGCACAAGGATCGACACCGGCCACAACGCCACCAATGCCCGTGAGTGCCCCCGTATTAAGTCAATGGTTCTGCGCCTGCAGAGCCAGACTGACTACGGGAACTAAACAATTTAGCCTAAACATTAACTAAATTAAAACTAAACTTACCTTAAAAAATTAAATAACTTAAAACAAATAAATAAAAAACAACTTAAGACAAATAAATAAAAAACAAATAAACTAATATTATCTAGCCTAAACTTAAACTAAATTAAAACTAAACTATCTAAAAAACTTAAATAATAGACAAATAAATAAAATAAATAAACTAATAAAACCAAATATACAAACCCTATAAATTAAAAATTAACTAAACTAAAACAAAAACATTAATATAGATAATACCCAATATAAAACTAAAACCTAAATAATATTTTAAAACTAATACTAAATCATAAAACTAAATCAAAAATTGAAATAACTAATGAAACCGTTAAAACAAAGACAAATAAACTAAGCAAAATAAACTAACAAAAATCTCTTTAACTAAAAAACCTTAACTAAAATTTTAAACCATATCCACCAACATCTATAATGGAACTAAAACAAAATTTAAACCAATGTTAAATAATCGAAACAGAAACTAAACCTTAAAAATAAAAATAATAGCTAAAAATAAAATTATTAAGAAATTGAAAACCTAAATAAATATAAACATAAATTAAACCCCTAAAAATGGACCACTGCAGTTTTTATTATAAAAACACTACCCATTGACCTTAAATAATTTCTCCTTCCTTCTCCCTTTCTCTTCCTCTTCATTTCTCTCTATTTTTTCTTCCCACCCAAAAAGCGACCCGCAATTAATTTGAAATAGGCAAAGACCTTAAGTCTAAGCAAAACATTTATAAAGTAGCTTCTTTTTATCATCATCCCTAATTTCCCATAAAAACCTAACATCCCAAATTATCCCCTATCCAATAGTTCCCTTAAATTATTCTTGCGACCAAATTCCCTCCCTTTCTCCCTAGTAGCTCTTGTTATGCAAGAGAAATACTCACGTCCTACAAAAAACCAAAAGGATACAATTACCTAAAAGAACTATAAGTAAAATCAATTAAAAAAAAAAAAGTATTCTTTTAATGAGCCGCCACTATTCAGCTAGACACATAGGTATAATGGTGGTCGCAATCCAGTTGGATTCTGGACATAATCCTTTTACACCGCGGCACCGTGCCGATTAGATCCATAAAGCGACACACTCGGCGGTTTTTATGTAATTAACAACATAATTTGATATCAGACTTAGCGTTCATCAAGATAATTCAATACTTACGTTGAATATATATGAGTGTATTGAATAAATTATTTATTGTTATTCTTACTCATAAAATTATTCAATGGAGATCTTGAGACTATTATGATAATTTCTTGCTTAAATCTATAATTATAGTTCAGCGAGTTACAATTATTTCGAAAATGCACAAAAATAAGCACATGCTCATACACACACACAGACACACACACACACAAACACACAAACACTTTTACACGCACAGGCCCATCCATCCAAAAGCTCAAAAACTAACACGCTACACCTGACTCTCAGGTTTAACATCCTTTATTTGTTCGTTAAGGTATGACATAAAAATATGGAATTATAATATAATTACAAACTGTGTGGTACTGACCTCATGACATCAACAAATTCCCCAAATAAAAGATTCAAACCTGAGCGGTATTCGCTGCCGCTGTGGGTAAAGGTATATACCGCGCGGTTGCCGCGCGGGTTTCGCTCAGGTATTTAGTATAAAGTTCCGCGGCTAGATTGACCTGAGCGGTATTCGCTGCCGCTCTACCCACAGCGGTAGCGAATACCGCTCAGGTTTGGATAGGCCTTATTTAGAGTTAGTGTAGTGAATAAAAAAACAGCAATGATGATATAATTTACCATTTACCAGTTTTATCACATGTCATATCTAGGTTATAAACTGCTACATAGCTATGAAACTAATATTTAGCAGGTAAAAAATGTGCCCTATTCCCAAAATTGCATTTTATACATAACACTACAAAAATGATGACACATACAGTCATTGTATATAGCCTTTTGAAAAGGTCAAAAATATAAAAGTATTGTTTCTTTAGGTTCAGCTAAAATATTCTCTATTCTATACCATTTATTTATTATGTCCTGTGCTAGAAGTACTTAAAATATTAAATTTTAAAATTACTTACTCTATTCTTTAGCTTACAAATATTATAATTTATAAAAGAATACAAAAAAATATGTTAATTAATTAGATTCAATCGACATTAATTAATCCACGTTTAATTTTCGGAAAGAGCCCGGCATTCCCATGTATTCTTGGTTAAACGTGGATGAGCTTCTTTTAGATTCATCACTGACCAAGTTTTCTGATTCAGATATAATTCTCCATGCCCTTTCAGTTCTAAACTCTTCTCTCCACAACTCTGAAAAAATAGCACCTTTGAATTTTTATCTCTTCGAACGATAGTTTTTTTGTTACGGAATGAGCTATACTTGATTAACTCATTGGACATCTGCATTCGAATTCGATTTGGGGATTGAAGAGCAAAATGAGCGCGGAAATTAACTTCAATATTTCTACCAACTGCCACGCTCCTAAAAATAGCAAGTTCAGTTCAGAATAGTTTTAGCAGAAACCTTACACAGAAGCACTACAATCACGAAGGTAATGCTCTTTATCCACTTGTCTGTGAAAACAGTTACAATAGCAATTCAGTTGTTTTTGGGGATCTATCGGTCCGCGTTCACAAACGAGTGGATACGTTGCATGCATGAACCTATGTAACAGGTTCATGGTTGTATGTGACAGACAGCAATGATCATTCCTGACACACGTACGCAAGTTTTACACCATGTAAAAAAAATCCTCATGAGTAAAGGTTATTATAAAGTAAAAGATAAGAAGAAGTATGTAAATGACAAGAATGACATATACGTAGTGCATGTACGAGCAAAATATATCAGTAATTGGTATATTGTTTAATTTGCTAACGACATATTGTTTTGTAAATATCGTTACTTCTATATTATTATAAATCTGTGGAGTTTATTGCGCCCGTTCTTCTCCGCAGCTAAAAGACTTCCTGAATTCGGATGCCCATCAATCCACTTAAAGGAGTAAATTTAAGTTTAGTTGATTCAAAATGTTATTTGAATAAAGAAATTTTGATTTGATTTGATTTTTGATATACTCGTAGTAAAACCAATGTCATTGTTGTATATAAAATAGATACCTGTTAATTTCTCGACGGACGCTTCATCGCCACCCATATCTTTTGGGAGAATTTCTTTTGGAACGTATTTGTGGAGATCTTCGTATGACTGGTGAACGTGCAGCCTGCTCGCTAACTTCTCACGCAAACTTTGCTTTAGCAACGTTACCAGTTTGTCAACAAAAGGTGGGGCATTCACTATATGGATACCTTTGATTTTGGACCCGTAACCTTCCTGAAGAAATATAAATTATAGTATTATGGTTTCATGAACTAATTAAATTGGTATGTCTTTACTACAAGTACTTACTGAACACAGTACATCAGCTTTTTTAACTATTATTGGATTAATTTTAGCTAAGAATGAAAGTTGATTTATATTGTTTAGGTCCACAATGAATTTGTCTCCCATGCAATAGTCATAGTTAAGTCTGTACTCCGCCATCTGAAATTTAAAAAAATCATCAAAAGGTCCCTAAACCAGAAAAGTAATTACATCTATGTACCTCGAATATTTTTTAAAACGAACCCTATAATTTAAAATGAGGTAACAATAACACTGCTGGAACCATCAGATAGATCGTTTTTTCTAAACCCAAACCAGACCTTTAACCGGGTTCGGCTATTAAAGGATTACACGTTTATTAATTTAGTACAAACCCCGTATAAGAAGTTAATAAAATAAATATAGTTCAATCACAATAAAATTTAACAATGATAAAACAAGTGTTTTAATGAAAAAAAAAGTAAATACGTTCTTACCATACTAATAAATCTTATAAAAGAAGTCATATTGAAACTGTCTAGTTTTTCAGGATAGAATCGTGATAGCTCAACCCTGCAGTGATCGGTAGGACACATTTTTGGTAAAGGAACGAATGACCTGAAAGCAAAATGCAGCTTATCGAAATAAAGTTATTTTCACATAAATTGTTCGATGAATTTGAAACATTAGTAAAATGAAACAATTAATTTCTTAGAAGATGCTCTCTACTTACACAGCGTCAAGAAGTCGATCGAATTCAGTAACTGTTTTATTTAGACATATTTCTGGCATTAAATTCTTGATTGTGAATAACTTGTCCACTTTCTGTTTTGTGGCTTCTACTGAAAATTTTGATAGCACGAACACTCTTTCCAGATATTCTCGACCTGTGGTACGCAACAAATATTTTTATTTCATGAAAAGCAAAAAACCACACATTTACGAGCTGATTAGCTGATTAAGTAATCTTGAAATCTCTTAAACTATAAAGCCTAAAAATATGAAATTAACAGGTTGGTTTTAATTGCCGTATATACGCTAGTTTAACAATAAACACAGATTACTATTAGATTGATCATCTATTCTTAATTCATTTGAAACAAAACATTAATCAAGAACATCTAGTGGTTTGTACGCCGGTTTTCATGGTGTCGCCATCTCTGAGGCGATCAGGTTCGATCCCTGGTCGGGTCAATTTAAAAATTATTGTTTTTCTAAATTGTCTCGGGTCTGGGTGTTTTCTATGTATAATAAGTATGTATTTAAGTATTTTAAGTATGTTTATCCGTTGTCTAGTAACCATTTAACGAGTTTCTTACCGAAGCTTCTCTTGGGCTAGATAATTGGTGCGAGTGTGGGAAATTTATTTATTTATTATTTATTTAACTTTTATTCGGGTATGTTTGTTTCACGCAAAATGAGCAAGCAGAGTTTTTGGTCTTGCAGTATGTTGTTAGGACTGGAACTTAATAACTTGTGAAATTGCACCTGCCTAGTGGATACACGTGGTGAATTTCGATAAATGCCAATAGATCCATATTACATTTTATTTCAATGTGAATGACATGAATGAATGAAAAATATTTTATTGCGCTCAAAACATAAAACGATACAAAATAAACGGATCAGTTTTACAAAAGGCGGCCTTGTTGCTAGGGTAGCACTTTTTGCCAGGCAACCTTTGGGCAAGAGAACCCATAAAACAAAGTAAATAAAACAAGGGCTATTGCACAGATTAGAATAGGATATGAATATGATATTTAAAACAATAATAATAAAAATGAAAAAAGATTTACAAGATATAGACTAAGATTAAGATATATAGGAGTTACGTATAGTAATAAGTAAGTGTGATAGATCAGGATTTCAGGATGAAGATTTCAAGATCGTCTGCATACATATAGAAAGAAGAGAGAGGCAGCGTGATATAATTAATAAATTGCCTTGCGCTTAGCGGGACGGAGTGGTAGGAGAAAGGAGTAGCAGCTACACGACCAGCTTAACAACATGATCAGGAGATGGCACCATTATGGGGTCAAGAAGAGAAGGAGTACAATTAGGAAAATTTTGCGTCGCAGCAAGTGGGAGAATGTGCATATTGCAAGAGTTTATTAAAATCGCCGATGATGACGGAGTCACTATAATATGGAGAAAATTCTTCGAGAAGAAGCTCAAATGATGTTGATATGTAGGTTTTCTTTAACCTTTGTAAAAGAAAATTCATTTGAATACAATTTAAATAGGTAGAATAATCTCATCTTTAATAAATACTTACTCGCATATTTACTCGCTCCGACAAGATGGTCTTGTTTCTTCATCCATTCTTCCACAGCGCTAAGGCTTTCATTTATTGCATTGACGTCTTCACATTCATAAAATTTTCTTACGAAATTCACGTCATCCCACGTTATTGTTAATAGTGAATTTATAGGTAGGACTTCCATTATTCTATAAAAAATAATATAAAAAAAGATTACTCATACAAATACATAAAAATACGGTTAAGTCAAGAGCCTGAGTCGTAAAAAATTGAAATAATTGAAGTGTGTCAGTAACGAAGCAAATAGAAATCAGAAGCCTATGCCTACGTGTCCGGTAAACGGAGGTGATGTACGAGTAGTACATTAGAAATACAAAACTATATGTAGAAGTGCTTCACCTCCATTAGTGATAAAATCAAAGAGACTATTTTGTAGAGAAGCATATTTGCCTGTTTAATTTTAAAAGGAAAAGTCATTTAGTCTTTTTTGTTTTATAATAAAACTAAAAATAAATTCATATCGTTGTGATGCGCGTGATCTATCTCCCGTGTGAGTCTGACGTTCTATTTCTAAGACAGTCTGTTTAAAGCATTGTGAATGCAGTATACTCGTAGTAATTAGGAATAACAAATAATGTATACTATAAAATGAATCAAATGATAACAATGATAATTGCAGTTGTTGGCCTTGTATCCACCTACTGATTTTTTCCTTATGAGGTGTATTTATTTATAGGTCGCCTTTGTTTATTATAAATTAATAGTTTCCCTCAATTACCAACAATTAAAAAGGATCATTAGAGATTCACGCAAAAAAAGGTTGAACACTTTTCTAAGAATATTAAATAGAAATTATATTATTATTGTCGTTACGTCAGTTCCTGGTTTGTTGATTATAGTGATGTCTATTTTCTAATCAACGACAATCATATTATTAAGTTAATTAAGTTTCCTACTCAGCCAAATCGGTCCAGCCGTACCAAACAATAAAAAAATTGAAGTGATGCGCGTACAAACATTTTGGCAATTGATTTTTATTAATATAGAATTCAGTAGGTAGGTAGGTGGGTAGTGTAGGCAGGTAGGTAGGTACTATAGGTACCTACATGAATAGATTCGGTCTGTCATAAAAGACTGTGTAGAAACATGTGATACGTTTTAACTTTAGTATTTTTTATATGACCAAGGTGGGGTTCAAATATACGGCCTGCCTTCTGGTACACTTTTTACATAGCCTTAAGAGGAACACTACGTGGAAGTGTCAAGCAAAATTTTCATACAAAACACAGAAAAACGACGTTTCGTAGTCCCCTGTTTCTTCCTTCAGAACTGGACCAAGTTTAATTACTTTTTCAGCATCGGTTAAAGAAAGAGATTTTCTATGTCTTTCTATGTTTTTCTATGTCGTCTTTCTTTCTATTATTGTTAAAACCGGCTACTTAATGTTTCTGAAGACGCCTTAAAACGGAGAGTTTTCGCTAAATGGTTGTTAAATAAATGACTTACTTAATGCAAAAAAATTAACGTCTCATTCCACGTCACTTTCACGTAGTGTTTGCTCTTAAGAGGCCTATTACATCTTGAATGTGATTTTTGCGTAAAATGCCCATTTTCGCATTTTGTAGTAATTTTGCAGTTGTATTTAAAGTTTATATCGAAATAGGATAATAAATTTGTGCATAATATTACAAATCTCCATTCTGTGAGCATAAGTAAAATTCGGACGGCCGGCGCATCGCATTTTGTAGTATTTTTGCAGTTGTATTTATCGTTTTTATCGAAATAGGATAATAAATTCATTACAAAATCTTTATTCCTGATAAAGTAACAATTACTCTGGCATAAATTTTGCTCAATAATATTATCGTAGATAGGAGATATTCACAGTTAACTTATAGCGATTTTCGAAGATTTTGGTTTAGAATAAGATTTTTTTCCTATATAAAATCAATGATATCTAAAAATTCCGAGGCCGCTACGCACTATTCGACTATATAAGAGATAACATTATATTTTTTTTATTTCACTTGTTTAGAACAGTCGTTCAATCGATGACCTCAAAAAAGTGCCTTTGCGCACTTTATGAAAATCTTTCTTTGCAATTTTGGGTTTAATTAAAAAGTTAAGCAAAATTTACAAAAAACGAAGCCGCTACGCACTATTCCAATAGCTATTCTACACTATTCAATAAGTCATAATCGTTAATGTATGCTTGTTCCTGAGATCCATAACGCCAAAATTGGCCATTTTACGCAAAAATCACAGACATCAGACCTATCACTCACGCGTTGCTGACCCTGTAAAGATCTTTTCATGATCTTTTTGAAGAAACCTAAGTACTTACTCGTACCTCTTTAAGAATTTACAGTTGTGATCTTATTTCACAGCCTGAGTTCTTACCATCAACTTAGTATTAATTTAATCCTACTACACCTTTAAGTTTTGCATAGTAAGGTTAGAATAATACTGCTCTAAGATGTGACATAAGCCGGACGGGGCTACCAGATTATGCTTCGTTCGTCCCGAACTTTTGTCCTACATTCCAAAAAAAACTAGTTTGTCCCAAATCACTATTGAAGTTGTGCTGCGTCCCAAATTACAAGAAGATAGTTAAAAGTAAAGTCAAAAAAAGTTTGCTGATTGTACATTAAAGTAAGTAACATATAACAAAATTTGGGCAGTAAAAGGAATAAAAAATAGAATAAAGCGAGAACAAAATAATTAAATTAATATTTTCGGACGAACTAAGCATATTGTATGGAATGAAACAGGATTTTTTTATGTGGGACGAATCTCAGTGGGACGAACGAAGCATAAACCTTTCGGTTCTAAGGTGTGATAAATTCCCGGTGTTCTTTCGAACTCCAAATTACATACACATTATATAATCACGACTATTATCCCCGAAGGGTTAGTCGGACACTAGGCAATGAGGACAGCAAAAGCGGTCCTCTACAATAGTCCACTTTTCACCAAACAGCGACTGCACATGTGCTCAGTGCGATAGATGATGAGCCCATCACCGCTATATGCTGTTGGAAGTATGTGCAGTCTTTAGTCCGTTAGTCTTTTTTACCACACCCAAGGGAAGAGAGGGGGTGGCAGTATTCTTTTACCGCTATGCGACTCGGGTAAGTAATCCAAATTATGCTAGCGGTAATAATACACAGCAGACCTGGAGAAGCCTGTGGCAAATGATCCCACCCACTCACCCTCTTGACCAAGCCGAATGCCGCGACAGGAACTCGGTAGAAGGGAGGTCCTTTATCTACCACAAATTTTGTATAATTATTATTATTGCATTATTATTACTTTATGATTGTTTACACTTCATTAAGAAAACAAATGCTGGAATTAATAACATAGCATAACAATTAATGATTGATTTATGTTTTTAATTTTAGGTTGAGGTTTATAAGATTGCTTTGTAATTTCTTCGTTTTGTTGTTTAATTTATTGATTGTTGCAATAAGTTTGAACTTTGTCAACTTATTTTATACGTAGGTCTGTAGCATAGATATTAATTAGCCTATAATAAGTATAGATTTTAGCACTACCTATGATTTGTTTGGATTACGACTGAAATTAATAGTTATCTGTGTGTTGTTTTGGCTCCTGTCAGTAACACCAGGGTAAAATGAACACAGTTTTACCCTTTAGTCGGGTGTTACGACATTGGTCAAGTCTGATATTGGTCAAATCGACAAATCGACAAATTAGAAATTAGACAAATTGGTAATTCGTCAAATCCTCTTTTCGTCAAATTATTCTGTACCACGTATAGTGCAGGATTGAGTCCCGCTTATAAAACTTAATAAAGACTTATTCGGAATTTTACTGTCACTTGTTCGAAATAAATTAGTTAGCATATAAATTATGTAAGTCTACATTACATATATATATATATATATCGGTACTTATCTTCACTTAAGCTGTTTTAACATCTATGTACGCTATTGGTATGTATAAGCAAAAAAAAAGAAAGTTACTTACAGTTAATATTTGTTTGATAGAGTATCAGAAATCCGTGTACACACTGCTCTACTTCAAGATCAAATGCATCTCATAGCACCGGACTTTAATTCAAGATAAAGTAAATGTTTTAAAGAATACGTACTGTAGATGCGACGTTATAAATTAGATTGTACCTAACTTTGTTACTTTAACTGGTTGTTTTGTATTTGAAATGCTGTAATTAAGTAATATCTTTTTAAGTGCATTTTCGACCGTTACTTACGTAACGTCATTCCATTTTTGCAAGTTTTTATCATTATCTTACTAAGGTAAGTTTGTTAGTTTGTTTTCTTTATTTTTTTCTTGTAGTGTTGTCTGTTATTGTACATTGTATGGTTTTATGTAATGTGTACGCGTGTCATGTAAATGTGTATGTCTTTATGTTGTTCGTGCACCGTGCACCGACAGGCCCCGCTAGAATACCAGCGTTGTTGTGATAGTCCCGTTCGCAACAACACAAGCTGAGGCGGGGTCCTGATTGACCTTTGTTTTTTATTTTAAATTATGTTATTATCGTAATGTTTTGTGTGTCAATAAATGTTATTCTCTCTCTGTCTCTCTTATGTTATTTTGATAAGCTTGACGCTACAGTCGTTTGTATCTATTTGCCTTGTTCTCTTTAAGTTTAACCAATTTCGCAATGCTGGTTACTGGTAACTGGTTCGGTGACCTAGTTACTGGATGAGTGTCTAAATTTAAATGTGACGTGCTTTGTAAGACACGTTAAGACCTCGGTTACCATTGTAAGATGGTAACCGATAATCTTACTTGGGGGTGTAATGGGTTTAAACCTGATCCCTCTATGTGCATTAAAACATTAATAGAATAAAGTTGATGATATTGTGTAATTGATTGTTAGAGTAAGCAGAAACAGAGACCATTTTAAAATTTGCCTGTCTACACACTACTAGGTACTACAAACGTCTCTCTGAAACAGTTTTATGTATTCTAGTTATAACGAAATGTTACACTGGATTTTTGGAAGGTTTTGTCCTGTCACTCATGCAAAGTCAAGTAAGGTCAGCTTACTCATTGCTGTTGGAGATTTAAAAATTGTTATTGTGTTACCATTTCACTTATGTTTAAAATTACTGAACATTAAATAATAGCCGTGTGGTATAGCAGAAAACTAAGAGAATACTTCAACCCTCTATTCCCTCAGATGTCGTAAAAAGCGACTAGCAGGCTAAAGACTACACATAATCCAACAGAGCCGCGATGGATTCACCACCTATCAGGCTGAGCACGTCATGTGTAGTTGTAATTTTGACTGGTAGTGGGCTGCTTCTGCAGTCCTTATTGCCTAGTCTCTGATTAAATCCTTTAGGGATTATATAAGTAAAACTATATACGTATGTAAATTATAAATAAATAAATAAACTTTCCCACACTCACACCAATTATCTAGCCCAAGAGAAGCTTTGTTATGAAACTCGTTAAATGGTTACTAGATAACGGATAAACATACTTAAAATACTTAAATATATACTTATTATGCATAGAAAACACCCAGACCCAAAACAATTTAGAAAAACAATAGTTTCTAAGTAGACCCGACCGGGAATCGAACCACGGACCTCAGATATGGCGACACCATAAAAACCGGTGTAAAAACCACTAGACCAAGGAGGTCGTCGTATTATAGCTTGATTTTGTATAATACCACTTATTGCGTTAACGGTTTTACAGAAAATTATGGTTAAGGTATGATTTTGTCATAAATTGGATTGTGTACTTAAATTACTAACGATTTATAAAATATAACGCGGAAAAAAGCTAGTAAACAATCATTAGTGGATGCAAGTGGTTATTCAATGTAATTATTACTTTTAAAATTCAAAATAATCTCGCGTAGCGGTGAAAGAATACTATTACCAACCCCTCTCTTCTCTTGGGTGTCGTAAAAGGCGACTAATGGACTAAAAACTGCACATACATCCAACAGCATAGAGCGGCGATGGGCTCTTCACCTGCCACGTTGAGCACATGTGCAGTCGCTATTTGGTAAAAAGTGGACTATGGTAGAGGACTGCATTTGCTTTCTTCATTTCCTAGTCTCTGACTAACTCTTCGGAGATAATACCTAGTTTTGATTATAGTTATGTAAAATTCTAAATAACTAATATTTTACAGAAATGCCATAAACGTACGTGAGCGTATGTTGGTATAGATACAGACTAGAGTCTGGAAGAAATCGCTCTAAAGCTAAAATTATTTAATTTAGAATTAATGTAGGTATAATAGGTTATGGTTAATTTAATAATTTATCAAAGAGTGATGCAATGCAACGAAATAGTTTTTATTGATCTCAAATAACTTATTAAATATCCTCTAAATAATGTCTCTTCTGTAAAAACCGTTATCTCTTGATTTTATTTATAGTCTTAGAATGGCGAAGATAATTACAATGCTAACGCAATAGTAATTGTACAATGGTATTTATTTATGAAATATAGATACTTAACGTAAAAAGTGAAGAAAAAGACATTTTATATTTGTTATTGTACATACATACCTACATACCTACATGTACATGCTATATCGATATTGGGAAATAAATCTATTTTTATTATTTTTTATTTTATATAATCACTAGGTACTATTATTTTTGAAGGGTTAGTCAGAGACTATTCAATGAGGAGAGCAAAATCAGTCCTCTATCATAGTCTACTCTTCACCAAATAGCGACTGCACATGTGCTCAGCGTGGCAGGTGGTGAGCCCGTCGCTCTATGCTGTTGGATGTATGTGCAGTCTTTAGTCCATTAGTCGCCTTTTACGACACTCAAGAGAAGAGAGGGGGTGGTAGTATTCTTTCACCCCTACGCGACACGGTTTGTTATTGTAAAGTAATAAAGTAAAACTTAAACTAAAATTTTAAAAATATTTTGGGATGTCTGAAGTTTTGAGCCATTTAATTGACACGTTGTATCTCCTGCAGTGGGAAAAACTGCAAAGACTTCCATAATATTAACAAGTACAATTAATAAAGCAATAACAAATTAACAACATAACTTAATAATAATAAAAAAAACTTAATTACTTACATAAATAAGTAAAATAATTAAACCTAAACTAAACTACGGTAAAAAAAGAAAAGAAAACCTATAAATAAAAGATATCCTCCAACTGTGGGCTCATAGGTGCGGTACCAAGAATGCTGGCAATAGTCAATAGTTAATAGTCAAAATATATTTATTCAATAAACCCAACTAATAAGTACTTTGAAACGTCCAAATATTTTCTAACCTACCACCCATTCACGACATCTATTTTTAACTGTGGCAAAGAACGGGCGCAAGAAACCACAAGCGCACAGAAGCAACGACATTTACAAAAAATATATATATTATGTCGTTACCAGGTCACAAAATACAAAATATGAATTTGAATGTAAATAGTTTAATTAAATATGGTGCTCTATATAAATTAATTATAGGCAATTAGAAATAGCTGTTGGAGTAGGTACTTGGAGCATTTCAGACCCAAGCTGTTTTGTCTTCTGTATAATCCGACACTTTATAATAAGCTTTTTTATAAAGCTTTTCTTTGATTTTGATTTTAAATTTATCAAGATCTAATTTCTGAATATCATTTGTTACTTCTAGTATTTAATTTGTGAATATCACTGTTTTTTGAAAACATTTCAATATTTTTATGAACATACACAAGATTTTCATAAATATATTGTGATGCAACTGTCATTATACTTATATCCTTAAATCTCTCTCTAAGAGAGTCACTAGCCTGTAGGTTATATATTGCTCGAATAGCCCTCTTCTGCAGCACAAAGATAGTTTGAATGTCGGCAGCATTTCCCCACAGTAAAATGGCGTAAGACATTACACTATGAAAGTAACTGAAATAAACTAATCTAGCTGTATCAACGTCAGTTAACTGACGGATCTTCATTACTGCATAAGCCACAGAGCTAAGTCTATTCGACAATTTAGCTATATGTGGGCCCCACTGAAGCTTGGCATCCAACGTGATGCCTAGAAACACAGTGGTGTCCACAGGATTCACATTCTTATCTTTAATTTGTACACTAGTTATTACCTGCTTAACATTAGGCAATACAAATCTTACACATTTGGTTTTTCCCTCGTTTAATAGCAAGTTATTAACACTAAACCAGTGAACAATCTTTGAGACCGCATTATTCACATCGTCATAATTTGGGTGTCGTCGTTTCACTTTGAATAAAAGTGAAGTATCATCAGCAAACAATACTATCTCATGACTGTCTTTTACAAAATAAGGTAAGTCATTAATATAAACCAAAAACAAGAATGGACCAAGTATTGAACCCTGCGGAACTCACATTTTAACCACTGATCCCGGAGATCTTTTACCGTTAATTTCGACCTTTTGAATCCTGTTACTCAAGTATGAGATTAGAAGGCTCAAAGAAGCATCCCTAATTCCATAGTGGTTAAGCTTCCTGACCAAAGTTTCATGTAAAACACAATCAAAAGCTTTGGATAAATCACAAAATACCCCTAGGGCATCCTGTGATTCCTCCCAGGTATCAAATATTTGGATTAAAAGCTCAACACCGGCGTCAGTTGTAGAGCGACCCCTAGTAAAACCATATTGTTTACAATGTAAAAGTTTATTTTTATAAAAATGAATTTGCATTTGGTCTAGCATTAACTTTTCAAAAATTTTACTAAATGTGGGTAGCACAGAAATAGGTCTAAAATTAGAGGGGTCAGAAGTGCTACCTGATTTAAATAATGGAATTATTTTACTATATTTCATAAGGTCAGGAAAAACACCACAGTCAATGCATTCATTAAATATGCAAGCTAAAACTGGAGCTATTGTCATAATTACAGATTTAGCGACGTCCACGGAATTATCCCACAGATCAGCAGTTTTCTTTTTATTGAGAGTGTTAAATGTTTTTATTATATCTATAACACAATTTTTTTGAAAACTGAAACTACTTTTACAATCTTTAACATTCTCCTTCAAAACTGATTCAGCTACAGTGGGGGAGGAAATCAAGGCTTTTGTAGTTGAAACTGGAATGTCAGTAAAAAACCTCTCAAATGCTGCAACAATATCAGCATCAGAAGTTAAGGTTTTATTATCACAATTTAAATTGTACTCATTATTACGACTTTTGACCTTTCCTGTTTCACTATTTATAATATTCCATGTCATTTTTATTTTGTCATTACTATTCTTAATCTTAGAACTCAAATAGTTTGCCTTGGCTAATCGACATACTCTTTTGAATAACTTTGAATAATTTTTAACTTAAAATTTGAAGTCATCGCTGGTGTTATAGTTGCGTTCACCATAAAGTTCATAAAGGCGTTTCCTACTTCTGTGAATACCAAATGTAGCCCATTCATTAAAAGTTACAGTACCACTAACTGAGATCTTTTTTGGAATAAAAGTTTTATTAAATTCTGAACAATAAATGTTAAAAAAACTATTATAAAAGACATTAGGGTTGTCATTGTATTCTAAATAATTTTAGTTTGTATCTAGATTGCTTTTAAAGCGTTCCAGCCGACCTGCAGTTTTTGGTACAACAGTGATATTCTTTTTCGTCACTTGTTTACGCTGGTGTGGAAAGCTGACCATTTGGCCACAATGATCAGAGTCCAGGTCATTAATAATTTGCTTAGCCAGTGGTTTTACATTTGTATATATGTTATCAATACAGGTGGCCGAAGTGGCAGTTATTCTTGTCGGCTCCAAAAATAAATAATTTAAGTTGTATGATAGAAATAGGTTTTTAATTTTAGTTGACATTGTGGAATTTTCTAACAAATTAACATTAAAATCCCCGCAAACAATTATTGTTTTACCCACATTACGGACTTTATGTAATGCCTCATCCATAACTTTTTCGAAAAAATCATATGATGCTGAAGGAGGTCTGTACACACTTAAACGCTCCAACAACAACTGCTCCAACTTCACACAAGCTATTTCTATTGTTTGCTCAACCGAGAGGCTCACTATGTCTTTGCGTTCCTTTAATTTAAACTTTTTACTAACAATAATTAAGAAGCCACCATGTATTGCATTTCCTCGACTGAACGAACTTCCTACCAAATGATTCTTAAAATTGAACATGAACTGATGGTCTTTAAGCCAGTGTTCTGTTATGCAAAGAATATCAATTTTATTACAGTTCATGAACAATTCAATCTCCAAATCTTTGCCCATCATTCCTTGGATGTTCTGGTGGACAATGTTTAAAGATTGTACATTTTTAAAATTTAATGATTGACATGGGCTTTTGCTAAAGCTATTTTTACATTCATTTAATTTCATTTTATTAACAAACATTTCGCAAGAGTTTTCCTCTTTTGTCATATAATTTAATTTAAATAATTAATTGGAATGTCAGTAGAAACACTACTGACGTCTATGTCAAATATACATTGCTCAATAGAAGCAACTTGTTTAGCCAAGTTTTTGGCTGACGTTTGAATACAATAGGATAGCGATAAAGCTATTTGTCGCTTAAAATAATTTGGCAGATAATAACTATCTCTTGTCAAATAAAAATTACTAAAGTCCCCAGTACACAGTGGCGTGTGATGGCCCACTGCCGGCCATCGCCAATTGTAGACAACTGTAGGCCACGATTACGTCGCGTTCACACAATGGTGTATGCTGGCCCACTGTTCATTGCTGCCTGGTAGTGGTGGGGAATATATCTTTTTTTGTGAATCGATTCAAAACTTTAAATCGATATTTGATATCGGATACTGAAACTGTATAATATTTTAATATCGGTGATATCGGTACCTATCGACCATATCTATCACTGTATAGTATATTAATAAAGGATTCGTAAAATTTTACTTACCTGATGATGATACTAGTAACAAATAGTAATGATTTTCATTTCATGAAATTTTCACAAGCACATTTGTTTGTTAAAAAGATCGATCATTGATAATTAAATAAATATCAGCGGTATGGTACAATATTCTTTTAACTGATCAGTTGTTTTAACTGATCAGTTATTCAACTGATCAGTTTAACTGACCGTGAGTGTCGCTTTACAAGGCGAAGCAAGTTGATAGGCAAAAATAATGAAACATGATGCAAGTAGAAACTTTGTAATGGACCGTCCGTTGATGAAAATGAAAAAATGAAAATGAAAAATGTTTATTTCAACAAAATAGCATAATACAGGATTATACAGTGTACCTCATAAAAATGTACTTCCTACCTGTGACATCAACACTAAAAAAAAATTGTTACGTTGATACCAGTACCATTAACAAGAAAAATAGCCTCATCTTATCCTAAAGTTACCTACATAAAATTAAGTTAATTAAGTATTTTATGTTATATAAAACAAACATAATGTAAAAATCTGATTTTGAATGGATATGTACATAATATAATATTATATATATTTATAAAATACGTTTGTGCCTTACGTATCGCATCACTATCCAGTTTCAATCCCAGTACACACACAGTGGAGTGTGATGGGCCATGCTTGGCCACTGCCGGCCATCGCCATCACAGACTTAGTAGAGATGATCGCCATTGTGTAGACGGGGTAGATGGTGTACAATGGCGAGCAATTGTCGACAGTGGCGCGCAGTGGCGCGCGATGGCACGCAATCGGAAAGTTGTCGGTTTTTGGGCACACATCAAAGGGAATCGTGGCGTCTAGTCAGAGAATATATACACTACCGTGAAAAGAAGCGACACTTAAGCATGTGTGCTCGTAAAATCGCTCGCTGCTATGTGTGGGTGTCAGGATCTGCGCGGGGGCCTTGCGCGGCGCGCGGGGTATGGGCGGGCGGCCTGGAGGTCGCCTCGGCTGAGGGCTGAGTCGAACGAGCGAGCGTCTGTATTGCGCACCGCACGCACAGACTCAGCTACACAATCTGGTTTATATCATTTGGCTAATAATGGATTAAAAGCAGTTAATAGCCATTAATAGCTGATTTCGGATGGTAACCCTGCTATTAATGTTACAGTAATGATTAAAAATATCGCGACAATAAGCAAATAAATGGAAGATGCTTATACAGTTTTTATCTATTTTTACACTATACATCACTCGTAGGTACATAGAAATCTCGAGTTTTCGATCGTGAAAGTTAAGTAATGTTCGCCGAGGTCGCCAAGAGGATGGGTGACCGTAGGTTCATAAAATCTCGAGGTTTTCGATCGCAAAAGTTAAGCAATGTTCGCCGAGGTCGCCAAGGGGATGGGTGACCGTAAGTTCATAAAATCTCAAGGATTTCGATTGCGAAAGTTAAGCAATGTTTGCTGAGGTCGCCAAAGGGATGGGTGACCGTAGGTTCATAAAATCTAGAGGTTTTCGATCGCGAAAGTTAAGCAATGTTCGCCGAGGTCGCCAAAGGGATGGGTGACCGTAAGTTCATATAATCTCGAGGTTTTCGATCGCGAGAGTTAAGCAATGTTCGCCGAGGTCGCTTACTGGTCTCCCATCAATTACTCTACCTGCGCAAAGCTTAACTTTTGTGACTGTAAACAGAACGTCTGTTGAAATTGTATGAAACTATTAATAGCGGGGTTATTAGCCAATGGATGGCTAATAATGGCTATTAATGGATTATAATCGCTAATAATCCAAACAATCCGGCTATTAACCCATCTCTACCTACGACTTACGAGTACACGCACGAGTAATCATGCCCGGTTTTCATTATTGTTGTATATACGGCTGTGGTAATAACCAAAAACAAACTGATAAAAGTTTCTTCTCATTGCCCAGCGATCCAGAAAAGTAATTGCCTACTTTATATTAATATTCTATTACTTACCTACTTTCTGTATTACACGATTTACACATATTTAGTAAACGTCCGTCAGATTCCACTTTCGTCAGAAGCAGTTTTTCTAATAGTTGCAGTTCAGTTTCAACATGGGGCTCAAAGTTGCTCGCATCCGTAGGTTTACCCTTGAGACCCTACACGTGATCCCTGGGTGGTGCTAAATGAGTGACACTGACTGAGTGGTAGAGCCACGCTGCGTTGCAGCACGCATTTCGCCGGCTCGCCCAGCGTAATACCACCCTCTCACGAATATTCGGCGTGAAATAATGGCACTTGGTGCTGTTGTGTTTCGTCCGACCAGTGAGGGTTCCGGAGGCCCCCCCCCCCCTCCTCCCATTCCTATTCCTTCCTTAAACCTATTCCTCCCTTAAAGGCCGGCAACGCGCCTGCGATTCTTCTGGTTTTGCGGGTGTCCATGGGCGGCGGTGATTACTCTCCATCAGGTGTCCCGCCTGCTCGTTTGCCTCCCTCTTTTAAAAAAAAAAAGTTTCAACATTAATGAAGGTACCTAAATCACTCTCGACGTTTGAAGTAGGTAGATAAGTAGGTACTCGTAATAACACTAACATCATTCATCACTACCTCAGATCATAGAAGGGAAATCACTACCTACCTAGTGTACCTACCTAGGGGCCGTCCATTAATCACGTGATGTTTTTTTCAGCATTTTTTAACCCAGGGGGGGTCCCCTGGGTGATATGTGGTGAGGTTTAAGTCAACCCCTCCCCCCTTACCCAAAAACCCCGTGTATTTTTAGTACCTACAAAAATCTTATAATTTTTTTACAAGCTATTATTTAACTATGTTCGGGTGGAATTTTGCAACTTTTTGAAGCACATTTCTTCAACCGATTGAGCTGAAATTTTGCATACATGTGTAAATCGTGTGACAATGCAATATTATGATGACATGGTGCTGATCTGATGATGGAGCTGGAAGGTGGCCATAGGAATTTCACAATGAAACGACACAACCTCATCGAGTTTGGGCTCGTTTAAATCGTCTTGACGAGTAGTTTGTCTTTCAATGGTAACCAGGGTCTGATGATGGAGCTGGAAGGTGGCCATAGGAACTCTGTAATGAAACAACGCAACCCCATCGAGTTTCGCCTCGTTTCATTCATCTTGAAGAGTACTTTGTTTTTAAATGGTTACCAAGGTCTGATCTGATGATGGAACTGGAAGGTGGTCATAGGAACTACGTAAAGAAACGACGCAACCCCATTAGGTCTCAGCTCGTTTGATTCGTCTTGACGAGTAGGTACGTTAGTGCTAGATGGTAACCAGGGTCTGTTAATGGAGCTGAAAGATGGCCATAGGAAGTCAGTAATTAAGCGACACAACTGCGTCGAGTTTAATTCGTCTTAATGGGTAGACCGTTTTTGATGGGTGGTGAGTGGTGGTGGTTTGGTAGAAGTGAATAAATTATGTATACCTACACGTTCAGTGTCGAGATAAAAAACGTGTCCAAGGATAACTAAAAAGTAAAAAAAAAATTAAAAGTCAAAAAACTTTTTAATAAAACAAGCTTATATTTAAATGCGCTAAACTTTTACTAACAACTTCTAAAGTCGTTACTCAATTTATATTATATAAAAGTTTGTCGCAAAATTAACCATTTAATTAAGTGCTATAGGTATACTTATGTTTAAATAAACAAGTAAATTAAATACCTTGATGTGATTGATTTTAACTAAGTATAAAAATTTTCAATCTAAGAAAATACGAGTACTTAAATCTCGCGACAACCTTTTAAGTATATCATATAAATTGTGTAATGACGTTATATGTTGTTAGTAAAAGTTTATTTTTTTTCTTTTTAGCACTCTTAAATAAAAGCTTGTTTATTAAAAAGGTTTTTTACTTTTAATTTTAAGAATATTATCTTTAAATAAAGGTATAAAGTTTAATCTAATTTTATTCGAGAAAATTAAGGACCATGATAAAAATGTCTTAGGCAGGAAAGGTTGCAGGTTGTTTTTTTTACGGCGAGTTATCACACTACACGCCGCTTTCGGTTTAGAAATCGCGCGTTTGCCTAAAAAATAAATACACGTGATATTTTTCTTCACCCCCCCCTCTCCCCCTTGTGATATTGTGATATTTCGTGATTTTTGCCGAACCCCCTCCCCCCCTTTCGAGCCGCACGTGATTAATGGACGGCCCCCTACCTACCTACCTACTTATTATAAAACAAAGTCCCCCCGCGTCTGTATGCCTACGTACGTAGGTAAGTAGGTACCTATTTACTTAGTTAAGTCTTAAGTACCTATTATAATATCAATTTTATTCTACTAGTCACCTACAATTATTAAGTACTTACCTATATTATTACAATTTACTTGTACCTGCACCTAACTTGTGTTGCACCTAACTAGGTTGACGACCTCCGTGGTCAAGTGATTAGCACGCCGCCGGGTCTAGCGTCGCGCCATCTCTGAGGTTCCGGGTTCAATTCCCGGTCAGGTCAATTAAGAGAAAGACTGTTTTTCTAGACTGATTTCCGGTCTGGATATTTTTTATGTATATTTATCCGTTGTCTTACCATATTAACGAGTTTCAAAAAATACTTATATTGGTCTAGCTAGATAATTGGTGTGAGCGTAAACAAATTTTTGAATTGAATTTTGGTTGGTAGATAGGTACTTATTTACTTAATGGAGTAACTGCTAATACTACTACGAGAATATAATATAAAATCGTTAGAAGTATAGCTAGGTAGTAGTAGTAAAAATAATAATAAAAATTATAAAAGTAATAGAAAAAACAGAACATTTTGTTGTAAACGTAGGTATTTTAATTGTAGGTATCATGAATAATACGTAGGTACCCGATTCGTTCCAAGAATCGATTCAGACGCCTACGATTCATTACGATCCAAAAAATCGATTCAAAGAGAAAAATCATGCATGATGCATCCCTAATCGGCCATTGTGTAAACACCACCGGCCAACATACGCCACGATTCCTTTGATGTGTGCCAAAAACCGACAACTTTGCCATTGCGCGCCACTGCGCGCCACTGTCGACAATTGCTCGCCACTGTACACCATCTACCCCGTCTACACAATGGCGATGGCCGGCAGTGGCCAAGCATGGCCCATCACACGCCACTGTGTACTGAGGCCTTAACATAATTGTTAGTGTCAATTAAATGCATTATGTCATTTTTGCAAAATAAATGTAATGTCAGGTTAAGCTTATGTCTAATAGAATTTTCCTCCTGTGGCAAACTACTACAATAGGGTAATGTAAACAATATAATTTTCTTTACAATTAACTTATTCAAACATTCTAAACATTTTATAAGGCTTGTTTTGTTCAGATTACCTCTATTACCAACAAATAATAATAAGGTGCTATTGGGGTTATATTTATGTTCTATAGCTTTTTTCAAAATATGTTGATAAGAAGCACCCGGTATACAATAATTGATAACTGAATGTCCCAAGTCAAATAACAACCGACCCATGTTTTTACCAAATTCATCACTAAATATTACCAAGTCACTATTACAATCTGTCTTACATGGAATCTGGTTGGTTGGTATAAGTTGTGGTACATTTTTAATTGTGCACTGAGTAAGGGAACTTTTGGAAGAAACATCAATCAATTCGACAGAGGAAGAATCACATGGGATTGATGAACGGCTTGGTAACTGTTTACATTTACAATTACTTGTGAGTGAATCAATCCCTTCATTGTTACCATTACACAGGACTACCAGTTCATCAATGGCCAACATGTGTTCTTTTATTTGACCTTGTGAAAGATCATATTGCTTAGTAATAGATATAAGCGAGTCCTCTAGGTGTGCAATTTTAGTTTGTAGAATTTGTGTATCATTTTTATATTTAAAATTTTTATTGTGTAGTTGTCACGAGTATGTATCTAATTTGTCAATTAAGTACAATCTTTCTCTATTTAATTTTACATTTTTAATAAAAAATTTGTGCTTCTTAACTAATTTTTGCGTTTTCTTAATGTACTTATTTATCTTAATATATTTTTTTAGTTTATTTTTGCTACAGCCAGCAATCTTCACTGAGTGGTTGCTATTTTTATTTTCCTCACATGTAAGATCTATAGTGACAGTGGGCTGACTGCTAGCGGTCGCAGAAACCATGGAGGGGGCACAGACTACCAACTTATCGAACAAGCTTTGATTTAATGAGGCAGTCATATTAAGTTTAGATGTTTCCAATAAAGTAATTTTATTATTGGCCTCATGCAATTGTTTTTTCAACTCATCTATGCAGTTCAGAGCCTGGTCATACTCTGAATTACATTGGTCAAACCTGTCCACAATGTTTTGGAGCCTGTCCCGGGCATCGATAGCATCGATAAAACGGTCATTTAACTGTACCAACTCATTTTTTAACTTTTGATGCCTGTCTAAACTTTTGATGCAACGTTACCCCTTTGGATTGCGAGGCTGATACGCTGGCAGAGGTAGCTGCTAGCCTTCTTGTCACCGGAGGCTTCAATAAGGCGACGACTTAACTCTTTAACGAGCTGCTTGGCCTCCTGCCCCCATGGACCAATTGTCTCTACTGCAAACGCAACAAATATGTAGTTGCGGCCTAGGTTTGCGTACTTGTTCCGTTTGCGACTTTCAGCACTTACCGCAGCAGCCCCGACATGAAGCGAGGTGGTACATGAGAGGGAGCCACGGTATCTGCACAGGTCGCATCCCACACCAACGACCTGCCAAGCTTCCAAGGTCGAATGGTCATACCGTCAGGCCTTTTACCATCGCTGCGAGAGATACCAGTTGGCTCTTAAACAGCCGGTATACCAACGGTGGCAAAAGCACTGCGAATGATGCTGTTGAGTAAGGAGTGCCGTAACATACGACCAGCACTGCGAGCGCAAGAGAGGCCGTGGTGGCCAAGCTCGTCAACAGCCTCTCCACACACAGCGATGAGGGTGGACTACCCTGGCGCCAAGACGGAGGCAGACCGCTAGAGTGAGGGACGGCCCGTCCAACAAGGTACCGATGTTGACAGATGGTAATGCCTGGAGCCAATGTCCTGACTCTCTCTCGGAGACGGCAGTGAGACGAGCGTGATCTGCCGAATCAGCAGAAGTGGATAGGAGCTCCTCATGAACTTGTTTGCAAAGTGGCTCGCCCCCATTGCCTCTGCGACTGTGGTAACAAAGGGAGGTCTGAATTTGGACAGGTGGATAGCAGGGGTTTTTGGCATCTGCCACACACGACAACTCTCTCTACACTCACTCAACACTCAACACTCTCAACTCTACGGAACCCAGGGATGGGTTGATAATCTTTCTTAAATTTCTAATACCTAGGCCCCCGAAGCGTACAGGAAGGGAAGCCTGAAGCCATGCGCGGTCGCTCATGGTACAATTAAGAATTTTAACTAGAGTATCTCTATTAAGAATATCTAAGTTTAATAATAAGTTTGGAAAAAGCCAGAGTTGGGAGCATCGGAGTACGTAGGTAAATTTTGGAACGAAGAGACAAAAACGAATAATAAATAGTGCCATGTGTGGATTAATTTGGAATAGACGGTCTGAATTTAAATTGAATAATTGAAATAACATCTACAATATAATGTAGGAGCTGGTGTCATGGGAACTGAACTGACAATCTCCAACCTCAATGTACGGTTATCAGGGCGAGCGTCATTGAAATCACATCTACAATATAATATAGGAGCTGATGTCATAGGAACTGAACTGACAATTTCCAACCTCAATGTCCGGTTATCAAGGCAAGCGTCATTGAAATCACATCTGCAATATAATATAGGAGCTGATGTCATGGGAACTGAACTGACAATCTCCAACCTCAATGTCCGGTTACCAGGGCGAGCGTCATGGAAATCACATCTACAATATAATATAGGAGCTGATGTCATGGGAACTGAACTGACAATCTCTAACCTTTATGTCAGGTTAGCAGGGCGAGCGTCATGGAAATTACATCTACAATATAATGTAGGAGCTGATGTCATGGGAATTAAACTAACAATCTCCAACCTCAATGTCCGGTTATCAGGGCGAGCATCATTGAAATCACATCTACAATATAATATAGGAGCTGATGTCATGGGAACTGAACTGACAATCTCCAACCTTAATGTCCGGTTAGCAGGGCGAGCGTCATTGAAACCACATCTACAGTATAATATAGGAGCTGATGTTATGGGAACTGAACTGACAATCTCCAACCTCAATGTCCGGTTATCAAGACGAGCGTCTAGCCACTCGGTCACCGAGGTTAATTTTCTATTTTCTTCAGGCTCGACATTTTTTATTAAATAATTATTTCAGCAGTAACCGTGTCGCGTAGCGGTGAAATAATATTACCACCCCCTTTCTTTCCTTGGGTGTCGTAAAAGGCGACTAACGAACTAAAGACTGCACATACTTCTAATAGCATAGAGCGGCGATGGGCTCTCCACCTGTCACTCTGAGCACATGTGCAAACATAATAAAATGCGCGCTTCACTACCCGGCGTACTTCGAGGCACGGCAGTTCCTGGGTCCACTGCGCTGCGTGCTTCCGAGAGGTGGAGATACCTACACCTTTACTACCTGCAAGAGGGCACTACAGTCGAGCAGGTTCTTACCCATCTTCGCTCTATTTGCGCAAGAGAGGTATGCACGGTTGAGAAGCTGAAACCTCGAGGCCGCTACGCATCATTCAAGCTAGGGGGTCTCATCGAAGATTGCTGAGAGTGTCATGTTACCTAGCAACTGGGATGAAGACATATGCATAACGCCGTGGCGGCAGAATTTTCGTGCCAAACAAACGGACAAAAGTTCATAAATTTTCTATCTTTTATCAGAATGTTCGTGGGCTGCGTACAAAAACAAATATATTTTTTAATAACGTGGCACAATTAAGTTTGGACTAAATAGCTTTGACTGAAACTTTTTTGACGAGCTCCATATTAGACGGTGAACTCTTTCCATCGGGGTACGTGGTAGTGCGAAAGGACCGCGCGGGTGACGCCGGGTGGGGCGGAGTGCTGCTCGCAGTTCGTAACTGCTATTCTGTAAGAGAAATTACAGATATCGATGCTCAAACGTCTGATATGGAACTTATCTTTGCCATTATTAGCATGAAAAGTATAAAATTCCTATGTTGTATTGTGTATTTACCGCCAAACTATACAGATGACCAATATCTTGACGTGTTGACTTGTATTGAAATGCAATTATTACATACACGACTCTGAATGTATTAATATTAGGTGACTTCAATTTAAATTCTTGTAGTGTTAATGTTAAGAGTAATTTTGATTTATTTTGTGACTATTGCGGACTACAGCAACAAAACAATGTTTACAACAGCAGTGGTGGTATGCTAGATCTAGTGCTCAGTAATTTTGACCTCGATCGCATTATGGTGTCTGCTGGGGCTGAGCCTTTAGTCCCGATTGATCAGTACCACCCTCCGCTCGAAGTGACGATAAAGTCACATTGCGGAGCGCAAGTGTCGCCGCCGTTGACTCCACCTGCCCCGCGCCCGGGATCTAGTCCAGATTGGAACTGGCGTAAGGCTGACTTGCAGGGTCTATATGCAGCCTTTGTTGACATAGATTGGTCGGAATTGTTTACTATAACTGACATTAACAAAGCTGTTCAACTATATTACACCAAATTAAACAATTACATTAGTCAGTTTGTTCCGATTAAAGCTCAACGATTAAGGAATTATAAATATGTATACCCGGAATGGTACAATCGCGAAATTAAACAATGCTTATCAGCAGCACTTAAAGTTGACAAAAAACAATATTATAGACGATCCAGCTAAATTCTGGAAATTTGTTAAATATAGGAAGAAGGACAGACGACACAAGGGTCAATACTAGGTCCATTTTTATTCTTAATTTATATTAATGATTTACCATTTTATGCGGAAAACTTTTGCAATATTGTTTTGTTTGCTGACGATACTTCTTTGATATTTAAGACTGATCGAAATAAAAATAGTTTTGATGATATCAACAGTGCCCTAACAGATGTGTTGAATTGGTTTACTACTAATAATCTTCAATTAAACGCGAAGAAAACCAAATGTATAAATTTTACTCTACCTAACGTAAAGAATATTATTGTAAATAAAATTAAATTGAATGGTGAACTGTTGGACCTTGTTGATTCAACAGTTTTCTTAGGTATTACCTTAGATTCAAAAATACAGTGGTACCCTCATATTAGCACCCTTGCGGGGAGACTTAGTTCAGCTGCTTACGCTGTTAGAAAAATTAGGCATATCACAGACGTGGAAACTGCTCGATTAGTCTATTTTAGTTACTTTCATAGTGTTATGTCCTATGGTATTCTACTTTGGGGTAAAGCAGCAGATATAGAAACCATTTTCATTTTGCAGAAAAGAGCAGTAAGGTCCATATATAATCTAGGATCGCGTGACTCCCTTAAGGAGCTTTTTAAAGAAATAAATATTCTTACAGTTGCATCACAATTTATTTATAACTGTATTGTTTACGTGCGTCAAAACAATTCTCATTTCAAAAAAAATTGCGATATACACAAACTAAATACTAGAAATAAGTATAAACTTGTAATTCCTAAATTTCGACTTCAGAAAATTTATGGATCATTTATGGGACAAAGTGTTACAATAAACTTCTTATTTTACAATAAAATCCCGAACGATGTTATAATTTTGCCCTTAGACAAATTTAAGACACATGTTAAGGATAGACTTTTAGAAAAGGGCTATTACACTGTAAGCGATTACATCAATGACAAAAATGCATGGAATTAACATTCCTCTAGTTCCGCACACATTGTTCTAATGCGTTCATAGTGCCCGAGTAAAACTTTTAGATCCACTTTTGTTTTATCTTTTATTTTATTATATAATTGTTTTATGAATATTGACTTATTATAAGCTTATTAGAAGATCAATGACTATGTTGCAGACAAAAATGCATGGAAATAAGTCTACTCTGTACTAGTGTTTATTATTAGTATTTTTAGTCTATTATTAACTATTCTTTCATTCAATTATTATGAATTGTTGTTATTATTTAGTTTAGTTCTTATTAATTTTATTGATGCGTACAAATTGTACTTAATTATGTTTAATAAATTGTACCTTCTTAATTAGATCTATGACATTGTAAAGTAACATTGTTACTTAGAGGGAGAAAAAAGTAAGGCCTCCTGAGTTTCTTGCCAGCTCTTCTCGGTCGAAGGCTCTCCCAAAATCCGAACTGGTGGTAGATTGGTTAGGTAGGTAGATTAGGTAGGTAGAGTAGATTATGGTCTGTGCCAGCTAGATGTGCATGAAGGGTCATTTACCCCACTTGTACCAGTGGGGTGCTGCAGTTTAGGTACGTTCGGCCGGCGTGTCTCCCAGGAAGGCCGCCTAGGCGTATGACAGTAAACGTTGCCGCTCGGCTCGCACGCTCCACGTCGCGCGTCGTCGCTTAAGGCCAGGGGCCCAGGTCTGCTAGTTTGCGGGTGGCGTGGTTGAGTCGCAGTTGTGTCGCGTTGTGGTTGTTTGGCACATTTGGTATTCTTAAATGAGTAAGAGAATGCCAAATGTGTCAGGCGGTTGCAGTGCGATCCAGCTGCGATTCAATTGTGCCATTCGTGGATTGGCAGACTTGGGCCCCAGGTATTTCTCTCTCGCGGCTTCTCTCGCTCTCTCGATGGTACGGGACGGGTATAACAGCGAAGCGGCGCGTTTTATAGGTTTTATTGCCTTTAGGTATAGACTTTATAGGATTCTCTGCTAATTTATCTGCGAATTGTTTGTCTTTCGTTGAGTACAAAAATTAAATGTTAAGTATCAGTAGTTTAGTCATAATATTGAAAAACATTACAAAAAGGGCTAATTTTGGGTTTTTTTTTTCTTCTATCGAGTGAAGTTCATTGGATCTTGTAACTGAATGAGACTTTGAATAGATTAGATCCTTAACTATGGCCTGGCCGCAGCCGCTGTGCCGCGCCTTCGGTATGCGCTGGTGGTGGGGGGAGTGGGAAGTAAAGAGCATGAACTCACATGAGATTCGTAGTGTCAGACAGTTCTTACGATATCGAAGCACAGTTTATTGATGCTTTTTATTTACGAGTATAATTACATCCAATCCGTTTTTGAATTAAAGAACCAATATAAATGAAATAAATCTTTAATTCTTAGAAATATATGGGGTGACTGCTAGGGGCCGCGGGGGGCTTCGAGGGCTGGTCGGGTCGGGTGTTTTGAACATGACAAAGATGACAAAAAAGGAATTCGTGTTTTTTTTCATTTTTAATTAAATAATTCTATTTGTGAATTTTAATTGGATAGTCTTTGTATTTATTTGAGTATCTAATTTATTTTAAAGCAATAACATAAGAAAACTAAATGGAAAACAATTATTTACAACGCGCGGGCAACGGCCGGCCGGTCGACCGTCTGTTGACCCGTTCGCGCCAGCTGGGCGATAAGTACCTACGTTAATCTGCAATGATACCATTTTTGTCATGTTTAGGACGCTTGACCTGATCAGCCCTTGAAGTTTCTTGCGGTTTCTGGCAGTCACCTTATATAATATAAACTTTGTTTGCTTTTCTTTTCTTTTTTTTCTTTATCTCATGTGCGTCTGACACACTAGTTGCCGCCGTCAGCGATGACGGCAGAATAACTAAATGGAGCAACTGTTTCGCCCCCCCCCCGCCTCGCCGCTCGCGTGCCCGGGGCGCGGTGCGGCGGTGGCGGTCAGACTATAATACATACTTTTTTTTCCAGAATTTAAACCATTATTTTCTATGTCTTAGATGGTTTGAAAAACTCAAAGCGCGACCTATCTAGCCTTAACTCGTAAACCCTACGCGCGCGCGTAAACCCTGCGCTCCTGACGGACGTCAAATTGATATCGAGTCGGCTTTGCTTAACGGAATATGAACGCTCGGGTCACGCGATGGGTTTCGGTTTCGCGTGGGGGTCGTTGGAGGGTGAACCTTCTGTACGGAAGTAATATTAGTTATTCTGTGCTTGTACCAAGACGAAAAACGAAACAATTTTAAAACACACAAATTTATGCTTATTAATTTTTGACGTTTTCTATGCTTAAGTTTTTATAAAAAAAGATATTTGAATGATTAAAAATGTCAACCTTATTGGTTGGGTACTAATGTTTTCCAAAACTCATTTCAACCGTTACTTTATTTTACTTTAAAAACTCAGTTATTTCCAATTTCTATTACTTACCACAATATCAATACGATAATTGGAAATCACATTTAATTTTATTCCTTAAAGTAATACCTTAAGTTAACAATTCATTGTGATTTATCATTCTTCACCTTTCATCCTAAAAAAAAAACCGATAAATTACCTATAAATATTAGCCGTTTGTGTCGCTAGGGGAGAGACACTTGCCCGCTATTTTTGTCTCGTACCAGGATACGTTTGTTTACACAATTCTATGACCACGGCTTAAATTTCGGTTCGACGCGATTCTGTTTCGGCGTGCAGTGGTACCGGGGGTAGCGATGCGCATTTTGTCTGGCACAGACTATAGCTCGTTAGATTAGTTGTTAAGTCTTAACTATAAGTTAGTTAACTGTTTTTTTATTATTATTATTATTGACGTCAATAAGTGCCTGTAAAGGTTTACATTGAATAAATAATTTGACTTTGACTTTGACAAGACAATTTTTACACATATGGGGGAGTGGAGGTATCTGGGCAGCACGCAGCTAACGCGTTTGCAGACTACTTTGGTTCAGTGTTCCAAGACGAGGTGCCGTCATTGAACCCTGTCGAGGCAGCGCGGGCTGCTGACACACATGCTAGCGCGACTTGCATTACTGTCGATTACGTTGATGCTGCTGATTTAAAGGTGGCCGTGAAACGTCTTAAAGCGAGATCATCAGGTGGCCCCGATGGTATTCCCGTGTTCTTGGCCAGAGATTGCATATCAGCTCTTGAGGCGCCACTTCTATTCTTATACAATTTATCCTTGAGTAGGTCAGTGTATCCAGAAATTTGGAAAGTTTCTAGAGTTACTCCTGTACCCAAAGGTGAGGCTGGGAATGATATCTCATCTTATAGACCAATTGCAGTACTATCGGTTTTCGCAAAAATTTTTTAAGCAATATTAAGTGTTCGGGTCCAGAAGCAAATAAGACATTTATTACATGATAGTCAACATGGATTTAGGTATGCTCGTTCAACCACTACGAATCTTGTGGCGCATGTTGATTACATAAGTACGGAAATGGATGTAGGGCGCCAGGTGGATGCCGCCTACTTTGACTTCAAAAAAGCTTTTGATTTAGTAGACAATGACATTTTGTTACAGAAATTAGCTATTTTAGGTTTTGCACCAAAACTTCTCGAGTTTTTCTCTAATTACCTTCGTAATCGGTGTCAATTTGTTAGGGTGGAGGGTTATACCTCAAAGGACTACTATACGCGTTCTGGTGTGAGTCAAGGTAGTACGTTAGGGCCAGTTCTCTTCTTGATTTTTGTGAATGACCTTCCGGAAAGAATTAGCGTATCCCAATGTCTTTTATTTGCGGATGACCTCAAACTATCATTACAATAGTAGCGAATCAGATTACAATAGTCTACAAAATGATATTAACGCTGTATCCGAATGGAGTAGACTTAATCGACTTCCATTCAACAACACAAAATGTAAAATTATTAAATTCTCGCGGAAACGTTCCACTTTAAATGTAGTATATAAGTTATTTGACGCTCCACTGGAAAGAGTAAGCGAAATTCGTGACTTAGGTTTAACATTGGACGCTAAATTAGACTTTCATAACCACATTACAACAGTATGTAAAAAAGCTAGCAAAATGCTTGGCTTTGTATTGCGAACTTCCACTCAGTTTGATGGCTTGAGTGTTGCAAGAGTGCTATACAATGCTTACATTCGCAGTAAATTAGAATATGCTGCTATAATCTGGGATCCTTGCGAAGACAAGTATACGCTTAAAGTCGAAAGGATGCAACGCAAATTTGCACGCTGGCTATATAAGAAAAGGTACGGATACTATCCACACCTATATCCTTCCCTATTTGTGACTGGCATGGTGGATTTAGACACACTTAAACTTCGACGGGTAATGCATGTTTTACAGCATTATTTAGGAATAATTCACCACAGGATCGCCCGACGGTATTAGATAAGGTAGGGTTACTCGTTCCCAAACGCATGGAGTGGGATGAAGCGGGGATGGTCGAGCCGCGGCGGCGCCCTCGTCTGCTGTACTCTCCTATTACGCGTACGAGATACGCTGCCCAGGCACCCACCAACCGCGCCTTGCGGCTTGTGGGAGACATGCTTGTTCGGCGTCATGATGTGGATTTGTTTGCTGACCACTTTGGTCAGCTATGTAGCATAGTCAGTAAGTATGCGCATGATAATGTTGCTGTAGTCTAATTCGTTTGTTCTTGTTTTGACATTTTAATAATAAGTTGACATTTTTGTAATTTTATCCGCAATGTTAGGTATTATCATTAATTCTCTATTATTATTTTTTATTTTAAGGTCGTGACATTCTTTTAATTATTGTTTGACTTTAATTCTGTTTATCTAATTGTAATAAATTCTTCATGTTTTGACATTTTTGCACATATTATGTAATTTTAAGTTGACATAATTGTAATACTTATCTATATTTAATATGTTTGAATCTAATTGGTAACTAAAATGTGATAATTAGTCTGCTGGCGTCTTGGCCCAAGCTGTAAGCCAGCAGACTCGCATGCTTATAAATAAATAAATGTGCAGTCGTTATTTGGGGAACAGTGGAGTATGGTAGAGGACTGCTTTTGCGGGCATCATTGTCTAGTTTCTGACTAATCCTTCGAGGATAATAGTCGTGATTATATGTATGTACGAGTAGGTATGTATTTTCAACTGGAAGTGGAACGAGGCTGGACACTTCTGCCGCATTTTGGATGAGCAGTGGACAAAACTCACCACTGAGTGGAGTCCATGCAACGTCAGACGACACGTCGCTCAAAATAGCGAGACGAGCAGGCTGAACTCGTATTTTTTTTATATCTATCTGCTAACGATCTTCTCCCACTGAATGGGAGGCTTATTTTCTATTTTGTTCTTTCATTCCATTTCTATCTTTTATTTCAGTCTATTAACTTGGTTGGACTTTGCCATCTGACTAACTATCTAACTAGGGGCAATGAGCTAGACTCCTATTAGAAGGACTGGCAAGATAAACCTCCCTAAACTAAGACGAGTAGAGAGGGTAAGCCTCTTTGACCAGACGTGGGACTGAGGCTGAACAAAAATATCTACCGCCTCTGTTGTCTAGTGGCTGAGCCACCAGTATTAGACCCAGAGGTAGCGGGTTCGATTGCCAGCGGGGGTACATCTTTGTGTACTTGGTTTGGTTGGTAGTAGGGTTTGTTAAGTCTGCCTGGGAAACTTCTTAGGCGGGAAAGTGAAGCGTCATGTCTGCAGTTATGTTTAATTTTCTATAATTTGTGTTTTGTCGAATATGATTGTGAAATATTGGTGGTAATTATTTACTGTTAAGTGTTCGTAAACGTGCATGAGTGAACAGTGGGAAATGGGAAACAGTGCAACATCACTTTTCAAATTCTCTCAAGAAGTCCGTGTGAGATCTCAATAAAGTCCCACGTCTTTATTGAGTCTCAAGGGGTTTGGGGTAATATCATTAAAATTTACCATTGAACATTAATTATCACTCATTATCATTTAGTTTATGTAAGTTGGAATCTTCAATCTTTTTTTAACTCGAGGGCAAATAATCTACTCCAGATCTGAAAGAGGACCGCACTTTTTTTTAAATTGTTTATTACGGGTAAGCACAGTGCCTTGATCTCACCTGATGTTAAGTGATGATTTGGCCATTGGTGGAAAGCGCACTTTACCCGGAAACCTCAACTACTGAGGCACTGGCTACTGCTGCCGGACACAACAATGCTACAAAATACGACATATTAAGAGAAGACGATGGTAGCTAGCTAGGCGGACAAGCAAACCGTGTACACAATAATAATAATAATAATAATAAAAAGTATTTATTTGTTCAAAATTACAAGTTTTACAACTAACTTAAAAACTAACAATATGGAACAAAAAGGTAATGTGGCTCAGCATCAAACAGCTGAAACGACAGCTGTAGCTGATATTCTGCCACAACCTAGCGTGTTTTTTTATACTTTTCTAAGAAAATGTGACAACAGTTAAGTTTCATGAAAATAATTTTAATGAAATTTTCCCTACTACATTTTTTTACAATTATAATTTAAACATTATCATGTACAAACATGTACCCCCCGCTGGGAATCAGACCCGGGATCTCTGGGTCTAAACCGGTGGTCTTAACCACTAGACCACAGAGTCGGTTACATTTCCGCGTGTAAACACACCACTTCAATAATAATTTAAATAACATAAGTTATTTTAAATTTTCTTTATTTGTCCAAAAATAATAAGATGCGCGCCGCCGCGCGCCGTTTCCATACGCGCCAGCGCTGGGCTCGGTGTCCGAGCGGCATCGTTTGAGTTTAGACGTGCGGTGCGTAAATTATGAATGTTATTTCCTCTAGCAGTAGCGGCTAGGTCTAGCCTTTGAGGGCCGCAAGGAATGTCCTGACGGGCCGCATGCGTCCCGCGGGCCGCGCGGTTTGAAGACCCTTGATCTAAAGTCTGGCGCCATAACAACAATGTTAGCATTAATGTACCGACAGTTTAGATATAATGTTTTCTGAGGTTTAAGCGAGCGCTACACATTGAAATGAAACACTTTTTTACGGATTAACTCGCGTTTAATTTACTATTTACATAGTTTTTTATATTATCCTGACGTTTCGAACCCTTAACAGGGTCCGTGGTCACAGGGAGATTGAGGTATTGGTTGTCTCATAGTTAGAAGTTATTTGCCTACCGTCAATCATTTTTATATTTAACCGGGTGCGTTAAGTTTACACAATACGAGCTAACAATATTTTTAGGTCTGGCAATGTGTTGCTGTTGGGGCTGGGATTTGATGACCTGTATGATGGGGTCCCAGGCAGGTAAACACTATCACAGTTGGGAACACTGCAATGATTAAACATCGTAGAAAGCACTAAAACGTAACTTAACACGAAATAACCTGAGTAATACTTAAGTAACACTTAGAAGTTATCATGAGAAATAGATATGTACGGAAATAAAATAAAGATCGCCTCGACACAAAACAACAAGTGATGAAAGTGACGCCATTTTCAAAGATTTTGACAGTAGTGACATTCGCAACGGGAAGAAACTAACTGTCATACATTATTCTTGAGATGCGTTTTTTATAGCAACTTTTTTCAGTAGGGAACATTACCACCCGTGCCACGGACCCTGATAAGGGTTCGAAACGTCAGGATAATATAAAAAAACTATGTAAATAGTAAATTAAACGCGAGTTAATCCGTAAAAAAGTGTTTCATTTCAGTTTAGATGTAAAGATAGCCTCAGTGGTCGAAGATTCCGGTTTATGGGCGCTTCCACCTTTGGCCTTATCGTCATTTACCATCAGGTAAGATAAAGGCCAAGTGCTTACCCATAGAGTATAAATAAGAATAAAAAATCGTCACTTACCATTAGGTAAAATAGTAGATCTTTAACGGATATATACATAGGCCATTAGGCCCTGCCATTTTGACTCATGTACCTTAATTTAAAATACATACCTACGTACCTATAATCACGACTATTATCCCCGAAGGGTTAGTCAGAGACTAGAGAATGAGGATCGCAAAAGCTGTCCTCTGCCATAGTCTACTTTTCACCAAATAGCGACTGCACATGTGCTCAGCGTGAAAGGTGGTGGGCCCATCGCCGCTTTAAGCTGTTGGTTGTATGTACCAGTCTGTAGTCCGTTAGTCGCCTTTTACGACACCCAAGGGAAGAGAGGGGGTGGTAGTTTTCTTTCACCGCTACGCGACACAGTTCATTTATTTAACACGGTGTATACAAGACGGCAGTTATTTAAAACTCACAGACCGCATTTTCTGAGCATAGTGGCTTATTGCCTTATCTCCTTATTTTATTATTAACTAGCGGCGCGCCTGTGCCTTCGTCCACACTAACTTAGAAAAACCGTCATAGTTCAGCCATTAAAAAAAATATATCTACAAAATATAAACAAAAAAGCATCCTCAGTTAACGCTCTCTCTTTTAGTGAAAACCGCATAAAAATCCATTGCGTGGTTTAGGAGAATAGTGCGGTGCCACAGACAGAGGAAAGCGGCGACTTTACTTTATAATACACTGGCCTGCAAAAATAAGTATCACACTTTTAAAATTGTAATAACTTTTAAAGTACACAAGATAAACAAGACACCAAGACTTAAAAATGTTACTATTGTATAATTTACTATAGTTTTAAAGGAAGCTGATAAAATTGCTATAAAACGTTTTTTTATTTAAAATCTCTAACATCTATTGTTTAGAAAAAAATGAAATTTTGAAAGTGTGATACTTATTTTTGCAGGCCAGTGTATATAAGTAATAATGATGGGGTAAGCCGGAGTATAACATTGGTACTTTCATTAAGGCGCTGGGCAGTTGCCGACATGGAACAAGATTGGAAAATGCAGTGCGGTGAGGGGCCCTCCTGTCACCTCTTATGGGAATGTGAATATTAAGATTAAAATACTAGCTACCGCTCTAAGAGCGCTGGAAAGGCCCTAATTGCTGCTATTGGACACTGTAAGTATATGATTTTAGTATGATGGTGTCCCGAGTCGGCTAACAGAGTGTCTATAATGTTTGCGTCGTCGCGCTTATAATTTAAACAGTACTTTTAACTGAGACCTTTAAACCAGCTTTTTAGGTTTATAAATGGAATTAAAGTTTATTCTGTATTTTACAGGATTAGGTACTTTAAAGGATTTCATTATCAGAAATCAAGACTCACTCTGCGCTAACTGAATTTATTAGTTCTATATTGTAAAAAACTGTACCTCAAAAGGTTAATAAAAAACAACTGTTACAAAATATATTCTCATTTATTACTTTATATAAATATAAAATATTTCTTTATAACGCAATTTGAGTTACCGACAATACCATTTACGATTTTTAAGACAAAACCTACTTAAAATAAATCACAATTTTAATCATCATCGTCATCAGCCCATGACGTCCACTCCTGGACAAAGGCCTCTCCCAAAGATCTCTACCACGTCCGGTCTTGTGCTACTCGCATCAAGCGATTCACAATTTGACTTACTTTATAAAAATTGTTGATCTGTATATTTATTTAAGATGACTGCTAGAAACCGCAAGAAACTTCAAGGGCTGGTCAGGTCAAGTGTTTTAACAATGGCAAAAATGACAAAAAAGAAATTTGATTTTTTATTTAATAATTCATTTTGTGAATTTTAATTGGATAGTCCTTGAGTATTTAATTTATTTTAAAGCTATAAAATAAGAAAAATAAAATTAAAACAATTAAAAATAACGATTATGTCACAGCGCGGGCAACGGCCGGCCAGCCGTTGAACATTTTATTTTTCTTATGATATTGCTATTGAATACGATATGATATTGAAAAAAACACGAATTCCTTTTTATTTTTCTCATGGTTAAAACACTTGACCTGACCAGCCCTTGAAGTTTCTTGCGGTTTCTAGCAGTCGCCTTATATACAGTTCATTATATTTTCTTATCTGTATAAAAATAATTTTGACAACAAGTGAGTAGATAATAATTAGAACAAAACCCGACTTTTTAATAAGACAAATTGGATTTAAATTAAAATAGCGGCGTAAACCGACAAGAATAAGGATGCAGATCATTCTAGATTAATGCGAGTGTACGTAAAGTCACAATATACAATACAATAAAACGCAAGCATACCTTGTTCACCAGATCGGACAATTTCTCGTGAGAGGTCCAGGGGGCCGATCGCGCTAAATAATCTCAATCAAACTACAACTGAACCTCAGCAGTTATAGTGCTATCGCGTTTGACACACGCCATGGCGCTATACGAAGTGGGCAGAACGACTGCGTTTCAGTGTTGTGGTTTGGTTGTGATTATTTAGCGCGATCGCCTCCCAGATCGGAGAAGTTCTCGTGAGAGGTCCAGGTTAAGAGTCAAGCCGACGATATTATGAGTTTAAATGAAGCATTAAAAAATGTGACAGGAATGTACCCTTCCGGGAAACAGATGCCCGTACTCGTATTAAACATCTAATCACGACCATAAGCCCGGAAGGGTTAGTCAGAGACCAGGCAATGAGGACCGCAGTCCTCTGCCATAGTCCACTTTTCACTTAGCTACTGCACATGTGCTCAGCGTGACAGGTGGTGAGCCCATCGCCGTTCTATGCAGTTGGATTTATGTGCAGTCTTTAGTCCGTTAGTCGCTTTTTATGACCCCTAAGGGAAGAGAGGGGCTGGTAGTATTCTTTCACCGCCACGCGACACGGTTAAAGTATATATATCCGTAATAAAGTATATCTACTTTTAGATTTAGTTAAACTAAAAGTACGTATTTATTATGTATACATAGTTTATAATGTCATTGTGTATACAATATAACAGGCTGGGGAAACGTCATAACATTTCATTTGCTATTAATAATTGAATAATATTTTAATTAATATGTTTTTAAACATACCTAGTCTTAGTCTAACCAATTCAATCCGTATTATATATACCAATTACAAAATTCTTTTTTACAAGAAATATTAAGGTCAAGTCAGGTCAGGTCATGCAACTTATAAATTAAATAGATACAAAATAATAAAATATACATATAAAAAGTGATACTGCACAATCCACATAAAATTGACCTTTATATTTTTTACAGAATTTAAAAAAATATTGACACCCCAAGCACCTACCTACTAACTGGTTTTTATAACTCGTAAAACAAGTTTTTTGTTTTATATAAATGCATAGTTTTCCCTCAAAATATTGTTAACAGATCTAGTATTATTATTAACTAGATCACGTCATACACATACTGCAACTCGATTGTAACATCGTCGGGTAATTATCAAGGTACTATTCATAATTTTCTAATAAAATCTAACAGAAAAAATAAAATATTTAATATTTCCTCTACGCATCTACAATTCACCTATTGAGCAGTTTTCAAAATATAAATAGGTACATCTGGTTATTGCAACAGTAAGGTAATAATCTTAAGCTAATTCTACAGATTTAATCTACATTTAATTTTCTAAAGGACCCCGGCATTCCCATGTATTCTTGGTTGAAGTTAGATGTGTGCCTTTTCGATTCGTCCGCGACCAGTTTGTCTGTTTCTGAGATGAGTCTCGTTGCCTCTTCAGTCTTTAGCACTTCTTTCCATTGTTCTGAAAGTTATTGTCAAAAGTTAACACTTTTATCATTATCCTGGTTATGATACGACTTTAAACTATCGCGTTGCATTGCATTAAAACTGTTTTAACGGGACTAAACACGATTAATTTTGTAAGTAAGTACATATCCACTTACTGCTTGACGTTTCGGTCGCGATGCTGCGGCCGTGGTCACAAGCGAACTGGATATGTACTTACTTACAAAATTAATCGTGTTAAGTCCCGTTAAAACAGTTTTAATCCTGGTTATGGTTTAAAGGGGGGTACCTATTTCGAGCGCTTCTCTCTCGCTCTCTCGACGGTACGACGGTAAGGGACGGGTATAACAGCAAAGCAGCACGAAAAGGCGCGTTTTATATTATTAAAAATTAATAGATGTTATAAAAAAAAAACGATCGGAATACCTCAAGTTATCTATAAACTTCATTTTGGTAAATAACTCATAATATCAAATCACTTATATTAAGAGTAAAACCTAGAAAAGAAGATAAAATGACACAAAAATATGTAACTTTGTGAATTTATTCTATCAAGCCAACTTTATCAAATCGTGTTTCCATCAGGTATATTCTACAGAATTAAGCCTTAACAATATTTCATAACTTTCGCAGATTTTATTTTTAAGGTTTACTACTCCAAAAGTTAATTCTAAGAACGTGTTATTTTAATTTTTCACTAACACCTAGCCTTATAGGTAATTGAAAATTACATAAAAATTTTAATTTACACGCTTAACCTACTTCCGGAAATTTTATTATGGCATTGCTTTATATTACCACAGAATTAATTTTTTCTTTATGTTCTTACGTGTACTCCTGTCCTTTTGAGAATCGGTCCATACGAGTATCTGTCCTTATGAGAATGACCCATTAACTCGTACACTCCATAGCTCAGGGAGCTCGATTAAAGGCGTCTAAAGCATTCGATTTGCAATCTTTCCAGTTAAGCAACTTTAGGTGGATATGCGAACAAATTAAAAACATCTCGAGCTCCACCGTGCTTCGGAACAGGCGTAATGTAGCCGTATAGCCGTTAGACTCGGTTGTGGTCGTAAGATGGCAGACGTTAAAACCCACCAACCAGCCAGTGTGGTGGCCATAACTCCCCATGTTCTGTTGATCATGTAGGGCAGGCCTTCCTGACTGATGAGATGACAGTCGGAAGCACATAATTATAATTATGATACATGTCGTAATAAAGTAAATAAATAAATAAACTTTCTTACACTCACACCAATGACCTAGCTCAAGAGAAGCTTCGAAGAAACTCGTTAAATGTTTACTGGACAACGGATAAACATACTTAAAATACTTAAATACATACTTATCACACATAGAAAACACCCAGACCCGAGACAATTTAGAAAAACAATAATTGCTAAATTGACCCGACCGGGGATCGAACCCGGGACCTCAGAGATGGCGACACCTGAAAACCGGTGTACAAACCACTATTATGGCGACAAACTAAATACATTATACATATAATCAAGACTATTAAAAATTATCTTATCTTATCTTATCTTATTAGGGTGAGTTTCCACTGAAGCGGAGCTGAGCGGAGCGGAGCTGAATTGACCAATCACGATGCTCGAAATCTCCGCTACACAGGATTTCGAGCATCGTGATTGGTCGATTCAGCTGCGCTACGCTCAGCTCCGGTTCAGTGAAAACCCGTCCTTCTCCTCGAAGGGTTAGTCAGAGACTAGGCAATGTGGACAGTAAAAGCAGTCTACCATAGTCCACTTTTCACTATATAGCGACTGCACAAGTACTTAGCGTGACAGGTGGTGAGCCCATTGCCGCTTTATACTGTTAGAAGTATGTGCAGTCTTTAGTCCGTCAGTCGCCTTTTACGACACCCAAAGGAAGAGAAGGGTGGTAGTATTCTTTCACCGCTACGCTGCTAACTAAATAAATAATTCAGAATTCTAGAAAAACTAAAGGATGTAGAGAAAAATTCCTTAATTTGTTTCGTTGCAAAACGTTCGGTCCTAAACTTAGTGTATAATTTCTAGGTTGCGGTCGGCGAAACATTGTTTCAGATTTTTTGTCCCCGGTTCAGTGAACACTAACCTGCATGCAGGCGGGAAGATTTAATTCAAACACTGAAGTCTGTTTATACATCCAACAGCATGTAGCGGCGATGTGCTCACCACCTATCATGCTGAGCACATGCTTAGATGTGCAGTTGTTATTTGGTGAAACATCGACTTTGGCAGTACACTGCTTTTTAATTCTTCATTGCCTAGTCTCTGACTAAACTTGTTTTAGGTTAGAGTTTGCTGTCTCCAGATATTTTGTATTTTTTTTGCTTCAAGTCTTACCTGTTATATAAACCTTTTAGGGACAATTATTAGGTTATAGTTGGCTGTCTCTTTAATTCTTACCTGTTATACACTGTGGGAACGAAATATGCGACAGACTTAAACTACGTATTTCTGATGGTATTACTAGCAAATAATGTAATTAAACATAGGTCCAATTTTGCCATTTTTACTTAATTAATTTCTGACACAAAATAAATCAATTAAATACTGTACTTCATTAAACAATTCCTTAGTCTAGAGAGAGTGAATAGAAAAACTTGATACTTCACGAACCACTCCGACAAGATACGACAGACGGCGAGTGGACTGTCACGCCGGTATGGCACTTCACTATTTGACATTTCTCGCTTCTGCGTACAAAGTGGCTAAGATAGATAGATAGATAAACACTTTATTGCACATACACAAGGAACAGTTACACGTGACATAAACTTAAAACTAGTATGTACAAAGGCGGTCTTATCGCTGAAAGCGATCTCTTCCGGACAACCTTTGGTAAGCGGAACCTGAGAAGGAGATAGCTAGCACTTCCTGCGCAAGTTTAATAAATAGATAATAAAGTATAATGGATGGACAGTAAATGAATACATATTTATATTTATAAACATACTTACATACATACAAAAAATATAAGACATACATACATACACATTACTTATATAATCTTACTTATTTGACGACCTCCTTGGTCGAGTGGTTTGTACACCGGTTTTCATGGTGTCGCCATCTCTGGGGTCCCGGGTTCGATCCCCGGTCGGGTCAATTTAGAAATGATTGTTATTCTAAATTGTCTCGGGTCTGGGTGTTTTCTATGTATAACAAGTATGTATTTAAGTATTTTATGTATGTTTATCCGTTGTCTAGTAACCATTTAACGAGTTTCATAGCGAAGCTTCTCTTGGGCTAGATAATTGGTGTGAGTGTAGGAGAGTTTATTATTTATTTATTTATTAATCATAAAACATTATAAATAAACCATAACATTGTTACTCGCAGATGACAGAGCCAAAAGATGCTTGTGGAGTTTAGCCTTATAGATGGACAGTGACTTGGAGTGACGGATCTCAAAGGGTAGGTTATTCCAAAAAAGTAGCCTGGACTGTAAACGAATCCTTGAAATAACCTGACCGAGTAAAGGGAGCCTTAAGCACGTTATCAGACTTGGACCTGAGACCACAGTTGTGATCCTCCCCGAGAAATCGGAAACATTCTTTAAGGTAAGAAGGAGTACGAGGATCATACAGCACGTTAAAAACGAGAATGAGGATATGCTCCTCACGACGCAGTAAGTCATCAGACAAGTCACTATTATTAGGGCGTGATATCCTTTAGATTTTTTAACTTGAAAATTATTAAAAACAACGAATATCTCAAAAAGTAAGCATTTTACGACTATGTGTTATCCCACTTTTTTGACTCCAATTAAGTTGTAGAATCGATAGTTGAACTTTTTCACATATCTAGTTCCCACGGTGTATAAACCTTAAACCTTTTGGAAAATATTATAATAGTGATTATGTGTACTAACCGGATAGTTTCTCGCAAGATGTCTCGTCGCCGCCATAGTCTTTCGGTAGGATTTCCCTGGGGATATGTTTATGGAGGTCCTCGTATGTGGCGTGCACGTGTATGCGACTAGCCACCTTCTCCTTTAAAGCTTGTTTCAGTAAAAATATCAGTTTGTCGACAAACGGCGGGGCGTTGAGCAGGTGGATGCCCTTGATCTTAGTTCCGTATCCCTCCTGAAACATAATTGTGAAGGTTATTCTAAATACATGCGTAAAGGTGCATGCATACTTCACGTGTGTTTGCTGAAAGGTAGCTACGATCCTGCCTGACGCATTTCTTTTGTTTAGTTGACTCTTACAACATTTTTCACACATGGTAGTCGATTAAGGATAATCTTGACCTGACCGTTCATGAAAACGTCTACGAACTGGATCTGTTGTTTATAGTAGGACAAAACCACAAGAAGCTTGGCAAAGGCGATTATCTTGCCAAGTTTATTGTTGCTTTCTATCTGTACAAAGTCCTCATTGTAGTGCATCAAAGCAACAATTTTAGATATTTTTCAGACGTAAGTACCTACTTATATTATATTTCTTTTCTATGTAGAAGTAGTTTAATTATTGCTAATTGTGGCCCCTTGTGACAATAAACAAAATAAGTGAAATAAATACAATATACTCGTAGGTACGTACGTCTCAAAAATATCTCAAAAAGTGCCTTACGCTGGCGTGCAGTCGCGACAGTGCTGCCCTAAATGTGTTTTTCCTTATTTATAATGAATTTAAAACCAAATTTACATAAAAACCTCAATAGTGCACTCTTGAATTTGGTTCTAAATTCATTATCAGTAAGGAAAAACTGAGTGAGGGCAGCACTGTCGCGGCTGCACGCCTGCGTAAGGTGGTGGTAGTGGTGGATTCCAGTCGAATTCTGATCAGAATCCTACCACCTTGCAAACATTGCCATCTTTATTTCTCATCTCTGTCATCTAAGGTTAGAAGAAGGCAAACGCTCAGTAGAGTCACCTGGATGCAAAGCAATCACCACCGCCCATAGACACCAAAACAAAAAGAATCGCAAATGCGTTACCGGCCTTTACGGAAGGAATAGACTCAATTCTTGAAGAATTTAACCATTTGTGACCACAGAGGCAGTTGGTTAGTTGATTTGTTTAATTATTTACGAGTAAAGTACTTACGGAACATAAAATTTCAGCTTTCTTTACTAATATTGGGTTTATTTTAGTTATAATAGTTAGTTGGTTTAAGTTTGTCAAATCTAAAACGTATCTTTCCGCCAGACTGTAGTCGTAATTAAGCCTATATTCACCAATCTGAAAAAATAATAAGAATTAATTATTATAATACTAATACATTTTTTTATGAGTGGGAAATTAAGAAATTATTTTAATATTTTTGCTTTTCAAAGTATGTTCGCAATAAAATAGTGAAAAAAATTAATTTATACATAAATACTTATTAATGTTTGTGTCGTACCAAAAATATTGGCTATGAATTTTATTTTAGTATCTATGGGTACGAATTGAGGTTCAAATAAAAGCAATAGGTAAATAAATATAACAATATAAAGTAACCGTGTCGCATAGCGGTGAAAGAATACTACCACCCCCTCTCTTTCCTTGGGTGTCGTAAAAGGCGACTAACCTACTAAAAACTGCACATACATCCAACAGCTTAGAGCGGCGATGGGCTCACCACCTGTCACGCTGAGCACATATGTAGTCGCTATTTGGTGAAAAGTGGACTATGGTAGACTGTCCTCATTGCCTAGTCTCTGACTAATCCTTGACTTGGAGACTGTTGGAAAAGCGCCAATGGAAGATGCGTAAAAGGGTTTGGGAGAGGTTTTTGCTCAACAGTGAGACAAAATAGAGTGAAAAAAAAAATTATAAACAGAACTTACTAGGAAGGAATATCGAAAGTAAGACAGTAGGGAGAAATCGTCGAGTTTGTCTGTCAGGAATTGTGTTATCATGACCCTCGTGTGGTCTGTTGGTGACAACTTAGGCATAGGCACATAGTTCCTGAAATTAAAAACAATATTAAAGAGTATGTAAACACAAAACATTTGTAAACGGTGACCTCCGCAGTTAAGTGGTCAGCACGCCGCTATCTCACGGATTTAATAATAATTGTCGGTCGAATCAATATAGAAATAATTGACTATTTGATCTATATTGTATGGGTTCTTGATGTTTTCTATGTATTATAACAAGTATTTATTGACGAATAAAATACATACATACACACACTCAACATTATATAATCCTATAAAATGTTTACTAGAAAAAATCAACCAGTCTCAGGAAAGCTCGAATGGGATTCAAACCCATGACCTTTGGATTGCCAGTGTCCACTGCTTTAACCGCTAAGCTACCGAGAAGACTCGTTAAATTCTTTCTAGTAGTTGATGATTTACGCTGCAAGCCAGCGGTTTTTTCTAGTAAACATTTTATCCTATGTCTATGTATAGATTTTTCATTGATTTTGTAGCCGAAAACGTTATGATACAAATAAAGTGTTGTACCTATTTAAGAAATAATAATCGATTTACGAGCAAAGTTAAAAAAGTTGTAAAAGTGAGTTTTTGTCGAAAACACATAGTAACGTTCTAGTTCACATAGTAATTAAAGACGGCGCGTTTGAAGCGCCTCGGTCGTTGACTTTTGCAAGATCGGCCGGTACTAAGAGTTCTTAAATTATTTATTGATATTTTTTTAATGATTTTTTTATGCACATATTTTTAGTTTTGCAAGCTAAATAGCTTCTACTGATGTTAAACATGAACATGGTTTCGGCTCCAAAACCAATACAAAATCTCGGTGTATAGCATTGTGTATGCAAAATTTCAATAATAAAGATATTATATAATCCTAATAAAAATGGCCAAATGTGATCTCGATTTATATTGATGCTGTCCCGTTTTTGTTTAAGAAGACAGATAGAGACAGCGTCTATTTAATCCTTAGTGTAACTTTAATCAACGTTTAATTTTAATATTAGTTAGATATTATGTGACCTTACACCTTGACCTTCGGTTTTTTACAACCACTCTATCAATTTCGAATAGTTTATGTATTATTATTATTTACATAAATATTTTTTCCATGCCAAACAAGTTTAACCTTCTAAAATAAACGGCTGATATTATTTATTGCTGATAATAAATCTTAATCAAATTTGTTATTTTTAAAGTATTCTTTATCATCACTGTTTCTGTAATCTAATGGTAAAGTGCTTGGTCCGATATCCGCAAGTCTCGTGTTAAATTTTTAGATCGGACGTTCTTTGTTTCGTATTTTTTGACTAATAAACGTTCAACAGCACATGCAGATATTAGGTTACCTGCGCTGACCCAACGTAGGTTTTTTTTATTTATTTTTATTAAATCCCTATCTGTTTCTGCTAGCGTAATCTCCCACGGAATGGGAGGCTTATTTTCTAGTTTTCTCTATCGTTCCTTTCTATCATTTATTCCTTTCGCACTTTCATTCATAATTCTCTTTATCATGCTTCATATCTTTTATACCTAATGGCTGTGTACTGTCGTCTGCCACATTTGTGCTTGTTCTACTAGCTTGTATTTTTCTTTTCTATCATTCATTCTTCTCATACTTTCATTCCTAATTCTCTTTGTCATGCTTCATATATTTTATACCAACGTAGGTATTAACGACCATCCATGCCATCACAATAATACACGTAATTATGTATTGTGATGCCATCTTACGACAACAACCAGGACCAATGGCTTTACGTGCATGAAGCACCGAAAGAGATCATGAAGTTTATTCGTTTAGTTACCCACCTTTTAACACTGCATTGTAAAAGTTTCGTAAAGAACTGGAAGACGGCAAAACGAACTCCGCAATGAAACTCCTAATAAAAATAAACTTACAAGACATTCCACATCTTCTCAAACTCCTGAACTGATTTCTTGAGACACAATTCGGGCATCAACCCGCGGGATGTGCACATCTTGTCGAGTTTCTTCTTGGTGCCTTCTATTGAACCTCTTGCTAACACAAGAATTCTCTCTATGTAGTTGCGAGCTGAAAAGATTAATCACGTCTAATAAAAGTTAAGAGTAAATAAAGCAAAGTAATTATGCCAGGATCGAAGCGAATGAAAAGTTGTGAAACTTTCGAAATTGCTACGACACTGACATCTCTGTTTAAAAAAAATATATTCCTATACTCTCTAAAACCATTTTAATTTAACACCTTAAACGCCACATAGGTCACAGGTGATCTCTAACAATGAAACTTCAATTGTCTCTTTTTGGTTTTGTGGCAGTCAATGTGTTAATAGAAAGATACGTCTGTTTACTAACATGATCTGCTGCTAGTTATCTTCGCTAGCAGCGCCGTACCAAATAGAAGTCGAAGTCGAACAAGACCAATCGTTATCATCATCAGTCAGTTCACTGGATGGATGACCAGATACGGTACATCTTTGTGTGCTCGATTTGTTTGGTGGCTGTTAAGTCCGCCTGGCTAGCTACCACCATCTTATCTAAGTCTGTCGCCATAACAACGATGTTTATAGCATTGTTGTGTTCCGACAGTTTGAGATAAGATAGCCAGCTCCTCAGTGGTTGAGGATTCCGGGTGAGGCGCGCTTCCAACTTCGGCCTTATCGTCACTTACCATCAGGTGAGATGAAGGCCAAGCGCTTACCCGTAGAAGAATAATAAAAAGAAAATACTTACACATGTATTTGTTAGCTTCAGCTAGATGCTCCTGCTTGCTGGCCCATTCCTGTATCGTATCGATGCTCTCATTGATCCTCTTCATGTCGCCTAGGCCAAAGAACTGCCTGGTGTTCTCCACATCAGCATAATTCAACTTTATCAAAGGATGATTTGGTAACTCCTCCATTTTTTGTATCTGGAAATTAAATGTCATCTTTATTAATAAAAATTAATCACCACGAATGTACGAATGTATGTACGAGAACGGCTGCACCGAAATGTCATTACAAACACAGCAACAAAATAATTACCCAGGCCGGGCAAGGTTCGTGTGCAAGAAAATGTATGAAAATTCGTCATGGGACGTATTCTGTGGGGTTGTTAAATATAGAAAGACAATGAGACAGTATAGTATAAATAAAATATTTTTCATTCCTCATACCCGGAAAGTAGGTTTGAAGTTGCCTGAGGAGCAGGAGGAAAGTAGTACTTTTCCTCCCTAGGGAGAATCGTTTTTCTGACATGACTAATTATTAAAATAATACTAACAAGACATCTCTTTCCTTGAGTGCCGTAAAAGGCAACTAACGGATCAAAGACTGCACATACATCCTACAGCGTACTAAAGACGACGACTAAAGGCGACTAAAGACTGCAAATATATAATAATAATACTATACCAACCCTTTTCTTTCCTTGGGTGTCGTAAGAGGCGACTAACAGACTAAAGACATTCATGTTTGTTTTTATTTTCCTTATATTGGTAATGAGAAGCACAGTGTTTACCTCGGGTGAAAGACTTATTTACTCCCTCGAACTATTGAGGAAGCTATTGAGGAACTATTGGCGCCGTCGCTACGCTCAGGCGCCAAACCCCGTCTCGGGAGACGGACTTTCTTTCCAAGGGTAACAATGTAGGTACTATTAGCTGAACTGCTTGGGTTAAATGAAAACTCCTTAACTAGGTTCTGGAATACTACCTCCTTACATAAGCGTATAAGCTTTATGTGTGGATTAACAGGACTATAATTATTAAGCCCTTTAGTTTGTGTTATTATAGAACAATAATAAAAATATACAAAAATACAAAGTAATTTTAACATTTCAATTCAACGTTTTGGGATGCCTATCAAGTTTTGGTCATAAATTCAAATGTGTCATAGAATAGATAAGCTGCAAAAAATAGTTTTTTTTTTCTGTTTCAAATGTGTATTTAACAACGAGTGGCAATATTTGCCATTGGTAAATGTAAATTTTTTTACTGAAACATTGGTTGTTTGTCTTTTTTATTCTAATTGAAGGTAAAAACAGGAATACGAGTGCAAACACGAATCCTACTCGTAAATCGTAAATAACATTATAAATGCGAAAGGAAGTTTGTTTGTTACGCTTTCATGTTAAAAAACCACCTTTGATTTTGACGAATTTTATTTAGACAACAGATGGGGCCCTTTAAAACTCATTATAGGTAGGTACTCTTAAAATAAAGGCATGTGATTATTTTGTTCTTTAAGTAAGTATTTGCTATTTTCAATATTAAGGTTACCTACAACACGTAACAATGCTACAAAACTACATGTTACGTGATTCACTACCGAATGACGAACAAAGATACAGTGAGCATGAGAGTAAAAGAGATGCGAGGGTGACGACCAACTGTCACGGACAACTCGCTCTATGGCTTGTTTGATGCAAACTGAATCTTGCGACATGAGACAATTGGGCTATAAAAGAGTCTTCAACTCAAGCCGCGTAGTACCTTATCTACTTCCTTTTAAAATGTAATAAGTATAATTGGTAAAATAAGAAAAGCTAACCATTTCTGTCTCAAAGCATTTATGTAACGCACTGATTCCTCTTCTCCACCCGGTCTATTATTAAATATTCCAAAAAAGAAAAAACAATAATTTAATTAAAATGTATTTTTGTAAGATACTCGTATATATCGTCGCTTTAAAATGTCACGGGTCGTAAAGACCCAACTGTGCGCTCCTCGGGTTAAATCAATCACGTAATATGCTACTTTTCTCAAGAGTATTATTAGTATTATGACAAGATTGTTACCATAGGAGGCGAACCGCTAGCTAAGGTCATTATCGTTCTTATGCTAATACGAATAATCTACATCAAAATTCAAACCAACCTTAGCACATTTAGATAAAGTTGAGTTTGTCGTACTTATCAGAATTTTAGTTTCACAAAATTAGAGGTGACGAAAGAGTTTGAATAAAAATTGATTGTGACGTCAAACCATATTACGTCCATGCGTCAAACCGGCTTAAGTCTCGATATTAAGGAGCTTATGATTAAGTATATTAAGTCATATAAACATGTCGCGTAGCGGTATAAGAATACTACTACCTCCCCTCTTCCCTTGGGTGTCGTAAAAGGCCACTAAAGGACTAAAGACTACACATACATCCAACAGCATAGAGCGATGGTGGGCTGGTGAGCCCACCTGTCACGCTGAGCACATTCGCAGTCGCTATTTGGTGAAAAGTGCACTATGGTAGAGACTGCTTTTGCGTCGTCGTTGCCTGTCTCTGACTTACCCTTCAGGGACAATAGTCGTGATTATTATGTATGCGTAAGTCATTTAAGTTCCTTGCTCGATAATGACATAAGCGACAGCTTATCAATCATTACAGAGACATCTGTGGACTATTGACACCTATACCACCATGAACTTTGCGCGTTTTTTACCCCCGAGGTCTAATTGATGCCTGAACCTACATGCCGTAGAATAGGGTTACCTACAGTAGGTCGTAAATAAAAACACAGTAACTTCAGTTAGTAACAGTAACAAGAGTAAAACTGAGTTAGACCACAGTAACCATGCAGTTACTGGGTTTTAGTTTTAGTTAGTTTTTATACATTATTTTGTTATTCAATAACACATTAACTTTAAACTATCGCGTTGCATTGCATTAAAACTATTTTAACGGTACCTAACACGATTAATTTTTTTTTCTGTAAGTAAGTTCATATCTACTTACTGCTTGACGTTTCGGCCGCGATGCTGCGGCCGTGGTCACAAGCGAACTGATTATATCTATAATCTTAATGATATAATTACTTACAAAAAAATTAATCGGGTCCCGTTAAAATAGTTTTAAGACATTAACTGATTTTATTATAAATTTGATAATTAAATCCTAGTTATTTATATACAGAATAGAAGCAATAAGCATTTTTTTAACATAAAAAAAATGTAATTTTCAACATAACTTATAATTATATTTTGTTCTTAACGAAAAGATTTAACTATAGTTTTTACTTTTAATTATTGCTTCTATTCTGTATATAAATAACTAGGATATAATTGAAGTGCCATAGAACTTTTAATCGCGTTTTTCTCAAAACGGATTTTTTGGAGTTACTATGTTTTTATTTACGAGGACAGTACTGTTCAATCTTTTTTTTATAATATTAGTCTAAAAACGAGGAGGCGGGCTGCCTGGTGAGCGGTCACCCGCCGCCAATGGACATCAGCAACATCAGCCATGGCCATAGCAGATTGGGCCATTACTAGGGTTGCCACCTTTTTTTTAGGACAAATAAATATATTTTTTCATTTTGTTAGAACAAAAATAAAGTACATGGCATAAGAAAAGAGTACTTATTTATTTATTTGTCCTTAAACACGTATTTTACGTAAATAGAGTATTTTAGCTTACTTTATTGGTGTCGTAGATTATAAAGTACGCCTACATGAAAAAAAGGACAGTACTCTATTTTACGGGTGGCAACCCTAGCCATAACCTACCGCCCTGTCCCAATGCGGATTGGTGGGTTTACGACAACAACCGGGACTTCCGAAACATGGAGTATTTCGAAGTGTTTTTATTTAACTGGTCAGCTCCGCTTGAAGGCTAAGGGCTTCCCTCTTGTAGTGTCAAAAATGTCATAAGTGTTTCGACTAGATAATTTTAAACCTTTATCTCTTCCCAATAAAATAACACAAAAGTGTTAGAGTATCCTACGAATGTGTACTCTACAAATGTAAACGGATATTTGCATTTGCTCTTTAGTATTTATAGACAAGTTGCAAGCATTGGCAAAATTTATGTAGCAAAAATGAACTCTAATGACAACGCCATAAAAGCCTATAAAAGTTAACGAACAATTGTTTAAGTTCTACATCAGTACACTGTGAAGTAATGTTTAAACAACGCTAAATGACTAGAAATAAACTCGCTTTTATCCTTGAAAGCCTTCAAGTGTCTGTGGGTTGTGACAACAGATTGTAATCTAATCAATTTTTTTATAACTCTGACGTAGACGTAAGTTGTTATAAGACAATATCTGTTTTATTTCTGTGGTACGTGAGAGATATTGTTACCGTAGGCGATCAATAAAAATACACCTTAACTTCTTAAATACAAAAAAACCCATATGTATTTTAAGAATTTTCGACTTGACCGACTTAAAAATGCATTTTTCGAAAATTTACATCTTTTTTTGAAAAATATGCATCTTTTTTTTTAAAAGATGCCTAATAAAAAAATAATCCATTTTTTAACAGTCATTATATATGTTATTACATAGCTCGATTAAAACATACAACTTTCATTAAATGATTTCACCGTCGCTTCCATAGTAAAAGTTTGTAAAGATTTTGAAATTTGTTGGGAAACAATAAAAATGAGTTTTTATAAGAGCACAGCTGTCGTAATGCCAGACACAATAGAATTGTTAGAAACCTCTGGGAGTCTTCGTGACAGACAAGGGGTTTGTAATACAAAAGTCAACTATGAATCTTTTTATTATGAGTCTAATTTGTCCCACTGCATATACTTACTAGAAATTTAAAAATGTTTGGCAGTCTTTTTGGTTCCTTCGAAAAGTGTTAAAATATACGCCGACTGTACATGAACATTAGATACGGAACGATCATTGAAGCGTCTTTTAAATAAAAATTTGCGCTGCAATGCTAGTTCTTGTCTCTAAAGTTAAATTTAGATTAGAGTCCTAAAACAAAGCTCTAAAACACATAAACAAAAATTGGTTTGCGTTAACAGTTAAGTAACTTTCGAAATTCCGGGTAACTGGATGGGTGGTCATATTTAAAAAGGTCTTGATATATCAAAGAGGGACTCATATTCAAAGAGGGACTCTCTTTGCTACGAAAGACACAAACAGCCGTTGGTCTCGATTGTTGTCGTAAGAGCTGCCCTCTTATGACAACAATTGTTAAAACCCACCAACCCGGGTGGCGCATGGCGCATATATGGCGGTGGTCAGCTAGGTGGATTATGGCAGAATATCTCTATGTGTTTTTGTTCATGTGGGAAGTCTTTTTACCCAGCAAAGGGGACTTTATAGGCTAATATTAACCCCTTCATAGGCTAATATTGATCACACTAATACTATAAAGGCATAAGTTTGTGAGTGTGTATGTTTTTTACCCTTTCACGTAAAAACTACTGAATGGATTTGGATGAAACTCGGCATACAGATAGTTTATAACCTGGATTAACACATAGAATACTTTTTATCCCGATATTCCCACGGGAACGGGAACCACGCGAGTGAAACCGCGAACGACCGCTAGTTTTGAATAAAGCGGAAATTAAATTATTACTTATTAGCACAGGTTTACCACCTCTAATCTCTTTATGCTACAGTAAACATACATACATTATTATATGCACGACTTTGCAAACATACACACTCACAAACTTTCGCCTTTATATTCTTAGTGTGATTCTAATACTATAAAACACATATCTATAAAAAAGCTCATGGTAAGTCCATGCCTGTTCGCACTTCAGCTCGATCACTCTAACTTTAGACATTTGACATTCTAAATTCTTTTCATGACTTTAAATTATGTTTTCTTCATATAATATTGCAACGTAGAACCGGCCAGTGCCCCAACATAGCATAGACTCCACACTGTTGGATGTATGAGCAGTCTTTGGTCCGTTTGTCGCCTTTTACGACACCCAAGGGAAGAAATGTCTTTGTAATATTCTAATACTAATAAGCCGCCACTATACACGGACAGACAGCTTAAAACTCACACCCCTCACTTAAAAGATAAAATAAAGATAAAGATTTTTTATTTGCAGAAAACATGGTACATTTTTGGTTCTTAATGTAATATTTACAGCACTTGCATGTTTTACCGAATTATCGATAAGCATATTTTTTTTATCGTCATGCTTAATCTTAATCATAATATTTTAGTTAAAACATTAACATAGTAAATAAATTAGAATTAGTAAAATATATCATAATAATAGAATTTCTATATACCTACAATTATTTATATCAATAATTAATTTAAAATACCTTTAGCAATACAAAATAGACAATCAAACATTTTAAATAGCATCAGCATGTAAATATAATTATTAAATATTATTATTATTTACCATTTATTCGCTTGAAACATAGAAACAAGCACAAAGGGTCACAATTTATTTGCCTTAGCATTGACTTTCAATCTAACTAAGTTTAAACAGAGGTCATAGGTTCGATCGCTATTATAAATTGTCAATAACACGCGTCAATTAATAAAATGAAACCTGTTTTTAGTTAAAACTTGATTTACAATGTATTAAATAATAATGACATACGTCGCCTTATTAAAACATTGCGTTGATGTCTTTAAACCAGTTTGCACATAAATTAATGAATTCGACAAATCGTTAACATTTTTATAAATCGCAGAATATTTGTTTAAGATTGGACTTTAGAACCCTATTGTTTTTATAATAATACCTACTAGCGCCCCTCCCCCGCGCCTTCGTCCACGCTAATTTAGAAATACCGTCATATTTCACATATTTAGTATAAATGTACAAATTACAACTAGTCCTACATTTTAATTAAAACTGCTGCCCGCCCGCTACTTCGTCCGAGTAAACTTTTTGGAATTTATAAAAATTTCGAAATTTTTTTCATTCATAATTTTTCTGAAAATTACATTAAAAACCAAATAATAAATAGCCGAGCAGTTCTAAAAAAATGCGCGAACATACATTCCTGTCAATAGATTTTAGTATTAGCATTAGTACTTTATTTAAAATTGATTTATGCATGTTATTAATGAATGACTCTTCCGACATTGAAAATGTTAAACTAACATAAATCGCGATAAAACCAATCATGTTTTGATAAAATTGAACAGGTTGGACCGCTCTCGTCTGTGAACAAGGTCCTCGAGTTATGTTTAAGGACGACCTCCGTGGTCAAGTGGTTAACACGCCAAGTCTGGCGTCACGCCATCTCTGCGGTTCCGGGTTCAATTCCCGGTCGGGTCAATTTAAGGAAAAACTCTTTTTCTAAATTGATTTCGGGTCTGGGTGTTTTTTTATATTTATCCGTTATCTTACCATATTAACGAGTTTCATAAGAATACTTATCTTGAGCTAGATAATTGGTGTGAGCGTAATTTTTTTTTATTGAAAATGTAAAAAAAATGTTTTTTTTAAATATGAAACAAAAATCAACTAAGAATGTGGTGTAGGTGTCCTAGTATAGCCTAAGATTTAATACTAGAGCCAAAGATGAAGATTTTTTGTAAATAAATTATTCACAGATTCTTACTGCCTGCCGTACCTACTCAGAGACGTCATTTAAGTTTTAGTGACAATATTTAGCAATAGACTTAATTGTCATTAAAACTTAATTGACGTCTCTGAGTACGGCAGATAGTGTTACAATTTGAGTGTAACCCGGTTTTTTAAATGTTTTTTGAGTGAGATTAACAAGAAAACCACTAACAACGGTGTCTTTCACAGAGGAAACTATAAAAACTCGAGTAACACAACACCTGTGCACCTTGCACACATATTTTGAATAATTGGTTTATAAAATTTATGGCTGAGTTTGTTGCCGGCTCTTCTTAGCACAAGGTCTTCTGTCCTTCTTTCTTTAGAGGAATCGCTACGTCGGAGTGGTATGCAAAATTCTCAACAAAACACAGAAAAACGACGTTTTGTAGTCCCCAAGTTTCCTCCTTCAGAACTGGACCAAATTTCATTACTTTTTAAGCATCGGTTAAAGAAAGAGATTTTCTATGTCTGTATGTTTGATTTTTTTTAAACCAGTGACACCACTGAACCTTTCATGGTCAGTATAGTCACCGAGCGCAAAAAGTTCGCAACCGTTCATGGTGACTATAGTCAACGAGAATTTTGTACTCTCAAACGTCCACGGTGAGTGTAGTCCCTAAAACAGGGATGCACAGACTACGGCCCGCGGGCCGCATGCGGCCCGCCGGTCGAATACTGGTGGCCCGCCGACAGCAAAAATAATACTCTCGTACATTCGAAAATATTGAGTTCTATTCCAGAATATCAATTTTTCATTGTCTTTAATTACCTATACTTCTGGTGGCCCACCATCAGTTCATAATTTGCCCGAGTGGCCCCTAGTCTTAATAAGTCTGTGCATCCATGCCCTAAAAGCACGTAGTACGTAGGTCCGTCAAAAAATTTTAGGTGATTCTGTGGTTACTAATTCATTATAAAAGTAAAAGATATCTATCTAATGGTAAACATAATTTCACTAAAAAAAAATAATGAAATTGATAGTTTGCCAAAACCGAATTTAGTGTTTCTGAAAAAGCCATAAAACGGACTGATTTCGCAAAATTTTAAAGGCTAATGGTTATTAAATAAATAACTTAATGCAAAAAAATCAAACATACAGACATAGGAAATCTCTTTCTTTAACCGATGCTGGAAAAGGAATAAAAATTGGCCGAGTTCTGAAGGAGGAAACAGGGGACTACGTAACGTCGTTTTGCTGTGTTTTGTATGAGGATTTTGCATGCCACGTCGACGTAGTGTTTCCTCATAAGGAACCGATTATACATGCTCAATTTGTAGCCTAAACTGACTAAATGCTATTGAATCTTTAATCTTTCAAGGGTGTACTTGATGAGCTGTCTGGTATTAGCAGCTCACTAAAAGAATATAGGTACTTACACGAACTCTCTGTTCTCTTGGGTGTCGTAAAAGGCGACAAACAGGCTAAAGACTGTTAGAATACATTTGAACCAAAAATTAAAACATCATACTGCCCTTTAAAATTTTACTTTTTTATCCATACGGTAACTTTGTGTTTGTCCTTTTTTTGTTAATATGGTGTACAATAAAGAATATTTTATCTTATCTTATACATTAAACAGCATAGAGTGGCGATAGACTTACTTCCTACCATGCTGAGCATATGTGCAGTTGTAGGTAATTTGATGAAACGTGGGCTATCTTATGGCAGTGGACTGTTTCTGCGGTTCTCATTGCCTATCACTGAGTAACCCTTTTTTTATATACAATGTGATAGGGGTGGTAATTCTAACCCGTTAAGGCTAACTACTACATCTAAATTCATCGAAAAAAATAATAATATGGGGTGTCCAACCCCCTCCCCCTATAATTTATGACCATTTTTAATTTTTTTTCAATGTACTGCGGCAATATATCAAAGGTTTCATATGTCGTAGAAACATGAAAAAAAATGGCAAACGGTAGCTAATGACACTGGTTAGCTAATCAATTACTTTGTTTCGTATGTTTGAGATTATTTTGGTGAGAAGAAAATCATTACTTAATTATTTTGTGATTTGAAATCACTTATTTTATGTTTTCACAGATTATTCAAAACTAAGTTGGACCCCCCATATTATTTTTTTTGTCGATGAATTTAGATGCAGTACTTGGCCTTAACTGGTTAGAAGTAACAAGTGGGTCACCTGATAAAGAGCAATCACCGCCGCCCATAGACACCCGCAAAACCAGAGGAGTCGCAGATGCGTTGCAGACCTTTAAGAAAGGAATGGGGTTAAGGAAGGAATAGGAATTGTGAGTGCGGGGGAGGGGGCCTCCGGAACCTTTGTGGATAGTAGTCGTGAATCATTGTATGTTATGTATATACAGTCACGAGCAAATATAGGTAAACAATTGTGACTCCTAATACAATGAAATAAGAGTCAAAGTGTATACATATTGGTGCTCGTGACTGTACGTGTACTTGATTCTCTGAGGGGTTATGGTCGGTAGAAAACAGCGGAAAATCTTTATAATGGTCAGTTTTTATTAAAAGTTACTGCTAATATGACTTTAATAGATTTAATTATGTAAACTGAGGTTACAGTTCCGAGATGGTTATCTTTATAAATATTAAAGTGAGGAAATATGTCTCATAATTGTGAACACAAATCACCATAATTGTGACATGGAAGTCGCAAATTATATAATTATACCATATATACATACTATATTATACCATAGTCCACATAGCTTGCGTTTTCCTACTTCCTTTACTTCCTAAGATTATTAAGACTTCTTACAAATAAACAAAGGATAGGTCGTAATAGTTATTCTGTGTTTTGTCTCTTTTACTCTAATTTGAAATTACGTTTACATGACAGGAACAAAACACGGAATAACTATTCGTAGCTTGTTCTTTGTTTATTTGTAAGGCACTTATTAAACTTTTTAAGTATCTTAATTTTATTGTAAATACAGATCACATAACAATAACTGTGACTTGGAAGTCGCAAATTGTACCATATTTATAATGCTATATTATCCCATAGTCTACATAGCTTGCGTTTTCCTTCTCCCTTTACTTTCTAAGATTTTTAATGCTTAAACTTATACCTACTTCAATAATACACATAATCACGACTATTATCCCCGAAGGGTTAGTCAGAGACTAGGCAATGAGGACAGCAAACGCAGTAATCTACCATAGTCCACTTTTCACCAAATAGCGACTGCACATGTGCTCAGCGTGACAGGTGGTGATCCCATCGCCGCTCTATGCTGTTGGATATATGTGCAGTCTTTAGTCCGTTAGTCGCCTTTTACGATACCCAAGGGAAGAGATGGAGTGGTAGTACTTTTTCACCGCTAAGTGACACGGTTCCCCACGTCACTTTTCTGTAATATTCAACCTATATAAACGACCTATAGGTAAGTAGATTAGGCCATGAGCGACCATGGGCCAAGATCGACCAGGCTGGACCATTGTGGGTTGGTGGGTTTTAACTACTGCTAACTTATGACTGAGGAACTGGTTCAAACTAAACAAGCAGAGTAAACATATTCACGAAGTATCCCCAATAATTGACTCGCTGGTTAAACTTAAACATGTCCTACTATCAAGCCGAGTAAATATCTACAATATTTGCTTTAACAAGAAGCATTACCGTGCCGCGTAGCGGTGAAAGAATACTACCACCCACTCTCTTCCCTTTCGTGTCATAGGCCACTAGCGGACTAAAGGCTCCATAGAGCCGCGATGGGCTCGCCACCTGTCACGCTGAGCACAATATGTGCTATTTGGTGAAGAGTGGACTATGGTGGAGGACTGATTTTGCTGGCCTTATTGCCTAGTCTCTGACTAACCCTTCGGGGATAATAGTCGTGATTATATGTACTTATGTATGATGCAAAGTATGAAGGCGACACGGCTGACCGAGACCAAGTTGGCGTTACGCATGACCACGACGAAAAATGTGGAAAGTAGGCAGGGAGCCCCTTGCCTTGCAGTAAGACAAAATAGGTTGCGAATATTGGTCAGGGTTTCCTGGTTTTAGACCAAAAAGGCTAACTATTAATCTATCGGGTAAGAGAAATTGCTCAATATGTTTTTTATGTTTATCAAGAAGGTCACAGCTTCTCAACGAATGTTGTCGGCAATCAAAAACTGGTATAGGCTTTTATGCGAATTGATTATCACGTGTTTCTGAGACATAACCTTGAAATAGGTATTCAAATTACAAAATTGAACTAATAATGTCACGGTTATAGATTAAGGATAAAACGCCTTTCATACGTTTTTTTAAAAAAGATTTTGTTAATGTGCGTTTAACACACTCACTCGTGGCACTTTTCTAACAAAAAAATTGGCGCAACTGTCAACGTCAATTTGACAGAATCGAGCATAGACTATGCGATATTTTACGATAACAATGCATATGTACCACAGAACCGAAATAACCAAACTTGTTCATACTAAAGTAGTCTGTAAGTCTATGAAAACGGGTGCGTATCATTTCATATAATGACAAATGAACTAATTTCAAAGAACATAACGTTCATTGGATATAATTTTTACTTGTTCTAAATACACTTCGTATAACAACATTACGTATATTATTCATTTGATATAATACTCATATTCTCTAACAACTTATTCTCTAAAGCTATATTGGTAGAATAATCATATTCTATAACTTCATTTGATATAATTTTTGCTTAAAAATAAGAATAACATTTTAACCCTAAATTGATTTCAAATATTGTCTTAAAAAGTTAATGCGTTGTGTTTTCGATTATGGTTGTGCTAAAAAAGTCAGTGACAGAAACGAATCGCGGCAAAACCGACTCCACGTAGACTTGTCTGCCCTACGCTAGAGTGTAATTCAATCCCGCGTAGGCGCGGAGGGGCGAGGCGGCCCACGAGCTGAGGAGCAGGTGGGTTTAACGCTCGCCGCCGCGGCTGAGGCTGGGCGGCGAAGCCGGCTAGCAAGCTGAAGCTGCGGTGGTGAGCGAAAGCCATCTGCAACGATAAGCTCGTGTGGGACCGCCGGAGTCCCGCAGCGCCGGAGCCGTGACAGAAAACATGCCTGCTTGCATGCTGCATGCCTGTTTGCATGCTGCATGCCTGCTTGCATGTTTCATGCCTGCCTGCATGCTGCATGCCTGCCTGCATGCTACATGCCTGCTTGCATGATGCTTGCATGCTGCATGCTTGCTTGCATGCTGCTTGCTTGCTTGCATGCTGCTTGCTTATTACATGAGTAATGTTTTATATCATTTGATTATTATATCAAATGTACATTATATCAAAGGTACATTATATCAAAAGTATATTATGTCAAATGAAATTATAAAATCTTAAATTATATTAAATGTTTATTATATTAAGTTAGTTGTTATATCAAATGAAATTATATTATCTGAACGTTAGATCATAAGTAATTATATCAAACATTACACACCCTATGAAAACACGGTACAAAGTCAAGTGTGTTTTAGTAGGTGCTGTCTCATGCGACCGCTTGGGGCCTGAGGGGCCCTAGCCCTTAATAATAGCCCTGTTAATCCATCCTGTTAATCTAAATGAATGTGTAGGAGTGGGTTCACGTCAGTAGTCTAACGGAGCTATGGGCATTGAACCACGATTTCTCGCGTTCAACCCGGGCATCTATTCGCTCGACTACCGACGCCTCTTAGCAAAATGTTACGTTACAACATTAAAATAAAAAAAAATCAATTCTTCTAATATCAGCCCTCTTACTCTTGAAACCGATCGCTATTGGATCGGATAGGTATTGTGAATTTTCATACTCCTAAGTTACGGCAAAAGAGCTAATATGGATTCATATTGCGTGGATATTGAGTGAAAAAAATACAAAACTCGATGCCATTTAGTTCACCCGATATGAATCCAAATTAGCGCTGGTTTCGTAACTTAAAAATACGAAAATTCACAATACAAACCCGATCCAATAGCAATCGGTGTCAAGAGTAAGGGGGCAGTTTTAGGTACAGTCACCAGCATTAAAATGTGACTATCGACGGCCTGCAAAAATATCTAATCATTGGTGGAAGGCATATATATGTCTATAATATGCCTTCCACCAATGATCAGATATTTTTGCATCATCACATCCTAATGCTGGTGACTGTACCTACTATACAGATATTATTTACATCAAATATTCACCTTCTTTAATATCATTATCTAGGCAAACCTAACATAGGCTTTAAGATAATACTAACCAATATTGTAATTATATTTTTGTTGATAAATAAACAAATTTAAAAGACCTTAGCTGCCGTAAAGCCAGACACAATTGAAATTCAATTGTCTGGAGTCATCATGGCAGACAACGGGATATTCCAGCTTAATTATTTATGCCGGAAATTGCAAATGTGGTAGTTTAATGCTTTTATCGTTATTCGTGCATAATATATCCAATTGTTAATTCATGTGTAATAACAATAATAATAATATCATTTCTCGAAAATGGTCATGCAACGTTCTACTGGCATCGCTCTATCATCACGGACAGGACTATTGTCGCCAATAAGCCTGATATCGTAGTGGTTGACCGATCTCAGCACCGGGCCATATTGGTTGATATAACCGTACCTCATGATGAGAAACAAGATAGTCGTTTCGACAAACGGTCTTTTAGCTAAGAGCCTCGATCAACACCTAGAGAGGCTCTCGCTATAAGGTTGGATCAAGGGTCAGATACAGAAGGCAGTACTCCTTGACACGGCAGGTATTGTCAGGAGGTTCCTCATTCTGCAGCCTTAACCACCGATAGCTTGGGTCAATCGCCGCTGCCGGTGGCAACCTAGGGTTAGTTTTTACAATATTTTATATTGTAAATATGTTTTTTTTCATATCAAATATTGTACAAAATTTTACTTAAGATATATTTTAAATAAAGGGAATAATAATATATTATATAACATAAAAGTAATAGACAAACTTACTTTGGCAGAATGAAAATTTAACGATAAGTAAGTGTTTGCTTATTTAATTTAGTGCAGCTAACAAAAACATAAACCAAAAACAAACTCTCCAGGATTCACAAGTATAGAGTGTTAATAACAATAATTAAATTATTTTATTAAGAAATACATACTAAAATCCCCGAAGAGTTAGTCCGAGACTAGGCAATGAGGACCGCAGATTTCCTTTGCCATAGTCTACGTTATACTAAATTACAACTGCACATAATATGCTCGGCGTGATTGGTGGTGGGACTAACGCCACTTTATGCTGTGGGATGTATTCTTTAGTCCGTTAGTCGCCTCTTACGACACCCAAAGAAAGAGAGCAGTTGGTAGTTGGTAGTATTTTTTTAGTGTGCTGCTATACCACACAGCTTTATTAAGTGATTCTTAAATTAAAGTATTTTTTTGTCTATATTAAGAGAAAACCTATTAAAGTTTTCGTAGAAAGGTTTTAGGTAAAAAATAATTTTATATTTTATGTTATTTTTGACGTTAGTGGCTTCCCGTCACTAATTCCTTATTAAGTTTTCATTTCAATACTGTCTAACATTACTAATTTAATCCAAAAACGTAAACTTAACCTTAGAACTGATTTCTCTCTCTATCTGCCCTTATTACAAAATGAGACATCATTGACATTAAAATTATTAAATATTCTAAATAATTAGATTCTAATTATTTTTATAAAAATATTAGAGTATTGGATTAACAGTTTAAATTAAATAAACAGGACATATTATGAAACGGCTAAATATTCTTATTTGAAAATGATTGCCCTAAGTCTTGAGTGTTTGCTAGATATACCTACTAAAAGCTGATTCATCATAAGCGCTTCGTGAAGTTTTTCTATAATCTATTCACACTTTAAATTAGATGCGTACTATGAGTAAGGCTATCCTTAATCAGTTTGTGTTCTCTCCTATCTTTCTATTATTAAAAAGACTTATAAAAAGAAGTAGGTATTTCAATAACATCCAGATTTACTTATTTTTTTACTTCTTAATAAAATCAGTTTAGACGATTTAAAAAGCAGTTTAAAAAAGTTTATTTAATTAATTACTCTTTGGTTATGAGTTTCATGACGATGAAAAAAAATCGTCTTAATTATCATCATCGGCCTATAATTATGTTAACGCCTCATCGCTCAGTTCGCGCCTTCTTCAAGAAAAATGGATAAAACAGTAAAAAAAATATCGTTTCATTTTAGTGGTTCACAAGTGTTAAATTAAAATATATTAAAAAAATTAACACGTTACTCACCTGTGTTAAATAACAGACGACACGATAGGCACAACACAGTCCGCGCAAACGATTATTGATATAACATTGTAACAGAGCCTTCCAAGGATCAACGTGACTTACTATGTCAATTGACAAAGACTAAGTATAAAATGTTCGTAGATGGTTGAAATGTTAAAAACTTAATATAACAAATGACCTTGCAAATTTATGATAATCTTGATCCATTTAATGGTTTGGTACTAAATACTCGTAATTTTAGTTATAGTTAGTATAGGAAAATGAAAATATACTATAACTACTTATCGGTTCCAGTTTTGATATCCAATGTGCTTATTTCTAACGATTTCTAGAATTTATTGGACTAACTCAGAAACGTCAATTAAGTTTTAATGACAATTATTGTCACTTTCTTATCTTTATTGCTAAATAAAAAAGGAAATACATTTAATTATGCGGTAGTTAAACTATACATTTTTTATGTACTTCATAAGTCTTTAAGAGTATTTAAAAGAGTTTAAGAGCCGTTTCAGTAGTTACAGATACCTATTACATAATATTAGTACCAATTTCACATCATTATAAAATTTTATAAATAAATATAAATGTGCATAGAAGACTTGGTAAGTAATATAAATCGTGTCAGTATTAAGGTATATTAATAATTAGGTGCAACTTTAAATGTCATTTTATCAAAAACATGTTTAAAAACTCTTATAGCACCTACACAAAAATATCCTTATTCAGGATAGCTAAATATACACAACGACACTAAAACTCGTTCTTTGATTTTCTCTCTCAAAAACTTTTTGCGTCCGTTATTTTGTCCTGAGAGCCACTTCGAAAGGCCCTCAAGTTAAAATAGCGGAGGTACCGCTAACATAGTTGCCACTGCGACACTTCAAACCTTTTCAAGTATTCATTGCAGTGCAGTTTACCTTTTGCGCGCAAAATGAAAAGTCGTGGCGCTTCAAAAGGTTGTCTCTTCTGCACACGTGCCGTCTTGTTTGCCCACTCGATGTCCGAGATCTCTGCGCTGATGTATGGCTAAACATTTGTACAACAATTTTCTAGTACATGTCAAACACGTAATGTGGAATTCCGTGAAGAGTTCACAATTACACGTCGGTATCAACGAACGGATCTCCTTACGCAGAATTTAATTGTTTTTGTCATTTGTTACTTACAATATTTTTATTTAGGTAAGCTCACTATTATAAGCATCTTTGATTGGTTGTGATTCAATCACCTGTTCAGAATGCAGTCAGGAATCAAATAATGCTTACAGGTAAGTTAACAAACATTTACTAAAAAAGTGTTTCTTACAAGTCTGTAATTACATACATTTTACGCATTACATACCTACGTCAATCAATCAGTCTATAAATGTCCCACTGCTGGATTCAGTTTTATGTACCTACGTTGTATGTCCTACCTTACTTTACCAACATTGTCCTAAAATTTTGATAATTAATGGAAGAATAAGAATCTTTTAAAATATTCTTCGTATAATAGAGTTTTGTCTATACCTACTGGCCAAAGACTTGCTACTGACCTACAGTATCATAGGGTAAAGACACCTTAATACTACCAAAAAGAACTTGCAAGACTGACAGAAATCCATTCATGAAATTCACAAGCAACACCACGTACAACCTCATTAATTCAATGCCTATGTAGGCATTAAACCACAGGCAACTGACATGCAAGTGTTGCTAAACCGACACAAGATTATCAATTAGCAGCCTGCACTGCGTACTATTTAGTAATGAGTGGTCTAATGTCTAGGTCATTGATGGCTTACCCTATTATTGAGTAAGTTATAACCGTACTTTTTTTGATTAATCTTTTTTGTAAAGGTTCTATGGATAGGCCTAGTGATAGGACAGTACTAGCAGCTAGATCTTAGCGATGAGATTTGTCCTGATTTACTTTTGTACTGAAATATAAGTTGGATGAACCCAACCCTTAATAATCTTCATAGTCATACCATGGTTTTCACGAGTTTAATCTCTTTTGCTTTTGTTTTTAATCGTCTACAGCTTAGAAAGAAACTTCCAAATGTTAACACAACTTATTGCGCCTGGCTACATTTTTGCATTAATTTCCGAGATTTAATGTTTCACCCGAGTCCATTGTTCAAAGCACCTTATTTGAAATTTACACCTCTTTACTAATTAAGATAATGTTCCGAAACAAAGATTCCAAGTGAAACATCTCTTCTGGAATAAAAGGGTTAGGAATTATTTGTATATTTCTGTGTTATTGTTGTGCGTAAGAGATTTGGCGTTATCTGTAATGGCGATGACTCGTTAACATTATCGTTTCTTTTTAATTATTTTTATTTATAGTAATGAAACACCTTTTGCGGATTAAAATAGTAGCGTTTAATTGTTTATTTATTTTTATATGTACTTAAGTTTCGAAGCCTTTTTGTTTCTTTCCGATGTTTGGTATGAAAATAGTTTTACTATTTACTACTATTAAACCTTCTTTGGAAGCTGTAGAGTTGCATACGCCCATTTTTCTCCACAGCTTAAAAACGCCTTGAATAGGTGGTAAGTTAAAAAACATAACTTGGGTTACAATTACCCGGAATCTTATCTCTGAACATAACAATGCTATTATAACATTGTTTTTTTTATAATAGAAGGAGGCAAACGAGCAGGCGGGTCACCTGATGGAGAGTAATCTCCGCCGCCCATGGACACCCGCAACACCAGAGGAATCGCAGATGCATTGCCGACCTTTAAGCAAGGAATAGGTTTTAGGAAGGAATAGGAATTGTTGTTATGGCGCCATATTTTAGGTAAGATGCCAGGCGAACTTACAAGCCCTACCACCAAAGAAATCAAGTACACAAAGATGTACCCCCCGCTGGGAGTCGAACCCGAGACATCTGGGTATAACACTAGGGACGTAGCGACTAGACCACAGAGGCGGTTATAGGCGGGTAGGCAGACACCATAGGAGCTCGATGGCACAGCGGCCAGCGCGTTCGGCTTGTAATCTTGCTCGCTAAGCTACATTCGCAATGCCGGGTCGCTGGATGGGTGACCAAATTTAAAACATCTCGAGGCCCTCCGTGCTTCGAACAGCAAGTTAAGCCGTTCTTGGTCCCGGTTGTTGTCGCAATATGACAGTCGCTAAAACCCACCAACCAATATCCCAATATATCCCAGTTGTGGCCCAATATCCCCAGTTCCCCACGTGCTATTGTCCACGTGGGAGGCCTGTGCCCAGCAGTGGGACGTTTATAGGCTGATGATGATGATGATGATGATGATGAGGCAGACACCACAGCTTTCCATTGGCGATGATCCTGACAGATTCAGATGTAGCCTTACAATATTTGATGCTGACGATAAATTTTATCGCCCCGGCCGCGTGCCGTCACGAAGAAAACTTTTTAAATAACCCGCTACACTATGGAAACTAGAAAACTGGATCCACCAAGTTTGATGTTACGAAGTTGGCAACAGTTTGTGATGCTACAGAGAGTGATTAATGATGAGCATGTGTGCTCTAGCTCTCATTAAAACGGAGTGAAGGCTTGCCCCCGAGAAAAACTGCGGTGCTATTTTACAGCGGTTACGAGGATGTTAGACATTAAAAGTTTTCGAAATGTTTCCTTTAAAGTAGCTTCCTATCTTCTTTTACAACAACATCTCATCTTAAGTAATATTATAAATGCGAAAGGTAGTTTGTTTGTTTGTTACGATTTTGTAAGGGTAACAAACGAACAAAACCTGGTTTAATCCTGAGCTTACACGCTAAACCAATTTTGATGATTTTTGGTAAAGAGGTAAATGAGGCTCTAGGGACGGTCATAGGCGAGTTTTCTCACATTTATAAATATTAAAGGAAAATGAGTAGGAATGCTTATTGCGTCGGAATTGATTCTTACTTTGGCAGAAATATTTATTGTTCATACCAAAAAAAAAGATGTCTGCATGCTATCAATTTTCCAAAATACCCCAAAAGGGGTTAAAATTTTGCGGTTGTAAAGTTAATGTTTATAGAAATCATATAAAAATATTTCGATAAATACCTATATACCGATAATACTTTCGAATACCTACCCAAAAATCAATGAGCTAAAAAGTCAGATAAGTTACATTAACGCGAGCGAAGCCGCGGGCAAAAGCTAGTAGGTACAGTCACGATCAAAAATATGTAAACAATTGTAACTCTTAATACAATGGAATAAGAGTTAAAGTGTTAACATATTGGTGATCATGACATCAAGGTACAAGGTATACCTACGCATACAATTTTATACCCTACGTTTCGACCAAGTTGCACCGGTCGTGGTCAGGGGCGGGCTTGATTCCGCCCGTGACCATCAGTGATCCCCGTCCACACACCACATAATCCGTCTAAATGTTTATTTTATAATGTTTTTCGCAAATAAATCGAGAACAAAAGGATAGTTTGATGTCGTGCGTAGTACAAACTAGCGTAAGCTACAAATATTGAAAAATTGACTTGTTTACGCTACTTAGATTTATGAATTTAATAAAAAGAATATAAACTTACACATTCAATATTAAATGAATTAATCTATTACAAATTGATGTTTTATAATCTTTATGAATAAGTTAGTGCACTTTATGACATTTTATACAGTTTTACTTATTATATTTTATTTGATTATGTTTAAGAATAAAGTTATATAATATATCTATGTATCTTTGTATGTATGTACTATATTATCTATGTTTAACTGTTTTACAAGTATTAAGTTATTTATTTTTATGTGAAATAACAAAACTTTATTAATAATTTATTTTTAAGCTTATGTTTTCAGATGCAGCTGCCACAGAACGCGAAAGTTTAAAAGTGTATTAGGTTAACTAAACAAGGTCAACTTCTCAAACGTAAAAGTAACGGAATCATAATACAAGATTCAATATTCAAATCAAATCAAATCAAATCATTTATTTGCTAGAACATTATTTAGAACATAAACAGGTGACATGTTAATAAAGATAAAGTACAAATGTTCGCCTTATACTCGAAAGCATGCAAAAATTAACTATTCCAATTACATATCTAACTTATGTGAGAAGTCACTAGATCCATCGAGCACTTCCAAATTCTCGCAAGGAATAAAAACATTTTCCGGTTAACCATTTGCGCAGCTCCGATTTGAAGCGATTAAATGGCATCTCTCTAATACCTTGGGGTATCTTGTTATACACTTTTATTGAATTAATGTAGCAGTTTTTGCCATGCATAAAACCACTGCATGGTTGTGTTTTTAATTTAGTAGGGTCTTTTTGTGAATATTTACTATTTTCGGTAATTCTTTTGAATAGGTGTGGATATTTTTTACAAAATCATTTATTTTATTTATGCTACAATAATTGAGCACTTATGAATGTCGCTATGCCATCAGTTCGTAAGTCCTAACTATGGGGCGGAAGCCTTGTAATATGAAGAACCGGCAAGAAACTCAGCTAGGGCATTTCTTTCTTTTATAGCGTCAATACAAATTGGAAAATGCCATCCCTATCATAGAAGGACATTTTCAATTAAAACATATTTTTTTTAATACGATTACAAGACAACACAACACGTCACACAAAAGAATATCCAATTTAAAAAGAAAAGTATTGCTCAATTTACATTAAAATGAACAACGTCTTACAGTATTTTTGGTACAAGAAAAAGAAAGACTACTACATATAAAAATAAAATTGCAAGAGCAGACCAGCCTCCACAGGCGGCACCCGTTCACGAGTATGACATGTGGAACAGCCATTGCTTCGCTCAACCATTAGAAACTCTCTTCTCTACAGTGTCCTAAAGGGCGACTTACGGACTAAAGAATACATCCAACAACATAAAGTGGCGAAGGGCCCACAACCTATCGCGCTGAGCATATTATGTGCAGTTGTATTTTGATGTAACATAGACTAGATAGATAGAGATAGACAATACTTTTATTGTAACTTAACACTACAAACATTTACATAAGGCATAACAATGAGAACAATTACGACGAAATTAGACGACCTCCTTGGTCGAGTGGTTTGTACACCGGTTTTCATGGTGTCGCCACCTCTGAGGTCCCGGGTTCGATCCCCGGTCGGGTCAGTTTAGAAATTATTGTTTTTCTAAATTGTCTCGGGTCTGGATGTTTTCTATGTACGAGTATAATAAGTATGTATTTAAGTATTTTAAGTATGTTTCTCCGTTGTCTAGTAACCATTTAACGAGTTTCTTCGAAGCTTCCCTTGGGCTAGATAATTGGTGTGAATGTAAGAAGTTTTTTTTATAAATACAAAGTTACAATTTGCCGGTCTTTTCGCTTTAAAGCGATTTCTGCCAGAGAACTAGTCGGATGCAGAGAAATTATATATGATAGATAGATAGATAGATATGGCAGTGGACTGCTTCTTGCGGTCCTCATTGCCTAGACTAGTAACATAAGAAACTCCTAAGTATAAACTGACTGTACGAAGTTCCTTCAAAATAGAATAACACTTTCAAGTAACTTCTCATTTTTACTGCAAAGTCTTTATTAAACAAGCACTTATTACAAGTATTAAATTCAAAGTCTTTTCGCCGTTTAAAAATACAGCCCTAATAAAAATTAACACCCAACCCTTTAGCTTTATTAGGTACTAAAAAGCGTATAATAATTCAAAGAAAAAAGCTGTTTCAGCATTAAATGGTCGATGCTATTATAGCAATTAAATGTTTTCATTCGGTAGTTATGCGTTCTTTACCACGATCGCGAAAGTTAGGCTATCTTCAGCGCGGTCGGTATTCGGATGGGTGACCCAATTTTTTATATTTCTGTATGTAGAGTGATAAAACCGCGTATGAAAAGTGGGAAAAAGGTTTCTTTAATAGATTACTAATACAAAATATATAACTACTAAATTGGCATATGCATTTACTAGTGGTGTGCTCGCGGCTTCGTCTGCGTGACCAGTGACCATCCTGTATCCGGCGACAATTTTCCATAAATTTTCTTTCATAGCAACCTTGTTCTCACAACTTTATTACAAATACAACAAAAAAAGAATCAGTCAAATAGGTAAATAAATGCAGCCGTTCTGGAGTAATGCGCGTACAAACATTTCATAGCAAATGTTATTTTATTAAAATAGATAGAATACATATTGTAAGACTTGTTGTGCTTCGAAAGGTACGCTGGTGGTTGTCGTAAAATACATACATTATAATATAACCACGACTTATATCCCCGAAGGGTTAGTCAGAGACTAGGCAATGAGGACAGCAAAAGCAGTCCTCTACCATACTACATTTTTTACTAAATAGCGACTGCACGTAGGCTCAGCATGACAGATGGTGAGCCCATCGCCGCTCTAAGCTGTTGGATGTATGTGCAGTCCTTAGTCCGTTAGTCGCCGTTTACGACACCCAAGGGAAGAGAGGGTGTGGTAGTATTCTTTCAACGCTACGCACGACTCGATTGACGTAAGATATCAGTCGTTAAAACCCACCAGCCAACATTAGGCCAGCAGAGTGGTGGGTGGGTTAAGGCTCCATCTTCCCAGAGTCCTCCGTGGTCGAGTGGTTAACGCGCTGGGTCTGGCGTTGCGCCATCTCTGAGGTCCCGGGTTCAATTCCCGGTCGGGTCAATTTAGAGAAAACTGTTTTTTTTTTAATTGTATTCGGGGGTGGGTGTTTTTATATTTTTATGCATATTTATCTGTTATCTGAAGAAGCTCATCTTAGGCGGATAATTAGTGTTTAAAGCGTAAAATAAATTGATGTGCTATTAATATAACTAGCGTTTGTCTGGCACAGACTATAGTTCGTTAGTTAGTTTTTAAGTCTTAACTACAAATTAGTTAACTGTTTTTTAATTGTTAGTAGTATTGACGTCAATAAGTGCCTGTAAAGGTTTACATTGAATAAATAATTTGACTTTGACTTTGACTTTGATTACCCATGTGGGAAGGCCTGTGCCCAGCAGTGGGAAATTTATATGCTGATGATAAGTATGCCCCTCAAACCCCAAGCCGTCGCATGAGACCGCACCTACAAAAACACACTTGACTTTGTACCGTGTTGTCATAGACTTACAGACTACTTTAGTATGAACAAGTTTGGTTATTTCGGTTCTGTGGTTCATCTTATGTATTGTTATTGCAAAATATCGCATAGTCTATGCTCGATTCTGTCAAATTTGATGTTGACAGTTAGTGTCAAAAAAGTGTCAAAAGAAATCCAAGACTGAGGGGTTAATGAGTTTATGATCAACAAATCGCATTTGGCAAGCGTGGTACAGTCACCAGCAATAAGATGTGATGATGCAAAAATATCTGATCATTGGTGGAAGGCATATTATAGGCATATACTCGTATATGTGCCTCCACCAATGAACAGATATTTTTGTATCCCGTCGATAGTCACATATTAATGCTGGTGACTGTACCTTGTTGTAACGATGACTTGATTATAAAGTCAAAGTCAAATTCATTTATTCAATTTAGGTTACAATAATTGAGCACTTATGAATGTCGGTATGCCATCGGTTCGTACTCTGGGGCGGGGGAGCCTTGTACTGAGAAGAACCGGCAAGAAACTCAGCAAGGGCATTTCTTTTCTCCCTTTCTTTTACAGCGTCAATACAAATTGGAAAATGCCCTCTCTATCATAGAAGGACATTTTCCATTACAACATAAAAAAAACATTTAATACGATTACAAGACAACACAACACATACAAAAGAATATATTGCTGAATTTAAAATGAAATTAACAATGTCTTACAGTTTCTTTAAAACAAGAAAAAGAGAGACTATTTCTATTACAAATAAAAATAAGATTGCAATAGCAGACCAGCCACCACAGGAGGCACCCGTTCACGAGTATGACATGTGAATCAGCAATCGCTTCGCTCAACCATGTTTTAGGGAACGTTACGACTCGAAGCACATGCCACCACCGCAGTTGAGCAACTCCAACTAAAGCAAGAAAATATTTAGACAACTTTATCCGCAACATAAATTTTGAGTAGGTTACCTTTGTCTGTAAGACACTGCTGATATAGGCTATCATACCAGCGTAAAATTATTTAGATAAAAAGATTAATGAATTTAAAAAAATATAACGTGAATATATTATTAAAACCAGGCTGTTTTGTCATCTAAATATTCCTTGACTGTATATAAGTGGATGCCAATGGTTTTACCCAGCAGTGAAACAGTACGAGTACCTGACTGATGATAGACTATAGCAATAAATAAAAAACAAGCTATGTTGTATAGTGGCCTTATATATCTATTAGTGTGAATCTGTCATTGGTTTTCTGATGTATAACTGTATAGCTACTCTTGTCTTGTAACTGTTGATTCACCTAAGAAAAATAAAATAAAAAAGTAAAATAAAATAAAATAAAGAATACTACCGACCTTTAGAGTAAGGCCTATACAAGAAAAACTAGCAGAGTCACAACTGCGGTGGTATGGCCACGTCATCAGGAGACCGGAAGATCACTTGACCCGAAAAGTGCTGGAGTATGGAACCGCACCCAAGAAGCGCGGAAGACCCCGACTCACATGGATCGCTGTAATTAATGATCTTAAAAATAATAACATATACCCCATGACCGTCCAGGACCGACATATCTGGAGACAAAAAATTAGGAGAGCCGACCCCAATTTGGGATTAAGGCCGGACAAAGAAGAAAAAGAAGAAAGAATACTAATACTGTCTCTTTCTTTGGGTGTCGTAAAAGGCGACTAACGGACTAAAGACTGCATATACATCCAATAGCATAGAGCGGCGATAGGCTCACCACCTATCGCGCTGAGCACATGTGCAGTTGTAATTTGGTGAAACGTGGACTATGGCAGTGGACCGCTTCTGCGGTCCTCATTGCCTATATTTATAGTCGCTGACTAACCCTTTAGGAATTTAGTCGTGACTCGTGAATGTATGAATGAATCCTGTGGCCACCACAGTCTTTCTAGGCATCACGTTGGATGCCAAGCTTCAGTGGGGCCCACTTAGCCAAATTGTCGAATAGACTTAGCTCTGCGGCTTATGCAGTAATGAAGATCCATCAGTTAACCAGACCCAGACCCAGAACCTCGATTTCTGTTCGATAGCTCTTAAAATATTAGTTACTTCAAATGGTCGCTCCCAGTACCTTCAAGTTAGTAAAGGCTGCCCGCACGCCCCACCGCCCACCTCAGCCTGTTTTTGCTCGGCGCTCGGAATGACTTCTAAAGGGAGTAGGTATGGGTCGTTTCGACCCACGCGCGACGTCTTGTGTAAGTAAATTATTTAGTATCATAATATTATTATTTGTTTTATTTTTGTTTGTAGATGTCGCAAAATCGTTTAGATGACCAAGGAATAGCAGAAGATTTGGAGATGATGATATAGAAGGAGAAATTTCATCTGAAATAGAGGATAACTTAGAATTCTGTGAACACGACTCGGATTCTTGCCAAAGTGGTGAAGATGATGTCCCTGGACCTGTTCTCGCTGGTGGAGGAAATATACCTAACGCTTTATTAAACAGAAGACCCGATCTCACCAATGTACCTCGGAGTTACATCCGTCAGTTTTTTTTGCAATATGATTACAATCTACATAAATATGTAGTGGACGTCGTTGATGAGATATGTGGTTCACACTCTGTCTCATCTCAAGAGTAAGCAAGAGATGGCCACTAACCATATTTTTTGGACTCTTAAATGTGTGGGCGATATATGCGTATATAATTTATAATGCAAACATGACTTGTTTACAAAAAGATACTATTGCAAGACGTAACTTCATAAAGGAACTCTGCAGTCCCAGGGCCTAGTTGTGTTTGCGGGCGATGTCGATCTGCCCTCCTAGAAAGGACAAGAAGTCTAAAACCCAATGCAAGTATTGTCACAATTATATTTGTAGGGACCACACTTCATTTCTATGTACTTACTGTGATCAAAAACGAAGTACAAACTAATATTAGACTGTCATAAGACTGAATATATAAGAAATACGAATTTGTTGGTCTCAATTTTTACGGTAACATTGAAGACTAATTAAATAAAATATTGTTAAGTAAAAACTTTAATTTTATTGCTCTATTTGGAGTAATGTTGATTACTTTCTATGTAAGTAAAAAAAAGTTTCACTATGTTAATTGTTAGTACAGTCACGAGCATTAATATATATACATTTACACATTTTCTAAAATATGTAAACTAATAGTATTTTAAAAATATTTATTCAACAATGTGTTCAATGTGTTGAAAGGCTCCGGTATCACGATCTCCGAGTTCCTGACGAAGCCGCGGCATGACACATTTATGGCGGCGCGTCAGAAGTTTGGTGTCACACAATTGTTTACGCGCCAGGGATACATCTTCGTGGTTAGCTCTAACGGGAAGCGCAGCCGTATAAGCTCAATTGCTGAGCTCCAAAAGCTTGCAGTGGTTAATAAACCCAAGCCTGTGGCTGCTGCGGAGAGAGTACCGGAACCTGCAGTGCCAAAAACAAGGCGAGCCGGAGGCACCACTAAAAAGTGACACTGGTTGTTGCCATCTTGAGTGTTTGTGTTGTGTTGTTTTTGTTATGTAGACATTTTCTGTGGACCCGTTTTTCTCGTTGCAAGGTACTTAAAATATTTTAACTTATTTATTTACCCTCTCGATAATTTGTTGTGACTTCTTTGCAATGTTTAGTTATTATAAATATAATGACATTGACATGAGAGTTTTATGACGGATTGACATAGGTCAGGTTTTTTTTTTTTTTTTTTGATGCGTTCCGTTTCATGTCTTGTTTGTTTTTTTATTTTTTATTTTTCATAATTAGTTTTCGCAACGGGTTCACGCGTAAATTGTCCTTGTTTATTATTATTTTTTATTTTGTATTTAAATGTCTGCTCATGTAATTTACGATTTACAAACCAGCGGGTGGAGTTAGAATTGGTTATATATTGTTTTAAATTGATTGGGTGATTAGAATTATCTTAGTATCTATATTATTTGTGACATTATTATTGTTTTATATATTTTATATTTATTGTTATGTCAACCTCAGGTGATGATTCAAACTATCTTTCTTTATCGTGTAGTACTCGTAGTAGTGATGAAGACAGTTTTGTTAGCATCCCGTCTCTTTCCGACACACTTGAGTGTCAATTTTCTGATGTACCAAAAAACTTTAACGTCATACACATAAATGCGCAAAGTATTCCGGCTCATCATTCTGACATGCTGGCGTCACTCGATCAGAAAAATATTCATGCTGTATTAATCTCCGAGTCTTGGCTTAAACCGTGTTTACCTTCTACCTCTTATGCTCTGCCTGGATTTCATCTCATACGCAATGATCGTACTGGCTCCAGGGGTGGTGGGGTTGCTATATACCTACGTGCCCACATTCCTTTCTCCGTTATTAGCACCTCGGCACAACCACCTCCTGCTAACGCAGGCGAGCATTTGTTGGTTGAAGTTGTCCTTGCTCACAATAAAATCCTTCTCGGAGTTTACTACAGCCCTTCCTTGCTTGTAAATTTTTTCACTTCATTCGAGACTCTACTCGATGATATAATTCCATCCTACAGCCACTTAATTATCATGGGTGACTTTAACACTTGCCTCCTTAGGAACGATTCTCGTACTTCTTCGCTTCAATCCATTATCGGTTCTAGCAACTTAAATATTCTCCCACTTACTGCAACACATCACTTCCCGAACTCCACTCCATCTCTTCTCGACTTGATAATAGTGTCATCTGCCCAGCATGTTGCGAAGCACGGTCAATGCTCGGCCGACGCTTTTTCGTATCATGATCTCTTATTTTTGTCCTATAAAGTTCGTCCTCCTAAAGGTAAGCCCAAAGTCATTCTTCAGCGCAATTTTAGTGGTATGGATCAAGATGCGTTTCGTGCTGACGCTTGCAATATCGACTGGTCTCCCGTAACATTGGCCCAGACCGTTGATGAGCAGGTTGGTATTTTTAATTCGCTTGTTACCAAACTGTATGACAAGCATGCACCTTTTCGAGCAGTTAAAATTAAACATCTGCCAGCACCATGGCTGACAGATGATATAAAGATGTTGATGCACAAAAAAGTCGCGTTAAAAAACAGATTTAAATTACGACCTAATGACCACAACAGGGAAAACTATGCTAAGATACGTAATCGCTGCAATAGGGCGTGTAGGGATGCGCTACGCCGCCACATCCATAATTCTGTAGAAAATGTAGACATATCAAAAGCTTGGAAATTCCTCAGGTCGCTTGGAATCGGAAAGTTAAAACATAATCCTATTTCACACAATATTAATATTGACTCATTAAATCTCCATTTCTCTTCCTCATCATGTATAAGTGATGCCGACAAAGCGACTACATTACAAAAATTGTCTACCATACCAGTTCCTAATCTTTCTCCCTTTGCTTTTGACCAATTATCGGATTGTGATGTTAAGAAGAGCTTGATGTCAATTGCTTCCAATGCGGTAGGTAATGATGGTATTAGCCGCAATATGTTAGTACCGATCCTTGATATCATCCTTCCAGTCCTTACTTTCCTTTTCAACAGTTCCATCTCTAACGCTGTATTCCCTTCCTCTTGGAAAGACGCTCAAATAATTCCTTTGCCTAAAAAAGGTAACCCAAAATCATTTTCCGAATATCGACCTATTTCCATTCTTCCTTTTCTATCCAAAGTCCTTGAGCGTCTTGTCCACAATCAAATTAGCAAGTTCCTTTCTCTTAATAAACTCCTTAACCCACTCCAATCCGGTTTCCGTCCAGGCCATAGCACAGTTACTACCCTAGTCAAGATCACTGACGACATCCGCCTTGGCATGGAAAACGGCCACCTAACTGTGCTAACGTTGCTGGACTTCAGCAATGCCTTCAACACAGTTAACTTTGACATCCTTTTAGCTTTGCTGCGCTCTCTTAACATATCTCCAACGGTAATTGAGTGGTTTCGCAGCTACTTGTACGGGCGCAGGCAGCGGGTTCGCCTTGAGGAGAAGTTCTCTTCGTGGTGTGACTCGACGGCTGGTGTCCCGCAGGGTGGCGTTTTATCTCCTCTTCTCTTTACTATGTACATCACTTCCATCTCTGAAAACCTTTCATCGTCCTACCACCTCTATGCAGACGATTTGCAGATATATTGCCAGGCACCACTGAGTAATCTCGCTGAAGCTATTGAAACTACCAATGCGGACCTGGGACGAATCGTTGAATGGAGTCGAGCCCACGGACTTAAGGTCAATCCTGGGAAAACACAGTCTATTGTGGTCGGCAGCTCTAGGTTGCTCTCCAAAGTCAACTGGGGAGACCTTCCTAAGATTGACTTTGATGGAGTGGCCATCCCCTTCAGCCAATCTGTTACAAATCTGGGTATTGTTATTGACGGATGCTTGAGTTGGGGTCCACAGCTGCAAGCTGTCAGCCGCAAGCTTTACGCGTCATCGGCAACTTTAAGAAGATTACGTAACTTTTTACCCACTGCCACTAAAATTGCGCTAGCACAATCTCTGCTGCTTCCTGTTTTAGACTATGCTGACGCCTGCTATCTTGATCTCACGGAGGACCAGCTAAATAAACTTGAGCGCCTTCAAAACCTTTGTATTCGATTCATATTTGGCTTGCGCAAGTATGATCATGTTTCTGAGTACCGCTCTAAACTCAAGTGGCTTCCTATTCGTCTTCGCCGGAATACTCACATCCTCTCCCTTCTATATAACACATTGTTTAATCCCACCTATCCTACCTATCTAAAGGAACGTTTCAGTTTCCTTTATTGTTCATCCTCGCGCTCGTTACGGTCATCAGAAAATCTAACCCTTAAATTCCCTTCTCACAACACCACCTTTTACGATTGTTCCTTCACCGTTGAAGCTGTTCGTCTCTGGAACTCGCTTCCAGTGGCGATCAGACGTGCGAAATCCATACACGCATTTAAGGAGCTCGTGAAAAATTTCTACCTTTCCCGTTAACCCTTTCCTGCTCCATAGCTGTCGTTGTCCGCTACTTCCTACCTGAGACTATTATGTTTAAGTATGTATAATTATGTATTATATATTTATGTAGGTATATTTAATATATGTGTGTGTATATATATTTATTAAACCCGATTATTTATTTATTTAATAATGTTAATATTCTTATTTTTTGCTTTTAATTGTGTAACTAAGTATGTTTTCAATGTTTGCACCTCCGATCTTAGAGTATATTAGTTCTCTCCATCCGACTGGTTGTCTGGCAGAAATCGCTTTAAGCGATAAGACCGCCAAATTGTAACATTGTTTTTCTTTTCTTTTCTTTTTTATGTAAATGCACTGTAAATGTTTGTGTTATTATGTTACAATAAAAGTATTATCTATCTATCTATCTATCTGTTCAAAATTATTTAACCATCAAATTGTGCTAAAATTAGGTATACGTTGGGTTCACATTAATGTAAACGATACATAACCAATAATAAGTACTCACTATGTATATCAAATTTATTTAAACATGAGAATATCTATAACATGTATACAATTTCAATTTTTAACTTATTTGGAAGTGGAGACTGCGTAGGCTTAAATATCAAAAATATGTAAACACAATTCAGTTTCAAAATTATGTAAACAAACGGTAAAAAGTGTATTTTCGTTAATAACTACGAGTAAGTATAATATTTTTTACAAGCTTTTATGTCTTTTGTTCGGGTGGAATTTTGCAACTCAATTTTGATCCACTTTCCGGTTACCGATTAAGCTGAAACTTTGTAAACATGTGTGAATCGCTTGATCATGCAATATTATGATGACATGGTGCTAATTTGATGATGGAGCTGTAAGGTGGCCATAGGAACTTTGCTTCGAAACAACATAATTTCATCGAGTTTGTGCTCGTTTGTTTCGTCTTGACGAGTACTTTGGTGCTAGATGGTAACCAGGGTCTGATGATGGAGCTGGAAGGTGGCCATAGGAACTTAGTAATTAGGCGACACAACCGCGTCGAGTTTGATTCGTCTTAATGGGTGGACCGTTTTGAGGGGTGGTGAGTGGTGGTGGTTTGGTGGACGTGAATAAATTTTGTATACACGTTCAGTGAAATGAACAGATGAAAAACGTGTCCAGGGATAACTAAAACCATTTAAAAAAAATAAAAGTAAAAATCCTTTTTTAAAAAACAAGCTTTTATTTAAATACGCTAAATACATTAAAATAAACTTTCACTTTAAAACTTTTACTATGAACTTATAACGTCATTCATTACACAATTTATATGATATAAAAGGTTGTCGTGAGATTTACTACATACTATATAATTATGTGTAAATAAATAAGTAAATTATATTAAAAAAAGTAAATTATTAATAAAAAAAGTAATAAATAAGTAAATCTAATAACTTGATTTGATTAATTTTAATAGTTAAAAATAAATAAATAAGTAAATAAGTACATCTAATAACTTAATTTAATTAATTTTAACAGTTAAACACATAATTATACAGGGTTACAGGTTAAGTCGGCCTATATCCTTTAAAGGGATGTTGTTTCCATCATTTCTGACTGATTTGACTATGAAACACCGTACCTCAAACCACCCTACAAATTCCATAAAGGACAATTATTGTTCTAGACGCAGGAAGTAACTTAACGTAATACCAATATTTTGATTGCTACCTGGGAGTCTTTCATCAAAGTTTTTTCCGAGAATCCTGATAATATCCTAATTTGTTATACCTTGATAGAAAGCTAAGAAACCGTAGATATTTTTACGATTATCTGCAGCACAACTGTCATAGAATTTTTTTTCATATCGAAAAAAGAAATAACATTTTATTCCGAATTTAATTCTATTTTATATCGTTCATCGTCTACTACGATTCAGTTGATACAACTACATGCAATTTTAGTGTTCAGAATAATTAAGCAACTCATCTTCTACACAAAAAAACAAAACTAAAGAAGTTAGAGCCACAAAACACAAAAAAGAGGACAATAAACCAAAATAAACGGATTATTTTATAAAAAATCTTCAAAGTACTATAACTTGAGAACGGTTAAGTTTGGGTTACGGTGTTTAATATTCAAATTAGTCACAAATTATAGAAACTACATCCCCTTAAAGGATATAGGTCGACTTAACCTTTAACCCTGTATGGTATTATAGTAAGTCTCGCGACAACCTTTTATATTATATAAATTGTGTAACGAATGACGTTATAAGTTAATAGTAAAAGTTTTAAAGTAAAAGTTTATTTTTTTGTTTTAAGCGCATTGAAAAAAAGCTTGTTTTTTGAAAAAGGTTTTTTACTTTTAATTTATTTTTAATTATATTAGTTATCTCTGGACACGTTTTTCATCTGTTCATCTCACTGAACGTGTATTCAAAATTTATTTACATCCACCAAACCACCACCACTCACCACCCATCAATACGGTCCACCCATTAAGACGAATCTAACTCGATGCGGTTGTGTCACCTAATTACTGAGTTCCTATGGCCACCTTCCAGCTCTATCATCAGACCCTGGTTATATCTAGCACCACAATCATGTGGTCATCAGTAATCATGTACCAAAGTACTCGTCAAGACGAAACAAATGAGCCGAGACTCGATAGGGTTGCGTCGTTTCTTTGCTGAGTTCCTAGGACCACCTTCTAGCTCCATCATCAGATCAGACCCTGGTTACCATTGAAAGACAAACTGCTCGTCAAGACGATTCAAACGAGCACAAACTCGATGAAATTATGATGTTTCGAAGCAAAGTTCCTATGGCCACTTTCCAGCTCCATCATCAGATCAGCAACATGTCATCATATTAATGCATTGTCAAGCGATTCACACATGTTTGCAAAAGTTCAGCTTAATCGGTAACCGGAAAGTGGATCAAAATTGAGTTGCAAAATTCCACCCGAACAAAAGATATAAAAAGCCTGTAAAAAATATTATAGTTATTAACGAAAATACACTTTTTACCGTTTGTTTACTTAATTTTGAAACTGAATTGAGTATACATATTTTTGATATTTAATAAGCCAACACAGTTTCCCTTCCAAATTAGTTTAAAATTGGAATTGTGTACATGTTATAGATATTCTCATGTTTACATAAATTTGATATACAGTCGTGGTCAACTAATTAGGGACATTCAAGATAGTGAAGAGCAATAACCGGTTACGTACATATAAATATAAAACCCTATTGATTTTTCAGCACCTATTATTTGCATAATTTGGTCCGATTACTATACTATAAATGGCTGTAAATAAGAGAATAATTAAATAGAAAAAAGTATTTAATATCAAAGGTTGAACATGTATTAAATTTTAATGTATAATTATGTAGCTGGACATTTAATTAAGGACAGTAAAGTATAATGATGAATAGAGTTAAACAAAACGAATAATCTCCAGTATTATAATATTTTTAAAAGCTCCATTTTATTACGTGTAAAATCAGTACCCAGTAGCAAAACCTTTGTTAGTAATTACCGCTTGACACCGATGTGGCATAGACATTATCAGTTTCTGACATGTTTCGATAGGAATGTTTGCCCATGCCTCACAAAAAGCTTGATTAAGTTGATCTAAAGTTGTGGTACGATAAGTTGAAACTTTTTTCTTGATTTCGTGCCAAAGGTGCTCAATTGGGTTGAGGTCCGGGCTATTTGCTGGCCAATCTAGCACCGATACTGACTGACTGGTAAGAAACGACTTGACTGAACGGGCGGTATGTTTCGGGTCGTTATCATGCTGAAACGTCCATATAATAGGGAGATGCTCCTCAGCATAGGGAAGCATAGTTTCCTCCAATATTGTTTTGTATTGATGTTGGTCTAAGTTACCCTGAACTTTTCTCACAGGTCCCACTCCACGTCCAGAAAATGAACCCCAAATTTTAATGTTTCCACCGCCATGTTTCACCTGCTTTTTTGTGAATCTTGGATTCATTTCCGCTTTTACAGGGCGCCGTACGTATTGCCTTCCATCTGAAGAAATTAAATTAATCTTGGTCTCGTCAGAGAATAATACATGTTGCCATTGGGCGTAGGTCCAATGTCCATATTTACGTGCAAACGCCAAACGAGCATTTCTATGTTCTTTCTTCAACAACGGTACTTTGCGAGCCACTCTTCCGAACAACCCTGCTTCTACCAGACGTCGTCGAACGGTCCTCGCTGATACACCGGCTCTTTCGTCTGCCCCAAACACTTCGTGTTTAATTAAAATAGAGCCTAGAAACGGATCTTTCTTAGCTAACCTGGTTATCATTCTATCTTGTTTTATCTCAGTTGTTTTTCTCGATCTTTTTGTCCTGGGCACATTTAAAGCTGTGTTATTGCGCCTGAAATGTTGCACTGCATTGCATACCATAGTTTTTGAACAATTTAAATGTTCTGCTATCCCTCGGTATGACCAACCACGCTCGACAAACTTCATGATAATTGTTCGTAGTGTTGGATCGCAACTTTTATTTTTGCCCATATTTCTTCAAAATAATTCTCAAAACTTAAAATTAAAAATCTGGATTGCCGCCAAAACTACCACAAAACAATAAAAGAAGAAATAAAAAAGTATTGAGATTCAAATTTTGAAAATAGAACGCAATATCTCAGTGTCCCTAATTAAATGGCCAGCCAGCATTCTTTGAACAAATAGCACACTGATAATCTATCAGCTATACTGTAAAGAGGTTTAATGTTTAAGAAGTTGTTATTGTTTGTATAATCGGGCACATCAATGACTAATTATACTTACGTGTAAAAGATATGGAATATTGTTAAGACTCGTTGGAAAATAAAAAATAAATTCACAATTTGGCTTAACTAGAGATTGTCCCTAATTAGTTGACCACGACTGTACATAGTGAGTACTTGTTATTGTTTATGTATCGTTTACATTAATGTGAACCCAACGGATACATAATTTTAGAACAATTTGATGATTACATAATTATGAATACATTGTTGAGTAAATATTTTTAAAATGCTGTTAGTTTACATATTTTAGAAAATGTGTAAATGTATATATATTCATGCTCATGACTGTACATGTTAAAAATAAGTTATTTTCGAAAATTTTAATTTTTGTTAAAAGTGTTGAAATTAGTTATATGAGAAATAAAATTTGATATAGGCATTGTATTATTACATTATTTCTATTTGATTTAAAAAAAACAATAATTGCTTTAATACATAGTAAAAAATATCTTAAAAATACAGGTCTTTTCGACCCACGCGCGACTGTTCGTGTCACAAAAAGTTGCGCGCGCACCGGCGGGTTAAGGGTCTGTGTGTACGATTATACAACAAAGTACCAAATGATATTCAAAAATAAAAACTTGATAAATTTAAAATCAAAATGAAAGAAAAGCTTTATAAAAAAGTTTATTATAAAGTGTCAGATTACACAGAAGACAAAACAGCTTCGGTCTGAATTGCTCCAAGAACTCCAACAGCTATAATTAGTTTATATAGAGCACCATATTTAAATAAACTATTTACATTCAAATTCATATTTTGTATTCGGGTGAACCCTGGGTAAAGCGTTCTTTGCGTCAGAGCCGTGGCATTTATTTTTTCTCGTGACTGGTGAAAATAAAAATTACATGGCAAAAGAAGGTTTAAAAACGAGTCTTTCTATCAATAAGGCACGGTAATTAAACACAGAAATTAATTGTCATAGAATATGTGGTCAGATCCACGACCGATAACACAGATCCATGGCTTAAATTCACGGATTTTACAGCAATGGATCTGACGACAATTTAAAAATGAAGTTATTTATATATCAACTATAAATTTTGATTTCAATACCTACTCAGGGATGAATGCAACCATGTTCTCGGGACAGATAAGTGTAACTATTTTTGATTTAGTATTTTACCTACCTGCCGAACCAAAGTTTTAAAAATTTTAAAGAACTTTAAAATAAAGTTTTTGCGCGAAAGCTAGCGCCACGTCTTTCCTGACGAAGTGCTGCAGCACTACTTGCGATGGTTTGAACCTTAGATCTTTGAACCAATCACGCGACTCTTACCACGTATTCAATGAAGTATTGAAACGTAATCTCGACGCGTCGCGCGATTCAACATTTGCCCACTGCGTGACATTTTATTGAACGACTACAGACACAATGGTTTTAATTATATTAAAACAATGAATACATGATTTGATAGAGGCACTCTTTCCTTATTCAACAATGTATAAATTAACGTAGTCTTATACATGTAAAAAATATAATACACAATAACACACCGAGCGTCGCGCGTGTGACATGTAAAAAGCTTGTTAAATCACCCCATTTTTCAGTTTCAAATGAATGTTTAAACAATTCACTCTGTATAATATTGGTTTTAATTGATATGCTTCAATTCTACATAAGTTAAGTAAACTTATAAGTGCTAAATTAATTTAGTGTGTTGTATATTTTAATTTATATTATGCTGTGACCCTCAAAATCAAGTGTCCCAGGATTGACCCATTTTATGACTTGGTAACGACATTTTTTTATTTATTTTTGTAAATGTCGTTGCTTCTTTGCGCTGTGGTTTCTTGCGCCCGTTCTTTGCCACAGTTAAAAATGATGTCCTGAATGGGTGGTAGGTTAAAAAGATTTGGACGATTTAAAGTACTATTAGTTGATTTTATTGAATAAATATATTTAAGTAAAACTTCAAACACTGAAACAAAGACAACAACCTCAGGCGGGAATCGAACCTTCCGCATTCCGGGCGGCTGCCTTAACCACTTGGCTACCGAGGTCCGAGACGGAAGGTGCGTGGTTCGATTCCCGCCTGAGGTTGTCGTCTTTTTTTCAGTGTTTAAAATTTTACTTATGTATATTTAAGGGGTCTATATTGGATCGCCGAATTTTTTGTTCTCCTAATTGACAATGGCACACAAACCATACGCCTTAATTTTTTTCGCACAATTTTGCTTTTCCTAAATATGCTAAGCCTATTTTTACTTCGCCCAACTCTGTAGCGCCGAATTTAAACTTCCCAAATGCGACATTAATACCATTCATAATCCTTACTATTTACAATAACTAAATTGTAATTCGCATAAAGTTTAAACGCACAAGAGTATAACGCTAGTATTTATGTGTAATGTTTGATACAAATACTTATGGTCTAACGTTCAGATAATATAATTTTATTTCATATAATTTCATTTGATATAACAACTGACTTAATATAATAAACATTTAATATAATTTTAGATTCTATAATTTCCTTTGATATAATGTAGGTACTTTTGATTTATATCAAAATATGAAATTAGGTAATAACCTTATCATATGAAACATTATTCATGTAAAAAACAAGCAGCATGCAAACAAGCAAGCAGCATGCAAGCAAGCAAGCAGCATGCAAGCAAGCAGCATTCAAGCAAGCAGCATGCAAGCAAGCAAGCAGCATGCAAGCCAGCATGCAGCATTTAAGCAAGAATGCAGCATGCAAGCAGGCATGCAGGATGCAGGCAGTCATGCAGCATGCACCCAGGCATGCAGTATGCAGGCAGGCATGCAGCATGCAAGCAGGCATGCAGCATGCAGCAGGCATGGTTTCTGTCACGGCTCCGGCGCTGCGGGACTCCGGCGGTCCCACAAGAGCTTATCGTCGCAGATGGCTTTCGCTCACCACCGCAGCTTCGGCTTGCTGGCCGGCTCCGCCGGCCAGCCTCAGCCGCGGAGGCGACCGTTAAACCCACCTGCTCCTCAGCTCGCGGGCCGCCTTGCCCCTCCGCGCCTAAGCGGGCTTAAGTTACACTCTAGGGTAGGGCAGACAAGTCTATGTGGAGTCGGTTTTGCTCCGATTCGTTTCTGTCACTTAATTTTTAGCATAGTTATTAATTTTTAAGACAATATTTGAAATCGATTTAGGGTTAAATGCTATTTTTATTTATAAGCAAAAATTATATCAAATGATGTTATAGCATATGATTATTCTACCAATATAGCTTTATAGAAAAAGTTGTTATAGAATATGAGTATTATATCAAATAAATAGCATAGGTAATGTTGACGACAACCTCAGGCGGGAATCGAACCACGCACCTTCCGCATTCCGGGCGGCTGCCTTAACCACTTGGCTACCGAGGTCTGGCTTTCAACCGTCGAAATTTGTCAGTGCTTGATGCTTATGTTTTTAGTCAACATTTTACTTATATATATATAAGCGTTAATAAAACGCTAAAATATAAAACATTAATTAATAGGTAATGTTTTTAAAGGAAGTGTATTTAGAACAAGTAAAAATTATATCCATTGAACGTTATGTCCTTTGAAATTAGTTCATTTTATTATATGAAATGATACGCACCCATTTCTGTCGTCCAATAAAAAAAAATTAAAAATAATAATTAAACTTTGAACTTAGGTACTTAATTATAATAATAAATTAGGGCTTTCAACACTAAAGCGTAATCTTCGTAATGCCGAAAGAATGTTATGCCGATACATTTTAGTGCATTTAATATTAGGGATTCTAAAATTAGGGTTTTCAATTTTTAGGCAAAACTATAATGGTGCGAAAACAACTGTTAGGCTAGACAATTATTGTGCGTTAAAAGTTGAAGCCAACATAGTTCGGCCATATGAAATTAGAACCAAAAATCTTAGGCAAACCGAAGGGCACCCATATTTAAGCGTTAATAAAACTCTAAAATTTAAAACATTAATGAATAAATATATTTTTACTTTATTGACTTTTTTATGCATGTACCTATGTAGAAGCACCATTTACCAGAGCCTTGCGCACTATTATAGAGATAGCATGATGTTGATATATTTAACAGCTCTCTGAAAGAATTCACAAAAGTCACATAGTTTGTTCTTTGTTACAGAAATAGTTAGAAAGTAAGTAACTACACAGTTACTTACTTAATTGAATATGTTCTGAATATTTTTATGTTGTAAGTTTGTAAAAAGATAAATAAAAATATTCGATTGAGTGTACTCTGAGTGAGTTCACAAGGACTGCATTGTTTGTCATTTGCTACAAATGTAAATAGGTTAGGTTAGAAATTTTTTTAAGTGCTTGTACTGGCATTGGGTTTTTATCTGTAATGGTAGTATTAAGTTTTGTTTAAATAAATAAATGTATGTCATAAAACATTAGTACATTACATTCTTACGTTATTATTACATTGCAAAAGTGACCTTATCAAAATTAGTGTCAGCTCTTAATAAGGATTTTTGCTAAATCACAGCCTAACAAAGTCATTCTCGAGTTGGCCTAAAAAATACGCAGGCATTAGAGGCGTCCCTTAATAAAGGTCGAAGGTTTTTATGCTAATTGCTGTACACCAAACGTTATGAAGGGATAAAAAGTTAATTTATCGTCCAACTCTGTGTTAAATGGTGTACAGGTAGAAAAAAAGTTATATTTGCTTATCTCTTTTTCTTCCTAAAAGGCACCCGGCTTTTAATTATTTTGTAGCGAGCCAAGCCCTTTGGGTTGTAAATTAATCAAGACCTGGTAAATATTTTGAGATGTGTGGCGTGTGTTTTCGTTTTAATGTTTTGAAGTGTACATTTTTCAGTTTATACCTAGGTATGTGAAAAGTAAAAGTCGTAACTAATTTCTCTTTTGCACTAAGAGTTTGAATACCTAAGAGGTTCCGTCAATGCAGTGATGATGTTGATGCGATATTGAAATAGGAAGTAAAAAAAATGTAATGTGCCGCTTTTAAACTGTCCCGTCCCACAGCTGGGCAAAGGTATGAACATCATTGACATATCAAGTCATTGCTACAATGGACTTGGGAAAAATGAAAAAAAAGTTCATTTTTACTTTATACCATTAAAGAAGTCGTTATTCTAAAACCAATAGTTTTGATTTTACTTCGATACAAGAAGTATTTACAAAGTTATTGTACATAAATAATGACATAAAACGCTACTACCTCGCTTAGTTCGCTGGCACTCGACTGACGTGACGTGACGTCATCGTATCCGAAAACCCCCGCCGCCGCTCTTGCCGTCTTGGCGCCGCTCTTGGCGTCCGATTACATATTTGCACAATTAATTATTAAGTAATCGGTGGCACAACTGCACTGGTTCAGAGCAGACGTATTAATAAAACAAAAACAATAGCGCGTGGTCATTTTTACGAATCTTTAAAAAAATATTGTAAAAAAATTTGAAGGGCTACAGAAAAAAAATTAATGTCATATTTTAAATTAAAATGTAAATATTTAAAAAATAAATAAATAAAAACACTTTTACCAAGCTTATTGAAGGTTATTGTATTAATCACCACGCTTGCCAAATGCGGGAGTACGAACACAAATCCGGTGTCGCTAATGCTTCGAACTTCATTCGATTCAATCGATCGACCAAAATTAACCCTGTATGGGTTAATTTTGGTCGATTCCCCGCCAAAAGCAAATATGGGATAAAAAAAGGAAAAAGAAAATATTTGACGTAAAAATAGTAAATGTTTTCTTTTTTTGAATACAATTTTTTGCCTGCTTTTTATATCCTATATTGCTAGGTGCGTCGCTCACCCTCGTTGGCAAAGCGACGGCGCGCCGTCATTGGTGCGAGGGGTGAATAATAGTGGTCACGCGCATGCGCTTTTATAACGAGGCAGCTGGTGCGGCCACCGCGCACTATGTAACAATAATTTTAATTTTATTAAGGAAAAGTTAAGACAAAAAAGTAAAAAAAAAGTTTTTTTTAATTTCATTATTTGGTTGTGTTGCTGCTATAGTATCACGTGAAAAATTTTGGCGGGGGATCCAAATTTAACCCTGTATAACACACTTTAAACACAACCAGGAAGTTGAGCCCGGACATTCGACCAACGCCAGCCGCGTTCAGTGAGATCCCCATATTTGGGTAATGTCATTGTAGGTACCATCGGGCCGGTAGTTTGTCTACTGGCTTTGTTGCTCCTCATAAGCCACCATCAGTCTGTGATTGCGTTGGTTCACCGTCTGTCATCACGGCTCACAGCCTCATGCTAGTCACATTTTTTTTTATTTTTTTTTATTCGGCAACGGGTAAGCGCTTGGCCTTCATCTCACCTGATGGTAAGTGACGATAAGGCCGAAGGTGGAATCGCGCTTCACACGGAATCTTAAACCACTGAGGAACTGGCTATCTTATCTCAAACTGTCGGAACACAACAATGCTATAAACATCGTTGATATGGCGACAGCCTTAGATAAGATGGTGGTAGCTAGCCAGGCGGACTTAACAGCCCTACCACTAACCAAATCGAGCACACAAAGATGTACTCCCCGCTGGGAATCAAACCCGGGACCTCTGGGTCTAAAACCGGTGGCTTAGCCACTAGACCACAGAGGCGGTTGAACTACCTTGGCATTCTTCTTGGCCACCACTCTTTGACTGCTTTGCTCCACCGTCGTCCCTTCTAGCCAAATGTAACACATCTACCTTTACTTTTCCTATCTTTTCATTCGTTTATTCCCGTCTTTGACCTTTTTTGTGATATCTCATAATGAGAATGTGTTGTCTACTGCTGGACATAGCTCCCAATGCATGCCACTAAGCCCGATCATCGGCTATTCTGGTCTAACTGTTGCTAGCAACCCTACATATATCGCCGTATTAAGAGGGCGCCCTACACTTAGGGTTGCAAAATTACGTAATTTTACCAAAAGCGCCGGTAAAATACGGGTAATTTACGGTAATTTATATAAATTACGGTAAAATTAACGGCAATATATAAAGTTTTAAATTCTAATTTATTTTTAATCCCGCGCACGTAAATATGAAAAGCCATTATGCGACGTTGCCGATTAGTGCAATTGACCATATTGTGCTGTGTTGTGCGGCGATATGCGCTAAAACATATTGAAGTGCTGAACAACTTTTAATTTTCGCTTTTCTCTGCCTCTGCACAAAGACGATTTTATACCCAGACCAGAACAGAGGCCGGATTGCCGTGGTTTGATATGGGAGTCGTGATGTCGAATGAAACTTCGACAACGAATTTCTTCAATCTACGGCCAAAATGTTGTCAAAGCGCCGTATGTGTGACGACATTAATTTCCCGTCGTTTTTTTTGAGACAGTTGTTTTGGCCACATATTTTGGACAAATTCGTAGGTACTTGAAATTCCACTCGTCATCGACAGTTAACTCACATACCGAAAGTACGAAAACCCTGTTGTGATGTGATACGTATCTCGAATTTTTTGGGATTTTTAGTACGAACGAGCCCATTTTTTGTTTTTAAAATTTCAATATTTCTTTATATCTGTCAAATCTCATTCAATTCCATTTATTTATTAAAGAGTAAAGACATACACACAAATAAACTTACATAAGTAATAATGTGTAAGTTAGCGGGCATGAACACGTTTAAAACGTTTTTTACCGAATATTACCGTATTTTACCGAAAAATACCAAATATTACGTAAAATATCGTAAAGTACCGTATTTTACCGAGGTAATTTTACCGCTTTACACTCCTACCTACACTACGTGCATATAGTAACTAAAGCATATAAGGAGTCCAAATGAGACTCGTATAGTTATCATATTTTTAAATGGGCCATAAATATTGAAAGTAAAGAGACAAAATAAGTTCCAAAAACGTCAAATGTCTAGCGAAAATATAAAAACCGGTCACCATCTAAGATACAAAATTCAAAAGCGACCTATACATGACATCTGTGACATCTATTTGTGTGCAAATACAATGACATTGTTTTGACTTTACTCTGTTTACGCAGACACAGAAACTGTCTGCACAAAGATCTTGATTGACTTCTCATTAGTAATCACAAATACTGGCAGGTCATGCATGATACAACTAAACCGCTGAAATATCTGTGCTTTGTCCGTTTTAAGTTTTGTTGATAATAATATGTCTACCTCAAATGTATGTCAAAGAAGAATGGGCAAAACGTCTCCCCCTCCCCCCTTGTAACACTTACATTATATGCATCAAATAAAAGTAGGTACTTGAAAAGTGAAGCATTTTATGGTATGACCTGCTGTCTGTATCTGTCAGGTATTGGAAAAAAAAGTTATTGAGAAGAAGAAAATTAAAATAATAAATGATAATAGATAGTTAATACTTTTGTTGTAACATAATAACACAAACATTAGTAACAATAATGTAAAATTGAAGTAAAAAAAAATTTTTCATTTTTTATTTTGTTTTTTTCATTTTCCCTTCTTTTATTTTTTTCCATTTATTCATTCCCTCGTTCATATTTGCTGTCCTTACAACAAAATACACTATTTATTTCGAAACTTACCATGTGGGAATTTACAAGGGGTGGGACGGGTTTCATACAAAAACGCCCATTCTTCTTTGAATAAAGTTAAAAATATATACAATTAAAATGTTAAGTAATTTTATATAACATTATAATATTTAAATAAATTATGAAAAGTATTGTAATTAATTAATATTAGAAGTGGAGATGGGGTGACCTTATTAAAACATTCTGGTAAGAGATATGGACGAGTGGAAATGTAGAGAGAAGTCTTTTTCTAGAAGAAGAACAATATAGAGGCTACAAAATCGAAAACTGTGAGAAACGGGTATTAGAATTAGTCAGTCATTTGTTAATGATGTGCCTTTAGATATTTACATAGGCATTAAAATTAGTCAGTCATTTGTTAATGATGTGCCCTTGCAGGTCGTCACAAGAAGGTTTACCTTCATATACGAGTAAGTCACGTTAATGTTTTTAATGTGACATGCAATACAGAATATTTTTGTTAGCTAAGACAAGAGATGGTCCGAAAAAGGCTGAATAAAAAAACAAGGCATGCAAGTTTGCTAATTCGAGTGTCATATCAAATATCAATATCGGTTAACAATTATTGTAGAAGTTTGTATACATAACCATGTCCTTTTATGATTATTATGATTTTTTAAAATAAATTTTGTTTACGCCCACGCCAATTATCTAGACCAAGATAAGTATTCTTGTGAAACTCGTTAATATGGTAAGATAACGGATAAATATACATAAACATAGAAAAAACACCCAGACCCGAAATCAATTTAGAAAAACAGTTTTTCTCTAAATTTACCCGACCGGGGATCGAACCCGGGACCTCAGAGATGGCGACACTATGAAAACCGGTGTACAAACCACTCGACCAATGAGGTCGTCAAAATTATTGATTAATCTAATTGATTAATCTAAGGTTAAATTATGTAATAGTTAATGGTTTTCTAGTTTGAACACAAAAAAGGAAAAATAAATAACATGACAACAAGAGCTGAAGTTAAAAATAATCTGAAAGTTAAGAACGAAATTTGAGTTACTTTTCTTTTGCGCCGGGTCAGGTTTTTTATTGAGCATTGTTCTTTCCATTAATAGCGCTTTTTTTCAATCCTTAAAAAAGGAGCGCCTAAACGAGAAAATGTTAAGAATATTTCTCTCTGCTTATCTTAATCAATGATGCAAAGTAGGTACTACTGATATTGAAACGTTAAAAAAACTACTATTACTGGGCGGCTGCGTTGAGAACTTCTCCACCGAGGAAGATATTAGTTAGATCTGTCGAAGTTTCTCGACGCTTTTACATAAGTTTTATAACAACAGACACGTGTCTCATCAAATCCTTTGACTTTGCATTAACTTGCTTTTTTTTAACTACGTAAAATGTAGTCTTACGCATGCACTGAGGCCTAGAGCGACATTAGGTTATGTGAGACTCCCCCCTCCCCCCCCTATCTCACAGCCAAAGAGGATTTTGACATGGAAGAAGGAGGCCCACTATAAAAACCTAGAACCATCCCTTTAGAAGATATTTTTTAAGCATTCATTCAGTTAAAGACTGCTTACGTATCCATAATTTTTGACATGTTTCGCTTTTGTTATAGCGCTCAAATATTACTACGTATAATAAAACATCAAAAAAAAAAGTCTACCTCAGGGGAATCGTACCCACTTCTTTTGCATACATTATTAAAATAAATATTCGTAAATGGTTTCGTAAATTCGTAAATGGTGTGAGAAAGGATTAATATGCTTTCCATTCTTAGTTTTGTACAAATAGATAGAAATATTCTTAACAGTTTAAGGTTAGAAAACTCCTTGGACATACTTATTTGTGTCTTCTGAGACCCCTACTCCCTTACCGTCTCATTAATAAAATTGGCCAATTTTTACACACTCAGCATAATAACTAAATTATTATTCTATGGTTACACCTCGGTTTAAAGTGACGCTGTCTCATTTTTGTCGAAGAAGACATAGAGACAGCGTCAATTTAATCCTAAGTATACCTAACTTTAATCAACGTTTATTAATAACAAGGCTGGTGAATATGAACAGTGTTGTATCTTGCAAAAATATGGCAAGTCTTGATATAGGCAGCTAAGGAGGTGTTCCTTCAAAGAGTTCAAAAGGCTTTTGTCACGTCGCTATCGTTTTAAACACTCGAAAATCCCGAGTTTATATAACCCACATTCTTGAAAGCTCATGCGTTCCAGTTTATAAAGGCTCCTTAATATTGCTTTCTTGCCACCTTCAATTTCAACCTTATGATTATGAACTTAAGTTTTAAACTCCGCCAGCGGCATCCGAAATTTTTAATATTCATACTGTGAGAGACATCTTGCCTCGTGCGGAGTTAAAGTAATTTAAAGTCTATTGTCGTATAATTGTATTACGTGTCTAGAATTCGGGAGTAGACAGTAAGAAATTATATTTTCTAATAAACATCAGCATTAATTACAGTGTGCTCTGTCGGGCCCCAAAAATATGCATGAACCGTGATCTTTAGGTCAAGGCGTTTGCTATAGATAAGAGCGAATCAAATAATAATGTGTTTACAAATTTGGAAATTTAAACCCCATTTGAGAATGTTTTTAATTTAAACCTTTCCTTTTTCTAGACCTGGCAAAACACTGCAAGTAGTCAGGTATTGTTTTATGTAAATTAAAATTTGTCGTTCATAGTATAAGTATAAAATTATTTATTGTTTTTGTATATGTATTGTAGGATTTATACTTGATTTTCGATCAAAATACAAGTAGTTACCTAAGCACACAAAGTTACACTAACTTTTTGATTACGTTACATATAGCTGTTCTGAGTTCTATTTTTAATAAGTGAGACACACATGAAGCAGGATACTTAGCTTGCGTATGACCTCAGCTGTTGTAATACCTGACACAATATAAATTCAATTGTAATGCAACCTTTCGTGACAGACAAGGGGATATAATATAATTGAATGATGATTTCTAAAACTACATTAATATAGATTATTATGATTTTAACAAAGTACCATAATCTACATTTACTTAAAAAAGTAGTCATTGTGTTAAGATTCATTCACTAACAGAATCATCAACGCCCAAACTTAATCCTAAGAGACCCCCCACACTGGCGTCTTTCGAGCGTCGGCGTCGAGCCGGCGTCCACGCGGCGTCAGTGCAGCGCTCGCGTGGCATCAACGCAGCGTGAGCGCTGCAACGACGCCGCGTGGACGCCACCGGTATGACGCTGACGCTCGAAAGACGCCAGTGTGGGGGGTCTCTTAATCGTAGACCAGGAAAGTATTTTGCGACATTCCGAACGAAGTTGCGGGCGGTCGCTAGCTCCCAATAAAAATCTATGGTGAGATATGTTGCGGTATATAGTAGGCATTCATGTATAATAAAATACGTATCTCCATTTCACTTTCTAATTTATCCAAGATTTTCAACCCACAAAATTGAAATGACTCCCAGCAAAACTTTGAACGTCAAAAACAGAATCAAAACTTCCCCATTCTATGCAACGGGCACGTTTAATTTCCACGCTACTGCACGACAGGCAAGTTACCGAGTGTGAAATTAATATAAGACTTGAAACTTAAGAGTAACTTTGTCAGCACAATATCGACTTGTCCGCCGTCGAGCTAGTTAACAATAACTTGCATTGGAGCTGTGATCAAAGGAGGTGAACGCCTTTATGCTGAAAGTGCATAGGTGTTTATGATAGTGGATGTATGCATGAGCCTTGAGTGCAACATATATTTTATTAGGAAAGTTCAGCGTACGTGAACATTCTGGAATACTAGCGACAGCCTGCGGACTTTGTCCACGTAAACGTGTCCCGTAATCCTGAATGGTTTTTAAAAAATACAGTCTTAATCCTTGTCGACATCATTAGGGGGAAAGGAACCGCTACACAAAATATCTAAATCCTGTGCGTTTTGAGTCTACAGTTCTTTTTTATTTCTATACTTTTAGTACATAGAAATATTGCATTTGTTTAGGGGCGTTACTACAGAAAGGAATTTGCATTTAATTTACTTTAAAAACGAAGAAACGATGTTAAAGATGGAAACCCAGTTTATAGGGAATCCTCATCAACTGAGGAATGGGCTGATAAAGGCAGGCTTAAGGAGTTTTACGATACTACCCTCAGACTTCTGGGTTAGAAAGATTGTTTTATTTTTGAGCAATCTGAAGTGGTTGTAGCCTAAAATATAAACAAGGAACAAAACAATTTCTTGGACGTAACATTCCGTTCCACTAGCAGAAAAAGCTTTAACTTCCTAAGAAAGGCTGTTGCGTATAAAATTGGCCATAACCCACCCCGTTGGCCCAATGCGGGTTGGTGTATGTTGACGACGGCTTTTTTACGATAATAGACGGGACCAACGGTTTAACGGGCCTTCCGAAGCATGAAGCTTTGAATAATTAAACTTGGTCATCCGTCTAGGGAGCAGACATTCTGAATGTCCTTGGTTTTAAATCAGAATATTCCTTTTTTGTGTTTAAGAGCTAGTCATTAATATGGACATTAACTAAATTATAATAAAGTGTTATGTCTAAAGTTTAGCGGATTTTATTGCTTGGTTATTTTGGTCCTTTTAACGAGAAAAGCCATATTGCAGGTAAGCAAGGCGAGGACGGCTTTTGTGTGGTACAGTTCTGCTTCGCTAGCTATCTTCGAATCGGGACTACACTTCCGCTAAACAATAGGTATCAAATCAAAAATCGAAAATTTGGCAAGGGATTTAAGCCATTATTATGATGGACTAGCAGCCACTCGCGGTTTCACCCGCGTGGTTCCCGTTCCCGTGGGAATATCATAAACTATCTTATAAACTATCTGTATGCCGAATTTTATCTAAATCCATTCTATAGTTTTTACGTGAAAGAGTAACAAACATCCATCCATAATTTATTTATTTATTTATTTATTTAATCGAACACCAACACAATGAGCACCAATAAAATTTACACAACAAAAATACACTTAGGATAACACAAGCCAAATGTCACTGCAATTATAGGTGCGGACTACATGCAACAAAAATGAGCAAGTAATAAACTAAGTAGGTAAAAACAAATATCAGACAAAATTAGTACTAAATTAAATCAAATTGATAATTAAATGACTGTTTACAAAACAAAATCAATTTACTAATAAAAAATAAGAATGAATTAAATTACTGAATTTATGAATAAAATTAATATCACACTTTTCAATTAGATTTTCCATATAATTTATCGCAACTAAAATAGCTCTTAATCTTCATGGCATTATCAGCGAAAACATCAATAGTTTCTTCTTAAGAGAGAGCGTTGTACTGCCTAACAAGTCTAGACATAGGTGCGTGGTATCCCAGACATGACTTAGAACCCTCCAATTTGAATAAGTTGAACCTAGATACTCTTGGTAACCTAGACGGAGCGCATAAGGAAACCAAAGCCAACAAATCAGGAGCATCAAGGATACCGTTCACTAGTTTGTGAAAGAATGTGGTGTCAAGCATTCGTCTACGATCCGACAGGGATAACATTTTAATTTAAAAACTTTCGTGTTTATATTATTAGTAGGATAGGATATTGGCATAACCATTAATTATAGCAATGACTTGATTTCAATCATGGCTATCGAAGTCTTTGCCGAGCAGTGGGACTGTAAGGCTACACTCTACTGTTAAGTTTGTTCTATTATTTTGTTAATTTGTAATTATCAACAGCTTTTATTGCCAAGCTCAGTCTTTCCCACGTGAACATATTCCATAGCTCAATATGAGATTGGGTCATAATCCACACGCTAGCTAAAGTGGTCTAATGAATTTTTAACTTCATCCATTCAGAACCTGCAGCTTTTTGTGGTCTCAAGATATACATGATAAAACCACCTACTCTCAGCGTGATTGGTTAAAAGCATCTTTGATTAGTTGAGATTCCATCACCCGTTCAGAATGCAGTCTTGAATCAAATAATGCTTATAGGTAAGTTAACAAACAGTTACTATAGTGTTAAATATTTTACAATAGTGTTTCTTAAAAGTCTGTAATTAGGCACTATATTACATACATTTAACGCACGTACTACATCATCAGTCAATAAGGCCCATTTTTATAATGTTTATGAAGAAAAGCTGGATCTCAGTAGCGGGATGTTTCTAGTAGGTACAGTCACGAGCACCATTAAGTATGTGGAAATGAAAATCCAAGTCTGACAGCTTTCTTTATTTTGCTCTCCAATGCACAATAGCTTAAAATAAAATTTAATTGAGTACCTACTTCTGACCACGCACGCACGCACACGTCTTCCATCCAAATCCCAGTCGCATTTTCGTTTAACTCTTTCACTCATACATCGTCTCACTCATCGTCACTCACTCACTTGCGTTTTGTTTGCACTCATACCAACTTTCTTTTCGTTCCACATGTACACACTTTGACTCTTATTCCATTGTATTAAGAGTTACAATTGTTTACATATTTTTGCTCGTGACTGTACGTTAACTTGGTCAGATATCCTTATGAGCTCAGTTGTCGTAAAACCAGATACAATAGAAATTCAATCCTTAATAACTCTAGGAATCTTCGTGGCAGACAAGGGGATAAAGAAATGAATAAAATCTACGTTAACAAATAGAATGTTACCAAGATACACAACACAACACATTACAACACGAATACACAGACCATTAGCAGTTGCTAAGAGTCGTTGTAACGAGCAATTATAACGCATTTAGAGTTAACGGAGCTAGGCTCATTCTACTGGAACGCAGTGAAGATAAGAAGCAATTTATTTTGTACTGGATTTTTGTTTTTTGCTTGAAAACGTTAGACCCACGGAGCAAATATAAAGGTTAGACCGTAAAAACCTACTTAATTATTTTGAAATTGTTATTTTGCATACACAATTACATTTTTATATTAATATCTTGGACTGAACCATTTTTTATGATATTTAATACAAATACAATAAAAAACCGTGTCACGTATCGGTGAAAGAATACTACCACCCCCTCTCTTCCCTTGGGTGTCGTAAAAGGCGACTAATGGGCTAAAGACTGCACATACATCCAACAGCATGGAGCCGCGATGGGCTCACCACCTGTTACGCTGAGCACATGTGCAGTCTCTATTTGGTGAAAAGTGGACTATGGTAGTCCTCATTGCCTAGTCTCTGACTAACCCTTCGGGGATGATAGTCTTTTTTTTTTTTTTATCAATACGCTCTCCGACTATGGTCGCCGAAGCCCTTAATACTGCTAATTCTCTATTATCATACCATTCTCGCTTTTATTCCTCTCGCACTTTTATACTTCATACTTCACATTCATTCGTCCTCATTCATTCCTTAGGCGGTGGGTGTTCCGCATTTAGGACTATACTATGCTGTATATCTATCTCTTTCTTTATTCTTATTATCTATTGACACGGGGAAATGAGTCATTCTGCCATTTTGTTTTATTTATAAAAAAAAATTCTTATGCTACTACTTATATTTAATACATGTTTTCTTATTTCTAACTCTATATTATTATATATTTACTTATTTTCTATTAAAAAATTTTTCCCAATTAGGATAACTTTTTCTTATGTGCTTATTCTACATTTTTATTTCTATATTCTTACAGCGTTTTTCTTATTGCTAATTACATTTTTTATTTACTTATTTTATTTTTAGAAAAAAATTCATATATATTCAAATATATGTATTTTCTTAAATTTATACATCTATTACTTATCTCTTATTGCTTATTTCGGTTTTTCACAATATTTACAATTTTTGTGCAATAGTTTAAAAACAGTTGTCTGTATTCGCTTTTTATGATGTCGGCGAAGTTACTTGGATTCATTTTGACACCCGCTTGGATTTCTATGTTAAGCCTCTCCAGAGCATGTAAAGGGCACTCGGAGAGGATGTGTAGGAGGGTCTCTTGTGTGTCAGGGTCACAGACGCACGACGGGCTATCCTTACACTTGAACTTGTTCAAGTATGCGGAAAACCCGCCGTGTCCTGTGAGAGCCTGTGTGGTGAGGTGTGTATGCGTTAGCTTCCGGGTGGTCTGGTAAGCTATTGTGGCGTCTGGGAAGAAGATCTTTTTTACCCCGGCAGTGTCGCTAGACCTGTACCTTTCGTTCCATTTCTCAAGAGAATCATTTCGAATGATTCTCTTGACAAATGAAACCGGGCACAAGTCGTAGTCCGGCTTCTTTTTGGATTTTATAGCGGCCTCCTTGGCAAGTTGGTCGGCTCTCTCATTGCCCTCCAATCCTGCATGCGCCTTAATCCAATACAAATAGACACATTTGCATTTTTCAGTTGCTAATCGTAGATTACTGCGCATTTCTACTGCAAGTGGATGGAGGGAAGCCACGTTGGTTACGGTTTGAAGAGCTGCAAGGTTGTTTCTTTCCTACTAAGCAACACTTCCGAGGCCTTGTGTAGTGCAAGGAGCTCAGCCTGATACACGGTGCTGTAGGACGGCAGTACAAGTTTGATGGCTCTGGTTTCACCGGCGCTATTCCACAAGGATAGCGCCGCCCCAACCTTACCCTCGATCTTGCTGCCGTCTGTGTATATGCGGATGTCATGCGTATGTTCGTGTATCTGAGTGTCTTGTGTGATAGGCGTGAGCTCCAGTGTTGTGTGTTCAGCCGGGTGTGGTAGGTTCAGTGCAGGGTGTGGTGTCTCAACGTTTCTGCCGCGTAATTCCGGCCAGGGCACCCCCCTCATCACTTCATAAAGGGCTACAGCCTCTTTAATCCGGAGGTCAAGAGGGAGTGTCCCAGTCAGAATCAGCGCAGAGTTGAGCGAGACAGTTCGATATGCCCTGCACATTTTCTGTGCGAATCCCCGTTGCAACGCATTTAGCTGCTTGCGCGTCATGACCTTATCCGCGGTCGTGGACCAGGCCGCAGCCGCATACATCACAACGGGTTCCACTGCAGTGATGTAAATTGACCTAGTCACCTCAGGGTTAAGTCCCCAGCTCACCTTCGCGGCCCGAGATAAGTGTTTAAAAATGTTTGCCGCCTTTTTACATACATTAGCCACGTGATCATTGAATGTAGGTTTTGCGTCAATTGTGAGTCCGAGAAGTTTGATTCGTTTCTGCTCTTTGATCGCTATTCCGCCCATGTTGAGGCGTGGGGAGTCAAATTTAAGTTTGTTGGTGAAGGTTAAGCAGTTTGTTTTGTGTGGCGCAAATTTAAGCTTATTTTTGACTCCCCACTCCTCAACATGCGCAAGAATAGGATTTGCCCGGTCCTGAATCTCCTTCCCGGTCTCTCCTACGAAGACCAGGATGACGTCATCTGCAAAGGCTTGGGCTGTGACCTGTCGCTTCTCCAAGTCCTTTAGCAGAGGGTCCAAGAGCAGGTTCCACAAAATGGGCCCTGCAATGGACCCTTGGACGCATCCTTTGTTGGTCTGCCTGACTACTTCCTCACCAGCATACCGCACAGCGACCCTCTTGTCGCACATGTAGTCATCAAAAACCCTTCGGACGTTTATCGGGCATCCCTCCTCAGCTAGGCGGACCTTTATGGCAGGCCACCATGCACTGTCGAAGGCTCCCTCTATGTCCAGTGATATGAGCGATATTATTTTCTTACATTTAAGTTGCGTTCTGATGTTGTTAATAAGGACATAGAGGGAGTCTTCGGTGATTTTTTGCGGCATGAACCCATATTGGTTGGGGCTCATCTTCGGGAGTAGGTGATGTTTGAGCCTCCCAACCAACACTTTCTCATAGACTTTTCCTAGTACAGGGAGAAGGCCAATAGGTCGGTAGGATTTTGGCTCTCTATAATTATCCTTTCCCGGCATTTTCAGTATGACTACTGTGGCCTGCTTCCAGACCGCTGGGAAGGAACCTTGCTCCAAGCATTTGTTAATCAACTCCAAAAACAGCTGTGGGTCTGCACAGATGGCAGCGCGACATATGTCCGCCGTAAGACCATCCCTTCCCGGAGCCTTTTTGGGGTTAAAGGACTCGACTGCGTGCTTTAGCTCATTGATTGTAAATGGAGGGTCGAATGTATCAACATTCGACCCTTCATTTACACTCTTTGCTTTTTCTCGCGTTTGTGTATGGTCCATGTTGTCGCTCCCTATTAGATCTTCCGGATAGAAGGTTGCAGTCAGGAATTCCGCCGAATCTTTTGCATCTAGAGTGACTCCGTCTTTTACCAGCATAGCGTCCTCAGTTCTGGCAGTTGTTCTAGACATAACCCGGTATATGCCATCCCACATACGCTCTCTGTCCAGTCTCTTGCAGAAGTCCATCCAAGAGGTGGTTTGGGCTTTTCTAACAGCGGCTTCATACTTTTCTTTTTCTTCTAGGTACTCATCAACTACGAGCTTTCTACGGATTGGCGCGGCGTTTCGGATCCTGCACTTCTTCCTGGCGACTATCCTTTTCATCCCGGCGAGCTCTTCAGACCACCACGGTTGGGTAAGTACATTTTTATTTAACTTTTTAGGAATTGAGAGACCACACGCTTCCTCTATTACTGTATTGTAATTTAGTGCTATATTTTCTATTTCTCTTTTACTATTTGCTGTTTTTATTACTTTTGCTTCTAATTTATTTGCTATTATTAATGTTTTTAATGCTTCTTTGAATTTAACCCAATCTGCTTTTTTCGTATTAAATTTGCGCGTGGTTCTCTCAATTCTTATACCCTTATGCTTCCGTGTGGCGATCGTGAAGGCTATGCCGTTATGGTCGGAACTTGTCAACCCCTCATCAACGTGCCAATTTTCGACGCAACGAAGTAGGTTCTCCGAACACGCCGTCACATCCACGTAGCTCGAGTATCTTTTCCCTCCTCTAATGGTGTCGAAAGTTGGTATGTTGCCGCTGTTGACGATGTGAAAGCCCATCTAATGGATGGTTCCCGCTACATCCTCTCCTCTATGGTCTAAAACAGTGCTGCCCCACCATGCGCTCTTGGCATTAGCATCGCCTCCTACCAGGATGTTCTTTGTTCCAATGTTCTCCAATTTTTTGATGTGGGTTAGGTAGGGGTCGGGGATGATAGTCGTGATAATATGTTATGTATGTATGACATTTTACTTCTTTGTTAAACTGTGTTGTGGCGGTTCATTAACAGAATATTATTATACTAACCCCGCCCTGATCTTGGGTGTCGTAAAAGACGACTAACAGACTGCAGATTTGCTCATATATGATACATCCAACAACATTGAGCGTCGCATGTTCTTTTTTTATTCTGTAACGGGTAAGCGCTTGGCCTTCATCTCACCTGATAGTAAGTAACGATAAGGCCGATGGTGGAAGCGCGCTTCATCCGGAATCCTCTACCACCAAGGAACTAGCTATCATATTATCAAACTGTCGGAACACAAAAATGCTATAAACATCGTAGTTATGGCGACAAACTTAGATAAGATGGTGGTAGCTAGCCAGGCGGACTTAACAGCCCGACCAACACACTAAACCAAGTACACAAAGATGTACTTCCCAATGGGAATCGAACCAATGGGTTTCAAATGTGCAGTTATTATAATTTGATGATACATGGTCTGTGGCAGTTAAAGCTTGATAAAGCTTTTTACAAATATCTTTCGATTAGTCCCTTCTATATTTTCTTTATTTTCCTTAATTATTTTTCTGATATGAATATTTCTTTGGTTTAACTATTTTACAAAAATATAGTCGCTTTATTATATTTTGTGTTGTCTGTCACGAAGACTGCTGGAGGTTGCTCACAATTGAATTACTATTGGATCTGGTTTTACGACAGCTGAGTTAACTGTTTTTGCGGTCCTCCATGCCTAGTCTCTGACCAACCCTTTGGGATAATATTCGTGAGTGTATCATCATCATCAGCCTATAAACGTCCCACTGCTGGGCACAGGCCTCCCATGTGAATAGCACGTGGGGATATTGAGCCATAACCCACCACGCTGGCCCAATGCGGGTTGGTGGGTGTGAGTGTATATATTAATGGCGAATACATCACTCACCTTCGTTTTGCCGATGATATAGTCATAATGGCGGAGTCGCTGGAGAACCTCAACACCATGCTCAGCGACCTCAATATCGTATCCCAACAGGTGGGTCTTAAAATGAACATGGACAAGACGAAGATCATGTCGAATGTCCATGTTGAACCCGTACCGGTAATTGTTGGGAGCGATACTATCGAAGTTGTCGACCACTACACCTACTTAGGACAGATTGTCCAGTTAGGTAGGTCCAACCTCGACAAAGAGGTCGCCCGGAGAATCCAACTCGGATGGGCAGCGTTCGGGAAATTACGAGATATCTTTGCATCGAAGATTCCGCAGTGCCTAAAGACAAAGGTCTTTAACCAATGTGTGTTGCCGGTGATGACATATGGCACCGAAACGTGGTCCTTAACTGTTGGCCTTTTAGAAAAGCTCAGAGTCACACAGCGAGCAATGGAGAGAGCTATGCTCGGAGTTTCTTTGCGCGATAGAATCCGAAACGAGGATATTCGCCAAAGAACCGGAGTTGCCGACATAGCTCGTAAGATTTGCAAGCTGAAGTGGCAATGGGCAGGCCACATCGCTCGACGAACCGACAACCGTTGGGGAAGAAAGGTTCTCGAGTGGAGACCACGCACTGGAAGACGCAGTGTTGGTAGGCCTCCCACTAGGTGGACCGACGACATCGTGAGAGTCGCAGGCAACCGGTGGATGCGAGTGGCGAGTTGTCGGTCAGGATGGAGGTCAAAGGGGGAGGCCTATGTTCAGCAGTGGACGTCTTCAGGCTGGTGATGATGATGAGTCGCTTTATTATATTTTGTGTTGTCTGTCACGAAGACTGCTGGAGGTTGCTCACAATTGAATTACTATTGGATCTGGTTTTACGACAGCTGAGTTAACTGTTTTTGCGGTCCTCCATGCCTAGTCTCTGACCAACCCTTTGGGATAATATTCGTGAGTGTATCATCATCATCAGCCTATAAACGTCCCACTGCTGGGCACAGGCCTCCCATGTGAATAGCACGTGGGGATATTGAGCCATAACCCACCACGCTGGCCCAATGCGGGTTGGTGGGTGTGAGTGTATATATGTATGTATGAAAAACGAAATTCATGAGTATAACGATATCTTTTAAAACCCTTACAGCGAAACGAGTGCGGGCCCACTCCGCCGGAAACTGTTAGCGACGTGAAAATGTTCACCGCGACACTCGTTTTTTATTGTAAACGTCTTTTTAACGACATACGACATCTTCAAGCTGAATATGAACATCGAGCTGACGGTGCAGAGTGGACTTTGAAGCTACCATCGAGCTTCTTAGTCTGTTTATCTTTCTTAGATTGAGATGGTTGTAAATTCTTTGATTTAATTTTTCACTTTCACACTGATATAGGACTTATTTTTATCTGTCGTTTTCTCCTTAATTTTTCTTTAATTATTTTATTGTATTTATTTCGGCTTACATATAGGTAAAGTTAAGTTATTCTCATAGTAACTAACGAAGGCAAAGTGGTCCTCTTCCTGATTCCATGTTAGGAAGCTATACTTTGTAACAATTACTATAATGCAAAAAAGTTATAAATGTTATAGTTACGAATAATTGTTAATTTAATAACCAATTTAATAATTATTTATTTCAAACTATTTTATTGTAAACAATTATCAAAGTAACCGTTTGCGATTATGGTCCATTGCTTTAGTTGTGTCATTATATTTCAGTGCTCACACAGAAAATGATGGTTTTTTATTCGTCCATTTCAGTATCGTAACATCGTTATTTTTTAAAATGGGCAATCTAGATATTTTTGTCATTAGTCTGTATCTATGGTCATACCTACACTGTGAAAGATCTCACGGTCATCCCGTAAATCAGTATCTTTACAAAGTGACCTTAGGATTGTTTCTAAGCTCGACTCAAGGTCATTTTAGATAACCTTTGTAACATAAAGGGTTGGTCACCACACCATCTTTTTGTGTGCTCTCTGAACACCCTACAGTAGCTTAGACCAAACAAAAACATCATGTTACACTGTACCACCGAAATTGTACACAGTTCGCGTATAATACTAAGTGTCACTTTTTGCCCTCATCTTGGAAACTGACGAACTTATCTCGTTAAATGCACCAAGAGTTTGCGGTAGAGGCGACGAAGCCAAAGTTTGTCCTAACCAACCAGTAAATTTTGGACCGTGCCACACGTTTCGCCACATTGAAACTTATAATTTTTGGTGGGTTTGGTATATTGTCGGAGTTCCGGTTATAGTGGGCAGAGATATGCCATCTCATTGCAACATTTAAGGCGCTTCATCTTATTTGTCTTGGTTTGAACGAGTACGCCGCCGGTGACATCACTCGTTTTGTTGAGTGAATGTTTAATGGTGTTATGGAATTAAAAGACAAAATAAATGTTATATATTTTGACTTATAAATCCATAACACCACTTTGAAATAAGACTGTATCATTTGTTAGACATTAGTAGTAATCACCATTGCCTATGCCGGTGGTATATAATTAGATTACCTATCTTAATACATACATAAAATCACGACTGATATCCCCGAAGTGTTAGTCAGAGACTAGGCAACGAGGACCGCAAAATCAGTCCTCTGCCATAGTCCACTTTTCAGCAAATAGCGAATGTGCTCAGTGTGTCACGTGGTGAGCCTATCGCCGCTCTATGCTGTTGGATATGTGTGATCAATCTTTAGTGCGTTAGTCGCCTTTTACGACACCCAAAGGAAAAGAGGGGGTGGTAGTATTCTTTCACCGCTACGCGTCAGGGTTAATAATATATTATAATAATCATATTCCTTTAATTTTAATTGAATAATGAGAAAGCATTGTAAAACGAGGATTTAATGAAAAACTAATAACTTTCTGGCAATCAATTACCTACTTAAGTTTTTAAGAAACATGCAATTACTCGTTGGTGTACCGGCTGTTTTAAAGCCAGCTGGTATCTCTCGCAGCGATGGCAAATGGTCTGATGGTATGACCATTAGACCTTGGAAGCTTGGCAGGCCGCTGGTGTGGTATGCGACCTGTGCAGACACCGTGGCTCCCTCACATGTACGCGCCATCTCGCTTCATGTCGGGACTGCTGCGGTAAGTGCTAAAAGTCGCAAACGGAACAAGTACGCGAACCTAGGCCGCAACTGTTATATTTGTTCCGTTTGCGGGGGAGACACTGGGTCCATGGGGGCCGGAGGCAAAACAGCCCATTAAAGAGTTAAGTACTCGCTTTATTGAAGCCTCCGGTGACAAGAAGGCTGGCAGCTACTTCTGCCAGCGTATCAAAGAGGTAACGTTGACAGCATTCTTGGTACCGTACCCATGAGCCCACAGTTGGAGGACATCTTTTATTTATAGGTTCATTTTATTTAGTTTTATGTTTGGATATGTAGTTTAATTTTGTTTAAGTAATTATGTTATGTTGTCGTTTTATTATTACTTTTGTTTTATGATAATAAATTATAGGCTTGCAATTATTAGTGTAAACATGCAATAAATATATTCTAAATTACAGTAACGGCCTTTTTTAACTATGTATATCAACAAGAAAATTTTATCAAATTTCCGTGCCAATAGCCAGTACATAGTACAAATATTTTTTATCTCAATGTTTTTCAACACCCAACTCACGTAGGGGTTTGTAAAAAACAATATCATCAACGCCATTTTGCTTGCTGACACTGAATTGGTACAATAACAAATAAACAGAGGCAGCCCTCGATAAGCCAACACAAATTTGCGCCATAAAAACATCCGATTTCGAATAAGCTGAGTCGTAGGTTCAAACCGTTGATGTTTCGTCCAATACTGAAAAACAAACTCAAATAACAGACATATTCAGCACATAGAGCTAAGACCGAATGAGATGAAAATTCTTATACAAAGGAACTAGCCCAGATGGAGATGGCGGATCGAGCTGGACTTTTTCCAGAAAGATTGGTTTCAGATCGCTGCTAGTAGGGAAGAATGGAAGAAGGGAAGGAAGGCCTTTTCCCTGCAGTGGGACACTTGAAGCTTATAATAATAATAATAAGACTATTGTCACTAATAAGCCTGATATCTCGATGGTCGACCGATCTAAGCGCCGGGCAATATTGGTTGGTATCACCACACCTGATGATGAAAACCTCCTTAAAACAGAGAATGACAAGCTTAGTAAGTACCTACCTTGACTTGGCTCACGAGGTTACCGCCCTGTGGGATGTGGGTTTCAACCATTATTGTACCGACCTAGAGAGGCTCTCGCTGTAAGGTTGGGTCAAGGGTCAGATGCAAAAGGGAGTACTCCTTGATACGGCACGTATTGTCAGGTTCCTCACTTTGCAGCACTAACCACCGATAGCTTGGGTCGATCCACGCTTCCGGAGGGCAACCTAGGTTAAGTTTTTAAAAAATATTTTTTAATGTAAGTATCTTTATGGTTTTTTATATAAAATATTGTGATTTTTTAATTTAGATGTAAGTACATACATATTAAATAAAGAGATTAATAATAAAATAATAGAATCCTATCGCTGTAAATAGAAAAAAGGGTGTTTTTAAATCACAATATTAAGGAAGTAGACAAAGACTTTAGCTAAAACTCTGAGTTATGATATTTCCAACCAGATTATCATCAGCCTATAATCGCCACACTGTTGGGCATAGGTCTTATTTTGCTCTCGGGCGATTTAAACTTGATAATGATTTCTCGCTCCCACACATTGTGTATCTTGTACATCCTAAATCTAGGTGGTCTAACACATGGAAAACAGTACCTGATTGAGCCATAACCAACCACTCTGGCTCAAACCAAATAGATAAATAGATTATTTATTGCACACAGGAGAAAAGCGGTCATTGTCAAATGTGGCTCATTGGGAGAAAAAAGAAAAACCTTTATTTATTTTGTACCCTCATTTATTTAACAACTTCATACAGTGGCACTTAAAACTATGTTATGTAGCTAATATTATAATTGGGGTTTGTATTATTCATTATTTATGTAGGTAAAATAATGTAAGTAATCACAACATTACTTCTAACAAAGATTATAGTCAATTGACAATGACCTTTTTTCAATTTTAATATTTATTTATTTACAATTCTAACTCAATTTAATTAAATAAAGTTTTTAATTACTCAATTAAAGTATAAAATAAATGCAAAATAACGCAGGAAGTAAATAGCGCAAAAACACTGTCATGAAATTAACAACTGACAGCCAGCTGTCAAAACTAACGACAAAAAAGATCAATGTCAATAGAAATTCCCTTGTGAGCTATGATCGTTTTTAACGTTTTTCAATAATAGAGCCAAGAAACTTTTTTAATTTTGCAATAGATGGCATTGTTAGCACAATTTCAGTGAAAAGTTGACAATGACCCCTATTCCCCTGTACCCTTTGTGGCCCAGTTTTTACATAACAAATAAATCAGTTATGCTTTCTAAATAAATAAAGATCGTTAGTGTTTTAATTAGGTCTTACTCGTAATGAGCTACGAAAGTTATTGTTAATAACTGTAAAACTACAATAAGCATAACATTGCCATAACTATTTACTGCAATTGCTATAAACGTTCGAGCGATACCTAATAAAATATCTATTATCGGCAGATTAGTTTGACAAATTATATTAATTAATCACTAATGAGAATTCCGGGTGAAGTTCTACAACAACATGACTTAGCCTCAAGTGAGATTAAGGCCAAGTACATACCCGCAGAGCATTTAAAAAAATGCAATATAAATACAATTATATTTATCTTGTTTATTTATACATTCATTGTTTTATTAATACGTTATATATCTTTATTATGTTTTTTTTTGTATTTACAATGCTATATGTAGGAGAGACTGTTCCAAAACCGGCTACAAGCAAATGTTTTGATGGATAATGTTCCTAATAAGACTGTCAAATATAAACGTTGATTAGACTATGCCATGTTTTATTCATTGCTAAGTTATAGGTCTTCATCCTTAGCTATACGGTGTTGGAACAGTCTCCCCTAGGATAAAATGTTTACTAGAAAAAAACCACCAGTCTCAGGAAAGCTCGAATGGGACTCGAACCCATGGCTTTTGGATTGCCGGTCCACTGCTCTAACTGCTAAGCTGCCGAGACCCCAGAAGACTCGTTGAATTTTTTCTAGTAGTTGATTTACGCTGCAAGCCAGCGGTATTGCGTCACTGTGAGCGTGACGTTAATATCCTCTCACCGCTAGGCGACACGGTTATACTACCATTCTTCTCTTATGTCGTAAAAAGCGACTATCGGACTAAAGACTGCGGATCCAACAGCATAGAGCGGCGATGGGCTTACCACCTGAGCACATGTGCGGTCACTATTGGATGAAAAGTGGACTAAGGTAGAGGACTGCTTTTACGGTCCTCATTGCCTAGTCTCTGACTAACCCTTCGGAGATAATAGTTGTGATTATATGTATGTATTTAGGTATGTTATATATACTTTGAAATTGTCAATAACATACTACAATATTTCTAGTAATTCACAATTACTTTAAATCATAATAACTTCTTTTCACAGAAACTCAAGGCTTCACAAAAGAACAAGTAAGTGATACGCCAATGGACGCTCCAATGAATTAAACAATTGAATATTAATATCGGACGTCTGCTTAATGCTGAGACACGCTGGATATAAATTGCTGCTGTGACTGCTGTGACAGCGTGTAGGCACTCGCCATTTTTAACGTGACAAAAGTTCACTGAACTTTGCTGTTTACAATATTTAATGTTTTTTAGAGGCGTTTTTGTAGCGGCTCACTAAATGAAAACTACAAACCCCTCTCTTCCATTGGGTGTCGTAAAAGGCGACTAACGGACTAAAGACTGCACAAATATCATGCTAAGCACATGTGTAGTTGTAATTTGGTAATATAATATAGCCAGTTCCTCAGTAGTTGAGAATTTCGTGTGAAGTACGCTTCCATATTCGGTCTTATTATTACTTAACTTATAGTGAAATGAATGCAAAGTGCTTACCCGCTAATTTTTAAAAATAGTTTTTTTTTACCTTAACATAAAAAAACCAGGTACGAGGTAAGAAAGCGGATAATTATTTATTTCGTTACCAATGGTACACTTAGGACGTAGAGATTCATTCAACAGCTTTTATAAATAAATATATAAATAAAACTAAAACTTACTGTTAAACATTCTATTATTTATTTAAGCGTTCGTTCGTAAATGAATTCACAAGATGGAACTATAAGTAGCACTTTATATTTCGACTCCAAGCTTTGCCTAAAATGATAATCCGAGCTGATAGTAGGGCCTCGGTCCATTTCGTGTTAGATATATTTTTTCCACTCTACTGACGCCTTTGTAGTGTGCTTAGCATGGAAACGTTCGAGTGTTGAGATATAATCAGGGTTGATAAAAGTATTTGAAAGTGTTCCGATCCATGTTTCCAGAACGAGAGGTAATCAGACAATATTGTAGTACCAACTAGTCATTGTATAAAGAAAAGTAATAAAAAAGTATTGCGAAATGAGGGTTTACCAAAGTTCACATACAGAAAAGTATAAACTTGTGATTTATCTAATAGCCAGAATCTTTCATCTATTGTGTTGTTTAGTTTGTACACTATCCGATCGAAACACAAATGTGTGTTGATTATTATTAATATTATACGATATTATTAAAATTAAAAAGTAAACTTAATTTATTAAGTGGTTACAAAACACACAAATTAAGCAAAACACATTATAAATTTTGCTTACCTACTTCTGCATCTTTTTAGGCCTCGACTTAAATCTTTACCAGCGTAAAAATAAATTCCAGAAAATATTAAAAAGCTCTTACTAAACGCAATGTTTCTGGTTTCCTAATATACATACATACTTACATAAATTTACGACTATTACCCCAAAAGGGTTAGGCAGAGACTAGGCGATGAAGACCGCAGAAGCAGTCCACTACCATAGTCTGTGTTTCACCAAATTACAAATGCACGTGCATCGCCGCTCTGTCTTTAATCCGTTAGTCGCCTTTTACGATACTCAAGTAAAGAGAGGGGGTGATAGTATTCTTTTAGGGAGCCGCTACACGACACGGCTCTACTTAAATATAGGATATAACATTTCTACCGATTCACTCATAAGTCTTTGGCAAATAGTGGCAAATATGGGAGAGCACGGATAGTGGCCAAAATCATCTAATAGAAAAGTGAGGCTGGAATATTAATATTACGGAAAACATATCGCTAGGTAACAAGTAACAACTTGGCCAAGGAAAGCTAATAAATTTCATTTAGCGTTACATTATTTTTTAATGCTTTTTGTGAGATCATAAGTAAGTAATTTCGGTAATGGTTTTTAGAGTAAAAAGGCATACTTTTGAAGTTTATTTCAACTTTCTTAATACTGGTAAGAGTACCATTTAGGTACTAACAAATGTTCTACGTACGTATATCCATAATCACGACTATTATTCCTGAAGTGTTAGTCGGATACTAGGTTATGAAGACAGCAAAAGCAGTCCTTTACCATAGTCCACTTTTCACTAAATAGCGACTGCACATGTGTTCAGCGTGACAGGTGGTGAGCCCGTCGCCGCTCTATGCTGTTGGATGTATGTGCAGTCCTTAGTCCGTTAGTCGCCTTTAAAATTTTGATTAATCTTTCGTCCCTTTGACAAACCAAACGTCAAACCACAACTTCAATATTTTTTTTAAAATGACGGATGTAGAACATTCCGTTTCATCAAAAAAAATCTTTTATTTTGAAATTACACCGTTTTAGAATTTTTCAAACGAGTTTATCACCCGCGAGGATTTAATAGGTTAAAGGCCGGCAACGCGTCTGCGATTCCTCTGATTTTGCGGGTATCCATGGGCGGTGGCCATTTCTCTGGAACAGGTGACCCGCCTGCTCCTGTACTTACCCGTGGTACTACCGATGGTCTTACTGGTAGTACCACGTTTTTTGCCCGTAGTACTACTATCCTGTCTGGTAGTACCACAGGAGATTTTACATTACCCGTGGTACTACTTATCAATTTAATATTCCCTAAAAACGTATTACGAGGTATCTATAGCTCGTTAGATTAGTTGTGAAGTCTTAACTATAAGTTAGTTAACTGTTTTTTTATTATTATTAGTATTGACGTCAATAAGTGCCTGTAAAGGTTTACATTGAATAAATAATTTGACTTTGACTTTGACTATGCATTTGCATAAGCTTTAAAAATCGAGTGTTGCAGAACCTTTTTTTTTTGTTTTGTTTTTGTTTTTTGTTTTTTTTGTTTTGTTTTATACTTTCACAGCTAACCTGTACCTACATATTTAAAAAAGGTTCTAAAACACTAGATTTTTCAAGCTTAGGCATACCTCGAAATACGTTTTTGGGAAGATTAAATTGATAAGTAGTACCAGGGGTAATGTAAAATCTCCCGTGGTACTACCAGACAGGACAGTAGTACTACGGGCAAAAAAAATACCCGTGGTACTACCAGACAGGATAGTAGTACTACGGGCAAAAAAATACCCGTGGTACTACCAGTAGGACCATCGGTAGTACCACGGGTAAGCTGCTTGTTTGCCTCCTTCTTATATAAAAACAAAAATTGTATAAAAAATATTTTTCTTGAAACGTAGGCTCCACACAAAGTTTGTTCCGGCTTTTTCGATGCATATCCAGGGTTTGTAAACATAAACCTGCAATTGGCAAGCTTTTCTACTTGATTTTAACAATGAAGGAATTTTCCTACCGGTGGGAGTTCCAATTATGGGCAAAGTGTAAAGCAAACATATTATCTGTGGGACAGAATATGTAGGCTAATTACTACCTACTGCAAACGTTTTTATTAAACAATAGGAAAGGGTTTATGGTTCCTAAAATAAAATCGATAACATTAGAATTTTAGAAAGTATTACAGAACCATAAAATTGACTAATACTTTAAGAAACGTTTACCAACAGCAAGCTACGATCTAAGGTAAAATTAACATAGGCAAATCAATTATCTCAGCCTTTGCGTTGATCGATTGCACAGGCACCAGCGATTGCCTAATACCTTAAGCCTCCGCCTCATAATTGTTGTCTGTGATCCGGCATGTCACAAATTCCAAAACATTTAGACTCCGCATCTCCAATGTAATTTCCCACGAGATACTGCGAAGGTCGGGAGAGCCCTCAGATGTAATTTAATCAAGGCAATGCTTATGTGGATGGAGATTATGCCTTATTGCATTAAGTCGTCGCTCGTTGATAAGTGTCGTTGAAGGATTTTTCCGTGAGGCGTTTCACTCCATATTTATGTCGCTGTAATATTATTAAAGACGGGGAAACCTTATCAACCTTTTGCCAAATTACCTTTGAGCTAAATGCTTTTGTGGTTAGGATCGTTTGTTGCTAGCTTTACTGCTAAGATCAGGTTATCCCTTTGTGAATCATATTTAAGATTAAACTACAAACCTATAATATAACCTGAAATGAGACAATTAAAATTACATCTAAAGGCCTACTTTAGATGTAATTTTCTTCTGTTTTCATTAAATCATTTAATTAAACGAATTTATTTACCCATTTCATTTGAAGTAATGTGAAATAAATTATTAACAACACAACATTATTAATCTAATATAATAAAGAAATAAATACAAAGAGATAAATAAATAAATTATAACACAGTACCTATACAAGACAGAAAAAATAAAAATATTTTATAAGATAGCGAAGAGTGTGACGTTAATAGGCCATAATTATAATCACCCACAGCCAATGATATTAATATCATTGCTCACAGCCGAGTATGCCTTCTCGTTTGAACGCAATCCTTTTTGTAGTTATTTTTTCTGCATCCAGATTCTACCAGCTACCTACTTTATATATCGCTCGCCAAGGGCAATAAAGCGGTAATATCAAAAAACTAATTTTACAGGAGAAAATAAAAGAAGCTAATTTGTTTATAGTTCAGCGTACAGTGATCCAAAACAGGCGTTCAATATGTCAAATGAAAGCTAATTTTTTTAATAATTTATATTTTTAATAATATTTGTAATGATATAAATATTTAATGAAATAATTAATAAAATGTATAATACAAATTATAGACGATACTGTTTCAATTGCAACATCATTAACGACTTTATAAACTGTAAGTATATAATACGACGTAATTTCCACTTTAGATCAGGAGCGTACCGTCCGATTACCACCTTCTTCAGAGAAATATTGTAGTCAAAGCTTAGCTGTATCATCCAATAATCGCTATTTTAGAATCCTATCAATGAAACATATTTATAAGTAACCACTGTAACAAACTGACGTTACATTATAATTTATTTTTATTTTTAACCATTTAAGACAGTATTTTATAATATTTATTATTTTTTTAATGAAAATAGAAAGAAAGAAGAAAGAAAGAAAATACATTTATTGGCACACACTATTAAATAACATACATGTAGAAAAAAAAATGAATAAAGACAAAAGTACGATTTTTACTGTAACAATATAAAGCTAAACCAAAAGACAAAATGTGGCCAACTAGGCCCCAGCCTCAGCACGTGCTACAGCAACATAAAGCCGCTGCAACGCTGGTATTCTGGAGGGGCCTAATTGATGAGGTGTCCACAAAACAAAGATTTAACAATTAAATAATAAAACGCTAAATAAACACAAAAAAAAAGAAAAAAGAAAAACAATAACAATTTAAAAGACAATAACACTACGGCACTATCTTGGCTGTTTGACTGCCTTCCTGTGCTTAAAATGTGCTTAAAAAAAAACAATAAAATTAAAAGTTTACATTAAGAATGTCATGTTTTATTTTTGACAAAACAGAATCGGCAAAGCGGTGGTAGAATAGAAAACATAGGTACACAAAATAATGGACAAGTAGGTACCTACTTGGGAGACTATTTGAAACATAGAATGAAAGGAGGCAACACATAAGAACAAGATAAATAAAACAATGTCCGCTTCAAAGGTGCCGGAACGCGAGTCCCGACGATGTAATGCTTATCGTGGCAAAACCCGAAGTAAGTCTAGTTTGCTGTTTTCTGCATGTCAATAAGATATTTGTGGAGGCGTTTTTTAAAAGTATTTACTGTTTTTAGGTCACGTACCGGCGGCGGGAGATCGTTCCAGCACTTCGAAGCAGCGAACCTAAAAGAACCACGAAAAGCCACCGTCCTATGCTGCGCAGTCACAAAGATGTTAGCGGTCACTCTTCTGGGGTATTTACTGCTGTCACTAGCCCATACCAGCCTATCATACAGGTAACACGGCCTTTTCGCCTCTATTACGCCAAAAAGAAGAGTGGCAAGGTGAAGTCTTCTACGCGCTTCCATTTTCATCATGTTTGCCGTATTAAGAAATGGAGTTACATGTGATCGAGGTGGTACATGAAAACAGAAACGCGCACAAGCATTCTGCACACGCTGGATAAGCTTGCTCGTCTTAGACATCAGACACGGCCCGTAAACTGTGTCGCAATAGTTCAAGCGTGACAATATCAGTGCCTCGCATAGTGTGATCCTCAGTTGCTCGCTCAGATAAGGCCTAATCTTGTATAAAAGCTTTAGTCTATAAAAACAATTGCGTGAGCACTCGGCGATATGGCTCTCAAAGGTTAGGTGTTCATCGAATGTCAAACCCAGGTTCCTAACACTGTCTACTCGTTCTATTTTCTCTCCATCTAAGCAAATATTCAGAGAAGTATTGCTAAAGCGACCAATGTTCTTTCTTGTGCCAATTAACATTAACTTGGACTTTTTTGGATTGAGAACTAGGCAGTTTGCCCTGCACCAAGTAGAAATTCGTGTTAAGTCCTCATTTACCTTTATTACAGCAGCAGCATGATCTGCATATTTAAGGGGAAGATACAATTGTAGATCATCTGCATATAAGTGATATTGGCAGTGACGGATGACTTTCGTGATATCAGCGCTGTACAGGATGTAGAGGATTGGCCCTAAAATGGAACCCTGAGGCACCCCACGAGTTACCGGAAGTTTGGCTGAACACAATCTTGAGCCATCTGCTTTGTCCAACTCAACATACTGTTGCCTATTCTCCAGGTAACTATGAAACCATTTTATCGCATTGGTATCAACTCCATAATAGGCAAGTTTTGACAACAATAGGTCCACATTTATAGAGTACTAAATACTACCTACCTAATTTTTGTTTAATTAAATATAATAGCTGTATCATTCAATAACCGCTATTTTAGAATCCTGTCAATGAAACATATTTTTATGCAGCCATTGTAAAAAACTGACCTTATATTGTAATTTATTTTTATTTTTAACCTTTTTAGACAGTATTATTTTTATTATTATTTTTTAAATTATACTACTACCAAATTTTTGTTTAACTAAATAAAAAACCTTTAAAATCACATATTTTTTATTAAGTATTAAACTTTGGAAATAGAAAAAACGGACAAATATTATTATGCTACCTTAATTTGAATAAAATCACATAATTATTTACCTTTAGTGATTTTTTACAGATATATTATGTGACTATTAAAATAATAACTTATCGTCAAAAATGACACCTAATATTTTTATTTCACGGACTATTTTAATAACCGTCTCTCCCATCTCCAGACGGGGCGTGTCAAACTTCAACTTTTTGGTTATTATCCTGGCCTTCGTTTTGTGTGGCGCGAAATTAAGTTTATTTGACACACCCCATTTCTGGATACGGGAGAGAGCGGCATTAGCTTTAATTGACACCTCGATGGATGTGCTGCCTTCTACTCTTAAAATAACGTCGTCCGCGAAGGCCTGGCAATAGACGCCGGTTCCGGCTAGTAGATTGAGCAGGGGGTCTAGTATAAGATTCCAGAATAAGGGTCCGCCAATTGAACCTTAGACGCGGCCCTTATTCGTCCCCTTACTATACTCTTCCCCCGCATACTTCACCGTCACCGTACGTTCTGCTAAATAGCTGTAGACCAGCCTCCGCAGATTTAATGGACATCCCTTTTCTTCTAATTGAACTCGGATCTGTGGCCACCACGCATTGTCGAAGGGCCCCTCAATATCCAGCGAGACCAGAGCCATAATCTTCTTCCCTTCCAGATTACGTCTGATCCGCTAGACCATGTCATAGAGGGCGTCCTCTGTACTGCGCTGTGGCACAAATCCGTACTGCGCGGGATTCAGTTTTGGCAGCACATGTCATCGTTAATCATTATTAATAATTTCTTTAAGATTTTACCCAAAATTGCTAATAAGCCTATTGGACGATATGACTTGCGGTGTGTGTAGTTGTCTTTACCGGGTTTTCTAAGGAGGATTATAGTGGCTTCTTTCCAGGGTTTAAGGAAGTGGGAGAGCTCTAGGCATTTGTTGTACAACGCCAGGGACAAAGGGAAGTCGGTATTTTTTGCGGCCGCGCATATATCGGCCGTAAATTCATCCTTACCCGGGGCTTTTTTGGGGTTGAACGAGGCCACTACGTGTCAAAGTTAGCCTCCTCGAAAGGAGGGTCGCAAAAACCATTTTCACCATCCTCATTCGTTTCGGCTGCCCTTCTTCGCGTTTCTTCATGGTCCTCGTTCTCCCCCACTTCGGTATCCTCCGGGTAAAAGCTATCGGCCGACCGACTCCCGTGGGCTGGTGTTCTTGCCGTCCCTGACTATTGGTAGATCCTCATAGCTGCTCTTAGTTTTACCTATAACTCTATATATCCCCTCCCACGTCGTTTCCCTATCCTGTTTGCCACAAAACTTCTTCCAACTCTCGATCCTGGCCCCGTCCATAGCTTCTTGGTATTTCATTTTCTCCGCCACATACTGTTCTACGACCCATGCCTTCCGGCTAGGAGCTGCCCATCTTATTCTGTTCTTAAATCTATTTTTCTTCCTTTTTAGCTCCTCTAACTCTTCGGACCACCACGGTATTTTGATGTCTCTTTTTCTTTTTTAATTTTTAGGACACTGTTGCATGTGTTGTCTATGGCTTTAATATATTTTTCTACTGTAACTTCCAATTCGCTAGCTTCATTAATTCTTGCTATGTCATTTTCGTTTATTTCCTCTCTAGCCAGCTCTTCCCTACACTCTTTCTTAAAATTTCCTCAATCTACTTTTTTTTGTTTTATACTTCCTGTCGTCCTATTATTATTTCTTTCTTTGATACTGTTTCGTTTTATTTTTTTATTATCGCGTTGTGGTCCGAGGTCGTTAGGTTAGTATCCACTTTCCTTCCATTATTGAACATCTCCCACCATCTTGCCGAAACAGCATGTGACGTCTACGCTACTCTTATACCTTTTTCCTCCTCGCCAAGTGTCGAAAGTTGGAGTATCCTCCTCAAATATTTAGTTATAGTTCATTTATTACACCCATTAGTTCCACACCCCTATATATCGTCACTCCTTACACTGCCCCACCACTCACTCCATGCATTTGCGTCGCCTCCAATAACAATCCTGTTACACCCCAACTCCCCTATCATCTCCTTCAGAAGCCCTACGTAGGGGGCAATGTCAATGCCGCCGGGTTCAAAATAAAAAGATATAATGCCGATCATCCAATCCGTTGTTCAACGGCCCCTGAATGAGTGCGAAGCTGATCTTCATCTTTTCTGCTTCAATAAGGAGTTCGGATGTGGCATTTTTGTTGCGTTGGAGGTTCGCTTGTATGACCGTGTATAGGTACTCTTTTTTTCTCTTCTTGAACTGACGCGGGGCCCTTAGCCTGTAGGCTACCTTCGCTCGAGCCAGCCGGTCCCACTTAGCTCGGATTGGACATACCACATTAAAGGTGTTGTGGCAGTCTTCGAGGCCGGCTCTCTTGCAGTTCAGACAGATGGGGGACTGTCCTTTTTCTCACACGCGACGTAAAGGTGGTTACCCCCGCAGTAACTGCAGCTGTCCAGCTGCTCCTGGCAGACCCGCTTGATGTGACCGTAGCCCAAGCAGCGGGAGCACTGGATAAGCGGGGTCTGATCTTCTACTTTGGAGACTCCTCATTGCAGTTGAAGAGACCCCGCCTCTGTCAGCTGCTGCCATATAGCTGGGGCCACCTTGACCACCATATGCCCCACGTGTGGATTCCTCGTTTTCTTTTCATAAATTACTTCTATTTGCTTCCCTTCTTGGGTTATTGTCTTTCCTATCTTTCTTTTTATCCCCCCTTACGTGTCTTACTATTACTAGCGAAGGGTCTTCTTTTCTCGTAATTGTTTCGCCATTTATAAAAACAAAATAAATTTTATGGAAGTATTTTCGTAATATTCAAAACCATACAATCGCGCTAAAAGAACATTATTAGCGCAAGACGTTACACGCTGCACTGACACTGCCCGCCGTTGTATCAATTGTTTACCTAAAAATGGTGTTAGAAAGCAAGCGGTATTCATTTATGCGTAGGAGTGAAAGGGATGACGTTCTGCGTAACATGACAGTACGTCTCCGAGGCTACAATAAATTTACGGGAAGAAAGGCGTAATCGCTTGTACAGAATAAAATGTCCTGTGATTACTCCGTATAAGTGTTTACAGTTTATTGATAAAATAAATTTATTTTATAAAACGCGGTTAAACGTATCACTGTTTCTCTTTATTTAGAAATTTAGTGTAAAGGACTGGTGTTCACCGGTGTTTTGTGTTATGTTTGTTAGAGTAATGCATTATTAAACAACTTTCCATGCAATAAAGCTGTTATTGTCATTTATTCTATAGAAATCTATCTCCGAGGAGCCTACTTATTCTCTTTAAATTGCTGATCCTGAGCCAGCTGAATTACGCTTCTGTTGTTTGGTCTCTACAATACAATGCGTACGTCAACATGCTCGAGTCGACTCAAAGACGCCTACTCAGAATCTTGACGTTGAGATTAGGCCGCAGAAGAGAACTGACGACGTATGAGGAGCGCTTGTGTTACTTCAACGTGAAAAGCCTAGAAGTCCGACGCAAACTGCATGACCTCACCTTTCTGCACAGGATCTTGAGTGGCTCATTGACAACTACTCTTTTATCCGAAATAAATTTTAAACTTCCAAGCAAATCCTCGAGACGTGATTCTCCATTTTCAGTTCCGTTTTGTAATAATAACGTCTCCTTCCATAACCCTATCTTTAGAATGTGTCGTGAATATAACGCGCTGCAGAGTCAGTTAATGTGTATGCCTGACATCTACGGTTCATCGCTCGCTAAATGGAAGTGTATTCTTTATTCAATTATTAAATGATTATGTTTGAATGGTACTAACTTAAATTTTATTATTAAATTAAATTTTATTATTATTATTTTGTTTACTACATTATACATAATTTTATAAATTTTGTCTTCCTATAGGTATTCAGTTTTGTGTGATTTTATTTTATTTTAATTTTTGCTTTTTTTAAATTAATATTTTAGTCTTTATGTTATGTTCTATTGAATTCCATTTGCTAATCAACATTATTTATAAGATTGCGATTCTAATTAATTGTCTATTTTAATGATTTTTTTTCTTTTTTTGTTTGTTATTAATTGTCATAATTTAATTAATTATTGTGGCTTGCTTTACATGTTGTCTGCACATGCCCGTGGAGTTACAGCATACCAATGTTACTGTGTCCTTGTTTGTTTTATTGTATTTTCCGTTATAACTCTGTTATGTGTGGCTAATAAATAAATAAAATAAAATAAAATAAATATTAATTGTGAAAAATCTGAAAAAATAGGGAGTGATAGATTGATACTTAGAGAAACCAAAAATCAAATAACATTAAAAAGGGCATAACCGGCGCTTACCGCTATATTGCCCTGGGCCAGCGATATGTCATCCACCTATCTAGACTTCTGTCTGACGGCTAAGCATTCTGGTGCTGGAATTTCTTCCTCTACAACAATCAGCCCGTTTTAGTCCTCTGTTGCACATAGGGCTCTCCTAATGTATGCCACTGAACCTGATCTTCAACACTCCTCATGACTGCCCTATGTATAATTTTATGTATATTTGACGAAATCCGTGGTCGAGTGGTTTGTACTCCGGTTCGGTGTCGCGCCATTTCTGAGGTCCCCGGTTCGATTCCCGGTCAATTCCGGGTCAATTTGGAAAAAATTGTTTCTTTAAATTGATTTCGGGTTTTGGGGTTTTATAAGTATAGGTACCTATTTATCCGTTACCCAGTTTAACCATAAATCATTTTTTACTTTTTTTACGGATTAACTCGCTTTTAATTTACTATTTACATAGTTTTTATATATCCTGACGTTTCGACTATGTAAATAGTAAATTAAACGCAAGTTCATCCGTAAAAAAGAGTTTCATTTCAATAACAAATAATTTTAACATAATCATATTCCAGTATAAAATTTAAAGTATTCAACAAAGTATTCAATTAAATGAATTATTAGGATCAAAGCTCATAATGTCATAGATAAAAAGTTAAATTATAATAAAAATAATTATAATAAAGTAAATTATATTATTTATTATTGTCACATTTATTTCTTTCCATAAATCTAGGATTTAAATTATATTATTATTATTATATTATTTATATTAGAACCCACCAACCCGCATTGGGCCAGCGTGGTGGGTTATGGCCCAATATCCCCATTGTCTACGTGGGAGGCCTGTGCCCAGCAGTGGGACGTTTAAAGGTTGATGATGATGATGATGAAATTATATTATTTAAATCACCAACTAAATAATATAGGCTTAAAGAGCCTTGTCTTTAATAAAATCATTCAGTGAGTAGTAGCATGTACGAGTATACCATGTTAACGTGTTTCAAAAAGAAGCTTATCTTGGGCTAGATAATTGGTGTGGCTGTAAAAAGTTTTAATATAAAAGTTATGTAAGTATATGAAAAATGTGCTTAGACGGCATTTAATACGGCCCACAATGTGACGCCACATATACAAAAATATAAAAATACATTATTTATTACACATGTGTTGGGTATAGTATATCATTAGGCAGACCCCAGACTACCTAATGGCTACACAAAATTAACTAATTTTAAGGTAGGTGTTCAAAGTAGCCACTTTGGTATCATTTAATTAGACATCAAAATCAATTCGCTGTTGAATGTGGCTTACTGTGCATTCTTGTGTTTACATAATATAACGAGTATTGCATTTTATTAGCATTACTATATTATAGCTTTGTGCCTTGACGTAGTTATTTGTTAAAAAATCTTTTACCATGGGTGGATATAAATCATTTATGAATGTAGGGTGAAAAATAATGTGCTTATTTGTATCTTTACCCAACCTTTAAAAAAACACCTTATTATACCTTGCTACATTTTTTTATTCGTGTAGGAATACTATAGTACAATTTTATATAACATTAGTTTTATTTGCCCAATCTTGTCGAAATAATTGTTATATATTTTTTTACCGAGTACTATTTTGAAATCACTGAAAATGTCGCCAAAAATGAAAAAGTAGAAGTGATTACTAAATATATACAGGATGTTTATGGTTTGTATGCCATCCCCGATTATGTAAAATCATCTGATCCGGGTATTGCTAATTATCGGAAAATTACTTCAAATAACAGGAAATTTAGTAAAGATGTCAAGGCCTATATCGAGACTGACGAAATACTGATATATCAATGTCAGGTAGTTCATCGAACGAAGAAACTTCTGTACCTATCTGATAGTGAATGATTTTTTATTTTTTGTTTTTTTTTATATATTTTTTTACATATATTGTTTTTTTTTAAAGTGTGTAACTAAGAAGAGGGGAATGGTTATACTAAAGACTTTTATTGTTACCAAATTCAAATATGCCATTAATGTGCACTTATAACTTTTTAATGTTTCTCCCATACACTGTGCGGGGCGTCAAGACCCAACGCAGATGGTCTCCTGGGCGAGTTTGGTTAACTGGCGCAGGGACGTCTGGCACAACTTACAAAACATAACTGTTGGTCTTGGGTGCCAGTACGAAATAAACTTAGTGAAGTAAGGAGACGGGTTGCCCTATATCTCGTCGCTCCACCTTGCCAGAGGATGGCCACCGTCTCCACTCTAGAACACGTTTTTTCTTGAGAATCGTTATTCGATGTGAGATAATCTAACTATGATCCGGAAAGAAGAATAATTTCCCAAAGAAATAAAGCTGTTAGTGTCTGTCCTATATTTAATTTGTGATTATACCAAATTAAAATCGTGCTTGTAATCAGTTTTGCACAATCAACGATATCTAAAATATATAGCGACATTCATAATACCCGATAACAAATTATTGGGATAACACAAAAGATTTGTACAAAAAGCTACGAGTATATTCGACTCAGCTGTCCTAAATGAGACGGTTGGAGGGTTTATTGTCGGGTAATCACGAGTAATATTGCCTACCACAATGATTCGGTCCGGGCAGATAGATGTCGGCTCAATATTAAATTTGCAAAAAACAATAACAACGGCTACCTGCTATAGGAAATACATTTTATAACTGTGTCGCGTAGCGGTGAAAGAATACTTCCACCACTTCTCTTCCCTTGGGTGTCGTAAAAGGCGACTAACGGACTAAAAACTGCACGTACATCCAACAGCATAGAGCGGTGGGCTCACCACCTGCAACGCTGAGGACATGTGCAACGCTATTTAGTTTAAGGTGGACTATGGTGAGGACTGCTTTTGCTGTCTTCATTGCCTAGTCTCCGACTAACCCTTCGGGGATATTAGCCGTGAATACTTATATGTGTATTTTTTTTTCTATGTATGTATGTATGTGTATGAATACATTTTTCAAGGAATAGGGAAGTTACAAGAGATATTTTTTAACCCTAATTGTTTGGAAATAGTAAAGTCTTTTCTTGCTCTAATATAAATTATTGTAGCTTATTTGTTTATTTACTTACCCCGGTCATCGGGTTCGAATCCCGCTCGTGGTTTTTTTAGTATTTTTATTTATTCTTCATGTCTTTTTGGTAAATACATATACTTGTATTTGTATGTAATCTTACTTAATAACTATAAAACTCACTAGAATTCACGCAACCCAGTGTCTAAGCTCTAACGGCGTTGACATTCTGCCGCGCTACTACTAATTCACGAAGATGATACACGAAAACAATAAAATTTCAATTTTGCTTGCTAATATAATAAACATACCTTCTTGATGAAGCAATGTTGACTAGAAAACATAAGCATCAAGGACTGACAAATTTCGACGGGTGAAAACTAGACCTCGGTAGCCAAGTGGTTAAGGCAGCCGCCCGGAATGCGGAAGGTGCGTGGTTCGATTCCCGCTTGAGGTTGTCGTTTTTTTTCAGTGTTTTAAAATTTTTCTTACGTATACCTTCTTTGTTTGGAAAATATTTACTTAGTCATTATCATCATATATCACAACTAATTATCCCCAAATGGTTAGTTAGAGGCTGGGAAATGTGGACTGCAATAGCAGTCCAAGTTTCACCACACAACAACTGCACATGTGCTCAGCGTGATAGGCGATGAGTTCATCGCCGCTTTATGCTGTTGGATGTATGTGCAGTCTTTAGTACGTTAGTCACCTTTCACGACACCCAAGGGAAGGGATGCGTTGGTTGTATTGTTAATAGGCAGCCACCACACACCAACTATTATATCTTGCTATGCGAAATACATACATACACATAATCACGACTATTATCACAGAATAACTAATAGCACTATCGTACAGAAGGTTCACTCTCTAACAACTTTCACGCGAAATTGAAACTTATAGTGTGACCCGAGCGTTCATATTCCGTTTAGCAACACTGACTCGATATCGATTTGACGTCAGGAGCGCGCGCTAGCATAGGGTTTCCACTCATGGATATATTTAAGAATCATTACGATATAAGTGACGACGCGCGACGTGGAGCGTGCGAGCCGAGCGGCAACCTCTAACGGCGGCGTATGGCACAGGCCGAACGTACCTAAACTGCGGAGTGACACCCCCCGATGGGTTAGTCAGACACTAGTAAAGTTTACCGACAAAGCCAGTTTAACTTTGCTTTCGATACCTGTAAAACCATTAGATTTTGACTCCTATTGCTTGAGAATAAGTAACATCTGATTTTTATGCTAATACTCGGTTATATTTTGTAAAACTATCTGAGTGCGGGGAATGAATATCCTACTGTTGCCCAGTAAAAATATTACTAATACGGAGGGTACATATTTCATACTCAGTGGTTCTTCTTACAATCTGTTTGTAGTTTGAAAGACATTGTTAAATATGAATAAGTGTTATGTAGTAAGTGGAAATGTAGTGAACTTCAAAATTTGTGTTAGTAGGTAATCAATTTAAGTAACTACAAATTGTTGTAAAGAACCATTGTACATGCTTTTAAAGGAAGGATAAGAAAGGAATGAGAATAGCAAAAACAGCCCTTTACCATAGTCCACTTTTTACCAAATAGCGACTGCACATGTGCTCAGCGTGACAGGTGGTGAGCCCATCGCAGCTCTATACTGTTGGATGTCTGGGCAGTCTTTAGTTCATTAGTCGCATATACGACACCCAAGTGAAGAAGGGGGTGGTAGTATTCTTTCACCTTTACGCGACACGGTTAAGGGGAGGTATTTCGGGCGCTTCTCTCTCGCTCTCTCGACGGTACTACGGTAAGGGACGGGTATAACAGCGAAGCAGCGCGAATATTCGCGTTTATATTTAAGAAAATTGATAGATGTAATAAATAAAAAACGATCGGTTATAAGTCCTCAAGTTATCTATGAACTTCATTTTGGTAAATGACTCATAATATCAAATCACTTATTTTAAGAATAAAACCTGGAAAAGAAGATAAAATGACACAAAAATATGTAACTTTGTGAATTTATTCTATCGAGCCAACTTTATCAAATGTGTATTTCACAGAATGAAGCCTCAACAATATTTCATAATTTTCGCAGATTTTAATTATACTGTTTACTACTTCAAAAAGTAATTCTAAGAACGTGTTATTTTAATTTTTCCCTAACACCTGGCCTTAATGCTATGCGAAACCATGGGTTCACGATGTAAAGTTAATATTATAAACTTTACATCGTAAACCCATGGTAGCTACAATCTACCTACTGCTATGTCAGTGGACTGCCAGTGGCATTGTGTATATTTATTCGACCGCGCGCCGCCTCGCGAATCCCCATGAATTTTACATAAAACTTTACTGTGGAACGCGACGGCAATAGACCGTTTTGCGTTTGAGTAATTTAGTACAAGTGAATAAGTTTTCGAGTGACTTTGGAGTAAGCCTTTTTTGGAGTTTACTATTTTTGGTATGGCTGCAAGTGATTCTGTAGTATCTGTAGTTGTATGTCTTTGGTGACCTTTTAACATTTTTTAATTAAAAATGTTAGAGTGTTTTTGTGAATTGATTGTATTTTATTGTATTATTTTTTATATAGGTACTGCTAAATGAAATGATAAAGGATAAAATGTTTACTAGAAAAAAACAATGAAATGATAAAGGTTTATTCGGAGCATAAATAGGACAATTAAACATAATAGATATAAAAACCCATAGGCATTATGCAACCGAAATGGTCGCCACTCAGCATAAGCCTTGACATTTACATGCCATGGCGCTAGTATTCTTTGGAACCAGTACGAGGGAGGCGCAGCCCCAGACATAAACTTATATTTAGGTCTACAAAATCTAAATAACAGTTATAACTGCTATAACTGTTTTTTACCATTTTGCTAATAAATTAAAATAAAATAGTAACTTCGGACCGTGCAGGCTTTCTGTAGGTATTGATTGTGGAAGGTGTGAGTAAGTAGTTTACTATATCCACTAGAACAACAACTTGGACAATTCAAATTTAATGTTATTTATTTATTTTTTTACTAGACAACGGATAAACATACTTAAAATACTTAAATACATACTTATTATACATAGAAAACACCTAGACCCGAGACAATTTAGAAAAAAAATATTCTAAATTGACCCGACCGGGGATCGAACCCGGGACCTCAGAGATGGCTACACCATGAAAACCGGTGTACAAACCACTCGATTAAACCAACCATTTATTAAAGATAGTAAGTTATAAATAATATCGGAAATCATAGTTAGAATCTGTAGTAGGCATTAGTGAAATTTAGCGGTTTCATGAAGATTTAAAAATAAATGAAATTCATAATAATGGAAGAGGAAAATCTCACTTCACTACAATAAATAGCTTACGGGCAGTTTTCATTAAAACGGTCTAATAACGCTTAAAATATATTCAATATTCAGTACCTCACTTTTTATAATATTTATCAATATTTAATGTTTGTTGCGGCTCACATACCTACTACCGACCCATCTCTTCCCTCGAAGTCGTAAAAAGGACTAACCGACTAAAGACTACACAAACATCCAAACAGCATAGAGCGGCGGTGTGCTCAGCGCCTATCACGTTGAGCACATGTGTGTTGTAGTTTGGTGAACGTGGTCTATGGGTAGAGAACTGATTTTGCGGTCCTCAATGCAGTGAAAGAATGTTATCGCCTGCATATTTAATATAAACGTACCTATGCTGGGCTTTTTACTTTCTACATCTATTACCCATGCACTGTGATATCTTATGCGGTCAATAGCTTTTACCCACTGCCTTACAATAACACTACAATTATCCATAACCTAATTGCACAAGTTGCATAACTAGGTAGATGTACCAAACGCACTAGCCACGCCCACTGCACCATCGAGCTCGAGCTCCTCTGTGTTATAATATCCTGGGATCCTCGGTTCCGGCCCGATCTGGCCCGATTCGGTTCGATTTCCAGATCGGGTAATATTTGATGGTTAGGTTCGGTTATATCTTTAGTAATTAGAAATACGCTTCCTCTCTGCTCTCTTCCTTAAATTGCGTGCTCTACAGGTTTCATAATAAATGATGTTTATATTTTTATACCACTTATTAATTTGTTTTGCAATAAAAATATTGGGTACTTATTGTATTTTTAAACCAAAAATATGTAGATATCTTCTGGTGACCTGGTTGTTCCAAAACTTGCAGCTGCTGTAAAGGTCACTATCATCATAATTCTTCCAAACAAATCTTTTCAACTTACCTTACTCGCAACGTCAGGTATTATATAAGGCGTCGATCTTCCATCGAGCATCATTCACTTTACGTATTCCAATTTGCTTACAAGTATGTACGGAGCAGATACGCCTTCAAGTAGTATTGTAAGAAATTGAGATTGAAAATAAGATAAGATATTGTCTGCATAATATTTTACCTTTCGAAAATGTAAAACATTCTTGTATACCTACCATAACAATATGGTATAGAAGGTAAGTAAACATTTTTTTTTTAAATATATTTAATGTAAATATTATTAATAGCACAGCAAAATTACCACAAAAACAGAAATCCATGATTTAGCCTTTACGCAAAAAGGCACCTTCGTGTTTTCTGCTTTCGTCATCCGACTCCAAAATCTTACTATTGTTAGTTAGCGAGGCTGACTTTTGACAAGAGCACAGTAGACCACACATGGTATGTGTAACAAACCGTACGAAAAATACTTAATAACTATATACGCTGGAAATCGACCGGTGGTCCCTAACCACTAGACTTGGATAAGGAAATTTTTAATAACACCAAAACAAATGTTGGATTTGCGGATTGGGTCTTTACGGCCCACATTTATTTTTGTACAATTTCAATTAAGCGATGAACGGAAGTAAGTATGCCTGTTGGATCGCTCGTGTTTATTCTGTAATTTCTTTAACGGTAATTAAAATAAGTACATAGGTATTACCAGTAATATTGATTTGAATATTATTTGCAATTGTTAGTTACTGGTGGCATACAATGTTGGAAGCCTATGAACTCAAAAGCAAAAGGAAAGGCGAGCTATGGTGTCTGCTTAGCTTATATTTACCATTTCTCATTGAAATTAATGTTGCCATTAGTTTCTTGCAAGGATTCATCGCAAATGTCTCAGTTCAAATAAAAAGATTTATAAACTAGCATCCCGCTTGCGACTACGTCCGCGTGGACCCCGTACCCCGAGACGAATTTCCAAAAAAATTCTTTCATACACAACCCTTTTCCTGACAATAACAAACACAACAAAAAAAGAATTACATTTATTAATTAATTAATTAATTTATAGGGGTTAAAGTTACTCGCGTCCGTAGGTTTACCCTTGAGACCCTACACGTGACCCCTGGGTGGTGTTAAATGAGTGACAATGACTGAGTGGTAGAGCCACGCTGCGTTGCAGCACGCATTGGGCCGGCTCGCCCGGGGTAATACCACCCTCTCACGAATATCCGGCGTGAAATAATGGCACTTGGTGCTGTTGTGTTTCGTCCGGCCAGTGAGAGTTCCGGAGGCACATTCCCCTCCCACCCCTCCTCACAATTCCTATTCCTTCCCCTAACCTTATTCCTTTCTTAAAGGTCGGCAAACGCATCTGCGACTCCTCTGGTTTTGCGGGTGTCCATGGGCGGCGGTGATTGCTTTCCATCAGGTGACCCGCCTGTTCGTTTGCCTCCTTCTCATATAAAAAAGAAAAAAAATTAAAGTTACAGCCATTCTAAAGTTTCGGCATTTGATTTTTGTTAATATAGATAAATATTTCACCGCGAATATGTCAATTATGTGCCCTTATGTGCCCAACGCGTAGAATTTCACGTACCACTGTGTGCTTTTTAAATTTCAATGGAAACTTTTTTGGCGTAATGTTTTTTAACTATTGTTCGTAAAGTGTAAAATATTATGCTGTATTATATTATCTGAAGTATGAAGCCTATATAATAAAATAAATAATCACACAAAAGACACTTTTTAACCATTTTTATCATAATATTATGTTTAATATTTTATGTTATAAACTCGACAACCGGAACTCAAGGCTTTTTTTTCGCGGACAACCCTATATCAATGTGTTTGTAATGAGATTCTCTTTATTTACACAAAATTTTATTTATTAACCAGACGGTTGCAAATTACTAATATTGATTACCTGTTTATACCCAATAGTTGTGACGGGGAAAAAAATAGTCAACCTAACGTTTGCATATTCTATAGGCTTCATACTTTCGATTGGTATGTAATTTATCTATTAACCAAACCAGTGCAATGTTTTAAAAAAAAATATTAATGAATTATATACTGGACTAAAATTTTTAGCCAACCCACTCGCGATATATTTTTAAACATGTTAAACGAAATAATTTTTTTTGGTACTAAAATAAAAGAAAAATTAACTGCAACATTTCATATACAATGGACAAGGAATTGCCCAAGAGACAAAATGCTATCATTCTGTATATTTTTTAGATTTTTAATTACCTCCGTTAAAAAATACTGCATTTTGATAAGTTTTGTACGTTTCTGAACGAAAGTTCCGATTTTTTAAATATTATCGAACGCAGGGTTATTAAGTAGGTAAGTCTTAGAGGTCTATGGTAATGTAGAAACGTTATCGCTAACACAGTTATCTTTTTCGCACCTAAAGTATTTAGCAACGATACACACAACTATCACAACGAAAGCGCGGCCGGGAATCGTCTGGCGGCTGACAGTCTGACATCTGTCTATGATGCATATTGACATATAAAACGTCAGACAAGCGTCACTTTTTCATTTTTAATAACATAAAGTGTCACAATCCTACCATAATGTTGCCATTTTCGAGTAGAAATCAATGTTGGTTTTAATTTATATAAAAAACGGAGGCCTTTAAATTAATAATACGGTCATAAATATGTTGATAATAATGTATTCTTCAAGTATTTATACATTGGTGTCAAGTTAAAAGACTTCGGAATAAAGTACCAAGCCCCATAGTAAAAAAAATATGTCCTTTGATATTTGTATACGGATCCTCTACTACAAGGAGTTCCTTGGATACCACTGATATTTTTGACATTTACAGTTTTAAAGACAATGAAACGTTAAAAAGGCAATTAGCGATGGAAAATGAACACACGTCTTTCGCATACCGGACGGCTGCGTAAGCTCTTCACCACCGTGATAGTTATACCTACAGATACATATAATCACGACTATTATTCCTGAAAGATTAGTCAGAGACTAGGCAATTGGGACTGCAAAAGCAGTCCTCTTTCATAGTCCACTTTTCACCAAATAGCGACTGCACATGTGCTTAGCGTAACAGGTGGTGAGCCCATCGCCGCCCTATAATGTTGGATGTATGTGCTGTCTTTAGTCCGTTAGTCGCCTTTTCGAACACCCAAGGGAAGAGAGGGGGTGGTAGTATTTTTTCACCGTTAAACGACACGTTTGATAGTTAGATATTAGATGGTTAGTTAGACAGATAGATGTTAACCTGTCGAAAATCTTCAACATTTTTAACTTATGTTTATAAAGCAACAGTGTCTTTTAAACCTCTTTCTATTTGCATCTCTGTTCTAAGTTTACGTGACATTAAACACCTCTGCAAATCGTCCGTGAAGGAATTAAGTCACTATTAATTTTTTATCAGTTTCTTGGTAAAGTGGAGTTTTAGAAATATGGTTAAACTATTTGTCTTAATTTACGTTTTTTGTTTTTGTGTTAGATATCACGTCTCGTCAATAGTTTCCCTACTTTGAAAGCTAAAGGCGCCTTGATTCAATGTCAACGTAATTTTTTTATATATAACTAATACAATATAATAATATATACGATACAATTTAATATTAAAAAAAATACTTTTTACAATATTTAGCAAAAATGAGTTCACACAGCAAAAAATCGGCATTGACATCACGAATTCCTTAAATTAATCTACCGAAGAGGTTTATTGATATTGAGAGAGATAGATACCACTTTATACCGTTCATGTTTAATGTATAAGCCTCATTTTTGCCAGAAACTGAGTTTCCCCGTTTCAAGTAGAGACCCCCATAATTTTCAATCGACACCCTAAATATGTTATATATCCAATAGCGCTCTTCATGAATAAAAATAAGGTTTTATACGCGTAGAGTTTTCTCTGCCTGAAAAAAGGTTTCGTTTTATGATTTTTAATAGAAAACCGAGAAGAGGCTCATTTCGACTCTGTTAACGTTCGCGTTGAACTTTAAGAGTGGTTATTAAGGATGTTTCTGCCTATAACGAACCTTTAGTGAACTGAATCTCTTTCGTAGCAGTGTGTACTAGTGTCATCAAGAGCAACACTGTGGTTTAGACAGTGGTATAAACGATTAGGACTCCAAGTGTTAGCAAATGCGGTTTGGAATTCGATGAAAAGAAATAATTCCCAGCATGTTGATAACATTACTTGTGAGTCATTAAAACTAGTCAGTAAAATGACATAGTGTTGTTGACATTTACATTACATGTACCGGCTTAGTACCGCTAGCTCCAAAACTTGTATCCGATCAACTCCAAATTATTTCTACCTTGTTCCGCCAACTCCAAAAACGTACATAAAGCTTAAAATCCAATGTTTTCTTCATATGAACAACAAGATATTTATTATCACATAATAATATATAATTAGTTTTAAAAGTAGAAGTACGAATAGTTCTGCCGTTTGTAGCACATCTCTAGATTTGCATGCATTTTAAAACACAGCTTCATTGTACGTTCGTATCTATAAAACCTTGAAAAGAAGAATATATAAAAGATTTTGGCTAATCCAAGCAAGCATCGAGCACTCACCGCGTCACGCGTCTGTTACACTACCTATAACACGTAACAGCTAAGTAAGTAAGTGTAAATAGATACAAATATAGCAAGAGATTCAAAGCCCGCTTCCACCATCGGCTTTATCGTCACTTACCATAAGGTGAGATAAAAACTTAAAACACGTAGTGGATTTTAAAAAAAATGGTTCAACTTTGGCGGTTGGGTACAGCGTGGTGTAGCCTGAAACATCCTTTAATATGAGGGTTGAATTTATCGTCCCTCGTTGTCAATTTTCTTCGGGACAATAGCCCGGGGTAGATTTCATGTGTCTCAATTATTTTTTCGTGGCTGGCTACACAGGGAGACTGCGTAATGTTTTGTTTGAGAGTTTTTATGCTGTTTCTCAATGGTGATTGATTGGCAATTACTTTGAGAATCCTTTTTATTATGTTATGATACGTTAAAAAATTTAACCGTGTCGCGTAGCGGTGATATAATACTACCCCCCCCCCCCCCTTCCCTAAGGTGTCGTAATGGTCGACTAACGGACTAAAGACTGCACTTACATCCAACAGCACATAGCGGCGATGGGCTCACCACCTGCCACGCTGAGCACATGTGCAGTCATTATTTGGTGAAAAGTGGACTATAGTAGAGGACTACTTTTGCTGTCCTGTCCTTTTGACAGTCTTTGACTAACCTTTCGGGGATATTAGTCATGATTATATGTATTTATAATGTATAAGCAAATAATGAGCTTAATATATTAGTTGTTGATAAATTAGCCCTAAAAGAAAACAACAACGTGATTGATTGAAATAATTTCTTTTTTGTTGTTATTTGTGTGTAATTACTGAAGTTACTCATAATTTCACTAATTACACACAACGCAGCCATAGCATGATCAGTACACCTGTAACTATATCTGTTGTAATCATCATCATCACAGCTTCCCACTGCTGGGATAACGCCTTCCCAAATGGATCAAAATATTCTTTAAATTATTTTCGTTTATTAATGTCAAGTAATTTGTCATTATGGCTTTACTTTTAGGTATATACGTCTTTCCTTTTAAGTAATTTATTTCACATCAACGACGGGCACGGCGATTACCAATCCGTGCCACGCATCGGAAAATCCGAAGCCCGACCAAGGAATCGAACCCGGGACCTCCGGACATCGAGCCGAGCGCTTGACCACTCGGCCACCGAGGCCTAGGCTCAACAGCCCTACTACTAATGAAACCGAGCACACAAAGATACATCACATACATCATAGCAGTAAATGACATAACCGACCAAGATATCCTATACGAGTTGGAGAGTTGTTTGTTATAATAAATAAGTAATATTAGTAATTAACCTATACACAGACCCACTGCTGGGTGAATGCCTCCATCACTGAAATAACGTTAACGCTACAATTGATTGGGTTTAGATTAGTCATCACGCTTGAAAATACGGGTAGGTGATCATACGAAAGATTCAGAATACACTTTGCCCGAACTGGCAATTTTATAAAAAAAAACTTTCCTACACTCACACCAGTTATCCAGCCCAAGAGAAAGTTCGTTATGAAACTCGTTAAATGGTTACTAGACAATGGATAAACATACTTAAAAAACTTAAATACATACTTATTATACACAGAAAACACCCAGACCCGAGACAATTTAGAGAAACAATAGATTCTAAATTGACCCGACCGGGGATCGAACCCGGGACCTCAGACATATCGACACCATGAAAACCGGTGTACAAACCACAAGACCAAGGAGGTCGTCTAAATTATTGAGCCCAGGACTTTCGGATATCGGGCAGTCGCCACTCGGTCACTGAGGCGTATAAAGTAATAAATTCATCGACAAGCTCTCGATAAATACCTTAATGTGAAACTGTTTATTTCCGAATAGTTAATTTGTTTTTGTTACACTTTGATTCTGTTTGAACTGTTTAATTGGCTAAGCTCAGACGTCGCTTTTGCTTTCGATTTATAGTAGGTAGCGAAGTAACTTAATTTGTAAAGGTATTTCTGTTCGTTTAATTTGAATGGTAAGCTACTACTTTTAATAATCAAATTTAACTCGTATTAAATAAGTTTGTTATTTTAAATTCTATAGATGCAAGTCGGATAGGTATTGGTAGTAAGGTAGGTACTGTCGAGGAACTTCCTGGTAGATTACTTTCGGCGATTTTGCTTGTACTCCACTCCATTGAGTGCACGCGAATATCGCCGAAAGTGGTCTACCGCTACGGTTCGTAGGCGCGGTCGAAATGCCAACCGCGCCTACGAATCGTAGCGGTGGACCACTTTCGGCGATATTCGCTTACACACTATCTTCGTGCACGCTACGGTCCGTGAGCGCGGTCGGCATTTCGACCGCGCCTACGAACCGTAGCGGTGGACCATTTTCGACGATATTCGCTTACACACTATCTTTGTGCACGCTACGGTCACTAGACGTGGTCGGCACTTTGACCGCGCCTACGAACCGTAGCGGTAGACCACTTTCGGCGATTTTCGCTTGCACACTATCTTCGTGCACGCTACGGTCAGTACGCGCGGTCGGCACTTCGACCGCGCTTACGAATCGTAGCAGTAGACCATTTTCGGCGATATTCGCTTGCACAATATCATCGTGCACGCTACGGTCCGTAGGCGCGGTGGGCATTTCGACCGTGCCTACAAATCGTAGCGGTAGACCACTGCCGGCGATATTCGCTTGCACACTATCTTCGTGCACGCTACGATCCGTAGGCGCCTTGGGCATTTCGACCGCGCCTATGACTCGTAGCGGTAGATCACTGTCGGCGATATTCGCTTGCACACTATTTACGGATACGCTACGGTTCGTAGGCGCGGTCGGCATTTCTGGGGCCCAAGTCTGCTAATTTACGAATGGTATAATTGAATCGCAATTGGATCGCATTGTAATTGTTTGACACATTTGGTATTCTTAAATGAGTAAGAGAATACCAAATGTATCAAACAATTACAATGCGATCCGATTGCGATTCAATTATGCCATTCGTAAATTAGCAGACTTGGGCCCCTGGTAGATCACTTTTGGCGACATTTTGCTTGCACTCCACTCCATTGAGTGCACGCGAATATAACTGAAAGCGGTCTACCGCTACGGTTCGTAGGCGCGGTCGAAGTGCCGACCGCGCCTACGGAGCGTAGCGTGCACGAAGTTAGTGTGCAAGCGAATATCGCCGAAAGTGGTCTACCGCTACGATTCGTAGGCGCGGTCGAAATGCCGAGTGCGCCTACGGATCGTAGCGTGCACGAAGATAGTGTGCAAGCGAATTTCGCGTAAATTTTGTCAACCCCGAACTTCCTCGACTGTATGTAGGGTTTGGTTCTCACCGTTAGCTTAGAAATTAAAAAATCGGTAAAGATTTGTATAAACAAAATAATGAACCAATATCTAGTATTGAAAATTTTGCATTCATAATGCTATATACTCGTAGATATAGCATAAAATGTTTACTAGAATAAAACAACCAGATCAGGAAAGATCGAATGGGATTTGAACACATGACCTTTGGATTGCCGGTCGACTGCTCTAACCGCTAAGCTACTGAGACCCCAGAAGACTCGTTGAATTTTTCTAGTAGTTTGTGATTTACGCTGCAAGCCAGCGGTATTACGTAACTGTGAAGTCTACCCTCAAAATTATGAAAAAAAATAATGAAGTTAAATTCAGTCACTACTGATAATTACAAGTTAGTTCATACATACATAAATATTAATCACAACTATTATCCCCGAAGGGTTAGTCGGAGACTAGACAAAGAGGACAGCAGAAGCAGTCCTCTACCACAGTCCACTTTTCATCAAATAGCGACTGTAAATGTGCTTAGCATGACAGGTGAGCCCATCGCCGCTCTATGCTGTTGGATGTATGTACAGTCATTAATCCGTTAAGGCTAGGTGTTAGGGAAAAATTAAAATAACACGTTCTTAGAATTACTTTTTGAAGTAGTAAACAATAAAATTAAAATCTGCGAAAATTATGAAATATTGTTGAGGCTTTATTCTGTGAAATACACCCGATGGAAACACGATTTTTTAAAGTTGGCTCGATAGAATAAATTCACAAAGTTACATATTTTTGTGTCATTTTATCTTCTTTTCCAGGTTTTATTCTTAAAATAAGTGATTTGATATTATGAGTCATTTACCAAAATGAAGCTCGTAAATAACTTGAGTTGTTATAACCGATGGTTTTTTATTTATTACATCTATCAATTTTTTAAAATATAAAACGCGATTATTCGCGCCGCTTCGCTGTTATACCCGTCCCTTACCGTTGTACTGTCGAGAGAACGAGAGGGAAGCGCTCGAAATACCTCCCCTTAATAGCCCTTTACGACACCCAATGGAAGAAAGGGGGTGGTGGTATTCTTTCACCGCTACGCGTGTCGCGCATAAAAGTTATAGTAAACAACATTATTTAAGCCTATTTAAGCTTTTTGAAGTCAAGTTGAAAGTTTTAATTTGTAAAACTTTACGTTAATTTGAAACATTGCCAAAAACATTATTCGCAATAGACATTAGAAATGGTTCTATAAATATTTAACTTTGATGTTGGTATGGAATACCACAATGTATAAGAGGCTCTCAAACGAAAACCAGATTAAAATTAAAACTTTTTATAAAACGTATAGAACGAGCCCATTTTCGTTTCACCTAGAAAATACGCAGCTGGTCTCCACAAAACACGACCCAAATCCAATTTAAAACAAAAACACCATTATAATTAAAGACAAACAAACAGAACACTGCGCTCAACAATTATTCCAGACGAAGTGTAACCTGACAGCAAGTAATTCGACCTACGCATAAATAACAGGAAATGATCCAAACATAGCATAGCATAGCGCAAATTCAAACTAAATTCCATCCAATTATTATAGCACAAAAGTCGATTCGGTACCTACAGACTATAAACAAAACAGTAGCGGCGCGGCGGCGGGGGCCGGTCAGACTCCGAAACTGGCAAATAATGAAAATCAAATGGCCTTTGTTCGAGAAGTTTTCGTATAAATCGACTTCAACGCACCAAGGAAATGTTGACGGCAACACAGTGAACGCAAGAGCAGATAATTATTCCTGCAACGAATTTGAGATGTAGAATAGAAAAGAAGAATAGAAATAAATTTAAAAGTGGACTCATTGCCTAGTCTCTAACTAACCCTCCGGGGAAAATAGTCGTGATTATTTGTATGTATTTGTCAACAATATTAAGTAGTACTGAAAAGACATTTACCACCTAAGGGAACCCAAAAAGCACCCAAGGGAAGAGAGGAGGTGGTAGTATTCTTTCACCGCTACGCGACATGGTTATGACCCCTTTTTTAACTAAGTAAAATGGCGTCAAGACCAGGGGTGACCTCAGGTTATCTGGGACTCTCCTCCCATTCTCGCTCAGGGCCCTGATTCTTTATTGCAATCTATAGATTCCACACCTAAACCTTACCGCGCACAAACGTCAAACGCATACGTTTTTGGGAAGATATCGTAACTTTTTAAGGAATTGACGTGGTTTTGAAACAAGGAATCGTTACAGAATAAGGGCCCAGCTAGAAAACTCGACGGGGAGATGGGCTCGTCAAGATTTAATTTAATAAAAAAGCAAATGAGCCCTACTGCCCCCACATTGACTGTTACCTATTATTTCGCCAAACATCAGTGTATTCGATCAAAACGACCACTGAAAGCAGTAAAACTCAATGATATTGCGGACGTCTAAATATATTATATACACAAAATATCATTCACCTTGGTAGCCAAGTGGTTAAGCGCTAGGACCGATAATCGGAGATTCGGGGTTCAATTTCCAGGTCGGGCAAAGTTTGAGATTTTTTGATCTTGTGATCACCAACCCGCATTTGTCAAGCTTAGTGATCCTTATCCTGATCCTTAATAACCATTAAGAGTAGCGATGACTTAATTTCAATGATGGCAGCATATAATATGCGTCTACATAATTGCCAAATTATGTAGACGCCTGTTAAGACGCCGACATAGCTATGTGACAGAGGAGGGAAAAAACGGAATTGGGGTAGGCTTACTTAATTGAGCTGATCTGGAGGCCCACTGGCAGGCAACAGGCACAAATAGCAGGGTTCTCGCTGATCTTGTTCGCTGTTCAATATGGCGGTTTTGCCACGAGCTGAGGACGCGTCAGTGACGAGCGGATCGCGTGCGCGCGCGCGGGGAGCGTATTTCCTAGCTAATCTAGCTTAGGAGCTACGACATTGTGTTTTAGTAGTGAAGCCTTAACTAAATAAATTATATTGATACTTGTATCTTGAGATTGTGTGGTGTCTTATGCGAGTGAATAAACGAATGAAATAACTTAGCCTCTGATCATAAAGTCTTTAAACTTCCCACTGCTGTGGCTTTCCCACGTCATGGTCAACAGACATGAGAAGTTTAGGTATGGGGTGTATGCACCCCCAGCTGTTCCAGTGCGGGTTGATGGGTTAGCCGTACTTTCCGGAACGCGGATGAACTTGACATGATTTAATTTTGATCACACATTCAGCGACCTGGCATTGCGAAAGTCAAGGTGACTTATCTGCCGCTATGCGCCATCGAGCTCATCTAAAAAATAAAACTAAAGACTCTAGCCTTTTATATTTAGTTACTGCGGGTAAGCGCTTGGCCTTCATCTCACCTGGCATGGTAACTGACGATAAGGCCGAAGGTGGAAACGCGCTTCATCCGGAATCCTCAACCACTGAAGAACTGACTATTATCTCTCAACTGTCGGTATAATGCTATTAACATTGTCGGCGCCAGACTTTTAGATAAGTTTTTTTTAGTCAGGTGGACTTGACAAGCCCGCCAACGAAACCAACTACACAAAGGTACCTCTTTAAACGGGAACTCTCTATCGAAGAACGGTGGCTAAGCAGCAACTAGACCAAAAAGGCGGTTGAAGTCAAACTATTATGTTTAAAAATTCCCTTAACGTCGCAGGATAAGTGAGTCCACGCAAAGAAAGTAGTATGCTTAACGCACGGGATAAGTTAGCGGTAGCTTAGCTTTACATAATGTGGCTATTTACGTCGTCATAAAATGTGCCAGGCTATAGGAGAGAATGCCCATTGGAAATTAAATCCGTAATAGCTTCTTTGACCGCCTTTATAGAGAAAAAGTGTTAAATTAATGGGCTATTTATTGTCGTCGGCTTAGTTTCGAGTTTTCTATCTACGCCGTATACTCAAGTATATTATCTAAATCACCCAATCCTACACTACTTATATACCATTAAATTGATTAAGGGATTTCTGAAACATTAGGTACATTGACTATTGTACCCTTTCATCAAGACATATCTAGATAAGTATATAACTTTCATATCACGAATGATTAAAATGATCCAATCTGCAACGATATGAATTATTATTTTTTTACTTTACTTTACAAACCAAAACTGTGTTTGGGTCCGAAAATTATGTTTTGAAAATAAAAAATATAGGTAACGAATGGTCAAATTCACAACTGTAAATGAACGTAACGTGAAAAAAGTTATACGTGTACCCTGCAATACGTCTGTGGTACCCCTTGGTCTACTCTATGTATCTGTTGCAAACGTTGCAACCATAGTCATGTTTAGATGATCAAAGAATATTTTGTCTTTTTTGTATGACATCCCTTTCAATATTTTATAACTTCTTGTACTCGTATCTTTAAACTTGTTTTTAATATCGTATCTCGATAGGTTACACTAAATTATGATTTCTACATTTCTTCCTTCACCATTTATATCTTTTGTATGCACATTAGTTTAGGTATATGGGTGAATTTCAACAGGTCCGTTAAAATCTTCATTTTTTATCTTTAAGTTTTTTAAAGAAAAAAATCACTTTTATTAATGTTTTTGATAATGTATGTCTTTTTGCTTAATATCTGGTAGATAACTTAAAAAACTAACGAGATATACACGATCAAAAATTTCGTGCCACGGCGATGAAACATGCGTGCACGGCAATGAAACAAGCGTCCACGGCAATGAAAGAACTGTATTACAGGTAAAGATGTTTTCTTTGCCTAATCATACAGGTGCGTATCATTTCATATAATGACAAATGAACTAATTTCAAAGGACATAACGTTCAATGCATATAATTTTTACTTGTTTAAATACACTTCCTATAACAACATAACGTATATTATTCATTTGATATAATACTCATTTTCTATAACTTCAGTGGATATAATTTTAGCTTATAAATACAAATTGCATTTTAACCCTTAATTGATTTCAAATATTGTCATAATAACCGACTCAACGTAGAGTTGTCTGCCCTACGTTAGAGTGTAATTTAAGACCGGATGGGACCGCCAGAGTCTCGCAGCGCCGGAGCCGTGACAGAAACCATTCCTGCCTTCATCCTGCATGCATGATTGCTTGCTGCATTTTTTCTTGTATGCTGCATGCTTGCTTGCATGCTGATGCTTGCATGCTGATGCTTGCATGCTAGTTGCTTGCATGCTGCTTGCTTATTACATGAATAAGGTTTTATATCATCAGTTTATTTTAATGTATATTATATCAAAAGTACATTATATCAAACGAAATTGTAGAACCTAAAATTATATTAAATGTTTATTATATTCTTAAGTCAGTTTTTATATCAAATAAAATTTAATATAGAAATAAAATTATGTTATCTGAACGTTAGACCATAAGTATTATATCAAACATTACACACGCAATTATACCATGGCGATGAAAACATAATTTACGGAAATGAAACACCTGGCCACGGCAATGAAACTAAACTGTTTTACAAGACATAGTAATGATTTTTTTTTTCATTTCCGTGTCTTTTTTTTCATTGCCATAGCCAATTTTGGCCACGGAAACCACGGAAATGAAAGCACGGCGATGAAAATCAAGGCCAAAATATGAAATAACAAAAAAACTATTAATTATTCGAAGTAATAAACACTTCACAAACAAACATACGAGAAATGGTGTTCTATCGAATGTTTAATCCAGTGGACAAACTTATTCAAATAGAAGTTATACCTATCCACGGAGATGAAAGAAAAGGTGTCTAGTAACATAATAAATGGGATACTTAATTTATGGCGCGAAAACGCAGGCAGGTGTGTATGTCCTTCCTCGTCGAGCACTTAGGCGGCACTGATATGCAACGTTTAGCGCACAGGGGGGAGGACGCAAGTCGTTAGATAAAACAATATTCTTAAACATGTTTAGGACACGGCGATGAAAGGTAGTTCTGGGACAAATGAATTTTTATTAACCATTCGTTCTATTATTGAAATTTTTGAATAAATGTATTCCGTACCAGTACTTTTACTATTCGCGTATCAAATAAAATTAGGTTTTAATATAAATAACAAGTAGATTTTTATCAATGAGGTATCATACACATCAAGGCGACATGTGGTCAAACACGGAAATGAAAGATTTCGAGATTTAATTTATTTTGGAGTACCTATTAATCCCATTAATAAAGTATTTAGTGCCACACATAGATGACTATTTCACCTAACCAGTAAAAAATGTTAGAACATTATAACTATGTTTTTTAGTACCGATTTCATCGATGCCACGCAATTTGGTCCCGGGAAATTCACCCATATATATTGTGTTGAGTGTTTAAACAATACGGCATTATAAGTGTGGCATCTTTTAATTGATGAGCAAAACAACCCTATTAAATTCTTTTAATGACATTTTTTCCGTAAAGGGAAAATCTGTATTTTCTCGTTGAAGTCAAACTTACTTTACCGGAGGTTTCTTTAAAAACTTATTTATTAGAACCGCCTTCGTGCCTCATTTTAAACGAGCTTCGTTTTCTTTATCCAATAATAACTTAATGTCATATCCAACAAACTAACTTAACTTATTTTGAGCCGTAAAATGGTAAGAGAAAAAAGTTTTGTTTTTATTTTTAGCTAACACAAGTATAATAAAGTAATATACCTGTATACTGTCCCACTACATGGCAAAGGCCTCGCTATGATATAATAATAATAATCACGATTGGACTATTGTCGCTCAATCTCAGCGCCAGGCAGTATTGGTTGATATCACCATACCTCACGACGAGAAACTCGTGAAAGCCGAAAAGGACAAGCTCAGTAAGTACCTTGACTTAGCTCACGAGGTTGCCGCCATGTGGGATGTGAATTCAACCACTATTGTACCGATAGACGTTTCGGCACACGGCCAATCTAAGAGCCTCGATCAACATCTAGAGAGGCTCTCGCTAAAATGTTGGGTCAAGGGTCAGAACAGAAGGCAGTACTCCTTGACACGGCACGTATTGTCAGGAGGCTCCTCAATCTACAGCCCTAACCACCGATAGCTTGGGTCTACCCCGCTGCCGGTGGCAACCTAGGTTGAGTTTTTTATAGTATTTTAAATTGTAAATCATGTGTGAAAAACACATGATTTACAATTTAATTTTTACATCAAATTATGTAAAAAACTTTTTAAGATAATAATTATGTTAAATAAAAAGAATAATAATAATAAGTATACTTATTTGCCAAAAAAAATTGAAAAAAAACCCTGTCATTCGCATGTTATCAATTGATTATTAGGGTATTAGGGAGAAGGATTTTGAGAGGCAGTTAGGGTATACATATTTGTAAAAAATTTAAACATAAAGTACTGATTGTAGGCTAGGCGTAGCTTTATGGTCATTATTTATTTGCTGAAGCTCAATTCACAGCTCAATAGCTACCTTAATTGAACAGAGTCCAACTACTTTTCAAAACAAAGCTCGTCATGAATATCTCATGTTCTGTGTCTAGACTATTTATTTTCGGTTGCAGGGTCGACGTGGAACACGCTCCGCCATATTAACGAAACGACCGTGAACTTAACAAAAACAAACAGCGATTGACACTACATTATTGAAGCCAATTAATATTTTTTAATTTTTTTTAAACCAGTATCCGTGTCCCATATCGTTGCAAGAATACTACTACCCCCTCTCTCCCTTGGGTGTCGTAAAAGGCGACTGACGGACTAAACACTGCACATACATCCAACAGCACAGAGCGGCGATGGACTCACCACCTGTCACGCTAACCACATGTGCAGTCGCTATTTGGTTTAAAGTGGACTATGGTAGAGGACTGTTTTTGCTGTCCTCATTGCCTAGTCTCTGACTAACCCTTCAGGGATAATAGTCGGTGATAATGATAATAATGATTACATGTGTGTATGTATGTATTTTTTATATTACGCCCGGCAAATGACTCAACTTCCCTTGATGTTATGTGGAGTGGAGTTCAGGAGCGAGGACAGCTGGTGCAGAAAGAAGACTTAGCCTCAGTCACCCTTACAAAGTGCCTCTTCACGCCTCGGTTTAAAGACCCTATGCTGTAGGAAGGAGAGAATAACGTATGCTGATAGCCTATTCCATTTTTTGGAGGTGCGACAAGGTGTCGAGTCATCAAATTTATTAGTGCGCTTTGATAAATCGGTGATCCCGAAGAGCAGCACTTGCTTTCTTATCCATTGATTATTCTTCTAGGGGTTTCTTGTGAGTTCTAATTCTAGTTGCGGATAAATGTAATTGAGGTGTCAGTTTATTTATCTGTGGTACATGTACTTAGATGTGGACATAATTTCTAAATCTGCCATCTATATAGGTGATTTAGGGCTATAATTTTATTAATAATTAAACTACATGACATTGTTTTGCCTACTATTGTTAGAAATTTGACCGTCCGATCCGTAAGAGTTCTAATAACGTGTCGCGTAGCTGTGAAATAATACTACCACCCCCTCTCTACCGTTAGGGGTCGTAAAACTCGACTAACAGACTTAAGACTGCACATGCATCCGACAGAATAAAGTGGCGATGGGCTCACCACCTGCCACGCTAAGCACAATACATGAGCAGTCGTTATTTGGTGAAAAGTGGACTATTAGAGGACTGCTTTTGCTGTCATTGTCTAATCTCTGACTAACCCTTCGGTAATAAAAGTAGTGATTATATGTTCCATTAGGGCGCTTTTGTCAAATTTATAACTCTTAGCCCAATACCTAGTGATTATTTGATTTCAATGATGAAGGCCTTTGCACAGGTAGACATTCATAATTCATATTTTGTATTTTATGACCTGGTAAAGACATATTCTTTTTTTTTGTAAATGTCGTTGCTTCTGTGCGCTGTGGTTTCTTGCGCCCGTTCTTTGCCACAGTTAAAAAATGACGTCCTGAATGGGTGGTAGGTTAAAAAGATTTGGACGATTCAAAGTATTTATTAATTGAGTTTATTGAATAAATATATTTTGACTTTGACATTATAGACTTTGGAAGGTCGAGTGGCATTCGAACCCACGACCTTTGAATTGCCAGAAAAAAAGAGCAGAGCAGTGGGCACTGCTCTTTTTTTTCTAGTAAACATTTTATCCGTTATCTATATAGCATATGCAAAATTTCAATAATGAAGATATTATAGACTTTACTTTAATATACTAAAATTATATTATTATACCTACCAAGAAAAGGTAAGATAAGGGCATTTCATTCTTCAGTAGCGCTTAAATGAGATAAAAGTTACTGACATCCCAGATAAATGGCATGCAATTCATCATCCCTTCAGCTATTCTGTTCAGTGGTCGAGACGAAGTCAACTCTATAGGAACTGAATCGCAGTAAAAACTCCTGGGGGAGTAACTATGAGGGTCGTTTGTGATAACCTTATAATATTAACGTCAATCGCTATAGGAAAAACTAATAGATGTCGTTTTTGTCATAGTGTCATTATCCGACTTGGGGTCTGTAAAAAAATACTTTATAATAAGGTTATTGAAACGTTGAAAAAAAGTTTTTTTCGACGTTTAGGTTTGGTTCCCGACCGGGTCAATTTAGAAAAGTACATAATAGTTTTAAATAAATTTCGGATCTGGGTGTTGTCTTTGTCTAACAATATTATTTATTCGTTATCTACTTAATAGAAACAAGTTTTAAAATAAGCTTATAAGGGTTAACGCATTTCGGTTTCCCATACAAACTTCCAAATCAAAATTTTTAAAAACCAATAATCCAATTAAAAAACTAAAGTAAAGTACAGGGATTTAAATGGTTTGTTGAAAACTTTTTAAAAAACACGTTTATTTTGCTGAGTTATTGCGATTAGAAGTGTACTATAGAAAGTTTAAAACCGCAATAGCTCAGTTAAATGAATGTTTTTTAAAAAGGTTTCAACAAACTATTTAGATCACTTTATTTAACTTTAGAATAAGTTTTTTTTTTTAATTTATTTTCCAATACAAGAAATCATCACAATTCATTAAATTAGAGATGCATACACAAAAACCTCATTGGGTTTATCCGTATATGAGAGCCCCAAGTAACAAATTATCGTTGCATAATAGTTGAGAAAACGTTTTACATTTCCTTTTGGTTCTATAAAGTGGGTCATATAAACGTGTCGTAGACGTTTATACAACGCGAAATAGGCCCATATTAAACGACATTATTGTTATTTACAAGTTAATTAAACGTCAGTCAAGAACTTTTAAATGTTACATAAAAGTTTTCGACCGACTGTTATCGAACCACTGAAGTCCTATAACAATTGCATAGACATTAGAAGATGACTGTAATGTCGGTTAAGTATTTAACATCGACTTTTATTGTACACAGTCAGTTCATTCCATTCATTCGTTCCTGTGACGTTTGCTGGAAAAGTTCGTGTTATCAAATACAAAATTTTAACGGTATATAAGTTATAATTTACTTAACTAGTTTTACATTTACTTTAACAATATTATACACGAACAGAGTGTTAGGATAAATGTGTGCAGTGCACCTAGTTCTTATGGGACGTTTAGTTTTGTGGTGAAATATAGGTGTGTTGTTGTGAATTTTTTTACGCCCCCTTCGAATTTCTTGAAATTAAATTATTGTAGACTATTGCTTAAAATTTGTTTACATACTAAAATAGCAGCCATCTTGTCTAAGTTAAGAAACTACTTCTATACATCAATTATAGAATGGAAAGGTCGCATAATGCGGTTTCTTGCGACCAAGATGGTCGGCCATGATAAATTATTTTAGAGTTCCGTGAGATAATAAACATGAACAGATAACCTTTAATTTAAATAAAACCTTTATAGATGGTGTCATATTTTTTTTATTTATCCGACCTACCACCTGGCTTTATAATACGACGATATTATAAAGCAGTCGTAAAAACGTTCACGTAACCTATACTCTAACACCACTATTCGACGTTGTATGAATCAGTCGTAAAAACGTCTACCTAACCTATACAAAGGCACCACTATTCGACGTTGTAGGAATCAGTCGTAAAAACGTCTACCTAATCTATACACAGGTACCACTATTCGACGTTGTATGAATCAGTCGTAAAAACGTCTACTTAACCTATACACAGGCATCACTATACGACGTTGTATAAATCAGTCGTAAAAACGTCTACCTAATCTATACACAGGCACTACTATACGACGCTGTATGAATCAGTCGTAAAAACGTCTACCTAACCTATACACAGGCACCACTATACGACGTTGTATAAATCAGTCGTACAAACGTCTACTTAACCTATACACAGGCACCACTATACGACGTTGTATAAATCAGTCGTAAAAACGTCTACCTAATCTATACACAGGCACTACTATACGACGCTGTATGAATCAGTCGTAAAAACGTCTACCTAACCTATACACAGGCACCACTATACGACGTTGTATAAATCAGTCGTACAAACGTCTACCTAACCTATACACAGGCACCACTATACAACGTTGTATAATACAGCCGTAAAAACGTTTACATAACCTATATATTTGTACCATTATACGACGTTGTATAAAGTAGTCGTAAAAACGTCAGCTCAACTTATTTAGATGACCATTTAGTTACGGGACTAAATCGTTGTAGGAATAACGGTTACACAACGTTGTAGTGGTCTAATAACATCAATTCAACAGTTATATAATCGAAAGTCGAATAGCACAGTTTTTATATGACCAATTTGCTAGTTGGGAGCCGCTAGTTTACATAAATTAATTATTTAACAACAGTGTTACTATGTATTACATTATTTAACATTAAGTATAACTATCCTACCTCTGGTTAGTATGACACAAGGAATTATTTTCTAAATAGTATTTCTTAAATTTTGGCTTATATCTAGTTATGTTTTGGTTAGTATACATATCTTGCAAATCAGTGGGCAATTCATTAAGATAAGTAGGAATCTGACAATTCAACATTCTAGTGCCAAATACATTATTGGTTTTAGGTAAAGTATATCTTTTTAAACCAGAAATTGTACGGAGATTTGGAGGTCTACAATGTTCGACTAAAGTAGTACTATTTTCATTACATTCTGTTAGAATATTAAACTTAATTTTATCAAATATATTAATCACTTTACAGTACCGGAACAATTCAATGTCGTCATTTTTAACTTTATTTTTTATATATTTTGGAACTATTAATTTAAGTATTCTACGTTGGAGTTTATAAATACACTCAATATATGACTTATACGTTCTTCCATAGCTACTGAGCCCATAACTAATAACAGACTCAGCTAAGGCCAAATGTAGTAATCTTAATATTTGATATGGTAGCTTATATTTTAATAAGGACATTTTACACAGTATAGATCTTAATTTTGCACATACGTGATCTTTATGTGGCCTCCAACTAAGTCTATCGTCTATAACGAGACCAACATACATATGCTGCCTCACATTATCTATTGGATCACAGGTGCAATTATGAATTGATCTATGCAGACACTGATGGGTATGAGCTACGACCTTTGGTGTTGACTGTACTTTTGTGTGTGATGAGTGTATGTGTAATAATTTGGTCTTTTTAGCATTTATAACCAGACCGACATCGTGTGCCCACTTACATAACATATCAAAGTTACTTTGTATAGTGTGTTGCGCTTCACGAACGTCGCGAGAGGCCACTACTATACAGGTATCATCAGCGAATTGGTAAACGGATCCTTTATTAATTAAGGAACACAAATATCGTTGACATAGATAAGATATTCAGTGGGTCCAATTATTGACCCCTGAGCTGTACCCTTATCTTTAAGTATGGATTTACTGAACTGGTCCGATATTTTAACTAACGTATAACGGTTTTTGTGATAGTTTTTTAATAATTCTAAAACAGGTCCTTGTATTCCGCATTGAGCAAATTTATCGTATAGTGTATTGTACTGTAACATATCAAAAGCCCGACTAAAATCTATAAATATTACGAGAACATGCAATTTATTATTTAAGTGACCATTAAGTTCATCGGTAAAGTTACGTAATAGTTGAGTTGTGCTTTTATTCCTTTGAAAACCGTATTGATTCCTGTTAATAATCATATTTTTTGAGAGATAATTTTTAATTTCATCACACAAGTAACGTTCTATTGTTTTGTCAATGCATGATAGTATTGTTATCGGTCGATAATTGAGATAATAATTTTTTTTACCATTTTTAAAAATTGGACGGATTACACCTATTTTTAAGATCTCGGGATATATTGATGTGTCTAAACAACAATTTACTAAATGAGTGATACCTAAGTGGGGTAATTTTTTCTGATAGGTATTTAAGATCACAGGCTCGAATACCATCATATCCTGGACTCTTTTTCGTGTTTAATAGTTTAATAATTTTGTAAATTGTTTTTCCTTGCGCTTTAGCCACTCGAATTGTTCGATCTGAAATTGTTGAATATAAATTAGGGTTCAGTAATGGAATTTTACAGTCATGTGAAATATAATCAATATTTTTTTTAAACTCAAGAGCTAAGTTATTCGCCAAAGTTACTGAATCTAACCTAAATGTTTTAACTAATAACGAATCAATGCATGTCGTTACTTTACCGGTCAGCCTATTAATTATTTGCCAAATTTTACGAGTGTCTTTAAAGTTATCCATGATTTCTAACCGCGTATATTTATTTTTTAAATATAGTGCATATTTACTAGTTTTATTCCTATACAAAAGTCTTTTTTCCACATTGGCCTCATCCTTACGCCACAACTGAAATAGTTCGTCACGTTTTCGGCACATATTCACAAGTCGTTGGTTACTCCAAACACAGGACTGTCGCTTACCTAAGGCGCCACCTGAGCACTTAAATTGACATTTATTCTGTACTTCATCAAACTTACTTTTTATATAATTGACAATTAAATCGGGGTGATCGTAATTTAAAGGAGAATTCCAGTCAATTTTCGATAGCTCGTCACACATTTTCTTATTGTCTGTTCGGGTAACAACCTGTGGCCGTAGGCGCGATGAGTCATAATCAGTGCACCGAAGTGCGCCGAGTATCGCGCAGCCAGTGATACAATGATCAGCTGGCGCGACGCGCACGGTTGCCGTATACACTTCGTATGAATCCACGTTACGTAATAGAATATGATCGATGCACGACTTAGGGTGCATTCGACCAAAGTGGAATAAGGTCTTATACCTAGATTAAGCGCCAAATTTGTATGGACTAATCTCGGAGTAAGTCTTATTCCAGTTTGGTAGAATCCACCCTTAGTGATGTTGTTGCCATATTTTTCTATGCGTATATAGTTGTTTACGCCACTTTCAAAGCCCAATTTATATATCGAGTCTAGATATTGGGAAGTTAAAGAAGTGGTTTTCTTTATATCTATGTTCATGTCACCTAAAATAACATAATTACGATTTTGTGGGGAATTTTGTACTAAGTTCGATAATTCGTTGACGAATCTTTCCTTACTTGTATTAGGCGGTCTGTACACGCCACATATATTAATTTTATCATTACATTGTGTACCAATTTCACCTACAATACATTCAAATTCTTTCACAATTGCTGTGTGCCTATTGAATGTAAGACTATTGTGTACATACAAAAGAAGACCACCTCCTCTTTTTTTTGCTTTTAGTTCTGCATAGATTGTGTAATTAGGTATGTTAAACATATGTAAGCAGTTAATATGTATATTAGCCTCTGTTATTAAGATTAAATGGATAGTGTGCATGGAACAATTTATAGTCTGTTCCAAGATAGCAAAGTTTTTTGTAATTGATGAAATGTTAACATGGTAATTAATAAAGAATTATTGATTACAGGCAATTTAGATGCCAATTCATTCCAGTTATTATAAGTGTTTTCTAATATAGTTGTGCTGTCCATGAAAAATTGAAAAAAAAATAAATACTTAAAAGTTTGTTACCGCCCTTAACTTATCCTTGTATTTCAACCAGCCGTGTTGGTTGGTTGCCGTGGTGCAGCCTTAATTTTTTCGATGTCTTTTACTGAACGGATGGTGAGAGGTTTTTCGTTTTCATTTTTACGCACTAAAACCGACCCACTTTTACACCAGATAAACGCAAAAGATCCTTTTAATTCTTCTTTGGTCTTCCACAGTAGGAACGCTGTAGTTGGCGTTAGTGGTTCACGTAGGTATACTTTGTTCTGCTCTTTCCTTCCAAGGTTTTCAGGTGTTAGTGTCACGGCTTTTGAAGATTTAAGCCAAACGTCGCGGGCGCCTTCTCTCAGAACCACCGTAATGACTGGTATAGTTGGTCTAGAAGAGGTTGGTCGGTTCCTTTTTTTTCTATAAGCCTTAACTATATCCTCGGGTCGTTCATGAATTAGGTGGGCAACCGTTTTCGCAATATCTTGTGCATTTTCATTTTCCATTTCAGGGATTCCACATATTTCGATCTGGTTCACCATCAGGTTTTGTTCCAGTTAGTTAATTTTATTTTCTAAGGCCTCGTTCTTCAGTTTTAAGTTAATAAAATTGTTTTTCAGATCCGTGCATTTGTTTTCTAGGACTTTCTTTTCTGTGTTATAGCTCTTTAATTTTGATTCAAAGTCATCAATCTTATCAGCGAAGAATTTCAAAGATGTTTGTAGCTCTTCTCTAACAATAGTAGTAACTTCTGATCTTATTTTGCTCAGGACCTTTTGGATGGATTGTGGAGCGCCCAGCGCACTCTGGTTTGAGAAGATCTTCGTATCAGTATTTTTGTCTAGGCCATCTTCTTCGTCAGGTAGATAGCATGAAAGTCGTTTGGGTTTTGCTGTGCCAAGGCAGCTCCTGCATCTCCATTCTACAGCATCCGTTGAAGATAGTGCGGTCAACTGGTCGACCGATATAGCGGCACAGGTAGCATGTAGCCATTTGTTACACTTTGAACATTGCAGACCGGGTATTTTTTTACTTATTAGTTTGGAGCATTTGATACATTTCACCATTTTGCAAAATTAATTATAATTTTAAGTAACGTACAAATTCACTTTATAAGACGGAGGGTAGGGTACTAATTTGCACTAGCGCACACAGTACAGGGTAGTATCCGATCGGGTTCGCTGCGCGCGAGCGACTGAAGTTTGTATGGGAAACCGAAATGAGTAAAGCCTCTTAGCTGGGACTAGATAATTAGTTTGAGAGGGGTATGTTTTTATATTTCACAACTTGCTAAAATAGAAACTATAAATAAAAAGGTGCCCCAGACCATCCCCTATCAGGCAGCGTATCCAGTAGCCTGGCAGAATAAAATAATAATAATTAAACTATCTAGGCATAAGAGACTAATTATAAAAATAAATTAACTATGTATAAATTAAAGTGAGTTGAGCCGTATGTGTAGCGACTCAGTAATACATTACTACCAATTCCTTTATTACTTTGGGTGTCATAAAAGACGACTAACGGACTAGAGACTGCAAAAAAAAAACATACATTTAAGAGCATAGAGTGGCGAAGGGCTCACCACGTATCTCGCTGTGCACATGTGCAGTCGTATTTTGTTGAAACGTGGACAATAGTCCACTACAATAGCAGTGGACTGTTTCCGCGGTTGTCTAGCATACTCTATGACTAACCCTTTGGGGATATAGTCGTGATTATAAGACTACATCCAAGTGCATAGAGCGGCGATGGGCTCACCACGTGTCATGGTGAGCACATGTAACTCGCCACTGGTTCGTGCAATGGTGCATCTGAATGCGCTTCTAACAGTGGCATCACAGTGTGATGTGTTTGCCGGAAGATTGACGGATGTAGTTAAGGATTGCTTGGAGTTCTTTGAGCGAGATGGTTGAATGTCCTATTCTTTGTTATAAGTTTTTTTTTATTGTTTATTGGTGTGTGTTTTTTTTATTCTACAACGAGTAAAGCGCTTGGCCTTCATCTCACCTGATGGTAAGTGACGATAAGGCCGAAGGTGGAAGCGCGCTTCACCAGGAATCCTCAACCACTGAGGAACTGGCTATCTTATTTCAAACTGTCGGAACACAACAATGCTATAAACATCGTCGTTATGGCGACAGACTTAGATAAGATGGTGGTAGCTAGCCAGGCGGACTTAACAGCCCTACCAACCGACCAAATTTTCATATTGTTCAGTGCATTTGTGTACTGTAACGCTGGCAATGTTTGTTGAATAAATAAATAAATAAATGTGCAGTTGTGTTAGTCTCTCACTAACCTTTTGGGGTTGATAGTCGTCAATATATACATGTATGTAACAAAAAATTTAAGTTTTCCTTCAACTAGTTTGGTCCAATAATTTCTGAACGGTCACAACTTACCGCAAGCAAAAGTCACCGAGCAGTTACGATTGTGCGATAAATTAATTTACTTTCGGGTCTCGCGAAACGAGGGCGTGATGTGATTATGCTGAGATTTCCTTTTTCTCCAAATGTCATTATTATTTGTGACTTTTTAAGGGCGATGTAGGGATAAAATGGGATTTTCGCTCCTCAACTTTTGTAGTATTTAAGCGGATTTACCACAATTTACTTCGTTTTTAAACCTCTTTTCTTGTTATGTAAGCTGTTCGGCCGGGTTTACCTTTTCTGCCATGTTTTTTCTAACGCAATATGTACATACAATACATACATATAACCACCACTATTATCCTCGAAGGGTTAGTCAGAGACTAGGCAATGAGGACCGCAAAAGCAGTCATCTGCCATAGTCCACTTTTCACCAAGTAGCGACAGCACATGTGCTTAGCGTGACAGGTAGTGAGCCCATCGCCGCTCTATGCAGTTGGATGCAGTCTTCAGTCTGTTAGTCGCCTTTTACGACACCCAAGGGAAGAGAGGGATGTATGTGCAGTCTTTAGTCTGTTAGTCGCCTTATACGACCCTCAAAGGAAGAGACGGGGTGGTAGTATTCTTTCACCGCTATCCGCAACGGTTAGGGCAAAGCAATATATTGGTCAGATAAAATAATGGTATAAGTACTTTTATAATTGTAATAGTTATTAAGTTAATATAGGTGAGGCCGCTTGACGGGAAACTAGTGTTAAATACTTAAATATATCTTGTGTGTCAATATGCGTGTAAGTCAAAATGCGTGTAAGTCAATATGCGTGTAAGTCAAAATGCGTGTTAGTCAATATGCGTGTAAGAAAATAGTCATTATGCGAGTAACCCATACGGACGGGTAGGCAGACACCACAGGATTCCATTTACTACAATTAACAATATGAAGTTAATACGTTGTCTTACTCATTGACATCATTAGTGAATAAACAAAGGTTATTATAAAGTGGAAGATTATTTAAATGACAAATTTGTATGGACATAGTGCATGTACGAGCATAACATATTAGTAATTTGTATATTGTATAAGTACGTAACGACATATTGTTTTGTAAATGTCATATATGTGGAGTTTCTTGCGCTCGTTCTTTTCCACTGCTAAAAGACTTCCTGAATCTCGAGTGCCCATCCATCCAAATAAATTTAGAGGATTTAAAATGCTTACTTTAAGTTTATTGAATAAAGAAATTTAGAGTTTTGAGTTTTTTTGAATGAACTTGAACAAATTGAACTAAGTACGACAACCTCCGTGGTCATAGTTAGCACGGAGGGTCTGCCTTCGCGCCATCTCTAAGGTCCCGGGTTCGATTCCCGGTCGGGTATATATTTAGAGAAAAACTATTTTTCGAAATTGATTTCGGGTCTGGGTGTTTTTTATATGTTTCTGTATATTTATCAGTTATCTTACCATATTTAATGAGTTCTATAAGCATACTTTTCTTGGGCTAGATAATTGGTTTAACAAATTTAATTTAAATTTGTTTTACAGTAGAGTACTTACAAATTTATGAAAATATACCTAAATTTCATATTTGACTTTAAATTATCTTTATAGAACTGTACTGAAAGCTTTAAAGTGATATTGACGTCTATTCATTTACAGTTCTGCCTAGCGATATTCTAATAGCCATTATAAGATTGTCGAGAAAGAACTAAACCGTCGCTATATAAGTTTGGTTAAAGTTTGTCTTTATCAATATAAGACCAGCAAGGAATCTTGTTTATTTCGTTGAAACGTAGAAACAAATAGGTACATACTCGTAGATAACGTATTTTTGTTTTTCACATGATTTTGTTTTTGTTTGTTTGATCCATTGCTATGTTTTCATTATCATAATACAACTGCCTATTAATAATAATTAAACTATCTAGGCATAAGAAACTAATTATAAAAATAAGTTAACTACCTACGTTTAAATTATAGTTTAACAACCTCCTTGGTCGAGTGGATTGTACACCAGTTTTTATTGTGTCGCCATCTCTGAGGTCCCGGGTTCGAGCCCCGGTCTGGTCAACTAAGAAATTATTGTTTTTCTAAATTGTCTCGGGTCTGGGTGATTTCTATGTATAATAAGTATGTATTTTAAGTATTTTAAGTATGTTTATCCGTTGTCTAGTAACCATTTAACAGTTTCTTAACAAAGCTTCTCTTGGGCTAGATAATTGGTGTGAGTGTAGAAATAGTAGATTGTTATTCAAGGGGCTAAACTGACCCATTTTATACAAGGTAGTTTTACTCCCGAGCTTTAGCGAGGGAGTAAATAGAGTTTGAATGGGTTTTTAGCGCCGTGTTTTACACTCTGCTTTTCACTACGAATGCGAGAAAATAAAACAATCCAATACAACATGAATTGGTTTATTTTATTAAAAATTCACCCATTAGTTGCTTTTACGGCACCTTAGGGAAGAGAGGGGTTGGTAGTATTATATTGATGAGCCCATCGCCGCTCTATGCTGTTGGATAGTATGTGCAGTCTTTCCATTTCTTCCCTTGGGTGTGGTAAAAGGCGACTAACGGACTAAAGACTGCACATCACATACATCCTACAGGATAGAACGGCGATGGACTCATCCAAATAATACTACTAACCCTTTTCTTCCCTTGGGTGTCGTAAAAGCGACTAAGGGACTAAAGACTGCACATACATCCAACAGTATAGAGCGGCGATGGGCTGAATGGGCTCATCAAAATAATACTACCAACCCCTCTCTTCCCTTCGGCGTCGAAAAAGGCGACTAACAGACTAAATACTGCACATACATCCAACAGCATAGAGCGGCGATGGGCTCATCAAAATAATACTACCAACCCCTCTCTTCCCTTTGGTGTTGTAAAAGACGACTAACAGACTAAAGACTGCACATACATCCAACAGCATAGAGCAACGATGGGCTCATCAAAATAATATTACCAACCCCTCACTTTTCTTCGATGTCGTAAAAGGGGACTAACGGACTAAAGACTGCACATACATCCAACAGTATAGAGCGACGATGTGCTCATCAAAATAATGCTACCAACCCGTCTATTCTGTTCGGTGTCGTAAAATGCGACTAATGGACTAAAGACTTCACATACATACAACAGCATAGAGCGGCGATGGGCTCATCAAAATAATACCACCAACCCGTCTCTTCCCTTTGGTGTCGTAAAAGCGACTAACGGGCTAAAGGCTCACCACCTAAGCACACGTGCAGACTGTGCAGTTGTTTTTTGCTGAAGCGTGGACTGTGTGGTCGTGGTCTGTGTTGTCCATAGATTCAAATGAATACTAATTTTACCATAAACTTTAATAATAACTATCTCAAAAAGTTGTTGATCTAAGTAAACAGTAATAAACCGAGTCTTTATTTATGATTATTCTACTTATGACTAAATACTTTTTCGTTTTTGTAGGCTCATTGTCATTTAAAAAAAAATGCTTTTTCCCCTAGGGCAAGAAAAGCTATTTTAGCCTCGCTTTAGAACGCTACAATGACGGTCTTTTTGAACAAGAGGAGTGAAAACAATATTGTTGTACTAAAACAACATACAATTATTGAAAACGGTTTGAAAATAGAACAACATATTTTTATAAATAACCGTGTCGCGTAGCGGTCAAAGAATACTACCACTCTCTTCCCTTGGGTGTCGTAAAAGTGTCGACTAACGGACTAAAGACTGCACATACTTCCGATAGCATAGAGTGGCGATGGGCTCATCAAAATAATATTACCAACCCCTCACTTTTCTTCGATGTCGTAAAAGGGGACTAACGGACTAAAGACTGCACATACATCCAACAGTATAGAGCGATGATAGGCTCATCAAAATAATGCTACCAACCCGTATCTTCTCTTCGGTGTCGTAAAAGGCGACTAATGGACTAAAGACTGCACATATATCCAACAGCATAGAGCGGCGATGGGCTCATCATAATAATACTACCAACTTCTCCCTTCCCTTGGGTTTCGTAAAAAGCGACTAATGGACTAAAGACTGCAAATACACACAACAGCATAGAGTGCGATGGGCTCATCAAAATAATACTACTAACCCCTCTCTTCCCTTGGGTGTCGTAAAAGCGACTAACGGGCTAAAGGTTCACCACCTAAGCACACGTGCAGACTGTGCAGTGGTTTCTTGCTGTAGCGTGGACTGTGTGGGCGTGGTCTGTGTTGTCCATAGATTCAAATGAATACTAATTTTACCATAAACTTTAATATAACTATCTCAAAAAAGTTGTTGATCTAAGTAAACAGTAATAATTCGAGTCTTTTTTCGTTTTTGTAGGCTCATTGTCATGTGATGTGACAGACAAAAATTAAAAAAAAAAACTTTTTTCCCTAGGGCAATAAAAGCTATTTTAGCCTCGCTTTAGAACGCTACAATGACGGTCTTTTTGAGCAAGAGGAGTGAAAAGTTTATTTATTTATTTATAGTGAGTTGAGCCGTGTGTTTAGCGGCTCAGTAATAGAATACTTTAATCCTTTGGGTGTCATAAAATACGACTAACGAACTTATGACTGCACATACATCATCACCACTCACAACGCGCACCACGGGCTAACATGTTCAGTCGTATTTAGTGAAACATGGACTATTGCAGTGGACTGCTTCCGCGGTCCTCTAGTGGCTAGCCTTAGACGCAGTGGTTCCAGGGTTTGATTCCCAGCGTGAGGTACATATTTGTGTACTTGATTAGGTTGGTGGTAGTGATTGTTAAGTCATCCTAGCTAGCTACCGCCATCTTAAGTCTGGCGCCATAATGATAATAGCGTTGTTGTGTTCTGACAGTTTAACAGACAATAGTATTCACTTTCGGTCTCATCATCACTTACCATCAGATGAGACGACCAAGGGCTTACCCGTAGGGGTTGAAACGAATCGGACTCGCGCCGTTCCGTACAATTATCTATAAAAATCACGTTTGTTGTATGGGAGAGCCGCCCTTATATATTTGTTTTATTTTAATCTAATTATTTATTTTTAAAGTGTTCTAAAGTAATATTATGTGGATATTTCAAGCGTCTACAAAAACGAGCAAAAAGTCACGTTTGTTGTAAGGGAGCCCCCTTAAATATTAATTTCATTCATTTTTTTAAGTATTTATAGTTAAAACAGAAATACCTACATCATTTGTGAAAATTTCAACTGTCTCACTATCACGGTTCATAAGATACAACCTGGTGATAGACGAACAGACGGACGGACAGCGGAGTGCATTAGGAGGGTCCCGTTTTACCCTTTGGGTGAGAACTACAAAATCATCATTATCCTATCAAAGTCCACTGTGGGCCCTAAGTCTCTTATTTGAGCTCAGTTGTCGTAATAAATACCAGACAGAATAGAAATTCAATTGTTAATAACTTCTAGGAGTCTTCCTGACCGACGAGGGGTTAAAACTAGGGTTGTTGAGGATGTAGTTATGAGGAAGTGTTAGGGGAAGAGGAATTGTATAGCACAAAGAAAGAGGATGCGGATGAGGATGCGGATGAGGATGCGGATGAGGAAGAAAAAGAAAGTGAGATGAAATAGGCACATTATTAAGTGTATAATATTTCATCACACTCTCCGTTTTTCTTTTAGTCATTAATAAAAACAAATTACCTACGTAGTATTTTATTTATTTATTATTTATTTGTTGCCGGCCGAAGATTTCACGTGCAATTTCAATTCCTCCTTAATTCCTCCTAATTTATGAGGAAGCGATAGCGGAAGAGGAATTTTTAACTTTTATTTATGGGGAAGCGATAGCGGTAGGAGAACTGTAATAATTGTGAAACTTCCGCAACATGTGGAGGCGGAAGAGGAATCCTCATCAACCCTAGTTAAAACGCGACATTGTGCCCTTGTGGTCTTCTTCCCTCCGCATAAAGTTTCTTCTAACCCTCGCAGATCATCGCATCATCTGGTCGGTCCATCCCACATTGCAGATACCCGTCGCGGTCTCCATCACCAAACTCGTCTATCTTTACCGTCTACATTTCTGCGACAAATAAAAAAAAAAAATTACGCTTACGTAAAATTTTAAACACTGAAAAAAGAGACGACAACCTCAGGCGGGAATCGAACCACGCACCTTCCGCATTCCGGGCGGCTGCCCGGAATGCGGAAGGTGCGTGGTTCGATTCCCGCCTGAGGTTGTGAAGGTGCGTGGTTCGATTCCCGCCTGAGGTTGTCGTCTTTTTTCAGTGTTTAAAATTTTACTTAAGTATATTTAAGCGTTAATAAAACGCTAAAATATAAAACATTAATTACGCTTACACCAATTATCTAGAACAAGATGAGTATTCTTTTAAAACTAGTTGATATGGTAAGATAACAGATAAATATACATAAACGTAAAAAAACTGACCTGAAACCAATTTAGAAAAACAGTTTTTCTCTAAATTTACCTGTTCGCCCTGTGGTCTAGTAGCTAAGCTACCGGTTTCTGACCCAGAGGTTCCGGGTTCGATTCCCGGCGGGGGGTACATCTTTGTGTGCTCGGTTTGGTTGTTGGTAGGGCTATTAAGTCCTCCTAGCTAGCTACCACCATCTTATCTAAGTCATTCGCCATAACAACGATGTTTATAGCATTGTTGTGTTCCGACAGTTTGAGATGAGATAGTCAGTTCCTCAGTGGTTGACGATTCCGGGTAAAGCGCGCTTCCACCTTCGGCCTTACCTATCGTCACTTACCATGAGGAGATGAAGGCCAAACGCTTACCCGTTGCTGAACAAAAAAAGACCGGGCATTGAACCCGGGACCTCAGAGATGGCCCGGCGTGCTAACCACTCGACCACGGAAGTCGTCATATGCATACTTACATCATGCCCGCTTCCAGGAGGGAGGGAGGGAGTGAGAGAGACCACAGCTGTCCATTTGCAATGACCCTGATACACATCCTTTGTATCACTTACTCTCAGCGAAGTACCGCTCTTGCTAATCTTATTTTGAAGAGAATTGTGGCGGCTTGTTTTGCCACATAATTTATTATCCTCACGTATGGTTAAAGAGTTTGTAAGCGCATTCCTAAACGAATGTAGATCCGTTATAGAAGACGACATCTTCCCACCTACATCTACGTAGTTATTATTGTATAAATAGTCTTGTACCCTGTCATTAATAAAAGATGATTAAAGTTACACCAAGGATAAAATTGACGCGGTCTCTATCTGCCTTAGGGTGGATTCGACCAAACTGGAATAAGGTCTTATACCTAGATTAAACGCCGAATTTGTTTAGACTAATTTCGGAGTAAGTCTTATTCCAGTTTCGTCGAATCCACCCTTAGTTCTTTAACAAAAACGAGACAGCGTCACTTTAAACCGAGGTGTAAAATTTAGCCATTCTTATTAATAAGACGACTAAGGTTTAGATAATAAGTTAGTCACAATGTAGTTACTGTAAATATACAACATCACATAAAGAGACGCAGTTGTAATTTACCGTCGCCATGGACTCTCCGTCGTCATAACCTACCATACTCCGTACGACGAAACAAGAATAAATAAATAGTTTATTATAACCGTGTCTGCTATCGAGCTCTCCCCTCAGGAACCAAGCGGTCGCATGAGACCGCACCTACAAAAACACACTTGATTTTGTACCGTGTTTTCATAGACCTACTTATCTTTAGTAAAAACAAGTTTGATTATTTCGGTTCTGTGGTACATCTTATGCATCGTGATCGCAAAATATCGCCTAGTCTATGCTCGATTCTGTCAAATTTGACGTTGACAGTTGCGCCAATTTTTGTGTCAAAAATTTCCAAGACTGAGAGATTAGTGAATAATTAATTTCCAATTATTGAATTGGTCACTTACTAACAGTGTTACTTACTCCACTGTATGACGACATCCGTGATTGAGCGATAAGCACGCCGGTTCTGCCGTCGCGCCATCTCTGAGGTCCCGGGTTCAAAACCTAAATTGATTCATAGTCACCATACACCATATTTATTATCCGTTATCTTAACATAGGCTAGATAATTGGTGTGAGCGAAAACTTTAAAGAATACTACCACCCCTCTCTTCCGTGGGTGTCGTAAAAGGCGACTGACGGACTAAAGACTGCACATACATCCAACATAGATACATAGTGCGGCGATGGGCTCACCACCCTGTCACGCTGAACACATGTGCAGTTGCCATTTGGTGAAAAGTGGACTATGGTAGAGGACTACTTATGCTGTCCTCATTGCCCTAGTATCTGACTAACCCTTCGGTGATAATAGTCGTGATTATATGTATAGTATATTAAGCCTCGAGGCTCTGTTTGAGTCTGTTGACCAGGCTGTAGTATTACTAAATTATAATCTAGTGACTACTGTACCTACCAAACTATAACTCAATTTGCTTGTCCGAAAGTATAAGTTAGATTTCAAGTTTGGTAACATAGAATAAAACTTTTTCTCCTTTTTACTTTTATCCTAATCTAGGAACCAACCTTGACCTGTGGACTTTATTGGGCCAACATTATCATACAAAAGCAATATTACGCGTGAATGGGCACAAAATCAAAAAGATCGTACCGTTCCATTATAAATCACTATTTGTCTTCCTCGCAAACCCTTTTTCGTGCTAAATTACTTTCTTACGTAAATGTTTCGTTTTCTTTGTGATAAGCCTCACTATTCATTTAGTTCATTTACGCCCAAAAATAATAACAATTATTTCTGTTGTTTTGCCTACTAAAGTCAATTTTTTTATTTAAGTTCCATGTCAAATTTCTCAATCTAATAGGCAAAACAACAGTCTGAAAGGTTATTAATTTTGTACGTTATGTTGTTTTTGTTATTTTGAATATATTATTAAACATAATAGCTGCACCCTGCAAGCTGTAATTCAATTGTTGTATCTTTTGAAATACTTTTATCTTGTTGAAGTGTATTTTTTTTCTATCGAGTGAAGTTCATTGGATCTTGTAACTTGTAACTGAATGAGACTTTGAATAGATTGGATCCTTAACTAATACATACTTTTTTTTCCAGAATTTAAACCATTATTTTCTATGTCTCATCAGATGGTTTGAAAAAACTCAAAGCGCGATCTATCTAGCCTTAACTCGTAATCCCTACGCGCGCGCGTAAACCCTGCGCTCCTGACGGACGTCAAATCGATATCGAGTCGGCTGTGCTTATCGGAATATGATCGCTCGGGTCACGCGATGGGTTTCGGTTTCGCGTGGGGGTCGTTGGAGGGTGAACCTTCTGTACGGTAGTAATATTAGTTATTGTGTGCTTGTACCAAGACGAAAAACGAAACAATTTTAAAACACACAAATTTATGCTTATTAATTTTTGACGTTTTTTTATGCTTAAGTTTTTATAAAAAAAGATATTTGAATGATTAAAAGTGTGAATTAAAAATGTCAACCTTATTGGTTAGGTACTAATGTTTTCCAAAACTCATTTCAGCCGTTACTTTATTTTACTTCAAAAACTCCAATTTCTATTACTTACCACATTATCAAAACGATAATTGGGAATCATATTAATTTTATTCCATTAAGTAATTACTTAAGTTAACAATTCATTATGATTTATCATTTTTCACCTTTCATCCCAAAAAAACGATAAATTACCTATAAATTTTAGCCGTTTGTGTCGCTTGGGGAGAGACAGAGACACTTGCCCGCTATTTTTTGTCTCGTACCAGGATACGTATGTTTACACAATTCTATGGCCACGGCTTATATTTCGGTTCGACGCGATTCTGTTTCGGCGTGCAGTGGTACTGGGGGTAGCGATGCGCATTTGTCTGGCACAGACTATAAGCTCGTTAGATTAGTTGTTAAGTCTTAACTATAAGTTGTTAACTGTTTTTTTATTATTATTTGTATTGACGTCAATAAGTGCCTGTAAAGGTTTACATTGAATAAATAATTTGACTTTGACTTTGACTTTGTAATCGTTGTCTAAGTACACGTGAAGTGTAAAAAAAAAAAACTAGAATTCTGCTTGACTTTGCGTCCTCGAAAAAATAGCTAGTTAAACTTAAAAAATGTTAAATCTATTCAGGTAAAACTAAAGCGATAAAATAAGGAGCGGACACTATTACTTTAGTTTTTTTATTAAACTGTTATCTTTACAAAGAAACTATTCACATGGAAATTGTTACAATTACACCTTTGATATTAACAGTTGACAAATAGAATCAGATAAAAGATGTTTCGTGAGACATCGGTCATTTTAAATCTAACTCGTAATTATACTAATTACAATATGTACACATCCTTACGAACGCTTTATTACATAAATAGTAAAATCCATATAGACACAATGATATATTTGCCTAAAAATTGTGTGTTCTAAACAAATTTGGTTCACAGCCAGTCAAAATAACAAAAGTAAAGTTACATTTCACAGTTTTTTTTTAAATTGGTATTTTTAATTTTATGTATTCACATGTTCGAGCATTTCTGGCAATGCATTATATGCTACCATATTGCCAAAACCTCTAGATTCCTTTTTAGTTACGATTGTAACTATTTCCTCTTCCGGAGGTGGTGGAGGGAATTCAGCATTTTCGTCCACCGTTGTCAAAATATCATCTACACCGAGAACTACTTCCCTATTGTCAATTTCTATCCTATTACGCTCAACTAAACAACTATCCTCCATTATACTATACAAGTTTTCTGATTTAGCTTTAAACATTTGTCAGGAATTCATGTAGAAAGGATCATTCAATACTACTTCATCATTAACTGCGTTGCCTTTTTGAGACCACTCTTTTTGTTGATGTTTTATTCTGTAAATTATTTCGTCATGGATAACACCAAAACACATGGCAGTCAACGCTAGCCCTGTCAAGGTGTATGCAGAGCAAAACCATAACGTTGTAGGGTTAGTGGTATAATATCTCACTCCACTGATAGTTGTGTAGCTCATACCTGGTATAATGTTACCAAAACCTATTGTACTAAGAGCCATAAAACAAAAATAAAATCCATCTACAATACTCATACCATCTAGTTTATACAAAACAATTGCTCCTATTATTATATAAATAAATATTGCCGCAAGACATAGTAGTACCGGGGCTAATATGCTCAAACCATGCATTGATAGCTTAGAGTCAGTATCAGGCCAACTTATAATATCATCTTTGGCAGTGCTGGTTGTTGGCCTCTCTGATAAGGATAGATCTTTCTGACTATCAGGTTTTAGCACGTAGCATTCTTCCGTTGGTGTTTTACTTGTGTTTTGGCTGTTAAGCATTTCTTCTTGTTGTCTTTTCAACTTCATTCTTCTCTCCTTTTCTGCCATACGTCTTTCATCGTAACAGCAATATCCACAATTTGAACATAGGCAACAACATAGTGCTCTACTAAACACACTTCTAGCCATCTTTGACAATAAAGATCCAACACTTGAGAGATATACTAATGTTAACGGAATTCCAACGAGTGCATAAAGTATAGTAACTCCTTTCCCGAGAATAGTTCTTGGTGCAATATTGCCGTAACCTGTAAAAATAATAATCATTAGTTACAAAACATATTCAAAACATCTTAGAGCTAAGTATAAAAAGTAATATGCTTCTTACCTATAGTAGTCAAGACGGTTAGCGAATAGAAAAATGCAAGAGCTAAATTCCATTCATGTTCTTCATAATGGTTGCTAACGTCGCCTCCGCCAAATTCACCAAGGGCCATCTCCCGGTAACTGACTCCATATTGCGACGCCATTTCTGTAGTAACCCTCTGCACGAGCTCGTTTTGAAACTTTAGTATCTCTTGTGCGGCTAGTCTCGTCCAATTTTCTCTATACAAGATATTAAGTGACACTGTTATTTCCCAAATATTTTCAACAGCTCTACTTCTTGCATCCCAAAAATAATTTGCAGAAAGAGTCACATTGCCGTATTCATAATCATCTTCAGGATGTCTTTTGCTGGTATCATTTTGCTCTCTATGACTAGTCTTTTGTCTATCTGGTAATAATCGGGGCCGTGCTGGCACTTCAACACCACCTTCAATTGCAAAGAAAATAAATGATCCCAAAAACGTATAAGCCAGCAGTACACAAAATATCACAATGTTGGTAAGGGACCCGATAATAAATTGTTTTCTTCTGTACTTAGTTGTTTTAAAACAAACGCAACAAACAACTTTCTGGCGCGGAGTTTGTGCTCTTTTTTTACTATTAGATGCCATCGAGTCGGCATCTTGGCATCTGTCCAACGGTATTCCTCCATTAAGTGAGGGCTTTGCCAATGTATACTGTTCGAATCGGCTGATCGCTTCTTTATCCAGTACCACATGATCTATATCCATTTTCGCTTACTGTTGTTACCTCTCTTCATCAAGTGACGTCATTATCTTTTCGTCGCCGACTATCTGAAACAATGAATTATTTTTCGTTAATATTTAATACTCAAGATTTTTCCTTACACTAAGTGGATAGCCATTTTTCAAAGTCCTTTTAGATGGAGGGGAAGAAGTGACAAATGAAGAAGTATGATGTTAGAAAAATGATTAATGTTCGGTTAAAATCTTGTCACGGTCATACATTTAGAAAACAGGATCCGACTAATATTAAAAAGAGCTGTGCTCGCAACTTTGAACGTGACGAAACGACGATATTACAGATGAAAAATTTTGTTGCCCGCAGCTCCGGGGGGCGCGGCGTATTGGTCGTGTTTATCAATTAAGGGAGTAAACAGATCCTTGGTTCCGTTTCCATAAAGAAAGTTACAAAAAAATAAAAATAAAAATTGTACAGGTTTCATTAAAATACATACATACGTACATACTAAACATAGATTGTAGAACTTGCTTAAACCTCAGAAAACAATATAGTTTTTAAAATCACTGTTTCTAACGAAATGGATTGTATGAGTTACTGATATGAAAATTAAATAATAATTTATTATAGTACTTATTTAATAACATTAATAATAATAATTTTTATTTTTTAATTAAAATATTTTATTATTGCAGTTTTGAGCTGTATTTATGACGACCTCCGTGGTCGAGTGGCTAGCACGCCGCGTCTCGCGTCGCGCCATCTCTGAGGTCCTGGGTTGAAATCCCGGTCGGGTCAATTTAACGAAAAACTGTATTTCTACATTGGTTTCTGGTCTGGGTGTTTTTCTATGTCTTTGTATATTTATCTCGTTATCTTACCATATTAACGAGATTTAAAAAAATACAAAAACAATAGAAATACAAATAAATGCTTACTTACAAACAAACTCAAAAATACACTAGTGTTACCGAAGTAAAAGTATTATTTTCAAGGAGGCTGAGATTTTCTATGACCCCACACTGGGCACTGCCTGACCTGTGGCGGTCAAGTAAGACGTTTTCAAAAGTTAAACGGGTGCCAGCAGTATTAATAAAAATTAAATTCTTAAATGAAAAAAAAGATATTAAGGAATTAAAACTATATAAGTACTCTGAGGCAAATCACTATTACCAACATCAGTACAAAAAAAGGAGTTTATGTATTAAATAATTAAAAAAGGAAAAAATAAATAAAAAATAGAGTTATAAATTGTTGTAAAAGGTGCATCACATTCGCAAATATCTATATCTAGTTGAGTGCCTCTATGAATACTCATCTTATCATCAATCAAATATAAAAAATATCAAATAAATATAAAAAAGTAAAAAAGTAAATTTTAATTTTTAACACAAGCGCGTGATGGTTTTGTACATTTCGCAAAATAAAAACATTGCTCTAATCAAATTACTAGGTTTGAAACTGCAAAGCAGAATTGTTCTAATTTTAAATATCAATATGATAGGTTTCGTTTTGAAGTTCATTAAGAGACTTATGTCAGGTTTTGCGATCGCGCGGCACCCTCTTAAATAAAGGTTTAATGTCTCATTTTTCCTACATTTAATTAAAAAGCAAGATATCATAGAGTCCTAATGGTTTTGAGCATGGCTGTCATCTTTAGACGTCTTTATTAAAAATAATGAAAATAATAATGACATACATTAATAAGCCTCTCAATAAAATGTCTGAAAACTCGTAGCGAAGGCAGTTGTTTCCAAGAATAATTGGTTTGATTGTTGCTGCCCATTTTCGCCGTTCGCTTCGCTTACAAAATAAAATAAAATAACTGCTAATAGGTCGCGACGAAATATTACTGTTCGTTATTGCTCTTTATTTATTTTATGTACATAAATGTTATACAAGTGTATCACGGCAGTTGCCCGAAATGTTAGGCAGAGACCACAGCTTTCCATTTAGGATATAGGACACATTCGTCAGATTCCTTTTTCGTCAGAATAAATTGAAGGCTGAAGAAAAGGACCTTTGGTCAGTTTCCGCTTTCGTCAGAAAAATGGCGTCTGTCTTTTTTTACAAAAGCGGAATCTTTTATTGATTTATTTAGTACACACTCAATAGTCAAGGAGAAATAAATAGACAAAACCGTTTGTAGAAGAGCCAGCTTATTCCACATTGAAATATCGTCCAGCTGGTCTGCACAAGAGAAGAAGAAGGAAATGGCAGTCCGTGTGTATAGCCATAAATAAGCATAAAATGTAACTACGTATCTGACGCACTTTTATCAGCTCTTTTATTTTATGTTAATTACTAATATTCCATGTATCAAACTCAAACTCAAAATATATGGCGACCTCCTTATCGAGTGGTTTGTACACCAGTTTTCATGGTGTTCCCATCTCTGAGGTCCCGGGATCGATCCCTGGTCGGGTCAATTTAGAAATAATTGTTTTTCTAAATTGTTTTGGGTCTGTATAATAAGTATATATTTAAGTATTTTAGGTATGTTTATACGTGGTCTAGCAACCATTTAACAAGTTTCATAACGAAGCTTTCCTTGGGCTAGATAATTGGTGTGAATGTAGGAAAGTTTATTTATTTATTTATTACTAGCAGCCGCTTGCGGTTTTACCCGCGTGGTTCGCGTTTCCGTGAGATTATCGGGATAAAAAGTATCCTATCTGTTAATCCAGGTTATAAACTATCTGTATGCCAAATTTCATCCAAATCCATTCAGTAGTTTTTACGTGAAAGAGTAACAAACATCCATCCATACTTACAAACTTTCGTGTTTATAATATTAGTAGGATCTATTTATATATTTTCAATAAACTCAATTAATAAGTACTTTGAATCGTCTAAATCATATTAACCTACCACCCATTTAGGACGTAATTTTTTAAGTATGTATAACGCCTCGGTCACAGCCACGGAATACAGAAAAGAATGATATCTGTGGTTCACGGTAGTGTATATACTCGTATTCTCTGCCTCAGTGGCCGAGCGGTTAAACGCTCAGTCCAATATCAGGACGTCCTGTGTTCAATTCCAAAGGGTGGATTCGACCAAACTGGAATAAGGTCTTATAGCGGTCGCATGAGACCGCACCTACAAAGACACACTTGACTTTGTACCGTGTTTTCATAGACTTACAGACTACTTTAGTATAAACAAGGTCGGTTACTTCGGTTCTGTGGTACATTTTATGCATTGTGATCGCAAAATATCGCATAGTCTATGCTCGATTCTGTCAAATTCGACGTTGACAGTTGCGCCAATTTCTGTGTCTGAAAATTTCTAAGACTGAGTGGTTTTGTATAGACTAATCTCGGAGTAAGTCTTATTCCAGTTTGGTCGAATCCACCCTTAGTCGGACACAGTGTATTTTCGGATTTCACGATAAATAGCCCTGGTTTGTGATCACCAATCCGCATTTGGCAAGCGCAGTGATTAAGCCTATAACTTTTGTAACTTAGGAAGATAAAAGTAAGGCCTCCTGAGTTTCTAGCCAGCTTCTTCCCAGTCGAAAGCTCTCCCAAAATCCAAACTGGCGGTAGTTAGGTAGGTAGGTAGATTAGGTAGGTAGTTAAGTTAGTTGATAAAATTTAACTACTGTTAGTTAACTTTTTTTATCTACATATTTTTTGACGTCAATAAGTGTAAAGGTGTATATTGAATGAAGAATTTGACTTTGTCTTCGACTTTGACTATACTTATTAATAAAACTGTATCGATGACACAATTTCAATTACGGAGACCTTTGTCCTGCAGTTGGACATTTAACAGGCTGTACTTTATCTTAGTTTTCTCTAATATTTATGATAATATAAAAAATATTTATTCGGAGCATATATGACAATTAAACATAATAGATATAAAAACGTAGGCATTATGCAACCGAAATGGTCGCCACTCAGCTTATGCCGCTGGTGTTCTGTGGAACCAGTAAGAGGGAACCAGAAGGGCAGCTCCAGACATAAACTTAAACAACTAAAATTTAAGTTTAGGTAAAATCAAAATAACATTTACAATTTAATAAATAAGTACTAACGATTAACATACATACATATAATCACGACTAGTAGCCCTGAAAGGTTAGTCAGAGACTAGGCAATGAGGTCCGCAAAAGCAGTCCTCTACCATAGTCCACTTTGCACCAATTAGCGACTGCACATGTGCTTGGCGTGACAGGTGGTAAGCCCATCGCCGCTCTATGCTGTTGGAGGTATGTGCAGACCTTTAATACGTTAGTCACCTTTTATGATACCCAAGGGAAAGAGGGGGTGGTAGTATTCTTTCAATGCTACGTGACACGGTTACTACTAGTTACTACAGGCTGTACTGTAGTACAGTGTACTGTATTTAGTTTTTTACTCATAATTATTCACGTTATGTGCGTTCAGGCCTTACTATTATTATGAATATCCACATAAGGAGATCAGTCTATACCTACTATATTCACGCTTGCAAAATTGGTGTTGCAGAATTTTAACAACCACCACTCACTGCTACCAATATTACTTAACATGCCCACCGTAACACAGTGTAATATTAAACGTATTATAGCAATTCATAATGCGTAACTTCGATATTATCATTCCTTTTAATTTCCGTCAAATTGAATCGTGTTTTTTCACCGCTCTGTTAGCTACTTCGTTCCAGTTTCTTTGCAAGAAGGCTCACTTTAAACGAATATTTAGCCGGGGATAAACGCTAACTATTTATTTAGAGCATTCTACGTCAGCGATATCGTGACCACGACCTGTGCAACTCGGTCGAAATGTTGGGTATAAAAAAGTATGAGTAAGTAACTAGCGTTATTTGTCCGTTTATATGTTTGTTTACAATGAAACGCAAAAGTTTACAAGCATATTATGATATATTTTTAACATATTACGGACGGAAGAAAATAATACTACCACCCCCTCTCTTCCCTTGGGTGTCGTAAAAGGCGACTAACGGACTAAAGACTGCACATACTTCCAACAGCTTAGTGAGACGATGGGCTCACCACCTGTCACGCTGAGTACACACGGCGTCAGATCAACCTACCCAAAACTGTCAAATTTCTACATTCAATTTTGAACTTTAACGTTTGGTTTTAAGGATCAATATTCATTGGAGAAATTTGACAGTTTAGGGTAGGTTGATCTGACGCCGTGTGTACATGTGCAGTCGCTATTTGGTGAAAAGTGGACTATGGTAGAGGACTGCTTTTGCTGTCCTCATTGCCTAGTCTCTGACTAACCCTTCGGGGATAATAGTCGTGAAATATATATGTATATATATATATCTATGTATGTACGGAAGGTGCTTAGCTTGCAAGATCGCTATCAAGCTCATAGGCCGTTACTCTATTAGAAAATAGAAAACGGCTTGTTATGTGTCAAAATTGTATACACTTGCGGCGTCGTTTATTTAATTCACCTGCGTTAATGTACCCAGGTGAATTAAATATTCGATTTGTAATCTTAATTCACCTAGGTACATTAAGTATACTTCGTTTACTTAATTCGCCTGCGTTTAATGCACCCAGGTGAATTAAATATTCTATTTATTCTATTTTTTTTGTTTTTTCTATACCTGGGTAAATAACCGCAGGTGAATTAAGTAAACGACGGGACACTTGCACCCTTGCCTGTCGCTTTGTCAAACACTCAGTACCTTTACGATAATTTCCAACCTCCCATTGGGTACGAGCTGTTCGTTGATTGATCAGACAGTATATCCTTTTATATGTTTAGATTTATTTTCTGGACACGCCCGTTCGTTCGATTTTTCGCAAAGGCGAGAATGCTTGTTACGTGTCATGAATGAAACAGTGCGTTATATTTTTAGGGTACGGTGAGTGCGATAATAAATTAAATCGTGTTTTTGATCGCTGATTCGCCGGCTATCTTACATCAAAGACTAGGGTTTTTATGTAGGTACTAAACGGTAATATAAACAAATTCGATTGTAAAGTAAAAAAAATAAGCAGCTATTTGGTACGCAAGAAGCAAAGGTAAACGTTTTTACACAGACCACGGTCTGTGACGTTTTTAGGTTACTAATACGTACGTAAATTAGCTGAGCAACTTTCAACATGTGACCACCCGAAATAAATGACAAATTATTCATATGTTGTATTTACATGCAGCTTCTATTTTCGAACAGCCAAACTTATTTTAACATCACCTCACCAGGTTGCCTGAAAGAGATCGGCTTATAGTGATAATACCGCCCAATTATAACTGTGTATACATATTTTTATACATACATCAGATCAGCACATTTAATAGTAATTCTTATTTTCTTTACATTAAGTGGATGATAATGAGTGATAATGAACGTTTAATGGTAAATGATTTTCCCCCAGATCTCTCGAGACTCAATAAAGCTGTGGGACTTTATTGAGGTCTTACACGGACTTCTTGAGAGAATTTGAAAAGTGATGTTGCACTATTTTGTTTTATTTGCTAATACTCATGCACGTTCACGAATACTTAACAGTAAATAATCCACCATTATTTAACATTAATATTCGACAAAATACAAATTAAAATAAAACAAATCTGCAGACATGACGCTTAACTTTCCCGCCAAGAACGTCATAAAAGACTTGGATAATATTACAAACCTAGTTAGCTTTACCACCAACTAAACTGGATATAATGATTATGTGCTTCTGCTGGCAATTGAATAATCGTCCACTGAGTCTACGGTGTAACTTAAATAGACAATATAAAAACGAATTTCAAAAAGTAAGCTTTCGGCGAATTAAATCCGTAAAAACATTCGCAAAGAGATAACAACCTAAAACGTTTAAGAAAAAGTTTGTACGGAACCTTTTTCCAAACCTTGTTTCACGCTTCGTCACTTCCCAATCCCACTTTCGCACCTTGTAACCGAGGGTAGGTAGGCTATTGATATTTTGATGGATTATTTTGTTTGCTAGTGAAAGTGTTTCCCATATTTCATGGAAACTGAAATTGGAGAAAACTTTGAGCTCATCTGTAAATGGAATGCATTTGGGAAAATATAAATGACGTGCTATAAAGTGTGAAAAAATATCATTCGAGTTTTCGACGAAAAAGTTAAAAAAAAATTACCAATGTTGTAACTGATATTTTTTGGTATTTCCCATTTATTTGTAAGGTAAGTAATAAAATCTACTATTTATAAGCTACTTTATAAAGAAGTCATTAAGATTGAGATACAACATAGGATATGACATAATAATATAAACTTAATAAAATCCCGTCTCTTTTTTTAGTGATTACTTACTGAAAGCTGCCTTAATTAAAAAAAACAACTAAATTATTTATATCTTATTTTCTTTCCGTATAAAGGCACAACCAGTTGCTTAATTGAAAAAAAAACTTTATAACTACAATGTTAAGACGTAAAAAAACTTTACCCTAAACTTATTGCCATGTCAAGATAACATAGTTTAAATGTCATAAAAAGGCGCCTTGTCACCCCAATAAACTTATTTATACACTGTTTACGGCCGAAAATCCATTGATAGTTTATTGAACATTATGAAGGTCCTTTTTTCCGCTGTCAAAGATGAAAAGGGTCCAATATTATCAAGTACTGAGCGTATTTATGGCAAATCTGTTGCGACGAAGTAAAGTAGAGTAGTTGCCCTCTTATTTTGTTTGTATATCTCTATTATCATTATTATTATTTTACACACCTCATTGCCTGAGTGGCTAAGCACTGGGTCCAATAGCTGAAGGTCCAGGGGTCAATCCACAGGTCAGGTAAAGTGTGTTTCGGATTTTTCGATGCATAGCCTAGGTTTGTGACTCGCATTTGGCTAGCGTGAGCCGCCATTAGACACAATAAAAATTCTATTTGTTGACCACTGATCAGTGCGCCGGCGCCGCCGCAGTGGAAAAGTTAAGAGAGTTCACGCATTTCGGTTTCCCATACAAATTTCCAAGTCGAAATTTTTAAAAACCACTAAGCCAATTTTAATTAATCTTTGCATGCTAAAGTAATATACAGGGATCTAAATAGTTCGTTGAAAACATTTTTATAAAACGTTTATTTAAGTGAGTTATTGCGATTTTAAACTTTCTATAGTGGTCTTTAAACCGCAATAACTCAGCTAAATAAACGTTTTTTAAAAATGTTTTCAACAAACTGTTTAGATCCCTGTGTTTCACTTTAGCTTGCAAAGTTTCATCAAAATTTGCTAAATAGTTTTTAAAAATATCGACTTGGATGTTTGTATGGGAAACCTAAACTCGTAAACCCTTTTAAGCCATACCCATCGATTGTATTCATAGCAATGTAATAAAAAAAGTTTGGAAACCTACCCGTTTAGCCGTGTTGCGTAGCGGTGAAAGAATACTACCACCCCCTCTCTTCCCTTGGGTGTCATAAAAGGCGACTAAAGGGCTAAAGACTGTACATACATCCAACAACATAGAGCGGCGATGGGCTGTCACGCTGAGCACATGTGCATTCGCTATTTGGTGAAAAGTGGACTATGGTAGAGGACTGCTTTTGCGGTCCTCACTGCCTAGTCCCTGACTAACCCTACGGGGATAATAGTCGTGATTATAATGTGTATGTAAAAACCAACCCAAAATGTGCCACGCCTATTAATGTTTTGACTTTGTATTGCTGATTATGTCAATGTACTTGTTAAATTGCTTTGTTCTGCATCTGACCTGTAATTAGTGACCCGAAGTTTAGGTATGCAACAGCTGCTATTGTAAATAATTGGCAATACGGATAGATACTCGTACTCCTACCGATATGATGGAAAACGGAACAAACAGAAATTACAAACTTATGCGGAGGCGAACGAGCGTACATACACGCAGGATCATACCATTATTCTACTATGATCATACTCTCTATATGATTTAGAGCAATTACCAGTGCCCATATGATTACCCGCAATACCGGGGGGATATTATATGTTATCCAAATTTATATCCGTATTTTTTTATACGTACATACATAATCATGACTATTACTCCCGAAGGTTTAGTCAGAGACTATGCAATAAGGACCGCAAAAGCAGTCCTCTACCGTAGTCCACTTTTCACCAAATAGCGACTGCACTTGTGCTCAGCGTGACAGCCCATCGCCGCTCTATGTTGTTGGATGTATGTACAGTCTTTAGCCCGTTAGTCGCCTTTTATGACACCCAAAGGAAGAGAGGAGGTGGTAGTATTCTATCACCGTTACGCGACACGGTTATTACGGTTATTTTTTTTTGAACTTAATTTATGAGCTACACATAATAATATTTATCACCTAAGTTAAGATGTGTGAATTTTATTTCCTTTATACAGGGTATTTGGTAATATTTATTATGAGACCCAATGGGTTCATCCTATTAGGTTCAAAGAACAAGTATGGGTATGTAGCTTAGATTAAAACAAAAAGGGAAGATACGGCATCAGCGTCTCGTGAGTAAGCCGCTAAAATTAGGCCTAAAGGCACAATTTCACTTCAGTCGCAATTTGCCGAGCGTACAGGCTACATCGTACTATTGTGGACATTCTGCTGTGATAAAAAGAGAAAGACGCTACTCCACAGTGGCGACGGAATCGGTCGTACGTACTCGTCTGTTGCGAAGCGACCGAGACGTCAACGCGCTACTCGCTGGCTCCCTCGCGCTGACGTTGAAACTTACTGCTCTGTCTCGCTTGCTCGATTTACACTTTTATAGGTGGGCGTGTGTGAGTGTTTGCATATGTAGTTGAGTAGGACTATATTTTGATTGACTATAAGTAGGAGCATGCCGTATCTTCCCTTTTTGTTTTAATCTAAGGTATGTAGGTAACTCTGACATTGCGAAATAAAATTTACTGTTTCCTAACTGCATAATGCATAACTGCGTAACATAACGTACTTACTTTCAGAATTGCTCTCGTAAAAATACACTTTTTTTTTTTATAAAAGAGGGAGGCAAACGAGCAGGCGGGTCACGTGATGGAAAGTAATCACCGCCGCCCATGGACACCTGCAAAACCAGAGGAATCGCAGATGCGTTGCCGGCCTTTATGGGAGGAATAGGTTTAAGGAAGGAATAGGAATTGGGAGGGGGGGGGGAAGGGGCCTCCGGAACCCAAAAAAATAAGTATCACACTTTTAAAATTGCAATAACTTTTTAAGTACACAAGATATACTTTCGAAACAAAAAGGACTCAAAAAAAAGTTAGTTAGTTACTATAGTTACAAAGAAAACCGGTAAAACTTGCTATAAAACGTTTTTTATTTTAAATCTCTACTTAACTTCTATAATTTAGAAAAAAATATATTTTAAAAGTATGATACTTATTTTTGCAGGTCAGTGTAGATGAGCTTTGCATTTAATAGGTTGGCTCAGCTGCGAAAAGTATCTAAGTAATATAAAGTAAATATTACATATTAAAAAACCGAGTTATAATATGGTGTTAAAAAGTGTTGAAAACTCAGACGTAAGCTAATTAAATTTCAAAGCTAATTATATTTCAAACAATTTTGAATGTGTTCTTGTCACATTCAAAATTGTTAAACTCCACCGGTAAACTTTCCGATGAAATATACTTAATTAATTTATAATTAATGACAGTTAATGAGTACCTCTTTAGATTAATCGACGCCGCGAAGATAGGCTTTTTGTTCTAAGTTTTGACGCAGATCGGAATGGGAATACAATAGATGCTTTAAGTTTAGCCAATATTATTAATTTAGTATGTATATGTTAGTAGTTAATTGAACTGTGGGGGTGAACCGGTGTCGCGTCGTGTCGCGTAGGCAGGCTGGATCGGAAATGAATATGGCCGACACGACGCGACGCGATGTTGGTTTGCCCCCGTAGGATCGGGGATGGGGAGTGGTGGGGGTGGTAGAGGTTGGGTTGGGGACGTGGCGTCGGTGCGGGTCTGGTTCGATTGATGGTGATGTGAATGTGGTTGAGTGTGATTGATCTAAATCTACCACTTATTTATTAGGTATATCTCATCTCAGCTGCAATTTAGGCAAGCAAATAGGCACAATCATCACAGGTTATTTAAGTTTAATATTTAGTATTTAATTTTTAGTTATAGTTTTGGTTTTTTTTTTTTCTAACGTTGGTAAACGTACTCGCGTTTACACTCACGGTTGTAGCTGAAAACCAGCGATTCGCGGCTAGCGAATATGACGATGAGCTGCCACCCTTTTGCTGCTGCGGCACACACACACATATTTATTACCTTCTTTTTTTTTGTACTATGTTTTTTATTGTGATTTTGTGTACCAACATGTGTGTGTCTTTTAGCAGTAAATAAAGTTTTTATCTATCTATCTATCTATCAGTAGCTTAGTCATAATATTGCAAAAACAATACAAAAAGGGGTAACTTTGGGTTTTTTTTTTATTATTTTTTTTTTTTTTTTATCGAGTGATGTTTTTTTTTTTTTCCAGAATTTAAACCATTTTTTTCTATGTCTCAGATGGTTTGAAAAAACTTAAAGCGCGATCTATCTAGCCTTGAGAGGAAACACTGCGTCGGCGTGGCTTTCGGGATTCTCATGCGGGGCGCGGGGGAGCGGCGTTTCGTGGTCCCCTGTTTCCTCCTTCAGAGGTGGACCAATTTTTATTTAAGCGTCGGTTGGGGGAGGAGGTTTTCTGTGTCTGTATGTTTGATTTTTTTTTTTAAACGAGTTACTTAATGTTTCTGAAGACGCCTTAAAACGAAGTGATTTCGCTTAATTTTGAAGGCTCCTGGTTATTAAATAAATGACTTAATGCAAAGGAATCAAGCATACGGACGTGAAGGGTCTCTTTCTTTAACCGTTGCTGAAGGGGTGGTGGGGGTTGGTCCGGTTTTGGAAGGGGGCTGCGGGGCGTCGTTTTTCTGTGTTTTGTGTGGGAGTTTTGGGTGCCGCGTCGGCATGGTGTTTCCTCTTAACTCGTAATCCCTACGCGCGCGCGTAAACCCTGCGCTCCTGACGGACGTCAAATCGATATCGAGTCAGCTGTGCTTATCGGAATATGAACGCTCGGGTCACGAGATAGGTTTCAGTTTCGCGTGGGGGTCGTTGGAGGGTAAAAAACGATAATTGGAAATCATATTACACAATTCTATGACCATACGGCTTATATTTCGGTTCGACGCGATTCTGTTTCGGCGTGTAGTGGTACTGGGGGTAGCAATGCGCATTTGAATGGCACAGACTATAATAGCTCGTTAGATTAGTTATAAGGGTAATAAGTTAGTTAACTGTTTTTTTATTATTATTAGTATTGACGTCAATAAGTGCCTGTAAAGGTTTACATTGAATAAATAATTTGACTTTGACTTTCTCTTTGAATTCAGGTATTCTATACAATACCTACGCAATGTATAAAATACCTGGGGCGTCCAGGCAATGTATGAAATATTAAGCATATATTGTCCATTACATACTTTACCTAGGTAATGTATACAATTCCTAGGGATTGTATAGAGTACCTGCTGGTCCACCGGCAATGTGTAAAATGAATAGCTTTTTGTCTATATTTATCAATGTTAATCAGCAGCCTACCTATTTAGTTTAGTTTTATTAGGTTTGCACTACTCAAACGACCTCAGACTTTTAATGGGGTTCTTGACCATACAAATTCACCATTTTTGATAGCATTTGGTTTTCATTAGCACTGGTATTGGTAACGTATCTTGAAAGAGGCTCCTTATCGCTATTTGTTTATTCACTACTGCTTTCACTGTATAAACTGGGCTGAATATTGTCGGTAGGATTTTCATCCAAACTATTCTCCGTTTCACTAATTATTTCATCTTCGGAATTAATATCGTAGTTTAGGATTTGCGAAATTGCAGAATCAGTCAAATTGTGAGCCATTACAAACACCAACGAAACACATCAAGTCCAAACAACGAATGAATCAAATAAAAGTTACTGTCACACGTAAATAATGTAATCTACCGGCATACTAATGTAAATAAACAATTATTCTTAAAGTACCTTCAACAATAACACGCTAAGTAATTTAGATATTAGTAACATTTATAAATTGTAAGTGTATTCTTAGAATGCAACAAATCATTATTGTTTGCAAAACACGGGCTTTTCTGACCCGAGGACCTTTTTCTTACTCGGGTATTATTGACCCGAGGAACCTAAGACGGAAAAAACTTAATTTTCTTAAGATAACAGACTTTACCATAATTTTACAAAAATAATTTATAGTGAATGCATAATTAATAATTGTCATAAAGTCTTAGTAAATTATATTAATAATTACGACTTTTATTGACAGTTAAATTTCAGTTTCGGGTCAATATGACCCGAAGAACCGAGGAAGGTTAATAAAAGAAAACATTTTTAAAAAACGTTTATAATATATAACAATCACTATAGAAAGTTTAAAATCTCAATAACTCAGTTATATAAACGTTTTTTAAAAATGTTTTCAACAAACTATTTAGATCCGTGTATTTTACTTTACCATGCAAGGTTTCATCAAAATTGGCTTATTGGTTTTAAAAAATTTCAACTTGGAAATCCTTAAAGCCAAGCAATAAAGTTCAAAATTGATTGTAGATATTTGACAGTTTTGGGAAGGTTGACTTGACGCCGTGTGTACATTCGATTTTCGTTTTTAATTTTTTATTCCTAGTTATTGTTTTATAGTTACGTTAATGTTTGTAATGTTGTGTTTTTTATATGGTTTTTTTTCCGTGTCGTCTCGACCTTTAGGTCCCGCCAGAATACCAGCGCTGGAGCGGCTATTGTCGCTGTAGCCTATGCTGGGGCTGCGGTCTAGTTGGCCACACTAAATGAACCTACCTGTGTGACTGTCATTTTTTTTATTTTTATTATCTCATTTTATGTACAATCTGTTTGTGGTCAATAAAACCTTTTTCTTTATTTCTTTAGTGTCATCAAATGATGTACTATCGGGGTCACCGTTGCTTTACCAGTTTGCAGAAATTTTCGTATGAAGCGCACCGCCCGCCCGGGTACGCGCCCGTACCAAATAGACGACGTGGTGTGCAAGGGATTTTGGCCTTTAGACTGGTAAAGCGACGGAGTCCGCAATAGTACATTAAATACTATTAGCTACGTGTGTTAGCTATGTCAATCGTTTACATCTCCTATTTAAAAAAGTATTAGCTCTCTCTATTCTGTTGGATAAAAGCTCAATACCAGACATAAACTGTTAGCAACCGCTAGGAGTCTTCGTGACGGACAAGGGGATAATAATATTATGTATTTATCAATCGAAACAATAACAAAAATAGAATTCAGTTCAAATGAAATTCTAGTTCAATCGTAACTGCGCCAAACGACGTTAACCAATATCCATTATTTCAAGAAACCTTTACCTTCAGAATAGTTCGCAACCTCTGCCAAGAGTAAGATATAACAATACCGTTATTGGACGACCATTTCTACCACTAACGATCCGAAAACGCCTGGCAACACAGAAACCATAATTGGCTTTGTTGTTCATTAAACAGCTCCATGGCCGGGTGGAGCGGTTTTAACTAGTTTTACACCTGTGCGAACTGGATTTTGGCATAGAAATGTTCAAACGCGTAATTGAACAGCGCCCTATGACGCTGTTTACGTGCGTCTATAGCGTTCCAACGAGGCTGTACAGGTAGTCGCTCTGTGTCTATTTTGTGTGAAATGTTTTTGTCATTTAAATGTAAATAAGGAAACAGCCATCTTTGATAGAATTGGCGACTTATGGACTATGTAGGTAGGCCCCTGGGAACCATTTTTATTTTCTTATGACACCATTTGTTTGTTTGAATGGGTCTGTAACTTAGATTAAAACAAAAAGGGAAGATACGGCATTAGCGTCTCGTGAGTGAGCCGCCAAAATTAGGCCTAAAGGCACAATTTCACTTCAGTCACAATTTGCCGAGCGAACAGGCTACATCGCTCTATTGCGGATATTCTACTGTGTGAAAAAGAGAAAGACGCTACTCCGCAGTGGCGTCGGAATCGGTCGTACGTACTCGTCTGTTGCGAAGCGACCGAGACGTCAACGCGTAACTCGCTGACTCCCTCGCGCTGACGTTGAAACTTACCGCTTTGTCTCGCTCGCTCGATTTACACTTTATAGGTGTGCGTGTGTGAGTGTTTGCATAAGTAGTTGAGTAGGACTATATTTTGAATGACTACAAGTAGGAGCATGCCGTATCTTCCCTTTTTGTTTTAATCTAAGGTCTGTAAGGAAATGCAACATTAAATTAATGGCGCGAACTGTCAGTGCTGTCTCATGCGACCGCTTGGGGTTCTAGAGGTTAATGTGAAAAACAGTATTACGATAATTTTACAAAACGATATTATCAGCTTGTCGGTCACGATGCCTCCTAGAGGTTGCTAACATCATCATCATCAGCCTATAAAATCCCACTACTGGGCATAGGCTTCCAACGTAGCATAGCACATGGGAATATTGGGCCATAACCCACTTGGCCCAATGCGGGTTGGTGGGTTTTAACGACTGCCATCTTACGACGATAACCGGGACCTACGGCTTAAGGCGAGTCACCGAGGATATGCGGGCAAAACTGTTTTGCTAGATCAAATGGTTTATGTATTTACTATGAAATAACGCTCTTATAAATAATACACAAAAAGATATTGCCTAAAAAATTTTACTCGATTATAAATCCCGAAAACAGGCCAAAATAAAAGTCTAAAACGGATGATTTCTTACATTTTATATACAATTTTCAACATGATTTTTACATTTAAATATTTATTTTCAAGTATTAACAAGACAGCTGCTAATTCGTTAAATCCTATAAAGTCTCTATAGGCAAAAACCTATAAAAAGCGCCTATTTGCGCTGCTTCGCTGTTATACCCGTCCCGTACCGTGCGTCGTACCGTCGAGAGAGCGAGAGAGAAGCGCTCGAAAGGAGGAGAAGGAAAACTCGCCTTATCGTGCCTTCCGAAGCACGGAGGAGCTCGAAATGTTTTTAATTTGGTGACCCGTCTAGTGACCCGGCATTGCGAATGTTGCTTAGCGACGATCAAAAACCGAACTTCTTAACCGTTGCGCCATCAAGGTCCTCCTAGCACATGAGTAAAGATCAGGAACAGAGACAAAGTTTCATACAACCGCGCCGTCGCGAGTTAACTACTACAAGCATACGACGCATGTGTGCGTGTCCACTAGCCGCTGCGTTGCGTATATGCGCCGTCACTGGATAAAACCGGTTTACCACAGTATTTACGCTCGGCCAATGAACAAACGGAGAGACTCGCGACTGCGCGTTGTATGAAGCTTTGTCTCTGTTCAGTTTCTTTACTCATGTGCTCCTAGGTTGCTAACAATTGAATTCTATTGTACCTGGTATTACGTGCGACAACTAAGCTCATATCGTTAACTAACTAACGAATTAACTAACCGTACAACCTGTATCATCATCATCATCAGCCGAAAGACGCCATTTAAAAAAAACTGGGCAAATATATGACCACCACTCTGCTTGGTGAGCAGGATATACCAGGAGATGCCTATTCGCTTTTGCCTTGAAAACCATGGTTGTAGTGATCGGGAAACACACGAGCAGGCAGTGCGTTCCATTCTTTGGCGGTTCGCATAAGAAACGAACTAGCAAAACGCTTGGTACGGACAGGTGGAAAGTCAACTATGTAGGGGTGGTAGGCAAGCCTGCGTCTACAGTTGGACAACTGTGTAATTTTATAGACATGACTATAACAGTGTTCTGAGCAGTGTCGCGTTGCGGTGAAAGAATACAACCACCCCCTCTCTTCCATTGGGTGTCGTAAAAGGCGGCTAAGGAACTAAATACTGCAAATACAACTAAAAGCAACAACGACGACCGTGTGGTCGAGTGGTCAGAGACCCTGACTACGCAACCCACGGTTCCGGGTTCGAATCCCGGTAGGGGCAAATTTTTGTGTGATGAGCACGAGCATTTGTGACCGAGTCATGGATGTTTATAGTGTTTATGTAAGTTTATCCGTTATTCAGTCACCGTAGGTTCGGGCTATGCTCAGGGGCTGAATGATTGGTGTGACAGTTGTAAAATGTATTATTATTATTATTATAATTAACAGCATAGCGGCGATGGGCTCGCCACCTGTCACGCTGATCACATGTGCAGTCGCTATTTGGTCAAAAGTGGACTATAGCAGAGGACTGCATTTGCGGTCATCATTGCCTAGTCTAGCTCTGACTAACCCTTCGGGGATAATAGTCGTGATTATGTGACTATCAATTTTAGTTATTTTAGTTCATGTCTGGAGCTGCGCCTGTTTTTATTGGTTCCACAGAACACTACATACAACGTGTTCATTTAATGGCGCAAAACTTAAGACACTCCAATGTATTTTATATTATGAAAGAAATCCTACTAATATCCTACTAATATTATAAACGCGAATGTAATTGTAAGAATGTATGGATATTTGTTATTCTTTCACGTAAAAACTACTGAATGGGTTTGGTTGAAATTCGGCATACTTGCTGATAGTTTATAACCTGGATTAACACATAGGATACTTTTTATCCCGATATTCCCACGGGAACGTATGGATGGATGTTTGTTACTCTTTCACCTAAAACCTACTGAATGGATTTGGATGAAATTCGGCACATAGATAGTTTATAACCTGGATTAACACATAGGATACTTTTTATCCTGATATTTCTACGGGAACGGAAACCACGCGGATGAAACCGCGAGCGGCCGCTTGTTAGGTATAAAGGCGAAAGTTTGTAAGTGTGGATGGATGTTTGTTACTCTTTCACGTAAAAACTACTGAATGGATTCGGATGAAATTCGGCATACAGATAGTGTATAACCTGGATTAACACATATAATACTTTTTATCCCGATATTCTTACGGAAACGGGAACCACGCGGGTGAAACCGCGAGCGACCGCTAGTATAATTATATTTTAATACGATAAATTATAAATGTCGTCGCAATTAAATCGCAAACTCCCGAGGGAGTCACAGTAAAATAAGTATGGAAAGCCATGAGCTAAGTCATATTGCTTATAACACAATTTATAGGGAAATTGATGCTTCAAATAAATAATAATAAACGTAACTCTAATAACGTTCAGCGAACATTTGCCAATTAGGTGAACGCCGCCTGTCAGTAAAGAACATGGTAATAATGCAATATATTTCAATTAACATAGTTAATTAGACTAATGAATAGCTGCACGTGACGCTTTGTTAGCTTTTTCGTTAACAGTGATAATAATAAAGTTTTATACAATTGGATGCGTTACATAAGAAAACTCTGAACTCTCCAGAACTTGATGCTCTTAAGAGAAAACGGGTATTTGAAATACCGGTTCCCACAGTCCGTACCTCTTTTACTAAACGTCTTCCCTATTTTCTCACCCCCATATTTACAACAAAGTTATTCGCAAATATCCCCTAAAGGATCCCCTATACAAAGCAAATGCAAAATAAAATCTTGGTTACTGGGCCTTAATTACTTTGAAACAGAACAAATTCTTCTATAACCCTGACATGCTGTATATTCCCTTAATATATCCTTTACAACATACACACGCACACTCACACACACATCCACATACACACACTTACGCACACACACAATCTCTTACAAACACAGACAACACACAACACAACTTTCATTAATTTGAATTTTTGTTACATACACACCCATTCAATTCACAATTTTTCTCTTACTTTTTTTTACTTTTTTTATAGTTTATTCACTTTTTTTAATTAGAGCTGACGGAACCGAAGCTAAACAAATTGTTGAATAAATTATTGATCTATGCTCACTCACCCTAACTACCTTAACTGCAATTCATGCAAGCCTAGTGCAAAAGTTGCTGCATAAAACTTTTAGTGCTAATATTTTAATATTACGTTTAGTCACGATTTGGTGAAAAGTGGACTATGGCAGAGGACTGCTTTTGCGGTCCTCAGCTCACTGCCTAGTCTCTGACTAACCCTTCGGGGATAATAGTCGTGATTATATGTATGTATATGTTCTGAATAGGTTTTTTCTTTTTTCTTTCTAAATTTTTCTTCATAAGTCTCCACTCCACCAGATGTTAGGTGGAAATATAGTCCAGGCACGAGGACAACTGGTGCAGCGTTGAAAAGACGAAGCATCAGTCGCCCTCACATTGCCGGCTCGCAAGAACCTCTTTACGCCTCGTGTGAAGGACCCCATACTATAGCATCTTCTATAGTTACCACTTCGGTTCCATCTAACCTGATGCTAAGTGATAAGGCTAAGAATTTTAGCCAGAATTTTAATCCACTGAGGTACTAAGGGCTTTAGTATTATTCACCAATACGTTACGAGCCGTGGCGCGGCTCTACGAGTATACGACCAACCTCTCCTTTGCCCTGGGTGTCGTAAGAGACGACTAACGAACTAAAAACTGCACATACATCCAATAGAGCGGCAATAGACTCACCACCTGTCACGCTGAGCACATGTATCGTTGTTATTTGGTGAAACGTGGACTATGGTCGAGAATTTTGCGGTCATCATTGTCTAATCTCTGAGTAACCCTTTGAGGATAATAGTCATGAATATGTATGTAGAACCCTTTCGAGTGTAAGACATCACACTCGAAACGATAAAAAAATGAGTAGGTACCTGGTATGACTACCTACTCACCTACTTACACGAAATGCCAATATGTAAATGGAAAAACACGCATTACGGCCAATACGTATTTTGACTACATGATTGCGCATAATGACGAATTTCTGATCGTACAGAATGGACCAATTTACCACGTAGGTAAAAAACGAGCGGACCAATCGAGAATCGCAATTACAGCAATAACTGCAATATTTTTATTTAGGGTAAAATAAAAAAAAATGTTCTCACCTCCTTCTTTCCTTCATTTTATCTCAGCAAGTAGTTTGTGCAACCAGTATCTGAAACAAAGAAAGTATTATGTATTATTAATTTTCAGAAGTAATTTTATCTAATAAACCAAATATTGTCATCGGCAAACACATTTTTTCAAACCTTGGAATTAAACTTAGGACCTCGTGATATTAGGCATTTGCCATTCGGTAAATAAATATTGTTTCATTCAAAAGTACACAATTTTACGTAGGTACCCTATCCCCTTGTCATGCACATGTGCAGTGTCAGTCGCTATTTGTGAAAAGTGGAGTATGAGAGGACTGCGTGGAGTATGAAAGGACTGCTTTCGCTATCCTCTTTGCCTAGTCTCTGACTAACCCTTCGGGATAATAGTCGTGATTTTAAGAATGTATGTATCCCGTTATCTGTCACGAATAATCCTAGAGGTTGCTAACAATTGATTTTATATTGTGTCTGTTATTACGATAGCTGACCTCCTCAAAAATTTTGATATTATCATGTACTTTTAATATTAAATTAAATTAAATTAAATTTATTGGCACAATTGTTTTTTTACAATCATTTTTACATTTATTATGTTACAATATTTAAATTTTCAGTAAGAATATGTATGCCAAAGGCTACCGGCTCAGCTAAAAGCAACATAGCATAATGCATATTCCCACCTCTGTTGCTGCAAACGTGCATGGATACGATCCTTTTTTTCTCTGTTTGCCTGAAACGCTGTCTATGTCGCCTTTTTGCCTATTGCCATTGCCATCGGGCTACAACGCTTTAGGACTAAAACGCTATAGGACTAAAACGCTTTAGGACTAAAACGCCATAGGTCTATAACGCTATAAGTATAAAACACTTCAGGACTAAAATACTATAGGTCTAAACACCCCTCAAACGGATTTTTATATATTACACGTGGCCGGTTGAGGGGGTAGCGCTGGTTGTCGACCACTAAGTAACATAGACATAATGCATAATTATAACACTGGTTTTCGGCCACTACCATTTCCATTCAAAGTATGTAACATATAATAGAATGTAATCAATAGTATGTTACATACAATGATGAAGTCAAATAATAATGAAATAATTCCTAACTCTTAAAAAGGAATTAGTTTGCAAAATAACTGTTCGCTCATACCTAATTCGTTGAAGTATTACGACAAAGCGCCAGGCAATTTTGCACCTCACAATACGGCACCCACCATTCACCGCAAATAAATCTCATTCCCCTGTGCTTACCACGAGTTATATGCATAGATCTAGGTACTAGAACTTCAGGGGCCCTTAACCATCCAGATTTTCCTTTGTCAGTATGATTCGTGTACGTAGGTACCGTCAAACCTCTTTGTGAAATTGTATTATTTGATTTTCGAATTTCCATTGTAGACTTTATAATTTCCTTCTGCCTGACGGAGGCGGAAGGTACCTGATGGTATCACAGATTTACTTCAATGAAGTAGGGTTGTTCTTAGAAAAATGTTATTGAAAATTTCGTTATCCCCTTGTGTGTTACGAAAACTCCTTGTCCTAGATGTTGCTAACAATAATTGTGTATCCATTATTTCTGGTATTACGAAAGTTGAGCTCTTTATGTCTCTTTTATGTGTAAAATTTAATTAGTGTCTTCCTGTACAGCATAACTGAGTTTAGTGGCGGCTAAAAGCATAATAGTTTTTCAAGTCGTAATGAACAAACAAAAGCCAAAGGTTTCTTGGAGTCAGCATCACGCAACATTGGTCCCATACCGTTTCTCTCTCAGCCTACAACAAACCTCTGTTGGGTATAATAGGACTCTTCTCCATTCCGCCAATCTTCACGGTCCTATGCAATCCCTATTATATTAAATCAAGAACGAACGGTGCAAGACTAGAAGAGAGGTACCTCGTCGGAAGAAAATCGCCAGTACATGGAGTACCACAAGCCACCAGGTCAGTTTCTTAAATTTATTTATTCACGTATCGGTTAGGACTCCGTGTAACGCGGATACAAGTGTTATTTTCTTAAAGGATCTATACCAGATTTTTGCTACTCTCAAGTAACGGATACATAAAAGGTTAAATCGGAAACTTTGTATAAAGAAAATGCTACCTCATATAACTTTGTAGTGACATGAATTCATGCTAGTATGTCGCCGTTTCAGTACTTGCTGCAACAAATTGGTGAGTTATCGCACCTGCTTTGAAGCAATGGCAGTATCGTCGGTAATATCGTTGAAAATCGTATCAAACTCTTAGAATGTATTGTGAATTGCCGCTTCGCAAAATTCTCACTCTAGTTAACACGTTCACTGCCAAGAGCTTAATACAAAAATCCCGCCAGGTGCCACACTATTTTTTTTTGATAATATTAATGTTTTATATATGTGCATTCATTAAATATAAATTTATACTATTTTATATTTGTATATTCCTCTTAAAAAAGGGGGATACTCGGATCCGAGTGGTCGGCGCTGTGGAGCCAAACACTCGGATCCGAGTGATCGGCGTGTAGGGTTCTGTGGAGACAAACACTCGGATCTGAGTACTCTTATAAACTGTTTTGTAAATTGGTTGTCTGCTAACTAAAATAAAAAAGTATATGAGTAAATGCCATAAGTATTTTAATTTTGATTCACAAAAAATCAACAGTATAAAAAGTATTTGTGTCATTAACAAAAAACTTCTGAATTAATCAGAGTGACATGAAAATTTAAAACAATAATTAGTGCAATATACATTAATGGTTTTACAATTAAATATATAAAAAACAACAGTTACAAATTAATTTGTTACATTAACAATAAACTACTGATTTGGAGGTAACATTACGATAAAGTAGATTAGGTTAGGCTATTTTTACGCTTAGATGGCCCTGCTTCACTATCAATGTTTTAATACAAAACGTTAAACACGCAAAAGCGCTACAGACACACGTAATTTTAGTAAATAAATACTCGCGCCACAGGTGCCGGCGTTACATAAACGTACCGCGCCGCAACTCGGATCCGCGTGTGCGGATCCTCGGACTAGGCGCATGAACGCGGCGCTCGCACACACAGGTATTGGCTTGTTTATCAAAACCAACGCAAGTTTTTACAAGTTCAATTACATGTCTATGTGTGCGTACGAAACGACGCGCGTTTGCCAAAGGTACCAGCAAGTAATAAACCAAACAAAATATTCGGGACGGTCACTCGGATCCGAGTGTGCGGCACCAGTGGTACGGCATGCCGAACACTCGGGTCCGAGTGTTCGGCAGTCAATGTGTTAAATATCAAATACTAGCGGCCGCTTGCGGTTTTACCAGCGTGATTCCCGTTCCCGTTAGAATATCGAGATAAAAAGTATCCTATGTGTTAATGCAGGTTATAAACTATCTGTATGCCGAATTTCATCAAAATCCATTCAGTAGATTTTACGTGTAAGAGTAACAAACATCCATCCATACTTACAAACTTTCGCGTTTATAATATTAGTAGGATAGGATTTCTAAGGTGGCAAATTGTGACTGAAATGTTACAACTGATGTAGAAAAGTTATTATAAATGCCTCTTGTATAAATGTGAATAAATTACTGCATATCATGACTGTTTCCTGAAGAGTAAGTCAGTGGCTTGGCAATAAGGACCGCAGTAGTAGTCCACTGCTAAAAACCTCGTTTCATTAAATAGCAACTGCACATGTAATAAGGTATTTAAGGCAATTATACACAAACCTTAAATATCTACAATAATGTAACATTTCCATATTAAATAGTGTGCATATTTTTACTTATGTGAAAGTCTACTAAATAAAAAAGTATCTTTATTATTAATGCAGTATAAAGCAAACACAACCAACTATCCAATTCCTGGCGGGGTCTCGGTAGCTCAGCGATTAGAGCAGTGGACCGGCAATCCAAAGGTCGTGGGTTCGAATCCCATTCGAGCTACCTGAGACTGGTTGATTTTTTTCTAGTAAACATTTTATCCTATATTTATATAGCATTGTGAATGCAAAATTTCAATAATAAAGATATCCAATTTCATATTCACTGAAAGCTCACCAGAGTACAAATAGAAATCCTTCAAAAAAAGTTTTAACCACAAAACGCAGATGTTGCAGCAAAACAATGGAATACAAATACCTGCATTATTCCCAATGCCAGCGAAGTTGGGTATCATTAAAAACTGTGTTCCACCATACCGGTCATTATGCAAAGCGGGTATACGACAACACGAGTAATTTTATTAACAAACAGTACAGTCGACGACGGCAACGGTTCATAAAATAGTAGTTTGAACATTGTAAAACAAATCCATTTTTCACGAGGGTTATCGCGGGCGGGTTCAGTCGTAATAAAACTTGGGACATGCATCGTACAGAGGTGGATGCAATTTATGTCTTACTGTAGTTAAAGTGCATTGGCAGTATGGATATTTCTAGAGGCGACACCACTTATTCGAAATAAGTAATAAATTTCGATCCACAACACTATTTAGACTTTTTATCTCATAAATAATTGGGTTGTCACATAATGACCTCACCAGTTAGGAAGATTATGAGGTTGGGTTTTTTTTAGAGTTAAACACAATAAGGGGAAAGTTAACCATAAATGTTCTATCAAAAATGTTGTATTGTGACGGGAATATTGAACTCCGCATTAGTAATTGTAGGAATATTTCTAGATACAGCACAACTGAAAAGAAATTAAGTCATACATTTTGTATGAATTCTATTGAGTTTTTTTTTTTAAGTTTTAACGGAGAGTAATTTGTGTGTTTGTGTTTAACCGTGTCGCTTAGCGGTGAAAGAATACTACCACCCCCTCTCTTCCCTTGGGTGTCGTAAAAGGCGACTAACGGACTAAAGACTGCACATACTTCTAACCAATGATGTTACAATAAAAAGAGGTAGATGTGTTACATGTGTCAAAAAGTGGCAACAGAAAACTATGCTAATTGGCTTACCATAAGCGTAGTCTCACAAAAGCGTTAGCAGTGTTGACGCTTTGACAGTGTCAGTTTGCATGTATTTGTTTCCGAAAATTAATTAAAATATGCTGTCCTGTGTCATGCGAACTACATAAAAGGTCATGAAATTATATATCATGAGTGGCATGCGTGAGTTTAAATTTTAATTGATTTAAGTTCTTATTATTTATCAACTACAAAATGTCAGAATAAATTGTGTCATAAAAATATAGAGTGCGACAGCAAATTGACATGTAATTCGAAATGACACAGCGCTACATGTATCTGTCTTGTTTACGCTCTTACTAGTTGTCATGCTATCTTGCTCACACTTTAGAATACGATCAAGTTAACTCGGCAGATGCGGCCATATGAGATCATCGACTAGAAGTGACAAGTTACCTCGGCCGTATAACATCGTAATATTTAGTGAGTATAGCGCATGCTCAGGTTTTCGTATGTACGACGCTACGGTCCATTATTGAAATCATATTAGTACTGACATAACCTATCTACCTCTTTTTAATATAATATCATTGCTTCTAACAGCATAGAGCGGCGACGGGTTTACCAACTGTCACGCTAAGCACATGTGCAGTCCCTATTTGGTGAAAAGTAGACTATGGTAGAGGACTGCTTCTGCAGTCCTCGTTACCTAGTCTCTGACTAACCCTTCGGGGATATTAGCCGTGATTATAATGCATGTTATATATGTAGTAAATTTGTGATCCGTTGGGTTGGTGGCCATATTATGATCTAATTCAAACAACTTTGTTATTAGCACTGTTATGTTCCGACAGTTGAGCAATTAGAGATTCAGAATTAAGGATTCCTCGATCCGGTTGAAGTACTATTTCACCTTCAGCCTTATCGTCACTTGCAGGTGAGATGAAAGCAAAGTGCTTTCCCGTAGAAAAAACAAATCTCTTTCCATGCCTTCTTTGTTCACTGGTGCTATAAATCAAATTATAGCAAGGAGCTGCGCTTGAAAGTGCGACGTAGACTTTCATAGCTCTCAGAGTAGGGAAATATAGTGGAATTCACACAATCTTTATGACACTGTTATCCAAGTAATGGCAGAATTAAGTGGTGTACGGGTTTGTCTTTGTCCAACGTAGTCTGGTCTTTTACAAATTCATTGTTGTTTGCAAAAGTTCCCTAGCATCCTTGTACTGGTAATTCATTGAAGTTCACAAACTGCCTTTGTTGTGTTGCCTTGCTACCGTTTGCATTGTTACTAGATTAGACGAACGTTCTCAAACTTACAGTTCTAGATTCGCTGTCTAAAAAGACGTATTACCAGGTTCGCTTTCGAAATAATAGAAAATCAATGTATCAATTGTGATACGAAAACCTCACCTTCGTGTGTATGATGTAACGCGCGTTTTGAACTTATTTATTTTTAGATAAATGAATTTGTATAAAAGAAAAATATGAACCGAACAGAGGAACAGATAATATACCAAATATTATCTGTCATTGACGGAACACGAAACTGTTGACATTGCTACTGACAGATTTAAGTAAAACCACCATATCTAGTGTCCGTAACATTTGACCTCCTGACGATCACAAACACAACAAAAAAAGAATTAGCCTGATAGGGGCAGCCGTTCCTAAGTGATGCGCGTACATAATTCGGCAAATTAATATTTGTGATATCTGTAAAACACAATAATTTTTTTTTCATTTAGAATGTGTTTTACAGATTTTCTCTTCTACTTTCAAGCACTGCTATAAATTATTTATAAAAGTATTTTTCAAGAAATAATTTTTAACTTTATCTCCAGGGAGAGATCATTTCATGCCGTGTAAACAACATTAATTGAAAGAAAAATATCTAGCGTGAGATAAATAAACATTAAACGGGTAAAACAAATCGCGAACGTCAAACAAATCAGTTGAATACCCCTAATTCACGTGTCAAGTCTCCAAAGTAAATATAATTAATATACAAACGTTCGTAAGAGAAATGCGCTTCAAAGCGTCTCCGTGATCTCATTAAGTCAATCTAATTAATGTTACGTCACACAGAATTGTTCTAGCAACACGTAGTATTCAAACGTGCTTCACAGGATATCCAGGAAATACCACGTTCGTTCGGAATGCAGTGACGTCATACTTGTCCGTCGGCCAAGCCACGAGCCCTAACCAATCAATTCGTTCCTAATTAGAAAGTCAAGTTCACAGTGACCAGTTGAACGCATAGGTACCTACCTACTTTTATTTAATTAAATTTAAAAATGAATATCTCATGTATTCGTAAAAATAAAAGTGGTTCGGTAATTCATACCAGAGAAAGAAAACTAATTTAAGAACGTATTTAAGTACATACTTTAAACAGTGTGATTTATATACGATTGGACATTATAGTACAATAAACAGTAACTGCATGAGGTGTGTCCGGTCCGAGAGAACAGTTTATAATATTCTTAGAGAAGAAAAAGGAAATTAATACATTAAAATAGTCAGTGAAAAAGAGAGCCCGCTGGTTAAAAATTGATAAATTCGATGAATTTGACAAATATGCCGTAAGAAGATAAAGTACCTTCATTAAATACAAAAATTTAATTTGATTTTAAAAAGTTAAGTGTATTTTTATAAATCCATAAAAATCAATCTTTAAAAATATAATTTGTTTGTATTATGAACAGCTCGGTGAATAATACACCTTTACACCTGTAGTTCACTAGATGACGTCACTGCATTCTTAACGCTAACGAACTTGACGGTAGTTGCTGCGGCTGGTGCCACAGTACCACCTTAATTTTATTATTAACCGTTACTGATGACGTCAATTTGATTTTGATTATTGGTGACGCGGTCTAGTAGCTAAGCGACCCAGAGGTCCCGGATTCGATTCCCAGCGGGGGTACATGTTTGTGTACTTGGTTTGGTGGTAGGGCTTGTTAAAGTCCACCCTGGCTAGCTACTACCATCCTATCTAAGTCTATCGCCATAACATACATACAAACATAATTAATCACGACTAATATCCCCGAAGTATTAGTCAGAGACTAGGCAATGAGGACCACAAAAGCAGTCATCTGCCATAGTCCACTTTTCAATAAATAGTGACTGCACATGTGCTCAGCGTGACAGGTGGTAGCCCATCCCCGCTCAATGCTTTTGGATGTATGTGCAGTCTTTAGTCCGTTAGTCGCCTTTTAAGAGACCCAAGGGAATCACGCAAAAGAGGGAGTGGTATTATTCTTTCACCGCTACGCGGCACTTTCGCCACAACAACAATGTTAATAGCATTGTTGTTCCGACAGTTTAGAGATTATAGCCAGCTTCTCAGTGGTTGAGGATTTCGGGTGAAGCGCGCTTCTACCTTCAGATAGAAGCAACCTTGTCGTCACTTATTGAACGCCAAGCGCTTTTGTATTATTGGTAAAAAAAAATAAAAAATAAGTGTTCGACACCGTCATTAACCTTAGAACCAAAAACTCACGGTGTACTCGTAACTTAATATTTTATTTATATTTTTTTTAAAGTATTAATTAATGATAATAAAATAAAAGTATTAATAAATGTCAATGTTGTTGATAAGTTAATGTCAATATCTCTAAGTGTACAATTTTGTGAAAACCGTCTACATTATTTAATAATCTTATTCATATTCTCACAATTATTACCATAGTGAAATTACAGTTGCAGGTTTTGATAATACCACTGCGACAGAATAATACATACGCATAGGGCGATAAAAATTTAAAAGTACATTTTATAGCAATGCTGCGAAATCTTTCAAGTGTATCATTTAACATTGACTCATTTCCAGTATCTTTATGGCTAATAAAAGAAGATGTATGTTCTGAAAAGATTTATTGAAGCGATAATTTTTACAGTATGCATTAAGTTTAAGCTTTTGGAAGCGACAGCGTCTAGCATTGATCAGACTTTACGTCTAGTGATAGGACTCTGTCCAGAATCTGATTGGATAGTGACCATCCTGATACCTTTTTGGCCACTATGCAGCATTAAATTACATTTTTGAACAAGTCATCATCATCATCAGCCAGAGGACGTCCACTGTTGGACAAGGGCCTCCCCCAAGGATCTCCACCACGACCGGTCTTATGCTGCTCGCATCCAGCGGCTACCCGCGAACTTCACCAGATCGTCGGATTACCTTGTTGGAGGCCTGCCCACAGTGTGTCTTCCGGTGCGCGGTCACACGCGGTCGCCACTCGAGAACCGTTCTGCCCCAACGACCATCGGTTCTACGGGCGATGTGCCCTGCCCATTGCCACTTGAGCTTGGCGACTCTTTGAGCTATGTCGGTTACTTCAGTTCTTATATGAATCTCCTCATTTCTGATTCAATCACGTAGAGTAAGTAGTTTATCAACTAAATTATATTTTGTTACAGATTTGTAAATACCCGACAATTATTGTAGCGATGACTTGATTTCAATGAAGGAGGCCTTTGCCCAGCAGTAGCACAGTATACAGGCTGTAGGTACTTTATTTTACTTTTTATCCGGGATGTTATGGAGCTCCATAACCGAAAGTAACGGATATCCGAAATAAAAATTTATCCGTAACCGACTCCGATATAATAATTTAGGAAAGTTTCGGATAGAGGCGCAGTCTAAATGCGACATGTTGTAACAGATTTTTGCTTTCACACTTCCTTAAAAATTTAATACCCGTAACCGAAACTATCGGATAATCCGAAATAATTTTATATTCATAACCGTAACCAAAACCAATATTAAGTTTTACATATAACCGTATCCAGATCCGAAATTTTATACCTATCCATAATTAACATCCCTGCCTTTTTACACATTTGTGAGCAGTTCCTAGTTTCATTATTATACTAAATTATGTACGAGTAATATACTTATAATATAATGACCACTTACGTACTGTAATAATTGATACAAGGCTTAGTGGCAATGACATTTTCAAAGGATTACCTCATATCTCTGAGAACAGTCTCAATAATCTTGAAGCGTTAAGCAATAGCCGTCTCCTGCATAGTACCTAATATGTAGTATTCTTGGTATCTCCGACTGAAATACGTCACAGAGAGGGCCTAGACAATTGTCATAAAAGCTTGTAGAATAGAATGATGAATGTATTGGATTGACTTATGTCAACGATACGTCACAATTCAAAGAGATTGAACATCATTATCAGTATTGTTTTATCAAATTATGTATTCTGTATGATCGAATAGAGTGAACATCCGCCAAATAACACGAAAGTAGCTTTTTTTAACATGATCCAGTTTGGTTTCTGATTGTGCTAATTTTAAGTCCACGTGGCTTTTACTTAGCATTGTTGTGTTAAAGCCTTTGATTATCTAATGCAGCAGTTAAAGAGGATAGCCAGATCCTCGGTAGTAGTAACTAGCAGCACCGTCGCCTATTCTTTCAAGTAAGCCAGAGTTTAGCGGTGGAACACTCTAAGCCTGGGCATGACTTTAACTGTAATTATTTTATCTTATTGTTGTTGTACCTATGCCTTTATAAAAAAAGTTTCATATACTTAAATACATATATAAACATTATAATCACGACTTATATCCCCAAAGAGTTAGTTAGAGACTAGGCAATGATGACACTTTTCACCAAATAGCGACTGCACATTTACTCAGCGTGACAGGTGGTGAGCCTATCGCTACTCAAAGCTGGTGGATGTATGTCCAGTCCTTAGTCCGTTAGTCCTTTTACGACACCCAAGGGAAGAGAGTGAGGGGGGTATTCTCTCACCGCTACGCGACACGGTAAAAAAAGTTTCACTATTTCAAAATAAAATAAAGCAGCAGCCTATACTTGTCCCAAGGCTGTCCCTTATTTGTCCCAATGCAGTGCAAAGTTGAGGCGTTGGTAGCCGAGCGGATAGATGCTCGGGTTGAACGCGAGAAATCGTGGTTCAATCCCCATAGCTCCGTTAGACTACTGACGTGAACCCACTCCTACACAGTCATTTAGATTAACAGGATAGATTAAGAGAACTATTAATATTAATGTGTTAAACACACATTAATAATAATCTTTTTTAAAAAATACGTAAGGCCTCCATCGCTAAAACAAGTCATCAGTACTAGGCTTGTGTTAAAAATAAATCAGGTGGATTGGCGTTTCTAATGATCAATTATGTTTTATAGAAACCAAATATCTAAAATATTCATTATAAAATATGAGATTATTAATATTTTTAAAGAAAAAATCGATAGTAATACGCATTCAGTCATATGACATTAAACGGAAATCAGACGCCTTGACGTAACGCCGTGCCAAATGTCATTTTATTGTTGTGACATTTCTATAGAACAAGCCTCAAATAAAACGGATGTTTGGCACGGCGTGACGTCATTTACTCAACATAGCGGTCTTAAGCGTTTTTGCGGTAAATTTAAATCGGAATATAAAAACGCAAAATAAACATTGTAAATTATCGATTTAAAAAAAAATAATGTATTCTTAGGATACATAAACAAGTATCATTTTAATATGATTTTGAAATTGAGTCAACTAGCCTATGATATTGTGAGTGTAGCCATAATAAAATAACAAACAAATCATTGTTTTAAATAATAATAATAATAATAAAATATCTTTATTATTCCTTCACAACAATACAAATTTATATAAAGTATTGTTTTACGAAGTAGGTAACCTCAAATTGTGAAGGACTGGTGCCTGAAACGGGTTTGTAACAAACCTATACCACAGGTCACCAGGCCCCACCCGCAGAAAGGATACAGAACTAATTTATGACAAGAGCTATAAATTTAAAATGCAAAATGCAATTATTCAGAAATAATGTAGCTTATAGTTAAACAATAAAACATAAAGTAGCTTAGAGTTATACAATAAATCAAACTAAACTAGACTAGTCGAGCTATAGAGTAATAATAATTCGTGCGCGTTTGTGTAAGTCTATTGAGTATGAGGTGTGAGTGTGAGTGAACGTTTAGATGTGTGTGTTGCGTTTGTGTATTAGTGTGCGTGTAGGTGTGTAGGTGGGTGTGTGTATTTTTAACGTTGCGTTGGAGGATGAGAGCAGTTGACCATGAAGAAATTTTGTTAACACTATAGTTTACGAGAAAAAATGATTATGAGAGGAGAGAAAGAAATTTTTCTGTAGTTGAATAGTCCATGGACTTAAGAAATTTGGTGGTAGACTGTTTACAACTGTATTTTGTGAGCGGGTAGATGTTAAGGGAGCTGTTTATTTTGTTATAAAGATAACTTCCAAGAAAGCCGTAGAAGTTATGCGAGAAGGCGGTTTTCAGGGCAGGTATGGTGCATACAGTGCCTATGCGACGTTTCCCTTTAGTTTTTTCAGGGCCGTAAAATTCTTCTGTGTGCTTCTTCAAAATTATTTTAAGAATAAACGTTTGCCTTACTGAGAGTAAGTCCCATTTTTTGTAAAGCTCAGTAGTGGGAAAACGATAAGGTAAACCCATTGCAACCTTGAGAAGAAGACGCTGGGCCCGTTCTAGACCCAGCATGTTCGTTTTGGCCGTTCCACCCCAAGCTGAGATACAATACTCCAGAAGAGAGTGGCAAAGGGCATAGTAGACCATTCGAATAACCTTGTGATCAGCGATGTGCTTGAGGTTTTTGAAGATGTACGTGAGCTTCCTTAACCTAGAGGTGAGCGTATTGATATGTTCTTTGAAGTTAAGACACTGATCTATTATTACTCCTTAGTATTTGATTTAGCACGTTCTTTCAAGGGTCGGACAATCGCAGGAGATTCTGGATGGCTGAGTGAGGCACTTATGGACGGTGAGATTGTATGATTGCGTTGGGAGTTGATAAGTTCTAATAGTGAAAGCTATATATTTTGTTTTTGTAACATTAAGTGTCAGAACGCTGCTTTTCAACCATTTGGTGACCTCGTTAAGACCCATCTGGGCATTTTCAAATACACTATCCCAGGAGTCCCCAGTGAAGAATAAAGCTGTATCATCAGCCAATGCGAAAATCTTTCCTTCCGGGATAAATATCCGCCGATGACCTTGCAACGCCTGAACAGATCTTTATAAATTGTAGCTGACAATCATCTCGATAACATCAGCTTTTGAACAAAAAAACCGCATCATAATCGGTCCATTCGTTTAGGAGCTACGATGCCACAGACAGACACATCAAACTTTTTGACACCCCTTATTTTTGCGTCGGGGGTTAAAAAGACGCACGGCAAAAGCTTCACTTGGAACATTCGCGATCTGTATATTATCATGGTACACTGCGATATACCTTCCACTATGGCTAACCCAAACACAGCATTTATCGCCCCGCCAAACATATTATTCCCGGTGAATTTTCTACTCGCGTCTCATTTGTAAAAGAAACGCCTAACAATAGAGTTTTGCAGGGATGAGTAAGCTGGCGCGCAAAATGCTTGATATTGCGTTATAGTTGGGCGCAATATCCCCTTTTGTACGAATACAAAGAGCCCATTGTGACTGAGGACAGTTACTAATTTCAAATGTTGTTTTGTAACGCCTGACGAGACGAAACGTGCGAGGGACGTGAATATGTCTTTGCTGGGGCGGGCTAAGGAGTGTGGGATATGATAACGTGAAAAAAGTTTTCAATATACAAAACATCAATACGAATAGTTCGTTATGTCCTCGTTTGTTATCATAATCACCTCTTGTCTACTTAGTTGAACGTAAATAAATAAATAGAAAAAATATAACTCATTTTCAATTGAACTTTGAAGATAACATAATATTTGCGTTAATAACGCTCGAACAAACTCGAAGATAACGAAACATAAAAAATAACTATATTCCCACTTGAGGTATTTTATATTTATTTATTATTTAGACAGACCTTTAATCTTTGACGGTGTTCATAAACAAAACATTTGTGAAATTATACTGTTTAAAAACAAACAATTTATTGTGACCGGTAGGTATTTTTTTAATCTAAATGCCGTCCTTCAGAATTCTGTTCATATTTTTTAAAGATAATTCAATTTAAAACACGATTCAAAGCAAGGTTTCGTCGTGAAGTTATAGATAATGAGTTGTGAATATTGTTTGATTCGTGATTTTTATCATAACGCTATGTCATCGAGTCCCCCAGTCAACTTTTTCATCTGGGTTGAAACTTCAACAAGTTTGCACCTACAAGTTTAAGTTTCAACCCAAATTAAGATCAGATCTCCAAGTTAACCCTTAGGATGGGCTTTTGGAGGGCTTCGGTTGAGTTTCAAGTGGCTGGTGGACGTATGTAATAAGTTATTTTATAACATTGACCTTTTTTGAAGTTGGTTAATAGTAAGAATATTAAAGATGAGGATGCGTGTTATAAAAGGAATTTACCTTAAATCATATATTTTTGTTTCAATATAAAAAAACACAAACCCAAGTCCATCACTGTCTCACCGAAATTTATCGTAGACTCTATAAAATTTGTGCGAGATACTGTTCTTTTATTTCTCTTGAAACCTTCTGGGAGCGATACGGCGTAGTTTGTTACTTGTTTTGCTATCTTTTGACATCAGAGTTTTTGCTTGTCTCTTTGATATATTTCGCTTGAAATATCATTAGTGAGAGCTGTAAGATTTATTGGGTTATCCTGAAATATTTGCTTATTTTACGTGGTATTTGTGGCTCTTTACTGTGCCAAAAGTATAGTTTGTACTGGTTGTTTCAGAAACTAAAAGAGATGAGCTTTTATACACTATTTTTGATTTAGTTCGCAGGGCTGGTTCAGCTGATTTTAGTCAGATATTCGCAAAGACTCTTAGAAAATTGTGAGAATAACTTATACCTACTTTGCCGACTAGTAATTAAAACTACTAACTATAGTTATTATTATATTATACATTAAAATCTATAGTAAAGACTTTTTTATTATTTGAAAAAAAATTGTGAATGTCACCAAGCCATCAGTTTGTAAGTCTATAGGGGGCAGGAGACCTTGTACTGCGAAGAGTCGCATAAAACTTAGGAAGATCATTGCCTTACTTCCTTTGTGTGCATAATAGAACGCAATAGTTTAAGATTATAAGACTATGATCTTTGAAGTTATGCTAAATCTTTTAATAGTGACCAATTCAAACCTAGTTCCAGTATTATAAATCAAACAAACATAAAAGAATGTAGAAAATTTAACAGTGACATTCCCTTCCAATAAACAAGCCCGCCGAAAGACAAAATAAATAAACAAAAGCACTTTCCAAATAAAAAGGACAAACAAAATTTTAAATAATAAATTGCGGAGAACCACGGAGCAGGAACAATGGCGAAGTTGTCTTGCTTTCAGTTTCATTGTGAATAAATTTATTGCAATTATGCGAAGATAACTCTTCGGTATACTTTTTTAAACACCATTACTCACCAACGGTGACCTTAAACGTTTTTATGAAATATTAAATAGCGATTTATGGCATCGCTTGGTCAAAGGGTGAAAAAGGGTTTCCGGGAAAATGGTTTTAATGTTTTTCATACCGTGATTTTGCTGTTGGAACAAGGCCACAAAACCTTTTAAATTTGTATGACGCTGTAAAATATTGGCATATAATATTATAATCCATTATAATATCTACTGTCTGTAGTTGTCTACCGTCTCTGATTAGAGACTAACCAAAACTGATGAATGATTGTCAGCATTTTATTCGTACTAAATTTAGAATTTTCTTTAGGAACTTTTTCCTAATTTGATAAGTATCTACATCGACTTTTCGTGAAGTAAACTCACTAGGCAAGAAATCATAATAAATTAATTCTAAACGGTACCCTTAAAAATAAAAACACATAAATAGTAGATCGGATCTACATTAATGGATCTAAAAAGCTTAACTAAGTTTTATTCATGGTAAAACCCAAAAGCATAAATTTAAGCTTTGCATGTATCCAACTTTATTTCTAAATCATGTGTTTTTTATGTTTACCAATACACTTTTCGTAACCCATGTTCAATACATATAAATTAAAATATTTATAAATATCGTTGTAAGTATCTCAACATCAAACTACTCACTAATTTAGTTTTGGTACGTTTATTGTAATCATTACTAAAAACAAAAAATCTTTGTCCCATTAAAAAGAAAACAATAATTTTTATGAGAACAAAACCTTAATAATTTTTATCACTTTACCGTTTATACTCTATACAAATTAAAAAATTATGACTATAAATATAGCTTTGCTCCCTTTTTCTGTGGACGCCAAAATGATATGAATAATCAGACCTTCAGGTTGATCTTCTGGGCAATTCATTTAGATTAACATTTCACCTTTTAATTAGTCTTACAAACCAATCAAACTACTAAAAGATGTGGATTAATTAGCATCTAAGGAGTGTATGAAGATTGTTCTCCACCCAAATATTTTATTATTTTTGCATGTATCCTATGTAAGTCACCAGCATTAAGATGATGTGCATGAATATCTGATAATTGGTGGAAGGCATATAAATAGGCATATTTATGCCTTCCACCAATGATCAGATATTTTGCAGGCCGTCGATTGTCACATCTTAATGCTGGTGACTGTACTAGTAAACTAAAAATAGGTACCTACTTTTCTATGTTGACGATAACTTACACAGTCAAATGATTGACCGTGTAACACATAAAATCTTTTTACAGCTCGGAAAGATACATTAATCATTTTTAACGTTATTTACATTTTCATTTCAAATTGAATCGCCTCAAAAGTCAACTATGAATGGTTGTATCTAAAGAAAGGAATATAAACATTTTTACGATGCCGCTGCAGAAATCGTGCAATAATAAAGAAAAATCTAAAAGCAACGCTTCTTGTTATTCCATTCAGATCCTGCCGTAAAGCGGTATAAGCCATTAAAAATATTATGGGCTTGCGGCACCGGGGGAATACCTACATAAAATCATAATACAAATATGACGGAGTACGCCGATGTATCGCTGGTACGACGTAATTGAATTTCGACACTCCGTATTTACATAAAACCTAGTGACAGCTCGTCGGCAACAACATTACCTCTTCACTTCTTAGATGGTCGTGGGAGGAGAGTAAAATACTGTGTTAAGTGCAACTACGTCTCAATACTACAGCAAAAGATTGTTATGATCGTAGCAAATTAACCGTGTCGCGTAACGGTGAAAGAATACTACCACCTCTCTTCCCTTGGGTGTCGTAAAAGGCGACTAACGGACTAAACACTGCACATACTTCCAACAACATAAAGCGGCGATGGGGTCACTACCTGTCACGCTTAGCACATGTGCAGTCACTACTTGGTGAAAAGTGAACTATGACAAAGGTCTGCATTTTGCTGTCCTCATTGCCTAGTCTCTGAGTCCCCCTCGGGAATAATAGCAGGGTGGTGTCAATCCGCAGTTTAGGTACGTTCGGCCAGCGCGCCTCAAAGGCAGGCGTATTGCACTAAAGGTTGCCGCTCGGCTCACACGCTCCATACGTCGTAATCGTACTTAAATATATCCATGAGTGGAAACCCTACGCTAGCGCGCGCTCCTGACGTCAAATCGATATCGAGTCAGCGTTGCTTAACGGAATATGAACGCTTGGGTCACACGATAAGTTTCAATTTCGCGTGAAAGTCGTTAAATAGTGAACCTTCTGTACGGTAGTGCTATTAGTTATTCTGCGATAATATTCGTGATAATATGTAACAAATGGAAGGCTTTGGACACTGTCTTCTGCCTAACCGTTCAGGAAGCAGGCGTAATACATGTATGTATTTCTCAATATGTGAGCGCTGGGAATCGAGGTAGCAGGCAACCGCCTCTGTACCTGGTACATCTCTGTGTGCTTGGTTTGGTTGGTGGTAGGGCTGTTAAATCCGCCTGGCTAGCTACCATCATCTTATCTAAGTCTGTCGCCATAACAATGATGTTTAGGGCATGGTTGTGTTCAGACAGTTTGAGATAAGATAGCCAGTTCTTCAGCGGGTGAAGCGCGCTTCCACCTTCGGCCTTATCGTTACTTACCATCAGGTGAGATAAGAGCCAAGCGCTTACCCGTTGTAAAATAAATAAAAAATATTACGGGATCTTGGGATTTTATTATGGGGCTGGGCAAGGTGTGTTTCGGTTTTTTTTTAATAGGTAGCCCGGGTTTGTGATTACCAACCTGCATCAGTAACATACCTTCATCACGTCCGTTTCCCTTTCTTTTTTTTATTCTGCAACGGGTGAGCGCTTGTCCTTCATCTCACCTGATGGTAAGTGACGATAAGGCCGAAGGTGGAAGCGTGCTTCACCCGGAATCCTCAACTACTGAGGAACTGGCTATCTTATCTCAAACTGTCGGAACACAACAATGCTATCGTTCGTTGTTAAGGCGACAGACTTAGATAAGGTGGTGGTAACTAGCCAGGCGGACTTAACAGCCCTACGACCAACCAAATCGAGCACACAAAGATGTACCCCCCGCTGGGAATCGAACCCGGGACCTCTGGGTCTGAAACCGGTGGCTTAGCCACTAGACCACAGAGGCGGTTAAAGTTCCCTTAGGGGGACGCGGAAGCCACAGTTATTTATATAATACGATTCTGACACACATCCATTGCTTAATTTACTCTCATAACGTTTTTCATTGCTCGTCGGTCAAATCAGCAGTAGCAATAAATAAAAAGCATTATAACACGAATCGACGAAAATAAATATAAATAGAAAAAAGCTGTCTGAAAACCACAACATGAACTCGTTGAAACTACATTCAACTTGTAACTTGTGCATGGAGTTGTCGGCGGGAAAAAGGATTCCCCTCACCCGCAAACTAAAATATAACAAAAACGGGCGAAGTTCGCAAACGCGAAAACGCAACTTCGGCGTACGGAACTTTGGGCTTTTTCGGACACACAAGCCTTCGTTTTGTACCACTCGAATGGGGCAAACATACTTTTTGATAATCTATTTATCTACATCTACATTATTTGGGAGTTACTGGCTGGTTCCATACATATAGACATACTACTCACGCCTTAGTCCCTGTATACAGGGGTAGGCAGAGACAACCCAAGTATACATAGGCTGAATACTAGATGAATAATGGATTATTGTGTACTAAGCGCTGAATAAAAGCAGAATAGCATGCTATTCAGCCACTACACTGCTTAAATGGGCACAATCAGCTTTAGTTCGCAATTGCTGAGTAATATCATTATAGTAACGTTATAATCGCAGTATAAGGTGTAACAGGTGGTAACAAGGCAAAATACTAGCAAATTTAGGAAACACTAGTTACCCTTTACTTAGACAATTGTCGTCTATGTACGCTTTTATGTTTATAGTAATTAAGTTAAAGGTTCACGAAAGGTTCTGTAAGAACGTTTATTAATACTTTTTGTGACAGATGATTTATATTTATGACAGTGAGAGAAGATAAGTTTCTAAAATGATTGTATGATATCGGTATATGTTCCTTTTGTTAATAACTTCATTATTTTAAGTGAAAGCTAGTGGGAATTCAAAATTACTGTTAGAGTATACATATATTTCTAAGAAAATTTTCAAGCGCCAGTACATAACTAAGTTTTTACTATAACTTATACTAAAATAAACACATTTAATCGAAAACATTTCGGGTAAAAATAGATTGATTGTGTCATTATTCAAATCTGTCACCAATAATCACATTAAAATATTTATTTGTAATTCCTTACTTTACTAAGTTCGTGTTAAATAAATAAAATTATGTATACCAGTGTAGATATTAAAGGTTATACAGAATAAAAAATGGTGGTGAAATTAAAGAGCGATGTAAACCGTTATACTACAACATTACTGTCGTAGCCCGCGTAATGGGGCACATATGTCTGCTTATTCAAACTTAGCCGTAATAAAGTCCCAATGTGAACCCATATACGGCAATACACTGATTACTGGCTGAATATTCGCTCGAACTAGCATCGCTAAAATGTGTGATAAAATACACTTTTAAGGATCCGCATAATATAGACTGATCCATTTTAGGGACTTGTTACGTAAATGAATTGATCCGTGACAAGATTCACAGGGATATACTTATTCAGTCATCACCAGATTAAATCAACTGATTTGAACCTCTATTAAGCAATATACGTTATAAAATACTCGAAGTGCTCTTCAAGAGTAATAAGAACGTTCAGATGACCTTGTAAACAGCCACTATTCAGTCGTAAATAATAGCAGTATAGATACGGATAAACAGGGAAATTATACACCATTTACTGAATAACACACGAAATGTACTCCTTTATATATCATATATCTGTGTAACAGTACACATGTACTCCCTTTATAAGGCAGCGTCTAGAGGTACACATTTACTCTATTATACAGCATGTGACATATTTGCCACTACTTAATTGCCCTTATTTAGTAAGTAGGCTTGAAAATTTAAAACGGCTGAATAAAAGCGTAGGTTATATACCAAATAAACGCATCTTGCTGTTTAAGGGTGAAGAACATCTACCATTATTTAGTTCTTATTCAGAATATAGCTCCTTGTGTACTTATATTCAGCTTAAGGATCACCAGTGAATTATAATAACGGTTTTAATACTCTGTAAGCAACATTTATGACCACAAGTGATTAAATATACAGCTTTCTGTGTTACTTGGGAATGGATCGCCACTTTGCGCAGTTCTGACACACCTCGCTTGCTTCTCTTACATTTCTTCGTTCTTTCTTTTCATGCACGTCCTTTTATTCTTGGCTCTCTTCTTCTCTCTGGCTTGTTGTAGTCGTTAAATGGTAATAGTTGTAACCGCTTTGGGCCAGCATCGTTTGTAGTATCTCCACAATAATATGGGCCGCTGTCAATGTGGAAAGGCGTGTGCATTGCAGTGTGACGTTTATGTTCTGAATACATTATAATCACAACTATTATCCCCGAAGTGTTAGTCAGAAGGGTTTCTCTACGTGATTGAATCAGAAACGAAGAGATTCGTAGACGAACTAAAGTAACCGACATAGCCCATAATGTCGCCAAGCTCAAGTGGCAATGGGCAGGGCACATCGCCCGTAGAACCGATGGCCGTTGTGGCAGAACGGTTCTCGAGTGACGAACGTGCACCGGAAGACGCAGTGTGGGCAGGCCTCCAACAAGGTGGTCCGACGAACTGTTGAAGGTCGCGGGTAGCCGCTGGATGCAAGTAGCACAGGCCCGGTCGTGGTGGAGATCCTTGGGGGAGGCCTTTGTCCAGTAGTGGACGTCTTCTGGCTGATGATGATGATGATGATGTTAGTCAGAGATTAGGCAATGAGTACCACAAAAGCAGTCCTCTGACATAGTCCACTTTTTACCTATCTGGACAATAGGCAGTGAACTACACGTGTTCACGGGGAGACTCTCCCGAGACACTAGTCTTATGACTACCGAATGAAGAGCGCGCTTCGGCGGGCACTGATTTGGCGTCAAGACCTAACGCAGATCGTCTCCTGCGCGAGTGGTCTACTGGCGCAGGGACGTCTGGCACTTCTTGCAATAACCTAACGTTTGGTCTCGAGATGCCAGTACAAATAAAACTTATTGATGTAAGGAGAGGGGATATCCCAATGCGGAGCTCAGGCCTCCGTCCTTGAAATCAAGTCATCGTTATATGTGATGGGTATGGGATTAGTCATCACGGTTGCCAAATACGGGTCGGTGACTCATAACAAGAGTTAGGACCCTTGTGTCGACTTTCACTGTTTGTCGACTTTACTGAAATATCATACAACGTTACCCTTATGCCGAATTTTCAAGTTTCTTTGAGTTTGGTTCCTTTATGCCGACTTTCACTTGATGCCGACTTTTATAATTATTCCATGTTTAGGTTTAGAATGTTGGAACAATAATTATCTACGGTTGAAGAACCGCAATGCCGACTTTTTGAAAATAGTCTTGTAAATAGTGAAATTAAAAATTGTAAATGTGCTTTTATGTAAAATAACAAAAAATTAGATCCTTTCTTACGGAACAAAAATAAAAATACCCGGGCTATGCATCGAAAAATCTTAAAACACACTTTGCTCGACCTGGGATTGAACCCCGGACATCGGGATATAGAGCCGCGCGCTTGACTACTCGGCCACCGAGGCGTTACATTAAAATGTGTGCTAAGAGACCTTTTAGCGGTAAACAATTGAACCAGATTCACTAACTTCGCACAGCTAATGAAATTGTATAGCGCCCGATAAATACCGGCCGCCCTGACCGTGAGTGCCTTCCGGTTATAACTCCGCACTCGAGTCCGACATCCGATTGTTGGAAACTTAGGCACTTACTCACTAAACCGAATGGCCTTTGGGACTACTGGGGAAAAGTAATACAGTATCAATTTTGTTGTTTTCAAAGAGTTTTCAAAGACGATGTGATTTTCAATAAATATAATTTATACAATGTCTCGCGTTCCATAATTAACAAACATTTAGAAGGGAATTAACGATTAACTACTTATTAAAGGCATCCTTTTTACACCTGAAATATAATTTATGCTTAATTTTAAATGATCTTTTCGACAATGACGACCGATAAAGAAGAAGGAAAATACGCATTTAGTGCACTCGGTTGAGGTTTTAACTGCACTTATAAGTTAGTGAAATATTAATGTTAGTAGTTATTGTTTAAGAATCTTTCCTTTAATTGTCAGTTAATAAGCTTCATACAAATTATTTCACATTTCTCACAGTATGTTTTTATTTCGGGTTAGCCCACCAGGTAAAAACAAGTACATAAAATTTTTGTTTCGTAAAAAAATTACGAAAACGACGTAACAGGAAAACAATTTGCTGAAAATGAACTTCCCACTCAAAGAAAAGTTGTAACACAATTTCGCGCGAACACTTCCATCTATTTATTTATACCAAATTACAGTTAAAATACTTTATTGGTGACGAAATTACCGCGAAACTCCTGGTTTCACGACAAATTTGCGTTTTCACCCAAAGGTTTTAAGAGTGAATGGGGTGTTTCAAAAAAAAGACAAAGAAAGATAGAGTGCTTAAAAGGGAACGCGGAGTTGGAAACTTTCAAAATGTAACAATTCCAAAAGTTCGCTGCCTTTTGTGCTAATCAAGGTTCATTCTATTCACTAAACGAATTTAAGAGTTCATTCGTGTTTTGACTAATTTTATTGTGGACTTTGTTCTGTAAGAGCACTAAAAATATAACCTTATTAATTAAATCTGAATCACCGAAGATAAAAAACACCCTTTTCCCCTTTCTACGGAATCTACGGAAGACCAGCGTAATGGCATTAACTGAGATGCTACGACACAAATCACAATGCTGAGTAGATAGATACCTTTTCAGTGTCAGATAATATTGTTCATCGTAATTTAATGTTGTTTGTATTTTGATGCTGAATAAATTTATTTCAGTTCTATTCTATTCTTAAAACTAACCGAGAACAATTATGCACTCCGCTGGTAATCGAAACAGAGACCTCTACGTCTCAGAACTTGACCTTGGAGATACAGTAGTAAGGGGTTACTGTGATTATTACTGAGGTTACGTTGGACCCAACTCCTGTTTCTTGAAGTTGTCATCCACATGAAAAGCTACCGCTAGAGCTAAGCTATTTTTTTCATTAATAAGCTAGTAAGCATATAAAAATGGAACAAAAATACTGTCACTCGGCTAGTTGAAGGCCCCAATCACTAAAATCAAATAATTGCTTTAACTTATGAATATTGGCTTAATCTTATCTGTTAAGTGGCTTAATCAACTCACCTATAAATGCATGCTGGTAATCACAAACCCAGATATATTATGAGCCTTTGCTGCTATGTCGCCGAGACGTATCAAGAATAAAATTTTACTACAGCCTACAGCTAAAATTTCAAAAAACAGTTTGTTGTATTTTAAACAAAATACATGTTTTTGACACGTTAGCACACACAAGGTGATCTAAAAGAACATACACACATACAATACTATCACAACTGCTCTCATAGGGGTTAGCAGAGATCAGTGACCTCCGCTTCCTGACATACTTAACTCGATTCTAGCACTCATATCAGTAATGATATTATATGTTTTATGAGCTGCAGATCTGGAAAAGTTTTTAAAATTCAAACAAACCGTAAAACAATCATTTTTTATTATTATTGAATTTTTAAATACTGACTGAAGTGAACAGTCAACTCGTAATTTGCAATGTAGCTATTTAAAATTAATTTCAAAAATGAAATACGTGCCTAATATAATACCTACTAACTATTATAAAAAGGCACATTGATCGTTACAATAAAATTGATGTATTTTGACATAATAAAATATTTTTATTTTCAAGTAACAATGTTTTAAAATGGGTTTTAGCTTTGGTATTAGCTAGTAAGCCAAAATTATATACCCTTTGTCCAGTTGTAGGACAGAATATAGACTATGCTTTGCTGCTTCATTAGCTTCATTGATTAAAAACCTACAATTTTATTTAAAAACCAACTCAATACAACTCCAATCAACTGCAAACCCAGCGTCACCCCACGTCTCAAATGTTGCAGAACATTCTGGAACATTCAACGGCAATCCGTCAACTTTACGTCTCCCATTGTTCCTTTTCGCGCCGAGGCGTTCTTTGTAGCAGTGAAATAGAGTAATGACCGGCGAAATAGAGTTAGTGTAACGAACAGCTTCCACGCCTTCTCGTGTCGGCAACAAAGGATAGTTTCGCATGTGTAAACGCGGAGATAGAGGCACCAATAAACTCTTTGGTGCGACATGCGACATCGTTTTGTTGGCAGTGTAATTTTTAGACGACAATCCATCGATGCGACGCTACTTACCGTTTTAGCGGGTGCATGTTCGAGCTTGTCGTTCTTGACGAGCGTAGAAATAAGTGCAGATAGAATTGGGCTGTTCCCTGATTCGCAGTCTCCAAGTAATTTCCTATTAGCCTTTACCTGAGAGAATCAGATAGTTTAAACAAAACTGTCATTTTAACTGACAAGTATCTCTTAATTGGACATTGTAAAACGGCCTTTATAAAAAAATTATACTACCTATTTACATTAAATACGGTCGCTGCATAGTTCAACACTGGAGAAGGCAGAATCTTTTCTTTTCATCTTACCATTAAATATGACCTTGATCTTGTAATCTGATATGTGCTTAGGACTTAATAATTAACAATACATTTAAAAAGTTTACCTAAAAATAATCTTTGTCACCGTGTTCGTACTGCAGAGTCTCGACCGATTGACGTCGAGAGGCGTCATATAAGCGTCGTATAATCTGCTATAGGACTTAACTTTCAGAGACCACAACTTTCCATTTGCTACGATCCTGACACATTCTTTGCTTCAAATCCCACAACGTTCTTTATACTCGTAAGTTCAGGGTACTCTAGACTATTATATTACTTTAATCTTACTATGCAATTTCGCATACCTACGAATTACGCATGTCGAAGTCAAAGAACCATTCACTATTGCCTTATGCACCCTTTTTGTATTTATTTTTTCATTGATCCTCTCTACTTATCCTTAATCCCTCAGGCCTCAAGCGGTCGCATGAGACCGCTCTACCTAACGACCTAAACATCTCTGCAAACCTTTTTAAATTTTTCTTAGTTTTACTTGGTACCTCTGTAAATGTTTTCACACTACATCTAAAACAAAATACTATAAAAAAAGTTAACCCGCAAATAATCTATGTCACCGTGTTCGTACTCCCGCCTCGCGAGCCCCGACCGCCTGACGTCGAGTGGCGTCATGTAGCCGTTTTATCGCGCGCTATGTCACCGGGGCCACAATAAGGTATTGTCGGCACGTTCGAGCCGAGAAAATAAACCTGCACACGTACTGGGCCGGTACATTTCCTAGTCAGACGTCTGCAGCACAGTTTACCGGGGTGCCTAGCTGGTAATCTTCGTGGCTTAATAGAAAATGCAACAAATGGCATATTACATGTTTCACATACTTACATACGTATTAATAGCAAGCTCGTAGCCCTAGAGTGAGTAGGATCAGAACATAATGTACTTAAAAATAAAACACAAACACAAACAATGTCGTCTCAATTAGAGGCTGCCACGGCATGCAAACGTACTTGATGTATTATTACTTGTGTTAAGGCAAAAAACTATTATATATAAGAAGAATATGAGAACTGTTAATTTTTTGTCGACTTGCTTTTACCTGGTATCATCAATCACCAAAGATTAGACTATCTTACCTTTAACTTCTGAATACAACAATGTTGGTTGTTGTTATGTCTGAAGCAAATTATGTACGAAACCAGAAGTAACAACAAACGCTGCAACATAGGTTTATGTTCTAAATAATTTGTTAGTTACCAAAACCGTAGGCAAATTGTAGTTTCAAACTACCCGACTATCTTACTCGTAATAACAATACATCTCTCTCTTTCTCACTTCATTTTAATAGATCAAACCTACTTACAAATTTTACCTACAAACCACGGAGCAAAAACAAAGTGTCGACTATTCATAGATTATATTTTGATTCGTCGATGGCCATTTTAACTTTTTGGATAGGTTAACAGGCCTATTTTTTATTTAACCTATACTGTTCCACGTACACAAGGAATTTATGGACGCACAGCAGACCGACTGACATGAGGTGGCTCAGGATATAGATGGATGGATTTGGATTTTTTTCCCACTTTTCCCAACAGTGGGACAGTTTAAGCTAACAGGAATATTATTATCGTTTTATCATTAGGCTAGGAATATCAATCAAGCAAGTAAGGAAAAAAATATAGGTATATTTTAAACTAAAACTCTTTTTTAAAGAATTGTACTGTCACCCGTTTACTGGGGCTTTTCACTGTCTATCATTATTAATATTTACATTCTATTTTTCGTCAAGTATTCTTGAATATTCGCGTTGTACGGTGCGGTGTGTCAGATCGAGCAGCGTCTATGAATTACTTCGTACGTTGACAGAAATTTTGAATCAATCAGAAGGCGTCGTATTGTATTATTCAGCCTTTCGGAAAATTGAAAATATGAATTTCTTTCGAGTCACAGAATCGGTAAGGTGGGGTGTGAAAATTGAAATTACTTTTCTGTTTCACTTGAGCCCTCGTATCGAAACACTAATAGATTTTTTTTTTAATTCAGGCTTTTTGAAACAATCACAACTGTCACAGGTGTGGGATTCATTTGAAAGTAAAAACTAAAATAAAATTACTAATCGCCAATTTGTAAAGTAGATATATTATTGAATACGTTATTAAGTATAATACTTTATATAAAGCAAAAGCAAAATCATGACCTTATTCATAACAACTTAATTTGCATTGGCTTAAATATATTAGGAAATCTAAAATGTTAATAATTAACAATGGCATTGCAAAAACTATTACAATGGCAGAGATCTCCATTTAAGTTTTAATATAACTAATATATCCGTACCAGAAGACCCCGCTCTTCATCAATGTTTATATAAATCTTTTTGTTACATAAATGTCACTCAATTGAATACAAAAATTAAGGAAACGCATCACCTTTATTTGGCCCGCGTTAGTTTAGTAATTGGTTTTGCGAGTTCGCGGCGAATTTGATCGATTGTTTTCCCGCGAGTTTGTCGTCGGCAAATTGACAATTATGATAATTTCACCAATCATTCGCGGTCGTAAAGTTTGAAACGTTACGTTGGCAATGGCGTACCTACGATTGTGTTCTAATTCTGAAGCGCTTTGTGCGTTTTTTGGGAACGAATTTGGGCGATTTCAGATTTTAAACTAAGAATGATCGTATATAGGTCTTAGTACGCTTCACCGTTTTACAGCTTCAAGTGGCAATAGCAACTTCATAACCACCACGTTTGTAGCCAAAATAAGCCTATAAAAAATGACCGCCCACTTTTTCAAGGAAAATACTTCTTTATTCTCCCCTTTAAGTCCTCGGATAAATCGTGTGCGGAGCTCGGTTTACATTATAAATAAAATCGCGAGAAAACTGCTCATGCCGATCTAATGCAGGATTCACTAGATGTGGCACATCTATAACTCCGAAATCGAGTACGAAAAAAATTATACTACCTAGGAGCAGTTGAAATAACCAATAAAGAAAGTAGAGATAACAGGATGTTTTAATGTTATGAATCTGGATTTATTAAATATTATACCTATGGCACTTGTGGGATACCTGGTACTCGGAACCACGAACTTTTGCAATCCGGGTGACTGTTTCTCAAACAGTTGTAATTGACTTAAAAAAACATTTTAAACTTTTGCAACCTAATTTGTTTTTGTAATTGATTGTAGTTCACTGATATTACACTGTCATATCTTTACATTAGTACAGCATTTTAAAACCATTGGGGTTAGTGTCAATATTAAAAGAAATATAAAAAGTGTGCATAGAATATACCTACCCAGTTTTAATATTTTGTGTAAAGCTCGTTGTTGTGTAAGTGTAAAAAGTAAAGTAAAGCCTATCACTGCCTCCATCTTTGAAATCAAGTCTGCGCTACCAATGGACATGTATTGGTTTCATCGCCAGGAATGTTTGTTCGCTCATCACTTAAGAACGGCTGCATCTATTTGGCTGATTCTCATTTTGTTGTGTTTATAAGTGTCATTACAAGGTTTGTATGAAATACTTTTTTTGGAAATTTCTCACGGGGCTGTCAATGCGGACAAAATCACAGGCGGGCCACTATTTTTTTTCATTATTTTTTTTTTGTAACCATGGATACTAGTCCTTCAGTCGTAATACTAGAGTTCATTGATTATGCTTAAACTGATATGAACTGTTAATGCTAAATTAATGATGTTCCCCCCAAAACCCCTTGAGTTCTAGTAAAGATGTATGACTTTTTTTTTTTTTTTTATTTATTTATTTAATTCAGACATATGTCCATAGAATTTGTTAGTAACAATGCACTTAAGAACTATGTTAGTTAGTAATGTAGAATATAGGGCAACACAATTACTCTAGATCCGGTACCTCCTTCATGCACCAAGGACATGAAGCCGGATCCAATGCTTCAGCATATGGCAGTCCACTCGACCAGCCAGAACTCTTAGAATGCTGTTGTTGCTGCCGCGCACTCGATGGAGCAGGGAAGCCACTCGCTTCCTCATTATGGCCGGGAACCCGTCCGTGCGCGCCTCCGCGAACATCCCGGATGCGCTACACCACCTCGGCAGCCCCAACAGCATTCTAAAGCCGTTATTATACTGAACGCGAAGGGCGTTGTATGCCTTCTGCGTGTATTTGACCCATAGACTGCACGTATACAAATTCTGGCAGTAGGCTTTAAAAAGAGTTATTTTAACTTGTTTACTGCAACGGGCAAATCTACGGGCCAACATGTTGCATCTTACAGCCAACGCCCTCCGCTCCCTTTCGATATCGTCAGCGTCTGTGAGACCAGCCGAGACCCAGTGGCCCAGGTACTTAAACCGATTCACTCTGTTGAGCTCTGCACCACACAATCGAACAGGGGGAACATTCAAAATCTTTGCACCGATTGGTTGGAAAACTAGAAGTTCGCTTTTTTTCGTGTTGTACCGGAGCCCATGCGACCCGGCGTAGTTCTCACAGACACTGACCAATTTCCTCAAGGCACTGATGGAGGGACTCAATAGGACCATATCATCAGCGTAACTAATGTTGTTAATAAAAGTTCCGTCTATCGAGCAGCCTACTTTAGTCCTATTCAGTCCCTCAATAAGTCCATTTACATAAAAATTAAAAAGACGAGGAGAGCTTAGCCCACCCTGTCTCACCCCACATTTCAATTTATAGGCATCAGACAGTGCCCCCTCCCAGCGTACAACGTTAACTTGGTTTCTGTACCAATAATCAAGAATGTTAGTTACTTCGTTAGGCACATCTGTCTCACTTTTTAACTTCTTCCTCAGCAAGTCATAGGACACCATATCGAAAGCTTTAGAAAGATCAAGGAAGCATGCATAGACAGGAGTCTTCCTGTCAGTGTAGTACCGAACGGTGTGCTTGAGACAATATATAGCTGTATCTGTTGACAATCCAGTCCGAAAACCGAACTGTGAGTCATGGAGGTGTACATGTGTTTTTAATATGTCATCAAGCAAACCGTCCAGCACCTTGGCTATTATAGTGGCTAACGATATGGGCCTATAATTACCCTTGTCCGAAGAGTCGCCCGTTTTGTTCTTGATTATTGGCACAACAACCGTCTTCATACAGTCTTCCGGCAGGAAAGTATGTCTAATACAAAATGTGTACAACATACTTAACACCCTAGGCAAGTGAACACCCGCGTGGCGAAGATGCTCAACGCTAAGACCATCATGCCCCGGGGACTTTCCCCTAGTCATATTTCTTATAACGTTAGCTACATCTCTAGCAGAAAACCGTACCTGCGACTTGCAAGGCAGACGGACATCAGCATCGGGCATCACCGCCGCAGAGCAATCACCCCCTACTAACGGCTCAACAAAGAAATGGTTTTTAAAAACGTTGGCAATTTGACTCGGTTCGCTAACACCATCAACATTCAATGGAGCACTTCGCTTTGGATTAAGTTTTTTTTGTACTTTTCCAGAAATTTTTAAACTCTTTCTTTGAGTGGTGGCTAGCTAGAATATCCATCCGGATCTGCTCTGCATTATTTTGACACCATTTTATTTTCGACTTAAATGTTTTCCGGGAATTTTTCATGTTTTCAAAATATGGACCACACGTTGGCTTACCATATAACAACCATAATTTAAAATGTGACCGAGCAGTGTCATGTGCAGACCGTACATGAATATTCCAGCCTACAACACTCTTCTTTTTTAAATTAGGCCGTCTATTCATGCCACCCGAGCTAGCAAAAGCAGACTCGCTTAGTATCTCTACAATTTCTTTGTACATATTTCTTATAATGTCCCTATGTTCTACATTTGTACACATATTATCACAACAATTTGTGAGTTCTGATGGAAAGTCCACTTCTTTTAGTCTATTATTACAAAGATTCCTAAATAAAATCGTCTGATAAGCATCTCTTTCTCCCCAAACTATCTGAGAGTTATTATTACTTCTTACACTATCCTTTACACAACATAAGTTAATTTCATTTAGATTTAATTTTAAAAACAACGGGAAATGGTCCGACCATGTACAATTATAATCTACATAGACATCCACAACGGATGACCAGGCTGCTTCTGTAACCACACAGTGATCTAGCCACCTCGTACATCCGTGAGCGTCACTCAAAAACGTAAACGTATCAGCTTTCATTTTTTCGATATCAACACAAATCCATTGTTGCTCCTTACAAAAATTAATAAGTTCCTTTCCGAACAGTTCCTTGGGGTGTGCATTATAATCGCCTAACAAATAAACACATTCTACTCCGACATTTTCAACAATTGCACACATTTCGCTCAGGCAATCCGTAAACTCAATTAAGTTTTCCCTCGAATCCACCGGCATGTAAACCGAGAACACAAGCATTGAACGATCACCTACACTTAACTTAATAGCGGTGAGACGTACGCTATTACACTCAATCACTCGCACTGAGTCAAAAGCACTTTTTCTCCACAGTAAGGCAACTCCGCCGTGGGGCCGACCTCGTAGTATCCCAGCAGACGTGTCTACAGCTGATGTTCCCGTAAATCCGAATTCTGAGTCTATATTACCCAAAACCATCAAGTCATGCGGATACAGCCATGTTTCTTGCAGAGCTATCACGTCTGCAAGTTGGCACAAGGACTTAACATAGTCGACAGAACGCGTAACTGATTTACAGTTGAAACTTACGAAGGTGCTACGAGTATTCCGCTTTACTTTACTCTTCATTTTGTGGAGGGTCTGATAACTGAACCCGAGGTCTGTGTCTGAAGTCTATAAACCTACGAAATGAAATACCTTCTGGCCATATGCTGTTGTTCATGAATGACGTCACTTTATGTCTAGGCACAAAAATCTTGTAGGCATCGTATTCCTTATTTTGTTTCATAACAATTTTTTCTAAATTTATAGACAATCCAGTTTTACATTTAATGTACTCCACTATGTCATTAGAAGAGGCCCCTTTATCGACATTGTTTATGAATAAAGGAACTTTAACATCGGCTGCCTTAAACTTACATTCTGGTTTATTTTGAGCTGTCCCTCTCTGTCCAATAAATCTGTATTTATTCCTTTTCTTATTGACAACAGTATTCCATCCCTTCTCCTCACCCTGCGTCTTCCATTCCCCATCCTCACGCACAAAATCAGCAAAAGATTTCTGTATCGACTCACAATCATTTGTAAACACTCGCTCATTACCACGATCAGCTGTTAACGACGTCATGTTCGAAACCGCAGTGGGCCTCATCGCGTCCGCAGAGTCGTCGTTGGGCTTGGGCAACCTGACGTTCGAAACCGCGGTGGGGGCCTCCACGCGCCGGCTTCGCAGAGTTGCCGGATTAGGTGAAGATGAGACAGTGTTATTAGCGGCGCTGTCCGAGTGCGAGCGGGACAACTGCTGCGTGGGAGGAACGAGAGTCTGGCCGTTATTATACGTAATTGTCTCCGTACCTACCTCCAAATTATCAGGTGTTAAACCTATCGGCCCGCTATTATAATTAAAGCTGCTTAGATATGCTCCCCGTCGTGTATTAATGTTTCTATACGAGTTATCTATAATAGTATGGTCAACTAAACTGTTTGTATCGGTAGGTTTTACATAAGTGGACATAATTTCCGTTTTAAATTCGCAAAGCTGTTCCTTTGTTACGCTATTTTCCTTCACGTATTTCATTTCATCTTGTAGAACTAATAAGTCTTTCAATAATCTACTTACATCCACATGATCGAATGTGATTGGCGGCAACTTATTCAGATCCTGAGCAACGAAAATAGGAATTTTCTCTGGGTCTGTTTGTTTAAACACGTCAATAATGTCATACAAGTCCTTCATAATCTTTCCCTCCTTATTTTTACGTTTTATTTCCCGTACTTTCAAAGAGATAGAAAGAAATAACAATGACTTAGCTTTTTCGATGTCTTCTTTGCTGAATGCCGTTGATAAAATCCTTACAAGACTTTCACTATCCATTACATCCTGCTTCTGTTGCACAAACGTAAGCAGTTCATTTACTACTAAATTGCAGTTAACACATTTAAGTGGTTGATCAGCCATGACTAATGCTCCCGTTATTGACAATAGCGTGCGACTCGACGGCGCGCGCGCACGACGATGACTGAGGTCTCGCACGGACTTCTTGAGAGAACTTGAAAAGTGATGTTGCAACTTGTTGTTTTATTTGCCAACACTCATGCACATTCACGAACACTTAACAGTAAATAATCCACCATTACTTCACATTAATATTCGACAAAACACAAAATTGCAGACATGACGCTTCACTTTCCCGCCAAGAAGTCCACTAGTACCTAATATTATAAATGCTGCCATATCCAAATCAAAAACTGATCATATTCTGCGCGGTACGCTTGAGACATTCTTTCCTATTTGTACAATTCACTTCCAGTAACTTTACATCTCATAATGCAGTAAATTACAGGCGCTCTCCTTATCCGCCCCGGGTCTCTGATAAGAACGCTCCGGAGTTCTCCTCTAGATATTAATCATCTTCTCGCATTGGATTTATTATTATTTTTTCCTTTCGCCTCTGGAGTATCATTGAATTTAATAGCGGTATCTGTTTTGTGTCCCACTCAAACAAAGTTTTATTGTTCGCAACTAATTTTTGGTATCAATTATTGTTCTCTGTGCTTTCGTTGTTCATTCTGAAATAAGATAGTTTTAAATTGTGAAGTTCACCAAACTTTGGACAGCTCTGAGTTATTTCATACTGGAAATTAAGCACTGGAAGTGGTTTTACTATCTACACATTAATTTGTTAATCAAGTTTTGGCGTAATGAAAACAGATAGGTACTTACCTTTTATGTGAAACATAATCCTACTTATATTATAAACGCGAAAGTTTGTAAGTATGGATGGATGTTTGTTACTCTTTTACATAAAAATTACTAAATGGATTTGGATGAAATTCGGCATACAGATAGTTTATAACTTGGATTAATACATAGGATACTTTTTATCCCAATATTCTCTCGGGAACGGGAACAACGCGGGTGAAACCGCGAGCGGCCGCTAGTATTATATTTATAAATTCCTAGTTAATTTTTTTTCGTGATTATAAAATATGTATACAAGTCACAAGGAAATTATACGTCTCTAACTTCATCTGTGTCAACATAGGCATACATACACACATGACACTCGTTTCCCATAGGTCTTCGTCCCTTCGAGTCAAGTTCAATAATGCGTTCAGGATGCTGTTGGGTCTCCCCCGGTTTTGCAGTGCGTCTACAATGTTCGCAGAAGCGCGTGTAGATTGTTTTCACACCACTATGCGCAAACGAGCCGCCTCGATGGAGCGGCGTGTGAGAGGGAGCTCCAACAGTATGCTGGCCGCACTTGCTGACAGGCTCGACAATCCCTACATTAACCATTGTTGCAAACTGCACATTTCGCACTGTAGTTGGACTGTCTGAACCTTTGTATATTATATAATAACTGACATGATATAATATGACATGAATTAATTTAATTATAATTGAATGTATGTATTAAGGATGGAATTTTTGGAATAATAAAGTAATTAATAATTGTATGAATCATATGTACCTAATCTTATAATTTTGAATAATGTGACTGACAATGTATTAATATGTGAAATGTGATGAGTCTTGTTACTTGAATAAATGATTTTATTATATATAGGGGTTGGTAATGAGTACAGCTACTTGTGTCTTTGTGTCTATAAGCTATAAAGAACTTGATGAGGAACAAAAATATTTTTTTACCATATAAATTAAATTTGATTACGATTTGTTGTTTTGTAATTGTTTCTGGAATCAAAAGAATATTATGTATTGAATTGTACAAAACAAGCCATTATAACAAAATCAAACCTACCTAATTATACTACTCTCTAACAGGATATAATAAAGAAAATTACATTTAGACCTACTAACTGCCTAAAACCAATATATTACTTTAAATAAACGGGAAAAAGAACAATTTCATTCATCAAAAATTATGCCAAAACAAAAAAAAACAGGTTATTAAAACAGAGGTGGCGGCGGGCGTAATTTCATGAGATATCATTTCGCACATCTCAAAAACGACGCCGAAGTCAAACTTATTACTACAGTTTGTTATTTTGCGAGGTAGGAATCGCAGTTTGCTCACGGTAGTAAATTACAGCTTCCTCCGGTTCCGCCATTTTTATTTTCCTTCAAGAGGCATACCTGGTTTATTTTAGTATAAAACTTTGGAACGTACAGCAATCTGTTTTCTCTCGAATGTTCCGATGTCTATATAAAGTTCGCCGTTTTGTTTTATTTTAAATTGCAATGTGAACGTTGCGTAATGTTGCTGGCGTTCCGTTTTATAGACTACTTTCTTTGAGATCTATAAAACGGAAAGGAATCCCATTCCGCTGTGCTCTTTCAAAATGTATGTGACCGGTTAGGGTGACGGGGGAAATGTCACTTTGTAAACTTTTTTAATTAAAATGTGTTCATTTAATTTGGAATACAAACGTGGCTCTTACTAACCGCCTCTTTGGTCTGGTTAAACTACCAGTCAGAGACTTAGAGGTTCTAAGTTTAATTCCCAGCTAAAGGGGAACATTTTATTGGACCCTGTTTTTTCTGATTTTCTGAAGATTTAAGTAAGTGGTATTGTTGTTATGGTTATGGTTATGGTATTCCGTGTTCCATGATAAGCTCCTCTTCAGGAGGAGGACTGAAGAGGCGTACGTCCAGCAGTGGACGATGATACGCTGAAGAAGAAGAAAAAGACAAGAAGGAATACAAACCCATTCCATCAATTACAAATCAGATAACAAGTTTTAGTAATTGACGATTCCAGGAGAAGTGTTTCTTCTACTTTCGGACATAATTGATAAACCATCTAGTGAATCATGAAATTCAAGCGCTACCTACCTCTATTATGGAATTTCAAAACCAATTATTATATAATTTGATAGCTGTTAAAGATCCCCTGAGCATATTTCTTACCAAGTAGCGATAATCAGAAAAGAAACATCCCGCTTAATCATCTGTAAGCACATTACCACAGTATTTTGATGAAAACCTTCTTCTTTCTCGGGGGAGAGACCTAGATGTGATCTTACAAACTGAACCTAAAAAAAATTTAAAACATTTATATTTAGTTTGATTTCCTACTCTTTTAGAAATACAGAAAGATTATTTTATAACAGTAAATAATAGCTTTTAAAAATTTTATCAGATTCGAATCGTGATTAAGTCGAGTCTACATATTTTCTCAAACTAGCTTTTGATCAAATTCCTGGCCCTGATAAGTGACTAACTGAAGAAAGACCAACAACCAAGACCGACCTAGAACGCTGATGAAGGCATGTCCTTTTCATGCCGTCTGCAAGAGATAGTATGCCATTTTACAAAAATTACTTGTGACCATAAATTAAGCGTTTACGTGGACAAATTCGTTAGCGGTAGGCATTCATATTCAAATATATTCGCATACATAGATACGTAAAGGTCGGCTATTCCCTTTTTTTGGAAGTTAATTAAAACATTTGCAAACATCCCCATTTCGTTTCAGATTACCAGAACGTTGTTCAGTGAAATGTAATCTGAAGACAGGGCGCTGCGAACTGATGAGTCAATTAAAAGTTTAATTAGAGACTAAATTATGTTTCCTGTTTGTTTCATTAATTAGGGGTGTTATTGACGAGTCCATACTTTGTTTGTGATGACGGCTATGGTGTTTTGTTTATCTGCCTAAAGGCCCTAGACAAGTGGCACAATGAAATTTGGATGGAATTGACTTACGGATGTTTAAAATTGACTTCTGTCAACAATTCGTCATTTTAGCGAACGCTAAATTAATAATTTTAAAACTTTTAAAGAGCTTATGGATAGATAAAAGGTAAAGAGATTTAACCCATAGAGTCAATTAAGTTTTAAGTTTTTTTGTGTTAAAATGTGTTTTAATGGTGTATAGTGATGATTGATAATATTCTCCTTTGGTTTAGGTTTTAGTAAAGATGTGGTGTGGTTTTACAGACGGAGGTTAGATTGAATTTAAGAAGTGCTGTTTCGCTGTTTAATAATAACCAACCTACTGAAAAACAAAACACAAATCATGGAAGAAGAAAAAACATAATGGTCCCTCACTTTCCTTCCCGCCATGAAGTCCTCTTGATTTTGATAAAAAAATGTTACCCTCCGTCACTACAGTGACATATATATATATAAAAACCTACATACTTACATGCTTTTAAGCGAATTTTCCCCATGTTTCCTTTTACCAAATAACAGATGATAAATGTTTGCACTTATACAGCTCGAGAGCAGAAGTGCTGCCATATACAAAAAAGAAACAAAAAAAACCTTTTATTTATAAAACAGATTATTCCATTTTGAAAATCGAACATGAGATCTTTTTGTAAAGAAAAATAAGAAAAAATAAACACGAAAACCTATTAGAATAAACAAATTAATCCATCATCATCATCATTAGCCAGAAGACGTCCACTGCTGGACAAAGGCCTCCCCCCAAGGATCTCCACCACAACCGGTCCTGTGCTGCTTGCATCCAGCGGCTACCCGCGACCTTCACCAGATCGTCGGACCACCTTGTTGGAGGCCTGCCCACACTGCGTCTCCCGGTGCGCGGTCGCCACTCGAGAACCGTTCTGCCCCAACGGCCATCGGTTCTACGGGCGATGTGCCCTGCCCATTGCCACTTGAGCTTGGCGACTCTTTGGGCTATGTCGGTTACTTTAGTTCGTCTACGAATCTCCTCATTTCTGATTCGATCACGTAGAGAAACCCCGAGCATAGCCCTCTCCATTGCTCTTTGCGTGACTTTGAGCCTGCTAATAAGGCCCATAGTGAGCGACCACGTTTCGGTACCGTATGTCATTACTGGCAACACACACTGGTCGAAGACTTTCGTCTTGAGACACTGCGGTATTTTGGACGAGAAGATATTACGTAGCTTACCGAACGCTGCCCAGCCGAGTTGGATTCGACGATTGACCCTCTTTCTTAAAGTTGGACCTACCTAGTTGGACTGTTTGTCCCAGGTATACACATTCGTCAACAACTTCAAGAGCAGAGTCTCCAACCTTCAGAGGAGTGGGTACGACACGTGAGTTAGACATGATTTTCGTCTTCTCCATGTTCATTTTATGGCCCACTTGTTGAGAGACTCTGTTGAGATCACCGAGCATTGTGCCGAGTTCCTCCAGGGTCTCAGCCATGACTACTATATCGTCGGCAAATCGAAGGTGACTGATGTACACGCCGTTAATATTGATGCCGAGTCCTCTCCAGTCCAGAAGCTTAAACACGTCCTCCAGTGCAGCAGTTAAGAGTTTCGGAGAAATGACATCTCCTTGTCTCACTCCACGCTGCAGCTGGACTGGCCTTCGAGCTCTGGTCCTGAAGACGAACTGTCATAGTGGCGTTTTCGTACAAACACTTCAACACTTCGATGTACCGGTAGTCAATTTCGCACCGCTGGAGAGACTGTAGCACGGCCCATGTTTCGATCGAATCAAAGGCTTTCTCATAGTCCACCAACGCTAAGCAAAGAGGCCGGTTATACTCCGTCTTCTGTATAACCTGCCGCAGCGTATGTATGTGGTCTATGGTGCTAAAGCCTTTTCGGAATCCGGCTTGTTCGATAAGCTGGAAGTCATCAAACCTGCGTGCGAGACGATTAGTTATAACTCTCGAGAACAGCTTATAAACGTGACTTAGAAGTGATATGGGTCTGTAGTTCCTTAGTAGGGCCTTGTTGCCCTTCTTAAAGAACAACACAACCACACTTTCATGCCACGCTTCTGGCGTTCTACCTCCGAGTACGACGGAATTAAATAGTCTCTGAAGAGCTGCGAGTACCGGTCTTCCGCCTGCTTTCAGAAGCTCAGCCGTAATTCCGTCAGCACCCGATGCCTTGCTGTTCTTAAGCTGCTTGAGAGCCATACCAATCTCGTACAGGCTGATGTCCGGGATATCTTCGGTGTAGTGTCGGGTTAGCTTAGCTCTAGGGTCTGATCTGATATGGTAATTTTTTTTAAATTAATCCATTTAAAAAAAAATACCATAAGATCTTTTGTTTGTAATTTTCAATTACCTTATGTATTCGAACTAGGGAATGCTCATGTTGATTGCTCACAAATAACTAGGCAATAATACTTAATAATATTAAAAAGACTAAGACCGTTACTTTACCACAAGCCACAGAGACAGTTTTTGCCCTTTTCCAGAATGGCCATTGAAAACTGGTCATACCTCTATATTAGCCCTTACACAAAATGACTGACTCCACAGTACTCCACACACGCTTGGAAATCTGAAAATATTGACGTTCCCATATTCTTGCTAACGAACTCTCATAACAAGTGCTTGTAAGTGCTCGAGAATTTTCCAACATCCACTCTGTATCAATATTTGATATGTCGGTTCATTCGCATTTAAAAAAAATTACTTTAAAAAAAATAGTTTTAAGTATAGATTTTTTAAGTTCTGATATATATAATCTCGTCCTATATTTATAAAATTAGTCCCTATAATATTCGTGTAAGGGGTCAGTCTTTAATACAGAACAGTTATTTATCTATTCCGTGCTCTATAAATATTTTCATATACATACAGAGCTTTATTCCGACATTCTTCATTTCATTTTTACATACATAAATACATATATAATCACGACTACTATCCCCGAAGGGTTAGTCAGAGACTAAGCAATGAGGACTTTTTCACCAAATAGCGACTGCACATGTGCTCAGCGTGACAGGTGGTGAGCCCATCGCTGCTCTAAGCTGTTGGATGTATGTGCAGTCGTTAGTACGTTAGTCGCCTTTTACGACACCTAAGGGTAGAGATAGGGTGGTGTGGTAGTTTTTTTTTTTTTTTTCATTTAGAAAATGTACATAGGTATTAAGTCTAACATTCTGCCAAGCTGCAACACAGTTTGTCGGCAGATTCTTCACCGCTTTGCGACACGGTTAGTTGTTTTGATCTTTGCGAAGTTTTATCATGAATGCCATTGATTAAGGCAGTGAAATAACTGGTCAACTTTTTGGGGGTTAAAGTTGCTCGCGTCCGTAGGTTTACCCTTGAGACCCTACACGTGATCCCTGGGTGGTGCTAAATGAGTAACACTGACTGAGTGGTAGAGCCACGCTGCGTTGCAGCACGCATTGGGCCGGCTCGCCCGGGGTAATACCACCCTCTCACGAATATTCGGCGTGAAATAACGGCACTTGGTGCTGTTGTGTTTCGTCCGACCAGTGAGGGTTCCGGAGGCCCCTTCCCCCCTCCCCCCCTCCCAACTCCTATTCCTTCCTTAAACCTATTCCTCCCTTAAAGGCCGGCAACGCATCTGCGATTCCTCTGGTTTTGCGGGTGTCCATGGGCGGCGGTGATTACTTTCCATCAGGTGACCCGCCTGCTCGTTTGCCTCCCTCTTTTATAAAAAAAAATAATAATAATAATAATCCTACAAAATTTATATAATTAATCTCGACCCTCTGTGTAGTACAAAAGTAGCCTTATGTTTGAACCTTTGATCACATTGAACCCACGAACCCGCATTGAGTCAACGTTGTGGGTAGATAATGGCTCAATTTCCTCATATACGGTCAGGGTCACCGTCGCTTTACCACTTTGCAGCGATTTTCGTATGAAGCGCACCGACCGACCGGGTACGTGCCCGTACCAAATAGACGACGCGGTGTGCAAGGGATTTTGACCTTTAGACTGGTAAAGCGACGGAGTCCGCCATTGTACATATATACATAAACTCACGCCTTTTTCCCATAGGGGTAGGCAGACACTATGGATCGCCATCTGCTACAGTACTTACACACTTCTTTCGTTTAATTCAAATCCATCAATCTTTTCATGCATGCCCGGCGGTTTCTGTCACTGCGTACACCATCGACCTAAAAGTATATACAAGAACGTTCATACAAACCATTTGTTCAAATTCTGGAATGAGAGAACTAAAGTTCGCTGCAGCCGCTGCAGCGCTTAAACATTTAAATGTCGTCTAATCAACAGACAGACATCGTAGCGCCCCAGCGCCAGATCGGTCACAACGTAGTGTGAATCAAGATGGCGTCCCAAATAGATTGTCAATAACAATAATTGAAAAATTATCTTTTCTATTCTAATAATACGATATAACTACATAATAATGACTTGAATAACAATTAATTTCACTCACTTGACGACTGAATTGTAGTAAACGTCTAGGTGTACACTTTGAAAAGAAATAAAGAATTATTTTCGCTGCTCCGCACGCGCGAATGTCAAAGCCACACTAAAGCAAGGTGCCGAATCGACTCCGCAGGCGAGTGGAACATAGTGCGTGTTCAGAAGGGCCTATCTAGTGTAACGTATATATCGCTGGCGTACACCAGCCTTTTTCATCAAAACCTCATTCATCCACGTGCTGTTGTCTATGTGAGAAGATCTGTGTCCCAGCCACGGTCCCAGCAGTGAGACATTTATTGCCTGACGATGATGTTTAAAGTCTGGGTTGATGAAGAGAGCTAGATTAATTTATATACAATGTCAATGACATCAAAGTAGGTAACAATCGAGGATTGATTACTTGAAACAACGGAGATCTTTGAACTGCGTTGGTTCTACATCGTGTGGTAGAAAAAAGTTATTTAGCTTAAACTTTGCTAAAGATACGTGTTTGTAGGCTTAATTGTGTATAAATAAGCAATAGGTATATAAATAAATATTGAAACATCAATAAAAGCTTTAGTAGCAGTATTTTAGTGATTGGCAGTTTGTTATTGTAAGCTTAACTTTGCCACTTAGAACACAAGGCCGAACTTCAATCGCATGTTTGATTGGAGTTATGACCTCTTTTTGACACATAGGTACCATAACAAATAAAAATTCACGACTACAATTTTTTTTTTATAAAAGTATATTAGAAGGTGGCAAACAAGCAGGCGGGTCACCAAATGGAGAGCAATCACCGCCGCCAATAACACCCGCATAACCGGAGGAGTCGCAGCTATGCGTTGCTGACCTTTAAGAAAGGAATAGGGTTAAGGAAAGAATAGGAATTGTGAGAGGGGAGGGGGAAGGGGTCTCCGGAACTCTCACTGGCCGGACGAAACACAACAGCACCAAGTGCCATTATTTCACGTCGGATATTCGTGGGTGGTATTACACCAGGCGAGCCGGCCCAATGCGTGCTGCAACGCAGCGTGGCTCTACCACTCAATTAAATTAAATTTGTTTACCTACGCTCACACCAATTATCTAGACCAAGATAGGGGGATAAGGTATTCTTTTGCAACTTGTTGATATGGTAAGATATCTGATAAATATAATAAACATAGAAAAAACATCCAGATACGAAATCAATTTAGAAAAACAGTTTTTCTCTAAATTGACCCGACCGGGAATTCAACCCGGTAGCTCAGATGGCGCTACGCCAAACCCAGAGTGCTGACCACTCAACCATGGAGGTCTTCATCTATTATCTCCAATAGTCAGAGACGGCAATGAGGACTGCAGAAGCAGTCCACTGCCATAGTCCACATTTCATCAAATTACAACTGCCTTGTACTAAGCGTGATAGGTCGTGAGCCCATCGCCGCTCAATGCGGTTGTGCAGTATTCAGTCCGTTAGTCGAATAGTTGGCAGTATTCTTTTACTCTTCGAGGACCTTCATGGCGCAGCGGGTAGCGCGTTCGGCTTGCAATGTTGCCGGCTAAGCAACTTTCGCAATGCCGGGTCGCTGGATGTGACCAGATAAAAAAATATATATCGATCTCCTCCGTGCTTTGGTAGACACGTTAAGCCATTGGTCTCGGTTGTTGCTGTAACATGACAGTCGTTAAAACCCACCAACCCGCATTGGGCATGCGTGGTGGGTTATGGCCCAATATCCCTAACATACTATTGTCCACGTGGGAGGCCTGTGCTCAGCAGTGAGACGTTTATAGCCTGATGATGATTTTTTTACTGAGCCGCTTTACCTCAGGCTCGTAACAAATCATTAATTATAATTCAGAACATCATCCTGAAGTAATAGTACTCAAGCGATTTAACAATTACAAATTAGCCTTCAGTTCAAGCGTTATCAAACCCATTATTGATTTTCCATCAAACATTGAACAATCGAGTTCTCGAGATATCGCATCGGAATCGAATGGAGCAGTATCGTCATCCATTACGTTCATTCGGCCCGGATAATGATCTGTTCGGAATCTCTACATCAATCTTATCGATATCCACTTTACAGACCTTTTCAATCGATATTACCTTTCCCTGCGAGATCATCAGGACATTATTTTACCAGGAAGAGTAATTTAAGCAAGCATTACCATGTGCGCCATATTTTTTAGGTTTAATAATTGTTTGTATTTTTGTAATACGTTGACGTTTTATTTCGATATGTCAGTACGAGGGTCAGGCCTCGAAATTGCGCACCCGATATGTAAAGTGACAAGTAAGTAAGTAAGTAAGTTTGAGTTTTTATTCAACTAGGCTCTTGCTCTCTCTTGCGTATTTTAGTAATGTAAATAGTCTGTATGCTGTGCAAAGACCTCAATAATTGAAACGTTAGGGGATTGGACCACAACCCACCACGCTGGCCCAATGCGGGTTGGTGGATCTTTAGGACTTCCATCTTACGACAACAACTGGGACCAACAACGGCTTTACAAGCCTTTTCCGAAGCACGGAAAAGCTTTTTTTAAACTTGGTCACCCATCCACTGACCCGGCATTTCACCTAAAAGTTTATTATAACAACATTCATTCCTATTTGCTGTTCACTGGATATCACGTATCAACATGCCACTGGCAGAGCTACGAGATTTGAATCATCAGTTATGTCAATCCAAGCTAATTGCATTGGTTCACAATAACTGCTGATAGACAGATGCTATTGTGCCATATATGTTAGTATTTCTAGATTTTAATCGTCTTTTATACTGTTGTCTGATGCATGCAATAAATTTGATGTGATGTGGAGTTTCGCTGCTAAAAAATATAATAAGAAGAACCACTATGTTGTTTGTCAGTCAAGGAACCGTTAGATTATATCAAGGTAAAATACTATCAAAAACTTTTCCTTGAAACTTTCCTTTCGTAGGTGTAAACAATTTAAAGATATATCCAATAGACCTACTATTTGTTATTGTATCTTGAACTTATGTTATGTGCAATTAAATTAGTTCATTCATTCATTCTAGGCCAGAAACAAGATATCATAGTACAAGTAAAGAAAACAATCCGGAAATTTTCTACAGATGAAGCATCGGCCGTGATGTAACTGGGAACATTTTTTCCATTGCTAAATGAAGTTTGTTCTTATATACAACTTAACTTTTCGTAAGATTATGTTAATTCTTGATATGGATGTACAATCTACATACACCATTATCCTACTCCTACTAATATTATAAACGCGAAAGTTTGTAAGTATGGATGGATGTTTGTTATTCTTTCACGTAAAAACTACTAAATGGATTTGGATGAAATTCGGCACACAGATAGTTTATAACCTGGATTAACACATAGGATACTTTTTATCCCGATATTCCTACGGAAACGGGAACCACGCGGGTGAAACCGCCAGCGGCCGCTGGTAGTTTATAAGTTTGCGATCCCGCACTGCGAAAACCACACTCACACTTGTCCGGTTTTTCAGAATAGTGACAGTCACTTGTTATTGTTCCATTTTCATGACAATCCTATTTTTTCGTTGTGCTCAGATAAATAAGTCATTCTCCTATCGAATGGTTGGCAGATTTCAAATCGGAATTTGGAATATGTTGTTACTATGCTGACTGAGATTTGATGGACGGCTAGAGCGTTGACGTTTATTATTTTTCATGATACCGAACTTCTGGCCGTTGATAGTGTAGAACGACGAAAGGTTGTTTTATAAAATGTCCGAAAAAATTTACAGATACCTAGCAACACAAGTCGTAGAATACCTTAATACTTTGTTTAAGCAACTATTGATCTTTTTACATGTGCTTGTAATCATCATCAGCCTATAACCTGGTGGGACAGGCCTTACCATGACAACAGCATGAAGCACCGTCAGGCGCTTGTCACCTTACAATAAAGTTGTAAGTACATTTAGAAACGAAAGTCAAACAACACTTTGTCAAAACTATGGAATGTAACGGGCTCTTGTTAACTTTTAATACAGTAAATGCGACATAGTCCTAAAGATTTTAGCTACTTTCTTTTTCTGTGAGCGCCGATTTGAAATGCCACTTACGCTTGTTCTGAGAACTTTTATTGTCTCTTTTGGCACATGACCAGATAATATCCCAGTTGTCCCATAGTCAATAAATAGCAATCAGCACCAAAATTGCGGTCAGATTACACAGAGTAGAAGTTAACTTTAAAACAACTAGTCCAGTTGTTACAAATATCGGTGCACTGAACTTTAAACAAAATTACTACCTATAACTTACTACCACCATATAATTTTTGGAACACGTTAATAAACTTAATTTAAAGTTTAGTGAAAGCCTTGCTAGTTTTTAACAACACAATAATATAAAAGCATTTTCCATGAACAAAAATTAATGAGACGAAAATTATTTCAATCAAATGAGCACAAATTAAAATATCGCCTTTTGAAATTTTCCAACGTTTATCCTTAATCATAAATTTTCCGAAAATGACAAACGATTAAATTATGTAGGTATTCCAACCTGCTAATTTTAATCCATCAAATAAAATCAAATATTTCCGATATCGTAAACAAAAAATAAGCCAGCAAGAATTTCTCGAACGCGGAAAAGAGATCTTTGCAAATTCTCCGACTCAAGCGTTCAAGTTTCTCAATATAATATTTTGTTTATTGCTTCGGCCAAGAAAGTTGTTTGAAATGAAAAAATAAGAACTATCGAGCGTTATATTGCTCGACGAATCAGGAAATTCCGAGACCGACGACCGACGGCGGCGATGAGTTGAAATATAAAATTATGCGTGGAGTTTCAGAACTTTTCTGAGGAAACACGAAATCTGGTTGGAAGAAAAAGCCAAGCCTTTTGGCACCGCTCTAGTAATCAGGCGGTCTTAAATTACAATTTGTTACAAGAAATAACATATTTTTTTCCTCTCTGTGGCGTATTTTAAGACTAACTTAAATGATTAGGTAAGGAATGGGCCTGAAGTTTTAGTTAAGTAAAAATGTTAGAAATAGGTAAGCAGTCACTGTAGTTGCTACACATAATAATGATGAGGGTAAGCATTTTCCGTGCGAATGAAATAGCTAACCAATTTTAGTGTTTCTCAGTTATCATGCTTGTGTATTAAACTTTAAAATTAACAGCCCAGTATCAACAACTTTGGTCGTGTGCTTAGAATTTAAGTTTCGGACGTCGAAGTCCCGGCCTCAACTCCCAGAGGAACATGGTATATTAAACGGTTCGGTTTAGTTACTCGTAAGTGGTAGTGGCCTGTTTCAAAAACACTTACCTGACAGCTCTGGCATATTCCACATTTGTGAGAAATATGATTTGAGATGACCGAGCATATTTCGACCTTTGTCAAAATGCGTTTATATATGTGTTATTTAATGTTCTAATAAACGTTGCTTCTGAGTAGGTTGGTATGTAAAAGTCTGACACTTTCATGAAATTTCATTAGTCTTACTTTTTACGATATAAGCTCCTCACAACATAATTATGTTGTTATTCTATATTTCTTATAATTTTAAATAATTGTATTATCACTTCATTAAAACACATAGGCGTATCTTGAAAAAGAGCCGAAAAATCTTCTAATCTTGTAGCTGCCCTTAGACGCAGCAGGCCCGCTGCTAATACAAAAAATACAAGCTGAAATTGCCTGGAAACTAAAAGAAGACTTTCATACACCGAATACAACCCTATGTTGTTGTAATATGAGAGTTCCTTTGTTAACGGTCACAGATGTTCTCCGCATTATCTTGAGAGCCTCCGCAAGTTAAATCTTGCTCCCAAAACACGTACTCAAGTTTCTCTAATTGGAAAACTTGAAAAGGTACGTTTGGAACAATTGAATTTGTCCCCGACGCCCCGGGAGATGTTAATATGCGTGATAATATGTGTTGATAGTAAACTTCGGTGTTCGTATTGTGTATTTTGAAGTTGCGTCGTTATACAAATAGATTGGGCCTATGAGAAAACTTTTTAAGGTGCCACCATCTAAAGTTGTAACTTTATCGCGCACAGAAATAAATGTTTGGTTCTGAAATTTCTAACTTGAATATTACGTACGAAGTGCGAACGCTACTGTTATTTACAAGTCTGATTACAGTTTCTCGCCCTGGATCGTTAGGAGTTTCTGGCCATAGGAGCACATGACACATGCTGGAATGAACCAAGACTGGCAGACGTAATGTTTTTTCTCTGCAGTCCACTATGTTTTGTTTTAGAAAAGTAAGTTAGTTTTAAAAAAAGCTGGTCACCGGGCGCAAGTGCATGCAGGGTAGCCGAGTATTTGGACGCTGAGAATGAGAAAGAACTAATGCCGTTTCGCCTAATTAAACATTGGAGTTTTTCTCTAGTTCGTCATAAGGCAAACGATGAATCCGAATGTGCCTCTTAATGCTATCCTTAAGAGTATATCCTTAGTCCTATGACTATGGAAACAGACGACCGGATCTCCTATCTAAAGCTCAAGAAACGATTAACGACTTAAGTAATAAAAAAAATAATTCCTAGCATTACTACCACAGACACCATTAGGTTCTGACGGAACAGAGACACATCCCTCCATAGCAAAAAAATTAAAACTACTCGATAAAAAAACAAACAAAACATTGGTCACGTGGGTGGTTTTATAAACGCCGCGCCGGCCGGTACTGTATCGGGCATGTGGCAATAAACTAGAAAAGTTCACTGGACAGAGTGCTAACTTCAGGTATGTTTGCGCGTGACCTAGAAATAGTGACAGAGGCCTATTACTATGATATCACAAACTGTCATCGTTAAAATCCAGCTTAAAACACTAACTCTTTAACACTCTAACTTTTACTCGTTTAACTGACGCATTAACGATGATTCAAGCAAAAAATCTTGCTGAAAGTAACCCTGAACCATCTGAGTAAAGCAACAAATCCACATTATATCCCCAGTTGCTTGAACTACCGCTCTAGTTGTACCAAATTGGCGGCCACCGCCCGAGGCCCTTTGACGAGTAAATTGCGACCCCTGACTTGCAGATTAAACTTAGATTAGATGATACATTTGGCACCGGTCGACGCCTGACTACTGCTGTAGAGTAGTTGTTATATGACACACATAACACATTTAATCTCAATGTACGAATTTGATCAAACTTATGTTTTCGTTTTTGGGAGACCTCGATATTGATATTTTAACCCATTTCCTGTCAAATGTTATAAGTCTTTGACGGTTAGACTACAGATTTTGACATTTAGACTACAGGTAAAGCGTCAGAACCATTGTTATTTCAGGCAAATATGTGTTAATGAATAAAAATGCGAATTCATTGTTTGACAATCTATTTCAGACTGACGTATACATTGGGGCGCATCACGGCGGCTGTCCTAAATGAAAATTCTTTACTACAACATCTCTGGCCACAAAGACACCAATTGGAACGTTTTACAATAGCAGAATAATTCCAGTCCAGGGAAATCTAATTAAATATTGGTTTACTCACGTAAAGCCGATTTTAACATCTTTAGCTTGATAGGTAACAACGATTTGAGAACTCACTATAATATCTCTTGTGTTTAATACGAAAATAATTGGGTCAAAGTATAAAACTTATAGAAGTTTTATCATTCGATACCTAACATTATTTTTTGTTGTAAAATCTGCTTTAAGTATTCCGCCTTTTTAAAAGACATTTTTCAACTGATTTTTACGTAGTCACTGTCTTCTTAAGTCGACAATGTCAATCTACCCTATATTCACAGAAACATCCTTAAAAAACAATAGCTGCGTACTTAAAGGCACTGTACAGCGGCTAAACAGGCAAGGGGAGGCAAAAAAGGTTTCTCTTGTTATTTAAATGAGTGACAAACTTTAGGAAGTGGCTCAAGCTTGGCTTTTGCACAATCTTGAGAGTTTTCACGCTTCCAACACTCGGTGGGTACCTACCTAAAAATCTTGGTAAGTATCTAAAATTTTAAGTGTTCAATAATGGAATTGACTTTCTATTGTTTCTTCTATAGGTTCAGTGTGATTGTTATAGGTATTGTTTTATGTAGCTATGAGGACACATTAAAGTTTTAGTGCTTATTTGAGCTGAAACTTTTTCAATGTTTTATATTTTAGCGTTTTATTAACGCTTAAATATACTTAAGTAAAATTTTAAACACTGAAAAAAGACGACAACCTCAGGCGGGAATCGAACCACGCACCTTCCGCATTCCGGGCGGCTGCCTTAACCACTTGGCTACCGAGGTCTGGCTTTCAACCGTCGAAATTTGTCAGTGCTTGATGCTTTTTTTTTTTTTATGTTTTTAGTCAACATTGCTTCACATTCTTTTTTCAGTGTTTAAAATTTTACTGAAACTTTTTGTTTATGTAATCTGTTTCGTAATTATCATCATCATAAGCCCACACACGTTCCACAACGATGGCCCAATGCAAGTTGGTGATTTTAAAGAGATACCGTCTTCCGAAATCAACCAGGGCCTCTACTGTCACCTCTTAGAGCAGTACCTATTAATTTAATCTTACTGTGCAAAATTCGTATGGAAATTTACATATTAAAATTAAAGTAATATGGAGTCAATGGTAAAGCCCCATTAGACATTCTGTCGCCTATTCTGTACCCCGACATTTGTATACAATGCTTAACTTTCAAAATGGTCAATCTTGACGTAGGTACTCCTTTTGTTATAGGTACCCGATGTTTAGTAAAAACTATTCGTACAACTTACCGCTTTGTTCATTAGTAGATCTTCGTATTATCTGCAACAAACAAAATGTATGGTTATATAAAAGAAATGTCTTTATTTTAATAGAAAGTGATGGTATAATATTATTATTTAAACATACACATCGCGCCCGTTTTCAGAGGGTAGTTTAGTACGAGCTAAGACCAACAAAAAGATATATATCCGTGCGGTGACGGAGAAAGAATACCAATCGCCGCCCCTCTCTCCGTCCGGTGGGTGTCGTAAGAAGCGACTAACGGACTCTTTCGAGCGATGATCTGCTCCACTGGTGGTAGGGCTTGACCCGTCTGGTTGGTGACCACCGTACGCATGGTGTAAAACCCGTCAAGTGACTGCTTGTCGGTCGCGTTTCGGGATCAGCCAGCGTATAACCAGAGCTCGAGAGGATGATGCTGCGATGTATTTGGTCTGTGGAGGCTTCCGTCAAACCAGTGCCAGGAGGACTTCGTTAACCTGCCGACCAGGGAGACCCGTAGAAACGGTTGTCCCGCTGGCCGCCCGTGGCACAGTACAGGGGCCCAAGCGAGCCTAACCAGCTCGTGAGGCTGCCTCACCATGCCACGCATAATCTCGGGGTGGTCCGTCGTGCCGGTTGGTGACCGGAAGGTGGGGTCCCGGCGGCCATTCCCGGGGGGATTCAGGGGCCCTTCCGTTCGGCAGGTTAATAATACTCGTCTGTGGGCAAATTCCTGGGGAAACAGGCCACCACACTTTGACTATTCGCATCGCGGCATCATTTTCTCGATTCACGCCTCTCTCTTTCCACTCCTAAAATGACAGCGCCTAACAACAAAACTGGTTCTACAGCGGTGCACACCCCCACCACAACCTTACCGTTTGAGGTGGAGTTCGCTAACATCCGCGGACTCCATGCAAACCTCAATGCCGTCCACCACCATCTTGAGACGGCACGGCCAGCAATGTTGTTCCTGACGGAGACACAAATAATCCGCCCAGCTGACACCACCTACCTGAACTATCCCGGCTTTGTGCTTGAAGAATCTTTCAAAGCCAAAGCCGGAGTTTGCTTATTCGTTCGGGCGGATGTTTGCTGTCGCCGTCTGCGCTGTCTGGAGGACCCTTCCTTCTCCCTCCTAGTGGTACACGTCGACTTAGGCTCTCATTGCCGTGTCTACGTCTGCGTCTACCGATCCCATAACGGCGACATGGAGACAACTCGACTAATTGAACATCTTAGTCGGGTAGCAGATGATGCGCAGGAGCGGTTTCCATCGGCGGAACTGGTGTTTTTGGGGGACTTCAACGCCCACCATGAGTTGTGGTTAGGTTCCTCCAAGACAGACCATGCTGGTAGAACTGCCCACGCATTCGCTCTCACGCATGACCTGACGCAACTGGTGAACCAGCCCACCAGGATCCCAGACATAGTTGGCCATGCGCCCTCCTTACTCGACCTTCTGCTGACGAGTCGCCCAGCTGGATACCGGGTGGAGATTCGAGCTCCTTTAGGTTCCTCGGATCACTGCTTGATATCCAGCACAGTGCCCTTGGCATCGCGCCCGCCAACAGCGGTTTCGAAACGCCAGATTTGGCACTACGCGTCGGCAGACTGGGACGGGATGCGGGAGTATTTTGCATCCGTTCCTTGGAGGCAGCGCTGCTTTAGTGGGAAGGACCCGACCGCTAGCGCCACTGCCGTTGCTGATGAGATAGTATTAGGAATGGAATACTATATTCCACACTCCTATATCATCAGCAAAGGCAGACGCAACCGCTGGTTCAATCGCGAGTGTGCCAGCGCTGTTGAGAGCAAACAGACGGCATACCGCGCTTGGATCAGAGGTAAAGCTCATGGGGCTCCCGAAACTCGCTCGCTAAAAGCAGCCTATAATAATGCCACCAAGTCGTGTAAGAGAGCCTACTATAGAGCGGATGCCCAGCGCGTTGCACGAGTAGGCCAAGAACTCCTGACGCATCCTACGGGCAGCCGTAGCTACTGGCGTCTGGCCAAAGCCGTGCAATCCAACTTCTGCCAACCCTCGCTGCCACCACTGAGATGTCTTGACGGAACTTTAGCTCACAAGCCGCAGGAAAAGGTCGATCTCCTGGCCAAACTCTTTGCGGCTAACTCCCGGATCGATGACTGTGATGCACAGCCACCCTTAATTCCTCACTGTGGCCACACAATGTCTGATATTAAAATCAGGCAGTGTGATGTCCGTGCGGAAATGCAGTCAATCGATGTCCAGAAAGCTAACGGTCCTGATGGCACCCCAGCAATAGTCCTGAAAATGTGTGCAGCGGAGTTGTCCCCTGTGTTAACGCGTCTGTACCGTCTCTCGCTCTCTTCGGGTTGTGTGCCGGAATCTTGGAGAGAAGCTAATGTGCAACCGATCCCTAAAAAAGGAGATCGGTCAGATCCGACTAATTACCGCCCTATAGCCGTAACTTCAGTGTTGTGTAAGATCCTAGAACGAATATTGAACAAACAGCTTATTCGATACCTAGAAGATCACTCTCAAATTCACGATCGTCAATATGGGTTTCGGCCAAAACGGTCAACGGGTGATCTTCTAGCGTACGTCACACATCTCTGGGGTGAGGCTATTGACAAGCGTGGCGAGTCACTGGCAGTTAGCCTTGACATAGCCAAGGCTTTTGATCGGGTCTGGCACAAAGCTCTTCTCTCCAAGCGTCCGGCATACGGTTTGCCCGCTCAGTTCTGTACCTGGATTGCCAGCTTCCTGCATGAGCGTAGAATCCGTGTCCTTTCGGATGGATGCGCTTCGCGGTTCATGTCAGTGAACGCTGGTGTTCCTCAAGGCTCCGTTCTATCCCCCACGCTGTTCCTTCTGCATATCAATGACATGCTTCCTCTTGGAAACATTCATTGTTATGCAGATGATAGCACAGTGCATGGGGGATATAACGGGCACCCAACGGCTGGGCGGGTAGACACCGAAATGAAGCGAGCAAATCTTGTCATTGAGCTCGATCGGATGTTGGACCTCATTTCTAAATGGGGCTCCGATAATCTGGTGGAGTTCAATGCCAAGAAAACACAGGTGTGCGCGTTCACAGCGAAAAAGTTGCCATTCCTTCCCCTTCCCTGTCTTCAGGGTACATTTCTAGGCATGCAGAGCAGTATTAACATGCTCGGTATGGATATCCGCTGCGATCTGAACCAAAAGGACTACATCGAAACCGTGATTAAAAATGCCTCACGTAAACTCGGTGTCCTGAACAAGGTGCGGCGATTCTTCACGCCTGATCAGTTGTGTCTATTATACAAGACACAGGTGCGGTCTTGCGTGGAGTATTGCTCTCACCTTTGGGACGGCTCCGCAAAGTACCTTCTCGATGCCTTGGACAGATTGCAGCGCCGCGCTGTGCGCATTATCGGCAATGCAGAGGTCACTAAAACTCTCGAGCCTTTGCAATTGCGTAGAGATATTGCGTCACTCAGCGTCTTTTACCGTTTATACCATGGCGAGTGCTCTGAAGAACTCTTTGACCTCATCCCTCCTTCTCCCTTCCTCCATAGGAGTACGCGTGCTGCTCTGCGGAGTCACCACCCAACTAGCAAAATTTCCTCTTACACATATCCCAAGAGTATAATTTTACCAGTCTTATGGTACTCCGATAGCTATAAGTGTGGATTTGGGCGCACTTAATAAGTCTATTTACCCTTAAATATATCTTAAAATGGTTTCGAGAAGTGTATTTCCAATTATACAAAATTCTTGTTGATGCTTTTATAATACCAAACAGACTTACAAATGATTTACAAAGGCATTCTTAAAGGCATTTACCCTTATAATGCACTTACTAATGCTGTTCTAAGTGTGATATTACTTGTAGTGCTCTTTGCGAGCTTTTAGTAAGACATGTAATCAGATGTAATCACAGTCCGCCGAAAGGATTGCCAAGTGCTCGTGAAACTTTTCTGAATAATAAGAAGAGTATTAAAAACGTAAGTAATATGTACTGTCCTGTTTAATTCACTTTCCTACAAAATGTGAAAGTATAATTTCATGTTTATTACGCATAATTAACTGTTATTTCATTGCGAAGTCGATTTTATCGAGTATTTTGAAATAACAATCACAATATTTTTACGGGCCATTTCAACAATGAAAAATACGGAAATGTCGCCATTATCACCAATCATGCCTTATAGTGTCTTTAACAGAACCAATATAAGTGCATTACCATTGTTTAAGGTTTAAACCGCACTTCTAAAATCAAATTCAACCACATTTATTAATCCACGCGGCCATTGCTCATAACCTTTAGGGTTCATTATTAAAGTAAAAGTAGGCTAAAAGACAAACAGGAAAGTTCTTGGTCGACCACCTTTTGACTTTTTTGCAATGCATTAGAATTCTAATTGTAATTATCTAGTTTCTAAGACATTTGACGTGCTAGTACTCTTTACTATCTTTTACAATAGTCACTTCTAAGATCGAGTGATCTTACAAAATGCATTCATAAGAGTTTATAAAGAATAAAGGGTAATTAGGCTTATAAAGTGCGCATATAATACTACTGTTCTTACAAATGTTTTCGTAAAGTAAGCTTATATACATCTTTAAGAATAAGTTATAAGTAACAGACGATATCTAACAAAACACTTAGTAAAGTCACTTCTAAGATTGAGTGGTCTTACAAAGTGCATGTATAAGTGTTAATTAAGACTCAAGCGCAATTAGGCTTATAAAGTGCGTGTATAATACTATTGCTCTAATAAACATTATATAAAGTTTGCTTATATACGTCTGTAAGAATAAGTTATAAGTGTAACAGCCGATATCTAATAAAATACTTTGATAACTCACTTTTAAGATTAAGTGGACTTACATAGTGCATGTATAAGTGTTAATTAAGAATTAGGCTTACAGAGTGCGTTTATAACACTACTGGTCTTATTGATGTCATTTCTCGTTTTCTTATATAGGTACTTCTAAAAGTATTTTTTACAAGTATATATGCTCTTATAGCTTAAATAGACTTATGATATGCCATTATTAGAGTCTCTATCTTAATCAGAACGTATATAAAATTTATTTAAGGACATAGCTCTTAAAAGCTTTCGTTTCTAAGGGTATTTTGCTAGCTGGGCAATTTACAGTCTCTAACATTCCATCTCGCACAAAGAAATTTGGAGACTCGTTTCTTTGCCGCACTTCCAAAAGATGGAATAGTCTACCAGCACACGTATTCCCTCCTACCTATGACATAGGGTCCTTCAAACGAGGCGTGAAGAAGCACTTTGTGGGCCGGCAGAGTGAGGATGACTGATGCTACGTCTCTTACGCTGCACCAGTTGTCCTCGCGCCTGGACCTCATTTCCACTTAACATCAGGTGGAGTGGGGTCATTTGCCGGGCGTAGAATAAAAAAAAAAAAAAGAGAAAAGTCTAAACCAAATGAGCATGGTTGTGTTGCATGTGTGTGCGTGAAAGCGCGTAATTACATGAATGAGCACGGTATTTTTGGCTTCACTAAAACTCCGTGTAATGCTCTGTCTTTCTTTTTTGTTGGTCTGAGAATACATGATACAAACACACCCACGTATATTTGAACTTGACTTTTATCTAACATTGAAAAAGTTGAGTGGGTTTTAATTCAGATTTTCCTAGATGTGGACTAAAGCACTACAGCTGTAGTGCCTGCTAGCTAAACGGCTTACGCAGCCTACGTCAGGCACAATATTTGCCGTTCCGAGCGAGCCTTGTTGACCTGGGATTACCTTGAATGATGCAGCCTACCTACCGAATAATAATAGCCTTTAAAACTAGGTGTTACGGTTTAAATACTTTTTGTTTTTAATAGATACTTTTTTACTTTTCCAAAACCTGTCAACTTCCTTTTGTTTTCACTTTGATTTCTTGCTGTCGCTGATTAATGCTTCTCTTTTTTTCTTAGTTTTTCTTATTTTTATTTGCACTAGCGGCTGGCAAATGACTACGTCAGGGTGAACACCCATACATCATGGTGGTTTCGCTTACCTATATTTTAATAAATATTAATTTTACATATAATATTAGCATCCTTTTCCGACGTTTGCCATGAATTTGGCATACATTTTGTTTTAAATAAACCTTGTCCTCACAATTACGAACACAACAAAATGATGGTCCGTCATACAGATGCAAATTATTTTTATTAATATGGACGTGGTAGAGATGCTTGTGGGAGGTATTTGACCAGCAGTTGTCGTCTTTCGGCTGATGGTCATAAATAATCTAATTGTGTGGGATCTAGTACTTTTTAAACCGCAATGCAGTAATGTAAAGCAATGCTTCTTAGCTTCAGAAATAGGGTACCTACTACGTTCCATCTACGTTAAGGGGAGGTATTTCGGGCGCTTCTCTCTCGCTCTCTCGACGGTACGACGGTAAGGGACGGGTATAACAGCGAAGCAGCGCGAATAATCGCGTTATATATTTTAAAAAATTGATAGAAGCAATAAATAAAAAACGATCGGGTATAATTCCTCAAGTTATCTATGTACTTCATTTTGGTAAATGACTCATAATATCAAATCACTTATTTCAAGAATAAAACCTGGAAAAGGAGACAAAATGACACAAAAATATGTAACTTTGTGAATTTATTCTATCGAGCCAACTTTATCAAATCGTGTTTCCATCGGGTGTATTTCACAGATTAAAGCCTCAACAATATTCCATAATTTTCGCAGATTTTAATTTTACTGTTTACTACTTCAAAAAGTAATTCTAAGAACGTGTTATTTTAATTTTTCACTACCACCTAGCCTTAAACGGAAGTTAATCAGAATAACCTCCATATCTTTTACGGATTCTCATACACTCAAACCTTTAAAGCTGCTTTGTGGTCTGAAGGGCTCCTAGCGGCAGTACATATATGTGTAGTAGGATAATCTTGGAGTATCTTATCAGCTTCTACCACCTCTAGTATATAGTCATAACAAGTTTGCAAAATTAACCGTGTCGCGTTGCGGTGAAAGAATACTACCACCCCCTCTCTTCCCTTAGGTGTCGTAAAAGGGGACTAACTGACTAAAGACTGCACATACATCCAACAGCATAGAGCGGCGATTGGCTCACCACCAGCCACGTTGAGCACATGTGCTGTCGGTATTTGGTGTAAAGTGGACTATGGTAGTGGACTGCTTTTGCTGTTCTCATCGCCTAGTCTCTGCCTAACCCTTCGTGGATAATAGTCGTAATTGTATGTATGTAGGTATGTAAGATTGTAAACTATAGCAAAGTAAAGGTCTGGTTAATGCTAACCAAAATCAAACGTCACGAGTTCGATTTGTAGCGGCGGTAGCTACATTATTGCGCTCAGTTCGATTGGTGGTATGATAAACTATGAAAAGATGTAAAGGTACTTCTGTCTAAATCAAGCTCAGAAGAACTGTGTTTGGCTCAAATTCCCCGATCACAAAATTATGCAAATTGATAAATAAATATAGCGACCGATTTGATATTTAAGTACTTTGACCCACCCAGAAGGATTCATTCCGTTACAGCCCCACTTGGTGGTACCACCACCTTATCTAAGTATATAGTTATAATAAGATTGTAACATACATACATGCATAATCACGACTATTGTCCCCGAAGGGTTAGTCAGAGACTAGGCAATGAGGTCCGTAAAAGCAGTCCTCTACCATAGTTCACTTTTCACCAAATAGCGACGGCACTTATGCTTAGCCTGCTTAGCTCATCGCCGCTCTATGCTATTAGATGTATGTGCAGTCTTTAGTCCATTAGTCACCTTTTACGACACCAAAGGGAAGAGAGGGGGTGGTAGTATTCTTTCACCGCTACGGGACACGGTTAACGCGGCAAAATGTAAACGCGACTAGATTGTAAACTACAGCCAAGTAAAGGTCGTACGTATATACGTCACGGCCGTTTCCGGAGGGAAAGGAAGAGTCCATAGCTTTCGATTTGCTTGTGTTTTTGAGTTCATAGGCTGCCATCGTTGTATACCACCAGTAACTAACAATAGCAAACAATTTTCATTACAATATTAGGAGTTTCTCCCCTGTTTTTTCGCAACAACACGTGTTGTAAGACTTCATTTTAATTCAATCTTCCGTACAATAATAAAGAAACTTAAAATATTTACCACTTGAAAATGGCTTAATGCTAAACGCGAATTCATTAATTAAGCTATAATAAAAAATACAATATTATTGAAATAAGTCAGACTAGACAATGAGGACAGCAAAAGCAGTCCTTTACCATAGTCCACTTTTCACCAAATAGCAACTGCACATGTGCTCAGCGTGACAGGTGGTGAGCCCATCGCCGCTCTATGCTTTAAGTGGATGTATGTGCAGTCAAGGGAAGAGAGGGGGTGGTAGTATTCTTTCACCGCTACGCGACACACGACTGGTATACGTAATTTTTTTTATTACCTTTATAGCATTACAGAACAAACACGAGCGATCAAACAGGCATAGGTACTTCTTTTCATCGCGTAATTGAAATTGTACACAAAATATGTGGGCCGTAAAGACCCAATCCGCAATTTCAACATTTGTTTTTGGTGTTATTAAAAATTTTCTTGTCTAAGTCTAGTGGTTAGAGACCACCGGTCGATTCCCAGCGTACACAGTTCTTGTTTATACATACCATGTGTGGTCCGTGCTCTTGTCGAAAGTCGGCCTCGCTAACTAACAATAGTAGCATTTTGGAGTCGGATGACGAAAGCAGAAATCACGAAGTTGTCTTCCTGCCTAAAGTGTATATCATGACTTTCTATATTTGTGGTTAAGAGGAAACACTACGTCGACGTGGCATGCAAAATACTCATACAAAACTTAGTAAAACGACGTTTCGTAATCCCCTGTTTCTTCCTTCAGAACTATGGTCTAGTCTATTTTTATTAATTTTTCAGCATCGGTTAAAGAAAGAAATTTTTTATGTCTGTATGTTTGATTTTTTTGCATTAAGTAAGTTATTTAATAACCAGCAGCCTACAAAATTTAGCGAAATCACTATGTTATAAGGCGTTTTCAGAAAAATTAAATGACTGGTTTAAAAAAAATCAAACATACAGACATAGAAAATCTCTTTCTTTTACCGATCCTGAAAAGGTAATAAAAATTGGTCCAGTTCCGAAGGAGGAAACAGGGGGCTACGAAACGTCGTTTTACTAAATTTTGTATAAGAATTTTGCATGCCACTTCGACGTAGTGTTCCTTTTAATTTGCTGTGCTATTAGTAGGTAATATTTTCATAAGATACATTTCTTTAAAAAAGGTAAGTAGTTTAACCGTGTCGCATAGCGGTAAAGGAATACTATTAACCCTCTCTTCCCTTGGGTGTCGTAAAAGGCGACTAACGAACTAAATACTGCACATACATCCAACAGAATAGAGCGGCGATGGGCTCACCACCTGTCACGCTGAGAACAAGTAGATTATGATAGAGGACTGCTTTTTTGCAGTCCTCATTGCCAAGTCTCTGACTAACCCTTCGAGATAATAGTCGGGGTTCTAAGGATGTATGAATAACAAAAAAGTTAGATAGATAGGTAGGTATACTGGAATGTTTTACATTTTCAAAATATTATATACTAGCGGCCGCTCGCGGTTTCACCCGCGTGGTTCTCGTTTCCGTGCGAATATCGAAATAAAAAGTATCCTATGTGATAATCCAGGTTATAAACTATCTGTATGCCGGATTTCATCCAAATCCATTTAGTAGTTTTTACGTGATAGCGTAACAAACATCCATCCATACTTACTAACTTTCGCGTTTATAATATTAACTAGCGGCCGCTCGCGGTTTCACCCGCGTGGTTATCGTTTCCGTAGGGATATCGGGATAAAAAGTATTATATGTGTTAATCCAGGGTGTCGGCTAACTCCATACCAAATTTTATTCAAATCGCTTTAATCGTTAAGACATGAAGAAGTAACAAACATACACACTCACAAACTTTCGCCTTTATAATATAAATGTGATAGGGTTAGCATACAACAATCTTGTATACCATAGTTTGAACAACGAATGTTATACATTTTCGAAAGTTAAAATATTATGCAGACAACATCCTATCTTATTTTCAATCTCAATTTCTTACAATACCACTTGAAGGCGTATCTGCTCTGTACATACTTGTAAGCAAATTGGAATACGTAAAGCGAATGATGCTCGATAGAAGATCGACGCCTTAAATAATACCTGACGTTCAAGGTATGTAGAGGTAAGTTGATTAGATTTGTTTAGAAGGATTTTGCTGATAGTGACCTTTACAGCGGCTGCAACTTTCGGAACAACCAGGTCACCAGAAAAATAAAAATCTTGAACGATCTCAAGCTAAACTGTGTTATACTGTGTGGGTGGCGACTCATTAAAAAAACTACCAAGCCATCTCTTCCCTTGGGTATCGTAAAAAGCGACTAACGGACTAAAGACTGCACATACATCTAACAGTATATAGCGGTGATGAGCTCAACACCTATCACGCTGAGCACATGTGCAGTCGTAATTTGGTGAAAGGTGGACTATGGCAGCGGACTGCTTCTATTATCCTCATTGCCTAGTCTCTGACTTACCCTTTGGGGATAATAATCTTGAAACTGTAGTCGTATGTAGATATGTATGTTTCTCGAAATGAATGGTTGTACAAAAATAAACTTGCATAAGTATAAACTTGCTTAACTCGTATCAATATCTATTAAAAATGTATCCAACTCTCACCGTAAATCTATTTGTGTACCTTCACGTTACAATGCTCGGCACTGTAGATTTCTCATTAAGGAACTAAGCCTCGCTGTTGAATCCGTTGAAGCTTTCCGCATAACTTTAAATTATGCGTTCCGTTTAGCTCTTACTCCCACTGACATAAGATTTATTATGACTATGCGATTACACCAATAATCCGGAGTTGGAGTCAGTTGGAATGCAGTTTCTGACACGTTGATTTATAAGTTTAATCGTCACTTAGTTATGAAGGAAGTTACCAACATGTGGCTGGAAGAGCTGTAACTTATATTAACTAAAGTTGGGTGCGTGAAAATTGTCATAAAAATGGTTCACTTCTACTTGGTTAAGTTTGGGTCAAGTTGTCAAGTCTAAAATAAGAATACCAAAACTTGAATAATAAAAATTATGTACTGTTTTCATAAGATAACAGAAGCTAACGCGAACACTATATACATTTACATCGTAAATTTCATGTTTTGTTCACATGATATTAGTAATATAATAAAAAAATGTTTGCAGGTAAGTACTTAGTAAAAAGTATTATCAAAAAAATATAAAGTTAAACTGAATTTATGTTCAGTAACCTCATACAATTCAAAACACAAATATATATTGCTTTATATCGATCGTTACAAAAACTTCTAAAATACCTAATTGTGTTAGAACACTGAATAGCTTGTGTTTTATCCAGATTTTAGAGTGTTCTACAATTTGTATTTAAAGATTAAATTGTGACCCACACAATTACTTTTTACTGTTTTATTTTATTTATTAGGACAACCAACAAGACAAACACAAATAAAATACAAAAACGGACTGAAAGCTTAGTGTTGCCTAACTTAAAGGCTGCCATGGCATGCAATATCCACTATAATTACGTAGTACTATTATTTATTCTGTGCTATAATCTTAAAAAACACCATAATCTAAAGTTATTATAAAAAAAAATATAAAAGTAAAAGCTCTAAAGTACAAAACAACAAAAAAGGAAAAACAATACTATAATGCTGATACAATACTTATAATATACAGGAAAACTTCATTTGGCGTCACTACGAAAGTCTGCAGTATTTTTTTTAAACTTGGGGCATATCTGCGAAAATGTCGACTTTGCTCAATTTGCAAAGTTTATTATATTACCGTTGTAATCTACTGATAGTGGCAAAGTGACCCACATTATTCCAGTAGGACTAGCAAGGCAGTAGCCTTTTACTGAAAAATGTACATAATATCTGCTTGCTCTTGCTAACATCTTTACGGCACATTCAGATTTATTAATTAAAATATAGCGGGGCAGTCCACATTTCCGTAATTTTTTTTGTAGAGTAACATGAGATCTAGTAACTAACTACGTTCATGTAAACTGCTCAGTTTAAAAAACTCCAATCTTTCTGCATACGAGGGTAGTTCTTTCCCTTTAAAAGTTTGAAACGAAAGATACGCTTTGGATGCGCTCTATACGTTTAATATGAACGTCGTAGTGCGCGTAGGAGCTCGATGGCGCAGCGGTTAGCGCGTTCTGCTTGCTATCTTGCCCGCTAAGCAACTTTCGCAATGCCGTATCGCTGGTTGGGTGACCAAATTTAAAACATCTCGAGCTCCTCCGTGCTTCGGACGGCAGGTTAAGCCGTTGGTCCCGGTTGTTGTCGTAAGATGGCAGTCGTAAAAACCCACCAACCCGCATTGGGCCAGCATGGTGGGTTATGGCGCAATAGCCCCACGTGCTATTGTTCACGTGGTAGGCCGTGCCCAGCAGTGGGACGTTTATAGGCTGATGATGAGTGCGGTGAGACAGACTTGGACATAGTACTCAAAAATGGGACGACTAAGGGCTTACACAGAAAAGTATCCTAATGCTAATCAATGTTATAAATGCGGAAGTCAGTCTGTTAGTTTGTTGTTAAGCTTTCACGCATAAACCACTAAACTAATTTAAATAAATGTAGGTGTAGTTCAGACAGGGCACTGAAGTCGGTTATGGCCACTTTACACCGCAAAAATAAAACATAAAGAAGAAAGAATCTATAACAACGCCAGCAAAGGCGCGAGCAAAAGCTAATTATATAATATTATATAATAAAGAGAACAATAACTGAATTACACATTAAAAAAAAACACGGTATAGTCGTTACGAAATTACAAAGTGTGAAAACATTGTGAATTACCTTGACTTACAGCAGTCAGCTATAGTAAAATATCTCCATGCTTTTTAAAAAATAAATATTCTAGAAAAGCAATATTTTTTTTTACTTTAAGACACTCTAGTAGGACATAAACGTTGTGGTATACGTTATCTCATGGGAGGAAGAAAATCTAAAACACTGGACTTCTAATTGGATCATAAAAGAGGTTTATAGTGTACAGACCTCCGATATAACCCTATTACTGCCGGTAGCGCTTACTAGGCAGTTTGAACTACATCGTGTGAATATGCTTGCTCACGAAATTTCTTGCTTTGGGGTAACAATCTTTTTTCTACATATTCAGCAAACAAGCATACCTACGCAAGAGAGAAAAAGATCCGGAAACCTTTATTTACAAATACAAAAAAAATATATATAATAACATAATTATAACACAAGACAATCATTGTCAATCAGGACCCCGCCTTGGCCTTGTTCTACCTCGTTTTGCTTAACTGTAAGCAGTTACCATGATGTATTATAAAGATTATCATTAATGTGCTTTTAACATATTAAATAGTCCAGTTAACCCATACAAAACTATAAAATGACCGTGTAAGACTGGGTTCACGTCAGTAGTCTATCGGAGCCATGGACGTAAATTACGTCCATGATCGGAGCTATGGGACATTGAACCACGATTTTGGTCTTTATCTCACTTATTATGTGGTAGTAGGTAAATAGGTCTATTCGCTAAGCCAGCGGTCTTAGACCAAGAAATCCTGGGTTCGATTCCCAGCGAGGAGAACATTTGTATACTCAGGATAAAATGTTTACTAGAAAAAAATCAACCAGTCTCAGGAAGCTCGAATGGGATCCGAACCCACGACCATTGAATTTCCGGTCCACTGCTCTAACCACTGAGCTACCGAGACACCAGAAGACTCGCTGAATTTTTCCTAGTAATTTGATTTACGCTGCAAGCCAGCGGTATTACGTCACTGTGAAGTCTACCCTCACAGTCGAAAAAAATACCATTGCAAGTATTTAACAATCGATAAAGACGTAATTGCTTATAAATATCTTTATTGTTGAAATTTTGCATTCACAGTGCTACATAAGCTCGAATGGGATCCCATTCGAGCTTCCTGAGACTGGTCTTATTTATATAGCTTAAAGATATTTGTATACTCAGTTTGGTTGGTGGTAAGTCCGCCTGGTTAGCTACCACTATCTTATCTAAAGTCTGGAGCTACGGCCTAAAATAACAAAGTCACAATCTTAGACCAGTAAGTTTAAGTAGGTAACATAAAATGGCAGCAGCATTTTATGTGTTCCCGTAATAAACAAATATAAAACATTGCAGCCCTAATTGGGCTGTAAACGAAGGGTTTACAGTCTCCAGTCCTTAGACATAATCGCATTACTCCGCTGAGGTGGCACTTATGGGGGCTTCAAAACTATTCTCTCTTTTATAGCGTTTTCATCGCTCCATTCTCCTGCCCCCACGCTACTTTTATGAGTAAGTGTTTATGAATTGGCCGTGTTGTGTCAAACCCTCTGTGTTCGCACTGTTATATACGCTGACGTTATCCTAAAACGTCCGTCAAGGTTTAACTGTGCGTGTAGCTTTTTCCATTTTTTGGATATAGTCCTTAACACTAAAAACTCGGCGTCATTAGACACAATAGAAATTTTATTTATTGAGCACTGATCAGTCCGCGGGCGCAGTTGAAAGGTCAAAAGGCCTTGTTGTTGGTATTCGATGCTATAGTCCGGCAACTTCGTGCGCGACCGTCCCGCGGAGTGACAGACGGCGGCGGGGACGAGGTACCCAAGATATCAGCGGGTAGCGGGCGGTGTAGCGGGGAAGGCAAGGCGTGCAACTGTGTGTAGTTGTGTTCTAGAATGGCGTGCTACATCGTCCCCGCCAACGTCTGTACCCCGCAGGACGGTCGCGCACGAAGTTGCCGGACTATAGTGCCGCAAACAGCTCAGGAACAACATAATATGGGGTATTTAAGCTCTCCCTAGCAAGTGTATTTCTTTGCCATGAATTCCCATGTTGTCTAGTACCCAGACCAACCTCACCCCGTTGTATCCACCTAGCTTGTTTAGAACATTGGTAGTTTCTAGCCAAGGTTAAAGTCACTTCCTTTCTTTCATTCTTTTCTGCCTGTGTCCGTCTCTTTTATAACTGTGTCGCGTAGCGGTGAAAGAATGCTACCACCAGACCAGACTCTTCCCTTTGGTGTCATAAAAGGCGGCTAATAGCCAGCAATATTATTCTGTGCTAATAGTCTAAAGACTGCACATACATCCAACAGCATAGAGCGGCGATGGACCACCTTTCACGCTGAGCACATTTGAAATCGCTATTTGGTGAAAAGTGGACTATGGTAGAGGTCTGCTTTTGCTGGCCTTATTGCCTACATTTTGACTAACCCTTCGGGATTATAGTCGTGATAATATGTATGTATGTTTCTGTCCGTCGCAGCTGTGGGCAAATCTGGCGTCCATCTCATCACGCAATCTTCGCTTCGGTCTACCTGCCATCTTGCGTTTTGAGGGATCCAATCGGTGGTGGCTTTCGCCCAAAGCTTGTTCAACTGCAACAAATTACCATAAACTGACTTAACGCGTGACAAATACCTAAATATTAAGCAGCCTCCGCAATTAAATAGCTGAAACAAAAATGGGGGGTCAGGTCAAAGATCTTCGCCCGTCGATTTGGCACCCGTCCAACCGACATTAGTGCCATAGTAATATTTCGTTAAGTTTAAAATTTTCGTGGGGCGATATGGCGATATAAATATTGTTCTGAACGGAATCTTGTGCCAACTCGATTGTCTACACGTATACAGTTAGCTGTGTGTGTAATGCTCTTTGGATGTGTGGGTGGGTTATGTAGAACGATAGTATAACGGTGTTACGTGTTAATTCAATGTTTCATACAATACGGTAGTAGGTACTTATACAATATGATAAGGGTGGTACTTCTAACCTGTTAAGGCTAAGTACTACATTTAAATTCATCGACAAAAAGTGATTTTAAATCACAAAATAATTAAATAATATTTTTTTTCTCACCAAAATAATCTCAAACATACAAAACAAAGTAATTTATTAGTTAGCCAGTATCATTAGCTATCGTTTGCCATTTTTTTCATGTTTCTCTAACGTATGAAACCTTTGATATCGCATAAAGTAAAAATAGTCATTAATTATAGGGGAAGGGGGTTGGACCCCCGCATATTATTTTTTTTGTCAATGAATTTAGATGTAGTACTTAGCCTTAACGGGTTAGAAGTACCACCCCTATCACATTGTATTGTTTTTATAGCTGTAATGTCCTTTTCTTTGTTTTAGTCGGAGAAAATGCTTCTCTGCACTGGCATGAGGCCTCGAGAGGAACGTGAGACACCCCATGCACTGTCCAGGGCTGGAACCCATATGTCCCCACCCGCCCTAGACAAACGGGTGAGTAAGGACATACGGGCCCGACCTGGTAAAAGAACCGACACCTTCCTTCCTAGCGCGGCGCGGCGCCGCGGTACCGTGCTGATACGCCCCGCGAAAAGCTGTAATGTCCTACTGCCTGTGACCAATTGGTTAGATCACTGCCTTCATAGCTAGAGCTAGTTACTGGGTTTGCTTTCCTTGGGTACTTGGAGTTCTCTGCCGGCACAAGTGTTTCTCAGCTCAAAGTCCCGGGTCTTTTAAGCGGGCCGTGAAACGGAATTTATGCGGGCCGTCATGAATGGGTGTGCTTACCGTGCTTGTTCCACGGTGAGAGCGCTCTCGTTATTTTGGACTGCAGCGGCTGCTTACCATCAGACAAGATGTGGTCATAATGACGTGTCACATTAAGAAAAAGGGTATGTTTGTACTCTGTGTGGTTGGTGGTAAGTCCGCCTGGCAAGCTACGACCTTCATCTAACTATAACATCAGTGTTAGTTGTTGAGTTGTGTGGCATAGCAGCTCACTAACCAACCCATCTCTTCCCTCGGGTGTCGTAAAAGACTAACGGACTAAAGACTGCACATACATACAACAACATACAGTGGCGATGGGCTCACCACATATCACGCTAAACACATAAGCTGTTGTAATTCCTGAAACGTAGACTATGGCAGTGGACTGCTTCTGCTCTCCTCATTGCCTAGTCTCTGACTAACCCTTTGGGGATAATAGTCGTAAGGAACCGAAGCCAAAACCGAAGCCGCCTTCGGTTTCGTATTTTGATTATAATAATAAAAGACTTTTGTAGTTATTTTTATTATTCACGGTAGCATTCGCCACTCTTTTAAAGTTGTCATTAGGAGAAGTTGTCATTTGGAAAAGTTGGCATTTCGAGCAATTGGCATTTCGAGAATTTGGCATCGCAAGAAGTTGGCATTTCGAGAAGTTGGCATTTTGAGCTGATTCGATAGAGTATGTGTGTATATAAGGTGACTGCTAGAAGTTGCAAGAAACTTCAAGGGCTGGTCAGGTTAAGTGTTTTAAACATGACAAAAAAGATTGCAGACTAACGAAGTTACTTATCGCCCAGCTGACGAAGACGGGTCAACAGACGTGTGGGCCAACGGCCGCGGCAACCGCTGCCCGCGCGTTGTAAATAATAGTAAATTCTTTCATTTAATCTTTCTTATGTTATATTATATGCTTTACAATAAATTAGATACTCAAAGACTATCAAATTAAAATTCATAAAAAGAATTATTTAATGAAAATTCCGTTATTCGATATTCCGTTTTTCCGTGCTTCGGAAGGCACGTTAAGCCGTTGTTCCCGGTTGTTGTCGTAAGATGGCAGTCGTTAAAACCCACCAACCCGCATTGGGCCAGCGTGGTGGGTTATGGCCTAATATCCCCACGTGCTACTCGTGGTAGACCTGTGCCCAGCTGTGGGATGTTTATGAAAAATAAAAAAGCACGAATTTCTTTTTTGTCATTTTTGTCATGTCTTAAAAACACTTGACCTGATCAGCCCTTGAAGTTTCTTACGGTTTCTAGCAGTCGCCTTATATATGTCAGTTGCATTGTATATAACCGAAAGTTGTCATTGTCTATAGAAAATATAATTGTGCTCATAAAGATTACTATTGATCCGCCCGCCCGAGTTTACATCTGCGTGAACTCTCATATCCTGTGATTTACAGGGTGTTTTTATGGGTATTTTATAATCCCGAAGCTGGGCCATCCTGTTAAGTCAAAGAATATCATGTTATTATTATTTATAACTGCTTCTGTGGCCTAGTGGCTAAGCCACCGGTTTCAGACCCAGGTCGGTCCCAGGTTCGATTCCCAGCGGGGGGTACATCTTTGTGTGCTTGGTTTGGTTGGTGGTAGAGGGCTGTTAAGTCCGCCTGGCTAGCTACTACCATCTTATCTAAGTCTGTCGCCATAACAACAATGTTTATAGCATTGTTGTGTTTCGACAGTTTGAGATAAGATTGCCAGTTCCTCAGTGGTTGAGGATTCCGGGTGAAGCGCGCTTCCACCTCCGGCCTTATCGTCACTTACTATCAGGTGAGATGAAGGCCAAGCGCTTACCCGTCGGTAGTAGAATAAAAAACGCTTTCACTTCTTGGGCTTCACTGGCTGCTTTTCATCAGGTCAGTGAGGCCATTATGGCGTGTCACATTAAAAAAAAAGTCAAAGAATAACTATTTATATACATAAGCTGTTTCATACATAAGCAACAAATAAATAAGCTGTTCCATCTATTCATCATCATCATCATTAGCCTATCGCAGTCTACTGCTGGACATGGGCCTCTCCTAAGGCACGCCACTGAACCCGATTTTCGACTCTCCGCATCTAGCCACCTAAAAGGTTTTTTTTCGATATAATATAGTCAGCTATGATTAATAACTCATTAGGTATTTTATTCATTGAACACTGATTGTAACAAAAACGGTACACCTTATAAACACAACAAGTTAAAGCAAGACGCAAAAGGTAAGAATCCTGAAATACCCGTAACGTGAGATGAATACACCAGAGAGTCTAAACAATATCATTACTGCGATGCTGAATATTTTACACGGGCATTTCCTAGGAGGCAAGTGCAGCTTCAGCTTTAATGAATCTATTACTAAGAGCTTTAGAGACTAGCGTTTATTGTTTACGTTAGTAAAAACTGAGGTTATTTTAGTTCGTAGTAAAAATATAGAAACTGAGATTGATGAAAGCGATTTTACTAATTGATAATAGTGCAAGGTTATAAGGCTTAACAATATTTTCTTAGCTAATTATTGGAGCGTTAAAAAACTATTATGCTCTTATAAGTATCTCCAAATCTGACTTTGTATCTCACTAAAACATTGAGTCTTAAAGTGGCGTTTAAGACAATTTTAGGAACTATTTTGCTAGTTGGGTACTGTGACTGTATTTCTATGTATATGCAATGCCACATATCGATAGGTATGCTCAGTATGCTGAGTTCATGTTATATTTACAATTCGTACCGTTAACGCGAAAACGAGAAATTATATGGTATAAAAGCAGCGCCTCCTGGTGACAAACGAGGGGAAACTAAAATTTATTTAAATTCATAATCATAATCTCTTTATTCATGTAAAGTTAATAAACACAAAGGTAAGCCTTTTCGTACCATCCAATTTTTTTTCCATAAACCCATTCAGGATATCTTTTAGATAGCTTTACATAGAAGTAACGACATTTTCATACAAACTCTCGCTTACGTTGACGTGACCGAATGGTGAGAATAAATTTCGCGCTCGTCATCTAATACCGCTTTTTCTGTGGTTAGTACCTACTCTAACTAAAAGGAGAATCAATTGAAACATTATCTACTTTGGTTTCGGAATGGATTTCATAAATTAGATAAGTGGTTTGTTTGTTTGCACTCCGCCAAATTGGTCGAGTTGAAAGCACCTAAATCTTTTCTAGTTACCTAGCCTAGTTATTTTGACTTTTTTATATTTTCACGCCCGCCTCTCTGCTGATCATGAAAACTAAGTCATTGCTATTATCGATAGATATTGAGTAACGGCCGAAGTTGATGACAAATCTATCTACTTTTTCGTTTGACGACCTACCTGGTCGAGTGGTTAGCACGCCGGGTCTGGCGTCGCGCCAACTCTGAGATCCCGGGTTCAATTCCCGGACGTTTTAATAAAAATTTTTTTTTTTCTAAATTGATTTCGGGTCTGGGTGTTTTGTCTATGTATACTTGTAAAGTATGTAAAACGGGGAACAATAAAACCTCAGAACAATAACTAAAGCAATTGTTCTGAGAATAAAACACGACGGCCATTAACACACTGACGTTTAATACCACAAAGAACACTCATCAACATAGATCGGGCAAGGAGGATGTATGCATACATACCAATACTATACATAAGTATATGCACTATATATGTACTTACATGTATATTAAGCTTTCCATGCTACATAATAATTTAGTACGAGTTGCATCTATCAACAAATAGCAACTGCAAGCGAATAACCGTGTCGGGTAGCGGTGAAAGAATACTACCACCCCTTTTCTTCCCTTGGGTGTTGTAAAAGGCGAATAACGGACTAAAGACTGCCCATACATCCAACAGCTTAGAGCGGCGATGGGCGCACCACCTGTCGATAAGAACATGTGCAGTCGCTATTTGGTGAAAAAGTGGACTATGGCAGAGGACTGTTTTGTGGTCTTCATTGCCTAGTCTCTGACTAAGCCTTCGGGGATAATAGTCGTGATTATTGTATGTTTAGAAATCCAAGGGTTTGGGCGTCAATCAGCGTAGCGTAGCGTGTAGTCATGACTGTTCTATATAATAAATAGAATGAAATAAGCTTTTGCTTTTGATAGATCCATAGATAGATAGATATGATGATGATGATGATGATGCAATCCTGTTATCCCTCATCAGGGACATAGGGCTCGAAGAAGAGATTTCCACTGCTGTCGATCTTGTGCGGCAACTGCCTATCGCTACGTCTTAAATTTCTGACCACGTGATCACGTGACCTACAAGAGTAGGGCAGCTAGTATCCTCAATATAAGTGTAAAAGACGGTTATAGATAGATATAGTTAGCAAAAAACCTTTACCAACAATCTTACTATACAAAAGTCTACACAATAATAATCCAGATATAATGCGCCGTGCGAATCCTCGGGAGGTTTCGTAGGTCTCGGCAATACTATTACGCGTCGTTGAATATTTTACACTTACATTTCCTACGAATTGAGCGGTGCCCCCGATGTAATGAATCTGTTGCCAAATTACTTGGTTATAACCTTACATTCGATGCTCGATCGTTGTTTTTGTGTATTTATTTATATATTTTAACAGGTAGGTATGCCTTGGTGGCCGAATGGTCAGGAGCTGGGCTCGATATCTGAAGGTTTGATTTCCAGGTCGGACAAAGTGTATAATATATAATACACAGACACACATATAATCATGACTATTATCCCCGAAGGGTTAGTCAGAGACTAGGCAATGAGGACAGCAAAAGCAGTCCTCTACCATTGTCCACTTTTCACCAAATAGCGACTGCACATGTGTTCAGCGTGACAGGCGGTGAGCCCATCGCCGCTCTATGCTTATAGAAGTATGTGCAGTTTTTAGTTCGATAGTCGCCTTTTACGACACCCTAGGAAGAGAGGGAGTGGTAGTATTCTTTCACCGCTACCCAACACGGTTAATATATAAGTCGACTGCTAGAAACCGCAAGAAACATCAAGGGGCTGGTCAGGTCAAGTGTTTTAGACATGACTTTATTTTTCATTAAATATTCATTTTATCAATTTTAATTTGATAGTCTTTGAGTATCTAATTTATTTGAATGCAATAACATAAGAAAAATAAAATGAAAGAATTAACTATTAAATAACGATTATTTACAACGCGCGGGCAGCAGCCGGCCGTTGACCCACCCGTCTGTTGACCCGTCCGCGTCAGCTGGACGATAAGTACCTACGTTAGTTTGCAATCGTTTTTGTCATGTTAAATTACTTGACCTGACCAGCCCTTGAAGTTTCTTGCAGTTTATAGCAGTCACCTTATTCTACTAATATTATAAACGCGAAAGTTTATAAGTATGGATGAATGTTTGTTAATCTTTCACGTAAGAACTACTGAATGGATTTGAATGATATTCGGCATACAGGTAGTTTATACCCTGAGTTAACATATAGGATACTTTTTATCCCGATATTCCCACGGGAACGGGAACCACGCGGGTGAAACCGCAAGCGGCCGCTAGTATAATAATATACCTAAGTCTATGTGGATTTTTGTATTCATAGCCTACATTTGTGATCACCAACGCTCATTTGGCAAGCGTAGTGATAAAGCCAATACTTGACGACCTCCTTGGTCGAGTGGTTTGCACACTGGTTTTCATGGTCTCGCCATCTCTTAGGTCCCCGGGTTCGATCCCCGGTCGGGTCTAAATTGACGGGTCAATTTAGACCCGACCGGGAATCGAACTATGGTTATTCTAAATAATTGTCTCGGGTCTGGGTGTTTTCTATGTATAATAAGTATGTATTTAAGTATTTTAAGTATGTTTATCCGTTATCTAGTAACAATTTAAGAGGGTTTACGCATTTCGGTTTTCCATACAAACATCCAAGTCGAAATTTTTAAAAACTAATAGGTCAATTTTGATGAAACTTTGCATGCTGAAGTAAACACAGGGATCTAAATAGTTTGTAAAAAACATTTTTAAAAAACGTTTTGTTAGCTGAGTTATTGCGGTTTTTAACTTTCTATAATGGACTTTAAATCGCAAAAACTCAACTAAAAATTGGCTTATTGGTTTTTAAAAATTTCGACTTGGAAGTTTGTATGGGAAACCCAAATGCGTAAACCCTCTTAACGAGTTTCAGAACGAAGCTTCTCTTGGGCTAGATAATTGGTGTGAGTGTATGAAAGTTTATTTATTATTCATTTATTACTCATCAATTGTACCGATGACTTGATTTCAGTGATGGAGGCCTTTTTCCGGATCCATATTGGCTTACCTAAAGTTCTTAACCCGAAATTGTTCTTCCTATCGATTTGTAATCCGAATAATCACTCTTCCTAAAGTTTTCAATTATACAATTTGTAGTACTACCGACGATGTTCATAACACTCATGTTTCCAAAAATTGTATTTAATAATATTAATAATGTAAATTATTTAAACTCTTACTGTTGTTATTCATAACGCTTTTATCCCTAAACATAATTTTCATAATATGTTTACTCTTATTAAAAGAAAATATAAGTATACACAAAAAAACAACCTCGAAATTTAAGACAATCGCTACGCTACGCTGCTATCGCTACGTCTTAAATTTCTAACCAATCACATGACCTGCAGGAGTAGGGCAGCTACTAGCTGCCTCAATAATAGTGTAAAAGACGATTATTTTGAGAAAATATGGGAAAACAAATAATAATATATTAGATGATTGCTACTGACATTATGAAGTTGAATGATTCAGAATTATGAACATTAGAAACAGAGTAGTTAGAAATTGTGATTGTTAGAGATGTAAAATGTCAGAAAAACATTTTAGAAGTTCTAATTATCGGAGTTTAAAATTTAGGAGAACCTTGGCGCACCCCCTTTGCCATGCAGTGAGAGTGAGACGCAACAAGCTCCACAAGCCGTACTTTACTCGCAAGGTGTGTGGCACGACCGACGAAATAATTCCTTTTAACCATAGTATTAATAATAATAACCATCAAAACATACTTGTAAAAAAACCAAGTCTCCCAATTCAGTTCTTCTACCGTAAAAATTTGTGAGATCCATGTAATACCAAGTCGGTTGACTTGGTCATCCCATTTAAATACAATGTATCTCACAAGTAATACTTAATATATTACATTAAATTAGATTGTTTAGTGCGATTGCCAAGTAAACCGACTTGGTCTTACATGGATCTCACAACTTTTTACGCTAGAAGAACTGAATTGCGAGACTTAGTTTTTTACACGAGTATGTTTTTGATGGCATATCATTTCTTTTTGTCGATAGTCCAACTTTTTTTTCAATCCGGTACCTCCTACTTCTTGAATACTAACAACGGACATTCCATTATATTATAGCATACATATCCAGGTACACTGATTCATTCACTGCAAATGTAACTTTGTAATCCTATATATGGGATTACAAAGTTACTTATGCAGTTGGTGTATCTAGAAAACTGGAATGAAATTGCATTTTTTTTAGTTTTCTTTGATTTATACAATAAACACTAATTTTATTCTAAACTTTAAGCATCTATGTTTGCTAGAAGTGTCCTAGAGTTATGATGATGATGAGGTCAGTCAGTGAGTGACAAAATTAAAAAACTTCACCTAGTTATAATTCTTAAACTGGTTCTTACTGGTTTTTACTGGTTTAAATTGAATGAATTTTGAAATATACCGTGTTTATACAATTCCTACTTGGTTACTGAAAACACAGGCTTCTAGTTTTATCCACAACCAAGTTAAAGGGGGTCGAAAATGGCCTGAACTGCTTCGAGAAAAGGATGGTACGACCGTGGCCCTTTTTTTGCCTTACTTGGCGGGGGCACTGCCGTGCCTCCAGATCAGTAGCCGTATTGTCAAGCACTCAGCCCGATGTCTGGAGGATTTTCGATGCATAGCCCGGGTTTGTGATAACAAATGCGCAATAATTTAGAAAGCGTGGACTCATCAAATGTAGCCATGACTTGACTCAAATAATTTCATTTTATTTTATTTATTAGGTTAGCCGAAAATTGTATACATTGTTTCTTTCTTTGTAACAATACTTTCTTAATATAACGACTAAATGCTACAATTACTTCAAGGCTAACACAACATGCAACATTTATTAATTTATAAAAACAGTTGGCTAAATAAAATTAGGCACAAAGCTGTTCTAATAGGCTCGTTTCAAGAGACTTGTGAAATGATCCAGGTGTGTCAATAGCATCACTACACCTTTTAATAATTTTGCACATTCTAGCCACTGGAGAATGAGCACCAAGCACTGTCCTTCGCAAAAATGGGCAAAGGGGAGTGATTCTATTACGAGGATATCTCATAGGAGCACGAAATTTGAATTGGGATAACAACTGAGGGCAATCGATTTTATTTCTAACAACTTATATAATATATATAATATAAATGTGGCGTCAGCTATCAGCTTATGCTTTGAACCTGAAAAATATGATGAAATAAAGGAGGCCTTTTTATAATATTAAATTTATTCTAATAATAATAACATTTTTACATTTTTTACTAATGATCGATGTTATCTTTGACCTCGCTCTTCCATAGCTACTAATTATATTAATTTACCTACACATTACATTATAAAATAAGTAACTTTTAAAAAGAAAAAAGTGTGTATGTGTGTGTGTGTGTGTGTGTATGTGTGTGTGTGTGTGTGTGTGTGTGTTTGTTTTAAGTACTATACGAGGACGTGGGCCTGAATACACAAGGCACATCCGAGGACGTTTTCAATCCGAGGACTTTTTCGTGGGTCCTCGGTTTGACTTGACTACGGCATCGTACTCTACGTGCGATTGTGAACCTTCCTGTATACTTAATAAGGAAAAGTCAAGGAATCCTCGGATTGGTCTTGAAAATTTCTGTTCACACACCGACAGAGTGTGAACACGAGGCGGCGCCACTATCGATTTGTACACACTCGCTATACACTCGACTCATGTTTGTTGTACTGTGTGAGGACTTATGTGTAAATTTTACACTCAAGACCTCGTATTGGTGTCAGTACCTGACAGTGTGTATTTAGGTCCTCATATGGATACATTTTCACGTCGTGATCAAAGAGTGTTGTTTTTCCGTCTTTGTTTTGTAAGAACGTAAGCAAAGTAAGTATTTTTACAAGCTTTTATTTAGTTTCACCTGTCCGTTTGCAAATTAAATTTCATCCACTTCCCGGTTACCGATAGAGCTGAAATTTTGCATACATGTGTAAATCGCGTGACAATGCAATATTATGATGAATGGTGCTGATCTGATAATGGAGCTGGAAGGTGGCCATATGAGCTTTGCAAAGAAACGACACAATCTCGTCGAGTTTGGAATCGTTTGAATCATCTTGACGAGTAGTTTGTCTTTCAATGGTAACCACGGTCTGATGATGGACCTGGAAGGTGGTCATAGGAACTCTGTAATGAAACGACGCAACCCCATCGAGTTTCGGCTCGTTTCATTCGTCTTGATGAGTACTTGGTTCTTAGATTGTTACCAGGGTCTGATCTGATGATGGAGCTGAAAGATGGTCATAGGAACTCAGTTAAAAAAACGACGCAACCTCATCGAGTCTCGGCTCGTTTGATTCGTCTTGACGAGTACTTTTGTGCTAGAGGGTAACCAGGGTCTGATGATAGAGCTGGAAGATGGCCATAGCAACTCAGTAAATAAACAACATAACCCCATCGAGTGTGGGCTTGTTTGAATTGTCTTGACGAGTACTTTTGTGCTAGTATAAGTTTAATACTAACTAATAATAGGTTATGTACCTATCTCACGATATGGGATTATTGTGACGTAGACGAATATGGTTAATTATCGTTAAAGATTGCAATGTAGGTACTTATACAATGATATTTTTCTTATCAGGTTTAAATTATTATTTTATAAAAAGCATTTTGACGTGACAACGTCTTATAAATTGGTTTGCCGGGTGACACTTCAAGAAACTGCGTTACGCTCCGCTCACGTTATGCGCTCACAATGAGAGCGAGTGAGAGGCACGCGTCCCTTCCACTCGGGCATGGTTAGCCCGCCTAAGAGCGAGAGAGACAGACATAAAAAGTGAAAGGCACGCGTCCCTTCCATATTATTTCATCCTTCTTCCTACTATACGAATGAATATTCACATTAAAATTATTTTACCACTCAAAGTCGTTGTCACGTAAAACTTTCGCCCGTATACCGACTTTACAGGCAACCAATTTTTTTTAGTACACAATTTTAAATTAATTGTGTTTTAATTTTTATAATTTGTGCTTTTCAGATGTGAAATAATGGTAGACTGAGTATATTATAATCTACTACTAGATGAAAATATTTTATTATATCCTTTTTGACAATGGGTAAATGTGCTGATCGCACCAAGCCCTTATTTTAACTAAAAAAATAAGCGCTGAGTTGGCACCATAAAATAATTATTAAACAATAGTTTAAAAGAAGGCTGTCCTGATCGCGTTTGTTAGTATGCGAGTAAATTTTTAACTTTTACATTTTTTAACTGTTACATTTTGTTCATAGTCAATAAGGAACATTGAAGTGTTTGTGTTGTGGTCATAAATTAGTAAGTATCGGTAAATTTTTTTCTTTAATGTTAAACCGTTTTAATTAATTAGCTTGCCCTGTTTATTTCTTTGGGTCAAATCTAGTAATTAAAATTAGACCCACTCCTGTTGACGGATTGATCTGAAATTTGGTACGCACCTTTAGTTCTAATAAGAATTGCTACGGCGAAAGGCGGTTCGCCGTAACAGCGGCGAAATAAGGCTTAGGCAGGAATAAGGGAAAATCTGGGGCTTACCTGGTTCGGGCTAGAGCTGGCTGGAGCTGAAGGTGGCTGGCGCTCTAGGCGCGGGCGGCGGGCTTGAGGGCGGCAACACACAAACACAGTTCACTGAAGGCACTGGTCGTAGGCGGTTTTGGAATAGTTGAGCTGGTACCAAGCGCTCTTAATTCACAAACACTGTAGTCGTGGTTGTTCGCGGGCTGAATTCTTGCGCGGGCGACGCGTGGGTTCGTCTTGAACGCTCTAAGCACACTGCGTCGTTGCGCGGCGCCGGCGGACACTTCGTCGAGTATAATTGTCAACTCGCTGTGATTGGCCGATCACTCGTTGCCCAGTCGTTGCACCAATATGCATCTTAAATGACCGGCGCAGAGACGGTTATCCGTCGCGCTGTGGCGCGAACAAGAATATAATTTAATTCATTTGGTATCATTGTAAATCCAAGATGGCCGCCGCTACAAAATGGCGGATTACATATTTTATCACTACATCCTCAATAGGGGTATCAAATGAAAGGGCTTGATTAATAGAACAGAGTTCTCTATGAAATAAAATGAGAATACAATATAGCCGCCAAAAAAATAGCAGGTTCATTATTCTTATGACAACCCCTTCAATATTAGTATTAAATAAAAGGTCTTGCCTAGTAGAATAGATTACACTATGAAAAAAAATTAAAATCCAATTTGGCCGCCAACAAAATGGCAGGCAATTTTTTTTTTCACTACCCCTTCAATATGGGTATCAAATGAAAGGGCTTGAGAATAGAATACTGTTTAAAAATTTTGATATATTTTTAAATCTAAGATGGCCGCCGGAAATGCCAGATTTCATATTTGTTTCAATATGGGTGATGGATATCAAATGAAAGGGCAAGTTGAATGAATTAAAAAGAATGAGAAGTATGATATACGTTTCATTCTTTTTAAATCGTTATAACAAAATTAAAATAAAAAATAAAGATTAAAATGATGTAGACAATGTATTATAAGGTAAAACATAATTCTGTAGGTCTTAGGTACCAGTCATCAAACTACTCTCCTCATCATTCTAGAACATTGATCAGACAAAAAAATAAAATCGTTGGGCGTGTGAAATTTCTATCAAGTGAACGATTTTTTTTTGTCTGATCAATGCCCTAGAATGCCCTAGATTGATGAGGAGAGTGGTGTGATGACTGGTACCAAGGACCTACCGAATGCATTTTTAGCTTTTCGTACATTTTAAACATCATTTTAATCTTTATTTTTAATAATAACTTCAAAAATTTCTTTACTATTTTTTTTTAAAAAAGAAGATCATAACTATTAGTTCAATCTTCATTATTGACGACCGCTCTAGTCAAGTGGCTTGCACGCCGGCGGACTCTTATGTCGCCATCTCTGAGGTCCCAGGTTCGATTCCCGGCTGGGTCAATGCAGAATCAGAGCAATGTATGTGATGTTGTCTAATATTTTGAACGAACTTCTGAAAGGAGTAGGTTATCAATTCGGTTGTATATACTATGTTTCTTTAATGTATTTTCAGGTTACACTGATTTGGATGATTTTTTTTGTATCGATAGGTTTTAATCGTTACATTTAAAATATGGTGAAGATATGATGAAGACCCTTGGCGACAGGCAACAAAACTCCTCAATGACGAATGATCAAGTTGTGATTGGTTATTGTATTAAACACAAAGAAAGTAGCTGGTACCTATGAGTAGACAAGGGATCACAGACTTCGTAGATACCTTATGGAACTCCTTAATTACCGACGTACATATATTGTGATTGATTATTATGTTGAGTACGAAGAAAAGTAGCTGATTAGGTAACTATCAACGAGCTAAGTATCCCAGACTTCATAGATACCATATGGAACTCCTCAATGACCGACAGTACACATATTGTGATTGGTTATCATGTTGACTACGAGGAGAAGTAGCTGGTTAGGTAACTATCAATGAGCAAAGGATCTTAGACTTCACAGATACCATATGAAACTCCTCAATTACCGACAGTACACATAGTGTGATTGGTTATCATGTTGAGTACAAAAAAAAGTAGCTAGTTAAGTAACTTTCAATGAGCAAAGGATCACAAATACTCTATAGAACTCCTCAATGACCGACAGTACACATATTGTAATTTATTATAATGTTGAATACGAAGAAAAGTAGCTGGTTAAGTAACGAACAATCAGCAAAGGATCACAGACTTCAGAGATACCCTATAGAACTCCTCAATTACCAATAGTACACATATTGTGATTGATTATTATGTTGAGTACGAAGAAAAGTAGCTGGTTAGGTAACATTTAACGAGCAAAGGATCCCAGACATCAGAGATAGCATATGGAACTCCTCAATGTCCGACAGTAGACATATTTGGATTTATTATTATGTTAAGTACGAAAAAAAGTAGCTGGTTAGGTAACTATCAATGAGCAAAGGATCCTAGACTTCACAGATACCATATGAAACTCCTCAATCACCAACAGTACACATATTGTGATTAGTTATCATGTTAAGTTCGAAGAGAAGTAGCTAATTAAGTAACTATCAATCAGCAAAGGATCACAGACTTCAGAGATACCCCATAGAACTCCTCAATTACCAATAGTACACATATTGTGATTGATTATTATGTTGAGTACGAAGAAAAGTAGCTGATTAGGTAACTATCAACGAGCTAAGTATCCCAGACTTCATAGATACCATATGGAACTCCTCAATGACCGACAGTACACATATTGTGATTGGTTATCATGTTGACTACGAGGAGAAGTAGCTGGTTAGGTAACTATCAATGAGCAAAGGATCTTAGACTTCACAGATACCATATGAAACTCCTCAATTACCGACAGTACACATAGTGTGATTGGTTATCATGTTGAGTACAAAAAAAAGTAGCTAGTTAAGTAACTTTCAATGAGCAAAGGATCACAAATACTCTATAGAACTCCTCAATGACCGACAGTACACATATTGTAATTTATTATAATGTTGAATACGAAGAAAAGTAGCTGGTTAAGTAACGAACAATCAGCAAAGGATCACAGACTTCAGAGATACCCTATAGAACTCCTCAATTACCAATAGTACACATATTGTGATTGATTATTATGTTGAGTACGAAGAAAAGTAGCTGGTTAGGTAACATTTAACGAGCAAAGGATCCCAGACATCAGAGATAGCATATGGAACTCCTCAATGTCCGACAGTAGACATATTTGGATTTATTATTATGTTAAGTACGAAAAAAAGTAGCTGGTTAGGTAACTATCAATGAGCAAAGGATCCTAGACTTCACAGATACCATATGAAACTCCTCAATCACCAACAGTACACATATTGTGATTAGTTATCATGTTAAGTTCGAAGAGAAGTAGCTAATTAAGTAACTATCAATCAGCAAAGGATCACAGACTTCAGAGATACCCCATAGAACTCCTCAATTACCAATAGTACACATATTGTGATTGATTATTATGTTGAGTACGAAGAAAAGTAGCTGCTTATATAACTATCAATTCGCAAAGGATCACAGACTTCAGAGATACCCTATAGAACTCCTTAAAGACCAACAGCACACATATTATAATTGGTTATTATGTTGAATACAAAGAAAAGTAGCTGGTTAGGTAACATTCAACGAGCAAAGGATTCTAGACATCACAGATAGCATATGAAACTCCTCAATGACCGACAGTACACATATTTGGATATTATTATGTTGAGTACTAAGAAAAGTAGCTGGTTAGGTAACTATGAATGAGCAAAGGATTCCAGATTTCAAAGATACCATGTGGAACTCCTCAATGACCAACAGTACACATATCGTCATGGGTTATCATGTTAAGTACGAAGAGAAGTAAATGGTTAGGTAACTATTAAAGAGCAAAAGATCTCAGACTTTACAGATACCATATAGAACTCCTCAATGACCGACAGTATACATATTGTGATCGATTATTATCTTGAGTACGAAGAAAAGTAGTTGGTTAAGTAACTATCAAAGAGCAAAGGATCACAGACTTCACAGATACCATATGAAACTCTTCAATGACCGACAGTATACATATTGTGATCGATTATTATGTTGAGTACGAAGAAAAGTAGTTGGTTAAGTAACTATCAAAGAGCAAAGGATCACAGACTTCACAGATACCATATGAAACTCCTCAATTACCAATAGTACACATATTGCGATTGATTATTATGTTGAGTACGAAGAAAAGTAGCTGCTTATATAACTATCAATTCGCAAAGGATCACAGACTTCAGAGATACCCTATAGAACTCCTTAAAGACCAACAGCACAGATATTATAATTGGTTATTATGTTGAATACAAAGAAAAGTAGCTGGTTAGGTAACATTCAACGAGCAAAGGATTCTAGACATCACAGATAGCATATGAAACTCCTCAATGACCGACAGTACACATATTTGGATATTATTATGTGGAGTACTAAGAAAAGTAGCTGGTTAGGTAACTATGAATGAGCAAAGGATTCCAGATTTCAAAGATACCATGTGGAACTCCTCAATGACCAACAGTACACATATTGTGATTAGTTATCATGTTAAGTTCGAAGAGAAGTAGCTAATTAAGTAACTATCAATCAGCAAAGGATCACAAACATCAGAGATACCCTATAGAACTCCTCAATTACCAATAGTACACATATTGTGATTGATTATTATGTTGAGTACGAAGAAAAGTAGCTGCTTATATAACTATCAATTCGCAAAGGATCACAGACTTCAGAGATATCCTATAGATTTCCTTAAAGACCAACAGCACACATATTATAATTGGTTATTATGTTGAATACAAAGAAAAGTAGCTGGTTAGGTAACATTCAACGAGCAAAGGATTCTAGACATCACAGATAGCATATGAAACTCCTCAATGACCGACAGTACACATATTTGGATATTATTATGTTAAGTACTAAGAAAAGTAGCTGGTTAGGTAACTATGAATGAGCAAAGGATTCCAGATTTCAAAGATACCATGTGGAACTCCTCAATGACCAACAGTACACATATCGTCATGGGTTATCATGTTAAGTACGAAGAGAAGTAAATGGTTAGGTAACTATTAAAGAGCAAAAGATCTCAGACTTTACAGATACCATATAGAACTCCTCAATGACCGACAGTATACATATTGTGATCGATTATTATCTTGAGTACGAAGAAAAGTAGTTGGTTAAGTAACTATCAAAGAGCAAAGGATCACAGACTTCACAGATACCATATGAAACTCTTCAATGACCGACAGTATACATATTGTGATCGATTATTATGTTGAGTACGAAGAAAAGTAGTTGGTTAAGTAACTATCAAAGAGCAAAGGATCACAGACTTCACAGATACCATATGAAACTCCTCAATTACCAATAGTACACATATTGCGATTGATTATTATGTTGAGTACGAAGAAAAGTAGCTGCTTATATAACTATCAATTCGCAAAGGATCACAGACTTCAGAGATACCCTATAGAACTCCTTAAAGACCAACAGCACAGATATTATAATTGGTTATTATGTTGAATACAAAGAAAAGTAGCTGGTTAGGTAACATTCAACGAGCAAAGGATTCTAGACATCACAGATAGCATATGAAACTCCTCAATGACCGACAGTACACATATTTGGATATTATTATGTGGAGTACTAAGAAAAGTAGCTGGTTAGGTAACTATGAATGAGCAAAGGATTCCAGATTTCAAAGATACCATGTGGAACTCCTCAATGACCAACAGTACACATATCGTCATGGGTTATCATGTTAAGTACGAAGAGAAGTAAATGGTTAGGTAACTATTAAAGAGCAAAAGATCTCAGACTTTACAGATACCATATAGAACTCCTCAATGACCGACAGTACACATATTGTGATTAATTATTATGTTGAGTACGAAGAAAAGTAGTTGGTTAAGTAACTATCAATCAGCAAAGGATCACAGACTTCAGAGATACCCTATAGAACTCCTCAATTACCAATAGTACACATATTGTGATTGATTATTATGTTGAGTATGAAGAAAAGTAGCTGCTTATTAACTATCGATGCGCAAAGGATCACAGACTTCAGAGATACCCTATAGAACTTCTCAAAGACCAACAGTACACATATTATAATTGGTTATTATGTTGAATACAAAGAAAAGTAGCTGGTTAGGTAACATTCAACGAGCAAAGGATCCCAGACATCAGAGATAGCATATGGAACTCCTCAATGACCGACAGTAGACATATTTGGATTTATTATTATGTTAAGTACGAAAAAAAGTAGCTGGTTAGGTAACTATTAATGAGCAAAGGATCCCAGACTTCACAGATACCATATGGAACTCCTCAATCACCAACAGTACACATATTGTGATTAGTTATCATGTTAAGTTCGAAGAGAAGTAGCTAATTAAGTAACTATCAATCAGCAAAGGATCACAAACTTCAGAGATACCCTATAGAACTCCTCAATTACCAATAGTACACATATTGTGATTGATTATTATGTTGAGTACGAAGAAAAGTAGCTGCTTATATAACTATCAATTCGCAAAGGATCACAGACTTCAGAGATATCCTATAGATTTCCTTAAAGACCAACAGCACACATATTATAATTGGTTATTATGTTGAATACAAAGAAAAGTAGCTGGTTAGGTAACATTCAACGAGCAAAGGATTCTAGACATCACAGATAGCATATGAAACTCCTCAATGACCGACAGTACACATATTTGGATATTATTATGTTAAGTACTAAGAAAAGTAGCTGGTTAGGTAACTATGAATGAGCAAAGGATTCCAGATTTCAAAGATACCATGTGGAACTCCTCAATGACCAACAGTACACATATCGTCATGGGTTATCATGTTAAGTACGAAGAGAAGTAAATGGTTAGGTAACTATTAAAGAGCAAAAGATCTCAGACTTTACAGATACCATATAGAACTCCTCAATGACCGACAGTATACATATTGTGATCGATTATTATCTTGAGTACGAAGAAAAGTAGTTGGTTAAGTAACTATCAAAGAGCAAAGGATCACAGACTTCACAGATACCATATGAAACTCTTCAATGACCGACAGTATACATATTGTGATCGATTATTATGTTGAGTACGAAGAAAAGTAGTTGGTTAAGTAACTATCAAAGAGCAAAGGATCACAGACTTCACAGATACCATATGAAACTCCTCAATTACCAATAGTACACATATTGCGATTGATTGTTATGTTGAGTACGAAGAAAAGTAGCTGCTTATGTAACTATCGATGCACAAAGGATGACAGACTTCAGAGATACCCTATAGAACACCTCAAAGACCAACAGTACACATATTATAATTGGTTATTAGGTTGAATACAAAGAAAAGTAGCTGGTTAGGTAACATTCAACGAGCAAAGGATCCCAGACATCAGAGATAGCATATGAAACTCCTCAATGACCGACAGTACCCATATTGTGATGATTAGTATGTTGAGTACGAAGAAAAGTAGCTGGTTTTCGTACCTATCATTGGACAAAAGATTATAAAGTCATAGTCAAAATATGTTTATTTAATAAACTCAATTAATAATTACTTTAAATCGTATAAATCTTTTTAACCTACCACCAATTCAGGACATCATTTTTTAACTGTTTCAAAGAACGGGCGCAAAAAACAATAGAGCACAGAAGTAACGACATTTACAAAAAAAATGTCGTGACCAGGTCATAAAATACAATACATACTCATAATATACCAGGTCATATAATATTTATATAGATACAAAATACAATAAGTATATAATAGACTTCAATGGTAACTTATGGAACCAAATAATTAGCTATTGTACAAAATATATAACAACGTCGGTGGTTAGTAGTGGTAGTGGACTACCTAGCCGTAGTCAACTAACAATCACTACGACGAAAGCATATGCATGAGTTCGTAATGTAGAAAACAACAATGCTAATAACATAGTCGTCATGGCGACATACTTAGATAAGATGGTAGCGGTAAAACTGGTGGTAGAATGTCATAGCCTGTCATAAAAAATATCAACATTTTTAGTAATTTTAACCGCCTCTGTGGTCTAGCGGTAAGACCTTAAACTATGAGGTCCCAGGTTCGATTCCCAGCGGGGGTACTAACTGTGCTCGGTTTGGTTAGTGGTAGGTATGGCGGAATGCGTCGCCACATAATTTATTATCCTCACGTATGGTTAAAGAGTTTGTAAGCGCATTCCTAAACGCGTGTAGATCCGATAAAGATAAGACGGCATCCTCCCTCCAACATCTACGTAGTATAAATCGTCTTGTATGTTTTAGAGACAATAAGTTAGTTACAATGTATTCACTATAAATATACAACATCACATAAAGAGACGCAGTCGTTATTAACCATCACCAAGGAACCTTCCATCATCACAATCCTCCTATAACTCGCCAGACGGAACAGTAGGCCTTGTTCTAAGTCCGCCTGGCTATAGCTACCACCAACTTATCTTAGTATGTCGCGTCGCCGTAACAACGATGTTATCAGCAGTTCGAGGTAAGATAGCCAGTTTCTTAGTGGTTAAGGATACCGGGAATAACGCGATTTCACATGCCTTATCATCACTTAACATAAATCAGGTCCGGTCAAGTAAAGAGCTTAAGTACATCAGGGCCACATCGAATGTTAATTACAAAATAAATGTTCTCGAATGGTACTTAAAACATGTTATGTTTACACATTAGTGGTCCTCGCTTTGTACATGCGGGACTCGGAAAAACGTCCTCATATTGTTTCTGTACAGTCAAACACACGGTCCTCGAATTGTATTGGATTCAAGAGAAAGTGTGTGAAAATGAGTCCCCGGATTGCCATCTGTAGTCAGGCGATTGGGTCCTCGAAAGGTACACACAGACGTCCTCGGAAAGATGTCTCCACAAGCGTTGGCAGTGTATAATAAGTCCACGCATTGGTCAAGAAAAGTTAATAAATAAAATGCTGCAATAACGTTAGATAAATAGACCTGATCATTAACAAAGTGTTTTCTGTTTCTTTCTATCGTTTTAAAGTAGCAATACAAGGTCATTAACATGGTTTTTGAGAGAGTCCTCGGATAGGTCATATAAAACCATAGTCCTCGAAAGGCCGTCTGTACAAACGGGTGTGTGTGTGTGTGTGTGTGTGTGTGGGGGTGTGTTTGTTTTAAGTACTATACGAGGACGTGGGCCTGAATACACAAGGCACATCCGAGGACGTTTTCAATCCGAGGACTTTTTCGTGGGTCCTCGGTTTGACTTGACTACGGCACCGTACTCTACGTGCGATTGTGAACCTTCCTGTATACTTAATAAGGAAAAGTCAAGGAATCCTCGGATTGGTCTTGAAAATTTCACACACCGACAGAGTGTGAACACTAGGCGGCGCCACTATCGATTTGTACACACTCGCTATAAACTCGACTCATGTTTGTTGTACTGTGTGAGGACTTATGTGTAAATTTTACACTCAAGACCTCGTATTGGTGTCAGTACCTGACAGTGTGTATTTAGGTCCTCATATGGATACATTTTCACGTCGTGATCAAAGAGTGTTGTTTTTCCGTCTTTGTTTTGTAAGAACGTAAGCAAAGTAAGTATTTTTACAAGCTTTAATTTAGTTTCACCTGTCCGTTTGCAAATTAAATTTCATTCACTTCGCGGTTACCGATAGAGCTGAAATTTTGCATACATGTGTAAATCGCGTGACAATGCAATATTATGATGACATGGTGCTGATCTGATGATGGAGCTGGAAGGTGGCCATAGGAACTTTGCAAAGAAACGACAAAATCTCATCGAGTTTGGGATCGTTTGAATCATCTTGACGAGTAGTTTGTCTTTCAATGGTAACCACGGTCTGATGATGGACCTGGAAGGTGGTCATAGGAACTCTGTAATTAAACGACGCAACCCCATCGAGTTTCGGCTCGTTTCATTCGTCTTGATGAGTACTTGGTTTTTAGATTGTTACCAGGGTCTGATCTGATGATGGAGCTGGAAGATGGTCATAGGAACTCAGTAAAGAAAAGACGCAACCTCATCGAGTCTCGGCTCGTTTGATTCGTCTTCACGAGTACTTTTGTGCTAGATGGTAACCAGGGTCTGATGATAGAGCTGGAAGATGGCCATAGCAACTCAGTAAATAAACAACATAACCCCATCGAGTATGGGCTCGTTTGAATTGTCTTGACGAGTACTTTTGTGCTAGTATAAGTTTAATACTAACTAATAATAGGTAATGTACCTATATCACGATATGGGATTATTGTGACGTAGACGAATATGGTTAATTATCGTTAAAGATTGCAATGTAGGTACTTATACAATAATATTTTTCTTATCAGGTTTAAATTATTATTTTAGAAAAAGCATTTTTTCTTTAATTTTAAACTGTTTTATTTAGCTTGCCCTGTTTATTTCTTTGGGTCAAATCTAGCAATTAAAATTAGACCCACTTCCTGTTGACGGATTGATCTGAAATTGGGTACGCACCTTTAGTTCTAATAAGAATATAATTTAATTTATTTGGTATCATTGTAAAACCAAGATGGCCGCCGCTACAAAATGGCGGATTACATATTTTATCACTACATCCTCAATAGGGATATCAAATGAAAGGGCTTGATTAATAGAACAGAGTTCTCTATGAAATAAAATGAGAATCCAATATAGCCGCCAAAAAAATAGCAGGTTAATTTTTCTTAAGACAACCCCTTCAATATTGGTATTAAATGAAAGGTCTTGCCTAGTAGAATAGATTTTACACTATGAAAAAAATTAAAATCCAATTTGGCCGCCAACAAAATGGCAGGCAATTTTTTTTTTCACTACCCCTTCAATATGGGTATCAAATGAAAGGGCTTGAGTAATAGAATACTGTTTAAAAGTTTTGATATATTTTTAAATCTAAGATGGCCGCCTGAAATGTCAGATTTCATATTTGTTTCAATATGGGTGATGGATATCAAATGAAAGGGCAAGTTGAATGAATTAAAAAGAATGAGAATTGTGATATACTTTTCATTCTTTTTAAATCGTTTTATCAAAATTAAAATAAAAAATAAAGATTAAAATGATGTAAACAATGTACTAAAAGCTAAAACATAATTCTGTAGGTCTTAGGTACCAGTCATCAAACTACTCTCCTCATCATTCTAGAATATTGATCAGACAAAAAAATAAAATCGTTGGGCGTGTGAAATTTCTATCAAGTGAACGATTTTTTTTTGTCTGGTCAATGCCCTAGAATGCCCTAGATTGATGAGGAGAGTGGTGTGATGACTGGTACCTAGGACCTACCGAATGCTTTTTTAGCTCTTACTCGTACATTGTCAATATCATTTTAATCTTTATTTTTAATAATAACTTCAAAAATCTTTACTATTTTTTTTTAAATAGACGATCATAACTTTTAGTTCAATCTTCATTATTGACGACCGCTCTAGTCGAGTGGCTCGCACGCCGGCGGACTCTTATGTCGCCATCTCTTAGGTCCCAGGTTCGATTCCCGGCTGGGTCAATGCAGAATCAGAGCAATGTATGTGATGTTGTCTAATATTTTTAACGGACTTCTGAAAGGAGTAGGTTATCAATTCGGTTGTATATACTATGTTTCTTTAATGTATTTTTAGGTTACACTGATTTGGATGTTTTTTTTTGTATCGATAGCTTTTAATCGTTACATTTAAACTATGGTGAAGACATGATGAAGACCCTTGGCGACAGGCAACAAAACTCCTCAATGACGAATGATCAAGTTGTGATTGGTTATTGTATTAAACACAAAGAAAGTAGCTGGTACCTATGAGTAGACAAGGGATCACAGACTTCGTAGATACCTTATGGAACTCCTTAATAACCGACGTACATATATTGTGATTGATTATTATATAGAGTACGAAGAAAAGTAGCTGATTAGGTAACTATCAACGAGCTAAGTATCCCAGACTTCATAGATACCATATGGAACTCCTCAATGACCGACAGTACACATATTGTGATTGGTTATCATGTTGACTACGAGGAGAAGTAGCTGGTTAGGTAACTATCAATGAGCAAAGGATCTCAGACTTCACAGATACCATATGAAACTCCTCAATTACCGACAGTACACATATTGTGATTGGTTATCATGTTGAGTACGAAAAAAGTAGCTAGTTAAGTAACTTTCAATGAGCAAAGGATCACAGATACTCTACAGAACTCCTCAATGACCGACAGTACACATATTGTAATTTATTATAATGTTGAATACGAAGAAAAGAAGCTGGTTAAGTAACGATCAATCAGCAAAGGATCACAGACTTCAGAGATACCCTATAGAACTCCTCAATTACCAATAGTACACATATTGTGATTGATTATTATGTTGAGTACGAAGAAAAGCAGCTGCTTATGGAACTATTGATGCGCAAAGGATCACAGACTTCAGAGATACCCTATAGAGCTCCTCAAAGACCAACAGTACACATATTATAATTGGTTATTATGTTGAATACAAAGAAAAGTAGCTGGTTAGGTAACATTCAATGAACAAAGGATCCTAGACATCAGAGATAGCATATGGAACTCCTCAATGACCGACAGTAGACATATTTGGATTTATTATTATGTTAAGTACGAAAAAAAGTAGCTGGTTAGGTAACTATCAATGAGCAAAGGATCCCAGACTTCACAGATACCATATGGAACTCCTCAATCACCAACAGTACACATATTGTGATTAGTTATCATGTTAAGTTCGAAGAGCTGTAGCTAATTAAGTAACTATCAATGAGCAAAAGATCCCAGACTTCACAGATACAATATGGAACTCCTCAATCACCAACAGTACATATATTGTGATTGATTATTATGTTGAGTACGAAGAAAAGTAGCTGCTTATATAACTATCAATTCGCAAAGGATCACAGACTTCAGAGATACCCTATAGAACTCCTTAAAGACCAACAGCACACATATTATAATTGGTTATTATGTTGAATACAAAGAAAAGTAGCTGGTTAGGTAACATTCAACGAGCAAAGGATTCTAGACATCACAGATAGCAAATGGAACTCCTCAATGACCGACAGTACACATATTTGGATTTATTATTATGTTGAGTACTAAGAAAAGTAGCTGGTTAGGGAACTATGAATGAGCAAAGGATCCCAGATTTCAAAGATACCATGTGGAACTCCTCAATGACCAACAGTACACATATCGTCATGGGTTATCATGTTAAGTACGAACAGAAGTAAATAGTTAGGTAACTATTAATGAGCAAAAGATCTCAGACTTTACAGATACCATATAGAACTCCTCAATGACTGACAGTACACATATTGTGATTGATTATTATGTTGAGTACAAAGAAAAGTAGTTGGTTAAGTAACTATCAATCAGCAAAGAATCACAGACTTCAGAGATACCATATAGAATTCCTCAATTACCAATAGTACACATATTGTGATTGATTATTATGTTGAGTACGAAGAAAAGTAGCTGCTTATGTAACTATCGATGCGCAAAGGATCACAGACTTCAGAGATACCCTTTAGAGCTCCTCAAAGACCAACAGTACACATATTATGATTGTTTATTATGTTAAATACAAAGAAAAGTAGCTGGTTAGGTAACATTCAACGAGCAAAGGATCCCAGACTTTAGAGATACCCTTTAGAGCTCCTCAAAGACCAACAGTACACATATTATAATTGGTAATTATGTTGAATACAAAGAAAAGTAGCTAGTTAGGTAACTATCAATGAGCAAAGGATCCCAGACTTCACAGATACCATATGGAACTCCTCAATCACCAACAGTAAACATATTGTGATTAGTTATCATGTTAAGTTCGAAGAGAAGTAGCTAATTAAGTAACTATCAATGAGCAAAAGATCCCAGACTTCACAGATACCATATGGAACTCCTGAATCACCAATATATATTGTGATTGATTATTATGTTGAGTACGAAGAAAAGTAGCTGCTTATATAACTATCAATTCGCAAAGGATCAAAAACTTCAGAGATACCCTATAGAACTCCTCAAAGACCAACAGCACACATATTATAATTGGTTATTATGTTGAATACAAAGAAAAGTAGCTGGTTAGGTAACATTCAACGAGCAAAGGATTCTAGACATCACAGATAGCATATGGAACTCCTCAATGACCGACAGTACACATATTTGGATTTATTATTATGTTGAGTACTAAGAAAAGTAACTGGTTAGGTAACTATGAATGAGCAAAGGATCCCAGATTACTATTTAGATTAGATACTATTAAAGAGCAAAAGATCTCAGACTTTACAGATACCAGATAGAACTCCTCAATGACCGACAGTATACATATTGTGATCGATTATTATGTTGAGTACGAAGAAAAGTAGTTGGTTAAGTAACTATCCAAGAGCAAAGGATCACAGACTTCACAGATACCATATAGAACTCCTCAATGACCAACAGTGCACATATTGTGATTGGTTATCATGTTGAGTACGAAGAAAAGTAGCTGGTTAAGTAACTATCAATGAGCAAAGGATCACAGACTTCACAGATACCCTATGAAACTTCTCAATGACCGACAGTACCCATATTGTGATGATTATTATGTTGAGTACGAAGAAAAGTAGCTGGTTTTCGTACCTATCATTGGACAAAAGATTATAAAGTCATAGTCAAAATATGTTTATTTAATAAACTCAATTAATAATTACTTTAAATCGTATAAATATTTTTTAACCTACCACCAATTCAGGACATCATTTTTTAACTGTTTCAAAGAACGGGCACAAAAAACCATAGCGCACAGAAGTAACGACATTTACAAAAAAAATGTCGTTACCAGGTTATAAAATACAATACATACTCATCATATACCAGGTCATATAATATTTATATAGATACAAAATACAATAAGTATATAATAGACTTCAATGGTAACTTATGGAACCAAATAATTAGCTATTGTACAAAATATATAACAACATCGGTGGTTAGTAGTAGTAGTGGACTACCTAGCCGTAGTCAACTAACAATCACTACGACGAAAGCATATGCATAAGTTTGCAATGTAGAAAACAACAATGCTAATAACATAGTCGTCATGGCGACATACTTAGATAAGATGGTAGCGGTAAAACTGGTGGTAGAATGTCATAGCCTGTCATAAAAAATATCAACATTTTTAGTAATTTTAACCGCCTCTGTGGTCTAGCGGTAAGACCTTAAACCATGAGGTCCCAGGTTCGATTCACAGCGGGGGTACTAACTGTGCTCGGTTTGGTTAGTGGTAGGTGTGGCGGCCTGCGTCGCCACATAATTTATTATCCTCACGTATGGTTAAAGAGTTTGTAAGCGCATTCCGCGTTTAGGAAACGCGTGTAGATCCGATAAAGATAAGACGGCATCCTCCCTCCAACATCTACGTAGTATAAATCGTCTTGTATGTTTTAGAGACAATAAGTTAGTTACAATGTAGTCACTATAAATATACAACATCACATAAAGAGACGCAGTCGTTATTAACCATCACCAAGGAATCTTCCATCATCACAACCTCCTATAACTCGCCAGACGGAACAGTAGGCCTTGTTCTAAGTCCGCCTGGCTATAGCTACCACCAACTTATCTTAGTATGTCGCGTCGCCGTAACAACAATGCTATCAGCAGTTCGAGGTAAGATAGCCAGTTTCTTAGTGGTTAAGGATACCGGGAATAACGCGATTTCACATGCCTTATCATCACTTAACATAAATCAGGTCCGGTCAAGTAAAGAGCTTATGTACATCAGGGCCACATCGAATGTTAATTACAAAATAAATGTTCTCGAATGGTACTTAAAACATGTTATGTTTACACATTAGTGGTCCTCACTTTGTACATGCGGGACTCGGAAAAACGTCCTCATATTGTTTCTGTACAGTCAAACACACGGTCCTCGAATTGTATTGGATTCAAGAGAAAGTGTGTGAAAATGAGTCCCCGGATTGCCATCTGTAGTCAGGCGATTGAGTCCTCGAAAGGTACACACAGACGTCCTCGGAAAGATGTCTCCACAAGCGTTGGCAGTGTATAATAAGTCCACGAATTGGTCAAGAAAAGTTAATAAATAAATTGCTGCAATAACGTTAGACAAATAGACCTGATCATTAACAAAGTGTTTTCTGTTTCTTTCTATCGTTTTAAAGTAACAATACAAGGTCATTAACATGGTTTTTGAGAGAGTCCTCGGATAGGTCATATAAAACCATAGTCCTCGAAAGGCCGTCTGTACAAACAGGGGTGTGCGGGTGGGTGTGTTTGAGAGTGAGTGTGGCTGTGTGTGTGTGCGTGTGTGTGTATGTGTGTGACAACGTGAATGCGTCTCAGTATAGTTTCCGTTTGCCCTGTAGTTGGACAGTTATATCCAGGCTGTACTTAACTCTCGTTAAAAACCTTAAACCACCCAACTAACGACAAACATACGGCGGTAGCACCACATTTCGAGCGCTTCTAAATGTCGTCTAAACAGTTACATAAATGAAAAATTCCTTAGTTCAAACCCTAATAGTGTTTAATTTCATTCGATTCGAAAAATATTGGTTCAATCCTTATAGCTCTGTTAAACTATTGACGTTAAGCCATGCCTAGCTTAAGTTTACTTATTAAGTTTACACTTTAATTTTAAATAACCTTTTTTCCAAGAAGTGTTTAAGAAATAAATCTTGAGAAAGTTATAACGAGGCTGAAACTATTTCCTTTTGCCAAAGCCGATATAAAAAGCGAGTGAAGATTGAAGCTGAAAATGAGCACTCTAAGGAATCGCGAGATGAAAACCCGTTCTAGCCAAATAAGTTTTTGCTTTTAAGCCTCACATTACCCGTAAATTTGCCAGCGAAAGCCTACCCTGACGTGACTTCGAGGTTTATGTCTTGACACGTCATTTTTTGCTAGAGTAGCTGATACGGCGGTCTGGGGAGTAGCTTTGAGGATTTACTTTGAACATTGTTGGTAATGTCTCAGCTTTGTAGTATAAGCGATGTAACACGATAAAAATGAACTTATGATAAGAATTTCACTTTGTTTTATATGGTCCTTCACCCTTTCTCTCTCTGTTTATTTCTTTCTTACTCTTGCTCACTTGCTAACCCCACATTTTTCCAGTGCTGGGTATAATAATTTTAGGTAGCATAGTAAAAGCGTTTTCATCTCACCTAATGAAAAGTAACGATAAAGTCGAACGTCACAGGAGCGCACTTCACCCGGAATCCTCATTACTGACGCTGGTTAAAGTGAGACAGAGACACTAACTTTGAAATGAAACACTTTATACTGATGTTCTCGCGTGCATGTTACTCTTGACGTCGATCAACTGTTACTCGCGTTGGTTCTACTCTGACGTTTATTATCTCTAATAAATTGTCGAAATAAGTTTATTATTGTTATGCGACAAAAGTATATAAATTATGCAGAAATACTTAGCAATAACCCTACGATCAAGTAACAAATAAATAAATAAATGAATAAAAAGTGGTAGTACGATTCAAAAGCACTTTGTTTTAAACAAAGATTTTTAATTTGACTTTGAATATTTTAAGTAACTTTAACTATGACTGAAAACACTCGTGACTCTTAGATCCGAAACCGGTCTAACTAGAAAACCTTACAGGTGTTTAAAATAGTTTGAACAGGACTTAGACGGTAACAATCATCAAACTCCATACATCTTACTTAAACTGAACAAATATAGTTTCTATCTAGTCCTACACACGTCTATAGGCTACGGTAATGGCTTATTATTATGAGAACCGTGTGCTTAATTGCCATCTTAATGTTATACCTATTACAAAAAATCTGAAATGACTTTTCAAAACTTTTTCTCGTTTAGTTTACCTTCACACGCTTTCTTTTTTTATCTTAGTGCGAATTCTTTCTTCCCGTAACGTAGTTCGTAGAAAACGAAGTGAGCTTTTTAGTATTATGGTCCAATAAGCAAATGCTCAAAAACGGTAAGTCGCAACAACAAATTGAGGCGGCCATTCAGCCTCCCGAATGGGCCAGTACAAAAGCCGAGGAACTGCCTTACCCACTTATGTGACCCTTTCCCTACCCATTCCGGCGCAACCAATTACATTTCTCACGTAACGTATTACAAAAGTACTTTTTACGGGTTCAGATTAAGACATTTTCACACTTTTCTGAGTCGGTTAACGATCTCGTGAAAGTGTGCGTGCCTGAGTGGTCTATAGTGGCGTATAAAAGTTGGATTATCAGACGTATCCTTAAGAATGGCTTGGGCTGTGTTCTGGCATGTTAGTGTTCTTTTCGTTTGTTTGACGCGTTCGTCTCTGTCGAAATTGTGTTGATTTAACACTCGAGGCGCTTATAACAGCTATAAATGAACTTCACTTCAACATGTTTTATGTAAAAAGTGTACAACATACAATGCCTTGGAAAAAATATGTTTTTCTAGACTATACTCGTATTTACATAAATTGTTTTCAAAACCCAGTTTCATAGTTTTTTTTTAATTAAAAATACGTATAATAAAATTTCCTCTTTTTAATAGCTTCATGTTTATTATTTCGTAATACTTTTTGAAAAACTATCTTAACTGTTATGCTAGCAAAGAGACAACACCAGATACTTCGTCCACACACACTGTGTACCCAGTAATATCAAGAGATAAAAGCAAGACAATACAAGAAAATCTACGTAAATAAAAATGATTTTCTGTTCGTGGGTATATCCACCGCTTGAGAACGGCTGAACGGATTTAGATGAAAGTTTGCACGTTGACAGACCCGGACTTGAACATAGAATACTTTTATGCTGGTAACAGGTTAGTTTAGAGTAGTGAGTTCTCTTGAACGAAGGCGTCGGCAACGTACATAATACTCGCGACTATTATCCCAAAAGAATTAGTCAGAGACTAAGCAATGTGGACCGCAAATGCAGTTCACTGCCACAATCCATGTTTCCAAATAACTGCTGCACATGTGCTCAGGGTGGTGGTAAGACCATCGCCGCTCTATGCTGTTAAATGTTTTTTTTGACTCGTCATAGTGACTGACTGCATCCTGCCTGATGATAAGCAGCCGATGCAGTCCAAAATAATGAGAGCGCTCCCCACCGTGGAATAAGCACGATAACGAGCTCACCCATTCATGACGGCCTGCATAAATGCCGTTTCACGCCCCGCAACCCCTCAGGCCCCAAGCGGTCTCTCATGCGACCGCACCTACAAAAACACACTTGACTTTGTACCGTGTTTTCATAGACTTACAGACTACTTTAGTATGAACATGTTTAGTTATTTCGGTTCTGTGGTACATCTTATCATCGTAGCATTGTTATCGCAAAATATCGCATAGTCTATGCTCGATTCTGTAAAATTTGACTCAACGTCAAGTTGCGCCAAAAATTATGTCAAAAAATTTCCATGACTAAGACTGAGGGGCTGGGAAACACATGCGCCGGCAAAGAATTCCAAAGCCGAATGGTCTTACAGAGGAACGACTTGCCAAATTTTTTGGTACGAGCACTGATAGTCTGTACAGGATGATGATGGACGTATGAGAAGTTTATAGTCCGTTAGTTGCCTTTTACGACACCCAAGGGAAAAGATGGGTTGGTATGAGCCGTCACCGCACAGCTTCAGCAACCGTAGTCAACAGCTAATATAAAAAATAAAGCATAAAATCCAAAAGACTTACGTTCTTCGCCAAAATCGTATCGTCGTATCCGCTAAGCTCCACGAACACCAAAACTACATCAAACCAACCGATAATAAAACGTGAAGTGCCAATAAATTGCTTTCAATAGTTCAGTCCCCTGTAAACAAATAGGGCAGTTAATCTTTGGTTTAATGTATCGTTACGAACGGCAAAGTAGGTTCGAACAAATGGCACGGAAAAGGGTTTTGGTTACCTCCTGATAGTAACAAATAACAGACAAATGGAGACCCCTAATCGATGGAATGCTAGGGCGCATTGAGTTATGGTATTCGATTGAAATAATTTGAATGTAACAATTCGCTCCGTGATTTACCTTTGATTCTATTGTTAGCGGCATCTTTGTAATCTATATCTCAATGTAGGTACTGAAGACTTGTTATGTTTAAAGTACCTAGCTGTAAATATTTTTTTGTAATGCTGGTTAATTGCTTAATGCTGGAAAAAATATTATTTTATAATATTCTTTATATAAAACAGTCCTGACTCACTCGCTGATTGACTCAACAGCGAGCGCCCAAACCCTTGGATTTCTAAACATACATTTTATTATAATCACGACTATTATGCCCAAAGGGTTAGTCAGAGACTAAGCAATGAGAACAGCAAAAGCAGTCCTCTGCCATAGTCCGCTTTACACCAAATAGCGACTACATATGTGCTCAGCGTGACTGGTGGTGAGTCCATCGCCGTTCTATGCTGTTGGATGCATATACAGTCTTTAATCCGTTAGTCGCCTTTTACGACACCCAAGAGAAGAGAGGGGGTGGTAGTATAACTATTTTTAAGCCGCTACGCGACACCGCCGCGATTATTAGATTTAAAAACATAGAAAGTGGTGAAAGTAAGGTAAAACAGTTTTTTGTTTCTCGTTCTGAAACCTTCTTAGAAAGAAAAGTTTTCAACAACTTGTTCGTATTCCACACTTTCACATGGTATCAAATTTGAAAGAAGACGAAGACGTCGAAGAAATGCTTCAGATCAGACGCTAAAATAAGCCGCAACTAAATTACTAGCGCCAACGTTTGATTGACACAAACACAAGACACACACATTTACGCACACACTCATACTCACACACACACACGCACGCACGCACACATACTCACATTCAGACATAAACATACACGAACACTAACGCACGACTAAGATCACATACCAAGTCCGAAGGGGAGGAACAGACCTCTGTACCTCAGGATATCCTTGCGCAGGTTCTGCTCTCTCACAATGTTCATGTCCATGTACTTACCACATATTGATTGTAAATTTTTTATGTATTGTGACTATTGTGAAAGAGAAATAAATCGATTTAATTATTAATATCAAGTGTCAGGTCAAGTGTTTTAGACATGACGGCCGTTGACCCTTACGCGTCAGCTGGGCGATAAGTACCTACGTTAGTCTGCAATCTTTTTTGTCATTTTTGTCATGTTTAGAACACTTGACCTGACCAGCCCTTAAAGTGTCTTGCAGTTTCCAGCATATATTTGGTCACCCATACGACGACACGACATCCCAAAAGCTGCTTAACACGCACAATCACAACCCAAACGCGCACGCCGCAACGCTTTATAGGATTACAAGCATTTAATAGAGTCCGAGACCCGAGATAAGCCGATTTGTCCATTTGCAACCACAATTAGACGTAAATTCATCCTTCTCCATACATTATCAAAATTAGTGCTAACTCGCTTTAAAATACATGGTAACGATACACTGTTGTAACAGGCTTAGTAGGATTAGTACGAGCGGTATTCAAATAGCCCTAACATAGATGTGAGTCTTGTTAACGCATACATTAATTAAATTTGCCAACCTTTAAACCATACCGTTTAATGAAAAATGTAAATTACAGCATGTCCTACTGCATAAAGGTCTCCATCATTAAAATCAGTCATCACTACAATTGACTACTTGACAGTTCTCGAAAAAGTATTTTAATAATTACAAACGCTTATTTGATACCTCTTACAATATTTTTCTCTTGTAAAAGCTTCATATAATAGAAACAATAATATATTTTTCGTCATTAATTTCAAATTTCGCGCGATAACTGTTGGCCCTGTGACGTCAAACTTCAATAAACAAACAAATTTTATCTTGAAACTAGACAGATAGTTTTTGTTTATTTTGTGAAATGTGACGTCACATGAAGGTCAATCATGGCCGCCCATGATTGATGACGCCCGAGTTTCGGGTCTTTTTTTTTTTTTTTTATACCAAGCCCGGCAAATGACCCCACTCCACCTGATGTTAAGTGGAAATGAGGTCCAGGCGCGAGGACAACTGGTGCAGCGTAAGAGACATAGCATCAGTCATCCTCACTCTGCCGGCCCACAAAGTGCTTCTTCACGCCTCGTTTGAAGGACCCTATGTCATAGGTAGGAGGGAATACGTGTGCTGGTAGACTATTCCATCTTTTGGAAGTGCGGCAAAGAAACGAGTCACCAAATTTCTTTGTGCGTGATGGAATGTTAGAGACTGTAAAGTGGTGACTCCGGAGAGCAGTACGCGTACTCCTATGGAGGAAGGGAGAAGGAGGGATGAGGTCAAAGAGTTCTTCAGAGCACTCGCCATGGTATAAACGGTAAAAGACGCTGAGTGACGCAATATCTCTACGCAATTGCAAAGGCTCGAGAGTTTTAGTGACCTCCGCATTGCCGATAATGCGCACAGCGCGGCGCTGCAATCTGTCCAAGGCATCGAGAAGGTACTTTGCGGAGCCGTCCCAAAGGTGAGAGCAATACTCCACGCAAGACCGCACCTGTGTCTTGTATAATAGACACAACTGATCAGGCGTGAAGAATCGCCGCACCTTGTTCAGGACACCGAGTTTACGTGAGGCATTTTTAATCACGGTTTCGATGTAGTCCTTTTGGTTCAGATCGCAGCGGATATCCATACCGAGCATGTTAATACTGCTCTGCAGGCCTAGAGATGTACCCTGAAGAGAAGGAAGGGGAAGGAATGGCGACTTTTTCGCTGTGAACGCGCACACCTGTGTTTTCTTGGCATTGAACTCCACTAGATTATCGGAGCCCCATTTAGAAATGAGATCCAACACCCAATCGAGCTCAATGACAAGATTTGCTCGCTTCATTTCGGTGTCTACCCGCCCAGCCGTTGGGTGACCGTTATATCCCCCATGCACTGTGCTATCATCTGCATAGCAATGAATGTTTCCAAGAGGAAGCATGTCATTGATATGCAAAAGGAACAGCGTGGGGGATAGAACGGAGCCCTGAGGAACACCAGCGTTCACTGACATGAACCGCGAAGCGCATCCATTTGAAAGGACACGGATTCTACGCTCATGCAGGAAGCTAGCAATCCAGGTACAGAACTGAGCGGGCAAACCGTATGCCGGGAGCTTGGAGAGAAGAGCTTTGTGCCAGACCCGATCAAAAGCCTTGGCTATGTCAAGGCTAACTGCCAGTGACTCGCCACGCTTGTCAATAGCCTCACCCCAGAGATGTGTGACGTACGCTAGAAGATCACCCGTTGACCGTTTTGGCCGAAACCCATATTGACGATCGTGAATTAGGGAGTGATCTTCTAGGTATCGAATAAGCTGTTTGTTCAATATTCGTTCTAGGATCTTACACAACACTGAAGTTACGGCTATAGGGCGGTAATTAGTCAAATCTGACCGATCTCCTTTTTTAGGGATCGGTTGCACATTAGCTTCTCTCCAAGATTCCGGCACACAACCCGAAGAGAGCGAGAGACGGTAAAGACGCGTTAACACAGGGGCAACTCCGCTGCACACATTTTCAGAACTATTGCTAGGATGCCATCAGGACCGTTAGCTTTCCGGACATCGATTAACTGCATTTCCGCACGGACATCACACTGCCTGATTTTAATATCAGACATTGTGTGGCCACAGTGAGGAACTAAGGGTGGCTGTGCATCACAGTCATCGATCCGGGAGTTAGCCGCAAAGAGTTTGGCCAGGAGATCGACCTTTTCCTGCGGCTTGTGAGCTAAAGTTCCGTCAAGACATCTCAGTGGTGGCAGCGAGGGTTGGCAGAAGTTGGATTGCACGGCTTTGGCCAGACGCCAGTAGCTACGGCTGATCGTAGGATGCGTCAGGAGTTCTTGGCCTACTCGTGCAACGCGCTGGGCATCCGCTCTAATGTAGGCCCTCTTACACGACTTGGTGGCATTATTATAGGCTGCTTTTAGCAAGCGAGTTTCGGGATCCCCATGAGCTTTACCTCTGATCCAAGCGCGGTATGCCGTCTGTTTGCTTTCAACAGCGCTGGCACACTCGCGATTGAACCAGCGGTTGCGTCTGCCTTTGCTGATGACATAGGAGTGTGGAATATAGTATTCCATTCCTAATACTATCTCATCAGCAACAGCAGTGGCGCTAGCGGTTGGGTCCTTCTCACTAAAGCAGCGCTGCCTCCAAGGGACGGATGCAAAATACTCCCGCATCGGTATGGGGGAGTATTTTATTTTTACTGGGACGGTTCCCAGTCTGCCGACGCGTAGTGCCAAATCTGGCGTTTCGAAACCGCTGTTGGCGGGCGCGATGCCAAGGGCACTGTGCTGGATATCAAGCAGTGATCCGAGGAACCTAAAGGAGCTCGAATCTCCACCCGGTATCCAGCTGGGCGACTCGTCAGCAGAAGGTCGAGTAAGGAGGGCGCATGGCCAACTATGTCTGGGATCCTGGTGGGCTGGTTCACCAGTTGCGTCAGGTCATGCGTGAGAGCGAATGCGTGGGCAGTTCTACCAGCATGGTCTGTTTTGGAGGAACCTAACCACAACTCATGGTGGGCGTTGAAGTCCCCCAAAAACACCAGTTCCGCCGATGGAAACCGCTCCTGCGCATCATCTGCTACCCGACTAAGATGTTCAATTAGTCGAGCTGTCTCCATGTCGCCGTTATGGGATCGGTAGACGCAGACGTAGACACGGCAATGAGAGCCACTAGGAGGGAGAAGGAAGGGTCCTCCAGACAGCGCAGACGGCGACAGCAAACATCCGCCCGAACGAATAAGCAAACTCCGGCTTTGGCTTTGAAGGATTCTTCAAGCACAAAGCCGGGATAGTTCAGGTAGGTGGTGTCAGCTGGGCGGATTATTTGTGTCTCCGTCAGGAACAACATTGCTGGCCGTGCCGTCTCAAGATGGTGGTGGACGGCATTGAGGTTTGCATGGAGTCCGCGGATGTTAGCGAACTCCACCTCAAACGGTAAGGTTGTGGTGGGGGTGTGCACCGCTGTAGAACCAGTTTTGTTGTTAGGCGCTGTCATTTTAGGAGTGGAAAGAGAGAGGCGTGAATCGAGAAAATGATGCCGCGATGCGAATGGTCAAAGTGTGGTGGCCTGTTTCCCCAGGAATTTGCCCACAGACGTGTATTATTAACCTGCCGAACGGAAGGGCCCCCGAACCCCCCCGGGAATGGCCGCCGGGACCCCACCTTCCGGTCACCAACCGGCACGACGGACCACCCCGAGATTATGCGTGGCATGGTGAAGCAGCCTCACGAGCTGGTTAGGCTCGCTTGGGCCCCTGTACTGTGCCACGGGCGGCCAGCGGGACAACCGTTTCTACGGGTCTCCCTGGTCGGCAGGTTAACGAAGTCCTCCTGGCACTGGTTTGACGGAAGCCTCCACAGACCAAATACATCGCAGCATCATCCTCTCGAGCTCTGGTTATACGATGGCTGATCCCGAAACGCGACCGACAAGCAGTCACTTGACGGGCTTGTCACCAACCAGACGGGTCAAGCCCTACCACCAGTGGAGCAGATCATCGCTCTTGTAATCCACAGATAAAAAATCGCAAATTTATTTTGTAAAAATAAAATATTTTATCTTGATAAAAAAACTAAAACTATCTGTCAGGTTTCAAGATAAAATTTGTTTGTTTATTGAAGTGTGACGTCACAGGGCAGAATGTCACGTGACCAACCGTTTTCGCGCGAAATTTGAAATTAATGAAGAAATATAAGTTTTTTTTTCTATTATATAAAGCTTTTACGAGAGAAAAAATATCTTACAATATTTTTTATATAAAATAAGCTTTTGTAATTAATAAAATACTATTCCGAGAACTGTCAAGTAGCCAATTCCCGGTCAGGTCAATTTAGAGAAAACTGTTTTTCTTAAAATTGATTTCGGGTCTGGTTGATTTTCTATGTTTATGTATATCCGTTATCTAGTATAACCAATAGAATGTTAAACTCTGGCTTGATAATTGGTGTTATTTATATTGGATAAGTCACCACTCTTGCCAAATGCGGTTTAGTGATCACAAGGTTATTTTTAAAAATACAAAACACAATGTCCCCGACCCAGGCCTTCAGGCCGAATTTTTCGCCAGTCAGCCAAAAAATATTGTTTTTACATACATACAAATAATCACGACTATTATCCCCGAAGGGTTTGTCAGAGACTACGCAATGAGGACCTCAAAAGCAGTCCACTGCCATAGTCCACTTTTCACCAAATAGCGACTGCACATGTGCTTAGTGTGACAGGTGGTGAGCCCATCGCCGGTCTATACTAATGGATGTATGTGCAGTCTTTAGTCCGTTAGTCGCCTTTTACGACACCCAAGGGAAGAGATGGGATGGTAGTATTTTTTTAAGCCGCTACGCGACACTGCCGCGAATTAGATTTAAATACATAGAAAGTGATGAAAATAACGCAATAGTTTTTTGTCTCTCGTTCTTAAACCTTCTAAGAAAGAAAAGTTTTCAACAATTTGTTCGTATTCCAAACTTTCACATGTATCAATTTTGAAAGGGTCGTCAAAAACAAAGCGTTTGAGAATAAGATGGCAGTCAGCGAAAGAAACTATATCTTTAATACTTAAAGCTTGAAAGAAATAAAATTACTATGATGACGTCATACATCAATTTACAAAGATAGTAGGATCTATTCTTACACAATTCCGAATTCAGTCAAGTATTATTAAACCAGGGTTTGAATTATGTACCTACTTATAGTAAAAGACAAAGAAGTTAAAGTATAAAGGGTTAAAGGTTAAGTCGACCTATATCCTTTAAGAGGATGTAGTTTCCACCATTTCTTACTGATTTGATAATGAAACACCGTACCCCAAACCACTGTTCAAATTAGCACAAGGAGTAACTTAACGTAATACCGTTATTTTGATTACAACCTGGGAGTCTTTCATCAAAGTTTTTTCCGAGAATTCTTATAATACCCTAGCTTGTTATACCTTGATAAAAAGCTAAGGAACTGTAGATATTTTTACGATTATCTGCAGCACAACTGTCATAGATTTTTTTTTAATATCAAAGAATGAAATTACATTATTATCCGCATTATTTTTTTTTTCATACTGTTCATCGTCAATACGACTCAGTTGGTACAACTACTTGCAATTTTAAAGGTCAGAATAATTAAGCAACTAATCTTCTACACAAAAATACTAAAACTAAATAAGTTAGAGGCACAAAACACAAAAAAGAGGACAATAGACAAAAAAACGGCAGAAAATTCAAAGTACTATAATTTGAGAACAGTTAAGTTTGGCTTACGATGTTTAATAGTAAAAATATCTACGGTTCCTTAGCTTTCTATCAAGGTATAGCAAGCTTGGGTATTATCAGGATTTTCAGAAAAAACTTTGATGAAAGACTCCCAGGTTGTAATCAAAACAACGGTATTACGTTAAGTTATTTCTTGCGCTAATTTGTACAGTGGTTTAAGGTACGGTGTTTCATTGTCAAATCAGTCAGAAATGATGGAAACTACAACTCCTTAAAGAATATAGGTCAACTGAACCTTTAACCCTGTATACATGATGTCTTTGAAAAGATTATGGTTGTAAGAAATGATTGTGAATGCATGCACATTAAGAAGTCATTCTTACGACACTATATAGTAAAACTTGAGTTGTTTTTACCTACTTACAAAAAAAAATTACTTCCCCAATTTAAGCAGATGCACAATTTTATTTTAAACTTATTGATATACATATATACTCACAAGGAGGAGCTCGATGGCGCAGCTAAGCAACTTTCGCAATGCCGGGTCGCTGGATGGGTGACCGAATTAAAAACATCTCGAGTTCCTCCGTGCTTCGGAAGGCGCGTTAAGCCGTTGGTCCCCGGTTGTTGTCGTAAGATGGCAGTCGTTAAAACCCACCAACCCGCATTGGGCCAGCGTGGTGGGTTATGGCCCAATATCTCCACGTGCTATTGTCCACGTGGGAGGCCTGTGCCCAGCAGTGGGACGTTTATAGGCTGATGATGATGATAATGACACAAACTCACGATCCTGTAACACATCCATTGCTTCATTTACTCTCGTAACGCTTATATAAGGTAATATTTGAGAAACATTAGAAAATATAGATAAATTCATGTATGAATTTAACACTTAAAGCCGTTTAGACCTCGCAAACATAATTGAACTATAAACTACGACGATAACAACATTGTATACCATTTAGGTTTGCAAAAGGGCATTTGTGGGTACTTCAACGATGTTAACAGCCAATTTGTGTCGAAGTTAAATGAATAAAGTTTAAAGTTATTTCAGTCTTAATATGTAACAGGTAAATAATAATATACATACGTACAGATAATCACGACCATTATCCCCGAAGGGTTAGTCAGAGACTAGGCAATGAGGATAGCACAAGCAGTTCTCTACCATAGTCCACTTTTCACCAAATAGCGACTGCACATGTTCTCAGCGTGACAGGTGGTGAGCCCATCGCCGCTCTAAGCTGTTGGATGTATGTGCAGTCTTTAGGCCCGTTAGTCGCCTTTTACGACATTCAAGGGAAGAGAGGGGGTGGTAGTATTTTTTCACCGCTACGCGGCACGGTTATACAGTAAGTATATTAAAATGTTTGACTAAAAACATAGGCATCAAGCACTGACAAATTTCGACGGTTGAAAGCCAGACCTCGGTAGCCAAGTGGTTAAGGCAGCCGCCCGGAATGCGGAAGCTGCGTGGTTCGATTCCCGCCTGAGGTTGTCGTCTTTTTTCAGTGTTTAAAAATTTTACTTAAGTATATTTAAACGTTAATAAAACGCTAAAATGTAAAACATTAATGAGTAAGTATATTGTTTATATTTGTTTTGTTGTTGAATGTCAGCTCAAGAGAGTACCTACGTAGTAACGAGTAGTAGTAGAGGAGTAAGAGTGTAAGGAATGAATTTTATTAGACCATGGGCGTGCCGTGTGCGTGGCCCCGACGGGGCACTGATTTCAGACGTTGCATACATTTTGTATTTATATTAGACCGGGCCGTGCCCTGACGGGACACGGATCATGCACTGTGTAATATGAACTGCTTCATACAAAATGTCTGCAACGTCTCAAATCAGTGCCCCGTGCACGGCATGGTCTAATACATTGAGGTAAATGAACTAGAGAAGACGTCCCCTACAATAAATGTGCACAGGTAGTTGACAGCGGGCATCTAGTGCGTGGTGCGTTGCGGGCACGGTACAATGATACTTGTACCGTGATGCAGGGCTTAGTTGTCATCTTCTGCACAAAACAGAAATATTGTTACTGTGTGCATTTTACCGAAACATGGCCGCCGCTTTAGGTCTCGGCGGTTTGTTAAAATAATAAGTCAAATGCATGTTATATCGATAATTTAGTACGTATTTCCAGGTTCCTGTGCCTATCCATCCATCCATATAAAAAAAAAAAAATTTAGACGATTCAAAACGCTTAATTTAAGCTTACTGAATAAAGTTATTTTGATTTTTTTGATTTTTTGATTTTTGAAAAGTGATTCCTTTGATTTTACTTGTATTTCCTGAGTTGTTTTATCAGTACCTTAGCACACATAAAGGCATATTTTAATAAAATAGAACACAGAATGCACACGTATTGTTGCGTCTAGCGCCTGCCACAGACTAATATAGTTTTTTTTTTTTATAATATTATTTAGCTATTTCCCCCTTCATTGGACAAGAAGGGGACGTTATCATTAAATACTTATTCTTATTTACTAGTTATACTTTAGATGGATTGAAGGTCCATCTCTTAAAGAATTGCGGGGCGCATAAGGGGGGGGGGAAGATAAGGAGAAAAGAAAAGGGGAAGAGTTAGGGTTTAGGTGGGAAAGAAGAAATTTCGGGAACAGTATTGTGTTTTCGGGTTTTCTAGAGAAAACGATTTAAAGGGGATATAGGATTGGTTCGATTACTTTTAATTTTTTGATGAATTTAGGGGAAGAATTTTTCTATGAATTTATATTATTGTTATATTTCGTTTTAGTTTGTTTAGGTTTGTGTATTCTTATTTAGCATTAAATTTATTTTTATTTAGTATATTTCTTTTAATTAGTTTTATTTAAAAGTTTTGTTTCTTTGTATTTGTTGGCTAATTTAACAGTTTTAAGTGTTTTCTTTAAGAGTTACGTTTTGTTTTTAGTTTTACTTTTATCTATTTGACTTTGTTTGAATTTTAATGAGATTTTACGTTAGTATATTAATTAAGGTATAATTTGATTTGCAATGGTTTATTTTACATCTATTCAACTGTAAGTTAGGTTAGGTTAAGGTTATTTTTCATTTTTGTTGTGAGGGTAATTTATTTTATACTTTGTTTGAGTTATAACTATTTAATATTTATGTTTTTGGGGTTTTAATTTTGTTTTAAAATGTGATTTTTAAGTTTAGTGATTTTTATTTTTATTTAAATATAAGTTAGAGTTATTGTTTGGATTAAGTTAGGTTAGGATAAATTTATTTATTATTTTAATTGTGAAGGTAATTTGTTTTATATGTAATGATTAAATTTTTATTTATCTATTACTTATGTTTTAATGGTTTTATTTAGTTTTGTATTATGATTTAAAGTTTAATATTGATTTTTTAGTTTATATTTAAGTTAGAGGTTTATATTATATAAAATAATTTTTAAGATATTGTTTAAACAAGGTCTAATTGCCGTAGTCGGTCTGGCTCTGCAAACGCAGGACCATCGACCGAATACGGGGGCATTCACGGGCATTTGTGGCGTTATGGCCGGTCTCCACCCTTGTGCCCATGCGCAGGTTATGGGCCGAGCAATTATAGCACTTGGGCCCCTGGTTCTTATTGGGGCACTGTGCTATTTGGTGGCTCGGACTGGCGCAATGGGCACAGGGCTTCCTGTCGGACTTACATTTCGCCTTGGTGTGCCCGTACTGAAGGCACTCCCGGCACTGCACAAAGCGGCCGAAGTCCTCAACGTGGACCCTACTATGGTCCACGTTGAGCCGCCCGAGAGCTAAGATGGTATTTCGCATCTCGGGCTTGACCTCGATGACCGCATTGTAAAGTGCCGGGTTCCGGTTCGAGGTCAGGAAGCAGATGCGGGTCACCTCCACGTCATTTTGAGCAACTAGGACCTCCGCTAACTCCTCGCGGGCAACATCCTTGGATATGCCCTTTAGGATGATTAGCGGTGGCCGTAGCTTCGCCTGTTCGGCGGCGAATTTAGTGCTATTGGAATGACGGGATATAGTTTCCGCGCACTGCTTCACGTCCTCGAACTCTACCCTCAGTTTGGCCTTGGGTAGCGACTGAATTTTGATGGGGGCATATTTATGCCTCCGGAAGGATATCTCCTGTTTCCAGAGAGACACCACCTCCGGAGGCTTCAAAGTGCAGTCATACGACGACACTATGACTGCGGGGTGAGTTTTAGGCTTTGGTGGTAAGGCCTTTGCGGCTACACTAGCGTAAGTGGGAGGAACTGGGACTGATTGAAGGGCAGGATCGGTCAACGAGCTGTGGGCCAAGGGCAAATGGTGCTGCTCTTTGAGCGCGGCAGTAAGCATGTTGCCCGATAAGCGCACCAAGTCCTCGAGCCTATCTCCCTGTCTTAGCAGCTCGTCGACCTTCTCCGTAATTTCCCGTCGGACCTCCCCCGCCATCTCGCCTTGGACAGTAATCAGGGCCTCTGTGCTGTTGTCCAGCTTCTGGCCCAATTCACGGACACTGTCCTCAGCGGTCTGGGGGATGCGGTACTCCTCCAGTAGACGCGGGACCAAACAGATACAACGGAAGAGATCCATGCCCGCATCGCGGATTTGATCCTTATTCTGCCTGGTCACCGACTTGTTTTCACACAGAGCTTGATTTATGCGATCAAGTTGGTGAAGCATCGCACGCTCAAGCATGTGAAAGTCGGTGACGTCCTCAGAAGTAAAGGTTTGCCCCAGTTCGCCCATAGGCAAGGTACTCGACTGGCTCGATTGGGTGGTATTCGCCATTACGGCTTTGGTGAAGAATAGTTAGGTTAGGGTTAGGTTAGGTTAGCTGTTTTTAGAATTGATTTTTTATAAGTTTTTTATTAGAATTTTTTTTGCAAAAGTTGGTTTTTTGACTAATATAGTTGGAGCGAGATGGCTCTAACGCGTGTTACAAACAATCTGGTTGAGACGTCATCTCTAGTACGTAGTACATTATAACTCAATGGTCTAATATAATTCATCCCTAACCGACGTATGAAGAACGTTATATGGGAAAATGAAGCAAAGGATGTTTCATGGTCGTAGCAAATGGTAAGCTATGGTCTCCATTTACCCCTCCAGAAAACAGCCATGAATTTTTTTTATTTTTTTTTATTATTTAGCAGGTAATCATAATCATAATAATCATATTCATAATCATAATAATCATAATCACAATCATTTATTCGCAAGAAACACGGTATAAAATGGTGGTTACATAAAAACGAACAAAAGTGCTCATGTCTGACTATTAAAATAGCATGCCAAATAGTAACAATGTCAATCTATTATTATTCGAATTAGCCAAAAATAGTAGATTGTTATACAAGAGGCTAAAATGACCTATTATATACGAGGTAGTTTTACTCCCGAGCTTTAGCGAGGGAGTAAATAGAAACCGAGTTTTAATGGGTTTTTAGCGCCGTGTGTTACACTCTGATTTCACTACGAATGCGAGAAAATAAAACAATTCAATACAATATGAATTGGTTTATTTTATTAAAAATTAACCTGTTAGTTGCTTTAACGACACCCAAGGGAAGACAATGGTTGGTAGTATTACACACATCAAAAGTGTCTAGGGATCAACATATATTTTTGCAATAACTTTTCTCCTGATTGATATTAATTAAAATTTTCTTTAAGGATTCATCGAATAAAGTGTTTTTGTTTGTCTACAGTAACGATAAACCAAGTCACCTTTGCATTAATAAAGAAATTTGCCATTTTCCTAATAAAGGGATTTTTGACATTTGAACCACTAACATTAAAGTTCGAAAAAAAGACTGAAATAACAGTTTTCTTTAAAATTTTATTGGGTAACTTAAACAATTAATAATCCGTGTTTCTACCGCGAACACTAACAACACAAGAACATCGGTTTGGCATAGTCAAAATGAGTTCATCCAAATCACGCTGTGGAATGGCCGCCCATGTTCGTTGCAACAACAAAAAAAGGTCTTCTTGCGACTGGATACCCTCCATATTCGGCAGAGCTCTTCTCTGTAGCATATCCCATGCATGCTCAATCGGGTTCAAGTCTGGCGACTGAGCAGGCCAGGGCATGACATTGATGTTAGCTGCGGCGAGAGTCTGTCTTACAACTCTTGCGGTGTGCGGTCGTGCATTATCATGCATTAACTGAAATAAGGGACTGATTTGCACTTGTAGAGGAACGATGACGTCTGATACAATCGTCTCAGCATAAATTTGAGCGTTGAGGTTGCCTCTGATCCAAATCAACTCAGTTCTTCCGCCGATCCAAATACCCGCCCATACCATGATGGTTCCACCACTATAAGGATGGACTTCCTGGCAGGATTTTAATCGCTGTTGGCGTCCAGGGGTTCTCCAGTGTCGTATACGTCTTGTATCCGGTCTCATACCAAAACGAGACTCATCAGAAAAGCATACGAAACGCCATTGTTCTTCTGCCCAATTTCTGTGTTCAAGAGCCCATTGATATCGAATCCTACGATTGTGCATTGCTATAGGTGGTACCCTTAGCGGTCTTCGGGAATGAAGGTTCACTTCATGCAAGCGGTTTCTGACTGTTTGGTCGCTAATTAAGTTCCCTGAAGAGTGATGAAGCCTCACGGCTAACATCATGGCGGTTATTGTTGGAGCTCTTCGAGTTGTGATTTAAATGTATCGGTCTTGTCTCCGTGTGGTGCAGCGATACCGTCCTCCATGGCGCTCAGCCACGGTACCAGTGCTTCGGTAACGTGTCCAAAGTCGACTGATAACACTCTGACTTGTATTCAGAGCTAAAGCCACAGTACGTTGCCGGGAACCAGCTTCTATCATTCCCACGGCTCTGAGCATTTCTTCCCTGCTTAAATGACGTCGCCGCTCCATAATAACGTTGGTTTTAATCAGTAGTAGGGAAACAGTAGCACTAATAATGTCTTCAATGCGTTGTATGTTTTTATAGGGAAAATATTGACAGCTGATTTTCATCTTTTACTAGAAATTGATTAAAGTTCCTGTTTCAAATTATGAAATGCACCAAAAAGGATCCATATATATTTATAAAATCATAAATTTATTACAAAGCCACATCTCAATCTCAAGAAATCCGCATAAAAATGCTTGATCCCTAGACACTTTTGATGTGTGTATTTTGATGAGCCCATCGCCGCTCTATGCTGTTGGATAGTATGTGCAGTCTTTCCATCTCTTCCCTTGAGTGTCGTCAAAGGCGACTAATAGACTAATGACTGCACATACATCCAACAGCATAGAGCGACGATGGGCTCATCAAAATAATACTACCAACCCCTCTCTTCTCTTCAGTGTCGTAAAAGGCGACTAATGGACTAAAGACTGCACATACATCCAACAGAATAGAGCGGCGATAGGCTCATCAAAATAATACTACCAACCCCTCCCTTCCCTTGGGTCTCGTAAAAGGCGACTAATGGACTAAAGACTGCACGTACATACAACGGCATAGAGCGGCGATGGGCTCATCAAAATAATACTACCAACCCCTCTCTTCCCTTGGGTGTCGTAAAAGCGACTAACGGGCTAAAGGCTCACCACCTAAGCACATGTGCAGACTGTGCAATTGTTTCTTGCTGAAGCGTGGAATGTGTGGGCGTGGTCTGTGTTGTCCATAGATTCAAATGATTACTAATTTACCATAAACATTAGTAAACAGTAGTAAGTGGAGTCTCTTTATTCATGATTATTTTACTGACTAAATACTTTTACGTTTTTGTAGGCTCATTGTCATGTGACAGACAAAAATTTAAAAAAAAATTACTTTAGCCCCTAAGGCAAGAAAAGCTATTTTAGCCTCGCTCTAGAACGCTACAATGACGGTCTTTTTAAGCAAGAGAAGTGAAAAAATAATTATCTACACTTAACAATTGTCAATAAAAGTTTTTTAAAAACTGTCAACATACAGAACTACTTATCAAAAAATTCTTTAACAGTATAAAAGTTATTTTCATTCAGCCATTAAAGTAATCTTTTTTTAAACAAAAAACTACCCAGTTCTTTAATTTTATAGTTAGGAATCTTATTATAATATATTCGGACACACATTGCAAGACAACTTTTGTTATAGTTAGATGTCATGTTTTGTGTACATTACTTATGACAAGCTTATGTTTGTCTCTTCCTACTCGGGAATTTTGAACATCAATGCTTTTGCAAAAAGATCATTATGTTGATGAACAAAATTGCAAGCCTCGTACAGGTAAGCGGCCTTCATCTCACCTGATGGTAAGTGACGATAAAGACAAAGGTGGAAGCACGGTTTACCCGGAATCCGAACCACTGAGGAACTGGCTAACTCAACAATGCTTTATACATCGTTTTAATGGACAGACTTAGATAAGATGGTGGTAGCTAGCCAGGCGGACTTAACAGCCCTACCACCAATCAAACCAAGTACATAAACATCCACTCCCCGCTAGGAATAGAACCCGGAACCCCTGGGTCATAAACGGGTGGCTTAGCCACTAGACGATAGATGCGGATAATGATGTAGGTACATACCTACACCCTTAGTTTTTATTCGTTTTAATGAAATTAAGGGTGAGTTCCATTCATGAAACTGAACAACTTTCCCCAAGAAACCTATGTGAAAAAGTGACAAAAAAATTTCGACCTCCCGTCCAAAACTGTCCGATCAGCTGACGGCAATAGAATGGGAGTTCGAAATTTTTTGTCATTTTGGCACATAGGTTTCTCGGGGAAAGTTGTTCAGTTTCATAGGTGGAACTCACCCTTAATTTCATTAAAACGAATAAAAATTAAGGGTGTATATAAATTGTACCTTATGTACCCTATGAATAACACCAACTTACAACTTACTTATAAACAAGCAAAAGAAGTATCTTCTCCAACCGTTTGAATCGCAATAGCTATTGCAATAACTCATTGCTACAAACATATTTTTAAAATATCTAGTCGTCCGCGGGAATAGTTTAGCTGACAACAATTTTATATAAGGCTTCACAGCTGAAGGCGAGCAAAGTTTACGCCATCCAATATTGAAGTTACGAGTTTGAGTGGTTTCCGACCAAACTTTTTGCTATGCCTGCTTGTAGTGAAATAATAATAAGAAGCATTTATTGAGGGAAAAAATGCAAAGTTTGAACTGTTAATTAAGTTAAGTACGTAATTGTTTCGCTTTAGGGTTTCATAATAAACCAGTGTCTGGAGTGCGGCTCCTTTCCCGAGGTCTGGAAGAAGGCGGTCGTTGTTATACGATATACGGCTAAAAAAGCCGGGGAAAGAAACGTACACTTTACCCAAATCCTACCGACCGATATAACTTCTTCCAGTACTCAGGAAAATGTACGAGAAGCTGATATAAAAATAAATCCATGCTTATTACCCTAGATAGCTAACGTTCATACACTACCATGAACTTAAACTGAAATAAATTATTATTTGAAAAATAACGTTTAATATAATTTTAATCTTATAAATCACAAATTTTAAATGGCACCTTTATTAATGAGATCCATAAGTCATTAAACGTACAAAGACTAAATTAGGAACTTTTAAGTAGAAAACAAATTTTTTTTTTGGTTAGTTTATAGAACACATTTCAAAATTATAAACGACATAAGGCTTAAATTATTTTGGCGCAAGTGGTGCAAAAGTCAACCCTATGCTTCCCACAAATGGGAGCTTTGCAGCTGTTACATTGGTTCTTTGTCATACGCCTTTTTTGTAGGAACACAAACTGCAGCTTTTTCTTTTTCTTATAGAGGCATTTTCAGCTGCCAGAAAACTTCCAGAACCTGATAGGGTTGAAACTTGAACTTGACCTTCAACGCGCTCTTCCTGGTTCAAACCCAAGACATCTCTTATTTTGTCCATTAGATTTCGAGGCATTTCCGGTATTTCAAGTTGATGTTTTAGCCACGGTTCAACAAGCTGTTCATGTTATTTCTTCATATATCCCCTTCGTGACAGTGGTTTACTTCCAGAAATCAAAACATTATGGCAATAGATGATGTGTAAGAGTTGATATTCGCTATATTGAACCTATCATAGAATATGCACATAGGCCACCGGTTGGTCTTACGGTTGCATGACATTATGTGCACACATTTGGTCAAATGTGTCCACACCACCTTTTGTGGCATTGAAAAAGTCTATCACAGATAGCTTTTTCATGTACTTCTTTATTGTCAGAGGGTTCATCGTGAATATCCACGTCGACCACGTCGACAATCAATAAACCGTCTTCATTTCACTACCAGATGAACAATCCGCACCACAATCTTCATTTTCTAATGCACGAAGTACGTCTTTGTCAGTGATAATCGACCTCGGAGCCATTATTCACCATTTATCTAATAACTAAAATAAATAAAAGCAAACTCGACACACAGCATAAAACATAAAAGTTACATAAAAGCTAACTATTCGTTAAAATGACGAACATGCAAATCATATCACTTAAACTAAATTACTTACCGGCTAAACACGACCTTCGCACGGCGCAGTCTAGCAGTCACTAAGTTGGCGCGAAAGCGCAAAACCGTACGCAAAATAATTAGAACGAGACAGGAAGATAATTGTTACGTGCTCGTCATTTTCACGAACGTTAGCTATCTAGGGTTAACTTAATAAAATGAAAATGTTAATACCTTATAATTACATTTTAAAGAATATTAAAATTATGATAAAAGACCTGTCAATAATATTAAATTGTATAAAATAAAAAAAAATATAAAAAATAAAACTAGAACATCAACAAAATTTTACAGAATCACAAAGATTCATTCAAAAATTAATTGTTACGTGCTCGTCATTTTGACGAACGTTAACTATCTAGGGTTAACTTAATAAAATCAAAATGTTAATACATTATAATTACATTTTAAAGAATATTAAAATTATGATAAAAAACCTGTCAATAATATTAAATTGTATAAAATAAAAAAATGATAAAAAATAAAACTAGAACAACAACAAAATTTTACAAAATCACAAAGATTCATTCAAAAAATCCGATATGGTGTGGGTAATAACATTTTACGCAAAGTATTTTTTTTATTATCTTTTTAAATTGATTAAAATCCAGTTCTTTAAACTTCACATGTTTTTTTTTATAGCAGAAGGAGGCAAACGAGCAAGCTGGTAGACACCACCGCAAAACCAGAGGAATAGCAGACGCGTTGCCGGCCTTTAAAAAAAACAGGTAATTAGTTGTAAGCTTCTAGGAGCCATACAAAATATACTTTTACTCATTAACCCTTCGTGAACCATGTGGGGTTTCACAAACCCCAGACGTATAAAAATCCTTATGACTTTTTAAAAACTCGCGTGGTTTTTTCGGCGCTATGAGTAGCTGGAGTTAAGACGTTGTTTAACCTCTTGGCGACAGTGGTTTAATAGTCGCGTCGCCGGCTCAGCGAACAAACGTGCGCAAAGTGCGCTCGGGTGCCACAAACCCCACGTAGTTCGGGGCGTCGTCTAAAAGGTAAGCAGATATTTTATTGTAATATAATATGAATATAGTGTGGACTGATTAAAATCAAGTTAATATTGTTATGTTTCTGTGCCTTATAAAGCAAGTTTTAAACATTAAGCAATGTGAGAAATATTTGATTACTTTTTTATGGTGGAAGTTAAGTTAAAGAAAAATCTATGTTTTAGTACATAAAAGATTACTATGTTTTGATTTTTTGTTGTAAAAGATTAAACTTGTTGATTATTTGACTTGGTAAAGTTTTATTTTACTTTATAATAGCCAAAAAATAGTAATATCAAATAAAATAAACAGATAATTACAAATTACGTATTCCTTGCCCAGATAATTCTTGGGGTTTGAGAAACCCCACATGGTTTGCCGTGTAACTTTTATGCACGTGGTTCACGGAAGGTTAAAGCAGTTTTCGCCCGAGGTTACAAAGGCGACTATTGTCGCGACGGTTACGTTCGAAAATATCCGTCATACACACGAAAAAATCAGGACTCGATTTGACAAAAAGTGCAACTTTCTAAAATATACATAGACGGAAGCGTTAAAGGCTTATGTTTTAAAAAATAATTTGTGGTTTTTAGCCCACACATAGCTCTTAAGCACTGTTTTTGCATTTTAAATGCTATATCTTTATTGGTCGAGTTGCGCCAAAAAATAATACCATCCTCACAGTCGCCGCCACTAATCCATGATACGCTGTAAGCAGAGCATCTATATTCAGTACTGAAGATAGCCTATATAATGCGTAAGCAAAGCTACTGATTTTCTTACAAAGATGTTCTATGTGTGCTTTCCAATCCAGTCTACCATCAACTACAAGACCTAGAAATCTAGCATTACTAACCTCACAGGCTTCTGTGGTCTGATAAATTGCCTTAAATGGCAGTCCTGAATACTCTCTTTGTTAGAATTTCATTATTTGCGTCTTACTAAGACAAATTTTAAATTGTTGTTAACTAGCCATGTAATAATCGATGTCAAAGATCTATTAATGACATGTTCATAACAATCGGGTTCCTTCCACGCAATGGTCATTGTACAATCGTCTGCAAAAAAAGTGAAAGGATGATTTAATATTTACCTAGGTCATTAATGTAAAATAAGAAAAGCAGTGGCCCCAATATATTGCCTTGAGGTACTCCATATTTGATATTTATTTTTTATGTTTCAAATAAATATATTTCTTCCAATTTCCTGGCATAATTAATTCATGATACTGCAGTGTACTGTTTTCTATTCGTGAATTATTTACCAATTAATTGTAAAATGTTTTCTCTAATTCCATAATGCCTCAAGTTTTTTTTATTAAGATAATATTATCATGCTTTATGTAGTCAAAGGCTTAAGTCATGTCACAAAAACAGTACAGACAGGGTTTCTTTTATCTACATTCAGCATAATGTTCTTGAGAAATTTAAGTACAGCCATATTGGTATGCCTTTTTTGCCTAAAACCATTTTGTTCTTCACATAAAATATTATTTTTCTCCAAATACCTATACAATTCATTTCAAAAATTAGGTGTCAAAGCAATTGGTCTATAATTTTCCATTAATTTAAAATTTATTTTACGTATAAGGTTTGTACAAGTGGGTAGTAAGCCGGAATCATTCTTATTTCTTTTTCTCTTAATTAAGAATTAACTAGAACCACGGTACGCACGTGTTATAACTAGGTATTAGAATGATTCGATATCTGGCTATTATAACATTGATACATACATAAGTGCATATCACAACTATTATCCACGAAGGGTTCTTTTCTGAATAAAAGCTGGGCAATGAGGACCGCAAAAGCATTCCTCTGCTATTAGTTCACATTTCACCAAAAAGCGACTGCACATATGCTCAGCCTGACAAGTGGTGAGCCCATCGCCGTTTACAAGGCTATCACAAGACTAATCAAAAGAATAAGCAGTATTAACTGCTTTAACACTTTCTACTTGATTAACCTTTTTTCTATCTTTGTAACGTCATGGCCATACTAAGTAAATAAACAATTGAGTTTAAAGAAGAACAAGGCCGAGAGATAGAAGTAAAGAAACAAATGACTATCACTTTATCAAAGAAATATAACACGTACACTTTGCTCTGGTACTTTACTTCAAAGTGAATTGTTTTCATTTCCATAATAATTTTTAGCGCGAATTTATTCTATCTTTTGTTAGGTACCCACGTTTTATTTAATTATGAGTTTATTGCTCAAACGTTATTTTGTAAGAACTCATTTTCTACCGAGGGAAAATAAAATACGTGTAAGCGAGGATGTGAAAACTATATCATTGATGACTCCCCGGGCAATAATGCTGCTAAATTAATTAACAAAACATTTTAAAACCACATTGCTTATACTTTTACATTGTTCACAGTGTTATAATTATCCCTTAAACATAAAACCGTGAAGCGTAGCGGTGAAAGAATACTACCACCATATCGTCCCTTGGGTGTCGTAAACGGCAACTAACGGACTAAATACATCCAACAGCATAGAGCGGCGATGGGCTCACCGCCTGTCACGCTGAGTACGTTTGCAGTCACTATTTCGTGAAAAGTGGACTATGGCAAAGGACTACTTTTGCGGTCCTCATTGCCCAGTCTCTGACTAAACCTTCGGGAAAAATAAGTCGTGATTATATGGACTCCTGAAGTATGTTGGGTCAATTGTCAGAATGTCCAAGGTGACATAATGTCCGGATGATAGTAATACGTATGTATACAAAAAGAAAATATTTTCTATCAAACGGCCCGCCTAGTGGTTAGCGGTTAGCGTAGCCTTTATAGAAGTTTGCCACACCAGCCCCCTAGACAAATGGCAAAAGCTTACCACCAATTAAATACACAAAGATACTACGGTAGTCCCCGCTGGGAATCGAACCCGGGATCACTGGGTATTATGATCGGTGGCTTAGCCACTAGATTACAGAAGCAGTAAAATGTTATAGGCGTCTAGTTACGAGAATGGGAGTGTAAATGGTTAGAAAAGCCAAGTTTAAAGACCCTGTTGCAGGGCACACATTGAAATAAAAAAATTAATTAATTTTGTTTACGTTTACACCAATTATCTAGCCCAAGATAAGCTTTTATTGAAACTCGTTATTATGGTTAAACTAGATAACGCATAAATATACATAAACATAGAAAAACACCCAGACCCGAAATCAAAAAAAAAAGTTTCCTCAAAATTGACCCGACCGGCAATTGAACCCGGGACCTCAGAGATAGCGCGACGCTAGAACTGGCGCGCTAACCACTCGACCACGGAGGTCGTCAAACATTGCAGCTGCCCTAAAGAGTTGTAGGAATAGAAAGGCTTGGTTGGTCTTAAGCAGACGCTTGCCATCGAGATCTTGTAGTCGATTTTCCTCACAAGTCTAAGTAACGTGATAGTGAAATACATATATAAGGTGACTGCTAGAAACCGCAAGAAACTTCAAGGGCTGGTCAGGTCAAGTATTTTAAACATGATACAAATGACAAAAAAGATTGCAGAGTAACGTAGGTACTCATCGCTCAGCTGACGCGGACGGGTCAACATACGGGGGGGTCAACGGCCGGCCGGTGCCGGCGCGTTGTAAAAATTGTTAGTTAATTCTTTCAATATATTTTTCTTATGTTATTGCTTTAAACTAAATTAGATATAAAGACTATCAAATTAAAATTCCTAAAATGAATTATTTAATAAAAAATAAAAATAGCACGAATTTCTTTTTTGTAATTTTAGTCATGTTTAAAACACTTGACCTGACCAGCCCTTGAAGTTTCTTGCGGTTTCTAGCAGTCACCTTATATACATAGATTCACAACCTTTTACCACCAAACAACTTCAGTCAGAGACTAGGCAATGAGGACCGCAGAACCAGTGCACTACACCTATAATCCACGTTTCACCAAATTACAATTGCACATGTGCTCAGCGTGACAGGTGGTGAGCCCATCGGTCTATGCTGTTGTATGTATGCTGTCCTAATTCTGTTAGTCGCCTTTTACGACGCCAAGGGAAGAGATTGGTAATATTCTTTTAGTCGGTAGTGAAGAGCTATGATATATTATGTGGGGTGCCATAAATAGCTCGAGCCAATCGTCTGGACACCTCGGACACTCCGAGGGCCAAAGGCAACATCTGTTTGTCAGAACTTGGCCTTTTTGTTGATTTATTAGTCGTTACCGCGACTTGGTAGATTTTCGTGCCCTATTTTTACTATGCAGAAGCACCTTCATCTTACCTTGGGGATATGACTATAAATAAAAAACGTACTTGACCTGAAATTACTCAGGACCTGGCATATTATCTGTCGAAAAACAAAAGTGCTATAGAAAAGACAAGGCCGAATGTGAACCCGCACTTCATTTAGAATCCTTAACTACTGAGGAGCTGTCTATCCATCTAATATTGATATTATGGCGACATATTTAACGAATTAATTATTACATAAATACATACTCGTACATATCATAATCACGACTAATTATTCGAGAAGGGTTAGTCAGAGACTAGGAAATGAGGACAGCAAAAGCAGTCCTTTACATAGTCCACTTTTCACCAAATAGCGACTGCAAGAATTCTGTCCTGATTCGTCGTATTCCTGTATCGTCGGATTCATGTTTCGTCGGTTTCCTGTTTCGTCATATTCTTGTTTCGTCGGAATTATCAATATACTTACAACTAAATCTATCATGCGGTAAACAGCGAGCTCGATGGCGCCGCGGCTAGCGTGTTCGGCTTTCGATCTCGCCCGCTAAGCAACTTTGCGTGACAGGTGGTGATCCCATCGCCGCTCTATGCTGTTGGAAGCATATGTAGTCTTTAGTCCGTTAGTCGCCTTTTACGACACCCAAGGGAAGAGAGGGGGTGGTAGTTTTCCTTCACCGCTACGCGACGCGGTTATTAATTAAATTGTTATTTGTAGGGTACATTTAATAAGTAGTTTGTGTAAAACGACGTTTAAATATTTAGTAAATAAATATTATAGTCATGTGAGCAGAATACACCCCACAGAGACGTGGAAAAATAATCGTATTACGCAATGGGTAACTACCGCAGGCGCGACGACATCAAAATGCCTACAACAGACTTTTTTTTATTTGTTAGATAACGTATAAACATTGAAACAAAAAAAACACCTAAGTAATTGACCCGACCGGGAATTGAACCCAGGGATGCCGATGCTAACCACTCGACCATGGAATTCGTCGACTACACTTTTTTGCAAAATCTTTATGTAACCTCAACTATGTCATGTATCACCAACCATTACTTCAGTTGAAAGTGTGCAAAGTTCTTACCTACTCGCAAGAACCCGTATCAATTTTCCAGAAACTTCCGCAAATTCTACAAGTTCGTAGATACCCCGTTCTATGTGGGTCAGTCCTATTTGTGGTGGCTATCGAGTCCGTGTCCGTCGATATCACGCCCCCGAGCTTTTGCGAAAAACTTTTAAACGGTCAGAAGCTGTTTAGGCAAGAATCTAGGGGGATTTCTTGAATGAAACGTTATTTCTTCGATTTTGACGTGACAACGTCTTAAATTAGGTTGCGGCTGGGAGTCACTTATGAAAAAGTGTAACGCTCGGTAACGTTACGATGAGTCACCGAACGAGAGAGAGGCCCGCCGAATGCCTTGCGTCTCTCTCCCACTCAACTATGATCGGTCTGCATATTTGTTTTAAATATAATTCTTTTTATAAATAAATGTTTTAAATTGTTACTATTATTTCATCCTTCTTCCTACTATACGAATGAATATTCACATTAAAATTATTTTACCACTCAAAGTCGTTGTCACGTAAAACTTTCGCCCGTATACCGACTTTATAGGCAACCAATTTTTTGAAGGAAAATTTGTTTGCGGTCACTCTGCATAAGTTTTGCGATATCAAACTGTGTGGCTCTGAAGAGTCTTGGCTAATAAAAAACTACTAGAAAATCATAAGACAGTCGAACACGACTTTAAAAATGGCGCTGGTCTTTTCACACGTATCGCGTAGCGGTGAAAGAATACTACCACTCTTCGCATGGGTGTCGTAAAAGGCGACTAACGGACTAAAGACTGCACATACATCCAACAGCATAGAGCGGCGATAGGTTCACCACTTGTCATGCTCTGAGCACATGTGCCGTCACTATCTGGTGAAAAGTGGACTTTGGTAGAATACTGCTTTTGCTGTCCTCATTGCCTAGTCTCTGACTAACGCTACGGGGATAATAGTCGTGATTGTAATGAGGCCACCAGAACCAGAGGTACCCAAACACAAAATATAATTTTGTAGATATGGGCCAAAATAATTTAGGCGAAACTTTAAGTAAATGTAACAAAAAAATGCATAGTCACCGTGTTTAAAATTTGCACAGTAACATATTAATTATTATTAAAATTGAGATAGACTATTTAAAAATCCGTATCATTGTTATTTGTATTTTTTTCGGGTGGGCCAATGGCATTCGTTATTTACAATGTATTCATTTACAGTGTACCTATAAATAATAGGCCAACATGTATGAATATAACATCATTTTTATTAATTTGAATGCAACTTCCAATTTTTTACTAAAATAGTACAAATTAAGCGTAATACTAGCTAGTACTTCTATACTTACCTTACAGTATTTTTTTTATTAAACTGTTCATATTTTGCCTAAAACTTATACATGATAATAAAACTTAAATCTACCTTTGACATTACATGTCAATTTGGTAAGTTAGTCAGTTAGTTAGTCAGTCGAAGAATTAGTAATAGCACCATCTATTCGTTCCCTGCATTGGAGGACACTTTGAGATGTTGATAAAAAGGGTGATAGATAGGTGGAACATGTGGCTTGGGCCATTAAGCTCTATTAATATTGTATTAAAAATCGCAATGCCAGAACAATTTTTTTTAACGCCATCTGTGATTTTTAATTAAAAATTACCTTGGAGCCACTCTGGATTTGAACTTAGGGGTTTGACAGGGGCATTGCCGTGGTCAACTAAAAAATCACAAATTGTGGTTTGGGCCACTCTGGTTCTGGTAGCCTCATATGTATGTATGTATGTTTTCACACGTAAAGCGCATATTGATTGTCCAAAAAAAGAAAAGTAACAAATAGGGATATACTGTTCCACTGGGCAGAGGCCTCCGTCATAGAAATCGAGTGATTGCTACAGTTGATTGGGTTCTTCATCAAACTTGGTTATGGCATTGACAGTAGCCAATACAAAAATTACAAATACCTAGGAGTTTCTCCCGTGTTCTTTTCGCAACAACACGTGTTGTGAGACTCCATTTTAATTCAATCTACCGTACATTACTAAATGTACTAAAAATATAATACCACTTGAAATTGGCTAAAATGCTAAACGCGAAGCCATTAATTAAGCTATAATGATAATAATAAAACTTGGTTACTTTTTTGTGCAAATATTCTAGTATCACTCGTATTATTACTGTTTTTTTAAAAAAAATACACCATTATTAGAAGTTCGATAATCTCTAGCAGTGTGCACTAAGAATAGTGAATAATTTGTTTTTAAACATTTTTCATCGAACTTGGTTGTATATTATTTAGACATTGTTTTTTCACGGTGGTCCCTAAGTAACTTTACATTTAGCTTTCAAATATTAGATAAGACTTTAAACTATCGCGTTGCATTGCATTAAAACTTCAATATTAATCAATATTCATGTATGATGAAGTAAATTCCAGATATCTATATAATTTGTAGAAAACATTTAAAAAAAACGTTTATTTAGCTGAGTTATTGAGACTTTAAACTTCCTATAATAGACTATAGCGTAAAACCTTTTTAACAAATAAGTTTATAGGTATAGTCTTAAAGGTTACTCAGCAACATTTCAACATATCCATTCTAAACGAAATCACATTGCGATTTTGACGTCGCCTATAAGTTACTTAAGTTATCTCCGTAAGAAATGCAAATAACTTGCTTGTTGTGAACATCAGTAGGAAAAGGAAATCAGCTTATGTTCTGTTACAGGTAAGAATATTTTGATCCTGTTTTGATCCATAAGAAGCGTACAAATACTTTTGTATTTCTATTGTACATACACTTTTATTTTATTCAGAACGCCAAAAAGATTTTGTTTAGCTTTTTTGTCCACATTTGGTAAAGTAATAAACATAATCTGTTTGACGGCCTCCGTGGTCGAGTGGTCAACGTGCCAGTTCTATCATCCCATGTCTGTGGTGCAGGTTTCAATTCCAGGTCGGGTTAAAAATAACTGTTTTTCTAAATGGTCTCATGTTTGTGTGTTTTCTATGTATATTAAGTATTCATTTAATTATGGTTATCCGTTATTTAGTTAACCATTTAAAGAAGTTCAAAAGAAGCTTAAGTTGGGGCTGGATAAATGGTGAACGTACAAAAGTTTTTCTTTGTTGTTTTTGTTATGTACGTTAAGATAAAATTGTGGTAACCAACCAGGCCATCTTGGTTGGTAAACCTTATGTAAAGTCCCTATACATGAACAAGTTATCCCCGTTAGGAAGCGAACAAGACTATAAATATAGGTAATACCAGTAGTCTATACACTAGGCCACTGAGGCGGTTAATAAGATAAAAAGCCCATTGGATGACTGTTTAATACAAGTCAAAAATACATTAATTCTAAAACAATTACATATTTTCGTAGTCAACCCATCGCTTCAAATATTAAATTAAAATATCTTTTCAGAACTCATTTCAACGTTCAATGGAATTGTAATTCCACAATATAGGGCTTTACATCACTTTAAAGTGTTATCACCACTCGAAATAATACCCTGTAATTCATCTGTCACAGTAGGTGAGTTAATTCAGTACCGTAGAATGGGGCTATTTGGTAAAAAAGTAGGGATAAAATTTGAATATTTATTTTTTCTTTAATTTTTAACAGATAAAGAAGTATGTTTTGCATAATACAGATATAACTCTATAAAAATACAAAAATAAAAACATAGAATGAACAAACAGTAAGGTTTATTTTAAAAAAGAAGGTGCCTTTCCAATTAACCCCCAGGATGGGGTTATTTGGTATGCATACAAATTGACATAGAAAATATCTTTATAAACTGTTTTTATTTCAATATAAACACGGATGGCGATATTTGGTAACATACATTAAAAAATTTACAAATAATGCAAAAGTCAACACTAAATACTAAAAACATTTTTACTAATTTGGAACAAAACTGACAGACTCTCGCTTAATGTAGTTTTTAACATCACACGCGCGGTGTTCTTTTCTCTGATTGGTCGAGATTGACAGATAACGGAGTTACCAAATGTTGGAGAATAAAAAGGTTGCGTTCACGTTAATTTTTTAACAGATAAAGAAGCGTTCGTTCAAAAATATTTTTTTTTTCCAAAAAGCCCCACGGTTACCAAATAGCCCCGTTCTAGCGGTACCTAACCTAATTTCATGTACCTACTTATAGTTTTAATCATCAACTATGTAGTTGACATACAAATCTATTGACGACCTCCGTGGTCGAGTGGATAGCACGCCAGATCTGGCGTCAATTGGGAAATATCTGTTTTTCTAAATTGATTTCGGGTCTGGGTGTTTTTATGGGTGTTTTCACATACATCGATACGATAATTGGAAATCACATTTAATTTTATTCCTTAAAGTAATAACTTAAGTTAACAATTCATTGTGATTTATCATTCTTCACCTTTCATCCTAAAAAAAATACGATAAATTACCTATAAATATTAGCCGTTTGTGTCGCTTGGGGAGAGACACTTGCCCGCTATTTTTGTCTCGTACCAGGATACGTTTGTTTACACAATTCTATGACCACGGCTTAAATTTCGGTTCGACGCGATTCTGTTTCGGCGTGCAGTGGTAGGTACTGGGGGTAGCGATGCGCATTTTGTCTGGTACAGACTATAGCTCGTTAGATTAGTTGTTAAGTCTTAACTATAAGTTAGTTAACTGTTTTTTTATTATTATTATTATTGACGTCAATAAGTGCCTGTAAAGGTTTACATTGAATAAATAATTTGACTTTGACATCCAACAGCTTAGAGTTTCATAAAAAAAAGCTTAACTTGGACTAGATAATTGGTGTGAGCGTAGAAAGCTATTTATTTATCTATCTATCCACATCATTTATTTGAAATGAAATGAATTATTTGAAATATATTTTTTTCCTTTATTTACCGTATTATTAAAACTTACATAATTACAAACGTATTATCAATCACATTTTTAAGGTTATTTTTTAAGGTTTGTCTATGCGACTGCATTCACAATAAAATTCTGAAATAACTTACTTATCTTATTGTTTACTTACTGTTTACGTAATAGCATAGGCACTGCAGAAGTAGGCAAAAACAATTATTAAATATTTTGTAATTTTTCTAAAAAGTAGGCTTTAAGTTTATTTTTTATTTTATTTTTTTATAAAATTTATTTTCAATAGAGACACAGTTTACAATAAAAAACTTAAAAAAACTAATCAAAACACTAGGACACCTATGGCATGGTCATTATATTAATTTTGGATTATATTTAAATTAAAATAAAATTTTGATTTTGATTTTATTGATTTTGTTAATTGATTACGATTTAAATAAAGCATTGTGAAGCAAATTTGTAAAGCAATACTTATGTTAATTTTATAAGTACAGATAATGTAGTAGGTATTTAGCTCAGACACAATTAAATAATTTTAAATTTTCCAAAAGTATATGCTTAAATGATTTAACTAAAATTAAGGTTTCCTGTACGATTCTTTCAAGCAAACATGAAGTCAACAATAATCAGACTTCACCTCAATTTAATCCGATATTACAATAACCTCACCCATAAAACAAACGTTACGTTGTTTACGATCGAAATATGCAAATGGCAGCAATATCACAGTCACAGTGTAATATACAACGTACAGTAATATTCGTGTACAAGATCTCATGTATCATGGGAGCGGCTTAATCTTGATCTCCACATCTATATAGCGTTAAATAAGGTCGTTATTTTAAGGCAGGTGGGATTAAAGTGCGGAATGATGTGGCGAGCCTGTCCCCGTCTGAATTCACGACTTGAGAGGTTAGGTGCGAGCAGACGAGCGGTCGGCACGCTTAAACATAAACATTCTCGACTATTATCTCCAAATGGTTAGTCATAGTTACAAATTAGGCAATTTGTATACAGGTTTTACTTTACTTTCTTTTTATTTGTTGATTTATTTATTGTTTTTTGAGTAAAAGTTCCACCGTGGTGACAGACCTAGGTAGAAGATTGACAAAGTGCTTAGCCTGATATCTGGAGCTCATGTGCTTAAATCCCAGTCAGGCAAATTAAGTATGTTTCGGATACTTCGATGGATACCCAGACCTGTGATTTGAGATTCACTACCTAACAATTTGAGCTATGACTTCATTTGAAAGATGGAGACCTTTGCTCAACAGTAGCACAATATAAAGATTATTTTCTTTTTTCACTTATTAAGCAACAATGAATACACAATAATAAAAGGAAAACAAGAGTCACTTGTAAATCAAACCGAAAAACTTTTTTTTTAGTTCTTCTGTTTGCAAACCAATCTTATTTATGCCAGTTTTGTTAACACGAAATAAAAATTTTTTTATTCATTCATTCGTCTCACCATTCACTAATGTTTGAGCGTTTTAAGCGCTCGTGTAGTGGGCACCTTAAATTATGCTATTTAAAATTCGAATGTGTAATTAATGTAAATTCTAAGGGCCCTAATGCTATAAGGGCTGCAGGTAAAATTTAGTCAGAAATCCGGGTTAGCAAACTTAAGAATATGTGACTTGCGACCAAACTCTGGCACAATATCTGCGGGAAGTTTTGGAGTGAAAAGTTTGGGTGAGATTAGTGGTGAAACTTGATAGCATGGATGCCAGAATGTTGGCAACGGCCAACAAAGATAAGCATCGTTCGTAATGACGAGCATTTAGGATGACCAATTTCAGTTTCAACTACTTTTATATAAAGAACATACATACATGCATAGATTTAAGAGTAAGTATTATTCCCAAAGGGGATCCGGTCAGCTATGGCCACATTTTTTAAACGGCCACTTCCCGTGATCGGCTACTTCACCCATCGGCCACTTCCTTTGAACGGCCACTTCCTGTGATCGGCCACTTCACCCATCGGCCACTTACCTTGAACGGCCACTTCCTATTGGCTACAGCCACATTCCTTGAACGGCCACAATCCGTGGCCACAATCCGTCGACCGCTTCCCCTAGCGGTCACTTCCCCATATGACCACTTACATTTCCTACCGCCCCGCCGCCGCCGCCGTCAAAATTGGCAAAATACAGCTACTTATTATACCTTTATCTTTTATTATTTACTTGTATTGAAACCCAGCACCCCTTCTAGAATCATTTCCATCTTCCAACTAGCTATTATTATTATTGGAAAGTAGTGTTATTCCTACATGCTTCCGGTTGGATATACGAATGATTTTTAAGTACCAAATAATTTTATAATTATTCCCCCCAGTAGCAGTTCCAGCTTCGAGAAATCAGTTAGACGAAATTACAGTGCATCTTGGGCTCGGGGGTTTTTCGCACTACCGGTTCAATGCCAGCGACACGTAAATAGTAAAATTTTTCAAGTTAAACGGCCGAACTAAAAATTCACGTAGCGGTCACTCGGAGAAATTTCTTAAGTAGGATTCGCACAGTGGTCTTTCGGGGAAGTGACCGAAGTGGGAATTTGCATAGTGGTCTTTCAAGGAAGTGGCCGAAGTAGGAAAAGCCCTTACAAGGAAATGGCCGACGTAGGAATTTACAAAGTAGTAGTTCGGGGTATTGGCCGTAAATGACCGGATCCTCGCGAAATCATTGTTGATTGAATTCTTTAACATCTATAAATTTCACTATTCTACGGATGAAATTAACTTGTAAGATTTTTGAAACCATAAAAATAACCTGTCTAAGTTTCAAAATGAAAACAAGTTTAAAAGACACGTAAATTGCTAGTTAGTGTTGTTTTGTTTATAGGGCAATGACGACTTTTTTTTTCTTAAATATGGCTTCGTGCGGTCAGCACATTTAGCCAGTATCTATATTAAAGTGAATAAATATTATCTTTGCATAAAGTCTCAATAAAGTAGATGATAATGAGTGATAATTAACATTTAATAGTAAATGATATTCACCCAAACCCCTTGAGACTCAATAAAGCTGTGGGACTTTATTGAGATCTCACACGTACTTCTTGAGAGAATTTGTAAAGTGATGTTGCACTGTTTTGTTTTATTTGCCAACACTCATGCACGTTCACGAACACATAACAGTAAATATAATCCACCATTATTTCACATTAATATTAGACAAAACTCAAATTCTATTAGGAACTATGTACATACATATTATGAAGAACTAAATAAAAACAATAATTGGAAATACATTAATGAATATAAAAATATAAGGACAATGAACCTAAAACTAAAAACCTTAAAAATACAATATAAAAACTAAAATATTATATTAAAAGGAGTCCCTTTAGGTAAGGTTCCGAAGATACTGGCAGCGTTCCCCCTTTGAATAGCAAGACTAATTCTTTGTCCGAGGTAGCTGCCAGTTCTTCGGTCTCCTGTGATGTCGACTAACCTTTTTGCCATTTCCTTAAAAAGCCTTATAGCACTAGGACCCCACGGACCAAGAGTCTCGACACCGAATGGGACAAAATCATATTCGGAGCCTAGACCCCTGTACTTGCATGCTTTAGCTTTTTCAGCCGCTTCACAAGCCGCACCAGCTCTGTTGATGGTTCCATGTAGATGGGAAGGGGCCAGCGTGTCTGAACAAGTTGCATCCCATACCAGCACCCTGCCCATCTTCATGGAATCAAACTCATACCGTCCGGTCTCTTGCCATCGTCTCTTGCAATACCGGTCGGCTCAAGTAGACTTGGCACGTTGACGGTTGCAAGGGACCGGCGTATGATATCGTTAAGTGCGGCATGTCTCGAGAAGCGACCTGCACTTTTTTGGCATGACAGTCCGTGATGTCCTAGCTTGTCGACATCACTGCCACAGGGACATTTATGAGGAACGCAGACCGGAACCCCAAGCCGTAGACAGGTTGCGATTCGGAGCGTGTCAGGCTCAAGAAATGTTCCAGTATTTGACGAAGGGTACGCGTGAAGCCAGTAGCCGGCTTCATGCGTACTCACGGCCAAAAGCCTAGCACGCGCCGAACCTGTACTACAGCTCAAAAGATTATCATTAGTCAGTTTGCATTTTATGTCGTCCCAGCTCCTCTGTGAATTTGGAGAAACTGGAAAATTTTGACCTGGGCATGCAATTAAGAAAGCGTTTCTAGCTTCTTCTTCTAAACTCAAATTATAGAAAATAAAACAAAACTGCAGACATGACTGTTTACTTTCCCGCCAAGAAGTCCACGTTTTTATTAGTTCCACCCATGAAATTGAACAAATTTCCCCAAAAAACCAATGTGCAAAAACGACAAAAAAAATTCTACTTCTCCCATACTATTATTGTCGTCAGCTGATCGGACAGTTTTGTATGGGAGGTCGAAATTTTTTTGTCATTTTTGCACATTGGTTGCTTGGGAAAAGTTGTTTCTTCATAATTAACAACCTATAAACGTCCCACTGCTGGCCACAGGCTACAGGACAACAACACGTGGGGAAATTGGGCAATTACCCGCCACGCTGGCCCAATGCGTGCTTGTGGATTTTAATGAATGCTAGCTTTACGAAAACAGCCGAGACCAACGGCTTTACGAGCCTTCCCAAGCACGGAAGATCTGTAAATGTTTTTAATTTAGTCACCCATCCAGTGGTACGGCATTGAGAAAGTAGCTTAACTATAGTCCGGCAACTTCGTGCGCGACCGTCCTACGGGGTACAGACGTTGGCGGGGACGAGGTCCCACGTCATTCTAAAACACGACTCAAACAGTTGCACGCGTTGCCCTTCTCCGCTACACCACCCGCTACCCGCTGACATCTTGGGTACCTCGTCCCCGCCACCGTCTGTCACCCCGCGAGACGGTCGCGCACGAAGTTGCCGGACTATAGCAAGATCGCAACCGAACGCATTATCCGCTGCGACATCGAGCTCCTTCTTTTAGTAGTCTCATTTCGTCTCCCCATATTATGCCATTTATAATGTAGGTATACTTAAGTTTGTACATATTTACAGAAAAATACAACTAAAGGTGGGCAAAGGTGGACTTATCTCTCAAAAATATCTCTTTCAGCCAGTTGTATAGAAGTCAAAGTCAATGTCAAAAGATATTAATTCCATAAAAGATAATTATTCAATTAACTCAATTAATAAGTATTTTGAATCGTCCAAATATTTTTTAACCTACCACCGGTCCCAGTCAGGACGTCTTTTTTTAACTATGTTCTAAAGAACGGGCGCAAGAAACCACAGCGCACAGAAGCAACGACATTAAAAAAAAATTTCGTTATCGGGTCATGAAATACAAAATATGAATTTGAATGTAAACTATGTAAATGGTGCATAAATTAATTATAGACAATTAGAAATAGCTGTTGGAGTACTTGGAGCATTTCAGACCCAAGCACTTCTGTGTAATCTGACACTTAAAATAAGCTTTTTTTATAAAGCTGCAAACTTTATTAACTATAACATCGTTAACGTGAACCAAATATCGTTCAGTTGACAGTCAAACGAGCAACGAGCCCAAAACAAAATTGAACAGTCTGAAACTGCTGTAGGCATCTTACTTGTATAAGCCTAGAATTACGAGATAGAGCGGCGGCTATTAAAACTTGGATCGTTGTTTCTTATGTTACACCGAGTTTAAGTAAATTGCTGTGGCGTTGTGAGCGTTATTTTAAAGCCAAGTACTGGCTATTAGGGGTTGTAAGCGAACACTATACGAGTTGAGACTTAGTTTTCTTACCGACCTAAGTGGTAGACTAGGGATTACCACTCGATTTTTTAAATAAATTTTATTAGTGGTACATGTTTTGCTAGGTTATTAAAGTAAGTGTCGAGAAAACTTTTTATACTATACATAGGAATAAAAAATAAAAGATTGTCAGGATCACAGCAAATGGAAATTTGTGGTATTCTCTCAGGAAACAGGCGTGATGTACATAATGTACTACTTATGAACTTATGTATAGACGATGACAGAAAGAAACACAATAAATTTAAACATAATATTCACACCCTGCCTGATATAATGCAAAAGACTGACAAGAGATGATTGCGGTGTCTAGTTTGATTGGATTGGATTGAGGTAACATTATAGAGTATAATAGCATGGTTTCTTCAAAAAGGACTTGCTAAGGATTTTATAGTATGCCTGATTGCCACCTCAGTGTTTTAAAAAAACCTTTTATCGTTTTCTGGATAAGAATATCTTTTAATACGTCCTAATACTATAGAAAGAAACAAATTCTTAATTTATCCATTCAAATTTTATGGATTTAATTTTGTGCATTCCTTTTACATATCCGTTTGGAGTGATTCCAAAAGTTATGATTGAACCATCTCATACAGTCACAAATCTTCTAAATTTCTTTCGCTCGAGATTGAATGGACTCTAAAATTTAAGCGGGCGTAAAATCCGTATTTCAAACGAATCTCGATGGAGAATGGGTTTTGCAACCAAGCAAAAACATGGCTACGAGTTTCTTTCCGGATTATTGAAAATATAAAATTAATATGAGCCGTAAATAACATTTATATTGGACATGTCTAAGCCAGTCGCTTTTTTAATAAATAAATACATACATACATACATAATCACTACTGATATCCCCGAAGGGTTAGTCAGAGACTAGGCAATGAGGACGGCAAAAGCAGTCCTCTACCATCACAGTCTACTTTTCCCCATAATAGCGACTGCACATGTTCTCAGCGTGACAGGTAGTGAGCCCATCGCCGCTCTATGCTGTTATATGTATGTGCAGTATTTAGTCCGTTAGTCGCCTTTTACGACACCCAAAGAAAGGGGGTGGTAGTATTTAATAGAAGCTACGCGACACGGTGCAAGAAATCTTATGATAGGCTGGTAATAATGAAGTCGTAGTACACTAACAGACATGCTCACCCATTGCTACCTGCAAAGATAATATCGAGAATGAGAAGGCCTGTTATTCTCACCAGTGGGACGTTTATAAGCTGATGATGATATATCCGTTCAGCTACCGACATGACGCCTTTAAGGTTGCTTCACACATATCAGTGAAGTCACAATTCCAACACAGTACCGGCACAGCGAAAAATATTCTTTCATACATTATCTATGAACGTTATCAAAACGAATACGTCCGTGATTTGCCGGTGGCGGCACTGACACTGAAAGCACTGACACTGACAAGTGACGATGCGTTCATAGAGAATGTATGTAAAGGACAGTGGCGCTGTGTGAACTGTGGCTTCACTGATATGTGTGAAGCAACCTTTATCCAAAATGCTGTAGGTTTATACTAAATTACACTAAATACTAAAATACATACATATACTCACGACTATTATCCCCGAAGGGTTAGTCAGAGACTAGGCAATGAGGACCGCAAAAGCAGTCCATTGCCACAGCCCACGTTTCACCAAATTGCAACTGCACAATAGGTGACGAGCAAATACCTCTCTATGCTGTTGGATGTATTTGCAGTAGTTAGTCCGTTAGTCGCCTTTTACGACACCCAAGAGAGGGGTTGGTAGTATTTTATTAATTAGGCAAATGATAATGCAAAAAAACAACATAAAATAATTAAAATATCACACAAAAAGTGGTTAGCCGCCGCCGTTATTTCGCAACCGCCTCGCTGCCAGGCTCTCATGAATAAGGACGTTCAACCAGCTATTTTAATTTACCATTCCGGTGCAGTTAACATTAATTCCGGGGTTTAGAAAGATGCGGTCGCCGCGTCGGCTCAAATTAACACTCCAGCTCCTGGCATTAAAAAGCTAATGCTGTTGGTTTTTGCCGCCTCGGCTAATGCAGCGATGTTCATTTCAGACGCGTAGCTGTGTAGTGCAATGCACTTTTTATATAAATACATAATATCACAAATTGAATAGTTTTTATTATAAGAATTCGAATGACTGTATTTTTATTGAGCTTTTGACGGTAATATGTGAGTGAGAGCAGAATGTCGGTAAGATTTATCTTGGTAGCTCAATTGGAAGAAGACTCGCCTATATCATAGAAATCCTTATTTAAAAATTTTAATGACTGCATTTTCGATATAGTTACTCAGGGCTCATTTTGTGAGTGAGGGAAGAGTATCCGTAAGATTTATCTTGGTAACTCGACTGTAAGAGGAGTCGGTTACATTTTATTTTGATATTTAAACTGTAGCATTATTGTATAAAATAAGTATTTTTGTCAAGTGATAAGAAGTATATATCTGTATATACTATTATACTGTAATACGAAAATTGCGGTTGACGTGTCTTGACTCATATTAACGCTCCAGCTACCTACTGACATTAAAATGCTAATGCTGTTGGTTTTTGCCGCCTCGGCTAATGCAGCGATGTTCAATTCAGACGCGTAGCTGTGTAGTGCAATGCGGTTTTTATACAAATACATATTATGACAATCGAAAAGTGTTCCTTGCGCGAAAACTCGACTTTCTCATGTGCAACTAGAATTCACGACTTTTTAGGAATTCGAATGACTGTACTTTTTATTAAGTTTTTGAGGTTGTATGTGAGTGAGAGCGGTGTGTCTGTAAGTTCTATCTTAGTAATTCAATTAAAAAGAAACTCACCTATGTTTTATATTGAATTTTAATTATATGTTAACTCAAGTGATTGCATTTTATGTTACTGAATTGTGAGTGAGGAAACAGTATCTGTTAGATCTATCTTGGTAGCTCAATTGGAAGAGGACTCGGCCAAATTTTACTCTGATACATGATATGTTGCTGTATATTTTTAGTACCTATCTTTGTCATATTGTGTTAATAAGTATTTATACTTTAATATTTTATATTAGTTTTTTATATTAGTTGAGAAAATAAAATAGATAAAAATGATCGGAATTGAAGGCTCAACTCATATATCAATATCAACTATAAATCAACTCAAATAATATCATATATCAACTCATAAAGCAGTGTTATTTTAATCTTATTTTGCAAATTCCCGTACGAATTTTGCATATTAATATTAAAGTAATACTGCTCAAGGAGGTGACTGTAGAGCCCCTGGACTTAAAACAATGATCTTTAATGAAGCCGGGCTACTGCATTTTCAATTAAATTACTTAGAGCGTTTGTGAGAATAAATAATGTCTCTATGAGTCACCCAGATCATAAAAGATTGAAGTTTCGAGTTTGACCTGAGGCAGTGTGTAAGGCAGCATTTTAAGTGTAATATAAAAGACAAGCTCCTCAAGATGATGAGGAGCTCGATGGCGCAGCGGCTAGCGCGTAGATCTTGACCGTTAAGCAACTTTCGTAATGCCAGATCGCTGGACGGGTGACCAAATTAAAAACATCTCGAGCTCCTCCGTGCTTCGGAGGGCACGTAAAGGTCCCGGTTGTTGTCGTAAGATGACAGTCGTTAAAACCCACCAACCCGCATTGGGCCAGCGTGGTAGGTTATGGCCCAATATCCCTACGTGCTATTTCCTACGTGGGGGGCCTGTGCCCAGTAGTGGGACGTTTGTAGGCTGATGATGATGATGATAAAAGACAAGTCGTCTTTGCGTTGAAAAACTAATGAATGATGTTACTTTTTATTTCTTCCGTTATCGCAGCGATGTTTGTTAGGGCCACGTGGTTGTGTAGTTGCAACGCGATCTGTATAAAAAAAAAAAAAAGATCGGAGTTGAAGACCTGGACTTAAAACTATGAACTTTTATGTAGCCGGGCGACTGATTGCATTTCTAATTGAATTGCCTAGAGTGTCTGTTACAGCAGTGGTATCCAACCAGATCGAAAACAATCGAATTTCGAGTCTCATCTGAGGCAATGTTTCAGGCAGCATTTGAAGTATTATAGCCACGTAGCTGTGGTAGTGAACTGCATCCTGGTGTAAACTTCATCATAGGATCTAGTGATAACAGTATTCTCAGACCAAAAAGACCTGCCTGGTTAAAAGTGATCACCGCTGTTTATTTATTTATTTGAAACACTTTATGAAGTTGCAGTTATTAGCTTCTTCAATGCCCTGTAAACCATGGTTTAACAAATAACTGTTTCGTGTCGGCGTTTGTATCATGATCGTTTCTTTAAAAATGAGAAAGCTTAAAAATCTATTAGAAATTCTTGATATCGAAAACTTTCCTTTCCCACGACTGAAAAATACTGTTAGATTTTCTGGGTCAGGTGTGTGACACATAAAGGTATCGCGGTGGCATCCGACCCGTCCAAACTTAGTCAACACTATCTTCTTATTTGTGCGCCAAATTGAACTTTAATCAATGGCAATAACAACGTTATTCACATACGGTGTTAGAACATTTTCACAATCATCCAGGATCCAGCAAAGAATAAGTAAACTTTTTTTACCATCGTCATAATCATCAGCTCTTGAGCCACTGCTGAACATAAGTCTCTCCTAATGCATGTCAATCATTGTCTGAGACGATACTCGTCCCCACCCAAGGGACAGCAAATAACACACAAATCCTTCTAATATTATAAACGCGAAAGTTTGTAAGTATAAAAGGATGTTTGTTACTCTTTCACGTAAAAACTACTGAATGGATTTCGATAAAATTCAGCATACAGATAGTTTATAACCTGGATTAACACATAGGATACTTTTTATCCCGATATTCCCACGGGAGATGGAATCACGCGGGTGAAACCGTGAGTGGCCGCTAGTATTTTATATATGCATGTATTTACTCAAAAGACGTTTGGTATGATACTGTACCTAGCCTGACAACACACAGGTTGACGTCCACTAAGCAGTTGCCTCAGAAAAATATCCTTTAATTATTATTATAAGGCAGTTGCATAAATGAAGAGGAGCTCGATGGCGCAGCGGCTAGCGCGTCCGGCTTGCGGTCTTGCCCGCTAAGCAACTGTCGCAATGCCGGGTCGCCTGATGGGTGACCAATTAAAAACATGTCGAGCTTCCTTCTTGCTCATGTGCTCAGCGTGACAGGTGGTGAGCCCATCGCCGCTCTATGCTGTTGGATGTATGTGCAGTCTTAAGAGGAAACACAACGTCGAAGTGGCATGCAAAATTCTCATACAAAACACAGACAAACGACCAATTTTTGTTACTTTTTCAGAATCGGTTGAAAAAAAGAGATTTTCTATGTCTGTATGTTTGTTTTTTTTTTAAACCAGCCACTTAAGGTTTCTGAAGACGCCTTAAAACGGAGTGATTTTCCTAAATTTTGAAGGCTCTTGGTTATGACTAAATGCAAAAAAAATCAAACATACAGACATAGAAAATCTCTTTCTTTAACCGATGCTGAAAAAGTAATAAAAATTGGTCCAGTTCTGAAAAAGGAAACAGGGGACTACGAAACGTTGTTTTTCTGTGTTTTGTATGAGAATTTTGCATGCCACGTCGACGTAGTGTTTCCTCTTAAGTCCGTTAGTCGCCTTCTGCGACACCCAAGGGAAGAGAGTGGTAGTATTCTTTTGATGAGCCACTACGCGACTTGGCTTTACATACCGCACTATACCGTATTTATTTATTGGTAAAACATATAATAAGCAAGATATTGAAATTGAACTTCTAGGAATTTCGAATCAAAAGTAAATTGTTAGACTGCTAGCTAGCTAGTGTACCGTCAAAGAAAAAAGCTAGTACACCGAAGGGAAATCGATGTAAGCGTTTCTGAGTTTTCGCTTCGAATTCTAGGGGGTTTAAAAATTCCACGGATATTCACAGCTAAGCCGGGGGAGGCTGGATGAAAAACTCGACGCTTGCTAAGCTCGCGCTTAATTGAAGAGCTCGAAACCAGAACTAGGCATGCTTGAATTTATATTCGCACTACAGATTGGTTCCCTAGAATTATTGTTGTGCATTGTGCTTCATTATTGCTGGTTACATGATTAGCTTACGAGCTTTTGACTATAGCAAAGGCACATGTTCTCTTGTAATTTAACAATGGTATGAAAAACAATGACAATTTGATTGTTTGACCCAATTAACGGTATCAAGCAAACTCACCGTAGAATGTACGTCTTCCACACGAGTTACCTTCTAATATGATCCGGTATTAGAAATTAATAAATATTCTTAGGCACAATGAGTTATGTTCTATACATCAGTACATTATATAATTATTTCTCTTATCATGTTCTGAAGCTTGTCATTTATAAATTGTGTGAAAAACAATGACAATTTGATTAGATGACATAATTAACGGTATACTATGGTAACGTATCGCGTAGCGGTGAAAGATCACTACCACCCCCTCTCTTCCCTTAGGTGTCGTAAAAGGTGACTAACGGACTAAAGACTGCACATACTTCTTACAGCATAGAGCGGCGATGGGCTCACCACCTGTCACGCTAAGCACGTGCAGTCGCTATTCGGTGAAAAGTGGACTATGGTAGAGGACTGCTTTTATATGTATGTATGTAGGTACTGTGGTATTTATTTATTTGTTTATTCTTACCTTTTTTATTATTAATTCTTTCTTTATTCTTCTTCTTCTTCTTCGTATTAATTCCTAAAACAATACAAGTATCCCTCCCTTATATTATTAGTAGGTTGCTTAGTAATAGTAGTAATAATACATAATTACAAATTAACGTAAATTGAAAATCACTTACAATTTGTGCAAAATTAGTTTTTGGTATTAGAAAGGAATAGATCAAATAAACCACTAAAATACACCAGTTCCAAACGTTCTATATGTCAAATAAGCCATACTACTGCCTAAAAATACGCCAGAAACCCTTTATACGGCTTAGTTTTAAGACGTCACCGCCGAGGTATACAAATTCTGACGGAAACATTTGTAAGGGTCTTAAGGTTGAGAAGCATTTGCGTATTCCTATGTGTTTGCTACCGCACAGAGTAGGTTATCAAGCCCAGTTCTGCGGTTTAATCAGTTGAATCACTGAGCGTCTGTTTCTTCAGCGTTGTGCTACAAAGAGTTTTAGTTTAGCGAACATTACAATCATTAGGAACGGCGTTATTCTCTTGCTGTTTTTTTTTAAATAATATCAGTATGCTAACGAGCAGGTGGACCGCCTGATCGGAGTGGTCACCGCCTCCCATGGATATCAACAACATCAGAGGTGTTGCTTTTGCGTTGCCGATCTGAGAAAAACCTCTTTACACCCCTTTCGAAAGAAGTCATGACGTAGTTTAATGGGAAAATCTCGGATGATACGTTACATTAGCAATGAAACATACACCAGTAAAGTTGTTGGCCGCGACTTTGTTCGCAAGGACTTCTGTATCCCACAGGAACCTGTTTTAATTTGCCTTATATTCAACCGCATTAAAAGGTTGATTCAAAAACCTGGTAACAGGAGAAAAGTTATGGTATCTGGATAAACATCTACCTTAAGTGCTCAAGTGCTCTTTGCTTGTTTGTTCTTCATTCAATTAAATATTATATTCGATCGATGAAAGTGTTAGCGATCGAATAGATTGAGCATTCGCCAAGAATCTGTAAACTTGTATACCATTTTACTATTGACAATGCTCCTAAGCGTTTAACTTACCCTGTTAATAACAAACGTTGATTTAAGTTACACTTAGGATGGCTTAGTCGATAAATGCCAAATTCTTAAAATGCATAGCAGTCTGCAAATGCCTTTTTCTTAAAATTGCCAATTCGTAAAAGGACTAATTCTTAAACTTAGGATTAATTTGACGCTGTCTCTATCTGTCTTCTTAAACAAACACGAGATAGCGTCACTTTAAACCGAGGTGTAGCATTTGGCCATTTTTATTAATAAGACGGTTAGTTTCAATATACTCTAAGATTTAATGCTATAGAATCTATATGGAAAGTACGTTCGTATATTGTTGAGTGTCTTTCCTAAATGTTTATTCTACCTACATATCGATGCCTATAACTGCCAAAAAGGGATAAACGACATTTTTTATGATATCGACTTATATACATCGTTGGAATCGCCTTTTTTTCTGTATCTTTCTATATAAGTTTCGTCACTCTCGAAGATAATTTTTGTCGGTTAAGCGGTTGGTAAATTAAGTTTCATAGCCTAAATTTTACGTCGTAAACGCCCGATATTTTAGTGTCTTTTACAATCTGATGGTTAGAAAAAATATATATTTCGAAATACTTACTTACGCAATTTTAGCTTTCATAATATTATCTAGCTGGATGGTTAGCCTTTTATGGCGGTTTATGCAATTCTCTACTGTCTCAATCACTTCTCTACTGTTTCGAGTCCCATTTGTAGAATCTGTGAGGCTTCTTCACACTTCGTACTTGACGCCAGAATAGCTTTGTCATCCGTAAATGTTGCTATGGTTACCCCATTGCTCTAAGGTAAATCCGTATGTATATATGGTACATAGTATGGGGCCCAGTACAGAACCCTGGGGTACTCCCGCGTGTATTTCGTATAAACGGGATGTGCATTTTTTTCATGGACTGAAAATAGTCTCCCAGATAGATATGAATTGAAAAGCAAAAATAATCTATGCGGTAGGTTTGTTTTTATTATAAAAAGGAGGCCCTCATACCACACCCTATCGAAAGTCTGTTAAAAGGTCCAGTGTCCAGGAAAGCGGTTGAACAATGTTCCTTCTTTTTCAGGACATTTTTGATTACCTGGCAAAACTATGGATAAGTTCTATTGTAGCTTGGTCTTGTTTGAAGCCAAATTGATGTTCTAGTATCATAGACTGTTCTGAAATTGCTGACATTAGTCACTTTAGGAAAATTCTTTCAAATAACTTTGACAAGGTTGAAAGTAGACTAATAGGTCTATAAGAGGTCACTTCATTTCTCGGTTTGCCTGGCTTATGTATCGATATTATTTTGGACACTTTCCATAAGGCTGGAAAGCATCCTGTCCTTAATACGGCATTGAAGAGCATGGTAATGTACACAGACCTTTATAAGGCAATTCGCTTAATACCTTTCTGTCAATGAGGTTAAATTCCGTAGCCTTTTTAACGTCTAGGTCCTTAATTGATCTTACAACTTTGCGAGGGGAAGCGGATTTTATAGGGTAATCTAGTTGCAGGTCATCATAATTCAAAACTCTGGTCGATATTTAGAACTGTCTCGCGGTCAATTTCTTATATCCCAGAATCTGACATCGACGACGATGATTATAGTAATACGATTTAGTAGGTAACGAATAATTTTAATTACTGTAAAATGTTTATCACTTTATACCTCAGACTATACCCATCATAAGTAGCCTTACAGTCAGGAAAGCAAGCATTGGTACTAGGAACTTTCAATAAGTAAAGTAAAAATAAAGTTCGTCTTTTAAAAAGCTGTGTTTACTTGAAGGTTCTGGTTAAAACGTATCTAAATATAAACAATCACTTTTCGCAAATAAGATAACGAAATTAAAATTTCAAATTTCTTGTTTATAAATAGTCGTGTGAAGATAAACACGTAACACGAGTGTAATAAGACCTTGTGTCCCAGTTATAAATTGCCATGAGCCCGCCATAGTATTATCAGATTATTAACTTATCTAATTATTAACTTTAGCTCATCAAAGCAAATAGAACGATCGCATTGTATATGTAACAGCAATTTATATTAAATTAGATATAGAACGGTAATCGAGTGTCGAGGTGTTTTAGGCTGAAGTCTGTTTATTTTCAGTGTCAAGGAATATTTAACCAAACATTTTCGTGTATAGTATAAACCTATATTACATTCAGCGACGAAGGCACTTACTTGTATTATGTAACTTTTATTTCATTAACAATAAGGACTAATTTGTTTAACCCTAGATAGATAACCTACGTCAAATCGACGTAATCGATTTTGAAAAATCGATATAACTTGTTTGTTTTTCGCGTCATTACACTGGCCGTTCCTGCCAACTCAGCCGGTCTTTGGAGCTTGCAGGACACACCCGTATCACTCCGGTAAGTGCAATACTTTCGTAAATATTTACCTACCATTTGTGGTGAGCACAAGTCCAGCGCATGTCCTAAATGCCGTTTAGGCCAAAATGAATAAAAAGTGATATTTACTTAGATTTTTTATATTATAGAGATTACAAACAAATGATTTTGAAAAGTTTACATAGTAAATTATAAGGCTGACGGAGAGATTCCTAAATGTTTATTTTTGTAAAGTGAGAAGTACCTTGTTTTGTTCTTTAATTTTTTTCTAATAAAAATATAAATAAACACTAATGTTTTTTTATTTACTCAGTACACAATTACATACATAAAGACATAATATCACATTCATAAACCTAGTATATACATAATCCAAAATATGCTCACTCAAACATTCGCACGTCGATTCGACGTATGGTTATCTTTAGTGTACAGTAAAATATGGTTATCTATCTAGGGTTAATTCATAGATCCAGAGACGTGCGGGTCCTCGGTGTTTTCCGTTCGTGATCCCGAGCCATACCCTTGGCAGACAACGGTGGCGCTTAATCTTCTAGAGGATAGGACTCCTCCTTCGTCACGGTTTTTGTAGCGGTTGAGAATGGGTAAGAAAGTCCCACGTGACCTGGGATGCCCCTGGCCCACATTCAGCCAATGCCTTACTATCGATTGTCTTGATTTCAATGAATGGGGGAGGCTTTGCCTCGCTTGCATATGGTGTTACATTCTATTTTACATTCGATCATGAAACGGTTTCGGAACCACTATTTATTTTTATAGCATTATTTCAAATCAAATTTAAAATATTTATTTGCTTTTACATCAACACAAAAATATAAAATTAACCAAGTTAAAATAAGATAAAAAAACAGTACTAGCAACCATGATGTGTTCCTACCTAGCACGGCACCCCGAGCTAGGCACGTAAAACTAATGGCAATGCTTCAGATGCTCAATGTACCTTTAGAATTTATCAACAGTGTTCAATGTACCTCAACCGTTTTGACAGAAATTACGATAAAATGCCTGATCTTCCCAGCTGGGCCCTCGGCTGTATAACGCTCGAAATACATAAAAAATATACTGATCTAATGTATCTCAAATGTACCTCCCGATTTATGTATTAAATTCCAGAAATCCTAATTAGAACAGAAGATATTCAGCTTTAAAGTTTTGTCTTCCTAGCGGGGCCCTCTGTAATCAAAGTGAATATGAATAAAAAAAGTATACCATTTTTATGTTTTTCCAATGTACCAATTAGTTCTTCGCAATTTACCAAATTTAGATACAAAATTATGATGTTGGTAAATATCAGTACACGCTTGGTAAGGAAAGGTCAACAGAACAAATAACGTAGGTATGCTAACTAAATTAAAACTGCTTTTTGGTAGGAAAATTAACAAATAAACTATTCACAGCTACCCTCATTGCAGCAAATATTACCTGTTGCTGACCTTACCTTAACAAGCGTGTACTGTTATTTACCAATATCATAATTGTGTATCTAAATCTAGCAACCAAATAAAAAATATACACATCTAGCAACCAAATAAAAATATACAGTAAAACTAAAAAGGACCCCGATCAGCACAATGACATGTTACAGCATGAACATTATCTGCAACGCTGATATTCTGCGGAGCCCTTTGTATTTGTTTGTGTGTTGCCTTAACCCGGATCTCTGCCTTTTCGCCGAAAATTGTTTGCCAGTTTTCCACTTGCCAACTAACGTTTAATCATTTGTAAACTCATCATATAATTTTGTTTTATTTCAAAACCTCACAGTTACCAACTGTACGTTTGTCTGCTTTTCATAATAACACTTTTCAAAATGCCAACTTACAAGTAGCCGAATGTTTTAGTTTACGTAATATTCATTTTGTTGTTTATTGTTTACCAAATGTTATAATTAGTATGGTAACTTATTTTTTTGACAATGAAGGAAGGATTCTGCCTTAAATTTCTAACCTATCATGTGACCTACAGTAGAGTAGCTAGTATTTCTGTTGTCCTCTTAACCCATTCCTTTTGCTACTTATGAAACTTTATTTATATTTAATTATTTACATCATGGAACCGTGTGTGTAGCGGCTAAAAAATACTACCAACCCCTCACTTCCCTTGGGTGTCGTAAATGGCGACTAACGGACTAAAGACTGTACATACATCCAACAGCATAGAGCGGTGACGGGCTCAACACCTATCACGCTGAGCACATGTGCAGTTGTGACTTGGTAAAACGTGGACTATGGCAGTGGACTACTTCTGCGGTCCCCATCGCCTAGTCTCTGACTAACCCTTTGGGGATAATAGTCGTGAGTATATCATAAAAAATATTTAATTATTATAATAATATAAGAAAATATAGGTAAAAACTTTTTCTCCAGCAGTGATATATTGTGCTAATGTGATTTAATTTTATTCTCTACCGCGTGACAAACTAGACGGTCGTATGTCCGTACGGAATGCGAAGGTGATTCCGCCAGCAATTCCGGTACAAATCGAGTTAGGCGGCCCTAATGAAGACAGCCAACAAAGGGTATCTATTTAATCAATTTAGAATCTCGTGGGGTCGCGACTGAATCAATTTGCGCTATCGAATGCTTGTGTTTTAAATCAATTCGTTTAACGAGAGAACGTATCGGTGACCTTCATACCGGTTTCAATAAGTGCCTAATGAACATTGAAGTTCATATTCAAAATTAATTTATTTTAAACTCATTAACTACATAAAATAAATATATCATATCTTAATAATAGATATCTGATTATTATCATGTTTCTGTTGTTAAAACAATGTCTGGTCTTCTTGTCGCGTAGCGGTGAAAGAATACTACCACCCCGTCTCTTTCCTTGGGTGTCGTAAAAGGCGACTAACGGACTAAAGACTGCACACACACACAACAGCATAGAGCGGCGGTGGGCTCACCACCTGTCACGCTGAGCACATGTGCAGTCGCTATTTGGTGAAAAGTAAACTATGGTGAAATACTGCTTTTGCTGTCCTCCTATGTCTCTGACTAAGCCTTCGGGGATGATAGTCGTAATTGTATTTATGTATGGATGATCACAAATCCGAGCTATGCGTCGAAAAATCCGAAACCTCTTTGCCCAACCTAGGAATTGCACCCTGATCCTCCAGTTATCGGGACGAGCTCTTAGCCACTCGGCTACCGAGGTGTCTTTAAACATCCGATATCTTTGCAGATGTAAGTACTGAAGTAACTGCGGTTGGATATTTATGAGAATACGAAACGTCTTCCATCTGTCATAGCTGTTTTTACCGTCGACACTTGGTAATGGAATGGTAGTAGACCCGCTAATAATAATTCTAATGCAATAGACTACAATAATATAAACATAACGTTACATTCGATCAAAATATTATATACAATGTAGACGATGTGTCGCATCCTTCCAGAAAACGCAGTTTCAGAACACACTCCAGATAAGATTTTTTTTTTAAGAATTTGCACTAAGTACCGATACTATAACAATTACTTTTTTATATACAACTAGCGACCCGCCCCGGCTTCGCACGGGTTACTACCCGTACCTAAACAAATTAGCCTATAGCCGTCCTCGACAAATGGGCTATCTAACACTGAAAGAATTTTTCAAATCGAACCAGTAGTTCCTGAGATTACCGCGTTCAAGTAAATAAACTCTTCAGCTTTATAATATTAGTATAGATTTCTATGAGGGTAAATGAAGGAGAGGAAGGGTGTCAGCAAAGCACCAAATGGAAGCTGTCATGTTCCTGGTAGTCTGCCTACCCTCTAGGAAACTGTGTTAAAAAAATTGAGACAACAATATAAACATTTTTACACAACATTAAGAACAAAAAACAAGAGATACGTCCTATAAAACATTCTTAACTAAGTAGGCAAAACAAATATACAAATAAAAGATGTCCTCCATCTTTGGACACATGCGTACGGCTCCAATGCTAGCAACACCTCTGGCTTACCATGGATTACCATGCGATGGATTCCAGAGGTATTTTAACAGGAATTATTCGATTGTAGGTACAGCGTTGGTGTTTTTACTAATCTTCTAAGTGCTTGTATTAAGGCAGCCGAATTCCAATATCAATACACAAACGTGCGTCCACACTATCAGAATGTATTTGCCCGACTAATCCCTTAAAATGTGTCTACCAGAAAGTATCGCGTCGCGGAGGAGTTTCTTTTTGTCTCGTCTTTCATTTATCTTGGCAAATAGAATCCTCCAGGGGCCCTCCGACTTGCAGTAAGCTTCCATTAGAAATAATTCAACCTTTATGTAAATATTTATCTACTTCAGATTCGTATTTACATTGTGTATTTTAAGATCTGAGAGTTAAGTTGGGTAACGAATTCGTGAAGAAGTGTTGTCACCAACTTTTGATTTTTTCACTTTTTTTGTTCTTGTGTTTATCGATGAAAAATTAATTTTAATAATTTATGGCTTGTGGACTTTTATGAGGTTTTGGTTGAGATCGTAAAACTAAGCTACTATTGCAATTCTCTGCTTTTGAATGGGTGAGAAATGTGAAGGTGTTGTGTTTTGTGCAATGTAATTAGAACAACTAAACTTTCTACAAGCATGATCTAGATTTTTCTTAATTGAAAAGTGTTTACAAGAAAGCTACTTTAAATTTAATAATTTCAGTATTTTGTTATCTTATTAGCGTCCACGGACTATTTAAATATAGTTTCAAGCAGCTTGTACCTTTCCCTAATTTCTCCGCCAGCATTTGTCTACGTTAGGTGGAAGCTCAACTTAGTCATTTCGAACTTATGCGGTAGTTAAACTTAATTAGCAGCTGTCCCAGGGCCCGGCAGCAGCGCTATCCTAATGACTGGTCATATTTTCGGCTTGTACAAGTCTCAGGTCTACACGGCGAAATTGCAAGTTGAAAATTGCATTTAAACTATGTTAATTAAGGGCTTCTGTGTGGCACGGGTTCAAACAATCAAGGGAATAAAAATTTAGTTTCAGAACTATCAAGATCGTCGTTTTGATCTTCATTATCATCATCGTCAGGCTCCTAACGTAGGTACTAAAGCAAATTTCAGGTATTCACTTCCAGGGTCCCAGGTTACCCAGCTTGCTGCTACAATTACTACTTTTTAATTAATTTCCAAGCAGGAAAGTTCTAATGAAAGTTCTAAAAGATCTATAGACTTAAGACTACGGTTAAGTGAACCTGAAGAAACAGCTGCTAGTCACCTCTTTTTTCGGACCATGCCTATGTCGTCACCATCTAAACTATCATACAACTTGCTTGTTATCCTTACAACAATAACTTACCACAAATTATTAAAATAATTTTTCATCAGGTAAAAGACTTCATCTCATCACATAATTAGTGTCATTATAGCTAAACATAAAAGCATACCTTATGCAGAACTAACGACCACTGAATAATCAGCTGTCGGTTGTCTTTTTTCGCGACCAATGCCTCTCTCTACCACCTAAAATTTCTCTTCAACTTCTTCGCACATAATTTCATTAAATCAACACAAAATTCAGCGCACACAAGGTGTGGAAAAGCAAAACTTTCGCGAGAGGCTGAACTCTTGTGGTAATTAGCCTTAATTAAAACATGCCTCTTGGGTTTCCAGAGTAGTGCTACTCCGAATTAGATTAAAATTTTCGACTACGTGAGCTTGGCTCGTTATCCGAAGGGTTGATGGCACGTAGATAAAACCAGTTCGGAGCGGTGACCTTCAATTATTTAGATTGCTAATTTTCCGCCTTTGAGACAAGACATCGAAGAACAGCTACTGCCTCTGATTAAACGTAAGGTGGACAATATATTTTTTTTAATGATACAACATGTTATTAAAATATAAGACAGACAGACGAGAACACACATAAGACAAAAGGAACCTACATAACGGTAATTAATGTCACAAACGACACAAGCGTGTTAATAAATTAACGGCTCACTAAAATAATACTACCAACCCATCTCTTCCCTTAGGTGTCGTAAGAGGCGACTAACGGACTAAAGACTGCACATACATCCAACAGCTCGATCATAACATTAAGTTTGCAGTTTTAACGACTGCCATCTTACAACATCAACGGGGACCAACCGCTTAACGTGCCTTCTGAAGCACGGAGGAGCTATGATTTTAATTGGTCACCCATCAGGCGACCCGGCATTGCGAAAGTTGCATAACGGGCAAGATCGCAAGCTGAACGCGGTAGCCGCTGCGCCATCGAGCTCCTCTGTATCTCCGCTCGAGCGAAACTCGACTCTTCCCAGTATGTACTCATCTTCAGCTTCATTACACAACCGGCCAAAACTTCACTGCGTCCGAACTCTACAGTAATTAGCAGCCAAATTAGCAGCCTTCCCCTAGGACGTGAGTGTACAGTGGTACTTTACATTGGCTAAATAAAAGCAGGAAGCAAATTGAAACGGTGCTAAAAGCTTTCATCTCTTGTTTTTGGTGTGACGCGATAAGTGCTCGATATGAGTTTAAAACAACGTTTTTATGGTCGATGGTTGTTGATTAATAGTGGCTTGTATTGCTTTTTTAAAAAGAAATATGGCTGTCAATATTGTGAAATTTGTACCATGACTAAAGTAAGAGTTTCTGACGTGTTCTTTTGGCTTTTGGAGTCTCACAACACAACACGTGTTGTGTTGTGAGACTCCATTTTAATTTAATCTACCAATGTACTTCAAAAATATATACTTACCACTTAAAATTAGCTTAATGCTAAACGCGAAGCCATTATTTAAGTTATAAAAATAATGTAGTAATGTATATCCTACTAATATTATAAACGCGAAAGTTTGTAAGTATGGATGGATGTTCGTTACTCTTTCACGTAAAAACTACTGAATGGATTTGGATGAAATTCGGCAAACAGCTAGTTTATAACCTGGATTAACACATAGGATACTTTTTCTCCCAATATTCCTACGGGAACGGGAACCACGCGGGTGAAACCGCGAGCGGCCGCTAGTACATACATATAATCACGACTATTATCCCTAAAGGGCTAGTCAAAGACTTGGCAATGAGGACCGCAGAATCAGCCCGCTGCCATAGTCCACGTTTCACCAAATAACAAGTGCACATGTGCTCAGCATAATGGGTGGTGAGTCCATCGCTGCTCTATGCTGTTAGGTGTATGTGCAGTCTTTGGTCCGCTAGTCACTTTTTGCCACGACACGCCAGGATGGGTCGTTGATTAGGATTCCGTAGCCAAATGCCAAAAAACTGAACCCTTATGGATTCGTCATGTCTGTCTTTCCGTCCGTATGTCACAGAAACTTTTTTTCGAAACTATTAGAACTATACTGTTGAAACTTTGTAAGCAGATGTATTCTGCGAACCGCATTATGATTTTCATACAAAAATAGAAAAAAAAACAATAATTTTTAGGCGTCCCCCATACTTAGAATTGAAACTCATATTTTTTTTTTCATTTAACCCATACGAGTCGGGTATCTATGGATAGTTCTTCAAAAATAATACTGAGATTTTCAAATTATTTTTTTCTAAACTGAATAGTTTGCGCTAGAGACACTTCTAAAGTGGTAAAATGTGTCCCCACCTGTAACTTCTAAAATAAGATTATGATAAAAGTAAAATAAATATGTGATGTACATTACCATGCAAACTTCCAACGAAAATTGGTTTGAACGCGATCTAGTAAGTAGTTTTTTTTCATTAATTAAAAAAAAAAATACACTATTAAATAAATCAACGATCAAAGTTACAACGAACTACAAGAACTTTTATATTATGTTACTTGCTGCTACGGTACGGAACCCTTCATGGGCGAGTCCGACTCGCACTTGGCCAGTTTTTAAAAGAAGCCGCCGCCACTTGCGCTTGACTTAACATCCACGAAACAAAAGCTGGGAGCAAATTGAGACTGCGCTAAATGTTTTCTTCTTTTGGTTTTCATCATTGTCACCAAAAGTAGGTGATATTTCTATAATTTACGATGAATAAAACTGACTTACCAAATTAGTATCTGTGAAACTAAACGCATATACATACATATCACGACTTTATTTTCTCCGAAGGGTTAGTCAGAGATTAGGCAATGAGGACATCGCCGCTTTATACTGTTGGATGTATGTGCAGTCTTTAGTCCGTTAGTCGCCTTTTACGACACCCAAGGGAAGAGAGAGTAGTATTCTTTCACCGCTACGCTACACGGTTATGTATTATCTTCGTATAAATAGAATTTATTATCTATGTATAGAATATATTCATAATTTAAACAACTATCATAATTAATTAGTATAATGATAATTGTTTTGCTTAGTTCTATTTGCAAAATTACTTTGAGACGGCTACATTGAGACTTAAAATAACTAACGCTGTTTATTAATCCTTTAAAATGTAAGTTGTTTTATGACCGCTAGCTTTTATCCTATTTATTACTACCAGAATTTGCACTCAAAACACCATTTAAAAAATAAAACTAAGTTATCTAAAAGTAAAGATAGGTACCATTAAAGAATATAATAGCATTTTTACATTCTCCGCGTACCCTAAATCTCCTATAAAATATCTGGAGAGCCCGAACAAGCTTAAATTATCTGTTTTCTAACAATAACTCAATGGGACTGTGGAGTTCAAATTAATTTAATTACTAATAAAATTCGCGCACCCTTTCTGCAGACACAGTTGAGAATATTCAGTAGAACACTTGTGAAACTTCAAAGTTCTTCTTTCTTGTAATCAAAATTAGATAATCGTTTGCCTTCTATCACACCTGCCATTAACAAGCGGCGACTGCTCCATGTCGATTCTATTGCGTTAAATGCTAACACCTAGCCTCACGTATTGGCTATTTGATAGTTTTAACAAAAAAATATAAAATATGTCGGAAATGGTAGTTAATAATTTAACGATAATTATACATTAAAACTGTTTTAACGGGACCTAACACGATTAATTTTGTAAGTAAGTAAGTACATATGGTCATCCAATAGTTTTTTTATTAAGATAATTTGTAAATATTTTATTTTTTCAAATTAATTTGTGATTTTTTATCCGTGGATTAAAAGACCCGAAACACAGGCGGCCATGATTGAGCTTCGTATGAAGTCACATTTCACAAAATATACAAAAACTGTCTGTCAGGTTTCAAGACAAGTTTCTATATAAATATGAGATCCAGAGCAAAATGTCACGTGACCAACCGTTTTCGCACAAAATTTGAAATCAATAAAGAAAAATATGTTTTTTTTCTACTAAATAAAGTTTTTTCGAGAAAGAAAATATTGTACGGGGTATAAAATAAGCGTTTGTAATTTTTTAAATACTTTTTCGAAAACTGTCAAGTAGATAATTGGTATAGGTGAGCTGTGGTCCCATATAGTGTGGAACCTCCTCCTCTGTGCTTCGTTATCCTCATTGCTGAGGGTCGTGACCTCCTTCTTCATATTGTATGCAACGCTTGATGATGGAGCGACATCAGCCCCTTGCTCTCAAATCCGATCCGTTTCGTACCTTTAAGTTACGACACCAGCACTAATTTAGATTAATATTGGCTGAACTAAATGGCATTGAGTTTTCCATTTAGTTCACTCTATATCCGCGAATTATGTATCCAAATTAAGGCTGGTGTCGTAATTTAAGAGTACGAAACTTCACAATGGTAGGTGTTGACCAATCTCGATAGATCGGGATCAGTTTCAAGAGTAAGGTGGCTGGACCGGTTACCGGCAACGTGTATCGTGCATAGAGGTGTCCAGCGCGGTACGGATTTGTTCGAACTATCAAACTAAAACTACACATACTTCTAACAGCATAGTGGCAATGTGCTCAAAATCTATTACGTTGAGCACATAATAATATGAATGAATCAATGAATAAATAATAACTTTATTGGTATATACACACATACACAAGGTTATACAAAATAAAAGATAACTACAACACTGATGTTCTGCCGAAACCCGGATGCAGTTGTTATTTGGTGAACGTGGACTATGACAGACTGATCTGACTAACCCTTTTGGGATAATAGTCGTGTACCTATGCATGAGTGTTTGTGTAGTGTGTTGGTCGCCTTTTACCTAGAGGGGGGGGGGGGGGCTGTTACGTTTTTCTGTGATAGTATCCAGTGTTAGCGACACAGAGCTCAGTGTCGGCGACACGTTTGCGCAGCGCCCAACCCGTAATGGCGGCACTTCACTTGGCGTATCGTGTTCGTGTGGCGATATCGTTGTGTTTGCCCAAATAATCTGGCACATCGCTTGGCGTCAAACAAGCCATCCACACATGGCCTATACGGGCAAACAACGCAAATATTCACCATATTTGCTTGTTCACAAACAAATTGAATGCAACAGTGATGGACGTGTCATTGGCAGCAGCTTATTATATTTATCTGAATGCGGCTAGCCAACACCTGTTTTTTTATTGTGCAGGGTTCTCCTAAGTTATTTTGAATATCGATTAATGCAACGTGTTCGGTTTTTGTTTTTATGAGAGGCATTTTTGGGGTCCCAAACACTAGGATGCATTTGGTATAATTCCAAAAATCGCAATCCGGTTTCGTTTGTCCAATCCATTTTACTATGTTTACGTATAAAAAACTGAACACGTCTGAACAGGACAGCCGCACGCGCGCTTCTGAACAGAACCAAGTGTGGACGGCCGACGCAAATATTTGCCGTATTTGATTCCTTTGATGTGTGATCAAAAACCGACAAGTGGACGGAAACGCATATTCGTTATTTGCGTTGTTTGCCTTATTCGTGCAAATAAAGCAAATATATTCAAATAGGCCGTCTACACATTGCCGTGTTCGGACAAATAATGCAAATACGCGAACACGATACGCCATGTGAAGTGCCGGCATAAGATAGGCACGCAAAAATTCCGTGCCGTCGCGGGTGTTGCGCGGTGCGGGGTCAATTTTTTATGATATTATATGTGTTTATGATTTTATCGGAATTATTATTGTAAAACAAGGTCGTACTGTGCATTTATATGAAATGTTGGAGGTAATTCAGGTAATTTAATTTTTTCTATCGAGCAAAATTTTTCTAGTCTCGTTTTGGAAATAGTCGTCACACATACGTTCTGTAATACATATTGAAAATTTCAGTGCAAAATATCTAAAATATTTTGAATAACAGCTAGAGTCTGGATAACGAAAGCTGAACCTCGTAGTTATTTGATTGGCAACACTTTGTTTCTAGGTGTGTCTATCTGAGGTGTCATGTCGTATGTCAAATTCAATTTTTTCTGAGAAAATTGCAGCTGTGTGAGTGACCCTGTGTTACCCAGGTATGATTTTTTTTTATTTGCCACATTTTTGGTGGTTCAGCTTTCGTTAGTCAGACTATAATAGAAAACAGCAAATTTTTCCGTTTTCATCGCCTAACCTCTTTTAACCCGTAGGTGTAGGCACACGAAAGCGCAATCCGCGCTGCGCTACGGCTCATGAATTAAAAGCAAACATAATTTACTGACAATCCCCCAACGCTCCATGCTAAAGCATCTTGCTGTTAATAACACCCTTTGTCTGAGTAGACTTCAAAGTAAATAACGTTTCAAGTGGCATTCCGCTTTAATTTGTTGGGGCATTAAAACCGCATCATTTTTACTGCCTGCTGCCGTTGGTCGACGCGACGGTTTGGTATGGAGTGTCGCGGCAGAGAAATTGCTATTTTAATAAGCACCAGCTGTGCTGGGCGTGCTTGCTAACCAAATGTCAAACATTGTATTTAAAAATTATACATCATGAATTTTTTGTAGGAGCTTTTAGATTTTGTATTGCGTAACTATTCAATTTTTCTTAGGCATGTCTCCGCTTATTAGCGATATGTTGTAATAAGTAAATATTTAAAATAAAATTTGAATGTTAGAAAATTATTTAATTGTAAATCAAATTTGAATTAGAAAATTATTTAATTGTGATAATACTGTACTAGCTTTTGCCCGCGGCTTCAATCGCGTTACTTTTCCGTTGGAAAAAATAGCCAATAACGCTCTCCGGGGTTGCATTTAACTCTATACCAAAGTTCATCAAAATCAGTTTATCGGTTTAAGTGTGAACGCGCAACAAACAAACAAATTCACTTCTTTATATAATATTTGTATTACATTTAAAATAATATTAGTTAAGACAAGCATAGCATTTCAATAATAAGTAAATGTTGAAAAACCTATTTATTTTAAAATTATAATATAAATTAAAATCACCTCTGAAACCTTACCAGTTTTCCAAATCGCATCGTAATCGTACAAATGATAGACATGGCACAAATGATAAACGGTATCAACGTATATAGTAAAAACGAATAAATAACAATTATTATTTCAGATAAATCATTTATAGTTACAATTATACCAATAGTCTATAATTAGATTAATTATAAGTATAATTCACGGAAACATCTACCACCTCTATAATAACAACTTAAACTAAATACAGCTAGTCCCATTGTGTTCTATAAATACAGTATTAAAAAGATTCGTTTCCTCTATCCGTTCTATAGGCCAATATTAAATATACGCAATATTGGCTTGAAGAGCAATTCATGATGACTAGCGTACACTTTCTCCGGAATATGAAGAATGGAAGGGAAAAGTTTCCCCTACCGACTCACGGTTAATATTGCTACCGGGAAAACAGGGAAATTTTACGTCTATTTTCTGGGTCCCATAAATTATTAACAAAAATTAATCCAAAAGTAATTATAATTAGGACTGTGATAATTATATTTATAATTGTTATTTTATTTAAAATGTTAATTGATACTAAAGGAGATCATTTGGGCTCCATACATTTTTGGGCCTTTTCTGAAAGTGCCGGCCAACAAAGAAAATAGTACGTATTGTTAGGACTAGCCATTTGGAGTAGTTAATAAAGCACAAAAGTTGTAGGATTGCTCTGAGCCAAGTTATGCAAGTTCGATGATTCATCATTTTCATACATTTATTGATTTCTGAAAGTGCTGGGTCTAGGAAACATAAAATAATAATAGATATTGCTAGAATTAATGATCTGAAGCAATTGTCATTGCAGCGCAAAAGCTGTGGGGTCATCATCTGTTCTGTTATACAAAAAAATTTTTAGGAATCAATAATTTATAAAAATGATAAAACTTCGAACTAGTATAACTTGGCTCGGAGCAATCCTACAACTTTTGTGTAATATTAACAATTTCTCTAAATGGCTAGTCCTAACAATACGTACCATTTTTTTTTGTTGGCCGGCACTTTGAGAAAAGGCCAAAAAAAATTATGTCCTTTAAATTTTATTTTTTAATGAGTAAATTATTTTTTATAAAAAAATCAAAATCTTTACTTCGATTCCCCAACCAATCCAATATTATTTGGAGCAAGATTGGATAATTATGGCTATCTCTTTAAACTTAACAGAGTGTTGGCAAAACGAAACAATAATAATCAGATATGGAATACTCATTGTCCACCTTCCTAGGAACGTACTAAATAAAAACTCATTTAAAAAAGTAAAGTATGGTTTTTAAACTGTCCCACAGTTTTGAACTGGATTTCGCAGCAGATTTTGTTACTTGATGTGGGCTTGCTTGGTTTATTGAACTGTTTATTTTACACAATTTTTGGTGAATCTGACAATGCGAATTTGTGCGTAATAACTATTTAAGTCCCATGTAGCAAAAACCCTTTTTTTAAATTTGTCCCTTGCTAGGTTTTGAAATTGCACAGCCGAGATGGTAAAAGACCTCCATAAATTGTAATCATTGACAGCATTGGCTTAATCGTAACGCTTGCATGCGGGTTAGCAATCACGAATCCGAACTACTACTAACATACATATAATCACGACTATTATCACAGAATAACTAATAGTACTACGTACAGAAGGTTCACTCTCTAATGACGTTCACGCGAAATTGAAACTTATCGTGTGACCCGAGCGTTCATATTCCGTTAAGCAACGCTGACTCGATATCTATTTGACGTCATGACGTCACAGAGCAGTACAGTAGGGTTTACGCGCGCGCGCAGGGGTGACGCGCTCGGTGTTCGGTGCGACGTCGGCTGGCGGCAACCTTTACTGCCATACGCCTAGGCGGCCTGCCTGGGAGGCGCGCCAAACGAACCTACCTAAACTGCGGAGTGACACCCCCTGCTATTATTCTCGAAGGGTTAGTCTGAGACTAGGCAATGAGGACAGCAAAAGCAGCCCTCTACCATAGTCCACTTTTCACTAATAACCGACTGCACATGTGCTCAGCGTAACAGGTGGTGAGCCCATCGCCGCTCAATGCTGTTGGAAGTATGTGCAGTCTTAAGTCCGTTAGTTGCCTTTTACGACACTTAAGGGAGGAGTGGGTGATAGTATTCTTTCACCGCTACACGACACGCTTCTTCCGAACTATGCATCAAAAAATTCAAAACACACTTTTCTGATCTGGCAATTAATTGAACCTAGTGCGTCCGGATATCGGTTCAAATGCTTTACCATTCCTCCACCGAGGCTGGACAAACTCATATACGCACAAGAGGTTTACATTTAAAATGTTAAACCAATAAAAAGCGGTCGTTTTAAAACCCGCCTTTATTCTACGTAATCCAAGTTTGCCAACCTCCATTAATCATCGGTAAGGCTGGGAAATCCCAGGGAAATTTCCTCCGATATTGGTACGGATTCCTGGAAGGGTTCCTTACAACAGCTTGCTTGTAATTGCAGTCATTTAGCTCGTGTTATAGTAAAATTGGTTTCGGTACAAGATATTGGAGTGGGGTGGCCGACTATCAATATCCTTTAGGTACTTATAGGGGAGTATATATTGATGGATGAGATAAATTCGGGCTTCAAATTAAGATATAACAGTTTAAGGGATTACTAATTTTGTTAATCCTACTAATATTATAAACGCAAAAGATTGTAGTAAGTATGGATGGATGTTTGTTACTCTTTCAAGTAAAAACTACTGAATGGATTTGGATGAAATTCGGCATACAGATAGTTTATAACCTGCATTAACACATATGATACTTTTTTCTCGATATTCCCACGGGAACGGGAACCACGCGGGTGAAACCGCGAGCGATTTATAAAAAGGTATATTAGGAATGTTAATAAGTAAATGATAAATAAAATTTAAAGATAACGAAACGTTACAAATAAAACCGTTTTTTTTTTAACGTTGCGTTAACTTTGAGTTTATTTGAGCGTCTTTTAATAATCAAATATTACGGAAATAAATTTTATTTCAATAAAACTTTGTACAAAAAAGAATATTTTTATGCCGTGGCTTTTTGAAACTTCAGGTGGAGACACTTCAAAACAAATACATGTTGTGTGTGTGTACTATTCCGCTGCAGGGCAAGAGCCTCCATCATTAAACCCTTTCAGTCTTGGCAACGAAATGTCAAAAAAATTTACAGCAGGTGCGATTTGGCGGAAATTTAAACTTACGGAAATTAAAAAAAACGAAGGCAGTTTATATTAAATTTTGCATTCACGATATATAAAATGTACCAAATAACCGAAATAATCGACCTTGTTCATACTAAAGTAGTCTCTAAGTGTATCAAAACGCGGTACAAAGTCAAGTGGAGAGCGCGGCCAGCGCGGCCATATTATAATGGCCGCTTGGGGTCTGACGGAATAGCGAGTTTTTAGGTGCGGCCAGATATGGCCGCGTGGGGCTTGAGGGGTTAAAATCAAGTATTCACTACAATTGATGAGTCTTAATCACCACACTTGCTAATTACGGGTTGATGGTTACATATCCGCTATGCATCGAAAAATCCGAACACGCTTTTACACGACCAGGGATTTGGACCCTGGAGCTCCAGTTATTGGGCGGAGCGCTTAGCTACTTGGCCACACTTTTATTTTAAGGTTTTTTTTTAGACACGACCTGTCCATCTGCTGGGACTTTTCCACTAGTGGGTGGACGGGTAATTCACGATTACCCTCTCTACCCACAGCTACGCTAGTGTGAACCAAATTAAGTAGATACGTCAGTAATAGCCAATGCTAGGGGGTTAAAGTTGCTCGCGTCCGTAGGTTTACTCTTGAGACCCTACACGTGATCCCTGGGTGGTGCTAAATGAGTAACACTGACTGAGTGGTAGAGCCACGCTGCGTTGCAGCACGCATTGGGCCGGCTCGCCCGGCGTAATACCACCCTCTCACGAATATTCGGCGTGAAATAACGGCACTTGGTGCTGTTGTGTTTCGTCCGACCAGTGAGGGTTCCGGAGGCCCCTCCCCCCCCCCCTCCTAATTCCTATTCCTTCCTTAAACCTATTCCTCCCATAAAGGCCGGCCGGCAACGCATCTGCGATTCCTCTGGTTTTGCGGGTGTCCATGGGCGGCGGTGATTACTTTCCATCACGTGACCCGCCTGCTCGTTTGCCTCCCTCTTTTATAAAAAAAAAAAAAATGCTTATATCACCAGAAATCAGTTGCATTTGCGCATTCAGAATTTGGTCATCGCGTAGTTTTAAATAAGACTCTTGTATTTGTTAGCGTGATGTTTGTTTTCAAAATCAGGACTCAATACAAACGCATATTTTTTTATAAAGAGGGAGAATTTGTTAGTTTTTTTTAATAAAATTAAAGCAAAATAAATGTTTCAATTTGTTAGTTTTTATAGAATTTTAAAATTAATCTATTACTGACGTACTTAATTCGGTTCACACAACGTCCTCCCACCAGTGGGTATGTCCAGTGGGTGGATGGGTCGTCACTGATTTATTTGCATATATTTTTTTAATTTTGAAAGATGAGACGTCAATTGAAATTAACTCAGACCTTAAATCAGTGGCTAATTATGACATAAGAACGGACGTATAGTTGGGCAACCTCCGTCAAAATAGGGCTAGAATAACTAACGTTTGCTCATCTAAACCCTACGTTCATTTATTAAGATAAGTAGAGACACGCCAATATAGCCGTTGAGATAAGATAGATAGATTTATAAATAGTAGGTTCTTTGTGTATGCAAAACCAGAACTTACATTAGAAATAAGGTATCATCTGACTAGATTATATTTTCGTGTGTAAATAATGGTCTAGTTTCAAAACACGCTGAAACGAATATTGACCGAAGTATATTACTTTAAACAGAATAACAAAACAGTTTCTTACAATATTGACTAATGATTTTGTAATAAATCTAATTAAAACACGTCATTAAAAACTAATAAAAAAATGAAAATTGTTTTAAACCTACTAAAACTCTGTCAATATTAAAATCCTTTAAAATAGAATCAGCCAATAGCAGATCTTTATTCACGGCATGTGACTTTGAAACAGTATGTCGTTATTGGGCGTTGTAGTTTGTGTTTTGTTTTTTTTATAAATATTTGTTTTTGTTTGTTTTTACAAAGTGATATCATGTTTTTTTTTTCATTTACGTAGGTTACAATTAAAGATGATTATTATGTCTGTTTCTTTTTTGTTTCACTAATCAGCAGCTTTTTATTATTACACTTTAAATGTTAATTCTATTATTAATAGAACCGTATCAACGTCGAGCTCTAGAACTACTCATATGGGCAAATTAAACGCATAAACGTAGAACTGGTCAACATTATTAAACAGCATGCTGAATTTCTCGTTCAATAACATATTTGCATAATTCTTCTATAATCGAAGCTTCCCCATTGCAAAAAACAGACAATACAACGTACGAGGATGACATTTTATTTCCTCGCGAGCCGAATGCAAACTGTTTTTAAACTACAAAGGAGCAAGTAAAAAATAACAGTTGACACACGACACGACTGCGAAATACTTTTAATGTTCTTTTTGTTTAGTGTCATATAATTTTATTCTGTATTTAAGTTTACTATTTTTTTTCCACTGAAATTTAATATATTCGTTTATAAAAGATTTGCATAAACTGTAGTGTTATTTGAATTTGGAATTTGTTGTGTCTCATTATGTAGTGTTGCGATACGAATGTTGGTTATGGTGAATGCAAAAAGGTTTTTCTATATACAGGGCGTCCCACGGATATGCCACATGGAGGGAAAGTACCTTGAATATTGTAGATGGAACATTTTACTGAAAGAAGACATTATTTGAATTTAAAAAATAATTTAAACTGCATTCATAGATATTTAAATAATTACATGGTTGAACCGGGAATCGAATCCGTTACATGAGAAAAATAATCATTCTGTAGCTTTATCATGCAGATCAAAAGGCTTCATCATAAGGATTATTTTTTGCTAAATTACATAGTGCAACAAATAAAAGGAAGACCATGAATTTTAACATTTGATGTGAAATTTTGTTTAGAAAAATGAAAAGCTGACATTGCCGTAAGGACATACAACTGACATTATCATAAGTACCTACCTACCTACCTATTACTAATAAATGTACCAACTTGAGAAGTACGCATCATTTCCCTATTAAAATGTAAGTGCATGAATACTGTATTATTCTAAATATCCACCACAACAAGATCCAAAAATCGACAGGGAGCGAAATAATCAAAAGAGTGCGACTTTGTATTCAACAGGAAGGGACTCATTTTGAGCATTTGATAAATTGATTAATTTTTTATTAAAAATGTTAAAATTCATGGTCTTCCTTTTATTTCTGACACTATGTTATTTAGCAAAAAATAATCCTTAAGACGAAGCCATTCGATCGGTTTGATTTGATTATTTTTCTCATGTAACGGGTTCGATTCCCGGTTCAATCAGGTATTTATTAATATATCTATGAATGCAGTTTAATTTGTTTTTTAAATTCAAATAATGTCTTCTTAAAGAAAAATGTTCCATCTACAATATTCAAGGTACTTTCCCTCCATATGGCATATCCGTGGGACGCTCTGTATTATATCGATTCATTTCTAATGTTGATCTATGGATATTATATATGTATTAACGCGGGAACATTATTTGAGTTTGGTTTTGTATGAGACCATGATCTATTGTTAATAATGATCGAAGTGACCGAGGCAAAATTATTGTTTTACTGTTGAAGAATTTAATATCTTACTTCAGCTACAAAACACAGCGATTCCTGAATTTGTTGTTATACCGATAGAAATATATTAGACCGAGAAGTTTACTACTGATCACCCGCGGCATCGTCCGCGTGAACACCCATGGACATCCAGTACACAGAAAACAAATTCGAAAATTCCGTTCTTACTCTCTTATTCACGTCATTAAAGGAACAATCTGTGCACAATTTTAGGCGTTAATGAGTTAGTCAGTAAGCTTATCAGGGCTTTTCTTTTCATATAAAGAAAATATACTTATAGTTTTAATCATCCTAGTGCACTTAAAACAAGCGCTACTAAACCAATGTATATGTACCCGCTACGGGTAGAAGTAACGGATCTCTGTGTCAGACCCAGGGTAGTGGAAAGTTTTAAAACAACCATTGTCTCTACACTACACAGAATTCCATTACTCCAGTACAGTCACCGTCAAATTGGTTGAAGCATACTCGGTCTATCAGAGACTAGACCATGTGGACCGCAAATGCACTGACATAGTCCTCGTTTCACCAAATAACAACTACACATATGCTGATCCCATATGTGGTGACCTCATCAGTGCTCTATGCTGTTGGATGTAGGTATGTGCAGTCTTTATTTCGCTAGTCGCCTTTTACGACATCCGAAAGAGAGTAATTGATGGTGTTCTTTTAGTGAGCGTTTTATTCACACGGCTCACATGAGCGAATGAATGACTAGTTAATAATTTGTACATACATACATACAAATAATCACTACTATTATCACAGAATAACTAATAGTACTACGTACAGAAGGTTTACTATCTAACGACTTTCACGCGAAATTGAAACTTATCGTGTGCCCCGAGCGTTCATATTCCGTTAAGCAACGCTGACTCGATATCGATTTGACGTCATGACGTCACAGAGAGAGAGAGAGGGTTTACGCGCGCGCGCAGGGATTACGAGTTAGGCGACTCGGCGCTCGGTGTTTGGTGCGTCGGCTCGCGGCAACCTTTACTGCCATACGCCTAGGCAGCCTGCCTGGGAGGCGCGCCAAACGAACCTACCTAAACTGCCGAGTGACACCCCCTGCTATTATCCTCGAAGGGTTAGTCAGAGAAGCATGTAGCGTAGTTGTAAAGGAATACTACCACCCCCTCACTTCTCTTGGGTGTCGTAAAAAGCGACTAACGGACTAGAGCGCTCCAATAGCATAGTGCGGCGGTGGGCTCACTATCTGTCACGCTCAGCACATGTGCAGTCGCTATTTGGTGAAAAGTGGTTTATGGCAGAGGACTGCTTTCGCGGTCCTCAATGCCTGGTCTCTGACTAACCCTTTGAGGATGATAGTCGTGATTAATAATTTGTGTAATTATCAATTCGGTGTTGATTGTACAGTTTGCCAACTACTCGTTTGTCCGTCGGCCCTCGCCCTCATATTACAGCGCGCCGCGACCGCAGGAGACCTTGATGACAGCCCGTCAGTTGTTAGTTTAGGGCCCATCTCGCCGGAAAGTTGAAGAGTGTACGAATATAAGGGCAATTCGTGCTCCGCGAAACTTCAAATATTTGTTGTGGCCGGCGCAGGCACTTGTGCCACGAAAGGGACCACAATTTTGCAAACAAAAGATTGTTTAAATAACGACGTGTTGTGACAACTGTAGTTTTATAAACTGGTTAAGACAGTTTGTACGGATTTGTTCTTCGCAAGTTATAGGAGAGTGTACTGGGTGGCCACAAGAAAACTCTTCCTTTCGTTTGTATGGATGCATATAGCGTCATAAACCGTAAAAATAACAAAAAAATCTATCAGCGCGGTCGCACGCCACAGCCACAAAATGTTTTATAAGCGATATGGTACTTACTAGTTTACTTTCTGTCATTCTTTATTGTGCAAGTAACAATTTAAAAGTAAGTAATGTTATAAATAATTACAGCTAACTATCCTACAACTTACTAAGTTGTCACGTAGTGCACATGTGAAGTTGTTTTTGGTGAAAGGTGGACTGCTTTGGCAATAATTGTTGCCTATTCTCTGACTAACAGATCTATCTGAATTCTAATAATATAGGTAATTAATAATGAACTCAAGCACATATCTTAAGGAGTTTGTTAATTAATTCTTAACATTTTAGGAACAGTTCTTTCTTAAACCTTTGTTGTTCTATGATGAATTTATTCAGCAAGAAATAAGACTTAGAAGTAACATAAATAATCAACGTAATCGAAACTTGAATGATAAATAATAAACAAGGTTTCTTACAAAATGTACTGTTAGATCATTTACTATTCTTAAAGGTTTTCCTCGTTAGGGACTAGGTACAAACTTATTACCTTCTGGTTTGTTGATCGATATTAATGTGAACAGGATATTTTTTATAGGTACTCGGCGTTTTGACTACCTCATATAGAGCTATAAGTATTCTATCTATATGAATAAAGAAACTAAAGACTGCACATACATCCATAGAGCGGCGATGGGCTCACCACCTGTCACGCTGAGCACATGTGCAGCAGTCATTATTTGTTGAAAACTGAACTATGGTAGAGGAGTCGTTTTGCTGTCCTCATTGCCTAGTCTCTGACTAACCCTTCGGGGATAATAGTCGCGGTTATATGTTTGTATACATATTGCAGTAATTGAATTTGAACTTTTGCGTACCTAAATATTTGAACGGGGTTTAACGAAAAACTACAAGTAAGCCCCTTCGTACACAAGGCTACGCAAATCTCCGATACTCGACGATTTTAGTCTCCAAGCGACTACCGCTATACAAATCCTTTGAGGTTCGTACACTAGTCGCGTCGCCGACATTTGTCTTGCGACTCACGTCGCATCAGTCGCGCGCTACCTGCCAGTCGAGATCTTCGCTACTTAAGTCGCGGCGATTTCCTAGATGGCAGAGCAATCATTAAATATTAAATTTGTTTCTGAGGTGGAGAAATATTCTTGCCTATATATACAACATTAGTATCGGAGATTTGCGTAGCCTTGTGTACGAAGGGCCTAAGACATCCTATGCATACTTTTTTATACCGGTCCAGTTGCAATGGTTGTGGTCACGGCTGACAGCAAGAGCCCGTGACCGTAATGTATAATTTGTTTTTGTCATTAAAAACAAGAGCTATATTATGTTTTGGAGATTCATCATTAGTATATAATTACAAACCCATCGGTGGGCCTAGGCATTCCCACGTGCATAATTATAGCAAAATTATAGCAAAGAGAGATCGTACTAGTCCAATACTGGTTGGTAGAGATTACAGTTACCTACAATTGCAATTTTATATTTGAATAGGTATCAGTAGGCAAATTTATTCACGGTGTTGAGGCTTTAAGTTTTATGTAGATTGCTGCAGTTCTCGTCTTTATAACTAAAGCTTTCAAAATGTTAATTATGTAAAAGAAAGGTTAAAATAAAATACAGAGAAATTTCTTTTATTTAAGTACCTAATCTCACTTTCAGAAGCTTTTTTAGACCATCGTGCTTCTATCAACGTTATTGGTTCGGGATATAAATTCTTCTGTCTTCTATCGAGAGGAGAGCGGCAAGAAATTCCAAAGTTATTTTTCTTTTTTCATATTATACTGACTTAAATTTTACTTTGAATTAATTATACTTACAAGCTTATAAAACATTACCAACAATACAATGCATTAGATAATTATAAAATTCTTACAAATTTACTAGGAAACTACGCACGTTAGTAAAGCCACAGGTAAAGCTGTGTGAGATGAATGTAAATTCCATTCTATTCTATTCTATACATTTTTATTAGTGACTGACCCGACGGAAGTAATTGTCCTGTCTTAATTATAAATATTGAAAAGTGTTTATTTTAATTTTTCTCTCTTGTATGAACCTTCTCCTGACAATAACAAACACAACAAAAAAGAGTTAGCGAAATCGGTCCAGCCGTTTACGCGTGTTGGCGTGACCAAATTAAATAGGGATTATTTTTTATAAATATAGAGAAAAATAATCGTTATCATAAAAAACAGTCTATTCATCCGTGATTATCAGTTACTAATACTAAAGCGTATAAAACTGATAGCTCTGTCATAACACATTTTCATTTGGATCAGCACGAACCAAGATATGCCGATGTTTTCAAAGTAATAAGACAAAACAACTGCCATGCAATATCTGGGGGCATTCATGGGATCGCTGCCCGAACAGAAGGCAGCATTTGTTTGCGAATCAAAAGCCAATATCTGCACCGATCGATACAACCAGCTTTGACATATTTACATAATAGGATTTCGCTCCGGGCACCAACTTGCGAATTGTTTGGGCTTTAACTCAGGTCAACGACGAAGATTTGAAACATTAAGCACTTTAAATGTTTACATAGAACCGTTGCAGCGAAAGGGAATTTGTTTAGATACAATGGGTATGTAAGTCTTAAGCCTAAGCTTTTTTTATTTAGGCAGGAGAAAATGAGTTGTGCTAACTGCTGCGCCTGGGAGACGCAGATGGTTATGTGGGAGGCAAAAGTCAAAAGTCAAATTGTTTATTCAATATATGCCCTTTTGACGTCGAAAACTAATAAAATAGTACTTAACTAACATTTAGTTAAATCTTAGTACATACATACATAATCTCACGCCTGTTTCCCATAAGGCTAGGCAGAGACTATGTACTATATACTACACACTCTTTCGCTTCATTCAAATCCATCAATCTTCGCATACACGCCCGGCGGTTTTTGTCACTGTGCTGTGCACACCAGCCTTTTTTGTCAAAACCCCTAATTGGTTCGCGATGGTTTTTCTGGGACACCCTTGCGCAATCGTTCCTTCTACATTCACACAATATATCTATTTCGTGATTCGACTTTCACTAATTCTTTCTAAGTGACCAAACAACCGGAGCATTCCTTTCTCAATTCTTGTCACTATATCATCTTTCAGACCCCACCTTTTTCGATTCACATCATTCCTCACTCTATCGCTTAGTTTCACTCCACAAATGCATCTCTACAGCATTTATTCTGCTTTTATTCTTCTTCTGCCATTTCTAGGACTCACTTCTATACATCAGTATCGGCACCAGCACTCCGCTATAAATTACCATTCGCGCTTTTTCAGTCACAGTTTGACTACTCATAACCGAGTGCAAAACGCCATTCACTGAATTTCCTTTCTTAAATCTTCTTTCTATATCTACATCACACTTTCCATCCCTTGTGAACAAACTCCCTAAATAAACAAACTCAAGCTCTTGTTCCACTTTCTCGCCGCCTATCATCTAAATTTTAGTAACAAAAGTGAAAACTAATTCATGCCGCACTTAACGATATCATACGCCGGTCCCTTGCAACCGTCAACGTGCCAAGTCTACTTGAGCCGACTGGTATTGCAAGAGACGATGGCAAGAGACCGGACGGTATGAGTTTGATTCCATGGAAGATGGGCAGGGTGCTGGTATGGGATGCAACTTGTTCAGATACGCTGGTCCCTTCCCATCTACATGGAACCAACAACAGAGCTGGTGCGGCTTGTGAAGCGGCTGAAAAAGCTAAAGCATGCAAATACAGGGGTCTAGGCTCCGAATATGATTTTGTCCCATTCGGTGTCGAGACCCTTGGTCCGTAGGGTCCTAGCGCTGTAAGGCTTTTTAAGGAAATGGCAAAAAGGTTAGTCGACATCACAGGAGACCGAAGAACTGGCAGCTACCTCGGACAAAGAATTAGTCTTGCTATTCAAAGGGGGAACGCTGCCAGTATCTTCGGAACCTTGACTAAAGGGACTCCTTTTAATAATATATTTTAGTTTTTATATTATATTTTTAAGGTTTTTTGTTTTAGGTTCATTGTTCTAGTATATATTCCTTTTTATTCCCATTCATATTAGTTTTAAAATATTGACACGCCTCTATGACCTTTCTCATATGTTCGAGAGCAGTGTGAACATGTTTTATGTATGACATAAGAATCCAGAAGCACCTTCTTCACAGTATTAACAGTCGACATGAGCGTTGGAGACAGTGATTCTCCTTTATTTAATGAAATAGTGTCGGAAAGGTGGAAACTCGACGAAGATGCGAAGGGGATTGACACCTTAGCACTCGTATAATGTTACATGTCTCATATAACCGAATAGTTCTTTCAATATCCTAATACTCGTGATCTAGTGGAGGGAAAGCTGTTATGTGCCGAACTCGCTTTCATCTTTCACAGATTTCATCAATATACTGTAATAAAGTGAACTTTATCACATATTTATATTGTTAAGTTTATAATATTAATGGTAGTTGAACAAGAAATAAACTTGGTCGTTCACAATAACTATTAAATTAGAAATACAATACAGTATTTTTCAACAATCACCAAAAGCGCGGTAGCTCTGAAGTCATACTTAGGCAACTAGTGCTGAGGTACGGTAACAATAGGGATGTGCTGACCAATTGATCTATTTTTCATCTAACAGTACGCATTACAAATTGAAATAGACAGTGTCGAAAAAAATTCCAAGAGCAGGATTCGAACCCGCACCCTTCTGGCAATCCGGGCCAGCCCCTGTATCAGCAAAAAAATATGAATATGGACATGGGCTTCAATTGACATTTGAAGCCCATAATATGCCCATATAAGGACAAAATATGGGCTTCAAATGTCAAATGAAGCCCATGTCCATATCCATATTTTTTGCCGATAGACCCGCAGGTGCTTTTCCCAGTTGAGCTACGGTGGAACTTATCAGCCCGCCGATATTAATCAACACCATCTTTATTTTTACTTTGAAAGCCAAAGATTTTTTTTCGACTATGTCTTTTTCAATTTATAATTTGTTAGCAACAAAATTTACTTTAGAATTATATACACAATAACATTAGTACGTACGCAACTTAAAAAAAATAACGCATACTTAAAAGCGACCAGCTCGATAGGGCAGTGGCTTAGGCGTTCTGTTTTCGATCTTGCTAATTGAGCAAGTTACTCAATACCGGGTCATTTAGACTAACCAAATTAGAAACATGTCAAGCTTTTCCTTGCTTCGGAAAACACGTAAAAATGTTGGTCCCGGTTGTTATCGTAAGATTCGTTAAAACCTATTAACCCGCGTTCGATCAGGGTTATGGCCAAAACTCTCTAAGGGTGGATTCGACTAAACTGAAATAAGGTCTTATCTACACTGGCCTGCAAAAATAAGTATCACACTTTTAAAATTCACTTTTTTTCTAAACTATAGAAGTTAAGGATTTAAAATGAAAAACGTTTTATAGCAATTTTATCAGCTTTCTTTGAACTATAGTAAATTATACAATAGTAACATTTTTAAGTCTTGTGTGTCTTGTTTAACTTGTGTAGGTACTTTAAAAGTTATTACAATTTTAAAAGTGTGATACTTATTTTTGCAGGCAGTGTAGATTAAGCGCCGAATTTGTATAGACTAATCTCGGAGTAAGTCTTATTCCAGTTTGGTCGAATCCACCCTAAGTGTTGTTGTCTATCTGGGAAGGTTTGTGTGGGACGTTTATAGGCTGATAGTAAGTGGTTATGGTTTTTTGGGTTAAACTTCAGCACCATACGGCGAGAGGAATAAGTTCAAGCTCTTCCCCGTTGTGAAATAGTAAAAAATAGGTATACATACACATAATCACGACTATTATCCCCGAAGGGTTAGTAGGTTACTAGGCAATGAGGACAGCAAAACGACTCCTCTACCATAGTTCAGTTTTCACCAAATAGCGACTGCTGCTCAGTGTGACAGGTGGTGAGCCCATCGCCGCTCTATGCTGTTGGGTGTATGTGCAGTCTGTAGCCCGTTAGTCGACTTTTACGACACCTAAGGGAAGAGCCCTCTCTGTGGCTCCGCGACACGGTTAATTCTTTCATGGCTACGCGACTAGGTTAAAGAATACTACCACACGCTCCCATCCCTTCTGTTCATCTCTTCTTTTAAAAAATAGGTATACTTACATAATAATTGAGGCGTCGGTTGCCGAGTGGATAGATGGTCGGGTTGAACGCGACAAATCTTGGTTCAATTTCCTTAGCTCCGTTAGACTACCGACGTGAACCCACTCCTACACAGTTATTTAGATTAACAGGATAGGTTAACAGGACTAATATTAATGTGTTAAACGCACATTAATAATAATCTTACTTCTACTGTTGCACTAAAAGAGACAAAACCATACGACTCTCTCCTCCTTACAAAATCACAATCACATTCTGAAATCCGCTACAACTAAATAAGCTGTACGTCTGTCAGTCGGATTAGATCGTTCACCTCCAAAGTCTTAGCTTATGATTGATAATGACCCTCAGTATTGGTTGCCTCAGCATGATTTACGTAACTGGTACGAATAATTACGCGCTTCATTCAACGCAAATTTATCGTTTGACCCCCGGGATTCGTGGTTTATCGTTTGAATTGCCCTTTCGGCAAATAAATTTAAGTTATGCTCAAGATGAATTCGGGTCCCGAGGAAGCCAACATTGTGGGAAACGCTACTTTGTTTCTGGAAACAGTACTAAGTCATCGTATATTTAATATACATAGTGGATTTGATTCAAGTGCGGTTATTTTGAGTACCTACAGGTCATTAGAAAAGTTGTAAGTATAGGAAAAGTTAGGTTATTACTCACCATCGTGATGCTATCCTACCATTCATCATCATCATCCTATAAACGTCCCACTGCTGGGCACAGGCCTCCCACTAAGACAATAGCACGTGGAGATGAACCTACCATGCAAAATGGTAGGTCATAATCATATCTACTACATAGTACCTACTGGAGTTTACATATTCCTCCATCTTACTCAGAACCTTACCAAGGTTCTGAGTAAGGCTGGCTGGCTCTGGCTATTGACTGAGGTACATACGTATCGCATTTTCCCTTGTCAAATAAACAAAGACGTGGGCAACTCTTATTAGTTGCAAATTAATATATCTGACTAGGCAGCATTACATAATATAAATCCGTCTAAGGACAACCCACGGCAATCTTTCACGATAGTATACCGAAAGCTCCAGCCGCTACGCCTTCAGAGTTCTTTCAAACGAAGTCAGGCAAATTGGCCTCCAAAAAAGTCGGCAGACACAGAGAAATAAGGAATCTCGATTTAGAGAGAGGCATTTGCGGTTAACCCGGCGCGTGCCATCGGGATAGATCTCAGATTCCGAGCTAGATTGTGTAAGCACGGATGTAATGATACTAGAAGTGGTATCCAATAGGTTAATTAGTTTACTGGTTAGTCAATAGACAAACATTTTTGCACCTGTCACGTTTTACAGAAACTATAGCACCCCATCAATTTGGTGATTATTTACCAATTCATTTTATTTTATAATAAATTTTTATAATTTAGCGGTTAGAACATTTTTTATACTTATTTTGAAGAAACGTAACCTGAAGTCACTTGTACTTTTATTGTTAAGATTCAATATTAAATTTCCCTATTAATTAATTAAAAAGAAAATGTCATAACATGGAGGAAAGCTTTGACCTCCAGTGGGTGGATACTAAAAATGATAATGGTGATAGTTAATGTCAACAACCCCATTAAATAAAAATTTGCACGTTAACCTATGCCAAATACATTTTAAAATTGCCGCTCACATTTGCTTATTAATTGCACACACTCCTTGTGACATGCAGAGAAAGAATAAACGAATAAAGCACTATGGTGTCGGTGACAAAGAATAATAAATTGTGTTATTTTTACAGAATACACATATTATATTTTTTTGATATTAAGTCATTGTTGCCTGATTAAAATAAGAAAAAGATAAAAGATTTTTTTCTTAATTTTACCTTTATTCACGGACTATTGTTAAATTACATAGCAATCCCGAATATAACATAACAATGTTCGAGTGACATAAAAATGGAGACTCTTCCATTTAGTTTATTTCGGCAGCCCTCAAAAATACACAAGAGATTTCGTATCTCCATACGTCTCCACATTGATCTTAATGTTACCACAACACATTCTGCACATAGTGATAACACAGAACAACAGTGTTATGATAACAAAGCATATCAATTTGTTACGTCCCAATGGCATTGTTTAACATTGTATCTCGTGGAACAACACAATCTACCCTCAAAACGGTCACCATTAAAATAATGTGCCGCTTATAGTGAAACTTCATCTTTGTGTATTTCCACGTTATTTTGGCAACATGCATAGTAAACTGAGAGAGGTAGTTTCAATCAGAAGTTGTTTTATCAAACATCGTTTAACACGAACGCGGCGTCACTAATAGACACAATAGAAATTCTATTTATTGAGCACTGATCAGTGCTCGGCCGCAGTTGAAAGGTTAAATGACTCCATGTTGTAAAGATAAAGAAACATTTATTGACCACAAGCACATTGACAACAATAATGTAGAAAACAGAATAATAAGAAAAAATAAATAAAAAGGGACAACAAATTAATATAAGAATTGAGAAGTGGCATGTGGTCAATTAGGTCCCAACCTCAGCTTGTGCTACAACGACGTGCAAGCCGTTGCAGCGCTGGTATTCTGGTGGGACCTAAGTCAGACAAGACAATAAACGAAAAGAAAACACAGAAAGAAAAATAGGTAAAAGTTAGGTATAATAATAACAAACAAAATGACAAACATAATATTTGTAACTTACACACACACAGAAGAAAAAACACTACTAACAACATAACGATAAAAAAGAAAAAGTTCTCGAATGTCGTCATACATTTTAAATAGTCAGCCCGACACTGCCAGCAAAAATTTTGGAAGGAGAATACGTGTGGTGGGAGAGGTTTTCAGATTTTGATAGAGCGATATTTAAATATGAATTAATAAAATAAATGTAAATCACCATCATCATCATCATCATTATGATGATTATAATCACGACTATAATCTCCGAAGGGTTTGTCTGAGACTAGGCAAGGAAGACAGCAAAATCAGTCCTCTACCATTACTGTGAGCAATAGTCCACCTTTTACCAAATAGACAGGTGATGAGCCCATCGCCGCTTAATGCTGTTGGATGTACGTGCAGTCTTTAGTCCGTTAGTCGCCTTTTACGACACCCAAGGCAAGAGAGCGGGTGGTAGTATTCTTTCACCGCTACCTGACACGGTTTACAAATATTTATGTAAATGTAGAATAAGTTTAAACAAAATATAGAACTATGGTATAAGACTATTATTAAGTTAGGAGGAAATATAAAGCTCTATTTGTCGCTTTCTAAGCATCTCCAAATCGGTTTTAACATCAGTTAGCACTTACACTTCTTGCTGCGTCTTCTTGACTATGCAACAAATCCCTTGGTCAGAGGATTTATAGAGAATCCGCAGGTTTTGGTCTCTCATCCCCTGAATGCCACAGCTGAATAAATTTGCAAGAGTTGGACAAAACAATAGTCAGTTTTAGTTTATTCTATGATTGGTAATGTTGTAGGAGTAGCGTGACCATATGAATTGTTTCATCGGCCAGTCAGAGGTAATAGTAAATCGGGGAAAGTCGAATAAAATAAAAACACCTTGCTTCGGATGGCACGTAAAGCCGTTGGTCTCAGTTGCTGTCGTAAAATGACAGTAGTAAAAACATATAATCACGACTATCATCCCCGAAGGGTTAGTCAGAGACTAGGCAATGAAGAGAGCATAAGCCGTTCTCTACCATAGTTCACTTTTCACCAAACAGCGACTGCGAATGTGCTCAGCGTGACAGGTGGCGAGCCCTTCGCCGCTCTATGCTATTATGTATGTGCTGTTTTTAGTCCGTTTGTCGCCTTTTACGACACCCAAGCGAAGAGAGGGGGTGGTAGTATTCTTTCACCACACATACAGTACATGAGATGATGATAAATATATACCTAGTTTACCTATCCAGGAAAATAATATGAATATAACTTTTTATCCATTCTGTGTATCTATCCAACGCCCCATGACAAGTGAAACATCAAAATTACTACATAACAATATATACAAGAAACGATTTATTAAGCCAACGAACAACCGACGGACAACGAAATTAAATAGACCTTTTCTGAAAACAGAAAATGAAGTCGTAATTATACTTTTATGTATAACAAAACCCGGGCTTTCGCATCAAGAGGCGTAAACAAAAGGAGGTCGCTATTGAAAGATAAACTTTTTTTTCTCTTTCATGAATTCAATACCCATCAAACCTTACTGGACCCAATATACAGCTTACGCATCCATTATTCATTTCATTATAATAATTTTTAGAAACACCTTATTTATACGTTATTTTCGAATATTCTGAACGTTGCACAACACAATAGCTGAGTGTAAAGCGGCTCACTGAAAGACTATCTAGGTATAGGTAGTGCCAAACATCTAGCTCGCTCTGAAGTTGCAACGTGCAGGTGTACAGTTAGCAACATTATAATTAGATCTTTGTAATATTTATACAATAACACATCAAGAGAATTTATAAATTAGTCGTTTTATTTATTTTTAATACACACAATTAACCAGGATAAATTAATAACAACAATTCAATTATAAGCATACTTACATATATTTAAAAAAAATGACATTTTATGAAGCTGTGGAAGCTGTGTGTTCCCTTATCGGGAGTACGGAAAACTGTCCAAAGATCCAACTTATTTGCTTCTTCATTAATTCTGCGCACCGTCCATAGTCCATACTGAATCCACTGAGCTTGCCGACGTAAAACTGTATTACGTCTAGGCATTATAACAGGCTATTAAAAACAAAACAGTACCTACTCTTATAATAACAGCAACAAAAAAAACATAAATCCACAACTTAAAAAGTAACAACCAACAATAACAAACACCTAATATCGCGACGCGACCAAAAAAAATATACTCATGACTGTACTTTCCACTGCTAAACCAAAACAAACGAATACACATGACGAGCGCGGTACAGCGCAGGGGTGGGCGGGGGTGTACCCCGCCCCCCCTAACCGCTTACGTCCCGCTGATACCTTTAATGTGCTACTGCGACGCGAATCGCCTCGTGTTCACAGCGAGCTAGATGTTTGGCGCGGGTTGTACTACCAACTCCTTTCTACGGACGCCGACATAAACTCGATGGGAAATGGGATGGATTTACGTGTGAAGGGGTAATGGAGGAGTTGAGCGGCTGGTAACAATGGAAAACGGGCAGGGCACGGCAGGGCAAAAGGGCAGGCTTCACGCTGTTCCCACACTTGTATGCACCTCAAATCTTCATGGCGGTTTATGCTGATGACGCGTCTGTGGCTAGTATAAAAGCGTACGCGCGCGCGCGGGGCGTACTTTCGACTGCGTCATTCTGCTAACGGGCCGGATGTCGCGCGGGCCGGCGGTCTTGTGACCATTCGTTCTATCCCTGAAACGTCACTCGTTGCGTCGTTTTGGAGCGAACAGATGCATTTGCCCAGCAGTTGGGCATTGTATAGGCTGATATATTGCAGAGGTGCAAAGGGACGCGGACCAATATTTTAAAAGAAACGTCATTTACCCGAGTTAACAGAGTAGCTAATGATGTTGACATATTTAACTGCTCTCTGAAAGAATTCACAAAAGTCACATTGTTTGTTCTTTGTTACAAAAACAGTTAGAAAGTAAGTAACTACACAGTGTAGTTACTTACTTAACTTAATATGTCCTGATTATTTTATAGTTGTGATTTGTAAATAGATAAATAAAAAATATACGATTGGGTGTACTCGGTGTGAGTTCACAAGGGCTGGTTGTCATTTGATTGTCAGGTTAGAAAATTTTGTAAGTACTTGTACTGTCGCATTGGGTTTTTATCGGTAATGATAGTATTGAGTTTTATTTAAATAAATAAATATTATTATTTACAACTAGCAGCCTGCCTGCGACTTCGTTTGCATAAACCCCGTACTACCCTTAACTAAATAATATTTAGTTAAGGGTAGTATACATATTATGTCGCCATAACATCAATGTTCGTGGCATTGTTGTGTTTTGAGTTTCCTCGGTAATTCTGAAATCCAGGTGAAGTGCGCTACCACCATCGGTCTTACCATCACCTAACATCAGGTAATGAAGGTCAAGTGTTTACCCGTTGTGGAATAGAAATCACTGTTCAATTTTAAGACGACTACTTCAGCTGGGAACTGAGCCCACGACTTTCTTGTCCCTCCTATTTGATTAAGGAAACAAACAATTTTAGTAAACAATATTATTAATGTGTAACATTCAACTTTTATGAACAAATACACCCACCCACCATCAAAAAATCACTTTGCGGAAGGTAATATTAAACTCACCTCGTAATATTATTCCTGTTATATTCTTCAACTTTAATCCAAAGAACCTGGGAACAAAGAAAATAAGCTTTAATAAAATATGTCACATATTTAAGGATGGTCGTAAATTCCTGAGAATATGAACCGTTACGTTTATATTTAATAAAGTTTTCATGCTGAAAAATATTTCGTAAGCCGTTTATTGCGCTAGGAATTGCCTTTTTAATACTTTCAAAACTAAAACATCAAAAGGGAAAAATCTATGTCATTTAAAGAATGGGAAATTCTGGGAAATTCTCTTTGAGCGCTTTACAATTTAATCGGAGCCAAAACTATTGTAGTTTTTTTAGAAACGAAATCAGGACACTACGTTTTTGAAACCCTTGACGACCTCCGTGGTCCAGTGGTTATCACATCGGTTCTGGCGTCGCCATCTCTTCAATTCTCGGTTGGACTAATTTAGAAATAGCTGATTCCGGTTCTGGGTGTTTTTTTGTATCATAAGTATATTTATCCATTTCAATATAAGTTTCAAAAGGAGCTTAACTTTTGGCTAGATAATTTGTGTGAAATTGGAAAAGTAAATTGGAAATATTTTTTTTGAAAACGTGTTATGAAAATGTATTTCTTCATCAGCCCTTAAATTTCTCAATTCTGAGCTAAGACCTTTCCACATAACCAATAACATTCATATGTTATGGAGGTAAAGAGTAATGTCGAAAGATCGTCTAATTGCGTCATCTCATGCAGGTGGGTTATACACCTATCTTCACATGTACTTACTATTTATTTTGTTTGTTTGTTCATGTGGATAGGTCTGGGCCCAGCAGTGGAATACTTTGGGCTGTTATTAATAATAATTGCTCAAGATCGAGTCGTCAGGCTTTTAGAAAAAAGTCCGCATGCTCCTTTTTAATGAAACCATAGCAAAATCATCTCATTAACGTCTTTTTTATAAGTTATGTAGTGTATTTATATTTATATATTTGTGTATGTTTATGTATTATATTTATGTAATTGTGTAAATATTTGTATATTATTTTTTTATAGATTATACTGCCCTGTGTCTCATTAATCGCAGAAAATTGCACCTACCATGTCATCTCTGCACCACCCTATGGTTGACTGGTAGAGAATGCCTCAGGCATTAAGTCCGCCATGTAATAATATTATGTTGCAAAAGTTTTAAATAAATAAGAAAGATCGCCTGGCTAGATGTGAATACATAATATTGTAGCTCTGGTCCACAGACGTATAATAAGAACATACGTCTGTGGTCTGGTAATAACAACCATGTAAGTGGCGTGTTTCATCCGATGGTGAGAGATAAAAAACTAGTTATTAAGGACTTACTTAAGCAATGGGCTCTGATTTACTTTCGACTATAATTACTTCCTCTTTTGACATAATGTTTTACCTTAAGGTAAGACAAAGGCCGAGCACATCCCGCTGTACGTGGTGTCTGTACCTGTGTTAATTTTTTTCTTTATGTCTCAAAACAAAAACAAAACAACTTTGGGGGTCAAAGTTGCTCGCGTCCGTAGGTTTACCCTTGAGACCCTACACGTGATCCCTGGGTGGTGCTAAATGAGTGACACCAACTGAGTGGTAGAGCCACGCTGCGTTGCAGCACACATTGGGCCGGCTCGCCCGGCGTAATACCACCCTCTCACTAATATTCGGCGTGAAATAATGGCACTTGGTGCTATTGTGTTTCGTCCGACCAGTGAGGGTTCCGGAGGCCCCTTCCCCCCCCCCCCCTCCTCCCAATTCCTATTCCTTCCTTAAACCTATTCCTCCCTTAAAGGCCGGCAACGCGTCTGCGATTCCTCAGGTTTTGCGGGTGTCCATGGGCGGCGGTGATTACTCTCCATCAGGTGACCCGCCTGCTCGTTTGCCTCCCTCTTATATAAAAAAAAAAAAAAAAAAAAAAACACTACGAGATCAATGACATTTTGACACTTCCACGACTAATACGGTTACAATGTAAGCAAACGTAAATATTCATTCACAAACAGTTGAACAGGGTGGCTCCCCTGGATATTTTTCAATTACTTTCCTTTTCACCTGAAATCCTCGTCGCGTGCAAATTCTAGTGCTTTGATGAAAATGCTTGGGCTTAAAAAGGCGTGAACACCGAAATAAGGTGGGAGTTTATGACGCTATTCTGAGTAAGCACATTTTTGTTAGGACTCATTTACATTGTCTTTGTGAAAGTGCGAAAATAAAGGGAAAATTTTCACCCGTCCCCAGATTACGGTGCTAACATTATTATGTATCGCAAATTTTTAAGTCTAGAGACTCATACGGTGTGCCTCAGAGACCTCGTGCTCAAGTTGTGAAGTAATGTTTGATTTTTGTTTTATTTACAAAATTGAGGCAGAGCGTTTGAACAAGATTTGATAGGCTTTGATTTTTATTAAAAAAAAATATCGAATAAAACTAAGAAAGCTGCAAAGCGAGCCTATATTTTTGCAATAAAATAAGATTCTTTTAAAATTTATAATAATAAGAGCAAAATAAAAATATTTTTATTTCCGATGTTATGAATCCTCTGCCTCTGATAAACTTTTTATATATTTTTTTTATATTGCAGTGTTTATTTCCTCTGTTTAATGTGAACACGTGCCATATAAAATATTCCATTTCAAAGTTTAGCGCAAAAGTATACTTTTGAAAACCACCTTAGATTCGTAATAGAAGAGCCATTAAAAATGAAATTTTAGAAACATATTTTATGTTTAAATTGGTTTTAACGCTGCGTTGCAACGGGTTACACGCATAATGACAATTGTACCAGAGCAGAATGTTGTTTTGTTCATTTTAACTGTTGAAACAATTTTTTTTCATAAAACCAAAAAGATCTCCCCATAAAATTCTAAAATACAATATCGTTTAATCAACATTAACTACAATATTTGAGCACTTATGAACTGTCGCTACGCCATTGTTATCAGACCTTGTATATGTCGCAGTCATATGATAAAAACAGAGATTTGGTCAATTCCCTAAATGATTTTATTAAATCACGCGGATGTTAAAATAACAACACGATTTTATCATTTCCCTAAACAAATCTAGGGATTTAAACACCACTGGAACATGAATTGCCCTACTCCTGAAGGTCACGTGATAGGTTAGAAATTTACGAATCGCAAAGCGCAGCGTAGCGATTCTCTTGAATTAGGAGGTTATTTTTTTTATTAGACAACAGAAATACTAGCTGCCTGTCATTTCACGGAACCAGTTCTGGTATTTGTTCAAATCCGTAGATTTGTTTAGGGAAATGATAAAATCGTGTTGTTATTTAAACATCCGCGTGATTTGACCAAATCTCTGTTTTTATCATATCCCTGCGACATATATACTGGGTAGAGCCGGCAAGAAAGTCAGCAAGGGCATTTGTATTCTCCCTTTCTTTTACAGCGTAGAATAAAAATAGGAAATTGTCCTCTCTATCATAGAAGAACAATTTCCTTGAAGTTCCTGTTGTCACAAGGATTGAAAACAATGGAGTGGACCGGCAATCAAAAGGTCGTGGGTTCGAATCCCATTCGAGCTTCCTGAGACTGGTTGATTTTTTTCTAGTAAACATTTTATCCTATTTTTATATAGCATTGTGAATGCAAAATTTCAATAATAAAAATTGAAAACAGTTATAGTAGAACGATCTTAGGCTGACGAACAGAAGATTTTAGGCTCTTCGCCCTCAAAGACAAGCTAATGGCAGTCATTATGGAGTCAGAGTGATAGGACGGGGTTGCACAAGAAATTCTAATGGGTCAACGTGCTGCTCCGAGAGGGAGGCCCCACTACGGTCTTCCCCCTTACTTTTGAAACCGATCCCGATCGATCGAAATCGGTATTGTGAAGTTTCGTACTTTCCAGTTACGACAACAGCGCCAATTTGAATTCATATTAGGTGAACTAAATGGTATTGAGTTTTGCTTTTAATTCACTCAATATTCGCGCAATATGAGTTCAAATTAGCGCTGTACGAAACTTTCGAAACCAATCTCGATCGATTGGTATCGGTTTCAAGAGTGAGGGGGAAGATATGATGAGGCTGTCGACGATGATACCAATAAAGTCACTACATTGTTGTATTTCACATTGTGCATACGGCGTTAGGCCAGGGTAATACAACACAAGCGTAGTGCAGTATATCGTAAAGCAGGGGATTAAGGCAGACGTCACCGAAACCGCTCCAAGCCTCGTAATTCTCAGTGCACACGGAGGAGGGTTTATTCCACACAAAAATTTACTCCGCCAGCGAATTGGAATAAGCGGTTTGAATTATACACAAATATTGCAGTGTAATAAACTGTGGGGAAAGATTAGGCAGGGGATTTTCAAAATTTGTTGTCACTAGCCGTAGGACAGGGGAATAATTGGACAATGCTTTTTTTATGGCCGGAACGCATGACGAATAGACTCAATGTTGTGTTAGTAATTTGATGTCATGCCTCCTTTCGTCCTTTGTGTACTTTATACGAACCTACAAGCGTTTATTTCCCACGTACCTACCCTGATAAGGGTTTGAAACGTCAGGATGAAATCAAGCAGGAGAGCGCAAAAACATTCGTAAAAAGTTGATTTTAATCTGTTTGTGCAAACTGTAGAAAACAAAAATACACATTTAGGTACTTTTGCCTCAAATAGTAGATTGTCATACAAGGGGCTAAAATGACGCATTATATGCGAGGTAGTTTTACTCCCGAGCTTTAGCGATGGAGTAAATAGAAACCGAGTTTCAATGGGTTTTTAGCGCCGTGTGTTACACTCTGCTTTTCACTACGAATGCGAGAAAATAAAACATTCCAACACAATATGAATTGCTTTATTTTATTAAAAATTAACCCGTTTGTTGCTTTTACGAGACCAAAGGAAAGAGAAGGGTTGGTAGTATATTTTGATGAGCCCATCGCCGCTCTATGCTGTTGGATAGTATGTGCAGTTATTCCATCTCTTCCCTTGGGTGTCGTAAAAGGCGACTAACGGACTAAAGACTGCACATACATCCTACAGCATAGAGTGGCAATGGGCTCATCAAAATAATACTACCAACCCCTTTCTTCCCTTTGGTGTCGTAAAAGGCGACTAACGGATTAAAGACTGCACATACTTTCAACAGCATAGAACGGCGATGAGCTCATCAAAATAATACTACCAACCCCTCTCTTCCCTTCGGTGTCGTAAAAGGCGACTAACGGGCTAAAGATTGCTCATTTATCCAACAGCATAGAGCGGCAATGGGCTCATCAAAATAATACTACCAACCCCTCTCTTCCCTTCGGTGTCGTAAAAGGCGACTAAAGGGCTAAAGACTGCACATACTTTCAACAGCATAGAACGGCGATGAGCTCATCAAAATAATACTACCAACCCCTCTCTTCCCTTCGGTGTCGTAAAAGGCGACTAACGGGCTAAAGATTGCTCATACATCCAACAGCATAGAGCGGCAATGGGCTCATCAAAATAATAATACCCACCCCTTCTCTTCCCTTCGGTGTCATAAAAGGCGACTAACGGACTAAAGACTGCACAAACATCCAACAGCATGAAGCGCCGATGGGCTTATTAAAATAATATTACGAACCTCTCACTTTTCTTAGGTGTCCTAAAAGGCGACTAACGGACTAAAGACTGCCCATACATCCAACAGAATAGAGCGGCAATAGGCTCATCAAAATAATACTACCGACCCCTCTCTTCTCTTCGATGTCGTGAAGGCGACTAACGGACTAAAGACTGCACATACATCCAACAGCATAGAGCGGCGATGGGCTCATCAAAATAATACTACCAACCCCTCCCTTCCCTTGGGTGTCGTAAAAGACGACTAACGGACTAAAGACTGCACATACATCCAACAGCATAAAGCGGCGATAGGCTCATCAAAATAATATATTTTTTACAGGAAGACTTGGATCGTCTTAGTGTTTACTATTGCCGTAACCGTATTGGAGTTAACACTGACAAATGCTCTATTATTACTTTTACACGTAGCAATAAATCTTTACATTTTGAATGTGTTTTAAAGCAACAAAAATTAAAATGTGTATCTTTGGTAAGAGATCTCGGTGTTCATTAGATTCAAAACTAACATTTTCCGACCACATATTTCGGCCATAGTAAATAAGGCGTATAAAAACTTGGGCTTTGTTCTTCGTGTGAGTCAGCCTTTCTCGGATCTCAGTTGCTTAAAAATGTTATATTTCGCTTACGCTCGAAGTATCCTTGAATACTGCAGTAATATCAGGTCTCCTCAATATGTAATATATAAAAATAAATTAGAGTCTATTCAAAGAAAATTTCTTAAGAGGGTTTAAACGCATTTCGCTTTTCCATACAAACTTCCAAGCCAATTTTTATGGAACTTTGGATGCTGAAGTAAAACACAGGGATTTAAATAGTTTGTTGAAAATATTTTTAAAAAACACTTTTTTAGCTGAGTTATTGCGATTTAAAGTCCACTATTGAAAGCAAAAAATCGCAATAACTCAGTTAAATAAACATTTTATTAAAATGTTTTCAACAAACTATTTAGATCCCTGTGTTTTACTTCAGCATGCAATGTTTCATTAAAATTTGCTTATTGGTTTTTAAAAATATTGACTTGGAAGTTTGTATGGAAAACCGAAATGCGTAAACCCTCTTATTCATCTAAATTATCGCACGTGTAAGAAGTTTCATACCTATGCAGACGCATTCCAGAAGAAACACACTGTTTCTTCTCTTTTTCACGTAGGTACCACATACACCAACCAACTATGCTCAAAACTCTGTAGTGTGTCGTACACTTAGGTCTTACAATAAGTCTTTTTTTGTTCCAATAAAATAAGTTTTAAAAGAGCGATACTAAAAATTATTTTGTGCATAATGTTCCTTAGACTATTACTAGTATGTAATGCGCTTCAGAATCTATCCGTATTAAGAAAAACAATCTTTTGTATAACAACAAACGTCTTATTTTTAAAATAAAAGACAGTATATATTAAAAACAATAGATTTTATTAATAGAACAACACTTAGTAAAGATAGTCATTCAATCAATCAGTCTTAAAAAGCCATAAGATAAGTTTTTAGGTACAATATAACCCCGTGGATGTTTTTTCAATTATTTTTTAAATATCTCTTTATGTAAGGAAAGAAATAAAAGTATTCCCATGCTTTGGCAGCATTTGTTTCAAAATTGTCAATCTCCTTTTCATGTTCTTCTGTCTCAAAGGGCACTTATCTTCGATCCCGAATGTCACATCATCGCAAGCTGACGTTATCTGACAATTAATAGGCGTGCGTAACCCGCAATTAGCTTGTAGTTTAATTTAATAGATTTCAAACGGATCTACCGAAACGCCGAAATGTCGTTTGCACTAATTACCCAACCCAGGCATTAAGAAATTCAGGAGGTCAATCAAGTCGGCAAAGACTCGTCTAATAGATTAGGCAACTTCTAACAGTCCTAATAACACTAAAGGGCAATTCACAACTTCCTAATAAGTGTCACTTCGACGAACCACAAGTTTTGTCACTGCCGTATACAAGCAGTTCGTATACACTTTAAAAGTTTCTCGTTAATAAATATTGAACAGAGTATTTAGTATGTTGATCGGGGTTTGTAGTAGGTACCTACGTTCTCTAATTGAAACCTAGAACAAATTTTTTGACAAAAAGTTGACCAAACTAAAAACCCTGTTCAAATTTTTTTTTACAAAAAAGTTTAATGGTATAAATATGCTGCTTGTGGGGCAAATTTTCCCCATTATGAAATGAATCCACAACCACAATGTCCGGAAGCGGAAGGCAGAGCTTTCCATTTGATACAATCCTTCACTTTGTTTTTTTTTATACATCCAGGAGGTCGCATGACACACAAAGGGGTTATAGGCTATTAAAGCAAAGTATAAACTTACGCTTAAAAATAATATTAACATAATACTTCCATCAATTTAATAGATACTACGAATCCGACATGCCTCGTGTCAGTCGCGAGTTCCTAAATGCCACTTTCATTTGCTCTAACAGCTAGGAGAATCGCTAGAATTGGACAAAGGATAAAGTTTCTGCACGAGGCGGACGTGTGTGATTCTTGCACAATTATAGTACTTCATTAAAATGATTCGACGATAAAACGAGAAGTTTTTAAGAAGTTTAATGTGTTCCCGTTCGTGTGGCGATATTGCATACGCTTAGGTTGGGGATGCAATGGGCGGACAGAATATTTTTTTGTTTGTCTACATAACATTTAATAATATAAGATTTCCTTTTCTTTTATACATAATATACATACAAACACTCACGACTAATATCGCCATAGGGTAAGTCAGAGACGACGAAATAATTATGACCGCAGAAGCAGTGCGATGCCAGAGTCAAGTGATCACGTTTCACTAAATGGCACATGCACTCAGTCTGATAAATGGTGAGGCCATCGCCGCTTTATGATGTTTCATATAATATGAACAGTCTTTAGTCCATTAGTCGCATTTTACAACACCCAAGAGAAGAGATGGGTTGGTTGTATTCTACAATAATGAGTCGCTACCACAAAGTGTCATAACTACACATTTAATTTCTAATAACCACATTGGTCTTAAACCAACAGCGACAAATCCATAGACATAGTGATTAAAATATTTTTTCTTCTTTTATTTATACAAAAAGAAGGCAAACGAGCATGCGGGTCACCTGATGAAAAATAATCACCGCCGCCCATGGACACCCACCCGCAAAACAGAGGAATCGCAGACGCGTTGCCGGCCTTTAAGGAAGGAATAGGCTCGTTTCTTGAAGATCCCTAAGTCGTAACGATCCGAAAATTCCGACGCTGAGAGCCAGTTTCACATCACTTGTAGTTCGAGGCAAGAAATTTCGTAAAAAACGCATGTTAGTAGACCGCCATCCATCAAGGTGAAGTGGATGGAATGATAGTTGAATGCGTGTAGTGCGGTTAAGGAAATCAGTGGCAGGGATCAATTCCTCAGAACACTCTCCATGATAAATGCGGTACAATATACAGAGAGACGCATCGTCTCTCCGAAGAGCCAGTGGATCGAGCCGACCTGAAATTACCACGAGCAGCTCCGCGTTGAATGCAGTCAAATGAAAGGAGTTGATAATGGGGAGTCTGTCGCCGTTTGGACGCTCTCGATGAGTTGGTCAGTAGTCAGATCCGATGTTACCGCTGTGGGACCTAAACAGGCATGCGTAGATGTGAGGATGGCGTCCGTAGAAGATTTTAAGATTTTGTTGACATATTATGTCAGAACAACAACCGCTAAAGTAGAATATCTAATTTATATTTAATAACTTGAAACGTGTTATTAAATTAAAATTTCCAATAGTTAGGTACTTTACCGAGTAAAAGGAGGGAGGATAGGGATTTGAGAGTTTTCGTGTAATTGTGGATTTCGTGTGTTGGACGGAAAATAGACAAAATTTATTTGAGTTCTAGATTTATGTTATTAAGGAAATAAATTGGCAAACGCTGTGATTGAATCTTGATTGATCTATATGAGCTAATTAAATCAACAAATTAAGTTGTAGTTGCAGAAGGGCTTTACTTAGCTTTCCCTAAATAAATATTTACGACCTCCGTGGTCGAGTGGTTAGTACGCCGCGTCTTTGTCGCGTCATTTCTAAGGTCCCGGGTTGAATTCCCGGTCGGGTAAATTAAGAGAAAACCTATTTTTCTAAATTGATTTTGGTGTTTTTTCTATGTTTATGTATATTTATCCGTTATCTTACCATATTAACGAGTTTTAAAAGAATACTTCTTTTGGTCTAGATAAGTCTAAATCAATGTTTAATTGTCTATTTTTGTTAAAGCTATTTGCTTACTATACCCGACCAAAACTCTATGGGGATTCTCCACAAGGTACGTTTAGCGATTACGCTACTGGGACATCGATGGTCAAATATGTTTGCTCTCTAATGCAAGCCCAGTGCACCTCCACCCTTACTAGAGTTAACCCGTAATGTCGTTAAACACTGCTGCATAAAGCTGGAAGTTGGACGATTAAATCCTCAGCCGGTCGTTTGGGCCCGAAGACTCTGGCGTAGCCGCTATGTAAGTTAGTTTGATTTACTAGCGGGTATGAGTTGAGTTTTAATTGTCTGTTTTTAAGTGTTTGGACAGACAGCGCTTAGCTCCACGTGGTTGCACCGGTTTAAAGTAGTTAATGCAATTGCTCTATAATTCATTGTTCAAGATTTCCTAATATGAAAACAAGTCAACCTGTAATTATAAAAAAAAAACAATATTACTAATCCGACTATACGTACTGCCAGAATAGAAAGTGGCAACCTCTGCAAATAGACTTTTAGAACACTAAAGAAAGAAAAGGCTTAAGGTCGAAGCGCACTTCACCCTGAATCCGCAGGTGAGTTACCGGCTTTCATAAATCTAACTTTAAACTGCTAATAAAGCAACAATGTTTTGGTAAAGAAACTAAAAGGCTTAAGGTGGAAGCGTACTTCAACCTGAATCCTTAGCTGAGTTACCGGCTATCATATATCTAACTCTTAGAACACAACAGCTAATAAAGCAACAGTGTTTTGGTAAAGAAACTAAAAGGCTTAAGGTGGAAGCGCACTTCACCCTGCATGAATACTACCACCCTCTCTCTCCTTGGGTGTCGTAAAAGGCGACTAACGGACTTGAAACTGCACATACATCCAACAGCATAGAGCGGCGATGGGCTCACCAACTGTCACGCTGAGCACATGTGCAGTCGCTATTTGGTAAAACGTGGACTATGGTAGAGGACTGCTTTTGCGGTCCTCACTGTCTAGTCTCTGACTAACCCTTCGGGTATTATAGTCTGGATTAATAATGAATGTATGTTAGCGAAAACAACCAGGAACAACAACAGCTCAACGTGCAGTCCGAACCCATCCGATAGTTGCTTGGCTCGCAAGATTACAATCCAAATACGCTATCCATGTCATGGAATTGAGTTTTTCAATTGCAGGTCATCCATTAGAATCGCTCCCTTCGAAAAGAAAACCGCATTAAAGTGTAGAAGAAAAAGAAATGGGTGTCCCAAGTCCCAAGCATTCCTCCGCGCTTTTCTCCATCTTAAAAAAGGCAGCCACGCCACCGCAGAAAAGATAAATCACAGTAATTTGAAACAAGAAAATGGAACATTACATGGGGCCGAGTTTCGATTTGTAAGTAACGCGCTCCATCACAAAACATTCGTGTGATATTATGAGCTCATTTTTCGATTGTTCGCCGCTCGCCATTTGTTCGGCCATTCTCTTCTTTTGTCCGCTGATTCTTCAATTTCCCACGGGAATGTTGTTTGATGTGCTATCATATTGCTGTATTTCTTTATTTAGTACCCCATTGTTTTAGGTTGCAAGCGTAATGTTCGCAGAGACGTTTCGCCGCGCAGACGTATCTTTCGGCAGCCGAATGTAATGGCCTATCAAAGTTGATGCTTATTTTTTTCACATAATAACACGGCTGATGGTGTTGAAGGATTTTTGGTAGGTATTTCTATTTCTATTTAGTAGCGAAGACAATCTGTCTTCTGTTTTGAGATGTGAAATAAATTGTATTGCATTAACTTTAACTTAATTGCAATTCTACCACTGGTACAGAATGTTGATTATTGAGCTTACGTTAATGCGTTTAATGTGAAAATGTAAAATCATTAAATACCAAAAACTCAACTGATAAATTTTAATGCAATCAAACAAATACAAAACAAAGTTAACGGCAACACTTTCCAATTAAAATATGGGGAAAACAAAGACGATATTGAAAGAAGGGGGTAAAAAAGATTGACAAATAGAAAAATGCAAAGGCTCTTTAGCTTTAACCATTTCCCGTTTGTCTCGTAAAATAAGGCTTTTCGAACAGTTTAAGCAAATACAACGGTGCTTCTTTGATCCAAAAGAATAAATTTTGACTAAACTGGCAGGGTTGCTATCAGTGTGTATCTTAACTAAGAAAATCACTTTAAGCGTTATTAAGACAGATAAATACTAATAAAATTGTTTCAATTCAAGGCTCCACTATAATATTATTATAATGGTAAAGTAAGATATAGTTCGGGATAACAATAGAATATATCTACCAATATTTAAGACAATTCCATTGTTTTGTTTATCTGTTTGTAATTTTACAGGAATTCGATAAACACAATTTTATAAAAGCAAATGAATTGTCGCACCTTAGAGACAAAACAAGAAATTCTTAACTTGAATAAATTTACAAAGGCCAACCCTAGGATACCCAAAAACAAAACAGGGCAAATTCTCATCGGCCAAAACCCGATAAACCGTTATTGGATGTATTAAATCTTAATTGAATTTTCAATTAATTGGAAAGTGCAACCGTCGGAAAATTCCATTAAGTTGAAAATACCAATATGGCCAGCATCATGCGTGATAGTTGTTTATTAAGGTGAACAATGTGCGAAAATGCATTTTTTTATACCTAGGTATATATTTGCACAAATAATCCCAATAGGTCGACGTGCTGCTGCGAATGGGAGAAAAATTTACAGGGAAGAGAAGCAAAAAGTCATGTCCTTGGTATCGCGTCTATGAGCTACGATGGCGTGGTGTCGCGCGTCGTTTGGCTTTTCCATCAAATGCCGTATATTAATTTGCCGGCTAATTTTATTTTCGTTAAGACATAATATATTATAACCGCCTACAAAGGTTTTACATGTACCTCCCAAAGTACGTATGGACGATGTTTAGTAACTCGTCCTAACGGACGACGACTACACGTCTGCCAAAAACATACGAAAAATTTACGCAAATTTGGGCAGGCTCCAATTTTCAGTTACGTCATTTTTTATTTCCTTTATTATTTATTTGAGCTAGCAGTTAGGTACACAGTCCACCTAATGCGAAGCGGTTATTGAAGCCTATTGGACTTTTGCAAAGTGGTATCACTCATGCTTTACCGACCCTGTGATGGTTTTACCAACTCTGAAACCTTCATGGCGGCACACGCACAACAGCAGCAACCAAATCGCAATCGGATTCTTGCTATAGCAACGCATACGAGACAATAATACAGCCAAGGACAACTGAAGGGGATGACGTCGCGGGAGGCGTATTATCGTATAGCACGACAACGAACGCTCGCCACTTTGCTTCAGGCGCTCGGATGGAACGGACGTGTTCTTTAGTGCTTACATAATTCTATTTGATTTTTCCTATTAAGTATTTATTTGCCTTTATTTAAAATTAAATAATTCTGATAGGGTATTTGTGGTTTTCTTTTTAAAAACTAATAACTTTCGTGGTATTTAAGAATTATACATCCACACTCACGACTGTTATCCCCAAAGGGTTAGTCAGAAACTAGGCAATGAGGACAGCAAAAGCAGTCCTCTACCGCAATCCACAAACAATCACACTAATATTATAAAGGCGAAAGTTTGTGAGTGTGTATGTTTGTTACTCTTTCACGTAAAAACTACTGAATGGATTTGGATGAACATCGGCATACAGATAGGTTATAACCTGGATCAACACATAGGATACTTTTTATCTCGATATTCCCATGGGAACGGGAACCACGCGAGTGAAACCGCGAGCGGCCGCTAGTAACATAATAAGTGCACATAAATGCTTAGCGTGATAGGTGGCGAGTCCATCGCCGCTCTATGATGTTTTATGTATGTGCAATCTTTAGTCCGTAAGTCGCCTTTTACGACATCCAAGGGAAGAGACGGGTTGGTAGTATTGTATTAATGAGCCTTTACCACACAAACCATTACATAAACATCATCACCATCATCATCATCAGCCTATAAACGTCCCACTGCTGGGCACAGGCCTCCCACGTGGACAATAGCACGTGGGGATATTATTATTAGGGGTATAGTAGTTTATCTTAATTTATTAATGATATTTAATGTATAATTTGGTACATAATTAAGCTAATTGATTGTGTAGATTATTTGTATTGTATAATTTTGTCTTGTATTGCACCACCATCAACTCTTTCTGCCTTGCCCTAAGGTTGACTGGCAGAAAATGCCCTGTGGCATTATGTCCGCTTTTTCTACTATTTTTTGCTATGTGCAATAAAGTTTGAATAAATTTAAAAATGTATATACTAGTGGGGATTACATAAACATAAATTATTAAATAGAATAGATTAGGTTATGGTAGAGCTGACTTAATCATTCAAAACCATTAAATGAAATATAGATTAAACTGAAGAGAAGCAATTGAAATTGTCATCGTTAACAGCGGAAGCTTCCAAATTATCATTTCCCTCTTAAATTTTACCTATCATTAGTGGCAACACCAAATTCAATAAAGATTAATTTCGTCCCGGCCCAAATTATTATTTCAATTTCGCCTTCGGCCTCCTTTCGACCCCTTTTATAAATCCGTTGAGAAAACTAAGATTCATTCATTTCTATAATGACTTTGCAGACTCCACCCAGAGTCTGGCTCGGGAGATAGAAATGTTTTCGGCTGGAGCGTAGCTTGAAAAAAAAGTAAAATGGCGATCTAACTTTATGGATGACCGTTGGGGAGGTATAAATCTTTATTCCCAAATCATTTTTAGCGTTCTCGTCATACTACGAGTATAACGCCAACTATAATTCTAAACAGTGCTAAATTGTTTTATTATTTAATTAATGAAACTAACAGTTGTAAAATTTTAATTGATTTACATATTGTAATCAACTATCGACATAATTTATGTAAATTTAGGCTTCTGACATAGGTAATATTATTACATTATTAGTGCCACAATAATGTATAACTAGCGGCCGCTGGCGGTTTCACGCGCGTGGTTCCCGTTCTCGTGGGAATATCGGGATAAAAAGTATACTATGTATCCAGGTTATAAACTATCTGTATGCCAAATTTTATTCAAATCTATTCAGTAGTTTTTACGTGAAAGAGTAACAAACATCCATCCATACTTACAAACTTTCGGGTTTATAATATTAGTAGGATAGGTACAAATTATGGCGCCACTTATTAGATGGGAGAATTTATATATATATATAAACAAATTGCTACCAGTGTATGTTCGTACATCACTTCAGAACGGCTGCAATTGTAAGGATAAGGTTTGTAAAATATTTTTTTGAGAATTTGTCACGGGGTGTGGGGTGTCCACTTGAACGAAGTCGCGTGCGGGCGTCGCTGTATACATCATCACATACTGTATCTATCTGAACAGCTTGACAATACGATCGTTGCGTAGAACTCATAACAGCAACCCACCGACGTATTCAGCTGATAAAATTAACAACAAGATCGCGACCTTTTTTTCTGCTTACCTTTCCAATCAGTATTCATCTAATTTGGGAAAGTTTCCCCGATGTTCCGACCTTTCGACTTGCTTCGCCAAAATAAGAGTGACAGTAACATCATCACTTATTCATGGACACTAAAGTTTTGAAGTATTTACATTATTTACATTACAAAATTTGATTTTTTTCTCTTGTAGTCACTTTTATGTCACGCCAATTTAGATACCTACTTTCAATAACAAATATTAAATATATTTTTTTGTCTTTTTACTATTTTATATTTCCAAGCATACAATGTCTTAAAGTATTTAACGAGTGTATACCAAAGTATACACTCGTTAAATACTTATGGGTATATTTTAAAAATTTACAGGCAGTGTCGATAATAAATTGGTAAACAAGTGTACGTACAGATATTTGAGGAACGTTCAATTTATTTGATTGCTATCACAGAACAGGCAGTACCTTTATCAGCATCCTGAACACCGTGGCTCTGAAGGAGGACAGTCCCATGCTGCGTCACTGGGTTGCCCAACATATGACACCGCACGCCCAAAACATATGTTTTTAAAGAAATTATTTTATGCTATTTCATTTTTATTGCTTATTATTGTTTTTATTTTAATGGAAATATTTTAAATTTGAGTTTAATAATTTTGAAATTTTGATTATTTTGTTTTTTTTTATTGTTTATTATCATTATTTATTAATGTAAATCCTTTAAATTTTAAATATCTGAAATTGGAGTATTTGTTTTTAATAACATAGGATAAGAATTCAATGTTACTAACACTATATGGGCTATGCCAGAAATTAATGATTTTTAATTTAATTTAATTTATCAATTACGGAAAAATGTAAATATATTTAATAACACTTTTTATAGGTAGGACGTAGGTGTTACAGCTCCTCGCGATAATTCTTTTTTCAGCTTACTTCTATTTTTCCTATGCCTCCTTTAGAGTAACGCTTTATGCTAAACGTGGTCAAGGGGCCTAACAAATAAGGCTTACCTAATCATAGATTCCCAAATATTTATAATAACATTGTCATTAGTTGATTATCTCGTCAATCTCTCATGGCACTAAAGAAGAATGGGCAAAACGTTCCCCCTCCTTGTAACACTTACATCTATGCATCAAATTAAAGTACTTGAAGAGTGAAGCATTTTATTGTATGACAGCAAATCTGTCAGGTATTTGAGAAAAAAGTTATTGAGAAGAAGAAAATTAAAATAATAAATGACAATATAAAATTGAAGTCAAGATGTTTTCTTGAATTTAAACTTCTCCCTCGCAGATTCCTTTGATTTATATGAGTCGCACAAAATGAAAAAAGAATGAAAACTGAGGCCTCATTTTCTTTTTTTTCCATTCATTCATTCGCTCATTTATATTTGCTGTAATTACAACAAAATACACTATTTATTTCGAAACTACCATGTGGGAACTTTTTAGAGGTGGGACGGGTTTCATACAAAAACGCCCATTCTTCTCCTCGTGGCGCCCACGCGCCTTTGAATAACCCAAAATATACATGGCGACTCCGGCCCAGAACTTTTTTTGACTAACTTTCAATTACCGCTCACGCGCCTTTCAGAAGCCCATATTAAAAAAAGTCTGTATAGATTTTTGAAATTTTGCGGGATATAGAAATAATTTAGTTTTTAATTTGGACAAAATATTACGGCACAGTTTCCGGTATGCTACCATTGGCTGTGATAATTGACAGACCTCATTTTTAAGAAAATGGACGGTGGTATGGTTGACTCTTGAAGACGCGGTAAGTAAATCTTATTTTAGCATGATAATCCGTGATTTTCGAGTGTGTATTTATGCAAAATATTGCTAATTAATGGGAACCACTTAAATGGAGTCAATTATTATGCATTATAGAGCTAAAATTCTGCGAAATCTTGGGCTAAAATAATATGACCTTTGTGAAATCTATTCATCTATTGGGTCGAAGTTAGTTTGAAAAAAATCTTAATGATTTTGTTCATGTATGGTTTTTTGTTTTTATGTTATGTTGTTTTGTAAAATATTTAAAATATTACTAACAAAAATTACGCTACTTACCTTTCATAAACAATTTAATATAGTGAGATTAGTATTTTGATTATTGTTTTAGATGTGTTCTTATGTTGTCTGTTATAATTGTTTATTATGGACAGGTATTTTGATTCTGTGCTTCTGTTGATTAAACGAGTTTTATTAAGAACATAACGATATAATACGATTTTGTTTTAATAAGAATTAAAATAAAGAAATAATTTTATAATAAATGAATTTTATGAATAAAACCTAAGACTTGTATAGAAGACTAATTAGAAAATACCTGTATTATAGGTTAAGAAATGGATGTCATTTCATTAAAAAAGAACTGAATTAAACATATAAATCTTATAAATTTTGTATATATTACATTTCTCTAATTCCTCTTAGTCTAGTAACTGTGGCCCAATAGCCTTTGAAAAGAACAAAAGATAGCTACATAATGAAATTAGAAACATATGCTAATATAATCATAACTATACCCAGAAAGTTTCACTTCAAATCAGTAACTCTAACACATACAATTTTCAACTCAAAACCTTGGGCAGATATAACTATAACAATTATGTCCTATGAGAAGGACAGTCGGGCCATAATCAAGGATGAGCCAAAAAGTCTCTGGGCGCCACGAGGATACATATGCCACTAAAGGTTTAAGTATTTAGACATAACTTAAAGGAATATGTATTAGTAGCGTGCTCTTTAATATATTCAATCTTGAATGTATATAAGGAAACAGCCATCTTTGATAGAATTTGCAACTTATGGAGTATGTATGAGTAGGCCCCTGGGAACAATTATTATTTTCTTATGACACCTATTTGTTTGTTTGAATGGGTCTATAAGAAAATGTAACGTTATAGGTATTTAAGTGTGACTACTTTCAAAGATAATGAAATATAACGTCACCAAAAAAGAATTGGAAATTTAATACAAAAGACCTTTGGCAAGGACCCCAGACACAGTGTTTATTGCAACTACCTATTTTGTTTATTGCAACTACTTAATTTTTTTTTATACGTAACAGGTACAGCTATACAAATAAAAATATGACGGACTGACTGATTAATAGAACAATCAACATCGCTCAGCCCAAAGACCTATAGAACCCTGGCATATACTCTCTTTTTGACGCAAGCAAAAGATAAACAGGATTTTTCGAAACTCCCTCAGGACCACGTTATACAGATGCTTACGTCACTACCTATTTATATAGCTGTAAATCGAACTGGTATCTCCTTAGTTAAGAGGCAAAGTTTCGACCAAGGGGATTCATCTCTTTGCGATCCGTCTTACTTTCGAAGAAAACCGTTCGTGGCAAGTGAATGGTGCAAGCAAGCAATGCCGGCCGGTGCAAACTGATCTTGAATTTTGTATAAAGTTGGGCGCTGCTTGGATTTCAAAAGGATGTATTATAAAATGTTTTGTTGGTTTTCTCAACTCGTACAGTTTCTGCGTATTCAAACACAACGTTCTTCCAGTTTGAAAGCTAAGAGCATTTATACGTTATACTAGTACCTTAAAGTTTGTACTAGGTACCGTAGTAGACAAACTTAGACAATTTTAATTAAACTCTGAAAGTTGGTAGAAAACAGATAACTCACAGTAATTATACTTTCTTCTGTGTTTAATAATTAATTTAAATATATTTATGTGTTATTAAATTACAATAATAAAGAAATATTAGCCCTCGGCCTGTTAAACGAAGATTTTGTGTCCAACTCCCATTGTTTCGGATTTCTCGATGTATCAGTATTTATCAAACATGAGACAGCATTAGTTTAAAACCAGGACTAACTTACTCTAGTCCACGTTTTAAAATAAGAGGGTCAGCAGACATTAGCGACGAGTATTTTGCGATGCAGCAAGCGAATTCTAATACATCGCTCTTTATACTACGACAGTCTTAGTCCAAGGTGATAGAATGAAGGCAATGCGCAGAAAACCCGCTACAAACCACCGTAGCTAATTAGCCAGAGTATGTCAGACGAACATCAAAATACCATAGCTTTCACAGCAAAAAGTAATTTTGTCCGAAATAAAGTATCAGAGATTGTTTGGCTTTCCAAATAAAAATTTTTGTAAACGTATAAACATATAATCACGACTATTATCCCCGAAGGGTTAGTCAGAGACTAGGCAATTAGGACAGCAAAAGCAATCCTCTACCATAGTCCACTCTTCGCCAAATAGCGACTACACATGTGCTCAGCGTGACCATCGCCGCTTTAATCTGTTGCATGTATGTGCAGTCTTTAGCCCGTTAGTCGCCTTTTACGACTCCCAAGAGAAGAGAGGGGGTGGTAGTATTCTTTAACCGCTACGCGTCACTGTTAGTTATTTTTGACTTATGCTTTATACAAATTATGTCTGTCACTCTGTTAGGTTAAAAAATCTAAATATACAAAACCACACACACCAAACGCCCGAGTTCGGTGAAACCGCAACGCAAACAGAAAAATATTATCACTAGTACCGGCCAAAGGCAATTCCGTATGTTTTATAGCCTAAACAATACATTGAATTTACGAGGCATATAACCGCGAAGCTGACCGCCCCACATAACAGTGTGTCACCGAGTAAATAACGAACTCAAACGCACCTACCGTACAATTTTTTGTTATGACCTTTGCAATATATATATGAGTTTATTTTAACCTCCTATAATTTATATGAGCTTTGTCGCGTCGGCTAATTAAAACAATACTACCACCCTCTCTCTTCCCTTGGGTGTCGTAAAAGGCGATGTGATATAGTGAATTACACTATCAGCACGTACTCAATAGTACGTGATAATTAAGGTCTTCCTGATTGACAAGGCGTCCTTCCTCTAGTCACGTATAGATGTGATGTTAATTAGTATTTAAGATGATACACTAGAGGATAAAGGAGAATTGATTCAACGCAAGACATTGTTTCATTTCGGGTCTCCGTCCCAACGCCATTACATGGCGACCGTGACAGGACGAAGGAAATAAGAAGAAAAACTGTAAGCCAAAATTGTTTAACTATGGGAAACCCACAATCTAAAGACAATATTATTGTCAGTCAATCACCAACTCAATCGGCGGCAGCATCAACTCCCTTGGCCGTTGGGATGCAACTTTCAGAGATCTTTTTACTGACCATCGTCGTTGTACTAGCGGGCTATATAGTACTTAGGCTGCTACGTTACTTCAACGCACGACTATTAGAAGAGGTAGAACGCAGAGCGGTTCGACGGGCAATTGGACCAGCACAGAACGTGTAAGCCAGCACGAATTAATATAACTATGCTACCAAGAATCTATGTGTGTGTGTGAGTGATTTTTTTTTTTCTAAAGTGTGTTCATGGCAAACCTGTCAGAACTCTTGAGTGAGCTTAAGGCTATTAGAGACTCTATTATTAAATTAAGTAAGGACAAACGTTATTCCGCTCAGGGGCAGAATAAGTTTTTAAGAGCAAAGGAAATTAAAAATAATTTTGAACAAATATCTGCAGACTTATGTAAAAAAGGGATAGATGCTGTAGAATTACAAATAACAAAAGCAATATCGTCAAAGTTTTTATGTAATTTTGAGGAAATCGAGTCACTCGTTAACCCGCATCATTCAGAAACGATCACAACCATGGCCACGTTCGATCTAAAAGTCGCGCTCACGCTCCTCCCAGTAGTAGATTGCGACGAAACGCAAATTAACCAACTAATAGACGGAATAGAGTATTATAGTAGTACCCTTAGAAACGAGGACCAGCCTCTGTTAATCAATTTTGTTTTAAAAACTCGTCTTTCTAGCAGTGCTAAAACAAAAATTAATAAGTCTTATGTGTCTGTGGCAGACCTAATAAAAGATATAAAAAATGTTTTAATTCCGATTAAATCATACACAGCCATTTTAGACCGAATGCTACGATGTAGGCAAGGAAACAAGACCATAGAAGTGTTTGGTAGTGAAATCGAAAAAATGTCCAACGATTTAAGTACAGCACAGGCTAATGGAGACGAGTCGGCATATAATTTATTAAAGCCGATTAATGAAAAAATGGCTATCAAGCGTTTCGCTGACGGCCTAAACAATGCTCGTACAAGCATTATAGTTACGTCTAGGTCCGTAAGCACAGTTAGGCAGGCAATAACTATAGCCTTAGAACAAGAAGACTCGGTAGTGAAACCACCAATAAACAATTATGTTAACTATGTTTCGAACCAGCGATTTGAAAAGATAAATAAAAACTATCATCAACAATATAATAAGTCACGTAACAACAACGCGACGAGTCAGCAAGGTCGGGGTCGTGCCTACTATAACTCGAATAGGTTTCAGGGTCAGCGCAACACCAGGTTTACGTCACCTCATAATAAACGTAGGAATGTACATTTCTTAGTTGACTCAGCAGAACAGTCTAATGACGAGAACGAAAGTGAACGTCAGAGTATACGTCAGAACGAACATCATAGCGATGATTTTTTTCGTTCTGAATAGCGCTGAGGTAGATATTTGTAGTTATGGTAGTGGTAATTACGTTTGTTTTACTTGTAGTCAAACTCAAATTTCTCTATTAGTAGACACAGGAGCAAGCATTTCAATTTTAAAGTTAGATTGGTTAAATAAACTCCGTAGCGTGTCCCGCGACGCAAAGCTAGTAAGGGATGAAATTAAGATTAAAGGAGTATGTGGGGATTTAGTATCAATAGGTTATGTTTATCTAGACTTATGTGTTAACAATTATAATTTTAGGCATAAGTTTTATGTTTTTAGCAACTTCCACTGTAAAAATGATGGAATTTTATGAGAAGATTTTTTATTAAAATATAGTTGTAAAATTAACTATGAAAATAAGCTGGTTACATTACAGGATAAGATAAGTCTAGAATTAGGCTCAGGTAAAAACATAATAACGACTATTCCAGGGAGATGTGAGGTCGTAAAATATGTTTCGTCAGAGATAAAGGGCGAATGTGTCATTTTAGCGGAGGAAGTTATTGCAGGCGTATTTGTAGCAGGCGCCGTGGTAGTAGGAGACGGGAAAAAGATTCCGGTGCGATTTTTAAACACACGGGAAGAAGATGTAAAATTAAATAACTTTAGCCCGAAAATTAGAAAATACTCGGATTATTTCGTATGCTCTTTTGATACGGAAAACGGAAAATCTGTCGAGAGGGTTAAACAACTATTCGATTTTCTTAAATTAAAAACATATCTTGGTGATGAAGAGAGACGGTCTATTGAGAAAATATGTGCAAAATATGCAGATATCTTTCATATGCCGGGTGATAAGCTATCCGTTACAAACTTATACGAGTACAACATTAAACTGCAAAATGACGCGTCTCCTGTTTATGTCAAACCGTATAGAATACCGCACGCTCAGAAGGCTGAGTTAATAAAACAGGTAGGTAAATTGTTAGAAGAAGATATTATCGAAGAGTGTACCAGCGAATGGTCTTCTCCATTATTATTACTTCCGAAAAAAGCTGACAGTAGCGGTGAAAAAAAGTGGAGAATCGTAATAGATTATAGACTTTTAAATAAAAAAATAGTAGACGAAAAGTTCCCGTTACCAAATATACAAGAAATTATTGACTCACTTTCGGGATGCTTATACTATTCTCATTTAGACCTCAGTTCTAGTTATTACCAGCTAGGGTTATCACCAGAATGTAGGAAATTCACTTCTTTTACAGCTGATAAGCAATATCAACTGAAAAGATTACCTATGGGTCTCAAAACGAGTCCTAGCGTATTTTCTAAACTTATGTCTATGGCTCTATCGGGTTTAAATCACGAGATATGTTTTCTATATCTCGATGACGTAATAGTTTTCGGGAAAAGCCTATCGCAGCATAATACAAATTTAATGAGTGTATTTGAGAGGTTTAGGTCAGTTAATTTAAAACTAAACCCTTGTAAGTGCGAATTTTTGAGGAAAGAAATTAATTATTTAGGGCATGTTATTACGCCAAACGGGGTGTTGCCAGACAACAGTAAAATCGAGGTCTTGGAAAAGTTCCCAGTACCTAAAAATGTAAATGAGATTCGTCGTTTTGTGGCTTTTGCGAACTTTTATAGAAAATTCATAAAAAACTTTGCCACAATAGTGTACCCACTAAACCGTCTTTGTAATGACATGTCGAGTTTCAGTGGACGGAAGAATGTGACGTGGCATTTCAGACCTTAAAAAAGTCACTTAGTTCATTTCCTGTCTTAGATTATCCAGATTTTGGAAAAGATAATGTTTTCCGGTTGCAAACCGATGCGTCAGGGGTAGCCTTGGGGGCTGTATTATCAAATGGAAATAATAAGCCCGTAGCTTATGCAAGCAGACAATTAAACAGTTCAGAAATAAACTACCCAACCATTCTTAGAGTTATTAGGGGTAGTGTGGGCTATAAAACATTTTCGACCATATTTATACGGACGAAAATTTAAAGTATTAACAGATCATAGACCATTGGTTCATTTATTTAGCATAAAAGATCCTAGTAGCCGTTTAACTAAGTTTAGACTTTGTTTAGAAGAATATGATTTCGATATTGAATACATAAAAGGTTCCGAAAATGTAACGGCAGATGCCTTATCGAGAGTCATTATAACATCAGACGAGTTAAAAAATCTAAATTCAAATTTTTTGGGGGTAGTAACCCGTTCAATGAAAAGAACCATGGAGCAAAATAATGAACCCGCTACCTCTGGAAGTAGCAGGGTTGAGCCCCCTGTTGATCATAGGCAACCAAGAGTGGTAGATATTATGCAGAAATCACAAAATGATGTAAGGTTAGATATTTGTTCGTATGAAAACTTCGTGAAGTTGAGGAAAAAGAAAAGATACGTCTCACAGACGGGTGATATGTTATTTAGTGACTCTACTATTTACATAAATCAGGAATCTCTACTAACGGAGGCGCGCCGAGACGCAACGATAGGAGAACTGAGTGCATTATGTAAAAAATATAATATTGTAGAAGTCGTTGTGATTAAAAATGGATTTAATAAAAAGTTTATTAAAATTTTGACCCAAACTTTCATGAAACATAAAGAATTACCGCGGTTATGTATTATTAATAACCAAGTTGAACATGTTACAAATAAAGACTTGATACGTGTTATACTAAATGATTATCATTTATTGCCGACAAGTGGTCATGTAGGCATAAATAAAATGACTAAGAATATTCGAAAAAAATATTTTTGGAGTAATATGCAAAAAGACATAACTGAATATGTGACTCGCTGTAAAGATTGCCAAAAGCAGAAATTTTGTAATAAAAATAATAAAGAGAAAATGGTAATAACCACTACAGCATCTACTTCTTTTGAAAAATTATATTTAGATATTGTGGGGCCGTTGGAGGTCGATAATTTGGGTAATAAATACATATTAACAATACAATGCGAATTGACAAAGTTTGTAGAAGCTTACCCAATACTTGATAAGTCAGCTGAAACTGTTGCTAGGGTTTTTACTGAAAATTTTATTTTACGATATGGTACTCCCAGGGTTATTGCGACTGACTGTGGAACGGAATTTATTAATTCCACGTTAGAAACAGTATGTAAATTGCTAAATATTGATAAGTTAAATTCAACACCCTATCATCATGAGAGTATAGGTTCGCTAGAAAACTGGCACAAACATCTCGGATGTTACTTGAGAATACAAACACAGAATCAGTCGGCAAATTGGAGTACCTGGATACCATATTGGTGCTTTGCTTATAATAATTCTGTAAATACTAGTACCAAATACTCCCCTTATGAACTAGTTTTTGGGAAAACATGTAACGTACCTAGTAATTTAGTTAGTAAAGTTGATCCCTTATATGTATACGACAATTATCCATCGGAGTTAAAATTTAGATTGCAAAAAGCTCATAATGATGCCAGGAACAACTTATTAATATCAAAACAAAGTAGAAAAACTAATTATGATTTAGATTGTAAGGAAGTACACTACAAAAAAGGTGATCTACTCTTGTATAAGAATGAAAATTATAATAAATTGAATGACTTGTATTTAGGTCCATTTGAAGTTTTAGAAGAGCTAGGTACTAATGTAAAAATATTAAAGAATAATAAAGAATATATAGTTCATAAGAATAGGACTAAGATATTTAGAAAATAAGAGTTTACTTTTCAGGGAAGGGATGCCTAGCCTTTTCAGGGGAGGTGTGATATAGTGAATTACACTATCAGCACGTACTCAATAGTACGTGATAATTAAGGTCTTCCTGATTGACAAGGCGTCCTTCCTCTAGTCACGTATAGATGTGATGTTAATTAGTATTTAAGATGATACACTAGAGGATAAAGGAGAATTGATTCAACGCAAGACATTGTTTCATTTCGGGTCTCCGTCCCAACGCCATTACAGCGACTAACGGACTAAAGATTGCACATACATCCAACAGCATAGAGCGGCGATGGGCTCACTACCTGCCACGCTAAGCACAATATGTACAGTCGCTATTTGGTGAAAAGTGGACTATGGTAGTGGACTGCTTTTGCTGTCCTCATTGCCTAGTCACTGACTAACCCTCGGGGATAATATAGTCCAGTACCCCAAGCACAAACCATTATGGTACTAGTTAAGGTAATCGTATTATTTTGTATGAAAAAGGTTTAGTAACTTTATGGTTTTCATACAAAATAATACGATTACCTTAACTAGTACCATAATGGTTCGTGCTTGGGGTACTGATATGTATGTATGCATGCAATTTATATAGAAAAAATATATAGCTTTACACGCTCACACCAATTATCTAGCCCCAGTTAAGCTTCATTTAAAACTTGTTTAAATGGTTAAACTAGATAACGGATTAACACACATAAATATAGATAAACCTTACCCAGACTTGAAATCAATTTTAAAAAACAGTTTTTCTCTAAATTGTTTCGACTAGGAGTAAAACCTCTCAAAGGTGGCACGACGCCAGAACCGGCGCAACCCACTCAACCATGGTGGTCGTCAAACATAGATGAACACTACAACAGTAGAATTGTAATTTTTATTCACAATTCTAGTACTAATTCCTACGCAATCCCGAAACATTTCAGCACCCACTCGACTTTGATTTTTCTCCTTCGACCCATTTGGTATGTAAACGGATTGAGGCAAGGACATAAAATGCTTCGAAGGCCTATTTTGTACGGGTGTTATGTACACATAATATTGCTGATAGCGTCCGGTTGCTATGTTTCGGATTTCGCCGCATCTCGAATGATTCGTGACATTTAAGGCGCGAATCCAAATAATGCACGGTGCGTTTTCATAAAAAGTAATGCCCAAAGAAGGGTCATGACTCATCGTCACGCTGAGCATCTGTGTAGTTGTTATTTGCAATGTGTCACACACATGTAAATACATTTTTTTAAACAAAATTTATTATTATTGTGACACAGAAAAGCTATCCACTCAGTACCAAAGGTGCTCCGACGGACGCTGATCTTCCGCAGATACATAAAGAACTACAGAAAACAACATAATATAGTATATACTTATAATGCTGTTTTCTGTGACTGACTTCGCCTATGAAAAATAATTCTAAAAGGTAAAATTAAAAACAATAAATCCTATAGTCCTCTATTATCCTATATTATTAGTGTGATTACTATCAATGTGATAGTAATCACATCACACTAATATTATAAAGGCGAAAGTTTGTGAGTGTGTATGTTTGTTCCTCTTTCACGTAAAAACTACTCAATGAATTTGGATGAAATTCGGCATACAGATAGTTTATAACCTGGATTACCACATAAGATACTTTTTATCTCGATATTCCCACGGGAACGGGAACCACGCGGGTGAAACCGCGAGCGGCCGCTAGTAATAGTATAAACGCGAAAGTTTGTAAGTATGGATGGATGTTTGTTACTCTTTCACGTAAAAACTACTGAACGGATTTGGATGAAATTCGGCATACAGATAGTTTATAACCTGGATTAACACAGAGGATACATTTTATTCCGATATTTTCACGAAAACGGAAACCACGCGGGTGAAACCGCGAGCGGCCGCTAGTATTTAAATAAATCAAAACATTCTAGTAAAAACAATATCAACTATAACTAAAACTCTGCAACAATGTTTCAATAAACATTAGATTACCCTACCCTATTTATAAAATAAAAAAATAAATGTAATGATAGTTTATGCATAAAATGTAAGCTATTTATATAATATTTTTTTAATAATAAAAGCCGTTGGACAATTAAACCTGAATTTTTGCTAAAACGAACGATGACAGAGATCTGATTTTGCGCGTCTTTATTTCCTAGTCTCTGACTAACACTTAGGTAATAGTAGAAGAGTATGATGTATGTTGTGGACTTTGCATATTCCTCCGGGAAATGATAGCGATGTATGGAACACGAACGTGCGTATGTTTAACTTATGTACAGCAAACATCAAAAACAAAACTAGCCAATCACAGCGAAGTGGCACAATCCATTTCTGCACTATACCGCCAAATATTCTTGACCCACGACTCACGACTCCTCAGCGCTAAACGATAAATATTCCAGCGTGCATAACGTCAAGAAATCGGCCTTCAGCCCAAATGTGGACTGTTAGGGCCGGCTACCGTTTTGATGAATGCTATCAGTAAATCTCTTCTAATGTGCTCGCCGCCTGGACCGGTTGGCTAACTACGTAGCTTCGTGACCGGTTGTAACTGAGAAATCAATACCGTCATTTTTATTTGTTTATGTTCAAAACATAGTAACGTATATTTTTTATTCATAGAGTATATAATATAATATAAATTTAATAAAATATTAAAAATAACGTGTTTGTAATAATAAAATGAGAGTAGGTACAATAGAAAAGTAATTCACATTCTGATAAATAATTACAAAATATAATATGTAAGTAACATATTAAATTATTAATAGCAGAGTCAAATATTATAACTTACACAATAACAGGATAAAATAAATTGACATATCGGCAGGCCCTACTTAGTTATGATAACTTTGATTAAATCTTCCCTGTCGATGAAATTGTATTTTTAGTATAAAACGGGGCCGCCTTTGAAATTAGTCTTACTTTATTATAAGCAAGGAACTTATAAGTTCTTCGATTGAAAGTGACGATAAGGTAAAAGGCAGAAACTCTTATCAACCGGAATGATCAACTTTAATTCTACAAAGGAATCAATCATCATTTCAATTAAAAATATCATTTCTTAACATGCATATGGTTTAATACCATATGCAGTTATGATGTCGCTACAGTGGTGACTAAGCCTGGTGGAAGTGAAGCGACAAGACCTCGTATTTTTGCTAAATTTTATACTTTAGTGTCTACCTAAAGTTTTATCTATATAAGGCGACTGCTATAAACCGCAAGAAACTTCAAGGGCTGGTCAGGTCAAGTGTTTTAAACATGACAAAAAAAAAATTCGAGCTTTCTTAATTTTTAATTAAATAATTCATTTTGCGAATTTTAATTGGATAGTCTTTTTGTATCTCATTTTCTTTAAAGCTATATAACATAAGAAATATATAATGAAAGAATTAACTATTAAATTACGATTATTTACAACGCGCGGGCAGCGCCCGGCCGTTGACCCGTCCGCGTCAGCTGGGCGATAAGATCTACGTTAGTCTGCAATCTTTTTTATCATTTCTGTCATGTTTATAATACTTGACCTGGCCAGCCCTTGAAGTTTCGTGCAGTTTCTAGCAGTCACCTTTTATATATATTTATCTAATAGGTTTGCATCGTCGAAGACGATAGTGCTCGTGATCGAGGCCTAAGCGATTTAGTAGCGCTCGAGTCACTGTAACATTTTACGTACGTAGTTCGGCCGCGGAAATGTTCGGTTTCTTTCTGAGTAAACGGGAATTAGGGCAGGTGACTTAAGCAACTTTCCTCGCCCCAAGTTCCGCCCTTTGATAATGAGGCCAATGTGAAATTTCATTTACGCCTCGCGTGGTTTGTTTTGACGGATGTTAGGCAGTGTAAATTTAATTACGAAACAAGTTACCTGTGTTGAAATACTGTTTTATTGTACATCAATCAAAGATTAAACCCACCAACCTGAATTGGGCCAGCGTGGTGGGTTATGTCCTAATACCAATCTCCTCATGTGCTGTCCATGTGGGAATGTCTTTGCCCAGCTGTGAGACGTATAAAAGCTGATGATGGTAAATTAAAGAACAAGATTTATTTATTGCAACAAATAATATAATAAACTAGTGGCTCGCCCTCGACTTTTGATATACGACTATTTATCCGTCGGGTAGCGGTGAAAGAATACTACCACCCCCCTCTCTTCCCTTGGGTGTCGTAAAAGGCGACTATCAGACTAAAGACTGCACATACATCCAACTGCATAGAGCGGCGATAGGCTCACCACCTGTCACGCTGACCACATGTGCAGTCGCTATTTGGTGAAAAGTTGACTGTGGCAGAGGACTGCTTTTGCTGTCCTCATTGCCTAGAATTAAGCCTTCGGGATAATAGTCGTGATTTTAAGTATGTATGTATGTTCAAAGGTGTACATTTGTCTTATGAATATCCAAGTATTCCTCCATGTTATATGAAACCGTGAATAAGAGTGAGAGTGAACGTGAGTGATTTATAAGATTCAGATCACGGCACGTCGCGTGTCACAAGTAACTTTCTTTACGTATGGTTCACATAAATCATTATTGTTTTACCTTATTTAGTAAGTACCATTGAAATAACAATAAACAACCACCCGTTAACTCCTCAAGCCCCAAGCGGCCATATTTGGCCGCACCTAAAAAACTCACTATTCTGTCAAACCCCAAGCGGCCATATAATTATGGCCGCGCTGGCCGCGCTCTCCACTTGACTTTGTACCGTGTTTTGATACACTTAGAAACTACTTTGGACACTTACGCTAAAGGAAGAAAGTAAGCTCTTAGTAGCAGAGCGAAAGATTCTACGAAGGATTCTGGGACCAACAAGAGGAGAGGACGGGGAGTGGAGGCAAAGACACAACCTGGAGATAGAAGAGCTGGTAGCCGAACCAAACATCATCGGAGAAATAAAAGCTGCCCGACTTTGCTGGCTTGGTCACGTTGAAAGGATGGGTCAGGATCGTGCTGCAAAAAGAGCATAATATCTTGGGCGACCAACTGGACGTCGCCCGGTGGGTCGCCCGAGGTATCGCTGGAATGACGAGGTCGCCAAAGATCTGATAGAGCTTGACGTGCCCAACTGGCACAAAAAAGAAAAGAATGGCGCACTTTGTTGTCAGAGGCCAAGATCCACTTCGGGTCGCTGAGCCAGCGAAGTAAGTAGTATAAACTACTTTAGTATGAACAAGGTCGATTATTTCGGTTCTGTGGTACATTTTATGCACCGTGCATGAACGCAAAATTTAACATCAACATACAAAGCACAGGTCAGGCCGCTCATGGAATACTGCTCCCATCTTTATTCTGGAGCACCCCACTACCAACTTCATCCATTTGACCGCATGCAACGCAGAGCTGCTCGAATTGTCGACGATGTGGTTATTTTAGGTCGGCTCGATCCACTGGCTCTTCGGATAGACGTTGCGTCTCTCTGTATGTCGTATCGCATAATATATGATGGGAAGTGTTTTGAGGAATTGTTCGGCTTGATCCCTTCCGCTGATTTCTTCATCGCACGTGGTTTGTACACCGGTTTTCATGGTGTCGCCATCTCTGAGGTCCCGGGTTCGATCCCCGGTCGGATCAATTTAGTTTTTCTTGTTTTTCTAAATTGTCTCGGGTCTGGGTGTTTTCTATGTATAATAAGTATGTATTTAAGTATTTCAAGTATGTTTATCCGTTGTCTAGTAACCATTTTAACGAGTTTCTTCGAAGCTTCTCTTGGGCTAGATAATTGGTGTGATTGTAGGAAAGATTTATTTATTTATTTATAGATGGCGATCTACTACTGTGCGTTTTTCACGAAATTTCTTGCCTCGAACTACAGTTTGAGGCAAGCAACCGAGTTGTGGAACCAGTTCTCGGTTGCGGTATTTCTGTACTATTACGACTTAGGGATCTTCAACAAACGAGCCTATTCCCGCCATAAAGGAATGTCAGTGACGCTGTGAGTGTCGCTATCATGCCGCGCTGCTCGAACGTCGGTCCATACATTTTCATAGTAACTTATACTGTCGCATTGTCGCAGCGTCAGTGACAGTGAGTGTCGCGGTGTTACTGACGCTGCGACCTGACACTGACGCTCGGATCGACAGTCCATCTTAGAGGCCGGCAACACGTCTACGATTCCTCTGGTGTTGCGGGTGTCCATAGGCGGCGGCGGCAAGCGGTGATAACTTTCCATCAGGTGACACGCTTCCTCGTTTGCCTCCTTCTTTTATAAATGACATGAACAATCCGTATACACTTCTAGAGCTTCATTAACTATCATAACATTCTTCATACGCTCCTCGGTAAAGGTAGGTATAATTCACATTATTTGTTCGCAAGCCGAAAGAATAATGACACACATTTTCAATTACCACTCCTAAGCAGAATACCTTGCTCATATCACCTGGCGAGCTTGGAATAGCATTCTTCCATAATTCATGAACATTAGTTCACATGGAGGCAACGTTAGGCGCTCAAATAAATAACCGACGCAATATCTCTGAAAACGTAAGGCGGCGTATAGACGGATTGACTATGTTTTTCTATTTATTGATCTAGTTACCCCACAACAATGTCATCAATAATAATTATCATCATAAAAAATAAAAAAATAAATAATAAATTTTGTTTACGCTCACACCAATTATCTAGACCAAGATGAGTATTCTTGTGAAACTCGTTTATATGGTAAGATAACGGATAAATATACATAAACATAGAAAAAACACCCAGACCCGAAATCAATTTAGAAAAACAGTTTTTCTCTAAATTGACCCGACCGGGGATCGAACCCGGGACCTCAGAGATGGCGACACCATGAAAACCGGTGTACAAACCACTCGACCAAGGAGGTCGTCATAACATTTAATACACTTAAATTATTTGCTCTGAATATTTTATGACGTGAAATTCTTTCCGATTGTATGGTTGTCTTGAAGAGATCGCTTAAAGCTTTAAGCAATCTCTTTCAGACAACTACAGACGACAAATATATAATGCTGTTGAATATTTGGCTAATCCATTAATAAAATTTACAGATAAAAGCTTTTTTTAAAGCTTTTAAAAAAACAAACAGCATTCAATACTTAATATGTACACAGTAACATAATTGTTTAACATATTCGGTTAGCTGTAAATATTATGTGTATTTCAAACAAACTTGTCGCAAAAGACAGTTCCACAAACTAGTCCCATTAGTCAATCATGAATTTGGTCGCAAGCAGAAAGTTCTTGTGACATAACAAATGTTACGCAAAATGTTATTTGAGGTAAGGTTTTCAGAATTAGTGTACCTCTACTTTTGATCTTGCAGTTAAGTAACCTCCGCAATACCGGGTCACTGGATGGGTGGCCAAATTGAACACATCTCGAGCTCCTCCTACCGACATTTAGGTGCTTTCTGAAGCACCTAAAATATTGCTCCCGGTTGTTGCCAACGTAATCGGTTATGGCCCAAACTCCCCATTTGATGTTGTCCATGTGGGAAGGTACAGACTTTACAGTGGTTTTTTTTTTAATTGAATATTAGCAGCCCGCCCACGACTTCGTCTGCGTGAACATCCTGTATCCCGAGAAAAAAATATTTCACAAAATACTTGGCCCTGACAATTATGAACATAAATAATAAAAAATTAGCCAAATAGGTGCAGCCGTTCTGAAGTGATGCGCGTACAAACATTTCGGAAATTGATTTTTATTAATATAGTTAGTGTTTTTATATATTTTAGCGTTTAATTAACGCTTAAATACACTTAAGCAAAATTTTTAAACACTGAAAAAAGACGACAACCTCATGCGGGAATCGAACCACGCACCTTCCGCATTCCGGACGGCTGCCTTAACCACTTGGCAACCGAGGTCTGGTTTTCACCCGTCGATTTTGTCAGTGCTCGATGCGTATGTTTTTTAGTCAACATTACTTCATCAAATCTTAGAAGTTTTCACCTCTGAGATTTTTTTTTAATAATATAGATAGATTTTTTGTATGTTGTTGTGTTTGTCTTGTAATATTACTATATGTTTTTAATCTTGTAATGGAAAGTGTTCTTCTATGATAGAGTGGGCATTTTCTAATTCGTATTTAACGCTTTATAAGAAAGAAAGAAAAAAAATACCCTTGCTGTGTTTCTTGCCGGTTCATCTCAGTACAAGGTCTTCCTTTACGAACTGATGGCGTAGAACTTTCCAAGTGATCAATTATTGTAGCATATTATTATACCAAATTAATTAAATAAAATTGAATTAATTTGCTCACAAACGTGAGCTAAATAAAATGAATCGTACGGCGGTATTGAACTGGACTCCCGTTTGTCAGACTGAGCGCTTAGGAACGCGGCCACCGAGGTATTTTGACCACAAAAGTAAGTACTTACTTAATTACTGCTTACAGAAACAGTTTTATTTTAGAAGTTCTTTAGATATCAGCCTAGTAACTAACCAGTATGGAGCGGCAAAATGAGGTGGAAAAATGATATATAGACATTTTTATGAAATTCGGAGGAGCATTTTAAAATCTCCACCTGCGCTCTCATTTCAACGACGTATGATGAATAATGCACTGAAACTATTATTTTAGCTTCCACATTTTACTAAGGGTAGTTTATACATATTAAACTGTGTGTCGTAAGGAAGAAAGTTTAAGTTACTATCAAAAGTAATTAAACTTTCCTCAACTTTTATGATAGACCTGACCTACCTTTAATTTTTGCACGTAAATTTGGTGATATCGTAACATGGGACATTAGCGCAGCGTTGTAATGGACTACTAATGTATGGCCAAAAAACGTTTTCCAAAGTATCACATCCCAAACTATTTTTCCTAAATTTTCATTAGGCAAAAAAACATTTGTCAAGACATTTTTCGCAATATACAGTTAAACTATATTTGTCAAGTTATTGTTTAACAAATAATTACATGGCAACGTTTCATTTTATTTATTATTTAATTAAATGTATGGTTTGGCAAAACTTACTCTTCCCAAAATATTGCAAAGCATACGATTTACATAAGAGTCCAAATTCACTGCATTAAAAAAACTTGGCCAATTAGATCCTATTTCACAACACTATGGTTTCTGTCACGGCTCCGGTACTACGGGGCTCCGGGGCGGTCCCACCACGAGAGCTTATCGTCGCAGATGGTTCGCTCACCACCGCAGCTTCGGCTTGGGCCGCCTCGCCCCTCCGCGCCTACGCGGGCTTAAATTACACTGCAGCGTAAGGCAGACAAGGCTACGTGCAGTCGGTGTTGTCGAGATTGTTGTCGATACGGATCTTGTCGTTGTATACCTACTCCTTAAGGAACAAAGATCTTTTTGGGATATAATATTTGACAAAAGAAAACGCCACGGGTTCAAATTACAAGTACTAAGTGCCACGCGCCCGTGGCGGGTTTACGCAATTTTGGGTTCGGTTTTTATAATGTGATAAATACGATAGAGCATATATTACCGTGTAACCTGCACTAACGCCAGATAAAGAAATAAGCCAGCGATATATACCCTTTTCACTCTAGTACGCGTTTATTGAACAGCGGGAATTTCAAAATTAGTGTTTTTGTTTTTTTCGCGCGGTTTCTCTTGGCACGATGACTTTTTAGACAAATATTATAGTCTTTTTACAATTAAACTATCTTATTGTTATTGTTTTCTGTAAATATAGTAAATGCACTATCGAATGATAGTAAAATATTTTTTATTTGAATATTTTGTGACAATTTTTTTTTTATAGATATTGTGATTGTCTCTCTTTAGTATTTATACGCATATGGTTTACGTACACCGTTAATTAGATATTTTAATAGATTATTTCATTAAAATACCATAAATATTCAGTTTTGTACATGTTTTCAAGCAAGAAATAGCTCAATCGTTGTTTTCAAGTACCAGGTGTCAAATTTCACGTCGCCATTTTGAATATTTGGCAACTAACGGCATCGCGAAAAAAAGTCTGGCAGCAGAAGGGATATAATATTTGACAAAAGAAAACGTTTCCTTAATGTATATTTGACTTAAAAAAACTTGACCAAGTAAAACATTGCCAAATGATTATTTGACCAAGTAAATAAAACGCGAAATGTAAATTTGCTAAAGATTTATTTGGGAAATGAAACTAGTGCGATTAGTTTTTTGGGAAGTAAAATTTGGCGAAAAATATTTTGCTAAACGGCGAGATACCGTTATAATTTATGGTTTCATCATTAAAAGAGAGAAAAAGAGAGAAGGAGAGAGAAAAAATGAGAGAGAACCTGACATTTTAATTTATTTTTGGTTATTAATTTGCAGATAGAGACAACCACAGTAGTAAACAGGTTTAATTTAGGTTTTAGTAATAGCATGGTGTAGTTATTATCTGAACTGAATAAAGAGTCAATTTATTGAATTTTTCGTCAAACTTTATACGAAGTCCTTTTTAGCTCAGCTCAGCTCATTTGAGCTCATCTACATCCACAAGTTCTGATTTGATTAAATGTTTATAAATGAGGGCTGAAATAACAGACAATAAATTAAAATACCCTTCTTTTTAGTGATATATTTGTTTTAATTTTCTTCATAAATAATTTCAAGGACGCCCGGTAGAAGTTGTAAGTAATTAAGATCCCATGATAAACAATTATTAACACGATTTCGTGACCATAGGCTACCAAAGTAGGGTCTATGATGTTTAAATCGAAATATCAAAGCAGTTAAATAGAGCGCTCCTTTTGACCTACATTTACCAATCAAAAGTGACCATTATGAGCTCGCTGCGGATCAAGCATGTCGTTCTCAAATCCGCATTCTCTAATTTTGACTCTATGCTAACATCACAAAGGTCTCTTTTGATCGGACCGTGAGGGTCGAAGTTAGCGCGAGTGTACGATCGAGCGTTAGAGAATCACACCTCAGGTTACGAATAATTTAATAATCCGAAGCAAGCTTTTCCTAACCTGGAAATTGAACCCAGAACATCAGGATATCAAAATTTAATTTGTAACGGGGCTTGACGTAAATATATTTAACATAAATATAAGATGACTGCTAGAAACCGTCAAAAAACTTTGAGGGCTGGTCAGGTCAAGTGTTTTATACGTGACAAAAATGTCAAAAAAGGATTTCGTGTTTTTTCGTAGGTACTTATCGCCCAGCTGACGGAGGCAACGGCCGGCCGGCCGTCTGTTGACCCGTCAACGTAGGTACTTAGCGCCCAGCTGACGCAGACGTGTCAACAGACGGCAGTATCTAATTTATTTTAAAGCATACTCTTTAAAATAAATTAGATAGAGATAAATTAGAGAGAGACTATCCAATTAAAATTCACAAAATGAATTATTTCATTAAAAATTAATAAAACACAAATTCCTATTTTGTCATTTTTGTCATGTTCAAAATACTTGACCTGACCAGCCCTTGAAGTATCTTGCGGTTTCTAGCAGTCACCTTATATATTTTATATTAAGCGCCTGTTCTTTATTATTCTGACTACATTTCCATCACATCCAATGCCAATTATTATTGAAACTAGAAAATTGTATTTACTTAAGCTCCAGTAACTTAACGAGTAACTGTTGCTAATGACACGGCCCTTTGCTTATCATTATAAAGTTTTGGGAACCTGGGTATTTTTTTGTTAAAAAGGGAAAATATTGCTTCGCGAATTTCAAAAGTTTTCCGTAATACAATTTACGTATGTACCCACGTCTCCCTTCAAATTGTTCGGCGTTATTTAATAAGTTGTTAGAGACTTGTTCAAAGATGGACTAATTAAAATGTAGACGTTCGACATTTTTTTCGGGGCTAGCAGAATTTAAGACAGCAGGGATGTGTCCAGGCTGAAATTTTCAGGTCGGGAAAAGGGTGTTTGTTTAGAGTTTTCTTTATGCTTAGCTCTACTATGCTTAGAACTACAGTGTTGTGGAACCAGCTTTCGGCGACTCCGGATATTTCCGGACCGTTACGACTTAGAGATCATAAAGAAACGACCCTATTCCTTTCTTAAAGGCCGGCAACGCGTCTGCGATTCCTCTGGTTTTGCGGGTGTCCATGGGCGGCTGTGATTACTTTCCATCAGGTGTCCCGCTTGCTCGTTTGCCTCCTTATTTTATAAAAAAAGCTCGGTTTGTCATCAAAATTTTTCATTTTGCAAGCGTAGTGATAAAGTCAATACCTACCTATGATTATTGTATCAATATCTGCCAATGGGCGATTTTCTGACAGCCCAAATTAAAAAGTAAAAATTAGTTCAAAAACACTCGATAGATGTCGTTTTATGAAAGCTGGGGTACTTATAAGCTGTAATAAATTCTACACTTTTACTTGTCTACCAAAAGAATAAATTAATAGTATTTACTTACCTATTTATATTCAGGACATCCAGAACCTATTTCTATTTTGGAATAGAATAAATATCACGCAGCCATACACGTGCTCTTCATGAACCCGCCTTTTACTAAGCGCCATACTAATCTATGCTAAGCGCCATCTATGAAGTCATTTACGAACCAATTTCTTTTTTTTTTGATCTCGGAAAATCGCCCATTGTAGCGATAACTTGATTTCAACGAAGTAGGTCTGCTTGTAATAGTAGTAATTGCAAGCAGACCTACTTCGTTGAAATCGACGACCTCCTTGGTCGAGTGGTTTGTACACCGGTTTATATGTATTTAACTATTTTAAGTATGTTTATCCGTTGTCTAGTAACCATTTAACGACTTTTTTCGAAGCTTCTCTTGGGCTAGATAATCGGTGTGAGTGTAGGAAAGTTTTATTTTTATTAAGTTTTTAGTTTTTTTAATAAGTATAGAATAGTGTTTAGGCGACTTTTTCGCATGAATATTTGAAGCATTCGTTGGCAACCTCTATGGTCGAGTGGTCATCTCAGTGGTCCAGAGTTCAATTCACGGTGAGGGTAATTTAGAAATAACTGCTTTTCTAAATTGTCTCGGGTCTGGATATTATGTTCCGTAATGTGAGTAAAAATGTATAAAGCAGTATTTAGTAGTTACATCTTTCCGTTATCTAGTTATTTATTAAAAAGTCAAAGAGAGTATAGGCAAGTTAATTATTATATTTTATATAAGTACCTTGTATTAGTAAGCATATTCATGCATAAATGATATTTTTAAGTGCCAAAAAAGCCAGTCTTTGCCGGCATCTGTTCAGCAGTTTAGCTGAAGTAATGTTTGTATATCTTAAACCGCCTTATTTACTTCAACATAATTAAGGCTTTGAAGCACATAACAATTAGAATGCTTACGGAAATAATATGTCTACGAGAAGAGAAAGCTAGTCGTTAATATTCATTAACGCACTAATAGATTTGATGAATGCCTCTACAATCATGGTTCGTTACCATTGCGAGCACCTACCCTTACCTTACTTAGTAGGTACCTACAGTATCTACATAATAATAGTATCTTAACTAAAGCGATAAGACACTAAGAAATCCCGTAAAGTTATTATCAGGAAAGTCAACAAGAGACGTAATACCTAGAAACCAAAATATCCTTTTACATTAATTTAAACTAAGTATTAAAAAACTAAAGGCCTGTGCCCAGCAGTGGGACGTTTATAGGCTAATGATGATGATGATGATGATAAAAAACTAAATAATAAACATAGTATAATAACGACTATTATCCCCGAGGGGTTAGTCAGAGACTAGGCAATGAGGACCGCAAAAGCAGTCCTCTGCCATAGTCCACTTTCACCAAATAGCGACTGCACATGTGCTTAGCGTGACCGGTGGTGAGCCCATCGCCGCTCTAAACTGTTGGATGTATGTGTAGTCTTTAGTCCGTTAGTCGCTTTTTACGACACCCAAGGGAAGAGAGGGGGTGGGTAGTCTTTCACCGCTACGCGACACGGTAAATTGCAACACACAGCTTTTAAAGAAATTAGAGCTATGAATGATCTCGACTTGAGTATTTATAAAAGTTTTGCTTATACCAGTACCTACTTTACAGTTACCTAAACTCCCTATAAGCTATTAGTGTTCATGTGATAATAACAATGATAATTTAATAGACGTAATATGTAGAAAGTATCTAGCCACATTCTGATTTATACGTTTTCTTAGGAGAGAGATTTACCGTAAAACCTCTAACAACGGCGCCTTATTTTTGAGAAACAGTCAAAATCAGAGTGACACTAGATATTGGCATAATGAAATTACATTTGTTAACACTCTTCATTAAATTTGGATCTATTACAGCCAGTGGGTAAACAAGCGAAAAGTAAGACCTGACATAGCTAATGAATAGGTATTAAACTCCCTAACAAACTTATTGGCAAACATTACCGATCATTCGCCATATTCCAGCCGCAGCAGTATCATTATCTGCTAAAACGAAACAAGCGAAAACTAAAACACACAAATCATAATCTCCCAACTTTCATTTGTTTGCCCATGATCAACGACTTAGCGAAAGCATTGCACTATAACCATTAGTCCAATGAGTTCTTACTAAGTGGCAAGTAGCGTCTATTTGCTGCGGGAAGATGGATCTAGTCGCTCCATTATCGCATGTCCCCCTTAATCAATTTAATGGGTGGCGGATCACCGAACTTCGTCACAACCGCAGACTGGTTAAGCGTTCTGCAATATTGGCTGTTAATGCTCTCAAATTGGTAGGGTACGAGTAGTTGGATGTTTCGCGTTTCGAAAATTCTCAAATAGACAATTAGCGGAAACATAATGTTTTAGAGGGGTTCACGTAAACTACTTAGTTTCCCTGCTCATATGTTTTTAACGCGGTAACACATTGAAATAAAATACTTTTTACGAAACGTCGGAACAAAATCTATAGTAATATTATTAAGCTGGAGAAGTTGTTTGGATAGTCCATTTAACGAGGCAGGCTATAGGCTATAATACTATAACATCACGCTACGACTATGAAAAATTTTGCAAAAAAAGGGAAATGGAATATTTTTAGTACGTTTTTTCATCAAATTAACGCGGGGGGAACCGCGGGGCACGCTAGTAGTATGTAAAATTAAATGTTAGTGCTTAGTCTGCCAGTCTTAAGACCCACATGTTTAGGCTTATTCCCAACTTGACTTAATATTAAGTAATTTGGTTTGGTTGGTTGAGGTTGTTTTATTATGGGGTGCAAATTTGGGAACCTCCTCGTGGTGCACCCTGGGGTAAGGCCTCTCGGCCCACGTTCAGCGTGGGACAAGGGGCCTTATGCAAATCCCTGGCGCCCCTTCTGGGCGTCGAATAATGTAGGCGGTGCCCCTTCTGGGCATCGCACCCCCTTCAACGCGTGTCCCTTCTGGACCGCACAGCGGGTCACTCGGACCTGCGCGGGGGATCTCCACGTGCGTGCCCACTCTGGGCCGCACGCTCGCCGCTCACTCTAGAGCGGCTTTGAGAGGAGTTTCGACGTCGCCCCTTCTGGGCGTCGTTACACGGGGGGGAATGGGGTAGTCCGGCGTCCCTTCTGGGCGTCGTTTCACTGCAAAGGTGCCGTCGTTGCGGGGCGCGGCGACGGGCGCCCGTCTTCGGATGGGTTGGTGGGCGGCAGACAGCCCACCCCCTAGCGACCACGGGGATGGCAACCCGAAAATTGCCGTCGCCCTTTAAATGAAATGTCCGACGCACGCGAATTGTTTGTGTCATATGATCCGGCTGACGCCCGGCGCACGACGGTATCCGGGCCGTCGTGTATGAAATTGGATACCGAAGACTGCCCTGAGGTAGGCGACCAGGCCTCAGGGACCAGTAATGTTCCTGGAAGAAGGAGTGAGGGTGCTGTTGGCACGCCCGAGTCTGGGGGGGGGGGAAAGTGTTGCGGAGTGGAAAGGTGGTGGAGGCGATGGAGCCAGAGGGCTTTTCCGCGAAGGTGGCGACGAAGAGTCGAAAGCGACCCGTCGGCCAGAAGAAGGTCTCCGACGAAGATCGGTCGGGTGACGAAGAGAGGGTGACCGCCGCCGCGAAGATCTCTTCGGCGCGGCGAGGCCGAGCATTGGGTCAAGGCCTGGTGCTTGGCTTCCCGAGCGTTCGGGATGGGTCTGCCCGGGGTAGTCTCCCTGAGCCTGATCCCAATTTTTCCGACTCGGAGGATGAGAGCCTCACGGCGGAAAAATACAAGGCGAAAAAATTGAGGATCCGCGCCAGGCTCGAGGCCCACAACGCCAAATGGGCCGAGGCGAAAGAAAGGATGGGGAAGGCGTTAGCGGAGGAGAGGCGCGCCAACGCCCAGTTGAGGGAGGAGGTGGAAGCGCTCAGGGCGGAGGTGGTCCACATGCGCGAGGTGTTGGAGGAGCGCCGGTCCCCAATAAGGGAGACTCCCGCTCCACCCCCATTAGAGGAGGAAGTGGTTGTCGCGTTGAGGGAACTTTCCAGGACCTTCAACGCGGCGATCGAGGGCCTAGGTTCGCGCATCAGCGGCCTAGAGACCCGACCCGAATACCAGCGGGGCATCGGTTGCGGCTCCCGCGGCCGATATATGGACGCACTTCTCCCGCAAACGGCGGAAGAGGGCCAACCGGAGCGCGGCGCCTGGTGCGACAGACGGTCGCGCGCCTGCCTCCGACTCGAGGGTCCCCCCGGGGCCGCCCGATGCCCCGAAGAAGAGGGCGAAGAGGGTCCGCCTAAAGAGGCCACGGTCTACGGCCGTGGTTATTAAGCTGCGGCCTGAAGCCATAGAGGGAGGCGTCACCTACGCCTCAACCCTAAAGAGGGCTATTGAGGCCATAAATCTGGCCGACGAAGAAATCACAGGCCTGAAGTCCCGCACCGCCCAGAACGGCTCTCGCCTTATCAAGGTTCCGGGCGCAGATAGCGGCGAGCTAGCCGATAAACTTGCTGAGCGGTTGCGGCAGGTGGTGTCGGATGTGGCCGAAGTCGTCCGACCCGAGAAAAGCGCTGATGTGCGCGTCTCGGGCCTGGATGACACAGCCACGGTCGATGACATCGCGGCGGCGATTGTCCAGAAATGTGGCTGCGCTGCAGAGCGCGTAAAGGTGGGGGCGCTGCGCCCGGGCCCGAACCAGACGTTTTCGGCGTTAATCCGATGCCCCATTCCGGCGGCGAAGACCTTGGGCAGAGAGGGGAGGCTGCACATCGGCTGGAATACAGCAAAAGTGACGGTTCTGGGCCCACGCCCAATGCGCTGTTATCGGTGCATGGGCGTAGGTCATGCAAGGACGAGATGCACGGCGTTTGACCGAAGCGCGCTGTGCTTCCGGTGCGGACTACCAGGACACAGGATGGCCACATGTACGGCGACAGAGCCCTACTGCGCCGTCTGCGAGGATGCTGTAAGGCCCCACGCCCACGTCATGGGCAGTAGGCGCTGCGACCCTCCCCTGAAAAGGGTGAGGGACGGGGTTAATCTGGGACATCCCAATGCGCAGAGGGCGCAGCGGAGACCAGATGTTGAGGAAGCCGAGATGCTGGAGGAGGCCGTGGCTTCGACCAGTGCCCCCGCATCTCGGGAGGTCATTTACTCCCCGATTCCCAGCCCCAATATCTCTCCTTCGAGAGATACCGGGCTGGACGTGAACGACTATCCGGACGCAGCGTTGAGCACGTCGCTCCGCGCGTCCAGGCACAGCCCATCGCCGCCGCCGAGTTTGTGCTAAGTAAATCACACCAAGCCCGAGAGGATAGCCTGAGGGGATTTGTGGCACGCAGTGCCACCTGACCTGGGGCTCAACAGCCCGCGACCTGGGGGTTGGGGCGGGTGAATCACTACCGTGTTCCCGCCCGGCTCCCACCGGTCACGACGGTGTGTAGTGGAGGTTTTAGTGGGTAGGCCCCCTTCCTCCCGAGTCCCCGCCGAGGCCGCAGGGCCTGGACGGGGAAGCGGGAGTTGGGGGGAGAGTCCCACATAACCCGGGCGGGCCCCCACGCGAGGGCCCCGGGTATGCGTAAGGCATTTCCTCCACTATAAAAAAAAAGGTTGTTTTATTATGCCTGGCTAGCTACCACCTTTAACTAAGTCTGACGCTATAGCAAAATTATTTGTAGCAGTTTTGTATGTTAATGATTACAGTTCCTCAGTGGTTGAGAATAACGGATGAAGAGTGTTTCTGTTTTTGGTCTTTCCTAATAAAGGCCAAACGTTGAAAAATAAAATCAAAAAACATTAACAATATTTCATTATTAAGCATGTGTTGTCAGATTGGCATGGTCCTTTCAACATAAGGATAGAAATGCATATTATGATGATATACATAAAGTTAAAGTCAATTCTGAAACTGCTAACCTCATTATAAGTTGGTAGTTCAACTCTAAAACATACACTTAGAGACCTAATTTTAGTTTCATGAGCACAATATTCGAATTTAATAATTATACTAACTGCAAATTTATGTGATTTACAACTTTCAATTCTTAAAATCATTCTCTTATCTGACGAAATAATATAATATTCTCATTTCTAAAACTTCTTTAGGTACCAGCTGAAGTACTTGCAAGACGCACGTCATGGTCCAAGCTAGCAATTTCAAATTAGTCAACGGAACTATCCGAGCAAACTTAGCCGAATGGAGTTCTGCACCTTTAGGACTGCGCTCATTAATTAGAACAGAATAATTAATTGGAACTCTAAGCAGTTTGAAATTCGACTCACTATTCAGGTGCAAGTATATATTTGAACATGTACCTTACCTTCGTCTGAGTTGGTGAGTTGTTTGTAGGTTTGAGTTGTTTTTATGAATAAAGGCTTATAAATTTATGAATATATACAGATATATTTTAACCCCCATGGTGGAGAAGTGGTTTTATGAAGAAAGATTCAATCCCAGAAGGGTAGACAGAGACTAGCTTTCTATTTTCTACGATACTGATTAACTTTTGCTTTGTTTTATTCCGATAAAATTATTTATAAAAATAAATTTATTTAAAATTATTCAAATCGTCGGTTTATAGTACTCTTGACCAACAGTTGTGATTAAGAGGCCACACAGTTGTATAAAGTTTACCATAGTTTACATTCGTTTTGTCTTTTAGGTCTGTAGAAAGAAATTTTATGAGATAAGCTATTGCATTGCATCATTTGGTAACGACATATTATTTTGTAAGTGCCGTTCCTACTATTATTATGCATTACAGTTTCATGCGCCCGCTCTCTTTCACAGTTTGAAGACGTCGTGGATGGCAAGGGTAATTATCAATATTACTTTTGGTAATATTGATAATACCCTTCCAAAAAATAAGAATTTCAAACTCTGCCGGTTAGGTTGACCATCAATCTTGTCAATTCACCACAAATTTTCTGCTGGGAGAGAAAAAAAAGGAGAAAAAAATCCCTCGACCCAGGAACAATACCAGTGAGGCTATGAAAAGGGCTGCGGGAAAATTTTCAAATTTTCTACGCTATTTATGCTTTTTTGTGGTAGATACAGATTACTGTGCTGAGGGAGCGAACTTTGTTAATTCCGATGAAGTTCAACACTCGCTTTCTCCTGCGGGCAAGAGAGAGATGATACCCAATATAAATCATAGTACAATCCCACCACTTACCGCACAGAGTACCTCAGGTCCGCAACGAGCGTAATTACCCTTCCAAAAAATAAGAACTTCAAACTGCCGGTTAGGTGGACCATCAATCTTGTCACTTCACCAAAATTTTCTGCAAGGCCAGAAAAAAAAGAGAAAAAACTCTCGACTCCGCAACAATGTGAGTGATGCCATTAAAAGTGCTGCGCCTATTTTTATTTTCGAATTTTCTACGCGATTTATGTTGCTACAGATCGCTGTGCGAGGGGAGCCAGAACTTTGTTAATTCCGATGAAGTTCAACACTCGGGGGGGTTATTGCGTACCGCCGCCGAGAATTATTCTAAACTTCGCTGGCTATCGTCGATAGAGATTTCATTCAGCGTGTTATTGAAAAAGTCTCTGAACAAGGGAGAGTATCCATTGTCTAGTTTTTGAATCGAGCCAATACGAAATAATGCATGATTATTTTGTCTCAGTATTTCTTTTTTTAGCGAAACTGTTTATTCATGTGACTGGAAGACAACGACTAGACGCGACGTTTGCCGATGACAATGAGGACATGAAAAAAAAGAATAACCGTGTCGCGTAGCGGTGAAATACAACCACCCCCTCTCTTCCATTGGGTGTCGTAAAAGGCGACTGACGGACTAAAGACTGCACATACATCTAACAGCATAAGGCGGCGATGGACTGACCACCTGTCACGCTGAGCACATTTGCAGTCGTTATTTAGTGAAAAGTGGACTATGGTAGAGGACTGCTTTGACTGTCCTCATTGCCTAATCTCTGACTTACCCTTCGAGGATAATAGTCGTGATTATATGTATGTATGAAATAAGGAGATAATATTCTCATTTATTTAAAACGTTTATAGTAATCCTAAACCCCGTGAATAGTGATATATTATTAACTTCAAATTTTATTAGTACAAGTGAAAGACCTGATCACTTTGGCCGACCACACAAAGCTTGAATGAACAACAAAAATTCGAAGCTGTGAAAATTCTTTACACCACGCGAAATTTGTGAGCGCCATTCAACGTCAACAGAGAATGTTTCAGAACTTCAGCAAAGTTTGAATAACTTAAACATTTCCGAAGAGTTATGAAAACTCCCCTAAGTTCATTATACGTGACATTACTCGCATTATTATAATGCGCGGCGCGTTTGTGCATAGCACTGTATTATCATAAATTTGAGACTCTTTGTAATGCAACGATTCAACTTTCTGTGACAGGAAACTGAGACCCATATGCAAAACGTCTTCTAAACTTCCGTCAATAGCTATCAAAATTAGGAAACCCCTGAGAACACATTATTGTTCCATGTATTTCTATACTAAGTATATCTTCTAACGATGATGATAACATTGTTAACGCCATTAAATCGACAAAATATAGTACCTACAGCCTTTTTATAATGAAATATCTCTATCGTAGCGGTAGGCAATGTTTTTGTCATTCTCAATTTGATATTAGATCTCTTTAGAAGAGAACGCGCAGACAAGGTGTTAACAAAACAAAAGATAGCCACATTTGAAATCATTACATTTTTGCTGCTTAACCGGGCTCACCCTAATTGCAATAATCCGGCTAGTTTCGGTAGGCGAGTAGTTTGGGCAAACAATCTCCCACGGAATCCTCGGGACGTGCGAGCGTGCCACAACCGATCCATAATGAACACCGCACGTGACTCGGACCTGGCCAATCATATTTTTCCCGGTTACCTTGCTGGGTGTCGTTTGAGGTTTGCGCTCCAACCTTTTTTGTTAGCTTTTTTAACATTATATGGCATGGGAAAATTAAAAGTGTTTGTGATCCAAGATTTTTTTGGCATTTGGCAATTGGCCAAGCTGTCAACAGTTTGATGTTAATATGCTGATGATAGACCTTCCCACATTCACAACAACACATGCAATTTTAATAACGTACTCCACTCTGAGGGCCCTTTTATACGAGTATCTCAACTTCTACTACCGTATGGTAGCGAAAAGCAGTGGTTTTGTGTAAATAAACAATTTTTTTATCAGAAGGACTATTAAAACTACTAAGTCACCGCCTGTATACGGTCCGCCTAATGGAAAGCGGCTACCGGAGAACATGGGCGTTTAAAACACCAGAGGTTTTACTCACTCGCTTCCCTCTAACTTGTTGTTTTGGTGTAGAACCACAGAATAGATGAACTTCTGTTCTCTTCAGAAGAACAGTGGGTACGAAAGAAAGCATTATACCTAAGTCTAGTACGAAAGAAAGCATTATACCTAAGTCTAGGAGACGCCTATCACCACTTTGCTCGTTGTCTTGTTTTGTTGTATCGTGTTTTATTTGTTTAACGGTCGGGAGATAAGGTAGGCAATTATTTTTTATTATTTTGTCTTCCATTAATGGACTGTTGGTGCTCGTGTGTTAAAAAAAGTTCTGTTCTTTTACTACAAAATTAAGTGAAAACACATTTTCCCTTCACGCGTTTTTAGGTTATACTCAACATTTATTTTTCATTGTCATCTGCCGGTGAAGAGCTCCAGGATCAGCGGTTATTTGTTTTTCCAGTTTTCATTAAACTGGCAATTAATCTTGTCATAACCAGATCCAAATAAAGGTTTGAGAAGAAACAATTCATCATGAAGAGTGGCTGATTAATTGGCACATGAACTTTCAATTTTAATTTGTTGTTTATTTAGAAGTTCTGTTCGTGTATTGAGCGTTTTGAGGGCAGAACGCTTAGAGCATCCAATACTCTAATTTGTTTGCCCTGGTAACAAAAAACTACATCTAAAAATGTGCATAACACAAGCTAATTATTTATTAACGTCTGCTCGAAAAGACACGCAATAGCAAACGATACTAAACGTAACTATTGTAAAATTAACTACATTTTGTATTGTATTGACCAATTAAAGGCAGCCAATGCAAACGCAAAGACGCATAAAGCTCGAACGCAAGCGTAGGTACTTGCGTTTCCGTTTCAAAAACGCTAAACGCATACCTAATATAAATTTTTCAGGGCAAGGTTTGAAAACAAAATTTTGTAAATAGGTACATCATGCAGTGTGGGTGTTAACGCTGTGAAGTCGAAGGCGTGCCAAGTAGTGAACAAAACTCATTAAACATTTTTCGTATTGGACATTTTTATTATTGGACATTTTTCGTATTGGACATTTTTATTATTGGCCATTTTTCGTATTAGATATTTTTATTATTGGACATTTTTCGTAGGTATTGAACATTTTTCGTAGGTATTGGACATTTTTAGACATTTTTCGTATTTTACATTTTTATTATTGAACGTTCTTCATATTGAACGTTTATAATTTATGACAATACACTCGCACGCTTGACGCTGTTTTGTGAATTTGCGGCTCACAACAGAGCAATTGTAAAGCAGAATTTGTTATCGAGGTCAACACGAATGAAATGTCAGCTACAGCCAAGGCAGGTAGTAAAACATTACTACGCTGGTGGTGAAATATTGTTGCCTTTTTGCTTGTACGTTGCTGAGAACGCCACGGGCTCGTATTCTAAAACCAAATTCACACTCAAATCTCTGCATGGTTGAGTACAGTTAGAAAGGGCAGAGATTTGAGTGTGAGTTTGGTTTTAGAATACGAGCCACTGTGTACTAGGGCTACGCCCTAGTACACAGTGGCTCGAAATGTTTACGAGAGAACAATGTTGGAATTCTGAATATAGGAGGCTGAACTAAACTGAAGCCATGACGCTTTATTAGAACCTCATTAGAAAATAATTTCAAAAGTACCTACTATATTGATTTGATACGCTTTATATCAATATACACGGGCAATGAAAATTGATCAATTATTACCATATCTTGTGTATATTTCACTTTTTATTTTTATTCGCTTTTATTTCACTTTCACGGCTTCGCACGGGTTACTACATGCACCCGTATCCGTACCTAACAAATTATAGCCTATAACCTGACTCTCGATCGTGTCTCTAAGTGGGGATCCAAAAACCTGGTCGAGTTTAATGCTAGCAAAACCCAGGTTTGTGCATTCTCGTCCAAGGTAACTCCCTTCCTTACTCCTCCCTCTCTTCAGAACTCTCCGTTACCCATTTCGGTGAACCTCAGCATTCTTGGCATGGACATCAGCCAGGAACTGAATCCAAAATGCTACATCGAGAGTGTTATTTTAACTGCCTCCCGGAAGTTGGGTATTCTCAATAAAGTGAGGCGGATTTTCACTCCCGAGCAGCGCTGTTTGCTGTACAAAACTCAGGTGCGATCAAGTATGGAGTATTGTTCCCATTTATGGGACGGCTCCGCTAAATACCTCCTCGATGCACTTGGTAGACTGCAAAGGCGAGCGGTACGCATTATTGGAGATGCTGAGGTTACAGCCTCTCTTGAGGACTTCCAGCTGCGTAGAGACATTGCTTCTCTCAGTGTCTTCTACCGGAACTAATACGGAGAGTGTTCTGAAGAACTTTTTGATCTTATCCCGCCCTCTCCTTTCCTCTCCCGTACTACACGTGCTGGTCTTAGGAACCACCATCATACTGTACAGACTATCAGTACTCGTACCAAAAAATTTGGCAAGTCGTTCCTCTGTAAGACCATTCGGCTTTGGAATTCTTTGCCGGCACATGTGTTTCCCAGCTCCTACAGTCCCGGGTCTTTTAAGCGGGGCGTGAAACGGCATTTATGCAGGCCGTCATTTATGGGTGCGCTCGTTATCGTGCTTATTCCACGGTGGGGAGCGCTCTCATTATTTTGGACTGCATCAGCTGCTTACCATCAGGCAGGATGCAGTCACTATGACGAGCCATTATAAAAAAAAAATCGGTAAATAAGCTATCTAACACTGACAGAATTTTTTAAATCGGACCAGTAATTCCTGAGATTAGCGCACCCTTCGAGTGGCAGATGTCTCGCTCCGGGACATTTTGGAAAAATATTAAGGGTAGGACGCCATTTTAAAATAGTGGGGTTAAGTGCATTATTTAATTGCCTTACCCTTTAGATTTCAAAAAACTGTAATTTTACTGATTTTTTATTTGAAACCTATACCATAAGGTTGCATTTTTGTAATGAAAATAAAAATTTTAAGGAAAATTAAAAAAATATGTAATCAAAACAGCACCGTAGTGCAAATATGGCCGTAAGATTCATGCCGAATTTCAGTACAAAAACTCTTATAATTATAAAATTATATTATTTTAGTTAATACCTTACTATTAAATACAAAGCTAATATGTTATTCTAAAACTTAAAGTAACAAAAAGATACATGCGCATATATTTTTTTACAATTCTAGCTTTACACACTAGCCGGACGTAAACAACGCGAGTCGAGCGCGTCGAGAGCGAGACACTTTTATAAGCAACTGTCTCTGTCGTTGCCATTTTCTGTTAACCCATAGTCTGTCTCTGTTTTATGATCTAACGTTCGTGTGAGTTAAAAGAGTGCAGAACCTGTTTTGTTTACATTTATTCAGCCAAAACCGACGCACTACGTCATCGTCCCGGAGCGGGACAAATGCACATGAGTGCCTAAAAATGTCATCCCGGAGCGGGACAAATGCACATGTCCGACAAATGCGAAATGGCGTTTGCCACTCGAAGGGATAAGCAAACAAACAAACAAACTCTTCAGCTTTTTAATATTAATATAGATTTGCAGCCAGAATGTGAGCAGGGTACTTATACTGATTAGTTTGTCGGAAGGTATATAGTCGATATAAAGTCTTCCGAATTGTAAACTTATTTTACTTACTGTACGTAAGTTTTTAAACTTATTTTACTAATGCAAACGTTTTACCGTTTACATTTATTAAGTTTATAGTTATATTTAACATGTTCCCTTTCCCGTTAATCACGTTTGATTCATAGTAATTGTTTTTCTATCGTTGAAACTCTTGTTTAATATTTCAATTATAATGTTAACAAATATTCCGAAGTATATAATATAGTAGCAGTTTAATTTAAATCATGACCATGTTCCTCACAAATGAATTAATCGCAAGTACAAAGGCGCTACGCTATTCAAACGGTATTTATATAGAGCGTTCCGCTCGCTTTATCCCAAAGAACATTCTCGAACTATAAAAATGTTTTTAGAGAGCTCGTGCGATGGACTGGAAGTCGATTGTTAATTTGAATACTTCAAATCATTTGATCTACGCCTCTTACTTTACTCAGTATAGTATGAAAGCTGTTACCTCATTATAATGATTATTTAAAGCTGTTACTAGTAAAAAGCAGTGTGGTATAGTAGCTCACAAAAAAAACTACCAACCCCTTACATTAGGTGTCGTAAAAGGCGACTAACGGACTAAAAGCTGCACATACATCCCGCAGCATAGAACGGCAACAGGCTCACCACCTGTCAGGCTGAGCACAATATGTGCAGTTGTAATGGGGTAAAAAAAAAATTTTTTGGCGGGTTAAAGTTACTCGCGTCCGTAGGTTTACCCTTGAGACCCTACACGTGACCCCTGGGTGGTGCTAAATGAGTGACACTGACTGAGTGGTAGAGCCACGCTGCGTTGCAGCACGCATTGGGCGTAATACCACCCTCTCACTAATATCCGGCGTGAAATAATAGCACTTGATGCTGTTGTGTTTCGTCCGGCCAGTGAGGGTTCCGGAGGCCCTCCCCCCCCTTTTCCTCCTCACAATTCCTATTCCTTCCTAAAACTTCCTAAAACTTATTTCTTCATTAAAGGCCGGCAACGCATCTGCGATTCCTCTGGTGTTGCGGGTGCGAGATTACTCTCCATCCATCATGTTACTCGCTGCTCGTTTGCCTCCTTCTATTATAAAAAATAAAAAATTTGGTGGACTTGACTTAGTCTATAACTAACCCTTTAAATTACTTATAGTCGTGTATCTACCTAGTTTGTACATTACATACCTATGTATGTTATTAGTGTGTAATAAAAGTGGGTTTAATCGTTGGACGCGTTTTTGCAAAAACATTAGGTTAAAATATTTGATAGCTATGTGTAACTTCTATAATCTCTCTCTATCTCTCTCCTCCTAGCATTAGTGCCACATGGTGGTGGGTTCAGCTTTCCTCATACTTTCCCTCCACTTTACCATTAAACCTACTAATACTTTATTTACTAATATAACTATTACATAATTTATTATTAAAGCTATAACCGAAATAACGAATTTATTGTAATCGATATCTTCTCAGTTCGTTGGCCGCATCTACATCAGTCTTGTCTCGGTAGGGCTGCTCCATCATCGAAGCCGAATAACTTGGCAATTGGTTTAAATTTATGCCTTGTGCCGCGAATGCACATGCTAGTGGCACGTATTATAGAGATGATGATTCTTGATCTTAGCCAACACATCACTACGCTAAAAGATCTATTCCAGCGGTCACAGGCTGCAAAGCTCCAAGATGATTTACGAAGGAAGACATTTGTGGGGCGAAGACTCCGTCAACAGATGTAACAAGGGGGGTGAATGTCGCATGTCGCATTTCACAAGCGTTTGAATATTTCCTTATTTTTCTTCTTTGGCAGATTTTAATACAGAAGCGACAGGGCGTGCAATATAAGAAGGAGCGTCAGTGTCAACGACACGTATATCAAATAACGCCTCCCTCTGAGCATCCCAAACGCCACGGCAAGAAAGATCTCCACGTAGTCCGCAGTCACCTTCAGAGATGATGGGTTCTTTGACTACGTTTCCCCATGCGTGTTGACATAAGTCACAGAATAAATCTCTAATTTCATTATGACGACGTGTTATCAGACCACCCTTTTTACAACATAGAGCATGATCAACGTTGAATTCATCGCAGCCACAGCCATCACATGATTTTGGCATTGAGACTGATAATCTGTGATAACGTAATGCAAGTGCGTCTCTGAACTCTGATGGGGATAGATCGAAATGGTCTTTCTTAGTTGGTATGATAGATAGCCAGTTGGAGGATTTTGTTTTCATTTTTAGCGAAATTGATCGTTCGATCGCTCTTTTCTTGATTGGGGAGAGTTTGAGCAAGATGGTATCCAAGAGTTCGTCGTCAAGAGTGTCTTTCTCTTTGCGGCTTTCTTTCTGTGCATCTTTAAGGGATTTACGATGTTGAGTGAGGTCCATATATGTATTATCTATCAAAGCACTTGAGAGGACTGAACAATCTTTTTTTTAAATATGTATAGTTTATATTTGTCATTTTTGATAGAGCGGAAATTGCTAGACCACTTTTCTGAACGGGTATAGAGAATAAGTCAGCTTCCAAGGGTGAGTATATCACCTCCTAGTAGAGTTGGTAAAAAATTGGTACGCAGTGTGTTTGTTAGTGGTTCGAAGAATTGGTTTGCATTGTCTAAGACTCTTAATAAGAATGACCATTGGAATTGAGCTGCTGAGTCTTTACAGATAAGTGAAAGTTTTTCGATTGTGGATATCCAGTTTTTAATTTTCATATTTACTTTACTCTGTCCTCGACGTCCTCATCGGCAACTTGGCACTCTCTCATATCCCCACTTTGTCTAGAGCGTATCTCTAAATCTTCGGCCTGGATTGGCAAGTTATAGTGAAAGATTTCCCATGTAATTGGGCAGTCTCCTCTTTATATAAATCTACTTATTTACTTTTGCAACGTTACATGACATGACGGACTTAATGCCTAAGACACTCTCTACCAGGCACCCAAAGTGCAATTATGTGCGTTAATAAATTATTATTAATTATTAATGAGTATTTTATTTTTAAATGGTGTTGTTCATTTGAAAGTGTTTAGGGCGCCTTTGCTTAGTAGTAGAACAAAAAACACTGAATAGAAAAACATATACTAATGTGTAATTTACAAAAGATTCCACAAACGCCCACATAAACTTGGCAAGCTACATTAATTTGGAAAAGGCTATAAACTTATTTACGTACTATGAGTTACAACATATTTAACAAGGGTTTAACAACCCATTTAGCATGGGTTACACGTAATTAGCATAGCTTTCAACCAATTTATACTTAATAAGTAGGTGACGACCTCTTAGGTCGAGTGGTTTGTACACAGGTTTTCATGGTGTCGCCATCTCTGAGGTCCCGGATTCAATCACCGGTCGGGTCAATTAAGAAATTATTGTTTTTCTAAATTGTCTCGGGTCTGGATGTTGTCTATTTATAATAAAAATGTATTTAAGTATTTTAAGTATATTTATCCGTTATCTAGTAACCATTTAACGAGTTTCTTCGAAGCTTCTCGTGGGCTAGATAATTAGTGTGATTGTAGGAAAGTTTAATTTTTTTAATTTTAATAAAGACTCTAAAACTCAGCTGTTCTCTCTCTACTCGCAGAAGAAAATCAGCTGTTCCATACATATAGGTCGAATAACATAATTTGTAGTTTTGTATGGAACGCTGTTATTTTTTTTGCAATTTCAGTGTTGTTCCCATACAAATAGCCCTTTGAGGCGTCGGTAGCCGAGCGGATAGATACTCGGTTTCAATGCGAGACATCGTGGTTCAAACCCCATATCTCCGTTAGACTACTGACGTGAACCCACTCCTACAGTCTACAGTCAGTATTTTAAATAACAGGATGGTTAACAGGACTATTATTAATAGGCTAAACGCACATTAATAATAATATTTTTGCGCAAAAAACAACTAGTTGTAGGAGTGCAACTCAGTTATATTTATACAAAACTGCAAATATAAAGCGACCTATTGATAAGCTGGTTTTTTGCAATTTCAGATTTGTTCCCATATTATTGTTCTTTGCACTTAATAACACTGCCCTATTGCAGGATTATAAATCTATTACCAAACAACCTGTACAATTAGTATCATTATCAATGTCATTACATATCATAAAACTTCTAAGTTTTTGTAAAGTTATGTCACAAAAAAATCAAATTTGAAAAAGGGAGACTCTTTCAAGGCTGAGATCTATAGAGCGTACTTATACTTTACTCAGACTTATCTAGCGAGCTAAGACATAATTGGAATTTATAATCAATGCCTCGACGCTGTCTCAGCACAGGCTGAGCACGTTACGAAAAACTCAGGATATTAACCGAACGTGAATAATAGCACACTACCTCAACAGCCCTACAGCGGCGTTTCCGTGCCTTTTTAAATTTTACAGGTTATATTTCTGTCAAAACAAGATCTCTTTCTGTCAAAACAGTTATGACTATCAATTCGAAATCAAAGCCCGTACTTAGGATGCACTGAGCCAAGTTCGCCATAAGTAAAGTCAAAGTTACTCGTAAGCACGCTCTTTAAATCTCACCCTAAGGAACTTGGTGTACGGCATGCAAAACCGCGTAAACCCAGTAGGTAATGGAACCACGTGGAGGCAATACGAAGTGTATTACTAACTGTGTCGCTTAGCGGTGAAAGAATACTACCACCCCTTCTTACATTGGATGTCGTCAAAGGCGTCTAACGGACTAAATAAAGACTGCACTTACATCCAACATTATAGAGCGGCGATGGGCTCACTACCCTGTCACGCTGAGTACAATCATGTGCAGTCGCTAATTGGTGAAAAGTGATTGCAGAGGACTGCTTTTGCGGTCCTCATTGCCTAGTCTCTGACTAACCCTTCGGGGATAATACTCGTGATTATCCTACTAATATTATATACGCGAAAGTTTGTATGTATGGATATTTGTTACTCTTTCACGTAAAAACTACTGAATGAATTTGGATGAAATTTGGCATTCAGATAGTTTATAACCTGAAATAACACATAGGATACTTTTTATCCCGATATTCCCACGGGAACGTATGGATGGATGTTTGTTACTCTTTCACGTAAAAACTACTGAATGGATTTGGATAAAATTCGGCATACAGATAGTTTATAACCTGGATTAACACATAGGATACTTTTTATCTCGATATTCCCACGGAAACGGGAACATGACCGTTACAAATTCGGTTGCATGCAATGTATACATAACTAGTCTTACTTAAGCTCAAACTAAGTCTAACTAACCAAGATAGTGTATTGCCTCCGGGCCATAACAATATATACAGTAGTTTATGTTAGGTTTATGTGTGCGCATTTGGTAAATGTCTATTTTGGGGGCCCCACAGACACCCTACTATCTTGATTGGACCAAAGGGCGCGAGATAAGAGGGAATGTATCTCGGTTCACGTTTCTTGACCTAGAAAAGGCGCTTCCTATGTGAATTGTGAGTTCCTTTGTTATGTAATCTTTTGATATTATAAATGTAAATAACGTGAAGGGACAACTCTTTTATTTTTATGTAAAGAAACGGTATCACACTAGCGGCCCGCCTTCCACTTATTTTAGAAACACCATACTTTAGCTATTTAGTACAAAACATCTAATTCGGGTATGATGTTGTTCAAGGTAAACTGATTGGAGGTACTCACAGGTCCAGTATCAGTTTTACGTGATACCTTTGACTTTCGCTTAGGCGGAGGTGACGGAGTCCTGGCGTTGCTGGCGCTTGAACTGGAGCTGGAACGTTCTCTTCTTTGCTTTGAGCGTTTATTACCTTTCCTACCCATTGCGTGAAAACGAGTATGATCCCACTTCTGATGTTAACTATATTACCAACTCAAATAAGACGAGCACAAGATGAGAGAATAATAGTTATTTAATTAAATAATCACAGATAAAGTGCACAGATTATCTCTTCAAAAGTTTGGTCTGCAAGCCGTTTTTATCCCTTCAGCCGCCTGCCCCTTCCAGTCTCGTCTCCCGTCGATCATCCCCGCTCCGACACGGGGTGACCCGACAACCGACGGCGCGTGCCGAGAAGCATGGTTTCGCTGTATGGGTTGACAATAAATTGCCAACATTTCATTAAGCATTCTTAGTTCCGAGATTTATAAGTTTCAATAAATGGTTTGTTTGTAAGATTATTAGAGAAGCTCATGAAAAGCGCAGTGGCGAAGGCGTCCGGTTTCAAGCAACTTTCGCAATACCGGTTCACTATGGTGACCAAATTGAGACATCTCTAGCTCCTCTGTACTACGGAAGGCACGTAAAGCCGTTGGTCCCGTCTGTTGTCGTAAGATGTAAGTCGTTAGGACCCGCTTAGTTAAGGCGAGTCACCGAGGATATGCGGGCGGGCAAAACTAACTTTTACTAGATCAAAAGGGGTATGTATTTAATATTAAATAACGCTCTAATAAAAATATATAATACACTTAAGAATATTGCCTAAAAATGTGCTAATTTGTTATGCGATTAGATGTACTTTACTCGATTATAAAACATCCGGAAAACAGGCCAAATAAAAGTCTAAAACGGGTCATCCGTTTCTTAATTTTTTTTTTAAGTTTTCGACATGATATTTACATGTAAATATTTATTTTGAAGTATTACAGAGAACCTGCCAATTCATTAAATATTTAGTTATTATTCTATGATTAAATCCTATAAAGTCTACATAGACAAAAAACCAAGAAAAACCTATACATTCTGTCAAAAAAGTTTTGGGAACGGATGATTTGTTTATGATTCCAAATTCTATTTGTTGTTTTTTTTTTTTTTGTTAGATTGGCACAACTGTTATCCATTTTGGCGCGGAGTTTGAGTTGCATCTATTTAGATTAAATACAGTGCTGTATAAGTTAGTTTATATTTAGTGTGTATTGCGAATTTCATAATGGATAAAAACATCGAACAAAGAGTTTGTCTTAAATTTTGCGTTGCTAATAGATTTTCGTGTTAGGAGTCACTGAAAATGTTACAGAAGGCTTACGGTGAATTGACTTTATCTCACTCAAACACACGTAATTATGAGTGATACAAAGCGTTCAAAAGCGGTCGAGATATGATGGAAGATTTGCTTCGCTTTGGTGTGCTATCAACGTTTTCAACTGAAGTTAACATCGCAAAAGTGAAGGATATGGTGACTGAAAATCCTCATTCTAGTTTGAGAGAGATAGCCGCTGAACTTTCTGTGTCTCACAAGTCGATCCGTACCATTTTCAATAATCAATTGGGTATGAAACATGTTGCCGTTCGGCTAGTCACAAAAAGACCTGAATTTTCTCCAAAAACTCAATAGCATAAGAGTCGCTGAGGACATGCTAGAACGAGTCAATTCCGACCCAACATTCATGCAACGTATTGTTACTGGTGACGAGACGTGGGATTACGAGTCTGCATGCAAACTAGTCAACAAGCTTCGAAATGGCGTCTTCCGACTGAACCGAAACCGAAAAAACCACGCCAAACTCGATCAAAAGTCAAAGTCATATTGACTGTTTTCTTTGACTATCATGGTGTTGCACACTCGGAATTCTTGCCGGAAGGTCAAACGGTAAATAAAGAATATTATTTGAGCGTTATGCGGCGTTTAAGAGAGCAAATTCAACGAAAAATGTCAAATTTGTGTAAAGAAAATTCGTGGATTTTGCACCACGATAATGCGCCTTCGCACAAGGCCATCATTGTGAACGAATTTTTCACCAAAAACTCAACAAATACCATCGACCAACCACCTTATTCACCAGATATGGCTCCAGTTGACTTCTTTTTTTTTCCTTATTCAAATTACCACTTCGTGGCACCCGTTTTCATTAGGTAGAAGACATAAAGGATAATTCGCGGCGAGAACTGAACTCAATTTCGGAAAAAGCGTTTAAAAAATGTTTTGATGATTGGATTATTCGTTGGCGTAAGTGTATCGTTTCTGAAGGAGCATACTTTGAAGGCGATAAAATAAATTTGGAAGAATGACTAACATTTTGTGTATTATTGATATTTTCCCGGTACTTTCTTGACAGAGTAGTATAACGCGCCTGTTTGCGCCGCTTCGCTGTTATATTCGTCCCGTACCGTTGTAACGTTGAGAGAGCGCGAGAGAAGCGCTCGAAAGGACTCGCCTTAAGGCAAAGTAAGTATAACCCATTGCTGGCTGATTGCATAAGCCTAACAATGAAATAAAGACGTCGCCACAATTATTGGCTATTTGACAGTAGTAACAATAAAATATGAAATATGTCGGAATTTGTAGTTTATGATTTAACGATAATTATCCAATAGTTTTTTTACTAAGATAATTTGTAAATATTTTATTTTTACAAAATAAATTTGCGATTTTTTTATCTGTGGATTACTAGACTCGAAACACGGGCGGCCATGATTGAGCTTCGTGTGACGTCACATTTCACACAGTTATCAAAAACTATCTGTCAGTTTTCAAGATAATTTCTATATTTATTGAAACGTGACGTCACAGAGCAAAATGTCACGTGACCAACCGTTTTCGCATGAAATTTGAAATGAAAAAAGAAAAATATGTTTATTTCTTTTAAATAAAGCTTTTTCGAGAAAGAAAATTGTGTACGGGGTATAATGAAAGCGTTTGCTATTTTTAAAATACTTTTTCGAAAACTGTCAAGTAGCCAATTGGTCTGTATTGGCCTAATCACCAAGCTTCCAAATGCGAGTTGGTGATAACAAAGCCGAATTTATACATCGAAAAATCCGAAACTCAAAGTCAAAGTCAAAAGATATGTATTCAATAAACTCAATTAATAAGTACTTTGAATCGTTTCAGGACGTCATTTTTTAACCGTGGCAAAGAACGGGCGCACGAAACCACAGCGCACAGAAGCAACGACATTTACAATTATTATAATATATGTCGTTACCAGTACACTGAAAGAACAAAATGGTTGATTTTGCACGGGTTGGCGACACATTAGTTGAACTAACAAAGTGATGGGTTAAAGCAACATGAACAAATTGTTGTTTTCACAGAAAAGTTTTTGTTGATATGAAAACAGTTGTTTTTACCTATTTGTACATGTTGGCGTTACAATTCATGCATAATTAATAGGTAATTGTTGATTTTACTGTTCAAGTTGTTGAAATAACCATTTTTAAAGTTAAATTTACTAAATAAATACGTTAAAACAACAAATGATATATGTAATAAGTTCAAATTACCGTAACTAATCAACAATACAGTTTTTGTTCATTCAACAAAACTCAAGAGTAGGTGCTATATTAACCCTAAAATTTTGTTGAAATATGGTAAACACAACTAATAATTTCTTTCCGTGTACCCCAAGCACGAACCATTATGGTATGGTAGTCGTAATCGTATTATTTTGTATGAAAAAGGTTTAGTAACTTTATGGTTTTCATACAAAATAATACGATTACCTTAACTAGTACCATAATGGTCATAAAATACATAACATGAATTTGAATGTAAATAGTTTAATTAATTATGGTGCTCTATATAAATTAATTATAGACAATTAGAAATAGCTGTTGGAGTACTTGGAGCATTTCAGACCCAAGCTGTTTTGTCTTCTGTGTAATAAATTTTCTTAATTTTTACAATCTCGGAATTGAACCCTAGTCCTCCAGATAGCCTCTCAAACATTGAGGTAAAGTTGTTAAGAGAAATGTTCTTTCATAATATTATCTAAATATAAGTGAGTATTTAAAATTCTGGTCTGTTTGTGAGACGGCCTTGTTTGTAAGCGGGACTCGTTTCTTCGAAACTTGCGAGAGAACAGAATAAGCTAAAAAAATATGCCGAGTCTCGAAAGAAACATTTTCATAAAACGTTGAAGTATATTAGATTTTTAGGAAAGCCTGTGCTATTTACTTAATTTGAAAACCATAATATTTAAAAAAATACAGGATTATCATTACACATACATCTTTGATATTTAAGACTGATCAAAATAAAAATAGTTTTGATGACATCAACAATGCCTAAACAGATGTGTTAAATTGGTTTACTACTAATAATCTTCTATTAAACGCGAAGAAATCCAAATGTATAAATTTTACTCTACCTAACGTAAAAAATATTATAGTAAATAAAATTGAATTGAATGGTGAACTGTTGGGCTTTGTTGATTCAACAGTTTTCTTAGGTATTACCTTAGATTCAAAAATATAGTGGAACCCTCATATTAGGACCCTTGCGGGGAAACTTGTTTTCAGCTGCTACACACTGTTAAAAAATTAGGCATTTTACAGACGTAGAAACTGCTCGATTAGTACTTTAGTTACTTTTACAGTGTTATGTCCTATGGTATTCTACTTTGGAGTAAATCAGCAGCTAAAGAAACCATTTTCATTTTACAGAAAAGAGCAGGAAGGTCCATATATAACCTAAGATCAAGTGACTCCCTTAAGGAGCTGTTTAAAGAAATAAATACTCTTACAGTTGCATCACAATTTATTTATAACTGTATTGTTTACAGTGAAGTGAAGTGAGCGAGCTCGACAGCTCCGGTTACCTATCTGGAAAATAGGCAGTGAACTACACGTGTTCACGGGGAAACTCTCCCGAGACACTAGTCTTATGAGTACCGAATGAAGAGCGTGCTTCGGCGGGCACTGATTCGGCGTAAAGACTTAACGCAGATGGTCTCCTGCGCGAGTAGGTTTACTGGCGTCTGGCACTTCTTGCATAACCTAACGGTTGGTCTTTAGGCGCCAAATAAAATTAGTGACATAAGGAAAGAGGATGTTTAAAACAGTATTACTTATACTGTTTTTCACTACATTATTCTTTTTAAAAATAATCTTTCTTCTTTTACAAAATACTGTTTTAGTATCACTTTGCACTGGTAACCATACCTGTTTAAAAAGTAAAAAAGTTGCGAACGTTGTCTGCGCGGTGCATCGCAGCCATATTTAAATCTTTGTAAAAATAAAATATACTGTCCATTTTTCTTACATAGATACCGTTTATTTTTAATTTTTAATCTTACCTTTAAATACTTTTTTTTTAAAGTTGGCAACCCTAACTACGACAGTGGACTGCTTCTGCGGTCTTCATTACTTAATCTTTGAATAACCCTTTGTGGATAATGGTCGTGACTCAAATAAATTCCTTAAATCGCGTGCGCTGAAAAAACTATTGATGATAGAATGAAATAATGTAAAATGGCTTTGCAGAACACACGATTAACCCAGATTCCCCTACAGGGCTTTTAAACGCCCAATAAAAGAATATTAATTCTACACTCAATTAAATGTAGTTTTTGTGTGTTGTGATCTACTTTTTCTTCAATATAGATTACAGATGCTACGGGTCTTTGTTTGAGTGAGTAGTAGAAATTTAAAATAAATAGATTGTTGTTCATTCTTTGGTTTCAAAGTTCAGTGAGAATTTTGGGTGGCACCATGGCTCTGAGAAGGTAAGTTTCTGTTCATATTTTGCTTTAAAATTTTACAATACCTATTTTTTTATTAATCTAAAACTACTACCTAGTACGTAAATAGAAAATAAAACTTTAGCATTGAGTTTTAATTAACGAACGTTGTCCGCGCGGAGCAGCGCAGCCATATTTCAATATTTGTAAATAAAATATACTGTCCATTTTTCTAAAATAGGTATGTTTATTTTTAATTTTTTATCATACCTTTAAATACTTTTTTTTAAAGTCGGCAACCCTAACTACGACAGTGGACTGCTTCTGCGGTCTTCATTGCTTAATCTCTGAATAACCCTTTTTGGATAATGGTTGTAAGTCTTCGTATGTATGTATGCCACCTAAAAATACACAGATTAAGGGGCTTTACGCATTTCGGTTTCAAATACAAACTTTCAAGTCGAAATTTTTACAAACCAATATGCCAATTTTGATAAAACTTTGCATGCTTATGTAAAATACTGGGATCTAAATAGTTTGTTGAAAACATTTTTAAAAAAAGTTCATTTAACTGAGTTATTGCGATTTTAAACTTTCTATAGTGAACTTTAAATCGCAATAGCAGCTCAGCAGCTCAGCAAGCATGCAAAGTTTCATTAAAAAAGGCTTATTGGTTTTCAAAAATATCGACTTGAAAGTTTGTATGGAGAAACCGAAATGCGTAAACCATCTTATGAATATTATCTATCGAAACTCTCATAATCTATGACCTATCAGATTTCAACACAGACATTGTCGAATTAATTAATTTATTGCGTTCACACATTTCCATTGAGCATATTGCCTAGCAGTTGTAGCTCTCTTTGCGGCCGTCACGAGCAGGTGAACCACTCGCCGCCAATTAAATTATTAAATGTACGTCTCCTTTTATGTGTTTTGCGGTTGCTCTTATTGCGTGTATTTAAACAAATTGTTTTAACCAGTAAACTTCAGTAGAGACACCATAGAAATTTAACTGCTAGTTAGAGTTTGGCTAACGAAAGCTGAACCTCGTAGTAATTTGATTGGCAACACTTTGTCTATATGTGTGTCAATCTGAGGTGTCATGTCGTATGCCAAATTGAAATTTTTCTGAGAAAATTGCAGCTGTGTAAGTGACCCTGTGTTACCCAGTCGTGATTTTTTTGAATTTTTCGCGATTTTCCTGGTTCAGCTTTCGTTAGCCAGACTCTACGTAGATCTACGCTCCGGGCATATCAAAGATGTCAAAGGTTATTCATGAATACAGCGCTTTGGGTGACTTGTAAAGTCAGTTAATCTTATGTTACTCTGCCTCCTGAGTGAAAATGACTGCTATAAACTAGACAATGGCTTTGAGGACGAAGAGCCTTAAATTGGGGGTCAAAGTTGCTCGCGTCCGTAGGTTTACCCTTGAGACCCTACACGTGATCCCTGGGTGGTGCTAAATGAGTGACACTGACTGAGTGGTAGAGCCACGTTGCGTTGCAGCACGCATTAGGCCGGCTCGCCCGGCGTAATACCACCCTCTCACGAATATTCGGCGTGAAATAATGGCACTTGGTGCTGTTGTGTTTCGTCCGACCAGTGAGGGTTCCGGAGCCCCCCCCCCTCCTCCCATTCCTATTCCTTCCTTAAACCTATTCCTCCCTTAAAGGCCGGCAACGCGCCTGCAATTCCTCTGGTTTTGCGGGTGTCCATGGGCGGCGGTGATTACTCTCCATCAGGTGACCCGCCTGCTCGTTTGCTCGGTTTTGGGTAAGCCAATGACAGGTGATTTATTATTTTCCTGACAAGAGAGTCACATTCACACAGTAGGTGTTGCATGGACTCCGTTTTCACTCTACATGTCTTGCGCAGGTTGTATTTTTTTTATATATACTAAGCCCGGCAAATGACCCCACTCCACCTGATGTTAAGTGGAAATGAAGTCCAGGCGCGAGGACAACTGGTGCGGCGTAAGAAACGTAGCATCAGTCACCCTCACTCTGCCGGCCCACAAAGTGCTTCTTCACGCCTCGTTTGAAGGACCCTACAGGTTGTTTGTTGCTAGTTGCATGTTGTGAAGCATTTGTTTTGTGGCATAGTGCCCAGTCAGGGCACCGGTGATTGTTTGGACCTGCCTTTTACTACCTACACATAATGACATTACTCCATCCTAGGCCACCTTCGCCCATGGAGGATTGTGAGTGTAAAAAGTCCGTTGATCCCGGTTGTACCTAAGATGGACATCATTAAAACCCACCAGCTCACATCATCTCCAGCTCCTCCGTGCTTCGAATGGCACGTTAAACCGTTGGTCCATGTTGTTTTCGTAAGACGAAAGTCGTTAAAACCCACCAACCCGCTTTGGGCCAGCGAGGTGGGTTATGGCCCAATTTCCCCACGTGCTGTTGTCCACGTGGGAGTCCTGTGTCCAGCAGTGGGGCCTTTATAGGCTGATTATGATGATGAACTCACATTAGGCCAGCAGCGTGGTGGCTAATGGCCCAATCTGCCCGTGGTGGTGTTTTCCATGTGTCCTGCCCTGCATTGGGAAGATTATAGGCTGACGATGTTGATGATTATACATACATGGTTCCCTATTTGTTTGCATAAAACTTTATGTCATAATTCAACATAGCATACTTTTACTTAACCTAATAATAGTTAGGTTAGGTACGCACAATGCTAATTTGGCATAACTCTTTAGGCACATTTTTTATAGTTTATTTATGCGTAATAATTGTTAAGCATACTATTCAAAGCCTAAATTTGCTTACGCATAGTGATATTTAAGCATAATTTTGATAGGCATAATAATAATATAGGGAATAAGTAAGCTTTGGAAATTGTGTGTTTGCATTTAATGAAATACTTTTTGTATTTAAATAAACATGTTGGCGGCTTAGGGGTGGCCCTAGGGCCACCCCCGCCGCACCCTAACCTACTTTTACACTATTACCATATGTACCTTAGTTATATTTGACAAACCTGATACCTACTTTTTGTTTTTCAGATTCAAATAGCTATTAATAAAATAAAAAATATGCAAAGTCAAATCCTATTAAAAAACCAATCCAAATTATAGCTGACTGTGGTGAAACTATAACCCCACATTCTATCTTGTCTAATCTACCAGACTATCTTTATGCCTAATAACTATTAGACGAATGAACAACAGGCAACAACTTAAAAATTTATGCAAATCAAAATTACGGCAAAAAACGTTAGCCTAAACCTTAGGTATGCTTACTGAAATAGTATGCGAAAAACAATTAATGTCAAAATATTATTATGACAAAAAAAGTATGCCTAACTCGTTATGCTAAATTAAATTAGGCCAAAAAAAATAGTAAAAAAAAGGGATCCCAACATACATACATCAAACATAATAAAATAATCACGGCTATTATCCCCGAAGTGTTGGTCAGAGACTATAGGCAATGAGGACAGCAAAAGCAGTCCTTTATTATAGTCCACTTTACACCAAATAGCGACTGCACATGTGCTCAGTGTGACAGGTGGTGAGCCCATCGCTGCTCTATGCTGTTGGATGTATGTGCAGTCTTTATTCCGTTAGTCGCCTTTTACGACACCCAAGCGAAGAGAGGGGATGGTGTATTCTTTTAATAAGCCGTTACGCGACACGGCATGATAATGAATAAGGTGAAAACTTTAAAAGCGCAAACTGTTTACGATAAGATAAGAAACAGGGTACGAAGAAAACTTTCAGGTCAACATAGTTTTTGAATAAACGCTACAATAAATTGTTAAGGCTCCCCACGCATTATCATTTCCACATCATCTAAACATTACATGAGAAGAAAAGGGTTGCAATGAATATTTCATTCGAACTGTACGTGTATAGAATTGCGAAGTGCCGGTTATGTTATCTAGTTGGAAATTGGTAATAGTGCAAAGTATAAAATGTTATAAGATTTTAAAACGTATAAGTACATACATAAAATCATGACTATTATCCTTGAAGAGAGATTGAGAAGAAGAAAGAAGCAGTCTTCTGCCACAGTCCACGTTTTACGGCAAGATGGCGTTGGACACAGGAGGGGTTATTAAAAAACCAAATTACAATTATTATAATAACAAGTTATATCACTATATTCATAACAGCACAGCACTAGCATTAAAAACCTTTTAAATATTTCCGAAAATTTTGGTTTTCAATTTTCATCACAATAAAGACGCATAACAAAGTTGAAACAAACTAATGTTCTCTCTAAAATTTCGTACGATGTTTTTATCCAACAAAATTATCTGTCACTTTGAAAATATCTCCAAACATTCCTACAAGCGGGCAAAAACAACAGAGAAGTGTGCGCCACTTTTATTCAAACAACATTTCAACTTTGTTGCTCTTGCAAAAACTGTCCTCGGGAATAAATTAACTTCAACAGCTAACATTCAGCGGCTTTCGAGACTCGTTTAAATGAAAACAAAACATGGTTTTGAATGAGTTAGAAGAGTAAACTGTACTATGTTATGTTTTTTTTCCCTTGTTATATATGTATAATGTTTGAAAGTTCGACAATGTGCAATCTATAATAATGTGTATTCTTCTTTCAGACTCCAACTGATATACTCATTCTTAACTTTATCATACATCTATACTAATACTATAAAGAGGAAACATTTGATTGTTTGCTTGTATTGAATAGGCACCGAAACTACTAGACCGATTTAAAAAAATTCTTTATCCGTTGGGAAGATACACTATCTCCAGGTGACATAAGCTATATTACATTTTCAAAAAAATTAGGAATCCTTCTAGAACTCAAATAAATTCCTTAAATCGCGTGCGCTGAGAAAACTATTGATGATAGAATGAAATAATGTAAAATGGCTTTGCAGAACACACCATTAACTTCAAAAAGAGTCGCGATAGCATATGTCTTACTATTTTAGTTACGTCACAATAAGTGTTCTTGGGAGGGGAGTCATTTTGAAAATTCGTCATGGGGTACGGGGTCCACGCGAACGAAGTCGCCGGCGGCGGTCTGCTAGTAGGTACATAATATGTATGTAACCCTTCGGGGTATAGACTATAGTTAGTTAGCTAGATTAGTTGTTAAGTCTTAACTGCAAGTTAGATAACTGTTTTTTAATTATTATTAGTATTGACGTCAATAAATGCCTGTATAGGTTTACATTGAATAAATAATTTGACTTTGACTTTGGGGATAACAGTCGTGATTATATTATAATCATAACTGTTATCTCCGAATGGTTAGTCAGAGCAAGCTAGCAAAGCGGGTTAGCAATGAGGACAGCAGAAGCAGTCCTGCACCTACCATAGTCCACTTTTCACCAAATAGCGAACTTTATCAATTCTTATCAAATCACACATTTAACTTATGTTAAGTTTCCATCTCAGTTTAACAGCCCAACACTTTTTTCTATAAACTATAGGTTCTCTTAATTATACGCCATTATTTAAAATGTTTAACATTTTAACAAAAGCAAATGTTGCTACAAACCGTATTCCCATGACACCGCAGCCAACCACAACGGCTTAACAATTTAATGTCGTCCGCTTTAAATTTAAATGTCTAAATGTTGGTTCAAGCTAGCTTTATCCTTGGTCGCATCTAAAACTATGGTAGTCATTCCACGGCTTCTGTTATAAGCATTAAATTTAGGTACCGTGTTGGTACAGTCAGCATCAAAAGTAACTAAACAAAAACAAGGTGGCAAAAGTTATGGTCACGTGTAAGTGTCTTTACATACTCATCATTTAACATTTCAAAATTATATGACATTTTTTGTGCTCATAATTATAACTTCTCTGTAATTACCTATAGTGACGGTCATGTACTTTTGACTCAACAGCTGGCTATATCAGATAAATTCTGGTCATTTCAACCGCAACAATCATTTGAAAATTTCTTATGCTAAGCTACTTTTGATGCTGACTGTACATTCGTGCTAAAATAAATTCAAGATCCTGTGTTGTTGTCTCACATGCATACCTACATACAATCACGATTACCATCCCCGAGGAGTTAGTCAGAGACACAGAACAGAAGTTTTTCTGGCTAACTCCTCACAGAACAGAAGTCCGCTTGCTCTTCTCTGAAAAAACCATGGCAGAATCATCTCAATAACTTCATATTTATAAATTATGTATTGTATATTTATTTATATATTTATATTATACTTATATAGATATATATTTAAGGTAATGTGTACTTTTAAAATATAGTGTGTTTATAAATTTTACTTGTTTTTGTATTTAGTACGTTTAAAATATTTAAAACTATACCTACGCTTCCACTTTTACTATCGCACCTAAATGCACCTACCATGTCATCTCTGCACCACCCTATGGTTGACTGGTAGAGAATGCCTCAGGCATTAAGTCCGCCATGTAATGTTATGTTGCAAAAGTTTAAATAATAAATAAATAAAAAAGTTTCTTCTGTTCTGTGGTCAGAGACTAAGCAATAAGGAGTCTGTTGCGCTCCAGTGCAGACACAGTCCATCTTTTACCAAATGACAACTGCATTTTTGTGTGATCACGCTGAGGCGTGATATGAGCCTATCGCCTCTCTATGCTGTCTTTTGTACGTTTGCCGCCTTTTTATAAAAAAAGGAGGCAAACGAGCAGGTGGGTCACCTGATCGAGAGCCTTTTCGACACCCAAGAGAAGAGGTAGGTTGGTAGTACTCTTTTGAGGCGATATATAAGGAGCTCGATGGCGCAGCGGCTAGCGAGTTAGGCTTGCGATCTTACCCGCTTAGCAACTTTCGCAACGCCGGATCGCTGGATGGGTGACCAAATTAAAAACATCCCGAGCTCCTCCGTGCTTCGGAAGGCACGTTAAGCCGTTGGTCTCGGTTGTTGTCGTAAGATGACAGTCGTCAAAACCCACCAACCCGCATTGGGCCAGCGTGTTGGGTTATGGCCCACTATCCCCACGTGCTATTGTCCACGTGGGAGGCCTGTGCCCAGCAGTGGGACGTTTATAGGCTGATGATGATGATGATTCTTTTAACAACGGGCCGCCTGTGTGTGTCTCATGTACGATCTTACGTAATAATATTTATAATAAATTTAACTATTTCATGTTCAAAAGTCAAACAAAGCGTCCGGTTGCTGAATAGATTTATGTTTGGGTTGAAAATTCGATCATCTGTGTTTATATAATCGAAAAGTTGAAAGCAAAAATCGTGGTTCAAACGTTCCATCCTTATAGCTAAGTTGCATTAATGACGTGACCAGTAAGCGCCACGAACATTGTGGAATTATATTAATGCGTAAAATTTTTAAATAGTTTAAAAATTGTCTGGTCAAGAGTTAAACTAACGTATCCGAAAGTATAATTGCATGCGACTACGACATGTCGCTGGTTCGTTTCTGGTTTATACAATTTGTAAAAAAAATATTGTTGATGTTTAATTAGATGATTGGCGCAACTAGGTAGTTACACAAAAAAACACATATTGAACACACAAATCACAATTACGTATTCAAATTTAGACCGCATACGTTGTTAGGTCACAAAGCAAAGCACAGATTTTTTCATTCAATTTGTATCTTTGCTGACCTTTTATTTTTCAACACGTGATGTGTGATTCGTTCTATTCACCACAAATTCAATTGGTTTTACAAATATTATGCCAATGGTTTTAAATTACTTTTAAAATAATATTTACTTTTAAATTGTCTTGTGGATATTTTGCCGAAATATCTTATACCCGGTTCTTTGAACATTAATTTAAAGCTCTAAGGCTGGATTCGCCCAAACTGGAATAAGACTTACTCCGAGTCTTTTTTTTATATATATATAAAAGAGGAAGGCAAACGAGCAGGCGGGTCACCTGATGGAGAGTAATCACCGCCGCCCATGGACACCCGCAAAACCAGGGGAATCGCAGACGCGTTGCCTTTAAGGGAGGAATAGGTTTAAGGAAGGAATAGAAATTGGGAGGAGGGGCCTCCGGTCCAATGCGTGCTGCAACGCAGCGTGGCTCTACCACTCAGTCAGTGTCACTCATTTAGCACCACCCAGGGATCACGTGTAGGGTCTCAAGGGTAAACCTACGGACGCGAGCAACTTTGACCCCCAAAAGTCTATACAAATTCGGCGTTTAATCTAGGTATAAGACCTTATTCCAGTTTGGTCGAATCCACCCTAAGACACGGTTTCACTGACGACACGGGCGGGGCGGCCCCTAAGATTTACGTTACCTCCAACAGTCATTTTACTCCGGTAACTGTCAAACTTGCATCTGCTATTACAAAAAGGTCCCAACACAGATTAATGCTCCTAAATTTTTAATATTTAAAAAATTTACATCGTATTGTATATTCCGACCTCAACATTGATTCGAAACTCATAAATTATTACGACAAGTCAACTGCATTGCGATCACGATAGCGTATGCTTACAGGCTGAAACAATCATTCTCCGATTTTCCAAACGGTAAATCATTAATGAACAGTGATATTGTGAATTTCGTACTTTTCGCGGAGATACGTATTTAATATTTGCGATGGATTTACGAGAATTTTTCGACACCATACTTTATAAAAAAATACGTGTGAAGTTTTAAATTAATAATCTTTGTTTAACTCTTTAAAGGCAGTGGTACATATTTGCCACCATATTTTAAACTTTATAATATTGAGAATAGGTCGAAAACCAATGAAACATTTTAACATGCTGTGCCCGTTAAAGGGTTAAACAGGATTTTTGGTAATATACCTATATTATTATGCAACTGAGCAATCCTTTTAAATAGTGGTCGACATCCAGTATAGTGGATAGTATACTCGTAGTAGAATTTTGCTAGAAGCCACACCATTAAAAACTCATAGCTTAAAGTCACGCAAATTAATAAAAAATAGGCACAAAGAGTATGACCAATAATGAGCATACGACACCCCTAATGGCAAGAGACCACCGCAGCCCTTGTAGCATTAAGGATTTTAAGCTTGAGTGTATACTAGCATTTGCCCGCGGCTTTCCTTGCGTACTTAAATCTTTTGCGTGAGAAACCTTATAACCGTCTCCAGTGCCCCATCACATATTCTTCCAACTGCTTGGATGTTGTAATAGTTCACTTTATTTCGCTTTTTGTTATTTTTACACTATTTGATATTTTTTTCTTATTTCTTAATTTTTTATTAATATTGTTTTTTGTGTTATAAAGTGTGTTTCTCAGTGTTTTTTTTTATTCTGTGGGCACATAATATTATCTATTTAATATTACTGCACACTACATACTATATTCATCAAAATAAAAATCAATTATATAATATTAATTATGTATGTAAAACAAAGATATATACTTAGGTACAACATTTACGTAGTCTAGTTATATTTACTTAAATAAACTTAAAGTTATTTTAATCATATTTACACTTACATCAAAATATCTATTTACACTAAACAATAACGATAACATATTTATTCCTAATTCTAATTACACACAATATTATTTACAATCATAATAACATGCGACAATGTTATCTACCAGACAGCGAGGCGCCGTGCTTTGGAAACGCGCATCACAAAAAACAGGCCTATTGTTCGGTAGGCACTAATGAGTTGCCGCCGGCGCCGATCGTGTGCTTCAAGCTGTAATCCTCATATTTGAAATCTTAATGAAAACGAATTTTGACAACGCTAAAAAATAGTCATGAAATAGTCATAAATAGTCGTACATGTAAAAAAAATAGTCGCATTATAGTTTCGGCGTTATAGCCATAGGTTAGTGAGGATTATGGCTTGAACGTCAAGCTGTAATCCTCATTTCTGGTGCACGCAAACGGTAAAATCTTTCGGATTGGTTTAGGTTCCAAAAAATAGTCATGAAATAGTCGCAACGACATGCCAAATCTCAGAAATAGTCCTTAAAAGATTCCAGAGATGTAACGCCTACGATTTTCGGTTTAAAATTTGTACCAAAAAATAGTCATGAAATAGTCGTATAAAGTGATAATAAATTTGAGCTTATTTAATTTCAAAATAAAAAGTTTTTACTTTCCCTACATTTCTATGGATGTACAGTCGTGTTCAAAATGTATAACTTCATTTGATATGATTGTGAAATATTTCGCTTAATATATAACATTACTTCCAATTAGGCGTTTTCCATGGCAGCTGTTATAATTAAACAAAAAAACCAACCTTTTTTTTTTATATAATAGAAGGTGGCAAACGTGCAGGCGTGTCACCTGATGGAGAGTAATCTTCGCCGCCCATGGACACCCGCAACACCAGAGAAATCGCAGATGCGTTGTCGGCCTTTAATTAGGGAATAGGTTTTAGGAAGGAATAGGAATTGTGGGGGGGGAGGGAAAGGGCCTCAGGGACCCTCACTGGCCGGACGTAACACAACAGCACCAAGTGCTATTATTTCACGACGGATATTAGTGAAAGGGTGGTAATATGCCGGGCGAGCCGGCCCAATGCGTGCTGCAACGCAGCGTGGCTCTACCACTCAGTCAGTGTCACTCATTTAGCACCACCCAGGGGTCACGTGTAGAGTCTTAAGGGTAAACCTACGGACGCGAGTAACTTTAACCCCCTTATCCTTATTTTTATATTTATACCATCGAAAGCTTGCTTTACATAACTTGTTTAAATCTCAGTACATATATGTTTATATCACAGCAATTAGTTTTGGTCTTATTTATCATAGTTAGTTCAATATCTGTTGGTGTTGGATTAGTTCATTCAGTTTATGTTTCTAGAAAATTTCAATAGGGATAGTGCATATTCTAAAATCACAAATTCAATAAACGAATCAGACACCAACAATATCAACAACTTTTAATTACTTACATCGAAAAAAAGTATAATACTATGTAATAGTATGTTTAAGGTATCACTGATGTTAAAAAGTAACAGAACCTTCCACTCCAAGAGTAGCGTCTGTTGTATCCACAGATGTTATTATACGTCTGTGGTTGTATCAATCCGGGATCGACCAAATAGCGATATATCCTTGTCTCTATCGTTAACGGACGAAACCGGACGGGTGGCTTGTTAATTGTAATCTAAGTCGAAAGTACGTTTTATACTCACAATAACTTCAAAAACGACACCGCGTCTTCGTAAAAGTTCATAAATACATTCATACGGTTTCTTAGGCATTTAAAATCCTTCACCAGAGTACCCATCACAAATTATTTCATGATTTCAATATCACTGGACCAAATAGCCATTTTTTTCAAAATTTTGCGAATGCAACAACCAACGACACACGTGATCTATGACCTTGACTTACATTCAACTGAACTTGTTAATAACATAACAAGCAAAACCAACTTTTGCCCATCGCACTGCGATCGATACATTTGAGTAGAGACAAGGATAGCGCTATTTGACCAATCCCGAGGAACAAAAGCGCGCTACTCAAAATGGCGCCATGGACCCAGCTTTTTTGTATTTATAGGTACTTTCTGGTTTTTGTTGGAATTATATATGTTAACATAGTTATTTAATAACAACAAATGTGTGTTACATTAAAGTTTCAAAGAGACAAATAAACTTTTTTAAACTAAATACTGTTTTTCTTCATAACATGCTTAGGTATAAAATAATGTAAAACATCTTAGATAGTTTCACCACCCTGTACCTTGCTGCCGCTTTCAATTTCAAAAAGTATTATCTAGAATGCGTTGCCGTTTAAATTTGAGCCTTTTTGTTTAGGTGATAAAGTTGCTATTATCATAAAATATTTTGTTGTTTATGCGTTTCGCTGTGCAAAAGCGGTCGAACTTAACAATAGATAACAATACCATTCATTGGCATCGAGCTATTATTACTACGTATAGAGAAGACACCGCTCACCACTGCTATGTTCCGTTCAAGTGCGGCCTGCCGGCCGCACTTTCGCTGCAAACGCCTCGGTGATTGCGCGTGATTCGAGCGATTGTGGACCTTGCGGCTGCACCTTAGTGCGCACAAACTTGCTTCGCGGTGTCTTCTCTAGTTTATTGTACCTTAATGTTCATTGGAAAATTAGCTCTTAAATGGATTCCGTCATTTTGCTTGGTGACCCGCCTGCTCGTTTGCCACCTTCTATTATATAAAAAAATGTACATAAATGTTTGTTTTTTTGTTTAATTATAGCATGGAAAACGCCTAATTGGAAGTAATGTTATATATTAAGCGAAATATTTCTCAATCATATCAAATGAAGTTATACATTTTGAACACGACTGTACATCCATAGAAATGTAGGGAAAGTAAAAACTTTTTATTTTGAAATTAAATAAGCTCAAATTTATTATCACTTTATACGACTATTTCATGACTATTTTTTGGTACAAATTTTAAACCGAAAATCGTAGGCGTTACGGAGAAATTTGAAGTTTTCAAATGTTCAAGCCATAATCCTCACCAGGGTACCTTTATATCTCTGGAATCTTTTAAGGACTATTTCTGAGATTTGGCATGTCATTGCGACTATTTCATGACTATTTTTTGGAACCTAAACCAATCCGAAAGATTTTACCGTTTGCTTGCACCAGAAATGAGGATTACAGCTTGACGTTCAAGCCATAATCCTCACTAACCTATAGCTATAACGCCGAAACTATAATGCGACTATTTTTTTTACATGTAGGACTATTTATGACTATTTCATGACTATTTTTTAGCGTTGTCATAATTCGTTTTCATTAAGATTTCAAATATGAGGATTACAGCTTGAAGCACACCGCCGATCGCTGTGCGCCTGCGCACGTAGGCCAGTCGAGACCCTAACACGACGCGAAGCGCTTGCCTCTCATCTACCCGCTTTACATTTGTCGCGACACCGTATAGCTTACGCCAAAACGCTTTACGCTTTTGTTTGTTATTTGTACTTTCTTCCTTCTGCTTTCTAAACTGTGCTGTGTGTGTTTGCTATCGCTATTCTCCTTCTATGTTATATGTGAGTGTACTTCGTGTATTGTTTTATGGACGAACATTATATTACCTTACGTAAGTAAGCTAGACTATTATTTGTGCATCAACACCCATCACATACACCTACACCACAATTCTTATTCCATTTAACTACCAAAATTTATCAAAATCGGTTAAGCGGTTTAAGCGTGAAAGGTTAACAAATAAACTTACTTTCGTATTCATAAGTAAGTATTAGTTATGATACGCCTATTAGGCAATCGATTTAGTGCGATTATCAGTACAAGAACTAACATCCACCTCATCACATCCTTAGATTCAAGAATAATCCCCAAAGGGTTAGAGACTAGACAATGAGGACCGCTGAAGCAGTCTTTTGCCATAGTCCACGTTTCACCCAATTACAACTGAATATGAGCTCAGAATGAGAGGTGGTGAGCTCATCGCCGCTCTGTGCTGTTGGATGTATGTTTTTTTTTAAAGTGACACGTCATAGTAACTACATCCTGCCTGATGGTAAGCAGCCCATGCAGTCCAAAATAATGAGAGCGCTCCCCATAATAAGCACGGTAACAAGCGTACCCATTCATGATGACCTGTATAAATATTGTTTCACGGGATTGTAGGAGCTGGGAAACCATGCACCGGCAGAGATGTGCAATCTTTAGTCCGTTAGTCACCTTCTAAAACACCTAAAGGAAGAGAGGAGTAAAGTGTTTTTTTAATAGCCGCAATACAACCTCATTACACCGTTCCTTATTCATGTTTATTTATAATATGTCAACGCTAGAATATTCGAACATGAATAATAAGTTTTTTGAATCGACTAAATGGACCCAAGCTTTGATCATACAGCCTTTGTTATGAAACACAATTAAAATTTCAGCAGCAATTTCGAATATTTCAATTGCCAAAAATGTTCTAAGACATTTTAGTTATTACAAAGGAAATACGTAATCTCTGTGATATTATAATTTAGTTCAAACTACACATTGAAATATGCTCTTCGAATTGGCCTACGTCTGTATTGTATATTATTTAATATTATTTTAATATTAAACTGACATATTAAGATTGAGAGCTTGGTTTTCTTATTACTTAAAGTAAAGCCTTTAAAGCAACGAGTAAATATATTATTTTCTCCTTTTCATTTCTTCTACTAGTCTTGCCTCGGTGGCAACCACTAAACCATAGTTGCTTCTCAATTGTTCGAATTATTTTTTATTACTCACACATCATAATTTGCTTTCCTATCCCAAACACAAAAACCCAAATACGCCGGTCGCTATCGCCAACGTAACTTTAAATACAAATATTCGGGCGCCATCAAAAGACCGTCCATTTCGAAGCTTGCTCGCTTTCCGCGATCACTATCCGATACACCATCCATTGTACGCCTCTGAACAGTTGACCCACATTGTAACGCGCGTAGATACGGTGACGAAAGTCAATGACTCGAAAAAAATTTGCGAGCGAAAAACGCATACATTGGACCCTACTAATATATTATTATCTACAACTATGGCAGCCAGCCGGCGCCTTTGTCTAACTTAGAAACACCATCATATTACCTCAGCCATTTTGTACAAAGCATCTAGAAATTGTATTAGACGACCATCATCTTTCAGCGATCTTTCTATAAGTGAAACCCGTTGAATTTTCTATAAATAATGAATAGTAACTACATGATTATTACAATTTTGCATGCCCAAACTGCGGGTGAATGTGTCTTGCACTTATTCCTTAGATTAAGAACTTTACTGTTCCACTTCATGCATAATAAATTCTATTCTATAAACACGTAAAAATCTATTGTGCTGTTTATGAGGGGAAAGCACAGATGAGCTATAGACACAGAAAAACTGCGACTTACATACATATGTATAATCACGACTTTTATCCCCGAAGGGCTAGTCAGAGACTAGGCAATGAGGACAGCAAAAGCAGTCCTCTACCATAGTCCACTTTTCACCAAATAGCGACTGCACAGTGCTCAGCGTGACAGGTGGTATGCCCATCGCCGCTCTATGCTGTTGGATGTATGTGTAGTCTTTAGTCCGTTAGTCGCCTTTTACGACACCCAAGGGATGAGAGGGGGTGGTAGTATTCTTTCACCGCTACGCGACATGGTTAACGACTTTATAATATGTAGTAAGTAATATTATGAGTTTTGTAAGTCAAGCCGAGATGATATTTACAATCACATTAATTAAGCTTGCCACTTTAAATATTCGTTTCACGTACCTAACTTAGTTAAATTGTGTGGAATGGGTATCTAGAGTAAGGTTCAGGCCTTCCCTCATTAACTTATGCTTTTTGATATGTAAGTTATTTCTTCATTTTATTTTTAATTTTTTTTCTCGTTGCTAGGACAAAGCGACAGAAAAAAGGACTTCAAAGTCATTCCTTAAAGGCTTCGGCTAAACAGAATGCGTGTGGTGTGGCTTTTTTTTAAATGAATTTCATTATCAGCTGAAGGCCGCCGAAGGAAGGCCTATGCCAACAACATTAGGCCAAGGTTCTTCACAATGATCGGACACGATTGAGTTTCCGCTTAGAGCATTGGTTTAATGCTCTAACCATCATATTAATAAAAATGGCCAAATGTTACGCCTCGGTTTAAAGTGACGTTATCTCATTTTTGTTAAAGAAGACAGATAGAGACAGCGTCATTTTAATCCTAAGAGTAACTTTAATCAACGTTTATTAATGACAGAGTAAGAGTATCCGAAGTTTTACTTGCTAAATAAGAATATGAAGTAATTTATTTAACTTTATTTTTGTTTATTAATAATCAAGTGCATATTACCAAGTGCGTTTACCGGATCTAGTGTAATTATGTTGCCCTATATTCTACATTACTAACATAGTTCTTAAGTGCATTGTTACTAACAAATTATATGGACATATGTCTGAATTAAATAAATAAATAAAATAAAAAAAAATAACATATTAAAATATTAACCAAAAAACATATAAACGGTCTTAATTATAACCATGTTCTGATGTCTTTGAGGGATCGTCCGTAGTTCCACGAAAAAGAACAACTTTTGTTGAATTCGATTAAAACTTTCTATTTTTATGCAAACCACGACATTGAAACGGATCATTAGGTGAAGTCCAATTTACAAAGAACTTAAAATCAGGACATCGTTTGAATATTATTTAGTGGAACATGCTTTTTTCCAAGAAATGTTCTAAACTAAAGCACTTACTCAAATTGAGTAAAAATTACTCAAATGTTGTGAAGACTTTCCAAATTCCTGTTTTATGGTACTTTAATTTAATAATGTCAATATTTAAAGTAAAGAAGGAATTTTTTAATTTTATAAAGTATGATTAAGACAGACTATCGGCCCTCCTGCAGTTTCGTCCGCGTGAACACTCCGAATTTTCAAAATAGAGCCGTTTTGAAGTGCGAACATACTCGTACATTCGTAGCAATTGTTTTTATTTTTCGCTTGACCGCGACCGCTATAACACGATTAATTTTGTAAGTACAGCTTACTGCTTGACGTTTCGGATGCTTGTCCGCCATTCTGCAGCCGTGGTCACAAGCGAACTCGTAACCCTACCGTGGTCGCGCCCCCAAAAGTCACATAATTGGTCGATTACACTGTAGTCCGTTTTAGTTTCAGGTATTTTAAATTATTTTTATAATTTTCTTTATTAATATTTCGATAAAAGTTATCTACTTCTCAATATAAACTGAAAAAAAAACTCAAAATCAAGAAAATTCTTCTAAAAATCAACAAAAACATAAAGTTCTTAAAAATTGTCTTTAAATAATCACTTTGGATAATATGAGATAAAAAATGAGTAAGTATTATAATATAAGTAATAACTTATATTTATTAATTATTTTCTAAACATGAATTGCACACATATCTAGAATGGTCCGGGCAAAGATGCTTGCTGCATATATTGCAGCATCTTCGGGTGCTCTTATTACGTCTCATTTTTTTCTACAAAATCACAATAAAAATTACTTATAGTTTTCAATAGTCGATATAATATCAATACGTAACAACACAATCAATATTATGCACTACAAATAATACAACTACCTTCAAATGTAAAAATTAGCTTATTAAAAATACTCACGTAATAGGTCGCGCGGATTGCGTATGTAGACCGCGCGCTTTCACACGCTCTCCTGAAGCAACCACCCGCCAATGCGCGAGCGCAACTTAGCGGGGGCGGGGACTATCGAGCTAAAGTACATGGAGTCTGAACTAACAAATTTGAACCTTTTGCGAAATATTCAGTTTTTTACCACCCTGGACTACATATGTAATCCGCGCGACCACTGCGGGGTAATTATGCACTTACAAAATTAATCGTACTAGGTCCCGTTAAAACAGTTTTAATGCAATGCAACGCGATGGTTTAAAGTCTTTTTTTAATGATAATTATGATTAGAATTTTAGTAATCACTATCGTTTACCGTACCACATGTGTATAACTTACAACCACATTAATTCCGTGTATTGTCAGGGGAGTTTTACCATTGTCAACCGATACAGTATGATCATGCCCGTCGGTTTAGGGTACTCATGACATGACCTATAAGAACGGCACCAATCTGACCTAAGTACGTTCGCCGAGATCTTCCCCTTCCAACTCCAACTATCCCTTTCACTCTCGCGTCATGCGCCTTTTTTGTAATACTTTTTTCATAATTCTCTCTACATGACCAAATCGTCTTAGCATGCCTTTCTCAATTTTTGTCACTACATCTGCCAACCGATATACACTGGCTTGCAAAAATAAGTATCACACCTTTAAAATTTCATTTTTTTTCTAAACTATAGAAGTTAGAGATTTTATGTAAAAACGTTTTATCTATAGCAATTTTTTTAGCTTTCTTTGAAACTATAGTAATTTATACAATAGTAACATTTTTAAGTTTTGTGTGTCTTGTTTATCTTGTGTTTATCTTATCTCTCTATCTACTTTAAAAGTTATTACAATTTTAAAAGTGTGATACTTATTTTGGCAGGCCTGTGTAGTTAAAAAAGACTTATACGTACTTTTATACTTCAACATTTTAGTGATGCTTTACTGCTTATAACAGAGTTATAAAAGACTTATAAAAAACGTTATTTTCTATTTCAACATTTACTGGTGCTTTACTGCTTATAAAAGTATTAAATTTCAATTCTCAAATGCCAGTGTCCATTAACATTCTCCGTAGGTACGTGTATGTGGTCATTCGCGTCCCACTCACGTTGCGACATAAAACACACATCAGCTTCTTTGTGCAGCTTAAACTTTACGACGGTAAAAATAAAATATATTCCCGGCTACCGGCATGTCTACGGCGGCACACGGGAAAACAGTAAAGTTACAAAAAGGTATAAAAAGATCCTTGACGAAGCCGAATTATTAATTTTGTTTTTGCAAAGAACGATTGTGACTATGACACTTGATATCTTCAAAGGTTTGGCCCAAGAGTTTATACTTTTACTGGCTACTTGACAGTTTTCGAAAAAGTATTTTAAAAATTACAAACGCTTATTTTATACCCCGTACAATATTTTCTTTCTCGAATAAGCTTTATTTAGTAGAAATAAATATTTTTCTCTAATAATTTAAAATTTCGCGCGAAAACGGTTTGTCACGTGACATTTTGCTCAGTGACGTCACATTTTAATAAATATAGAAATTTTTTCTCAAACCTGACATAGTTTTTGATAACTGTGTGAAATGTGACGTCACATGAAGCTCAATCATGGCCCGTGTTTCGGGTCTTGTAATCCACAGATAAAAAATCGTAAATTTAATTTGTAAAAATAAAATATTTACAAAATATCATAATAATAAAACTATTGAATAATTATCGTTAAATCAACAACTACCATTTCCGACATATTTCATATAATATTGTTACAACTGTCAGATAGCCAATTGGTAACATAAAGTGATCGAGTTCCTCGTTCGTGTTCATATTATTATTATATTCTTATAAAATGTGCATTATCTAGGTACCAAATTCGCGATGCCAAATGGTGGTGATGACAAACGTATAATTTGTCGATTTTAATTACGGACATACTCCACCAAGATCCGGGAATGAAATTCCGATCGAAATCTATAGCTTCCATTGGAAAATTAGAAAAGTTATCCGGGGTACGGTTTGCACACCCCTACTATGCATTTGCGATCAGACGTCGGCGTCGTGGCGAGAATATTGGTGACTCGTTTCTTTGTCGCACCTCCAACAGATGGAATAGTCTATCAGCACACGTATTCTCTCCTACCTATGACATAGGGTCCTTCAAACGATGCGCGAAGAAGCACTTTATGGGCTGACAGGGTGAGCGTGACAGATGCTACGTCTCACGCTGCACCAGTTGTCCTTGCGCCTGGACTTCAATTCCACTTAACTTCAGATGGAGTAAAAAGCCTCAAAAAAGAAAAGAACATCAACTTTACTTACTTACGTAATGATACTTAGCATAACCGTGATAATTTAGCACGGTTACAGGGAGATATGTAAAATAGACAATACTAACATTGCCACCAGAGAAATTGACAATAAAGAAATAAATTAGAACAAATGAAACATAACAAGTAAAATCGACAGACTGTGTTATCACTAGAGATCGGATAATAACAAACTAAAGTAAATAGTTTCGTAAACTCATAGTAAGGCTTCAGGTGTTACAATCGAAGAAAATGAAAAGTACCTACCTATGACCAACTTTTTAAATGAAACGGCAGAATATCCAGGAAAACTTACAAAAAGATTCAGAAGCACAGTAATTCTGTGCTTCAGCGATATGGTTTCTCTGTCTTAGTTATTCCAAAGTTAAGTGTACAATCAAATCAGAGACCGACCTCCTTTGTATAGTGGTTTGTACACCGGTTTTCATGGTGTCGCCATCTCTGAGGTTCCGGGTTCGATCCCCGGTCGGGTCAATGTAGAAACTACTGTTTTTCTAAGTTGTCTTGGGTCTGGGTGTTTTCTATGTATAATAAGTATGTACGTTTATAGGAGTTCATAGCCCAGACGTTGCGTGCATGGCTGTGATCTGCTGTCTCTTCCAATTCTATGAATATGAAAGAGACAGAGTTAATTCTCAGCGCTGCGGCAGCCGCTGCTACCAAGGCTAGAGAATCGCACTGCTGAGCTATCGAGCTTCTCATTCACCATTTGATCACGATATCGAAAACGAGCATTTTTTATCCTTAAAGCAAATTTTGGTTTTGCTTAAATGCCATACAAAATCTTGTTACTTCAAGATCGGATGCCAAACATCATGAAGCGGCGATGGGCTTATCTCTTATCACACTGAGCACATCTGCAGTAGAACAATAGTTGCTTCGTGAAACATGGATTGTAGCAGTGTACTTACTACTTCTACGGTCCTCATTGCCTAGTCCCTAATAAACCCTTTAGTGATTATTGGTCGTTGTGTGTAGGTGTGGATTCTAAATAAAGGACATAATTTTTTTTAGTACTAAAATAAAACAAAAATTAACTGCAACAATTTATATACTTCCTTGTCCAAGAGACTAAATGCTATCATTCTGTATATTTTTAGATTTTTTATTACCTCCGTAAAAGAATACCGTATTTTGTTAAGTTTTGTACGTTTCTGAACGTAAGTTTCGGTTTTTTAATGTTAACGAACGCAGGGTTATTAAGTAGGTAAGTCTATGAAGTCTATGGTAAAGTAGAAACGATATCGTTAACACAGTTATCTTTTTCGTACGTATTTAGCAACAATACACACAACTAACACAACGAAAACGCGACCGGGAATCGTCTTTCGTCTGGCGGCTGACAGTCTGACATCTGTCTACGATGCGTATTGACATATAAAACGTCAAACAAGTGTCACTTTTTTATTTTTAATAACATAAAGTGTCACAATCCGAATATAATGTTGCCATTTTCGAGTAGAAATCAATGTTGGTTTTTAATTTATATTAAAAACCGAGGTCTTTTAATTAATAATACGATTTTAAATATGTTAGTAGAAATATATTCTTCAAGTATTTATACATTAACGTCAAGTAATAAGACTTTAAAATTATGTCCTTTTGCACATAGAGTCTGGCCAACGAAAGTTAAACCAAGAAAAACGCGGCAATTCCAAATAAAAAATGACTGGGTAACACAGAGTTACTCACACAGCTGCAATTTTCTTAGAAAAATTCAGTTTGACATACGACATGACACCTCAGATAGACACATAGAGACAAAGTGTTGCCAATCAAATAATTACGACTTTCAGCTTTCGTTGGCCAGAAAAAACTTAGTACAAAAAGGTAAAAAAGTTACTCTAACAGATTTTCTTGAAATCAAAAAAAACCGGTTACATGTTTAAAAAAAACAGTTCATCTGCATAGTGCACGGCAAAAAGCTGATGTAAAATGTAACGGTAGATTGGTGCCGATCACACGCCATTTTTTATATTCACAGCTCTCATTCGCGCCAAAAAGAAAATAGGACGCGAAGATATTTCTTTCGCGTGCGCCATGCACCTTAGAATCTAGCACAGCGGATTGACATTGTTGTTTTATCCATAATAATAATAATAATGAATTCCCACAACTGTCTGTACGCGCATTACTTCAGAACGGCTGCACCTGTTTGACTAATTCTTTTTTTGTTGTGTTTGTAATTGTCAGGAAAAAGTAAGGTAAAGTGTAGAAATTTTGATTTGAAAATCGCCATATAAAGTGTTTGAGTGAATGTTATAGAAGACAGCAAAGAGGATGAATGTAATGAAAAAAGTTTGAAAATATTCAAAATATTAATATAAAAAAAATACTTTGACAGCTTGAAGTTATTGCTATTATTATCAATCAATACGCTATTGAACTTAATAAAATTTTAGTATTTATTAGTAAGGGAATCCTAAATAAATTTTAACCGAAAGTTTTTACTACACTACATTCATTTGACGACCTCCTTGGTCGAATGGTTTGTACACCGGTTTTCATGGTGTCGCCATCTCGAGGTCCCGGGTTCGATCCCGGTCGGGTCAATTTAGAAACTATTGTTTTTCTAAGTTGCCTCGGGTCTGGGTGTTTTCTATGTATAATAAGTATGTATTTAAGTATTTTAAGTATGTTTATCCGTTGTCTAGTAACCATTTAACGAGTTGCTTAACAAAGCTTTTCTTGGGCTAGATAATTGGTGTAAGTGTAGGAAAGTTTATTTATTCATTAATTGTTAGGCGGTACGAAGTTCGCCGAGACAGCATGTAAGAAAAAACGTTTACGTATTACTACGCCAACGTCAGGTTTAACTAACTTAAAACTTGTTAAAATATACAAGATCCTAAAAAAAAGAGGAGAGTATGAAGTGTGTAATTTCTGAACGTAATAAATTTTATGCAGAAAAGTTAAGGTGTGTAGTACAAGAATGGAGTCTTTTTTTCTTATATTAAGCCCGACAAATGAGCCCAATCCATCTGAAGTTAGGTGGAAGTGGAGTCTTGGTGCAACTGGTGCAGCGCAACGCAAGAGATGTAGCATTAGTCACCCTCACCGGATCGGCAGCCCGGAAATGGAATTTTGTAATCGCGTTTTTTTTTTTTTTTTTTTTTTATTATTATTATGGTTCACAAATGAAATGCAACGTAGCCTAGTAACATTAACAAAACTTAGAGAGTATACATACATAACGTCCATTCTAATTAAAGTGAACACAGCATGCATTGTGTTGACATGTTCGAAAATTATCTTAAAAAAATAAAAATATTACTAAAGTAAAACATGATTGACAAATTATTCTATTTCATTGCCAGCCTAATGCTGGCCTTAGCCAAGGCCAAAGTTATATGTGACAATAGCGATACGACCAGACATCAAAAACAATATAATGTAATGAATATTTTTGAAAAGCTGTAACAATCACCAAACTTTATCCTACTAATATTATAAACGCGAAAGTTTGTAAGTATGGATGGATGTTTGTTACTCTTTCACGTAAAAACTACTGCATAGATTTAGATAAAAATCGGCATACCGATAGTTTATAACCTGGATTAACATACAGAATACTTTTTATCCCAATATTCCCACGGGAACGGGAACCACGCGTGTGAAACCGCGAGCGGCCGCTAGTAATAGTATATTTTCACACTACACATAATAAAATTAATAAACGAATAGCTTACTTCCTAGTTATAGAAATAAAAGAAACTATAGATTAATAGTTTTCAAATAGATATCTTAAATATTGCTCAACATGCAACCTTTAGATATAGAATAAAAAATTCTACTAAAAAAATCATGTCTGTCCGTTCCTACATCTACGGTCATGAAACTTTTACATTCTCATAGGGTTTTTTTCCAGTTTGAGGAAGATTTTTCGCTGCGACTACTGTCCGAATTACGCTAGGGGCAAGTCTGACACGACTTCGGCCATTTATATTGTTGGCACGTGACTAAGGGTAGTTTTACACATACTACAACTACACCACATCACAACAGTATCTATACTCGTAATATTATATCCCCGTTAACCACGTGGACGATTTCTTCTGGCATTAAAAAAACACAGTTTTATTCACACGTGAGCTGTATTGTGGCGGCTTATAAATAGAAGACTACCATCTCTTCCTTTGTGTTTCGTTTAAAGCGACTAACGGACTAAAGACTGCACATAAACCTTACAGCAAAGAGCTGCGATGGGGGCACCACCTATATCCACCTATCACGTTGAGCGCTTGTGCCAGTTGTAATTTGGTAAAAAGTGGACTATGGCAGAGGACTGCTTTTGCGGTACCTACTCATTGCCTAGTCTCTGACTAACCCTTAGGGGAGAATAGTCGTGAGTTTATGTATGTAACCACACCATAACAATACGCGACAACGTGGATGAACGCTGTATAAAAATACATGTCCCATCTGAGGTATTACATTCTTTGAACGTGTTCAAATTTGTTTATCAACAGGCCACATAACATAAAACCTTTTTGTTGTTACTTTATAGTTTACTAGCAGACCGCCGCGCCGGCGCGGCGGCGACTTCGTTTCCGTCCGTACCCCGTGACGAATTTTGAAAATGACCCCCCTCCCGTATAAGGTTACCATTTAGGAATTTGAAAAGCCCTGACAATTCGATAAAAGTCCGGACATTATAGTCACATAATTCTACTTGTGAAAAATGCTTAAGGTTTTTATACTCTTATGCTATTATGTGTAATCCATATGTTTGTTGTCCATGAATAAATAAATATAAAATAAATAAATAAAATGGAAACATTACTCACCTTTTATGTTTTGTATTTAGATTAATGAGAAGTTACTAAAGATTAAAGGCTTAAGTATTTAATATTACTTAAAATGTAGTTTTGTTACTCATAATCCAAAATCCGGACAGATCAAAGAGCCGGACAAAGTCCGACTAGAGTCTAAAAGTCCGAATATGTCCGGATTCGTAACCCTACTCCCGTACCGTACCCCAGTGACGCCTATACAGCGTGTTTCTTGTAAGGTGTCAAGCCGATGTATGGTGATAGGGAACTACCATACCTATCCATTGGACCCCCATGTATGTTCTACGATTTTTTGTAGTTTTCGAGTTATAATTTTTTTTCGTTATTTTATGTTTCAACGACGAGACGGCTCTAAAAAAATTACTTATATCTTTTTTTTGGGTCAACTTTTCTTTGATGTTTTTTTTTAAAACAACGCCTATTTGATTGCTCTTTTATGAGTAAAAAAATCTCCTTCCTAACATTAACCTAAAGTACTAAAATTTTGATCCTCACTTTAAAAATTGGGTTAATCAGAACAGAATGGAATTTTCAACTTCAATAAAAAAAATTAAAAAATATTTTCCATAGCTTCTGACTTATTTTAAAAACTGCCCAACCAAATATGCTTTTAAACTAATACAAAAAAAGATGTACTAAATGGGACTTTTTTTGCTGAAATCGGTCGTTGAACGTGGTAGGTCGGAAATTGTGTAATTTTCATCTATACTAATATTATAAAGAGGTAAGATTTGATTGTTTGTTTGTATTGAATAGGCTCCGAAACTAATAGACTGATTTAAAAAAAATCTTTTATCGTTGGGAAGCTACCTACACTATCCCCGGGTGATATAGGCTACAATATATTTTCAAAAAAATTAGGGATCCTTACTACAATCACACAACAAACACAACATAGTTTTATTTATGTATATTTTTCTATGTATAATAAGTATGTATTTAAGTATTTTAAGTATGTTTATCCGTTGTCTAGTAACCATTTAACGAGTTTCTTCGAAGCTTCTCTTGGGCTAGATAATTGGTGTGATTGTAGGAAAGATTTATTTATTATTTATTTATTTATCTACACGTTACTACTGCTTGTCGCTGCGATGCGGTTGTGGTATTGTGTGATAATGCTTTTAAGAGAATGCATTATTAAAAGTATTTTCATTTAAAGAACATGATGACATAATAAAAAATACGTATTTTAATTTCGTATATAAAACTGAAATACTGAGCATATCAAATATTTTTTAATTATTTCTAGTTTTGCATCGTAGAAAAATAATATGTTATTTCATAGCACAGTTAATAGAGTTTGTTTTATGCAATCCTTTTTTTTCCAGTTAATTGTGCCGTTACCTCGTCGCTGAAAGCTCTCGGGCAAAATGAGTTTTGTTGAAAGGAAACTTTATCAGGTTAAACTCTCCCGTATGTGAACTTTTTTCCAGTTTTATTTGCAATATTTTTGAAGGGGTAACTTTGTTCTTTATACTCTTATTTGTTTTAAGAGTGATCTACTATCAACAAAGAAATGTAAATTTTATAACCCAAAAGGAATAACTTGGTAGAAGAACGTTTTTTCGAGTTCTTTTTTGCAATATTTTTTAAAGGGGTAACTTTGTTTTTTATACTCTTATTTGTTTTAAGAGTGATCTACTATAAACAAAGAAATGTAAATTTTATAACCCAAAAGAAATAACTTCGTAGAAGAACGTTATGAGAGTAAGTGAAGCAATGGATGTCTGTCAGGGTCGTAGCAGATGGAAAGGGGTTAGGGGTGTTTAGTCATGGTGTCGTTTCGTCATTGTTTTTAACTTTCATAGATGTAGTGTCGTTTCGTCATTAATGAAATAATTAAAAAATATTTAGTGGTTGTTTCGTCATTTGTATTTGACTGAAAATCCTAGAAAAGGTACACAGGTAAAAATATTCTGAATAAAACTTTAAGCGAATGACCAAACGACACTAAAAATAATTAATTTTAAATAGCAATGACGTAACGCCACCATTTTTTCTTAATGACGAAACGACACCATGACCAAACACCTCTAACCCATGGAAAGCAGTGGCCTCCTTAAAAAAATTACCCAACGAAAATCGTGTTCAAGAATTGTGTCCATAGCATAGATCTACTGAGAAGGAAAGTTCTTAGTGGATCCACAACTTCAAAACTTGTTCTAATGAGAAATAATTATCTAATTAATTAGATCCATCGTGGATCTGGCCAAGAGATCAACTGACAAAAAAAATCTCAGTAAGTCACCTTGAAATCATTTTTTTTTGTATTGACTTGTCACACACAAACACACACACATCCAGCCTGATGGAAATCAGCCGTTGCAGTCCAAAATAATGAAAGCGCTACCCATAGTGGAATTAGCACGGTAACAAGCGCACCCATTCATGAGGGCCTGAATAAATGCCGTTTCACGCCCCGCTTAAAAGATCAGGATCCAACAAGAAAAAAAAACCTCACTAGATCAATTATGGACTAGCCAATGGATCTTCTGAGATTGAACGCCAATACCTACCCATCCGGGAAGCGGGCTTGATTGTATGTATGTTTGGTAGGACGAAGAAGACGTCTACTGCATTCACAGTGTGATCGCGAAGGGCTTAAATAGCTAGGTTTTTGGCTTAACTATGTATGAGAAGAGGGCCAAAGCGACAAAGAACGCCAATTAAATTCGAAGCATTTGCTGGTGTGAAAGGATCATGAGGGTCGTCGAGGAAGTGCTTCCGTGTTCCTTAATTGTACCATTTTGGTTTAGAAAATACATGAGTACAGTTTCACCCATATTAGGTTAAAATGATCCAGATATATTTTTCGACTACGGCAATGTGTTATCTTCATCTTACCTAAAGACATAATATAGAAACTTAACCCTATATAGTCACTGCATGTTGAATTGTTTCATAGGCATCCGACTAGTTAGTTAACTAGTATTTTTTTTATTGTTTCTTCGTTCTTAATAATATCACCATCAGCCTATAAACGTCCCACTGCTGGGCACAGGCCTCCCACGTGGACAATAGCACGTGGGCCATAAACCACCACGCTGGCCCAATGCGGGTTATAATATGATGTCCAATATATAGATAGAAACTTAAATATGATTTATTAATCTGGAATTCTCAACCAATGAGGACTAATACAACTCCCGGTCTCTTTATAATCGACTTCAGCTCGTAAAGTGAACTGTTTTGTTTTCGTCTTTTTCCAACGTGCAATTAAGATGTAAGTGGAAATGCCGACGTTAAACCCCACAAAGGATTATTCCTTTGCTTTAATAAGCTTATTTAAAAGTTTTAAAGGGCCTTTTAAAGAAGAGCTTGATTGCGCGTCTGTGTTGCGATCTTATAAGCAATGCAATTTTTGCAATGCAGGATTGCCAGGTCGCTGGATGGGTAATTCAATTACGATATAATAATAATAATAAATAAATATATTTACATTCATACCAATTATGTAGCCCAAGACAAGCTTCTTTTGAAACTCGTTAATATGGTTAAACTAGGTAACGGATAAGTATGCATAAACATAGAAAAACACCCTGACTCGAAATCTATTTAGAAAAAACAGTTTTCTCTAAATTGACCCCACCGGGAATCGAACCCGGGACCTCAGAGATGGCGCGACGCTAGACCCGGCACGTTAACCACTCGACCACGAAGGTCGTCAAATATCTCGAGCCACTTCTTTTTTGCCGTTGCCGTTGGTACCAGTTGCCCAGGTTAACTCACAGCATATTCTTGTACAAACCTGTACTCCTGCTGGGAGTCAAACCCGGGATCTCTGCTTCTGAGACCGGTGGTCTTACCGTTAGAACACAGAGGCGGTTAGACAGATTCGTATATTATATATTAGTACTATAATAATAATTAAGCTTTTTTAGTCATAAAATATTTGTATTTTCGAGTTGCACCGGCTGTGGTCGTGGTCGTGACCGTGGCCGTGGTCCGTGACCACAAGCGGTGCAACTCGGTCGACCCTTTTAACTGCCTCCGTGGTCTAGTGGCTAAGCCACCGGTTTTAGACCCATAGGTCCCGGGTTCTATTCCCAGCGGGGGGTACATCTTTGTGTGCTCGGTTTGGTTGGTGGTAGGGCTGTTAAGTCCGCCTGGCTAGCTACCACCATCTTATCTAAGTCTGTCGCCATAACAACGATGTTGTTGCATAGTTGTGTTCCGACAGTTAGAGATAAGATAGCCAGTTCCTCAGTGGTTGAGGATTCCGGGTGAAGAGCGCTTCCACCTTCGGCCTTATCGTCACTTACCATCAGGTGAGATGAAGGCCAAGCGTTTACCCGTTACCCGTAAAAAAAAAGAAACGTCGGGTATAAAAAGGTATGCGTGGAATGCCCTCGCTATAAGTTCTGCGTTTAACGTTCAAATATTTTAGCACAATGAAACACGAAAGTTTAAAAATGCAAATTTTTATTTGTGAAATCTGACACTAAAGATACTTCCTGTTAATAAGATAAAAAAGAAAATGTCCAAGGAAACTTAAGAACCAATAAGGCAACTTACTTAGAGCGAACTTGGCATTCGTAGCTTTGGAGCTGTGCCAAACTTTACCTGTAACCAATAGAATACTGTAAGGTTGACATAAAAAAATCAGTTTTCTTATTTTATCTTACGACTAACGATCTCATAATCACGCCATAAACTTCCCAATGCTGGACTTAGATATTCCCACATCGTCGGTGTGCTCATATTAATCATATTGATTTCTTTTTTGTGTAAATTGCTAAAGCAGGTTTTTTTTGCATTAAGAATAACTTTGAAAGAAAGGCCGAAAACCAGCGCCACATAGGAATTATGCTTATGTTGCATTTAGTTGAGCCGGTAGCCTTTGGCATACATATAGTCACTGAATATTGATATAATTTGTATTGTCATAAAATTGAATGTAAAAGATTATATAAAAATAATAAATGTGCCAATAAATTATTATCTCTTTTATTTCATTTTTCAATTCACATTAACTTAAGCACATCCTTCAGGTTGTAGTAGTTCATAACACCCCATCTTAATACAACTAGTAGTACGTCTAAAAATGTACGTGTATGTATGTATGTATGTACTAAAAAAAATTACATAATTGGTATTTAGCTGAAGCCAAATAAAAATAAAATAATTGTAGTAACAACAGAGTAGACACATTTATTATTAATTTCGGCCACCAGACGACTTCGAGTCACCCGCCTGTCTAAAGGCAGCTAATTTGATGCATCCCATTTTAAGGGATTCCTCCGGCTGATATGACGATCAATCAAAATTCCGCGAAGTATAACGACCATCAATCAACCGGTCGTGTGATGCGAGCCTAATGACCTATGCAACTCGGCATGATGGTGTGATGTGGACCTTTTTTAAGGTTTCAGTGAAGGACAATGGCGACAGACCGTGGGAGTAGGAATAGCTTGTTTGATAAACGATTTGATGGCATTTCTTATAGTGACTGATAATGTAATTACATAGGTACGGTAATTATTTTATGGGTGCGTATCATTTCATATAATGACATATTAACTAATTTCAAAGGACGCGTCATAGGAAGTGTATTTAAAACAAGTAAAAATTATATCCAATGAACGTCACGTCCGGACGTGACGTTCATTGGATATAATTTTTACTTGTTTTAAATACACTTCCTATACTGATATCATACTTATATTCTACAACAACTTTTTCTATAAAGCTAAAATGGTTCTGCATTTCATAAAACTTTTACAAAAACAAAAAAAAGCATTTTAACCCTAAATTGATTTTAAATATTGTCTTAAAATGTTAATACGCTGTGTTTCGGTAAGGTTGAATTTCTAGTTGCTACAAAAGTCAGTGACAGAAACGACGACAAAACCGACTCCACGTAGTCATTTGTCTGCCCTACGCTAGAGTGTATTTTAAGCCCGCGTAGGCGCGGAGGGGCGAGGCGGCCAGCGAGCTGAGAAGCAGGTGGGTTTAACGCTCGCCGCCGTGGCTGAGGCTGAAGCCGAAGCTGCGGTGGTAAGCGAAACCCATCTGCGATGATAAGCTCGCGTGGGACCACCACCGGAGCCCCGCAGCGCCGCGCCGTCGGAGCTGTGACAGAAACGATGCCTGCTACATGTTACGTGCTTGGTGCTGCATTCTTGCTAACATGCTGCATGCTTGCTTGCATGCTCGTCATCAAATGAAAATATAAGAAATAAAATTATATTACTTAAACGTATTTATATCAAACATTACACACCCTACTTTTATAGGTTTATGATTATTAGTATTTTACTCCGTGAGTTAATCCGTGATCATGGTGCATGCAACTGCGCCGAAATATCGGGGACTCAAAAACACGGACATACGTAAAAATAACGTTTTATCAAAAAAAATATCATGACTATATTATTCCAAAAGGGTAGTCAGGGACTATTTATTATGGGCAATGAGGAAAAATGAGGAAACGTGGACTATGTCAGAGGACTGCTTCGTAGAAGCGTTTCACCAAATTACTACTGCACATGTGCTGATAAAGTAAATGATAGTGTTTAATCATCGGCCGGGTGGTCGAGTGGTCAGCGACCCTGACTACGAAACCCACGGTCCCGGGTTCGAATCCCGGTAGGGGCAAATGTTTGTGTGATGAGCACGATCGTTTGTGACCGAGTTATGGATATTTATTAGTATTTTATGTATTTTTATCAGTAAATCAGTCACCATAATTCAAGCTATGCCTTGTTTGAGGCTGAATGATTGGTGTAATAGTTGTGAAATTATTTATTTATTTTATTTATTTATTATAATTTAATAGAGTATTTTCGTATATTCCAACAGTCTCCCTCGAAAATAAGATATACTGAAACAAAAAATAATTACTTACTCTTTCTATACTAATAAAAATTACAAATACGTATATTGTCTCTTACGGCATTAAATATTAGTGCAGTTTTAATAGTACATTATGATATAAGTGCGGTAAGTTGAATATTACAGCAGAGGCGATATTGCTGGCCCGAGCCGTAGGCGAGGGCTACAAGAAAGCAGAGGCTGTAATTATCAAAGCGCACGTATGTCATACGACGTTTTATAACATATTGGCAAGGAAAACACATTTTCTGAAAATGACTGCATGTTTTTGTTGTTTTTCTAGTGTATAAATCTTTGATAAGCCAACATGTATTTTTCTTTGGACTTAGATGGTAATAGGCTGTCAATAACATTTTGTGCTTCACTTATTATTTCCGGTGGTGTAGACTGTAAATTTAGTTCTTTATTATTAAAACTAGACATATTTATTTTTAAACTTTCAAGGTAAAAGGCGACTAACGGACTAAAGACTGCACATACATGCTACAGCATAGAGCAGCGATGGGCTCATCAAAATAATACTACCAACCCCTTTCTTTTCTTGGGTTTCGTAAAAGGCGACTAACGGACTAAAGATTGCACATACAGCCAACAGCATAGAGCGGCGATGGGCTCATCAATATATTACTACAAACCCCTCTCTTCCCTTCGGTGTCGTAAAAGGCGACTAACGGACTAAAGACTGCACATACATCCAACAGCATAGAGCGGCGATGGGCTCATCAAAATAATACTACCAACCCCTCTCTTCCCTTGGGCGTCGTAAAAGCAACTAACGGGCTAAAGGCTCCCACCTATGTTGTCCATAGATTCAAACGATTAGGAACAAATTTTTAAGGAACATTACCGCACTAGTGCGTAGCTTATTACATTACGATGATGAAATCGGTGTAATAAGAGCCACTTAACGAGCAAATGTGTTATAATAGTACATTATGATATAAGTGCGGTAAGTTGAAAATTACAGCAGAGGCGATATTGCTAGCCCGAGCCGTAGGCGAGGGCTTCAAGAAAGCAGAGGCTGTAATTATCAAAGCGCACGTATGTCATACGACGTTTTATAACATATTTGCGAGGAAAACACATTTTCTGAAAATGACTGCGTGTTTTTGTTGCTTTTCTAGTGTATAAATTTTTGGTAGGCCAACATGTATTTTTCTTTGGACTTAGATGGTAATACGAGTAGGCTGACAATAACATTTTCTGCTTCACTTATTATTTCCGGTGGTGTAGACTGTAAGTTTAGTTCTTCATTACTAAAACTAGACATATTTATTTTAAGACTTTCAAAGTAATTATTGAACAAGAAGCCGCTGTTTGAATCGACAAAATATACGAGTACGTATGTGAAAGGTAGGAAGTCTTCCCATCCAGTCCCTTGGGTGTCGTAAATGGCGACTAACGGACTAAAGACTGCACATACATTCAACAGCATAGAGCGGCGATGGGCTCATCAAAATAACACTACCAACCCCTTTCTTCCCTTGGGTGCTGTAAAAGGCGACTAACGGACTAAAGACTGAACATACATTCAACAGCATAGAGCGGCGATGGGCTCATCAAAATTATACTACTAACCCCTCTCGTCCCTTCGGTGTCGTAAAAGGCGACTAACGGACTAAAGACTGCACATTCATTCAACAGCATAGAACTGCGATGGGCTCATCAAAATAATACTACCAACCCCTTTCTTCCCTTCGGTGTCGTAAAAGGCGACTAACGGACTAAAGACTGCACATACATTCAACAGCATAGAACAACGATGGGCTCATCAAAATAATACTACCAACCCCTCTCTTCTCTTCGGTGTCGTAAAAGGCGACTAACGGACTAAATACTGCACATACATTTAACAGCATAGAGCGGCGATGGGCTCATCAAAATAATACTACCAACCCCTCTTTTCCCTTCGGTGTCGTAAAAGGCGACTAACGGACTAAAGACTACACATTCATTCAACTGCATAGAACGGCGATGGGCTCATCAAAATATTACTACCAACCCCTTTCTTCCCTTCGGTGTTGTAAAAGGCGACTAACGGACTAAAGACTGCACATACGTTCAACAGCATAGAGCAGTGATGGGCTCTTCAAAATAATAATAGGTACCAACCTTTCTCTTTTCTTGAGTGTCGTAAAAGCGACTAACGGGCTAAAGTCTCTCCATCTAAGCACTTGTGCAGACTGTGCAGTTGTTTTTTTCTAAAGCGTGGACTGTGTGGGCGTGGTCTGTGTTGTTAATAGATTCAAATTATTACTAATTTTACGTTACCGCACTAGTGTGTTATTACTAATTTTACATTACCGCACTAGTGTGTAATAAGCTACATTACGATGCTGAAATCGGTGTAATAAGAGCCACTTTACGAGCAAATGTGTTATAAAAAATATTACTATCTTGAAGTTCATCCTAACTAATATAAAGTGAGTTCGTTTATTTGTTACGATTTCATACTTAAACTACTGCACCGATTTTAATAAATTGTGTTAAAGAAATTTTTAAACGAAAAATTTGAGTAAGCGAAGCAGCTGGTAAAAGCTAGTATGTTATTTACAAATGAAAAATAAACAATATGGTTAAAACAAAATTTCAGCAAGTAGGAAATACTTTTACTGAAATATAATAACTAATATGTTTGTTACAAAATTTGCGTAAATAATTATGTAATTATGACATATTTATTATCACGAAATAAGAATTAATTAATGAATAAAGTTTAACTAATTAAAAGTCTCAACACTATGAAATAATACTGAAATGCTTAAAACTTTATACAAAATTTAATGTTGTGTAAATTTTCGTCCGTCGTTTTGAATTGAAAAAGGTCTAGTTACCGAGGCTTAGATTAGATATTATTAAAGCTCAACCGTTTAAGCCACATGGTTTGGTACTAATAATATTTCATTATTTTTTTATTGTGTGATAGGCTTGAATTAGGCCACTATCACACTGATGGTAAGTAATGATGTGGCCTACGGTGGAACATGCTGGCCTAGAAGTAACCTGTTCACTCGTGATTTGAAGACCCTAATATTGTACGTGATAGAAAACACCGACTCTGGCAGGGAGTTCCACAGCTTTGCAGTACGAATGATGAAAGTAGACGCAAAACGCTTCGTACGCATATGCGGAATCTCCACAGATTCTATTACGATTCAAGAAATTAACTGAAAAAGACTAACTACTTATAAACATTTTATTTAATCCCCATTGAAAAAATTGCCATTAATATATTTTTTTTGATATTTTGAAATTTTTAGTTTGGAAGAGTTGATGGTCATTGGCTTGATCACCAAGCTTTCCAAGTCCGGGTCAGTGATCAGTAGATCACTGCGATACATACTCGTACATACATATAATCAAGACTATTATCCCCGAAGGTTTAGTCAGAGAATAAGCAATGAGGACCGCAGGAGCAGTCCTCTGTCACAGTAAATTTTTCAGCAAATAGCGACTGCACATGTGCTCAGCGTGACCGGTGGTGAGCCCATCGCCGCTTTATGCTGTTGGATACATGTGCAATCTTTAGTCCGTTAGTCGCCTTTTACGAAATCCAAGGGAAGAAAGGAGGTGGTAGTATTCTTTCACCGCCACGCGATATGGTTAACTGATCACAAACCTATGCATCAAATCAGTAACACAAATTTATGCAATTACACTTACCCTACCTGAGAATTGCACTCTGGACCTTTTTTATATATAAGAAGGAGGCAAACGAGCAGGCGGGTCACCTGATGGAAAGCAATCACCGCCGCCCATAGACACCCGCAAAAGCAGAGTAGTCGCAGATGCGTTGCCGACCTTTAAGAAAGGAATAGGGTTAAGGAAGGATTAGGAATTGTGAAGAGGGGGGGGGGGGCTCCGGAACTCACTGGACGGACGAAACACATCAGCACCAAGTACCATTATTTCACGCCGGATATTCGTGAGAGGGTGGTATTACCCCGGGCAAACCGACCCAATGCGTGCTGCAACGCAGCGTGGCTCTACCACTTAGTCAGTGTCACTCATTTAGCACCACCCAGGGGTCACGTGTAGGGTCTCAAAGGTAAACCTACGGACGCGAGTAACTTTAACCTCCGATTATCGGGCCAAACGCTTTCCTACTCAGTTTTCCGGATAACAAAAAAAACCTGAACCAAAAAAGCCTATCACAGTGTATCTTCCCCCAATTTTTCGTTGAACAAAAGCGTAAAACAACGTCTCACTGATAACGAACACTGATATCAAGGCTCGTTACTCGTTAGGCCTGTCGCCATTCCTGATGGATGGCGCCTACTTCGAATTATGATGGATGTCACCGAAAGAAAAACCTTTTAAAACCTCTAAGTGCTAACTCGTCGCGGTGCCCATGATAAGTAAATTAATGTAAGTGAAGTAGTCTGGCTGTCTCACAGCTGGGCAAATGGATAATATTGAATAAAAATATACATATATACTTACATAAATTCAAGACTAAAACGACTATTACCCCCAAAGGGAAGTCAGAGACTACGCAATGAGGACCACAGAAACAGCCACTGCCATAATCCACGTTCCAGCATATTACAAATGTTCTCAGCGTGGTAAGTGGAGGCCCATCGCCGCTCTATGCTATTAGATGTACGTGCAGTCTTAAGTCCGTTAGTCGCCTTTAACTACACCTTTCACTTTTCTTTCACACAGACGAAGCCAGGGGGGCCGCTACTATCTTATGTATTTGAGCTCTCATCATCATCATCATAATCAGCCTAAAAACGTTCCACTGCTGGGCATAGGCCCCCCACGTGGACATGTCAGGATAAGGGCCGCCAAGGGGGGGGGGGGGAAGGGGGGGGGCAGAATGGGCAACTGCCCCCCTTCTAGAGATTAATGAAACCTTATGCGCGCCTCTATGTACAGTGAAGAGTTCGTGGAGCTTACACATTGGGACTTTTTACCGTTCTATAAACCCACAACGCAGTCCCAATGCGGGTTGGTAGGTTTTTGTGTTTATTTGAGCTTTATTAGCGCGATAAAATACCAAATATTACAAATTATCCAACCAGTAAATACGGTACATATTAAAAAACGATACAAATATTGAGCAATTCATTAGCTTATCCGGATCGTTTGGACATTATGATCACATGTACTGAAAGAAATTTATTGTCGAACAAACGCAAACATTTTGATAAATATGAGAATAAACTGTGTGGCACAAGTGAAAAGAAAGGGAGTTTATTAGGCTAAAATCTGTAGTTGTTTGCTAATCCTACTATATATCACACTTCACACTAATATTATAAAGGCGAAAGTTTGTGAGTGTGTATGTTTGTTACTCTTTTTTACGTAAAAACTACTGAATGGGTTTAGATGAAATTCGGCATACAGATAGTTTATAACCTGGATTAACACATAGGATACTTTTTATCCCGATATTCCCACTGGAACGAGAACGGAAACCACGCGGGTGAAACCGCGAGCGGCCGCTAGTATAGCTATATAACCCCGCAACTAGGCTATCCTATTATAAGGCCTATTACATCCCAAATATGATTTTTGCGTAAAATACCCATTTTTGCATTTTGTAGTAATTTTGCAGTTGTATTTTTCGTTTTTATCGAAATAGGATAATTAATTCATGCTTAATATTACAAATCTCCACTCTGCGAGAATAAGTTGAATTCGGACGGCCGGCGCATCGCATTTTGTAGTAATTTTGCAGTTGTATTCGGTTTTATGGGGATAAAAAAATTATTATAAAATCTATATCTCTCTAATCTCAAGAAGTTATAATTATTCTGGTATAATATTGTCGTAGATAGGAGAAATTCACAGTTAACTTAAAGCTATTTTCGAAGCTTTTTTTGTTTAGAATTAGATTTTTTTTCTATATAAAATCAATAATATCTAAAAATTCCGAGGCCGCTACGCACTATACGACTATATAAGAGATAACATTCTAATTATTTCATTTGTTTGGAACAATAGTTCAATCTAGGAGCTCAAAAAAGTGCCTTCGCGCATTTTATGAAATCTTTCTCTGCAATTTTGAGTTTAAATAAAAAGTTAAGCAAAATTTACAAAAAGCAACGCCGCTACGCACTATTCCAATAGCTATCCTACTCTATTCAATAAGTCAAAATTGTTAATGTATTTTTGTTTCTGAGATCCATAACGCCAACATTGGCCATTTTACGCAAAAATCACAGTCGAGATGTAATAGGCCTCTTAACCACACACTCGTGGAAATTTTCTGACACAAAAATTGTCGCAACTGTCAACGTCAAATTTGACAGAATCGAGCATAGGCTATGTGATATTTTCACGATCACGATGCATAAAATGTACCACAGAACCGAAATAATCCAACTTGTTCATACTAAAGTAGTCTGTATGTCTATGAAAACACGGTGCAAAGTCAAGTGTGTTTTTGTAGGGGCGGTCTCATGCGACCGCTTGGGGGCTGAGGGGTGGGTAAAGAACAACTAAATGTATGCAAGCAACTCTGAAAGTGAAAAGGTGGTGAAATGTGGACTATGGTAGAGAACTGTTTTTGCTGTATTCATTGCCTAGTCTTTGACTAACCCTTCGTGGATAATAGTCGTGATTATTTGTTTGTATTAAATACATACACATTTTACACAGTCAGGTCATAAATTCTGTCACATGTTTAATATAAAATAATTGAGACAAGTTTATTCCAGTATTCTTATGACAATAAAGTTTATTCAAAATGACCTCCGTGATTTTGAATACAGGCCTTCAATCTGCGCAGCCAGTCGTCTATCGCAGCATCGGCCGCTGCCTTAATCAAGGATGTCTTGAGTGACTCCAAATTGGGATGAGGCTTTGAGCACGCCTTTTCCTCCAAGTGTTGCCATATCTTGTAATCTAACGGACTCAAATCTGGACTGGAGGAGGGCCAGTCTTCGTGCCGGATGAAAAAGTTCTATAAGCTGGCGCCGAATCTTGTTGGAATAGCCAGTGCCTGTTATTGAACATGGTATGAGAAACAGGTTCCACAAGGTTCGTCAGGACTGTATTTTGATACACAACTGCATTCGTTTTTACACCTTTCTCACAAAAATGTACCTCTGTAAAGCCCCAATAAGAAACTCCCAACCATACCATGGCGAGGATGGAAAATGACCTCGTTGGACACGCGAAATACGGTTGCTCGCTTCTTCACTACTGTGTACGTACACCTTATCATTTCGTTTCTTGTAGCTCTCTTCTACGGTAAAAATTTTTTCATCCGAAAAAAGAATTTCCCGATATTTTTTTCCCGCGTACCGCTTCAACAAAGCGCGGCATCTCTTCAGTCTCAGGTCTATTAGACGAGCATTCAAACGATGTCCTGTTTTTCTTCGATAGCCCGATACACCCGAAGCCCTAAGTCTTCATTTAACACCCTTTTCACCGTGGTTCTGCTTAACCCCATCTGAAGGGCCAACAGTTTGTGCTTACGTTTGGGATTTCTTTGAATTCGCGCCTTCACAGCTTTTATCACTGCTGGAGTCCTAACAGACCGAGGGCGACCACTTCTTGACCTGTCATATACACTAGAGTCTTCATTGTATCGTTTGATGGTACGATAAACGAATTTTTGGTTATATTCAAATTTTTCAGTATGTCAAAAATTTGAATTGGCGCGTAACCGCAACGATGCAACGCAATAACTGCAACACGGTCTTCTTTAAACGTCCACTCCATATTTAAAAATGAGTAAAATTCTAAAAAGTATACGTTATTATTTTCATGAACAATTCGAAACTCGAATTCAATAAACTTTTTTGTGGCCAGCATTCTAAAAGCAAAGTTTTTACTGTGTGACAATACTTATGACCTGACTGTGTATTTATAGGTACATCATGCTCGTTTCCCAGAGGGATGAGCATATACCACAACTTTCCATTTGAAGTACGATTCTGATACAAAGCGGGTATCAACCCGAAAAAATCCCGAGAACTGCGGTGTGTATGCGCTAATACATTCCCCTGTTGCCTAAATCGCTCAGCTCTAAAAAGTGGGTATCAACCCGGAAAAACCCCTAGAACTGCGGTGTGTATGCGCTAATACATTCCCCTGTTGCCTAAATCGCTCAGCTCCCAAAAGTGGGTATCAACCCGGAAAAAATCCTAAAACTGCGGTGTGTATGCGCTAATTCATTCCCCTGTTGCCTAAATCGCTCAACTCCCAAAAGTGGGTATCAACCCGGAAAAAATCCTAAAACTGCGGTGTGTATGCGCTAATTCATTCCCCTGTTGCCTAAATCGCTCAGCTCCCAAAAGTGGGTATCAACCCGAAAACAATCTTAGAACTGCGGTGTATATGCGGTAATATATTCCCCTGTTGCCTAATTCGCTCAGCTACCAAAAGTGGGTATCAACCCGGAAAAAATCCTAGAACTGCGGTGTGTATGCGCTAATACATGCCCCTGTTGCCTAAATCGCTCAGCTCCCAAAAGCGCGTATCAACCCGAAAAAACACAGAACTGCGGTGTGTATGCGCTAATACATTCCCCTGTTGCCTAAATCGCTCAGCTCCCAAAAGTGGGTATCAACCCGGAAAAAATCCTAGAACTGCGGTGTATGTGTGTGTATGCGCTAATACATTCCCCTGTTGCCTAAATCGATAGGCTCCCAAAAATATGTATCAACCCGAAAAAAATCCCAGAACTGAGCTGTGTATACGCTAATAATATACATTCCCCTGTTGCCTAAATCGCTCAGCTCCCATCGTTTGTATCCCTAATACAGTTCACGCGACTTGGATTTAGAATGATGAATGCGTATATATTTCCTCCATAAAAAAGGTTGATTGATACCTGGTTACACCGGTGCCCATTGATGTGTTTCAGAATAATTTATGCATGATTTTGACATAATACAAAAATAATTAAGATTGCATTTATCATCATTATTCATTACGTAAGAAAGATGTGAGCAATATGTCAGATTCAAGATTTATTGATACAATTTCATTTCCGCAATCCATTACTCAAAAATATTTATCGCATTTTAGGCAGAATATCAAGTGTAGATAGATGTACGAGACATATTATCTTAAGAGGCCTATTACATCTCGACCGTGATTTTTGCGTAAAATGGCCAATTTTGGCGTTATGGATCTCAGAAACAAAAATACATTAACAATTATGACTTATTGAATAGTGTAGAATAGCTATTGGAATAGTGCGTAGCGGCCTCGCTTTTAGTAAATTTTGCTTAACTTTTTAATTAAAGAAAGATATTCATAAAGTGCGCGAAGGCACTTTTTTGAGCTCATCGTTTGAACTACTGTTCTAAACAAGTGAACTAAAAAATTAGAAGGTTATCTCTTAAATAGTCGAATAGTGCGTAGCGGTCTCGGAATTTTTATATATCATTGATTTCATAAAGGAAAAAAATCTAATTCTAAACCAAAAAACTTCGAAAATCGCTATAAGTTAACTGTGAATATCTCATATCTACGATAATATTATTGTGCAAAATTTATACCAGAGTAATTTTTACTTCATGAGTAATAAAAAATTTATAATGAATTTATTATCATATTTCGATAAAAACTATAAATACAACTGCAAAATTACTACAAAATGCGATGCGTCGACGTCCGAATTCAACTTATGCTCACAGAATGGAGATTTGTAATAATATGCCCCAATTTATTGTTCTATTTCGATAAAAACGATAAATACAACTGCAAAATTACTACAAAATGCATAAATGGGCATTTTACGCAAAAATCACATTCGAGATGTACCTATCAGGCCTATTAATAATCAACATTGTATTTAGTTTCTATAGTTTTTTCTATCATTGCCGATAGGGGTATTTATCATCAGAGGCCTCTTACATCCTATACAAGATGATTCAAATAGCGTTTGAGGTTTGGCATTTGCTTAATAGTCAAGGATCATAAGACCGCCGGCGGTCGCGAAACAATTGATTTTCATTGAAATGAAACACTTTTTTACGGATTAACTCGCGTTTAATTTACTATTTACATAGTTTTTATATTATCCTGACGTTTCGAACCCTTTACAGGGTCCGTGGTCACAGGGAGACTGAGGTGTTGGTCGTCTCATTGTCAGAAGTTATTTGCCTACCGTCAATAATTTTTATATTTTACCGGGTGCGTTCAAGTTTACACAATACGAGCTAACAATATTTTTAGGTCTGGCAATGTGTTGCTGTTGGGGCTGGGATTTGATGACCTGTATGATGGGGTCCCAGGCAGGTGGTAAATTCCAACCATCCTCTCTATTGAAATTACGATGTTTTTTTAATTTCAATAGCCTCGCGTATCATCCTAGGGATGAATCGTTGTTCCTTGGCGAGTATTTGAGGTTTGTCAAATCTGATGTAATGGTTGGGTCCCTCGAGAGCATGTTCACACACTGCAGACTTATTTTCGCGCCTATGCTTGACGTCGGCTATATGTTCTTTTACGCGGGTTCCTACACTTCTCTTTGTTTGCCCGATGTACGAGAGCCCACAGTCGCAGTCCAGTTTGTACACGCCTGCATCTTGAAGGGGTATATTGCACTTGACAGGTCGTAAGAACTGGTTGATCTTCTTTGGCGGCTTAAAGTAAGTATTGATTGAAGCTCGCTTCAAGATGTGACCAATCTTGTCAGTGACGCCTTTCATATATGGAAGTACTGCAGGTTGGCGCTCGACTGTGGTTGGTTTTTTGCGTTTTTTGTGACGAAGCCGCGGTACTTGCAGTTTGTTATCCTGTAGTACATGCTTGACATGCTGAAGTTCAGCAGCCAGGTGTTGGGTGTCACAGATGCCGCGTGCTCTCTGAAACAAAGATTTCCCTACAGTAGCCAACTGTCTAGGATGGTGGTGAGAATCACCATTGAGGTACCTATCTGTATGGGTTACTTTACGAAACACAGTGTGGCTCAAACTATGGTCAGGATTCCTGATGATTAAAGTGTCCAAGAAAGCTAACTTGTTGTCTGCCTCTAACTCCATTGTGAACTGTATTTTAGGGTGTATGGAGTTAAGATGACTTAGAAAAGCAGATACTTTATCAGTTGGTAAGATAGTGAAAGTGTCATCTACGTACCGCTTATAGAACCTTGGGGTTACGGGTGATGTGCTTAGGGCCCGCTCCTCGAAGTCTTCCATGAAAATATCGGCGACAATGGGTGATACAGGGGACCCCATAGCAACACCCTCTATTTGCAAGTAGTAAACTTCATTCCACAAAAGGTAGCCAGATGTTAGACAATGCTCTAATAGTACTGCATATTCGTTGGGCATATTTTGTTCAACTAGTCTTTTCTTGGTAATTTCAATGCAGTCCTGTACTGGTAGACATGTAAATAGGGACTGGACATCAAAACTAACCATGGTTTCATTGTCAGCAAGATGTAGGTCTTTAATATCACTGACAAACTGGTAAGAATCCTTCACATAAGCTGTTGTATTACCTCTTAGTGGGGAAAGTATTTTTGCTACATGCCGGGCCAAACGGTAAGTTGGTGAGTCGATCTGGCTTACAATCGGACGTAGCGGAGCCTCAGGTTTGTGGATTTTTGGTAACCCATACAGTTTAGGTGGTTTAGGGCAGGAAGGTATTAAATAATTAGTGTCTAGATTTAACGTTTCCGAGTGTTGTTTGACAAGATCACTGGTTTTCTTTAATATTTTGTTAGTTTGATCGCATTTAACGCGTTTGTAGGTCTTGTCATCTGATAAAAGTTGAATTATTATTATTTTTTTTTTTTTTTCGTTATAATCTGACGTATCCATAACTACCGTAGCATTACCCTTATCAGCACGAAGGATGGTTAATTCTGGCTTAGCTCGCAGGTTCTTTAGGGCGAAGTATTGATCGCGAGGAAGGTTGGATTTTGGCACTTTGCTCCGGCGCAAGACAGACGATATGTCTTGACGTAGTGCTTCAGCATCAGCCTTCCTAATATTATTTTTAACTAAGCAATCCTCTACGTTACTAATGATGCTTTCATACGGTATCCTGCGAGGGGCTACGGCGTAATTAAGCCCCTTTTTTAGTACCTCAACAGTGGGTTTGTCCAGTGTTTGTTTTGTTAAGTTCACAATTTTCCGCTCATCGATTTGGTTTTGACGTTTGTGGCTATCTATGGTTGATGTTGTATTGTTAGTTGTGTTCCATTTCACAAACTTTTTATTTAATTTTGATACTAACGTTTGGAATTTATTTATTTGTCTATGTTTGCATTCATTATAGTTAGATGTTTCGCGTTTATTGAGGAGATTAATGCAATTAGTAAAATCTGACGCCGACAATTGTAATCCTAACCCACTGGACAAATTCTCGATCTTATTATTAATTGTACTTAGCTCGGAACGATGTCGGTAGATGAGATGACGGAGCAATTTTTGACTGGCCTGTTGTAAGATCTTGGCGCTCCCCCGGATGTCCTTTTTGGGTGATATCTTGACACACGGTGGGATGAGACCATGATCACGGCATCTCTTCAAGAAATTTAGGGATGTAACTTTTCTTGCTCGCTTAGTCTTTAGATCTTCCAACCGACGCACTTTGTTAGCTATTTCCAGTCCGTACTGGATCACATATTGTTTTCTGAGGTTTAAGCGAGCACTACACATTGAAATGAAACACTTTTTTAAGGATTAACTCGCGTTTAATTTACTATTTACATAGTTTTTATATTATCCTGACGTTTCGAACCCTTTACAGGGTCCGTGGTCACAGGGAGACTGAGGTGTTGGTCGTCTCATTGTCAGAAGTTATTTGCCTACCGTCAATAATTTTTATATTTTACCGGGTGCGTTCAAGTTTACACAATACGAGCTAACAATATTTTTAGGTCTGGCAATGTGTTGCTGTTGGGGCTGGGATTTGATGACCTGTATGATGGGGTCCCAGGCAGGTGGTAAATTCCAACCATCCTCTCTATTGAAATTACGATGTTTTTTAATTTCAATAGCCTCGCGTATCATCCTAGGGATGAATCGTTGTTCCTTGGCGAGTATTTGAGGTTTGTCAAATCTGATGTAATGGTTTGATGTCTGATGTAATTTGACAAACCTCAATTTACAAATTTACCACCTGCCTGGGACCCCATCATACAGGTCATCAAATCCCAGCCCCAACAGCAACACATTGCCAGACCTAAAAATATTGTTAGCTCGTATTGTGTAAACTTGAACGCACCCGGTAAAATATAAAAATTATTGACGGTAGGCAAATAACTTCTGACAATGAGACGACCAACACCTCAGTCTCCCTGTGACCACGGACCCTGTAAAGGGTTCGAAACGTCAGGATAATATAAAAACTATGTAAATAGTAAATTAAACGCGAGTTAATCCGTAAAAAAGTGTTTCATTTCAATGTGTAGTGCTCGCTTAAACCTCAGAAAACAATATGTGATCCAGTACGGACTGGAAATAGCTAACAAAGTGCGTCGGTTGGAAGATCTAAAGACTAAGCGCGCAAGAAAAGTTACATCCCTAAATTTCTTGAAGAGATGCCGTGATCATGGTCTCATCCCACCGTGTGTCAAGATATCACCCAAAAAGGACATCCGGGGGAGCGCCAAGATCTTACAACAGGCCAGTCAAAAATTGCTCCGTCATCTCATCTGCCGACATCGTTCCGAGCTAAGTACAATTAATAATAAGATCGAGAATTTGTCCAGTGGGTTAGGATTACAATTGTCGGCGTCAGATTTTACTAATTGCATTAATCTCCTCAATAAACGCGAAACATCTAAATATAATGAATGCAAACATAGACAAATAAATAAATTCCAAACGTTAGTATCAAAATTAAATAAAAAGTTTGTGAAATGGAACACAACTAACAATACAACATCAACCATAGATAGCCACAAACGTCAAAACCAAATCGATGAGCGGAAAATTGTGAACTTAACAAAACAAACACTGGACAAACCCACTGTTGAGGTACTAAAAAAGGGGCTTAATTACGCCGTAGCCCCTCGCAGGATACCGTATGAAAGCATCATTAGTAACGTAGAGGATTGCTTAGTTAAAAATAATATTAGGAAGGCTGATGCTGAAGCACTACGTCAAGACATATCGTCTGTCTTGCGCCGGAGCAAAGTGCCAAAATCCAACCTTCCTCGCGATCAATACTTCGCCCTAAAGAACCTGCGAGCTAAGCCAGAATTAACCATCCTTCGTGCTGATAAGGGTAATGCTACGGTAGTTATGGATACGTCAGATTATAACGAAAAAAAAAAAAATAATAATAATTCAACTTTTATCAGATGACAAGACCTACAAACGCGTTAAATGCGATCAAACTAACAAAATATTAAAGAAAACCAGTGATCTTGTCAAACAACACTCGGAAACGTTAAATCTAGACACTAATTATTTAATACCTTCCTGCCCTAAACCACCTAAACTGTATGGGTTACCAAAAATCCACAAACCTGAGGCTCCGCTACGTCCGATTGTAAGCCAGATCGACTCACCAACTTACCGTTTGGCCCGGCATGTAGCAAAAATACTTTCCCCACTAAGAGGTAATACAACAGCTTATGTGAAGGATTCTTACCAGTTTGTCAGTGATATTAAAGACCTACATCTTGCTGACAATGAAACCATGGTTAGTTTTGATGTCCAGTCCCTATTTACATGTCTACCAGTACAGGACTGCATTGAAATTACCAAGAAAAGACTAGTTGAACAAAATATGCCCAACGAATATGCAGTGCTATTAGAGCATTGTCTAACATCTGGCTACCTTTTGTGGAATGAAGTTTACTACTTGCAAATAGAGGGTGTTGCTATGGGGTCCCCTGTATCACCCATTGTCGCCGATATTTTCATGGAAGACTTCGAGGAGCGGGCCCTAAGCACATCACCCGTAACCCCAAGGTTCTATAAGCGGTACGTAGATGACACTTTCACTATCTTACCAACTGATAAAGTATCTGCTTTTCTAAGTCATCTTAACTCCATACACCCTAAAATACAGTTCACAATGGAGTTAGAGGCAGACAACAAGTTAGCTTTCTTGGACACTTTAATCATCAGGAATCCTGACCATAGTTTGAGCCACACTGTGTTTCGTAAAGTAACCCATACAGATAGGTACCTCAATGGTGATTCTCACCACCATCCTAGACAGTTGGCTACTGTAGGGAAATCTTTGTTTCAGAGAGCACGCGGCATCTGTGACACCCAACACCTGGCTGCTGAACTTCAGCATGTCAAGCATGTACTACAGGATAACAAACTGCAAGTACCGCGGCTTCGTCACAAAAAACGCAAAAAACCAACCACAGTCGAGCGCCAACCTGCAGTACTTCCATATATGAAAGGCGTCACTGACAAGATTGGTCACATCTTGAAGCGAGCTTCAATCAATACTTACTTTAAGCCGCCAAAGAAGATCAACCAGTTCTTACGACCTGTCAAGTGCAATATACCCCTTCAAGATGCAGGCGTGTACAAACTGGACTGCGACTGTGGGCTCTCGTACATCGGGCAAACAAAGAGAAGTGTAGGAACCCGCGTAAAAGAACATATAGCCGACGTCAAGCATAGGCGCGAAAATAAGTCTGCAGTGTGTGAACATGCTCTCGAGGGACCCAACCATTACATCAGATTTGACAAACCTCAAATACTCGCCAAGGAACAACGATTCATCCCTAGGATGATACGCGAGGCTATTGAAATTAAAAAACATCGTAATTTCAATAGAGAGGATGGTTGGAATTTACCACCTGCCTGGGACCCCATCATACAGGTCATCAAATCCCAGCCCCAACAGCAACACATTGCCAGACCTAAAAATATTGTTAGCTCGTATTGTGTAAACTTGAACGCACCCGGTAAAATATAAAAATTATTGACGGTAGGCAAATAACTTCTGACAATGAGACGACCAACACCTCAGTCTCCCTGTGACCACGGACCCTGTAAAGGGTTCGAAACGTCAGGATAATATAAAAACTATGTAAATAGTAAATTAAACGCGAGTTAATCCGTAAAAAAGTGTTTCATTTCAATGTGTAGTGCTCGCTTAAACCTCAGAAAACAATAATTGATTTTCAATTGTGTCTGGTTTTACGGTTCTCATGGGTTTAAGTGGCTTGTAAGGCCAATACGGGAGCGACAGCAACAAACGTATACTCCAACATCACCAGGTGAACGGGTATTTTTATTAACGTTTTTATTGACTAAGGTCAACCAGAACCTAAGAACGTACGAACTACCTACTACTACCTACCTACCTAGATGGTAAAAATTACCGTACCGTATCTGGACGTTTAAAACACAAGTTTTAAACTCACACGAAGCCGACCTTTGAAAAACATTTTCACGCCTTTTCACGAAGAATTAAATATTTCATAACCCATACCTGCCTACGTTTGTACCTACGTTGAAAGTTAAAACCACTCAATATCACACGAACGCACCAACCCGTCTGAACGCAACATTGTTTTTAAAGGCCGAATAACTACGCAAATCCAATTCGCCATGCTATTTTTGGCCACAAATTCTCAACTCCCCCGCGCGATCAAACGGAAAAACAGGTGTTACGTACTATAAAACAAAAGCCTCCAATCAAATCATAAGGGACAATCCCCTGGCTACTCACTATTCCCTTTTTTGTGGCGTTTCCCATTCAAAACAACAGTATTTGGTTACCTTTATGACTGCGACTGTAAGGTCGAAGTTTGCACGAAATATTTTAGCCTGAATTACGTAAATATATCATGTTTGGCGGATTAAAGACTATTAATATTTATTGAAGTTACATAAAATGTTCCTCTAAGTCGATTTAGCCAAAGGAGTTGACCGGAAAAGAAGGCGTCGTGATTTTGACAGCTATTACAGCTAACAGGAGAATTTTATAAGGACAAATTTTGGAGAAGGCTTTGCTCACAACAATACACAATACCCAATCGCCTAACCCCCCCTTAATAAAAATAAAGCAAAATGAAACAAATGATTTACAGTCAAAAATTAGTATAGATTTAACCAATAACCTATCAACTGTGGCCGCGCACTGATCAGTGCCAATGAATTGAATTTCTATTGTATCTAGTGGCGCCGTGTTCTATGTGTCAATAATAAAATAGAGTATAGCCTTTATGTATAATTACTGTTTGTTCGCGCCAATGCGGCGACAAGTGAAATTGCAAGAATGGAACGCTCATTCGGTCGAGGCTGAGACCGAGACCTTCATCTCATTAGAAGAGACACAGTCAAAATTACGCTTCACGCGCTTCACTTTCGTCGCGCCACAACACCAGCTTCAAGGCTTTTGTGATGTGGGTCCCATCATCCAGGCTGGACACCTTCATGAGCGAGGACTTCTAGACGAAGGGCGTTGTATATAGGCGATTCCGTGGAATGAAAAAATGTGTCCAGTTAATTAAAATACTAACATAGCTTTTAAGTTATTTACTAACAAGATTGTATTATAATATGTACGTTAGTTTATAAGGTATAATATGTTAAATGGGCCATATAAGCCTGAAATAAAGTTTTCTATTAGTATTTAGTAGTTTTCTAGTAGTTATTCTATTCTATCACTGAAACAAAGTCTTCACTACAATTGATGAGTATTGATTGGCTTAATCCCCACGCTTGCCAAATAAGGGTTGGTGGTCACAAACCTGGGCTATACATAGTAAGTAAGTAAGTACTTAAGTAAGTAAATTATTTATTCGGCTACATCATTCAAGAATTACAGACAGGAAATAAAAAAAATTAAAAAAAAAAACAAGTTATATCATACTCACATCAAAAAATCTAAAACACATTTTTAATCCGACCTGGGAATTGAACCCTGGACCTTCGGTTATCGGGTCGAGCGCTTAGGCATTATGCCATTACTAAAACAGAAAAGTTATGTTACTTTTTGTTGACAATTTTATGTCAACAAAATATAAGTAACTTATCTTTCAGTTTCCAATAGTCTGTTAAGCTGTGATTTAATAATATTTACATACTTAGGTCTGTTTTACTAAGTAATTGTCTATGACATTGTTTAACTTTTGCATAGTTTACGCAATTCGGTTTCCCATACAAACTTCCAAGTCGAAATTTTTTTAAACCAGCCAATTTTGTAGAAACTTTGCACGCTTAAGTAAAACACAGGGATCTAAATAGTTTGTTAAAAACATTTAAAAAAAAAAAATTTAGCTGAGTTATTGCGATTTAAAGTTCACTCTTAGAATAATAACGCTATAGAAACCAAGCTCGCGCGCCTATTTTGAAGCACATTAATTGGAGCCAGAAATGGCACCAAACGCCGGACCGCTCCGTAGTGTTCAATGTCACAGCGCGCCGAACGTGTCTCGCGAAAACAAAAAAAATGACGGTTTGTGCAGTTAAATTGTGTCACAACACATCTGAAAAACAAAAGAAGTGTAATAACATCACTTTTCACAGGTAAGCTTTCAGTATTTCATAGTATCTTGTAGTTAATTAGGTCAAAATATAAACGTACTGCAGTTTGATTCTCTAAGTTAAAGCCTCGGTAGCAGCGGCTGCCGCAGTGCTGTCTCTTTCATATTCATAGAATTGGAAAGAGACAGCAGATCACGGCCATGCGCGCACGTCACGCGTGTGTGAATCGGTTTAGTGCTTCATTTTTGACAGAGCGCTTGTATGAAGACTATCTTTCTATCACTATAGAAAGTTTAAAATCGAAATAACTTAATAAAACAAACGTTTTTAAAAAATGTTTTAACAATCTATTAAGATCCCTGTATTTTACTTTACCATGCAAGGTTTCATTAAAATTGGCTTATTGGTTTTTAAAAATTTCAACTTGGAAATTTGTATGGGAAACCGAAATGCGTAAACCCTCTTTATTATTATTATATTACAATTATTCATACAAAGACTCAGTGGAAGAAAGTAATAAATAAAAATGTCTAACTAAATATAATTTTTGAGCGATTGGGTGGGTAATCGCTCAATCGTAGTAGTTAACGAAAAGTTCTAGCAAACGTCGATTTCACAGTCGTTCTGACTTTAAAACGAGCCGCTATAATGCAAACGGACCATTACTATTACACAGCACAGTGCACAGTGCAGGCACAGGAAACGGTAGTACTTAATAAAACATTTTAATGGCAACAGCTTAAACAGAGAAAGGGTCAACAACAATATTTAGCTAGAAATTGTAATTCTAGATTTGTACCGTGTCGCGTGGCGGTGTCGTTGTAGTCCTCTACCATAGTCCACTTTTCACCAAATAGCGACTGCACATGGTTTCAGCGTGACAGGTGGTGAGCCCATCGCCGCTCTATGCTGTTGGACGTTTTTTTTTATTCTACAACAAGTAAGCGATTGTCCTTCATCTCACCTGATGAAAGGTGACGATAGGCCGAAGGTGTAAGCGCACTTCTCCCGGAATCCTCAACCACTGAGGAACTCTCTGAACTTGTGTTCCAACACTTAGAGATAAGATAGCCATCTTATCTCTAACTGTTGGAACACAACAATGCTATTAACGTCGTTGTTATGGCGACAGACTTAGTTAAGATGGTGGTAGCTAGCCATGCGGACTTAACTGCCCTACCACCAACCAAACCGAGCACACAAAGATGTACCCCCCGCTGGGAATCGAACCCGGGACCTCTAGGTCTGAGACCGGTGGCATAGCCATTAGACCACAGAGGCGGTTAAATAGGTGGTATGTGGCGGAATGCAGTCTTTAGTCCGTTAGTCGCCTTTTACGACACCCAAGGGAAGAGAGTGGATGGTAGTATTCTTTTAATTTAATGATGTAAATTGAAATAGATTCGTAATTATTAAAACAATTATAAAGTGAAAAAATAATATAAAATAAGCAAAATGAAAATTAATTATTAAAAAGAGCAGTTATTCAAGATTTTTCGTATTTTTTTTTTCATTTTTCCAGATTTTTTGGTATCACATAGTATCCATTAAAAAGCTTTTTATGATAAACAAAAAATGATGCATTTAAGGGTTAATGAGCCGCTACCCGGCACGGCTAAAATAACTGACTAAAACGGTCACAAAATAATCCGGCATTTCGCTGCCAGGCCACCCCTGGCCCTGGTATCTCCGCTCTGCATTATTACTGGGCCCGGAACTTGCCCCTTGGCTAACGAGCCACTCTCGACCCGATTGTCCAGGGCTGCCACAAGCTGTCTATGGGTCAATTTGTACCACTCATTTCAAACGCATAGAGTAGGCATGAGCATTTTCCGCGTCGAGGTGGCGTGTATTTCAACTTATAATCTGTTTCAACCATAGAACTGAAGAAAAAGTTTTTTCTGTTTGTGGTTGCGACTTAAGAGCGATACGAGCGAGACGAAGAGATACAATTCCCACTCAAACATTGACAAAATGCGTCTGTGTGCGTAAGCGCGCGAGTCCGAGCGAACAAGTTATTATGATACTTTTGTTAATTATTTTTACTATGATTTATTTTTAAATAGGTATACATTCATAGTTAATTAGGTAAATAAGACACTCTAACATACATTTTATATATTTATTATAAATATGTTTCTCTTAATGTCATAGATCTACTTTTTATTAGATCTACGTACTCTGATAAGAGGCAGTTTTCATAAAATTTTAATATTTGACATAATTTAATAAACTGTATTATTATTATTACGTTAGAAACAATCTTTTACGTAGATCATTGGGTTAAATGGCTGTGAAACATTTATTTCAATATGGGTTTTATAAAAATGACGTAGTTCGGTATTTAGGAAATATCGGTAACCTACCGGATTATAATGTGTGTGTGTGTGTGTGGAAGCTGGGCGTCGCGTCCTGAGTCCTAGGTAAAAGACCTTAAAACAGCACATAATATAAAACATAGGCTGATAATTTAACTTGTTGTTTTATAATATTTAATTTGTGTCCATTTATATGTGTTTGCCGTAAGCACTGCTTAATAATAAGTAAATAAAAAAATAACACATAAATTAAATTATTTCAAACTTATTTTTTTAAATAGTGAAGTACAATACCTATTAATTTTTGATTACCTACCGGATTAGCCTAGATTCCTTTTTCCTGGATATCAGACAACAATTTCCCCGGCTCTTTATACAAGCTCCTACATCTAAATTAGCATCCTTGAGCGGGCTTCATTAGAATTTTTATTGCATGCTTTTCTTGGGAGAGGTTTTATTATCGGCTACATTATTTCGTTTAATTAATTAGTAGGTATCTCTGTATACGAAAACGAACTCCCGATTGATGAGGCTTGCTGCTCGTATACAAATATTATCAATGTTCTAATAATTGCAAACACAGGTCTTGTTTACACAGATGATGTTTTTAATAACGTTTTTTTTCTGATACAATATTTACATGTATTTTTTCTTTCTTCTTGTGCCTCTATACTCTTAAAGGTTGGCTCCTAGCTTCCCAAACTCTTCCCTGTCCATTGCGAGGCAAAATAATTTTTCGACAAATCTGACCTTAGTCTGCTTTTCTAAGTATACAATTCCGCAGCCACGATTTCCTACGTCCAGCGCGCCAATTTCCCTGAAGAACGTTTTATGTGTCAAACTGATGCGAAGCATTCGACAGTACATCTCAAAAGCTTCAAGTCTCTTGGTAGCCTCTTTCACGGTTTATGCTTCGCAGTCATACATACTAGCAGATAGCGAGATTGGGTTATTTCCTACCACAATGTCTGGGCATTAGCACAGGGCATTAGGGCTTTAACTCAACACGCTGTCCTTAATCGGATTAGTAGGTTTAAATGACTCCTATCTTATGACAATAAGAGGTTCAGACTGATTATCGTGCCTTTTGAAAGAAGGAGGTACTCAAGATATTGTAATTTGGTTAATCATCCGGTGACCCGGCAGTGCTAAAGCTCCTTGACTTGTAAGAATTCACTTTACGCCCAGAGGCACGGAGTTCGATTCCACGTGGGGTTACATGTTTGTACTCGGTAAATATGTCGCCGTAACATCAATGTAACGAGCATTGTTGTGTTCTGACAGTAAGAGATAAGATAGCCAGCTTCTTTGTAGCTGAGGATTCCGGGTAAAATGCGCGTCCACCTCCAGCCTTATCATGACTTAACATCATGTGAGATTGAAGTGCTTACACGTAGAGGAATAAAAAAGAGCAGACAAATATGGATGCTTTAAAAAACATACAAAAAATATCAACGTACAACCCCTGTAGCTGATATAAAGATAATGGCCGCGCGATACGCCAACTGCGGAAGGGACGAAAAAACGGGACGTACGCGCGGCGCGGGCTCGTGAATTTCGGGACACGGCACGTGACGAGAGCACACCGCGCCGGTGATAATTAGAAAGGATGGGTTTGCACGCGTGCCCTCCGCGTTGCCACGTGACAGTTGCATGCCACGTCTCGTATTAGTGACCTTTGTGATTGATAAGCCTTTTTTGCGGGGCAGTGTATTATGGCGCGGGTTACTCAGTGTAGAGTTGTTGGTGTGACAGTTGCATGCCAAGTATTAGTGACTTTCACAGAATAGATGAAGAATTAGTATGTTCTATGGTGACTTTATTATAGATAAACATTTTTGAGGATAGTGTATTTTGCTAAGGTTTACAGGTTCACTGTTCAAAAAATATCACAAATGTTTAATCAATTCTTTTGTGCCTTATGTGGTCTGTGGCAGAGTGAAGCTGTAAAAAGGTGTAGGGTTTTAAGTGTGACAGTTGAATGCCACGTTCCGTATTAGTGAATTAATTATGCATGCCTTTTCAGTGTAATGTTTACTGGTGTTAATCTTAACATTTGCTTTAGCTTAACATCACGTGAGCTGAGTCATTTATTTGCCTACAATCAAAAAACTATGTAGGTATACTCACCTATTTAAATATCGTAAACTTTAATGAAATCAAATTAAATTAAAAAGCGCCACAACCGATCAATCCGATTCACGAGCCCAAGTAATTAAGTATGGTGGCTGTATCCGTTGAAATCGTATAACATAATTATTATGTAAAATAGATTTTCTACACCAGTTAAGAGCAAGGTTTTTATGAAAGTATGGTAAAAAAAATTTGCTATAGTACGACAACAAAACCTGTGGCTTTGCCGCTAGATAACTAATACAAAGCCAAGAGTACAGTGACACAGGGGCATGAACGTAACCATAGGAATTTTCCCCAACGTCACAAAGAGACGTAAAGGCGCTCCTTTACATGGGGCATTCGCCTGTAATGTTAGTTTATTTGAGACAGATTCTGTAAACATCTGAACTCTAATTCGTATTCACCTTGACAGCACCTGTCTGTCCAAATCTGCGACACTCCCTTGCATAGATAACCAAGTCACTGTCAAAATGTGATTAGACGTAGTTCATGTGCTGAGTTTGAGGAGCTCGATGGCGCAGCGGCTAGCGCGTTCGGCTTGCGATCTTGCCCGTTAAGCAACTTTTGCAATGCCAGGTCGCTGGATGGGTGACCAAATTAAAAACATCTCGAGCTCCTCCGCGCTTCGGTAGGCACGTTCCGGTTATTGTCGTAAGATAACAGTCGTTAAACCCCACCAACCCGCATTGGGCCAGCATGGTGGGTTATGGCCTAATATCCCCACGTGCTGTTGTCCACGTGGGAGGCTGCTGATGATGATGATGTAGTTTATGACGCCGCCACCGCGTTCGTCGGTCCCTACCCAACGGGGGGTACATCTTTGTGTACTTTTTATGGTTGGTGGTAGAGTTTGTTAAGTCCGCCTGCCTAGCTACCATGATCTCATCTAAAGTCTGGCGCCATAATATCTGAGGTAGTTGTTTTATTTTCCACGTTTCGCTGTATTCTTTCAATGCGAACTTTTATCCGTCAGCGAAGCAGTGTTGTAACGTAACGTTCAAAAGATTAGATTGTTACATTACAGGCGAATGCTCCCGGCGAGGGTGCGCCCTTACAGCGCTGTTTTTAATTCACAAGGCCGTGGGCTCAAAGGGAGGCTTTTGTCGCGCACATTTTGTTGGGAAAACTTTTGTGACTGCCATTACTCACGGCATATTTGGCATTGACAATTTGCATTAGAGCAGAAGTTATTCTCTTTATTCGGAAAATGAAATTAGATATTTCCCAGCTGGTGAGCTGTGTGGTGGCGAGTCATTATTAAATTGTTACTATCAACCTATTTTTTTTGGGTGTCCTAAAACATACGGATCGGAGACCATGTCACTCACGAAAAAGTCGACTGAGTAGTTCAGTTTTGCGCAGAGGGCGATGGAAAGAGAAATAAAACTGCGCTACCAGTAAAATTAATGAATCCGGAGGAAGACAAGGGTTGAGAGGACGTGGATGCCATTATTGCAAGAAGGGAGTGGACATGGTCAAGGCATATTGCTTGAATGGATGGTTGCCGTTGGGCCTGAAAAACGCAGGAGTGAAGACCCCCCAACTAACAAAATTGTCATATAATATGAAGCCTAAATAACATTTGGTCATATAGAGGTCATATAGATGTAACTCAAATTCCCATGAATCGTGTTACAATATATAATACGAACGATTAGTCGTATAATATTTTAGTCATTTAATTGAGTCCTGTAAACGTTTACACAACCAAATTACATGACCATCTTATAAAGATCGTAGCTGTGACCTTTAAAATACATTCACTTGTTTATTAGTCTCGTTTACGACCACTTTACGCCTTCTTGATGTAGTATAAAAGTAATTTATATGACAATCATAATCTGGTTATAATGACGACCATAACACTGCTTTTTGTCAGTAATAAGATTTCTACATGACAATCATATAAAGTCCATAAATTTAACTCTTATAAAACGTACAGCTGTATAGACGTCTCTTATAGGATTTTTTGACTATCTTCACATGACTTTTATATAATGTTTAAAAGCCCAATATTCAGATTTATATGTCTTATATAACTTATGGGTTTAAAATGCTTATATAAGTTACTTATATAAACATTTTGATTATTTAATGGTTTCACGTGGTACTCTTTTACGAACTGAACTTGTATATTTTCCGTTGTTGTGACTTTGACTACAACCAAGCAAAAAGACTTTGACTACAAACAAGCTTTTTATATGATAGCTATGCTAGTGTCAAAGAATCAGAAGATGGTTCCGTAGTAAGAAATAGTATTTGTGAAAAAGGATGCATATGTACATATACAAAATGAACTCAATATTAAATAGGTAGCTTATCGTAATAATATCTAACACCTATCAATTATCATATCTTTTTTTTTCTTAAAATTTAGTAAGTTCAAGTAGTATATCTCAAATAATCATCGCAGATTTGCAAAATGATGATTATTCGTTTGAAACCCAAGACGATGATGATGAAAACAGTAATAAAAATGAGAATTTTAAAACATCTACAATTATCACTATATTGTGATTTCAATAAAATGTTTATCCCACGGGTTTTCACTTCTTTACGGTATCCTTAAAATGGCGGACGACAAAAGAATTTAAATCTTAGTATATGACTTATAGTCCTAAGATATCATATAATAGGTATCATCACTACCTAAAGTCGTATAATTGTAAAAGTACTAAAAATCTTAAATAAAATGGGATTAATTATTTTTATTTTGCAATAATTCGACGGGAGCATTATAAATTTGTGAAAAATTGTATATACAATCGTCATGAAATTTAATTTCGCTCAGAAAAGTAGATATTGTAACCTACTAACACCAACTACAATATAGTTAATAACATTCAGTAATAAATATGGCAGACATAAGATGGTGACACTTTGTAAACAGTTATTTTGTTTTTCGTTTGTTTTTTGTTGTCTCACTCCCACTGAACTGCGCTATAATAGCAAGCATCCGGGTAAAGGCTATGCTAATGACTACTTCCCAATGTTTATTAAGTTATACGACGTCTATTGGATCACTATACGACAAGATGGTTATAATATTAATCACTTTCACGACTGCTATACAAATATTTATCGTATATCTGATATTAATATGACTATTACCTTCCTAGTAGCCACTAATACGACCTTGACACGATCGCTATACGAATAAAAGTTTTATTATTTCCGCCTATTTAGCGTCATATATACGTCAATACGACAGCTATATAACCAAAACAGTCTGACCTTAAGTTGTGACGAAAACGTTGTCCCGAAAACTATACGACCAAATTTTGTTAGTTGGGCCAGACCAGACCCAGACAATACCCGAGGAAGAGGAAGACTTCCTAAAAGATGGGTTGATGACATCCGAAGATATGAAGGCCGCGGTTGGATGGAGAGGGTGCATGACCGCCGGAAGTGGAGAGGAGGAGAGGAGGCCTACGTTCATAGCTGGACAGATGATGGGCCATAATGATGGAATGACTACCATCGAATCCTAGTCTATAGCCATAACCTCGGCGGATATTTGTATGGCTTGTATGTCTTTCGGATTGAAGGGTTACTTAGGAAGGAAGGCTATATTCTATAGCAAGACGGCTATATTCATTAAAATTACAGAAATATTAGTAGAAATTTCAAAGGTAACGCGCGTACCTTAGAATCTTCAACTTTGATTAGAACTTTTACCTGATGATAAAAACTTCCAATACTATTGGTTTTGTAAGCCTTTAATATCTGGCGGCCCCTATGCTCCTTTTCTAGTGACATTGACATTAATATAGAGAATAACAACCACGTGAACCTTGTACATGCCGACAGAGATAAGATAGACGGTTCCTTAGGCTAAGACGAATGAAAATGCTTCCATATTAATTGTTCTTAACGTAACTAACCATCAAGTCAGGTGTTGACCATAGCTACCCTATATAGTAGAAAAAAGAAATATCATCTCTTTTAATTAATACAATCAAGGACGGTACTGTTTCTTTTGCAATATAAAACGTTTATTAAGCTTCAGAAATCAAACAAACAATGTTAATCACTGGTGATGGATTATATAAATTATCAGGAGTGTGTTTGAGCCAATATTTTCAAAATGGAGCCTTAACCAATCAAGATTGGAGACGCGAAAAACAATTCGGGATCCCATTTAAGCCGAACGACCACTTTTTGTGATACTCATTTTTCTCTATAACTACAGATTTTCAGATTGGAACGTGAAAATCAGGGGTCCACTTACGTTGGTCCCCCGATAGTCCTGATAGTGGCAGTATTGATTACTTAAGGCGGTTACTGATTGCTGTATCCATCACTCTCTGTAAACAAATGTGAGTATGTGGCTTTAGGACTAATCCTACACTCGGCAAATGAGCTGGCAGCGTAGGATTTTCTTTAAAATATTGCTTTACATTTACCTGTTGTTGGAGCATCCATTACGCTTTTGGTTCGGTTTACGTTACGTTAAGATATATATTTTCAAGAATAATCAAGTCAAGTTTAAGGTATCATTAAGTCTCTTTGTTTAAAAAACTTAAATGATAGGCACTTTTGAACCGAACAATTATTTTTTCTTCTCACTTTAAGACTCTTTTTTTATATTAGAAGGAGGCAAACGAGCTGGCGAGGCACCTGATGGAGAGCAATCACCGCCGCCCATGGACACCCGCAAAACCTGAAGAGACGTAGATGCGTTGCCGACCTTTAAGAAAGGAATAGGGTTAAGGAAGGAATAGGGGGAGGAAGGGGCCTCCGGAACTCTCACTGGCCGGACGAAACACAACAGTACCAAGTGCCATTATTTCACGCCGGATATTCGTGAGAGGGTGGTATTACGACGGGCGAGCCGGCCCAATGCGTGCTGCAACGCAGCGTGGCTCTACCACTCAGTCAGTGTCACTCATTTAGCAACACCCAGGGGTCACTTGTAGGGTCTTAAGGGCGAGTAACTTTAACCCCCAAAGTCTATCTTCAATAGTCGTCATACTTCTAGGATTAAGCTTGACATTTTTAATTGCTGTTATCTGTTTGTGCAACTCAATTAATAACGTACGCACATACATATAATCAAGACTATTATCCCCGAAGGGTTAGTCAGAGACTAGGCAATGAGGACAGCAAAAACAGTCATCTACCATAGTCCACTTTTCACCAAATAGCGACTGCACATGTGCTCAGCGTGACAGGTTGTGAGCCGCTCTTTGCTGTTGGATGTATGTGCTGTCTTTAGTCCGTTAGTCGCCTTTTACGACACCCAAGAGAAGAGAGGGGGGTGGTAGTATTCTTTCACTGTAGTGTAGTAGTGCAGCGTAACACTGTTTTATGTTTGTGGTTTATGTTATCTCTCATCTAAAAGCTTTGACAAATTCAAACGGATTACACGCTGTAGGTACCTATGACACAAACGCGATTCGTCACATACGCAGTTCGACATCAACGTTCTGATTTACTCAGTTTGTCACATATGCGATTTGTCATCATGCAACGTAGTACGTCTTATACGCTTTTTGTCATAATCGCAATTCGTCTTAAACGCGATTTGTCATTATTGCAATAATTCAACTAACAAAGAACGATCACGGTTAACGGCAAGCAATATTCAAAATTCACACAACAACACAATCCAATAAGCATAGCTCGCTGATGCGTGTGTAGTATAATTATTATATTACTACAGCGAATTAAACGGACACGCTGATTCGAATTATTATTTTATAGAATAGAATAAATCTTTATTGCACATTTTGTCACATAATGGCTGTAATTATTGCATAAATGAGTGTTACCGTTACTTTTAATGGGCATGCAATACTTAGTAGTCAGAATTTGAAATTAACTCCAATTAAATCAATTGATATTAAAATATTCATCATGCATTACGTATTCAACACTCTTTTAATTAGCTTACAAATTTAAGTCTGGTAGAGAATATAGATGTTGCGGTAAATTGTATTATATTTGCACGGCGTCATATGGGGTGTCGAGTAGCAGTGAAAGAATACTACCACCCTCTCTCTTCCCTTGGGTGTCGTAAAAGGCGACTAACGGACTAAAGACTGCACATACATCCAAAAGCATAGAGCGATGATAATCTCACCACCTGTCACGCTGAGCAGATGTGCAGTCGCTATTTGGTGAAAAGTAGAACATGGTAGAGGACTGCTATTGCTGTCCTCATTGCCTAGCCTCTGACTAACCCTTCGGGGATAATAGTCGTGATTATTATGTATATATATGTACAATATGATAGGGGTGGTACTTCTAACCTGTTAAGGCTAAGTACTACATCTAAATTCATCGACAAAAAAATAATAAGGACTTATAAAACAGTGATTTTAAATCACAAAATAATTAAGTAATGATTTTTTTCTCACTATAATAATCTCAATCATACAAAACAAAGTTTATTAGTTAGCCAGTGTCATTAGCTACCGTTTGCCTTTTTTTCATGTTTCTCCGACGTATTAAACCTTTGATATCGCACAAAGTAAACATGGTCATAAATTATAGGGGGAAGGGGTAGGCCCCCCCATATTATTTTTTGTCTTTTTTTTGTCGATGAATTTAGATGTAGTACTTAGCCCTAACGGGTTAGAAGTACCACCCCTATCACATTGTATATCCTTTAACAAACTAAACACCCTTAACCACTCACCCGTCCACGGTAACTTCTGTAACCGAGTGACATATAACCCCTTCCGTCCACGGTAACTTTTGTAACCGAGCCTAAATTTCCCGACAGCGTTTAGTATTACGCTCTGAAATAGTATCTATAAGGCATATGGAGGCGCCCAAAAATAACGACCGCTCTATGGTTAGTTGCTTCATACTCTGTGTATCAATTCGACTCGCTCTTGGCCAATATAAATTAAAAAAATAAACACAAAGTTGAACGGGCAGCCATTACGTTTTTGTTAGTTTTATTGTGAAAGAGCTCTAGGTCAAGTTAGAATTTAGAATCTAAATTTTATTGCAAACATTTTCATATATGGACAAAATAAGACGAATTTAGACGCCAACGCCACTCTGACCAAACATTTGCGTTGAGCATGGCCCATTGACCTGCAGGAAAATTTAAAGCAATAAGTAAATACCTACGTACTGTAATAAAATTATCGTTAAGCAAATTAAAACAATACACCAATAAGTATAACACGATGATGCGTAGTACATTAGTGTTTCTCATACGCGAATCGAAAGCACGCTGAAACGAGCTCGAAAGGATTAAGCCAAGGCGATTGCGGTGCCTAGAAGCGAATACACATATGCAGCGTTGGCAGTTTAATTTTCACATAGCGGGCTCCTAACCATTGTGTCTAATTACATTCACCTTTAATTAAATCGCTGTAGATAAATTCGCTTGTATACGGCGTAATAACAGTGGTATGCTGTGCGGTTGGGTCGTCACAGTGTAATTTCGCCTTCAAAATTACTGTCGCTGGATCGCTGCCGTACAGTTTCTTTTTATGAGGCACGGTGCTCCTACTACGAGTACTCGACACGTTAGCGCAAGTGTAATTTTTTGTGTTAGATAGAAGACCCTTTGTCCTCTGACCGCTACATTAATGGAAGAACCCGTGTGTTGCCTGCAAACATTTTTAGTTAACCGCAATATGTTAAGAGGCCTATTACATCTCGACTGTGATTTTTGCGTAAAATGGCCAATTTTCTTGATCTTCATAGTTCTTGATCTCAGAAACAAAAATACATTAACAATTTTTACTTATTGAATAGTGTAAAATAGCTATTGACATAGTTCGTAGAGGCCTCGCTTTTTGTAAATTTTGCTTAACTTTTTAATTAAACCCAAAATTCCAGAGAAAGATTTTCATTTTATGAAGCGAAGCGAAGGCACTTTTTTGAGCTCCTTGATTTTTTTTTTTTACTGGTAACGGGTAAGCTCTTGGCCTTCATCTCACTTGATGGTAAGTGACGATAAGGCCGAAGGTGGAAGCGCGCTTCACCCGGAATCCTCAACCACTGAGGAACTGGCTATCTTATCTCTAACTGTCGGAACACAACTATGCTATAAACATCGTTGTTATGGCGACAGACTTAGCTTAGGTGGTAGCTAGCCAGGCGGACTTAACAGCCCTACCACCAACCAAACTGAGCTCACAAAGATGTACCCCCCCCCCCCTCGGCTGGGAATCGAACCCGGGACCTCTGGGTCTGAAACCGGTGGCTTAGCCACTAGACCACGGAGGCGGTTAAAAATTCAATAGCGGCCTCGGATTTTTAGATATCATTAATTTAAATAGAAAAAAATCATTACAAAGGAGATGTAATAGGGCCCTTAAGTATGGGTGTGCCAGTAAAGTCTAGGGTCTGGCTGTGGCTGTGGTCTACCTTTGGTCTGTTTGTGATCATCCTATAGTCAGTCTATGATCACAGAATGACTAATTGGGTATTTAAAGAGGCCTTTGTGCTCAATCAGAGTGCACTAGCGGGAGCGGGGTCGAGCGCAGGCGCTCGGTGTGCTCACTCACAGCTATGCGATTCTCTAAGCGACACATAGACGCTGCGCGCATGGCTGTGATCTGCTGTCTCTTTCCAATTCAATGAATATGAAACAGACAGAGTCATTTTTCACCGCTGCGGAAGCCGCGAGCCTCATTGCGTGTGTGTACGGTACGGTTTTATTCCTTTCTATAATTTATTTCTCACTGCTCCATTTAAATATTGCGGGTGTTTGCTTTGCCAAATAGCAGATATAAATTTTTCCGTATTGATATCCATCGTTATCCAGCGTTCGGGCGGGTGACTCAAAATGGTTTAGAACCAAACGCGCAAGTTACGAACAGACGCTACAGACGCATAAAACAGCTGTGATACCTATATAATGCTTACTCTATGTTTTCTTTATTTTTGTGTGTGCAATATTATATAATATCTTTATACACCAAGTTCTTAAAATGTTTAAACTGTATGTTGCCGACTGTGAAACTTTAGTTATTATACTTTTGTCACCTGTAAGTTCACTGGACCTTTAAACAAGTAAACCACAGTCGTATCTCAATTTTAATTGTCAAGGTACGTCTACTGTATATTTTATAAGTCGTCCTAAAAAATACTTAACCTTTCAATGGCAGCCGCGCTCTGATCAGTGCCGCCGCATTCTAAGTGTTATGCCATGTCGCCGCGAGTATGATAGGTAAGTACGTGACAACCCGTAGTAAGGCCACTGTTTAAATATTCTAATCGACGGCGTATAAAATACTTATTGCACACATGCGCTTCCCAATCAGAGCGGTTGTAAAACAGTTGCGTACCACGGGACCTATGTGGGTACTTAAAACGTTATTACGCATAAAAATGGCTGTCAAAACAAATTGGAACATTTATACGGGTTGGTTACCTTAAAAAAGGGGTTTCAACTCACAGATTGTGGTCGGCAACAGAGGTAATCTCAGTATATTACAGGAACTTTTGGAATGATTTAATGAACAATTACTGAATTTTAAAATCGACGCTATGGTTCTTTAGAATTTTTATATATTTATTTGTAGGGTTTTTTTATAAAATTGTAGTTAATATATTTGATTTCTATGCGTTAGAAACATAAAATCAATAAAAAGGTGTAATTTTGTTCTGCCGACTGGCATCACTGTCTGTCTGTCAATGTCAGTTTGTAAAAGTGGATGGAAAAGAACTCGGCACTTGGCCGATGTGAGAGCGGGCATTGGGTTTTGAGTTTTTGTACAGAACCGATGTATTGAAAACTCTGAGTTTTATTGGAAGTATAACCTGAGACCCTAAGTTTTATTATATATTATAGTTTTCATTGTTAACTTAGAGATTACTACGAAAAAAATCAATCTCTACGAAAAAAGTATTTCTCACAACGCTTTCAACCTGACCTTACCATCAACTCTTAGAGCAGTATTACTTTAATCTTACTTTGCAGGAATCCCATACGAATTTTGCATAGTAAGATTAGACAGATTTAGATTAGTCTAAGAGGTGACAGTAGGAAGCCTTTATAGGCGAGACTGGCGGTCTTTGATTATATACATTGCAACGTGTACCTCATGTTGGGCACAGCTGGTGTCGTAGAAATATGAATGGACTGCATTATGTGCTAATTTGTGCTCACAATTCGAAGTGTGGCTTACTTAGTTAGGTGAGAACATGATCAGGGAGCGATTCTTCCGATCCTGGAGTACAGCGTATTAGAATTTATTTTAAGATAAGGCGCCTTATACGCTGGAGCAAGCGATTTCAGAGATAAATAAATAAGACTTAAATTCACAGTTACATTTATTTTATATGAAATGTAGGGTACATTTTGAATACACCATAAGGTTTAAACACTACTACTTATTACTATAGTAAATTTAATTATACATACAGTAGCTGAACAGTAGGTTGGTCACTACTAAACCTTCACCATTTGATTGTCCGGGTGCTGTTGAGGTTTGCTTCCCTCACATGGTGGCAAAGCGGTTGATCAGTCGCAGCAGAGACCTTCCATCCAGATCAACGGATATGTTGCATTAAATACTACGATTCCAAGGAGGTAGGTAGTCACCGGAGAAAACCACCGGCTCTCCTCATGTGTGAATTGGTACCATGATGGTAAAACCAAATGGTTACATTAGGTAATTCAATCTAGTAGAGATTGAAATTAATTATGAACTAAAAGAGTTGACGGTTGCCTAGCTACAAGACGTAACAGCGAAAAATTTTCCTGTCAATTTTCTAAATACTTATTTTTACATACTTTACTTCATATTATTTCTCTAATCTATCAAAATTATTAGTAAATTAAATAAAAATATGAGTACTCAAGACCAAAATTCTTCGATTCAAAACGAAACCCAATTAAATACCGTGCAGTGCCCTCATTGTCCTAGAACATTTAAACGAAACGGAATACAACGACATATGCGTGCTGCACATAGTGAGAATCCACCTCCAGGAATTATCCAGTCCATTCACACAACATGCCTAGAAGATGCTTATGGATCCCCATTTTTTAATGGAATTGGATCCAGGACAAATATTTGGCAAAAGCGATAGGAAAAAGTGTGCACTCTTCATGGGAAACTCTATGACCTTCCTTCTAACACTGTAAGTAGAAGATTTATTCATAAATTAGCCGAAGAAATAGAACATCTTGTTAAATCAGACTATCCCTCTGAACGCCTTTTGATTTACGTTGCTGTCATGTTACAAAGAGATAAGAATGTTAAACAAGCAAAAGATATAACAAGATTACTTGACCGGACTGAAGAAAATTTCGACATACTAATAACCGAAGCTATCAAAGCAGACCACTCTCTCCGTAACTCTTACAATAAAAAAAATTACAATGATAATAAGGACTATGTCACAAAAAACTTCACACGACTCATACAGAGAGGAAAAACACGCGAAGCCCTAAATTGGTTATTGACAAAAGATACAACCAAAATCCTAAAACCTGAAGATGAAATTGACGTAACAGGAAAAACAGTGTTGGATGTATTGCATGAAAAGCACCCCCTCCGATTTAATCCTGATTCAAATCTATTTACATTACCTGACGGCCTCTCCAAATTGACTCCACTGCTAGAAGTAGACATAACTAGTGAACATGTGGAATCAATTACGAGGAAATTACATGGCGGTGGAGGCCCTACATCAGAAAATTGGAAAGATTATTTGTTACGATTTGGTGAAGCAAGCCTGCATTTGAGAACTGCAGTAGCACAATTAACAATGCATTTAAACAACAATTTTGTACCATGGTGCCAAATACAGGCCCTTATGTCAAGTCGACTCATAGCCCTTGACAAATGCCCAGGTGTGAGACCGATTGGCATTGGTGAATGCCTACGTAGGATCCTATCCAAATGCATGATTTTAGTCACCGGTTCTGAGGTCACCGAAGCCTGTGCTCAATCACAACTCTGCAGTGGACTAAGCAGCGGTATTGAAGGTGCTATACACGCAATGAATAACCTGTTCCAAAAAGAATGTCAACCAGGCTCTAACTGGGGAATGCTACTCGTCGATGCAAATAATGCTTTCAATTCTATGAATAGACAATTAGCTCTCTGGCAAGCAAGAATATATTGGCCACATTGTGCTCGATTCTTATATAACACATACAATGGTCACGCAGAACTTGTAATACGTGATTCCGAAATGAGATTATATAGCAAAGAAGGAGTAACCCAAGGCGATCCACTTGCCATGCCATTGTATGCTCTTGCAATATTACCCATAATAAACAAACTAAAAACAGAACAAGCAACAACCCAATGCTGGTATGCAGATGACTCTTCCGCCCAAGGCAAGTTCAAAAGCTTACGTCAATGGTGGGGATAAAATGAGTAAAATAGGCCCAGCACACGGTTACTTTCCTCAAGACAAAAAATCATATATAATAATTTCAGAAAACGACAAACAAACAGCCCAACAGATTTTCAAGGGGACTAACATATCCATCATAACTGGATCACGCTTCCTTGGTAGTTATATTGGTGAAGGAAAAGAAAATTTTGTAAATATGAAAATTAAAAACTGGATATCAACAATAGAAAAACTTTCACTTATCTGTAAAGACTCACACCGAGCTGCCTACACTGCTCTCACTAAAGCAGCTCAATTCCAATGGTCATTCCTATTAAGAGTCTTAGACAATGCAAACCAATTCTCCGAACCACTAACAAACACACTGCGTACAAATTGTTTACCAACTCTACTAGGAGGTGATATCTCACCCTTGGAAGCTGACTTATTCTCTCTACCCGTTCAGAAAAGTGGTCTAGCAATTTCCGCTCTATCAAAAATGACAAATATAAACTATACATATTCAAAAAAAGGTTGTTCAGTCCTCTCAAGTGCTTTGATAGATAATACACATATGGACCTCACTCAACATCATAAATCCCTTAAAGATGCACAGAAAGAAAGCCGCAAAGAGAAAGACACTCTCGATGACGAACTCTTGGATACCATCTTGCTCAAACTCTCCCCAATCAAGAAAAGAGCGATCGAACGATCAATTTCGACAAAAATGAAAACAAAATCCTCCAACTGGCTATCTATCATACCAACTAAGAAATACCATTTCGATCTATCCCCATCAGAGTTCAGAGACGCACTTGCATTACGTTATCACAGATTACCAGTCTCAATGCCAAAATCATGTGATGGCTGTGGCTGAGATGAATTCAACGTTATCATGCTCTATGTTGTAAAAAGGGTGGTCTGATAACACGTCGTCATAATGAAATTAGAGATTTATTCTGTGACTTATGTCAACACGCATGGGGAAACGTAGTCAAAGAACCCATCATCTCTGAAGGTGACTGCGGACTACGTGGAGATCTTTCTTGCCGTGGCGTTTGGGATGCTCTGCGTTATTTATATTTTATATTAATTTTCACCTTTCACATGGTGACTTCGGAAACAGAGAACGAACCGAAAAACGGATCTACGTCATCTCAAATTAAAAGACAGAGGCATAGCTAGCGATTCAGCCAGAAATACGATAAAATATAATCGAATGAATCGATTATGAAAACTCAAAGCAACACGAATGCTTACTAAAAAGTACGGAGAAAGACCAAGCGGCCCTTACGGTTTTATGTATAATCATATTGCATACAATAAAACTATTTAATTGGAAGTTGATATCAAACTTACAATTTTACAGATAATATATAAAAACGATTCCTAATCGATCAAACGATGAGAAGGAATTGTATAAGAAATCGATTACTTAACGATATCTAGGACCTAGTGCTTCGTTCCGTTTCATGCTTTTCAATAAATATACTGTAAATCTAATGAGGTTTAATTTACATATTAAATTGATAGGTATTTGTTTATAAAAAATGAATAAACGAAAGTTGTTAATAAAAACAATGCTTCGATAAATAACTTTCTACCAAACCATCGAAAAGTGTTAGGGGTCGTTTCGGAACAGGTAAAACGTCAAAGAGACTTGTCAAACTGACATCTTAGCTAAAGTCACTGAGCATAACCTTCAGAGCAAACAAAACATTTCCTCATTTTCAAGAAATAACTTGATGTCCGAAGAAAAAGTGCTTCAACATGTCTAGATAGAGCCTGACCGTAAAAAATGTAGAAAAATTTATAGTGTTTACCTCTCGCGTTTTGGTGAAATTGTTCGCAAAATGACCGTTTGCTCAGTGAAATTCTGTAGAAACTACAAAAGAAATTTTTTTCGAAAAAGAAAGTCACGTTTTATCTGTAAGTATCGATAAATTTTAATGAAAATTTAAAGTTTAACAATATTAACGGCCATGTATGCGTAGTGTTGCTGGTATCAAAATGTAGAATTCCCATTATTGGTGGCAGAATATAAATATAATAAGTATGATAAAAAATACTCAGTCTTGTAAGTTAGTATTTAAACATGGTCTTGTTGTAAATAAAGTAAATACATTAAATATAATTATTATGGGAACGCTTTCTAAGTTTTTCTTTTATTTAAACTGATGTCTGATTTATAAGAGCTTGAATAAATGTCACGGTTCCTATTCGATGCCGAATGTGTGTAAACATATTACTGTCATTTGTGCAAATGTCTAGTTTCACTAGGATTTTTACTGTTTTTTGAAAGAAAGACACAATAGTTAACTGTTTTCTTGTGAATGTCTCTCAAGAAAAAGTAAAATCCTACCGCAACTAGGTATAACAGTAATCTGTTTACAAACATTCGTCATCGAATTTGGCTGGATTATAGATTCCGTTCTAAAACAAGAAAAAATATAATATCTACTGTAATATTTTATAATACTATTATTATAAATTGTTATTGTGGTATGGTATCGTATCGATATTCGAAACGAATAAAAAAAATATTATGTTTGAAATGGAATGTACAGTCACGAGCATTAATATATATACATTTACACATTTTCTAAAATATGTAAACTAATAGTATTTTAAAAATATTTACTCAACAATGTGTTCAAAATTATGTAACCATCAAATTGTGCTAAAATTAGGTATCCGTTGGATTCACATTAATGTAAACGATACATAAACAATAACAAGTACTCACTATGTATATCAAATTTATATAAACATGAGAATATCTATAACATGTATCCAATTTCAATTTTAAACTAATTTGGAAGGGAAACTGTGTTGGCTTAAATATCAAAAATATGTATACTCAATTCAGTTTCACAATTATGTAAACAAACGGTAAAAAGTGTATTTTCGTTAATAACTATAATATTTTTTTACAAGCTTTTTATGTCTTTTGTTCGAATGGAATTTTGCAACTCAATTTTGATCTACTTTCCGGTTACCGATTAAGCTGAACTTTTGCAAACATGTGTAAATCGCTTGACAATGCAATAATATGATGACATGGTGCTGATCTGATGATGGAGCTGGAAGGTGGCCATAGGAACTTTGCTTCGAAACAACATAATTTCATCGAGTTTGTGCTTGTTTGAATCGGCTTGACGAGCAGTTTGTCTTTCAATGGTAACCAGGATCTGATCTGATGATGGAGCTAGAAGGTGGTCCTAGGAACTCAGCAAAGAAACGACGCAACCCCATCGAGTCTCGGCTCGTTTGTTTCGTCTTGACGAGTACTTTGGCACATGATTACCATCTTGGTCTGATGATGGAGCTGGAAGATGACAATAGGAACTCAGTAATTAAACGACATAACCCCATCGAGTATGGGCTCGTTTGATTCGTCTTGACGAGTACTGTGGTGCTAGATGGTAACCAGGGTCTGATGATGGAGCTGGAAGGTGGCCATAGGAACTCAGTAATTAGGTGAAACAACCGCGTCGAGTTAGATTCGTCTTAATGGGTGGACCGTATTGATGGTTGGTGAGTGGTGGTGATTTGGTGGATGGTTTGGTGGGTGAATAAATTTTGAATACACGTTCAGTTAGATGAACAGATTAAAAACGTGTCCAGGGATAACTAATAAATTAAAAGTAAAAAACTTTTTTTAAAAACAAGCTTTTTTTCAATGCGCTAAAAACAAAAAATAAACTTTTACTATTAACTTATAACGTCATTCGTTACACAATTTATATGATATAAAAGGTTGTCGCGATACTTAACTGTATACTATACAGGGTTAAAGATTAAGTCGACCTATATTCTTCAAGGGGATGTAGTTTCCATAATTTGTCACTGATTTGGCTATTAAACACTGTAACCCAAACTTAACCGTCTCAAGTTATAGTACTTTGAAGATTTTTATTAAAAATCCGTTTTTTTGGTGTATTGTCCTCTTTTTTTATGTTTTGTGCCTCTAGCTTATTTAGTTTTGGTTTTTTTTGTGTAGAAGATGAGTTGCTTAATTATTCTAAACACTAAAATTGCATGTAGTTGTATCAACTGAATCGTAGTAGACGATGAACGGTATAAAAAATAATTAAATTCGGAATAAAATGTTATTTCTTTCTTCTTGTGCTGCAGATAATCGTAAAAATATCTATGGTTTCTTAGCTCTCTATCAAGGTATAACAAATTAAGATATTATCAGGATTCTCGGAAAAAACTTTGATGAAAGACTCCCAGGTAGCAATCAAAATATTGGTATTACTTTAAGTTAATCCCTGCGTCTAGGACAATAATTGTTCTTTATGGAATTTGTACGGTGGTTTGGGGTACGGTGTTTCATAGTCAAATAAGTCAGAAATGATGGAAACAACATCCCTTTAAAGGATAAGGATATAGACTTAACCTGTAACCCTGTATAATTATGTGTTTAAATATTAAAATCAATCAAATCAAGTTATTAGATGTACTTATTTATTTATTTTTAACTATTAAAATCAATCAAATCAAGTTATTAGATTTACTTATTTATTTACACATAATTATATAGTATATAGTAAATCTCGCGACAACCTTTTATATCATATAAATTGTGTAATGAATGACGTTATAAGTTCATAGTAAAAGTTTTAAAGTGAAAGTTTATTTTTATGTATTTAGCGCATTTAAATAAAAGCTTGTTTATTAAAAAAGGTTTTTTACTTTTTTTTTAAATTTTTTAGATATCCCTAGACACGTTTTCATCTGTTCATTTCACTGAACGTGTATACAAAATTTATTCACGTCCACCAAACCACTACCACTCACCACCCATCAAAACGGTCCACCCATTAAGACGAATCAAACTCGACGCGGTTGTGTCGCCTAATTACTGAGTTCCTATGGCCACCTTCCAGCTCCATCATCAGACCCTGGTTACCATCTAGCACTAAAGTACTCGTCAAGACGAAACAAACGAGCCGAGACTCGATGCGGTTGCGTCGTTTCATTGCTGAGTGTCCTTGGACCACCTCCTAGCTCCATCATCAGATCAGACCCTGGTTACCATTGAAAGACAAACCACTCGTCAAGATGATTCAAACGAGCACAAACTCGATGAAATTATGTTGTTTCGAAGCGAAGTTCCTATGGCCACCTTCCTGCTCCATCATCAGATTAGCACCGTGTCATCATAATATTGCATTGTCAAGCGATTCACACATGTTTACAAAATTTCAGCTTAATCGGTAACCGGAAAGTGGATCAAAATTGAGTTGCAAAATTCCACCCGAACTAAAGACATAAAAGCTTGTAAAAAAATTATAGTTAATAACGAAAATACACTTTTTACCGTTTGTTTACATAATTTTGAAACTGAATTGTGTATACATATTTTTGATATTTAAGCCAACACAGTCTCCACTTCCAAATAAGTTTAAAACTGAAATTGTATACATGTTATAGATATACTCATGTTTACATAAATTTGATATACATAGTGAGTACTTATTATTGGTTATGTATCGTTTACATTAATGTGAACCCAAAGTATACCTAATTTTAGCACAATTTGATAGTTACATAATTTTGAACACATTGTTGAGTAAATATTTTTAAAGTACTATTAGTTGACATATTTTAGAAAATGTGTAAATGTATATAGATTAATGCTCATGACTGTACGTAAGTATTTATGTAAGAAGTGTGTGTTTAAGTATATGTATGTAGGGGATGAGTCGCAGAGCTCGATGGCGCATCGGCTAGCACGTTCGGCTTGCGATCTTGCCCGCTAAGCAACTTTCGCAATGCCGGGTCACTGGATGGGTGACCAAATTGAGCTCCTCCGTGCTTCGAAAGGCACGTAAAGCCGTTGGTCCCGTTTGTTGTCGTAAGATGACAGTTGTTAAAACCCACCAACATACATTGGGCCAGCGTGGTGGGTTATGGCCCAATATTCCCACGTGCTATCTCCACGTGGGAAGCCTGCGCCTAGCAGTGGGACGTTTATAGGCTGATGATGATGATGACGATTTTTGAGAAAGTGCGGGTGTATATTTGTGCCTTAAAAGGTCAATATTTCTCGTCTCATATAGGAAACTATTGGACACGGATATTGATGAGCAGTCATCACATTATGTAACCTTTACAACTGTTCGACCACATAGCAAACATTTTAATTTTCAGATTTCCAACTGATCCAGTAGAAATAAGTCGTTGTCGAAATATTTAACTATAAGGTTTCAACATTATAAGAAATTAGAGAACATGAAAAATGATGTAACATCCAAACGACAGTTATTTAAGAAACAAATACAAAGAGAACGCCATTACTTGTTTTGATTTTAATTTAAAATATTGAAATTTCTAATTATAAAAAAATTTTTGATTAAGTATTAAATGTAAATCATCCTGCCTGTTGCTTCTATTTCGTCCCTATTACAAACATATCACACGCACGCAGGCTTCCATTAGCGCATTATTTTATTGTATTTGCCCTCGCCTTCAATCATCCATTTTTTCTAAACACACCAGCTTCTTTTATGCGTAATACCTACGTATACGATAGACATACCTAATTTAAAAAGTTATGTTATGTTATGAATCATTTTAAAATTATATTGTCCATAAATATTTTTTACCTACTTTATCGGAAATTAGGCATTCGCTGGCAACCATTCGCGCTAGTGTCAGATACGCGGCTGTCACGCACACTTCAAATTCAATACAAAAACCGGGCGGATTTTGAGAAGCGTTTGTACCGCGATGCTCCGTCGAGACATGTTTAAAGTCAAAGACTGGTGGTATAGGGTCACGATTGCCTGATGACTAGAAAACTTCAAGGTTTGATCGTTCACTACAAGATATCAATAACGGGCGATGTCAATGACTTATCTACTAATTATTGTACTTACTTTACTAACAACTTTTCTAGAGTTAGAAATTTGACATAATTTATACGAAGGTTGAGTATTCTTTTTACTTTAACAAGCTGTACCTGTTGTATTTCCTACTAAAGTTAAACAAATTACAATTTATTACAATAGATATATTACTAATTTTAACAACAACATTTCGTCAAAAACTAAGCGTTTCTTCTTATTTATTTCGTTACAAGTCGTATCTACCCTTTATCACAAATTTTCAAGTAAGTATCATAAATAGAAATACAAACAAAAACACATCAAAAATTTTCACAACTTCAAGAATTCGTTGGTCCCAAAGAGCACTTTCTTTTGTTTGCAGCATGTTTCACAGCCACGTACGGGTTTCCTTAATGAAAAGACCTACGCTCAAACGTTTAAGGCGAGGTTAATTTCAGATGTTACACAATGGCATGTACCATTTATATTGCTCGCTCGTAATCACATAGTAAACAATTTGCGCAGAAAGCTTATTTTGAGTTTCGTTTGTTTTGCAAACGGAACAAACGAAATCGCATTGTATCATTTCAAAACAGAAAGCAGTAGTCGGTGGTTTACTTGTAGGGTTTATTTAACTAATAGGATCTATTTTCCTAATAGGATTTATTTCGCTAGTAGTGTTTGAGATAAATGAAACTATCATGCGGCCCAACAATATTTAACTCAAGATTCAAACAAGATCTGCTCCATGGAAATTTGCTCCTTGGTTTGCTTTAACAAAATAGCAGACAAAAGGTGTTGTTAACAAACATGACAGGTAATTAGCCCATTGCCGCTCTATGCTGTTGCATGTAATGTGCAGTATTTAGTCCGTTGGTCGTCTTTTACGACACCTAAGGGAAGAGAGGGGTAGTAGTATTCTTTCACCGCTACGCGACACAGTTGCTTTTTTAAATTTATTTTGTGACCATGGATACAGTTCTTTAGTCGTAATATCAATGATGTTACAATAAAAAGAGGTAGATGTGTTACATGTGCCAAAAAGTGGCAACAGAAAACTATGCTAATTGGCTTACCTTAAGCGTAGTCTCACAAAAGCGTTAGCAGTGTTGATACATTGACAGTGTCAGTTTGCATGTATTTGTTTCCGAAAATTAATTAAAAATATGCTGTCCTGTGTCATGCGAACTACATAAAAGGTCATGAAATTATATATCATGAGTGGCATGCGTGAGTTTAAATTTTAATTGATTTAAGTTCTTATTATTTATCAACTACAAAATGTCAGAATGAATTGTGTCATAAAAATATAGAGTGCGACAGCAAATTGACATGTAATTCGAAATGACACAGCGCTACATGTATCTGTCTTGTTTACGCTCTTACTAGTTGTCATGCTATCTTGCTCACAATTTAGAATACGGTCAAGTTAACTCGGCAGATGCGGCCATATGAGATCATCGACTAGAAGTGACAAGTTACCTCGGCCGTATAACATCGTAATATTTAGTGAGTATAGCGCATGCTCAGGTTTTCGTATGTACGACGCTTCGATCCATTATTGCACTGAAAAAAAAAATCGGTAAACCCAATCGATTTTTCGGTAATATTCACCGCTTTGGTCAGTAAAAATAGAGCCTATTGTCCAAAGAAGTAAAACTAACTGTTAAGTTAGAACAGTAGATTTTACTGTGCATCTGCAACTGTTTTCAGGCCGGTAATTCTAACTGTTTGTAAGACAGTAAATGATAACAGTAATAGTCCTCTTATGAACTGTTTTTTTGTTTTACTGTTATAAACAGTAAAAAAAAAAAGGTGTCTAACAGTAGGTTTAACTGAACTATGATAGTACTTATAACTGTCATAAAGTTTAAGCTTACAGTTGATTTTACTGTGTTTACAGAGTACGAACTACATAGGACAACATTAATGAGTACTGTGCGATCCAGTAGAACAAACTGTAAGCAACCAGTTCTGTTCATTGTAAGTATGCATTAATAGTGACCGTTTCCTCACAGTAACAGGTATCTAAATACACAGTAAGGTATACTTTGGTTGCTCATTAAAATATACCTTGCTGTCCAGTTTGAAGTACCTTCAGATATCAGTTATAATAATTGATAGTACACATTAATAACAACCGTTCCCTCTCAGTTATTTGTACAGTGGAGATACTTAATAGTTACTGTGCGAAAACAGTAACAAATACTGGCTGTCTGGTATTAGATACTGTGAGAATACTTTAAAAGATACTGTGAAGGTCGCTATTAGGAAATGTGGGCTCATTAAGATATACCGTGATTATCAGTTATAACAACTGTGGATCCATTAAAAGAAACTGTGCCTCACAGGTTTAAGTACATAATTCCACAGTAACATGCAATGACCGTGCATTACTTAGTACTGTGCGACTCAGTTACTATAACGTATTGTCACATTAACGGGTACTGTAGAAGCTAAGTTGTAAGTACTGTAAGGGAACTTTATTCCGAACTGTTCATTCGCATTGACAGGTACTGTTACATCACAGTAATTACTGGGTACCCAACCCAGTTATTACTACTGTATAACATTTAAAAAATACAGTAGTAATTACTGTGATGTAACAGTACCTGTCACTGCAAATGAACAGTTCCGAATAAAGTTCGCTTACAGTACTTACAACTGTTCATTCGCAGTAACATATACTGTTACATCACAGTAATTACTGGGTACCCAACCCAGTAATTACTACTGTATACCATTACGAAAAACAGTAGTAATTACTGGGTTGGGTACCCAGTAATTACTGTGATGTAACAGTACCTGTCACTGCGAATGAACAGTTCCCAATAAAGTTCGCTTACAGTACTTACAACTGTTCATTCGCAGTAACATATACTGTTACATCACAGTAATTACTGGGTACCCAACCCAGTAATTACTACTGTATACCATTACGAAAAACAGTAGTAATTACTGGGTTGGGTACCCAGTAATTACTGTGATGTAACAGTACCTGTCACTGCGAATGAACAGTTCCCAATAAAGTTCGCTTACAGTACTTACAACTGTTCATCCGCAGTGGCAGGTACTGTTACATCACAGTAATTACTGGGTACCTAACCCAGTAATAACTACTGTATAACATTACGAAATACAGTAGTAATTACTGGGTTGGGTACACAGTAATTACTGTGATGTAACAGTACCTGTCACTGCGAATGAACAGTTCCGAAAAAGTTTGGTTACAGTACTTACAACTGTTCATTCGCAGTGACAGGTACTATTACATTACAGTAATTACTGGGTACCCATCCCAGTAATAACTACTCTATATCGTAATGCTTGAACATTGCGATATACCGTAATATTGAATACTACGATATACGGTAGTAATTACTGTATATCGTAATATTAAACATTATACAATATACAGTTTTATTTCAGTAGGAATATTAGTAATAAATGCAAAAACTTGTAAAAAGTATACGGATTTATTTTTAATAATTATTATTTTAAATATTAGATTATAATTACATTAATGTACTATAATTAATTTTTAATTAATGAACAAGTTAGAAGTAAGTTAATAAATGTCAGTATCTATAGTCTTCTTCCACTGCGATATTCTGTGATATTGCGAGAGAAAAACAATATTTTGTTTTTAGGTTTGGTGTGTTCCTCCTCACTACCGCCACACCTCTCTTTATTCTCCCTCTTTCTGTTACTTTGGTACTTTCAGTAAGTTTTCCTCTCTCTCTTCGGCAATCATTTATCCACGACTCGGCGGCGTCGGATCAATTTCGGGAAGAAAGAGAGCACCACAGTAAAAGAAAGAAAGAACGTTTGGAGAGGTGTGGTGGTGGTGAGGAGGAACACACCACATCTAAAAAACAAAATACTGTTTCTCTCTCTTAATTTTATTTATATTAACAGATTATATTATGATATCGCAGCGGAAGAAAGCTATAGTCTAAGATCCGAGTATAGAACGACCTTTACCGGGCCGGTTAATGTATGAAAAGTATTTTATATCAAATTAATATGTTAAAAAATATATCGCGAGTGGGTAGGCTGAAAAATTTCAGTCCAGTACCTATTATGAATAATTAAACAAATAATGTACTGGTTTGGTGTGTGTCTTTGTAAATATTTAATTAATCAATTATACTGGACTGAAACTTTTCAGCCAACCCACTCTCAATATATTTTTTAACATATTAAATTTGACAAAAAATATTTTTATTCATTAAACGGGCCCGGTGAAGGTCGTTGTATACTCGGATCTTCTACTACTATGAATAAAAGTATGACTATAACATTTTAACTTACTGCGTACATAAAAGGTACCTACACCTGCAACCTATTTAATATTTAAACATAAATTATAATCAAGATTAGACTTAATTACTATGCTTCTAAGAAAAATGCCTTCTGGCAAAAAGTGTACCTACCTACATGGCTATCACAATACGACTCCGCTCTTGCTGTGTGACGCGTGACGACCAGAAAGCGCGGCTCGTTTTGATCACCTTGCAGCGTTACGGAGGTCACGGAGGTGACATGCGTCGCTCAGCAAGAGCGGAGTCGTATTGCGGTGAGCGAAGCGAACACATCAACTTAGATGGGTATCGTTTTCGGTCAACTGAAACACATAGATTACGAAAAAGATGTCCATTTTGAAATCCAAGATGGCTGACATTATTTAATCGCAAAATTTACACATTGATTTCGATTTAGACAAAATTTAAGACTAGGCTAGGTACGTCCATGGCAACTTAACTAAAAAAATCTCTACTAACACAATAACCGCGAGCTGCTTGCAGCTCGCCCACATAATTATAAAAAAAACTAATTTTTAAATAAAACGTAAAAAAAAAGCTTTTGTGAAAGTATTGCCATTTTCATATTTCCTTTATGTATTGACAGAGAAGTTTAAACACATTAAAAAATCACTTTTTGTGATACTCCTCCATCAATAAAAGATAACAAAACGGAAATACTTTTGAAATAATGTACAAAATATTCGCCAATAATTTAAACAAAAAAAAAATTTTTTTACTAAAAATGACGCTAAATTAAGCGAGATAGAGAGTTGCGCGCTGGTAGCGCAATATTAAGTTATGGCGAGAGGTCCGCGCACGATGTGCATTGTGTATGACTAATATTAATGTTAAACTAATATTTTTAAAAACACTTACTCAATTGTATATTTTATATAAGTATAATATGTAGTCATACAAAATGTACATACTGCGCGGACGTCTCGCCATAACTTAATATTGCGCTTCCAGCGCGCAACGCTCTCCCTCGCTTAATTTAGCGTTATTTTTAATATTCCAGTTACATTTGTGTCTTAGTATTAAAATATAATACAAAAATTTATAAAATATATATTTAGACAGTCGGAAAATTGAGTCAGTTCGCGTCCGCTGTTTAATATAATAATTTTAGAATAAATAGTGACAGTGCAGTGTACCAAGTGAAGACGTAGGTATGTGATTGATCAAACCACTAAGGAACTTTTAATAAAATTATAACTTATAATTTTCATACATTTAATTACCACGTTTTAAAACTAACTACGACACTGTTGAAAGTTTAAAAAGGTCCTTAGAATAAATATTATCAAGAATAAATCACGTCGTGTTAAGGAAAGCCGTGAATTGTATGAGAAAACGCATAAACTCGTGAATAATTCAAGAAAATATTTACCATTTTGAACATCAATTATTTAACTGTCTGGCACAGACACTTCTGGTGCTAAATTAAGTACATAACAGTTGGATATTATTTTCAACAGCATTACTTGTAGAGCATTCATAATGAGCATCATAATAAGTTGATGAGCACAGCCGTGCGATTCTCTAAGCTAAAGCCTTGATAGCTGCGGCTGCCGCAGCGCTGAGAAATGACTCTGTCTCTTTCATATTCATAGAATTGGAAAGAGACAGCAGATCACAGCCATGCGCGCAGCGTCTATGTGTCGCTTAGAGAATCGCATAGCTGTCTATATTCATTAGACTGTGAGGTTGTGGTGGTCGCGGTAGCTAGCGTACAGTGATTTTTTAAGAAATGTCGACGGAAAGAATTAAACAGATGGTATAAGGTCGAGAACAACCATTTTCAACGCAGCGATATTGATCAAATGTGTGGTGTGTATGAAAGAAATGGAAATGTGTTCGAAGTGCTCTTAAGTCAGTCAATAAAGTTTTGCAGATAAAACATGTTACCATTTTGTTTATATTACATCGATCAAGCCCAAGACGGATACAGAAACTTTGTCCTTTGGGATTGCTATGTCAGAAAATGTATAAATTACACGTTGCAAAAACTGCCAAACAGGCAAGCATTCAATAGGATATTCCAAATTGAGAGCCCAAATTATCTTGAAACACGTATCCACAGCCTTGATACCTAATGTTTGGCATTTCTTATACAATATTGTCGACAATCACATACCTGGCTGAAATTTTATTCAGAGTGCCTGCAATTATTATGTATGGCTGAATTGTTAACCTTACATGTAAAAACTTTTCCTGGCGTGTTTGCTGCTGTTCTTGAAGCTTTAGCTCTTCTTCAATATGTAGGATAAAGTTTTTTCTTTATATAAGAAGGTCCAAGTATATGCGGAATTAGCAGAAGAACCGCAAGATTGCTCGTCTCAGGATCTGGGTCTGAAAAATAAAAGTAATCATTTAGTAAGTAATTAAAAAATATCTTCGAAAAAATATTTTATTGTTTTGTATAGTGCATAGTTTTCATATCTGTACTAAAATTATAAAGAGGTAAGATTTGTGTTTTTGAATTAAATAAATAAAATAAATCTTTCCTACAATCACACCAATTATCTAGCCCAAGAGAAGCTTCGAAGAAACTCGTTAAATGGTTACTAGACAACGGATAAACATACTTAAAATACTTAAATACATACTTATTATAGATAGAAAACACCCAGACCCGAGACAATTTAGAAAAACAATAATTTCTGAATTGACCCGACCGGGGATCGAACCCGGGACCTCAGAGATGGTGACACCATGAAAACCGGTGTGCAAACCACCCGACCAAGGAGGTCGTCATGTATGTATGTAACGAATAAACTTAAAAACTACTGAACCAATTTAAAAAATCTTTTACCATTAGAATGCTACATTATCTCTGAGTACATAACATAAGTAATATATTTATTAAAATAAATGTCCACCCGTGTGAAGCCGGGATGGACCGCTAGTTTTAAAATATTTTTTTAAATAAATTACTCACGAATTAAAAAAAAATCATTAAAACCGACTGCGTTTTAAAATATATAGTAGGTAACTGAAAAGTGATAAACAAGCTGTCAATTCTACAATAGAAAATGTAAATGTAAAATGTTTGTAATGTGCATGTATGTATATTTGTAACTCTTTCATGCTAAAACGGCTGGACGGATTTTGATGAATTTGATAAGGAGACAACTTAAACGTGTTGGATTAACACAGTGTAGGCTACTTTTATGCCTGGTAAGCTCGATTAACACCGCGGGGCGTAGCTTGTCTAGTAGGTAATTAAATAAAAATTACACAAGAACAACTCACCACGAGCAAGTTGTTTCAACTCTGCCAGGTGTGTGTTCTTTCTTGCGATCTTGTCAAATGCTGCAAGCAACTTTACTTTGAGCAGAGGGAATTTGTCATCGAATGAGGTTTCGTTTCCTGGGTACCATGCATGGAAGTCGGCAATTAGCTGAAACCGAAATTACTGTGATATTAGGAACCTATATTATATTGTATTATATTATATTAAGATTTTTTAGTAAACTATTGTATAATTTTATGTAGGTAATGGCCCTCGTGGATCTTGATTAACTTAATCTTATTTCGTTCGGCCAATTTGGTTTAATGAGGTGACAAACATAAACAGACACAAACTTTAATAATGATAAATACATACCAAGGTCTAATAAATACATACCAAGGTCTAATACAGGGAAATTCCTGGATGTACGATTCGTTTTCATTTGATAAAATGCGTTTTAGTCGTTCCTTGTTAGTTTTGTCAAATTTTTCTGCACATAAACTGTAATCGTGAACATTGCTTTTTAGCCATTCTATAATTTCCTGTATCTCCTGGTTAGTGTCGTTGTCATTGTCAGCAGCAATCAAGTCATCGAAATGTGTTGTAGACCTCTCGCTAGATGAACTGGTAGATGGTTTCGGTGTTAATACTTTTTCAAGTGAACGACGTGCCCGTGGTTCAAAGACTTTGTTGCGTCGATACTTTGCCTTTAAATTGGTAATGGCATCAAAGAGTCGACCGTGAGCCCGTCCCAATGACCCATTGGGTTTCGTATAATAAATGCTGCTATTCTCTTTGGGAAACACTTTCTCTGTAAGTAAAACAAGTACATAGATAAAAAATGTAGGAAGGTAGGAGTCGCTACGCAATTCTACTATATTTATAGATATATCGAATATATATTAAGAATATACCTACATCGATATTTAAAATGGATTCACTAACTGATTAAAGTTTGCACGGCGATTGAGCTAAAGCTTCGCCCAAGCACTAAAAATATTTGGCTGATACAGGGTCCTTATGAATAGTGTTAATTGATAGATAACTTACATCGAGATATAGGGACATGGATCTGCATGACGACGAGGTGCTTGGTGACGATAATGCCGAAGTTATTGGTGAATTTGTAAGTCCACCAACATTCTCTCCGTACACTTCCACAAGGTTTTCAAGATTGTCATAAATCTGTAAAATAAAAACAAATTATGTTCACAAAAAAAAAGATTCCAAGGCGTGCCCATATTTTTATACATAAATTAAGACCGGGTGTCGCGAAGGCGTTGCATAAAAAATACACTCTAATTTGTTTTCACTAACTGACGGCAAACATTGCTATCAAAAAGAGATATAAAGTATTTTTAGGATAAGAATAAACATTAATTTTTGTATGGAGCTGGATTTCTGTTGTCTAATAAAAAAATAACCTCGAAACCTTATTTTTTTGGAATTTTTTTAATCTCTTTTTGATAGCAATGTTTTCCGTCAGATTGTGAAAAAAAGTTAATTTTGCTTAAAATTTTTTGTAAGTCCTGCACCCCTTTTTGACTTAACCATGCTGTGTGCTTACATCGGAATTTAGTTTGGAAGCCTTCCACTTCTGAAGCGCTCTTCTAAATTTGGCTTGAGGGCCAATAGCTGGTAATAGCTGGTAGTAGCACCCGGATTTGCTGATCATCGAGCAAAGACAGCGCCTCTATGTCAACTTCATGTTCTTGAATAACAAACATTTATAATTAATTACAGTCTTGCATACAGAATAATACATATATACAGGCAGCGGCACCCACAGCAATCTCAACACAAATTTTCATAAGTAAAATTTATTAGTAAGTAGTTATTAGTAATATTACATTTTACCTCATGCCCAATTTACACGTATTAAGTAGTTTAGTGGTTAACTAAATTTTAACTAAATTTTAAGTGACTTAAATTTAAGTGTGTGTCCATACATATTTAAGTAGTTAAGCTCTTTAGTTCACTCAAGAAGGACGATCAACAACGTAATGAAGTCGTAAATTCTGTGCTTAAATAATGGCTCTGTGTGGTCAGCACATTTAGCCAGTGTCAAGTAAGATATTAAAGTGAATATTTTTTTTGCATAAACTAGATGATAATGAAAATGAGTGATTATGAACGTTTAAAAAATTAACCAAACCCAAACCAAACCCCTTCAGACTTAATAAATAATTAATTACAGTCTTGCATAGAGAATAATACATATATACAGACAGCGGCACCCACAGCAATCTCAACACAGATTTTCATTAGCAAAATTTTTTAGTTATTTTACATTTTACCATATGTCCGATTTACACGTTTTAAGTAGTATTGAGATCTCACACGGATTTCTTGAGAGAATATGAAAAGTGATGTTGCACGGTTTTGTTTTATTTGCCAACACGTTGACACAGCAAGCGGTTAACGTCCCAGAGACGTTTGCAATTTTGCATGTGCCGGGAATCACAAGACTACTGATCAAACTGAATTCAGAAAGCCATTCCGGCTGTGTGAGGCCAGCCTAAATTGTGTCTGTCCAAACATGTCAAGTGACAAGCCCTGCCCACCAACTTAACCGAAAAATAGACAAAATTCTATTTTAGCTCTTTAGTTGTTAACTTAACTTACTTAATACGTCTATATCGGGCATTACGCACTCAACTGACTGTGCAGTAAGCAAGCTCGCAACACAGTCATGTAAACAGTTCAAACCTGTCAAGCTACTGACTGCACAGTGCACGAGTACTTACAATCCGCGTCACGAAAGATGAGACCTGACGGATCACGTGGTTCGACTTGCGCAGAGAAATCGTCTACCTACTGCGCAAGTCAAATTAGTGGTGTCCCAGGTCCCAGGTTTATCCGACTGTGTAGCGTACCTACATGTAGGTACAAGTATAAACTAGCCATGCCATTCTAACCTAGACATAACAAACGCCACAGAGGTGCAATGGAACCAAGCAAACCCATTCCCAACTTAAAGGAAGATTCATATTATGGCAGATTCACACATCCATAAGTAAGTAAGTAAAACTTACTTACTTACTTATGGATGTGTGAATCGGCCATAATACCGTGTCCACGGGGGACACATTTAGGATAATCTGAATCTCCACAATGTGAAAAATAACACAAGAAGCTTTCCATAATATAGTGTGTAGGTTATTATTATTACCATTAAACTCTCTTAGACGTGAATGAATGGACTCCAACAAGTTAAGTCATCTCTGTAACATAAAATCTTATTAAATTTGGCCATAATATTGGTAGGAACGTACGCTGCAAAGTACCTACTTACCAGTCACTTACCAATAAATTGGTCGAGATATTTCTCAAAGCCCCACTCTTTAAATAAAAGTTCCATGGTTCCTTTTCACACGTGGTACACTGCTTTGTCACTATTTAATTTTTTTCGCGAATTGCGACTATATTTTACAGCGGGCGCGAACTGACTGGCTTCAGATTGTGGCGCGTGCGAGCTAGGGATGCCCGATCTTAATCGATTCACGGCAATACAATCTGCCGATTTTTTTTATCGATTCAACAGGAACGATCTTTGCTCAGATCGAATCGTATGCTTGGAAGATCGTATGAAAAAATCGTATCAATCAAATACAAAAATAATGCAAACTACACGATACTTATGATCTTTGGCAACACTAACACTTCAGCGGAGACGATGTATCTACAACGGTTACGTATCATAAATTCGAAATTTGCCTGTACGAATTTTTTTGGCCGAAAACGTTTTGTAATTTTTTGTTTTCCATAACATCTTCCAAAAGAAAAAAAGTAGTTTTGATAATCGGCTAATAGTTTTTCTGGAAAATTAAACGTTTGTATGATAAGTTTATGGATTAACAAAATTATGTAAAATCTGGTATTTAAAACTTCCTCATACCGTTCTCGAACAATTGTAATTCGTACAGGAAAGTTTCGAATTTAGGATCTACAACAAAGTAAGATTACCTACACCTATTTGTTGAAATAGTCTCGAGTTACGTACATAAGTAAGACTGCCGTGAGTATGAAATGAAATGAAGATAGACCTGAATTAATATTTGTTTATTTTATACCGCCGCAAGAACATCATAGGTAATTTTGTTCATTGTAGATAGTACTACGATTGAATACGGAGTGTTTTAATTTGTAAGCGTGACATGTCAACAATGTCATATTCATATTCATATCCATTTATTCCACTTAAATTTGTAACAAAAAGTACAATAACATACAGAAATATGTTTGTGTTAGAAAGGTGTTATGCTAGTCACAAATTTACTTTTTCAAGGCATTGGGAAAACATGGTTAGATAATTTAATTATTAAATTAATAAATTTCGTTTTAAGACTGATTTATAAGTAATGTTAAAGGTGGCACAAGCTCATCTACGCAATAAACTATCAGTGATCCTGGGATTTCGTCATGTACACAAGTGTTATTGCGTTTTATTTTTAATATAAATCGTAATGACATCGAAACTCGAGACGAGGTGAGTAGGTACATCACTAATTAACGATGCAACGTGCGGCCGCGGTTAGACAGTTATTTTAAATGTTTTGCTATGCTATGATTCTAATGTTTTAAACAGTTATGGCGGAAGGCCATAAAAATACCTTTCTTTTGTTTAGGTACTTTAGTTAAGCAGAGATGCAAAATTGCTCTTGTTACCTACCTAAAAGAAACAGTAGGGTCTGGTACCTCAATGGGTCTGATATAACTTACCCAAAATGCCAAATATGTACCTACCTACTAACCTAGCGGAGTCTGATAAATCTGGAGTACCTAGATGCATCGGGTAGGTAGGTAATATCAGTGCTCCGTCACTCGCGCTCAGATTTGGGTTAGGTAATTATACTTAATAGTTTTAATTTCACACATAAGTTAGCAAGATGTAGCAAGTAGGTACCTACTTACTAGAGTATTGACTTCAATGATTTTATTGTTTTATGAGCTAGTTCGAGACACTTTTTTTTCTCTTGGGCACCGACAGAAACGATAGAACTGATAGAAATAGTTTTTCGGGTGTATAAATTTGTTGTGGTAGGTAGGTAGGTTGTACTTTCCCATTCGGCACAATACACGACTTGTAGAAAGATTAATTCTCCAGTTTCATAAAGCTTAACACTTAGAACGCGCCGCCACTACACAATAGAAATTCTTTTCATTGTACACTTGATCAGTGCGCTGCCGCAGTTGAAAGGTTAAAACAACAATATTCATATGACTTCGTCGTCAAACTTACTACTTATACTTAACTATGTAGGTGTGACGGAGTCATGTCAATGGAGCCATGACGTTGATGAGCGTTTTCAAACTTTAAAATTAGATTTTATACCAATTACCTACTGGAAGAAATATTAGTACTTAACATTCGATTTATTATTTATCAGCCAATACGTAAGAATTATTTCCCAATAGTAGGTAATCAAATAGCCTATTGGCTAAGTAGGTAACTACGTAGTACCTACCTAGCACAAATCGAAAACTCATCAATCATGATGTAGGTATGTTATACAGCTTTAACATGAGCCCACAACAGCAAATTGTTATGAATATTTTAGAGGTAACAACATCACGCGTGAACGGCTGGACCTTTATTACTTTGTTGTTTGTTATTGTCAGGAGAAGGTTCTTATTAAAGAAATTTTTTTTTTCTTTTTAAATTCTAATTCTATATTCATAATTAAATTAATTAATTAACAGGACAACGTCTGTAGGGTCAGCTAGTTATTTATAAATTTTATATCACATAGGTACAAGCTTTTATTTAACTAGCATGTATATTTGTTCGGGTGAAATCTTGCAACTCAATTTTGAAGCAGATTATCTTCAACCGATTGAGCTGAAATTTTGCATACCTGTGAAAGTCGCCTGACAATGCAATTATGATGACATGGTGGTGATCTGGATGATGGTACTGGAAGGTGGCCATAATAACTTCGCAATGAAAGAACACAACCTCATCGAGTTTGGGCTCGTTTGAATCGTCTTGACGAATAGTTTGTCTTTCAATGGTAACCAGGGTCTGATGATGGAGCTGGAAGGTGGTCATAGGAACTCTGTAATGAAACGACGCAACCCCATCGAGTTTCGGCTCGTTTCATTCGTCTTGACGAGTACTTTGTTTTCAAACTTTTACAGGGTCTGATCTGATGATGGAGCTGGAAGGTGGTCATAGGAACTCAGTAAAGAATCGACGCAACCCCATCGAGTCTAAGCTAGTTTGATTCGTATTGACGAGTACTTTGGTGCTAGATGGTAACCAGAGTCTGATAATGGAGCTGGAAGATGGCCGTAGGAACTCAGTAATTAAACGACATAACCCCATCGAGTATGGGCTCGTTTGATTCGTCTTGACGAGTACTTTGGTGCTAGATGGTAACCAGAGTCTGATGTAAGGTGGCCATAGAAACTCAATAAGTAATTAAACGACATAACCCCATCGAGTATGGGCTCGTTTGATTCGTCTTGACGAGTACTTTGGTGCTAGATGGTAACCAGGATCTGATGATGGAGCTGCAAGGTGGCCATAGAAACTCAGTAATTAAGCGACACGACCGCGTCGAGATTGATTTGTCTTAATGGGTAGACCGTTTTTGATAGGTGGCGAGTGGTGGTGGTTTGGTGGACGTAAATAAATTCTGTATACCTACCTACACGTTCAATGAGTTGAACAGATGAAAAACGTGTCCAGGGATGACTAAAAAGTAAAAAAAAGTAAAAACCTTTCTTTTATTTGTATGCGCTAAAAAGAAAAAAAAACTTTTACTATTCACTTGAAACGTCATTATACAATTTATATTACTTATATAAAAGGCTAAGTAAATACGAGAACATACTTAAATCTCGCGACGACCTTTTATATCGTATAAATTGTATTGTAATTACACAATTTTCACGTGTTTTCCTTTTAGCACATCTAAATAAAAGCTTGTTTTTTAAAAATATGTAAAAATAAATTAAGTTTTTTAGGTAATATTTGCCCAAAACCAAACACGCTTATATCAGATGGAAAAGAGAATCCTATCTATTGTGATTTTAAACTAAACTGTTTAATTCCTTACAGTATGCTACAGAAACTGTTCAGAAGCAGTAAAAATAACTGCTTCGATATTAGTAATACTTAAAAGAAACTGCTTGTATCAGTAAACGCTACATGTTCAAACAGTTGATATTAACTGTTTAGTTCCTTACGTGTGCTACAGAGACAGTTCAGAAGCATTAAAAATAACTGCTACGATATCAGTACAGCCTAAACACGGCAATACTTAAAAGAAACTGCTTGTATCAGTAAACGTTACGTAATCGAACACTTATTTTTAACTATTTAGCTCCTTACCGCGTGCTACAAAAACTGTTTAGAAGCATTAAAAATATCTGCTTCGATATCAGTAATACTTTAAAGAAACTGCTTGTATCAGTAAACGTTACATGTTCAAACAGTTTATATTAACTGTATATTTCCTTACAGTATGCTACAGAAACTTTCCAGAAGCAGTCAAAATAACTGCTACGATATCAGTACAGCCTAAACACGGCAATACTTAAAAGAAACTGCTTGTATCAGTAAACTTTACATGTTCTAACAAATAATTTTAACTATTTAGCTAAGGAGCTAAATAGTTAAAATTAACTGTTTGAACATGTTAAAAAAAACTGCTTGTATCAGTAAACGTTACATATTCAAACAGTTGATATTAACTGTTTAGTTCCTTATAGTATGCTACAGAAACTGTTCAGAAGCAGTAAAAATAACTGCTACGATATCAGTAAAGCCTAAACACGGCAATACTTAAAAGAAAATGCTTATATTAGTAAACGTTACATGTTTAAACAATTAATTTAAGCTATTTAGCTCCTTACTGTATGCTTCAGAATCTGTTTTGAAGCAGTAAAAATAACTGTTTTGATATCAGTAATACTTAAAAGAAACTGCTTGTATCAGTTAACTTTACAAGTTTAAACAGTTGATATTAAATGTTTATATCCTTACAGTATGCTACAGAAACTGTTCAAAAGCAGTGACATTAACTGCTTCGATATCATTAAAGCTTAAACACGGCAATACTTAAAAGAAACTGCTTGTATCAGTAAACGTTACATGTTAAAACAGTTAATTTTAACTATTTAGCTTCTTACCGCATGCTACAAAAACTGTTCAAAATCATTCAAAATAACTGCTTCGATATCAGTAATACTTCAAAGAAACTGCATGTATCAGTAAACGTTACATGTTTAAACAGTTGATATTAACTGATTATTTCCTTACAGTATGCTACGGAAACTGTTCAGGAGCAGTAAAAATAACTGCTTCGATATCAGTACAGCTTAAACAAAGCAATACTTAAAAGAAACTGCGTGCATCAGTAAACTTTACGTGTTCAAACAGTTAGTTTTAGCTATTTAGCTCCTTACTGTGTGCTACGGAAACTGTTCAGCAGCAGTAAAAATAACTGCTTTGATATCAGTAATACTTAAAAAAACTGCTTGTAACAGTAAACGTTACATGTTCAAACAGTTGATATTAACTATTTAGTTCCTTACAGTACGCTACAGAAACTGTTTAGAAGCAGTTTAAATAACTGCTACGATATCAGTAAAGATTAAACACGGCAACCCTTAAAAGAAACTGCTTGTATCAGTAAACGTTACAGGTTCAAACAGTTAATTTTAATTATTTAGCTCTTTACCGCGTGCTACAGAAACTGTTCAGAAGCAGTTAAAATAACTGCTTTGACATCAGTAATACTTAAAAGAAACTGCTTGTATCAGTTAACTTTACATGTTTAAACAGTTGATATTAAATGTTTATATCGTTACAAAATGCTACAGAAACTGTTCAGAAGCAGTAAAAATAACTGCATCGATATCATTAAAGCTTAAACACGGCAATACTTAAAAGAAACTGCTTGTATCAGTAAATGTTACATGTTAAAACAGTTGATATTAACTGTTTAGTTCCTTATAGTACGTTACAGAAACTGTTCAGAAGCAGTATAAATAACTGCTACGATATCAGTACAGCCTAAACACGGCAATACTTAAAACAAACTGCTTGTATTAGCAAACGTTACATGTTTAAACAATTAATTTAAGCTATTTAGCTCCTTACTGTATGCTTCAGAATCTGTTCTGAAGCAGTAAAAATAACTGATTTGATATCAGTAATACTTAAAATAAACTGCTTGTATCAATAACATTACCTGTTTAAACAGTTGATATTAACTGTTAAGTTCCTTACAGTACGCTACAGAAACTGTTTAGAAGCAGTTTAAATAACTGCTACGATATCTGTAAAGATTAAACACGGCAACACTTAAAAGAAACTGCTTGTATCAGTAAACGTTACAGGTTCAAACAGTAAATTTTAACTATTTAGCTCTTTACCGCATGCTACAAAAACTGTTCAAAAGCATTCAAAATAACTGCTTCGATATCAGTAATACTTAAAAGAAACTGCATGTATCAGTAAACGTTACATGTTTAAACAGTTGATATTAACTGATTATTTCCTTACAGTATGCCACGGAAACTGTTCAGGAGCAGTAAAAATAACTGCTTCGATATCAGTACAGCCTAAACAAAGCAATACTTAAAAGAAATTGCTTGCATCAGTAAACTTTACGTGTTCAAACAGTTAGTTTTAGCTATTTAGCTCCTTACTGTATGCTACGGAAACTGTTCAGCAGCAGTAAAAATAACTGCTTTGACATCAGTAATACTTAAAAAAAACTGCTTGTAACAGTAAACGTAACATGTTCAAACAGTTGATATTAACTATTTAGTTCCTTACAGTACGCTACAGAAACTGTTTAGAAGCAGTTTAAATAACTGCTACGATATCAGTAAAGATTAAACACGGCAACACTTATAAGAAACTGCTTGTATCAGTAAACGTTACAGGTTCAAACAGTTAATTTTAACTATTTAGCTCTTTACCGCATTTTACAAAAACTGTTCGAAAGCAGTAAAAATAACTGTTTTGATATCAGTAATACTTAAAAGAAACTGCTTGTATCAGTAAACGTTACATGTTCAAACAGTTGATATTAACTGTTTAGTTCCTTACAGTACGTTACAGAAACTGTTCAGAAGCAGTATAAATAACTGCTACGATATCAGTACAGCCTAAACACGGCAATACTTAAAACAAACTGCTTGTATTAGTAAACGTTACATGTTCAACAATTAATTTAAGCTATTTAGCTCCCTACTGTATGCTACAGAAACTGTTCAGAAGCAGTAAAAATAACTGCTTTGATTTCAGTAATACTTTAAAAAAAAAGGCTTGTATCAGTGCACGTTTCATGTTTAAACAGTTGATATTAACTGTTTATTTCCTTACAGTATGCTAAAGAAACTGTTCAAAAGCAGTTTAAATAACTGCTTTGATATCAAAAAAGCCCGAACATCGCAATACTTGAAAGAAACTGCTTGTATCAGTAAACGTTACATGTTCAAACAGTTGATTTTTACTGTTTAGCTTCTAACAGTTTGCCACAAAAACTGTTTAGAAGCAGTAAAAGTAACTGCTACAATATCAGTAAAGTCTGAACACAGCAAGACTTGAAAGAAACTGCTTGTATCAGTAAACGTTATTGTAAAAACAGTTGTTATTTACTGTTTAGCTCCTAACTGTATGCTACAGAAACTGTTCAGAAACAGTAAAAGTAACTGCTACGATATCAATAAAGCTCATGAACTCGGCAATACTAAAAAAACTGTTTGTTTTAGTAAACGTTAATGTTCAAACAATTGAAATTACTGTTTCACTCATTACTGTATGCTACAATAACTGTTTAGAAGTCAGTAAGAATAACTGCTGCGATATCAGTAAAGCTCTGAAAAGGGCAATACTTAAAAGTAACTGTTTGTTTCAGTGAACTTTAATGTTCATACAATTGAAATAACTGTTTAGCTCTTTACTGGATATGCCCATTTAAGAGTACTGTCAGTAATCAATTATGTCAACATAAAAATAAGTTTACTTAACCGTTTTTTTTTTTACTGTACATCAACAGTTAAAAGTCCCGTTTTATTTTTTTCAGTGTGAAATCATATTAGTACTGACATAACCTATCTACCTCTTTTTAACATAATATCATTGCGTAATATAGAGTTCATTGATTATGCTTAAAGTGATGATAATGAGTGATGATAATATTCATATTAATTTATTCATATTAAATTAAACGTTCACGTTTAATGTTAAATGATATTTCCCCCAAACCCCTTGAGTTCCAGTACAGATGTGGGACTTTACTGAGATCTCGCACGGACTTCTTGAGAGAATTTGAAAAGTGATGTTGCACTGTTATGTTTTATTTGGCAACACTCATGCAAATTTACAAACACTAAACGAAACAGTATAAAATCTACAATTATTTCACAATAATATTCGACAAAATACAAATTATTGAAAAAAAAACAAAACTGCAGACATGACGCTTCACTTTCCCGCCAAGAAGTCCACGCGACGCGGTTAGTTCTGGTGTTACCTGTGTAAATTAGTAGATTATGCACCAAGGGGATAAAGTAGTGTCTTATGTAGCGGGCGCCCCGAATTAAATCCCGAGCGAAACGAAGGATTCTAGCGTTAACTCTCGAGCGTAGCGAGGGTGTTCAGAGTTAACTCCCGAGCAAAGCGAGAAGACAAGAATCCTGAGTGCAGCGTGAGATTAAAACTTGCCCAAGACGAAGGCACCTTATCCCCGAGGAGAATACTCTACTTTTCACACCATCTACGAGACAATAAAAAGCAATAAGTAGTAAAACAATAGTATATTGTTATACAAGGAGCTAAAATGATCCAAACGCACTAAAGACTGCACCATACTACATCCTACAGCATAGAGCGGCGATGGGCTCATCAAAATAATACTATTAATCCCTTTCATTCCTTGGATATCATAAAAGGCGACTAACTGACTAAAGACTGCACATACTTCCAACAGCATAGAGTAGCGATGGGCTTATCAAAATAATATTACTACCAACCCCTCTCTTCACTTCGTTGTCGTAAAAGGCGACTAACGGACTGAAGACTGCACATAAATCCAACAGCATAGAGCGGGGACGGGGTCATCAAAATAATACTATCAACTCCTCTATTCTCTTCGGTGTCGTAAAAGGCGTATAACGGACTAAATAAATACTGCACATACATCCAACAGCATAGAGCGGCAAAGGGCTCATTAAAATAATGCCAACCCCTCCCTTCCCTAGGGTGTCGTAAAAGGCGACTTACGGACTAAAAACTGCACATACATCCAACAGCATAGAGCGGGGATGGGCTCATCAAAATAATACTACCAACCCCTCTCTTCCCTTGGGTGTCGTAAAAGCGACTATCGGGCTAAAGACTGCACATACATCCAACAGCATAGAGCGGCGATGGGCTCATCAAAATAGTACTACCAACCCCTTTTCGCCCCTTATGTGTCGTAAAAGGCGTATACGGATTAAAGACTGCACACCTACCTACTACCTATATAGTAAATGTTCGTATGCGATTTCTATTTATGTTCCAAATTCACACTCATATCACATTAATGACCAGCGGGTCATAATGAAATTCAGAACAATATTAATGCCCTGCTAGACCTCAGGTTTTTAATGACTTACTTTAAGTTAGGTTTGCATGACATATAATTTGACATTGTCGAGCAGGTGGTGTGAAAAATCATTACATAATTATAAAGTCGCCGTTTCCCTCTGTCTGTGGCACCGCACTATTCTCCTAAACCACGCAATAGATTTTTATGCGGTTTTCAGTAAAAGACACAGCATTAACTGAGGATGGTTTTTGTTTTAATTTTGTACATATATTTTTTTTAAATGGCTGAAGTGTGACGGCTTTTTTAAGTTAGCGTGGACGAAGGCGCGGGCGGGCCGCTAGTAAATAATAATACAAACACACTCATACCCACGACGATTACCGCGAAGAGTTAGTCAGAGACTATTCAATGAGGACTGATAGTCCACAGCACACCACATAACAATTGCACATGTGCTTAGCGTGACAGGCTAATTGCCGCTTGTTGCTGTATGTTCAGTCTTTAGTCTTCACAGCACCCAAGAGATGGGTTTGTTACATTTTTTATGCTACTCACACAGCTTTGAAATAAATAAATAATTATCTATACTAATATTATAAAGAGGAAACATTTGATTGTTTGTTTGTATTGAATAGGCTCCGAAAATACTAGACCGATTTAAAAATTATTTCACCGTTGGGAAGCTACACTATCTCCGGGTGACATAGGCTATATTATATTATCAAAACAATTAGGGATCCTTACTAAAACTCAAATAAATTCCTTAAATCGCGTGCGCTAAGAGAACTACACACATCAAAAGTGTCTAGGGATCAACATATATTTTTGAAATAACTTTTCTCCTGATTGATATTAATTAAAATTTTCTTTAAGGATTCATCAAATAAAGTGTTTTCGTTTGTCTACAGTAACGATAAACCAAGTCACCTTTGCATTAATAAAGAAATTTGCTATTTTCCTAATAAAGGGATTTTTGACATTTGAACCACTAACATTAAAGTTCGAAAAAAAGACTGAAATAACAGTTTTCTTTAAAATTTTATTGGGTAACTTAAACAATTAATAATCCGTGTTTCTACCGCGAACACTAACAACACAAGAACATCGGTTTGGCATACTCAAAATGAGTTCATCCAAATCACGCTGTGGAATGGCCGCCCATGTTCGTTGCAACAACAAAAAAAGGTCTTCTTGCGACTGGATACCCTCCATATTCGGCAGAGCTCTTCTCTGTAGCATATCCCATACATGCTCAATCGGGTTCAAGTCTGGCGACTGAGCAGGCCAGGGCATGACATTGATGTTAGCTGCGGCGAGAGTCTGTCTTACAACTCTTGCGGTGTGCGGTCGTGCATTATCATGCATTAACTGAAATAAGGGACCGATTTGCACTTGTAGAGGAACGATGACGTCTGATACAATCGTCTCAGCATAAATTTGAGCGTTGAGGTTGCCTCTGATCCAAATCAACTCAGTTCTTCCGCCGATCCAAATACCCGCCCATACCATGATGGTTCCACCACTATAAGGATGGACTTCCTGGCAGGATTTTAATCGCTGTTGGCGTCCAGGGGTTCTCCAGTGTCGTATACGTCTTGTATCCGGTCTCATACCAAAACGAGACTCATCAGAAAAGCACACGAAACGCCATTGTTCTTCTGCCCAATTTCTGTGTTCAAGAGCCCATTGATATCGAATCCTACGATTGTGCATTGCTATAGGTGGTACCCTTAGCGGTCTTCGGGAATGAAGGTTCACTTCATGCAAGCGGTTTCTGACTGTTTGGTCGCTAATTAAGTTCCCTGAAGAGTGATGAAGCCTCACGGCTAACATCATGGCGGTTATTGTTGGAGCTCTTCGAGTTGTGATTTGAATGTATCGGTCTTGTCTCCGTGTGGTGCAGCGATACCGTCCTCCATGGCGCTCAGCCACGGTACCAGTGCTTCGGTAACGTGTCCAAAGTCGACTGATAACACTCTGACTTGTATTCAGAGCTAAAGCCACAGTACGTTGCCGGGAACCAGCTTCTATCATTCCCACGGCTCTGAGCATTTCTTCCCTGCTTAAATGACGTCGCCGCTCCATAATAACGTTGGTTTTAATCAGTAGTAGGGAAACAGTAGCACTAATAATGTCTTCAATGCGTTGTATGTTTTTATAGGGAAAATATTGACAGCTGATTTTCATCTTTTACTAGAAATTGATTGAAAGTTCCTGTTTCAAATTATGAAATGCACCAAAAAGGATCCATATAAATTTATAAAATCATAAATTTATTACAACGCCACATCTCAATCTCAAGAAATCCGCATAAAAATGCTTGATCCCTAGACACTTTTGATGTGTGTATTTGATGATAGAATAAAATAATGTGCTATGGCTTTGCAGAACACACCATTATCTAAAATAAAGTGTCGCGTTAGCATACGTTTAACTATTTTAGTTACGTCACTATAAGTTTTCTTGGGAGGAGAGTCATTTTGAAAATTCGTCACGGGGTATGGGGTCCACGCGAACGAAGTCGCCGGCGGTCTGCTAGTTATTATTATATTTACGATAACAGTGTCGCGTAGCGGTGAAAGAACACTTCCATCTCCTCTCTTCCCTTGGGTGGCGACTAACGGACTAAAGACTGCACCTACATCCAACAGCATAGAGCGACGATGGACTCACCACCTGTCACGCTGAGCACTTGTGCAGTCGCTATTTGGTGAAATTTGGACTATGGCAGAGGACTGCTTTTGCTGTCCTCATTGCCTAGTCTCTGACTAAGCCTCCGGGGATAAAAGATTATGTATGTACCTATGTATATAAACTTACGATTTAGCACATAAGGCTCTCGGCTCGTGTATTTGATCAAGAGTAGTTTCACCGAGTAGTTAGGTTTGTCAAAGTTGACTAGGCTGGTTTGTCTTCAGTTATGACGTACATGTAACGTATTTGGGTCAACTAGCGTAGGTAGTTGTGAAGTAAGGTTATTGTGAATATCACATACAATTTGTATTGGCATGTTGAGAATGTCATACAGCCGTTATCTTTTACAGGCACCTTTTTTGGTGGATGCCGATTGCTTTATTACAGAAAGTTCAAACTGAGTTTTAGGTTACTGAGTAAAAATGTTAATTTACAAAACGATACTTTCATACCTACTGAAAGCTCAAAGGGTAGGTATATTTTAAATTTATTTATTTGTTCACTTTAAAGTATAAACGCATCAACAAACTGAAATTTTGGATTACAACAGTTCACAGTATAATTCTGAAACCAAAATATTGTTTAACTACTACAAAGACTTTATGAAAAACTTAAGGACACAACTTTACCCAACTGTTACTATTGGAGCAATCAGCAATAATAAAATCATATAAAAACGGCTTTTTAAAAAATTGGGCAAAAGTAACCGAGGATCGTGCTCAGTGGCATGTTTTTGGAGAGGCCTAAGTAACTAAGAGTAAGTAAGAGTGGACAAGTATTGGCTTATGATGATGATGGATTTCTACATGTATGAAACAGTCGATTTTTTTCATGATTTCAGAGTTTGTCATGTACTAAAAAAAGTCCAAAATGATAAGTAGAAACTAACCTTACTAACTAATCTAGTGTCTAATTTAATACATCACTATAATCTTAACCCAACTGGATTTAATAATGCGATGCTACACCACTAAAATTCAATATTCGCGAGATTACACCAGTTTCCTCGGGTAACACAAATATTGAAATCCTCTGGCGCACTTCAGGGAAAGAATAGGTTAAGCGGCTAAGTTACGGAGTGCGTCGCCTTACCTCTCTGCGATCAGCCCCCCTATAATACTTCCAAATTCTATGAACAATGTCACTTGTTCTATGCGCTGAATTAGTTAAATACATTAAAAACACTTATGTAAGTTAGCCTGATCATTGAACAAGGTCATGGCCTAATTGAAATTTGAAACAAATTTAAAAAAAAAACAATCAATACATAAATCTAATGACTCCTAAAAACAAATTTTTTCGACAACTCTCTTAATTTTACGCATGAAACAATATAACAATACATTCTTACATGAAAACATTTGTATTGACATTCCGCAGGGCACCCCCTTCTTTAAAAATAAATTTTAATTTTTAATACAAGAATAAAAACATTGCTTGCTCTAATTAAATTACTAGGTCTGAAACTTCGAAGCATAATTGTTCTATTTATAAATATCAATATGATTGTTTTTACTTTGAAGTTCAATAAGAGACTTAAATGTCAGTTATTGCGATCGCGCGGCACCCCCTGAATGCGTAATAATAAGAACATTTAATGTAAATGTTTAAATAAATAAAAACATTCTCCCCTTAAGGGGAGTCATTTCGAGAGCTTCTCTCTCGCTCTCTCGACGGTACGAGACGGTACGGGACGGGTATAACAGCGAAGCGGCGCCAATGCCCATTGGCCTAAACCTATTAAAACCTATAAAACGTGCCTACGATTTATAGGTTTTTATAGGTTTTTCATATAGCTGGTTCTCTGTAGTACTTCAAAATAAATATTTACACGTAAAAATTATGTTGAAAATTTTAAAAAAAATGTAATAAATCAACCGTATACTTTTATTTTGGCCTGTTTTCGAGATTTTTTATAATCAAGTATAGTACATCTAATCGCGTAACAAATTAGCACATTTTTTAGGCAATATCTTTTAGTGTATTATATATTTTTTATAAGAGCGTTATTTAATAGTAAATATACATAAACCATTTGATCTAGCAAAACGTTTTAAAAGCGTTGATTGTGCATCCAGTTTTTATGTGTGAACCAAGATAATAATGTAATAGAGAAAAACAATAAAGAATGGTGATCATCATATCTTATCTTATCTTATCTTAGTGGGGCCTGCAGAGGTCTCCCTCTCGCAGCAGCACGTCGACCCATTGGGATCTTTTGTGCAACCTCGTCCTATCACTCTGTTTCCTCAGTGAAAACTACTGCCATAAGTTTGGCAATGTCTCCGAGGGCGAAGAGCCTAAAAGGGTAGGCTAATCCCAGGAGACTCATTCTTTTCCTAGCAAGGGAGTGACAGTCACGCAGTAAGTGTTGCATGGACTCCGTTTTTTCCCCACATGCCCTGCACAAGCTGTCTGTTGCTAATTGCATTCTATGGAGCATTTGTTTTGTGGCATAGTGCCCGGTCAGGGCTCCGATGAGTATTCGTGCCTGCCTTTAGCTACCTCCGCATATGATTTTACTCCGTCCTAGGCCGTCTCCACTTAAGAGGGATTTTAAGTGTTTCCTGCCGGGTAGCTTTTCCCATTCGGTTTTATGCCTGTTTTGGATTTGGTCCTTAAAGGCCTCGTTGATGGTGTTCGGTGCCAGTGCAACAAACAACTCAGGACCAATAAATGGGGTCTCTGAGCCCACCCTGGCAAAGTGCATCGGCCTGCATGCATGTTGATCATACATCTCATGAACTGTCCAAAGTTTTAAAACCAACATTGTGAAGTTTGCTATACAACGAATCGTCATTATACACAAGCGTAAATGTCACTTGTCTTGTCTAGGCCGTCAGTGGCGGTTTGCGATTTCTCTGTTCCTTCCGTTCTTTCTGTCACCGCTAAGGAAGACTGCCATTAGTTTATCGCTCAATGAACTAGAAACCCGCTCGCCCCGTCGCTAAACGCTTGCGCTAGTGTCCTAGGCCTAAGACCTTGACTTTCCTTTCCGCCAAAGTGTTGGAGATATGTGAGAACCCACATAAACTATTTGGCCCTGAAAGCACTAACAAACTTTACACACAAGCTTCATAATTAGTCGAGAGTTCATAATGTCAATGTTAAATACAAACATAGTTTTAAGTTTATGTTTTTTTACTGGATAACCGAGTCGTGTAGCTGTAAAAGAATACTACCACCCCCTCCCTTCCCTTGGATGTCGCCTTTGATCAACAATCGAAGAGTGTCGTAAAAGGCGACTAACGGACTAAAGACTGCACATACATCCAACAGCATAGAGCGGTGATGGGCTTACCACCTGTCACACTAAGCACGTGTGCAGTCGCTATTTGGTAAAAGTGGACTACGGTAGAGGACTGCTTATGCTGTCCTCATTCATTGCCTAGTCTTTGACTAACCCTTCGGGGATAATAGTCGTGATAATGTATGTATGTAGGTATATATGTATATATTCTTATATAGTTTATAACCAACAAACAAGCTATACCTTTCAGATAAAACAAAATAAAATAAAAATCAGGTGGAAATCGGTTTCCGCAGTCAATAAGCCCATAGTCGGCTTTGCTACCAAATAGGTCGATAGCATTATAAACTTTTTTATTGCTTTTGATAGCGCACGTTGTTTTTGAGAGATGGTAAAAATTTTATATCAAATATTTATTACTTGTGTCCCGCTCGCGACTCCATCCGCGTGAACACCCCATATACCGTGATAAATTTCCAAACAAAATCTTACAAACAAACTTAAACTCAAAACATTTATTCGATGTAGCTACCTATACAAATAGGCTTAATTTCTAAACTTAATACTAATACATTGCTTCAACAAAAAGGACCACTCTTAACATGATGTTGCAGCTTTAAAAATATAAAAAGCTGCAACTCTGATTTTCAGGGAATCCCTTGAAGTGTGTGTGTGTATGTGCGTGACACTGTAATTGTTACTAAAAATAAATAATAAAAGGAAAAAATGCTATAAATATAATATTTGAGAAGTTATAACTTTAATTTAAGTAGACTATTTTAGTATATATTTATATTATGTGTGTGGAAGTAGATGTGATGTAACAATAATAAAGATAAAATCTTTAAAACTAAAAACAACATAATTATGTATGTACGTATTTGAGGCTGTAATAAGCTGCCTGCTCAAATTAGCTGTTCTATTTGCTGCTCAAGTAAATATTTCTTACATATCGATACAAATCTTGTCCTAACAATTATAAACACAACCAAAATAATTAGCTGAATAGGTGCCAGTCTCAAATGATGCGCGGACATACACTCTTGACAATAATATAAATATAGATTTCTAAATAATGGGTTCGCGGTTCAAATTGTATATTTTTTGTAATTGTAGTTGCACGGTATTGTGAATTAAAAATGGAGTGTCACAGTACGTGTTGTTGTAAAAAGATCTCGAGTGAAACTCCGACAATGTATTTTACTTTTTCCTTCAAGAATAAGATTCCCGAACTGTCACATAGGTTAATCTACTTAGTATATACGGGTGTTAAACCAACAATCAAATCGGACGATCCGTACTAAACTAATTATAGTAAAACATGACCTAACGTCATCGAAATAGGGCTACTTTAGTATCGCCAGGAGTACTGCTAACAGCATTAATACACCACTTTCCCACATACTAGCATTTCATTTTAATGAGTCCTAAAAGGGTCCGCAAACTTAATTAGTTAGGGCCCTCCCAAGCTCTCGGTGACCCACTTTGGTAATGTTATTTTAAGGATTCCGTTGGACTATTAAAACGTCTTCTATGGACAAATGCTCCTTTCTAACAAACGCCATTACACCCGTTTTCGGTCAAACGATTTTGTGAACGGTATTAGGCGGCCGTTGAAACATTAATGTGTTTTCTATTTCATTGGACTATGCTTCATCTTCTACATAGGAAACGTTGTAATTTAACTATTTTAGTCAAATGAAAAAAAAATTATAACTTGTAACAAAAAGAATAACCGTGTCGCGTATCGGTGAAAGAATACTACCACCCATTATCTTCCCTTGGGTGTCGTAAAAGGCGACTAACGGACTAAAGACAGCAGTCGCTATTTGGTGAAAAGTGGATTATGTAGTAGTAGAGGATTGCTTTAGCGGTCCTCATTGCCTAGTCTCTGACTAACCCTTCGGGGATAATACGACCGTTTAGAATAAAAAGGTTCCAACTAACAATTTAGTCAAAATTAAAGATATGACATAAAAAGGTTCCATTTGCTTAATACTAGCGATATTTCAAACTCCTAGCGCCATCTGTTGCATAATTATTGAAACTAGTCTGCGTAAAAGTTCTAAGTAAAACCTATTTCTAACAAGAATTATTTAAGAAGGTTCTATTTGGCAGTAAGGACCCTTTTTCCCATAAGTGTTAATATATCGTAGTATTAGTAATTTAATAAAGTTCCAACTGGCACTTAGAACTTTTTTAAATGGTAGCATTCAGGTTTTTTCGTTGACAATGACTAAAAAAACGTAAAATGTCATCTGATGACGAATTGGATCCCTACGAAGGCGAATCAATCATCAGGATCTTCATATAAACCGAGCGAATCAAGCGAAAGGTACGTACTTAATTCCTCCTTATTATCGGTAATACTTTGCTGATTACAAAAGATTTTGTAGGGGTTGTATCGAGTTCTTACCTAACATCAAAATCTTTACATTTTTAGCAAAGAAGACCCAGAAGAACGAATTATTAGCGTAGAAGCTATGATTCACAATGAAAATTTCGTGAAAACTTCTCAGCAAAGGTATGTTTTTCAAACTATACAGAGTTCTGAGAGCCGAGTGTAAGTTTGTAAATGTGCAAACGTTACTATCGCGTTTGAGTTAAGAGTTATGATTCGCGATCTTATTTACTTAGCTTAAGATCTATCTGTCAAAACTTAACTCAAACGCGATAGTAACGTTTGCACATTTACAAACTTACACTCAGCTCTCTGAGGTTTTCCTGTTATATGTATGTATCCAAAAAATAACGTACCTAACAATGTTTTCAGCTGCACGGACCAAGACAGACAGCCAATGGAATCCCCAGTTCAACTAACATCATCAGCAATTACAATAATATTAACTTTTACAGGCAGTGGCGTATTTTAAGATTCTGCGCCCTGGGCCTGTAAGGTTTGCCGCCCCATAAATTAACGGAAAAAAGCAAAAAAAAAAATTATAAAATAAATCCAATCCAGCAGTATGTTGTGGTCTTTGTTGACGTGGGCTGAGAATGATGATAATAAATGAAAAACTAAAAAGGCTATTCAAAGAGTTAACCCTTGGGGTGCCTGGTGGGTAAAACTCACACGGCGTGTTTAGTGGATCTGATAAACCCGTTAATAAAATATTATACTTATGTATAGTTTTATACGATAGAAAATAGAAATTTTGGAATGCATATTTTCTGTTATTTTTAATGATATATTTACATAATAAAACCATATATATAGGTACCTATATTAAGTGCACATAGTGCTATTGAAAAAGCAATGCGTTCATCGGAGATTTATTCACCTATTGGTTTAGTAAGGCTTCTGAAGACAATAAACACAAAAGTAAAAGTTTAAACAAGTTCCATTTACAATTGTTTGCAGCTTGAAGTTTACACAAAACTTGTTTCAAGTAAGCTTTCTTTCATCATTTACACATTCCTTGTATAGAGTTTGTAATTTGAGATCAAAAGACCGACCAACAAGAATTTAACGCGCCACAGAGGTTAACATTGAATTGACACCAAAACCATACAGAAACCCTCCAGTGATATCTAAAGAAAAAAAGGCTGATATTAAGCCTATGCTTATGCTTAAATATATGCCAAGTCAAGATCAAAAATATTTTAAAAGTTTGTTAAAAATATAAATAAGAAGCTAGACAGTGTTAAAATATAATAATATAATTAAAAATATAATTAAATAAGAGGCTCTCGGTTTATAAGAGAATATAATATACCTATTTTAGGTATAATAAAGTTTAATATGATATAAGAATAATAAATAATATAATGTTACAAGATGTCAGAGCATTTTAATTAAACCATTTTTGATTAGTTTTGTTTTGTTTTATTACCATACCTTATAAAACTGAATAGAAAAGAGTTCAACCATAAATGAATAAATCACTATGTGGTTCAACTCAATAACATCATCATATTCAGCCCACTACTGGGTATAGGTTTAACCCTTAAATCATTTAACTAAGGTTCAACTACATTTCGTATATGGATGTTTTATTAAAAAAGGTTCTATGAGCTTATGAAACTCTTTTAAATTACAAATTACACCTCTGACAAAATTTAATAAGGTTCTAACTCACATTTCAGTCTTTAATATTTCTTATAATAACACAGCTATAAAAACAGAATCGTTTATTTAGATGTACCTTGAATCAATGTAAAATTTATTACAAACAAATATTTTGATATCTGTAAAGGTACTGAAGTTATAGCCATTCAAAACTTTACGCACGATTTTCTCGGAATGTGTGTTGGAGCACTTACAACCTTTTTATTCCAAACGGTCGAATAGTCTCACGACTATTATCCCCCGAAGGGTTAGTCTATGTATGTATGTAGGTATTCGTGGCATATGTGAAATTATTCTGTGCCCATCGGACCATCTCAAAACGAATGCCCACTATTTGGCAGCCGTAGAAAAACCGCTTTGTCGCATGCACTGTTTTTTATTAGTGGCGCATCATTTAAACGTTTTTGTGAACGCTATTTCTTCGCAATTGATTTTGTGTACACAGTTTCATTATTATATATATTTTCACCGTGAATCAGAAATTATGAAATGCGACAATGCCTTGGAGCACGATTCTCATGCAATAGAAATACAGCATGTAAATGAACGAAAGGCATACCTTAAAACCTGTGGATGTTAAAAACGAGTATAATACAATGAACCACTTTTTGTTTTAATCCAACCACTTTTTTTGTTTATAATTTTACTAATTGTAATAACTTAACCTCTTTCTCATCAGTCGGTTAACGATTTTATTAACATCCTGTGATGCAAGTTTGACATCAGTTATCAGTTGCTGTAAGGTTTGCCTTTCGTTCATTTACACACTGTAGTTCGCGTTGATAATAATGTTCGAAATTCGATTTTTTTTCCAAAGTAAACACGTTTTGAGCAGACTCAGAACTTCACACTCGAAGCACTCAATCGAACTATTTAATCTACAATTTATAGTTAGCAGGTACATTTAAGGTGTTATTTTTAGTTATAATAAGTTCAGCTGTTTTGACTTTTCTTTTAGTTTGTATATCAATAACTATATCAAAATATCAAAACAGTAAAGTGTCCAATAAGACATGTGCCGGATTCAAGAAAGTGTCGAATAATGGCAAGTAGCGGATAAGCGGATTATCTAAAGTAGTGAATTCGGAAAAGTGTCGACCCGTTACTGGACTCATTGTTTCATGTCATCATCATCAGCCTATAAACGTTCCACTGCTGGGTACAGGCCTCTCACAGCACGTGGGGATATTGGGCTATAACCCACCACGCTGACCCAATGCGGATTAGTTAGTGGGTTTTATCGACGGGCATCTTACGACAACAAACCTTGTCGCGTAGCGGTGAAATAAACCACCCCTTCTCTTCCCTTGGGTGTCGTCAAAGGCGACTACCGGACTAAAGACTGCACATACATCCAACATTATAGGGCGGCGATGGGTTCACCACCTGTCACGCTGAGCATTTATGCGGTCGCTATTTGGTGAAAAGTTGACTATTGCAGAGGACTCAATCAAAATCAAAATAGATTTATTCAATAAACTCAATTAATAAGTACTCTGAATCGTTCAAATCTTTTTTATCCTACCACCCATTCAGGATGTATTTTTTTAACAGTGGCAAAGAACGGGCGTAAGAAACCACAGCCCACAGAAGCAACGACATTTAAAAAAAAAATTTCTTTGCCTGTCCTCATTGCCTAGTCTCTGATTAACCCGTGGGGATAATAGTCGTGATTATAATTATATATGTGTGTATGTATCTTACGACAACAACCGGGACCTAACTTAACGTGCCTTCCGAATCACGTTGTTTCAAGTACACATTTCTGAATACTAGTGCAATTTGTAAGCAAAAGTCTACAAAGCTATTGAATAATTATTTTGCAAAATAAATAATATAAATTTATGAGAATAGAGTAAGAATAAGAATATTTATTTGCGTAAAACGTGGTTTACATGGTGCGGAGATGTTAAACTTCAGTACCTTATTTTGATCTCATGTTTTGCTTGTTTCACACAGCATACAAATAGTGCAAATGTTGGTAAATTTAATCTTCATTGAACTAATCTCAATAACAAATATATATGTGACAATAAAATTGAGAAAATAACAGAGACGAAACAAATTAAATAACAGTATCTTTTTGGTTACCTACCTACCTGACTTATCAAAGGACTGTTTTAGGCTATAATTTTTTTTTATATTGAGCCATTTATATAATTTATTTTTAAATAAAGACATATTTTATATGATAATAATTTTTGGTGAAAGACTGATTGTGCGGTCCTCAATGCTCAGTCTCTGATTACCCCTTAGGGGATACTAGCCATGAGAGTATGTATGTACTACAAATACAAGCAGGAAGTATTGCTATAATTTCCTAAATGTGTTCTCTGTATAACAGTAGGTACATGGCCTCGATATCCTATTAAAATGTATGAATATTCGGGATTACATCTTAAGTACCGTGTCTTTGTTGATTGACATAACCGAAATATTAAAGCCGCATAGATGAAATTGTTTGCATAGGTAAACGGAGACCTTGGAAATAGTGTGCTTGTAAATTCTTAGTAGGTAATTATATACATAAATACATACATATAATCACGACTATTATCCCCGAAGGGTTAGTCAGAGACTAGGCAATGAGGACCGCAAAAGCAGTCCCCTGCCATAGTACACTTTTCACAAAATAGCGGCTGCACATGTGCTTAGCGTTACAGGTGGTTAGCCCGCCGCTCTATGCAGTTGGAGATATGAAGAGAGAGAGAGAGAGAGAAACATTTATTGACAAACAGAAATAAAATAATAACATAAATAAAAAAAAGACAATTATTGTCAATCAGGACCCCCTGCCTTAGTTTGTATTGTTGCAAACAGAGCGTATCGCAACAACGCTGGTATATGTGCAGTCTTTAGTCTTTTACGACACCCAAGGGAAGAGAGGGGGTAGTGGTATTCTTTCACCGCTACGCGACATGGTTATTATAGATATATACCTTTGCACAAACTTCATACCTACTCACGCCTTTTTGCGAGAGACCAAATCATTCCATTTGCTACGTTCCTGAATTCCAGACAAACTCCTTTGCTTCATTTACTGTCATAACGTCAGTTATAGATTTGCTCCGTATGTATACGTCATGCTCGTTTGTTACTCGGCCTTTGCCCGGCAGTGGAACCATCATCATCATCATCTTCCTCATCAGCCTATACTCGTCCACTGCTGGACATAGGCCTCTCTAAGAAAAGGCGTGAGTAGTTATAATGTGTTGTGAGTTATGATATGTGAGTGCTGTATTGAGACAAGTGGAACCATCAGTATCATCGTATGCAATTTATTAGTACTTATACTTTTTGTTTATTTATGTACATAAATAAAATACAACCCGTCAAAATTAAACACTACAGCTAGAGAAGTCCTCCATAGTCTGAGAGAGATCTTTTCAGATCACTTAACCTTGAAACCGATCCTGATCTCGAGATTGGTATTGTGAAGTTTCGTACTTTTTAGTTACGACACCAGCGCTAATTGAAATCCATAATGGGAGTCGTCCATTAATCACGTGATGTTTTTTTTTAGCAATTTTAAGCCCCTCCCCCTTCGTGATACGTGGTGAGGTTTAAGACTAACCCCACTCCCCACCCAAAATCACGTGTATTTTTAATACCTACAAAGAATCTTATATTTTTTAGAATATTATCTTTTAATAAAGGTATAAAGTAGGTATAATTTAATTTAATTTTTGAACTAGGCAACGGCGCCACAGAATAAATACCTAATACTTACACGGCGCAGCGAGTCAAACTCACATTACACGCCACTTTTGGTTTAGAAATCGCGCGTTTACGAAAAAATAAATACACGTGATATCTTACTACACCTCCCTCCCTCTTTGTGCTATTTCGTGATTTTTGCCGAACCCCCTCCCCCCCTTTCGCCTCAAGTGATTAATGGACGGCCCTTGGGTGAACCAAATGGCATTAAGTTTTGCATTTAGTTCACTCTATATCCGCTCAATATGAATCCAAATTAACGCTGGTGTCGTAACTTAAGAGTATGAAACTACACAATACCAATCTCGATAGATCGAGATCGGATTCAAGAGTAAGGGAGCTGTTCGTTTCAATGAGAGTTTCCTATTAAACAACGCTATAACAACAATGTTAATAGCATTGTTTTGTTTTGATAGTTTAGGAGCGAGGAGCTCGATGGCGCAGCGGTTAGCGCATTCTGCTTGTGATCTTGCTTGCTAAGCCACTTTCGCAATGCCAGGTCGCTGGATGGGTGAACAAATTTAAAACATCTCGAGCTCCTCCGTGCTTCGGAAGGCACGTTAAGCCGTTAGTCCCGGTTGCTGTCGTAAGATGGCAGTCGTTAAATCCCACCAACCCGCATTGGGCCAGCGTGGTGGGTTATGGCCCAATATCCCCACGTGCTATTGTTCACGTGGGAGGCATGTGCCCAGCAGTTGGACGTTTATAGGCTGATGATGATAATGATGATGAAGATAGTTTAGGATAAGATAGCCAGTTCCTCAGTGGTTGAGGATTCCGGGTAAAGCGCTTGCAGTTTCAGCCTTGTCGTCACTTACCATCAGGTGAGATGAAGGCCAAGTGCTTACGCGTAGTGGATAAAAAACACACATCGAAAGTAACAAGTCGACCTTGCAATCGTTTCTATGGCGTACGTAATAAAAGTTGATTTCGTACTACACTATTGAGCTTCTTGTGCTGTCGTGTGTTCAATAATAAAGGGTTAATCAAAATTTCCCCTGTCCGTGAACCCAGTAATGCTGTAAAGGCCACCTGCAGCCAAAATAACAATTGTCTCCATAAGAGAATGCTCTCAGAACATCGGAACTACGAATAAAAGACAAGGAGCGTCGATTAGATTTTCCTTTAATTTTGCGGAAATAAATTTAAACGTACTTTAACTGTAAAAGGAATACCTTTACAAAGAAACCCGACGATCGTTTGAAGTGAATAGTTTTATCTTGAGCAAAACATTTCTAAAAATGTCCGCCGTCTGTCTATTTTGTAGTCGATCGATGGTGCGAACCAACTTCCATCACTTAATTTAATTACACTTTTACTCTATTTAAATATAGTATTATAGCGTTAGAAAAAACACTAATTTAATAAAATAGAGTTCAATAAATAATAGAATAGTAGAATATTACCAATACAATAGCCAACTTTAACAAAAAGAGCCTGAAAAATAAACAGGTTCCTGTTTATAACTAGGCTCTGTGAATTATTGTCTTAAAAAATGGTGTTTTTTACTTAATTGACTTTACTGGTTTTCCTATGCTATTAGTATTTTTTTAAATAGTGTTATTATATTGTTACTTAAGTAACTCTAATAATTATACTATACAGAATGTTAAATTGGTAAAAACTGAGCCATTCTATTATGTATTATGCAAAAACAGCAATTTTTATGAGAGAAAAGGCAACAGGTCTATACAAAACTGCAAATACTATTCGATTAGAAGTAATAGTTGTTGCGGGATTACATACCTATCACCAAAACTGTCTCTCTCTCTCCTTCTCTCTCTCCTTCTCTCCCTCTCTCTCTCTCTCTCTCTCTCTTACATTACAAAATTGCTTAACACTCGGACGCTTTGAAAAAAGAGAAACATCCCAACCAAATTTAAATACCATCCACCTAATTCATCATTCTCATTTTACGTAACGTTAAAATATAAATTCCTTTGACATCGCTAAGGACGTCATGAATACACAGGTAGGAAATAAATACGGAGGTTATCTGGCGGTAAAACGTTTTCAATGAGTAAATTTGTATTTTAATCTGGCCCGCTGCGATGGGACGTGGAATGACATTAGGCTACGCACTTATTACACGAGCTAGCGTTTTTCTCGAGCACTTAAGATCAAATTCCCTCAAGATAAAGAAATTTAAGCCGATTACACCTTTGAGCGGGTTGTGTTTTTTGTCCCGCTCACATTAACAAAAACGTTTGAGGTTAAAAGAGACGATAGAATCTTGAACAGCTATTAGGGATTATTCGAATGGTACGTTGTTAGGACAAAGTGTTAATGTAATGGTTATGGCTTACTAGTCTGCGATTAGGCCAATCCGCAACATTAAACGTGATACGGTCACGGAACATTAAAACATAGTCGTGCAGAAACAATGCTGATAACAGAATCCATAATCATTAATACAAGCCGAAAGATCAACCGTACCGTACATGGTATTTCACAAAACTTTATTTTAATAGTGCCTATGCCTTAAGCTAAACAGGCGTCATATATACTCGTATACCTTACTAATATTTTAAACGCGAAAGTTTGTAAGTATGGATGGATGTTTGTTACTCTTTCATGTAAAAACTACTGAATGGATTTGGATGAAATTCGGCATACAGATAGTTTAAAAGCTGGATTAACACATATGATACTTTTTATCCCGATATTCTCACGGAAACGGGAACCACGCAGGTGAAACCGCGAGGGGCCGCTAGTGTTCTATAATATATAGTTTCTTATTTAATAAACGCCTCAATAGCCAAGTAGTGAAACACTTGCGGATGTTCTGGGATTGATTTCCAGTAGGGTCAATTGTGATGCATAGCCCGAGTTTGTGATTACTTGGTTAAAATGGCTTTTAAATTGTTAAAGTATCACTTTAGTTTTTACTAGCCAAACAGAAAGATGCCGGGGTTGAATGCGAGAAATTGTTGTTATATTCCCTTAGCTAGAGTTTATTAGACTTACGATGTGAACGAAACCCTATCGTGTCTTTTGTTTCATTAATATCCAAATTTTTTAATTTATAATCTTGTTTTTTTACTGCTGTACTCAGAGACGTCAATTAAGTTTTAATGACAAATAAGTCTCTTGCTGTCACTTTCATAGGTATAGTGCTAAATAGAGAAGGAAAGACATATAATTGTCATTAAAAATTAAATGACGTCTCTGAGTACGGCAGTTAGAGACAGTACGTTAATGACCCTTTATGAAAAATTATCGGTAATAAGTAGTCATGATTGCGGCAGTTAGTGACGTTTCTGTGTTTTCTTTGTTGATTTCGGTTTCTTGTTCCCCTGTACGTTCCCAGTTCTTCCCACTCTTTAAAGCCGCACGACATCAATCCTAAACGGATTAGTCAGAAACTAGGTAGAGACTTAAGTAGTACACTGCCGCATTCTTATTATTAAAACACTCCATAACTATGTATGGGAATCGGTATAATTATTGGCCTCTATACAGGTATTGGTCATTTTATTTTTTATGCCAATAAACTAACAACACCCCCTTGATGAATGGTAGATTTAAAACGAGATCAATTGCAACACTTTTATCTTCTGAAAAAAAATTAACAACACACTTTATTTCGTAGATAAGTTTATTTCTAATGGAAGTTTCCGATCTTGAGGTCGCTTAACTGACCAATAACTATACCTTTACCCTATTAATAATTAAACTTACAAGACTTACTTTACTAGTGTCGCAAAACGATCAAACAAAACACTACCGTACCGATACGCGAATGGCCACCATCCAACTATGTCACTTGCGTACCATTCTCCAGACGGACGGAGACGCCTAATTGGCTACGAGCCAGCGTCATTTACTACAGCCGCCAAGCCGTGAACAGTCCAATTAAATTGGTTCTAAACTACCATTTATCACAAGCTCCTTGCGGATCACCTGAGGCGATTCGGACAGTGCGCAATCAACCGAATGCTTCCGTACTGGGGAAAGGGGTCAATTTGAATCGAGGTTGTACGCATTGTTTGTTTAGCTGTAGTACAGGTCGTTTGCTAATAGTATATCCACTTGTCTGTGAAATAACAGACACGATGAAAATTTAATTGTTTGGATATTTTAATTTATTTATTTATTTATTTATTTATTTGAACAACCAACAAGATCAAACACTAAACATGCTAGTAACTAACATTTAACATTTTATAAGCCAGGTGTTGCCTTAATTATAGGTTGCCACGGCATGCATAAGAATATAATACTAATTATTATGAGTATCGGAAGCCGATGACCAAAAAGAAAGTAATACAATAAAAACTAAATCTAGTAATTTCGACTTAATATAGCTAAATATGATTTTACATTTATTACATGCTACTATGAAGTTTAAGACAAAAAACAGATCAAACATCTGATTTTAAATATCATTTCACATAAAAGTCCCAGAAGCCTGACAATTAACACTGACGAGTGGATATTTATTTATTTTTTACATACATGTAATCACGACATCTTAGAAGAGTTAGTCAGAGACTAGGCAATAAGGACAGCAAAAGTAGTTCACTCCCATAGTCCACTTTTCACCAAATAGCGACTGCACATGTGCTCAGCGTGACAGGTGGTGAGCTAATCTCCGCTCTATGCTGTTTGATGTATATGCAGTCTATAGTCCGTTAGTCGCTTTTTATGACACCTAAGGGAAGAGAGGCGGTGGTAGAATTCTTTCATCGATACGCGATACTCAATATTATAATTGGATAGTCATTAAAAATATGTACTAACATAAAAAATTAAACAATGATACTGTTACAACAAGAAGGCTTATGATGGATATAATCACGTGTAAGTTAAATAGTATTTAACTGTTATAAAAAAATAAAGTAATAGTTTTATTTTACAAATAGTTGTTCTTTCTTTGCACTTAAACCTTGTTGCGGGATTATATTCTATTTCTTATTTGTTCTATGATATTAAACAACCTGTATGTAAAAAAATGTGATAGCTTAACCTGTGACCCTACTATCACCTCCTGAATCAGTATTACTTTAATATTGCTTAATATGGAATTCGCATAGTAAGATTAAAGTAATACAGCTATAAGAGTTGAGAGCTATTAAGAGTTTTACAAAGTTTTTGCAACCAATGATTTCGAAGACGCCAAAGATCGCCGCGTTACACCACTTTCCGCTTTTATGGCGTCACTAAAGCTGTAACCTTCACAGCTCACTTGGCACGGGCTTAAATCCTTTTGAATATTTTAATTTAGCCGCTTTGCCGCAGCCAATATTTCTTATGGCACCGTCACCTAATTATCCCCGGATATTCTCCTGTGTCGAATAGAATTACTGTCTTCAATGCTGTCTGCTTTATGTGATATGTTTTAAGTCTTATCGTTATATCATATATTTATCGTTGCCATGGAGCTCTAATGCATTTAATTAAGTTAAACTTCCTTGATGCTTATAAACTTTATTAATGAGCACTATTGAATTTTTCAAAAACATTGTTTCAAGTACAACCCATTTAGGATGTCTACGTCATTTTGCTGAGAAAAATGGGAATAAGAAACTACACAGCTTATTTTGGAATCAACAAATTTTCCATAAAAATCAATTGAGTGAGTCGTTACCAACGTTATATGGATTTCGGTATGTTTTGAAACTTTTATAATGCCGAATAACTGGATGGGAGACTTGCGTCTTTACATGTTATTATATGATAGCAATCGATAAAACCCATCAACCAAATTTGAGCCAGAGTTGTGAACTTTGGCCCTTACCTTGTGGTATTATCACGCCTGAACAAGTCCATGTTACCATACATATATAAAGATCGAGCTTTAATAACCTACCACGCTCCGCTTTCTTCAGAGCATGAGGTATGAGAGAATTTTTTTAATTTGCTTGCTCACCCGCGATCGCTTTGTCTCACTCTCACGGTTACAACTAAAGATCTATTTACTGATTCGAAAAACCATTTTAATGTACTTTACCTTATTAAAACATCTTCTGTAAATGCCATCACTTTTGGTGACGTGTGAAACAATAATTCAAATAGTAACGCGTTACGAACGCTACGACGTCTACGTGTGCTACGAGTGCTACGTATTCCGGCCTACGGCTCGTGAACCGTAACACTAATTTTGCTACTGCGATGTCTGCTATCACAAGTGTTGGCAAGGACTCGAGTTCTTTAAGTCCTATTTTAGGGACTGGATTCGATTTTTCAAGACTGGACTCGTAAATGAAAGCTTAAGCGTTTTTGTCAGTGAAGGCCAGTGAAGGCCTTCAGTGCCATATTGTAAGGACTCACGAGTCCTCACAATATGACTCGAAAACTCGAGTCTTTTTACAATATAGAGACTCTTAAGAAGAGTTCATTGCTAGTGTCGAAGTCTTTTTAGAAACAGTGAGTTCCATTATCCATTCTGTTGATTTAGGCGTTCGTCAACCACCTCCACAGGCGAGGCTTACTACTTGTCACGCTGAGCACATGTGCAGTCGCTATTTGGTTAAAATTGGACTATGGCAGAGGACTAATTTTGCTGTCCTCATTGCCTAGTCTCTGACTAACCCTTCTGGGATAATAGTCCTAATTATATAACATGACATGAAATGAACAATAAGTGTTTTTATAACACGTTGCTTACACCAATAATATTGTAGCTATTAAAATGTATAATATTTCAACATTTTGTAACGTAATTTGTACCAGTTGCAGCAAACCTGTCGCGATGAGTCCTCCGGGGGCGATCCGTCGCGCCCCGATCGCGAATATTAATGGACAAAGCGAACGGGCGTGTTACATCACGCGGGAGATTAAAAAGCACAGACACGTACATATTTAGCGCTATTTGGTGGTAAAACAGGTTTTATGGTAACTCGTGTTTGGTATATTGAAGCCGTTATACGAGTAGCACGCGTTTGGTCAGCATGTTGGTTTTCGGACAGGTCTTAATTTTTTTCGTCTCTGTGTATAGCATGTTTTATACATTTGTCTATCTATAAAAATATAAATTAATGTTACAATCTAGTAGGCGTACGAGTAGGTAACATGCTAACTTCTGTCTGGAAAGGCATTTTTAAATCCATCATAAGATGTTTATAACCCTTAGGTTAATCCAAGACGACTTCGATGGTCGAGTGGTTAGTACGCCAATTCTGGCGTCGCTATATCTGAGGTCCTGGGTTCGATTCCCGACCGGGTCAATATGGAAATACCTGTTTCTATAATTAGATTTGGTTGAATACAGCTTGAGATGATGATGATAAGCTATCATCATCTGATCTACGTGCCACATCGTGCTACCTACCCTTTCCAAAACGTCATATCTGAAATACAAAATACAAAACTGCGCTTATCGAGACACTACAACATTTAATATAAATCCGGGATAAAGGATGCCCAATAATACGGGGGCGCTGAACGATCACAATCGCCAATGTGTCAAACCCTCTTTTCCGACGTGACGGGGGCAGGCAAACGAAATTCAAATAATGCAATCCCCGGTATTTGTCCCTGTGACGAGTTGACAAGCCATCCAATTGCTATTCGGAATTTTTAAGTCAATAGTTTAATACATCCGTATGACTCTAAGGCTGCATGCACATTAGCTACTATTGGTTGAGTGAGCTAATGAAAAAAGGTCTTAAAAACGATAGCCAACCTTCGATTATAAAATTTCAGTGTTTTGTGGGAAATTTTGTTTGTTAAAGTGAATGTCTGATTTTTTTTGTTTGTATGTATCTGTGTTTGGGTACCATGCCTTGAACAGGCGAGTTAGTTGATTTTTTTTATTTTTAAGGGATTAGTTTTTTTCTTTTTATTTGTTGTTTTTTTTTTGTGTGTAATAAAGTTATGTTGTTTTTGTTCTCCTTTTAATGTTGTTTAATAAATAATTTTGCTCTAAACTCAAAAAAAAAAAACTAAAGCATAGAAGGAATCCAAATGAGACTCGTGTATAGTTGTCCTATTTTTTCAAATAGGCCATAAACATTGAAAGAAAGGAGACAAAATAAGTTGACAAAAACGTCAAATGTCCAGCGAAAAAAAAAACATATCCACAAAAATACCGTTGATCATGGTCAATCGACCGGGACCGCGAAATTGGACTCTTGACACAATTACGATACCACAGGATACCTAGGTTAAGTTACCTTAACGTTACACATGACCTTTCGTTCGCCCGGTATCCATGAGTTATTTTTTATTGTGCCGGACAAATTAAATATATAATGAATTTAAAAAAAATTAAAATGATGTCTATTAAAGTTACTGAAATATATAAAAAAAATATGAGCACACATAGAAAAAATCCTGTATGTGATCGAAACAGTCAACAACGTATCTATTAATTTAAAATTGAGTCATAAACTTAATGACCGAAGAGGCGGCACCAACGAAGGGATAAGCGTCTAAACAATGAACTACATTAAGAGCGAAGCGAAAAGAAGAATTATGTTAGTTCTGGATAAAATGTATACTAGAAAAAAAACAATAAGTCTCTAGAAAGCTCGAATGGGATTCGAACCCGGTTCACTACTCTAACCGCTAAGCTGCCGAGACCCCAGAAGACTCATCGAATTCTTTCTAGCAGTTGAGGATTTACGCTGCAAGCCAGTTCTGCCCGGGGGGGTGTCACTACGCAGTTTAGGTGGTACGTTCGGCCGGCATGCCTCACAGGCAGGCCGCTTAGGCGTATGGCAGTAAAGGTTGCCGCTCGCGACGCATGCTCCACGTGTCGCACCGAGTCGCTTAACTCGTAATTCCTGCACGCGCGCATAAACCCTACGCTCTGTGACGTCAAGACGTCAAATCGATATCGAGTCAGCGTTGTTTAACGGAATACGAACGCTCGGGTCACATGATAAGTTTCAATTACGCGTGAAAGTTTTTAGAGAGTGAACCTTCTGTACGTAGTACTATTAGTTATTCTGTGGTTCTGCTTCGTTCATGTCGCCCAACTATGAAATAGTTTAGCTCGGTTGTTCGGGTGTGAACCCAAATCTTCCTCTTAAATGAATGAGCCGTAGCCAAGTCGCCGCTCCACGCTTCCATTAATTGTATGCATAGATTTATTTTGAGAACAGCTGTTTAATACAAATCTATTCATTTAAACGCCGCCACCATCTGCCACAGCTCTGCAGCCGCCGATTTTATCCAATTAACGGCTTCACGCATTTATCAGTTATTTTCTCTTGATCAAGCATTTTGTATAGGCAAAGGACGTTCCGTAAAAAATATAAAGAAACAAGTAATACTAACACTTATTAAAATAATAGCAGCTAAACAGGTAGCCAATTTCGCATTATGCACAGCTCCAACCATAGAACAATAATTGTATCGGGAAAGTAATTAAAGTACCATCAGAAAATCTCAGTTTTTGTTTACTCAAAGCGGAACGAAGGAAGGATATCGCTATCTAAATCGAATACATTAGCCAGAGACACCTTACTAAGGTTCTTACTAAGAAATAAGATGTAGAAGCTGACGTCCAGAACGCAATAGGTCATGGGTTCGAGTACAATCTGAAACAGCCATCTTTTAACTTCTTTCAATAAACCACAATAAACTTTTTATACAATTACATATTTTTTAAACTACAAAGTAAATGCCGGTTTTATTTTCAAATTTACCTACAATACACACTTAAGTTTCTGTAAGACGAATTAAGGATATCGCCATATCTAAATCGAATACATAATTTAGAGACATAAAACAAGAAATGTATAGAAAGGACTGAAAATGTAGCACCGAAATCTGAGCTACGAAATCTGGGTCAAAGCCCAAAATCTCGTCAAATCTCAGACGATGTAACGGTCACATATTCTCTGGCATCCATCTTCTCACGCTGCTTATTCGCAAAGGCCGTCAGTTTATATATCAACATTAAGACAGGACGCAAGACAGGACGACCTCAGCACCATTTGTTTGACGAACTAATATGAGTATTGGTGATGTAGAATAATTATTAAGGTGATTATTATAAATAACGTTGATGGAATATACGAAAATACTCTATTCAATTGTATCTATTGATTATACTGTACGATTACTTTGTGTAACATCCCTACTTTTATATTAGTCTCTCAAACGACTTTTCATTATAAAACCGTTGTGCCAACGGAGCGACATTTACTTTAATAAAAGCATTCGTTCAGACAACTACGAAGTTTTACTTTGCCGTCACTGCGTCCCTGCCAACAGGTTATGGGCCCAGGGACCATAATTTTCAAAAGTAATTTTTATAAGTCAATTTTAATAGTAAATTCATATTTAAATAACCAGTGCTGTACGTGAGTGATGAAGAAATACCAAACAGCCTCGATTAAAATTGGCTGAAACGGAACCTGATTACTAAAGGTACGAGTGTTGAGTTTTTAGGCTATGCCTTTTTGAATTTTGCAAAAGGGTCAGCCACGGCTAAATCAATCTTGACAAAATTAATGTAAGAAGAAGCTTGGCGACTCAGTGAGCATTACGTAAGCAATTAATTCACCTAAAATTGCAACCGATGTCAGTTATACACATACATTTCACGAGTTTTGATAACAGAATTACTCACCCTACCCTCATAATATGGCGGTATGATCACGGCGCTGTAAACGCTAGGAGAGGATCACCATAGCCTAGCATTCGTAAAACTCGTCTGCTAGATCATGAAGTTAAGTTGAAGACCGAAATATCTACCAAACTTAAAGTTTCGCAAACCTATACAGAAGTTTTCTATGCGTAATAATTATGGACCGGACAAGATGAATAAAAATGTGCACCCTCAATCTTCAAGAAGAAATCAATATTGTGGCAATTCAACGCATAAAATTACGAAACTTTACTGCGAGTGAAAAAGGAAAAGGAGTCACATGAAAAAGGACTGCCGTTTTTTTTTCAAGAAGTTGTCGTAACGCGTGGGCAGCAGCAGTAATTTTAACTATACAGCAAACGCTGTTCATCACGTGGAAACCGAGGGCAGTATTGCTTTTATGATTTCAAATTATTATGAGTTATGAAACGAAACAAGTAATTCTACTTCATGTTTCTTTTCTTTTAGATTCTGGAGCTACCGATTACATGTTAATTCACGAGATTATTTTTCTTCACATACCAAACTACCCTGTCCTATGAAGATTGGCGTAGCTAAAAATGGAATTTCAATTTTGGCTTATGGAACAGGACAAACCTGGAGTTCAAGGTACAATCGACGATTCGAGGATCGTTTTATTTTTCCCCCAAAGTCTCTCATAATTGACTGTCCGTAAGTCGAATGCAGCAAGCAAGCAAGTCCAATTATTGCTATTTATTTGATTCAAATGGTGTTCGTATCTATAAAAATAACAAATTGCATTATGCAATACTGTAGCAACAACCTTTGTAAAATTGAATTTCAAATGAATTTACTCTCAACTTATTTAAATTCGCTATTTGGTGAAAAGTGGACTATAGCAGATGACTGCAGTCTTGCTATCCTCATTGTCTAGTCTCTGACTAACCCTTCGGGGATTATAGTCGTGATGTGTATGTAATTTAATTATCTCATGCTTCGAAATCTTTTGAATTATGGCATATACGCTTAGAACATGTAAAGAAGCAAAGAATTATAATTCTTAAAATTTAGTTGATCAGAAATTTATTATTCGTTACATTAATCTACTGACGACATATTATTATCTGAGCCATGCATAATATGTAATTAGACGCGAGATCGCGACTCCTTTTTGCAAAAGAAAAAGAAAAGTCTAACCAAAATAGACCATTTTTATCATTCATTCGGATTCGTGCGGTCCGATCAGCCCGACTACCGGCGACGACAAACATTATTTTGTTACTTTTATTGACCATTTTACCCACTATACTTTCACATATTTGATGAATTTTAAAGTGGAAGTCTTAAAAAAGGTTTGGTTTTGTTAACAAAAGTAAAAATTTATTTAATGCGATGTTCGTTAAATTACTTATACTATAAAAATGGTTGAGAATATCTTTATACTTAATGAATTTAAGCAGTTTTGTGTTTCTAAGGGAATAAGTTGCCATTTGACAATACCGTACACTCCACAACAAAATGGTTTCTCAGTGCGCATGAATCGTACATTGACCGAAATGGCACAAACCATGGTCGCAAGTGCGAAGTTAGATAAAACATTTTGGGGTGAAGCCTATTGACGAATTAAATTCTTAAAAATTCTTGGCCAATATGTAAAAGTGATGAGCAACATCAAGTATAAATTCCCGCCAAAATTAGTCAGCCCATTGAGGTCTCTGAACAACTAATAGGCAAGAAACACAAAATTCCAACCGACGAGACAATAGTAATTGACGATACTAGTCAATCAAAATTGTCAGACAGATTAGCAATGTAACCCCGAAAATTTATAAGAAAATCACTGACCCCGATTTGTATTTCTCTTTTGAATACTTCTCATTCCTTACCACTATGTTACAGTGGTGTTTTTAATGGTCCTAGTGGTACACGTCGACTTAGGCTCTCATTGCCGTGTCTACATCTGCGTCTACCGATCCCATAACGGCGACATGGAGACAACTCGACTAATTGAACATCTTAGTCGGGTAGCAGATGATGCGCAGGAGCGGTTTCCATCGGCGGAACTGGTGTTTTTGGGGGACTTCAACGCCCACCATGAGTTGTGGTTAGGTTCCTCCAAAACAGACCATGCTGGTAGAACTGCCCACGCATTCGCTCTCACGCATGACCTGACGCAACTGGTGAACCAGCCCACCAGGATCGCAGACATAGTTGGCCATGCGCCCTCCTTACTCGACCTTCTGCTGACGAGTCGCCCAGCTGGATACCGGGTGGAGATTCGAGCTCCTTTAGGTTCCTCGGATCACTGCTTCATATCCAGCACAGTGCCCTTGGCATCGCGCCCGCCAACAGCGGTTTCGAAACGCCAGATTTGGCACTACGCGTCGGCAGACTGGGACGGGATGCGGGAGTATTTTGCATCCGTCCCTTGGAGGCAGCGCTGCTTTAGTGGGAAGGACCCGACCGCTAGCGCCACTGCCGTTGCTGATGAGATAGTATTAGGAATGGAATACTATATTCCACACTCCTATGTCATCAGCAAAGGCAGACGCAACCGCTGGTTCAATCGCGAGTGTGCCAGCGCTGTTGAGAGCAAACAGACGGCATACCGCGCTTGGATCAGAGGTAAAGCTCATGGGGCTCCCGAAACTCGCTCGCTAAAAGCAGCCTATAATAATGCCACCAAGTCGTGTAAGAGGGCCTACATTAGAGCGGATGCCCAGCGCGTTGCACGAGTAGGCCAAGAACTCCTGACGCATCCTACGGGCAGCCGTAGCTACTGGCGTCTGGCCAAAGCCGTGCAATCCAACTTCTGCCAACCCTCGCTGCCACCACTGAGATGTCTTGACGGAACTTTAGCTCACAAGCCGCAGGAAAAGGTCGATCTCCTGGCCAAACTCTTTGCGGCTAACTCCCAGATCGATGACTGTGATGCACAGCCACCCTCAATTCCTCACTGTGGCCATACAATGTCTGATATTAAAATCAGGCAGTGTGATGTCCGTGCGGAAATGCAGTCAATCGATGTCCGGAAAGCTAACGGTCCTGATGGCATCCCAGCAATAGTCCTGAAAATGTGTGCAGCGGAGTTGTCCCCTGTGTTAACGCGTCTGTACCGTCTCTCGCTCTCTTCGGGTTGTGTGCCGGAATCTTGGAGAGAAGCTAATGTGCAACCGATCCCTAAAAAAGGAGATCGGTCAGATCCGACTAATTACCGCCCTATAGCCGTAACTTCAGTGTTGTGTAAGATCCTAGAACATACATAACATAGATGTTAATAGCAAACATGTAATAACATGTGATGTACCTACTTAACATAAGATGTTAATTTATCAAAGAATGTATTAAATTACTTATTAAATTGAACATACAGAACTTATGTTGTTAATAACATGTAATAACTTATTATGTACCTACATAACATAAGATGTTAATTTATCAAAGAATGCATTAACTTACTTATTAAGTTGAATATTATTTTATGTTACATTGTAATTAGTATGGAAAGAGTACCTCAGTCTATTTTTAACAGCTATTTGCTATTTTTGTTAAAGTTAGTATATCCTATTTTCGAGGGGGACTGTTGGAATATACGAAAATACTCTATTCAATTGTATCTATTGATTATACTATACGATTACTTTGTGTAACATCCCTACTTTTATATTAGTCTCTCAAACGACTTTTCATTATAAAACCGTTGTGCCAACGGAGCGACATTTACTTTAATAAAAGCATTCCTTCAGACAACTACGAAGTTTTACTTTGCCGTCACTGCGTCCCTGCCAACAAACGTGATTATTAATAATTTTCATAGTAGGCAGAGACAGCTAGTTTACTTTTACCACTGCAAAGCGATTTTTCCCTCTCTCATTGCCTAAGATTGTTTAATTTTGTTTTTATTGTGAAACAATAAATAAATAAAAGATAGATGGCTAGTATTCGGTTTAGGCGGAACCCCCAACCGTAAAAGAATAAATGTGGAAGTATGAATGTGAATTATGAGAAATGAAAGTGCGAGAGGCATATAAGATAGAACTGGAGTAAAAGAGTAGAATAGAAATAATAAAGTTTTCAACATCCTCGTTTAAGATAAAAAAAAGTTACCGCCTCTGTGGTCTAGTGGCTAAGCCACTAGTCATAGACCCAGCGGTCCCGGGTTTGATTCCCAGGGGGGTTCATCTTTGTGTACTTGGTTTGGTTGGTGGTAGGGCTTGTTTAGTGCCCGGCTAGCTACCACCATCCTAAATAAAGGCGGGCGCCATAAAACTGTCATTTGTGTCAAATCGCATTTATTACTTCTCTCGATATATACACTTGATCCCGAAATCGCGAAATTTTATTGATAAAAAAGTGCTTTCCAGCCAACTTAGTAACTTTATGTAAATATGCATCCGAATATCCGATCTCTAGTTTTGACATTTTTGAGATATGATAGCCAGTTCCTCAGTGGTTGAGGATATGAGGATTCCGGGTGAAGCGCACTTCCATCTTCAGCCCTATCGCCATTTACCATCAGGTGAGATGAATGGCAACTGCTTACCCGTAGGAATAAAAAAAAGTACCTATCGGTTTCATAAATCATAATCATAAATCATAAAATCTTTATTTGTATAAAACATGGTAACAAGGATGAAATTATTGGAGGATAGCAACATACGTGTTTTATCGATCTGTCGATACGCAAATATTTTGTCGTCGTGCTTTTGTAATTTATTATTAATTAGGTTAATTATGATTCTAAATTTACTAAAATAAAAAATTACACTATTTACTTAGATTAGATGTTACCACGTCATTAACAATTTATAAAATTACATAGTTAATAAAATTAAGATATAAGTAAATGATATTAAAAACATTATTATTTATTCAGGACCAAAGCCATCGTCACAGAGAAATATTAAAATGTCAACAATAAGTCGTATTTTGATTACCAATTTTATTTAAATGTCATTCTTTTTAATTTGGCTTTCTTTCTTCCGACAAAAGTTAATAAATTAATATATGTCATAAAAACAATTTTTCACAAGGATTCCAAAAACATTTTTTTGAAAGAGATTTAATGGCAGATTTCTGATATCGTTGGAAAGTAAATTGTATAATCTAATACCCATACTGTAACATGTTCTCATATTATTGGTATCGAAACCAAGTAGAAATCTACGAGACTCTCGATTCCCGTGAAGAGTAAAAGTTTTCCCGTGAAGAGTAAAAGTTTGTATAAAACCCTTAAGAGCGCGTCTTACTTGCGCTCGTCCGCTTTTTTTTGCTACAAATAACGAGATAGTATCGATGTTCGCTTCAATACTAGCTCTTTGAAGCTGCCGCATCCACCCGGTTTCTTCAAGCCTTTTGTTTCTATGGCCTGGAGGCTCTTAATTAAATACCATTGCCAGTAAAAGAGCGAAGACTAGTTAGTTTACTTTTTGACTTATAACAATATGAGATAGGAATGTGAAGTGTAAAGCATATGATTTTTAGAAAGGTGAAGATTAGGAAAATTCTTATTATAAATGTAACTGCGCTTGTTTTGAAATCATTTTTGTTTCTTATCACTTTCAATAGAATTCAATCTCGTATGCATAAGTGGAAACCTGAAAGGCGATTATAATTTATAGGAAAAATATTTGGTTCAGTAAATACGGGTATTCAATAACTTTTAGTGAATCGTGAATATGAAATCAAAACTTTTCGACTTTAATGTGAGAAAGATGTTTATCAATATAACCTTTGAAACGCTCAATAAAAAAACTTTATAAAACTTCTTGGCAATGACTTTTTGGTTAAAAAGTGAAGAGTCAAGTTAGCAATTTGCAATTAACCGTTAAGTGTTCGTGAAAAAGTTAAGCTAAATAGTGCAATGACACTTTTACAACAATTTTAATAATAATTCGACGACCTCTTTGGTCGAGTGGTTTGTACACCGGTTTTCATGGTGTCGCCATCTCTGAGGTCCCGGGTTCGATCCCCGGTCGGGTCAATTTCGAAATTATTGTTTTTCTAAATTGTCTCGGGTCTGGGTGTTCACTATGTATAATAAGTATGTATTTAAGTATTTTAAGTATGTTTATTCGTTGTCTAGTAACCATTTAACGATTTTCAGAAGCTTCTCTTGGGCTATATGATTGGTGTGAATGTAGTAAATTAAAAAAAAATGCTTAAAATACTGCGACGTTAGGTATCAGTAAATAAAGTCCTAAATATTTTCTGAACCTTATAAATTATAGAAATATCACTTTTCATCGTGGTAATTATTACTTCCTTAACATTAAATATCCATGACATACCGTTCATTATTCATAACTAATTAAGAAATGTGTCATCAAGATTGTAGCAAATGGAATGCTGTGGTCTCTGTCTACCCTTATGGGAAACAGATGTGACGTATCTACACATCCATACATACATATACATACATATAATCACGACTATTATCCCCGAAGGGTTAGTCAGAGACTAGGCAATGAGGACCGCAAAAGCAGTCCTCAGCCGTAATCCACTTTTCCCCACATAGCGACTGCACCTGTGCTCAGCGGTGGTGAGCCCATCGCCGCTCTATGCAGTTGAATGTTTGTGCAGTCTTTAGTCCGTTAGTCGCCTTTTAAGACACCCAAGGGAAGAGAGTATTCTTAGAGGGTGGTAGTATTCCTTTACCGCTACGAGACACGGTTACATCGTGACGTATCTATGTACTTATAAACATACGTACGTATTTATATACATATATACACTTGCGACTATTATCCTCAAAGGAATAATCAGAGACTAGGCAATCAGGACCGCAGAGCAGTGCACTGCCGCGTTCATGTTTCACCAAACAACTTGGTATTTAAACAAACATATTATTACATAATGCTACGGCGAAGGGCGCTCGCCGTAACAGCGACGGAATAAGGTGTGTGGACCCAGGACAGGTCTGGTTAGGTTTCGGAAATGAGGGCATGCGACTTACTTGGTAGATGATTGGTGGGGGCAAGGCAGGAGACGGGGCAGCGAGCTGGCGGGCGGCGATGTAGGCGATTTGTCACGGCACAGCACAAAGTCCTTTCACCTAATCACAGGCACTATATTCACAGGCACTATCTATAAGGGCAGGTACCAGCGCGCGTATTTTGTGGGCGTCTCGCGTTAGCTAGCAGACAGACTGACTCACTCGCCGGCCGCGTCGTTCTTTCACCTGTTGCGCGCCAACTTCGCGATACAACGCTAGATGGCGCTAGGCGTATCTTAATACGCTTACAAGACGTCTCGCCCGTGGCGAGTACATCCTCCGGGGCCCAGGGTGGGCTCATCCAGAGGGAGCCTGGCAATCTTGAACACAGGCCTCCGGAGGTGTCCATTGGTGGTGTCCAGGTCCACCACCCGCACGACGCCATCCTTCCCAGGCAGGGTGCGAGTAATGCACCCCAGTCTCCATTGAAGGGCAGGCAGGTTGTCCTCCTTGATGAGGACGAGCTCGCCAACTCGGGGAGGGGAGGATGGGGACAACCATTTGGAGCGGGTTTGGAGTGTGTGGAGGTAGGACTGGGTCCACAGCGTCCAGAAGCGCTGGGAAAGGGCCTGTACCATCTGGAATCGCCTACGTGTGGAGATCGGCCTATCTTCCACGAATAGTTCGTTAAGGGCCGTTAGTGGGCGGCCTATAATGAAATGTCCGGCCGTAAGCGGCTCAAAGTCTGAAGGATCAGACGAAAGTGGGCAGAGAGGTCTAGAGTTAAGGACAGCTTCGATTCGTGCTAAAAGTGTAGAGAATTCCTCGAATGTGAGGTGCTGTTCGCCAATTACGCGATATAAAAGTTGCTTTGTTGATTTTACGTTGATCTCATGTAACGCACCGAACCATGGTCCCTTAGGGACGTTTAACAACCAAGTAATGTGCTGACCAGCGAGCTTGTACGCAATCGTGTCATTATTCAAGGCAAGAAAGTTTTGTACTTCAATGAGCTGATTTCTAGCGCCTACATAATTTGTACCGCAGTCCGAGCGGATGAGAACCGGGGCACCGCGGCGTGCTATAAAACGCTGTAACGCCGCGAGGAACGCTTCTGTGCTGAGGTCCGAGACCGGTTCCAAATGAACCGCCTTAGTGGAGAGGCACACGAATATACAAAAGTACGCTTTTAAGAGTTTAACATTACGTAGGGTACTAGATTTAACGAGGAATGGTCCGGCAAAATCGGTCGTGACTTGACTAAATACTGGCTGAGGCGTAACTCTATCGGCTGGCAGGTCGGCCATGAAGGGCGCTTGCGGCTGGGCCCGGCATCGAAAGCATCTAATGCATTTAAAAACTCGGTGTCTAATAATACGGCGCGCGGACAATATCCAAAATTGTTGGCGTAGGATAGCGTGTAAAGTGTCAGCGCCAGGGTGGCAGTGTATTTTGTGGTAGTGGTCAATGATAAGGTCTACAAGTGGGCTAGAGCTGGGAAGTATGAGCGGATGCTGCGCGTCATATCGGATAGACGCATGGGACAGTCGTCCACCAACTCTAAGGAGCTCATCTTTAATGAGAGGTGACAGCCGCTGGAGTCTGACGGAGCAGATTTTGCCAGTTTGAAGGCGGTGGATGTCTTCCGCAAACTCATTGTGCTGAACACTGCGCACCCAGTAAAGTAGGGCATCTCTTCGTTCACTGACGTACAAGGGGCCTGAGCGTCGCGAATCTGGGTGGTGTCTGCAGTTGTGCAGAAAGCGTTTTAGACAAGCTGTCACTCCGACGAGCTTGTCTAGCGAACTGAACCGAGTGAGCAGGTCAAAGTCAAGACCGGGCACTGTGACCAGTGACGGGACGTGTTTGGGCTTAAGGCCGGGCAGGGCGTGATGGCCCAGAGCTAAAGGCATCGCAGGCCAAGACTCAGAAGGCTGTCCAAGCCACGTGGGAGACCACCATAGGTCGTGGGCTGACAGGGATTGCGCAGACATCCCTCTGCTTGCGCAATCTGCCGGGTTGAGCTCGGAAGGTACGTGTCGCCAGGTACATTCCGGTGAGCCTGAGCTGATTTTGACTACCCTGTTGGCTTCAAAGGGTTGAAGACGGTGAGGCGGTGTATTGAGCCAGGCCAGGACTATCGTACTGTCTGACCAACATATGTGTTGTTGTATACTGATATGGGCCGATAACTGAACCGACACACGGATCATGAGCTGGGAGAGTAGGGTGGCGGCCGACAACTCTAACTTGGGGATTGTGAGGCGATTCTTGATTGGTGCGACTCGCGACTTGGCGACAATCAAGTGTACTAAAGTATCTCCGGAGGCATTGAGCTCATGGAGATAAACAACGGCGGCAAACCCGGCCTCAGAGGCATCTGCAAACCCGTGAAGCGAGTATGCAGCTGAGCCTTTGTTTGCACAAACGTGCCGAGGGAAGCGAATGCTAGACAACAGCGGCAGATCCTCTGAGATGTGGTGCCACTCCGTTTGTACTTCAGAGGGAGTGGGCTCATCCCATTCCAGCTTCAGTAGCCACAATTGCTGAAGCAGCAGCTTTGCGCGGAAATAACGGGAGAAACCCAGCCGTTTGGGTCATAAAGTGAGGCTACGGTACTTAAAATAGACCGCTTTGTGACATGTGTGATGGGGGGCAGAGAGATGCGGTAGGTGAACTCGTCTGACTGAGGGCTCCACTGTATACCCAAGACTTTAATGGACGTGGACTCTGGGTTCATGTCGAAGTCCTTGGGCATGTCGCATTGGTTGTCGGGAAATCTCTCGAGCAGCTTAGGCGAGTTAGATGTCCACTTACTGAGCTGAAAGCCGCCCAGGTCTAGCAGACTTATCAACTCGTCCTGAAGTGCTTGGGCGGATTCAACCGTGTCATGACCACACAAGATGTCATCAACGAAGATAGACTTGCGAAGAACCTGAGCGGCTCCAGGGTAGCGATGGCCTTCATCATCAGCCAGCTGGAGCAGAGTGCGGATTGCATGATATGGGCTTGATCTTAAGCCGTACGTGACTGTATTGAGGGCGTAGGTGAGCAGAGGGTGATCTGGTGAGGACCGCCATAGTATCAGCTGATACCGTCTCTGGTCTGGGGCAACCAGCACATTTCTGAACATCCTCTGGATGTCAGTGCTGAAAACGACTGGATGCGTTCTGAAGGACATGATGATGTCCACAATGTCCTGTTGAAGGGCGGGGCCTGTGTGTAGGCATTCATTTATGCTGACACCATTGGAGCTTTTGCAGCTACCATCAAAAACAATGTGCAGCTTGTCCGACCCTGACTTAAATACGCCATGGTGAGGGATGTAGAAGTGAGGTTTATGGGCGAATGTATTTGGGTGACAGGGAGCCATGTGCCCTAAGTCGATGTATTCGGCCATAAAGTCGACGTATTTAGAACGCAGAGACGGGTTCGCCATTAGCTTCTTCTCAATATTGAGGAATCTGCGTAATGCGATAGGGTGAGTTTTACCTAGTTGAGGGGCGTCCTTTAGAAAGGGCAGAGCGACCGTATATCTGCCTGAGGGATCGCGTGTAGTGGTAGAGCGGAAGATTTCCTCGCATTGTTTCTCCAGGGGATCATTATGAGTGTGAGATTGAGGGAGGGGCTCCTCAGACTCCCAGAACCTTTCCAGACTCTGACGTATGTCCTGGGCTGATTCAGCTGAGTCTGGTTGTGAGCTGACGACGTGAGCTGAGTTAACCTGCTGCGCCGGCTGCGCATACAAGTCCTCAATGGGTCCTATCAACGCGAAGTCGAAAATCGTGCCGAAGGCTATGGGCTTGCCCGGGCCCAACGAGACCTTAGTCCCGTCCAACACCTGGCCAAGAACGTCCGACCCCAATAAGAGGTCGATCGGGGCTGGTGTGTGGTAAAGCTGGTCAGCCAATGGCACGGGTGGCTGGCCTAGTACGTGGGAAATGTTTGGTACCTTCTCTAAGGGAAGGTAGCCAGTGACGTTTTTCAAAATGTGAGCTGTGGCAGTGATTGTAGGAGTATCATTGTGAGTGGGTCGGCATACTATTGTTATTGCCGCCTTTGACTCATGTTTGTGCTGATTCCCAACTCCTGTAATTTTTAAAGAAGTGGGTTTTGATGGCAGGTTCAAAAGTCGTGCCATGCGTGACGTTATTAACGTCAGCATACTGCCACAGTCCAATAAAGCTCTGGCTGTGTGAAGATGGCCATGTACGTCCGCGACTCTTAGTGAGACGGTTGGCAACAAAATGGGTGTGCCAGTGGGCACAGAAGGTGAGTGAGCTGATTGAGTATCAGCTGAAATTGTATGAGCTGAGTATGTATCAGCTGTGTGGGCATGGGTTGACTGGGCATGGGCTAAATCTACCTCTTCGCTAGGGTGCTCCGTGATAGTTGGGAGTCATAATTGCTGGCGGCGTTCGCGGGGCCTACCTGGCGAACCGGACCTGGGCGGGCTGGCTCTGTGAGCAGAGCTGGGTTGCGCCTGTTTGGCATGTGCGGGTTCGTGCCGCCTGCTGTGTCTGGGACGCTCCCTCGAGTGCTCTGTCAGCTGTGGTGGGGGTACATGTACAGACGACGAATGAGCTGAGTGCGTTGGGCCGTCTGGTCGATGGAGGGACGTGTGGTGGTTCGTGCTCCCACAGTCCTTGCATGCCCCCCTTGACCTGCACTCGCTCTCGTAGTGACGGCCGAGACAACGCTGGCAGCGCTCGCGTGCCTGTACAAAGTCCCAACGGCCCTGTGTTGGCTGGGCATTGTACCATCTGCACGTCATGAGCGTATGTCCCCTAGTGGCACAATAGGGACAGTAGGACGTCGAGCGTGAGGAAGAGGACGAGGACGATGATGAGGAGCAGCTTTATACGGGGAAGGGCTGACTGCGAGCCGGGGAGGTGGATGGGCGGTGACGCATTTGCTGCGCTGGGCGGAACGGTTGGTGAGTAGGCTGATCATAGGCGCGGTGAGTCGATGGAGCTGAGGAGCGGCCACGGTAATAGTCGGGATGTTGCTGAGCCACCTGAGCATAAGTGCGATGGGGCAACTGAGGAGGCGCGCGGCTACGAGAAGGGCCGGGCAGGGCGTGAATGGGCTGCGGCTGGGCTATGTTGGAGAACTCTGTCTCCACACAGCGCGCGTGCTCCTCGAGGTAGGAGATAAGGTCCCTTAACGTGGGCAGGGTGTTACTAGACCCGTGCCTGCGTTCAAATAGCGTGCGGAGCTCGCCCTTGAGCTTCCGCACCACTATTGACACAAACACGTAGTCGTCTCCTATGGGCTGATCTAAATTGTTGAGGGCACACTGAGCCGATATGAGCGGCGTAAGGAACAGTGTGCGGATGTTCGAGCGCGTATGGATGCTTGGCAGCCCCAGGATGATGTCCACAAAACTATCAAAGAGAACCCGGCGGTTCTCGTACCGCTTCGTGAGGATGTCCATGGCCACGGCAAAATTCTCATTGGTGACCTTTAAGTGGGATACCATACTTAACGCCTCTCCGCTGAGACTTGAGAATAGGTAGTGGAGCTTGACTGCGTCCGACAGGGTCGCCATGTCGTCAGTCAGACTCCTAAACAGCGCAATGAAGGAAGGCCAGTCCTCCACTTTTGAGCTGAACCTGGGCAGCGCTATCTTGGGGAGGACGGCTGTGGGCGTATTGACGCCGAAACTGGGCTGAGCGCTATGGGTTGGGGATGACGTGGAAGAGGGTAAGATTTCCTCCCTAGCCACAAGAATCCCAAGGTACGCCCCGGAGGCTTTTGTGTGGTTCTCAGTGTATGCCTTCTCGGTCTTCTCGTCCAGGTCCTCCTCGTCAAGAATGCTATAATATACTGCGTCCATCCTGTCTTTCACGCCTTGTATCTGTGCGAAACGCACGTTAAACTCCAATATGGAATGTGTGGTGCCGCCAGCAATAATTTGTGACCCTATCTCAAGGAGCTGAAGTATGGCCTTAACTGCCTCCTTAAAAATAGCGGCTTGTGACTTGGTCGGCATCGCGATGAATGAAAGTAGACAAAAAAATAATAAAAACAAAATTAAAAAAATAAACAAATTTAAAGGCAGTAAAAAGAACAACACCCTGTATATATTCTATAGTTGGGCTGGACGTATTTGTTTACTAAGGTAAGGGCAAATGGGCTAAAATTAACGCAACAATAAAGAAAGCAAAACTAAGTTGGGACGCCTTGTATATGGCCCACGGGTGGGCAAACGCACGTGTGTGTGTATGTCTGTGTTTATTGAACGCGCGTACGTAATATTAGCCGACCGCAAAAGGAAAAAAACAACAAAAAAATCACGTCATCCGTAGCCCACTAGTGGGCAAGCGCATGCGTAGTCGATGGCGGCGCATCAAATCAGCCGGGAAAGCGTTAAGAAAAGGAAAGGAAAAAAAAATCTAATAAAAATAAAGTGTGGGATACGTTGTACGTAGCCCACAGTTGGGCAGACCTGTAGCGGTAACGAGCACGAAGAACGACTCCGTCGCAAAAAAAAAAAAAACAATAAAAACTTAATAAAAAATAAAATAAAAATTGGGACACTTTGTATGTGTGTCCCACAAGTGGGCAAACATGTGTAGAAGCGAAGGCGACGCACGCAAATAGCCGTAAGCGATTTTTAAAAAAACTGATTCAAAATTATGAAAATCTAAGCTCATGTGGTGAGCACGCACAAGAAATGAGCCGTTCGCAAAGGCAACAATCAAAACAATAAAATTAAAAATTAACACTTAAAAAAAAAATTAAATCTTGTTGTATTATTATGTAAGAAAAATACACCTGCAGCCGATAAACATAGCATGAAAAAATTAAAATAAAGGCCAAATAACTGAGCTGAATTATTTTATGCAGTGTTAAATTAGCTTAGCTGTTGTAATACCAGGCACCATACAATTAACTAAATCTGTAGCCAAACGGTAGCCAAACGTAGCATGAAAAAGGCAAAGGTAAAGTAACTGAGCTGAATTATTATTTCAAGCACGAATTAGGCACAACAACATTGTATGACACCATAGATCTGTGATCCTGGTTCAGAATACCGGATGCATACACGAAAGCAACATAAAAACAACATGCAGAAATAATTGCGTCAAGATAATTCGGATGTTGTGAGGTCGCAATCCTACCACAAACAAATTATACCTTCCTCACCAAATTTTTATTGGGGCAGGGTAAAGTTAGGTGAACAAATGAATTCCGAAATGATGGCACAAATTAGATTATGGGCGGAAACGATTATTTTTTAGTGGACTGTAATTAAAGGAGCTGATGGAACGTGAGACCAAGTTATGGTGAAATGGTAAAAGAATACTTGTTACGGGAAGGTCGCCGGCATTAATATTACCGGTTCGAAGATGACCAGAATGCTACGGCGAAGGGCGCTCGCCGTAACAGCGACGGAATAAGGTGTGTGGACCCAGGACAGGTCTGGTTAGGTTTCGGAAATGAGGGCATGCGACTTACTTGGTAGATGATTGGTGGGGGCAAGGCAGGAGACGGGGCAGCGAGCTGGCGGGCGGCGATGTAGGCGATTTGTCACGGCACAGCACAAAGTCCTTTCACCTAATCACAGGCACTATATTCACAGGCACTATCTATAAGGGCAGGTACCAGCGCGCGTATTTTGTGGGCGTCTCGCGTTAGCTAGCAGACAGACTGACTCACTCGCCGGCCGCGTCGTTCCTTCACCTATTGCGCGCCAACTTCGCGATACAACGCTAGATGGCGCTAGGCGTATCTTAATACGCTTACAAGACGTCTCGCCCGGGGCGAGTACACATAATATAATTTAACACGATGACGGACAATAAGTCGCAGGTGTTGGACACATCTTGTCTAAGTTATGAAACGACTTCTATACATCAATTATAGAATAAAAAGGTCGCATAATGCGGTTTCTTGCGACCAAGATGGTCGGCCATGATAAATGATTTTAGAGTTACGTGAGATAATAAACATGAACAGAGAACCTTTAATTTAAATTAAACCTCCAACCTACAGCCTGGCTTCATAATACGACGATGTATAAAGCAGTCGTAAAAACGTTCACGTAACCTATACTCTAACACCACTATATGACGTTGTATGAATCAGTCGTAAAAACGTCTACCTAACCACTATAAGATGTTGTATGAATCAGTCGTAAAACCGTTTACTCAACTTATTTAGTGGACCATTTAGTTATAGGTGGACGTTTTAAATCATACAATATTTGAAGCACTCGGAATTTTAAACTTATGCATTATAAACATAGTTAACAACTTTCGATGTTTCAATACAATAGATTTTTTAATTTTCGTTGTTCTGAACAATGACATTTTACCACTTTGGAACGTCAACGAGACAAAAAAATAAAAACTAATGCACAAAGTTAAAAGCGGTGGAACAAAGTTGAAACATAAATTAAGAGTGATTCCAGTGTAAGAAACTTATCCAAGTTTATCGCTACTTGTACTAACAAATACTACTATTTGGAAAGTTTTATTTTTCTGGTGACAGTGCAAAATGATTGAGCGATAGTAACTAGCTCTTAACGCAAACTTTTCCATCGAAAACTTCTCGCAACTTTGTCAAATTTCTAAGTCCGAACTTTGCCGTGTAAGTGGTCAATTTGTATCGATGTATAAAATATATAGTCCACGCTAACTTAGAAACACCGTCATACTTCCTTCAGCCATTGTGTACAATATATAAACAAAAACCATACACAGTCAACGATCTTTCTATTAGTGAAAACCTTTGGGGTGGTTGGGATTTACCTCCTAGCGGTCCACCCCGGGCAACGGCATCACGGACCAACATGGCCCGTGGTGACGGCTGAAGATCCCAGTGGCGGTGGTAGGCTCCGCAAGGATCCGCCTGGCTCGCGACCACCATCCTGCCGAAATCCGGCGCCAAGCAGTCCGCTGCGTTCCGGCGGCGTGCCGGAGTGCCAGTGCCAATGGGGGTTGGTTAGAAGTCAGTTGCGCAGATTAGGACCGGTCTTGAAGCCTTAGCATTGCTGTACCGGGTAACTCATTCTGGAGGATAGCGGGATCCGAAGCACGGTTTTAGCCATTGGCCGACCGCAGTTAGTAGGGGGCCCAACTAGCGCGCTAGCCACGTGTGAAAGGCTGCCCCGCCAACTCGCGAAAAATCCCGAAATGCTCCACCGTGCCAGTTGGCGACTGGACGGGAGGACCCGGTGGCCATTTCGGGGGGGTTCGGGCGTCCCCGCAGTCTCCCTCAACTACACTGGCTACTCAATTGAGCATAAGTTCAAAAAGTGTGCAGGGGTCTGTGTGTACGTCCGCGATGACATTTGCTGTAGGCGTCTCCGTTGCTTTGAAAAATCCGGGTTCTCCGTTATTTGGCTTCTGGTGGACACTGGGGTAGAGAAGATAATCTACGTCTGTGTTTACCGATCGCACAGCGGTGATAAGGAGGCGACTCGGCTCATGACTACCTCACTGAGACGGCAGACTTAACAACACAGCGGTATCCAGCGGCGGAGCTTGTCTTTCTGGGGGACCTTCAACGCTCACCACAAAGAGTGGCTGTAGCCGTTCCAGAAGACAGACCATGCTGGGAGAGAAGTGCGAAGGTTTTCCCTAGCACTAAATCTCACTCAGGTGGTGGATCAAGCGACGTGAATTCCGGATATCGCTGGCCACACACCCAATTGTCTTGACTTACTGCTGACAACCGATCCACACAAGCATTCAATATCGGTCTCAGCCCCGCTGGGAACGTCCGACCATTGTGTGGCGAAATCCGTATCGATCTGTTCTCCTCCGGATATGAGCCCCAGGGGCACGAGGCGAGTATGGCGATACGAGTCAGCAGATTGGGACGAGATGCGTATTTTCCTTGCATCATATCCCTGGCGGCAAACATGCTTCTCTTCTAGCAACCCTTCGTGTACGGCCGATGCGATTACGGATGTAATCCGGCAGGGAATGGAGTTTTTTTATTCCATTCTCCGACATCCCGCTCGGTTACAAGTCCCGCCCCTGGTATAATGCGGACTGTACTCGTGCTGAGGCCCGAAAACAGTCTGCTTACCAAGCTTGGGTGCAAGCTCGGGATCGCAAAGTCCGTGCACGGAGAATCCGAGCACAGAAGAGAGCCTTTAATTTGGTCGCCAAGTCGTGTAAAAGGGTTATTCGAAAGGCGAGATTCGATCACATCAGCCGAATAGGGACGAAGCTGTCATCCTACCCGAGCGGTAGTAAACAGTTCTGGTCGAAGTCAGCCGATTCGAATTTCTGCCGTCCTATGTTACCACCCATGCAGAAACCAGACGGGTGGCTGGCTCATTCTGCAGCTGAGAAAGCAAGTCTCGCGTCTAGACACCGGCTCTCAACAACCACCAAACTTACCTCGCTGTGATTCTTCGATGCCGGAGATCACAATCCACAATAAAGAGGTCCGTAGAGCCCTACTTAGTCTGGACGTGAACAAGGCCAGTGATCCTGATGGCATACCAGCAAGGGTACTGAGGTATTGTGCGCCTGAGTTGTCTCCTGTGCTAACACGCTTGTATCGCCTCTCTCTCGAGGCAAAAACCGTACCAAATGCTGGAAGCTTGCTAATGTGCAGCCAGTACCCAAAAAAGAAAGTCGTGCCGACCTATGCAACTACCGACCGATCGCCATCACTTCCATACTCTGTAAGGTCATGGAAAGAGATCTCAACTGTAAGTTGTTCTCATACCTAGAAGTTAATGACCTCCTCAGTGACCGTCAATATGGGTTTCGCCGAAGACGATCGACTGGGGATCTTCTAGTTTATCTGACGCACTACTGGGGTGACGCCTCGAGATGCACGGCGAAGCATTCGCCGTATCACTTGACATCTCGAAGGCTTCGAAGGAAGACAGGGTCTGGCACGCAAGTCTACTGTACAAGCTTCCTGCGTATGGTATCCCTGCTGACTTTTGTAGTTGGATAGCTGATTTCCTGACGGAACGGTCGATCAGAGTAGTCATCGATGGCTGCTCCTCTGACTCAGTGGTTATTGATGCCGGAGTTCCTCAGGGGTCTGTTCTCTCTGCGACGCCTTTCCTGTTGCACATCAATGACCTGTTGATACCGGGAATTGTTGGGTATGCAGATGACAGTACTGTCGTAGAGAGATTCCTTTCGGATGCAAAAGCTAGCGGTGATGACGTAATGTTTATGAGAGAGGCGATGGTTGAGCGAAAGAACCAGACTTTAATCCACGTTTGCCAGTGGGGTGACAGTAACCTGGTAAATTTCAACGCCACCAAAACGCAAGCGTGTTTATTCACCGCTAAAGGGAGTCCCTTTAACCTGACTCCTACTTTTCGGGGTGCATCTGTGCCTGTTACCGATAGTCTCGTCCTTCTGGGCATGGAGTTGTCTTCAGACCTCAACTTCGGCACCCGCATCGAGTCCAATGCTCAAACTGCAGCTAAAAAGCTAGGCGTCTTAAATAGGGTCAAGCGATATTTCATGCCGGGACAGCTTTTAACTCTCTATTAAGCTCAAGTCCGATCTTGCATGGAATATTGCAGTCACCTGTGGGACGGCTCAGCGAAATACCAACTAGCTGCACTGGACACGATTCAACGCAGAGCTGAGAGGCTAATTGGTGACAAAGAACTGTAGAAGAGCAAGTTTCACACCCTAGCTCACCGCCGCAAAGTTGCCTGTCTGTCGGTCTTTTACAGAATGTACTTCGGAGAGTGTGCTCTGGAGCTGCATGAGCTCATACCGCCATCCCCCTTCTTCCATCGGACATCCAGACGCACTGCGGGCTACCACCCTTTCTTGGTGGATATTCCTAAATGTCGCACAAAGCGCTACTCAACATTTTTTATACTGCGTACAGCAAAGGAGTGGAACTCCCTCCCTGCGTCTGTGTTTCCGAGTACATATAACCCGTCCATCTTCAAAGCAAGAGTAAATAGGCACTTTCTGGGTTAGCTCGCACCATCATAGATCCTGTCTTAGCCCCTGGGCTTGATTAGGATCAAGAGCAAACCCATACCTAGTAAAAAAAAACCGCTTAAAAATCTAGTTCGTGGTTTAAAAGAATAACACGGAGTCACACACACAGAAAAATGGCGACCTTACTTTAAAATATGTAATGATAATGAAATGACTTGACGACCTCCGTGGTCAAGTGGGGTGACGTTAGCACGCCGGGTCTGGCGTCGCGCCATCTCTGATGTCCTGGGTTCAATTCCCGGTCGAGTCAATTTAGAGAAAAACTATTTTTCGAAATTGATTTCGGACCTGGTTGTTTTTTTCTACGTTTATGTTTATTGTTCCATTATCTTACCATATTAACGAGTTTCAAAAGAATACTCATTTTGGTCTCTAAATAATTGCTGTGAGCGAACACAAATTTATTCTTTTAATTTTAAATGGTGATTATGGTATGTAGGTACTCGTAGAATTACGGCATTTTCTCTTTTTCATTTGTAACCCTCAACTAGTTAAGATCTACCTATCTTATATTTAACTGACGGTGGCTGCTGACAGGCGGACTTAGAATTAACCCTACCATCAACCGAACCGGGTACTATATGTTTCCCCGCTGGGAATTGAATCCGGGCACTCTGGACCACTGGAGCACACAAACTGTTAAATAAATCATTACATAAATCAAAGTTAATCTTGATAGACCGTCTAGCTGGAAATAGCGGTATTAATGTTTCTACAGAAAATATTAACATTACGTATTAAAAAATTGGTTGCCTGTAAAGTCGGTATACGGGCGAAAGTTTTACGTGACAACGACTTTGAGTGGTAAAATAATTTTAATGTGAATATTCATTCGTATAGTAGGAAGAAGGATGAAATAATATGGAAGGGACGCGTGCCTTTCACTTTTTATGTCTGTCTCTCTCGCTCTTAGGCGGGCTAACCATGCCCGAGTGGAAGGGGCGCGTGCCTCTCACTCGCTCTCATTGTGAGCGCATAACGTGAGCGGAGCGTAACGCAGTTTCTTGAAGTGTCACCCGGCAAACCAATTTATAAGACGTTGTCACGTCAAAAACAAAAGAGTGGATCTGATGCTGAAATTCACAAAAATGGCACTTCCTTCCTTTCTTTAGTTTAAGAAAAAAAGCTCTAAAAACCAAATCTAAGTAAAGAAATAAAATATAGCCTACATACATGTCCCAAAAATACACAAAACTATATAATTAATATACTATTATTTTTTAACGGTTAAGAACTTGGCCTTCAGCTCCTCCTTCAGCCTTCAGCTCCTTCAGCGCTTCACTCGGATTTCTCACTGAGGAGCTAGCTATCTTATCTCTAACCATATAAACGACTAGTAACGTTGCTAGTAACAAAAATAGCAAAAAAAATATGAATCGTGCAAATTTAATAGCATTAATTCATACATACACATAATCACGACTTTTATCCCCGAAGGTTTAGTCAGAAATAGACAACGAGGACAGCAAAAGCAGTTCCCTGCCATAGTAAAGTTCACTTTTCACCAAATAGCGACTGCACATGTGCTTAACGTTGTCACGTTTTCGGACTAACAGGTGGTGAGCCCTTCGCCGCTCTATGCAGTTTAAAGACTGCAGTCTTTAGTCTGTTAGTCGCCTTTTACAACACCCAAGAGAAGAGAGGGAGAGGTATATAGTATTCCTACACCGCTACATTTATTTATTGAGCTATATAATAAAAAGTCGTGGTATGGCTATGGTATGGTATGTCTCACAAAAAGAATCTACCAACCCCTCTCTTCCCTTGGGTGTCGTAAAAGGCGACTAACGGACTAAAGACTGCACATACATCCAACAGCATAAAACGGCGATGTGCTCACCACCTATCACGCTGAGCACATGTGCAGTTATAATTTGGTAAAAGGTGAACTATGGCAAAGGACTGCTTCTGCGGTCATCATTGCTTAGTCTAAGACTAACCTTTCGGGGATAATATTCGTGAATCTATGCAGGTGTATATTAAGTTTAAATACGCCGCTGTAGTTACTTTTTTTTTTGATAATTTGTTTCTTGACCATGGATACTAGTCCTTTAGTCGAAATAATAGAGTTCATTTATTATGCTTATAAGATGGTAATGAGTGATGATAATAAGCTAAATGATATTCCCCCCAAATCCCTTGAATTCCAGTAAAGATGTGGGACTTTGCTGAATCTCACACGGACTTCTTGAGAGGATTTGAAAAGTAATGTTGCACTGTTTTGTTTTATTTGCCAACACTCATGCACGTTCACGAACACTTAACGGTTAATAATCCACCATTATTTCACATTAATATTCGACAAAACACAAATTTTAGAAAATAAGACAAAACTACAGACATGATGCTTCACTTTCCCGCCAAGAAGTCCCCGATGTAGTTACTAGGTATATATGTTACTATATTATCAAGCTATTTTCCGAAACGAATGTTTAAATATTTTCCCCGCCTCTTCAACACATCAGCCATTCTCCCACGGAGCTGTGGCTTGTCTACCTGCGTTAACGACAAAAATTTATTAAACTCCACGCCGTATTTCAAAGCTTGAGTTGGGATAATCCTCAATTATTTCCATAGGTTTAGTTTTATTGGGAATGGTCTTTCTATTTATGTTACCTTTTCTTATATTCGAATGTATTGCTTGGAACAAACCAATGTAGGTGCTTTTAAATTATTATGGGTAGTACCTATGCCTATTTAGAAAGAAATAAACTCGTATCGCTGTTTTCTTCTTAGCCTTTTTAATACAGTAAAAAGGCATTACCTATACCACTGTGCCTAAGGAGACGCTGATGTTTAAATGGGTCTCACTATCGAGGGGGTTAAATCAAATCAACATCAGCCCATAATGTCCCACTGCTGGACACCGGCCCTCTACTTGGACAACATCACACGGAGAGGTGGAAGCGAGGGGGTACTACCCACAAAAATTTTCTTTAGGTAGATACCTAACTCCTACCTACTTCTAATCACATGACGCCAGGATGATCCAAGACTAACCACCGATATTCAACTTCTTGGCCTGCTAACGACCACGCCAGTTCCTGTTTTTCAAGACCCACACACACAAGGTTCAAAGTAATGCCAACCAATAAATAATTCACTGGTAACAACACAAAAAAATGCGTCGATAGTAAAAGTGCCGGTCCATAAATCTCTTAAGGAAAAACAACTTGAGTAAGTGCAGTACATTAGACAGGGCTTAGATTTTCCCCAACGCCTATCTGGCACAGTGTGTGACTCTTTAAGTCATTAATCTTCCTTCGTACATATGCGAATTGTGAGTATTACAAAATGTATGTGATTTACGCATATATTTCGTCGTATCAAAAGGTTCTATTTTGGGAGTTATGGTAGCGTAATATAAAGGCTTGTTTGATATACTCGGATGGCGAGACCCTATTGAGCATATTCTACCGATTTTTATTTAAAGTTCACTTGTTTTTTGTGTTTTATATTTCTTAAAACATTAATAAAATTTAAGCCGACTGGATTACGTAAAAGATTCTCTGGCTGAAATGTTTTTTCTTTGGGATGGAATAAACATCAAAACTTGTTCAGATTTATCTTTAGTTAGATCTGAGAAGGGCACATTGAAGTATTACAAAATCCAATATTTTAATGTTCTATTGTTCATTAACCTTGTTACCTATTCGGCGAGACGTACAGAAATTGTACCTTGTGCCTAGCTAATTGTTTTTTTCCAATTCACAACTTCATACAAATTGTTAAAATCTACCTACTTCATGATTTAAATTTTCTTATCTTATTACTCACTACTTCATCTTTACCAGCAGGTTCATCCAGTCAGATATGCGAGTAATCTGATAATTACCTAAAACAAAAAAGAGAATACATTAAATTAGACTTGAAGATCTGAAAATAAGAAATCTATTTTATACGAAAAGTAACGAAAAATACTAATTGAAAAAAAGGTGGCAACATAATATGCAGTGTAAACGATAGGCAGTTCATAATTAAACAATCTAAAATAAACTAGAGATAACAAACACTTTTATGAAATCATCATCATCATCAGCCAAAGGACGTTCACTGATGAACAAAGGTGGAGACCTTTGTTGATCCTTGAAAGTGGAGATCCTTGGGGAGCCAAGGATCTCTACTACGACCGACATTGTGCTACTCGCATCCAGCGGCTACCCGCTATGTACCTGGGCGTTACTATTATTTTATGGTGAAAACTTGACTATTACTTACTTACTTACTCTCTACTAGCGATGCGCGATTATGACTAATTTCATTAATCGAATTGACTACTAATACTAATCTCAATAATCGAATAAGTATTACTAATTAGTAATAAAATCGAACGATTATTGATATTGAAAGAAAGAAAGCTAAAATGTACTTTAACGCCACAGCATAAGGCTTATAGCGGTTACTAAGAGAGGTCTGCTATAATCGAAAATGGCGACCAGTGTATTACACACAGCGAGAGGGGATCAAAATGAGTACCTAATTAGAAAAAGAAGTTAGTTACTTGCTTTTACACCACCCCAGCAACTGTTCTGTAGGAACAGAATAATATTACTAGCTGTAGGTAAAATGAATGAAATTTTTGAAAATAGCGTCGCAGAGTGTTCATGATGAAAGAATGTAATAAAAAATAAAATAAAACTTTTTAAGTTTTTTTACTGTCAGCTTTTTTTACATGCTTTGTCAAATCCTAATAAAGTAATTCTGATGTGATTAATACGGTACCGACCCGTAATTTTTTTTAGAAAAAGATTATTACTAATGTGCGTTTAACACATTAATAATAGACCTGTTTACTAGGGATGAGTTAATGGGGTAATCTAAAATGACAGTGTAAGAGTGAGTTCAATCCGAGCATCTATCCGCTCAACTACCGACACTCCTTAAATTTGTTTATTATTTATTATTGTTTATAATTTCAAAATCATCGGTGACATTAAAAGCAGACTAGAACATATGATTACGTGGAATTTTTTTCTGTCTCTATCATACTATAAATATTAAAGGAACAAAAGATATGCATGGGCTATCCGAAACTGGCCCTTATTCTTTTACGTTACGTTGATTAATTTAATTATTTAAAGGTGTTTCTTCGCACCTTTTCTCGACGATGGGCACTTAACTTTAATTTGATACTTTACAAGAAACATCTCTTAAAATAATCTATAAAAAGATCAGGACGTGCCTTATATTGAAAAACAAAACAGAATAAACGCCCACGCCAATTACTTTAATAAGATTGCTAAACTAACGTATAAGTACTTTTCAAAACTGAATTAATTGACACTTTAGTAAACTTAACTATATACCAAAATGAAAATGAATCTCCAAATGTGTTGCTAAGCGCAAAACTTGAGAACACCATCTCAACCGATTTGACTGATTCACTTTCTGTTGGGCTTGTAATTAATAATCCAGGACAAGGTTTGTATGACAAAAAAATGAATATTCGTCACAGGCGTATCACGTGACGAATGACAAATATATTTATTTTGGTGTTCACGATGTTTTCGCGAGCGGGCCTCTATAGTTTCACGTAAATTCATCACTTGAGAATTCTTATAATATTATGCTTCGCGCGGCTTGCTTTTAAGTCCAACCTATGGCAAGTCGTATTATTTTCAGTTTTGATAAAAAATAAAGCACCGCATATGCAATACAACTTAAAATATACAATTATAAAATACTTAATGTATGTATTATCCTAGGTATTCAACGTTTCGGCTGGGTTGCACCGACCGCGGTCACGGACTGACTGATGACGAGTATATTATGCAACTATAAAGGTTGCTTCATACTTATCAGTGAAGTCATAGTTCCGACGCAGTACCGACACAGTTCAGTATCCGTGCTTCAGTGTCGCGTCAGTGATTCAATTCACATAAAAAAAAGCTGCTTCAGTGAAAACGTGTCAGTCGTCACAATTATCGTCCTTAAATATCGTCCGAAAATTAAATTCTTATAATCCACTATAAAAACCACCAGCCACTAAAAGCAATATTTCACCACTAAGATGGGATTTACAACGGAGATCTCTTAAGATAAATCTTATCTAATCATCATATCAAAGAGGCGGTTTAAAAACCTTACCATTAACGCGAAGACAGTTTCTAGTAATTGTTATTTTGATGTCAGGGTCGAACCACCAGTTTTACTAAAAATCCACAAAGTTGGCAACACTGTTTGCTGGCGTCAGTGATTCGACAAAAATATCGTTGTCAACGAATACCGTCCGTGATTGCCGGTGCCGGCACTGACACTGAGAGCACTGTGTCGTCACTGACACTGATAAGTGGAGATACAGAGATATAGAGAATGTATGATAGAATATTTTTCACTGTGCCGATACTGTGCCGGAACAGTGACTACACTGATATGTGTGAATTGACCTTAACTTTAAGAGTTATATCAGTCCTTTAATTATTTTATAGCTAAAGTTATTTTACTGTCGAAATTCAAGACCCTTGTCGCTAAAGTTTTAAGTGACCTTATTATTGTTATCTCGATGTAGTCAATGACATGAACATTATACTACATAACACATACATAGATACATACATAATAATCACGACTATTATCCCCGAAGGGTTAGTCAGAGACTAGGCAATGAGGACAGCCAAAGCAGTCCTCTACCATAGTCCACTTTTCACCAAATAGCGTCTGCACATGTGCTCAGCGAGACAGGTGGTGAGCCCATCGCCGCTTTATGCTGTTGGATGTATGTGCAGTCTTTAGTCTGTTAGTCGCTTTTTACGACACCCAAGGGAAGAGAGGGAGTGATAATATTCTTTCACCGCTACGTAACATGGTTGATAATTCAAGTCAATGACTTGAATATATGAAAAACAATATTATTTAAATTATTATGTTACGAACCTTTGTATCATTAACCCGGTGATTATTGTCAAAGCCGTAAAACTATAATCATCATCATAAATATATTGGAAGGGAATGTATTATTATAAATTATGTATCATATCATTGTTCTTGCTCGCCTCAGTTACGTATAGATAAACAGTGATGGAACCAACTTATACTCATATAGCAAGGAACCATCGCACGGTGATTTTGTATACCTCGTCGCATGTGTCCAACTATTTAGAATTGAAATAGTCTAAGATTGTTTTTATATATTGCATTGATGTTGTTTAACATTAATTTGGTAGTAAATAAGGTCGGCCTATTTACGCAGGATCGAAGGGACGTGTAGGCAGCGGTTGATAAATAAATGAGACACTTCTTATCATTACATAATATGGAATCTTATCATTACAAACAGGAAAACAGCAACTTAACTTTATATATTCTATAAAGTCTTTATAAGTATATTTACATATCCTTTATTAGCCAAGGTCCTTGAGCGTCTTGTCCACAACCAAATCAGTAAGTTCCTTTCTTATCATAAACTCCAAACACACTCCAATCTGGTTTCCGTCCTGGCCATAGCACAGTCACTACTTTAGTCAAAATCACTGACGACAATATGTAAAACGGCCAATTAACTTTGCTGACGTTGCTGGACTTCAGCAATGTCTACAACACTGTTAACTTTGACATCTTTTTAGCTTTGCTAATAACATATATCGCTCTCATAACATTTCTCCAACGGTAATTGAGTGGTGTCACCGCTACCTATACGGGCGCAGGCAGCGGGTTCGCCTTGAGGAGAAGTTCTCTTCGTGGTGTTACTCGACGGCTGGTGTCCCGCAGGGTGGCGTTTTATCTCCTCTTCTCTTCCCTATTTTCATCCACCTTTATGCAGACGATCTACAGATATACTGCCAGGCACCACTTTGTAATCTCGTCGAAGCTGTTCAAACTACCAACGGAGACCTGGGACGAACAATAGTCAATAGTCAAAATATATTTATTCAATAAACTCAATTAAAAAGTACTTATTAAATATTTTTTAACCTACCACCCATTCAGGACATCATTATTTAACTGTGGCAAAGAACGGGCGCAAGAAACCACAGCGCACAGAAGCAACGACATTTACAAAAAATATATATATTATATGTCGTTACCAGGTCACAAAATACAAAATATGAATTTGAATGTAAATAGTTTAATTAAATATGGTGCTCTATATAAATTAATTATAGACAATTAGAAATAGCTGTTGGAGTACTTGGAGCATTTTAGACCCACGCTGTTTTATCTTCTGTATAATCTGACACTTTATAATAAGCTTTTTTATAAAGCTTTTCTTTGATTTTCATTTTAAATTTATCAAGATCTAATTTCTGAATATCATTTGGTACTTTGTTGTATAATCGTACACACAGAACCATTAAAAGAATTATTTATTTTATGGAGCCTAGTATAAGGTACTGCTAATTTGTTCTTACTTCTAGTGTTTAATTTGTGAATATCACTGTTTTTTTAAAAAAAACATTTCAATATTTTTAGTAAACATGAACATACATTAGATTTTCATAAATGTACGAGTATTGTGATGCTACTGTCATTATACTTATATCTTTAAATCTCTCTCTGAGAGAGTCACCAGCCTTTAGGTTATATATTGCTCGAATAGCCCTCTTCTGCAGCACAAAGATAGTTTGAATGTCGGCAGCATTTTCCCACAGTAAAATGCCGTACGACATTACACTATGAAAGTAACTGAAATAAACTAATGTAGATGTATCAACGTCAGGTTACTGACGGATCTTTATTACTGCGTGAGCCGCAGAGCTAAGTGTATTCGACAATTTAGCTATATGTGGGCCCCACTGAAGCTTGGCATCCAACGTGATTTCTAGAAACACAGTGGTGTCCACAGGATTCACATTCTTATCTTTAATTTGTACACTAGTTATTACCTGCTTAACATTAGGCAATACAAATCTTACTCATTTGGTTTTTCCCTCGTTTAATATCAAGTTATTGACACTAAACCAGTGAACAATCTTTGTGACCGCATTATTCACATCGTCATAATTTGGATGTCGTCTTTTTACTTTGAATAAAAGTGAAGTATCATCAGCAAACAATACTATCTCATGACTATCTTTTAGAAAATAAGGTAAGTCATTAATATAAACCAAAAACAAGAATGGACCAAGTATTGAACCCTGCGGAACTCCCATTTTAATCACTGATCCCGGACATCTTTTACCGTTAAAGTCGACCTTTTGAATCCTGTTACTCAAGTATGAGTTTAGAAGGCTCAAAGAAGCATCCCTAATTCCATAGTGGTTAAGCTTCCTGACCAAAGTTTCATGTAAAACACAATCAAAAGCCTTGGATAAATCACAAAATACCCCTAGGGCATCCTGTGATTCCTCCTAGTTATCAAATATTTGGATTAAAAGCTCAACACCGGCGTCGGTTGTAGAGCGACCCCTAGTAAAACCATACTATTTACAATGTAAAAGTTTATTTCTATAAAAATTAATTTGCATTTGGTCCAGCATCAACTTTTCAAAAATTTTACTAAATGTGGGTAGCACAGAAATAGGTCTAAAATTAGAGGGGTCAGAAGTGCTACTTGATTTAAATAATGGAATTATTTTACTATATTTCATGAGGTCAGGAAAAACACCACAGTCAATGCATTCATTAAATATGCAAGCTAAAACTGGAGCTATTGTCATAATTACAAATTTAGTGACGTCCACGGAATTACCCCCAGATCAGCAGTTTTCTTTTTATTGAGAGTGTTAAATGTTTTTATTATATCTATAACACAAATTTTTTGAAAACTAAAATTACTTTCACAATCTATAACATTCTCCTTCAAAACAGATTCAGCTACAGTGGGGGAGGAAATCAAGGCTTTTGTAGTTGAAACTGGAATGTCAGTAAAAAACCTCTCAAATGCTGCAGCAACATCAGCATCAGAAGTCAAGGTTTTACTATCACAATTTAAATTGTACTCATTATTACGACTTTTGACCTTTCCTGTTTCACTATTTATAATATTCCATGTCATTTTTATTTTGTCATTACTATTCTTAATCTTAGAACTCAGATAGTTTGCCTTGGCCAATCGGCATACTCTTTTGAATAACTTTGAATAATTTTTAACATATAATTTGAAGTCATTGCTGGTATTATAGTTGCGTTCACCATAAAGTTCATAAAGGCGTTTCATACTTTTGTGAATCCCAATTGTAGCCCATTCATTAAAAGTTACAGTACTACTAACCGAGATCTTTTTTGGAACAAAAGTTTTATTAAATTCTGAACAGTTGATTGAAGTCGAGCCTTCGGACCTAAGGTCAATCCAAGGTAAACACACACTAGTGTGGTCGGCAGCTCCAGATTGCTCTTAATGGACAACTGGAAAACCCTTCCCAAGGTCAACTTTAATGGAGTGATTATCCCTCATAGTCAAGCTGTAACGATTTTGGGTGTAGCTATTAATAGTTGCTTGAGTTGGGGACCTCAGCTGTAAGCTGTCAGCCGGAAGCTTTACGCATCTTTGGAACTCACTAGCTCAACTTCGCTTAACAAAACTCTGAATTAAAATAATTTAGAATCTATGTTCACTAAAAGTTAATTTATTCCCTAAAATATGCATGCATTAGGCTTTCAATTACGTAATATGTAGTTTATTCATAAATCAAAAAACTACCGCATAAATGTTTCACTTTTAATAACTGGGTTATTTTTCGTGAAAGTAAAAGAAAGCACTATAAAAATGTTTGAAAATGTTAGAAAATGGAAAAGTGCAATATAAACGCAATGAATTCCGACTGAGACGGCTTTAAAATGTGGCGCGAGTGGACAAAAAAGTATAATATCTGAGTCTACCTCTATTCATGTATCTCTAGTAGGAACCAGTTTTTCGATACAAGCGATTTCGCGAAATCGGTTTTGTCCGGATTTACGAGTCAAATACTTCTATGTGCGTCGATATAAGCAAAGTGGCTAGCAGTTATTTCTCCACATCGTATCATAAAAATCAGCCCTACATAAAATAGAAGTTTACACAAAAATAGTCTTTAGTTGCACATGAAATAGGTCGCAAAATCTGTTCGCAAAATTCAAATGTAATTGCACATGAAATAAAAAACCATACAAACACATATTGAAGCATGACTTATTCACAATCAGAATATCAGAGTTTCTAATAACATTAAAAGCCTAATTTTTATTCCCGTAAGATTTTGAGTTCGCATTTTTCCTTATACAAGGAATCCCAATAACATGGCCCAGCCCTTACTCTCGCGGTAGGGTTGAGAGAATTTTATATCAATTAGTATGAATAGTACTGATTAGAGAAACAATTATTACAAGAAAACATAATAAATAAAAACTAAAAAATATTGTACAGAAATATTTTTGTTTATTGGACTAAAGCATCATTTAATACAATACATCACATATTTAAAACACAGGAAGGTAATAAAAATAATAATCATCAGGAATGTAGTTAATCCGTTCAGTTAGGTGTTTAATTTTAATTAGTTAAATGCTAAAAAAGTTATAAAGATTGTTCAACCCTACCGTGATAAAAGTAATAATATTCGATTCTCTTAACGCTCCAGTAATAATGGATACGCTTTCGTCTTATGTGACGGATGTAAAAGCAGAATGCTATAAACAGGATGCCGAAAAAAGTAAGTACCTACCTACTTTAAATATATTGAAAATAAACGTGACTCTTTGTAAACTTTGCCTAATAACTAACTAGCGGCCCGTCCGCGATTTCGATTTCGTTGTTTCTTATGTAAGTTTGTAAAATTGTAATTTGTTATGAATTAAGAGTTTCCAACCATTTCTGAATATTTTTTGCTGTCTGAACTTATTTGTCATTGACCCTGACGTCTGACATCAAAAAATTAGCCATGTCTGGGTCACGTTTGAATTTCCGGAAATCGAACCACACTGTTGACTATAACTTTAACCGGATATTGACTATAACTTTAACTGGATATAACTTTACATATAGACTAGCCTCGGGTCGTGCCGCACTGAACTTGGTCACGTGACCGATAAAACTTTGAACATCGATTAGGTAGTTATTATGTAGATGTATAACACTACGTAAATAGACGACACGTAAGGGCCCATGTATTTATATATATATATACCTATATTAATATATTGTATATTATTGGAGCGTAGCGGTGAAAGAATACTATTTACCTCTTCCTCTAGGGTGTTATAAAAGGCGACTAACGGCCTAAAGACTGCACATACTTCCAACAGCATAGAGCGGCGATGGGCTCACCACCTGTCACGCTGAGCACATGTGCAGTCGCTATTTGGTGAAAAGTGGTTGCTGTCCTCATTGCCTAGTCTCTGACTAACCCTTCGGGGATATTAGTCGTGATTATGTATGTACATTATTGGAAAATCGCAAAACCTAATTAACATAATCAGAAACTCAAGTAGGAGCCTTACCACCAATTTTTATTACTTTAATCTTTGTATGCGAATTCTCATACGAATCTTGCATAGTAAGATTAAAGTAATTCTGCTCTAAGAGGTGACAGTAGGGCCTTAGACCGTCAATTATAAATCCACACATGTATCAGATTCAAAATTAGTTATACATTACAGCTACGCACACCACCACAATAACACAGCCACGCTATCAATAATAAAAATCAGCTCACTCTAAAGCTGCCATCCCTAAATACCTACTTAGGACTTAATGGCACAGATATCGGAGGTTTGAGGAGGAAGCATTCAGCAAGCACCCCGAAGTACCACGACGACGACGACGCACGATAAATGAAACTCGCTCTTGACAATCAATGTAATAATAAATATTTTCTACAATGAAAATATTATTGGTTACGCGTAAAAAGTTATTCCATGTGCCTTGTTTTTGCTCATTAAGTGGTTTGTGCACCGTATAAATGAACGGCAATGCATTTCTAACACTCTTTCTTACTAAAACAGAACTAAACGTCAGTGGTACGAACGAGTGGCTGCTGAATGCTAAATAAGTATTTATTAAGTTTGGGGGTCAAAGTTGCTCGCGTCCGTAGGTTTACCCTTGAGACCCTACACGTGATCCCTGGGTGGTGCTAAATGAGTGACACCAACTGAGTGGTAGAGCCACGCTGCGTTGCAGCACACATTGGGCCGGCTCGCCCGGCGTAATACCACCCTCTCACTAATATTCGGCGTGAAATAATGGCACTTGGTGCTGTTGTGTTTCGTCCGACCAGTGAGGGTTCCGGAGGCCCTTTCCCCCCCCCCTCCCTCCTCCCAATTCCTATTCCTTCCTTAAACCTATTCCTCCCTTAAAGGCCGGCAACGCGTCTGCGATTCCTCTGGTTTTGCGGGTGTCCATGGGCGGCGGTGATTACTCTCCATCAGGTGACCCGCCTGCTCGTTTGCCTCCCTCTTTTATAAAAAAAAAAAAAAAAAGATACGTTGCCTGGCCTAAAATGACTAGAACAAATTCAGGTAATTGCCTGAAGTCACACGTTAGTCATTGTCACGGCAATACGATCGTTACCGTTATAAGTTTTTGTGTTGTTATTTAGATAAAATGCCTTGTTGTAAATACAGAAATTGTAAAAAATATACAGCAACCGTAAGAGACAAGAACAATGTTTAATTTCACTCGTAAGTATTGTAAAAATAAATTTTAAATAGATTTTTTTATTAGTGAGGACATTTGCCCTGTTTCCAATTCGATATGCATGAGTGAGACGCGGGTACTATGTTTTCTGTACGAGTGAAAGAGAGAAAACAATGGCGGCCGAGATGGTGCATAAATTCAACGAGCTCATTGGTCAACTACCTTATAGAGTATACACTTTTAAACTATCGCGTTCCATTATAAATACAAATTTAGACGGGGATTAACGCTAACTACATATTATAGGCATACTTATAGAGTACCTTAAAGTACTTACTTATACAAAATTTAAAAGATATGTTTATCTCTTTTTAACAACAGGCTAATGATATGATTGCGTTTATTTTCTTTCCCCTTTCGCCGTGTATTACGTCATAAAAACAATTTCGCCATTTTTAAATGCAATTCGTTCACGTATAACTAGCCTATATAAAAGGTAATTGGTGCTACTAGAACTTTTAGTCATAGTATGCAAGAGGCGCGCGCGGTACGCTGGTAACTTATCTTCCTCTATTGTTTTTATTTTAGTGAGCCGATACACACAGAGACATATTCCTAACAAAATAGAATTAATAAAATCTTCCCGTACTTAAGTCTAAGTTCAGTAATTTCATAACCAGCCTATAAAACATCTTCTGCTAGACCTAAAACCCAAAACTTGCAAAAACTCGCTGTACGCCAAGCCTTTCAGTATTTTGTCATACTACCGCAACTTACCGACTTAAACCGCACGTACGCAGATCACGACCCAAACTCGGCCGCGACGGTCCGTGCACCGCTAAACGTGAGACCGTACGAGACACGACTACAATGTCCAAGGTATATAGAATTAACTGTACTAACCTACATACACTGGCCTGCAAAAATAAGTATCACACTTTTAAAATTGCAATAACTTTTTAAGTACACACGATAAACAAGACACATAACTTAAAAATTTTATTAATGTATAATTTACCGTAGTTTTAAAGAGAGCTGATAAAAATTGCTATAAAACGTTTTTTTATTTTAAATCTCTTACTTCTATAGTAAAGAAAATAATTAAATTTTAAAAGTGTGATACTTTTTTTTGCAGGCCAGTGTACATAGATTCACAACTACGAACGTTTCACCATGTTGCAACTGCACATGTGCTCAACGTGACGGGTGGTGAGCCCATCGCCGCTCCATGCTGTCAAAATAAAGTCTTTAGTCCGTACGCGTCCGTACGATACCCAAAAGAAGAGAGGGGTCGGGTGGTATGAGCCGCTATACGCGACACATCTCTACCTACCTTTACCTACATGGTACCTACTTAAAGGATCTGTTAAAAACCAGTACCTACCGTGTGGTGACACACGTTGTCAATAGACTATTTCTCAAAGAAAACGAAACGTTAAAATGCCGATTAGAATTAGAAATAAATTAGAACTCGTTATTAGAAAGAGATGATTTTTCTCGTGCAAGGTCAGCTGGCCTAGCATGCGCAACACAAGAGAGAACTCTTCTCGACCCGTTTTCTCGTGTTTTATTCATTTATCTCTAATGTCTATCGACACGAGGATCATAAGACCGCCGGCAGTCGCGAAACAATTGACTTTTAATTGTGTCTGGTTTTACGATCCTCAAGGGGTTTTTTGTCTCCAAACTTTAACATGACAACTTTAAATGATTTGTCGTCTCTCGTCCGTGACATATCTCGTGTTGCGCATGCTCGGCCTACAGGTCAAAAGTGCCCTAAACGTCGGTTTAGGGCACGAGCATGAATGAAAAATTTTAGGAGAGTAATTGACATTAAACAATTGTGCCAGTTTAGTAGCGAATGGACAGCTGTGGTTTCTGCCTACTTCTCTTGGTAACGGACGTGATGTCATACATACATAGGTCCATATAATCATGACTATTATCTCCGAAGGGTTAATCAGAGACCAGGTAATGAGGACAGCAAAAGCAGTCCTCTACCATAGTCCACTTTTCACCAAATATCGACTGCACATGTGCTTATCGTGACAGATGGTTAGCCCATTGCCGCTCTATGCTGTTAGAAGTATGTGCAGTCTTTAGTCCGTTAGTCGCTTTTTACGACACCCAAGGGAAAAAACGTAGTATTCTTTCACCGCTACATACGCCACACGGTTATTTTGGAGGTCAGTATACAAATTTTCTTGCGGTCCCTTATAGAGCATTTAACGGACGATAGCCATGCCCTGTCCATTGTTTGATATTGTCTAGCCATTTACGTCTCAGATGTCCCGGATTTTTTTTGTATTCCATTAATTACCTATTAGTTGTCCGCCTTCGACTTCATCCTGGAAAATATTCCGTATAACGCAATAAATTAATAAAAATTTCTTATAAGTATCTCTACAAAACTTTGCTTATTTTATTATTTATATAGATGTAATCCTCGACGACCTCCGTGGTCGAGAGGTTAGCGCGCCGGCTCTGGTGTCGCGCCATCTCTAAAGTCTCGGTTACAATTCCCGGTCGAGCCAATTTAAAGAAAAACTGTTTTTCTTAATTGATTACGGGTCTGGGGTTTTTTTCTATTTTTGTGTATATTTATCCATTATCTTACCATAATATTAGCGAGTTTCAAAAGAATACTCATCTTGGACTAGATAGGTAATTGGTGTGGATCAAACAGTAAAAATAAAAGTTTTGCATCGCTTGACCAATATGCAGTTTTGACGAGTGTGTCGTAGATCGAACGTAAACAAATTTTATAATATCCTCCTGGTTTCTAGACTAGTTGCGGTATGACTAGACCACAGAGGCGGTAAAATGGAATACGATGTCAGCCTCACTTCTATAGGGGAGGTTTGAAAAATCTGAACCAAAATGAAACGTGATTTTGTTGCCAATAGAAGCTACTATTTTCAATTCAATCCTGTTCGATCGGCAACGGGGCCCGTTTGAATAAGTCGGCCAATATTGACGTCCTATTCAAATTTACCGAGCGGAACGCGACATTGTGTTAGAATTAGAAAGATTCGAAGGTCAGCTGTGAACAAGCACCAGTGAGAGTAGCATAATAATAATTATAATTATGGTATCGGAGATATTTATTTTTTTGATTTGATAAACAATACAGAATCTAAAATTGGATATTATTGGGTTTTAAAAAATATTAATATTAGTAATCTCTTTCTTCTCTTAGGTGTCGTAAAGCGCAACTAACGGTAAAGACTGTACTGTACACACGGCGTCAGATCAACCTACCCAAAACTGTCAAATTTCTACAATCAATTTTTTACGTTATTGTTTTGCTTTTAAGTATTAATATTCATTGGAGAAATTTGACAGTTTAGGGTAGGTTGATACACATACATACATCCAACAACGTAGAGTGGCGATAGGCTCACCACCTGTCCCGCTGAGCACGTGTGCAGTTTTTATTTTTTGAAACGTCGACTATGGCAGTTGTGGTCCTCATTGCATTGTCTCTCTAACCCTTTGGGGATAATCATAATGGTCGTAATAAGTGATAATAGTCGTAATAAGTTATAACAGTCGTAATAAGTCATAATGGTCGTAATAAGTCATAATAGTCGTAAGTGTAATATATGTAAAGACCTACTAATTATCAAACCTATAGAAACTTATAAATATATAATTTATTACCAAATATAATAATATACCAAATGGATAATTGTAACAAATATTTTTTTGTACACATTTCACGTTGATCTTTGGAGAATCTTTTAAATGACGACCTCCTTGGTCGTGTGGTTTATACACCGGTTTTCATGATGTCGCCATCTCTGAGGTCCCGGGTTCGATCCCCGGTCGGGTCAATTTAGAAATTATTGTTTTTCTAAATTGTCTCGGGTCTAGGTTTTTTCTATGTATAATAAGTATGTATTTAAGTATTTTAAATATGTTTATCCGGTGTCTAGTAACCTTTAACAAGTGTCTTCGAAGCTTCTATCTCTTGGGCTAGATAATGGGTGTAAGTGTAGGAAAGTTTAAATCCTAATAAAATAATCCAAGTTGAAATTTTAAGAAGGTAATTAAAGTAACATATGCAAGCTGTCTAGCACGGAACTACAGTCGACAATCACGGAATCGCATCGAAGCAATTAGCGAAATGCTTAATGTTACATAGATTTAAATATTTTGCGTTGTCACCGGGTACAGAGTACCGTGAGTAAGTTAAATTAACTATTCGATCACGTTTACTTCAACTAACTTATTAAAGATACATTTGTATTGTTTTAACCAATAAATATATTTAAAAAAATGTTAATAATAATCGTGCAATAAATATGAAATACTTGTGGTTAAAGTTACTCGCGTCCGCAGGTTTACATAATGGCCGCAACGACGCTGCGATTCCTCTGGTTTTGCGGGTGTCCATGAGCTGCGGTGATTACTCTCCATCAGGTGACCCGCCTACTCGTTCGTCTCCTTCTTTGATAAAAAAACTACATTATTATTGTTTAATTTAGGATAAATTAATAAATTGAGCAACTTTCGCAATACCGGGTCGCCTGATGGGTGACCAACTAAAAACATTTTGAGCTCCTCCGAGCTTCGGAAGGCACGTTAAGCCGTTGGTCCCGGTTGTTGTCGTAAGATGTTTGTCGTTAAAACCCACCAACCCGCATTGGGCCAGCGTGGTGGGTTATAGCCCTATATCCCCACGTGCTGTTATGCACGGGAAATTTATGCCCAACAGTGGGACGTTTATAGGCTGATGATGATTATACACACATCAAAAGTGTCTAGGGATCAAGCATTTTTATGCGGATTTCTTGAGATTGAGATGTGGCTTTGTAATAAATTTATGATTTTATAAATTTATATGGATCCTTTTTGGTGCATTTCATAATTTGAAACAGGAACTTTCAATCAATTTCTAGTAAAAGATGAAAATCAGCTGTCAATATTTTCCCTATAAAAACATACAACGCATTGAAGACATTATTAGTGCTACTGTTTCCCTACTACTGATTAAAACCAACGTTATTATGGAGCGGCGACGTCATTTAAGCAGGGAAGAAATGCTCAGAGCCGTGGGAATGATAGAAGCTGGTTCCCGGCAACGTACTGTGGCTTTAGCTCTGAATACAAGTCAGAGTGTTATCAGTCGACTTTGGACACGTTACCGAAGCACTGGTACCGTGGCTGAGCGCTATGGAGGACGGTATCGCTGCACCACACGGAGACAAGACCGATACATTCAAATCACAACTCGAAGAGCTCCAACAATAACCGCCATGATGTTAGCCATGAGGCTTCATCACTCTTCAGAGAACTTAATTAGCGACCAAACAGTCAGAAACCGCTTGCATGAAGTGAACCTTCATTCCCGAAGACCGCTAAAGGTACCACCTATAGCAATGCACAATCGTAGGATTCGATATCAATGGGCTCTTGAACACAGAAATTGGGCAGAAGAACAATGGCGTTTCGTGTGCTTTTCTGATGAGTCTCATTTTGGTATGAGACCGGATACAAGACGTATACCCCTGGACGCCAACAGCGATTAAAATCCTGCCAGGAAGTCCATCCTTATAGTGGTGGAACCATCATGGTATGGGCGCGTATTTGGATCGGCGCAAGAACTGAGTTGATTTGGATCAGAGGCAACCTCAACGCTCAAATTTATGCTGAGACGATTGTATCAGACGTCATCGTTCCTCTACAAATGCAAATCGGTCCCTTATTTCAGTTAATGCATGATAATGCACGACCGCACACCGCAAGAGTTGTAAGACTCTCGCCGCAGCTAACATCAATGTCATGCCCTGGCCTGCTTAGTCGCCAGACTTGAACCCGATTGAGCATGCATGGGATATGCTACAGAGAAGAGCTCTGCCGAATATGGAGGGTATCCAGTCGCAAGAAGACCTTTTTTTGTTGTTGCAACGAACATGGGCGGCCATTCCACAGCGTGATTTGGATGAACTCATTTTGAGTATGCCAAACCGATGTTCTTGTGTTGTTAGTGTTCGCGGTAGAAACACGGATTATTAATTGTTTAAGTTACCCAATAAAATTTTAAAGAAAACTGTTATTTCAGTCTTTTTTTCGAACTTTAATGTAAGTGGTTCAAATGTCAAAAATCACTTTATTAGGAAAATGGCAAATTTCTTTATTAATGCAAAGGTGACTTGGTTTATCGTTACTGTAGACAAACGAAAACACTTTATTTGATGAATTAATATCAATCAGGAGAAAAGTTATTGCAAAAATATATGTTGATCCCTAGACACTTTTGATGTGTGTAGTTTAATCCTACTATTTTATAAGTAAGTTATTTCCCTGCAGTGGGCACAGTGTACAAAACGATAATAGTAAAAATATCTTCGAACCATCGCGACAATATCAAGTACTTACATAAGTTAAGGTTCCATCAACACGAGCCCGAACGACGCCGAGCGAAAAAAAAATGAGACGCATTAAAAGTGAAACAGTCTCGTAATGCAGAGAGCGCGGTGATAAGCCTCTTACGTTTACAGACATCCCCGAGTCGCGGGAAAGAGATAATCTGCCGGCGACACGGCTCCCAAATCGGTAAGGAATTTACACAATGAAAAAGAGAGCTCTCTCGCTTGCTTGAGGGTTGACCGATGGTGTCACCATGTTGGTTACTTAGGTACATTACATATAATCACGACTATTATCCCCGAAGGGTTAGTCAGAGACTAGGCAATGAGGCCAGCAAAAGCAGTCCCTGTCATTCCATCCATATCACCTTGATGGATGGCGGTCTACTACTGCGCGTTTTTCACGAAATTTGTTGCCTCGAACCAGCTCTCGGCGACGGTATTTCGGGACCGTTACGACTTAGAGATCTTCAAGAAACGAGCCTATTCCTTTCTTAAAGGCCGGCAACGTGTCTGCGATTCCTCTGGTTTTGCGGGTGTCCATAGGCGGCGGTGATTACTTTCCATCAGGTGACCCGCTTGCTCGTTTGCCTCCATATTTTATTTATATATTTATATTAGGACCGCAGAGACAGTCCACTGCTATAGCTCACGTTTCAATCAATCAATCAAACAATCAATCAAAAGTTTATTGCAAACTAGAAACAAAGTACATGATGGTGACAATAATAAGAAAGTGCTTAAAAGTTATTGCAAATTCGAGGACAGCTTATAAACTTTAAAATTAAATTTTATATTAAACTAAGACAAAACATTATTATGCAATATTGGAGCACATAGTCGACATGACGTACAATAATATTACACTTATAAATTTCCCAAGCTACTAAAAAACATACAATTATTTAACAATTCGGCTGATTACGAATGTTGGTATTAATTCAAATAATAGTAAGCATTCGGAAGTTACATGAGACTTTAAAGTTGTTTGGTTAATTTTTAATATACGCGGGTAATTTAATAAAAATTTTGACTGACATGTAATAAGGGCTGGTATTTAGCATTATTTAGCATTAGCTGGTATTTAGTTTCACTACATTACCACTGCACATGTGCTCAGCGTGATAGGTGGTGAGCCCATCGCCGCTCTATGCTGTTGAATGTATGTGCAGTCTTTAGTCCGTTAGACTCGTGCATAGTAAGTCTTTATTGTAATATGTTGACGAGCTTTGTGGTCGAGTGGTTAGACAGGAGGACCGCAAATGCAGTTCACTTCCGGTCTACGTTTCACTACATAACAACTGCACATAATTATGTGCTCAGTGTAATTGGTGTTAAAGTACTGTCGGATGTATGTGCAGTTTTAGTCTGTTAGTCGCTTTTTACGACACCCTAGAGAAGAGAAGGGTTGATATTCTATACAGTTATACAAAGCTACACATAATTCACGTCAAATTTGCTATTACTAAGAACTAAAGGAAAACAATATGAATGAAAAAAACTAAAGCAAGCTTAACTATTTCATGGAAGAAACTCAAAAGTTCGCCATCAAATATGGTGAGGTGGTAGCTCGTTAGTGGCCAAGGCATTTTTTAATTATACCGACGCGGAATGGGCCGAATGAGATTTTTACAGTTTTTTTTTTAATATTTGAGAGCACAGTCGAGTGTTTCAAGGATTGAATCTTTTGAAGTCGGTGGCGAGAACGCAAAATATGTAAACAGGCTGAATTTAAATGTCCGTATAATATCTGACTTGTTTGTCACAATCTTGGTTGCTCCGACGTGTTTGTTAAAACATTTTGTCGTGTTTTTTGTTTTTTAATACCGCTATATCATAATTAATGCTATCACCGTATGACATATTAAATATCAATTATTCGGGCTATTTTTTTTGTCTTACGCACAACAAACGCCTCCGTAAAAACTTACTTTCTGTCAGCCAGCAAATAAAGATTAAATCAAAGCAAATCAGAAAAAAATCAAAGGCATATTCGACGAAAATTCTCGAAAAAGTCTCGATTACAAAATCTGCGTCACATGAAAGAGAGGGGAATTTTCGCAGGAATTTATTAGTCGAACAATGGCTGTCCACACTGAATTGTTGATGGCGTTTATACGTACGGACATAAATGCTACATAAGTGAATAATAGACGGCCCCAATACAGGTAATGGATAAAGTCCGGGCCTCGTAAAAAAAAAGGAAAACTTCATCTGCCGCGGAAACCAATTTCCGATAAATAAAATATTCAAGTGAGCTATGCGTGTATCCGTTGATGTCCGCAGTAAAACACTGACACCCGTTGCGAGGAGTAGCGCAACCACGCGACGGATGTCGTGTGCTTATATTTGTTTTGGGCATATCTAAAACACTGGCGAAAACCACCCGACTGCTCAGATACAGAGTTTACTTTAGTCAACCTCTAGGCCTCGCCATCTAGTAAAGCAATATGAGGCGTCAGTAGCCGAGCGGATAGATGCCCGGATTGAACGCGAGACATCGTGGTCCAATCCCCTTATCTCCGTTAGACTACCGACGTGAACCCACTCCAACGGGACTATTAATTAATGTGTTAAACGCAAATTAATAATAATCTTAAAAAAAAATCACTTGCCTGCTGGAAATAATCTGAAGCAACATTTTAATACATACTTTCTAATTCTATTTATATTAATCATTTATATTTTGAATCTTCATCTCAAAGTATATTTGCAATTATTAACAATATTTAAATATTAACAAACTATTAATATGAAAAAAAAATAACTTAAAAACTATAAATAAAGAAAGTCTAATTTAAAACTAAAAACTATAAAAAAAATGTATTTTAGTTACGTGTAATCTGATTTTATTTAGTTCAAAAAAAAATATTTAAAGTTATTTATTCAATTTAGGCTACAATAATTGAGCACTTATGAATGTCACTATGCCATCGGTTTGTAAGTCTAACTATAGTGCGGGAGCCTTGTACTGAGAAGAACCGGCAAGAAACTCCGCAAGGGCATTTCTTTTCTCCCTTTCCTTTACAGCGTCAATACAAATTGGAAAATGCCCTCCCTATCATAGAAGGGCATTTTTTATTTCAAGATAAAAAAACATTTAGTACAAGACAACATAACAAAAGAATATCTTATAAAAAAGTTTATATTATAATATTTGTCTTGGTTTTTAGCTGTTTTTGTAAAACGAGTTATTATCAAAACACAAAAGCATCGGTAATCGTGGTCAAGGGCTGCTGTACTAAAAAAGGTTTGTCTAGATCTATTCCAAACTCTCAAGGATCTGATTCTGACATTATCTTCATAGCCTAATAAAAAATCTCATAATTACACGGAGACACGTTTGTGGACTTTATAAAATGGCAGCCAACATTCAATAAAGCCTACATTAAGAAACCGTGTGTCGGAAGTAAAAAAATCAAGAAATAAATCGGTAAATAATATTTGCAAAACAAGGGCTTTCCCTCAAATCGGCGTCCGCCCTCGCCGCGCACCTAATCTCCAAGAAGGTCCTTAAGATCTTGCCCAAACAACTTATTTGCTTTCCGGTAGTTGTTTTTGAATTGTTCCGTACGGAACTTGTATACTAATTAATTATATTTTGAATTACTTACTTACCTTACTTTTTCTGGTATTTCGAAGCCAATCGAAACTGGGGGGCCACAAATTGCTAAATACAAATTATCACTGTCCAATATCTTTTTTAAGGAGCAGTAACTGTTTTTTAAATTGTCATAAAACACAGAACACATGGTCTGTATCATAAAACGATCAAATAAATCAAAGATAAGATCGGTTCAGATGATAATAGTATGTGAAATGCATAGGTATTCCGAAACGCAAATTAAATAATTCTATCGCTAAGTGAATTTTATTTTGAAAAAAATTGTTTCGTTCTTTTCATTTTTATAGGCTTGCATTTAGCCACTATCTCACCCTATGGTAAGTGATAATGTGGCCTACGGTGAAACATGCTTGCCCAGAAGAAACCTGTTTACTCGTGATTTGAAGACCCCAATATTGTACCTGATAGGAAACACCGACTCTGGCTGAGAGTTCTACAGTTTTTTGTTTGTCACGTTCTTACAATCTCTCTTACGTTATCATTAAAGTGTGCCAAAATCGTAACAAATAAAAAAGTATCTATGACTACTATATTTTAATGTGTAGGCATATATCTATAGCGTCGATGACACGGGGCTGGTTCACGAGCTGCTAGTCGTGCGATTTAAAAGCTAGCGATGGAGCGAGCTTTTGTTACAATCGGTTAATGACACGGGGCGAGTTAACAAGCTGCTAGCGAACTCGCTGGCATGTAGCTCGTAAACTAACCCCGTGTCATCGATGCTTATGTATTAACAAAGTATATATTTCAAAATCATTAAATGGAATAAAACACATTTCTAACATGTATACAATTTGAACAAATCGATTCCTCACTCGCTTACGCAAAGCGACAGTAAATAATACTACTGCCTAAAGAACGCAGAAAGAAATGCCTCCAGTCATAGCAGTAGTGAAAGCCACTATTAATCCGCTTGATATATCGACCTCAAACGCAACGTCTCCGTTTCATAGTTGATCGATCGTCTCATTCGTTGCGGTGATCCAACAAATCGGCTGTAATTCTCGGACGATTGTGATAACCTTTATTTTTCATGAGACGGACCTCGTTAGGTCTGCAGTTGATTTGAGAAGACGCGTCTAGACACGAATCTACACAGAAAATTAATATGTACCGTTTGAAAAGAGAGCGGTCTTCATTAAAACAGGTGTTTTATTATGTGTAGTTGGGATATAATTGGACGTGGGGTCACCCATTATTTAAATTCTAAATTTTAATGAAAACCTTTTGTTATTTTATTGAATTCAGCACATACCTAGTCTTACCATAAATTCTGTCTCACATATAAACATGTGTAGTGTAAAGAAAAAAAAAGAAATGGGATTTTAAAAGCATATTTTTATACGATAACTGTGTAGATTACCACAAATATTTAGACTATTCAAAATTACCACTATTAGCTTTCATACATTTCTCTAAACGTCCTGGCTATTTACATATAGCCGACCGTACCACATCCAATGGTTTCGCGGAGGCTGTCTTCACTATGTCTGCTTTTAACAACTCGATATTTCGATTAGGTTAGAGCAGGCTTTCTCTTCCCAATATCCCATAAGCAATTTATTTATTTAAGTATTAAGATTAGGGCTTGCAGGAGCCAATCTTCAGAGGTGATAAAATTCGTTAAATTCACGTCTAACCAGCGCTGAGTTGATTTCGCTGTGTGCGCTGGTGCTGAGTCTTGTTGAAATATCCATTGTTTACTAGTGTACAGTAACGGTGTTACTTAGTGGCTTAACCATCTTCTCTATAATATCGCTTTGGTAGTATAACCAAACCATCACAGATGGTGGGTGGTGGCCTCTTTCTACCTTCGGAATTTTCTCAGTAACTTCATGGGAGATGTGTGCATACACCCCATCGTTTTGACGGTTAAATTTCTCTTTAAACAATTTTTTTTATCGCTTTAGCAAGTTGAAAAACCCCACTGGTGTTTTCTTACATTTGTGTAATGCAATCACTGCGATTCGATTCTCTGTGGTACCCCACTTCATGTTTACAGACCTATGTGTTAGATCGAAATGAATAGTTAAGTACATTTAAGTTAGGACAGAACTTATAGCAAGACTAGGGTACGTATAAATTCGGAATATCAATAAATTAACTCTTTTACGGACATACCATCAATTAAGTAGGAAGTATAATAAACTCCTCCGTGACTACCACTACAGTTTACATTTTGAACCTTCGAGCCGGATATTACGAATAATTGTCATAAATACTTGTTTGCTGCAACACGAAACTTTGTAAAAGTAATTAAATGACAAGGTATTACATTCATAACTCTTTTATACACGCAGAACGACATATAAGCATATCGACCCATACCCATTACGACACATCCTACGTATCACCCACACATATCTAAACAAAACGACACAAACGCTAAACGACACAAATACACAACGACACATACCCATACGACACTTACGCCACTACAGAAGTTTGACCCAAAAATGTCGTATTGCCCTTATTGAAACGTCGGGCGACAGACGAAACAATTACATGCATTATTCGCTCTAACAATATCACTCTAATATATTGTTGCGAGCCACGTAATTGCGAGAGGTCTTATAATGAAGATTTATGGCACGGACCTTAAGGGCCCTTTCAGTGTGGGCACATAATAAGACATTTGAAGCTGTAAATGGAAACCTTGGTAATGTGACTCGTACAATTGTTAGGCGGCGCATTCACTGAAGAGTTTCATTACGAGCGAGGAAGAAATTATAATTGTAAGTATTCGTGGTATCCGAATGTTTGCGATGTACATTGCATAAAATAAAATACAAACAATGACATAAATTACATTATTGTGGCTCTTTTAAAAGAACCAACCCATCTATTCTTTGAGCTGCTCTGCATCTTGATTCGTATAAATATTACCTACCAAATACAAATAATATGTCTTATCTGGATATATTATAAATAAACAACACACCCATAACGTGCACCGCTCCTTATATAACCCAACTTAATTAAACAGGTGCTCACGAATGATCTAGAGGGAAGGTACGGTGGGCATCACGCAACACCACTTAACTTGTTAGCTTAGTACTAACCTATAAATTTCAGTATAACTCAATTTAGCCGTGCGATGCCAGTGCTTAATGGTGTGAAGTTTTTAACGACTGCGGGAGGCCGTTGCTTTAGATGTTCCCGCTTGAGGTGGAAGGAACTCTGAACACCCGACGCATTTGGTAACAAAATGGAAATTTATCGGCCGTTGTCGTTGGTTTGTTGAAATTGTTGGAGTCGTCGAATGCTCTTTTGTTTTGTTTTTTTTTGTGTTTAATGCGCACCGTTGAACATTAAAATGATGGGTGTTATTTTTTGTGATGAATGTTTATTTTTATTGGACAAAGATAGACATTCTTTTGTTAACGACAAGCATACAATGCAGTGTATATTTAGGTACTAATTAGTATTCTAGATTGTTTTATATAATAATCATTAAAAACAAATATGAATAACTAACAGACAACAAAAACCAAAAATCCTAAAATAAGCACATATCTACGCATTTCTAACAGGTTCCCTATTTAATCCTGAAAGCCGTGTTACCGATTATCATTTCAACGAAAACTATTAACCGAACACTCAATTGAACGATGCCTTATTTGTACGAAGCTTTAATTTACCGATGTAACGATTCACCGAAAAACCAATTACCGAAGTTCATTTCAGCGACCATACATTTAACCGACACATTATTAACCAATGTAACATTTCATCGAATTTTAAGAGTTTCGCATTTGTCGATTCATAGCACCGGGTTTGTGATGACTAACCCGTATTTGGCAAGGTTGATTAGTAAGATTTATAATCACCACCATAACATTACGGTTAAGGTGATTTTTTATGGTGTTTCGAATTCGAATCGCACTTTGTCCGACATGGGAATTCAAACCGGGACCTCCGGTTATCGAGCCAAGCATTTGACCACTCGGCCACCAAGGCGTTGACCTACCTAAGAGTACATACTCTTAAATTTCGGTTAAATGTTACATCGGTTAAATAATGTGTCGGTTAAATGTGTGGTCGCTGAAATGAACTTCGGTAATTGGTTTTTCGGTGAATCGTTACATAGGTAAATTAAAGCTTCGTACAAATAAGGCATCGTTCAATTGAGTGTTCGGTTAATAGTTTTCGTTGAAATGATAATCGGTATAACGGCTTTTGGGATTAAATAGGGAACCCTTTTTAACTTTGAGAGTCATATTTACAGACTTCTTGAAGAACCTTTAATTGGACAAAAAGGAGTCAGTATTATACTTATCTTATTTTATCTTATCCCTTACCATTTAAAATTAGTTAGGCGCTTGTATTCTGACTCAGTCACAAAAATTTTAAAAATCAAGTCGAAAACATCCATAAGTGATTTACGCGACTATTATCCTTAAAGAGTTAGTAAGAGACTAGGCAATGAGGACGGCAGAAGTAGTCCACTGCCATATAGTCCACGTTTCCCCAAATTATAACTGCACATGTGCTCAGCGTGATAGATGGTGAGCACATCACCGCTTTATGCTGTTGGATGTATAGTGTTGTCGCAGTATTTAGCCCGTTAGTCGCCTTTTATGACACCCAAGATAAGAGAGTTGGTAGTAAGTCGAATATCCAATTAGTTTTATTACAATACAAGCGGCCGCTCGCGGTTTCACCCGCGTGGTTCCCGTTCCCGTGAGAATATCGGGATAAAAAGTATCCTATGTGTTAATCAAGGTTATTGTTATTATGGGGAATGGGGCTGAGAATAAAACGTGAGTTCACTAGTTAGCAATCTATTTCAGACTGTCGTACAGCGGCTGAGAGCCGTCTCACCGGACCGAACTTATGTCTACCCTCTTATTACTAACATCCCTCCACCAATAATTTACAAAATACTTATATAACTATATCAACAATGACATTTCTATATGAACAGTGTAAATATATTAACAATGACGTATGCTACAATTTATAGTTTATGTTTGGGTTACGCGGGCGTAAGGTAGGCGGATCGTAACGCCTTTCCGGAGATGTGAGTGGACCCACCGCGGCCTCAGGGTCTCTTGCTGCAGGTGGTCCAGGCGACGGGCCTAGCTCGGGGTCAGGGGATGTCAGTTCCGCATTCTGACAGTCGAGCCACTCTTCACATTCATTAACCTCGCCCACCCCTTCTTCTGGCCTCTGGACGGGTCTTACTAATTCCAGTACTGGCGAGGCCGCAGGAACATTTTCTAGGTGCATGTGAGAACCTACGTCTAGTGGTGATAACAGGAGGCCGTTGGTTATTCCCACAATTGGAGAAGCGTGTACATGAGGTAGCACTAGGTCTGATGCCGACTTCGCCCTGATTGGTGATGAAGAAGATAGATCAACCACCTCTAGCTCCCCCTTCCATTCATGAATCTGATTAGTATGTCTCTTTATTATGCGGCTATCATAATCGCATAACTGGATTAAATAAGCTGATCTTCCTAATTTCTTATTAACAACGCCTTTTGTCCAAAAAGATTTTCCATTCTGATGTATTTTTACTAATACGCTATCGTTGACACCAAAGTCTTTAGTTCTCCTTCCCTTGTAATATCTGGCCTGCAAGGACTGATTTTTCCTAACCGTTTCTTCCAGTGTTGTATCGGATGTTGAGGGTGACGGATTCAACAAGTCCAAACGACATCTTAACTTTTTCCCGAAAAGAACCTCAGCTGGGGATTTGTTTGTGGAAGAATGAACAGAGTTACGGTAGCTGAATAAAAACTCATTTAGCTTAATATTTAAATCGTTGCCTTTACCCCTAGACATAAAAATTGATTTAAGTGCCCTTTTTATGATTTTTACGTAACTTTCCGCTTGTCCGTTACTAGCCGGGTTATAAGCTGGTGACGTTAAATGTTTTATGCCATTGCTAGAACAAAAATATTCAAACTCGGACGATACAAATGATGTGCCGTTATCAGTACAAATGGTATTTACTAACCCGAATCTTGCCATTAATTCGCATAATTTTTGAATGACTACCTTAGAACCGTAACCCGTACTAACGTCAAATACCTCGACCCATTTAGAATAGGCATCAACCACGACTAAAAACATTTTATTGTTTATCGGACCCAAAAAATCTAAATGGACCCTGTGCCAAGCTTCCGGGGGGTACGGCCAGACGGTGAGCGGTGCGCGCTGCGGGGTAGGCCGCAGCAGCGCGCACACTTCGCAGGCGCCGGCAGCCCGCTCCACGTCTGCCGATAAGCCGGGCCACCAAAACCTAGATCGCGCATCCACTTTCATTTTCGTGGCACCTAAATGACCATTGTGTAATTCCTTTAAAATAATGTGCCTAAGCTTTTCCGGTATTACTAACTTAGAACCTCTCATTAGACAACCTTTTTCAACTGCAAGTTCAAAACGGGACCCAAAATAAGGACGAAGTTGTTTTTCAATGTTTCTGGTTGGCCAACCCGATAACGTAAATTTAATTACTTTAGACAGAACCGGGTCCACATTTGAGGCACTTTCCACATCTTTGATAGACAACATAACTGAATCTGCATCAAATACAAAGTTAATATAACACGCCTCGTCAATTAAGCTATGACCGAACTCCTGCGAAACCGGTTCCTTTTGTCTCGCGAGTTGTTTACTACGAATGCGATCGCAACCATCTGGCTGCGGCGACACGGAGCGACTAAGATAGTCTGCACAATTGGATGCGCTATTTACGTAATCGATTTTATAATTGTAGGCCGACAAAAATAATGCATATCTTTGGAGTCTATTCGCAGAAACCTCCGGGACACTTTTTTGTGGGTGGAAAATAGACAAAAGAGGCTTATGATCGGTTCTGAGTAAAAAGGGTTCCGATCTCCCGTATAAATACTGATGAAATTTACGGACACCGAATATAATGGCAGTTGCCTCTTTTTGAATTTGACTGTAACGTTTTTCAGCCGCGTTCAATGAGCGAGATGCGTATGATACCGGTTTCTCAATTCCGTCGCGCTTTCTATCCACTTGTGATAAGACCGCACCCAGACCCCATGGTGACGCATCCACTGTCAAAATAATTTGTGCATCCGCGTTAAAATGCGTTAAGGTGTCGTCCGAAGAAAGATATTTCTTTACGGTCATAAACGCGTCCTCGTGAAGTGAATTCCAGTGCCATTTAACACTTTTTTGTAACAACTCGTGCAACGGGGCCAAGATACTAGAAGCATTTTTTATGAATGACCTATAATAATTAACCATTCCGAGGAATGATTTTAATTCGGTTACATTTTCAGGTTTTTTTGCATCGATAATACTTTTTACTTTCTCGGGACATTTATGTAAACCATTCTTATCGATAATAAAACCTAAGTAAGACACAGATTCTTGGAAAAAATGACATTTATCTTTCCTTAACACTAACCCCGCATTCTCTAATCTGCGAAAAACTTCATTTACTCTGGCTAAATGAATACTATCTGATTCCCCAGTGATCAGGATATCATCCAGAAACTGAAGGACCCCGTTATTTAAAAGGGAAGAATCGCCCTCGCCCGGGACTGCCGGTTCATTTTCGAGTAAAGACTGACCATTCTGCTCTGAGGTAATAAGAATATTTTCGAGCGTTCTCTGAAAAATAGCCGGTGCGCTTGAAAGACCGAACACGAGTCTTGTAAATCTGTAAAGCCCTTTATGCGTATTAATACAAGTTAGGTCCCGCGATTCCTCATGTAATAAAAGCTGATTGTAAGCTCCAGATAGATCTAGCTTAGTAAATCGCATCCCGCCATGTAGCTTAGCAAAGAGTTCTTCTACTTTAGGTAAAGGATATTTATCCACCAACAACTGTTTATTTAAAGTTCCAGAAAAATCAGCGCAAAGGCGAATTTTTCCATCTTTCCTTAAAACAGGAACTATTGGACTAGCATAGTCTGAAAACGGCACAGGTTCCAAAATACCTAACCTTACAAGTCTGTCTATTTCCTCGTCTAACTTCGCCTTAAGTGCAAACGGCACTGTACGAGCTTTACAATAAACTGGTGACGAATTGGGTTTTAAATGAAGTTTGACTTCAAGACCCTTACAACAACCCAGCTGATCTGAAAATAGCCTTGGGTATTTTTTTTGAAAACCTTCGACTTCTGGGCATTTGACTTCACACGTGTTAACATGACAAATCTGAAGCTTAAATTTTGCTATAAAATCCCGGCCGAGTAAGGGTGGGCCACCATTTTTAACCACAAAAACGTTTAATATCTCTTTCTTACCCCGAAAATAAAAAGGCAAAACAATAGTGCCTAAAGTCTCTATTGAGCCCCCGTTATAACTCTGTAACATCTTACTGCTTTTACTTAACTTATATTTTGAGAAATATTTCAAATATATAGTATCGGAAATGGCGGTCACAGCAGAACCAGTATCTACTTCAAAACACAAAGAAATGTTATCCACTAATACAGACTCCTGCATAGGTTCTCCTCTATACGAGCGGATATTAAAAAACAAACGCTTACCATCATCCTCTTCATCCGAACAACACTGCAAGAAATGCTGATTTTTTTTACCACTATTTTTATTGGCACACACTCGCTTTAAATGGCCTTTTTTTCCGCACGTATTACACAACGCATTTTTGAAACGGCACTTTTTGCTTAAATGACCGAAATAACCGCACACTTCACACTGATCGGACGATCGAACCGCCCCAATTCCCGGGGCGCGGCGAGGCCCGGGTGCTAGGGGCCCGCGCCCGTGAGCCGCCGGCGCCGCCGCCATGTTGTACATGTCGAGGGCCGCGGGCTGCGCCGCCGCCGCTGCGTGGCTGCCGTAACGAGCACCATCCCTGGCGCATCGGACACTGTCTGCTAGCTGCAGTGCTTTTTGCATCGTTAGCCCATCCATGGATTCGGTGAACAACCGGTCTCGCTCGGGTCCAGTAATCATACCGAGAACGAACCGATCACGCAGAGTTTCTTCTAAAGTAGACGCCGGAAACCCACAATCCTTGGCCAAGCCGCGCACGCGCGCCGACCATTGCGAAAATGATTCATTTGTTGTTTGAACGGCACTGTGAAACTTATGACGTTCCGCAAAACTACATATTTTAGTTTTGAAATGACCGTTAAACAAACTTATGACTTCTTCATATCCTAAAATTCCAACATCCTTAGGTAGGGCTAAATCTCGGATGAGTCTATAAGTAGTTTCTTCTAAACTACTGAGTAGAATTGCCCTCCGTCTTGTTCCCGACTTGTCTTCGGCCGCTGTGATTCCGTTCGCTTGAAACCATTGTTCTAGCCGACCAATATACGTCCCCCAATCTTGAAGTTCGTGGTTAAACACCTTTAATACTCCAACCGACATCGTTTATGTTGCTTAACGGTAATAAAAGCGTAAAATTCGGACTGCGCCACTGTTATTATGGGGAATGGGGCTGAGAATAAAACGTGAGTTCACTAGTTAGCAATCTATTTCAGACTGTCGTACAGCGGCTGAGAGCCGTCTCACCGGACCGAACTTATGTCTACCCTCTTATTACTAACAGTTATAAACTATCTGTATGCCGAATTTCATCCAAATCCATTCGGTAGTTTTTCGTGAAAGAGTAACAAACATCCATCCATATGTTCCCGTATGAATATTGGGATAAAAAGTACCCTATGTGTTAATCCAGGCTATAAACTATCTGTATGCCGAATTTCATCCAAATCCATTCAGTAGTTTTTACGTGAAAGAGTACCAAATATCCATACTTACAAACTTTCGCGTTAATAATATTAGTAAGATATCAGAACCGTTTTCCTACATAAAGATAACAATAATGTTTACTTCTCTCTGTGTACGTAGTTATGGAGTAGTAATAGGTAGCTGTTAAACTAACAGTAGCCAACACGTGATAGAAACCTGAGCAGACAATGAGAAAAGTCGAGTCAAGGTGAGCTGCCTATGAATAAACAGATTGTCTAATAATACAGTTACGAACAGTTTCGGGCTAAAGCAGAAGTTTCATAGCATTGTAACGGAAAATGAACCGATGTACCGTAGGCACTGCAAAGGTCTGACCAATTTTTGATGTGATACAAGAAGCATACGATTTCAATATTCCATAAGGTCTGAAGAAGATTTAAAAATAAAACTTTACAGTCTCTCGCCTGTTAAACAATAAACTTTTACTAGATTGGTCTGGTCTCTGACCCAACCCTTAGTGGCCGGCGTGGTGGCTTATGGCCTAATTTCTCACATACATACATACATATAATCACGACTATTATCCCCGAAGGGTTAGTCAGAGACTAAGCAATGAGGACCGCAAAAGCAGTCTCCTGCCCACGTCCTCTGCCATAGCCCACTTTTCACCAAATAGCGACAGCACATTCGCTCAGCGTAACAGGTGGTGAGCCCATCGCCGCTTTAAGCTGTTAGAAGTATGTGCAGTATTTAGTCCGTTAGTCGCCTTTTACGACACCGAAGGGATTCTTTCACCGCTACGCGACACGGTTATTACACGGAAAGAAATTATTAGTTGTGTTTAAAAAAAAAAAAAAAAAAAAAAGCACCTACTCTTGAGTTTTGTTGAATGAACAAAAACTGTATTGTTGATCAGTTACGGTAATTTGAACTTATTACATATATCTTTTGTTGTTTTAACGTATTTATTTTGTAAATTTAACTATAAAAATGGTTATTTCAACAACTTGAACAGTAAAATCAACAATCACCTATTGAATTATGTTACAAAAGAAGTGTATTATCATCACTTTTCACAGGTAAGCTTTCAGTATTTCATAGTATCTTGTAGTTAATTAGGTCAAAATATAAACGTACTGCAGTGTGATTCTCTAAGTTAAAGCCTCGGTAGCAGCGGCTGCCGCGCTGAGGATTGACTCTGTCTCTTTCATATTCATAAAATTGGAAAGAGACAGCAGATCACAGCCAACGCGCAGCGTCTATGTGTCGCATCGGTTTAGTGCTTCATTTTTGACAGAGCGCTTGTATGAAGACTATCTTTCTATAGTGTTATTATTCTAAGCTTATTATATAAGTCCTCGGTGAAAGAGAGGTAAACCGCTTGATAAAGAATCTATGGAGATATTAGGTTTCATTTACCATTTCAGCAGTGTTTGGAATTTTTTGATGTATAACCCGGGTTTGTAATCACCAACCCGGATATGGCAAGCGTGTTCGTTAAGCCGATGCCTATTAATTGTTGCGATGTTTTAATTTTAATAATGGAGGCCTTTGCACTTTGACTTTTTACTTTAAAAAAAAAGTTTTGGTACTACAACCTACAATTCAGATTTTGTTAATAATAATAATAATAAAATGTTTATTGAATAACTTATTTTACAACATATCCAGAATACTAAACATACTATTAGTGACAATAATACACTAGTACCTACCTGAACTAGGATTATATTGTTTTCCAGGCAAAAATAAAGGACTTACTAAATACTTAAATTAGCAATGCAAAATACATTTTTATTCTTAGTGTAAAACTTTATTCATTAAAAAAAATTTCTTCCTAATGTATATAAATTAAACATTATTTATCTCATACTAGGAACCTTACTTAATGCTTAAAAAATAATGCAAACTACTCTTTTATTCTTTGTGGCTAAATAAATAGAGAAAAAAACATTCCTAAACTTAACTATTTAATGTATAAAAATTTTAACAATATTCATTTTAAACTATAGGTATAAAGATAAAAGCAATATTCATTTTAAGACAACTAATAATTTTTCTGTATCATCGTAGGACATATTGAGAAGGGTTTCTTTGAGCATATTCTTTGTTTTACTATAGCAATAATAGATAAATAATAATAATAGCCTATTAGCCTCAGCGTTTTCCACGGATTTTCCGGTGTGCGAAAGACAACTGCCGCCTGCTTTGTTAATCGAAATATTCCCAATCTGAAAGTTCCCCTGCGGTGCTGCGGCTCGTCAGAAATTCCAATCATTGTTACCCCGCCCTGCACCGCTGCGGAATTTGAGCGCGGTATTCGTAAGGTCCGAAGAGCGTTCTGCGATTCGACGACAATATTTGTAACGTTAAGGGTTCGTTTCTGTTCTGAAGTATTAAGGTCTTACATGTAATAGGTAATTATGTCAATGCGCCTTACTTATAAATACTATTGAAGCACTATTAATTATTCTTAATATTTGATTTTGTGTGTTTATAACGCTCAAATAAACTCGAAGATAGCGAAACGTTAAAAACAATTTCTACCTCAAATGGGAATCGAACCCACGTTCTCCGCAATCTGGGTGGCTGCGTTGACCACTCTGCCGCCGAGGTATTGGTTAGACCTGTCTAAATTTTTCAAAGCTTTAGAATTTATGTTTTTATAGCAACAGTGAATGTTTGACTTAATAGTGAAATAAATAGTGTTTATAAATAAGGCCGTTAGATAGTGTTTTAGTAGGGAAAGTAAAGTATATGTACTGTTCTACTGCCAAATGTTAAATTTGAGAATCATTAACAGTAGTGTAGTGCTTATTCTTTTATTATGAATTAATTATTCATTCCTGTAATTATATTTTAATATTGTTAAGTAGCGAGATGTTCTGTGTAGATAAAACATGTTTATCTGTGTGACAAATATGGAAAGAAGCCACGTTCCAATGTATATATATTTTTTAACGTACGCTTCACTCCCACATGATAGGAGTCTATTATTAGTTATTTCTCTTCCATACCAGTTATCGCATGTTTGCCTCTCGCACTTCCAATGTATAATTGTTACGATCATCCTGGAGTCCCTACCATGGTAACTCGTGCGAGATGGTGAGTTTTGCTGATCAATATTGTTTTATGTTATATGAAAATGAAAAATAAACCATTACAATGTTAGGAAATATGATTAAAAATAAATTAGGTTTCTGAAACTGATGTTATTCATAACAAATGTTCTACAATTGTAACTTTATTAATTATACTTTAATAGTTATACAGGGCGTCCCACGGACATACCACATGGAGGGAAAGTACCTTGAATATTGTAGATGGAACATTTTACTGAAAGAAGACATTATTTTAATTTAAAAAACAATTTAAACTGCATTCATAGATATTTCAATAATTACATGGTTCAACCGGGAATCGAACTCGTTACATAAGAAAAATAATCACCTGTAGCTTTAGCACACCGATCGAAAGGCTTCATCATAAGGATTATTTTTTGCTAAGTAACATAGTGTCACAAATAAAAGGAAGACCATGAATTTTAACATTTTTAATACAAAATTATTCAATTTATGTATGTATTTATTTCAATGTCAGTTGTAATGTCCTTACGGCAGTGTCAGCTTTTCATTTTACTGAACAAAATTTCACATCAAATGTTAAAATTTATGGTCTTCCTTTTATTTGTGACACTAAGTTATTAAGTTAATTTACTAAAATACTTTAAGTTACTAAAAATAATCCGAACAACTGAACGATAAGTTCAGTAGCTCATTAAGGAGTCGAAATTGAAAAACTATTTTCGTACCACTTGCTCAAAAAAGTGACATTCTATGCCACAAAAAGCGAACATAACAATAGTCATTTTTAATCTGTTAAAAACAGGGAAAAAAATTGTACTGAATTTCATTCATCCTCTAGGGGGAGAATGTGATTTAAATTTGGAATACTTACCATTATCGCTATCTACGCATTTATTACGCAGTTATTATTATTAAATAAAATTACGAAAACCGACGAGGCCGTATGAGCTTGATGCCTTTGCTTTTCCAACAAAAAAAAAAAAATTATCTAGGAATTTTTTAAGACATTTTTTTTTCATATTATTATTGTGTTAATTTTTTCGCAAATGGTACGAAAAGTAGAGTATTTTCCTCGGTGATAAAGCTGTCTTAGTCTTGGGTGAACTTAAATCCCTCGCAACACTCAGGACTCGTCTTAAATCCCTCGCTTCGCTCGTGATTTAAGTTTTTAACACCCTCGCTACGCTCGGGAGTAAACCTCGAGTCCTTCGTTACGCTCGCGATTTAAATCGTCACCCGCGACAGAAGACACTGCTTTATGCCCTTGGTTAATAATCTACTATTTCGGACTTAACAATATCACAGACAGCCGGTGATACCGATAAATACGGTATATTAAAACCCTTGAACGATAAACTGGCTGTAAAAAGATTTTTAGACGGTTTACGTGATTCTCGGCTTAGCACAATTGGCTACTTGACAGTTTTCGAAAAAGTATTTAAAAAAAATTCGAACGCTTATTTTAGACCCAAACAATATTTTCTTTCTCGAAAATACCTTTATTTAACAGAAAAAAACATATTTTTTTATTGATTTCAAACTTCGTGCGAAAATGGTTGGTCACGTGACATTTTGCTCTGTGACGTCACATTTTAATAAATAAAGAAACTTATCCTAAAACCTGACAGATAGTTTTTGATAATGTTGTGAAATGTGACATCACATGAGCTCAATCATCTCCGCCCTTTGCCGCCCGTGTTTCGGGTCTTGTAATCCACAGAAAAAAAATCAAAAAATTATTTTTAAAAATGAAATATTTACTTACCAATTATCTTAATAAAAAAACTATTGGATAATTATCGTTAAATCATAAACTACCATTTCCGACATATTTCATATTTTATTGTTACAAGTGTCGAATAGCCAATTATCGCTGCAAGGAACTATGAGCACCTGAAGGATGACTTCTAACATTGAAATCAAATCTTCGCTACAATTGAAAGGTATTGGCTTAATCACCACACTTGCCACATGCGGGATGGTGATCAGTAGTGATCACAAACTCGGGCTAAGTATCAAAAAATCACTCAACACTTTGCGCGACCTGGGAATTGACCTCTGGTGCTCCGGTTATCAGGCGCGCTTAGCCAAAAGGCCCTTTAGTTGTTTTAGTAGGATAGAGAGGCGTTATTTACAAAAACGACCATAGACCATTTCTTGTTTTTTTTTTCGTTTTAAAGCTGCAGCAACACTGTAAGTATACCGTATTCGGCGGGTAATATTCTTTTATACAAAAACAGCCTGTGTCCCGAGTAATATGAGGTTTAAAATATAGCCCTTTTACAAAAACTACCAAGATTTCCGAACATGACATACAGTTTTGGCAAAAACAGCCACTGTCAAGGACAATAGTTGTTTTTGTAAAAAAGTAGGACGACGGACTGTCATCTGTCAAGCTAATAGTTTAGGTTTCTCTCTTTAGTTTAGGCGCCTGTTTTTGTGTAAAAAACGAATAATTCAGTTTCCACGGATGTGGATGTTGGTAATAGGTGAAATTTAAAGCGTAAAGAGAAAGAGAAGAAGGAGAACATTGTTAAAAACCAACCGCCTCCGTGGTCTAGTGGCTAAGCCACCGGTTTCAGACCTAGAGGTCCCGGGTTCGATTCCCAGCGGGGGGTACATCTTTGTGTGCTCGGTTTGGTTGGTGGTAGGGCTGTTAAGTCCGCCTGGCTAGCTACCACCATCTTATCTAAGTCTGTCGCCATAACAACGATGTTTATAGCATTGTTGTGTTCCGACAGTTTGAGATAAGATAGCCAGTTCCTCAGTGGTTGAGGATTCCGGGTGAAGCGCGCTTCCACCTTCGGCCTTATCGTAGCTTACCATCAGGTGAGATGAAGGCCAAGCGCTTACCCGTTAACCGTAAAAAAAAAAAAAAAAAAAAAAAAAAAAAAAAAAAAAAAATGGGAAAAGAATAGTAGCGCAGAAGATTAAAATTTTGTGTTTACCTGAAATTTGGTGACTCGTTTCTTTGCCGCACTTCCAAAAGATGAAATAGTCTACCAGCACACGTATTCCCTCCTACCTATGACATAGGGTCCTTCAAACAAGGCGTGAAGAAGCACTTTGTGGGCCGGGGGAGTGAGGGTGACTGATGCTACGTCTCTTACGCTGCACCAGTTGTCCTCACGCCTGGACTTCATTTCCACATAACATCAGGTGGAGTGGAGTCATTTGCCGGGCTTAGTATAAAAAAAAACCCATTTTATTTAATAAAACATCATTTTCCAAAACTTTTAAACTTTTTTTGCAATAAGTATTCCCATATAAAAAAAATCATATTTTGCTTAATTTTTTTAAATTTTTATTCTCTAACGGGTAACCACTTGGCCTTAATCTCACCTGATGGTAAGTGACGGTAAGGCCGAAAAGGTGGAAGCGCGCTTCACCCGGAATCCTCAACCACTGAGAAACTGGCTATCTTATCTCAAACTGTCGGAACACAACAATGCTATAAACATCGTTGTTATGGCGACAGACTTAGATAAGATGATTCCACAACGGGTAACCGCTTGGCTTTCATGTCACCTGATGGTAAGTGACGATAAGACCGAAGGTGGAAGCGCGCTTCACCCGGAATCCTCAACCACTGAGAAACTGGCTATCTTATCTCAAACTGTCGGAACACAACATTGCTATAAACATCGTTGTTATGGCGACAGACTTAGCTAGCCAGGCCGACTTAACAGCCCTACCACCAACCAAACCGAGCACACAAAGATGTACCCCCCGCTGGGAATCGAACCCGGGACCTCTGGGTCTAAAACCGGTGGCTTAGCCACTAGACCACAGAGGCGGTTAGAAATAATGTAGAAATATTGTACAAAAACTTGACAAAAACAACCAATGTCCACACATATGTCCTTTTTAGTTAATAAAACAATAAATATCATATAACATCTGCAGTGGTAATGGTAGGGTCCATAGTCTAGTTTAATATTAAGTGATACAATTTTATTAAATTTTATTAAATTGTATACTTGAAAAAGTAATAAAGATTTTTATATCTCCTTTAAAACTTGCATCCATGGCAAGGGTTGTTTTTTGTAAATAACGCCTCGGTTGTTATTTATCACAATATGGAGAAATGTATATTCCTTACTACAAGTCAATGAAATCAAATTCCTTATTACCCACTTGATGGTTTAGCGGTACTATAGCACCGCGAACAAAAGACGCAGATTTGTCGCGCGGTACTACAGGACCGGGCCGATCGCTCTTCGATTTCCACCCATTCGGTAGGATTTTTTTGTAAGCGGCCACACCAAAACCTCTTGGGTAATTTTGATTATGAATTTGGCAACACTAATATCTCAAAAAAAGCAGTCGACGCCTGTGATTGGCGGTAGAAGAAATAATTTTGAAGAATTTACGTCAGTTCACGCCATACTTTTTTGGCTTGATCACCACGCTTGCCACATGCGGGATGGTGATCTGTAGTGATCACAAACCCGGGCTAAGCATCGAAAAATCACTCAACACTTTGCACGAACTGGGAATTGACCTCTGGTGCTCCGGTTATCATAACTGTATTATTAAACTAAACAAGTGACACACTCACACTCACTCTCTCACACACATACAACACACTCATACACAAACACACACACGCACGCATTTACACAAGTACAGCAATTCGCTCTAGTATACATTTTTGCAATAGTATTAATTTTCATATTTCACGTTCATGGTACATCATAAACGGGTTTTTACCTAAATTTTTAAGCAAGAGGGCCCTCCCTGGTGACCTGTGGCACAGGTTCTTTTTGATACCAATATCAGGCACCAGGCTCTCACAATGCAGGTCTGATGTAAGATAATGTAGGTAACCATCTAATTAAAAGTAAGTACTTATTAAGGAGAGAAAATAAACTGATTTATTTATTTAACAGGCGTGCTTAACAAATCGACCCTTTAGTGGTTTTAGTACGTAGGATTGTTATTTATCACAATATGGTTATCAATTAAACAAGAAATGCATATCAAAACAAGTTAATGAAATTAAAGTCCTTATTATGGCGGAGTCCGTGTTTGGTGAGTTTTGTGTTTGCTTGGCTAATGAATCGCTCGTATCGTTCAGGAAATACATATATTTAATTCATATGTTCTAGATCCCTGATGGGTATTGCCAGGATAATATATGCTAGCATTATTTTATATACTTAGGTATTATTCTTGAATAACAGCATCTTTGTAGTGTAGGTTTCAATAGTTTCTTAAATAAAGAAAGTAATTATAGAAAAGTAGAGAATGTGTTATTACGGAAAGAAGAAATGAATGAAGATGTAATAAAAAGCTTTATCTTAAAAACCAAATCACGGAAAACAAAAACACTATAAAAGTGAATAAAAAAAATAAGAATTGGTACCCGAACACGGGCTGGGAAGTAAATAAGCTTTATAACACAAACCAAAGAGGAGAAGCATATAAGTGGACTTTAGTGTTAGCGACAACAGACAAAAGCATTGGATTACTATTGTCCACAAGTTGCCTTTTCATTGCAACGACGATTGCAAGCCTGACAGCTTCAGTCTCCTATCTGGAAAGTAGACTATTACGTGCACATGTTTCTTCTCCGCGAATCAATTTTTGTGCACCGATTTGCGGCCTTGCAAAGACTTGTGTCGCGGTTAAAATACCTCAATGGGCAACACTGTTAAAGCCTATTCTTAAGATTAAGAGGTAGTTCTTCATCATCAGAAAAGTGTGGAAAAACAAAACTTAATAAGTATGGAAGACACAACTTAACAACCATATTGTCATTGGTTTGGTTGTGGTTTACTTGAATCGTAAAAACAAAGTAAAAAGTAAGCAAAGGTCACTTATTATAGTTTAAAACAAGTCATCGCTTCAATCAATTTTATTGTCTTAATCACCAACTTTCCACATGCGAGATGTTGAAAAGAATTTAATAATTAAGCATCGAAAACTCTCTGCTTGAGTGCAGTTAGAAAGGGATGGTGCTACTGGTCGCATATATGGCCATCCCTTTCTAACTGTATTCAAACATGGATTTGATCTTGAGTTTGGTTTTAGAATACGAGTCTTAGACCTCTACGCGACACGTTCAAGCTTTCTTAATGCGCGATGTTAATTAGAAACCCTGGTTTAGTTATTCATACAAAAAATTAAAACACACTTTGTCCCATCAGGGAATTGTACCTAGGACCAGCAGATATACGACGAGAACTTTGCTACTTGCCCACCGAGGCGTCCAAAGATGAAAAGGATTAATTTAAAGTAGCAAAGTTAACGTACTTACGTTCAAAATCTAATATGTTACTTTATACTGAGAAATTTCATACATACCTACATACAATTGCGACTATTTTCCCCGAAGGGTTAGTCAGAGACTAGGCAATGAGAACAGCAAAAGCAGTCCTTTACCATATTCCACTTTTCATCAAATAGCGACTGCACATGTGCTCAGCGTGACAGGTGGTGAGCCCATCGCTGTTGTAAGCTGTTGGATGTAAGTGCAGTCTTTATTCCGTTATTTTATGATAACCAAGGGAAGAGAGGGGTTGGTAGTAATCTTTCTCGCTACGAGACACGGTTAATAAAGAAAAATTACCAAACTAAATATTAGAGACAAAGTAAAATGTTACTCGTATAAACAAAATAAATGTGGTCTGCCGCTTGTAAACTAAGTTGATGCAACGAGACTCAATTGCACTGCAAATAGATATTTAGAAGAAAGCCTTGCAAGCAGAAACTAATAAAATTATGGGGCTATTCGTGGAAAGTCTTGGCAACCTCTGGCGTTAGATTCAACAATGCAATACCTCTCGATAATCTACATTTCTAAAGAAAAGACAACCTGCTTTGTGATTTAAGTATTAATTTACTTTGTCGTAATCCACTCGTCGTCCAATTTTTAAAACGATATAGAGTAAACAAATAGAAATAAATATGTTATTTTCTTTCTAATCGTGCAAAATTGTACACAGTTATTTAATTATTATTTTTGTTAAAAGTAAGGCAAGAGTTAGAAAAGTAAATGCGAATGGATCCGTGCAAAGAGTTTCCATTCCAACTTGTAGTGTTCTCGTAAACTTTAAAAAACATTATCAAACTAAAACAGTTAAAACCTCACACTTGAATTCGTGCAAGGAGATTTTATAGAGGTTGCAGACGAGCGTTTTTACGGCGCGTATATGGTCGTTTTTGTCACATATAGAACACAAGCGTTGACGCGCTTAAAATCAAAAGCCGTGAGAGACACCTACTTAACTGACTGATCAAACAGTTCAAACACGGCATTATAAGCGGATAAGTTTAGATTTATGAAGCACCAATATTTGGCGCGTATTTAAAACTATACCACCTCACACATGCGAAAAAACGCTGGTTTGAAACCGCCGTCCAGCGCTCCATTTCAACGTTCTCTGAGGAAACAAAACGCAACGTACCACGTTGTTTCGGAACATGTAATGTATTTACAGAGCGGACGTGAGGAATCGAAGTTGCTGAAATGAACCCGTTCTCCAATGTTCCCGAATGATTACGCCCCAGTTTCGGGAATAGAGGGGAAGTTTGACGAATTTCCCGTCCACCAAATTACATTTTGTTCAGTTGTTCATGTTAATTTGAGGCGTACGTTATAGGAGTTTAATCTCCTACTGTGGTTTAGTTAAACTACAGGTCAAGAGAGAGATCTTGGTGATGCGGTACATATTAATATAATCGTAATTAATTTGGTTGGTTTTAGGTAAGCATTGTTCCTAGAAAGTCTGCTCACTGCAATGAGCTCACTTATTTCGTTTAGCATTAAAACATTGTTACTATTTACAGTAACCGAGTCGTGTAACGGTGAAAGAATACTACCACCCCCTCTCTTCTCTTGGATGTCGTAAAAGGTGACTAACAGACTGAAGACTGCACATACTTCCAAAAGCATAGAGCAGCGATGGGCTCACCATTTGTCACGCTGAGCACATGTGCAGTCGCTATTTGGTGAAAAGTGGACTGTGGTAGAGGACTATGCTTTTGCTGTCCTCATTGCCTAGTGTCTGACTAACCCTTCGGGGATAATAGTCATGATTTTAAGTATGTTTGTAACACATTTGCTCGTTAAGTGGCTCTTATTACACCGATTTCAGCATCGTAATGTAATAAGCTACACACTAGTGCGGTAATGTAATTTAAAAATTAGTTCCTAATCGTTTGAATCTATGGACAACATAGGTGGGAGCCTTTAGCCCGTTAGTCGCTTTTACGACACCCAAGGGAAGAGAGGGGTTTGTAGTAATATATTGATGAGCCCATCGCCGCTCTATGCTATTGGATGTATGTGCAGTCTTTAGTCCGTTAGTCGCCTTTTACGACACCCAAGAAAAGAAAGGGATTGGTAGTATTATTTTGATGATCCCATCGCTGCTCTATGCTGTAGCATTTATGTGCAGTCTTTAGTCCGTTAGTCGCCTTTAACGACACCAAAAAGAAGAGAGGGGTTGGTAGTATTATTTTGATGAGCCCATCGCCGTTCTATGCTGTTGAATGTATGTGCAGTCTTTAGTCCGTTAGTCGCCTTTTGCGACACCGAAGGGAAGGGAGGGGTTGGTAGTATTATTTTGATGAGCCCGTCGCCGCTCTATGCTGTTGGATTTATGTGCAGTCTTTAGGCCGTTAGTCGCCTTTTACCTTAAAAGTTTAAAAATAAATATGTCTAGTTTTAGTAATGAAGAACTAAATTTACAGTCTACACCACCGGAAATAATAAGTGAAGCACAAAATGTTATTGACAGCCTATTACCATCTAAGTCCAAAGAAAAATACATGTTGGCTTACCAAAGATTTATACACTAGAAAAACAACAAAAACACGCAGTTATTTTTAGAAAATGTGTTTTCCTCGCAAATAATGTTATAAAACGTCGTATGACATACGTGCACTTTGATAATTACAGCCTCTGCTTTCTTGTAGCCCTCGCCTACGGCTCGGGCCAGCAATATCGCCTTTGCTGTAATTTTCAACTTACCGCAATTATATCATACCTAATGTACTATTATGTACGTTTACGTAAGTTTGTTTGTAAAGTTGATGAGATTATTTCCAGTCAAGTATTACCAGATTACTATTTACCAGTTCAAAGTAATCAAATTATAATTTTACTTTTAAAACTAACAAAGTTAGTTAAAAGATTAATCTCCTAATGGCAATGATCCAAAAGGATCATCACCATTTTTTTGTTGTCTGAAATACGGATACAATGTCAATCTATAAGTACAGATGTACATAAAGACAATAAAAATTATAGATAGCTAATCCCGTTAATAATAAAATTTACTGTAACATACGAGTATAGATAATATTCCCGTACGCCCGGATTTTAGTATCGCCGATACAATGTTGTTTTCAATGCTGATGAGCGCGGACGGACAACACAATATTTTTATTGTAACACAAAACAAGGTTATTGCAGTAAATCACGAGAACGTTATGTTATCCACACTTATTTGTATGTGATGTTCCAATATCCGTATATCCAAGTCTGTATTATCCGTGATGTTTTATGAACTGACTGGGAATCGAACGCGCGCTAGAACCGGCGTGTCAACCACTAGAGGTCGTAAATATACACAATAACAATAAATTTATGTTAACACACTCTTAAGAACGAACTTTGTTTACATAGTAAATACGGGTTCGAGGCTGCACAACTTTAAAATATGATTGTTTTTTAAATTGCCATAATTCACATAATCCTGTTCGGCGCGACACAAATATGATTTCACTATCCGTTCGGATACGTGCACAGATCCGGAGATTAAAGTGAAATGGGTCATCTTTCACAACCCTGTTTTCTGTACATGGCCATGCATGTGTGTAGTATAAAATAATGTAGGTTGGAGGTTTTACGATCAGAGCTGTGATAAAGTTTCCTGTGCGAAATAAAACTCAGGACTTATAAGATAAATTCTTTTGAGAGCAACTTTTTCTATAATCTTCCGTCGTTTTCCGCATGATTTGACACGATTTACGACGTTTGATCTGTGAGTGTATTATTATGATTTAGTCATGGCGAAACTTCACTACCGCTGTTGCCGAATGCTAAATAGAAGCTTTAGGTACGTATAAAAAAGGCTGGGAATATAAAAAGTTGAGTGTGCATCTCTTAATTTTTCAGAAGGATCGTTAAGTCGTTGGTCCCACTTGTTCTAGTTATATAACAGACTTTAAATCCAACCAACCCACGCCAGGCAGGTAAACAGAAAATTCGTTGCGGCTCTCTAGTTTCAAGTTTATCGATACTAGTAAGTCGTAAACTATCGATAGTCGATTCTCAAGCGGTACTACTAAAAGCTATCGTTATAAACGTTAACGAGACACTACGAAGTTAGATACAACTTCGTCACAACGTAGGGCGGCATAAACACGCTGACTCACCCATCGTTAATACGTAATGAGGATTATAGGACTGTGACTAAAACAGGATCTATTTTTGCAAATACGTTTTGCGTGTGACGTTTCAGCGGTAAGTAAGTAGGTAGTTACGTATAAAAATAAACAAACACATGGAGAAATTGAATCTTAGCTCATATGGCTGGCCCAATGCGGGTTGGTGGGTTTTAACGACTGCTATCTTACGACAGCAACCGGGACGAACGGGTTTTGTGTTTTCTGAAACACGGAAGAGCTCGAGATGTTTTAAGAAGGTTTCAGTTTCCCATACAAATTTTTAAGTTGAAATTTTTAAAAACCATTGCGCTAATTTTGATAAAACTCTGCATGCTAAAGTAAAATATAGAGATCTAAATAGTTTGTTGAAAACATTTTTAAAAAACTTTTATTGAGCTGAGTTTGTTGCAATTTTAAACTTTCTATAGTGGACTTTAAATCGCAATAACCCAGTTAAATAATCGTTTTTTAAAAATATTTATAACAAACTATTTAGATCCCTGTATTTTACTATAGCATGCATAGTTTAATAAAAATGGCTTATTGGTCTTTAAAAATGTCGACTTTTAAGATTGTATGAGAAATCGAAATGCGTAAACCCTCTTAAATTTGGTCACCAATCCAGTGACACGGCATTGCGTAAGTTACTTAACTTGCAAACCGAACATCCGCTGCGTCATCGAGCCCCATACTGACGAACTAAAAAAACGCGTAAGTAATATTACTTTTAAAGTGTTTTATTTTAGTATCCAGTGTTCGCGTCAACTTACAACCACTGACCTAGAAGGATAGGCAAGAACGTTCATTCAAACTATTTGTTCAAATTCTGGAATGAGAGACCTAAAGTGCGAACTTTAGGTCTCTCAGCCGCTGCAGCGCTTAAACATTTTATGTCGTCTAATCAACAGACGGAAATCGCAGCGCCAGAACACCGATCGGTCAAAGACAACGTAGTGTGTATCAAGATGGCGTCTATGACTGTAGAAGCCGTGGCACAGAAAAGAAAAAAAATATATTTTCTATTCTATTATTACGATATAACTAATAATGACTTGAACAACAATTAATTTCACTTTAACAACTGAATTGTAGTAAACGTCTACAGGTGTTGTACACTTTGATAAGAAATAAAAAATTATTTTCGCCGCTGCGCACGCGCCTAAGCCGTGTGAATGTCGAAGCCACACTAAAGCAAGTTGCCGAGTCGACTCCGCAGATGAGTCCAACATAGTGCGTGTTCGGAACGGCCTATCTAGTGTTGTAACGTAGGTATACATCGCTGCTTTTATCCAACATGAGCGGCGCCGGCGGTTCAATTACTAGACAACAAGGGCAATTTCTAAATACAAAACTAGCAAAAAAACTATAAAACCATACCTATTATGTAATGCGTGCAAACCTAAATCAGATAGTTGTAAATGTCGTCGGTCAAACGACACGACTTTATCAGATTTCGCTAAGAAATATTACGGGGGCGTAGGCGATCAGTGGGGCCCAAAACAGAAATTTAAATATCAACGGTTGATGTTAAACGTAGATAAGACGCGACGAGTGCGTCTTTGATTTCGAGGGTTGGGTCAAATCATCCCTCATTTATGAAGATTCTATCCCTTAGAGCGCTTTCACATGTAGGCGTTTAAGACGCGCGACAGCCACGCGCATTTTTTTTCTTTATTCGTGTACATTTAGCCATTGTCGAGTAAAAGATATCCTTTCTTCTATAAAGTAGATGATACATAATGCGTAAGAAGAAGAACGTTTATAGTAAATGTTTAAATAAATAAAAACATTCCCCCCTTAAGGGGAGGTATTTCGAGCGCTTCTCTCTCGCTCTCTCGACGGTACGACGGTAAGGGACGGGTATAACAGCGAAGCGGCACGAATAAGCGCGTTTTATATTTAAAAAAAATTATAGATGTAATAAAAAAACGATCGGTTATTGGTCCCTCAAGTTATCTATGAACTTCATTTTGGTAAATAAGTCATAATGTCAAATCACTTAATTTAAGAATAAAAACTAGAAAAGAAGATAAAATGTAACTTTGTGAATTTATTCTATCAAACCATCTTTATCAAATCGTGTTTCCATCGGGTATATTCTACATGGGTGTCATGTTATTTTTTTACTAATACCTAGCCTTAAGTTTTGGTAAAGATGTGGAACTTTACATAAAACTTACACAGACTTCTTGGGATAATTTTAAAAGTGATGTTGTACTGTTTTGTTTTATTTGACAACACTTATGCACGTTCACAAACACGAATTTAATAATCCACATAAATATTCAACACAAATTTTAGAAAATAAATAAAACTGTGGCCATAAGGCTTCACTTACCCGCCAAGAAGTCTCGACCTCTTCATGCTACAGCGGCTGCAGCGTGGTGGCAATTGTTTAGCAGAGCTGTTTAAAGTTAAAAAAATTTGATAAACGTTTAAAACTTTTATATTAGTATTAGTGGATTTGTTATTGAAATTTTGTGAACAGTTCAAGTTTTATGTGCTTTATATTATGTATTTAATTTAAATGAATTAAAGTCAATAATTTAAGAAAAAAGTGGCGTTTCATTGAAATGATCTTTTGAGTAAGCAGGAAAAATACTTCATAGGCCATTGACAAAAAAAACTTAAAAGTGTAAATTAATTCATTCGCCAAGTCTCCATAAAAATTCGAGGGGAAAATTATTTTAAATACCAAATCAAATTAAAAACATAAAATAAAATAAAAAGTATTGGTCAAATTAAAAACTAAATAGGAAGGGTAAATTGCATGATGTGCCGTCTTCGTAGAAAAATAAAATTGGTCAACAACTTAAGAGGCATTTACAATATTTTTAATTAATATAAAAGACATTGTTCAAAAAATATATCATATTAAAACTGTCTTCAAAAGGGAGTGCATTTTAGAAATACCCCATTTTGTACTTTAAATAAAACCCCAAAAAAGGCTTCCGATTGGATTCTAACCTAGACAGATCGATAGAGAATCCAAAACTTTATCGAACTGTATACGAGTAAGGCAGTTGTCCCACCAACGGCGAGTAAACGACTAACTATCGGCTATTTTCTCGCTCAAGAAACGTACAATAGATATACATTCCGTGTCAACAAAAGAGATGCATATGTAAATAGTTGATCGCTGACTGTTCACATTGCCGGCGAGGACACGCTTCACTAGTTCGTCGCTGAGCGACAACAGCTATCAAAGATAATTCTCGTTTAGCGATACTAACTCACGCCGAGAGACCAACCAGCGGGAGCGGCGCTTATAGTACAGCGACAAAACTGTCGAAACTACACACTCGCTTTCCGCTGCTCGCCAACTCGTTTCTAATTCTAGCTCGACTCGCTTCTCGTTCATCGTCGGCGGTGGGACAACTGCCTAAAAGTCATTTTCGACCAAAGTGGCGTTTCATTTGTTTTTCCTTTCCACCGGCGACGATTCGAGCTTTTGTCGCGCGACAGCGTCGCAGCTGTCGCATAGCAGTCGCTACAAAACGTCTATATTATGTGAAAGCGCTCTTAAGAGGCCTATTACATCTTGACTGTGGTTTTTGCATAAAATGGCCAATTTCGGCGTTATGGATCTCATAAAACAAAAATACATTAACAATTATGACTTATTGAATAGTGTAGAATAGCTATTGGAATAGTGCGTAGCGGCCTTGCTTTTTGTAAATTTTGCTTAATTTTTTAATTAAACCCAAAATTGCAGAGAAAGATTTTCATAAAGTGCGCGAAGGCACTTTTTTGAGCTCACCGATTGAACTACTGTTCTAAAGAAGTGAAATAAAAAAAATATAATCTTATCTCTTATATAGTCGAATAGTGCGTAGCAGCCTCGGAATTTTTAGATATTATTGATTTTATATAGGAAAAAAATCTTATTCTAAACCAAAAAACTTCGAAAATTGCTATAAGTTAACTGTGAATATCTCCTATCCACGATAATATTATTGACCAAAATTTATACCAGAGTAATTGTTACTTTATGAGAAATAAAGATTTTATAATGAATTTATTATCCTATTTGGATAAAAACGATAAATATAACTACAAAATTACTACAAAATGCAATGCGCCGGCCGTCCGAATTCAACTTATGTTCACAGAATGGAGATTTGTAATATTATGCACAAATTTATTACCCTATTTCGAAAAAACGATAAATACAACTGCAAAATTACTACAAAATGCGAAAATGGGCGAGAGAGATGTAATAGGCCTCTAAAGCTTCCTCAAAGTTGATCATTTTTTTAATTTTCTTTTGAAATCGCTGGACTCGTTTTACTGATAGAAATGATTGTGAACATTTTTGACCTACCTTGAATGACATCTTACAGAGGCTTTTGTGTTACACTTCTATTTATATAGTTTTTATTGTTTCATATACCATCTTAGTGGCCAAGCGGCAGAATGCTAAGCCCCATAACTGGTGGTAGCGCTTTCATTACAAGGTCAACAGGGTTTTGACGTTAAGCTTGGATTTGTAATCACTAAACCCGCATTTGGAATACGTGGTGAGCTGTGACTGGTTTAAAATTTGTTTTAAAATCTATTATATCGACGGCAAACAAAAGTCTCGTGTCAACAGTATAACTAGTATTTTCTTAGAAAACTTTGTTTATTAATCTATGAAAAGTATATTCGGACAAAACTCCTTTTATCCCTCAATGAAAACTTATAAGACTTATTGCGTATAAAAGCACTTTATATGGCGTCCTTATTCCTAAATGTCCCATTTAATTACTGTCGTTAAATACAGTTGTTTATTATATTAATAAAACGGCACATATAAGAACTTCGGACATTTAATTTGTGTTTTATTTGATGTTAAGTACTATGTATTCGAGATGTTTTTAGATCATTAATCTACTTTAATGTTTAGATATTTACTATGGAGGCGCATTTCGGTTCAGTAGGCTTACTCTTGAAACACAATTGCATTAGTCAATTTCCAATCACAAATCTCAAAAATGTCAAATAGCACTTTTTTAAGCGACAATAGCGCCACATTGGAATTAAATGTCGTGGAAATTGATTGAACAAATTATTATCGAGATGGCGTTCCGGAATTATCTTTACTTATCCTAATATCGATACATATTAATCGCATTGGAATTGTTTTATGGTTGAGTTTGCGTTCGAGAGTAACCCCCCAGTTCGGCGCGTTCGGTTTGCGATCTTGTCCGTTAACTTTTACAATGGCCAGTCTGTAGTATGTAGATGTTTAATTACAATGTCATGTCAAGTGTTATAATTCCAAAAGAGCTTTAAAGTTTTGTATTACCTTTTGAGCTTTCATATTATTATCATCAGCTGAAGAACGTCCACTATAGTTCAAATACCTCTCTAATGATCTCCATTACGAACAAAATTCAAAATTATTTTTTCAATTTAGGCTACAATAATTGAGCACTTATGAACGTCGCTATGCCATTGAACAGTCTTGAGCTGCTCGCGTCCAGCGGCTACCTTCTTCCGCGACCTTCACCAGCTTGTCGGTTGTCAGCTTTTCATATACCGGTAGAACGGGGATATTTGGTAACCGTGGGGCTTTTTGGAAAAAAAAAATTTTTGAACGAACGCAAACTTTTAATGTGAACGCAACCTTTTTATTCTCTAACATTTGGTAACTCCGTTATCTGTCAATCTCGACCAATCAGAGAAAATAACACCCTGCGTGTGATGTTAAGATCTACATTTAGCGAGAGTCTGTCAGTTTTGTTCCGAATTAGTTTTTAAGTAAAAATGTTAAATTATTTAGTGTTGACTTTTGCATTATTTGTAAATTTTTAAATGTATGTTACCAAATATCGCCGTCCGTGTTTATATTAAAATAAAAACAGTTTATATAGATATTTTCTATGTCATTTAGTATGCGTACAAAATAACCCCACCCTGGGGGCTATTTGGAAAGACACCTTTTTTAAAATAAACCTTACTGTTTGTTCATTCTATGTTTTTATTTTTGTATTTTTATAGAGTTTTATCTGTATTAAGCAACACATACTTCTTTATCTGTTAAAAATTAAAGGAAAAATAAATATTCTAATTTTATCCCTAATTTTTTACCAAATTGCCCTACGGTTCTACGGTACCTACTTAGGCTTAACACTCAAAACCGCTAGACACAATAGAAATTATATTCATTGAGTACAGATCAGTGCGCGGCCTCAGTAGAAAGGTTAATGTAGGTATTTAGATGATGGAAGCTTTTTAATAGAAAGCCTCAAAAAGCGTCATAGCCGACTGTAATTCGAATGATTTCAAAAATTGTTGTCACAATATCGGGAAAAATACTTTTTTGTGCTCCTCCCTTATCCACTTTTCCACCGTCGATATAATTCCATAAAGCCCTGAGTGGAGTGGAAAAACAAACGAAGCACGCCTCCCTCGTGAGCACAAATACCTACTCGGAAGTAAATTATTAAAACAAAAAAGAAGCGCTTATTACAAATATAACTGTTACAAATATAATTGTTTGGCTTTTACACCAAAAAAATGTCATATTTAATTTTTATTAATTTATTTTTATTTCAGAACGGCTTTGCTTTCATCTTACTTGATGATTATTGATTATTATAAATAAAGTCCACTTCACCCACTCAACGCCTCGGTGGTCTAGGGACTAAGCCACCGGTCGTATACCGAGAGGTCCCAGGTTCGATTCCCAGCGGAGAGTAAATCTTTGTGTATTTGGTTTGGTTGGTGTCTGTATGTAGAAAACGGTGAAACACTATAAATCACAAAGATATTTCGCTCTCACCTCACCTTCGCCCTCGCATTCCTATTTGACACGCCTCATAGAGTATCCTATGCAGCACCCCGCTGGGGGTAGTTGTCTACGTAAGGTACGTCTAATATGCTTGTCTTATATAATAGAGATGTTACCCAAAACTATCGATATAATAACGCGGTGGTATTGTGAAAACGTGGGAATATCGCCACATAAACAAACCCATTTCGGCGCTTATAATTATTTTTGAAATTCTAAATGCATAAAATTTTTGTTTGACTTAATGTAATTGTTATCTTTACATACTTTTTTGCCAAAATGTTCACAGAAAAATGTGATTTTAATTCTTTTTTATCAATTTACGAAAAAGGGCAATTTTCGTTACAAACAATGTGAAATTTCAAACATATGCAATAAAAAAACATTACACTTAAAATTAATAATTACCCCTGGCCCTGATGGCCGCCTGCATGCGATCAGGCATGCTTTGGATAATGTTTTTTATGTGTGCTTAAGGAATTTCTTCCAACCAGTGCAGTTTTCAAGTTATGGAGCGTTTGTGGAGGGTTAGGATTAACTTTAACTTTTCTTTTTAGCATATCCCAGACATGTTCTATAGGGTTCATGTCTAGGCTTCTTGCTGGACACTGAATTACATGTTTTTGAAGGATGTCTTCGAAGTATCGCATTGAATTTAGACGACCTTCCACCACCACTAACTCTGTACGTGCCTCGGAACTGATCCCGCCCCAAACCATAACGGACCCTCCATGGAAGCTGACAGTTTGAGTAGTAGTGATTGGCAGAAACCGTTCTCCACACCTTTTCCACACACGCTGCTTTCATTAGTCTACAAAACTTTGCTCCACTGCTCATACGTCCATTTTGCGTGTTATCTGGCAAAACGAAGTCGAGCTACACGATGCTGTTGGAGGAGTTCTGGACCCCGAGCTGGTCTTTGGGCACGTATATTTCGTTCCTCCATTCTTCGTCTAATTGTACGCTCACTCACATTAACCCCTCCTGCAATTTGCAGGTGTTGTCGGATCTCGATCGCGATAAGAAACCGATTTCGCAGAATTGCGAGGGCAATGAATCGATCGTCACGAGCCGAAGTGTACAATATTCCACCAATTCCTGGCCTTCTAGTATAGAGCCCAGTCTGATCGTACTTTGTCAATGCATATCTCAGATTTGTACGCGGAACATTTAAAGTCTCAGCCATTTGCTGTTGAGTTTTCGCTTGATGCCTAAGCAATACAGCTTGAGTGACTTGAGCTGGAGTAATGGGCATTGTGGTATGATTCTGCAAAAGAGCTTAACTACAGATTAATTTAAAAACAAAAGAAAAAACACATTTTTTAATTTAATTGAAACTTACCTTTCTTTATTGAGTTGTTGACACAGAAATGCGTTTTAAGTATCACAAAGGCTAAGTAACGAACATCTTTTTAAAATGACAAAAACGATTGTAGTGATGAATGGTCACACAAATTTATAAGATACGACGACGTATTTACTTCTTATCGCATTGTTTATGTTTGGGCCCCTTTCCTTGCCGCTGAGTGTAGTATAAAAAAGTCGCCGCTTTGTGTCCGCATCTCCATTTTCTTTTTTTATTTGTTTTTTTTTTTTTTTGAAAAACCGGTTTTACACCATGCAAATGATTTTTATGTAGTTTTCAATAATATATAGAGCGTTAGATTAGGAAGGTTTGTATAATATCATTTGTAGATATTTTGTTCAAATTGGTTGAACAATGATGGTGTTTTGTCGAATAAATGGTTTTCAAATGCTTACAACAGCGCTTTTCTAAGTTAGTACGGACGAAGTCTCGGGCGGACTGCTAGTAATAATATACATATAAGTATGTAATGAAAATATTGATCTTTTAATTAATGCATGAAATTATCAGTTTTTAATTTAATATTATTGATCGATCAAAAGTAGGTATTTTACAAAGATAAATCATAAGGATATTTACTTTTGATTTTATTTCAGTAGTCAATGCTGCAAGCAAAGTGTTTAGCGGTTAAAGTTTTGTAATATTAATATGTAAAAAGATATACAGAGTTAATCTTTTTCATTTTAATACTCACCGGCCTCGGGTACGGTTCGGTCATTATTTATAAGGTACGTCTAAAGAGGACGCCCATAAACGATTTGCCAACTTTACATTCCTTTTATAAATCTGGTTACACACTTGACTTTGGAAATCGTGGATTATGAAAAGATAAAAATACTTTTCTAAAAATAGATTAAAATGCTGTTTTGTAAATTTTGTTTTTAATATAGTTAAGAAAAATAAAATCCGTATTTGTCTAAAAGGATTGTTATTTGAGATGTTGTCGGATCGTTATTATATGTAACAATGGTAACTGTTTTACAATTAAAAATATTTTCTTTATTTATTAATTATTTTTATCGCTCTTTCTGGGTAGGTATTAAGCTTTTTGTTAAAAATATATGATTCATTTATTTAAATCTATCGATTACGCTACGCCGACGGTATTTCGTCTAAACACATCACTACCCGTCGTTATGGCTTGTTCACGTAACCAGAGGTGTCGTGATCTCTAGTGGTCAATTAGAGCGAATTAATCAGAACATGTGCTGTTAACATGGCAACACGACATGCCGCGCAGTAATCAGATGGTGGGGATAGACGCTGTTCGTTAATATTGATTGTAGATTGTAGTACTTAGATAGTACCTAGTGTTATTGTGATTGTACTTATTCACACAATACTACGTGTAAGTTGTGTTTTCTAAGAATTTTGAAATACATTAAAGTGAAATACTCCTTTGGCGTTTGGTATTAGGCCTGTATCCATCAGTGGGACGTTTATAGCCTGATGATGATGATGATGAAGAGTAGGTAATAATCACCTAACTGGATCCTATAAAGAACAAATAACAATATAAACCTGCAAGTAATATTGTTATTATTGTTATTCTTTTGCACTTAATATGATGGCCCAGATATAGAAATCATAATAATTATTACTTATACCTATTCCGGAAACCACAGATACTACAAAACTTAAATTTAAAGAACACCACTTAAGTTTTCTTAAGTTTACGTTTTAGCGACCTGGGACCGCTTTATTTACCTATGAATTCTCCAATTCCATTACGAACACTTTCCCATTTAGTATTTTTCATTTTTAATAGTTACCCTTTTTACATTTCTTTGACGCTAGCAGTGTCAACGATTTATTCAATTTTCACGCCAGAAATATTTTGTTACAAAAAAGCATTAAATGATTCCGTCACTGACAAAATATGATTGACACTTTCCCTCATCATTATCATCATCATCAGCCTATACTATGCACGATCCGCGGCCACTCTCATCCACACTTTCCCTAAACAGAATAAATTTGAAATCGACTGGTATTCGTTTTGAACACATATTTTTGTTGTGTAGTGTACCTAGTGATCGAAGCGTACGCGACAAGAATTTCAAAAATAGGGAAAATATAACCTTAATATTAAAAACTTAACTTTAGGATTGTAGAAGGTGGCATTTACTGCCACTACTGTTTTCATCACCATCATCATTAATTATAGTCTTCACCTGTTGCTGGCCAATTTTATCGGGGAATAATTATTTTTTACTAAAGTTATAAAAAACTGAGATACAGCTTGCTGTAACAACAAAATAATAAATAATAACACAACTCATGGTAAAAATCTGTGAAATCATGTTCGCACTATTGTTTTTAATCACACTAACGTTTCTTCTTCATTCTATTTACATTTACTCGTATATCGTAATTAATGACTTCGCGATTAAGCCAATTTCAAGTAATGCCTTTTTATTAGTAGGTACACTTATGCCTAATGAAAAAATAAAGAATCTACTTAAATCAATTGCACAAAATTATTCCTACGAAAAAAATTACATCTATATTAATAAAATCAATTGCCGAAATGTTTGTACGCGCATCACTTTAGAACGGCTGCACTTATTTGGCTAATTCTTTTTTTGTTGTGTTTGTAACTGTCAGGACTAGGTTTTTTTTAGAAATTCGACACGCGTTTCATGGTGTTCACTTAGACGAAGTCGCGGGCGGACCGCTAGTAAGTTATAAATTATTACAGATCTGTATGCTGAGCTTGACAAGCACCTTTATATGCTACTGTCCATAAAGAAATCCCACAGCTCCAGCAGTGGGACGTTTATAGACTATGTTGATCTCAATAAAGTCTATAAACGTCATGCGGACAGATCAATAATAAAGTTCATTGCCAACATTAATTGCCATACCAATCGTAGCAGATAACTTTTTCCCTACGGACTGCTTCGAAGGACTATCTCGCAGTTACAAATATGTTAATATTATAAGGTATTGATATTCCCTAGTGTAACTTGTACTAACTGCAGATTACTCCACACATTCTGGAGCTTGCTACGTACGTTTTCTAACTTGAGTTTAACTGTAACTCGGTATGGAGAGTTGGCTTATTCGTACTACTGGTTAAATCGTACCTCCGCAATATTTTCTACCTTATGGCAAAGCGATAGGGTAGAAAATACTGCGACATGACTATATAACTTTCTCACCAACTATATACTCAGTTTAGCTCTCGTTTCAAACGAATGAGTATGCAATGGATTTATGATACCGTGTGTATTTGAGTCTATATAAATGTCTGCATGTTCGTACAACACTTCAGAACAGCTAGTATTTGGCTAGGTAATTCCTTTTATATTGTGTTTGTAACCATCAAGGCATGGTTTGTATGAAGGATTAAGGACCTAATATTTTTAAAGCTTTTGTTTGGCCCAGGCTATCTGTTAAAAACATTAAAAAGCATGGCCGCAACTCAAGCCAAATCCCACACTGTGCCGCGGCGTCTCTCCATATATAATATCATTGAAAATTTTAGCTATCACAATTTTACAGCCGGCTTGAACATTATATTTTACGAGTGCCCAAATATTGTCATACCATCAAATTTCGTTTAATAAGCGACTCTTTGAACCATTAATATTTTACAAGGGCAAAAGGAGATTACCGTAATTACACGACGAATATTCCGTATACAACTATTAGCGATTCGATAGACTAATACCGAAAATTCGAATACTTACAGAACTGACCCAAAACTTTTGTATTTAACACTCTCGATGCGGACTTACTATTTTATTGGCAGCATTCATGAGTTCGTTCGTTTTAATAAAGTTTGAACTTGAGGCAAGTGGTCTATTTTCAATGTCTTTCTTTGTCTTGTAGCCATTTTATAACAATAGGTATGCACATAACCATTAAATTACTCAGCTGACGCCCGAAATTAAGAAACTAATCTTTAGATTGTTTAGCCTTCTAAATTCACATTTTTGACTTAAGCTCCATACAATATGTCAAATTTCTCACAGTGGGCTAAACAATCAATAGATAGGTGATTAATTTCGGGCAGCAGTTAAACAACTTTCGCAATGCCGCGTCACTGTGCGGATGAACAAAATTTAGAATATCTTGAGCTCCTTATTGTTTTGGAAGGTACAACCGTTGGTCCCGGTTGTCCCGTAAGATGACAGTCGTTAAAACACTCATTGGGCCAGCATGGTCAACACCATTGCCCAGCGGTTATTCTACTATGTGTTGTTGTCTATGAGGGAGAACTATGATCAGCAGTGGGACATCTAAAGGCTGTATGATGATAACGTGCCTATTTTATCATAATTAAAAGTATTTCATTTTTACGTTTAGAGTTCGGTTACACTTTAGTAACATTTAAGTACCGAGTAATCTGATCCTACTTTGCTCCTAGGGTGGTAAAAATACTCCACTTCCGGAAAATTATTAAATCTGATTTTGCGTACTGATAGGTAATACTATTTAGTAGAATCCAATATTTTCATCTAAAAATATTTTTCTTGATCTAGCAACACCAGTGCTGACAGATGTCAAAGTCAGCCATTCATATTTTCTGTGAGTAGGAGAATTGAATCGCTCTACAAGGTGAAAATTTGAAAGTGAGTAAAATCTATTTTGCATCTTCTATACTTGTAATGAAAACAAAATGTGATTTTTAAATTGATCTCTCATAAATAAAGGTGATTTTATAACACATTTGCTTTCTATTACCCTGCCCTATTTCTATATCTATCTCTCTATCTATTCTCCATTTAAAAATTAAATGACAGACTTGTGAAGAGAAATTATGGAGCAAAGTTACCTCCTGCATAAGAACAACTTTGCTCCAAAAGAAATAAAAAACCTAAAATATTTAGTCACTAAATACAATAATATACTTAATGTCAGGTTAAACTTTAATAGTACTATTATAAACACTATACATCACATTACTGATTTAAACAAGATTTAAAAGAAAGTAAAATAAAAAAATATTGAGCTAATTTTGGTGCAAAGTAGGACCAGGTTACGGTAACAAAACAATAACGACTATAACAATATTGAGTCATAATGTTAAAATTTATTATTACATTTCTATACAATTTATTTAATTACAAACTGTACCTACTACATCCAGTGTCGCAATTAAATTAGAATGCAGAATGACATCATAATCTGCCGTATTTATTGCGCAAAATATTTTCGAGCCCTAATTCAGAGCTTATGCAGGTGGTTTCCATTAATTAAAGTCCGTCCGAGATGTTATAAATGGATATACAAACGATGATATTATCAGTAGGTCTGCTTTCTATGCACATCCGAGACTTCATTGACCTGAAATTGGTCGTACACTGCTTTATGTGTTTTTTTTATAATTAGCCCGGTAAATGACCCCACTCCACATGATGTTAAGTGGAAGTGAAGTCCAGGCGCGAGGACAACTGGTGCAGACACGTAGCATCAGTCACCCTCACTCTGCTAGCCCACAAAGTGCCCCCTCACGCCTCATTTGAAGGACCTTGTCATGAGGGAATACGTGTTCTTTTGGCGGTGCGACAAATAAACGAGTCACCAAATTTCGACGCTGAGTGACGCAATATCTCTACGCAATTGCAAAGGCTCGAGATTGTTAGTGACCTATGCATTGCCGATAATACACAGAGCGCGCCGCTGCAATCTGTCCAAGGCATAGAGAAGGTACTTTGCGGTGCTGTCCTAAAGGTGAGAGCAATACTCCACGCAAGACCACCAAGCAGAACCGCGAAGCGATCCAACCGAGAGGACACGGACTCTACGCTCATGCAGGAAGCCAGCGATCCAAGTACAGAACTGAGCGGGCAAACCGTATGCCGGGATCAAAAGCCTTGGCTATGTCAAGGCTAACGGCCAGTGACGCTTGTCAATAGCCTCACCCCAGAGATCACCCGTTTATCGTTTTGTCCGAAACCCATATTGACCGTCGTGAATTAAGGATTGATGTATCGAATAAGCTGTTTGTTGAATATACGTTCTAGGATCTTGCACAAGACTGAAGTTACGGCTTTAGGTCGGATCTGACCGATCTCATTTCCTTTTTATGGACCAGTTATACATTAGCTTCTTTCCAAGATTCGGACATACAACCCGAAGAGAGCCAGAGACGGTACAGACGCGTTAATACGGGGGACAACTCCGCTGCACACATTTTCAAGACTAACGGTCCTGATGGCATCCCAGCAATGATGCCATCAGCACCGTTAGTTTTCTGGACATCGATAGACTGCAGCTCCGCATGGACAACACACTGCCTGATTTTAATATCAGACATTGTGTGGCCACAGTGAGGAATTGAGGATGGCTGTGCATACAGTCATCAATTCGGGAGTTAGCCGCAAAGAGGTTGGCCAGGAGATCGACCTTTCCCTGCGGCTTGTGGTGCTAAAGTTCCGTCAAGACATCTCAGTGGTGGCAGCGAGGGTTGGCAGAAATTGGATTGCAAAGGTTTGGCCAGATGCCAGTAGCTATGGCTGCCCGTAGGATGCGACAAGAGTTCTTGGCCTACTCGTGCAACGCGCTGGGCATCCGCTCTAATGTAGGCCTTTCACAGGACTTGGTGGTTTGACTTGGTGTATGTACGATGAACGATGGCATAATGACATTCATAAGTGCTGTAACGTAAACATGGCCTAACCTGAATAAATTATATTGATTCTCAATTATTGATTCTTGTACTGTGCATCGCTATTGTAAAAAACAGTAACCCACGCATTTCATCACAAATTACGGAGTAAATTTTTTTTCAGTGTTTAAAATTTTATTTAAGTATATTTAAGCGTTAATAAAACGCTAATATATATATATAAAAAACATCAATATATAAACGCAGTTTCATCCTAACCGAATGTTCAAATATTTGTAAAAATATTTCTTTCGGATCTAAGAGGTGAAAACTTTTAAGGTTTAGGAGGTTGTCGTCTTTTATTCAGTGTTTAAAAATTTTACTTAATGAATTAACATTTTTTTACGTGAAAAGGAGGCAAACAAACAGGTGAGTCACCTGATGGGAACTAACCACCGCCGCCCATGGACACCCGCAAAACCGGAAGAGTCGCCGATGCGTTGCCGGCCTTGAGGAATGAGTTCCTTTGAGGAAGGAGTAGGCATTACGTAGTAGGTGAGGGGGGAGATAGGTCTCCGGTAATTTCACTCACCGGACGAAACACAACAGCAAAGAATGCCAGTGTTTCACGCCGATATTCCTTGAGATGGCGGTATTATTTAAGAGGGTGCCGCGCGATTAGAACAATGTTTTTATTCTGCGAAGTGTACAAAACCATCACGCGCTTGTGTTAGATATTAAAATTTACTTTTTCAAGATGGGAGCGACCTGCGAAATATCAATACAAATATTTTCATGTAAGAATTATTGTTTCATGCGTAAAACTAAGAAAGTTGTCAAAAAAAAATGTTTTTAGGTGTCATTCGACTTATGTATTGTTTGTTATTGTCTAAAGAATTTGTTTAAAATTTCAACAAGGCCACGACTTTGTGCAATGAGTAGGCTTACTTACGTAAGTTCTTTTAATGTATTTAACTAATTCAGCGCATTGTACAAGTAACTTAAAAATACGTAAATTTTCACAATTTCATGCAGGATCCCCTTAAATAAAAGTGCCAATTCATGCTCGTAGTTATCTATTCGTAGTCGTAGCGTCGTAGCAAAACACTGTAGCAGCTGTAGTCAGTCCCTACTAGTCCTACCACTAGTCCCTACACGCGTCCCCACCGGTTTTGTTTCTTTACACTCTATTTTTACAGAAATATTTAAAAAATGTGTCAAATGTTAAATTCAGTTTAAGCAGGAAGGCTACAAAATTTGTTTCCAACGCAATCGATGCTCCTAAATTAGAGACCACCTTTTAAGAACATCGCCTTTGATTTAAAAAGACGATACTAAAAATCCTTGCCGTAAAAAGGTTTTCGATCCGAGAAAAACGTTTTCGCGCCATTGTAGCATTGCGTTTGATAACGAGCCGAGTCCGCTGTCGTAGAGATCCGATAATAAAAAAGTAAAAATAATAAAAAAAGAACCTGCCATGTAAAAAGGTCGAACAAGAGCTGTAATGAAAATGGCGTGCATACTTACTCCATTATTCCGTTAATGGGCCGAGGATTTCTTTTCACTATAATTTTTGACGTGTTAACGCAAATTGACTTAACAATTTCGCTTTAAGTCGCGTAAACATTTTTATTTTTGGTTAACAAACCTTTAATGTAAAATAATGTTTTTAATGACAAGGTACGGTCTAGCTAGGCCAAACAGCATGTAAACAATTATGACAACAAAGATACTATAAACTCAACAAACAATAAAAAAAATTCATTCTAAAAGGGAAACCTTCTTCATCTAATGCTTTACTTGCATTGATGCTATGGCGACTTACTTAGTTATTAAGATGCTAGACAGACCGACTTTAAACAACAATTTAACAAACAGGGTACTGGCTACTCGATACCAACCGTTAGGTTATGCAAGAAGTGCCAGACGTCCCTGCGCCAGTAAACTACTCGCGCAGGAGACCATCTGCGTTAGGTCTTGACGCCAAATCAGTGCCCGCCGAAGCGCGCTCTTCATTCGGTACTCATAAGACTAGTGTTTCGGGAGAGTTTCCCCGTGAACACGTGTAGTTCACTGGCTATTGTCCAGATAGGTAACCGGAGCTGTCAAACACGCTCACTTCTCGTTGCACGAAGGGCACAACTTGCAGTTGCCACTGCTCGGGTCGTCGACTCTAAAGTGGACTCCCAAGTGTCCACCTTGGTCGCGGAGTAGTAAGCACACTCACTTCTCGGAACCCATCCGGGCGCCTCCAGTTCCCACGTCCTACGCGGCTGGCTGGACCGGAGGCTACGGCATCTCGGGGGCCGCCTCTACTTGTTGTCCAGACTAGTACCAGAGATGTCAACACCAATGTCCAATGAGAACCACCGGACAAAGCTACCAACTCAGTCAGTCACGTGTCGAGTCGCGGCCCAGTTAACATCGTTTTTACTTGCTCTCGATAATTGCGATAATCTCAACAAATTACTGTTTCTTTAAAAACCAATACATATTTTAGTGTAGCCCACTTTCCTAACTTTTCGGGTGTGTTTTCGGATTGACTGTATCCATTTTGTATTGTGAATTACAAGCAAAAACATTTAGATATATTTTTGCTAATCATAACTCAAGTCAGCTGTTTCCTGTCAAGTGTTCGTCAGTTAAAACTAAAGGACGACCGGTTTCAGTAGGTCAGTGCTCCTAGCAGTGTTGAATCGGCGCTATTGCACTCGCTCCATCACCGTCTCGATACGTATCGCGCTATCTTCGTCGCGCCCTGCAACTGCTGCATGCGTGTGCGTCTGCCGCCACTACCGTCTACGCATCTCTGCCGCGCTGTTTCTCAAAGTTTTTTCCAATTTTTCAACTCCAAACAAAATGATGAAATGCGCAAGTTGCAATACCGAGGCTAGAGATATGGCCCAGTGTAGTATTTGCATGAAGCGTTTTGATTTCAATTGTGCGGGCGTTTCGGAGAGTGGTTACAGGCGGCTGGGCGACCGGAAATCAACATGGAAATGCCCTGGGTGCAAAAGTGGTTTGTCGTCGAAGCCAACAACATCTGTAGCCGTTTCACCTCCGGGACCACATAGTCCGGATAGCGAAATGATTATGACCGAAATCAAGAAACTATCCCAACAAATCACGGCTCTGTAAACTTTGGCGCAGGATATAAAGTCAATCAAGGAGGATATACAGCAGTTGAAAAACTCGGTTGAATATGCTCATGAGTCATCGAAGATCTGCATTGAAAAAATTTCTAATTTAGAACAGAGATTGGATAATGTTGAGAGCTCTCAGGAAAATATTACATTACAGAATCAAAGGATTTCGGAGTTGGAAGAATTGATCAGGTTGAAGGATCAAGCGGATCGCTTAAACAATGCAGAAGTTAAAGGAGTTCCCTTCAAAGACTCTGAAAACTTATTTGATGTAGTGTCTAAACTTGGAACTGCTATTGGCTGCAAGGTAAAAAAACCAGAGATTAATTACATTGTTAGAGTGCCAACGCGTAATGATCCAAAAAATAAAAATATTATTGTTTCTTTTAACAATAGATACCTAAAAGAAAATTTTGTAGCTTGCTCTAGAGCTTTTAAAGGCCTTTCAACAGCTGATATTGGGTTCAATTCCGATACAAAGATATTTATTAATGATCATTTAACTTTGGAAAATAAAATACTACTGAATAAAACTAAAAAAATAGCAAGAGAACAAGGTTATTCTTTCATATGGGTTAAAAACTGCAAAAATTTTTTAAGAAAAAATCCAACTTCGCACATAAAAATTATAAAATCGGAGCTGGACCTAAAGAAGCTTTAATATATTTTTGGTCATACGAACATACTTATAATATTTACATAATAATTGTTATTTACGTTAATCTTAAAAACTACTTCAATGTACTGGTAACATTAGCTTTCATTTACATATTATTAATTATAGGGATTTTAAAATGTTTGAGAAACACAGGTATGTGCAACTTTGCCATTTTTCAAGTAAAGATGTGGCGAACGATTGTTTTGTCTGCCGAGTCTAGTGTCGGCCGGACCACCGTTCGCCACTCACGTTAAGCGTACTTAGGCTCTTTATTCATTTTTGACGTGACAACGTCTTAAATTAGGTTGCGGCTGGGAGTCACTTATGAAAAAGTGTAACGCTCGGTAACGTTACGATGAGTCACCGAACGAGAGAGAGGCCCGCCGAATGCCTTGCGTCTCTCTCCCACTCAACTATGTTTTAAATATAATTCTTTGTTTAAATAAATGTTTTAAATTGTTACTATTATTTCATCCTTCTTCCTACTATACGAATGAATATTCACATTAAAATTATTTTACCACTCAAAGTCGTTGTCACGTAAAACTTTCGCCCGTATACCGACTTTACAGGCAACCAATTTTTTTTTATATAGTTCAAATTTTACGCGTATTTTTTACACTGTTGTTTTTATTGTATTGCGTTGTATGTTTAATTTTAATTATCCTTTACTGTGCATATGGTTCCTTAGTTGTAGTTATACGTGTGCGTGGTGTAGTATAGGCCTGGATAGAAGGTACATAAAGATATTATTGGTTCCATCACTTAATTTTATACTACTGCTTACACATCTAAATTTGATTAGTTCCCAATGGCCACCTTAAATATATATTACCAGAATGTAAGGGGCTTGCGCACGAAAACAAGCACATTCTATAGAAATATTCAGTGTAACTCTTATGACATTGTAGTAATTACCGAAACCTGGCTAACGGATAGTATTCTTAATAGTGAACTTTTTGATAATAGATACTTGGTGTGGAGACGCGATAGAAATTATGCAATTACGGGTCAAGCGTTGGGCGGTGGGGTGTTGGTAGCTATTAAACGTGAGCTGACGGTGGCCGGACAAAATGAGTGGTGTTCGTCGGCTAAGGATGTCTGGATAACTATCAGTATGCGCGCTTACAAATTGCATCTATGCTGTGTTTATATTTGTATGCAAGGTATGGGTAACTCAATAACAACACAACTTGAAAATTTTTCTAACAGGTGCACCGACATCATTTTGAATCGCCCTGATGATCACTTTTTACTATTGGGCGATTTTAATATGTCAAATTTAGTCTGGCTTCCAGCTTCTGATGGGGCTAGTCTTATACCTACGAATATTATAGGCACACACCAAATTATCTTTTTTGATAATATTAATACATGTAATCTTTTACAGTATAATTACGTTCAAAACGCAGGTAATAGAATATTAGATTTATTTTTCTGTGACATTAGTCTACAAGTTTCAAATAATCCCGACTCCTTAGTACCTATTGATACCCATCACCCGGCAATTAGCATAGCGTTAAAAACACAAAAAGATATACCTTTAAAATCAGCTCCCCGTATTACTTACCTATATAGAAAAGGCGATTATGATTCTATGTGTAAAAAGCTTGACGGGGTTGATTGGGTGCACTTTTTCTCGGCGCTTTCATTGGAGGACTGCACAACTAAGTTTTATAGTTTACTCAACACACTTCGAGATGAATATGTTCCAATGAAAAGAGGCTCTTTTGGGCACAAATATCTATACAAATATATAATAATATGGTATAATACTGCACTTGTTAAGCTCATAAAAAAAACACAAATACCATAAAAAATATATTAAATATAAAAACTATTCTGACCATTTATCTTTTGTAATATTGAGAAACCGTGCAAAATGTTTAGAAGAGGAATGTTATAAGAAGTACCTATATTAAAAATGTTGAAAATAACATCAAGAGTAATCCTAAAACTTTTTGGACGTTTGTGAAAAACAAAAGAACATCTAACTCACTACCTTCAACGATGACATACAATAACTACTCTTCGAGTTGTGGTGAGGAAATCTGTAACCTCTTTGCCGAGTACTTTCATTCGACCTTTCAGTCTTCTAGTTCCCAACCATCCTTGTTGATCGAGCCACATAATACACCTGCTGATCTCAGTTTCATTGAAGTTGACGAGGACCTTCTGCTTAAACTTTTAAAACAGCTCGATGTAACTAAAACCGCAGGCCCCGACAATGTGTCTCCCATACTTATTGTCAACTGTGCAAGCAGTTTAGTGGCACCACTGGCATTCCTGTTTCGGTACTCCTTTGACTCAGGATATGTACCCTCTGTCTGGAAATCGTGTCTTATCACCCCGATACATAAAAAGGGTTCTAAAGACCTCATTGAGCATTATAGGCCAATATCGAAACTCTGCATTTTTGCAAAAATACTTGAGAAAATTGTATATCAACAAGTTTACTCATCTTTGCGACATGTCTTTCTCGATTCGCAACACGGGTTTCTAAGTGGTAGGTCTACTACCACCAACTTACTACTTTGTCAGGATATAATCACCAAACACATGTCTTCACAGGCACAAGTAGATGTCGTGTATACTGACTATAAATGTTTCGACAGAATCAATCACAAATTACTACTGCACAAGCTTCAAATGGTCGGTATACGCGGCAATCTCTTCAGGTGGTTCAGTTCATACGTTGAGAATCGCTGTATGACTGTTGCGCTAAATGGTTACACCTCATCAACACTATTTATACCATCAGGAGTGCCACAAGGGTCACTCTTAGGCCCTTTATTATTTGTTATTATTATAAATGACATATAAACACATGTTTTGTTAATAGTAAAATCTTACTCTATGCGGATGACATGAAAATACTTTTTCCAATAGAGACTAGGTCTGATTGTATACAACTTCAGGACGACCTAGATAGATTTCATGCTTACTGCCTAACTAACAAGCTTGATCTCAATATTTCCAAATGTTCCATTAGTACCTTCAGCAGAAAAGTAAATATCGTCACTTTTGATTACTCTATAAATAACCAATCACTGAACAGACTTAGCGTTATGAGAGACCTGGGGGTGGTAATTGATTCTAAACTTCTCTTCGATAGCCATATCGATTCAATTGTTACAAAAGCTAGAAAAAGCCTTGGTTTCGTCATGCGCATGTCATCAGAGTTCCATGACATCAAGACTGTAAAAATGTTATACTGTGCCTTCGTGAGGAGCCACCTAGAATATGCCTCCCAAGTGTGGAACCCTCAATATAACAATTATATCTTGCGCCTAGAATCTATACAAAAGACGTTTCTTCGTCATTTGCAGTACAAGTGCCGTAGATTTTTCCGGACCTATACTCAAAGATGTAAGCATTTCCACGTATTACCCTTACATAAGCGACGAGAAATGTCTGACGTAGCGTTTGTTTTGAATATTTTTCAAGGTCATATAGACTCCCCGGAATTATTGAGTCAATTTAATATAAATGCACCAAAGAAAACAACACGACACACAAACTTAATTAATGTACCATTTGCATCTACCAATTATCGTAAGAACTCATTTATTGTTAGAGCATCAAATCTTTTTAATAATTTAACTAGTAGTATGGAATTTGATTTATTTTGCACAACTTCAACAAAATTCAAAAAAACGTATAATAATAACTATTTCGAAAGAAACAATAATTAATTAGTCCTTTTGTATCATGTTGTACATTTGACACTTAACTTTTTCATAACTATTATTTATCTTAAACATATGTGTGTACAAGTTTTTGTAATTGGCTTTATTTTATTTAGTTATAGTTATTAAAACTTTGTATTAGCTGTAAGTTTTCCTCAAAATTGTAAAATAAAATAAAATAAAATAAAAACTATAAGGGAAACTCACGTTCCCCGTAGAATTTTTCGCTTCTGGCCCCACAGCGACCGCTACTAGGCCCCGCTCGCTGTGCACGAGTTTGGAAGTCCTGGCACACAATACCAGGACAGACGAACATTCCCAAGCTCTACAGCTAACTACAAGTTACTACGAGTCCAACCCACGTCCGGATCCCGCCGGAGGCGCCGGTCAAGGCACAACCAGCGGGGGGCTTGAACCGGAACCCCGTAGTACCCCTGAGAAACACAGCCGGACCCGTAGTTCCAGCTGCGATACCCTATCTATAGGGGTCAGTAGATAGGGACATCACCTCTCCTTAATTCACTAAGTTTTATTTGTACTGGCACCTTGAGACCAACCGTTAGGTTATTGCAAGAAGTGCCAGACGTCCCTGCGCCAGTAGAACACTTGCGCAGGAGGTCTCCTGCGCAGATGGTCATCTGCGTTAGGTCTTCACGCCAAATCAGTGCCCGCCGAAGAGCGCTCTTCATTCGGTACCTATTCATAAAACTAGTGTCTCGGGAGTTTCCCCGTGAACACATGTAGTTCACTGCCTATTGTCCAGATAGGTAACCGGAGCTGTCGAGCTCGCTCACTTCTCGTTGCACGAAGGACACAACTCGCAGTTGCCACTGCTAGGGTCGTCTAGTAGATAGGGACATCCCCTCTCCTTACTTCACTAAGTTTATATTTGTACTGGCACCTCGAGACCAACCGTTAAGTTATGCAAGAAGTGCCAGACGTCCCTGCGCCAGTAGAACACTCGCGCAGGAGACCACCAACGTTAGGTCTTGACGCCAAATTAATGCCCGCCGCAGCGCGCTCTTCATTCGGTACTCATAAGACTAGTGTCTCAGGAGAGTATCCCCGTGAACAAATGTAGTTCACTGCCTATTGTCCAGATAGGTAACCGGAGCTGTCAAGCTTGCTCACTTCTCGTTGCACGAAGGGCACAACTCGCAGTTGCCACTGCTAGGGTCGTCGACTCTAAAGTCGACTCCCAAGTGTCCACCTTGGTAGCGGAGTAGTAAGCACACTCACTTCTCAGAACCCATCCGGGCGCCTAGCCAGTTCCCACGTCCTACGCGGCTGGCTGGACCGGAGGCTACAGCATCTAGGAGGCCGCCTCTACTAGTTCTCCAGACTAGTACCGGAGATGTCAACACCAATGTCCAATCAAAACCACCGGACAAAGCTGCCAACTATAAGGGAAACTCACGTTCCCCGCAGGACTTTTCGCTTCTGGCCCCTCAGAGACCGCTACTAGGCCCCGCTCGCTGTGCACGAGTTTGGAAGTCCTGGCACACAATACCAGGACAGACGAACATTCCCAAGCTCTACAGCTAACCACACGCCACTACGAGTCCAACCCATGTCCGGATCCCGCCGGAGGCGCCTGGTTAAAGGCACGACCAGCGGGGGGCTTGAACCGGAACCCCGTAGTACCTCTGAAAACACAACCGGACCCGTAGTTCCAGTTGCGATACCCTATCTATTGAGGTCGGTAGATAGGCTAGTATAGTAGATAGGGACAATCCCACCACCTTCCCATGGCCATACCAACCTATGTGGTTATAATGGCCGAATCATCGGGAGATACGCGCGGATACTGCGACTGCACTCTACCGCGCGCATTTGCTTGACTCCCTACAAATTTTATGTCTACGTCCTTGTCCCTATGCCGTTTCTCCCCCTTCTGGGGCACGACTACACAAAACCGTACTTCCTCGACGGGCAGCTAGGTAATATTTGCACATTACTGTTCATGCAATCGCCTCCTTTTGTGCCACTCGTGCGCGAAATCCCGTAGCCTTCGGAAGTTCTCCTCCGAGGCCACCAGATCCGCGTAGTACACCGGTCCTGGCTCCGTCCGAATGATCCCATCCATCATCTCGCTCCGTAGATCCGCATACATCTCGCAATTCCACAGTACGTGGTGAACATCCTCATCTTCCACTCCGCACTCACATACACTTTCCTCGCTTAGCGACATGTCAAATAGGCGCTTCCTGAAGCACCCATGACCCGTTAGTATCTGTGACAGCTCGTAGTCGGGCTCGACATACGACGCCGCCAGGCGGGCCCCCACATCCGGGAAGAACATATACGTGCCTCTGCCCTTGGTGTCTGTCTCCCAGCGCATCTGCCACTCAGTTAAAACGCCCTCCCAATTATCCCTCTTTGCCTTGGCAAACTCTCGCTTATGCAGCTTGCTGCCCTCCCCACGCGCCTCATCTGTCCTACCGGCACGGATGACCTCTAGGTCTGCGGGTAAAACCCCCGCCAGTACTGCAAGCGCGGCCGTGCTCGTTGATCGGTATGCCTTGGTGAGAAGGACCAAGGACGAGCGCTGGGTCCGTAACAAAGCACTTCGGACGACATATAGGTGGGCGCGGTGGTACCATACCGACGCAGCATACGCTATGGTGGCGACGAACGTACCCCGGTATAGGAGGCGGAGAGATGGATGTTAGATGGACAACCCGACTGCTTCGCCTTGACCAGCATCATTGGCCACCATGCGTTATCGAAGGCGCCCGAGATGTCCAGGCCGATAATCTGCGTGTATCGGCAGTTGGTACTCGCTCCCCTCGTTATGGCCAGAAGCGCTGTCCCCGTGGACTTACCCGCGGTAAAGCCGTGCTGGCAGGGCGAGATTCCCCGCACAATACCGGGCGCACATTTGAGCATTATCCGCTTCAGGATCTTACCCAGAACCGGGAGGAGGGTGATGGGACGGTAAGCTTTAGGGTCCGTCATTGGTCTATCGTTGCCTTTGGGCAGTATAATGAGTCGACCGTCCTTCCAGATTCTGGGAAACACCCCCTCTACCACGCATTTAGCGTAGACCGCGTAAAACTCGGACTGCGCTACTTCCCAAACCTTTCTTAGAATACGCGAAGTCAGGCCGTCTAACCCCGGAGCGGTGTTCGGCAGTGACTTCACCATCGCTTCTAGCTCCTTAATCCTAACCGGCGGCACGGGGCCGCAAGACAGCATAAATGTTGCCATTAACCGGACACGACGATGGTAGTGGGTGTCCCGGGATATGCAGTCGTCCGGACAGAGGACCCCCATCATCGCCCGCATGGCTCCACCCACGTCGTCTGCGTGACCAGCCAACAATTTGGTGCCGTTAATGACATTGGCCGGAGGCCGCAGTCTCCCACTCGCGACACGGTAGGCCCTGCCCCAAGGGTCCTGGTTTCCGCTATTGGATACCTTCCTGTGGAATTTTAACTCCTTGTCTTTCATCGCCTGTCGATATCTCGCTTGCACTCCGTGGTAAACCTCTCTAGCTTCTTCTTCAGACCTACCTCCTCTGTTCCTCATTCCCTGCCATCTCCGTCTCGCTCGGCAATGCTGTTTGCGCATGCATTCCAGCTCATCACACCACCACTCATAGCCAGCTGGTTTCTCGGCCTTTTTTAACCCCAAACATTCATACGTCGTTCTTTCAATGAGTTCTGTGAACTGCTCGCATACCTCTCCAGCTAGTTTGAGTAAATCCATTCGTCCCATGCGCTCCTGGATCTTCGTCTGAAACCGTTACCAACATACCCCGCGGTCCCGGAACCTAGGCGGCTCGCCCATTGGCTCAGCACACGACGTGTCGGCTCTCTGGCATACCCTGTACGTGATCAGGCGGTGGTCGCTCGTGCTCGCGCCGTCATGAACTGTCCATCTCTCCACCATAACCCCTCTGGTTGTCAGCGTGATGTCGATGTTTGACTCACCGTTTGGACCACTGAAAGTGTGTGGCTGATTCGGGGCGTTGTGGATGATGAGCCCGCGCCCGTTAATGAAAAACTCCATCTTCCTCCGACGGCTCTCCTTGTCGGGGCCTCTGCCAGTGTATTGCCTTGGATCGCTGAACCACAAGGGCGAGTGGGCGTTACTGTCCATTCCAATCAGCACGTTTTTCCCGTGAAGGGCATCGAGCACAGTGTCGAGATGGTTGAGGTGGGGCTTAATGTCGTGGCCATATTGAAAATATGCAGTGACGAGGTATATGGCGTATTTTTCTATATGTGCCACGAGGCAGTGTGGCGTGCTAAGGTGCTGTAGCACCGCAACTGCTAGGCCGCCACGACCGATTACAATGCCGGCCTTTGATGCCGGGCCATACTGGACAATCCATCCTGCGGCGGGGTCCTGGGCCTGTGAGTACTGCTCTTGTACAAAAGCAACATCAAGGCGGAGTTCCCGCATCACCGCAGCGAGCTCGGCCGTAGCCAGCGCTGCTCCCGCTAGGTTAAGCTGCCCCACAGTCAGCGTATGAGGTGTATTATCCATATCGGACTGTGGTCAGCTGTCGTTCCTCCGCGTGTCTCCTGGCTGGGCAGTCCCGCGACGCCGTGGTGTGTGTCGTCGCCTCCAGTCTGCCGAATCGTTTGCAGGTGGCACAACACGTTGTTTCCGCCTTACACCCGTCCTTCGTGTGCTCCAGACTGCCGCACCGGCCGCAGACCGTCTCCTTTAAGCGACAGTATTTTTCGGGGTGCCCGTACTGCTGGCACCGGTTGCAGCAAGTGACGTCGACGTAATCCGTCACTTCCACCACGTCCCATTCGACATATAAGCGCCCTCTCGTGCAGAGCTCATGGCGCATTTTCGGGCCACATTCAAAAATGACGGAGGCCCTGGAGCCCTCCCGCCGCGATTTCCTGAAAACTTCCCTCATTTCTTCGTTGAACTTCGCCAGAGTCGGCCATGCTAGGGAGCCCTTAAAATTTTGGTCGTAGATGGTGTTGGCCAGCTGGTCCCTATCAAGCAACTTCTCTACATTTCTTAACATGACTTTTGGAAGCCTCTCCTTGGGCTCCGACACCCGGATGCCGTTGGGGACGGTGCCACGCAGTTTGGCTGCTGCCTCTACAGACGAGGTGGTAACTACCACCCCTGCGTTTAGTAGATAGGGACATCCCCTCTCCTTACTTCACTAAGTTTATTTGTTTATCTGGCACCTCGAGACCAACCGTTAGGTTATGCAAGAAGTGCCAGACGTCCCTGCGCCAGTAGAACACTCGCGCAGGAGACCACCAACGTTAGGTCTTGACGCCAAATTAGTGCCCGCCGCAGCGCGCTCTTCATTCGGTACTCATAAGCCTAGTGTCTCAGGAGAGTATCCCCGTGAACACGTGTAGTTCACTGCCTATTGTCCAGATAGGTAACCGGAGCTGCCAAGCTCGCTCACTTCTCGTTGCACGAAGGGCACAACTCGCAGTTGCCACTGCTAGGGTCGTCGACTCTAAAGTCGACTCCCAAGTGTCCACCTTGGTAGCGGAGTAGTAAGCACACTCACTTCTCGGAACCCATCCGGGCGCCTAGCCAGTTCCCACGTCCTACGCGGCTGGCTGGACCGGAGACTTACGGCATCTAGGAGGCCGCCTCTACTAGTTATCCAGACTAGTACCGGAGATGTCAACACTAATGTCCAGGACAAACGAACATTCCCAAGCTCTACAGCTAACCACACGCCACTACGAGTCCAACCCATGTCCGGATCCCGCCGGAGGCGCCTGGTTAAAGGCACGACCAGCGGGGGGCTTGAACCGGAACCCCGTAGTACCTCTGAAAACACAACCGGACCCGTAGTTCCAGTTGCGATACCCTATCTATCGAGGTCGGTAGATAGGGACAATGATATTTTAGAAATGAAATGCATACGACACCCGATGTGTCATTAGTATTATTTTAATGAGCCGCTATCACAAACCTTACACATACACAACTAGAAAAATTACCTGATAGATATCATCTGAAGAACCAATCTTAAGAGTGTCGCGTAGCGGTGAAAGAATACTAACACCCCCTCTCTTCCCTTGGGTGTCGTAAAAGGCGACTAACGGACTAAAGACTGCACTTACTTCTAACAGCACAGAGCAGCGACGGGCTCACCACCTGTCATGTTAAGTACATGTGCAGTCCCAATTTGGTGAAAAGTGGACTATGGTAGAGGACTGCTTTTGCTGTCCTCATTACCGAGTCTCTGACTAACCCTTCGGGGATAATAGTCGTGATTATTTGCATGTAGGTATGTATGAACCAAACTTACATTTCCTTGAAAACCTCGAACTTCTTTATTTAGTGAAGTTACATAGCCTGCACAAGCCGTTGTAGGACACGACTGAACGTTCAAAGCTTAATAAGTAATGGTTTGCCAAACTGTGCCACTAGCGTCCAAGAAAAATGATTATTAAAGTTGAAAAGGAAAACGGCGGAGCCGACAAAAAATCCAGAGAGATCATCAATTTAATAAAAGCAGTCCGAATAAGTGAGCAACCTATTATTTTTCGCAAAATACAGGCGCCCAAATGAGGGTCTAAGATTAACCCTCGCAATTCTTTGTTGTTTTCGGGCGGAATACTGCATTGTAAAGTCACTTTTGATTTCAATTATGTTTTTAAAAGTGTTTAATGAGTTGTTTTGAGTGCTTCTTATATTGATTAAATTTTGTTTTGTGACTATTTTAAAGGGCATCATAATAATTTAACATTTCTAGTCGTCTTTATGGTTGTTGTTAGATCTCCGTCCTTAGACTAAGAGAGTTCGATAAATTATTCATTGGATGTATGTGCAGTCTTCAATCGTCCTTCGTATTCATTAGTCCATTAGTCGCCTTTTAGGACACCCAAGGGAAGATATAGGTGGGTAGTATTTTTTAAATAATAATGAGGCGGCCACAAATCATAATAATAAAAGTCAATTGAAATAACTCTCAGACCTTTGTTGTTTACAGTGGAGCGCCGATTTAAATATATTGATAGACATCGGTAATTAGAGGTCTCCCATACATTCATACAATTACCCACGTGAATTATCCTGTAAGGGTAAGTCAGAGACTAGGCTATGAGGATCGTAAAATCAGTACTCTGGCTGACTGGACATGTGCTTAGTGTGATAGGTGGTGAACTCATCGGTGTTTATGCCGTTGGATGTATGTGCAGTCTTAAGTCAATTAGTGTCTTTTTCGACACACAAGGGAAGATATGGATTGGTACAATGATTTATAATAGCATTGGATTGGTACTTAGTACTACTATTAAAGTAAATTTAAATAATAATCTTTGTTGTTCACAGTCGAGTGCAGATTTAAAGTTATCAATATAGGGAACTCTAACTCAAAAGATATTTTTTCAATAAACTCAATTAATAAGTACTTACTTTGAATCGCCCAAATCTGTTTTAACCTACCACCCATTCAGGACGTTTACAAAAAATATATATGTAAGTCGTTACCAGGTCTAGAAATACAAAATAAAGAATGTAAACTATATATAAATAATACTCTATATTAATTTATTAAAGACAATAATTAGAAATAGCTGTTGGAGTACTTGGAGCATTTCAGACCCAAGCTGTTTTGTCTTCTGGGTAATCTGACACTTTATAATAAGTTTTGTATAAAGCTTTTCTTTGATTTTGATTTTAAAGGACAATGTTCTGCGCCCATACATTGTTAGCCTAAGAACCAACAATTATGAAATATTCTTTTCTAGGTTCGAAATTGCAAGGTAATGACTGTAAAAACAAAGATTTTTGACGGACACTCCTGAGAACCTAAATATCAAGAAAAGATTATAATTATTTTGATGTTTAATTAAAGAATTTGAGAATGATGTTGAGATGTTGCACTATGTTTGTTTTATTTGCCAACACTCATGCACGTTCACTAACACTTAAATAATCCATCATTATTTCACATTAATATTCGACAAAACATGAATTATAGAAAATAAAACAAAACTGCAGACATGACGCTTCACTTTCCCGCCGAGAAGTTAAGAACGACCACTTTTTTTTTCTTGACCAAGAATATAGGTACTAGTCCTTCAGTCGTATTATTAGAGTTCATTGTTTATGCTTAAACTGATGATAATGATGAGTGATGATAATATGAACGTTCGGTTTAATGCTAAATGATATTCCCCCCAAACCACTAGTTCCAGTTAAGATGTGAGACTTTACTGAGATCTCGCACGGACTTCTTGAGTGAATTTGACTTTTCAAATTGACTTTTCGTGATGTTGCATTGTTTTGTTGCACCGCAGATTAGTAACATTCTACTCATTGGAAAAGCAAAAGAATCTTAAGTCGACTAACGTTTTCAGTTTGGAATAAAAAGCGATGTATCGTATTCTAATGATGCTTGGAGTATTTGGCACTAAGTATATCGAGTCAGCCATGCATGTATAATATTATTAGGTTTGTTTGTACATATTATAAATATTTTGGTCACAAACCTTTAATTCACTGGCTGAATGCACTGAACTCTCAATACCCAACTCATATTTAAAAAAATGATACTCAATATTAATGTCCAAAACGTTCTTTTTCCGCCGCCAAACAACGTTCCGCCAAAATCTAAATACTGTTATCTGTCGTAAAAAATAAGCTAAGAATTATCATGTTTGTGTTGGTTCTTAGGCTAACTTCGACAATGTCCTTCATCAAGTTCTAATTTTTGAATATCGTTTGGTACTTTGTTGTAAAATCGTACACGCAGTCCCTTAAAAGAATTATTTATTTATGATGGAATACGGACTGGTCAGGAGAATCAATCCTCTGCCTGACTACAAATTGTGCTTAGCGTAATAAGTGAAGAACCCATCGCCGCTTTATGCTGTTGGAGTTGCAGTCTTTAGTCCATTAGTCGCCTTTTACAACACGAAGAAGACGTTTACAACGTAAAAATTGGTTGAAGTATTCTTATAAGTATTCTTAGTATTTGAGCTAGCCACAACCGAGCCAATAATAATAAAAGTCAATTTAAAGAACCCTCAAACCTTTGTTGTTCACAGTCGAGCGCAGATTTAAAGTTATCAATAGACATCTGAGTTCAAAGGGCGGGTGGTGTTGATCTGTCTCCCAATAAAAGGTAATTGGGCCGGAATGGGCTTTGACTCTGCCCAGCCTTTAGTTAACTGTTCCGAGGTTAGTTAGACCACTTGTCGAATCCATTGGTTCACTGAAAATACCGTATTTTGAATACAATAACTATTTTGTTTAAAATAATATTTTAAACTTTCATGGTCACATCAATTTTAGGCAAAAACGGGATTTTTACCATGTTTATTTATTTAATACTTTATGTACCTACATCTGTACAGAGGCGGACTTAATGCCTTGGGCATTTTCTCCCAGTGAACCATAGATAGGTGTAGAGATATATGTGGTAGGTTGCACCACTGCAATATTCACAATGTTTATGTTGTTGATTTTGCGTCCGCGATATTTTATACAATGTGATTGGGGTGGTACTTCTAACCCGTTAAAGCTAAGTACTACATCTAAATTCATCGACAAAAAAAATTACTATGAGGGTCCTACCCCCTCCCCCTATAATTTATGACCATTTTTACTTTATGCGATATCAAAGGTTTCATACGTCGGAGACACATGAAAAAATGGCAAACGGTAGCTAATGACACTGGCTATCTAATAAATTACTTTGTTTCGTATGTTTGAAATTATTTTGGTGAGAAAAAAAATCATTACTTAATTATTTTGTGATTTAAAATCACTTTTTTTCATATTATTTTTTTGTCGATGAATTTAGATGTAGTACTTAGCCTTAACAGGTTAGAAATACCACCCCTATCACATTGTAATCTAATACTGTCATAAAATGTAGAGAATAGGTATAACTTGACTTTTAAGGTTGAACTTGACGACCTCCTTGGTCGAGTGGTTTGTACACCGGTTTTCATGGTGTCGCCATTTCTGAGGTCCCGGGTTCGAACCCCGGTCGGGTCAATTTAGAAATTATTGTTTTCTAAATTGTCTCGGGTCTGGGTGTTTTCTATGTATAATAAGTATGTATTTAAGTATTTTAAGTATGTTTATCCGTTGTCTAGTAACCATTTAACGAGTATCTTCGAAGCTTCTCTTGGGCTAGATAATTGGTGTGATTGTAGGAAAGATTTAATTAATTAATTTATTTAATTAACTTATAAAATTGGGTCATCTTATTAAAAGAAAAGTAAAGTAAAGCACAGATGTAAGAACCCGGGACCTCTAGATATCAAGCCAAGTGCTTGAAAAGAATAACTACTTTTATGGAAGCAACTCTGAAATCAAAGGTGCGACAACATTATATAATTATACAGTCCGTATCATATGTATAGATAAAACCTTATCCAAAAACGATAACGTCATGCTTAACAATCAGTAGTAGGCAAATATGGAATATATTTTTAAAAAATATTTTGATCTCATGTAAAACAATTAATTTTAATCCGTTTTATGTAAGTACTAAATAAGTAAGTAAAACAAGTACGATGTTATTAATAATGTTCACTTCATGAAGTTGCAAACTTTGCCCTAAGAATATAGGTCAAAATACTACAATAAGAAATTTAACAAATTTAAAAAATGTGTGTTTGGGGGTTAAAGTTGCTCGCGTCCGTAGGTTTACCCTTGAGACCCTACACGTGATCCCTGGGTGGTGCTAAATGAGTGACACTGACTGAGTCGTAGAGCCACGCTGCGTTGCAGCACGCATTGGGCCGGCTCGCCCGGCGTAATACCACCCTCTCACGAATATTCGGCGTGAAATAATGGCACTTGGTGATGTTGTATTTCGTCCGACCAGTGAGAGTTCCGGAGGCCACTCCCCCTCTCCCCTCCACTCAATTCCTATTCCTTCCTTAAACCTATTCCTCCCTTAAAGGCCGGCAACGCGTCTGCGATTCCTCTGGTTTTGCAGGTGTCCATAGGCAGCGGTGATTACTCTCCATCAGGTGACCCGCCTGCTCGTTTGCCTCCCTCTTTTATATAACTGTATAAGACATTTAACCGACTTCAAAAAAACGGATGAGGTTCTGTTAAGCACTTCCTTGTACTGGTCCGATGGTGTTGATGGATAAAGTTACATTTTTTGTTGATGAAAAGGCATAACATTCTTTCACTGAATCCGGTCTGCGGAAGACTTTGAACCTAGAAGGAACGGAAATTCGTCCGTTTTCTTTGTTGTTATAACTTTTACAACATATGACTGTGATAACAAAAGTCCGCAACAAATTGTATACGAAACTCTTGACTTTTATACGCCGCCGAGTTATTGTGTCACCGCCTATTGCCGCTTGCACAAAGCCTTCTTTGTGTTACCATTTTTCAATGTTACCCAATAGGCTAACAGCTAGCTAATTTTTTTCAGTTCCCCTCTCCAATTTTCAAAGTCTAAGGAAATTAACTCGGACAGCTCTATTTTGTTTTTATTTTAATTGTGAATGGCCAAGGTCAAAGAAAAATAGACAACTGAATAGTTAATAATAGCTCAGCTGATGTAAAACCAGACACAATAGAGATTCAATAGTTAGCAACCTCCAGGAGTCTTCTTGACAGACAAGGGGTTATGTTAATGGAGAATTCCTTCGATAGAGAATAATCTCAAATTGCAAATATGACGTTTACTATAGTGTCAACGGTACGGCAGACATCTAAATCCTTATTTGCCGTTTTCCATTTTAATAAGAAAACGATTCTAATTTTAGGGCTAAAATTTCATTGTAATATCTTTTGACGTATCAAACCGCCTACTGATTTAGGAGACCAAAATAAATGTGGACTCAAATGAAATTATTATTTGATCATTTGTCTGAAATCTAATGTGACACAATATTACCAAATACAAAACGGCAACTTCCCACACTTGTAATTGGATTTGTTCAATTAACTACATTAACCTCCAAAAGGTGGAATCGTCTACCAGCACACGTATTCCCTCCTTCTTACAATATGGGATATTACAAACGAGGCGTGAAGAGACACTTTGTGGGTCGGCAGAGAGAGGGTTGTCCTCGCACCTGAACTAGACTTTCATCTAACATCAGGTGGAGTGGAGTCATTATGTATCTTTATTATTAAAATTTTGCATTCTCAATGCTATTTAGTAGGATAACAAGTTTACTAGAAGAAAAAAATATAGCATCGTGAATGCGAAAATTCAATAGTAAAGATATTTATAAGTAATTACGTCTTTATCAATTGTTAAATACTTGCAATAGTATTTCTTTCGACTGTGAGAGTAGGTAAACCTCCACAATAACGCTGGCTTGCAGCGTAAATCATCAACTACTAGACAGAATTCAACGAGTCTTCTGGGCTCTCGGTAGCTTAGCGGTTAGAGCAGTGGACCGGCAATCCAAAGGTCATGGGTACAAATCCCATTCAAGCTTTTTTTATATTGACTCGTCATAGTGACCGCATCCTGCCTGATAGTAAGCAGCCGATGCAGTCCAATATAATAAGAGCGCTTCCCATTGTGGAATAAAACGATAACAAGCGCACCCAATGACGGCTTGCATAAATGCCATTTCACGCCCCCGCTTAAAAGACCCGGGACTATAGAAGCTGGGAAATACATGCGCCGGCAAAGAATTTTTTTCAAAAACAAAGAAGCTTTCCTGAGACTGCTGTCATATGCACTTTTACTTTTTACTCTTTACTTTCGGCAACGCGTGAGTATATACAGAGTATGTACAGTCAAGGAAGTTCCCGGTAGACATTTCGGCGATATTCGCTTGCGCTCCATTCCGACCGTATTGTAGTGCGTCCGTTAGGCCCGGTATCCATTAGGTCGGATTCGATCCCGTCGGATCTGACGGAGATTCGGAAGTTCTAGTGGCTTATAAAAATATTGACATTTTATAAACTTAAAACTATGTCAATTTATAATAAACAAAATGTACTATACAATTAACGACTACCTATATGATAATATTTGACATGCTATATTTTAATTGTAATAACGTTGAGTATGATTCTATTATAATTTGTTAATAATGTATGTAATGAAATAGATTGAATTGTAGCGTTTAACTATGATTTTATTAATTTGTTAATATTATGGTATTTTGAATATTCGCACATCATACGATAGAACATGCTGGTTAACATTGTTTTATTATCAATTTTAGTACCATATTTGTGCAAATAAATATTTAATTGATTGATTCATAATTTGTATGGAAACCGGGCCGAGTGTTTCCATCTGTACGATCGGATTGGAGTCGGATCTGACCTAATGGAAACCGGGCCTTACAGTAGCTTACGCGTAGATCGTGTGCAAGCAAATATCGCCGAAAAGTGGTCGACCGGGAAGATCCTCGACTGTAACTATGGTGTTGAAAACGTCTAATTAATACGGTGACGAATTACTAATAATCGGGCTGTATTCCTTATTGCCACTTTAGTGATAGGTATACAGAAACATACATACATATAATCACGACTATTATCCCCGAAGGGTTAGTCAGAGACTAGGCAATGCAGACCGCAAAAGCAGTCCTCTACCATAGTCCAGTGTTCACCAAATAGCGACCGCACATATGCTGAGCGTGACGGGTGGTAAGCCCATAGCTGCTTTATGCTGTTGGAAGTATGTGCAGTCTTTAGTCCGTTAGTCGCCCTTTACGACACCCAAGAGAAGAGAGGGGGTGGTAGTATTCTTTCATTAACGCGACACGGTTTAAAAAAAAAAATACTTTATTTATTTCGGTAGACGAATAGTAACATTGTTGATTTTAGTATACATCTACACCGATGTATAAGCAAAAATTAAATTGAATTAAAATGAAAGTTAGTGTTAACGTAACGTAGAATAATCTTTAAAGTTCCAAAGTTAATTTTAATTTACACTGAAGCGCGAACTTAATTGAGGGTTTTAACGAAAATAGTTAATTTTAATAGCTTTACGGTTTACTTAGACAAATTGAAAATATGTCTATCTAAGCATTTAAAGGACATCATAAATGTTTGGAAGAATCAAAAGCACTTTAAAAAAAAATCGTACAAACATATTACAATCACAACTATTATCCCCGAAGGGTTAGTCAGAGACTTGGCAATGCGGACCGCAAAACCAGTTCTCTACCATAGTCCAGTTTTCACCAAATAGCACATATGCTCAGCGTGACGGATGGTAAGCCCATAGCTGCTCTATGCTGTTGGAAGTATGTGCAGTCTTTAGTCCGTTAGTCGCCTTTTACGACACCCAAGGGAAGAGAGGCGGTGGTAGAGTTCTTTTACCGCTACGCGACACGGTAAAAAAAAACAGTTAAGAAATTTTGCCTTTGACTTTGACTATTAGCCTATAAACGTTCCACTGTTCTGTGCAGGCCTTCCCTTACATGAAGAGTTTGAGCCATCTCTCTTCAAAGACTTCCATTTTACGACATCAAACATGACCAACAACTTAACATGCTTCTTTAGAATTACAGAGGAGCTCGTGATATTCTCAAATTTGACTATCCATCCGCTGATCGGGCACTTTTTTTAAATCTTACGTATAAGAAATTGGCCTTCATCTCATCTGATGGTTAGTGACGATAAGGCCGAAGGTGGAGCTTCACCCGGAACTCTCAACCACTGAAGAGCTGGCTATTGTATCTCTAAACTTTGAGAACATAACAATGCTATTATTTAATATATATGTATAAGGTGCTATTAAATAAATGGCGTACTTATATTTAATATACAGGTAGTTTGCGCCAAAATAAAAAAAAATCCCCAATAAACAGTAGTATTTTGTCATTGGTTTAAATTTTAATTTTTCAAACAATATAATTTATTATTTAATTGGCAAAAACTGCATCATACTGTAGATGCCTTCACTCACACATGCGACTGCATTGTGGAAGTCGTTGCACTTACACTGACGACTGCGACTGCGACTGCTGCCAGACCCAGCCTGCTAACCACTCGACCACGGAGGTAATAACAGTCGTTTAACATTGTTATAGGCGAATTTTTATCACAACTCTTTTGTTTCTGCAATTTCAACAAAAGTACTTCAAGTTTAAAAAACAAGCGACTCACAGGAATTTGTTAATCAACATCGTCGCGCTCAAACGTTAAACAACTTTACTGCCTGGTTTAAATATAACTTACTTTTAAATCTCTCGTTGACAAAAGAATAAGAGAGTTTCAACACCACAGCAAAGTGTTATAATAAAGGAGTTATGTCTTTTAGTGTTTTATTTTTCGTTTAGTTTATTAGAAACTTTGTGTTAGTTATATGGAACCTCCTTAGAGTAGATAAAATATAGAGATTATCCATAGACTATGATAGGGATTTCATCGTTATGTATGACTACCTTAAAGTATGATTGACATTGATTATTGATCATCAGCCTTTAAATGTCCCAATGTTGGGCACAAGCTTTCCCACAGAACAACAGCACAAGGGAAGAGTGGGCCATAACCTACTTCGCTGATTAAAGTTTAGTATGGTTGGTGGTAGGGTTTGTTAAGTCCGCCTGGCTAGCCACCACCATCTTATTTAAAGTCTGCCTTAACAACAAAGTTGATAGCATTGTGATAGCCTGTGTCAGTAACCTGACTGTGACATATTTGTAGACGGCTGGCGAGCCATTCAGTCAAAGTGTTTGTGTTTCTGCAAAACTGAATGTCCTTTGTAGCGTTGTTTTGTATTGTATGTGTTTTTGTTAATTCTACTAATATTATAAACGCGAAAGTTTGTAAGTATGGATGGATGTTTGTTACTCTTTCACGTAAAAACTACTGAATAGATTTGGATGAAATTCGGCATACAGATAGTTTATAACCTGGATTAACACATAGAATACTTTTTATCCCAATATTCCCACGGGAATGGGAACCACGCGAGCGAAACCGCAAGCGGCCGCTAGTCATTACATATTATGAAGTAAAGTCGCCGTTTTCCTCTGTCTGTGGCACCGCACTATTCTTCTAAACCACGCTATGGATTTTTATGCGGTTTTCGTTAAAAGATAGAGCGTTAACTGAGGATGGTTTTTGTTTATATTTTGTAGACATATTTTTTTAAACGGCTGAACTTTTACGGTCTTTCTAAGTTAGCGTGGACGAAGGCGCAGGCGGGCCGCTAGTAATTTTATATAATTATCTTATTTATTTGTATTTGTATGGTTATAGATGTAAATGTTAATTATAATGTGATAATTTTGTTTGCTGTGAGTATGTTAGTTATGTAAGTGGGTTCCGCCCGTGTAACCAATAATAATGTGCATAATAATATATTCATTAGTAAATTGTGATATATTATAGTGAGACCATCGCCGCCCTATGCTGTCGGTTGTATGTGCAGTCTGTAGTCCGTTAGTCGGCTTCTAGAACACTCAAGGGAATATAGGGTCTTTAATTGTAATAATAATAATAATAATCATTTAATTCAGGCAACAAAATGTACAGATGGTAAATTACATTGGCCCATATAATATATACCTTACAGACTAACATATATACAAATAAAATACAATGTTTTGTTAGTAAATAACTTAATAACTAATGTTAGTATTATTTAATTGGCACCTGCGGTACCAACTCGGTAGCAACAGGCAGCTTCCCTCGGAAACGCCTGTAGACTACACCCTTAGGCCAGAAGTCCTCCTTCAAAAAGATGTCCAGCTTTGATGTCGGGATTCGCACCACAAACGCCTTGAAGCTCGTGTTATAGCGCGACTCCAGCTGTCCAATCCTCAAATTGAAGTTAGACTTCATGCGAATGTACTCTGCTACCTCCTGCGATGTGGTGGTGTAGTGCAGGCGGGACAGGTACACGGCCGTGGTCGGTGTCGCGGCACGCAGCAGGAAGGCGGGCCCTGTCGGTGCAGTACCGCAGCGGTTCTGGCTCGCTCGCTGACGACGTCGCTTCTTGCTTCGAACCTCGACGAAGCCATCCTCGTCTTGATCCGGGAGCGCGACGTTCGGCCTTTGCCTCGGCGACAGGTCGCTGTGACCGTGTTTTTGCCTTAGCGGCAACAACAGCGGCGAAATCACGACGTCGGCAGTTGACGGGCGCACACATGATAGGCGCATGCGTCGTCACGGCCGGCGATGCAGGCAGCGGCGCGGCGGCGGCGGCGGCGGCAGGCGCGCGGGGCGTAGAGACTGCGCTCGCGGCTGACAGCTGCGCCGGCGACGCTCGGCTCGGCTCGGGTCGTATCGGAGACGGGGCCGAAACTGCTGACTTGCAGCTCGACATCGACGTATCGAGGCAGGCCCCTCGTCGAGTGTTGACATATGAGCCCGCGATCGATGACCTACTTACCGCGAGCGATTCGCGTAGAAAATCAACTTCCTTGCGCAACTCACTCACGGTATTTTCGGATGTCTGAAATTTCAGCATCACTTCAGCCAAACTCGCCTTAAGGGACACGATGTCCTTCAGGAGGCAGGTGACGTCGACATGGTCGAAGGTGACGGGAGGCAACTTGTTGAGGTCTCTCGCCACAAACGTCGGCATGTCATCTGGATCGGTTGCCATGATCAGTGTTATGATCTCCTGCAGACTCTTCTGCGTCCCATCTCGTCTCCGGGACACCATCTGGTCGCTCTTGCCGACAGACTCGTAGAGCAGCTTCTTCGCACCAGCCACCTCATCTTCACTGAAGCTAGACTTGCAAATTTGCACTGCGCTCACCTCGTCCATGACGTCCAGCTTTTGTTGCAGGAACGCCAGGAGTTCATTTGCCACGAGTTTGTCACTCATGACGTTAGTCGAGCAGCGGCATGCGCCGCGCTACGCGTAATATTATTTATTTTAATTTGATGCGTCTGCACCGATCCGCATCGCTTGGTCTTAGCGAGCCGCTTTACCATACAACTCATGCGGCTCTTAAAATGTTATCAAATAATTTACTAGAATTGCCTTAATGGTTCTAAAAATACAAATTATACTTACAAACACATACATTTATTAATGTTTTTTATATATTTTAGCGTTTTATAAACGCTTATTACTTATGTAAACATAAGTAAATATTTCTTTAGGATCTCAGAGGTGAAAACTTCTAAGATTTGATGACACAATGTTGACTAAAATCATAAGCATAAGCACTGACAAATTTCGACGGATGCAAACCAGACCTCGGTAGCTAAGTGGTTAAGGCAGGCGCCCGGAATGCAGAAGGTGCGTGGTTCGATTCCCGCCTTAGGTTGTGGTCCTTCTTCAGTGTTTAAAACATACATTTATATTTGTTTCACCGAAATGTATTAATACTACTTATTATTAAAAATATCTCCGTAGTCTCCAATTGAGAATCGATCCCGGGACCTCTACCTCTGAGATTGGTAGCCAAAAAGCGATTACTCTTGTAAGCTCATAGTAAACCGTTCAAACACTGCATGTCCTTCAGCTAAAACATTAGTTATTCATGCTTAAATTCACGCCGTTAGCTAGTCTCAGTCCACTGTAAATTCCATTTCATAATTAAATTCAGGCCGGGAATCGAATGGCAACGCTGTTAGACAATTTCCCTATCAAAACAGCAATTGTAAAACGGTATTTATAAACACCAATGTGGATTACGTCGTAAGTGACATGCTGGCTAAAGCATAATAAATTACTAATATTGACTTGCCTGTTTTACCTGCCTACCCAATGTTATGACAGGAAAAAAATAGTCAACCTAACGTTTGCATATTCTATAGGCTTCATACTTTCGATTGGTACCTATGTAATTTATCTAATATCGAAACAAATGCAATGTTTAAAAAAAATATTTTTAAATATTTAATCATAATTATACTGGACTGTAATTTTTCAGCCAACCCACTCGCAATATATTTTTAACACATTAAATTCGATATAAAATACTTTTCATCCATTAACCGGCTCGGTTAAGGTCGTTGTATACTCGGATCCTCTACTATAAGGAATAACTAAGTAAGTAGAGTAAGTATAGCCACAGTATAGCCTTTACACTGTTTCACTGCGCTGTGCAAAGGCATTCATCATTGAAAAAAAATCTTCTCTACTTTTAAGGAATAAGCAAATAAAATGTTCTGTAGGAAATCTACTGTGTCGGTATCTCATTTGAACCCAGCCAGAACGCCAGAACCTGCGTTCTGGCGACGCCATGTCTTCATAGGACATCTCCAATGGTTCAATTTCCTGGTCGATTAAAACCAGGGGGGTCTCACTCCGCAGTTTAGGTACGTTCAGCCGGCGCGCCTCCCAGGCAGGCCACCTAGCCGTATGGCAGTAAAGGTTGCCGCTCGCGACGCACCGAACATCGAGCGCCGAGTTGCTTAACGCGAATTCCCTGCGCGCGCGCGTAAACCCTACGCTCTGTGACGTCATGACATCAAATCGATATCGAGTCAGCGTTGCCTAACGGAATATAAACGCTCGGGTCACACGATGTATTCGCGCGTCAGAAGACACCGCCAAATACAGCAGAGTAAAGAAGGTTAGGCGGGAGGTAGAAGGGAACTTACCGGGAGCAGGCTTGACGAGGTCGCTGGAACCGGGAGACGAGCTGACCACGGGCGGCGAGGTAGGTTGGTTTCCTGGCGCACAGTCACTACACTACACAATAGGCATTCAGGCGTTCTCTTTACTTAGGGTTCAGGAGTCACTATAAACCTTTTCGGTCAGGCTGTTGCGTGCGCGGTAGCTAGCTAGCCGAGTGGCGCGGTATGCTCACGAAGCGAGCGGCCGCGGGTCGCGCAGCGGTGACGCCGCGGCAGATAGGCGGACGCGGTCGTCAACAACCGCTGAGTCAACCACCTTACAGCTGGCGGTATGATTTGAATGGGCGTCCCGGCTTTGGCGGGAACATCCTCCGGGGCCCAGGGTGGGCTCATCCAATGGGAGCCTGGCGATCCGGAATACAGGCCTCCGAAGATGTCCATTCGCGGTGTCCAGGTCTACCACCCGCACGACGCCATCCTTCCCAGGCAGGGTGCGAGCAATGCGCCCCAGTCTCCATTGGAGGGCAGGCAGGTTGTCCTCCTTGATGAGGACGAGCTCGCCAACTCGGGGAGGGGAGGATGGGGACAACCATTTGGAGCGGGTTTGGAGGGTATGAAGGTAGGACTGGGTCCACAGCGTCCAGAAGCGCTGGGAAAGGGCCTGTACCATCTGGAATCGCCTACGTGTGGAGATCGGCCTATCTTCCACGGATAGTTCGGGAAGGGCCGTTAGTGGGCGGCCTATAAGGAAATGTCCGGCTGTAAGCGGCTCAAAGTCTGAAGGATCAGACGAAAGTGGGCAGAGAGGTCTTGAGTTAAGGACCGCTTCGATTCGAGCTAAAAGTGTGGAGAATTCCTCGAATGTGAGGTGTTGTTCGCCAATTACGCGATATAAAAGTTGCTTTGTTGATTTTACGTTGATCTCATGTAACGCACCGAACCATGGTCCCTTAGGGACGTTCAACAACCAAGTAATGTGCTGACCAGCGAGCTTGTGCGCAATCGTGTCATTATTCAAGGCAAGAAAGTTTTGTACTTCGATGAGCTGATTTCTAGCGCCTACATAATTTGTACCGCAGTCCGAGCGGATGAGAACCGGGGCACCGCGGCGTGCTATAAAACGCTGTAATGCCGCGAGGAACGCTTCCGTGCTGAGGTCCGAGACCGGTTCCAAATGAACCGCCTTAGTCGAGAGGCACACGAATATACAAAAGTACGCTTTTAAGAGTTTAACATTACGTAGGGTACTAGATTTAACGAGGAATGGTCCGGCAAAATCGGTCGTGACTTGACTAAATACTGGCTGAGGCGTAACTCTATCGGCTGGCAGGTCGGCCATGAAGGGCGCTTGCGGCTGGGCCCGGCATCGAAAGCATCTAATGCATTTAAAAACTTGGTGTCTAATAATACGGCGCGCGGACAATATCCAAAATTGTTGGCGTAGGATAGCGTGTAAAGTGTCAGCGCCAGGGTGGCAGTGTATTTTGTGGTAGTGGTCAATGATAAGGTCTACAAGTGGGCTAGAGCTGGGAAGTATGAGCGGATGCTGCGCGTCATATCGGATAGACGCATGGGACAGTCGTCCACCAACTCTAAGGAGCTCATCTTTAATGAGAGGTGACAGCCGCTGGAGTCTGACGGAGCAGATTTTGCCAGTTTGAAGGCGGTGGATGTCCTCTGCAAACTCATTGTGCTGAACACTGCGCACCCAGTAAAGTAGGGCCTCTCTTCGTTCACTGGCGTACAAGGGGCCTGAGCGTCGCGAATCTGGGTGGTGTCTGCAGTTGTGCAGAAAGCGTTTTAGACAGGCTGTCACTCCGACGAGCTTGTCTAGTGAACTGAACCGAGTGAGCAGGTCAAAGTCAAGACCGGGCACTGTGACCAGTGACGGGACGTGTTTGGGCTTAAGGCCGGGCAGGGCGTGATGGCCCAGAGCTAAGGGCATCGCAGGCCAAGACTCACAAGGCTGTCTAAGCCACGTGGGAGACCACCATAGGTCGTGGGCTGACAGGGATTGCGCAGACATCCCTCTGCTTGCGCAATCTGCCGGGTTGAGCTCGGAAGGTACGTGTCGCCAGGTACATTCTGGTGAGCCTGAGCTGATTTTGACTACCCTGTTGGCTTCAAAGGGTTGAAGACGGTGAGGCGGTGTATTGAGCCAGGCCAGGACTATCGTACTGTCTGACCAACATATGTGTTGTTGTATACTGATATGGGCCGATAACTGAACTGACACACGGATCATGAGCTGGGAGAGTAGAGTGGCGGCCGACAACTCTAACTTGGGGATTGTGAGGCGATTCTTGATTGGTGCGACTCGCGACTTGGCGACAATCAAGTGTACCAAAGTATCTCCGGAGGCATCGAGCTCATGGAGGTAAACAACGGCGGCAAACCCGGCTTCAGAGGCATCTGCAAACCCGTGAAGCGAGTATGCAGCTGAGCCTTTGTTTGCACAAATGTGCCGAGGGAAGCGAATGCTAGACAACAGCGGCAGATCCTCTGAGATGTGGTGCCACTCCGTTTGTACTTCAGAGGAAGTGGGCTCATCCCATTCCAGCTTCAGTAGCCACAATTGCTGAAGCAGCAGCTTTGCGCGGAAGATAACGGGAGAAACCCAGCCGTTTGGGTCATAAAGTGAGGCTACGGTGCTTAAAATAGACCGCTTTGTGACATGTGTGATGGGGGGCAGAGAGATGCGGTAGGTGACTCGTCTGACTGAGGGCTCCACTGTATACCCAAGACCTTAATGGACGTGGACTCTGGGTTCATGTCGAAGTCCTTGGGCATGTCGCATTGGTTGTCGGGAAATCTCTCGAGCAACTTAGGCGAGTTAGATGTCCACTTACTGAGCTGAAAGCCGCCTAGGTCTAGCAGACCTATCAACTCGTCCTGAAGTGCTTGGGCGGATTCAACTGTGTCATGACCACACAAGATGTCATCAACGAAGATAGACTTGCGAAGAACCTGAGCGGCTCCAGGGTAGCGATGGCCTTCATCATCAGCCAGCTGAAGCAGAGTGCGGATTGCATGGTATGGGCTTGATCTTAAGCCGTAGGTGACTGTATTGAGGGCGTAGGTGAGCAGAGGGTGATCTGGTGAGGACCGCCATAGTATCAGCTGATACCGTCTCTGGTCTGGGGCAACCAGCACATTTCTGAACATCCTCTGAATGTCAGTGCTGAAAACGACTGGATGCGTTCTGAAGGACATGATGATGTCCACAATGTCCTGTTGAAGGGCGGGGCCTGTGTGTAGGCATTCATTTATGCTGACACCATTGGAGCTTTTGCAGCTACCATCAAAAACAATGCGCAGCTTGTCCGACCCTGACTTAAATACGCCATGGTGAGGGATGTAGAAGTGAGGTTTATGGGCGAATGTATTTGGGTGACAGGGAGCCATGTGCCCTAAGTCGATGTACTCGGCCATAAAGTCGACGTATTTAGAACGCAGAGACGGGTTCGCCATTAGCTTCTTCTCAATATTGAGGAATCTGCGTAATGCGATAGGGTGAGTTTTACCTAGTTGAGGGGCGACCGTATATCTGCCTGAGGGATCGCGTGTAGTGGTAGAGCGGAAGATTTCCTCGCATTGTTCCTCCAGGGGATCATTATGAGTGTGAGATTGAGGGAGGGGCTCCTCAGACTCCCAGAACCTTTCCAGACTCTGACGTATGTCCTGGGCTGATTCAGCTGAGTCTGGTTGTGAGCTGACGACGTGAGCTGAGTTAACCTGCTGCGCCGGCTGCGCATACAAGTCCTCAATGGGTCCTATCAACGCGAAGTTGAAAATCGTGCCGAAGGCTATGGGCTTGCCCGGGCCCAACGAGACCTTAGTCCCGTCCAACACCTGGCCAAGAACGTCCGACCCCAATAAGAGGTCGATCGGGGCTGGTGTGTGGTAAAGCTGGTCAGCCAATGGCACGGGTGGCTGGCCTAGTACGTGGGAAATGTTTGGTACCTTCTCTAAGGTAGCCAGTGACGTTTTTTAAAATGTGAGCTGTGGCAGTGATTGTAGGAGTATCATTGTGAGTGGGTCGGCATACTATTGTTATTGCCACCTTTGACTCATGTTTGTGCTGATTCCCAACTCCTGTAATTTTTAAAGAAGTGGGTTTTGATGGCAGGTTCAAAAGTCGTGCCATGCGTGACGTTATTAATGTCAGCATACTGCCACAGTCCAATAAAGCTCTGGCTGTGTGAAGATGGCCATGTACGTCCGCGACTCTTAGTGAGACGGTTGGCAACAAAATGGGTGTGCCAGTGGGCACAGAAGGTGAGTGAGCTGATTGAGTATCACATGAAATTGTATGAGCTGAGTATGTATCAGCTGTGTGGGCATGGGTTGACTGGGCATGGGCTAAAGGGACATGGGCTAAATGGGCATGGTCTGAATGGGCATGGTCTTGTTCTGCCTCTTCGCTAGGGTGCTCCGTGATAGTTGGGAGTCATAATTGCTGGCGGCGTTCGCGGGGCCTACCTGGCGAACCGGACCTGGGCGGGCTGGCTCTGTGAGCAGAGCTGGGTTGCACCTGTTTAGCATGTGCGGGTTCGTGCCGCCTGCTGTTTCTGGGACGCTCCCTCGAGTGCTCTCTTAGCTGTGGTGGGGGTATATGTACAGACGAATGAGCTGAGTGCGTTGGGTCGTCTGGTCGATGTAGGGACGTGTGGTGGTTGGAGCTCCCACAGACCTTGCATGCCCCCCTTGACCTGCACTCGCTCTCGTAGTGAGGGCCGAGACAACGCTGGCAGCGCTCGCGTGCCTCTACAAAGTCCCAACGGCCCTGCGTTGGCTGGGCATTGTACCATCTGCACGTCATGAGCCTATGTCCCCTAGTGGCACAATAGGGACAGTAGGACGTCGAGCGTGAGGAAGAGGACGAGGACGATGATGAGGAGCAGCTTTGCTGGAAGGCCGAGTAGACGGGGAAGGGCTGACTGCGAGCCGGGGAGGTGGATGGGCGGTGACGCATTTGCTGCGCTGGGCGTGACGGTTGGTGAGTAGGCTCATCATAGGCGCGGTGAGGCGATGGAGCTGAGGAACGGCCACGGTAATGGTCGGGTTGTTGCTGAGCCATCTGAGCATAAGTGCGATGGGGCAATTGAGGAGGCGCGCGGCTACGAGAAGGGCCGGGCTGGGGCTGAATGGGTTGAGCCATGGCTATGTTGGAGAACTCTGTCTCCACACAGCGCGCGTACTCCTCGAGGTAGGAGATAAGGTCGCTTAACGTGGGCAGGGTGTTACTAGATCCGTGCCTGCGTTCAAATAGCGTGCGGAGCTCGCCCTTGAGCTTCCGCACCACTATTGACACAAACACGTAATCGTCTCCTATGGGCAAATCTAAATTGTTGAGGGCACACTGAGCCGATATGAGCGGCGTGAGGAACAGTGTGCGGATGTTCGAGCGCGTATGGATGCTTGGCAGCCCCAGGATGATGTCCACAAAACTATCAATGAGAACCCGGCGGTTCTCGTACCGCTTGGTGAGGATGTCCATGGCCACGGCAAAATTTTCATTGGTGACCTTTAGGTGGGACACCATGCTTAATACCTCACCGCTGAGGCTTGAGAAGAGATAGTGGAGCTTGACTGCTTCCGACAAGGTCGCCATGTCGTCAGTCAAACTCCTGAATAGTGCAATAAAGGAGGGCCAGTCCTCCACTTTAGAGCTGAACCTGGGCAGCGCTATCTTGGGGAGGACGGCTGTAGGCGTATTGACGCCGAAACTGGGCTGAGCGCTATGGGTTGGGGATGACGTGGAAGAGGGTGAGATTTCCTCCCTAGCCATAAGTATCCCCAGGTATGCCCCGGAGGCCTTTGTGTGGTTCTCAGTGTATGTCCTCTCAACCCCCTCGTCCAAGTTCTCCTCGTCGAGAATGCTGTAGTACACTGAGTCCAGCTTGTCCTTCACGCCCTGTATCTGTGCGAAACGCACGTTGAATTCCTTTCTGGAATGTTTGGTGTCGCCAGCAATGATCCTTGATCCCACCTCTAGGAGCTGGTGTATAGCTTTGGCGGCCTCCCTAAATATCGCGGCTTGTGACTTGGTCGGTATCGCGATGAATGAAAGGAGACAAAAAACTAATAAAAAATAAATAAAGTAAATAAAAAAATAAACAAATTTAAAGGCAGTAAAAAGGACAACACCCTGTATATATTCTATAGTTGGGCTGGACGTATTTGTTTACTAATGTAATGGCAAATGGGCCAAAATTAACGCAACAATAAAGAAAGCAAAACTAAGTTGGGACGCCTTGTATATGGCCCACGGGTGGGCAAACGCATGTGGATGTGTATGTCTGTGTTTATTGAACGCGCGTACGTAATATTAGCCGACCGCAAAACAAAAAACAAACAAAACAAAAAAAAAAAAAAATTACGTTATCCGTAGCCCACTATTGGGCAAGGCGCTCACAGTCGGGCAGACCTGTAGCGGACACTAGCGCGAAGAATGAGTCTGTCGCAAAAAAAAATAAAAATAAACGAATAATAAAAACTTAATTAAAAAAATTGGGACACTCTGTCTGTGTCCCACAAGTAGGCAAACGTGTGTAGAAGTACTATGCTCTTGTGGTGAGCACGCCCATACATAGGTCGCTGGTTCAAATCCGGCTCGAAGGACCAAAATGTATGCGCGGGTCAGAAGAAACCGCCAAATACAGCAGAGTAAAGAAGGTTAGGCGGGAGGTAGAAGGGAACTTACCGGGAGCAGGCTTGACGAGGTCGCTGGAACCGGGAGACGAGCTGACCACGGGCGGCGAGGTAGGTTGGTTTCCTGGCGCACAGTCACTACACTACACAATAGGCATTCAGGCGTTCTCTTCACTTAGGGTTCAGGAGTCACTATAAACCTTTTCGGTCAGGCTGTTGCGTGCGCGGTAGCTAGCTAGCCGAGTGGCGCGGTATGCTCACGAAGCGAGCGGCCGCGGGTCGCGCAGCGGTGGCGCCGCGGCAGATAGGCGGACGCGGTCGTCAACAACCGCTGAGTCAACCACCTTACAGCTGCCGGTATGATTTGAATGGGCGTCCCGGCTTTGGCGGGAACACACGATAAGTTTCAATTTCGCGTGAAAGTCGTTAGAGAGTGAACCTTCTGTACGGTAGTACTATTAGTTATTCTGTGGTAAAACTAAGCTAGGTTAAGAGTTTACAAATTTCATTTAGTAGTTGACATGATAAATCAGTATAGAAGCAGAACTTCTCGTATTGTCAATTAACCTGTTTGGCTACCGGCACTCCATATTATCAGTTAATTCGTGCAAACAGACTTAATCAGTGGAACAGTGCATATTTATCTGTAAAACACATTACTTATTCATGCTAAAATTTGCACCCCGCTGTGGCCGGTCAGGGCCCGCGTAAATTCCAATTCCGTAATGATATTCCAGCTTAGAATCTAACGGTAATATGTTTGCGGTTTTCGACGTCGAAACATCGATAGAAAGCAGATTACGCTCAGTAATCCTTTAGATTAACACACTTTGTTTTCTGTTAGAAACAATCTCGCAGTGCTTGATTAAAAGTTCGATAAACTTAAGTTTTTATAAGATTTCAATTATCCGTAGGTTTTGGCTGGCTGTGGCAGTATTAGCTATTTATATTTCAAAAGTATACGGTGCGAAATATTTTGCTTAATTAAACAATTAGGTGCAGTTCAACAATTTTTTTCCTTTATATGTTACGTTATGATGTTTTAATTATTATATTTTTAATAATGTAATAAATAAAAAAGTATATAATTATATTATCGGGCTCAGTGGCAGGCATAAAGTCTATCGTCAGCAGTGGACTGAAACAAACTGATTTTATGATGACGATGTTAATGATGAAAGCTTTGTTTTTAATAATAAATACTAATAAATTATTGAAAAATATGGACATATTTATTATGTTTTTAATCCTCTCTAGTAATACATTTTGGAAAACATACGGATACAATGTTGACAAACTAAACAAAACAAAGTAGTAGGACTGAAAGCAATTATGTATGATTCCACAAATTATTGTCATTAATGCAGATAGTACGAATAATTATAAAACAAACTTAGTTATCAACACTTACGTAGCGTAGTAATAGAACAGAAAACTCGTCGAATCTAAACAAAATCTACATTCAAACATTTTTTTTTTAAAAAGAGGGAGGGAAACTAGCAGGCGTGTCACCTGATGGAGAGTAATCACCGCCGCCCATGGACACCCGCAAAACCAGAGGAACCGCAGACGCGTTGCCGGCCTTTAAGGGAGGGATAGGTTTAAGAAAGGAATAGGAATTGGGAGGAAGGGGGGGAGGGGTCTCCGGAACCCTTACTGGTCGGACGAAACACAACAGCACCAAGTGCTATTATTTCACGCCGAATATTCGTGAGAGGGTGGTATTACGCCGGGCGAACCGGCCCAATGCGTGCTGCAACGCAGCGTGGCTCTACCACTCAGTCAGTTTCATTCATTTAGCACCACCCAGGCATCACGTGTAGGGTCTCAAGGGTAAACCAACGGACGCGAGCAACTTTAACCCCCTAACATAATTATAATCACGACTATTATCCCCGAATGGTTAGTCAGAGACAGGCGATGAGGACCGCTAAAGCAGTCCTCTGCCATAGTCCACTTTTCACCAAATAGCGACTGCACATGTGCTCAGCGTGAGAGGTGGTGAGCCCATCGCCACTCTATGCTGTTGGATGTATGTGCAGTCTTTAGTCCGTTAGTAGCCTTTTACGACACTCATATTTAAATTAGGCATAAATGTAAAATTCTGGAAGCTTACCTTAGTTTGATCAGCGCCCAGCCTTAGAGTATCAATACTCAGTACACCAGTACAACCTAAAACAAAAAAACAAAACTCTTTAACCGTCAATACAGAATCGATTGAATCGGAAACAACTTCCAAAAAGTCATTTTTATCTCATGTCTCGCAGCATTTCAGATTATTGACTCCCCACCTAAATTGAAGTCTACGTCGAAGGACGAAAGGTTTAAAGTCGTTCCAATGTCACTTCATTTAGCCAAAAGTCAATCTACGCTTCAGAACCTTAATCGTACAAGATGGAACGTTATAAATTCCGACCAGAGCGATAATGTAAATGAAAAAAGGGCCAGCTTAATCTTAAATAGGGACAGCTCAAGTATCTAATTGAATAATTTCGTTAAGAGAATGGAATTGCCGGCGTGGAAGGAGATGTTTGTAGGGTTACTGTGCCTCCGACAAATGCAGGAAATAATAATGTACAGGCAGTCTTGTCTTGTTATTTTTTCTCGTACCAGGATACGTATGTTTACACAATTCTATGACCACGGCTTATATTTCGGTTCGACGCGATTCTGTTTCGGCGTGCAGTGGTACTGGGGGTAGCGATGCGCATTTGTCTAGCACAGACTATAAGCTCGTTAGATTAGTTGTTAAGTCTTAACTATAAGTTAGTTAACTGTTTTTTTTTATTATTTGTATTGACGTCAATAAGTGCCTGTAAAGGTTTACATTGAATAAATAATTTGACTTTGACTTTGACTTTGACTTTGTAGAAAATGACGACCTTGAGTGAGCTCATAAACAATTTGTATATTTTAACAAAATGACAGAAGTACGGACTAAATATTCTAACTTCTATGTTTAGTTATAGGTAGTATGTTCTGGGTTAATATTGTGCGTACCTTTAATTCAAATACATAAGTTCTACAACATACCTATGCTTCAATGCATCGTACCTGTTATGTCAGTAAAACTTATCAATGAATAAGAATCCAAAATTAACAATATTTTAAGTAATAAAATTTCTTTATTTGTTATAAAGAATATTCGGACTACCAAACCAATCCAAAAAAATATTTCACTAATAGAAAACTGCACGCAAGTAATACAGACAATATATCACCCATAGAAATCATCATAACACAAAAACCAAATGTTACACGAGCGAAGCCGGAAGCTTGTAATTAAATAAATCAATGTAGACTTGATTGCGTGTAAATACACTACGCTGCCAACAAATTTTAATATTACCATATCTATTTCTGCCGCCGAGGAGCAGTATCCTGCAATGCTGTGTTCTATCCGGTAAATTATCATTCTTTATTGCCTTGTTTGAACTTACATGGAAACAAGTTAGTGAAACGGTTTAATATGGTTTCATTTGATGTCCAGTTTCATGAATACACCATTGATTTTTCTTGGAAAATTATGTAAGAAAATGGTATGTACGTAGTATTGGTAAATACCGTAAATGGTAGACTGACTTTTATTTGACACAGAGTCATTCGAGTTCTATTTGGATATCCTTATCTCTAAGGAGTTAACCCTCTTGGGTGCATTTCGGTATCCCATTTAAACTTGTAAGTTAAAAATTTTACATACCAGAATGCTTAAGTATGTAAATTATTTATGCATTCGGAGATTGCATACATATATTAGGATATTATGCATTACACAGATTTACACAGTTGTAAGGAAGCATTTTAAAAAACGCTTATTTAGCTGAGTACGATATGGCGATTTCAAAAGTCAAAAGTCAAAATATATTTATTCAATAATCTCAATAAATAAGTACTTTGAATCGTCCAAATCTTTTTTAACCTACCACCCATTCAGGACATCATTTTTTAACTGTGGCAAGGAACGGGCGCAAGAAACCACAGCGAGCGCACAGAAGCAACGACATTTACAAAACAAAAAAAAATGTCGTTACCAGGTCATAAAATACAAAATATGAATTTGAATGTAAATAGTTTATTTAATTAAGGAGCTCTATATAAATTAATTATAGACAATTAGAAATAGCTGTTGGAGTACTTGGAGCATTTCAGATCCAAGCTGTTTTGTCTTCTGTGTAATCTGGCACTATACAATAAGCTTTTTATAAAGCTTTTCTTTGATTTTGACTTTAAATTTATCAAGATCTAATTTCTGAATATTATTTAGTACTTTGTTGTATAATCGTACACACAGACCCTTAAAAGAATTATTTATTTTATGAAGCATAAGGTACTGCTAATTTGTTCTTACTTCCAGTGTTTAAATTGTGAATATCACTGTTTTTTTAAAACATTTCAATATTTTTATGAACATACATCAGATTTTCATAAATGTATTGTGATACAACCGTCATTACACTTATATCCTTAAATCTCTCTCTGAGAGAGAGAGAAAGTTCACTATTGAAAGTTTAAAGTCTCAATACGTCAGCTGAATAAACATTTTATTAAATATTTTCTTACAACTATTTAGACCTGCTTAGTAGTAAAGTAGTATAACTTTAGCTTGCAAAGTTTCATTTAATTAGCTCATATTGATTAGTAAAAGTTTTAACTTGGTTTGTATGGGATACCGAAATGTGTAAACACTTTAAAGAAGTCGCCGTCGGTGTTAAGTGTATGAGATACAGTAAAATATTTCTCTTCTTAGTCGTTACACTCTTGGCAGAGTGGTCGTGGTCGTCTTCAGCAGTATTAACCCGCCTTACAACGCGTCGCTTTTCATCTCTGGCAGCCGCCTTCATAGTGCACAGATACAAGCTGCTATCCATGGCTGCTCTAACCTTCCCCCTTACTCTTGAAATGATCGGTATTGGATCGGATTGGTATTGTGAAATTTTAATCTTTTAAGTTACGACATCAGCGATAATTTGGATTTATATTGGGTGAACTAAATGGCATTGAGTTTTGTATTTTTTTCACTCAATATCTACGCAATATGAATCCATATCAGCTCTGGTGTCGTAACTTAGGAGTACAAAAATCTACAATACCAATCCGCTCCAAAAGCGATCGGTTTCAAGAGCATAGGAGCCGGTCCGTTCATCTCATCAGTGATCTACCGCGCGGTCGGGTACCCTCAACTTTACCCTGTACTACAAGCCGAAATACTATTTAATCGTCCATAATAAATAATAAACCCATTTATTTACTATGGAGAAGAACGGGCAAGAAACTGTTTATTACATCCATACCCACACTTCACAACCGTTGCCCAGAGCGGTAGCTAGAGACCATAGCTTTCTAACTGCTACGATTAGGACACACACCCTTTGCTTTATTTATTCTCACAAGAAACTGCACAGCTTTATGGGGGTTAAAGTTACTCGCGTCCGTAGGTTTACCCTTGAGACCCTACACGTGACCCCTGGGTGGTGCTAAATGAGTAACACTGACTAAGTGGTAGAGCCACGCTGCGTTGCAGCACGCATTGGGCCGGCTCGCCCGGCGTAATACCACCCTCTCACTAATATCCGGCGTGAAATACTAGCACTTGGTGCTGTTGTGTTTCGTCCGGCCAGTGAGGGTTCTGGAGCCCCCCACCCCCTCATAATTCATATTCCTTCCTAAAACCAATCCCTTCCTTAAAAGTCGGCAACGCGTCTGCGATTCCTCTGGTTTTGCGGGTGTCTATGGGCGGCGGAGATTACTCTCCATCAGGTGACCCGCCTGCACGTTTGCCTCCTTTTATTATAAAAAAAGCTTAATATTTTAGAAGTAAGCTCATTTACATGAAGTTAGTCGTTACTATGGACTCTCCGCGTTTCTACCAACACTTGGCCACTATACCTAGGAAAAAACCCTTTTACGACATTAAGTCCTGCGGACGCGGCCTCCGCGCCCGGGTCGGGTGACTCGCGGGAATTTTAAACAAACTTGTCGCTTTGCCAGCTGACCAATTTTTTTTGGTCACGTCATTGTGGTCATTTTCCTTTCGGCGGGTTTCTTTTTCGGCACAATTTGATGGTTTGGAAAAAAGTATTAGGTGAATTGAAGTGACTTCTTTTCACTTAATCATTTTATTTTTATTTTTATTCGATGCTCAATGGCGCAGCGGCTAGCGCGTTCGGCTTGCGATCTTAGAGCATATGCTCTAAGCTCGCCAAGCAACTGTGGCAATGCCGGGTTTTGGATGGCACGTCAAGCCGTTGGTCCCGGTTGTTGTCGTAAGATTGCAGTCGTTAAAACCCACAACCCCCATCAACACCACAAACATTATGGCCTAATAATCAATTGTCTTAAAAAGTTAATACGATGTGTTTTTGGTAAGGTTGTGCTACAAAAGTCAGTGACAGTAACGAATGGCGGCAAAGTCGGGTTGGCATTAGTATTACGCATCTCGAATTAGGAATTGATAAGGGTTGATTTTTATAGGGGTTGGTTACCCCTTTCAATCGATGTTTTTTTTACACGTATTTGAAGTTACAGTAATTACTTTTAGGTTGTGGTAACCCTTATTTTCATTATTTAATATTTATTTATTATTATTTTTTATTATTTTTCATTAAAGTCATGTAAAAACAATAAATAAAAACAATATAAGTATTTTGTATGATTGTCCACGCACGGAAGGCGTGCAACACTGCGCGGGGCGCGCGGGGCGCGGATTTGCGCCATGGCCGCGCGTTACCATATATGGTCATTTTTCGATGCCGGCCACCGCGTGAATCATCAAGCCCCCCTGCCACTACGTCGAGTACACAGACCATAAGTGGTCTGTGGTCGAGTACCACTCCGATGGCCGCCACTTCCCTCCAAACCACCACACCACCGAACAGTTCTTAATCTCCATAAATCAATAATTATTGTAATAATTCACCTTGCATTATAATACAGTCCACATATATCCGAAGTTAGTTTCACTGACCAACCCCCGAAACAATGATCATGAAACGGAACCCATTTTTCCGCCATCTTGTAATGTCAGACAGACATCGTAGCCACAGTATAAATATGAGCTAAATATTTATACTGTGTCGTAGCCGTCAGTACATCTGTAGATGAAGTTAGAAATGTAAAGCAGGGTTTAGATTCATCTAACCGTGTAGCATGTAATGTAACGTATCTGATACCTACTGTAATAAGTGAGTACGTAAGCGCGAGCCTGCTGCGAGCCGCTCGCGCATGGAGCGCAGAAAGCTCGCAGCAACAAAGGCGGCTCGCAGTATGCGCGTGGACGGCACGGCCGCTTATGTAGTCAGTGAGTACGTAGGCGCGAGCTTCACGAAGGTACTCATTGTCCACGTTGGAAACAATAATTGAAACAATATATATACTAGAAAATAGACTTGTAATGCGTGAAAATTTAACATTAAAAATGACTGATTGGCGTTGGCGAGCGACGTCAATTTCACGCGGTAGTAGCTTAGGACTGACGCGGCATTGCGGGCGGCGCTGGGCCGCCCATAATGCCCCGCCGTCTGCGCACGCGGCGGTTTTACGAACTATATTCTTACGGCCCTCGCGCGCCCTTGGCCTCCACCCGTGCGTACAGCAGGGCTCGGCGCATACACTCATCATGAAGTGAACAGATGTAAAAGATTTAAATTTAATCGAGCTTTACCAAGATGCACCGATTTGTAATTATTATTAACAAAATCTTAAAACGGATGCCAAACTTGACAGGGGCTTTTATAATTTTCAAGGATATTGTAAATTAATGTGAACGCTGCACTAGCTACCATTTGAGACATGTAAGTTGTCGGTGTGATATCGTTTCGAGCACTGCGGATCCGGGTGCTCGTAGCTGGATACGCTATGACTGTAGACGAGCTGTACCCACTTGTGGGTTGATACAGTATCAGATACGTTACATGCTACACGGCTAAGTGAGTACCCTACTTTAGGTGATCGCGAAGCGGAGCGAAGCAACATTTCGTGGTTATTTTTTTTAACCGACAACAGAAGAAATCTTTTTTGAATTAATTGTTTTATACCATAACACTATTATATCAAATGAAATTATAGAATCTAAAATTATAATAAATGTTTATAATGTAGATATACTAAGTCAGATGTTATATCAAATTAAATTATATGAAGGACCACGTTTGTGCAGCGTGTGAAGCCTTCCCGAACAGACTCTTTGCTATTATTCGCGCTAAAGGTAATTACATCGAACAACAACATTATTTGTTAAAATTTAAAATGTATTTACGATATTCTGAAGATTTTAAATAAAAAAAATATAAATTTAAAAATTTACAGCATTTTTAATTGGTAACACTTCGATCGCCGATCCCTTTACAAGGCTCTTAGACAAAAAAAATCGACTCTGTTCAATCACTTAAAGCTACAATGCCACAGACATTCAATGAAACCTTCAAAGACCTTTAAAGTTAAATTAACAATTGTACTTAACGGGACACAAGAGCACAAGTCAAAAGTCCAAATTTATATTCGCTAAAAACATTTTAATATGCATTACGAAGTCAGGAGCTCGTCAAACGAAAAAAACAGTCTGGATTCTCCCACATTCATAATTGGTCTCAAAATTCATATTTTAAGTGAGTCTCTCGTTCGGTATTAATCTTTTTTGCCCACACACGAAAAATTGTGCCTTTGGGAAATTATTCGTTCAGAATTTAAACGCCTAGCGGATAAGGGAGCTTTGCTCTCTTTCGAGCTTAATTACTGAAAATATGCTTACTTAGTCAAATTGATAAAATTCCTTACTTTTAAGTAACAAAAAACATGGATTTATCGTAATTATATGGCGCAAAGAATAATAGTAATTGACATTCTTTTGTTTTGGAAAGAACTTGCTTTTTGTAGCTTTTGCGGCATACCAGGGTTAAGCGACCAGAAATACAACGTTTCTTCAACCGTTCGTGACCGAATATTTCTCGGATGTTACCGACGTGTCTACATGCCCAGATTCTCCGGGGCGTACCAGTCGCTTGTAAAATAAGGTATAAGAGGTGAGAGCGGTCACCTCTAAAATTAGTTAGAGTAAAAAAATAATTATATACTTACATACATACATATACATACATATACATACATACATATGTATTATCACGACTATTATCCCCAAAGGGTGAGTCAGAGACTAGGCAATAAGGACCGCAAAAGCAGCCCTCTACCATAGTCCACTTTTCACCAAATAGCTACTGCACATAAGCTCAGCGTGACAGGTGGTGAGCCAATCGCCGCTCTAATCAGTTGGATGTATGTGCAGTCTTTAGTCCGTTAGTCACCTTTTACGACACCCAAGGGAAGAGAGTAAGTAGTATTCTTTAACCGCTAGGCGACACGGTATTAAATAATATAATGTCTAAACTCGCCAAAAGTTTAAGTTGATAAAAATCATACCAGAGACTATACTTCCTACTTCAATAAAAATATTGTGTGTATAAGCAAATTAATACAGTTAATAACTTATTGATTTTTCTAATCCAATTACTCTACCAAACAATCAATTTATCAATTTAACTATTAAATCGTATCTGAGATACAGCATTGTTAACGTCAATCAAAGCCCACGATTCAATAATGTCAGACAACAAACAACACCAATAATAACAAAGGTGAAAGCACCAGTACGCAGACCTAATAATTTTATTAGCAACTACTTTATACCACTAACTAGCCAAAACTCTAACCGTTCACGGGCGTAATCACAAAATTTCGCTCAAATTGAAGAAAGTTATGATTAAATATAACGGTGCGCGCCGATAAAGTTTCACGCTGTAAAAGGATAATATCGTATCTGCCAATCGCTCAAGTCATAAACAAGTTGCGTAATGAGTTTCCAGTTACAATGTGTGTGTTGGCGGGCGAATCCGTGTTTGCTAGATAATTCACAGTCGCATTAGCCAATTAGGATGTAGCGTGTACAGATCTATTTGAAGTTACTCTTGTATGAAGATATGTTAACCCTAGAGGTGGCATCAGTAACCAATCCCAAAGGTCTACATTATGGATTAAAAATTATTTAATAGTTGATGTGTTTAATAAATAACCCATGTTTACCCATTTTAGGGAACAGCTTAAGTGTTACGGAAGTCAACATTAAAGTACTCCCTAAAAGGACTATGCCCGCGGCCCATATATTTGAAACCTGACAATGCGTTAACTTGTATAAAATGATATTGGTAGCGAAATGTAATCTATTACATTACTGTTTATCGATCTTACGTATTTTTTTCTATAAAAAGCCAGAGTTATGTGAGAGAAAGTTTAAAAAAACAATTTTAAGTTTGTTTGTTTGTTTTTTTTTTAAGTTTTTCGGCAACATACAATCATAGCTAAACTTGTTTTATACCATTTTTGTTTAAATTAATCATCCACAACACATATTTATTATTAAAGAAACATATAATCAAGACTATACATGATTAAATAGAATCGGCCCGTCTTAGACAACAGTGACAGAAAGAGCTGACAACTGATATGTCAGAAATACGTTTCGTTTTACCTTTGTTAACTATAGCCGTTCAATCAATTCATAATGATGATTATTGTGTTAATAATTATTTATAAAACGTTATGCGTATTTAATTCCATGATTAAAATTCTTAAATAAGAAAACTAGAGCATAATTTTGAAAACATTAAATTAATTTATATTTTTAACCTTATCAGTTTAGAGGCGGAACAAAGCGTTTTGAGGGGCAGCGTCAGGCAGCGTGCGTTAAAAAATCTAGAATTATTCGTTACTACCTTCGATCAACAATACAACATTGTTGATCGAAGGTTACTACCATAGAAAAAAAAACTTAGTATTGTATTTTTTTCATATTGAAACTATGATAGCATCGTTAGATGTAGTAAATTTTGAGCTATTTTTGCCAATGCGATTTATATTTATTTAAACATTCTTAAAACAAAACAGGTCCAAAATCGGCATTGTCCTTTGACCATAGTAGATACACCAATATTTTAGTGGGTTAAACCCCATCCGAAGGGGTGTTGACTATGATTAACGTCCCCATTACAGCATGGAGCAACTCGATAAACAATGTTTTTGCGGTCACCCATCCGATGTCGAACTGTTGAACGTTGCTTAACATCAACCAATCAACCATCTCATTGCGTGTGCACTTACCAAAGGCGCCGGTGCCGGCGCCTAATCCTACTAATATTATAATAATATACGCGAAAGTTAGTAAGTATGGATGGATATTTGTTACTCTTTCACGTAAAAACTACTGAATGGATTTGGTTGAAATTCGGCATACAGAAGTTTATACATAGACTATTTAACTGGATTAACACATAGAATACTTTTTATCCCGATATTCCTACGGGAACGGGAACCACGCGGGTGAAACCGCGAGTGGCCGCTAGTTGATAATAATTATTGCACTGTTAAAGACTTTTTTGATAAGTAGTTCTGTATATTGACATTTTTAATAAACATTTCGCCGTGCCGTGGTAAGCGCAAACAAGCACCGCGCGCCGCCTCAGGTAGCTCTATCGTGTGTTGACGTAAGTACCTACCACGCGTAATTAGGTTTTTTTTTTAAACATAGCCGAGTTGAACTACTTAAAATCTATTTTCTAATTAACATTATTATTGCTATATCCACGAGCCACTTAACGTAATCAAAGCAAAACTTTCAAATTGTATTTCTACTAAACTCACCTGGATGTTCATTACATTAGTAATTTGGTAACCCCACTTCATTTCCTAGTAAAGGTGAACAAGGCCAGTGAACTATTTGATCTTGCCACGGTTCGTTGTACTATGGGCAGATTCGAATCAAAAGCAATCAAAACTTTCATAATTGTGTTTCAGTTTACTAAAATGCGAAATACAAGGGACAACACTGGTAGCTAGCTACCCTTGTCATAATAATTAACTGTTTATTTTAAATCTAACAGACCTTTAAAAGAACTGAATAATTAAGAAAACTAAAAAACCAAATATTGTATGTATGCCTTATCATATAATCCTCTCCTTTGTTTCTTTTTATACATATTATTAAGATTGTTATCCCCGAAGGGTTAGTCAGAGACTAGGCAATGAGGACCGCAAAAGCAGTACTTTGCCATAGTCCACGTTTCACCAAATAGCGACTGCACATATGCTCAGCGTGCCAGATTGTGAGCCCATCGCCGCTCTATGCTGTTGGAGGTATGTGCAGTCTTTAGTCCGTTAGTCACCTTTTACGACACCCAAGGGAAGGGGTAGTAGTATTCTTTTACCGCGACACGGTCTTTTTTTCATTACCTAAAATGCAGTCTTACGCAAAGCCCTAGGGCGACCTCGGGTTGTGTGGGACTCCTCCTTCTCCCTCGCATAAAGATCTTGACAGAGAAAAGAGACCTACCCACTAAAAAACCTAATACATCATTTCTATGCCAAGGAGATGGCTCGGGACCACGAACGGCAACCACCGAGTTCTTATTGTTCTACCGTTCTCATATAAGCCAACTCAAATTAACAATATTTTAATTAAGCAACCTTGAATACCGTTTAAGAACAAGAACCAGCTACTAACTCCATTTTCATCATACCATTTAACTACGTTGAATATAATAATTTAAGCAACGGCCAAGAGTTAACTGAACTTAAGTTTTTAGAGATGATTACAGCTCCTTTTACTAAAATAGCGTTAACTATTGCGAGTTAAAAGTAGGACCTAGTTGGTTCGAACAAATTAACTGTTGAGAATAATTTTAACTTTAATCAAGCTTTATTTATTCGTAATGTTTGAATATTTGCGTTAAAAAACGCTTAAATAAACTCAAAGCATACGAAACGTTGAAAAAATGTCTACCTCAGGCGGGAATCGAACCCGCGTCCTCTGCAATCTGGTTAGACCGACGAAATTTTTCAACACTATTGACTTTATGTTTTTATAGCAACAGTGTCTTATAACATTCTTAGAGATGAACAGAAGATAAGGTCGGAATAGTTATTCCGTGTTTTGTCTTTTTTAATCTAATTTGAAATTACGTTTACATGACAGGAACAAAACACAGAATAACTATTCGTAGCTTATTCTTTGTTTATTTGTCTGAATAAAAATATTTTAGAACACATTTGCTCGTAAAGAAGCTCTTATTACACCGATTTCAGTATCGTAATGTAATAAGTTTTGCACTAGTGCGGTAATGTAATTTAAAAATTAGTAATCATTTGAATCTATGGACAACATAGGCCTTTAGCCCGTTAGTAGCTTTTACGACACCCAAGGGAAGAGAGGGGTTGGTAGTATTATTTTGATGAGCCCATCGCCGCTCTATGCTGTTGGATGTAAGTGCAGTCTTTAGTCCGTTAGTCGCCTTTTACGACACCGAAGGGAAGAGAGAAGTTTGTAGTATTATTTTGATGAGCTTATCGCCGATCTATGCTGTTAGATGTATATGCAGTCTTTAGTCCGTTAGTCGCCTTTTACGACAACCAAGGGAAGAAAGGGGTTAGTAGTATTATTTTGATGAGCCCATCGCCGCTCTATGCTGTTGGATGTATGTGCAGTCTTTAGTCCGTTAGTCGCCTTTTACGACACCCAAGGGAAGAGAGGGGTTGGTGGTATTATTTTGATGAGCCCATCTATGCTCTATGCTGTTGGACAAAGAAAAATATATGTTGGCTTACCAAATATTCATGCACTAGTAAAACAAAAAAAAGTCAGTCATTTTCGGAAAATGTGTTTTCCTCGCAAATATGTTATAAAACGTCGTATGGCATACGTGCGCTTTGATAATTACAGCCTCTGCTTTCTTGTAGCCCTCGCCTACGGCTCGGGCTAGCAATATCGCCTTGGCTGTAATTTTCATCTTACCGCACTTATATCATAATGTACTATTACAATATTTTAAACATTCAGTTAAGATCAGACTGTTTTATAGATTCGTAACGATCGATAATTTGCGTTTAACCCCTCAAGCCCCAAGCGGCCATATTTGGCCGCACCTAAAAACTCGCTATTCCGTCAGACCCCAAGCGGCCATATTTGGCCGCGCTGGCCGCGCTCTCCACTTGACTTTGTACCGTGTTTTGATACACTTATAAACTACTATAGTATGAACAAGGTCGATTATTCCGGTTCTGCGGTACATTTTATGCATCGTGAACGCAAAAAATAACATAAACTGCGTTCGTTTTTTTTATTAAATTTCCATTTCTGCAAATTTAAATTCCCGCCAAATTGACCCTGCTGTCAAAATTTTTAGACTTTTCGTTGCCAAGACTGAGATGTTAAAAACGCTCAAATAAACTCAAAGATAACGAAAATTTGAAAAAAATGTCTACCTCAGGCGGGAATCAAACCCGCGCCCTCTGCAATCCGGGCAGCCGCGTTGACCACTCCGCCACCGAGGTATTTGGTTAGACCGACGAATTTGTAGACACAATTGTAGACGTTTTCAGACAGCCGAATTGATTCCTTGTAAAATCTGAACCAGCAATTTCAGTAGGCATTCCTTCTTCAGGCTATTTCAAATTTAAAAGGTTGGAAAGTGGCTTGTATTCTTGCACCGAGCTCTATGCAAACAAGAATTCGCGTTCGCACACGTCTAGACGCCCTAAAAGATAGACTTCCCCACTTGTTTAACAATAAAGGCGCCTCCAAAATGTATCTCCAAAGTTGAGAGTACCGACTACCGGGCAGCGGTCCAAATCTCCGAGATGTCTTGTAGCATTCGGATCCGCAAACTTTATGCAAATCCACCGTGGTAGTGGCAGGTTTTCTGTTATTCTTCTTGTATACGTGTTTTAGTACTATTTAGGCATATTTCACTGTTTTGTGTCATAAAAGTCGTTACATCTGTTTCTAGTGATATCTTAATGTTGCGTGTTGACTGGAGGGTTAACAGATTATTTTTCTTAGTCTACGATGGCCCACTTTTGAGCAAGTCTCTTTCGAGTCGCTTTAACTATCTCTTTCTCGAGCTATGCTCTTTGACCGGAGTTCGACCGAGTCGTCCATCCCCAGAAAATAATTTAAAAAAAGTCTGGGGGTTAAAGTTATTCGCAGGGTTACCCTTGAGACCCTACACGTAACCCCTGGGTGGTGCTAAATGAGTGACACTGACTGACTCAGACAGCGTGGCTCTACTCACTTAGTCAGACTAAGTGGTAGAGCCACGCTGCGTTGCAGTACGCTTTGGGCCGGCTTTCCCGGGTAATACCACCCTCTCACGAATATTCGGCGTGAAATAATGGCACTTGGTGCTATTGTGTTAAGGCCGGCAACGCGTTTGCGATTCCTCTGGTTTTGCGGGTGTCCAAGGGCGTCGGTGATTACTCTCCATCAGGTGACCCGCATGCTCGTTTGTCTCCTTCTTTTATAAAAAAAAAACAAATGTGTATAGGCTCGGAAGGCACATTAAACCCTTGGTCCGGGTGGTTGTCAATAGATGACAGTCGTTAATATCTACTCACACTCAATATCTCAATGTGCTTTTCCCCTTTTCCTTACTCCAGCTGTGGGATGTTTCCAGATGATGATGATGACTTATGCCCTGCATTTCAAATCATCTATTCAAAAATTTACATAAAATTGCTCATAAAATTGCTCTTAACCCCATCAAGCCCCAAGCGGCCATATTTGACCACACCTAAAAACTCGCTATTCCGTCAGACCCAAAGCGGCCATAATATGGCCGCGCTGGCCGCGCTCTCCACTTGACTTTGTCCGGTATTTTGATACACTTAGAGACTACTTTAGTATGAACAAGGTCAATTATTTTGGTTCTGTGGTACATTTTATGCATCGTGAAAGAAAAATTCAACATGAATTGCGTTCAATTTTTTTTTTTTTTTTTTTTTAATTTCCGTAAATTCAAATTCCCGCCAAATCGCACCTGCTGTCATAATTTAATGACATTTTGATGCCAAGACAGAGGTTAAGCTGTTCAGTTTTACTAAACATAATATTTTTAACACCTCGGTGGCCGAGTAATCAAGCGGTCGTCTCGTTATCCGGTGGTCCCGGGTTCAATTCCCGTGTCGGGCAGTGCTTTCAGATTTTTCGATGAACAGCCCGCGTTTGTGATCACCAACCTGCCTATCGCAAGCGAGGTGATTACGCCAATAATATCCAGTACAAGGGCAGTGTCTGTTGGCAAGTATGAATAATTATTTTGGAGATAGAACCATCAAAAAGCGCCTATCCTATATACTAAACAGCTTGCCATCAGACATTAGACATGAACCAAACAAAAACAAATTCAAAGATAAGCTTAAAAAGTATTTCATTGATAATTTAATGTAATTTAGTATAAGTGGTTTAAAATAGTATAATAATATTGTAAAATAATATTGTATAATAATTTTGTTAATTATGTAGATATGAAGATAAGGTTTTCTTGACTTATCTTATCTTAGATTAGGTTTTTTTCTTAGATAATGTATTTTATTTTGTTTTACTTTAACTTGATCCGGCAGTCAAACCGCCTAGGCAGTTTTGCGGGAGATATTGTTTTTATTTTTGTTATTACATGTACGTAATAATTAAATAAATAATAATAATAAAAGTGCATGTAATCACGACTATTATCCATCAATTGTACAAAGACTTGGTTTCAATGAAAGACCCTGCTATGGGACAGTACCCACGGCGTCAGATCAACCTAGCCAAAACTGTCAAACTAAAATAAAATTTTGAACTTTATTGTTTGGTTCTAAGGATCAATATTCATTGGAGAAATTTGACACTTTAGGGTACCTACCCTTTGATCTGACAGGTTGATCTGACACCGTGTGTAGGTACCTACCTAGGTTGCACTTTTAATATTAAATATTAAAAATTATTTTATTTTATACTAGTAGACCCGATGGACGTTTTCCTGTCCAAATCACAATGACAACTCAACTTATCAACTTACAGGAAAAAGATAAATATTGTGAAAAAGAAGTAAAAAAACACCATAACGTTTTAAGAAATCAATTTTATTAATACCTATATTGCACGACGTCTTTTTATTATTTAAGTTTTTTTGAGTATTTTTATTATTTTTTCTCACAGTTTTAAATCTTCCCTGAACTTCCACAAACATTTCAAGATCAACATTATCCAAATCGGCCCAGTCATTTACAAGTTTTAGCGAGACAAACCAACAACAATTCATTTTATACATACGGATTGAAAATATATCAAAAACACACAACAAGTTTACATATGAAAATCGCTACATAAGCCAGCCTCTATCGACCAACTTTACGTAAAGCGACAATGTAGGCAAACTTATGCTCGTGTACGAACAGGAAACTTCTGAATGCATTACGTTAACATTGGCTCTGTAGCCTGCGCATTAGAAAACGGAAGTCACAATATAAAAGTGAAGTTTTCGATATCGAGTCGGGACTGTAGCAACTGGTACAAAGTTACAAAAGGAATGCGCTATACATAGTTTTTGTACGATTCAATTGTGTTTATCAATTCAGTTTATAAACATACACATTTTTAACAACAAATTTACTAGAAAAAAAATCAACCATCATCAGGAAGCTCGAATGGAATTCGAACCCATGACCTTTGGATTTCCGGTTTACTGCTCTAACCGCTAAGCTACCGAGCTGTGAGCTTCCTGAGACTGGCTGATTTTTTTCTAGTAAACATTTTATCCTATATCTTTTTAAGGCGACTGCTAGAAACCGCAAGAAACTTCAAGGGCAGGTCAGGTGAAGTGTTCTAAACATGACAAAAATGACAAAAAAGAAATTCGAGTTTTTTTCTTTTTTAATTTATTTATTTATTTTGTGAATTCTAATTGGATAGTCTTTAAGTATCTTATTTATTTTAAAGCAATAACATGGGAAAAACAAAATGAAAAACAATTAAAAATAATAATTATTTACAACGCGCGGGCAGCGGCCGGCCGTTGACCAACCCGTCCGAGTCAACTGGGCGATAAGTACCTACAATAACTCTTGTCATTTTTGTCATGTTTAAAACACTTGACTTGACCAGTCCTTGCAGTTTCTTGCGGTTTCTAGCAGTCGCCTTACATAGCATTGTGAACGCAAAATTTTAATAATAAAAAAAACATAAAAATTACAACACGAAAGCTAGATCTCTGCCTACCTCTCCGGGAAATTGAACGTAATGGTTGTATAAATTTAAATAAATAAAAATCATAACAAACTTTGTATAATAGACATTTCTGGAAACTCGTCACGGGATACGGGGTGTTCACGTGGACAAAGTTGCGGACACCAATTATCTAGCCCAAGTTAAGCTTCTTTTGTAACAAGTTAAAATGTATGTATGTATTTATTTGTATGTAGGAAGGCCTTTGCCCAGCTGTTTAATGTGTATAGGCCAATAGTGATAATTTAATAAAAAAATTGTATAGGTACGCTCACACCAATTATTATCTAGACCAAGATAAGTATTTTATTGAAACTCGTTAATATGGTAAGATAACAGATAAATATACATAAACAGAAAAAAATCACAGATTTCGCAGACCCCGCAAAAATCGGAACATTTAAAAAGGAATACAAAAATTTACAAAAATAAAATATTTTGAATAACACATTACAAGTTGAATAATAAGAATTTTTATTGAGATGTACTTCGCTAACATACGAATGTATAACATTGCACAACACAGAGTAAAACATTTTCTTTTCTTTTACAACCTAAGTGAAATTGCCAACAGGGCGACCCTTTGGGCCCAGCTATTTTTAGTCTCGCCATTCACCCGGTCATCGAGCAACTAAATTCAAAATTTAACGTGTGGTATCTAGATGATGGGACTCTAGGCGGCGATGCATCAACTGTCCTTTCGGACCTCCTAATCCTAGTCCGCGAGTTTCAAGCCATTGGTTTGGAGCATAATTTTGCTAAGTGCGAACTTTTCATCGCGGAAAGTTGCGTCGACAGACACGGTATGATATCCAGTTTTAGAGACGTTTCTCCTCTTTTAAAAGTGATAGACGAAAGTTCTCTTCACCTCCTGGGGTCTCCTATTCTAGATGATTCCTTCCAAAATTTTATATCATCAAAATTACAAAATTTTAGTGATACATTAGACCGCCTTTTCAAAATTAATTGTCACATGGCTTTCGCTTTTTTTAATTCGCTATTCACTTTTCGTTCCTAAGTCACATATGTCTTGCGGTCCTGTCAGCTGTGGAAGTTTCCTGACCTTCTTGCCAGCCTAGATAGCACTATAAAACATACACTGTCTTCCATTTTAAACATTAACTTCAGTGACCGCTCTTGGACCCAAGCATCACTTCCAATTAGATTCGGTGGCCTGGGTATCCGTAAAACTGCTGACGGTTCCCTCCCGGCGTTCTTGTCCTCGGTCCATGCCTCCCTACCACTTACAAACAAAATACTAGACCGAACATCCAATTCCTTTTTGATACCCTACATGGACGAGGCCAAGGCCGCCTGGAGCGCATCTTGCCCGTGTTCTGATCTTCCAAACAACACCTCCTCCCAAAGGCTTTGGGTCGGGCCCCTCTGCGAACTGTTGTGAAATAACCCTGGCAATACGTCTTCTAGTTCCGCAGAGCGTGCCCGCCTTTTAGCTGTAGGGAGATGGAAGTCGGGTCTTTGGTTGCAGGCACTACCCTCATCGAACGCGGGTACTTTGCTAGACCGCAGCAATTTTCGCCCAGCCACTGCCCTGCGTCTTGGCGCCCCCAGTATCGTCCCCCATCAATGTCGTTATGGCGCACCGGCAGACACCCTCGGACACCACGGGCTGTCCTGTACACGGAGCGCTGGCCGCATTCGAGGCCGACATCGATCGTCGAGCTCTAGTCACTGCCGGAATTCCAGCCGTACTAGAGCCCGCCGGCCTGGCGCGCGATGATGGCAAGAGGCCAGACGGCATACCCTGGTACCTTGGAGGGTAGGACGGGCACTGGTGTGGGATGCTACATGTGTCGACACGCTTGCCCCGTCCCATCTTCCAAGTTCATGCATCAATGCTGGCTCGGCTGCAATTAATGCGGAGAACCTCAAACGGCGCGAGTACGAGAATCTGACTGGAGATTTCATATTTGAGCCGTTTGGGGTGGAGACGTTAGGACCGTGGGGTTTGGGTGCCCACCAGCTCTTTAGAGATATTTCTAAAAACTGGTGGAAGCCACCCGAGACCCGAGACCCGAGCCAGCAGCTATCTGGGTCAACGCCTAAGCCTCGCCATCCAGCGCGGCAATGCGGCTAGTATTCTGGGTACTCTGCCTGATGGGGATGATCTGGGTGAATTCTTTTTTTTTATAGTTTTCTATTTATCTTTTTAAGTTGTAAATATTTTAATTTTAATATTAGATGTTACTTTTGTTATTTTTTATAATAATATTTTAATATACTTAGTGTACATTGGTATATAGATTAATAATAATTAATGTAATTTCTTACCTAATAATAATAAATATAATTATTTTTAGTGAAATTCATTTTGAATAACACATTACATGTTGAATAATAAGAATTTTTTTATTGAGATATACTCTCCTAAAATTACACAACTACATTACTTACAAGTCGAATTATAATATACGAATATATAACACTGCACAACGCAGAGAATAACATTTTTATTTCTATAACAACCTAAGTAAAATTCTAACTCGAATGCACTTCGAAAAGATGCGGATGCAGGCGGCATCCGCATCTTTTGACACCATTACCATGACGATCGATCAATAATCATAGAAGCTACATCACTTTTATATACGGAAATACCGGTTTTTATACAATTCCAAATCTAAAGGGATACAGATCACAATAAACCGATTTTCAAAATTTTTTCGCCATTTGTAGCTAAACTAATACCCTAGGATCCTTTTTTAATTCTTTCTTAAGTCTGTTTTCTCTATATAAGACCCGTTTTTTTACATTTTTCAAAATTCTTAAAAAAATTACTAGATGATTTTCTAAATTCAAACGCTGTGAGCGTGTCTCGATAAATTTCTCAACTCTGGGTACTATTTCCATCTTGATCCTCCCAAAACCCTCCAAGCTATGGCCAAAAATACGTCTCAGGCGATTTGCATCTGATAACCATTTTAAATGGTAAAACACCCAAACCCGAAATCAATTAAAAAATACAGTTATTCTCTAAATTGACCCGACCGGGAATTGAACCCGGGACCTCAGAGATGGCGCGACGCCTGACTCGACCATGGAGGTCATCACATATAGCCTATTCACAGCTGCGAGACGATAGGCTGTAGAATAACGTATTCCGCGCGTCCGATGCGAATACAAGAAAAAGTTTTGTCACAAAGTAGATTTGCATAAAGTTAGCGGTTCGCAACGAACACAATAAGACGATCTAGACATTTAAGAGACTGTGGCCCAACAGCGCCACTTTAAACTTAAGCAAAAATATTTGTGCTCAAACTGTTTTCTAGCACAAACAACGGTACTGCGACGTGAAAAGACTGTAGAATAAGAATAAGAATTATATTTGAGCATATTTTTTTGTTAAATTAAAGCTGTATCCTACTGTCCCACTGCAAGGCAAAGGCCTAAATTGAAATCCAGTCATCGCTACAATTGATGGGAATGGATACATATACATACATACATATGTATGTATTATGTATATTATCCCCAAAGGGTTAGTCAGAGACTAGGCAATAAGGACAGCAAAAGCAGTCCTCTGCCATAGGTCATTTTTCAACAAATAGCGACTGCTCAGTGCTCAGTGTACAGGTGGTGAGCCCATCTCTGCTGTTGGATACATTTGCAGTCTTTAGTCCATTAGTCGCCTTTTACGACACCCAAGGGAAGAGAGGAGATGGTAGTATTCTTTCACCGCTACCCGACACGGTTGTTAAGGAACTAAAATTGTCTGAAATGACGTATAAACGTTTAAAGATCTGTCGATCGCAATAACCTTGCCTCACGATGGCTTCACGTTACATGGAACATCATAGCAAGGTGAGACAACAGAAATCGATACTATGGATACTCGCAACTTGACAAAGGTCTTTGTACAGAAAGCGAAGCGTCAACTGTGACACTTTACAGTCTTAAAAAGTTTTGGCTGTGGATAGAGTGCCACAAGCGGCGTTACTATGCCGTAATTACGGCATCCTAGTACAAAGTGTATAGAGTGCCACAAGCGGCATTGTATCTCAATCGGTTCAGAAACCGTAACATATTTTTTATTAGCTAAAATGTTCAGAAGACATAACATTCAAAAGATATTTTTGTTTGGAGTTAGATTTCAGTTGTCTATTAAAAAAAAAATAACCTCGACAATCGCTACGCTGCGCCTCGCGATTGTCTTAAAATTCTAACCTATCACGTGACCTACAGGAGAAGGGCAGCTGTATTTCTGTAGTCTAATAAAAACTTTACGGCAGATTAGGCGGCGTCACTATTTTACCGCAAAACTTACGGTTCCCGAACCGATTGAGATAGAGTGCCGCTTGTGGCACTATATACACTTCCAAAAGTTTTGCTGTTTCATTTTAGAGAATGGCTTTACCAAAATCACTTTACATCGTTATCTGTTTGTTACTGCAACTTATAAAGCTAAGTAACGACAATCAATTTGTTTTCAGGGACGAGTGGAACCGTATAGAGTAAAGGCCTTTGCCCAGCTGTGGAACACAATATAGGCTACACAGAAATTAGTTTTTATTTTAAAAGTAACACAATAATAAAGCGGACAGTAGTTTTTATTTGACGACCTCTGTAGTCGAGTGGTTAGCACGCCGGGTCTGGCGTCGCGCCATCTCCGAGGTCCCGGGTTCAATTCCGGTCGGGTCAATTTAGAGAAAAACCGAATTTCTAAATTGATTTCGGGCCTGGGTGTTTTTTTCTATGTTTATGTATCTTTAACCGTTATCTTACAATATTGACGAGTTTCAAAAGAGTACTTATCCTGGGCTGGATATTTAGTGTGAACGTAAAAAAAAAAATTTGTTTTTTTTAGATGAGTTGTGTAACTCGGTGACCGAGTGGAAAATCTCTAGGTAAGATAACAGGGGGTACCGGTTTCAGTTCCCAGGTCAGTCAAAGTGACTTTTACATCTACACTAATATTATAAAGCTTATTATAAAGCTGAAGAGTTTGTTTGCTTGAACGCGCTAATCTCAGGAACTACTGGTCCGATTTGAAAAATTCTTTCAGTGTTAGATAGCCCATTTATCGAGGAAGGCTATAGGCTATAATTTGTTTAGGTACGGGTAGTAACCCGTGCTAAGCCGGGGCGGGTCGCTAGTTTTTCTATATAAGTATAGGCCGCGTTTGTTATCACCCACCCGTATTTGGCAAGCGTGGTGATTAACAATTAATCATCTCATTTACTCAATTAATTAATTAACCGTGTTGCGTAGCGGTGAAAGTATCCTATCACTCCTCTCTTCCCTTGGGTGTAAAAGGCGACTAACGGACTAAAGACTGCACATACTTTTAACAGAATAGAGCGGCGATGGACTCACCACCTGTCACGCTGAGATGTGCAGTCGCTATTTGGTGAAAAGTGGACTATGGTAGAGGACTGCATTTTCTGTCCTCATTGCCTAGTCTCTGACTAACCATTCGAGGATAATGAAAGACTATGAAACAGTCGTAAATAGGTAATTAATTATTAATATATTTGTAAGCGAACTAATGTAAATGAATAATATATGAATTTTATATAATTTGACTAATATAATATGTCATACTTATTAAGAATGATAAATAATGAAATGTAATAATTAATAATTTATAAATGTCTTAAACTAAAATGTTTGCATGCTAGAGTTATATAGTTAAATAGGCATAAGATACTTTAAAATTGTTTTACCATCTGTAATGATACCCTATTTAAAAGCAAATAAATATTGTGATTATGATTATTATAATTATGATTAATAGTCATGAATATATTTATGTATATGTATGTATGTATGAATAATTACTCATGAATTGTAGCGATAACTTGATTTCACAGACGGAGGGATAGTATGTAGGCTATACTTTACGGTGTAAATATTTAATGTTATTTATAAACTTACTTATTCTTAGAAACAAAAAGAAATAGTGTCTATCTTTATCTTCTATAGTTTCTATTTAGTTTGGGGGGTAAAGTTACTCGAGTCCGTAGGTTTACCCTAGAGACCCTACACGTCACCCCTGGGTGGTGCTAAATGCGTGACACTGACTGAGTGGTAGAGCCACGCTGCGTTGCAGCACGCATTGGACCGGCTCGCCCGGGATCATACTACCCTCTCACGAATTTCCGGCGTGAAATAATTGCACTTGGTGCTGTTGTGTTTCGTCCGGCCAGTGAGAGTTCCGGAGGCCCCTCCCCCCCCCCCCCCTCTCCATTTCTATTCCTTCCCTAACCCTATTTCTTTCTTAAAGGTCGGCAACGCATCTACAACTCCTCTGGTTTTGCAGGTATCCATGGGCGGCGGTGATTGCTCTCCATCAAATGACCCGTCTGCTCGTTTGCCTCCTTATTATATAAAAAAAACACTACTAAAAAGAAATGTCTCTCCTAGATATTTAGAAACAAAAATGAGAATTAACACTAAATACAACGTGCTCTTCGCATTTTCTCAACAATGGACGTTGTATATTAATTATCCTGAGACAACAGCCAACTCGAGCATAAGATAAATGAGTCTGCAATCGTCGGATCGTAATCTCATGTGCGTCGAACTCGCAAAGCAAAGCATTAATATTCTAAATATACATTATAATCACGACTATTATCCCCGAAGGCAAAAGCAGTCCTCAAACATAGTCCACTTTTCACCAAATACCAATTGCACACGTGCTCAGCGTGACAGGTGGTGAGCCCATTGCCGCTCTATGCTGTTAGATGTGTGTGCAGTCTTTAGTCCGTTAGTCCCCTTTTACCACACCCAAGGGGGTGGTAGTGTTCTGTCACCGCTACGTGACACTTATTTATTATTTTACCAGATGACCCAGTGAACTTCGTATCACCTACATTATATTTGTGAAAAATTTACTTAGTAAAAACATAATAAGTACAAATTTTTTCGGTCAGCACATTTAACCCGTGTCAAGTTAATAAGTAATTGCTTAAAGTAGATGATAATAAGTAATAATATAAGATAACGATTAATGGTAAATGATATTCCCCTAAACCCCTTGAGACTCAATAAAGCTGTAAGACTTAATTGAGATCTCACACGTACTTCTTAAGAGAATCTGAAAAGTGATGTTGCACGGTTTTGTTTTATTTGCCAAAACTCATGCACGTTCACGAACACTCAACAGTTAATAATCCGCGATTATTACATATTAATATTCGACGAAACACAAATTAAGGAAAAAAAAACAAAGCTGCAGACATGACGCTTCACTTTCCCGCCAAAAGTCCACTTTTACACTTTTTTATTTCTGAAACAGAACTGTTTTGTATTCCAACAAAACAGACCAAAGAGGTCGGCGGACCTACTACAGCTGTAATGAAACCATAAAGTTACTATACCTAGGTATAGTAACTTTATGAATGAAACAGACTCTGAACTCACCTCTTAATATTTGACAACCAAGTGTCAATTTTTTATTTTTAAAAAGACATCAAAATGTTTCACAGCTTTTTGTATTGGAATATTAAATTTTCGTTTTTAGTATTTTACGTTACTTATCATTTAATGTAACTTACCGGTTATAGCTTCCCTGGTCTTCCACATATATTTCAAAATCTATAAGCCAAATCGGTTTAGCCATTCTCGAGTTTTAGCGAGACAAACGCACAGCTAAGTATTTATTTTTATATAAATAGATAACATTATTTTCCAAAACAAATAGTTACTAAACGTTGCTCCCACTTCCGCTAGCAGGTCGAGCACGAACTTGATATACGTGTATCGTATTCAATAAAATTTCGTCTTAGTGGCCGATTTGTTAATCGCTTGGCAGATGATCCGGAGGTTCTGAGTTCAGTTCCTAAGTTGGACAAAATGTGTTTTCGTATTTTTCAATACATAGGTAGCACAGGTTTCGCAAATATATCTGTTGTTCTTCCTATCCTAATAAATCTTGGAAATTTGAAATTATTTGTATGCAGTTCAAATTTCTCAAATACAGACCGAATTGCATAATAAAATCAGCCAACACCCTATTGATATTATTACGAAAACTTAATTTCAAAAATGGTAGGTAACCTTCGCCCTGCAGTGCGACAGTTTAGGGATACAGGGTGGAAAAAAAGACCGTGGTTAGAGAAAAAGTAGGTACCCTTAATATTGATGATGGCAAATTTTTCCGAAAGGAATCATTTCTCTATTTTCAAAAATAATTAAATTTGCATTTTTAAAGATTTAAATAAAAATAATTGCTTGAGCCGGGAATCGAGCCAGGGAAATGTGAAAAAAAAATCCTGTATTTTATGATACCCACCGAAAGAGTCATTCCTATGGATCAATTTCTTTTTTAGTATTTAAAATTAAAGAAAGAACAAGATTTTTTTTATTGTAAAGCTTACTATCTAAAGAAAATAGTTCACTTAACTTTTTTTTTTTATTATAAAAGAGGGAGGCAAACGAGCAGGCGGGTCACGTGGAGAGTAATCACCGCCGCCCATGGACATCCGCAAAACCAGAGGAATCGCAGACGCGTTGCCGGCCTTTGAGGGAGGAATAGGTTTAAGGAAGGAATAGGAATTGGGATTTGGGGAGGGGGGGGAGGGGCCTCCGGAACCCTCACTGGTCGAACGAAACACAACAGCACCAAGTGCCGTTATTTCACGCCGAATATTCGTGAGAAGGTGGTATTACGCCGGGCGAGCCGGCCCAATGCGTGCTGCAACGCAGCGTGGCTCTACCACTCAGTCAGTGTTACTCATTTAGCACCACCCAGGGATCACGTGTAGGGTCTCAAGGGTAAACCTACGGACGCGAGCAACTTTAACCCCTATTAACTTAACCTATTAACTTATGAACTTCTGAGCAAAATGAGACCCATTTTCTCGTATGCACAGACGTATTCTTCGACTGAATTTTGTTACGTGTCGCTTTTTGTATTGAGTTATGATAAATACGTGTGTACATACGTGAAAGTGGGTCCCATTTTGAGCAAATTCATAACATAAGTGAACTTTTTTCTTTAGGTAGTAATGAGTAAGCTTTACAATAAAGAATATATTTTTCTTGGTCTTTCTTTAATTTAAGATACTATATTGTTTGTAAGAAATTGATCCTTATGAAATTAGTCTTTTGGTATCATAAAATACGTGTATTTTTTTTTCCACATTTAACAGATTCGTTCCCGGCTCAAGCAGGTGATTTGTAAAAATCTTTAAATGAAGTTTGAATAATTTTTCAAAATAAAGGATTCTTTTATTTCAGTCAAATTTGACATCATCAATATTATGGTTACTTTTCCTCCAACCACGGTCTTTTATTTCCACTCTACATATAGGTGTATACTGTACAGTACATACGTAAATCTGACATCATCGAGTTTAAATAAAATAAAAAAATAATCACTATACTAAAATTAAAACAAACTCAAAAAACGTAGACAAAATATTAAGGAAAACAGGCCTCTTACAGAATTTAGAATCAGCTTTTTTACGGGCGTAATTCGGCCTAGGAAACGGCCTAACCCCATACAATCTCCACCGGATCTACCCTCCTTTGTCCTTTAGATATTACTGGGTGCGTAGTACGTGCCAAGGGGGCTATTACCCGAATCACGTTGTACCACGATTACCATATTATTCGATAGGGTAGAAGTATCCTATTTTGTGTTATATATTATAGACTTCAATAACTGTTAAGTATTGAGTTAATTTAAGTTAGCTTGCGACTACGAGATGATAAGAAATGTTTTAATTAGCATAATAAAACTCATTAAGTCCTATTTGTGCATTTTTGTGTGCTCTGCAGTGAAGGCGGTGCATTTGGAGCTTGTCACGGACCTGACTAGTGACGCCTACATGGCCGCTTTAAATCGGTTCGTGGCGCGGCGAGGCAAGCCTCGCAGCATCACGTCTGATAACGGCACAAATTTCGTAGGTGCTTCAAATGAAATGCAAAGATTTCTCTCTAATTCAAATGTTGCATCTGAGATAGCGCAGGAAGGCATTGAGTTCGTTTTCACCCCTGCCTATTCTCCTCATTTCAACTCTTTGGCCGAGGCAGCAGTTAAATCTTGTAAGCATCACTTAAAACGACTGTTGCAACTTACTCACTTCACCTTTGAAGAAATGGCCACTTGTTTAGCCCAAATTGAGGCCGTCTTAAATTCACGTCCTCTCACCCCTCTTTCTACTGACCCTAATGATTTTTCGGCCCTTACTCCTTCTCATTTTTTAATTGGACGCTCACTCTTATCTGTACCATACCCACAGGTGACTGAAACTAACATATCCCGCTTGGATCGATGGAGGCGGATACAGCTCATCCAGCAGCACTTTTGGCGACGTTTTAATAACGAATATGTTTCTCTGCTACAGAAAAGGACAAAATGGTTCAGTTCCACAGGAGAAGTCCAGCCTGGTTCACTCGTCCTTGTGAGAGAAAAAACCAATGAGAAAAAATAGAGATAGAATTAGACAAAAAAATAAAGCTAACAACAACTAAAACTATAAAATCGCTGAACAAACTGCCACGAATGAATGTTTGAGTTTCACTTTAGATCGGCTGCAACACGGAGCACATATTTGTTTGGTGGGCTGCACAAATTTGGCTAATTATTTTTTTGGTTGTGTTTGTAATTTTCAGGATAAGGTTTGTATGATGAATTATTTTTGGAAATTCATCACGCAGTATGGGTTGTTCACGCGGACGGTGTCGCAGCGGTGTAAAAAATACACAAGATTTTGTATGGCATTTTAGAAGCGCCTCCTGGTGAGAATTCTCGTTTACGTGAATACAATACATACATTATAATCACGACTATTATCCCCGAAAGGTTAGTCAGAGACTAGGCAATGAGGACCGCTAAAGCAGTCCTCTACCATAGTCCACTTTTCACCAAATAGCGACTGCACATGTGCTCACCATGACAGGTGGTGAGCCCATCGCCGCTCTATACTGTTAGAAGTATGTGCAGTCTTTAGTCCGTTAGTCCTTCCGTTTACGTGAATCGAATTGTGAATAAAACTTAGATGAGATAAATTCCAACCTTCATAAACAATTAGAATAAAAAAGTCACGTTTCCATGTACAACAAAGTCAAACATCACAGTTCGATTCATTAACTTTCGTAATAGCTGCTTAGTTTACCCAACTAAGTTATGGTACAAGGAAATGACCATAAAAGATTATGTCCATTGCAATATAGAAGTTATGGTCCACGTAGCGGTTTGCAGCTTTGGATGTCGTAAACTTTGCGTATATTACTACTGCTAATATCTTCCAGTATAGTGGATTGTGGCTGCATAATATTCTTATTTATGGCAGTGTTGTAGTATGTTAAAGTAAATAAACATTTTCATTAACCGCATAAAATTTATTGAGCGTCTGTAAAGTAGAAGGGAAAGATGGTCGCTTTAAATACAAAAATACAATTCAATCATCACCATTATCAAGCTCCTAATCTAATCAACCTCCTACATACATATAATCAAGACTATTATCCCCGAAGGGTTATTCAGAGACTAGGCAATGAGGACAGCAAAAGCAGTCCTCTACCATATTCCACCTTTCACCAAATAGCGACTACACATGTGTTCTGCATGACAGGTGTTGAGCCCATCGTTGCTCTACGCTGTTGGATGTAAGTGCAGTCTTTAGTCCGTTAGTCGCCTTTTACGTCACCCAAGGGAAGAGAGGGGGTGGTAACATTTTTTCACCGATACGCGACACGGTCCCACACGTCATACCGTTTTAGATTCGACATTTTGACTGATAGAGGGGGATGCCTTTACTAATCATCATTACATTATTATAAGGTAAAGTCGCCGTTTTCCTCTGTCTGTGGCACCGCATTATTCTCCTAAACCACGCAATGGATTTTTATGCGGTTTTCACAAAAAATAGAGCGTTAACTGAGGAAGGTTTTTGTTTATATTTTATAGATATATTTTTTTAAATGGCTGAACTATGACGGTCTTTCTAAGTTAGCGTGGACAAAGGGACGGGCGGGCCGCTAGTAAGTAATAAAGTAATGTACAGCCTGTGTACTATCCCACAGCTGGGCAAAGGCTTCCATTATTAAAATCAAGCTATTGCGACAGATAAAAACAATACCCATCGTATTGGCGTAAGAGGCCTATTACATCTCGACTGTGATTTTTGCGTAAAAGCCCATTTTCACATTTTGTTGTAATTTTGCGGTTGTATTTATCGTTTTTATTGAAATAGGATAAGAAATTCATGCTTAATATTACAAATTTCCACTCTGCGAGAATAAGCTGAGTTCGGACGGCCGGCGCATCGCATTTTAAAGTAATTTTGCAGTTTTATTTATCGTTTTTATCGAAATAGGATAAAAAATTCATTATATAGTCTTTATTCCTCATGGTGTAACGATTATTCTGGTATAAATTTTGTTCAATAATATTATCGTAGGTAGGAGAAATTCACAGTTAACTTATAGCTATTTTCGAAGTTTTTTAGTTTAGAATGAGAATTTTTTTCTATATAAAACCAATAATATCTCAAAATTCCAAGGCCGCTACAAACTATACGACTATATAAGAGATAACAGTCTATTTTTAATTTTATTTGTTAAAACAGTTGTTCAATGTAGGATCTCAAAAAAGTGCCTTCGCGCATTATGAAAATCTTATTCTGCATTTTTGGGTATAATTAAAAATTTAAGCAAAATTTACAGTAAACGAGGCCGCTACGTACTATTCCAATAGATATTCAACACTATCAAAAAGTCAAAATTGTTGTTATTATTTTTTATTTTATTTGTTAAAACAGTTGTTCAATGTAGGATCTCAAAAAAGTGCCTTCGCGCATTTTATGAAAATCTTTCTCAGCAATTTTGGGTTTAATTAAAAAGTTAAGCAAAATTTACAGAAAGCGAGGCCACTACGTACTATTCCAATAGCTATTCTACACTATTCAATAAGTCAAAATTGTTAATATATTTTTGTTTCTGAGATCAAGAACGTCAAAATTGACCATTTTACGCAAAAATCACAGTCGAGATGTAATAGGCCTTTTAACACTACGCTTGCCAGATGCGGGTAGGTCATCACAAACCCGGGCAAAGCATCGAAAAATCCAAAAACATACTTTGCCTGACCTGGGAATTGAACCCAGAATTGACCTCCGGATATCCTGCCGAGCGATTAACCACTCGGCCATCGAGGCGTTTAACCCCTCAAGCCCCAAGCGGCCATATTTGGCCACACCTAAAAACTCGCCATTCCGTCAGACCCCAAGCGGCCATAAAAGGCCGCGCTGGCCGCGCTCTCCACTTAACTTTGTACCGTGTTTTGAAACACTTAGAGACTACTTTAGTATGAACAAGGTCGATTATTTCGGTTCTGTGGTATATTTTATGCATCGTGAACACAAAAATTAACATGAACTGCGTTCGGTTTTTTTTTTAAATTTCTATTTCCGCAATTTAAATTCCCGCCAAATCGCACCTGCTGTCAAAATTTTTTGACATTTCGATGTCAAGACTGAGAGGTTAATTTACCCCCCGCGCGCGGAAATCGAAAGTTTGAAAGTTTTGGTGGTAAAGAGTTTCCTTCAAGAACACTTGCACTATTTCCTTTATGTCACGGCACGAAGCCGTTCACAATTCGCGTGTTAATGTGAAAAGTGTGTAACAAGTTGAATATAAATTGAGGGAACCGAGCCGCCCTCGCCGCACCCAGCGAACACTCCGAGCCGTAATTGAATAATTTCTATAACGAAATGAAACTGAATTCTCAGACAATTCCACCCCGATAGCTGCATAAAGAATTTTATCGCGGCAACCAACTCTTTACGTAGATAGGGAGAACCTCTAGATGAGCTGTAAACTGTAATTTTAAAAAAGCTTTTGGTTTACTTTAAACTAACGCCCGGGCCTTTGTTTGCGATAACTTAGAAACACCGTCGTACTTCAACTATTTTGTACAAAATATCCACAATCATTTTAAAAAAACACCTTTTTCAATCTTTCTATCGGTTAAAACCGCGTAAAATTCATTGCGGTGTTTAGGAGAAGAAGGCTTAGCCACAGGCACAGAAAAATTACCAGTTTACATTATAATAATGTAATGATAAAGTTAAATACGCTTGTTAAATCGCATAAACGTCAAAGACAGATGGAAACAATATGCCACAATTTTGTAAATTCTGGATATCGAAATGTTTATTCAGTTACAGGTACATTATAAAAACCGTATTTTTTTAAAGATTAATAAAAGTAAAGTAATCAGCTTGAATATAGCCACTGCTAGAAAAATGACTCTACATTAAAATATAGTCATCGCTATATTTGAAATCTGTTAAATACTACGCTTGCCTACACCATAAACAATGAAAAATCTGAACCACGTTTTGTCGGACCTGGAAATTAAACAAACTAAATAAAGTAACAAAATATATAAATAAACAACAACTTAAAAAGTAGTAGAAATAGCCAAAAATAAATTCCGCTTATTTATAAAACAGTAAAGGTCACGGGTTCGCAAAGTTAGACGAGATCATCTCCCCACAGCCCTTTAATAACCGAAAACATCTTCAGACACAGATAATTACTTGACCAATACAATTACTTGACCAATACGATCCCAATCAATTAATTATATTTAATCATCAGCCAATACATCACGCTAATCGCATCTATCTCAATTATGATCACGTAAAGCCTGTCTGCGTTATACGACATAACTCTAACCAATGAACATGTTATTAATGCCGTGCTTGCCACTGGTTTATATATACAGGGTGTTCGAATAAATAGGGCCAAGTGGGAGCCCAGAGGAAGAGGGTTCCCAAATCACCACATACATGTGGTGATTTGGGAACCCTCTTCTTCTGCGATATTTGGTAGTTTTAAAATTCTACTTTGAGTACTTTTTCGGTCACTGTGACTCTAATAATTAAAGCAAAGGTATTATTATGTTGGCATGTATAATGACGCATGTGTCCCATTTTTTTAAGTGACATTAACTGAAAATTAAGCAAAAGTTTATCAAAATATTTCTAGTTTTGAAACTATTGAAAATTGCGTAACATGTAATGGGGTGATTTGGGTGCCCCTAGAGCTGCTCTATCTCTGGACTTCCGCTTCATGCTATTTCTTGGGACAACCTGTACAATAATATAGAAATTATTTAGCTTTGTTTGATTACCTAACAAAAACTGTCTCAACTCACCCAAGCTTTGTAAAGTTTAGTTTACTTTAATGGTGAATTGAACTTCAAAACCTACGTGTTCTTAATAAAAACAGACATTATTTTATACGTATTAGATAAGAATTTAATTAATTATTACATTTTATACAAACATTTTTTAAGACACATTTTATCTGTATTTTAATTTATCATGTGAGTACTAAAGACAACTAATATAAACGGTACCCATAAATCAGCAACAAATACACTAAGCGCAAATCCATTACTAAGAATAAAAATTGAGAACCCTTGTGCCAATTACACAACTGTTATTTTATTTTCGATTAAATAACAAAGAGTAGAAAAAAATGTGGATGTTAGGTATTTTTTCACCGTTTAATCACGGCAATACCAACAATAAATAACAACTGTTTGTATTCAGCAGTTTACCGTGCTTAATTTCCAACACTAAGTGCTACCAAAACTAAAAATAAAATAAACGAGAGCATCCTTGTTTAATTCCATCTTAGCGAACGTAACTGATTTCCAAATTAACGTTTATGGCAGTAACATAAAAAAAACATTTAATTTCAATAGCCGTAGCAAACTGGTAGAATCAAGAAAAAAACTGCCATATCCAGTGAAACTTTGACGATATCTTATAATTTCATCACGCTAAGTCTGCCAGTCAAATTACAGAAGACGAACGTTGCAAATTGAAATGAGCTGAGCGGCTAACATTGCTTGCTGTTGAACCATTTAAAACCCGGAGCAAAAATCTTGTTGAATTTACATTTTAATTATAATTTTATTCCATTTATACCCTATAGAGTTAAAGGGTTGGATTTCCCTTCTTATTTTTTTGCTACGCACGCTATTGCCTGATTCTAAGATGCCTGGCATGATTAAACGTAATCAAATTAACTTTTGTTGTGCAGAATTTAATATTAAATTAGTTTCGGTTTGGTGATCCTGTAGGCGTTGTTTGTTCAAAAACGTAATCAAAGTAGAAAGTTATTCGATTAATAAGGCATTGTAATTAAAATTACTATATTTATATTAATTTATTTAATAATTATTTTAGGTAATCCGTTGATTGGCAATATGTATTATTATATCTACTAACTGATGAAAAAGAGTGGCGAAATCTAGAAACACAATCTTCATTGGTTATAAAAATTGAATATTTTTTATTTATATTTTAATTGTGGAAACCCTGTCTGTTATATACGTGCACCTTTTGGTTGTATACCAATGATTTATTCACATTCATTTCAATTACATTTTTCAAAACATTAATATCCTTTGATGTCTGCAAAAAACATAGAAAGGTATAACTACAATTTCTGCCGCGAACGTCAATGTGGTGCCGCGGCTAACATATCGAACTGACCCACTTAATTGTTGTACACAGAGTGGAATCATGCTAGCAGTGAACTTAGCGTGACCTACAGATTATAAATTATACGGGTTTAAGGTAACGTCGCGTGTTGTCGCACAGGATAGTGTGGGGTGCGATGGCTAGGCTACTTGGATGATATGTTAAAGAAATTATTATGAATAAAAAGGTGAAACAAATTACACTCATTAAAAAAGGAGATGACGCTATTTTTCTAGGAAACATTATAGAAAACTAACTGAAGAAGAGACTGAGCGTTAGAAATATTGTTATTACCAAAAACATTGTCCTTACAAACATAAATACAGGATGTTGACATGGAAATGTCAATGCAGGAAAATTTACGATACAAGAAGTGTACGACCTTAGGAAGTAGTAACTTATAATAATGGGTTATCTGATCCTGAACGGAATAGGAGAATAAAATAGGAGAGTTAACAATATATGAAGTAGATAGCATAAGAGAAGGGGCGAGATAGAAAGCAGACAACTTAGGAAAACGCACGATTTCGTCTTGAAGGAATAGTCGTATCGTTATTATAACATCGAAGGTTTCTATCTTATTATTAAAATTTTAGGTTCCACAGCGGGAAATCACTTGACCTACCCGACGATAAGGCCGAAAGTAGAAGAACAGTTTACCTAGAAGAACTATCTTATGTTTAACAGTAGAAACATAATGTATGCTACTAGTACTAAAAACATTTTATGGCTACAGGTTTAGATGGTAACTACCAACGAACATTAGTCTGTTATTGTATTTCGTATCTACCATATCTTTTATAAGCAGTTGGTAAACTGTAGATTATTGTACACTTTAACTTGGGAGTAACATGCTACGGACGGCATTATAGTTTTAATAATAATAAACGGTTGGAGTTTATGCCATGACCTGCATGCACGTGACACATTTTACGCGATGTTAGTTATATTGTTATGCTTGTTCTATCATTACGACAGTGTACAAACACTAACACTACTAGGTACCAGTAACAAAAGTTTCATTTGTACTGACCAGATATAGTTTCTTCTTATTTTATGCAACGCCTCGATGGCCGTGTGATAAAGCGTTTGGCCCGATATCTGGGTTCAATTTCCAGGTCAATCAAAGTGTGTTTAATTTTTTTCGATGCATTTTGATTAACTGGCAATATGACATAAGAGAGTTTGAGCACTTCGGTTTCCCATATTTTTTTATACTAAGCCCGGCAAGTGGGGTCACTTGATGTTAGTAGCGGAAGTGGAGTCCAGGCGCGAGGGCAACTGGTGCAGCACAAGAGACGTAACATCAGTCACCATCACTCTGCCGGCCCACAAAGTGTATTAACTTCCAAGTTCAAAATTTTACAAAACATTGAGCCAATTTAATTTAAGCGTTGCATGCTAAAGTAAAATATAGTGATCTTAATAATAACTTTTTTTGAAAAAGAAGGTTAATTTAGCTTAGTTATTTTAAATATTCTATAGTGCACTTGAAATTGCAATAACTCTTTTACTTAGACAAACTTACCAGGCTTAGCTTTTAGGATTTGTAACTATCTTATCTATCAGATTTCCTATATTTCCACAGCTATTTTAATCATTTTGGCTCCTTACCATTCACCTTTGATTATTGTATTATACGCACTCTGTAAATATTATTGTTATCAGATTGGCCATATCATTATTTTGCAGGGAAGTGTCTATAGCTTTCCGGTTCCGGATAATAATAAAAGATATATGTTATTCCCAGAAGGTCCATAATTTTTCCGTCAAACAAGTCACAAGCACGTCATAGATTTTGTAAAGCCATTTCATTATAATCCGCCTGTAAGTGAAAAATTTATTGATAAATAAAAATATTTTAACGAATATTGACTGATATCCTTTCTGTTTTAGGTTTACGATAACAACAACTGCGTTGCAGTTATTAACGACCACCTCCGATAGACAGACGTGTTCCTAAATGTAAAGTTATTCTTCCTATATATGCATTCCTACATGAAAACATCTCCGTCCACATGCTTTCAAAGTTACCGGTGATTTTTTGACAACAATATGATCACCTTCTTGTACTAAAACGTGATGGAAGAAAACTAACCGGAAGAAACGGAAGAAATGACTACTATGAACAGAATTGTATAACAAAACGAAGGTTGGTCCGTTCGTTGGCAAGGTGATTTCCTCGAAAGAGAATAAAGTGTCTGAGCGTAATTTTATCGGCGAGACTGAGCTTTCTGATTATCCGTTTTTAATCAAACTCAAAACCACAATGGCAGGTTTTTAGGATATAATGTTTTAAGTATAAGGATTTCCATGAAGGTCAGTACTGCTAATTAAAAAAAATATAATCTCAATATAGTCTCAATATTTAATTTTTATTTTTCAGTAATTTTATTAATTTTTGTTTTATTTGATTTGTTATTTTAAAATTGTACCTAAATATCAATTTACTGATTATTTTAAACATACATATTTAAATTTTTAATGACCGTGACATTTTATGAATTATTTATTTTATTGAATTTTATACATTGACCGATTTTAATTGATTTTTTTTTTTTTTAAATTACACAAACATTTATTTTCTATAATAATTTTAGTAAATTTATACATTATAATAACAACAAAAAAAACAAAAAACAATTTTTAAAAAAAAGAATCGTAGTACTTACAAAAAAAAAAAAAACAACTTAATCTAATAGGCCACCGCGCGTCACTCCTGGCTCGAAGGTTCCCATGATACCGGCCGCGTTGCCGCGCTGTATCGCCAGGGAGATCCTTTGAACCAGGTATGACTTGCAGCGGCGATCGTAGCTACGATCCGCCAAGCGGTGCCCTACTTTGGCAATAAAAGATTTTGCTTCCGAGCCCCACACTCCCGAAGTCTCTACCGCAAAGGGGACAAAAAGGTACTGAGCCTTTAAAGCCTCATACTTTAGGTGCTTTTGCCTCGCGGCAGTCTCAGCGGCAGACCCAGCAGTCCGCGTTGTGCCGGGGAGATGAGACGCCGCGAATGTGCTGACACACGTCGCATCCCACAACAAGCAGCGGCCTTTTTCCCAGGGAACCAATGTTAAACCATCGGGTCTTTTGCCGTCTGTGCGACTCAGGCCCGGAGGTTCCAGCGTGCAAGGAATATTAGCCGTAATTAACGCTCGTCGAATGATGTCGTTTAGCGCGTGATGTCTTGGGAACCTGCCTGCGCATCTAGAGCAGCTCAACCCATGGTGGCCATTAGCCTCAACCTGAGCTCCGCAAACACAACGATGCGGCTCACAAATGTTGCAACCGAGCCTCAATCCTACCGCTATACGCAAGGAATCGTTGTCCATAAAGGTGCCCAACTGAGGAGAAGGCAACGCATGCAACCAAGCACCTGATTCTGGTTGAGATACCGCCCTTAGCCTAGCCAGATCTACAGCGTTCGCGCCATCCATGACTTCAGCGAGAGTCAGCTTAGATCGGACATCGTCCCAACTTTTTTGAATTTCGGGGTGATCGGGGGGGGTATCATGATCGGGACAAAAAATCGACCAAGCGGCCAAGGCCTCACGTGCAAAAGGCAGCTGAAATCCGTTACCATTAACATTAAGTATGTGAGTAACCAGACTCAGCGCCCCATGCATAGAAGCCAAGAAAGCCGGTAACGCGGTGTCCTGTACACGACGAATGCCAAGTCCACCGTGCCTTATTGGCAAGGATGCCTGATGCCACTGCTTATCGTTCAGATCGACGTTTAGGATGCTTTCGAGGATATCTTTAAGGCTATGATCGATAACCGACATTTCTTGCTGGCAAAGCCACACCGGAGCCGTCCTAACAGAATAATTTAATTTTGGCATCGACAAACAGGATCGTAAAAGCGTCAAAGCGACATGCGGTGGCAGCCGCTCCAAATGAATGCGGCTTGATAGAAGTTCCTGATTCTTGGCGAGCAAGACATCAGGTATTGCTTCTGAAAAGATTGGAGCGCCTAAAATTCTAAAATTTATTTTGTCCAAAAGCTTTATGCTTGGTAGGATATTTTCAATAATGGTCGATGAACTATCACTACAAGTAAAATATTCGCACTTGCTCATATTAATTTTAAGACCCATATCTCGAAGCCTGGGAAAAAGCGACTGAATGTCTCCGGCTACAACATCCGGACTGCCCCCTATAGTACCATCGTCCAAGTACCAAATGTTTAATGGGGAACGCAACAGAGAAATCACTTTATGGACAGCCAAGCTAAAAATCAAAGGGCCCAAAGGATCACCCTGCTGCACTCCCGACTGTGAGAGAATAGGAGAATCACCAAAATACAAGTTACTAGACGCTGAGTAACACTGATGGAGAAAAGGATAAATAGAAGGTACACGTTCCTTGACTTCTGTCAAGATCGTGTCCCTCTCTAAGCTGTTGAAAGCATTTTGAATATCTAACTTTACTATCACATTGTCGGTGCCACTGTTCATGTGAGCAAACGCGCGAGTTGCATGTATAGCGGCTTCGCAGCCAAGGGAAGTCCCAAAACCGAGCTGTTGTGGCTGCAAATATGATGCCGTTTCGCATTTTACGGCACGACAGGCCAGTTTAGCAACCAAACGGCGAACTATGCTACCAACAGCTATTGGTCTAATGCCACCGTCATTTTTTGTTTAAGGCGACTAGGGAAGCACCATATAAAAAAGGGCAAACTTCCCTATTAAGTAAACCTTTTAACAGAAAGTTTGAAAGTCGCGTCAGAGATTCCAAAAGCAGTCTGCCACAGTCGCCCGCGGAAGGAGAAATAAGCTCCTTTAAATGCTCAGGTCGAAGTCCATCCAATCCGGCAGCTGAACCACTCTGGAAGGAGATAATGGCCTCTGACACATCTGACACAGTAACAGTCAGGAAAGGGCACGAAGAATCTGGCTCAGGCGGCAACGAGAGCGGTCGTGACGGCGACGGGTGTTTAACCTTCAAAGCATCAAGCGTTGCATCGGTCCTGGGTGCCAGGGAGCAGTCGGAAATCAGAAGTCATACGGCACCTCTCAAATCGCCGTCGTGGACCTTAGTCGTAATAGATTTATATAACGACAATGGACCTGGCGCCGAAAATGAGCCCTGGTCGGTCAAGTTGAAAACATTTCTGTCGATATTTTCCTTGACCTTGGTGGTAAGCGAACGCGTGTCACTGCCATCGGGCACTCTTAAAGCAGTGTAAGCGAAAGTTAGCAATGCCCACCAATCCTCAACGCTATTTGTATCTACGCATCTTTTCAGAAGCTCAGAAAGTCTACCTGCAGCTGAACATCGAGCTCCCTTTGGAATGTGTTTAAGAACGCGAATTGACTTTTTCAGACAACATAACTTATTGAGGTCTATGGGCTCATCCTGAGTGGCCGTTTGCATCGAAACTGGGTCCGCATGATGAGTTTGACTATCTTTATTTAATTGATTTGTAATTTCTATTTTGATTTTAAATTTTGAGTTAATTTTTATTTTGATTTTATTTTATTCTGATTTTTATTTTATTTTGATTTTGTGATATTTTGTTGTACCTGACCTGAATAAATAAATAAATTATTATTATTATTAATTAAGTACCCTTCATCACCACCCATCAATAATGTAAACTAAGTAAGTTCATAGCGGATTAAAAGTCTATGAATGTCATCATCAACGTATAATGATGAATGTGCTAATGCCCATAAAAGTCCCACTGTTGGATTTCAAGCCTTCATACGGGGGAAAATGCTCAATGTGGGTTTGAATGCGAGTGCCGAATCACAGTATAAGCCTATGTCAAAGGTGAATTTACTTTAGCCTTTACTGGTAGTAATAAAAAAATCATTTTTCGACAAGGAGACTTACCAGAAACTCACGCACGTATATTTAAATAAGACACAGTACCTGTAAAAGACAATAAGATAACAATTATTATTATTATTGATTTAATTTGATCATTATCATACTAAAATCATAATTTTGATCTAGTCTTGTTCATCTAAAATCAGACTAATTTCATAAAATATTGAAATAAAACACTGTTTAAGAACCTATTCGCGTTTAGTTTTTACAGCGTTTATGCTGCTAGAATAATTTTACGTGAACTGACTTTTGGATATAGAAATAAACCTGTAATGCCTATATTTTTATTTGGATTATTCATAGCAGACGAAGAGAGACCATATGCTATGAATTATCCATGATATATATCCACGATTCATAAAACACCGAATGAGTTTTTATAATTCCATTAGACACTTAATAATCCTTTCGGCCATCCGTTTTACCTCAACCACATTTCTTTCATGAATTATTATTATTATTATTATTGACAGGCAGGCAGTAGAGATCCTGTATCCCGTTAGCTCATACTCGTAAAAAAAATTAAAAAAAACTCAAATTCTTGTTACAATAAGTTTTTAGATAACAATAACAGGGAAGTCACTATTGAAAAACATCAAAAGTTACGACACGCTAAAAAAGTAACGAATATCCCGAATTACCATACCTAAGTTAATCGTGTCGACAATGTCACAATAGAAAACCGTCACAAAGCGACATTTGTGATACATTTATCACAAATATTTGACATAACACAAAAATACCTGCTTTGTAGCGACACACAAAACATTATATTTGATATTAAAAGGGTCGTCTAACGACATGCTCCATCCTACATTAAACGGATTGAAGGTAGAAAAGTGCAAACATTTTGTTGAATTGAAAAGCTGACTTGACCTAGCTGACAATACAAGGTAGTAGACAAGAGTAGGGTGACAATGAGGCGTCTTTGACATACATACGATTATGAGTATTGAGAATAAGTCAGAGCTGGAAGAGATAGTGAAACCAAAACTAGTCCACCACCAAATAATGAAAGCATTCTTCAAACACTTTGTAGACTATATTTGCTATATTATGGTGAGCTCGTCTCTACTAGCACATATTATGATGAATAGGTTTTCGGTACCCCAAAAGGATCCGTTGAAGTAAAGTAAAGTAGCCTATATACTGTCCCACTGCCAAACATAGGCATAATTTCAACATTAAATCATCGCAAAAATTTGGGGATAAATCACAACGTTCGCCAACGCGCGGGTTGTTCGTGATCAAAATAGAAAAATCCGAATAACACTTTGCCCGGCCTGGGAATTAAACTCGAGATCTCCGGATATCAAGCGAGCGCTTTGCCACACTACTTTTTAACCGCAGGCAATTCGCAATGCCAAACAGTTTCAGCAGTGCTAAATAGAGATATCGAGCTATCACCAAATCCTCACTGAAACATATTAATTAGCTTGGTCCATCCACTTCTAACTCAAATATCTGTGAAATACGAGAAATTGAGTGTTCGAGATATTGATCCTGATGCTCAGATTTCTCGTATTTCACTGATTACTCGTATTTCACTCGATATCAAATGTTCGAGATCGTACGTTCTATTATGGTTACGAAAAGTCTTTTGCTTCCCATATTTTGTTATTTCAATGGTGTTTAGTTCCTCTTTGTTCATCAACTAATTAATCTTATTTAGATTATAATCCTCACCAGCATTATCTTTTAAGTTATGGTTTGCTATTTTCCACTATAAACCAAACAAATAAAGAAAAACCAAATTGCCCTAACAAGGGCAAGTTAATTTCGGTTAGAAGAAAACATTTTTTTTTCAGAACTTTCTAAATATTAAATAGGAACTTTGTATGTTAACTTTTTATGTGATGTCTTTCGCTTTAGACATTTTTTTAAAAAACGTTTTAAATTCTTTTTAGTCTTGCCTTTTAACGTCACGTATCACATAGATTGATGCTTGACAGCCCTTAAAAAACTTTCAAATTTCTACACTTTAAATGCAGTAATTAGCTGTCCTAAACAGCTACTGCAGCGCGGTACGCCTACCACAGGATAGGCGTAGTCTATTCACGTCAGTTGACAATACATCTCGGAAACGGGTGCCCGTCGCCGTCGGCTCGCCATGATGTCACTGCGAAAAAATATCGTCATTCTCTATCAAAATGGCATGTCATGTATTTAGGGGGGAGAACGCAGCACCATCAAATTGATTGTGTTACTGACTTTCTTCTGTTGTTTTGTTTTAGACACTGTGTTTTGTTTTTCTTTTTTAAAAAGTCGTCTTTGAGCCTTTTTTTGTAAGGGATCTGCCTTTTGCCGCCTACGGGTACGCTTTAGGAATCTTTAGCGTAACCGGGTTCATGGCTGAAGAGAAACTTAGGATTTCGCAAACCTTGTGACGGATCAATAGCTCTTTTTAAAGACTAAGATTTCCAATCAAGTTAACGTGTCGTAGGAGCTCTGTCAACTGCTGACAGTTTTCCATTTGCTGGCACACTTATTTTGCATGTACCTACTCTCATAACATGTTTCATACGCGTTTTTTTCTTCCAGCTTTTCTATTGAAAAGGATATACCATCACTAGCCTTTAAACTTCATACTGAAAATTCTTGCATAAAGAAATGATTATTTATAGTATTACTTCTGGTACCGGAACGGTTAACAAAGCGATATAAATATATATCTTATACCTTAAAAAGGCTCAAGATACTGATCGTGTTGGCATCGACAGGCTAAGATTAATGAGCGCGATGGAACGCTCGAAGCTTATCTTTATCTCCGTACAGCCTTATGGGTTTTAGTTAAGTACCTACATAATTAATTATAGTCGATTATTTTTCTCACGATCTGATGGTAAGGCGCCTCGACGGCCAAGAGCAAAGCGATATCCTAATTTTAACGGGCAGGGCATTAACCGTGTTGCGTAATGGTGAAAGAACTACTACCCCCTCTCTTCCCTTGAGTGTCGTAAAAGGCGACTAACGGAATAAAGACTACACATACATCCAACAGCTGGAGCGGCGATCGGCTTACCACCTGTCACGCTGAGCACATGTGCAGTCGCTATTTGTAGATAAGTGGACTATGGCAGAGGACTGCTTTTGCGATCCTCATTGCCTAGTCTCTGACTAACCCTTCAGGGATAATAGTTGTGATTATGTATGTATGTAATGTGCAGGTCGAGTCACGCGTGTTATGTATTTTAGGACGCATGTCACAGGTTTGAGCTGTGTGGGGGCGGGCGGCCCATTAATATAGAATATATCCCTTCTTTTCCCTTGGGTATCGTAAAAGGCGACTAACAGACTAAAGACTGCACATACATCCACGAGCATTTAGCGGTGATGGGCTCAGCACAGCACCTATCACGCTAAGCACATGTGCTGTTTTTATTTAGTGAAATGTAGACTATGGCAGTGGACTGCTTTTGCGGCCCCCATTGCCCAATACGAGTAACCCATCGGGGATAATAGTCGTAACTGTATGTATCTATTAGCGGCCGCTCGCGGTTTCACCCGCGTGGTTCCCGTTCCCGCAGGAATATCGGGATAAAAACTTTTCTATGTGTTAATCCAACCTGGATTAACTAAACTATCTGTATGCCAAATTTCATCCAAATCCATTCAGTAGTTTTTACGTGAAAGAGTAACAAACATCCATCCATACTTACAAACTTTCGCGTTGATAATATTAGTAGGATAGGATATATACAGAGTTTGTTATCACTAACCCGAATTTGACGACCTCCGTGGTCGAGTAGTTAGCGCGCCGGGTCTGGCGTCGCGCCATCTCCGAGGTCCCGGGTTCAATTACCGATCGGGTCTATTAAGTGAAAACTGTTATTCTGAATTGGTTTCGGGTCTGGGTGTTTTTCTATGTTTATGTTTATTTATCCGTTATCTAGTTTAACCATATTAACAAGTTTCAATAGGAGCTTATCCTGGGCTAGATAATTGGTGTGAGCGTTTTAATTGTTTTTTTTTTAATTTGACAAGAGTGGTTACAAAGCCAATGTATCAATTGAAGCGAGGAATTGATGATGGGAGACATTAATCGCTTCATAGTGGCGTCCATATTTAGAGTATTATGGATTTCGTTGATAACACAATTTCGAACTCTTTTGTTACCGTGTTATTTTGGACAACAAATATATAAATGAGCAATATGTGCATGCGTGTAGTGTATCAATTCGGATTATCTTACTTAACTAATTAATACATCAAAATAAATAAAACTTCTTAAAAAAAAACACGTTTTCAGGCCAGTTCAGTGACCGAGAAGGATAAAAAAAATTACCTACTATAACACAAGACAGCAGGTAATTTTCCAGCTAACCTATTTCGCCGGCGAGTGTCTTGTGCATAATATTTAACGGGCCCATTTTCTGCATCAATTCACTGATTCCGACACTGTGGCTCGCCAAGCGAAAGTTATTCGCCAGACGGGACGCGAGGACACATGGTCTACGTGTGACACCTATATCCATGTTACTGTTAACATTGATACGTATCACACATAAACCAAAATCAACAAATACTTTGAACCTTGGCCTGAGAACTGAGTTCAGTACCTCCGGATATCCAAACGAACCGTTTGGCCACTTGGCCGGCAAGACGATAAAATAGAAATTACATTTAAGTATTATTCAATTGACTATTTATTTAGATACCTAAAACTGTGATTAGCGGCACTCTCTCTCTCTCTCTCTCTCTCTCTCTCTCTCTCTCTCTCTATCTCTCTAGGTCGCTCCCTCATGTCTCAGGATCATGGTCAGCATCACGGTTGCATCTGGATGGATGATAATCGGTTTATCTGCCTCCACCGGTTTCTGTCTAGCGCGTCTCCTACGACCGTGCAAAGTTTGGAGAACGACGAGTCTATTACTCAATCGGCCCATCTTGTTGATGAGCGATTATGAGATTTTTGGATATTTTTCCTTCAGTGTTTTAACCACAATCCGTTTTTCAGACATTCGTCGCCTCTACATATGCTTTGGTAGGCACGTCACCCCGAGCTGCTTAAGCAGTTGTATGTCATGTCAAAGAAGTTACTCGAAATACTTGACAAATGGTTCACTAATATGCTTACTGTGTGACAGAATTATTAACCGAAGCCGAAGAGCTGTACAGTAACCCCTGTAGGCCTGATTTTGCTCAGATAAAGCCCAAATAAGGCAAGAACAAGATGTCGGTATTTCAATCACGTGCGTTTCGATATTCCCGAATAACAAGCCGCTACGTTCGCATTGCCGGCCTTGCAATTTGCTCAATTATATAATCACTTTACGTTTTGATCGATACCAATGGTGTTTGTAGCTGATACCGGTTCCTAGACATAGGACGTTACCGGTGGACTTTCCAAATCGTTACAACAAAAATAGTAACAGATAGGACTTTTACCCGAGCTCTTTAGGTAATAACAGTGTGCTCACTGAAAGAATCCTACAAAATCCACGTCTTCCCATGGGTGTCGTACTCTTGTCAACAGCTAAAAAATAACGTCTTGAAAACGTAGGCTAAAAAACGATTCAACGTGCTTATTAATTAAGTTTATTGAATAAGTACATTTTGATTTTTTTTATTCTCATTATGCAAGTGTTTTTTTGATAAAGTATGTAACCCACCAACCCGCATTGGGCCAGCGTGGTGGGTCATGGCCCAATATCCCCACGTGCTATTGGCCACGTGGGTGGCCTGTGCCCAGCAGTGGGACGTTTATAGGCTGATTATGATGCAAGTATTTGACCGCGATCTCACCTGATGGTAAGTGACGATGCAGCCTAGGATGTAACATACTTTAACTGTACAATATAGATATTGACTGTCACAGATAGGCAAAGGCCTATCCGTCACAGTACATTGAAAAATCCGTTATGTGCTGTTTGTTTGTCACTTAAAAACTGTGGATTTTTAATTAAATCGTAAATAAAATAAAATGACTGAAATTATAATAACTTACAATCTAAGGCGTACTCATCCAAGCTGACTCAAAATGTAGGTTGGTCACAGTAGTGACCACAAACCAAAGCTATAAATCTAGATTTAAGCTTAAAACCATAGTAAAATGCCATAGTAAAAGCTGCTGTACGTGTCCCGACTGCATTACTCTACGAAGGCAGAGGAGATCGTAGAGTATATCAGAATCAAGCGCAAATTCACTCTGAGAGTCGAGCGATTGGAGTCCCGCCATAACGTGAATTTTAATTCATTTGTGGTGAGAGTACCGACCGACCATCTATCCACTCTGATGAAAGAGGAATTTTGGCCGAAGGGTGTTATGTTCCGGCGATTCCGTGGCCGGCTACCGGACACCGCGCTGCGTCGCACGGCGCCGTGTTTACGTGCAAATTAGTTTATTTCTTTAGTTTTATGTTATAATTGTATGTATGTTAGTCTATAAGGTATTTATGTTGCTATGGGCCATTGTAGCCTGAAATAAATAAATAAATAAAATAAAATAAAAACCATTTGTTATAATTTTTACAACAAAATGTTAATTCCAAAAATACTCGTATATCTTCATAAATGAAGATATCACAACAACAAGAGTATAAATAAGGTGACACTTACGAATGTGAAAATAATTGATACTAATAACAAAGACAGTCGCCGCAAGGAAGGTGATACAAACATTAGGACACAGTACAAGGGTAGATAGAAACGTATTCCTTGACGACTGAGGGTGGATTCAACCAAACTGGAATAAGACTTACTCCGAGATTAGTCCATACAAATTCGGCGTTTAATCTAGGTATAAGACCTTATTCCAGTTTGGTCGAATCCACACTGAAACAAATTTAATTAGTACAGCCAATGCCATAATGTCGCGAGTAAAACCGGTCCTGGTTGTTGTCGTAAGATGGCAGTCGTTAAAACCCACCAACCCGCATTGGGCCTGCGTGGTGGGTTATAGCCCAATCTCCAAAAGTGGGAAGGCGTGTGGGACGTTTAAAGGCTGATGATGATCAACCGGGTCGCGTAGCGGTGAAAGAATACTACCACCCCCTTTCTTCCATTGTGTGTCGTAAAAAACGACTAACGAACTAAAGACTGCACATACTTCCAACAGCATGAGCGACGGGCTCACTACCGTAGTGACCTGTCACGCTGAGCACATGTGCAGTCGCTATTTGGTGAAAAGTGTACTATGGTAGAGGACTGCTTTTGCTGTCCTCATTGCCTAGTCTCAGACTAACCCTTCGGGGATAATAGTCGTGATTATATGTAGTATATATGTTGATGATCAACAAATTTAACGGCCACCATTAAATCCGGATCTGTACTTACGAAGTAAGAGTAAGTTTAGAGTAAGTTTTTGTTTTGTTATTTTTAAGTAAGTACCTAATTAGTTAAAAATTGTCTTCAATTTTTCTTTTTAATTTAAATATTGTAATGTTTGCTGCCTTCTGCGAGAACTCTGTCGACAAACTGTGTTGCTGTTTTGCAGAATGTTAGACAGAATCAGAAATGAGAATCAGTTCTAAATCAGATTAATTTAAGTTATTCAACTTTTAGTAACAAAAGAGAAAAAGATTAAGGAGTCTTACTTTGAATCTCCAATTACTAGTCTAAGTAATGAACTGTCCCTTTCGCATAAACTGCTAAGTAGTTGCCGTTTTGCTGTGTCAAGCTACTTTTTAGTTCAAGTCTAATCACATCCCGTCTTATTAATAAAAATTACCAAATGTTACACCTCGGTTTAAAATGACGCTGTCTCGTTCTCGTTAAAGAAGATAGATAGAGACAACGTCTATTTAATCCATAAATTTAATAAATAAAGGGTTAGTGTTTTAGCTCTTTAACTTAAATACATAGCCACAATTTATCATCATTATCATAACATATTATAAAGTAAAGTCGCCATTTTCACGTGGCTCCGCTTTCTTCTTCTGAACCACTCAATTAATTTTTACGCAGATTTCACTTATAGAAAGATCTATACAGGACGATGTTTTTTTTTACATAATTTGTAGATATATTTCGTACAAAATGGCTATAATATGACGGTGTTTCTAAGTTAGCGCCGATAAAGGCGCGGGCCGCTATATTCTTACTATAAAATTTGTAATAGCGTCATCTCCACATTGGTCTTAAGCCCAGACGTCTTGGGGGAGTTCATTTTATACTTTGTTTGGTTGTAAAGCTTGTTCTAAAGTTGTTCCTAGCTGTGTCAATGCTAGGTTTTTAGATGGGTATGCTGCCCCTTCATCTAAATCCCCGTTGAGGCCAAAAGGTCTGGACATGGCCAGAGCTTTGGAAAGCCCAAAATAATCATCCGCATAATCGATAATGAGTTTTATCTTAACTAAAGTATAGCCTACTAGCGGCCGCTCGCGGTTTCACCCGCCTGGTTTCCGTTCCCGTGGGAATATCGGTATAAAAAGTATCCTATGTGTTAATCCAGGTTATAAACTATCTGTATGCCGAATTTTATCCAAATCCATTTAGTAGTTTTTACGTGAAAGAGTAACAAAAATCCATCCACACTAACAAACTCTCGCGTTTATAATATTAGTAGGAAGTAGGATGTACGCAGTGCTTCTATCGTTAAAATCAAGTGTTCAATTGTCTTGTGTTCAAACATAATCGCCACAAGGAAAAGCAGCATTGCGAAGTTGACATAATTTAGGTCATTACACTATGTGTTCCCTATTTACGGCCTTCCTCCATTAATCTTTACACACCGCTGTGTCTCGTCCGTCTGTCCGTTCGACCATTTATCACGGTTCCTTCGTTTTATTATCCACAGTTAAGACAACTTCGTTTATATATACGAGAGAGTACGTATTAGAATGGATATAACGGTTGTAAGTTAGAGAGGTGTCGCCTGAAAGTGTCTCTTCTTCATATAATTCTACACATTAGGCACGTTATATCAAAACGTGGATTAGATTTATATCTGTATTTAAATGTATTGTAGTTAATGCTTTTTATGCCACTGAGCTGGAATACGAACTTAAGAAAAACGGTCACCACAGCCCACGAATTATTTTTAATATTTATTCAACGTTAGTCGGAAAGGGGGTACTAAGCCGCTACTATCAACTGTTATATTACAGATATAAACTTTGCAAAAAACATTAATATTTTATGGATATTCATATTTGAAAAATGTACAACCCTGAATAGGGGCGGGGCTAACGCCACTATTTAACCCCGGCAATGAACTCAAATCTGTCTCTCTCTCAAAACAGCTGACCGCCAGGGCTACCACAGCGTCTTTTTTTATGAAATCTTAAAACAGCTGTTAATCTAAAATTATCATTTTTTTAGGAAAGTTCTTAGACAAAAGTTATTAACTATCATGTATACTTTACTCTCCTTTCGGCTTAGTACCCCCTTTCTGACTGACGTTGTATACATCCGTCACGCCCGCTTCCCTGAGGTGAAGGCAGAGACCACAGGGAAGGTGCCGGGTTCAATTCCCGTTCGGGTAAATTTAGAAATAACTGTTTTCCTATGTGGTTTCTGGTCGTTTTCCGTCTGGTGATGGTGATAATTATTATTAAGATTTATTAACAATCTATAACCGTGGGGTTTTGTGCGTGCGATTCGTCAAAATATCCTTTTTGTCAAAGGCTCGTTTGACAAAATCGCGATTCGTCAAACCATTTTCGCTAAAGGTGCTTTTGGTCAAAGGTGGTTTTGCCAAAGTTGCGATTCGTCAAACAATTTTCGACAAAGGTGCTTTTGGTCATAGGCTAGAGCTAGCATTCTCTACGACGATAGTTTGACTTTTCACCAAATAGCGACTGATTTTTTCACCAAATAGCGTGCTCAGCGTGACATGTGGTGAGCCCATCGCCGCTCTATGCTGTTGGATGTATGGGCACAGTCTTTAGTCCGTTAGTCGCCTTTTACGACACCCAAGGGAAGAGAGGGAATGGTAGTATTCTTTCACCGCTACCCAACACGGTTAGGGAGAGGACTGCCTTTGCTGTCCTCATTGCCTAGTCTCTGACTAACTCTTCGGGGATAATAGTCGTGATTATATGTATGCATGTATGTGTATGTATTTTTTTTATAATAAAGTTTAAACTACCTTACTTTTTGAGCGGTCGCTCGCGGTTTCACCCGCGTGGTTGCCGTTCCCGTGGGAATATCGCGATAAAAAGTATTCTATGTATTATTCCAGGCTATAAACTATCTGTATGCCAAATTTCATCCAAATCCATTAAGTAGTTTTTACGTGAAAGAGTAACAAACATCCATCCATACTTACAAACTTTCGCGTTTAAATTAACTAGCGGCTGCTCGCGGTTTCACCCGCGTGGTTCCCGTTCCCGTGGGAATATCTGGATAAAAAGTATTATATGTGTTAATCCACGTTATAAACTATCTGTATGCTGAATTTCATTCAAATCCATTTAGTAGTTTTTACGTAAAAGAGTAACAAACATCCATCAGTAATTACAAACTTTCGCGTTTATAATATTAGTAGGATGTGTGTATTCATCACCTACTGAATTATGTGAACATAATACTCCTTTGCAAAATGTCATGTTTCAATATATTCACTCAGTCAGTTCACAGTATTTTGATTGTATACAACGTTGCTCTTTAAAATGCTATTGAATGTCGGTCCTTAAGGCTCACTCCGTTTAAAATGTTACCACTGAACTGACACATTATCCTATTCACTGGCAATTTCAAAGATCACATCGAATCGGTAGCCTCAAAAGGGCTTTCGCAAATTAGCAAATTTCTCGTGTAAATGAAACAGTTTCGCCAAATACATGCCTCGTCGGAGTGAATGCCCAGAATCGGGGGGTGCTTTGTAGAAAAATCCAAAGGCTCAAAAAGTTTCCTGCCAATAACAGAATTCAATTAGCAACTGAGTTTCATTTGAATTTTTGCGGCTACTGATCTTGGACGCTGTAGCTTTGGTAATAGAGTTGAGGTTTCACCAGCAGACGGGTCGCAAAAAAAGTTGATCACCTCAAGGTTGAATGGTTGGGCCGTGACAGATAACAGGGCTGTTTCACAAACACTCTGTTACAAGATGCTAGCGGAAATGGTTAGTGGAACTTATTAACAATATATAGGCCCCGGAGGTCGGAGGATAAAATAGTTTTATTTATTCTCTACGTGAAACTAGAAACGTTAAGGTTTTGTGTTAATACTCTATAGAGAATTACTTTTTTGTTCAGATAATTTTGATTAACTTGTATTCACGCTTGAGTAGCTCGATGGCGCTGCGGCTAGCGCGTTGGCTTGCGATCTTGCTCGCTAAGCAACTTTCGCAATGCCGGGTCGCTGGATGGGTGACCAAATTAAAACACCTCGAGCTCCCCCGTGCTTAGGAAGGCACGTTGAGCCGTTGGTCCCGGTTGTTATCGTAAGATGACAGTCGTTAAAACCCACCAACCCGCAATAGGTCAGCGTGGTGGGTTACGGCCCAATATCCCTACGAGCTATTGCCCACGTGGGAGGCCTGTGCCCAGTAGTGGGACGTTAATAGGCTGATGATGATGATGATGATGATGACACATAATAACCGTATCGCGTAGCGGTGAAAGAATACTACCACCCCCTCTCTTCCCTTGAGTTTTTTAAAAGGACTAACGGACTAAAGACTGCAAATACATCCAACAGCATAGAGCGATGGGCAGCTTGAGTCTGAAATGCTCCAAGTACTCCAACAGCTATTTCTAATTGTCTATAATTAGTTGATACATTGTATGGTAGTATTGTATTGCATTATTTATATTTTTAAAATTAATATTTTGTATTTTATGACCTGGTAACTTTAATTTTTTTTTTTGTAAATGTCTTTGCTTCTGTGTGGTTTTTTGCGCCCGTTCTTTGCCACAGTTAAAAAATAACGTACTGAATGGGTGGTAGGTCATTAGGTTAAAAAAGATTTGGACGATTCAAAGTACCTACTTATTAATTGAGTTTATTGAATAAATATATTTTGATTTGAGTTTGAACGGTTTTACGTGCCTTCCGAAGCGCGTAGGAGAACAAGATGGAAATTTTTATTCGGTTACCCATTCACTGACCTGGCCTTGTGAAAGTTGCTTAACTGACAGTATCGAAAACTGAACGTCTACGCCGATGCGTCATCGTGCTCCTGAGTGCAAAATGCAACTAGTTGACCTGGAACTAATCAACCGCCTTTGTGGTCTAGGGGCCAAGTTACCAGCATTGAACCAGAGGTCCTGGGTTCCATTCCCAGCGGGGGTACATCTTTGTGTACTTGGTCTGGTTGGTGGTAGGGCTTGTTAAGTCCGCCTGGCTAGCTACCACCATCTTATCTAAAGTCAGGCGCCATAACAACAATGTTAAATAGCGTTGTTGTTCCGACAGAGAGATAAGATATTAAGTTCCTCAGCGGTTGAGGTTTCCGGGTAAAGCGCTTGCACTTTCGCCCTTATCGTACCTTACCATCATGTGAGATGAGTGCCAACCACTTACCCGTAGTTAATATTAACCCCTCAAGCCCCAAGCGGCCATATTTGGCCGCTTGGGGTTGAGGGGCTTATTTTATTTCCATTTCAGCAAATTTAAATTCCCGCCAAATTGCACCTGCTGTCAAAATTTTAAGACTTTCGTTGCCAACACTGAGAGGTTAAAAAAAACAACTAGTGAGGGGTTCAATCAGACCGCAGAGGTACCGTGAGGCAGAGGTTTCATTACATCCACCTCAAACGCCTGTAATCCCCGCAGGAGGTCAGCAATTCGGCAGCCAAATGAATCAATTAGATAAACCTCAGCTAATCGCTAAACAGTCTCCTACCGACCCGCTCGCAATCGACAAGGGACCCCAGAAATTGATATTACCCCCGCATTAATCCGTTTGAGGTATCTTCTGTTTCCCGAATTGCGCGGGTCAATTACAAAACAATATTGCTGTAAATTAAGCTATGCAGTATCATTGGGTGTCGACGTCTCAAGAGGGTCGTATTAGAGGACTTATTCTTCTTTATAATGGAGTTTTATTCGGAGCTGTATGTGTGGCGGTTAATAAAAGAATACTACCAGCCCGTCTCTTCCCTTGGGTGTCGTAAAAGACGACTAACGGATTAACGATTGCACATACATCCAACAGCATAGAGCGGCGATGGGCCCACCACCTGTCAAGCTGAGCTACATGGTGTAGTTGCTATTTGGTGAAACGTGGACTATGGTAGAGGACTGCTTTTGCTGGCCTCATTGCTTAGTAGTAGTTCCTATCTATTCACCCCTTTAGTTAGGGTTTCGCAGCTGGAACTAAGGGTCCAGCTGTCCCTGAGCGTCATAACGCTCAGAGGTACTACGGGGTTCCTTTTTCATGCCCCCCGCTGGTTGTGCCTTAACCAGTGCCTCCGGCGGGATTTCGGACGTGGGTTGGACTCGTAGTGGCTTGTGGTGAGCTGTAGAGCTTGGAAATGTTCGTTTGTCAAATGTGTTGTATTGTGTGCCAGGGCTTCCAAACTCGTACACAGCGGGCGGTGCTTAGTAGCGGTCTCTGTGGGGCCAGAAACGAAAAGTCCTGTGGGGAACGTGAGTTCATTAATTTTAAAAATATAAATAATGCAATACAATACTACAATACAATGTATCAACTAATTATAGAGAATTAGAAATAGCTGTTGGAGTACTTGGAGCATTTCAGACTCAAGCTGTTCTGTCTTCTATTGTTGTCATAAAATGACAGTCGTTAAAACCGACCAACCCGTATTGGGCCAGCGTGGTGGGTTATGTGTGGCCCAATGTCTCTATGTGCTGTTGTCCATGTGAGAAGATCTGTTCCCAGGTGTGGTACGTTTATGGATTAATGAGGATGTACTCAGTTTGATTGGTGGTCGTCTTGTTTTGTGTCCGTCGCGCCAGCTTACACCATTTCTAAGTCTGTCGTCATAACATCAATGCCGTCGTCTTTGTAAAGCGGTCGTCTTTAAAAGTGTTTTTTTTTTTAATTTTCGTTAGTAAATACAACATACATAGATATAATCACGACTATTATCCCCGAAAGGTTAGTCAGAGACTAGGCAATGAGGACCGCAAAAGCAGTCCACTACAATAGTCCACCTTTCACCAAACAGCGACTGCACATGTGTTTAACGTGACAGGTGGTGAACCCATCGCTCTATGCTGTTGGATGTATTTGCAGTCTTTAGTCCGTTAGTCCTTTTACAAGACTCAAGGGAAGAGAGGGGGTGGTAGTATTCTTTCACCGCTACGCGACACGGATAGTGAATACGTCATCATCATCATCATCATCGTCATCATCATCATCATCATCATCATCATCATCATCATCATCATCATCATCATCATCAGCCTATCGTCGCTTTACCAGTCTAAAGGTCAAAATCCCTTGCACACCGCGTCGTCTATTTGGTACGGGCATAAGGTACCCGGGCGGTCGGTGCGCTTCACACGAAAATTGCTGCAAAGTGGTAAAGCGACGGTGACCCCGACCGTACCTGGGTATATCTTTTTTGTAAAAACAATAATATAAAATAAGCTGCGTACCTATAAAAATGTAGATTGTTATTAAACAATTTAAACATTTTCACTTCTGATGCAAATGTACTCACTGCTACCCAATTTCAACACAAACAAATAAAACTTTTCGCGCACCATTCTTGTATCACCGGCTCACCGCACGTAAACAAAATCACGCCATCTCTCGGTCGTTCGCGACACTCGCACGTCCACCACTATCCGAGACTTTTAATTCAAGTCACTAAAATTACAAATTGTTTGACATAAGTTTCCATAGAAATCACGTGAAACTGACATTACAACGGTAGATTTATGGGTAATTCTATGACTTAAAAATAATTAAAATTGTGCACGATTGTACTTAAAATCTAATGTATGGTAGAAGTTTACATTAGATTTTTGGAAAATAGCAAAGAAGAATTCTTTTTTATTGATATTGAAAGATTCACAATTTCACACACAATTTTTTTATGTATTTATTTGTTTAAAACTTCAACCCGTTTCTCTGGAATCGCCATCGCAAGAATCGTCAAGTTGGCAGCCCACTTAGAGACCGTAATATCTCGGTTTGTATTGAAGTACAATTGTTGAAATTTTGCGTATACGATTCACTATTTATGCACAGTTTTTTGACATATAAATCACATTGATACGAACTGTATTTCTTAGGGTGCCTGCTATCTTGACGTCAAGTTAGCAGGCACCTTATGATACTCAAATATCTTTTTGAACCATAGTATCACTATTTATATGCTATACGTCACTATTTATCAATATTTATACACAATTTTTTGACATAGTCAAAACCGTCTAATTCCGTGGTGTGCCTGCCAACTTGACGCTCACCAAGGAGTTAGTATTAACAGGCTGTTGATTATTGTGGCGAGCCGTACGATAGTAGAAATTACCTGGTCATTTTTAAGTTAGGTAAGAACTCGTAGGTAATGTTATCTTTCGTATTTGTCCGTGATCACTGTTGAAACGTTCTCACTCGCACGTACAAAAAAGAACCATGGCATCTTAAAACTTTGTCTTAGGATGCCTATGTTAGACAAAGTGACAGGTATTTTTACGACGTCATGTTTTAAAAAAAGAAATTAAACTATCAAGAGATTACCGTCTAACGGTTTTACGGTATTTTTGTTTTATTTTCTCAATAATAAAATGTTGTACCTATACCGGTACTTACTTAAGTAAGAGTTATAAAAATACCAAAAACAATCTCGTAAAATTAATACTACTAAATAAAAAATCCTTCAAGAGATTTTCGTACAAAACAAAGGAAATTAATCCTAAACCTTCTTCAGGGCTCCCACAGATTGCATCTAAGGATCCTTTTATGTTGGTTGTTAGGTCCAGGCGTGCGATAAGAGAGAACGTTCCTAGGACAAATTGCATAACGCTGAGTAGAGTCCATTTTGGGACACATTTTCTTCATGTATCTTGTCCTAAATAATAACCGCGTTGCGTAGCGGTGAAATAATACTACCAGCCCTCTCTTCCCTTAGGTGTCGTAAAAGGCGACTAACGGACTAAAGACTGCACATACATATACTGCACATAATAAACAAATTATAATTTATATGTATAAGCTATTAAAATATATATTATATTTATATATAATATATATTTTAATCGCCTCTGTGGTCTAGTGGCCAAGCCACCGGTTTCAGACCCAGAGGTCCCGGGTTCGATTCCCAGCGGGCGGCACATCTTTGTGTGCTCGGTTTGGTTGGTGGTAGGGCTGTTAAGTCCGCCTGGCTAGCTACCACCATCTTATCTAAGTCTCTCGTCATAACAACGATGTTTATAGCATTGTGTTCCGTACAGTTTGAGATAAGATAGCCAGTTCCTCAGTGGTTGAGGATTCCGGGTGAAGCGCGCTTCCACCTTCGTCCTTATCATCACTTACCATCAGGTGAGATGAAAGTCAAGCGCTTACCCGTTGTAGAATATAAAAAAAAATTAAAAAAATAACTACTTAGTTACAAACATTTTTCCAAATGGAGCATCTTGTGTTGAAACTATTTTGCGGACACGATTATTTGCTTGTTGGACGGTAGCAAAAATGTAATCTGCACGGACCGTATTTATCACAATAAGGGCGGGCGCCTGCATAGTACCTAGCTTCTTTTTAACTAACCCACTTTCATTAACAAAATATTAATGTATAAATAACGACTGTGGACTGTGCTGTGTTAATTTATTTACTTTTTGATTTATATTCTTGGAGTACAGCGACGAATGTTGTGTACGAATAAACCTACTGTTAAATTAGTCTATTAAAAACATCCACCAGCAAAGAGCGGCGATGGGGTCACCACCTGTCACGCTGAGCACATCTGCTGTCACTATAATAGTGGACTGTGTTAGAAAACTGCTTTTGCTGTCCTCATTGTCTAGTCTCTGACTAACCCTTCGGGGATAATAGTCGTGATTATATCGACGGCTCCTAAGTATACTGAGACAACTAACAAATTTTGACAATTGTACTTTTTAATTTATTAACAACAATTAAACCATTTCCCATCTACCCGTTTTAAAAAAAATATATATTCCTTTGTATAACGTTAAAAAAATGGCGTATACTGGATCAAGTATTACAATTTTTTTATTTTGCTCGTAGTACACTGAGTCAAGTGTAACATACCAGTATACGCGGGACGCGAATGCACCCGTTTTGGTACAAGTTGAAACTGGTACAAGTTTTGGGACATTAGAGATCATTCCAGGCAATGGGACTTTTTAACAAAGTATGCTACCAAAGCCATGAAAAAGCGGACAACAACAGACAAAGCGAAATCTAAAAGACTGAGACACACTACCTAAGTATTTATGAAACGGATTACGTTGTTATTAGGAATATTCCTGTATGTAAAACCATGTTTTTAAATACCCTATCAATAAGTTTTAGAAACACTAGAAAATAGCCAAGGAGTTGTACAGGCTGATCAGCAAGGAAAACATGTTTACCATCCGAAAAAAATAACCGTTGATATGAAACGCAGTGTACTTGATCATGTTGCAAGTTTTGCAAAGATTCCACTAAAAGGTATATTGACGGATGTCTATCGTTTCCTAAATTGTATGAATTGTATCAAGACTTGTTCGATCCCGATAATTACACAAACAAAGTAACTAGTGTGCGGCAATATCGTGATATTATCAACAAAAACTTAAACATTAGTCTCCACGAGCCCAATAAAGATGTTTGTGAAGAATGTCAAATATATGAAACAATAAACAGCACACAGTGCTTAAATGTAGGTACCCCATGGATATGTAAATCATATTTTACTATGAACAAAAATTTACCATCTAAGAATTTCACTGTTTTTGATTTTAGAAATCGTCAGGGTTATTACTTTTCCTGGCACTAACAGACTGCTAAAAGAGGAGCAAATGAAATTGCTAGCTGTGTTTATAAATTTATCGAACAAACAGTAAAGGCAGGTATAAAAGATGGTGGTCAGAATCGGAACAGGATTTTTTGTTATGTATATGATGACAAGGTTATAAAATATAGTGTAGAAATTAGTCATCGTTTAAGATTGTTAGGCACACATAAAATGAAGGAGTTATGCATGCACTAAAAAGCATTAGAAAGAAAGACGAAAGTTAAAATGCTTTATACCCCTGCCAAATGGTATATCGCCTTTTCAATTTGCAAAAACTGACGATAATCCTTATAAAGTCACCGAAGTATCTTAAGATATTATAATAGACTTCAAAACAATACTTAAAAAGGTCAATAACTGGACTTTTACCTGCGATTGAACTAAAATGCAAGAATAAGCCCACCGAAATTAAAATTGGAGCAGAATATATATTTTTTAAACTAGTTACATGAAAGATTCCTATAAATAATTGGATTGATTGTGCTAATAAACCTAAAGCAACACGTAACAAAACTTTCCTTATTTATAGATTTTAGTTATCTTCGCATAGATATTTGAGATACCAACAATAAGTAAAAGTTTTCTATTTTTGTTATCTAAGACCTTAGTACCTATTTGTCTATTTATCTATAGTATACATTACTAGATCTCTAGTAATGTTAATTTTTGTTATACTCGAATTAGAATTAGAATTATTTTTTTGTACAATGAAAGGAGTTTTTAATCAATTTACCTATTTGTAACACTTAACACAATTTAAGGATGCTTCTCTTTTAAAATTATGTCCATGTATAGTGAGTCAACTTATTATATTTTAAGAAATATAATTCATAGCAGAGCTATTGTAACAAATAAGAAATCTAATAAGTATATAAATACATTTTTTACAACACCTACTAAATAATATATCTCTAAACCGTTTATTCAATGATCCGACGTTTACAAATTTAAGTGGTATTTGATCCATTTTTAACATACACATAATCGATGTATAATAATGTAACTACATTACCTCATAATCTTATAAAAAAGCATGAATTCTATTTTGCACTATTGAAAGACCTTTATTATTATTTTAAGTTCATTATGATAAATTAATGTTTTATATTTTAGCGTTTTATTAACGCTTAAATATACTTAAGTAAAATTTTAAAACTGAAAAAAGACGTCAACCTCAGGCGGAAATCGAACCACGCACCTTCCGCATTCCGGGCGGCTGCCTTAACCACTTGGCTACCGAGGTCTGGCTTTCAACCGTCGAAATTTGTCAGTGCTTGATGCTTATGTTTTTAGTCAACATTGCTTCATCAAATCTTAGAAGTTTTCACCTCTGAGATCCGAAAGAAATATTTTTACAAATATTTAAAAAAAAATACTTTATTATGATAAGGTATTTTTTCTTGATTGCATTAACATTTAAAATACAACCTTTTGTTCTTATTATAGTCTTCCTGTAAAGTTATTAGGAGTACCAGTTGACTCAGTATGCTTAGGAGCCGTCGATATGTATGTATGTAGTTTATAATACTGCGAGTTTGGTAATAGTTATCCTCACCTGGGCCATCCTACAAAGTGTAAAAAACAATTACTATTATGGGAGAAACCTGTGAAAGCGTAAAATTATCAGCTGTTCTATACAAAACTGCAAATACTTTTGGACCTAATGTATGGAATGGCTGGTTTTATTATTTATTTATTTATTTATTATTTAATTATTTAACACTGTTATATTTCCAATTACATTAATTAATCTATATGAATTACAAAGAATAATAAATACTATTAAAATTAAAATATTAAATTAAAATTAGACGTTACATTATTATCATTTACGTTACAAATTATGATTGATTGATTTAATCATGTACGGCTTCATGTATCCCTCTCACAGAATAACAGGCACTCAGACAGTATTTCCACCCAGTATTTTGTTTTCGCTCTTTCAGTTTGCTCCATACAAATAGTTGTTCCTTGCACTAAGTAGGATGGTCCAGTTGCGGGATTATATGCCAATTACATACCAAACATTACAGGTTGTACATAAAATAAATTTAAAAAAAATTGTTTACGCTCACAATAATTTATCTAGCTCAATATAAGCTTCTATTGAAACTCGTTAATATAGTTAAACTAGATAACCGATACCCGAAATCAATTACAGAAAAGCAGTTTTCTCTAAATTGACCCCGACCGGGAATTGAAACCGGGACCTAAGAGATGGCGCGACGTCACACCCGGCGCGGTAACCACTTGACCACGGAGGTGGTCAACGTAAGTTTATGATTTCTTAACCTGTACCTGCGTATCCTAAACAAACGTTTTTGTTTTAATTATTTAAGAGGGCTTACGCATTTCGGTTTTCCATACAAAGGACATCATTTTTTTTGGGCCTTCATTGAAAGTGCCGGCCAACAAAAAAAAATGGTACGTATTGTTAGAACTAGAAATTTGGAGAAATAGTTAGTATGGCACAAAAGTTGTAGGATTGCTCCCAGCCAAGTTATACAAGTTCGAAGATTCATCATTTTCATACATTTATTGATTCCAAATTTTTTTTTTCCTATAAACAGAACAGATGATGACCCCAGAGCTTTTGCGCTGCAATGACAATTGCTTCAGATCATTGGTTCTAGCAATATCTATCATTATTTTATGTTTCCCAGTCCCAGCACTTTCAGAAATTAATAAATGTATGAAAATGATAAATCATCGAACTTGTATAACTTGGCTCAGAGCAATCCTACAACTTTTGTGCCTTATTAACTATTACTCCAAATGGCTAGTTCTAACAATACGTACTCTTTTTTTTTTGTTGGCCGGCACTTTCAGAAACGGCCCAAAAATGTATGGAGCCTGAATGATCTCCTTTCCAAGTCGAAATTTTTAAAATACAATAAGCTACTTTTAATGAAACTTTACACGCTAAAGTAAAGTACAGGGATCTAAATTGTTTGTAGAAAACATTTTTTTAAAACGTTTATTTAGCTGAGCTATTGCGATTTAAAGTGTACTATAGAAAGTTTAAAATCGCAATAACTCAGTTTAATGAATGTTTTTTAAAAATGTTTTCAACAAACTATTTTGATCCCTGTATTTTACTTTAGAATGCCAAGTTTAATTGAAATTGGCTAATTGGGTTTAAAAAATTTCAACTTGGAAGTATGTATGGAAAACCGTAATGCGTAAACCCTCTTAACTGCGAATGAGAACTCGGACTCTATCTCACCTGACGATATATAGTGATAAAACCGCTGTTGGATTTTCACCCAGATTCCGCAGCTAACTGGCTATCTTATCTGTAACTGCTGAGTAACTAGCTACCTTATCTCTGACTGTCGGGATCGGGACACAACAATACAACCAACCAACAGCCGTCATTTTAACTTAACCTTTTCACCTATCCAGTTTCCAGCGTTGTGAAAGTGGTATAACTTTCAATATCGCAATGAGAACACACCGCTACCGGACCTCTCTAGCTCAAAAATGAGCACTTATAAGGACTATATACTTCGAGATTTGCTTTAAACTCATACATTATACAATGGGATAGGGGTGATACTTCTAACCTGTTAAGGCTAAGTACTATATCTCAATTCATCGACAAAAAAATAATATGGACTTGAAAAAAAGTGATTTTAAATCACAAAATAAATAAGTAATGATTTTTTTTTACCAAAATAATCTCAAACATACGAAACAAAGTAATTTATTAGTTAGCCAGTGTCATTAGCTACCGTTTGCCATTTTTTCATGTTGCTCCGACGTATGAAACCTTTGATATCGTATGAAGTAAAAATGGTCATAAATTATAGGGGGAGGGGGTAGGACCCCCCATATTATTTTATTTGTCGATGAATTTAGATGCAGTACTCAGCCTTAACGGGTTAGAAGTACAACCCCTATCACATTGTATACCCTCAAACCCCAAGCGGTCGCATGAGACCGCACCTACAAAAACACACTTGACTTTGTACCGTGTTTTCATAGACTTACAGACTACTTTATTATGAACAAGTTTAGTTATTTCGGTTCTGTGGTTCATCTTATGTATTGTTATCGCAAAATATCGCATAGTCTGTGCTTGATTCTGTCAAATTTGGCGTTGACAGTTACTGTCAAAAAAGTGTCAAAAAAATCCAAGACTGAGGGGTATTAATCCCAAAGAGTTAGTCAGAGACTAGGCAATGAGGACCGCAAAAGCAGTCCAGCCATTAGTCCACGTTTCACCAAACTACAACTGCACATGTGCTCAGCGTGATAGATGTGGTGAGCCCATCGCCGCTTTACGCTGTTAGATATATGTGCAGTTTAGTCCGTTCGTCGATATTTACGACACCCAAAGAAAGAGAAAGGGCGGCTGTATTCTTTTAGCGAGCGGATACACAAACGGCTGTAACACCTAAGCTTCATTCATCTCCTAGATTCGCTTTAAGCGTATATAGGAATATACAAAGTAACAGTTTGCGATCGTCTAACAATTTGCGCTGCGTTACAAGATATTATACAATGTGATAGGGGTGGTACTTCTAACCCGTTAAGGCTAGGTACTACATCTAAATTCATGGGCAAAAAAAATAATATGGGGGGTCCTACCCCCCTCCCCCTATAATTTATGCCCATTTTTACTTTATGCGATATCAAAGGTTTCATACGTCGGAGAAACATGAAAAAAATGGCAAACAGTAGCTAATGACACTGGCTAACGAATAAATTAGTTTGTTTTGTATGTTTGAGATTATTTTTGTGAGAAAAAAAATCATTACCTAATTATATTTTGATTTAAAATCACTTTTTTATAAGTCCATATTATTTTTTTTGTCGGTGAATTTAGATGTAGTACTTAGCCTTAACAGGTTAGAAGTACCACCCCTATCACATTGTAAATATTAGCCTACCCTTGCCAAAACTCATCTAAACGTTAGTATGTAGAGTAGGTTTCATAGAAGAGCTGATTACGTATACGTTACGTTAATTTTGATAATGATAGTCTAGAATAATTCTAGGGTACAGAATCAGAATCAGAATATCTTTATTGGGTAATCAAACGACGAACTTACGTTTCGGACACATTATATTGGGACAGTGTCCGAATTGATACTTTTTAATTATATTATTTTTTCACTGACGATTCGGACATTATTAAATTATTGGAGCTGTTCAGTTCAGTCAGATAAATCAAGTTGTTGTTTTATACTGTGGTAGATTTTCTTAAAATTAATGTAAATTTTTATTGGTGTCCGAATCGTCAGTGAAAAAAATAATAAAATTAAAAACTGTCAATTCGGACACACGTGTCCTAATATAATGTGTCCGAAACGTCAGCGAGTCGGTAAAACTGTGTAACAAAAAGTTGAAAAATGTTGTTAAGATAGGTATCACATCTCCGAATGTTGTTTTCTTTAGAAATATTTACTCTACCTAACTACATATGTTCCAGCTCAAAGCACCTTTGATATTTACTAATTTCAATGTATTATCTCCGGTTTTGTAGTATGTAATAGTTGTTTTAATTGTTAATTGTTATACAAGGGGCTAAAATGACCCATACGAGGTAGTTTTACTCCCGAGCTTTAGCGAGGGAGTAAATAGAAACCGAGTTTTAATGGGTTTTTAGCGCCGTGTGTTACACTCTGCTTTTCACTACGAATGCGAGAAAATAAAACAATCCAATACAATATGAATTGGTTTGTTTTATTAAAAATTAACCTGTTAGTTGCTTTCGACACCTAAAGGGAAGAGAAGGGTTGGTAGTATTATTTTGATGAGCCCATCACCGCCCTATGCTGTTGGATAGTAGGTATATGCAGTCTTTCCATCTCTTCCCTTAGGTGTCGTAAAAGGCGACTAACGGACTAATTACTGCACATACATCCTACAGCATAGAGCGGCGATGGGCTCATCAAAATAATACTACCAACCCCTCTCTTCCCTTGGATGTCGTAAAAGCGACTAACGAGCTAAAGGCTCAACACCTAAGCACATGTGCAGATGGTGCAGTTGTTTCTTGCTGAAGCGTGGACTGTGTGGGCGTGGTCTGTGTTGTCCATAGATTCAAATGATTACTAATTTTACCATAAACTTTAATAAGTTTCTCAAAAAAGTTGTTGATTTAGGTAAACAGTAATAAGTCGAGTCTTTATTCATTATTATTCTACCTAAGCCTAAATACTTTTTCGTTTTTGTAGGATCATTGTCATGTGACAGACAAAAATTTAAAAAAAAATACTTTTTCCCTTATGGCAAGAAAAGCTATTTTAGCCTCGCTCTAGAACGCTACAATGACGGTCTTTTTTAAAAAGAGAAGTGAAATAGTTATTTGTTATACAAGAGTGCAAACTTGCTTTTTAACCGCGTGCTCAATTTTGATGACCGAGCATACGAAGGATTCTAAAATTGAATTACGAGCGCAGCGAGTGATTCAAAAATTAGAATCCTGAGCGTTACCGAGGGAATCAAAAGAGCACGAGGTGAAAAATCTTTGCACTCGAGTGCAACACGTAACTTTTCATCCCACCTCAACGAGGAAATTACCAACCAAATTAAAAAAGTAGGTACACCAAAAAGGTTCCGAGTCTGAGTTTTTAACAATTTAAAAAGGTCGTATGATAAATCGGCACCATGGAGGAAGAAGAAAATAGGTTTAATGATGTTTTGAATACACATACTAAGTGCACACGATGTTATAAATTCAATTTACTTTGTCCTCTAGCGGGTAAAAACGGCTTTTGCACTCAGATATCGAAGAGTAAAAATACTCTTTCCGAGATGGGGGGATGAAAAATACTTTCCATACGTTTGGTTGTCGTAGCTCTGTACTTCGGTACTCCCCTTTCTTCCCCTAAAATTGTTAGTCCAACCATAACATGTTTACTATAAAATTCAATAGCCATAATGCTCAAAAAGTCGTTGTTTTAATAATATCGAGTACTATATTATTTGAATCTCCTAATTTTAAAAGATATAAAGTCGTATGTCCTAAGTATTGTATTAATAATGTGTATTATTCCGAATGTTTATTTATAATAAAATTAGCAGCCCTAAAACATTTTCTATAAATTAGGTTTTAGTGACGGAAACGAATCGCTGTAAATCTGACTCCACGCAGTGTTGGCAGCCAATCTAATAAAAAAAATGGCACAAATGTTACACCTCGGTTCAAAGTGACGCTGTCTCGTTTTTGTGAAAGAAGTCAGATAGAGACAGCCTCAATTAAATCCTAAGAGTAACTTCAATCAACGTTTATTAATAACAGGGTAGAGTGTAATTTAGAATCACGTAGGCGCGTAGGGTAGAGGCGGCCCGCGGGATGAGGAGCAGGAAGCTGTGAGTGGTGAGCGAAAGCACGCCAGGCTGGTTGCACAAATTTAACTGACGTCGCCGCGCCATCTCAGACCAGTAGCATTCATGGATAGATAGATAGATAAAACATTTATTTGCATCAAAAAACACACATGCTTAGGTACAAATAAAAAAAAACATTCAAGTAACATGTTGGTAGTTGGTAGCATGTGTGCCGCAGTGATACAAAAGGGCTTAAACTCAGTGATACATTTGTTCAAAGAGCAAAGCACTGGTTTTCAGTTTTTGCCAAGTAACATGTTGGTAGTTGGTAGCATGTGTGCCGCAGTGATACAAAAGGGCTTAAACTCAGTGATACATTTGTTCAAAGAGCAAAGCACTGGTTTTCAGTTTTTGCCAAGTAACATGTTGGTAGTTGGTAGCATGTGTGCCGCAGTGATACAAAAGGGCTTAAACTCAGTGATACCTTTGTTCAAAGAGCAAAGCACTGGTTTTCAGTTTTTGCCCAGAGAACCCGCTAAGCCAAGGAAACGGATTTTTCTTTCAAAAATAAAATAACAATAAAAAATGTAATAAAATTAAAACGAATGAATGGATATTAATATAAATAAATACTAATTGGTTTAAGTTTAAAAATATATAAATAAAATAAAATTGATTAAGATTAATTGAATTGATTGATTTATATTTAATAGAAAAATAACGTTCCATATTTGCCTACTCACTGACAGAGATCGTCACCATGCGACCACGGACGCCTATATCCGACTTTTGCATATCCAGTAGTGCTAACTTAAGGTTATTCTTAACTAGCGGCCGCTCGTGGTTTCACCCACGGGGTTCCCGTCCCCGTTGGAATATCGAGATAAAAAGTATCTTATGTGTTAATCCAGGTTATAAACTATCTGTATGCTGAATTTCATCCAAATCCATTCAGTAGTTTTTACGTGAAAGAGTAACAAACATCCATCCATACTTACAAACTTTCGCGTTTATAATATTCGTAGGATATTAGTAAGATGGACAAATTCATACATACATAGATACACGAGTATTATCCCCAAAGGGTTAGTCAGAGACTAGGCAATGAGGACCGCAGAAGCTGTCCACTCCATAGCTCACTGTTCACCAAATAGCGACTGCACGTGTGCTCAGCGTGACAGGTGGTGAGCCCATCGCCGCTCTATTCTGATGGATGTATGTGCACTCTTTAGTCCGTTATTCGCCTTTTACGACACCCAATGGAACAGAGATGGATGCGAGCAGCGAAAGACCGGTCGTGGTGGAGATCCTTGTGGGAGGCCTTTGTCCAGCAGTGGACGTCCTCTGACTGATGATGATGAAGGGAAGAGAGAGGTTGGTAGCATTCTCTTAGCGAGCAGCTATACCTACCACACGGCTAAGTGCAAGTATATTTCCTTATAAAACGTACGTGGCAAAAGCAAATTCAACCGACGGACGCCGCTGCCACAGCTCAGGCCAGAAACAGCCATGTGCAAACTCCTAACTCTAACAGAATTAGTGTCTGCGTGTTTTCGACGATTTAATCCTGAGCGTGGTCTCCGACAAAAAGCCCATTACAGACCCCTCTTATCTCGTTAACGCTCGCTTCCTTTTAGCTTTGACTAAATGTTATTTGACTGCCATTATAATAGATACCGGAGTTTAGACTTCGTCAAAGGGAATTTGTGAAATTCAGTTACTTGGGATTAGAGTGAATCAAATTAGGATTTGAACTACTTTAACGGTGTACTGACGACATAAGCAGGGTAGATGGCAGCTGTTGGATGAGGGGAGCCGAAGATCGGGCTCAGTGGCATGCTTCAGGAGAGGCTCCTGAGCAGTAGACTGACACCACGGGCTGGTACACACATATATAAACTTCCGACTATTATCCCCTAAGGGTTTTATTTTTATAGCTAAAGGGGGCAAACGAGCAAGCGGGTGACCTGATGGAAAGTAATCACCGCCGCCCATTGACACCCGCTAAACCAGAGGAATCGCAGACGCGTTGCCGGCCTTTAAAAGGTTAGACTAGGCAATGAGGACCTTTAGTTGTTTTTTGTTTAGAGCCTGAATTCTTTACCATAGACCACGTTTCACCAAATAACAACTGCACATATACTCAGCATGACAGGTGGTGAGCCCATCGCCGATAACTAGACCTTGGATACCATAAATAATACTTTGAACAGTCACTAACACATGCCATCAACTATGTATGCGTACAAAGAGCGCATACGTTTAATGGTCGAGCCTCTAAGTTTCTCATAATGGATGGTCCATAAAATCTGAACAGTGCGGCCGAACAATGCATTAACATTGTAAACTCGAGTACTCTTCATACTCAGTTGCATGAAAGCATTTTACACTGAGGTTGGAATGTGAGCGAGATATAAGCGACACCGAGCGTATCACAGTTTTCATTAGCAGCCTTCGATAACATAAAAATATAAAATAGATGCACGGTGAACGCTCTTAAAACGGCCGCATAAAAAGAGTTTCTAATTATACGTTTAGGTACGCATTTCAACATGACAAAGAGCTTTTTTTTATTGTGATAACTGGGCTTGTTTAGGGGCGGCGAGAAACTTACAGGTTGCTGAAGCCGTGATACCGCAATTCCCCAGAGGGTTTCTGGCGGAGGATGGCATCTCGCCGCAAGAGAGTCTCCGATCCCCCCCCCCCCCCCCTCTTAGATTCTCTGCGGGTTCGAGTCGGTTCGAGAGCGGAAAACCCGGGCGCCTCTAAGTAAGAGGCCGGTACCTCGGCTCGGGTTAACCGTGTCATGAAAGGAACGTATCTGGTTATAGAGCGAGTGTGAACCGGGTCTACGCACTCTTCTTCTATGAGTGCGGTGTCTTGATACTAAACTAGTGTGCAAGTTTAATGTGTTAGTGTCTGGGTAAGTTGTGTCGGGCTTGGGCGCGTTTGCAATCGTTATTGCATCATCGGGGTGACACAGGGCTCCTTTGAAAATGAGTGCGCGGGTGAGGGTGGTGTAGCGGGGAAGGGCAACTCGTTCAACTGTGTGTAGTCGTGTTCTAGAATGACGTGCTACCTCGTCCCCGCTAACGTATGTACCCCGCAGGATGGTCGAGCACGAAGTTGTCGTTTTTTATATGTGATCGAAGTTAGCCTATAAACGCCTCACTACTGGACACAAGCATTCCCACGTGGACAGTAGCACATAGGCAAATTGGCACATCCATAACTTACCACGCTCTGGCCCGATGCTGATTATCACAGTTTGGTAACAATAAAATAAAATTACATACATACATATTATAATCACGACTATTATCCCCGAAGGGTTAGACAGAGACCGACACAACCCCATCGAGTTTGGACTTGTTTTATCCATCTTGACGAGCACTTTGGTGCTAGATGGTAACCAGGGTCTGATGATGGAGCTGGAAGATGGCCATAGGAACTCTGCAATTAAACGACATAACCCCTTCGAGGTGAGCTCGTATGATTCGTCTTGACGAGTACTTTGGCGCTAGATTGTAACAAGGGTCTGATGATGGAGCTAGAAGGTGGCCATAGGAACTCAATAATTAAGCGACACAACCGCGTCGAGTTTGATTCGTCTTGAATACGCGACCCCGTCTTTGGGAAAATAAGTTCGCTCGTTCCGTATGTTATGAATGTGGATTCTGTCTTTGTTTAGATTTGATAATCTGACATCTAATCTAAGACATCTAATCATTAGATGGCATCATTTTCATGGGTTATCACTTATCACGCAATGTCAAGGTGAGCACGTGCCGAGGGCTGAATGGTATAAGGGTGTATAAACACGTCACATCGCTAAGTACCAGGGCGAACCCTGTTGTACTGAAGCCCTAAGTGCTCAAAACATCATATTGTGAGCGTACGACGACGAGCTACATAACAGAGGAACACTGCTACGCGCTACGAACTACTCCGTAGTCAATCTCGCATCAAAAATACGAAAAGGTTCAAAATAAAATTAAAAGAAAAAAATGTTTTTAAAAACAAGCTTTTATTTCTTGTTAAATACTTACCTAATTATATACTTTACACCTTCTATTAAAACTTTGCGTTTTTATCACACAGACCCAACATTTTATAAATACATAAAGCGTGTTACATTTTGATGAAACATTGAAGAACATTTAGCCTAATACAATTCATTATTTTTCTTTTGCAATCACATGTTTTTTTTTCTTGTAATTTTTATCTGTCATGGATATACCATGTACGGGGTTACGTAATGTAAAGTACTAAAGTCACTAGCTCGTGTGCATGTTATTAGAATGTTGCAATATTAAAATACGTGCCCATCGTGGAAAACGTTATTAAACTTGTCAAGTATGTTACCGACCTTATATCTAAATACTTTACTGAGTAAGTACAGTAAAGTTTTATGTAGATACTGTTTAATAATATTTCCTCCGGAACTCTCACTGGCCTGACGAAACACAACAACACAAATTGCCATTATTTTACGCTGGATATTTGTGAGAGGGTGGTATTATCCCGGGCGAGCCGGCCCAATGCGTGCTGCAACGCAGCGTGGCTCTACCACTCAGTCAGTGTCACTCATTTAGCACCACTCAGGGGTCACGTGTAAGGTCTCAAGGGTAAACCTACGGACGCGAGTAACTTTAAAAACTTTTCCTCCAACCACGGTCTTTTTTTTCCAACCTTTGACGAGAGGTCTCTGGTAAAAGGCATTTGGTATAAAACTATCCAACCAACACTTCTCGGCGCACCATGGTTTGAAGGGGCGAATGTGGGAAGGCATGTTCTTGTGAGGAGCTTTAGGATTCGATCTGGACACATTCCATTAAACAAATTTGGATTTATGATGGGTAAGACTTCGTCACCGAATTGCTCCGAGTGTGACATAGTTGAGGATATCTACCACGTTCTGATGGAGTGTGTACGGAACGGGGCCTTCAGACAGTGTCTACTAGAAAGTTGTAACTTGTGCCTGTTCGATGTTGGATGGTGCAACTGCGATATGGCTTCTCCTTTGTCTAGGGAGGCCAGAATGCTTTTTAAACTTGTACTAATAGCTCTAAGAAATAGAAATTTGTAACCGTGTGAAAGAATTAGTATTTCTTAGATTAAGTCATTCCTATGTTGTAATTACGGGAGTGACATGCTCAAATTGTGAACAAACTCCCCTTTTTTTGTTTAAAAACAAATAAAGATTTAAAAAAAAAACATTAGATACATAAGTCTTAATATACCTTCCTTACCACTGAAGGTTCTCAACGGACATAAAATGACTATGGATGACCTTCACAATTTAATTTATTTTTGTTAGGTAACTTACCCATGAAAGCTTACAAACTAGATCTTTTTCTAAATTCAGAGTCAGCCGATAAGCACGTCGGTCAAAATCAAAGTCAAAAGATATTTATTCAATAAACTCAATTAATAAGTACTTTAAATCGTTCAAATCTTTTTGAACCTACCACAGGACGACATTTTTAACTGTGGCAAAGAACGGGCGCAAGAAACCCCAGCGCACAGAAGCAATGACATTTACAAAAAAAAAATGTCGTTACCAGGTCATGAAATACAAAATATGAATTTGAATGTAAACTATGTAAATGGTACTCTATATAAATTAATTATAGACAATAAGAAATAGCTGTTGGAGTGTTTGGTGTTACATGAAATACGCTTAGATAAGATACAGATCTATATCAAATCGGTACTTTAAATTACAAAGATTAGAAGATAGACTTTTACCAGATTAATACATACAAACATACTACCCTACACAGATACACGACCATTATCCCTTTAGGCTAGATGTTAATGAAAAATTAACATAACACGTTCTTAGCATTAATTTTTGAAGTAGTAAACAAAATTAAAATCTGCGAAAATTAGAAAATATTGTTGAGGCTTTATTCACGATCGAAACACGATTTGATAAAGTTGGCTTGATAGAATACATTCACAAAGTTACATACTTTTGTGTCATTTTATGTACTTTTCTAGGTTTCATTCTTAAAATAAGTGATTTGATTTTATGAGTTATTTACCAAAATGAAGTTCATAGATAACTTGAGGTATTATAACCGATAATTTTTTTTATTACATTTTAAATTTTTTTTAAACGCGATTAATCGTGCCGTTTTGCTGTTATACCCGTCCCTTACCGTCGTACCGTCGAGAGAGCGAGAGAGAAGCGCTCGAAATACCTTATGAGAGAGACCAGACCAGAGACTAGGAGGACCACAGAAGCAGTCCATTTGTCATAGCCTACGTTTAACCAAATTACAACTACGAGTATTACACATGTGCTCAGCGTGATAGGTGGTGAGCATGACGCCGCTCTATGCTGCAAGAGGCAGTCTTTAGTCCGTTAGTCGCCTTTTACGACACCCAAGGGAAGAGAAGGGTTAATAGTACCTATTCTTTTAGTGATCCTCCATAACACACGGCTCAATATCTTTCACTCAAACCAAATATTGGCATAAATAATTCGCCACTCATGTATTTCGCCACAGTTAAAAAACCATCGCGGCCCATTCGATTCGCATTCAACAAACGAAACGAAACGAAAATAATTATTCGCGCCTTTCGCACTCATTTCGATGTTCTCCATTAAAAATGGACAGGTGAATTCTCATTGTCTCCACGACGGCTGCCATTTACACCTTATTCAGACGAGTTAAAAGCTCCATTCGCGTGCACGTCACAAAGGCTTGGAATGCAAAGGTATGTGGACATGATCACAGGTTGAAAAACCGGGTTTCTTTCAGCACGAGACAAAGGGTAGATGACTCCCTTTGTTTCAGGAGTAATCAAACACTACAAGGGCCGTTGTAAACGTATTATTACGATTAATGAGCTGTTGGCAGTCTATTAGTATGACAGTTTGAACTTTGTCAACGAGATACTAAATCGTTTATTTATAACAATTTCGTACTTTGTGATTATGATAATTTGATAGATTTCATATATTTTAACAAACAAAACTATATTTTTTTACTGTAACCGTATTATTACTAATAATGAGCTGTTAGCATGACATTTTGAATACATTTTTAATGAGTTATAACAATTACGTTCTTTGTAACTATGATAATGGGTAGGTAGGTATCATTAGTTAACGCATACATACTCATACCTATAATTATTAATTTGTACGACTTGTTGTGTATAATATTCTTGGTTTCTCTTATTTTTATTTTTTTACAGTTATTATTTCAGCTATGAACAAAAAGTGCGTGTGAAGTGGAAGAAGTGGAAGGGGAAGAAGGAAGAAGCGACACACGTCAAGATCATGAAAAACTGAGGTCTCTGCTTATAGTTACCTCTTTTGGAAACGGGTGTAAGCCTATAAACGTCCCACTGCTGCGCACAGGCCTCCCACGTGAACAATAACACGTGGGGATATTGGGCCATAACCCACCACGCTGGCCCAATGCGGTTTGGTGGGTTTTAACGACTGCCATCTTACGACAACAACCGGGACCAACGGCTTAACGTACCTTTCGAAGCACGGAGGAGCTCGGATGTTTTTAATTGGTCACCCAACCAGCGACCCGGCATTGCGAAAGTGGCTTAGCGGGCAAGATCGTAAGCCAAACGCGCTAGCCGCTGCGCCATCGAGCTCCTCACCTAGAACCTATTTAGAAGAAGACAAATTTAAAATTTTACGATTGCACACAAACACATGTTAATTAACCGATGGTGGGGTCTGCTTTCCTGATCTTTTCCTGGTTTCTTCCGCTTTGCTCTGTTCGGTCAATCGGTGTCAGATACATACATTGCAGCTTTTAAGGTCCTACCAAACAATCTTGAAAAACAATTACATGCTAATTAAAAATAATACTATACCTATATCCTACAAGGGTATACAGTTAATCACTGCCCATAGTTAGCTACGGTCTGGCATAATTCAATGGCTGTAATGCATCATTCCCTTCATGCATGCTCGTCTATTGTGTATTGTGTGTTAAGGCAGCATTGTTATAAATTCGCTATTGGACTTTACTACCGAGTATGAGCTATTTGAAACTGCTATGCGATTCTCTAAGCGACACATAGACGCTGCGCGCATGGCTGTGATCTGCTGTCTCTATCCAATTCTATGAATATGAAAGAGACGGAGTCATTTCTCAGTGCTGCGGAAGCCGCTGCTACCAAGGCTTTAGCTTAGAGAAAAGCCACGCGGAATACAAATTACAGACTAATTTATGGGAGAATTAAAACAAACATTATTTTATTATAAGCAGTTTTGTTTCTCTTCTACGCTGTGATTATTGAAATAGTTATTCTGGGTTGGAAACGCTAAAAGGTTTGCAAAAGAACGTGTCACTGGCTGGCAATTCTCTCGTTTCCATTAAGTTTGCGTCGCCCTTTATTTACTTATTTTAGGGAAATTCACAGATGAATAACTGACATAAATAAAACTGTAAACAATCGGATGCTCATTAAAATTTCCATATAATGTTAAAGTAATGTAAGTATGTATTAAATCCATAAAGTTACTATAAGGTATAGTAACTATGATTAAATCGACGATACTAATTATTATTGTTGTTGGCTTTACCTTTGAAGCATGTTTAACATTGCTCACAGTTATTTAAAGATAACTCGAGAAGAGGAGCTCGATGGCGCAGCGGCTAGCGCGTTCGGCTTGCGATCTTGCCCGCTAAGCAACTTCCGCAGTGCCGAATCGCCTGATGGGTGACCAATTAAAAAAAACATCTCGAGCTCCTCCGTGCTTCGGAAGGCACGTTAAGCCGTTGGTCCCGGTTGTTGTCGTAAGATGACAGTCGTTAAAACCCACCAACCCGCATTGGGCCAGCGTGGTGGGTTATGGCCCAATATCCCCACGTGCTATTGTCCACGTGGGAGGCCTGTGCCCAGCAGTGGGACGTTTATAGGCTGATGATGATGATGATGATGATTTAAAGATATATTATATCTTTAAATACCTGCTATAATTCAAGTCATTTCTAGACTTAGCCAGGATGTCTTTCACCTGTGCTTCAGTTTTCTATTTTCATGCTCTGTGGCAAGTTCTCGTCTTGACACTGTGAATAACTCTGAATGACGACCTCCGTGGTCGAGTGGTTAGCAGCCGGGTCTGGCGTCGCGCCATCTCTGAGGTTCCGGGTTCAATTGCCGATCGGGTCAATTTAGAGAAAAACTATTTTTCTAAATTGATTTCGGGTCGCGGTGTTTTTTTATGTTTATCTTACCATATTAACGAGTTTTAAAAGAATACTCATCTTGGTCTAGATGGAATCTGTTCTTGATCTGAGCATAAACAAATTTAATTTTATTAATTTTAATAACTTCTAGTTTCTTCCACATTCTTTGCAACACTTTACAAGTTATCATCGCTTTACGTGCTTTGCACAGACATTTTGTTTCTGAGTGATAGCATTTTCAAGCACTGTCATTTGTTTCGAGCTTATCATTGTTTTCAGGGCCACGTTACCGTACGCAATAGGATTTTTCGCGTTTATTAGTTGTGGAGCTAATATAGATAATGTGTTGAGAGCGGCCATTAAACGATTGTCATTTGTTACGGTTAACAGCCGTGTTTTGCGTTTACACATTCTAAACTGTAAAATACGAGCGCCGTTTGTTTGCAGTTAAAACGCTGTGAGCTGTTTTTATTGCCGCATAATAGCTATCTAGATGGCTGTTCCGACATAATTGGCTAATAAGGGTTACCATATTTGAGGCAATCGTTGCTACTGTCTGATATGTGGCAGATAGACTATCAAGATCTTTTTATTGCTTACAATCTATATGTAAATGTTTTTTGGTGGTTAGCCGGCAAACGAGCAAACTGCTTGATTGAAAACAGTCACCGTAGACCATGGACGATTGCAATCCAAAGGTATTGGGCGCGCTTTTCTGACCCAAGCTTTTACTTCTTATGCCTCTATCTGCCGTACTCAGAGACGTCAATTAAGTTTTCATGACGATTAAGTCTCTTGCTGTCACTTTCTTATGTATAGTGCTAAATAGAGAAGGAAACACATTTAATAGTCATTAAAACTTTATTGACGTCTCTGAGTACGGCAGTAAGTCCTTTGATTTAACTATTACTACGTAGGGTACAAACTGGAAAACAAAAGCTAGCTGTTGGACGGAAAAAAGTGATTAACGTAGGTACATCAACTACCACCAGGCACCATTTACCACTTTTACTGTTTTTTAATACATAACTTACGAATACTGTCTGATGAGACTATCTGAGGCATACAAGAACATGGCTCGTATTGATGTGCAAGTGAGGAGCTCATTAATATAGCAGATAGAGCGTTTTAGTTATAATCGGGATTCCATGAGCTGCCTTCGTCATATTTAACTATCTCGAGCGCTTTCTTGCTTCGAAAGGCAAAAAGGACTAAAAGGAGTCATTAGTGTTATTCAAAGATGAGGTATGCATTTTCCAATTTCTGACGCTGCAAAAGATAGGAAGAAATGCGTTTGCTGATTTACCTGCCGGTTCTTCTCAGAATTAGGTCTTTCGCCGAGTTACTGATGTAATAGTAACACAAAATATTCATATATATTCATATGATCACGACTATATTATCCCCGAAGGGTTAGTCAGAGACTAATTAATGAGGACAGCAAAAGCAGTCCTCTGCCATAGTCCACTTTTCAGCAAATAGCAACTACACATCAACTCAACTGCTCAGCGTGACAGGTGGTGAATCCATCGCCGCTCTATGCTTTTAGATGAATGTGTCAGAATTGAAATGAAATTGTAAGTGATGACAAAGATGTAGTTACTTCTTATAGCCCTTAGGGAAACGGGCATGACGTATCTATGTATATAAAAATTAATTAACTAGTTTAATTCTATCTTGCAAGCCTTGCCTAGCAGTATACAGTGTGGAAAAAAAGACCGTGGTTGGAGGAAAAGTACCCTTAATAATGATGATGACATATACTGAAAGGAAACATTCCATTATTTTACAACATGCTTAGTTGTTAATTTAATTAAATTTATTTATTTTAAATTTAATTTAATGTTAATTTGAAAAAATATTTTTCTATGTCTTATTTTAATTTAAGATACTATGTTGCATTAAGAAATTGATTCATATGAACGACTCTTTCGGTTGGTGTCATAAAATACAAAAAGTTTTTTTTTTCACATTTCACCGGTTAGATTCCCGGCTCAAGCAGGTGATTTTTCAAAAATCTTTAAAAGCAATTATAATTATTTTCCAAAAAAGAGGAATGTTTCCTTTCAGTAAATTTGCCATCATCAATATTAAGAGCATCCTCCAAGCACGGTGTATACTATAATATTACAAATATCTACCTACCTATACGACGAAGCAGCAATCAATCTAATGTCTTAAACATCCTTAAACTTCTAATTATTTGTAAGTTAAAGAGGATTTATCTTACATTGGCGCTATAAAAGATAGGGATAAAAGAAAAGCCCTCGGAGGGTTTTTGTCGGTCCGTCGCTTGTCTCAGTAGAAGGTCGCCTCCCTAAACTTACGAAACGATGACGCAGGACATTTCTAAATACTTCACCCGATAATGTGTAAGTAATCACATCATTAACATTATCTATCATAAAAAGAGTATTATATTGTCACGAAGGTTTTATTGCACACATAATATTAAGAATAATGATAAGAAGGCATTTATTGACGATCACACAATTACGTACAAATACATTACACCAAGTTAAAATACTCAATAGAGTAAAAAAAACAAACAATATAAAAGCAAAAAAAAATTAGAAAGAAATGGTATCCAAATTACAATTCAGAAAAAAATTGGGTCGGATATAGCCACGATAGCATAATTAGTAGGACCTGCATTTTCAGATGGCGCGAGATCAAATCCTGCTAGTGGATTTTTATAACACATTACTGTTTGAACAATTGCTAACGTCCACTGCTGGACAAAGGCCACCGCCAAGGATCTCCACCACGACCGGTCTTGTGCTGCTCGCATCCAGCGACTACCCGCGACCTTCACCAGATCGTCGGTCCTACCTTGTTGGAAACCTGAATATACTGCGTCTTCCAGTGCGCGGTCGCCACTCAAGAACCGTTTTGCAACAACGGCGGCAAGGGGCTACTTATCCGATATATTTTACTTTCGGTTAAAGACTTATACATATAACTAATCATTAATATTAATATTTTCGTTTTATATTAAAACGTAGTAAAACCATTTATAAAGATATTAATGAAGTATGAAATCTCTTCGTAAGCTATTTAATCAACAACATCTAACATCGATTCAACTTGAACCTAAAGACACAGACAATAAAGTCTAATAGACATCTACATAGCGACCTCGTTGTTTAGGCAAAATTTATGGTTGAATTGTTTGCGTACCTACGGAGGAGGTCGTAATTCGCCTTTTTGCACGATGAACTGTCTATAACCGTTACTATCTTATTGATGAAGGTCTATAAGCCTCGCCAGTGTTTTGTTATGGTTGTGATAACAATAGAACGTAAATGTTGTTAGGGATGTATTGCGTTCGGTTTAGGGATACGTCGAACGATTTTCATGAAACGTTGTATGTTACGTATTATAGTTGTGCTTCCTTTGCCGTTTATCTTGCCTACGTGCACGATGGTGGTAGGATTTTGTCCAGAATCCGATTAGATTGCAACAACCCTATTCTTAATACAGTTCATATGACTTGGTTAATTAGCCAAGTCATATGAACTTAGTGTCTTACGCGGCCATGGACTGCTGCGCTGTGGTGGTCGGTTTCTTTCAGGCGATAGGAAACTTCAATAGAGCACATCGGTCCTATGCTCAATTGCCGTTTAGATCTTAGATCGTAGCGCGTCGCGATTTGATACTATCACCCCCTCTCTTCTCTTAGGTGTCGTAAAAGGCGACTAACGGACTAAAGACTGCACATATTTCTAAAAACATAGAGCGGCGATGGGCTCACCACCTGTCATACAGAGCACATGTGCAGTCGCTATTTGGTGAAAAGTAGACTATGGTAGAGGACTGCTTTTGCTGTCCTCATTGCCTAGTCTCTGACTAACCCTTCGGGGATAATAGTCGTGATTATGTGTGTATGTAACTTAAATCACCCCTGGGATTGAGTTACTCATTTTGAATTTTTGGCAACTTTACTGTTGTTAAGTTTTCTTAAAAACTTTTATTGCGACGGGCAGCTACATTTTAGGACGTACGAAGATAGCAAACACTTACGATAGTTTTTTTGTTTATTAGCAACACGCGGCCCGAACTAACCACTTATCAAAGTGACACTGTAGGTAATCGAAAGATTGGTGAAGGGTTAGGAACGCGTACGGAACAAATGAAGACACACACGTACATACATCCATACACACATAGATTCACTACTTTTATCCCCAAACTAGCGGCCGCTCGCGGTTTCATCCGCGTGGTTCCCGTTCCCGTGGGAATATCGGAATAAAAAGTATTCTATGTGCTAATCCAGGTTATAAACTATCTGTATGCCGAATTTCATCCAAATCCATTCAGTAGTTTTTACGTGAAAGAGTAACAAACATCCATCCATACTTACAAACTTTCGCGTTTATAATATTAGTAGGATAGTAGGATGGTTAGTCAGAAGCAGTCCACAGCCATTATCCACGTTTCACAAAAATACAACTGCACGTGTGCTGTGAAGAAAAATGAACTGTAATGCCGCGTCCGCACGCTTGGCACTTGCCACAAACTCCAAACCTCTACAAACGTTTGGATTTGTGATTTGTTCGACGGATCGACCACAAGCGCATGCAAACCACCACACCTTTGAATTTGTGACGGTTTGTTGAGGTTCGCCAAGCGTGTGGTCGTGGCATAATATATGTAGTTATTTCCAGGAGTTAAATACAAAACAACACAAGAAGTGAATGTAAACGTCGCAGCGTGACGCGACCCCATTCCATTAGAAGACGTTCCAGTAATGTCCGCGTTGTACCCTACTATTGTAAATTTCGCGGAATTACCGCTCGGCCAAGACCTATGAGCAGGCGACGTGACGCACAATTTATCTGTGCATTGCGTTCTTACTATAACAGCTGACTACGACTGGCGTAGGGTAACGCGCGATGTACCGATGTCTGAGCGGAATCCGCTTGACGCGTCGCATAACGCTCGTGTTCGTGGTAGAGCTGCGGACGGCAGACCCGAGAGAAGAGGCGAGCGATTTTTTTTATATTTTCATCCCTCGTTAAGCGTTTAGTAATTGCATCATCTCGGCAACAATAAAATTTCCGGCGAATATGTTTGTTTTGCGCTCATATTTTTTGATATACCTACCTTCCGACAAAGAGACTGTTTGAGGTGGTCCTTTGAGACGAAGCGTTTTTCACCTCACCGATTCTGTTTGATGAGTGTATTTATTTTGAGAGCGACCGATCTATTTTATTTGCTTGCCTATTTGAGTTGCCAAGAATGTATTCAATATAATTTTGTTACGGACCTTTAAGATTTGTATCGGTTGAATTAAGACCCAGAAACAAGTAAAAGTATTCTGACAATTATTTGTAAAATACGTTTATTATCATCAGAGTATATATTGCAGAGTTCGAGTTTTAAATCAAGTTATTTTTATGGCAAATAAATACAAAAAAAAATTGTGTACGCTCACACCAATTATCTAGAACAAGATAAGTATTCTTTTGAAACTCGTTAATATGGTAAGATAACATACAATATACATAAACATAGGAAAAGCACCCAGAGCCGAAATCAATTTAGAAAAACAGTTTTTCTCTAAATTGACCCGGCCGGGAATTGAACCCAGGATGTCGCTCAGAGATGTCGCGACGCCAGACCCAGCATGCTAAACACTCGACCACGGAGGTCGTTTGCAAAAATTTTATCGTGTATCACGTTTAATAATTAATTTATGATGTAACTAGCTCGCGGTTTCACCCGCGTGGTTCCCGTTCCCATGGGAATATCGGGATAAAAAGTATCCTATGTGTTAATCCAGATTATAAACTATTAGTATGCCGAATTTGATTCAAATCCATTTAGTAGTTTTTACGTGAAAGAGTAACAAACATCCTTCCATACTTACAAACTTACGCGTCTATAATATTAGAAGAACAGGATAAATTACTATAATATCATTATCATTATCAGCCTATAACATCCCACTGATGAGTACAAACAAGCCTTCCCACGTGGAATATAACTCATGGGGACATTAGGCATAATAACATAACCAAAGAAAATATACACGCCATAACCCGCCATGCTGACCCAAAGACCTTTTATGTCTTCCAAAGCTAAAGATGTTTTGGTGACTCAACCTGTAACCCGGCAATGCGAAAGTTGCTTAACTGTCAAGATCGCAAACAGAACACATATAGAGGCTGCGCCATAGCTCTTTAAGATTTTTAACAGTGTATAATTTTAAAATTTAAACGACATATTGTTTTTTGTGGTTTACGCGCACATTATACATTGTCTCTGAAGTTGCGAATGATGGAACACTGCGACCGACGCTCGTCGCATGACCGTCTGCCCGTGCGACCTTCATAGTGTATTCATTGCGCGTTAGTTAACGGAATAAGACATTCTTTTTTTTATTGTGGCACGCCATAATGGCCTCAGCCTTTATTATAATTATTAATTATCACTCGCCGTGCGCCCACGCTTCCCGCTCGCCACTGACGAGGTGTCGGCCCGTGACAATAATCACAAACACTTTTAACGGAAGTAACTCCCGTTTATTTAATTCATTTTAGGGTTTTGTTTTAGTCCTGACGTTTCGAACCTTTTACAGGGTTCGTGGTCACAGGAAGACTGAGTCGTCTCACAGTTAAAAGTTATTTGCATAACGTCAATCATTTTCTAAACCACATAATAATAAATACCAAATCAATTTTCTACTGGAGGCATACGCAAAACATTCAGAGCATCCGTCATTTTAAGCCTAGAATCCTTGTGTCCCTCATTCTCGTTATTTATATCGTCTGAGACGTTAAAGGCATTGACTGATGTCTGAAAACGGTATCCATTTATCAATAAAAAAATCTTCTAACCGGATTGATTCAAAGTTAAAAGGGAGGGTTGTTAACGAGATAAGAGTGGCCCATAATGTGGGTTCTTTCCGTCCACACTCGAATGCTTATTAAATATACCAAAAAGGACCCGTTATACTTGAAAATGTCAAGGCGACAACGCCGCCGGCAATTTTATTGGCTGTTTGACAGTTGTAAAAATAAAATATAAAATATGTCGGATATGGTAGTTTATAATTTAACGATAATTATCCAATAATTATTTTTTTATTAAGATAATTTCTAATTATTTCATTTATACAAAATAAATTTTCGATTTTTTTTATCTTTGGATTACAAGACCCGAAACACGGGCGGCCATGATTGAGCTGCGTGTGACGTCACATTTCACAAATAAACAAAAACTATCTGTCAGGTTTCCAGATAAAATTTCGTTGGCATTTTTTTTTTCAAAATTTCATTGACTCTCTCAGAGAAAATAAGGATATAGGTAAGTATAATGACAGTTGCATTACAATACATTTATGAAAATCTGATGTATATTTATAAAAATATTGAAACGTTTTTAAAAAAACAGTGATATTCACAAATTAAACACTAAGTGTCTTACAAATTCTCCCCCAACCCTCCTTCCAGAGCAACCCATCCAGACTGGTCTCAGTCTCTTAGGTATGAACATACACAGCGACCTCAACCCGAAGAGCTATATTGAGAGCATTATAATCACAGCCTCACGTAAACTCGGAATCCTGAACAAGGTGAAGCGGTTCTTCACGCAGGAGCAACGTTGTCTTTTGTATAAGACTCAGGTGCGCTCCTGCGTGGAGTATTGCTCTCATCTTTGGGACGGATCCGCCAAGTACTTGCTCGAAGCTCTTGACAGGTTGCAAAGACGTGCTGTCCGTATTATCGGTAACGATGACGTTACGACCAGTCTGGAGCCGTTACAGCTACGCAGGGACATTGCTTCCCTTAGTGCTTTCTACCGCTTTTACCACGGTGAATGCTCTGAGGAGCTCTTTGACCTCATCCCTCCCTCTCCTTTCCTTTCCAGATCGACGCGTGCAGGTCTTAGAAGCCACCCTCATACCGTGCTGATCATCAAGACACGTACCAAAAATTTTGGACAAACGTTCTTTTGCCGAACTGCCCGAATGTGGAATGCGCTTCCCGCACACGTGTTTCCTTCCTCTTTCTCTCCCGGGTTATTTAAGCGGGGCGTGAAAAAGCATTTATGCAGGCCGCCATAGTGAGAGCGTTCGGCATAGCGTGGTAGCGCTGTGATGAACGCTTTCACTTCTTGGGCTTCACTGGCTGCTTTTCATCAGGCAGAGTGAAGCCATTATGGCGTGCCACAATAAAAAATTAAAAAAAAAACAGAGAATAAGGTCGGTATAGTTATTCTGTCTTTTGTTATTGTTATTCTCTTTTGCTCTAATTTGAAATTACGATTACATGACAGGAACAAAACACGGAATAACTATTCGAACTAACTAAACAAATAAACAAAGAATAAGCTTTCTTTGTTTATATTCTAGTAAACATTTTATCCTTTATTTATATTATATATATATAAATATAGGATAAAATGTTTACTAGAAAAAAACTTTCTTTATTTATTTGTAAGGCACTAGAAGTAAGAAGTACCTTATACTAGGCTCCATAAAATAAATAAATATTTTAAGTTTGTGCGTACGATTATACAACAAAGTACCAAATGATATTCAGAAATTAGATCTTGATAAATTTAAAATCAAAATCAAAGAAAAGCTTTATAAAAAAGCTGATTATAAAGTCAGTCAGATTACACAGAAGACAAAACAGCTTGGGTCTGAAATGCTCCAAGTACTCCAACAGCTATTTCTCATTGTCTATAATTAATAAAGCACCATATTTAATTAAACTATTTACATTCAAATTCATATTTTGTATTTTATGACCTGGTAACGACATATATATTTTTTTTATAAATGTCGTTGCTTCTTTGCGCTGTGGTTTCTTGCGCCCGCTCTTTGCCACAGTTAAAAATTGATGTCCTGAATGGGTTTTGACAAAAAGATTTTGACGATTTAAAGTACTTTATTAATTGAGTTTATTGAATAAATATATTTTGACTCTTAACTTTTGACTTTTGTTTAGTGAAATGTGACGTCACAGGGAAAATGTCACGTGACCAACCGTTTTCGTAGGAAATATGAAATGAATGAAGAAAAATATGTATTTTTTCTATTAAATAAAGCTTTTTCGAGAAAAAAAAATATTTTACGGGATATAAAATAAGCGATTGGAAGTTTTTTAATACTTTTCCGAAAACTGTCAAGTAGGCAATTGAGCTGTAGTTAACACAGAGGGGTTTTTATAAGCAATTAGGGGATTACACGCATAATGACTAATTCCTGACACGCATATTGCCTCACACGCATTTTGACTTACACGCATATTAACTTACATGCATTTCGACTTACACGCATATTAACTTACACGCATATTGACTTACACGCATATTGACTTACACGTATATTGACTTACACGCATTTTGACATACACGCATATTGACACACAAGATATATGACACTTCTCAAACTGATGTTAAGCAAAAGTAGAATGAATATAAGATAAGCTGCAGCAGGAGAAAATCAGGACGCACAAGCTGTTCTGATCTTGCTGACCTGCTTAATTAAACTTATTGCAGAATGGAAAGGCTTTGACTGCATTTTTATAGAGCATTTGACAACGGTGCACACAATGCACGTTTGATGTTATTGATGTTGTTATTGTGCAATTTTGTCTGAGATTAATTATTGTTTTATTATTTTGAATGTAATTGTTCTTATAGTTTTTAATTATTGAATTGAATTGAATAATGCATACGTTGCTATATCGGTTTGTTTAAAGACTTTCGGCAGTTTCAAGGGGATATACGAGTACATACATATGCATATAATCACGACTATTATCCCCGAAGGGTTAGTCGGAGACTAGGCAATAAGGACAGCAAAAGCAGTCCTCTACCATAGTCCACTTTTCACCAAATAGCGACAGCACATGTGCTCAGCGTGACAAGTGGTGAGCCCATCGCTGCTCTATGCTGTTGGATGTATGCCGTCTATAGTCCGTTAGTCGCCTTTTACGACACCCAAGGAAAGAGAGGGGGTGGTAGTATTCTTTCACCGCTACCGACACGGTTTTCTTCAAGGGAGGACCTAATAAATTAAATAATATCTTTATTTTATATAATACGAAAAGTTTAAAGTCATTTAGGGCTGATTTTTCCATCCTCGGATAAAACTTATCCGTCTGATAAAGTATTAGGCGACCTTCCCGAAATGTTATTTGTAAAAAGGAAAAAGACACGATTTGATAGTACATTTTTAAATTGGTTGTATAATACTCAAACTAGCGAATAAGTTTTAACTGGCAATTGAAAATCAGCCCTTAGTGTTATATGACGTAATCCAACGGTGAATAATATTCGCACACACAGTGAGATGGAAGCTCATCGTTGCGGAATAAAAAAGACAAAAAAGGTAAAGAAACTTACGATGCAATCTAGCCAGGCTACTTAGAACGGTGGCAATCTAATAGGCTTTTTACAAGCGCGGTCACTTACAGCTAAATTGTGGAGCGTCGACACTAATGCTATTTGAACTGAAACTCCTGTAGCCAGCAATGGTTAGCATCTGCTTGCTAAGTGAAAACTCCTAATAGTAGTAATTTAAAGTGGGGAGTTCTTTTTGCTATGTGATGTTTTAACAGACTTTACGAGGAGGTTCTTTATTTGTCTGTGTATATAGGGGGGAAGGAACTAACCATACTTGGAGGAATAGTGCCCTAAATATTATAAATAGCCAAATTTAACTTTATAAAAACACTACTTCGTTTTTAGAAATTAACATTATTACGAGTCATCTTTTTTTTTTTAAGTAAAACGATTTTATTATGACGACTATTGTCCAAATTTTTGAGTCAAAGTGCAACGTGGCGATCTGACAAATTAGTTTTAGCGATGACTTAATTTCAATAATTGATCCTTGAACATCAGTGGGGCAGTATTTTGTTACCATACTTTTATTATAATACTAGCGGCCCGCCCGCGCCTTCGTCCACGCTAACTTAGAAAGACCGTCATAGTTCAGCCCTTTAAAAAAATATATCTACAAAATATAAACAAAAACCATCCTCAGAGAACGCTCTATCTTTTAGTGAAAACCGCATAAAAATCCATTGCGTGGTTTAGGAGAATAGTGCGGTGCCACAGACAGAAGAAAACGGCGACTTTCCTTTATAAGTAATGATATTATCTTTTATCCGTCCGTCCAAGCAGTGTTGGGTAGCGGTGAAAGAATACTACCACCCCCTCTCTTCCCTTGGGTGTCGTAAAAGGCGACTAACGGACTAAACACTGCACATACATCCAACAGCATAGAGCGGCAATGAGCTCAACACCTGTCACGCTGAGCACAAGTGCAGTCGCTATTTGGTAAAAAGTTGACTATGCTAGAGGACTGCTTTTGCTGTCCTCTTGCCTATTCTCTGACTAACCCTACGTGGATAATAGTCGTGATTATATGTATGTATTTTATCCATTTAATCCAATCCAATCACTTTACCAATCGTCGCCCCATTATAAAATACACCGTTGTGGACTTAATGCTTAATGCGTTTTAATTAGGTACCATATTAAGTTTTGTTAATGTGGTTCGCCGCTCCCGTTATGAGCGTACACTGCACATTAGTCCATTATTATTAAAAGCTTTTGCATTTGCTATGAGGGCAGTGCAAATATATTGTTGAATGTATTGTGCGCCTATCGTACTTTTTAATTTGTTTTTATTCCCGTATTAATTCAGTCAAAGTATGTATTGTTACACTTTTTTTTACTTTCATGGTCAGTAATGTCACAGCCTTACAATGTGTTCTAAACACTACCTATTCAAAAACCATAAAAAAACATTGTTAGTAACAATTACGTTTTTAATAATAATTACTAGTGGCGAGATCTGAAGAAAAATGAAATTAAGGTGACCACCTTTCTTTTAACTAGTAACGAGGAGAGTCCCGCTCTTACCTCAAATTACTCCGCCCTGTTAAAAGGGGAAAGGGGTGGCCAACTAAAAAACTTAGTACCATCCCTCCTTTGCCACGGGGATGGCTCGGGACCACGAACCGCAAGCAGTGAGTTAAGATTACCGACCTAGCTCAAAGTATCGATAAGCTCAAGTACTTATAGAATAAAATAGAAAAAAATATATTAACAAACACACACTTACATAACAATTATACAAAAAAAAATACAGATAGACTGAAAAAAAAGAACAGATGAGTAGGTGAAAAATGAAATGAAGAGTGTGTTGCTAAAGTCAAGTGGCAATGGGCAGGGCATATCAACTGTACGTAGGACTGACGGCCATTGGGACAGAACCGCGCACAGGAAGACATAAGGAAGGAAGCAAGGTTGCGGGTAGTCGATGGATGCAAGCCGCACAAGACCGGCCATGGTGGAGATACTTATTTATATCCTTTTTCAACGGTAGATGTCCTTCGGCTGATGATGAATTATGAATGACACGCAAAAGCTTTGACATTATCATCCTTCAAATATCTCACGGTGGTCTCAGGCCTTTCCATATACAGGGAAGATAAGGGACATAACTCACCAAGTTGGTTTCAAGGACTGCCATCTTCCGATGACACGTGGACTACGGATGAGATCACTATATTATAACTTAGCAACACATCCGCTGAGTTTCAATAATCACTCCACTTGCCAAGTGCACAATAATAATTACGAACGCTGAACCTAGTTGCACCATCTCGCTCGTCCTTTGAAACCTTAACACAATATTATGTTTCCATTATTTCTTTTATGTTTCTGAACACATATCCTTAATTAATTAGAGGAGAATTTCCAGTGCCCCGTTATACAGAGATACAAGCTCTCAAAACGAGGTAAAGTGTGTTTACGCGAAACGTGGGCGGACAGTCTAGATAGAAATGTCTCGATGTGGGAGACGAAGTTGCCAGCATGACATAAAATATTAGACATCGTTACTTCGACCTGACTTATTGCACAATGAAACTGAGCGGGTGAGTCTTTTATATATTCAAAGTCAACATTTATTATTCTAGTACACTTAGTTGAAAGCACTTCTGAACCGTTCAGAAACGTTATGTAGCTACTGCCCATTCAGTCTGTCACAAAGTCTTTAGTATCGCCCCACAAAAGTCGGCCAAAGTGATGGTAGAACGTCAGACGGATTTTACTGGGTAAAATGTAAGTAATATTTGATATTTAATAACGCCCAAATAAACTCGAAGATTATGAAACGTTGAAAATAATTACTATCTCTGGTGGGAATTACTATATCTGGTGGGGATTACTATCTCTGGTGGGAATTACTATCTCTGGTGGGGATTTATTTATTTATTTTATTTATACACAAAACAGTCTCAACAAAAAATAAAAATAACAACAGCAGCATTTTCTAACATAGGTATGCTGGATCTCCACTCATTTGTGCAAACAGCATGCATAATCGAATACTTAACACTACATTTAAAAAAAAACGATAATATTGAACTACAGTAATAAAAAAAATAATAACAGTTCAGATTTAAAAAAATAAAAATAATAATCAATTAAAAAAACATTACCGAATTCGCTAATACAATCAAAACTTAATTTGTTAATAAAATAGAAATTGGCTAGAACAAAAATTATCAAAATTATTAAATCAATATTAAATATTAAATTACTATCTCTGGTGGGAATCGCACCCACGTCCCCCGCAATCCGGGCGGCTGCGTTGACCACATCGTTACCGATGTATTGGTTGGACCTGTCGAAATTTTTCAACGCCATTTGATGTCGATGTTTTATAGCAAACAGTGTCTTAACACACCTCTTAGAGTTTACATCCTAGATCTGAATAAAAATAGTTTACAAAAATTTTAAACATTCATTTAACACTGCTTTATAGATTCGTTTTTTATATCTGGGTTCATTCCCATCTGAGGTAGTATTTTTTTCAAAGTTTTGTTATATTCAAACTTAAGTTACCTACTTAGAGGTTATATTCAAACCAGAGTTTGTTATTATCAAGGAGGTATGAGATATTATAAAGGACGTAGGAGTTCCACATAGCAGTCGTAATTTCACAGCCAAGTGAGTATGCATTTTTAGATCGGAGGAGCTTGAATTATTTTATTTTATTTTGTCCTTAGACGAGTAATAGGTTATTAAAAAAAACAAAGAAATAATAACTGATCTTTTTTCTTTTAAAAAGTTATGTTTTCTACTACATTTCTGATGTTATTTGGTATGATCAAGTAAAGTTCTTAATTCGCAATATTTGTCATACATAATTACGTGGTATGTTGTCTTATTATTAGTAAATGTTTCTAATTAACAATATCGGTGTAAGCGACGATTTATAATTGGATAGTGGGACAATAGATGGCTATAGTAATTTAACGGAGATTAAACAAAGCCAGCTGGCTATAATAATAGCTTTCACGCTTTACTCTGCCGCACACCGTTGTTAGCAGAAATGGGTTTGAACAAATCCTTATTGATAAAATACAATGTATGCACACGTATACATTTACGACTACTATCCCCAAAGGGTTGACTAACCCTCTCTAGTCTCTGACTAGAGACTAGGCAATGAGTAGCGCAGAAGCTGTCCACTGCCATACCGAGTAATCTGGTCCTACTTTGCTCCTAGGGTGGTAAAAATGTTTCACTTCCGAAAAAATAAACAAAATGTGATTTTTAAATTGATCTCTTATAAATAAAGGTGATTTTATAACACATCTGCTTTCTATTACCCTGTCCTATCGGAGCAAAGTAAAAATGATAAAATATAACCTATTCTCCATTTAAAAATTAAATGACAGACTTGTGAAGAGAAATTACGAAGCAAAGTTAGGGGGGGGGGGGGGGGGGGAAAGTAGGACGGCAGTCGGTGACTCGGTGAGTGAGGCATTCTGGCTTTGGCGCTTTACTGTGTTCATACTTTATACTGTGTGTGACTAAATGTAAAATACTGGTTGTTGAAGAAGAATAAAGAATATCTATCCTGGTCAGCAGCGTTTTACTACATGTGGTATAAAAATTATAGCAAAAGGTCGATAAAAACATGTTGATGTTAATTATATATTTTTCGACATAAGTGATCATAGTTGTTTACTGCCATATAATTGGTGATATCCTCCCAGACGTATCCGTCGACGGCGACACCCTTAGCTATAGTGTTAGCGTTAGCCTGGACCCTTGTATGGGCGCGAGCGTGACTTGCAAAACTAAATTTGGTATTGAAAGTCCTGTTACAGGTACACAATAAAGAGACCCACTAGCATCATATGTACCTATAGTTGTAAGAGGGCTTGGGTCAAGTTTTTCGAATCTGGCGTTTGGCGTCAAGAAATTCAAGACGGGCACGTTCAAAGTATTGTAGACCCAGTTTGACAGCAGATCGCCAGTTCGATCTCTGAGTGGCATGCTTCTCCCACAACTCACAAGGCGTGCCAATAGCAGTCAGGTGGCGTTTCAAGACGTCCCTGTTACGCAAATACTGACCTCCCAGTTTGCGTTTACCTGAGCTAAGCTGAGCTGAGCTAAGCATATTGTATATTGTTGGATTATGGTCATGATTGTAGGTACTACTTTGCCTTCTTGATAAAACGTAAACATAAGTGGATTTAGGAAATGATCTACCTATGTGACATCTTTCGTCATTGTTTCTGCTACCTAGCACATAACACGTATTTACTTTTATAATAAAAAGATTGTGTTTTATATAAATAATATTTACTGTAAGTACCACTTGTTTGTCTCTGCACCACCCTATCGTTGACTGGTAGAGAATGCCTACTGTGACTACTGAGCAATACAGTGACAGCTTAATCATTCCGCAGACAATATGCTAACTCGCTGACTCAATCGAATATCATAATATACGAGTACATACAACAAAGCAGTGTGTTATATACCCCCTTTATTATGCTGTAGCCGTTTAGTGGTTATATGTCGCAGTATGTAAGCGAGCCAATCTTCCAGTAACTAAGTTATTATCCAATCTGCGCAGGTGCCTACACACAATAACTATGTTTATTGGGTACCTACGTACTCTCATTAAGGACGATATCGTAATATTTCTAGAGACATCCTGCGTGAGCGAAAGGAAGTCTTTGCTGATTAGGTGAGTTAATTGGGGATTGATTATTTTCTATACCAATTAATGTTTCGCTATCAGAAATTATTTGTGAGCGAAGAGAAATAACACGTCGGTTGCCAAGTGAACTGGCGAAGTCTCAAAATGGCAGTTGTCACCCACCAGCACACATTGGGCTATTTTGTGGGTCGTGTCCCACCTCTCATGTGGGAAGATCTTTTTTAGACCCTGAGATATTAGAGGTATGTGAGAAACCAGCTTCTAGATGGGAGATACTTAAGTTTCTCACGTTCCCCTTTTCACAAAACTAAAGTCAATCAGGAAGCCAGGCAAGAGGGAATTTTTTTTGGCGAGAGTTTGCTTCGGTCGCAGATGACCTTTACAGCTTAGCCGGGTTTTTCGGCGATAAACTTACAGGTTCCTCAAGCCATGAGACCAAAATTCCCCAGAGAGTTTCTGGCGGCAATCCGAGTCTCCGATTCCCCCCCCCCCCCCTCCCCCCTTCGATCACAGTCATTAGATGCACATTGTATGCTCTCAAAATCAAAATGACTAAACAAAAAGAGTAGGTACCCAAAGAGTTGTTTAGATAGCTACTGTAGAGTTTTACTTTGTTGTAATTTATAAATAAAATATATTATTTGAAATGACAAGATGTCAAACATGGAATTCAGGAGAACGATCTGAAGTGCCAACATGGGTAGACTTTACCACGTTATTTTTATACTTAATTTGTAATAATGTAATAATTTAAACTTTGTAAATAATATTTATTAACAAACGCCCCCCAACCTTTACGAGTGGTACAGTACTCATTTCGTTTAGTAGAATGCAAGCTGAGCTCAATATTTATTTACTTATTCATTTACAAACTTACAACTATCATTACATACATACATTATATTCCTGACTATTATCCCCGAAAGGTTAGTCAGAGACTAGGCAATGAGGACCGCAAAAGCAGTCCTCTACCATAGTCCACTTTTCGGTGTAGTAGCACTATTCCGAAATCGCATTATTCCGAATGAACAATTTTAACCTTTTAGTATCTTTATCCCGATTAAAATAAAATGCTTGTATAGTCAGCGTAAGTAAAACTAAAACATTTGATTGATAACTTAAATTCATTCTGTTCATAATTCACCAAATAGCGACTGCACAATGTGCTCAGCGTGACTGGTGGTGAGCCCATCGCCTCTATGCTGTTGGATCTATGTGCAGTCTTTAATCCGTTAGTCGCCTTTTACGACACCCAAGGGAAGAGAGGGGGTGGTAGTATTCTTTCACCGCTACACAACACTATCATTACAGGATATTCTTAATGCGACTTACTGTCTAACTTTGATAACAAAAAACAAACATTGTGACTTGACGAAGTGCTTCTTCGCTATTCTGCCTAAACTCGTCTAATATGTCAAAGCTGCCACCATTGCGCTACGATTAAGTATAGGATAGTGCTATCCAGTTTTTATATGTATAAAAACTGGATAGCACTATCCTAAACCTGAGAAACGACAATTTTTTTTATCATTTATCATTTGAACATCAGTTTTACAAGACTTTAAATCACCATAGCACTCAGATATCACTAAGGTTTATATTTAGTGCTACTAAGTATTGACATCGAAATTAATTTATTATTTTATACATTTAGGCCGGCAACGCGTCTGCGATTCCTCTGGTTTTGCGGGTGTCCATGGGCGGCGGTGATTACTTTCCATCAGGTGACCCGCTTGCTCGTTTGCCTCCTTCTGCTATAAAAAAAATCCAACAGTAATTAACCTAACTAGACAGAAGAATCTGTTAAGACTTGTGCCTGTGTCAAATTTGTCTATCAACGGGTGCATCAATTCATATTAGATAGAAAATATGTTTTTAGTTTACTTTTGATGTTTAGAGGATCAATACCGCCGCGTAAATCGGGAGTTTAGAAGGAGGAGGAAAATAATAAGTCTAGGAACGAGGTAATTCAAAAGTAAAGTGAAGGCCACGGGACCTGTTATGATATCGACCCGAGGAAACACGTGGGACAGCCTAAACCCAGCAGTGGGACTTAAACCATACTATCTACTCCACACTCATAACGAGTGTTTCAATCGTAAAATAGGGGTCGCCTCCCTGAGGGACGTCTTGAATTCCGCCACTGTTTGTATTAATCAATTCCACATTATTATTCTGAGAACGCAGTGTGGCGTGCTACGAAATGTGCGAAGCAACCGATCACGCCCTACTAGGGTTGGCAACGCTTAGATATAACTAAGAAATTACAATTTATGGTTGTATAAAAAGATAATTGCTTTAGTAGATATTGTTTGGAGTGGAGACTACGACTCGGTAAACGTTTACCGAGTCGCGGTCTCCATAGTGTAGTACGCGTTTCGGCTATGCTAAGGCCAAACTCAATAAAAATGTTTCAAAACAAATAATTCACAATTCTTCGTGCAAATATCGGGATCGCGCAAATCAGTGGAGTGGCACTAGTGGTAATGGTAAGATTGCAAAATGCGATGAAGTAGACAAAGACGGTGATTGAAGCCCTACTGATGTTCCGGCAGATAGAAATAAGACAACAGTAGTCAGTTTGTCAGTATTTAGTGTCTTTCTTTTTTTCACCGTAGCCTTTGTTGTAGTACCTTTAGAATATTTACTAATCATTACATTACATTTCTAAAGACTTTCTAGAAATACGAAAAAAATACTGCTGCCAGCCCTAAAGTTAACAAGATTCCAACACCATTAGTAAATATCTGTGTCTCTAGATTGTGTGGTGTACAGGCCTAACTAATTTAATTTATGGCAAAATTATCTCTCACCTTTATTTATCTAGACATCGTAAGCACTTATTGTTTTAAAAATCGCATTGTCTTATTAGCCTGGTAATAGGATTCTGCTCAGAGTCGAACCCTGAGTGGATGGCGATGACTACCCTTATACATACCAATTTCAGCCATCAAGCAAAAAGTAAACCAATTTTGCATCGATGTGTTTTGGTAAGAAAGGTAGTACTCGTAGATTTTGTTGAATTACGGAGCAACAATGCAAAGAAGTGTAGCTTCAGGGTCGGCAACGTATACGCGGACGACACCTTAGTGACGGGATGGGGTCCGACGTATGTGGACGCGGCCCGAAATGTGTCGGTGTCGGCAACGCTGGTGGCGGAAAGGATAAGGCTCCTTGGCCTACGGGTGGCCGTGGAAAAAACCAGGGCCATCGCCTTCTTCGGTCGCAGCGGGCGCCCCCCGGCGGGGGCATATGTACTGGTGGAGGGACAAAGGATCCGGGTCGGGGGGACCCTCAAATATCTAGGCCTCACCCTCGACTCCAAATGGCGGTTCGAGGAGCACTTCAGGCGACTCTCCCCCAGGCTGGTTTCTGCCGCGTCTGCTCTGGCCCAACTCCTCCCAAATCTGGGAGGCCCCAGTGCGTCCTGCCGGAAGCTCTACTCCCGTGTTGTCGCCAGCATGGCGCTGTACGGTGCGCCCATCTGGGCGGAGGCTCTCACCGCCACCAATCGATCGCTACTGCGCCAAGCGCAAAAGGTCATGGCGGTGAGAGCCATAAGAGGGTACAGGACGGTGTCCTGGGCAGCGGCATGCTCGCTTGCCGGAGCAGCTCCATGGGAGTTGGAGGCAAGAGTCCTGGCGGTATCGTACCGCCTTAGATGCGAGGCCAGAGAGCGAGGCCAGAACATGGCTCCGCAAGAGGCCAGGGAGGCTATGCGGGAGGCTCGCGATTCCCTGATGCGGTGGTGGGCGACGAGCCTGGAGTCCCCGGTCTATGGGGCCCGGACCATAAACGCCATCAGGCCGGTGCTGAGGCAATGGACCGAGCGCAAGCACGGGGCCCTGACGTTCCGCCTGGTGCAGGTGCTGACCGGACATGGTTGTTTCGGTCGGTATCTGTACCGGGTGGCGCGAAGGGAGCCGACGGCGTCCTGTCACGAGTGTGGCGCTGCGGAGGACACGGTGGAGCACACCTTAGAAGTGTGCGGCGCTTTTTCTCCCCAGCGTCACACTCTGACAGGAGTGATAGGCAGGGACCTTTCTTTGACCGGCGTAGTCAAGGCTATGCTGGCTAATGAGAGGTCATGGACGGCTGTGGCCTCCTTCGCTGAGGAGGTGATGTCCCTCAAAGAGGCCGCAGAGAGAGTGCGCGAGACGGACGCCAATGCGGACCTACTCCGCAGAAAGAGGACGGGCGGTCGAAGGCGCAGGTTCTTGCGCCACTTGCCACCCTAGCATTGGCCAGCGGGTTAGAGGTGGGGACCTCGAGCCCGCATTGCACGGCCGTGCAAGCCGTTCAGGAAACGCCCAAACATCCTCGGGCGCCTCCTCCTCCTGATGGAAAATCGCCGGGCGACACTCGGTAGTCGTGTTGACCACAATCCCGAGCCGCCCGTCGAACGAGAGGATGTACTGGAGGTTTTAGTGGGTAGGCCCCCCTCCTCCCGAGTCCCCGTCGAGGCCGCAGGGCCTGGACGGGGAGGCGGGAGTTGGGGGGAGAGTCCCACATAACTCGGGGTGTCCCCATGCCCCGGGTATTCGTAAAGAATTTCCTCCAGTATAAGAAAAAAAAAAAAAAAAAAAAAAAAAAAAAAAAAAAAAAAGGGTCGGCAACGTAATCGTAATATCACAGACTTTCCGACAGAGCATTGTGCATTAAAGAATTTATTTAACTCATAAAAAAATATATTTCACTTGGGTGGATTCGAGCAAACTGGAATAAGACTTACTCCGAGATTAGTCCATACAAATTTTGTATGACCTGTTTACTAGAAAATAAATAAAATAAAACAATCAACTGAAATCTGCCTTAACTTAACTTAATTTATATAGCTAAATAATAACTTTTAGTGGCTAATGTTGCTGGTTATGTAGGTCTTCAATCTTTTCTTAAATATAACTAAGCTGACTGTGTCCTTAATTTTTTTTGGCAGCATTGATTGTGATAACCGCATTTCATCATGCGGACTGCATGCTCGTTTGCCGGCTTAGTAACATATTCAGCTGTTAAGTACTAACATAAAATAAAATTACTAACATAAAATGTAAAGTAAAACAATTTTTATTTTGATAATATTGAGCGATCACTCTTTGTAGTATTTTTAACAGTCATGATTCTACCTTCGATACGAAATGCAATCTTCAATCGAGAACATATGAACAAGAAATGAGAACAGCTTCAAAAGTAGGATAATTTACCTACCTGTCAGTAGGTACCTATAGCCATTTTTAGATTTGTAATTGGAAATTGACTAATGCAATTGTGTTTCAAGAGTAAGCCTACTGGACTGCGCAATTGAACTCTGATACATTACGATGCCACATGATACCTTGGTTATATGTTACCAATTATTAATTATTATTTTTATCAATTATTTTTTATTGTGCCAATCATATTAAATAAATAATGAATAATATATATTTTTTTTAATTTAAAAAAAATAAAAATGATGTCTATTAACGTTACTGTATCATATAAAAAAATATGTGCCCATATCAAAAAGTTTTTTCTGTAGATATTAGTAGTTACCGCCCAAAACGTTCCTGTGATACCAGCACCATTTCCTATCCACAAGCCAACTCTAAGTTTTTCCACAATTCCTTTACTGTTTATGCAGCTAGACTGTGGAACAAACTACCGGCCAGCATCCGTGAGAGGTCATCGGTAGAATCATTCAAACACCACCTCAAAGAGCACTACCTGTCTAACATTATCGATAATCAGTAACTTAGTTTAGATATAAGTAATTAGATATATTTATATTTTGTGTATGTTTATTTATATAGTTATATTTAGTTTATGTATGTTTTGTATAGCGCAATTAGTCCCGCAGATTTAATTTTATCACCACAGCTAGGGTTGGCTGGAAGAGATCTCTTCTAGAGATAAGCTCACCTTTGTATATGTCCTGTGTAACTTGTGTATTAATGTAATTTCTTTGTGCAATAAAGTATTAATTATTAGTATTTGTATACACTTATCTAACTAACTTTGTTAGACATTTAATACAAAATATCCAAGAAAGTAAAAAAGAGATATAATTGTAAGCAACACTTTACTACTCCCTTCTTTTCTTAGAAAACCTGATTACCGAGTACCACCGCGTCCGGGAAGGCACGGTGGTTATGTGGGGATCTCCCCCCAGCTTCCACAAAACAGTATTCCACTAAAATTCTAATACAACTCCTCACTTGCTGCAAAGAAGATCGGAGATCGCCTGTTGAGCAATCACCAGAGTTCACCCCAACAGCGGCCCGCCATAGGGAAAACGCCCGAGGATGTTGGGTATATTCCAGACGCCCTGAGGCTAGCGACGGTTAGGAACTCTTCATCCCCCACTGTCACCTCGTCCCTATCTACCGACCTCAATAGATAGGGTATCGCAACTGGAACTACGGGTCCGGTTGTGTTTTCAGAGGTACTACGGGGTTCCGGTTCTAGCCCCCCGCTGGTCATGCCTTTAACCAGGCGCCTCCGGCGGGATCCGGACATGGGTTGGACTCGTAGTGGCATGTGGTTAGCTGTAGAGCTTGGGAATGTTCGTTTGTCCTGGTATTGTGTGCCAGGACTTCCAAACTCGTGCACAGCGAGCGGGGCCTAGTAGCGGTCTCTGAGGGGCCAGAAGCGAAAAGTCCTGCGGGGAACGTGAGTTTCCCTTATAGTTGGCAGCTTTGTCCGGTGGTTTTCATTGGACATTGGTGTTGACATCTCCGGTACTAGTCTGGATAACTAGTAGATACGGCCTCCTAGATGCCGTAGGTCTCCGGTCCAGCCAGCCGCGTAGGACGTGGGAACTGGCTAGGCTCCCGGATGGGTTCCGAGAAGTGAGTGTGCTTACTACTCCGCTACCAAGGTGGACACTTGGGAGTCGACTTTAGAGTCGACGACCCTAGCAGTGGCAACTGCGAGTTGTGCCCTTCGTGCAACGAGAAGTGAGCGAGCTCGACAGCTCCGGCTACCTATCTGGACAATAGGCAGTGAACTACACGTGTTCACGGGGATACTCTCCCGAGACACTAGTCTTATGAGTACCGAATGAAGAGCGCGCTGCGGCGGGCACTAATTTGGCGTCTAGACCTAACGTTGGTGGTCTCCTGCGCGAGTGTTCTACTGGTGCAGGGACGTCTGGCACTTCTTGCATAACCTAACGGTTGGTCTCGAGGTGCCAGTACAAATAAACTTAGTGAATTAAGGAGAGGGGATGTCACCTCGTTACGGGAGAACGAGGCGAGCGTACTGCCGCCTCTTCTCCCACCACGTCCACGACGAATCAGAACCGCGTGGCTTAGTCTCTTCGCAAACCCCCTCCGCGGCATCCTTGTGCGAAACCATCGTCTTCCAGAACGAGGATTTAGCCATCTATGACCTCTCGCTATCCAGTATGGCTTTTACCACTGTGGACAGGGAGAGGTTTGCCCCTTTTGAGCGTGGCCGGAGTGCTTCTTAGTTACTACACCCTAAAATAAATCATTCAAATTGATATTAAAATTAAACTAATGTAAAAACATCATGTATACCTAGACATGAATGACCTTTTAGCACTTTGGACAATACACCCCGAAAGGGATATTCCAAGACTCTAAAACGGATCCAACAAAATTTTTTTGATGATACTGTTTACGGTGATTAAAAGAGATTAATTTTCTTTATCTGTTTTTGGAGGTAGTAACAGGTAGGTCTGCAACACAGTTAAACTTAACTTCTTTTATCGTGTATAGTCCTTGAACTAAAGATGATTAAAGATATTAACTGATTTTAGCGTAAAATTAATAATTAATGTAAAAAAAAATTCTACCATTACGGTAGAAATCTGCTCGCAAACATGACAACCCTGGTACTAACTAAATTCCGGGCCCATCACCGCGGACGGCCCCGGATTGTAATTGTGCGCACGCCCAAGTAATTTAATTCCGTTATCGGACAAGACGGTATCACTCGGGCTTATCCTTCCACCCATTTCGGGAGATGCAGTTTTTGTGAGGGCAACCCTCGCGTAAGAATGGCTTTAGGTATGTTCAAAGGGTCTTTGATGGTTTGCCCGGTAACGTAACGTAGTGAAGAATGTTTTTTGTCAACTGACAAATTTAACTTGAGTGGAGGACACATTTTTTTGTCTTCTATATTTTTGCCTTTGCCTTTCACGATCTCGAAATGAGACGATATACCGAAAGGAATAATTATTTTTATGATCTCTTTCATTCATTCAAAGTTATTTTTTACACTATAATTGTGCTCCCCGATAGGACTCCGTATTTCAGAGGTGAAAAACCACTAGTTGTACTTTGACGCGTCGTCTCAAATGAAGAGCTTCTCAATTCATTTGTATATTATTTGTATGACAGTCTAACAGTATTTGAAGCGTTGACTAAAGATGATTTTTTCTATTTAAAAATGTCCTTTTTATTACAGCATTGCTCAGCCATAAACAGAGCCGCGTACTTTTGTATTTTTCCGTCAACAAATGCTTCTGACCTCCGCACCCGGTTTCGTGTCACCAAATAGAGAGGAGAATATCCGATTTCAACGGTATCCGGAATGGAGAGCACCCTGGGGAGGAGATGCCGCTCGGTACACAGGATTTTAAAAATAAATATGTGAGCAAAGTTTATGTGCACTGATTTTTCCCGCCACTACGAAGTACGGATACCTACCGTGCGAACGGTTTAAGTTATGTAAGGACAGCCTCCTTGGAGGTTTACACCTCATCAAAGATTAGTTAGGTAGGTGCATTGTGACAATATAACCTAAGTATTTATTTATTTCTTACGGCATAAAAGCAGAACAGATATTACACAATGATAATAAAGTTGTACAAACTTTGCAGATATCTGCTCCAATGGCAGGCATTAAAAAACTTAGTTTAATTACAATAATATAATAATGATATGAGAGTGAGTGAAGCAAAGCATGTGTGTCAGGATCTTAGCAGATGGAAAGGTGTGCTTAGTCTCTCTAGTCTCTCTGCCTACCCCTCCAGGAAGAAGGAAAAAATTTCCTGTATTGAAATATTGATTCGCTAAAAAATGCGATTCTAAAATTCGCTGCAACTGAATAATGCGTTCGCGAATTTCTCCTAACAAATAATTTATTTACATAATGTTTATTTATTTACGTTTGTATGTCTTAGATTAAAACAAATGTTTTAATCTAAGATGTATGTAAAAAATATACTTACAGGATTTTTTTTTACCAGTGCACAATTTTTTTTGTATCATTCAGTAAAGTTAATTAATAAACATCATTTTCTTTTTTTTAAATTTTTATATTATTTATTTAATTTGTCCGGTACAATAAAAAATAACTCGTGGATACCGGGCGAACGAAAGGTCACGTAACGTAAGGTAACCTAACCTAGGTATCCTGTGGTATCGTAATGTGTCAGAGTTCAATTGCGCGGTCATGGTCGATTGACAATGATTAACGGTATTTTTATGGATATGTTTGAACAATTTTAGTTTCTTTATTTTTCACTTAAAAAAATTAAATTAAATCTGTAGCTCTAGATTAAGTTACTCTATGATATAAAAAATATGTGCACTGATAAAAAAGTCCTGTATAGAAGAGTATAGAACATTATAGAAGAGTTGTTTCAGAAATAAAAATAAGCAAGTCAGTTCCTCAGTAGTTGAAGGTTCCTGGTGAAGAGCGCTTCCACCTTCGTCTTCATCATCACCACCTAGTGAAATGAAGACCAAGCTCTCCCTGTTGTTGTGCAAAAAAGAACATCTGAAAGAAACATTATTTAGATTTATGGTGATTCATAGTTTTATCATTCTCTCATTTATTTAATTCGTCGGTACGCGAAACGACATTATACAAGAAGGCTACTTAATCACTTTAAGGGGAGGTATTTCGAGCGCTTCTCTCTCGCTCTCTCGACGGTACGACGGTAAGGGACGGGTATAACAGCGAAGTGGCACGAATAATCGCATTTTATATTTTAAAAAATTTATAGATTTAATAAATAAAAAACGATCGGTTATAATTCCTCAAGTTATCTATGAACTTCATTTTGGTAAATGACTCATAATATTAAATCACTTATTTTAAGAATAAAACCTGGAAAAGAAGATAAAATTACACAAAAATATGTAACTTTGTGAATTTATTCTATCGAGCCAACTTTATCAAATCGTGTTTCCATCGAGTGTATTTCACAGAATAAAGCCTCAACAATATTTCATAATTTTCGCAGATTTTAATTTTATTGTTTACTACTTCAAAAAGTAATTCTAAGAACGTGTTATTTTAATGTTTTCACTAACACCTAGCCTTAATAATATTTTGGGGAATTGTTTGTTACAACATGTGGAGCGCGGAATTCTAGTGCGGATTTTCAGAGTTTGTTCGACAGTAAAAATTGTTTTAAATGCGATAGAGAACAGTATCTTACAATAATTTTCAGTTGAAATACAGAAGTGTAAAACTTGAAATGTTCAGGAAACATCATAAAATACATAGCTTAACGACAACCATGCTGCAGTTTTAAACACTTCCTAGTTTCAGGTAACATTTTTATATTACTATACTTAGTATATAAAAACATAACGCAACTGAAACAATAAACTTTGAACATTTTATGTACCGACTAAGCTTTTTAAATTTTCCTAGGAGTTTTACAAAATATCTTTTTTAACACTTTAAAGTTTCTTCGGAGTTTTATAATTTACACTTTAAGGGGGGTTAGGCGGTCAGCAAAAATTCCGGGCCCTCGCGGGTGATGTGGGGTCCGCGGTAATTCGTAAGCGCCATTCACAGTTTTATCAAAAAGTTAATAAAAATGTTTAGTTTTTTAGAAATCCAAATAGTCAAGAAATCAAAAATGTATTATGTGTTTATGATTTTATAGGAATTATTATTGTAAAACACGGTCGTAATGTGCATTTATATGAAATTTTAAAGGTAACTTCAGGATTTGTTTCTATCGAGCAAAATGTATCCTATCGTGTTTTGGAAACAGTCATCCCCTCTCACATATACGTTCTGTACTAAATATTGAAAATTTCAGTACGAAATATCTAAAATATTTTGAATAACAGCTAATAGAATACTGCCAATTTTTCCACTTTCACCGCCTAACCCCTTTAAGGGCCTTATTCATAAACACTATTCAAGCATTATTTAGTCAAACACTGTTTTGTCTCTTTTGCTTAAATTCAAAATGACGTTGTGTGACGTAGATAAAACAATGTTTAACTATATAATGCGCTTAAATAGTGTTATGAATAAGGCCTAAAGTTGAATAGCTTAATTACCAAGCTTATCAAATGCGGGTGGTAATCACAAAAACGGGTCCTGCATCAAAAATCCAAAAAACAGGTCCGCCCTAGGAATTGAACCCAGGACTTCCGGTTATCGGGCTAAGAGCTTAGCTACCGAGGGGTATAAGTCGTCATTTGAGTAAATACATCGGCCGCTCGCGGTTTCACCCGCGTGGTTCCAGTTTTCGTAGGAATATCGGGATAAAAGTATCCTATGTGTTAATCCATGTTATAAACTATCTGTATGGTGAATTTCATCCAAATCCATTCAATAGTTCTTACGTAAAAGAGTAACAAACATACACACTCACAAACTTTCGCCTTTAGAATATTAGTGTGAAGTGTGATAATTCACTGTTCGAGTAAGCTATCGAGTGATATGGTCCAAAAAACTTATTTTTTTTAGTCCATCAATTATGAAAAACCATTAGTGCACATGAACTTCAGGAACGGATCGGTATTTATGAAACGGCTGACAGTTTTTCCATTTGGCCGTTATAAATCTTATTTATTGTTATAGGCGTGGTAAACGGCCGGCCCCGTATTGGCTATGTGCAGATATAGAAAACAAACGTTTGGCAAAAGTAACGGGAAAATTTGTGGGAATTAGATGTTTTTCCTATATCTACTTAGAAGTTTGCTAGGAAGCAATGGGTCGGATCGGAAGAATGAATGGAAACGTTTTCTGTTTGCATTACAGTTGACGTTTAAAGTTTTCGTTTCATAATCATTAGCAGCCTATGAACGTCCCACAGGCCTCCCATATTCACAACAGTACCCCAAGCACGAACCATTATGGTAATCGTAATCGTATTATTTTGTATGAAAAAGGTTTAATAACTTTATGGTTTTGATTACCTTAACTAGTACTATAATGGTTCGTGCTTGGGGTACAGAAAGTGGGGACTTTGGGCCATAACCCATCACGCTGGCCCAATGCGGGTTGGTGGGTTTTAACGATTACCATTTTAGAACAACAACTGGGACCAACGGATCGAGATCGAGATGTTTTAATTTGGTCACCCAAACAGTCACCCGGCATTGCGAAAGCTGCTTAGCGACGATCGTAACGCTCACTAGTGCTTGTTTGAACGCTATAAACAAGCACAACCTTTTGCTCGCGGGTTCTCAATTGCTAGCAGTTAAACTAATCCAGTGATGTCTACAAAAATGGTACTTTGACCATAATCTTCTGTTAACTGTTAACGTGTGAAGTGGTATACAAAATCTTACACAATTAATCTGGGATTGCTTTATTTAGCTGGGATTACTTATTATTATATTTCTTACATAATCGTACATATATACATATAATCACGACTATTATCCCCGAAGGGTTAGTCACAGACTAGGCAATGAGGAACGCAAAAGAAGTACTCTGCCATAGTCCACTTTTCACCAAATTGCGACTGCACTGCTCAGCGTGACAGGTGGTGAGCCCATCGCCGCTCTAAGATGTTGGATGTATGTGCAGTTAGTCCATTAGTCGCCTTTTATGGGGGACTGGGGGGTTTTGGGGGTTAAAGTTACTTGCATCCGTAGGTTTACCCTTGAGACCCTACACGTGACCCCTGGGTGGTGGGTCCTAAATGAGTGACACTAACTGAAAGGTAGAGCCACGCTGCGTTGCAGCACGCATTGGGCCGGCTCGCCCGGGGTAATACCACCCTCTCACGAATATCCGGCGTGAAATAAGTGAGTGTGTGGGGGTTCCGAAGGCCCTTCCTCCTCCCCTCACAATTCCTATTCCTTCCTAAAACCTATGCCTTCCTTAAAGGCCGGCAACGCATCTGCGATTCCTCTGGTGTTGCGGGTGTCCAATGGCGGCGGAGATTACTCTCCATCAGGTGACCCGCCTGCTCGTTTGCCTCCTTCTATTATAAAAAAAACGACACCCAAGGGAAGAGAGAGGGTGGTAGTATTCTTTCACCGCTACGCGATACGGTTGCTATTTTACAAACAAAACAAATAAAATACGCTTAGGTGTGTTAAAATTCCGTGAAGCTTTTTTGGGGTTTTACAAAAGGGCGTTTTCATTTTCCAATTTTATACATCCTTTAGTGAGCGTAAAACGAGCGTTACATATTGAATATTAAATTACCAATAACCTATTTTTATGCAGTGCGCGAAATATGATAGACGCTCCGAAGCGACGGCGTCAGATTCCGTTTTTTTAAACAACTTTTTTTTATTGGTTCAAGCGTTTTATTTGTATCCTACAAAGATCGTGTTCAAACAGCCCGATATAAATTTTGGAGTACTCGTTGACATGGTTGCAAACGTTTTTAAACAGATCGCATTAAACTTTATTTTGTGAGGTTTTTTTATGGCGTTTGTCGTTTCTTTTTCCTTAAATAATAGTTTGATGCCGTATAGCACATTTAGCCAGTAAAAGAGTATGAAGGTGTTAATACGTAAATATTACAGTATCAAGAATAGAAGAATAGAAAAACGTTTATGGGTACAATTTAAAAAGAATATACAATTTAACACAAAAATGAAACATAACAAAATACAGAACAATTAACAATTTATAAAACAACATGAAACAAAGGGCCTCCATTGAGCAAAATGTCATGGGATAAACCCATGACGCTGATCTTACGTGGATACCCACTAAAAATCTAATATTATTATTATTTATCACGTATATTATCAGCTTCATACTGAATAATTCTGTAATATTTAGCACAAAACTGTGACTAATGCAAGATACAATGTGTTTACGATAGCTGTCGAAAGCCGACATCTGCGGGAGATGCCTAGTGGCGAATCAGGGACCATAGAGTTTCGTGTGGTCGAGAAATCAACCTTTTTTAAAGTACTTATTAATTTTGAGCCTGTGTCTGTAAGTTGAGGTTGTAAAATTGCAGTTTTAAAGTACGTACAAATTAGTTATTACTGTTTGTTCCGTAAAGCGTTATCTTATTTATTGTTTAATAACGGTCTACCCTCGCTTTCGTCCAAACCAACTTAGGAACACCAGCATACTTCAGCCGTTTTCTATAAAAAATCTAAAAACTATTTAAAAAAAAATGAAGAATACTGATTTTGTGGTTGCACCGCAACATAATTATTTGTATTATGACTACGACATAAGAAATGTTAACTTAGCTTAAAATAGTAAAATGTAATTGTATTGAATTTGGAGCCAATATACAACCAACCACGGAACTAACAACATGTGTTTTCTTTAACTTCAACCCAAATAAGTGACTATGAACATTATTATATCGGAAAAAACATTGTCATTTATTTGAGTTCTCTTTATATGAGTGAAAACCTCGTAGGAATCCATTCAGTTGTTTAGACGGAGAAAGCTGAGCCTCAGACACAGGAGTACGGCGACTTTCCTTTATAGTATGTAATGTAATGATTTAAATAGAATTGCAAAATATAATAATATTAAGTCAATATTTTGTTGTATAAAACACAACTTTTTTGTATTAAACTGCAGCTTATTCACTTGCACTTAAGTCTATGACCCAACATTGCGTATAGTACCTACATTGGCTGTTTAACACTTGCACTGTCTGCTTGGCATGCCAAACGCGTCCGATGCAAATGACAGGCTACGTCCATACCTGAAGGCCTACTCTCTGACCGCATCCGAAATTTCGTCTGCCCATAATTCGTCGCACACGTTTACGAATTACACAGTGTGTGCAAGTACTGCGCCAATTAGTAGAGGAGTATACAACGACCTTCACCGAGCCGGTTAATGGATGAAAAGTATTTTATATCAAATTTAATGTGTTAAAAAACATATTGCTATTGGGTTGGCTGAAAAATTTCAGTCCTGTATATGATTAATTAAATATTTTCATTTTTTTTTAAATATTGCACTTGTTTCGATAATAGATAAATTACATAGGTACCAATCGAAAGTATGAAGCCTATAGAATATGCAAACGTTAGGTTAGCTATTTTTTTCCTGTCATAACATTGGGTAGGCAGGTGTAAACAGGCAAGTCAGTATTAGTAATTTGCAACCGTTTGGTTAATTAAATAAAATTTATGTTTATATAAATATAAGCTCATTACAAACACACACACATACACCAAACCAGTGCAATGCAGAAAAAAAATATTTTTTTAATATTGAATTAATCATTAAAGGTAGGTACTGGACTGAAATTTTTCAGCCAACCCACTCGCGATATATTATTTAACATATTAAATTTGATATAAAATACTTTACATCCATTAACCTTCCCGGTGAAGAATCGCTAGTGAAAAAAACATCAGCGCGCGTGCTACGGGCCAGCGAAGTTTCGGATTCGCTTAGAGAGTAGACCCCCTGCTCCATTACTATACTGCGTGCAAATACGATAAACATGTAACTCACTATTCTTTGTGCTAGTAATAATTTACATTATTACTTTTGCTTAAAGAGATTAACGAGGAAACATCAATAAATGGGGTCCTTCTTCCAAAATACATAGTAAAAATCCGGGTGACACAATAATATTTGATCGAATCAAGCTTCCTGAGACTGGTTGATTTTTTCTAGTAAACATTTTATCCTATATTTATACAGCATTGTGAATGCAAAATTTTAATATAATGAACAATAATATTTGCACAAAAAAATGTCAATAATTTTTTTTTAAACATTCTTCGTCGAATTTTGCCATAGTATATATTCTCGATACGAGGAGCTCGATGGTGCAGCGGTTAACGCGTTCGGTTTGCGATCTTGCCGGTCAAGCAACTTTCGCAATGGCGGGTCGCTGGATGGGTGAAATAAAAACATTTCGACCTCTTCCGTGCTTCGGAAGGCGTAAGATGGTCGAACCCGCATTGGGCTATCGTGGTGGTTTATGGCCCAATATCCCCACGTGCTATTGTTCACGTATTTGCCTGTGCCCAGCAGTGGGGCATTTTTAGGCTGATTATGATGATACATTCTCGATTTACATTTTTTGTTCTAATATTTATGTTAAAACACTACTTATTTACTAACAAAATGTTCACTTTTTAACTACTGTGTGAAAGCACCTTAACAGCATTGTGACTTCCATTATAATTTTGATTAGAAGCTTATATATTACCCACAGGATCTGTCACGTCACATCAGTGCTAAGACGGCGGGGTATCTATTCCATATCTCATTAGTTTACATAAACAAATTGAAATACAGTCACGTTCAAACAAGCCGAAGCGGGGACTTATATATTATTATTGTTTGTTCTAATCATCGCAACGCAAATACGCTTAGAATGTTTGACAATACTTACTGACAAATAAAAAATGGGGGAGATTGAGCAGTATTATTGGTCTTAGGATATAAACGTGTAATTTTTATTTCATGAATGCGATGCGTTACTTTGCGGAAATCTACACCGAGATTTTTCATTGGTTTTGGAGCCGAAACCCTGTTCATGTTTATCATCAGTAGAAGCTACTTAACATGTAAAACTAAAAATATGAGCATAAAAAAATCATTCAAAAAAATGTAAAAACCTTTAGTACTGGACGATCTTACGAAAGTCAATGACCGAGGCGCTTCAAACGCTCCGCCTACCCCCCGCCCCGCCGCAGGCGCAGGCGGCCGGCCGGGAAAGTTCATAGGGGTCACGGTGTACTCGTAGATAAGGAGAACGTTACTACGTGTTTTCGACAAAAAGTCACTTTTACAACTTTTTTTACTTTGCTCGTAAAGCGATTATTATTTCATAAACAGGTAAAACACTTGTTTTGTATTCTAACGTTTTCGGCTCCAAAACCAATGAAAAATCTCGGTGTATACATACTTAACATAGATTCACGTTTATTATCCCCAAAGGGTTAGTCTGAGTCTAGCCAATGAGGACCGCAGAAGCAGTCCACTGCTATAGTCCACGTTTCACCATATGATAGCTGCACATGTGCTCAGCATGATAGGTGGTGAACCCATCGCCGCTCGATGCTGTTGGATGTATGTGTAGTCGTTTGTCCGTTAGTCGCCTTTTACGACAGAGGGTGGTAGTATTATTTTACCGCTATGCGACACGAAAAATGCAATTAAATATTATGTAGTTTTATTGCGCTCCTTCTACATGTGCATACATTTGCGGGCAAGGGGTCAGTGCTTGGAATCAGCATCCAAGTTTGATGGACAAGTGAGTTAGCGGAATTAACACTCCATAAATTAAAATAAATTAAATTTTTCCTACACTCACACTAATTATCTAGCCCAAGAGAAGCTTCGTTATGAAACTCGTTAAATGGTTACTAGACAACGGATAAACATACTTATTTAAAATACTTAAATACATACTTATTAGACATAGAAAACACCCAGACCCGAGACAATTTAAAAAAACAATAATTTCTAAATTGACCTGACCGGGGATCGAACCCGGGACCTCAGAGATGGCGACACCATGAAAACCGGTGTATAAACCACTCGACCGAGGAGGTCGTCAATCAAATCAATAAATACAAATTACAATAATATTTATTTTAAAACCAGCTATGGGTTACAAACTATTTTCCTGCTAGGTTTACAATTGACCACCAACCTTTTTTTTTTATAGCAGAAGGAGGCAAACAAGCAAGCGGGTCACCTGATGGAAAGTAATCACCGCCGCCCATGGACACCCGCAAAACCAGAGGAATCGCAGACGCGTTGCCGGCCTTTAAGGAAGGAATAGGCTCGTTTCTTGAAGATCCCTAAGTTGTAACGGTCCGGAAATACCGCCGCCGAGAGCTGGTTCCACAACACTGTAGTTGAGGTAAACTGTAGTTCGAGGCAACCTGCTTAGTAAACAGGATTTATGATATGTTTTTGTTCTAGATATATATTAGCGCGTCTTTTTAGATCATAAATAATGTTTGTAAGTATGTATTTATTGTCAAACGGATAATAAAAGACGATTTGACAGCAAAATCAGTTTTTTTAATAATTGTTTTTAACCTTTTTTTTGTCAAGCTTAGCCCTCATCTCACCATGTTGCTTAGTGTGAGTTTTATTCACCATTCGATCACGTTAACGAGAACAAGAATTTGTATTGCAACTAAGCAACTCATTCTGATGACAGACAGACGGAATTTTCATACAAAAACTTGCACTCAAAACTCTGATGGCATTGGTGGCCTTGAGGCCTTGTGGATAATGGTAAACTCGGAGATATAAAAATATACTTAGAGTATTAATAACTATACTCTAAGACATAGGTATACCTACTTACATAAAAAATGGCTTCAAACCCCATCTAAAACTTTAATAATAAAATGCGAGACTATAAACTAAGAAGTCAACCGAATTTTTCGTAAATACATAAGTCGTTTCGTTTTATCATCTTTGATCTTCGGGAACGTACACACTCCGTGTCGTAATAAGATTCTTCGTCTTTCAAAGCAACAATTTAGAGTGTCTCCATAGACGGTGGAGCTCGAGCGTCAAACGGCAGCGTGCACCGCAAGTACTTAGCATTACCTGCTAGTGACGTCAAGAGTTTGCGACGCCATCTTGTATCCGAAATAACGAGTTTTTATTTTATCACTAGCTTTACCAGCGGCTTCACTCGCGTTAAGTTTTAAAGAAAATCCTCTAAATCTATCCTTTAACCGTCTCCAGGATCCCATCTATGGAAATACCACAAAATATGTCGTAATAAGATTCTTCGTCTTTCAAAGCAAGTACTTAGCATCACCTGCTAGTGACGTAAAGAGCCATTTTGTATCCGATAGTATCCGAGACAGCATTGGGTGGCGATAGGCTGAAGAAGAAAAGTAGCATCCGAAACAACGAGTTTTTATTACATCACTAGCTTTTGCCAGCGGCTTCGCTCGCGTAAATTTAAAAAAAAGTATATTTAACCGTTTTAGGGCTCTATCCATGTCAATCTAAAATTTATCAAAATCGGTTTAGCGGTTTAAGCGTAAAAGCGTAACACAACAGATTTCGCATTTATAACTCGTTAGTATTTGAATTATTTCAAGCGATCAGCCCCCTTACTCTTGAAACCGATCGCTATTGGATCGGATTGGTATTGTGAATTTTAATACTTCTAAGTTACGAGTTCTTCTAAGTTAACGTAAACGTTAACGTTAAGTAAACTAAATGGCATTGAGTTTAGTATTTTTTTTCACTTAATATCCACGCAATATTAATCCAAATTAGCGCTGGTATCGTAACTTAAAAATACGAAAATTCACAATACCAATCCGATCCAATAGCGATCGGTTTCAAGTGTAAGGGGGCTGGTCTTAATTTCATTTCATTTCATTTATTGCATGTCACAAAGTAAACAAGTTGTTACAAAATTGTACAGTTTATGTGACACCCTGTAAGGGCGCAGCAAGTGGAAAGAGCTCATTAAATATTAAATAACAATATTATAATCTAAAATATGTCAAGAAGTTAAAAATCTATCGACATTAAATTACATTTACATATATTCATACCAATCCAATAAATAAATCATACAAATAAAAAACAGATTAAATCAATAAATCGATAAAACAATAAAAAAAGACAAAACAATCAATACAAATTACCTCAATACAATTCAAGTTATTTAGCTAAAATATTCAATTCATTAAATAAAGATTAGCAATTTTATTGAAAGTCATGATACTGTGTATAAATAATTATGCATAATACTATAGAAACTATGATAAAATAAACATGATGTAAGTCATGAGTGAGACACATGAAGCTACATGACCCGGTAAGGCTTGTCATTTAGAACTCGAACAACTCAAAATACAATCTAACAATCCAAAACGCAACCAGAGCTTAGAGCCAGTCTTAGAGCCCTCCAACCCGCATTGGACCAACGTGGTGGGTTATGGCCCAATCTCTCCACATGCTGTTGTCCATGTGAGAGGCATAAGTGCCTACTCTCTTTTTTCGACACGAAATTTCGGACGATTTTCGTTGGCTATTTACAGCGGTTTCCATTCCATCCGAAATTTCGTTTATATAAAATAGGTTTGGCATTTAGATTATTAATTTTTAGAAAACTGTTTGAAATTTAAAAATAATGGAAAGCCCTGTACATAGCAAGCGAACTTCGGCCAAAATTTGGTTTCGAAGAAAGAGAGTAGGCCCTCTGTGTTCAGCAGTTGGACGTTTATAGACTGATGATGATGATTTGGACTTGGTATGGTATACACATTGATCATCATCATTTTCAGAAAAAGAAAAGATAGAAAGAAAAATAAATTTATTTAGCATTCCATCCAGTTACAATATTGTAAAATATTACACAACCCAAACCGTCACATATTTTGAAATGCCAAAAAGGATTCTTCTCAGCATAAAGCCACAGCCAAGGCTGTGACGCCAATTTTCACCTTTTCATAACATAAATTACAAAACAAGACCTGTTGCGCACGCACATCATAAACATTTAAAAATATATAAATATAAATAAAGGTAGGTATCACAAAATGAACCGTGACCTTCATTAATACATAATTTTAAATTATAAATGAATATTAATAATTAGCGTAGATATTTTATACAAATTTTAAGATTTTGGTTTCAGCCCTTGTCGTGTCGCGTAGCTGAGAAAGAATACTACCCCTCTCTTCCCTTGAGTGTCGTAAAAGGCGACTAACGGACTAAAGATTGCACATACATCCAACAGCATAGAGCGGCAATTTGGTGAAAAGTGGACTATGGTAGATTACTGTTTTTGCTGTCCTCATTGCCTAGTCTCTGACTAACCCTTTGGGGATAATAGTTGTGATAATAAGTATGTATTGACAGCCCTTGTTAACCCACTGCTGGGCATATGCCTCTCTTTGTTCATGACCGGCGGACATCCCCCTTCTCTGTATCTCTCTCTCTGTATCCATATCTCGGTCAGCGTTTTGGTTCAGCTGTCGTCACTTCGTCTGGATATACACATTAGCTAATGTCCAAGTTAAAGAGTTATGCTGTAAAATCCATGGGCCTAATACTATTAAGTCTATGGTTAAATCTTCTTTTTATCGTTTCTTGCGCAGCAGCTATTTCTTTTATTTTTTTTTCTCTTAAATATAATGGCTTCGTGCTGTCAGCACATTTAGCCAGTGCCAAGTAAGATGGTATAGTGAACATTTCTTTGCTCAAAGGAGATAATAATGACTGATAATAAACGTTTAATTGTAAATGATATTCCCCAAACCCCTTGAGACTCAATAAAGCTGTGGGACTTTATTGAGATCTCACACGGGCTTCTTGAAAGAATTTGAAAAGTGATGTTGCACTGTTTTGTTTTATTTGCCAACACTCATGCACGTTAACGAACACTTAAAGCCGGGTCTTCTGCGACACTTTTTGTGTTTTCTAACACCTAACATCAAACATCTAACAATTTGTAACAGTAAATAATCCACCATTATTTCACATTAATATTCGACAAAACAACACAAATTATAGAAAATAAAACAAAACTGCAGAGATGACGCTTCACTTTCCCGCCAAGATGTCCAGCAGCTATTAAAAAGTGCTTATTATCAACTGCTAGTAATGTTAAGAGCAATTTTGCATCGGATAATATCCGAAACAACAAACAACAACTAGAATATTAGCTATGGCAAAGTTAATTAAAAATACAGTATAATATTTTTTCTTGCTTAATAATCGCTTCAGCTATTTAGAGTGTAAATATAGACGGTAGAGCTACAAACGAACCGCAAATGCTTGCATTACCTGCCCGTGCCATGACCGTTTTGCATTTTGATAATATCCAAAACGCTTACTCATTAATTGTTTTGTCAAATGATAAATTATATTTTCCATAACTCTTGATTAGTTTCTGTAAAGATATAAACATAAAGTAAAGTACAGCCTGTCCCACTACAGGACAATAGTCTTCATCATTGAAATTATGTCATCGCGCTAGTTCCTTCTAATAATTACATGTATATAAGGTGATTGCTAGAAATCGCAAGAAACTTCAAGGGCTGTTCAGGTCAAGTGTTTTAAACATGTCTAAAAAGGAATTCGTGTTTTTTTTCATTTTTAATGAAATAATTTAGTTTGTAAATTTTAATTGGATAGTCTTTGAGTATCTAATTTATTTTAAAGCATACAGTCAGATGGGCGATAAGTACCTACGTTGACGGGTCAACAGACGGCCGGCCGGCCGGCCGTTGCCCCCGTCAGCTGGGCGATAAGTACCTACGAAAAAACACGAATTTCTTTTTTGTCATTTTTGTCATGTACAAAACACTTGACCTGCCCTTGCCCTTGAAGTTTCTTGCGGTTTCTAGCAGTCATCTTATATAATTAATTATATGTATGTAATTAGACGGAACTAGCACGATGATAAGCCCCAATGGCCTTTTACAAATTAGTTTTAACTATATTACGTGACAAACTATCAACGTGGCGGCGCCCAAGCAACAGAATCCACGCCAGTCCGTTTTTTCTCTATAACCCCCTGTTGAGGCAAAGGTACCACAAGCATTTGCATGCCTTGGTTTTCAACAATTACAATTGATGGGTATTGGGTTAATCACCACGCTTGCCAAATGCTGGTGACTACAAAACCCGGGCTATGCATCAAAAAATCCGAAAATATACTTTACCCTACCCGGGAATTGAACCGAGATTTCTAGACATTTGAGCCGAGCGCTTGAAACTCGGCCACCGAGGCGTAAACATATACGTCGCATCCCTGGACTTAACTTCCTACCTAACATTCTAAGCCCACGTGATTCAAAGGTATCACAGCTCGCAGAATAGGGTTGCTCTATTCATCACCGAAAAGTATCCGAAACGATTAGCGAGACCCTTACACGGACCCGAACTCATTATCACTATTCCTGTAACATGAAACAACTGAGCGTGATAACCGTGGTTTAAATCTGATGTTAAATAATCATTGCGGTTAATCTGATACTAACCGCAATAAGGCAATCCGATTTCAGTTATTTGTGTGCATGCGGTCAATTTTGTACATCATATTAGTCGTTTGCCATTTTGTTAAGTACCATTGTCGAACAGTAAACACATTGTTGTGCCAATACTGAAATAATTCTGTATCATCATTATCGGTTTATTTTAATAAACGTGCAACGTGCTGAGCCCAGAATTCTAGGATACTGCTTCATAGTAACAAAAATATTGAATACTGTAAATAAACTTAGGTATAATATACTTAGGTATAAATATACTTAGGTAACTGTGTCGCGCGGTGGTGAAAGAATACTACCACCCCCTCTCTTCCCTTGGGTGTTGTAAAAAGCGACTAACGGACTAAAAACTGCACTAAAATCCAACAGCATTGAGAGGCGATGGGCTTACCACCTGTCCACGCTGAGCACTAATGCAGTTGGTGAAAAGTGGACTATGGCAGAGGACTGCTTTTGTGGTCCTCATTGCCTAGTCTTTGACTTACCCTTCGGGGATAATAGTCGAGATTATACGTATGTATGTATTTTATTTCACAACGAGGAAGCGGTAAAGGTCGAAAATTACCCGCTATCCCGAACTGCCAAGGAACTGAATCTCTCATCTCTATCAGAAAATTATTAACAAAACCATTTTATTTATATGAAAAAACGGGATATTTACCATGTCTGAGTTATTGGTTTTGAGTCCCCGATATTTCGGCGCAGTTGCATGCACCATGATCACGGAGTTACTGCAGCTAATGCGGGTGGATGTTAGGAGCAGGCGAAACGGTCTACCCTCTTTCTTGTTCGTTTATTGCGCTCGACACCCGTACCACTGTTTTCGACCGCACTGTCAACTCGAACTGGTGCACGACACACATAACTCACAGTATCACTACGAGACATGGTAAAAATCCCGTTTTTTTATCTATATACTTGTAGTGACCATGAAAGTTTAAAATGTTAAAACCATTTTATTTAAATATTTAAGTTATTACACTCTATAACTAACCAGGTCGCGTAGCGGTGAAAAAACTATCGGCCCCTCTGCCCTTGGCCGTCGTAAAAGGCGACTAACGGATTATAAACTGCAAATATGTACATCCAACAGCATACAGCGGCGATGGGCTATCCAGTCTAACCACCTGTCACGCTAAGCAAATGTTCAGTTGTAACTGGGTGAAACGTGAACTATTGCATTGGTCTGCTAATTTGTGGTCCCTATTGCCTATAGTCTCTGACTAATTTTTTTTGACTAATGCTTTGGGGATAATAGCCGTAAACGTACCATTACAAAGTATTTTCTTGAAGTACCAAACTTGGACCTCCATTGCTCTGTAGCACGTTCTGGTTGCGATCTTGTAATTGAAGCAACTTTTGCAAGATACAGTAACGAAATTAAAAATATCTTGAGCGCTCCTACAAAGGTAGCTATCCTCCTACATCTGTTACCTACATGGAAAAGTGGACTATGGTAGAGGACTGCTTTTGCTGTCCTCATTGCCTATTCTTTGACTAACCCTCCGGGGATAAAAGTCATTATTATATATATGTACGTATGTGTGAAGGTTTATAATGCATATTTGTATATGTCTTGCTGTTAGCTTACCTAATTACCTAAATAAATAAATAATGAGGTACGTCGATAGGCACGTTTACCCTTTGGTCCGAGTTTTCGTTGTAAGTAAGTTTTATTATTATATAAGTTTTTTTTTTGGTTCTTTTATTGTAATGCTCGGTGATTATTGTTTAAATATTATATTTTTCTGAATGTACATTGTTTTGAATTGCAATCCAGATTTATTCATTGTTTTTTTAATGTAACATTTACTTGATTGTAATTTGTATTGTACATATAAATAAATAAAATAATAAAATAAAGTAAGATAACAGGCATTCAATCCACCCATTCCCGGGGACAGCGTAGTGGGTTATGACCCAATATTCTCAAGTGCTGTTGTTTATACGCTTAAAGACTGAGCCCAGCAGTGGAACGTTTACACGCTGCTAATGATGCCATTAAAAAACGCTGTTTCAACACCAACTTTTCAGCAAAAACATACTTTTACAAACTGATTTTACAGCTTCCGGATTCTAAAATATGTTCAAACTCACACAATTAGAATATAAATGTCCGTATCTGTGTCCCACCCCTACTTCTCACTTAGTATGCGCGAGAACGCCTCATATAATTAATTTCAATCGGTTTTAAAGGAGAAAGGAATTGTGGGGAACTATTGGAAAGAAATTTCCAGCAGTGTGTCCACTGAGAAATGTCTGGCTATTACTTATGTGACGGTGCGGAGGGGCTGATTCAATTGTGGGACACTCAACTAATGGAGATACCTAACTAACCTTCTAAACTATATCATTTTTATTTTTTACTATTATTGTGCTGTTGTAAGTTGTAAGGTAAAGACCTCAGCGAACGTACTTAGATCAGATTGGTGAAGTTCTCGTTAAAGGTCAGGGCAACTGTAACCTAAACCGACAAGCATGTATGAAAAATTATGAGAGTAAGTGAAGCAAAGGATGTGTGTGATGTGATGTTAGTGCGAGCACAGACCAACAAAAAAAGAAAATACTAAACAAAATGAGCATGGTTGTGTTGCATCTTTGTGCGTGAAAGCGCGTAATTACATGAATGAGCACGGTATTGTTGGCTTCACTAACATAGCGGGTATGCTCCGTCTTTCTTTTTTTGTTTTTATGAGGTAACATATTATTACTAAAGATTTGCAACAGAGCTGTGCGAGTTATCTAAGCGGCGCGCGTGCAATAATCCAAAAATGGGATGACTTTATTTTTCACTGCTAATGACAGACAAAGAAAAAGGAATTTATCTTATTGGTGGTTGGGTTTCTGTCACACCTTATTGTCTTTTTAACACGCTTAGATAGTTAATAGCAATCTGAGGTATGAAGATTGTGGCATTAAACGTAAACGTAAAAACATAAAAATAAAAGTCTTGATTCACTTTCAGACAGACCCATTGACACCCAGAATAGTGCTTTCGACCTTTTTTTTAAGTAGTTATAATGCTGTCTTACGCATACACTAAAGGCAGTAGGGCGACCTCGGGTTATTTGAGACTATCCTCCTCCTCCACCGCCTGTAGAATGCTAAAATTTTGCACAGAGGGGGTTAAAGTTACTCGCGTCCGTAGGTTTACCCTTGAAACCCTACACGTGACCACTGGGTGGTGCTAAATGAGTGACACTGACTGAGAGGTAGAGCCACGCTGCGTTGCACCGCACATATTGGGCCGGGTCGCCCGGGGTAATACCACCCTCTCACGAATATACGGCGTGAAATAATGGCACATGGTGCTGTTGTGTTTCGTCCGGCCGGTGAGAATTTTGGAGGCCATCCCCCCCCCCCCCCTTTCCCCCTTTACAATTCCTATTTTTCCCTTAACCCTATTCCTTTTTTAAAGGTCGGCAACGCATCTGCGACTCCTCTGGCTTTGCGGGTGTCTATGGGCGGTGGTGATTGCTCTCCATCAGGTGACTCGCCTGCTCGTTTGTCTACTTCTTATATAAAAAAACAGAGGTAGGAGGTCTAAGGTCACATATTTATGATGTAGTCTTGTCTATGATAAGACGGGATTCTCCACAATTCGAACTCGTAGTACATAACACAGGTGTGTGTGAGAGGCATGTACATCCTAATCGGTCTTAGCTATTTTCGTAGGAATTGGAGTTGTATATTGTTTGTAAATAAAACTGTATATTCCCGTGTAACTCAAAAACAATGGATCCCGTAAATCATAAAGTTATCTCAGTGTAAATTGATTTGAAAAACAACAAGTACCTATCCACACTATTGATATCGTTATACAGTCATTCACAAAAAATCTAACATCTATTCCAATCTGTACATATTAATAGAAAAAATCGTTATTTAAATAATCAAATGATGTTGTGAACGAAAAGACTGCACATACATCCAATAGCTTAGAGCAGCGATGGGCTCACCACCTGTCACGCTGAGCGCGTGTGCAGTCGGTATTTGGTGAAAAGTGGGCTATGGTAGAGGACTGCTTTTGCGGTCCTCATTGCCTAGTCTCTGACTTACCCTTCGGGGATAATAGTCGTGGGTGTGTTATGTTTGGTATGTATGTTGTTAACGGCTATCAAAAACATTTAAGGCTTTTCCATTGTTTCTAAATACAAAAATGGAATAAATTATTTTTTTCAGAGACTATCTTTCAGGATCAAGGGAAACAACTAACTTATTACTTTTTCTGACTTTATAATTAACTTCGAAGATGACCTTGGGGTAAACGCCTTGAGTTTAATTATAGTTATTAACGCCCGAAATTAATAATGTATTGATAGATTGTTTTGCCTCACAGAGGTTATGACATAATCACTCTAGTAGGCTAAACACAGACCACAATGTGGTCCACAATGTGGTGAGAAATTTAATAAAATGTGTATGGAGCTTAAGTCAAAGTTTTTAATTTAAATGACCAAACTAATTTGACGACCTCCATGGTCGAGTGGTTAGCACGCCGGCGCCGGGTCTGTACGTACCATCTCTGAGGTCCCGGTTTCAATTACCGGTCGGGTCAATTTAGAGAGAAGCTGTTTTTCTAAATTGATTTCGGGTCTGGGTGTTTTTTATATGTTTATGTATATTTATCCATTACTAAGGTAATGGTAAGCCATTTTAACGAGTTTCAAAAGAATACTCATCTTGAAAGTGGTTTTCGATTTTTTTCAAAACATAGCCCTACATAGGTTTGCAATCACCAACCTGCACAAATTTAGTAAGAGTAGTGACTGCCAGCATAGTCTAAACTTTTAAATGTTAGTGATGAGTCAGTTTTTATGGTGGAAAATGTTAATTACTATTACTTTACGGCCACCTATTCGTGGACTTATTGGTACATAACTTGCACGAACACTGAACGTGCTAGCCGCAGCGCCAACAAGTTTATTATCAAGTTTAACATTACAAGAACTAACATAATGGGTTTGTAATGTTTGATATAAATACTTAATGTCTAACGTTCAGATAATATAATTTCATTTGATATAACAAATAATGTACTTTTGATATAATATACTTACATTTGATATAATAATTTAAAATATAAAATATTATTCACGTAATAAGCAAGCAGCATGCATTATATGAAATGATACGCACCCTCACATAATACAAGTAAAATAAACATTATTTCACCGCTACGCGGCACGGGTGGTTAGGCGGTCAGCGAAAATTTGGATGTTGCGCAGGTCAGGGTCCGCGGTAATTCGTAAGAGCCATTCACATTTTTATCAAAAAGTTAATAAAAATGTTAAGTTTTTTTAAAAATCCAAATCAGTCAAGAAATCAAAAAGGTAAATAAATACCTATGTGTTTACGATTTTATAGGAATTATTATTGTAAAACACGGTCGTAATGTGCATTTATATGGAAATTTAGAGGTAATTTTAGGATTTTTTTCTAAAAAAGCCAAATGTTTCCAATCGAGTTTTGACTTCGTTCATCCTCTTACACATACGCTCTGTAATACACATTGAAAGTTTCAGTGCTAAATATCTAATATATTTTGAATAACAGCTACTTAATAGAAAACAGCCATTTTTTCCGTTTTCACCGCCTAATTAAGGCCTCTTATTAACCATGTAACCGTGTCGCATAGCGGCGAAAAAATACTCCCACCCCCTCTCTTCCCTTGGGTGTCGTAAAAAACGACTAACGGACTAAAGGCTGCACATACACCCAACAGTACCTATAGAGCGACGAGGGCTCACCGCCTCTCACGCTGAGCACATGAGCAGTCGCAGTGGACTATGGCAGAGGATTGCTTTTGCTGTCCTCATTGCCTAGTCTCTGACTAACCTTCCTTCCTTCCAGTCAGAGACTACTAACCTTCCAGGGATAAAAATCGTGATTATACGTATGTATATATTGAGCTCAGTGAAATAAAATAGCATAGAGGCATAAGTACTGAAGCTTTAGGGCCAGCAGCGCGCGATGGTTGCTTCCCTACAGGTGGGCTATATCGTTGATTGCATATCAATCAGTATCATAAAAAAGTGTAAGTAACCAGTGGTATACACAGTGCAAAAGCGAAAAAAAATCAGCTGTTCCATATATTAGGTTGAAAAGTATTTACCTTATAACAACTTTTTAGCACAATATCTTTCATACACATTGTATAGATGTGGGAGATTAAGAGAAGAGAGTAATGATTTTGATCAATTTATATTCATAAAAACCAGATTAATTGGCAGACAGTAATAATATACACACATTTAGTGTTAATTATAATTACAGTAATATTAATTTATTAAAATAATAAGCCATTTGGCATTTTACATAATGAAAATTAGTACTTACTACTATTTCTTGTAACATACACAGTTATGTACTAAAATACGTAATTTAGTGACACCATCATAGCATACCTCAATACTATATCGACAATCAGAGCTCCGTCTTGATCCGCAGTTGAGTACAGATTACAGAATGCCCGGAAGGCGCTAGCGCATGACCTTTTATACTGATGCACAAACAAGTCGCTAATGACGCATGGCGTGGGGAGCGTGGCAATGGGCAAGCACGTGTTTTCTTATTTGTATTAATTAGTGCGATGAATTTGCTTTCTTCAAACATTTATTTTTAATGCCTACATTATAAATAATATAACATTTAAATGCCAATCTCCCACATAAAAATAGTCGACTATGACGATACTATTATTATCCACTGTTTAATTTAAACAGGAAATATTATGTTTTAAAAAACTGTTACGTAAGACCATTTGTACTTACAATGTTTTATAAGTTTGTTGTTGTAGTTGTTGTCGTCAACATCCCAATCCCTAAAATCTGTCCACTAACGAGTTTATTAACTACCAAACTTTAATCTGAGAATACACTTAGCTACATTCTTGTTTGTGCATTGTTCGTCTCACGGAAAACTCGCCGCGATGTTACAAAGCATTCGACAAATAAGCTATTAACGCTATGCAGTATGCATGCGGCAAAAATGAATAATAACACCATGCTCCTACTTTAGGTCTATCGCAGACGTCACGCGTCGGTCACTGTTTTCTTTTTGATAATGGATGTGCGATCGGGGTCACCGTCGCTTTACCAGAAGAAATTTTCGTTTGAACGCACCGCCCGCCCGGGTACGTGCCCGTACCAAATAGACGACGCGGTGTGCAAGGGATTTTGACCTTTAGACTGGTAAAGCGACGGAGACCGCGATAGTACCTCAGATCAGAATAAAGAGATTCTTCTAGACAAATACAAAATGTTTTTATTAAAAAAACTTAATAATAAGCACTTTTGAATCGTTCAAGAAGTTTTTTTACTCTATCACCCTTTTGGGCGTCTTTTTTTAGCTGTGGAGAAGAATGGAATAATATGCACAGCTTTATCAAGAAGTTCTGTGTGCTGTGGGGTGTTCTTTTAACGAGATCGCCTCCGTTCTTGTTAAGGTCAAGATTACCCAAAACTGACGACTTGTACGAAGAAACTATCTGTCAATATATTTGAGCGTTATGAATGCAGAAAACCATCAAAATTACGATACAGTTTCAAGTCATCTATTTTGACATACAAAAAGTACGCCGAAGACCGTCTGCCGTCTGCGCAGGCCCTAATATTCGGTCAATATTATAACGAACCAACTTATAAAAGTTTTTTTTGATAATTATTAGTCGCCTGGTAGCCCGTCATTCCATTAAAATGTAAATAAAACGAACTGATGATCAAATTGATACTATTGAGAAAGCCAAGTGGTTAAGGCAGCCGCCCGGAATGCGGAAGGTGCGTGGTTCGATTCCCGCCTGAGGTTGTCGTCTTTTTTCAGTGCTTAAAATTTTACTTAAGTATGTTCAAATATTTGTAAAAATATTTCTTTCGGATCTCAGAGGTGAAAACTTCTAAGATTTGATGAAGCAATGTTGACTAAAAAACATAAGCATCAAGCACTGACAAATTTCGACGGTTGAAAGCCAGACCTCGGTAGCCAAGTGGTTAAGGCAGCCGCCCGGAATGCGGAAGGTGCGTGGTTCGATTCCCGCCTGAGGTTGTCGTCTTTTTTCAGTGTTTAAAATTTTACTATTGAGAATAAAAAAAGAATACAATATTTACAAAATCTGGTAGCAATCGTGAAATGTATTGTTTTAAGTACTCGTACATCATTAATTCCGTACAGTCGTGTGATGCATTGTTTTTATAGTCAATGGATAACGTACAATGCCGAATACACGAATGCTTTAACAATGATCACTTGAAAGTAATACACTTAAAAGGACTATAGTGAAAAAAAGTTGTATTTTACGAGATCAAAATGTTGATTTTCGTAAGTGTGATTATGATCGTAATGGGAAGCGTGGTAGCCTTAGTACGCATCTAATTTGATCACCCATCCCACTACTGGGCGTTGCGAAAGTTGCTTAGCTGGCAAGATCGCAAACCGAAAGCCACTGCGTTATGGAGCTCCTCGACTCAACATAAGTGATTAGTGCTCACAAATATGTTGGCAAAGCAAAACTAGACTTTTATGTGAGAAGAGTATATTTCTGAATAAGCACTGTTCACCTTTTTTCTTATAAGTATGTAAAGATCTTAAAATATATACTTACCACTACATCACACAATCAGATTATTTTGATGATGACTGTAATGTTTCTTTTCTTTAGGTTTTTAACTAATAATTTTATGTACGTATCAATATCTGTTCAAACTTTAGTTGTCTTAATGAATTAGATATGGCATTGCTCGTACATAAAACAAGCTTAAATAATATGCTGGCCATTAATATTTTACTACAACAACAGAAGTACATAAAACCTTTGTCATAACAAACTGGATCATTCAGTAAAGTGCTGCTACTTATTATATTATCTGGCACATACTATTAGTACTTTAAAAAAGGCTAGGAATGTATACGTGACTGTCACATGGTCTGCGGGACGGGGACGGGGGACGATAGGTTGCGGGGGCGGGAAAGCAGAGCGCGGGCAGCAGGGCCGCGTTGTAGGAACTCAGAATAATAACTAAAGCACAGAAGGAGTCCAAATGAGACTCGTATAGTTGTACTATTTTTTCAAATGGGCCATAAACATTGAAAGGAAAGAGACAAAATAAGTTGCTAAAAACGTCAAACATAAACGTAAAGTGAAAAAAAAATTGTATATCCGTTTACCATTATGATACCGAATTCAAAAGCGATCTACAAAATGTGATTCGAAGGGTAACATTTGACATTGGCAAGGGCCTACGCACCCATGTAATTAAGTTGCATATGTTATATTTTTGCGTGTGCATGTCACATAATATCGCATTGTTTGTTGTCAAACGGAGTGCTACACTCAAATGTCATAGCATTCCTTCTTTGCTTTAGATATTATTCTATGAGTAAGATCGCCAGTTTGTGTTCAGATATCACCCCTTCCCCTTCGCCCGCAGACAATGGGAGAGTCACGTACGAATTAGGCTACATAAAGAGCCTATAGTCTATTCTGTATTCTGAGCCTATCTACTGAGGGATCATTGGTGCAGCATCCAAGGAGTGCTGTATGCGATCTTGCTAGTTACGCTACTTTCGTAAAGCCGTGTCCCCAGATGACAGACCAAATTAAAAACATCTTGAGCCCCCTTTCGTGCTTTATCATAAAGGAGTAAAATAGTAACCGTGTCGCATAGCGGTGAAAGAATACTACCACCCCCTCTCTTCCCTTGGGTGTCGTAAAAGGCGACTAACGGACTAAAGACTACATAAGCATCCTACAGCATAAAGTGGTGATGGGCTCACCACCTATCACGCTTAGCACATGTGCAGTCGCTATTTGATGAAAAGTGGACTATGGTAGAGGACTGCCTTTGCGGTCCTCATCGCCTGGTCTCTGTCTAAACCTTCGGGGATAATAGTCGTGATTTTATACGCTTGTGTGTCAAGCGACCTCCTGGAGCTCGCTATCTGTAAGATCCGTATGTGTCAGAGGCCTCCTGGAGGTCGCTATTTACCCCGTCATATTTAGAGTTGAATTGTGCTCATAAAACTATTGATTGTTTTAACATTTTAAAAATTAAATGTAGATTAAACTCCTTATAATTTCCTACTGCAACACAGTTCACAAGTGTGGGCGACACAGTATGTAGGTCAAACGGACACGCACTGAGGGTGTGCGGCGAGTTGTAATGTCGCCGGCATATGTTACACATTTTACGGCGACCATTGCGGGGCCTGGGGCCTTACCATCCACTCTTAGAGTAATATTACTTTAATCTTACTATGCAGATTCCCATACGAATTTAGCATAGTAAGATTGAAGTAATACTGCTTTAAGAGGTGATAGTAAGGCCCCTGGCGCACACACTGGGAGCAGGCAAAGTCAAAGTCGAAGGCAAAAATCCTTTATTCAAAGAAACTCTATAAAAAGTGTTTTGAAAAGTCTGAATATTTTTTTGCCTATTACTACCCATTTAAGAAGTCTTTCTTACATACATACATATATAATCACTACTATTATCCCCGAAGGGTTAGTCAGAGACCAGGCAATGAGGACCGCAAAAGCAGTCTTCACCCATAGTCTACTTTCACCAAATGGCGAATGCACATGTGCTCAGCGTGACAAGTGTTGAGCCCATCGCCGCTCTTTTAGCCTTTTAGTCGCCTTTTACCAAGGGAAGAAAAGGGTTGGAGTATTCTTTCACCGTTACGCGACACGGTCTCCCTTATTGGCCAATAAATGTTTCATTTAATTTATTATTTCTTTTTATTTTAATTGTCGTCAACATAAGGTCGAAAATAATTTACAGTTTTGAATGGAACAGGTGATTTGTTTTTCGCTTTTTCAGTATTTTTTTTAATTTATTTATTACAAACATCATAAACTTAAATTAGGTAAGGTCCAACAAAACTGATTAATTCGGTTTTACTGTGAGATCAAAAGTCTAGGTTGCTACTATACGAATAAATAGTTGTTTTTTGCTCTTATTAGGATAGCCCAGTTGCTGAATAGTAATAATATACATGTTATCAAACACTTTTAAAGTTTCTAGAATTAGAAACTCTTTAGACTGAGCCGGTAAATGAGATTGATGGTAAATGGCCGCCACTAATTCGGTTGTTTTATCTACAGTACGATACAGTAACTATTTGATAAAATTTTAATGAATTATTTTATTCCAGAATTTTAAATCAAACGTAACTCGTTTACCATGTTCATTTGCTTTAAAGCTTGCCCTAAAAATATTCATATTTCATTTTACTACCTACAGCTTTAAAAGATAAATATGTTTTATACATACCATTTTCCAATAAATATCTGTATGAGGATCATCAGAAAGAGCGTGAAAAGGCACTAACATATTATCAAGTTAGTGATACATGTAGTGTTGCAAAAGTCCATAGACAAGGTTAAATTACCATATCATCATCATCATCATCATCAAAAGCCAGAGGACGTCCACTGCTGGACAAAGGCCTCCCCCAAGGATCTCCACCACGACCGGTCTTGCGCTGCTCGCATCCAGCGGCTACCCGCGACCTTCACCAGATCGTCGGACCACGTAAGTAGGTAAGTAAAATTACCATGGTGGGTTGTATTCCACAGCAGATACCACCTTATTGGATAAAAGAAAAGTAAAGTAAAGCTAACTGCGTCGCGTAGCGGTGAAAGAATACTACCACCCCCTCTCTTCCCTTGGGTGTCGTAAAAGGCAAATAACGGACTTAAGACTGATGTTCATACTTCTAATGGCGGCTCCTCATTAGTGCCACGAATTCATGCCGTGATGTGCCCTCCACATTCACGGGATGCTCACAATCGTTCGTGAAACCCACCGCGAAATGGACGTAGAAGCTGCTGCTGCAATAACTTTGTTTGCTGTGGCAACATACTATTTAGACGTCCAAAACATTATTAGAAAGCGTTGGAAAAAAAGAAGATGGTGAATGGCTGAAATACATCGTAACCGATCAAAGTATAGTCTGGAGTAAACTGATTAATTTCCTATTTGGTAAACTGGCACGGGGCCGTGAATGTGAATTTGGACGCGTGAACGCCGCGCGAACCCTTTGTCGCGGGACAAAATACGCGCGTGAACCCCGTGTAAACCATCCACATTCACGTTCACGCCTGTTTACGGAGCTTCACGGCACTAATGTGGAGCCGCCATAACAGCATTGAGCGGCGATGGGTTAACCACCTGTCCGTTGAGCTGCGCAGTCGGTATTTAGTGAAAAGTGGAGTATGGTAAAGGAGTGCTTTTGCTGTCCTCATTACCTAGCAGTGACGAAGGTTCCATACAACTCGATTCCCACCGGCTTCCCTTCAGAAGTTTAGAACACAACCACTCTCTACTTGAATTGAGAAATGGCACAATCAGTAATTATAAAAGTAAATATATAAAAGAAACATTACAAAACACCTACACTATGGACATTAAATCAACAAAATTTGCTTTTCAACAACTTAATGCTATAAAATAAGCCGCAGGCGCGATCGGCTTTTTGGCAGTTAAACTTCGGTACAAAATTTACGTCATGACGTCACATAAAGGTCAATAAACCCACCCGCGTATAAGCAGCCGGTAAGCCGTCTTTATCCGAGTTTCTTGATAGAGAAAGTTATACAATTTGCCTGCGCGTGAGCGGGATAGAGGAATATCGTTTTCGGTTTGTGTTCTGTTGACAGATAATTTGACGTAATTGCAATTCATCATTGAATGCATGACTGTGTTTGAATTTGAAATTTGAATTAGTTGTTACGGCGAAAGGCGTTCGCCGTAACAGCGACGGAATATGGGTTAGGCAGGAGGTAAGGGAATTTCTGGGGCTTACCTGGTTCGGGCTGGAGCTGGTTGGAGCTGAAGGCAGGCGCGGGGGCGCGGGCTTGAAGGCAGCAACACACAACACAGTTCACTTAGGGGCACTGGTCGTAGGCGTTTTAGGGGGAGGTGAGCTGGTGGTCCTAGCTCTAGGTCACTGCACACACACTGCACACAGATGACGGTGATCACGGGCTGAGTTCTAGGTCGCGCGCGCGCGTGGATTCTCTCTAAAAGGTCGAAGCACACTCCACTGGCGCCAGCGCCGATCCGCTTCGTCCGGTATAATTGTCAACTCGCTGTGATTGGCCGATCATTCGTTGCCCAGTCGTTGCACCAATATGCATCTTAATTGACCGGCGCAGAGACGGTTATCCGTCGCGCTGTGGCGCGAACATCTTCCCGGGCCCCAGAGGGTAGGAGGGGGGGGGGAAGGAATGGAAGTTAAAGGGGAACTACAGCCCCGATTCGTGCTGTGTTGAGTTAATGTCGAGTGGGTGTGTATATGATGAGCTGGGAGGAATGCACGTGTGTGACTGTATGAGTACAATTGTATGAGGGCTGAAAGCCTGTGTCACGAAGCACAGGGGGCGCGGGGGCGCGAAGCGCCGAAGGCGCATAGGCGCACGGGGCGCGTAAGCGCAGAGGCGTGGGGGCGCGGGGGCGCAGAGGGCGCCGGGGGCGCGTAAGCGCAAAGGGCCGCGTCAACGCAAAGGCGTGGGGGCGCGGGGGCGCAGAGGGCGCCGGGGGCGCGTAAGCGCAAAGGGCCGCGTCAACGCAAAGGCGTGGGGGCGCGGGGGCCGCAGTCAACGCAAAGGCGTGGGGGCGCGGGGGCGCAGAAGCGCAGGGGACGCATAAGCGCGGGGGCCGCAGTCAACGCAAAGGCGTGGGGGCGCGGGGGCCGCAGTCAACGCAAAGGCGTGGGGGCGCGGGGGCCGCAGTCAACGCAAAGGCGTGGGGGCGCGGGGGCGCAGAAGCGCGGGGGCGCAAAAGCGCGTCTGATGTCATGCACCCTATAGGTACGGGCTGACTACATGTGTTTGTGTGCTGCAGGCTGATGTGTGGGTGCACGTGTGTAGAAGTACTATGCTCTTGTGGTGAGCACTCACGAGATTGAGTCGATTGCCAAGGCAAGAATTAAAGGCAGAAAAAACATAAAATTAACACGAGCGAAAAAATAAAGCACGCTATTTGGCACGCGTGGTGAGCATGCACGAGATCTGAGCCGATTTAACACGACACGACCATAAAAATTTCATTACAAAATAAAACGGGGAAAACAACAATATCGTCGTCTAGACGCGGGTGTGTTATACTTAACTAAAGTTATATGTGCAATCTAATTAGTAAGAAAAAATATAACACGAATCGAACACTGTTCTTTGAACACGTTCTTAATTTATTTTTGTAGGTAGGTTAATAATATTTCGCAATGCACTTTGCAACGTCTATCGTGCAGAAAGGGTCATGTAAGGTAATGAAATTAGGAATGTTACGCGATAAGATTTAAAAATCAGAAATTAAAATTAAGTTACGTGATAACTACGAAATATGAGTAAATATTATTTTAACGGGTCGAATGACCAACATGTAATGAAATAGTTAATGGGCTGAAATAGTTATCCTATATATATATAATAGTGGACTGTATTAATAATGTGGGGCTGAATGTCTACGGTAACATGTACCTACTCCTGCGACCCCTCATGCGACCGCTGTGCATGCGAGGACACATGCAGCGTTCTGTCGCTGGGTCGCTTTGCCGGAGTTTCCCGTAGCGCGGGCGGAAGCCACCGCGCCGCCGATTCCGGCTGGTAATGCTGTGTGGCATCGTCCGGTCGGTGAAGGGATGTGTGGTGATCTGCGATGCCACACACTCTGCATGCCTTCACCGACTTGCATTCGTCCGGGTAATGTGGTCCGAGACAGCGGGGACAGCGCTCGCGCGACACCACAAAATCCCACCGGCCCTGCGTCGGCTGGGCATTGTAGGTAGCGCACGCTATTAATCTGTGTCCCCTAATCCTACAGTAAGGGCAGTAAGGGGTGTTTGGGCTGGCGTGCATTGTGTGGGTGTTGTGTGCAGTTGTGTAGACGTGTATGGGTGGCGGCACGAGTCGAGGCAAAAAGTGAAATGTGTACGGTAGGGTTTAAAAACTAGTGGACTGTATGTATCCGGCTCGTAGGATCAAAATGTTACGGCGAAAGGCGTTCGCCGTAACAGCGACGGAATATGGGTTAGGCAGGAGGTAAGGGAATTTCTGGGGCTTACCTGGTTCGGGCTGGAGCTGGTTGGAGCTGAAGGCAGGCGCGGGGGCGCGGGCTTGAAGGCAGCAACACACAACACAGTTCACTTAGGGGCACTGGTCGTAGGCGTTTTAGGGGGAGGTGAGCTGGTGGTCCTAGCTCTAGGTCACTGCACACACACTGCACACAGATGACGGTGATCACGGGCTGAGTTCTAGGTCGCGCGCGCGCGTGGATTCTCTCTAAAAGGTCGAAGCACACTCCACTGGCGCCAGCGCTGATCCGCTTCGTCCGGTATAATTGTCAACTCGCTGTGATTGGCCGATCATTCGTTGCCCAGTCGTTGCACCAATATGCATCTTAATTGACCGGCGCAGAGACGGTTATCCGTCGCGCTGTGGCGCTTAAGGCACCGACATGCGGCGGAGTTAAAGGCTGAAGGCAGGAAGGCTGAAGGAAGGATGTACTTACAGGGATGATGAGTCAGGAACCGTCGTGCGAGCTGACCACGGGCGGCGAGGCTTGAGGGGCGGCGATGTAGTCACTACACTAAACAGTTCCCTAGGGGCACTGGTTAAGGGCGTTTAGGTCGAGCTTATTGCACTAGCTCTTAACTGCACACATGTGTTCACTTCGTGGGTTGAAGGGCGGGGCCTGAGCGACGCGTGGCTTCGCCCTGAGATCTCGAAATGCACTAACTCTTGCGCGGCGCGGGCCGGCGGCGACTATTTAACATGGCCGCGCGACGGCTTAGTGCATTCTAATATGCACTCTATTACGGCGCAGCGACGGCTGTTTCCCGTTGCGCGGTGGCGCAAACATCTTCCCGGGGCCCAGGGGTGGTCTCATCCAGAGGGAGGTGAGCTGGTGGAGGACCACCAGCTCACCTCCCTCTGGATGAGACCACCAGTGACCTAGAGCTAGGAAGCTCTAGGTCACTGCACACACACTGCACACAGATGACGGTGATCACGGGCTGAGTTCTAGGTCGCGCGCGCGCGTGGATTCTCTCTAAAAGGTCGAAGCACACTCCACTGGCGCCAGCGCCGATCCGCTTCGTCCGGTATAATTGTCAACTCGCTGTGATTGGCCGATCATTCGTTGCCCAGTCGTTGCACCAATATGCATCTTAATTGACCGGCGCAGAGACGGTTATCCGTCGCGCTGTGGCGCGAACTTATTAGTTACTTGAATTTATTAGTTAGTTTCACCTATTAGAATGATTAGTATTGTAGTTGGACTTTGTTTATTTGTGTTGTGTGTAGTGATGAAAGTAGTTACGAAGACGTACGTTGTAATTAGGTATTTGCGGTAAGTAGATATTGTAATAAGTTGAAATTACGTATTTAGAATAAGTAGATTTGCAAAGTAATCGGCAGAATTGTAAGATGTCGGCATTAATAGCTTTAGATTCTTCCCGGCTTTATGATAATGTCTTAGCGCACTTTGTAAGAAAGAATAGACGAATAGCTTTAGAGTATAAGTAGTATTATTAGTACTTAGTCTATTAAGTTTTGTTTAATTTACATCATATCATCATTTCACCACAAACGGCTTTTATCAAAGCCACTTCTATTATGCTGTTTCAATATCTCAGTGCTTACACGTATAGTAAAAGAGGACTGAAGATACCTTTGCCTATACAAGACTGAAGCCAGGATGCCAATGACAGATTTTCGTTAAGGACTCAAGACTGCGTGCCCGCGCTCGGAGTAGGTAAGCATTTTTTTTTGTTACGGCTTACCTCTCTCAATATTTCACGCTTCGCCACTGTTACCTAGTCTCTGACTAACCCCTCGGGGATAATAGTCGTGATTATATGTATGTATATGTAAGTAAAGTATAACCTATTATACTGTCCCACTGCAGACAAAGGTCCCAAACATGGAAATCAAGGCTTCTTTTTAACTGTTGAGCATTGGCATAATCACCTGTATCACCACAATTGCCAAATTCGGATTGGTGATCACAAACCTGGGGTCGGTTTATCGAAAAATCCTAAACACACTTTGCCAGACCTGGGAGTTGTACTCTGGACCTCCAGTTAGCTTGGTGGCTGAGCCCTTGGCCACCGAGGTGTTTAAAAAAACAAAAAAGAATTGGAACCAGTACTAATTTTATTATTTTTATTTTTTAATCTGTAAGTTTTTTTTCTTGATTATCGCTCAATGACGTAATTACACCTTAAAATTAGTACAGCATTTTAAAACCACTGAGGTTTGTGTGAATGCCGTTATATTTACATCGATTAAATTAATTGACATACTTAAATTCATTACATTAAATAAAATAAATGTACCTAAGTAATTCATTAGATGGCAATATTGGCAATATCTGTCAACAAATGACAGTTGTAAAACCGCTAACTGTCAAACGTGACGGCATTGTTGACATTTCACTTTTTTTAAAGCAAAAGAATTATGGTTTATGGAGCCACATTAGACATTTTTTAACCGACTTCAAAAAAGGAGGAGGTTCTCAATTCAGTTGTATTTTTTTTTATGTTTGTTACCTCAGAACTCAGTCATTGATACACCGATTAAGAAAATTCTTTTTCTACTTGAAAGGATATACTTCCAAATTGGTCCCATTTTTATCAAAATCCAGTTCTGATGATGGAATCCTCAGAAATTGAGGGAACTCCTCAAATATTGTAGGCATACCTACAGCGATTTTAGTATTTTCAGCAATAAGTCAAGAATTTGCATTCAGAAAGTATCATTTGATGAAGTAGAACTGATGAAGAAGACCACAGAATGTCATTGGAGCTCCTCAGTGGTAAGTATTTCACGGGTGGCGATAAGATATCTCGATTAAGATAGTTAAGCGACTATGATAGTACTGTACTAACGCGTCCCAACATAGTCCCGTTTCATTTTTCTCCAACCAGTGAGGAAGAGATCAAAAAGATTATCCTTCCCATTAAATCCAATGCTGTAGGATGTGATAACATCAGCCGCCGTATGATAGTCACTGTATTGGATCATCTTCTCCCAGCTATCACCCACATCATTACTTCCTCCTTTGATTCCGCAGTTTTCCCTGCCCTATGGCGTAAGGCATATGTCCGTCCTCTTCCTAAAGTTTCAAATCCAACGCTCCCCAATCATTTTCGACCCATTTCCATTCTTCCCTTTATATCCAAGGTGCTCGAGGCCTGTGTCCATAAGCAATTTTCCCAGTTTGTTTATCACAACTCTTACCTTGACCCTTTGCAATCTGGGTTCAGACCAGGTCATAGCACCGTAACTGCCCTCCTTAAAGTGACTGGTGATATTAGGGCAGGAATTGAGGACGGAAAAGTAACCATTTTGGTTCTTATCGACTTCTCGAATGCTTTTAATACCGTCAGTCACGACATCCTTCTTTCCATATTGTCCCATCTTATGGTCTCTGACGAAGTGGTGGAATGGTTTTCATCTTACCTTCGGGAACGTCAGCAGTCGGTCCAATCAGGGGAATCATCCTCAACCTGGCTTAATTTAGAAACTGGCGTTCCTCAAGGCGGCATTCTTTCTCCTCTTCTTTTCTCAATTTTTATAAATTTTATCACTCAACAGCTTCAGTGTTCGTATCATCTCTACGCTGACGATTTGCAGTTATATGCCCAAGCAAGTGTAGATAGGTTGAATGACGCAGTTGATGCTCTGAACAAGGACCTAAGCAGCATTAAGTCCTGGTCTGACAATTTTGGTGTTGCTGTCAACCCCGCAAAATGCCAAGCTGTCATGGTAGGGAGTCCCCGGATGATGTCCAGAGTAATCTGCAGCGGTCTTAAGTCCATTATCTTTGATGCCACTCCAATTCCTCTTAGCCAAAATGTTAAGAATCTGGGCTTATATATTGACTCCAAGTTTAATTGGCAGGCTCAAGTAGCTAATACTTGTCGGAAAGTCACTGGAGTGCTTCGTTGTCTTTACCGCCTCAAAAACTTTTTGCCCGTTAACGTCAAAGCTATGCTTGTGCAGACTTTAATTTTCCCTATAATTGACTATGGTGATGTGTGCTATCTCGACCTGAATGCAGATCTACTTAATAAGCTCGACCGTCTTCTGAATAACTGCATTCGATTCGTTTTTAATCTACGTAAGTATGATCATGTGTCTGCATGTCGATCACAGCTCAAATGGTTGCCCATTCGGCTGCGCAGAGATATGCGGGCCTTGACCACTCTTTTTTCCGTAATAAGTTCTCCTAATTCTCCTCCCTACCTTTCTTCCCACTTTCAATACTTATGTACTAGTCACAATAAAAACCTCCGTTCTTCTTTTAACCGTTTACTCATCTGTCCCTCTCACCACTCCGATATCATTCACTCCTCCTTTTTCATAAAGCCAATTCTCCTTTGGAATGCCCTCCCTCTGAATATTAGAATGTCCACCAGTCGGTATGCTTTCAAAACTAAGTTACGCAGATTTCTCACAGATCAAGGTGATCAGTAATCGTCGTACAGACATATGATATTTATGTAAGTATTTAATTATTATTTATATATCAGTATGTATATATATAACACTGTACATATCTATTATGTTTATGTATATATTTTGTATACTTATTTGTTTGTATTTACATTTTAGTGTGCACCCTACCTTATGTTTTTCTCTGCATCACCCAATGGTTGACTGGTAGAAAATGCCTAAGGCATTAAGTCCGCCTTTGTACAAACGTGCATAAAGTGATAAATAAATAAATAAATAAATAAATATGATGAATTAAAAGGAGGCAGGTACCGGAACTCAGTTCTGATGGTGAAATCCTTGAGGAATTGAGGGAACTCCTCAAATATTTTAGGCATACCTATAGCGATTTTGGTATTTTCAGCAATAAGTGAAGAATTTGCATTCAGAAAGTATTTTTGATGAAGTAGAACTGATGACAATGTAGCAATACCTAATAAAATCTATTTACTAATAAACACGACAACTGTTAAAGGTTAATTAAACATATTTACAAATAAAAACGACAATAGGGTTAAACGGCAGCAAGGCCGACCCAGAGGTGGAGAGATGAGTTTGATGCTTACGCGAAGGATTGGTCAACACACGCAAAAGACCGCGAATACTGGAAGGGGGGGGGGGGGGGGAGGCCTTTATGGGACAATATGGGTTAATATAATAATAATATAGTATGTCTTTTAATGTTTATGTTTACCTTGGCTGGCACCGACTCCAAAAATATTTTTTAAGATTATAAGAAGAGTAAAATAAAGGTTAGTATTGCAAACACATTGAACAAACTAAACTACGCAATTATTTTTTTACGTTTAAGTGCATTTATTTCAGTAACATTTTTTGGAGTCGGTTTTTAAAGTAACCTGTCTGCCTTTTGAAGACTCAGTGTTTCCATTATTTAGAAATATTCATAATTAAATAACTCTTATCCGCGATTCGATAAAAAATAAGACAAAACTTGGTTTAGGTAGCAAGTAATAATAGCTTTACTAGACCAAATTCTATTGTACCTACACAAGTTATTTTTTTCATGGAAAGTGCCGGTTCTCCTTTAAAATTTTAATATCATTTATTCAATTTAGATTACAATAATTGAGCACTTATGAATGTCGCTATGCCATCGGTTCGTAAGTCTAACTATGGGGCGAGAGTCTTCTACTGAGAAGAACCGGCAAGAAACTCAGCAAGGGCATTTTCTTTTCTCCCTTTCTATTACAGCGTCAATACAAATTGAAAAATGCCCTATCATAGGACATTTTCCATTACAACAAAAAAACATTTGATACGATTACAAGACATCACAACACATACAAAAGAATATCCAATAAAAAACAGGTATTGCTCAATTTAACATAAAATGAACAACGGTAACCTATCATAAATTTGAAACTTTCCTGTACGATTTCAATTGTTCGAAAACGGTATAACGAAGTTTTAAATACCAGATCGTTGCTTTTACATAATTTTGTTAATCCATAAACTTATTATACATACGTTTCATTTTCCAGAAAAACTATTAGCCGATTATCAGAAACGACTTTTTTTCTTTTGGAAGATGTTTTGTTTACAATAAATTTCATATCTAGAAGTATTAAAATTCGAAGTAACTTTTTCTCTAAAAAATCATACTCATACCCAGTTTTGTTTAATTTTTCATATATTTATATTATTAGGTGAATAAACTTAATTGTCTTACAAAGTTAATACTTTATGTTTCCGATAAGGTTGTGTTTCAAAAGTCAGTGAGAGAAACGAATCGCGACAAAACCGACTCCACGTAGTCTTCTATCTAGAGTGTAATTTAAGCCCGCGTAGGCGCGGAGGGGCGAGGCGGCCCGCGAGCTGAGGAGCAGGTGGGTTTAACGCTAGCCGCCGTAGCTGAGGCTGGCCGGCTCCGCCGGCCAGCTAGCCGAAGCTACGGTGGTGAGCGAAAGCCATCTGCGACAATAAGCTCGCGTGGGACCGCCGGAGCCGTGACAGAAACCATGCCTGCTGCATGCTTGGATGATGCTGCATGCTTGGTTGCATGCTGCATGCTTGCTTGCGTGGTGCATGCTTGCTTCCATGCTGCATGCTTGTTTGCATGCTTAAACGTTACTACGATTACAAGTTGTTCGATTATATTATGGATTTCAACTATTTGAAATGTTGTATTTTAATAATATTGGAAACGTGTTTCTGGAAAATGAATCGTCTAGCATTAATAGCTTAGGCCAAACATTGAGTGGGATTTAAAAAAAAATAACAATTGATAATTGGCATTTCATAACTTTGTAAATTGTGTTTTCGGTAAAAAGGAAATTATGGAAAACAAAAAATTACAAAACGTTTTCGGCCAAATAAAATTCGTACAGGCAAATTTCGAATTTATGATAGGTAACCATGAACAACGTCTTACAGTATCTTTGTCAAGTCAAGCATTCGGTTCGATATCCGGAAGTACCGGGTTCAATTCCTAGGTAGGGCAAAGTGTGTTTTCGGATTTTTCGATGCATAGCCCGGGTTTGTGTTCACTAACCCGCATCTGCCGGAAGTCTTGCTATGGAGGACTATACCAAAAGTTATTAAAACCCAAACGCCTAAAAACATTTGCCTACCAGTTAGAAACAAACGATGAGGAGTGAACCACAATTTTACGTATTCATTCAACCCTTGCATTTTGCTTCGAACTTCTTTGGAAGCGAAAGTGAGCCTTATACATTCTATGAATCGGTTTAATATAAGTTAGCTTAAACATGAGAAGCGTACTAAGGTCGGACCGTAATGTCTGGTCGACTCGCTCAGAACATGTGTTACAGTGTGTAACATTCCACCATTACGAGTATGATCAGAGATCACCGCGACAACGGAGATACGACTGCTTGTAGGCGGAGCGAATGTTTAAACTAACGAAGCGAACGAATTCATGACACTCTTCTTGAAATTTATTTAAAATGTAGCCCACATAATGGTTTTTCAAACTTGTTTTATAAATATCTTTATTGTTGAAATTTTGCATTTACAATGCTATATAAATATAAGCTATAATGTTTACTAGAAAAAAAAAATGTTTTATAAATTTTGAGGTTTTGAAATGAAAACTCATCGACTTCGCTAAAACGTATTGTTGACATGTAAGACTCATACATTTATCATTCTTTTCTACGAGCGTTTGTGCCACTAGCGTATGCATTCAGCTCTTAACTAATAATATAAATGCTAAAAGTGATTTTGGTTGTCGAAATGAATGCGAGTGAAGCCACGGGCAAATAAGAAGTATGGTATGGTGCTTTATGGTATACTAGCGGCCGCTCGCGGTTTCACCCGCGTGGTTCCCGTTTCCGTGGGAATATCTAGATAAAAAATATTCTTTGTGTTAATCCAGGTTATAAACTATCTGTATACCGAATTTCATCCAAATCCATTCAGTAGTTTTTACGTGAAAGAGTAACAAACATCCATCCATACTTAAAAGCTTTCGCGTTTATAATTTAGTAGGATAATGAAAACATTTTGCTTTACCAGCCCTAGCTTTTAAATGAAAACTTAAATAACATGTAGTTTAAAATGTTCTCGATAACCCAGCACCGAGGTTTTATTGTCAATTCGTGATAATATAAAATGGTAACCGCAGTTAAGTGAACAAACGCTTTGAACGGTAAAACGCCAATTCGGTAACAATCAACTTAATGGGTTTGGTTGGGGGCTCCTCAAATTGCAGAGGCTCTCTATGTTCGTTGAAATTTCGCAAATGTCAGAACTGAAAGGTTGTTTGTTAATGAAACGCGCCGAAGTAGATGTAACTCGGAATTTCTGAATTTCTTTCGCGAGCATAATATTGTATAGTGCGAGTACACTCTTTGTAGGGCTGCGATAGAGCTTTATGTAAGGCTCATACACAACCCCTCAGGCCCCAAGCGGTCGCATGAGACCGCACCTACAAAAACACACTTGACTTTGTACCGTGTTTTCATAGACTTACAGACTACTTTAGTATGAACAATTTTGGTTATTTCGGTTCTGTGGTACATCATATAAGTATTGTTATCGCAAAATATCGCATAGTCTATGCTCGATTCTGGCAAATTTGACGTTGACAGTTGCGCCCAAAAAAATGTCAAAAAAAATAGTGTAACCATAGTGCGAGTACACTCTTTGTACGGCTGCGATGGAGCTTTATGTAAGGCTCATACACAAACAGCAGCTTGAAGCTTTTTTTACATACATACAAATGTTCACGGCTATTATCCCCAAAGGGTTAGTCAGAGACAAGGCAATGAGGACAATAGAAACAGTCCGCTGCCATAGTCCACGTTTCACCAAATTACAACTGCGCATGTGGTCAGCGTGATAGGTGGTGAGCCTCGCCGTACTGTTGGATGTATATGCAGTCTTTAGTCCGTTAGTCGCCTTTTACGACACCCAAAGAATCGGCTACTGAAAATATCGTGCGTGAGACGTTCATCGCAAACTATCTATTATTCTTTTAAAATAACGCGTGTGACGTTCACCGCAAAAGTATAGAAATCTTTTCCTACAAAACCGAACCAAGAACTGCAGAACGAGCCTCAGATCGCGTCTCCTCGGAAAGCTGGTCGAGGTAAGTGTATTTTGCTATATTATTGGTAGTTGCCAAGGCAGATTAATACCAAAAGCATTGTGTGATTTAATAGTTTGATTCCAACACCTAAATATACAGTCCACTCTTTAAATTATTACCGTGGTACTTTGTTGCCACATTATTCTTTCACCGCTGCGGTTACTAATTTACTCCTTTTATAATAAAGCACGGAGGGGGGCGTAAGATGTTTTTAATTTAGTCCGTCATCTGGGGACTCGGCTTTACGAAAGTAGCGTAACAAGCAAGATCGCAAAAGATGACTAACGGAATAACCGTCAGTCACCTTTTACGACACCCAAGGGAAGAGTGGTTAGTAGTCGTCTTTTAGCTAGCCCTTACACACACGGCTCTAATTTTGACACTTTATACACGACTGCCTGTACAGAGGTTTATGCCTTAGATTTAATAACACTTGAAAACATTATTGTTTTGCTCCGACAGTCAGAGGCAAGATAGCTAACTCTACCTATGGTTATAACTTTACTTATACCCACCATAAGATAAGATGACAGCAGTGACGTCGCGATGTTATTTTTTACCAGTCATTAGATCAAAATTAACCCCTCTTTAATTGGAGTGGGCTGTTGAAGAACGGTTGAGTAGCTGAATTATTAAACAGCAATTTTTCACAGACCAATTTTATTTTCCGTCTGTTTAACCAATATCTGTCGACCATTAAATTCGTGGAAAAATTTATGAACTATCGACGCAAAAAGTTTGTATTAAAAAAAATGTTTTTTATTAATACTTCCTGGCAGGCTGTAAAATTTCATGGGTGTTTCCAGTTTAAATAACGAAACTGGTATCCCAAAAGAAAAGGTCCCAGAGTACAGTATTTTTAATTATTTAACTAAAATATTGCAGTAAAAAATATTTAAAGTCTCATAAACTGCGAGTTAGATAAAAGTTAGGTATCATTACCATTACATATTATAAAGTCGCCGTTTTCCTCTGTCTGTGGCACCGCACTACTCTCCTAAACCACGCAATGGATTTTTATGCGGTTTCCACTAAAAGATAGAGCGTTAACGAGGATGGTTTTTGTTGATATTTTGTAAATATATATTTTAAAAGGCTGAACTATGACAGACTTTCTAAGTTAGCGTGGACGAAGGCACTGGCAGGCTGCTATATTTTAAAGTAAAGTCACCGTTTTCTTATGTCTGTGGCACCGCACTATTCTCCTAAACCACGCAATGGATTTATATGCGGTTTTCACTAACAGAAAAAGCGATAACTGAGGATGGTTTTTGTATCCAATTTTTAGATATTTTGTACAAAATGGCTGAAGTATGGCTGTGATTCCAAGTTAGCGTGGACGAAGGCGCGGGCGGGCCGCTAGTTATAAATAAGTTAGATAAATTAGGAATTTACTGGCCATTCAAATAAAAAAATATATTTATTTGGCTCACAATTCTAATTTCAAATTAATTTTATTTTATGTAATAACATAGGAGGGACTCTTTTTTAAATTTAGTCTATTCTTTATTGATTAGCGTTATAGGTAATTTGGTTTTAATCTGAATCTTTTTCGTCGTCATTATACGTTAAAATATATTTTTTATTATTATTTCGTACAAAACGGCAATTTCATAGGAAAAAACGTAATTATGTTTCAAGCACTGTTTAATTATTATTTGTTAATAGTTAGGCGCCTGACCTTCGTTTCTTTTTAAAATAAGTTGCTAACTATTATTAGACGACCTCCGTGGTAGGGTGGTTAGCACGCCAGTTCGGTGTCGCAATTTCTGACGGGTATATTTCCCAGCCGAGTCAATTTAGATATTCTGTTTTTGTTGTTTTTTTTAAATTTCCTCGTGTCTATGCACAATAATTATGTAACTATGTAAGTATATTTATCCGTAATCTTGTTAACCACTATCCATATTCCATTACAAACCATAAAAATCAAGTTTCAAAAGAACCTTAACTAGGGCTTGATAAAGAAATTGATGTGAGCGTTAGAAAGTGATTATTATTATTTTAATTATTTTTAACAACAATGACAATGTTTATTAAAACCTAAAAGGCGTTGATAACAAGCGACGGAGTTATGCCTTGATCACACGGTACCGTACCGTACTGTATAAGTAGAACTGCGAGACAGCACTCGGCTTAGTAAGTAGAACGGGAGCCGAGTTACTGTCTCGCCGATTTGTTCTGCTGATCGAGGGCTCGGCCGAGCACTCGTCGCTATGTTTATACGTACCGAGTACTCGGCCGAGAGCACTGTCTCACCCGTTTGCTCGGTACGTGTGATCAAAGCATTAAGTACTAACTAAATGTACAACAAATTAACTGTACCATATTACCAGCAGATGACTGAGCTAAAAGATAATAAAAAACTGTAGTCAAAAAGCTATTTAAGTGATAGGTTTAAAAATTTCAGTCCCTGTTATAAAGTCGAGCCGTGAACCAACCTCATCTGTGGCGCGAACACATAAAAGCATAGACTAAAGCGAACGTTAAAAAAGTTTCTTGTCTATGCGCAGTAATGGCCGCTTGAGCCGAGGTCTCACTTGTTACATCGTAACACTTTCAACGTACATTTTTCTCTTTTCAACTTTATTGGTTCTTTGTTCTTTCTTTTTCCAGATAAAGTTAATTGCCAGTTACGAGTACTGTTAAGTAGGAATGGCAGAAAAACTTCTGTATCTTGTTTTAAAGTTTCTTCTGTTATTTGTTTTTTTTTTTTAATGGAAATCTTAAAATTTAAAAAAAGGAAATAAACGGCTTAGGGTGCGTCCATTTTTATAAATTCGAGTGAGCGTTCGTCATGTACCTGTACACACACTTTTAAATTACTATAAAAAACGCTCAAGCGTTAGCGATTAACAAAACAGAATCGACATGGAGCGATTACTAGTTGCCACTTGTCTAGCTATGCTGATTATAAGCACAGAATTAACTAATAGTACTACCGTTATTTTAAGCTAGGCAAATATCCGTCACCGGACCTTCTTTCTGCGTCGCATTGCGCTGATATCCGACACCGAATACACCGAAACAGTTAATATTTCTATTCGATGTTTACACTATCAGAATGGTCAGCGAAATTCGAGAATACGCCAGAGTCATCGAATTACTGAACCAATAAAAGCGCACTTAAATGACTTCCGTTTTATTGGGAATATGTCAGAGTTCTTTTTGATAGCAAAAGTTTTTGTGTTCAATCCGGTTACAAAATAAAACCGCTTATACGTACTTATACGGTTGGTGGTAGAATATGTTTATGTATTTATTTATTTAATTAGGCTCTCACAACAATGAGTACACTAATAAATAAATACTTATGCTATTACAGAAGGTTTTTAACGAAGTGTCCCTTTACTTAAAGGAGGGCACCACATGCTCAAAAAGATAATTGTTTGGTTAGGTATACAATAAATATAAAAAAACTTATATTTTACATTGACTTAAGTTTACTACTGCTTTCTTCATTCTTGGTATAGAATCAAAGCAGAGATCAATTGCATTTTGGTAATATTTGTATACGGTTACAGCTTGCGATAAGAAGCTGTGTAACTTCAAATTAGTGTGGCATTTAGCAAAGCAAAGAACGCTTCTGTTTGTAGAAGCCTTAAAGTTTGGCGCATTATCAACAATGTTAATAGCAATGTTGTGTTCCGACAATTTAGAGATAAGATAGTTAGTTCCTCAGTGGTTGAGAATTCCGGGTGAAGCACGCTTCCACCTTCGGCCTTACGTCTCTTACCATCAGGTGAGATAAAGGCCAAGAGATTTTTTTTAATGTACCTATTTATTAATGAAAAAGCATAAGGCGGGCCAGTTGGTAAATAGTTGGTACCATTGAATAACACAGCCTTTGAACGCTAACTACGCCGAGGATTTTCGTTTAGTTTAACTTCAGTAGGTAATCCTTGTTCGCATGCACTACGTACTTAATAGAAAAAGCTCTACTCAGCATTTCCTACACAAATTTTACTACATTACTTAACTAAATATATGAAAAAGAAAACTGACATATGAAGGCACAGCCCAAACTACTAGGATTAGAAACTTGAAATTCTGCACCATTATATCTTTAATATTGTAAATGAACACTAAAAAAGGATTTTAGGAAAATCGCCTTGGGGGTAAAAAAAATGTTCGTCAGTTTTAAAGCAAAATCGATAAAAGTTTACCTTAAATTTGATGTAAGTAATTTTTACGCAATACATACATATAAATACAAAATCATGACTATTATCCCCAAAGGACTAGGCAATGAGGACAGCAAAAGCAGTCCACTGCCATAGTCCACTTTTAAGACGACACTGACCCACTTTTCACCAAATAGCGACCGCACATCTGCTCAGCGTGACAGGTGGTGAGCTCATCGCCGCTCTATGCTGTTGAATGTATGTGCAGTCTTTAGTCCGTTAGTCGCCTTTTACAACACCCAAGGGCAGAGAAGGGGTGGGGGTATTCTTTCACCGCTACGCAATACAGTTATATTTACACAATTTGAAACACGCGCATGCATAGGAACTATTTAGTATTTAGACTTTTATTTTTATTCAGGTATTGTATGAATTCCCACCAACCCGCATTGGGCCAGCGTGGTGGGTTATAGCCCAATATCCCCACGTGCTATTGTTCACGTGGGAGGCCTGTGTCCAACAGTGGGACGTTTATAGGCTGATGATGATTGTATGAATTGGTAACAACACTTCAGGCCCATTCTTCTCCACAGCTTAAAAAACACGTCGTGGTTATACAAATATTTTTGGACGATTCAAAATGCTTATTAATAGAGTTCTTTTTTTTTGTGCTTGTCTGCGATCAGTCCCAGAACTATGAGCAGACTTTTTCAACGTGTCCCTGGCAATCAGAAGGCACTCCCCATCGGGAGGTTTCCTTATAGATTAGAAACGTTTCTCTAGGCCCTGGATGTCATGGCGCTTGAGGCGTTTGTGGTAAGTAATATTTGAAAGAGCGTTAGCCAGTTCACTTGGGTGGTGCTCTATCCGAGTCTTATAGCTTGAAGCAGACCGCTTTATCTCCTCCTTCACTGTTGCAATTTTCAGTGACTCGTGCAATTCAAAGTTGGTAACGAACCAGGGTGAATTAGAATTGAGTTCTCTTGAATAATAATATTTTGAGTTTGACTTTGGCGTATTTAGGGTTTACTGTGTATACTTAATGTCTTAATAATAGTCTTTTTTTAAAGAAAATAAAATAAATATGACTTTTCTAAGATCTTACTTTTAACTCGAGAGTTTTGAGTCTAATTATTTTACATTAATTTAATTAAAATCGTGTCTGACTGTTAATTTCATTTAATTAAAACTAATAAAAATTAAGGGCGCATTAAACGATTTTCCACATAAAATTATCTAGTACCTACTCACACAAAATTTAACATAAGTAATTGTAGGTATTAGGGCTCAAAACGTTAGGAAAAATTAATTCGTAAATATGTTATACTTTAGAAAACCAGTTGACTTTAAAACATTATTAATTTAAAAGTGTACTGAAATTTAATTTCATTAATATCAGGCTTAATTCAAGCCCCGGCTTAACGAAGTCATTTAAAACGTAGGCGCGCTCCATGACACATTACAAATTAAGATGAATCACCCAGTTACTTGAGTTTTGCTCTTTGTAATACACACAGACATTACATACATGTAATCACGACTATTATCCCCGAAGGGTTAGTCAGACACTAGGCAATGAGGGCAGCAGAAGCGCAGTCCTCTACCGTAGTCCACTTTTCACCAAATAGCGACTGCACATTAACTCGGCGTGACAAGTGGAGAGCCCATCGCCGCTCTACACTGTCAGATAAATGTGCAGTCTTTAGTCCGTTAGTCGCCTTTTACGACACCCAAAGGAAGAGTGGGGTTGGTTTAATTTTTTAAGTTAGCTGCTATACAATACGACTGATTATAACAAAAATTAAAAATAATTGTTAACAGAAACGTATCGCTGTTATGAATTGTTTTGCACAAAGTAAATCTCATAAGTGTCGACCCCGACGTTGTTTATAACAAATGCCAGATTTAATTAATAATGGCCTGGCGCTGTTCTTACTCGAATGTCGCATCAGATGTTTACCGCTGTGATATATTCAAATTAATGCAATTAAGAGTTCCAAGTTTGCTGTGTCGTTTGCAACATTACGTTCCGTTAGCGTCGTATTGTGATGGAAAACTTTTGATGAGGGCTGATTTATTTGAGGGGCTTCATACGTTTCGGTGGAGCCCAAACAAACATTAAAGTTTAATTTATTTTTTATCTAATTAGAAGATATAATTATACCGTGTCGCGTAGCGGGGAAAGAATACTACCACCATCTCTCTCCCTTGGGTGTCGTAAAAGGCGACTAACGGACTAAAGACTGCACGTACATCCAACAGCTTAAAGCAGCGATGGGCTCGCTATCCTGTATTAATTAACACAGTGGATTGCACGTGGAACAGGTAAGCACAATTAAGACATTCCATTATGAATCAGTACGGACGGAGTAATTGACGGTGGTGGAAAACTAGTTAAATATAAGAATTCCCTGCCATAATTGAATGGGAAGTCGCTATTTGGTTAAAAGTGGACTAGGTATGGCAGAAGACTACTTTTGCGGTCCTCATTGTGTCTCTGACTAACCCTTCGGGGATAATAGTCGGATTATATTATTTTATATTATATTTTATATTTTATATTATAGATTATATTATATTCGGGGATATAGAGGTCGGCCAAAGTCAGCCCAGAAAAAGGTGGCGTGACGATTTAGACGCACACCACTCTGACTGGCTTGCGGTGGCTCGGGAAAGAGATAGATAGGACCTGGGGGAGGCCTTTGCCCAGCAGTGGGAAATTGGGCTAGCCAAATAAAAAAATTCTAAGGCTGAAGCAAATGTACACAATGAAATAAAACACTTTTACGTATTAACTTGCGTCAGTTATATAGTAATTAAACGCAAGATAATCCGTAAATAGTGTAATAAGAAGATCACCAAAGAATATACGAGTATACAATACATACGAATATATACATATGTATAATCACGACTATTATCCCTGAAAGGTTAGTCAGCAACGAGGATCGCAAAGGCATTTCTCTGACATAGTCCACTTTTCACCAAATAGCGAATGCACAAATGCTCAGTTTGACAGGTGGTAAGCCCATCGCCGCTCTAAGCTGTTGGATCTATGTGCAGTCTTTAGTCAGTTAGTCGCCTTTTACGACACCCAAGGGAAAAGAGGGGGTGGTAGTATTCTTTCACCGCTACACGACACGGTTAAGAATATAATATCATAACTAATAGAAATATTATAATTAGCCATTTGATCATTTAAATAGTTATTTTGTACTTTTATTTTATATTATCTTATTTTAGTGGGGCCTGCCGAGTTCTCTCTCTTGCTTCAGCACGTCGACCCATTGCAATTGGGATGTTTAATGAAACCCCGTCTTAGCTCCTCATTTAAAATGACTGTCATAAACTTGAAAGTCTTTGAGGGCAAAGACCGTAAAATCTACTGGTTTCGTATAGGCCGATATCTTATTTTCCTGCAAGAGTCATAGTGGCACAATAGGTATTGAATGGCTTCCGTTTTATATTTTACACTCACAATGCTACATTCAAATCAAAATTGAAAATCTGTCATGGGTTCAAATCCCACTTGAGTGACATTATTTAATCCATTTATTTAATGGAGATAGGAAAATTTGTGAAACTGAATTTTAAGTTGTTTACTGAAGCAAAGTACCATTATAGGACTAATTCCAAAAACCCACATAGACTCATATTAGAGAGTACTCCTAGAACCGCATGTTATCAAAATAATTGTTACGCAATGTGCATAAAAATTTATAATAAAATACCAGTACATACATATAAAAGAACTCCCATATACTAGATTTAAGTTGACACTTCGAAAATGGTTTATACAAAATACATTTTATACTATTGATGAATTACTAAATAACAAATGTAATGCTTGAAAACAATCTTTTGCCATGTATACTTAATTAATTCTAATTTCATTTTAATTATATTTAATTTAATTCAATTTACTAAATGTGCGATTCTCAACCTCACACTTACCATCACTATAATGTACCGCATTTATTACGAATAATAGTTATTTGTTATACAAGATTGCAAAGTTGCTTTTTAACCGCGTGCTCAATTTTGATGACCGAGCAAGCGAAGGATTCTAAAATTGAATCACGAGTGCAGCGAGTGATTCAAACATTAGAATCCTGAGCGTTAGCGAGGGAATCAAAAGAGCACGAGGTGAAAAATCTTTGCAATCGAGTGCAACACGTAACTTTTCATCCCACCTCAACGAGGAAATTACCAACCAAATTAAAAAAGTAGGTACACCAAAAAGGTTCCGAGTCTGAGTTTTTAACAATTTAAAAAGGTCGTATGATAAATCGGCACCATGGAGGAAGAAGAAAATAGGTTTAATGATGTTTTGAATACACATACTAAGTGCACACGATGATCTAAATTCAATTTACTTTATCCTCTAGAGAATAAAAACGGCTTTTCCATTCAGATATTGAAGATTAAAAATACTCTTTCCGAGATGGTGGGATAAAAATTATTTTATTTGATTTGATTATAAAAAGGTACGACAGAAGGGACATGTTTGGTTAAGTTGGGTTAAATGATCAAAGCATCGCGCGTGCCAAGACATAAAAACTCTTTCGTTTTTAGTATCTAGATAAAGTCCGTTACTATCAGAGGGTTAATGGTGAAGACGCCCTAAAGGCTCTTTGTATGGTTTAGGGGCAAAAGGCGATAATCGAAAAACAAATCTTACAAAAATATAAAAAGTTTCCATTGGATCGGTTTTTCACTAACACAATATCATTTATTCATTATCAGCCTATAAACATCATCTACTGAGTGGTAGAGCTAACTATACAAAAGATTTTATGAAAAGGTCTCGTTAATTTATAATTATTGTTTATAGTAAATAAATAATAAGTTTAATTTTAATTCACACTCGTTTCATTTGTTGTAATGTACAATAAGAAATAAGAATATTAATAATACATTTCTTTGCTGCAAGAGAAAAGTAAGCAAAACTTTGTTATTTTTAAGAATGGTAATCTGTAGAGTTAAGAATCTGAATAAAGAATTGGTACAGCTGAGAATCTGTCTGTACTGTCGGAATCTGTTTAATTAAGAATCAGTAGAAATATGTTACCGTTAAGATGAGAATCTGTAGATTTGGGAATCTGTAGAGTTGGGAATCTGTAAATATGAGAATCTGTAGAATTGGGAATCTGTAGACATGAAAATCTGTAGAATTGGGAATCTCTAGACATGGCCCTAAACCCTTGGTGGGTTGTGCTGCTGTGTTTCATCCGGCCAGTGAGAGTCCCGGAGGCCCCTCCCCCCTCCCGCCTCACAATTCCTATTCCTTCCTTAACCCTATTCCTTTTTTAAAGGTCGGCAACGAGTCTGCGACTCTTCTGATTTTGGACACCCGTCCATGGGCGGCGGTGATTGCTCTCCATCAGGTGACCCGCCTGCTCGTTTGCCTCCTTCTTATATATAAAAAAGTCCCAATGCTGGGCTAAGGGTTTCCCACATGGACTACAGCATATATGAGGAGATTGGGCCCCACCACGCTGGCCCATTGCGGGATATGGGTTTTAAGAACTGCCATCTTACTACAACTACAACAACTGGGACTAACGGTTTTACGTGCCTTCCGAAGCACGAAGAAGCTAGAGATATTTTTGGTCACCCATCCAGTGACCCTGCATTGCGAAAGTAGCTGGACTGGCACGATCGCAAACCGAACACCTTAGCCACTGCGCCATCAAGCTCCTCACTCCTCCATCACAATATCATACTGGCTTCATCTCCAGCTCTTTTACTCTTTCCGCTATTCGTCTTTGGAATGCTCTGCCAATGCATATCCGTCGTGGTCAGATCAAAGTAAAGTTTAAAAGACTGGTGCGTGAGCACTATTTAAACCCCGTTTAGAAGTCACACTTTCTGATTTTTACTTTTTTTGTTATGTATGTATTTATGTAAGTATATTTAATTAGTATATATGTAAGCCCTGTATATCCTTTTATCATGCTGTTTGTAATGGTTATTAATAATCTTGTATACTGTATTGAATATCGCCTAACTTCAAGTCTCCCACATCCTTACCGGTTGACTGGTAGAGAATGCCTTGTGGCGTTAAGTCTGCCTTTTGCAGTTAATTATGTAATGAAGATTAAATAAATATAACAATTTAAAAAAGATAATTCTCTTCTCCCAGTCACGCAGGAATTATAACTAGTTTTTGCGCAGTATATGTTGCGCGGCCAATGGGCTGCAAACGCCTCATTGATTGTGAGTAATCAAAGCGACTGAAACTTGCGGGAGCAAATCTCTCTCTCTCTCATAAAATACCTCAATGCTTCCAGTTAACTTCGATTAGTCGCCTTACCCCATCAGGCACTCAATCTCTCAGGTGCCGTATAACTCGTTCGCGGGATAATTTACGCGACGCCTACATGCCTCAGTCTCCGGCGTCGAGCCTCAGTATTGCCGATCAATCTTGACGCGAATAATTTGTTAGGTACCGAACAAGATTTCTTAATTCTGGCTAATAGGTTTAGGTTTTGGATGGGTAGAGCCGAAGGTAGGGCAGAATGGCATGCGTGTGAATAGGCCTAGGGCTGATACGGGCACTTTATGATGATGATGAGGTTTAGGCTGCTACCAAAGTCTTTTACATACATACTCGTAAATACATACATTACAATCACGAGTATTATCGCCGAAGGGTTAGTCAGACACTAGGCAATGAGGACTGCAAAAGCAGTAGACTGCGTGACAGGTAGAGAGCCCATTGCCGCTCTATGCTGTTGTAAATGCCGCAGGGATATGATAAAAACAGAGATTTGGTCAATTCCCTAAGTGATTTGATCAAATTACGAAGGATGTTAGAATAACAACACGATTTTATCATTTCCCTAAACAAATCTAGGGATTTGAAGAAATACCAGAACTGGTTCCGTGAAATGACCAAAAACATGTGACCTAAAGGAGTAGGGCAGCTAGTATTACTGTTGTCTAATAAAAAAGTAACCTCGAAATTCAAGACAATCGCTACGCTGCGCTTCGCGATTGTCTTAAATTTCTAACCTATCACGTGACCTACAGTACCAGAGTAGGGCAATTTATGTTCTAGTGGTGATTTTTGAGATCAATGTTACAATACTACACTTACTAATTAATATAATGATGCATGTAATTACAAATAAAAGACGTTTAAAATACCATAGAAAAGCTTTTTTTGTCATTTCACGGAACCAGTTCTGGTATTTGTACAAATCCCTAGATTTGTATAGGGAAATGATAAAATCGTGTCGTTATTTTAATATAATCCGTGATTTGATTAAATCCCTTAGGGTATTGATCAAATCTCTGTTTTTAACATATCTGCGACATATATAATAAAATATGTGCAGTCTTTAGTTCGTTAGTCGCCTTTTACGACACCCAAGGGAAGAGAGGGGGTGACGTATATTCTGTTGTTGCGCCGCCACGCGACACGGATTAAAATCTTTTAGAATATTCTCATAAGTGTAGGAGTAGAATTTTAATTTGAATATGTTGATAGAAAACGACAAGGGGTATTTAGGTCCATTTCAGGTTTCTATGGCTGTAAAGAATCAGCATTTCTATGGGCTTTCATTGTAGCCTACATTGTCTCATTACTAGGTAAAATCCTCCCCTCTACATTTCCATTCGTACGCAACCTTGTACGACCCCGTCTAATAATAGTAAGTTAGGTCATCGGTGTGTTTAGATATTTAAAAAGAGCAAAATAAATACACATTATAGAAACATATATATAAGAGAAATCTTTCTCATCATGATAAACACACTCATTGTCATCCCACCGCCCATCAAACTCTGGGTACTGCAAACTACGCTTGACATTCACAATCAGCTAGACACTACTCCAAACTCCCCCACAAAAGTAGCAAGTTCCCGTATCAATATAGAAACAATCTTAGCGCACCCCGTTGTGTATTGACACTCCTCTCTGTATATTGACATTGTGTGCTTGACATTGATAGATCCCCTAGTGACTTATAAGATCCATCTAAATCTAATGTAGTGGAGCAACCAAACTTTGTTGTGGTACTCCCAGGAAAATGTTGTCGTCACATTTTCTTCTCCGTGATAATATTTCATCCAAACGTATTAAGGAGGGAAAATAAATTGCTTGAACTCCGTAGAGTCTTTAAGCGAAAGATGTTTGATTATGGTCGTATTTATGGTCAGCCTATGATGGAGGGTGATGCCAAAGTTATTTATATGTTGTGTGAGCCTAAAAAGGCCACGCAGAGGCAGGGCTTATGTTTTGTCGAAGTAGGCACAGTGGTTTTATTCGGTATGCCCTTTTAATATGTCAAGGATCATAAGACCGCCGGCGGTTGCGAAATAATGAATTTTTAATTGTGTCTGGTTTTACGATCCTCAAGGGGTTAACACTGTAAGGGCAATGGTGGTCGCCGTGACTGACAACTAATTTCTATTGCTTTTGGTTGTTGACAACCACTGAAATAATCAGTGAGACGCAGTAGCGTCTTCACTGGTACAGGAGAAAGCCTGACGCATTTTATTTGGTGATACAAAAATATATATTTCAAATAGTATTTATTTTTAATAATAAAAACAAAGTAAGACAGGTATGTTAAATTGAAAGGCAAGGCGAAAGGCCGTGGGTTCAGGTCGCACCGGTGGCAAATCGTCGTATTTCAAGTGCTAATTTAAAAAAAAAACACAATTTGTTGCTTCCTGTACTGTATAGTGTCGTTTTTTTATTTACTTGTTTATTGCACTATATTTACAGTATCACTATCATACAATACAGTACTTAATTACAAAAAATTAAGATGGCTTGTTTAAATATCCTGTTAGGGCTTTACAATTTATTATACCAATATGTTTGGCTGACACCAATTAATTTAGACAAGCGGAAATTTTATCAGCTGGGTGATCAGACGCTTGAAAAATTAGAAGGTAATGGCGCCTTTTATATTTGAAAAGCATTAGCCATTCATACATCAGACTTACTTGCTACAGTTACCTTTAACAAATCAATGTGAAAGTTATAAATAATGAGAATTTACATTATGGAGTTCGTAATTTATAGTATTTTTTTTTTATTTAAGTATTCATTTTTATGTGAAAAGTGGGTGGGTGTGAAGATATAATTATTATTTCTTTCATTTGTCTGTCTTGTGTAACGTGTTTTCTACAGAATGAATAAAAGAAAAAAAATACTATGTAACGTTTTCGGTATCACACCGTTGCCAAAATTTTAAACGTCAAAAACATAATATAATTAACAAAATTGTAATAATCGACGAGATTATTAACACGCCTTTGACTGTCTTATGAATTAGAAAATTTGGCATTTGCTGTATACTTAGTATCTACATTCGTCATCATGCCGGATAAAAAACACTAAAGTTAGAACATTTCAATAAACGCGAGTTAGGGTCAGAAAAAACAGTGTTTCAATAAAGTTAGTTTAAAATAATATTACATCGATTAAATTAAAATATTGTTTAATTTTTTTACAATAAAAAGTAGTGTTACGTTTTCGTTTTGTTTTTAAAACGAAATGTTAAGTGTCACATAAAAGATTTAGCTGAACAATTGCGACCCACCGCACCGGAAATGTTCCATTTTTACGAGGGGACCCCACACGACTAGGCCTAAACCACGAGGCCCGCTGTAAAACTGAAGGGCTGAATTAGCCTCAGGCTGGACTCTTCATTCTAACCTTTTACATTGACCTATCACTCTGTACATGTATCTCCTCCATATTTATTCCATTTAGTCTATTTCTATCTTATTTTCTGATATTAACTAACTAATACGTGTTGTGCACTAGTCCGTGATTAGTTCCTTCAACTATACGGTTTCTCTTGCCCAAAAGTTGCCTGGCAGGAAGTTCTACCCTAACAGTAAGGCCACCTTTTATCATACTGTTTTCTTTGTTTTGTGTTATAATGTTTTTATAGTGCAATAAAGTATTTTTCAATCATTCAAGGGGCTGAATTAAACTTACCCCAAGTGCTGAGAGAGCTGAAGTGCACGAGTCTTAATCACCAAACTTTAACTCTAGATAAGCTTCCAAATCTCGCTTTTTTGTACCACACAGCTTGTTCACAACCACACAGCACACACCACACAATCACGGCACAGAGTTTCGTAATGACGAGTTCGTATTCCCGTAGTATTGTATCGACACGTGCGTTCGCCGTCGCGTCTCGGTTCACACTGGCCGCCTAAGCCCGAGCGGCGACGTAGCCCCTCTCTTTCTCGGCTTTCAATAAAAACTGTTAATATTCTAAAGTGAGGAAAAGGTAGCAAATGTCCAGCATTCATCAGGGGACATTCGGGACTTAGATTTCACTCACATTTAAGTGTAGTTTCACAGATGGATGCTCTTCAATGTTTGTATATACGAGTAAGTGTTTTGCAAGAGTATTTACATGAACTTTACTTAGAGTTCATTACAAGAAGCATTGTCGTCTTTCACATCTCATCTCTAGCGAGCAAGCGTCATAAAAGGTATTTTATTAATCTCAAATATTGTACGTATCTTAAAACATTTTATTCAAGTTTCTTTTATTTAAGTACCTATTACATTTTACAAGTTTACGGACTAAAGAGGTAGATATGTAGCAAGAAGGTATTCATTAAAATATTTTAAAACACTACCTTTTTCCCGTGGCTTTACTTGCTTTAGTACATAACCTGTGATTAATGGCAATTAAGGTCAATCAGTCAGTAAACTCGTACTTTTTTAAATAAAAAATATCAGTAATATAATCCGGTTTAGGTATTCAACTCTCTCATAATAGGAACCAGCAGACAAAAGACTACTAACTTAGAGCCGTATTCATTTATTCGACCAGTTGTAAACACGTTTTGTTGTATGGAGTCAACACAAAAAGATCGGGTTCATTCGTTAATCAACTCTTAAATTAAGATTAATGGAAAATAATAATGGATTACGCGTATAATGAACGTCTACTGCGCTCGAGATCAGCTACGCCGTAGCATAGGCGCGTGCCGTAGCGACTACGTCGTAGTGTTTGCTACATCGATATTTGGCGGATATGTTGCCGTCATTATCTTGAAAATGCTTTGACGGTCTCTAGATTAATGGAGGTGTTAGTAGGTTGTTTCGATACTAAGACAATTTTTTCGTATACTCGTACATACACCATAGAAGTTTCTACGAGTACCTTTCTATGAAACAGGTGCACATCTATTGCAATGGTCCTGTAAACTTGTTTTGCTAAATTTCCTCTCATAACATTCTTTATACATGATATGATATGATTTTATTTAGTAAATTGCAAAAACTAGGTGATGAAAAAAAAGCCTCCTAATTGGGGTTTAGTGGTTAATCGATCACAGACCCAGAGCAGTGGTTCGGTGTACAGCAGGAGATACATTTTATTGTATTTAGTTTGGATGGTAGTAGAACACAACTGTGTTACAAATATTGTTGTTATGGTGATAAACTTAGATATGATTGTAAGCAACCAGTTCTAAGCCGTCTAAAAAACCAAACCATTTTTTTTATAGTATCACATTTACCACTTTGCCAAATCATTCTGCACTCGGTTTCAATTGCTTTTTTCTCAAAAAGGAATCATTATAACTTACATGAGAACTTACATAACAAAATAAATGGAATTCAACAGGTCCCGTTTATTAACTTGCTAGGATGCATGGGCATAATGGAGGCTCTCACTGGCGAAGTAAGGTCGTTTAAAACATATTCGCTTAGTTCGAAAATGTATGCATTGCATGCGGTGTCCACGGTTTTAATGAAATTTTATAAGTGTATTCAAAATGTCTAGTCCCTCGTATGATATTGTTTTAATTCAGCTAGTTTTAACTTTTGGCTAAAGGAGATTGACCATTTTGGACCAAATGCTGCCCAAGCATGGGAACAATTTTATTTCTTTCCTTACATGTAGACAAAAAAAAATATTTAAAAAAAACATCCACGGGTTTATATTGTACCTAAAAACGTATCTTGTGGCTTTATATGGTTGATTGATTGAATGACTATCCTTAACTAAGTGTTGTTCTATTAATAAAATCTATTGTTTATAATACGGTATGTATTATAAACAATAGATTTTCTCTTCTTTTATTTTAAAAATAAGACGTTTGTTATTTATTTTTCGTTAATGTAAAACCTATACAACAGTTTTTTTTCTCAATACTCCATGGATAGATTCTGAAGCGCTTTGGGTTACATACTAGTATTAGTCTCAGGAACATTATGCACTATGATTTAATGTTGGGCAGCACTCTTGGTCCAAGGTCCATACAAAAATGGTCAATCTCTTTTGAAAACTTCTTGTGGTGAAACTTTGGTATAATATTATTATTTTTATAACACATTTGCTCGTTAAGTGGCTCTAATTACACCGATTTCAGCATCGTAATGTAATAAGCTACGCACTAGTGCGGTAATGTAATTTAAAAATTAGTTCTAATCGTATGAATCTATGGACAACATAGGTGGGAGCCTTTAGCCCGTTAGTCGCTTTTACGACACCCAAGGCAAGAGAGGAGTTGGTAGTATTATTTTGATGAGCCCATCGCCGCTCTATGCTGTTGGATGTATGTGCAGTCTTTAGTCCGTTAGTCGCCTTTTACGACACCGAAGGGAAGAGAGGGGTTTGTAGTAATACATATATTGATGAGCCCATCGCCGTTCTATGCTGTTGGCTGTATGTGCAATCTTTAGTCCGTTAGTCGCCTTTTACGAAACCCAAGAAAAGAAAGGGGTTGGTAGTATTATTTTCATGAGCCCATCGCCGCTCTATGCTGTAGTATGTATGTGCAGTCTTTAGTCCGTTAACAGCTTTTTACGACACCGAAGAGAAGGGAGGGGTTGGTAGTATTATTTTGATGAGCCCATTGCCGTTCTATGCTGTTGAATGTCTGTGCAGTCATTAGTCCGTTAGTCGCCTTTTATGACACCGAAGGGAAGGGAGGGGTTAGTAGTATTATTTTGATGAGCCCGTCGCCGCTCTATGCTGTTTGAGGTATGTGCAGTTTTAGTCCGTTAGTCGCCTTTTACCTTGAAAGTTTAAAAATAAATATGTCTAGTTTTAGTAATGAAGAACTAAATTTACAGTCTACACCACCGGAAATAATAAGTGAAGCACAAAATCTTATTGACAGCCTATTACCATCTAAGTCCAAAGAAAAATACATGTTGGCTTACCAAAGATTTATACACTAGAAAAACAACAAAAACATGCAGTCATTTTCAGAAAATGTGTTTTCCTCGCAAATATGTTATAAAACGTCGTATGACATACGTGCGCTTTGATAATTACAGCCTCTGCTATCTTGTAGCCCTCGCATACGGCTCGGGCCAGCAATATCGCCTCTGCTGTAATTTTCAACTTACCGCACTAATATCATAATGTACTATTACATACATCATTTCTGGAGAGATGGGCAGAGACCAGCTTTAGTAAGCAAACTTGCGATCCTGACACATTTATTTTTTCATTTACTTCTATCTACTCTATAAACTTATACAATACATGCTCGTCTCGGTTTATTATTATTATTATTATGTAAAATAGATGCGAGTCGAGAAGTATAATATTTTTCATTTCTCTACACAGAATACGACTGATGAATTTCTCCAAGTTAATCATAATAAATAAATAAATAAAACAAAACTTTCCTACACTCACACCAATTATCTAGCTCAAGAGAAGCTTCGAAGAAACTCGTTAAATGGTTACTAGACAACGGATAAACATACTTAAAATATACTTAAATACATACTTATTATACATAGAAAACACCCAGACCCGAGACAATTTAGAAAAACAATAATTTCTAAACTGACCCGACCGGGGATCGAACCCGGGACCTCAGAGATGGCGACACCATGAAAACTGGTGTACAAACCACTCGACCAAGGAGGTCGTCTTGTTCATAATCTTGTTATGATGAGAACATTTTTCACGAATATTATTATATAATTATTATTATTATAACGCAAATTAGCGTAATTATGAGAAGAAAATTCAAAGTTTTTTAAAGGAAATAATATCAAGTATCTAATTATTTATAAGTTATAAAAGAAATACGATAAGATAAGTGAAGGATTTAGTTAAGTTCCCGTACTTTAAATAATAAGTAAGATATTTACATACACACATATAACCACGAATATTATCCCCGAAGAGTTAGTCAGAGACTAGGCAATGAGGACAGCAAAAGCAGTCCTCTACCATTAGTCCACTTTTCATTAAATAGCGACTGCACATGTGCTCAGCGTAGCTGGTGGTGATCTCATTGCCGCTCTATGCTGTTGGGTGTATGCGCAGTCTTTAGTCCGTTAGTCGCCTTTTACGACACCCAAGGGAAGAGAGGGGTGGTAGTATTCTTTCACCGCTACGCAACACCGTTAAGGTCTAAGATATTTCATATTATATTTTAAATGCGCAATAAAAAAACATTAATGTTAAAGATGTTAAAATCTTAAATTAATACATAGAAATACTTGACTAAATATAGTCTAGTAACTATAAGAACTATTAGTTATACGAAACGAACATTAAAAAATGGCTAACAATAATTACTGAAAAATTCATTAACCGCTGTTTGTGAGAAAACTAAAATCGGCTACAAACAATTGAATTTCTATTGTGACTGTTTTTACGGCAGCTGACAAGCGTTTAATAAAAAGCTACATCAGAGGGCCTACTATATTAATCGGAATCGAAATTTCGTCGATTTCCGATTGCTATTTGTAGCGTTGTCCATCATTTTTGAAATTTCAAACAATTTTTATTATCGAAATTTTTGCTTTCACAATGCTATATAGATATGGGATAAAATGTTTACTTACTAGAAAAAAAAATCGTCTTCATCGATTGTTAAATACTTGCAATAGTGTTTCTTTCGAATGTGAGGGTAGAATTCACGTGACGTAATACTGCTGGCTTGCAGCGTATCAACTACTACAAAAAATTCTACAAGTCTTCTGGGGTCTCGGTAGCTTAGCGGTTAGAGCAATGAACCGGAAATCCAAAGGTCACGGGTTCGAATCCCGTTCGAGCTTTCATGAGACTGGTTGTTTTTTTTTCTAGTAAATATTTTATTTTAACACTTTTTTAAATATTTATAATATAAATGCCAAACTTATATTGTATGAACGATTTTTCGGAAGGAATGGAAAACGCTGAAAATAAAAAATAACAAACAAAAATCAGCCCAAATTCGTTTCGGAGAAAGAGAACAGGCCCTCTGATCTGAACTTTACAGTCATAAAACTTAACCCGGAACGCCAAATAAATAAAAAGCTGGCTTTCATTCCCTTTTTATTTGCCAGCCAGCAACGCTACTTGATCTTCCAGCCAGCACAGATTAAACAAAAGACATACACAAAATACACGTCATATCTGTTACGTAAAATACAAACTCAAGTCAACATACGCCATACGCCCGATACAACTAGCACGAATCTTTTTTCTGCATCACATCTCAACCTTAATCCGACCGAATAAAGTTTAAAATGATACAAGCTAACGCAAATGTAACTTTGCAAATCTGTAACGCTCAGGATAAAGTAAAAAATATTCCAATTTCGGAAACAGATTGCGGTGTGGGAAGCTATTCCTTATAAATATATTAAAAGGGAAATTATGAGTTACAAGAGGGCCGATATATTCGCTATGTAACAACAAAGATAATGTCTTTGAGTTAGAAAAGATTTAGTTTATTGACATTTTTATGAGGGAAATATTTTTTTATCAAAATGTTGAAAACAACGACTACGAAAAATGTGTAAGCGAAAAAATATGAATGTAGTTTCTTAGAGGAATATTCACTGATCTTTTGTGAATAATTTAATGCGAATGTATTGCTTTTATCTGTTTGTATCTATATTTTTTATATATTAACTATTAATATTTGTAATATTGTTAGAATCTTTAGACTATACCGGGTAACATAATAAAGGTCAAGTTACTAAAATGATCAAAAATATGAATTTTTTATCATAATTATGTAGACAGAGGTAGATTTATAACACTGTCAGTCAAGTTAGTCAGTATACAAACAACTTTCACAAAAATACCTCTAAGCCAATAGTTAATACGCGCTAAAAATAAGAATGGACGCTTTAAAATAAGAATTAAACAAAAAAGAAAATAAAATGACAGTGTTATGAATCTTTGCAGGATGAATTGATTGGTTAAGCCCAATGTTAAACTGCATTTTCTCACATACGTAGTAACTATTATAATCTGTGGTTTTGCTGTAAACCGAAATGGTCAACTACATAATTATGTCTAAAGTTAGACAATGTCAAAAACAAATGCTTACACTTTTTCTCCAATACTTTTAGACAGAGACACGAACACAAGATTCACTTAATAATACTATTTGTAGTAATACCTAAAGCCTGTTATTTATAAATTGGGCACGTATTCTGTTGCATTTAGGTGCTCGCTACGAGGGGATATTGAGAAATATCCACGGTTTCATTGAAGCAAAGTCGCGGTAATATGCTATTTATAAAATAAAATGGCTATCGTAACTCACAACTGCATCGACGTTAAGGCCGGTCCACACCTGCGTAATCGTTAATTGTCAAAAGGTTACGAGTATTTCAGTAACTAACGCAATACGATATGTCGGGTCACCGAATAATATAAAACATTAAGCAAAGGACCATGGGAAGAAACGTCCAACAGATTTGAAATTAGTGTCATTTGAAGGGTCTAGTAGGATAGATATTTTTTTACTATGGCGACGTTCTTCAAATACGAGGAATTTCGGTTTAAAAAAATATATTGTATTTATATTTTTTTTTCACACAATATAAGATTGGGAGGAGACCACAGGCGGCACCCATTCACGAGTATGACATCTGAATCAGCCATCGCTTTGCTCAACCATGTTTTAGTGAACGAAATGACCCGACGCACATGCCACCACCGCAGAGACACTTTGAGAGAGCATGACACACTCGAGCAACTCCAACTAAAGCAAGAAAACAATTAGATAACTTTATACGCAACGTTTACATTAAAAATAAATACAATTTTGCCAAAAAGTTTTTTTTATAAAAAAAACCCAATACTTATTGCAACTAACACAGGTACTTTAGGCTTCTTTAGGTTCCAATTATTAAATTGATACGTAACCCATGACTGTTGTAGGGTGGGGACGGGGTTCATACAAAATCCCCCATGGTCCTTTCCCGGACTGGTAGTCAGTGATCACAACTTTCCATTTGCTACGATCCTCATCCTCAGCATGACAGGTTGTGAGCCCATCGCCGCCCTATGCTGTTGGATATTATGTGGAGTATTTAGTCCTATAGTTGCCTTTTACGACACGCAAGGGAAGAGTTGGTTGGTGATATTCTTTTAATGAGCCGCCACCCCGAACAGCTGCTTTTCTTTTTAATTTTCTTACATACATACATACATACATATATAATTACGACTATTATACCCGAAGGGTTAGTCAGAGACTAGGCAATGACGACCGCCAAAGCAGTCCACTACCATAGTCCACTTTTCACCAAATAGTGACTGCACATGTGCTTAGCGTGACAGGTGGTGAGCCCAGCACTAAGCTGTTGGATGTATTTTACGACACCTAAGAGAAGGGAGGGGGTGGTAGTGTTCTTTTAAAGCCGCTACGCGACAAGGAGCGTTTATTTTTTTATTGTTTTTATTTAATATAATTATGTTATAGTTGCGTGTGTGGTCAATAATATTTATTTCTTCGTCTTCTTTCTAAAGAATCCATGTTACAATACGCACTTTACAACCGCCCCTTAGTTGCCACCTCCAGTTCGCTACTCGTAAATGACTGTCGGACTGTTCCAGAATAGTTTGAGAGCAGTTCGCAAATTCGCCGCGTCATCGTTCGTCTTGATCTATGGCGCTATCTCCGGTCAATCTCTCATTGCGTTAAGTTTTAATAGGTCTAGACTTGAGATGTACTACGTTTGAATTTATTAGGGTTGCCGCTCGTACTATATTTATTGCGCAAAAGATCCCAATGGGTCAAAGTGTTACTGTGATAGGGAAAACTGAGGCCCCACTAAGATAAGATAAGGTATCGTTTGTAGTGGGGCTATTAAGATAGGTCATCTTGCAATATGGTACAAACTACTAAAGAAATTATATATCTGATTTTCAAATTGATATTGAACACCCACAAATTACAGCTATTTATGTAACTTTTTTGAAATATAAGCCAACTGTTATTGCCTTTTCATAAAATAATTTAATTTTTAGGTAAAGAAAGATATATTTCCAAAACACAATTAAATAATTAATACAATTATACTAATGTCAATTTAAATGTTAGTAAAATTCAACTTAAAAATATGTTAGTAAAATACATTACAAAAAAACAAGACAAACCAAAAAAAAATTTAAAAAAATCTTATACTACCAGACCACCGCGAGTCACCCCCGGCTCAAAGGTTCCCATGATACCGGCAGCGTTGCCGCGCTGTATCGCCAGGGGTATCCTTTGAACCAGGTATGACTTGCAGCAGCGATCGTAGCCACGATCCGCCAAACGGTGTCCCACTTTGGCAATGACAGCTTTTGCTTCCGAGCCTGAGTTGTCTCTACCGCAAAGGGTACACAAAGGTACTGAGCCTTTAACGCCTCATACTTACTGTGTTATTGCCTCGCGTCAGTCTCAGCAGCAGACCCAGCGGTCGCATTGTACCGACGCCGCGAAGGTGCTAACACGTCGCATCCCACAACAAGCAACGGCCCTATTCCCAGGGAACCGAAGTCATGCTAGCCATCCGTGCGACTCAAGCCCAGGGGTTCCAGCGGACGAGGAATATTAGCGGTGATCAAGGCTCACCGAATGATATGGTTCAGCGCGTGATGTCTCGGAAACCTGCCTGCGCATTTAGAGCAGCTCAACCCATGGTGCCCATTGGCCTCAACCTAAGCTCCGCAAACACATATTTATTTATTTTATAAAAGAGGGAGGCAAACGAGCAGGCGGGTCACCTGATGGAGAGTAATTACCGCCGCCCATGGACACCTGCAAAACCAGAGGAATCGCAGACGCGTTGCCGGCCTTTAAGGAGGAATAGGTTTAAGGAAGGAATAGGAATTGGGAGGGGGGGGGGGGGAACGGGGCCTCCGGAACTCTCACTGGTCGGACGAAACACAACAGCACCAAGTGCCATTATTTCACGCCGAATATTCGTGAGAGGGTGGTATTACGCCGGGCGAGCCGGCATGCTGCAACGCAGCGTGGCTCTACCACTCAGAAAAGATAATTTTCACACCACCTGCTCGATAATGTCAAATTATATGTCATGCAAACCTAAGCTAAAGTAAGTCATTAAAGACCTGAGGTCTAGCAGGGCATTAATATTGTACTGAATTTAATTATGACCCGCTGGTCATTAATGTGATATGAATTTGGAACATATTAAATAGAAATCGCATACGAACATTTACTATATAGATAGTAGGTAGGTGTGCAGTCTTTAGTCCGTATACGCCTTTTACGACACCCAAGGGACGAAAAGGGGTTGGTATTGGTAGTATTATTTTGATGAGCCCATCGCTGCTCTATGCTGTTGGATGTATGTGCAGTATTTAGCCCGTTAATCGCTTTTACGATACCCAAGGGAAGGGAATTGTTGGTAGTGTTATATTGATGAGCCCATCGCCCCTCTATGCTGTTGGATGTACATGTGCAGTATTTATTTAGTTCGTTAGTCGCCTTTTACAACACCAAAGAGAAGATAGGGGTTAATAGTATTATTTTGATGAGCCCATCGCCGCTCTATGCCGTTTGAAGTATGTGCAATCTTTAGTCCGTTAGTCACCTTTTACAACACCGAATGGAAGGGAGGAGTTGGTAGTATTATTTTGATGAGCCCATCGCCGCTCTATGCTGTAGGATGTATGTGCAGTCTTTAGTCCGTTTGGGTCATTTTAGCTCCTTGTATAACAATCTACTATTGTTTTTTATTGTCTTGTAGATGATGTGAAAAGTAGAGTATTCTCCTCGGGGATTGAGATGCCTTCGTCTTGGGCGACCTTGAATCACGCTGCACTCAGGATTCTTATCTTACTCTACACCGCTAATTAACGCTAGAATCCTTCGTTTCGCTTGGGATTCAATACGGGGCGCCCGCTACATAAGACACTACTTTATCCCCTTGGTGCATAATCTATTATCACATGTAGCACATCAAAACATGTCATACTCGTGAACGGGTGCCGCCTGTGGAGGCTGGTCTGCTCTTGCTAACTTATTTGTATTATTAGTATATTAGTAGTTTTAGTCTTACTTTTTTCCCTGTACTGTAAGACATTGATAACATTGATTATTTTATATTGATGAATACCTGAACTTTTTATTTTTATTAATATATTTTTTATTTTTAGTCCTAGTAGTTGTTTTATGTTTTTATTATTGTAATGGAAAGGGCCCTTCTATGATAGGGAGGGCATGTTTCAATTCTAATTGACGCTGTAAAAGAAAGGGAGAAAAGAAATGCCCTTGCTGAGATTCTTGCTGGTTCTTCTCAGTACAAGGCTCCCGCCCCATAGTTAGTCTTACGAACCGATGGCATAAATGACATTCATAAGTGCTGTAACCTAAACATGGCCTAAACTGAATAAATGATATTGAATCTTGAATCCTGAAAATAATACTACCAACACCTCTCTTCCCTTCGGTGTTGTAAAAGGCGACTAACGGACTAAAGACTGCACATACATTCAACTGCATAGAGCGGCGATGGGCTCATCAAAATAATACTACCAACCCCTCTCTTCTCTTTGGTGTAGTAAAAGGCGACTAACGAACTAAAGACTGCACATACATCCAACAGCATAGAGCGGCGATGGGCCCACCAAAATAATACTACAAACCCCTCTTTTCCCTTGGGTGTCGTAAAAGGCAACTAACGGACTAAAGACATTCATGTTTTTGTTTTTACTCTCCTTATATTAGTTACGAAATGCACAGTGTTTACCTCGGGTGAAACCGTGAAAGATTTAATTTACTCCCTCGAACTATTGGCGCCCTCGCTACGCTCGGGCGGGCGCCAAACCCCGTCTCGGGAGTAAATGAGCTACTTTCACCCCTAGGGTAACAATGTACTATTCTTTTTCTTTTTTTTTTCAAAGATACTGTAAGACGTTGTTTATTTTATATTAAATTGAGCAATATCTGTTTTTTTATTAGTTATTCTTTTGTATGTTGTTGTGTTTGTGTTGTAATCGTACTAAATTTATTTTATTTTGTAATGGAAAATCTCCTTCTATTTATGATAGGGAGGGCATTTTCCAATTTGTATTGACGCTGTAAAAGAAACGAAGAAGAAAAATGCCCTTGTTGAGTTTCTTGCCGATTCTTCTCAGTACAAACAAGGCTTCCCGCCCGCCTTAGACTTATATACTAACCGATGGCATAGCGACATTCATAAGTGCTAAAATTATTGTAGCTTATTAAATAAAATAAATAATTTTCAATTTTGAATAGTGGGGCCTGCTGAGGTTCCATTCTCGTTGTAGCACGTTGCTTTTTACTGTCTCGTAGATGGTGTGATAAGTAGAGTATTCTCCTCGGGGACAAAGGTGCCTTCGTCTTGAATCCCACGCTGCACTTAGGATTCTTGTCTTAACTCTAAACACCCTCGCTACGCTCCGGAGTTAACGCTAGAATCCTTCGTTTCCCTCGGTATTCAATACGGGGCGCCCGCTACATAAGACACTACTTTATCCCCTTGGTGCCTATTCTACTATTATTAATTAATTCTAAAATCACTTCATGTCAACTTTGAATCATTATTCTTACATAAAGTATGTGTTGTATTCAAATGAAACTATTTAGGTAACTCTTTGACATAGTAGGCAAGTTTGAAATTTTTAGAGAGAAGATTTTTATTTGTGCCCTGTAAAATTGAAAGATTGATTTCATTTGTGAAAATGGTACTTTTATTTTTTATTATGAAAGTACAGCTCTGATTTTAAAGCAGATAATTTATTTTGATAGGCCTTACTATCGTGTACATCCAACAATAAAATCATTGTTTTAGGCTTAATAGATAAAAGCAAAGAACAATGTGTTCCTTTTTGAGCACGATTAAAAAAAACACTATGTGTTTTTCTTTTTCTCAAAAACTTTTTATATTCAAAAACGGTAAAAAGGGTAGGTAGGGTAAAATAATATGTATGCACTAGAAAACAAAGAAGTGCTTGGATTGCATTCCACATACCCACCGCCTCTTGGCACGTCTTCCTTGGTTGTTTTCAGCTACTTATTAAACCTCTTTTATCTGCCCGAGGCCCGCCCTATATAGTTTCTGGCTATTTTAAATAGAAAATTGTAACTCTTTTGTCCGTGATTTTTATCAACCCTAACATAATCGGGTAACTTAACTAATAGCGTAACTTAACTTTTTGGATTTAAAAAAAAGTTCGTATTAAGAACTTTCTCAAGAAGAATTCCATGTGTTTTAAGTTCAAGGATGGAAGGTGGAAATATCTTTATCGCCCGTCACCGGAATAAAATGTATTTCTTTTTTATAGGTTACCATGAAAAAGTTACACTTATAGTATTTTAAAGGTTAGTTATCTGACAAATAAGTCATCAAGCAGTGTTTCAAGTGTTAAATACTTCTAATTGCAAGTAAAACCAAGTAACATAATATTACATTATATGCTTCGAAAAGCATGTTATGCCGTTGATCCCGGTTGTTGTCGTAAGATGACTGTCGTTAAAAAAACCCACCAACCCGCATTGAGCCACCGTGGTGGGTTATGGCCCAATATCCCCACTTACTTTTGTTCACGTGGGAGGCCTGTGCCCAGCAGTGGGACGTTTATAGGCCGATGATGATGATGATGAGTTGTAGTTCGTTAAGTGCTTAGTATTATTACAATATATAATCAGTACTAACTACTATACTGCTTACTGAAGCGCTCGGTCCGAAATCTAAAGGTTTAATTCAGGTCAGAAAAAGTGTTTCGGAAAGTTTTCTCAAATGTACTCTGTTGAGAGAGGGGGAAAACCATTTATTGACACACTAATTTAAAATTATAAAATAATAACAAACATAATGAGAATAGACAACCATAGATCAGGCCCCGCCTCAGTTGACTAACAGTTACATGGTTTTAGTACAATTTTAAAAAAAAGTTTTTTTTTTTTGACCCTGCGAAAGTCGTCCTTTTTCATTATATCCCCTGAGTACCTAGTCAGGCAGCAGGGATAGTTGTCACACACGTCCACATCTCTCGGGCACGTGCCGGCTGCATTCTTCCTTGGTTATTTCGACATTCAAAAGTGCTTGAAATTCCTATCCTGTTGAACGCCGAAATTGCATTAGGATCACGGCTACAAAGCCCTTTTCCAGCGTTAGGTAATAGGAATTTTCAGTATGTGCGGGACGTAGGGATTATCTACTACACCAATTAAAATTAAATGTTATGCCTGTTATTAGGTTAGACCGCAAAAGCGTAACGGAATATGCTTACCTGTGTTAATGCTTTAAATATTATTAGCATTGTTAACGAGAAATCATCGATTTTGAAAATGTTTTATTGTAATTATTTTTTATTGGAAGTTTGTTTTGAAGATAACGTTCAAAAAAGTGACCTTAGGTGGGAACGAAACCTTGATCTCCGGAATCCGGCAATCCCCAGAAAAGGTAGTAATTTTTTTTTACGCTTCTTCGAGTTTCTTTGAGCGTTATTAAGAGGGTTTACGCATTTCGGTTTTTCATTCAAATTTCCAAGTCGAAATTTTTAAAAACCACTAAGCCATTTATAATGTAACTTTGCATGCTAAAGAAAAATATTGGGATCTAAATAGTTCGTTGAAAACATTTTTAAAAAACTTTTATTTGAGTGAGTTATTGCGATTTTAAACATTCTATAGTGGAATTTAAATCGCATTAACTCAGCTAAATAAACGGTTTTTTTTTAAATGTTTTCAACAAACTATTTAGATCCCTGTGTTTTACTTTAGCATGCAAAGTTTCATTAAAATTGGCTTAATGGTTTTTATAAATATCGTCTTGGAAGTTTGTATGGGAAACCGAAGTGCGTAAACCCTCTTAGCGCAAAAATCAAATATTACGGAAGTTTATTTGTTTGGAAAGTGAAAAATAGCGCTTGGAAAATAGACAATTGACATGTGGGTATCAAAACCACGATATTTTGCAAAATAACCGTGTCGCGCAGCGGTGAAAGAATACTACCACCCCCTCTCTTCCCTTGGGTATCGTAAAAGGCGACTAACGGACTAAGGACTGCACATACCTCCAACAGCTTAGAATGGCGATGGGCTCACCACCTGTCACGCTGAGCACATGAGCAGTAGCTATTTGGTGAAAACTGGACTATAGTAGAGGACTGCTTTTGCTGTCCTCATTGCCTAGTCTCTGACTAACCCTTCGGGGATAATAGTCGTGATTATATATAAAGTATTTATATGTTAAGTAAAATACACCCTGTAGACTGTCCCACTGCTGGGCAAAGACCTCCGTCATTGAAATCAAGCCATCACGACAATCGATGTGTATTGGCTTAATCCGGTCAAGGTCTAAGATAATAAATTAGTTAAAGGTTTCTATAAAACTCTTTATTATTCGTTAGATACTTAAATCCAAATTAAAGTAATCAAAAACATTTAGGGGGTTGAAGTCACTTGCGTCCGTAGGTTTTCCCTTGAGACTCTACCCTACGCATCGGCGGCAGTGATTACATTCTATCAGGTGACCTGCTTGCTTGTTTGCCTTCTTTTCACATACATACATATAATTACGACTATTATCCCCGAAGGGTTAGTCAGAGACTAGGTAATGAGGACTGCAAAAGCAGTCCTCTGCCATAGTCCACTTTTCACCAAGCACCACTTTCAGCGTGACAGGTTGTGAAGCCCATCGCCGCTTTATGCCGTTGGATGTATGTGCAGTTTTTAGTCCGTTAGTCGCCCTTTACGACACCCAAGGGAGGAGAGGGGGTGGTAGTATTCTTTCACCGCTACGCGACACGATTACGGTTCTTTTCGTTAAAAAAACAAAATCTCAATACATAAAGTTTTTTATCATCGTCATTGTTAAAGATGACCCAAAAATAATACAGCTCTTTTTCCTTGTATCGTATTTATTATTATTACACTGTCGCTTTTTTATATCTAACGTCACATTTGAAGTAGGTATAAATATTTTTAATATAAAAAACTATGATTTAGAACACAGCCAAAAAGGATAATAGGCGGTACAGGTCGCCATCAGTCATCATCAGCCGTATGACGTCCACTGCTGGACAAAGTCGCCCAAAGATCTCCGGACAACGACTAATCAAGTTGTAGATAATTTCGAACCAACAGTTCCGTTTCTACGCAGTCACAAAATATTCTAACAACTTTGTATGGTTTCAGTAGGTATAGGTAATCTAATCGAGTTACCAAACATAGATCAGTGGGGTCAGCACTCAGCACTCCACAGGGTAAACGTACTCGTACACGGCAGATTGGCAATTCAGCCAGGTTTTCGTTTCGCCCACACAATTAATCTTAAAGATTGACCCGACGGCATGTTGAGTGCACTCCAAACCGACCTCTTGTTATTTCTACATGAAGATGGAACGCTTTATGATATAAGTTGGAGAACAATTTTTTTTTAATTTACTACGGCAAAGCACTTGGCATTCATTTCACCTGATGGTAAGTGACGATTAAGGCCAAAGGTGGAAGCGCGCTTCACCCGGAATCCTCAACCACTGAGGAACTGGCTATTATACTTATCTCTATAAACTCTCGGAATAAAACAATGCTATTTAACATTGTTGTTATAGCGCCAGACTTCAGATAAGATGGTGGTTGCTGGCCAGGTGGACTTAACATTTCCTACAACCAACCAAACAAAGTACATAAAGATGTACCTACCCCCCGCTGGGAATCGAACCCGGGACTTCTGGGCCTGAAACCGGTGGCTTAGCCACTAGACCACAGAGGCGATTAAATGCAGTTAGTATTAGTAATAGTTCGTTCAAGGCTTAGTATTAGGATTACGATATGGAATAAGTACTAACTACATAATGTCACGAGTTTAATACGAATTATTCCTCGTAGGTACACTTTCCTCGTAGATACACATTTAAAAAAGTGCGCCTTTATTCCTTATAGATCCACTTTTGGGTACAGTTGTGTAAACAACTGTACCCAAAAAGTGTAATGAACAAATTCATTGGCGGTCGTGCCGGCAACGCACATAATTATGCGTTGACGCTCATACTTTGTCCTTAGGGGGCGTGGTTGCATGGTTGCGAATGCGTTAATAAAACATTATGTTGATGATGATAAATTGTAAGCATATCACTATCAGTTTATTTTACGCCTTTTACGCTTAGAGCAGTTGGTTGAATGCTCTAAGCTTTTACGTAAGTATGATATCTGACCTTTATAGTAAAGTCACTGCAGTAGTAATCTTCTTTAGAATGAAAAAAGAAATCCGGATGTCACGAGTTTAATACTTACATGTCGGACAAAGTGTGTTTAGGATTTTTCGATGCATAGCCCGGGTTTGTGATCAAAAACCCGCATTTGGCAAAGCGAGGTGATTAAGCATACCCATCAGTTGTAGCGAATACTTTAATGATGCGAGCAGGGTGACCATTTGCGGCAGATTTCTGCCATTTGGGCAGATTTGTCACTTAAATTTTAATTATGGCAGACTATGCTGACGATTCAAAAAAGTGGCAGAATTTGGCAGATTTCAAGGAAATGTTGCGACGAGCTTTTTTAAAATTGTAATTAAAAAAGTGGCAGCACTTAGCACACTTCAAGGAAATGTTGCCGACGACCTTTTTTTTTATTTCTTTAGCAATTAATTTCACTTACAATTACAATAGTATGTACACAAAAAGGTGGCGATGAGATTTTTTTTAGAAATTTGGAACCAAAAATCTGCCAAATGGCTGATTTTTGGCCAGTGTCGTGCAGATTTGCCAATTTTGAGATGGTCACACTGGATGCGAGGCCTTTGCCCTGCAGTGGGGCATCATACAGGCTGCACTTTTCTTGTATCTGTTTCTTTAACCGACTTTAAAAGGTGAACTTGAAAGTTATTAATTCTTATTTCCGTCACATCTCGATTGTCTGCAATTTCGTACGGGGAAGTCATAACTCTGTAAAGTTCATGTTCAATATGAACAGCGATATAAACTGATCTACGGTATAAACAGACTCATACTGGGCACTCTACCCTGATTCCTCAACTTCTGATCAAATGTTACTCACTAATGCTTTTAATAAGATGTTAGTACCCCCACCCCAGCTGGGAATCAAGCTGCGCCACCTCTGGTCTAGAACAATAGATTTGGAGCGCATTGGGACTAAGCCCTAATTTCGGCGCCGCCGCGCGTCTGTGGTCTGTCACATACTGTCCTTATAGACCACGGAGGTAGTTAAAATTAAATTAAAACGTAAGCTGATGGTTCTTTTACCACTATTAAACAAAATGATTATTCAAATAGTCTTTCATAGGCGATATAAATAGGTTCGTCAAGGTAAAAATACATTACCAAAACAATTTGTTAAAACACATTCAATGAACTAATTCATTGAAAACGTACAATGCGTTTACATTTTGTCAATCCACATAAAATACATTGTGAATCATTATGAAGGTTCATACACTAAATAAATTAATGAAATTAGTTCGTTTCGATTTGAAACACGATTGGAAACAACCTATTGGGTTTTTTATCACTGTCTTTTATGTCACTTTAAGATAGACAAGCATTTACCGACGCTGAAACTTATTTATTTATTTTACTTTTCTCGCGACAGTACTACCTAGCTGTCCCCATTTTATGATGAATTTAGAAACACATAAACAAAAAACGTTCTGCAGTGCACTAAAAAAACATTTTTAGATATTTTTGACCAAAGAACTTACTGGAACGTGCACGGGCAATTTGACATCACTTAAAATCGAATCGTATTATTACGCAAATCGTTGCTCAGGCAAGAAACGCGGTCCGAGTGAGAAACCGCAGCGAGTGCAGTGAGTCCCTTTCTATTTAGGTAAGTCACACAGTGGCAGGCTTTTTGTCATGACGACACTCTGACCGTCATTGGTCATGTTGATTTGTCAGCGTCCAATCAGCGTCTATCTGTCTGTCTACGTATGTCAGCCTGATGAAAGAGACACAGGGCACTCGCGAAGCTTTCTCACTCGGACCGTGAATCGGCAGCTCGTTCACATTCCAGTTTAGGTATGTCTATTTAAATGTACAAGAAGCAGTTTTATTTATTATTGCTAATTGTGGCCACTTTGAGCAATAATCAAAACAGCTGATATTCGTCACGGAAAAAGGGGTGGTGACGCAGACGAAGTCGCGGGCGAACTTCATCTGCGTCTAGGAATAAATAACCTAGTTGAGTGACTAATATAACAATAAAGTGTTTAATTATATTGTCATTCACAATAACAACACACGGTGTATTCTTGTATAATATGATCAAGTAAATTCCCCTTTATGATAAACAAAAACAACATAACAATCAAAACACTTCTAATAAGTAGGTACACAAATACTTATCTATCAGCGACATTATTTCATCAATGAACAAACAAGCAGACATTATACCATAATAAGAAGAAATCTATACTACCTCCCCTGGTATAAAAATAAACCGCCATCTTCCAAGCTTGTTTACAAAAGGTTACATTACATCTATAAATACTTCTTAAATACCAAAGTTATAGATACGGCCCAAAATGTCAACTAGAACTACAGAATGTTTAGTAAGTAGGTATATAATCCCACAACTGGATCCTATTCGATACATACATACATAGATAGATAAATAGATACGCGACTATCATCCCCAAAGGGTTAGTCAGAGACTAGGCAATGAAGACCGCAGAAGCAGTCCACTGCCATGGTCCACGTTTCACCAAATTACAACTCACACACACAAACTCAACACGTGTGCTCAGCGTGATAAGTGGTGATCTGTCCTGTCTATCGCTGCTCTATGCCATTGGATGTCTTTGCAGTTTTTAGTCCGTTAGTCGCCTCTTACGATACCCAAGGAAGAGAGGGTTGGTGTATTCTTTTAGTGGGTCGCTCACGTACACGACTCCTATCCTAAAGAATAACTAAGTATTTGTATGTCAGCAACACTGAAACTGAAAAAAAAATCAAGCGCTTTTCCATACACTTAGATCGACATACATAATATACATTCTGTCAAAAAAAGTTTCGGGAACGGATGATTTGTTTATGATTACAAATTATTTTTTTTGTTTTTTTTTATTGTTAGATTGGCACACCTGTTATCCATTTTGGCGCGGAGTTTGAGTTGCATCTGTTATTTAGATTAAATACAGTGCTATTTTTAGTTAGGTAGTTTATATCTAGTGCGTATTGCTAATTTCATTATGGATAAATATCGATCAAAGACTTTGTCTTAAATTTTGCGTCGCCAATGGAATTTCGTGTTTGGAGTCACTGAAAATGTTACAGAAGGCTTACGGTGAATCGACTTTATCAAAATTACACGTGCTTATGAGTGGTACAAAGCGTTTAAAAGCGGTCGAGATGTGATGGAAGATTTGCTTGGCTCTGGTAGGCCATCAACGTCTTCAACTGAAGTTAACATCGCAAAAGTGAAGGAAATGGTGACTGAAAATCCTCATTCAAGTTTGAGAGAGATAGCCGCTGAACTTTCTGTGTCTCACAAGTCAATCCGTACCATTTTAAATAATCACTTGGGTACGAAACATGTTGCCGCTCGGCTAGTCGCAAAAGACCTGAATTTTCTCCAAAAACTCAATCGCACTTTCTGTGTCTCACGAGTCAATCCGTAACATTTTAAATAATCACTTGGGTATGAAACATGTTGCCTTTTGGCTAGTTGCAAAAGACCTGAATTTTCTCCAAAAACTCAATCGCATAAGAGTCGCTGAGGACATGCTAGAACGAGTCAATTCCGATCCAACACTCATGCAACGCATTGTTACTGGGTTTGCGAGTTTGACATGCAAACTTGTCAACAAGCTTCGGAGTGGTGCCTTCTGATTGAACCGAAACCGAAAAAACCACGCCAAATTCGATCAAAAGTCAAAGTCATGTTAACTGTTTTCTTTGACTATCGCGGTGTTGTGCACTCTGAATTCTTGCCGGTGGGTCAAACGGTAAATAAAGAATATTATTTTAGCGTAATGCGGCGTTTAAGAAAGCAAATTCTACGAAAAAGGCCAAATTTGTGGAAAGAAAATTCTTGGATTTTGCACCACGATAATGCGCCTTCGCACAAGGCCATCATTGTAAACGAATTTTTGACCAAAAACTCAACAAATAACATCGACCAACCATCTTATTCACCAGATATGGTTCCAGCCGTCTTCTTTCTTTATCCTAAACTCAAATTATCACTTCGTGGCACCCGTTTTCATTCGGTAGAAGACATAAAGGAGAATTCGCGGCAAAAACTGAATGCAATTCCGGAAAAAGCGTTTAAAAAATGTTTTGATTATTGGATTATTCGTTGGCGTAAGTGTATCGTTTCTGCAAGAGCAGACTTTGAAGGCGATAAAATAAATTTGAATGAATAACAAACATTTTGTGTATTATTGATCTTTTCCCGGTACTTTCTTGACAGAGTATAGTACATACCTACATAATCATGACTTTATCCTCGAAGGGTTAGTCAGAGACTAGGCAACGAGGACCGCAAATCAGTCCTCTGCCACAGTCCACTTTTACCAAAAAGCGACTGCGCATGTGCTCAGTGTGACAGCTGGTGAGCCCATCGCCGCTCTATACTGTTGGATGTATGTGAAGTCTTTAGTCCGTTAGACGCCTTTTACGACACCCAAGGGAAGAGAGGGGGTGGTAGTATTCTTTCACCGCTACGCGACAAGGTTATTTTGGTACGTTAGAGTAAACATTGACATGAGTTCAACAACTCATTAAACAAGAGAACATTCATTTCAAGAGATTGTAGCCCAACTAAAAGACAAATATTTTTCTTTAACGACGACGCCTAACGGCTATCTTAGTTATTATACTTTAGGAACTTTAGATAATTGGCTAACTTGGGTAAACAAACCAAACTGTAGGATAATGAATACTATTAGGCAAGTCATAGATTCTAACGGGATCCTAATTGTTCTTCCGTCTCGTGGTGGGCTTTAGATATAGACCGATAGCGCTAGGTTTTGAGGTTTCAAAAATATTAAAGTTGTTTATGTTTCACATATAGTTTCCGGACCTTTTGCCCAACCTAATATATTAGTTTGTGTCATCCTAGGTACTTGCATAGGTAGAAATTTAGGTATTTGTCGCTTCAATCAGTATTGGACGAAAAGAAAATTAGAGATGAAAATTTTATTGTCATGATAATAACGAAGTAGTAACTGATGTACATAGGCAATTTGTGTCATTTCTGTCCACGAAAATCCTGATATTTAACCAGAACTTATTACGTCTCCCAACTAGCTCTGAAAGAATATTACAATAGGTTAAATAGGTGTTACGCGTTTTAGAGTACTGATATCTGTTGTTCAAAACATTTTGTGTCGAATTCATCCACGACATTTATAGATATTTCATTTTTTTATTACAAAACCCTGTAAAAGCCACAAAAGAAAGTGCAAGTTATTAGAGTTTAAGTGTTTTTGATTATTATGGTGTAACAAAACACTATTCATAATTTGTATCATTTTAATCCACGAATTCTTGTTATTTTAATAAAAACAGACTTCTAAGCACGTGTAGGGCGAGGGCGGGGAAGAGCACGGGCGCGGGCGGCGGCGCCAGCGCACGGCGGGCAAAATTCGAAGCGTATCGAAGCGTCATGCTCGCGTCAGGGCCTAATTTATATACAAAACAACCGGCCGCTCGCGGTTTCACCCGCGTGGTGCCCGTTCCCGTAGGAATATCGAGATAAAAAGTATCCTACGTGTTAATCCAGGTCATAAACTATCTGTATGCCGAATTTCATTCGAATCCATTCAGTAGTTTTTACGTGAAAGAGTAACAAACATCCAGCCATACGTTCCCGTGGGAATATCGGGATAAAATGTATCCTATGTGTTAATCCAGGTTGTAAACTATCTGTATGCCGAATTCCATCCAAATCCATTCAGTAGTTTTTACGTAAAGTAGTAACAAATATCCATACATTCTTACAAACTTTCGCGTTTATAATATTAGTACGATGTATGCTGTATGCAACGTCTCAAATCAGTTCTCCGTCGAAGCCACGCATACGGCACGGCACGCCCCGTGCACGGCCCGGTCTAATATAATTCATCCCTCAATCTAAAATAATATTGACCCTTATGCTACGGCCACACTATCGCGCTAGTGCGAAGATTCACGTTGTCGCGACACGTCTGGCCAAACACTTCGTCATAATAACGCGATGCATCATCGCGTTATGCTACGGCCACACTATCGCGGTAAAATTCTAGTTCCGTTGTCGCGGTAAAAACTTCATGTTCCGTTGTCGCGATAAAGCTTGGCCACATCATAAAAAACTTCGCGACTACGCCGACGTCGCGATAATTGTGAACTTTGTCGCCATAATGCATTTCAACTAGTGGTGGGTAATATATTCGAAACTATATATCGATATTTGATATCGGATTCCTAAACTATAGCTAACATATATTTTAATATCAGTGATATCAGTATCGATCATTTCTACGGACTATTAAAAATTCATGAAATATCGCGTTTTTTACACTATATAAGGTACTACCGGGTGACAAGGCCCACAGTTTTCCAAGGCCCAAGCGCAGAAAACTATGTTTATTACATTTGATCCTTACCAACTTCGTAGCATGCATGAAACACATCAATATGAACGCCGAAACGCAGCAGCGGATAGCGAGCGGCCACCATCTTGTCACTGACATCCGATTGTTCGCTGACATCGGTCGCGGCCGCTCATATTACTAATTTTGGCTCCTAAAAACGTCAGTTTTTACTTGTTTATACTACGATTTGTCAGTAGATTTTTATTTAGTGTGTTTATTTGATCATTACTCTTTTGATATTTACATAAACATGTGCGATTTTATAGCCTTTTATTTTGTAAATATTCAATTTGTGTTGTAAAGCCCACAACGGTTAGGAAGGCTCAATGAAGTAGTTGCTTGGACCTTAATAGGAATTTTAATTACTTAATTTTAGCATAAATAACCAAAATTTATAAGTAAAATCTAATAATAATGCAATAAACACTTAAAAATTCAATATCTCTGCTGTTTTATTACACAGTGGAAAAGTATTTTTTTGTCCCAAAATATTAATCATTTTAGTATCCGATTGGTTTTATCGAAATTTATGAATGTTACAATTTTTATGTGTATATATTGTTATGGTCTTTAATGCTTACTTTTGCTCCAAAAGACTTAAAAACGGCACGGGCCTTATTGGGCATACCATGTTTAGTAAAGCCCAAAATAAGGGTTTTTAAAAATGTTTATAAACCTAACTTATTATCGTTGTAGCTTGTGGGCCTTGTCACCCTGTAGTACCTTAGTTTCAGAACGCATCGAATCGATATCGGATTTTGATGCAATATTATATACTTATACGTTTCTTTTCAATAAATTTAGATGACTCAGTCAGTTTACATTGTTCTAAGTGAGTGAGTGCCTATTAATTAAGTGATCAGGATTTAGTTAAGTAAGTTAAATTTTTCTAAAATAAATTTATGTACCTCTAATAATTTTATTCATTAAACTTTTACAAGCACATTAGTTTGTTAAAAACTACCGATCAATGATAATTCAATAAACATTATCGATACGGTACAATATTCTTGAATCGGATCACGTACAATATAGATTAGTGATCTCAACGCACACCGCATTTCTGACGCGATACTTAGTGTTTTCCAAAATATAAAGTTTTAGCTATGCGATTCTCTAAGCGACACATAGACGCTGCGCGCATGACTGCGATATGAAAGAGACAGAGTCATAAAAAGCTAAATTCAATATACATGTCCCAACTCGGGACACCGACCACCGTCTCCAGAGAAAGACAGCCTGATCTGGTACACCGACGGATCCAAAATGGAGTCAGGCACTGGAGCAGGTATCTTTAGTAATGACTTTAAGCACAGTCAGAGTATGGGAAAGTTCGCTTCTGTTTTTCAGGCAGAAACCTTCGCCATTCTCCTGTGCATTAAAAAGAATCTAGCACTTGCTCCCAAGATGCGTAACATATTCATCCTGAGCGACAGCCAAGCCGCGCCCAAGTCACTTATATCGCCTTGAATCTACTCCAGCCTTGTGCTTGAAACCATAAAGCCTTAAACAAGCTAGGTAGGCACAACAGGGTGAGGTTGATCTGGATACGTTGATTTTAACGTACCACATGGGAATCCAAGGCAATGAAATGGCCGATGCACTTGCTAGAGAGGGCTCAGGGACCCCATATATTGGTCCTGAGCCGTTTGTGGCACTAGCATCGAGTACCATCAACAAAGCCTTCAAGGACTACATCCAAAACAGGCATAGAACCGAATGGAAAGAGCTACCTGGCATAAGACACTCAAAATACTTCATAGGCGAAGGCAGGCCCGATTAATCACCGGTGCCCTGACTGGGGACTGTGCCATAAAACAAATGCTCCACAAAATGCAACTAGCAACCAGACAACCTGTGCAGGGCATGTGGAGGGGAAACGGAGTCCATGCAGCACCTACTGTGTGACTGCGACTCTTTTGCCAGGAAAATAATGAATCTTCTGGGATCGGCCTACCCGAAACCAGTTGATTTTAGGCTCTTCGCCCTCAAGGACATTGCCAAGCTTATGGCAATTATCTTCTCTGAGGAGGCAGAGTGATAGGACGGGGTTGCACAAATAGGCGGTTTGACGACCGGGTGGTTTAGTTGTCAGCGACAAATGTTTGTGTGGTGAGCACGAGCATTTTGTGAGCGAGCCATGGATGATTATTAGTATTTATGTATGTTTGTGTATCCGTTATTCAGTCACCATAGATCGGGTTATGCTTAGTTTGGGGCTGAATGATTGGTGTGACAGTTGTGATTTTGTTTTTGTGATTTTTGTCTTGGGGGTAACATAAAACCGGTTTTTATTCGTAATATTTTATTACTCCTAATACTTTATCGTTACTCCAATCCATAATGATCGAAACAGAATCATTTCGATAGTCGTATTTGCAACACGTTCACAGAGTTCACACCTCTAGTTGTCTCGCAGTCAGTCCTCATAGGTCAACTAAAGTGTGCGAATAAAGTGTAGCTGCACGAACTTTATCGCGACAAAATTCTTTGATGAGCGGCAATTTACCGACAGCAGCGCGTTAACGCAATGATGCATCGCGCTAAGACGAAGTGTTTGGCCAGACGTGTTGCGACAAAGCGAATCTTGAAAATAGTGTGGCCGTAGCATTAACGCGCCGCTCTCGGTTAATTGCCGCATTTCAAAGGATTTTGTCGCGATAAATTTCGTGCGGTTATACTTCCTTCGCACACTTTAGGTGACTGCGAGACAACTAGAGGTGTGAACGTGTTGCAAATACGACTATCAAAATTATTCGGTTTCGATAATTTATGGATTGATTTAGATTTGATAAAGTATTAGAAATAATACAATATTACTAATTAGAACCGGTTTTATGGAACCCCCAAGACCCAAATCACAAAAAAAATCACAACTGTCACACCAATCATTCAGCCCCAAACTAAGCATATCCCGAACTATGGTGACTGAATAACGAATAAACAAACATACATAAATACTAATAAACATCCATGCCTCGGTCACACACATGCTCGTGCTCACCACACAAGCATTTGGCGCTGACCGCTAGACCACCCGGCCATCAAACCGCCTTTTAAATATTAACTTTTTAATATGTTATCAATTTTAATAAAATAAAAATTAAAGCAAATGAATTCTCCTAAGAGTTAAGTGGTAACAATAATTTTAAAATGAACAAAAGTTAGTTATCACGAACACCTGAAGTATCAAAGTGACGGCAAAACAAATAAAACCATAGACCAATCCATAGAGTACATAAAATAACTAGCGAATAGTTATTCAAACTCTTTTCCAAGTTTATTAGGAAGAAATTATAACCTTCCTATTCCCAATTTAAAAACACATTTTAGAAAGTTTTTATTTGTAAGCAAATAATCAAATATTACAATTAAACTAGTATTAAAAACTAACAAACTTATGCAATGTTAAACAATTTAAAAGTACTAACTTTGTCCGATTTTTGTGTATAGATAGATAACATCCACCACCGTCTTTTATTTTCATCCTTCTATTTATTTTGTTCAAATAATAAAGATGCAGAAAATAATTATTTGCCGACATGTAATAAAGCGCAACCGCCTCTTCCATTTTTTCCGTTGAAATTAGAAGTGGGCGATACAAATCGTATATAGTTACTGAAACGTATAATTATTGCACCAATTTCGTCAAATCCGATATCGATGCGGTCTGAATCTATATATTTTGGAAAACACTATATCGCGTTAGGAATGCGGTGTGCGTTGAGAACAATATATTGAAGGTAAGTGATCCGATTAAAGAATATTGTATTACCGTAATTTATATTACCGTATCGCTTATATTTATTGAAATTATCATTGATCGGTAGTTTTTAACAAATAACTGTGCTTGTAAATGTTTAATGAAATAAAATTATTATAGTTACCTACCTACCTACATTTTATTTTAGAAAAATTCAACTTACTTAACAAAATCATTATCTCTTAATTAGTAGGCACTCAGTCACTTAGAACGTGGGTAAACTGACTGAGTCGTCTAAATATTGAAAAGAAACTTATAAGTACCTATATTGCATCCAAATTCAATATCGATTCGATGCGTTCTGAAACTATATAGTGTAAAAAACACGATATTGCATGATATTTTAATAGTCCGTTGATATGGTCGATACCGATATTAAAATATAATTATGTACCTACCATAGTTTAATAATCCGATAACAAATATCGATATATGGTTTTGAATATATTACCCACCACTAGGTAATTAAATTGCATTATCGCGACAAAGTTCAAGATTATCGCGACGTCGGCGTCGGTCGCTAAGTTTTTTTGATGTGGCTAAGCTTTATCGCGACAACGGAACACGAAGTTTTTATCGCGAAAACGGAACCAGTATTTTCGCTGTCTATTTTGGCCGTAGCATCAGAGCAAAGTATTGACCACATTGACCATTGCTATTCGTAGGTAATGGGATTGCAGACGCGCTCCGTTCAAAATTAGCACGTCATTATTGTAATCTCTATAGGTAGGTACACATTTGTTAATTACGTAGCGTAGATAAATAAGAGTCAATTAATACTTAATATGATACGTATGTAATTTAAATGAAAGAAATCGTACCGAACGAACGTGTGTGCGTGCGTATGCCCCCCCCCCCCCGCCCGCTGTCGCCTGCCCGCGTCCACCCGGGTCAGCCCGCGTCCGCCAGACCGCAACAATTTGCTTTTGTGTTTTATTCATTTAAATATCGTGCATGAAAATGACACAAATTTACAAAGTCGATTTTTCATGCATTTATGATATTGAATATGTGAACTCTAATCATCACTTTGGTGGCTCTTCCCCCCGGACCGCCATACGGTGTACACGTTTACTGTCTCCACGTTTAAGCTAATTAAAATTATTTATTCAAAATTGTGAAAATAAATCAAGATAGAAAAATAGGACTGCATAACCTGTGAAGAGCTTAAACAAGACGACTGCTGAGAACATCAACAAACTCTTCACTCCTGCTGCGGCCCTGGTACTTTCAGCAATACCACCACTCACGAGGTACCGTGCATTCTATTATATTCACTCCGACGAATCAGCGCGAGCGCAGGACGCACCATTTATAGGATTCAAGGTCAAACAGTCGTTATTGGCAATAGCATCAAGTGGGTGTGTCGCCCCCCGCAGTCGGTGCTACAAAACAACCTCTTGCAACGTTATAACATCCTAGTACTTGAGATGGACAAATCCTTCTCGGAGTCGAATATTTCTGAGGAACGTACACCACCGAAATTTGTTTCCCAGCGTAACAAACGAGTCAGAGAGCACGACTGGGAACAAGAGTTCTTAAAGTTTCGTAATGATATAAAACTGATGATTTCGCAAATGCTGTCCGACCACCACTCCACCTTAATGGATATTAAAAATACAAATAATAATATAGAAAGCTCTATAGAGTTCCTAACTACTCAAAACGAAGAATTAAAACAAAAGATAGATCGCCTGGAACTACAATCAAAGAAGGACAAGGAATACATTATTATTCTGGAAGATAAAATAGAGGATTTGCAACGAGAAAATAGGAAGACCGGCATCGAAATAAAAAATGTGCCGAAAATTGACAAGGAAACTAAGGAAGACCTTATAAAAATAGTGATAAGCTTATCGAAAAATATTGGCAGTAACATTGAAAGGACTGATCTTAAAGATATTTACCGAATCCGGAATAAACGAGAAGTCAACAAAAGCCCAATTGTAGTAGAACTTACATCTACCATTAAAAAAACAGATTTGCTGCGAACTATAAAACAATTTAATTACAGACAGAAAGAAAAATTATGCGCCAAACATTTGGGCTTCACTACAGACGAATACTCGCCTGTTTATGTGTGTGAACACTTAACATCTAAAGCTGCCCGTCTCCATTTCCTCGCAAGGGACTTAGCTAAAACAAAGGAGTACAAGTATTGCTGGACGGCGTTCGGAAAGGTTTATATTAGGAAAGATGACAACTCACCCATAATTGTTGTAAACAGTGAAGCCCAGATACAGAACCTTTTACAAAAACAATGACTAGTTAAGTCATTATTTTTTTCTTTACTGTTAATTTATTTTTGTTGTATTTATATAAATTTTACTCACACATCCATACAAACTATCATCATCTCACACTTAAATAGGTATTACATTATTACTCACATACATCACACAAGAAACTATCTACACATTATAATACAACTTTCTGCATATATAATAACTATTTATCAAAAATCATACAATACACTTTATTACCAGATACTACTTTTACCAGATACGATTATATACAACGACTACCTAAAGAATGTACAAAATAATCATAACTTTTCGGAAAATGGGTGATACGCTACAAATTTTGAACGAAGTAGACAATCTGAATGTTGCCACAGCCATCACATGTGGGATGGACTGTATCAATCGGTGTAACATAAAAAAAAATGATTTAACAATAGTCTCTCAAAATATCTGCAGCATATACAGCAACTATGATGATTTTTTAATAACATTATCGAACTTCAAGTTTGAAACAGATGTTATAATTTTAACAGAATGTTTTTTGAACTCTGATAAACCTATCCCTATACTTAAAAACTATGATTCATTCTCAACTACTAAGCATCTTAACAAGAACGATGGAATAGTAATTTTCGTAAAGAACTCCCTTAAGTCCGTTGTGAAGGAAATCAGTTTATCAGATGCATCATGCTTACAACTAAATGTCTTAAACTATACCATAATATCTATCTATCGCTCACCATCAAACAAAAATGCAGGAAATTTCATCACATCTTTGGACGCTCATCTAGACACAGTGGATCATGCAAATAATAGTATAATTATTGCACGGGATATAAATATCAACTTAATTCCTAAGGCTACTGATCAATCCTATGAATACAACAATAGAACTAATTACCTTGATATGTTATCACTTCACGGTATACTTCCCGGGCATCGATTACCAACAAGGAAACACAATTGCCTTGATCATTTTATGTTAAAAATAAATAAAAAAAAATATTCTCCATTTATCGCTATTATACCTACAACTATCACTGATCACTTTACTACTCTATTAAATTTGCCTAAAACTAAAAACCGACCGGATTTAATAAAAACGAATACCACAATAGACTTCGACAAAGCTCTTGAATACTTAAAACAACAAAATCTTTCAGATCTACTCTTTTGTGATGACCCAAATATAATAGTGGATAGATTAATAACACAAATAACAAAATCAATTGAAATTAATAGTGTCTCTACTAACATTCCTTGTTCAAAACGAATAATCAAACCATGGATGACTGCCGGACTGCTAAAATGTATAAAAAATCGTAACAACCTACAAAAGCAAGTCAAAAACGACCCTTGTAATGAAATTCTAAAAATTACTTACAAAAGATACAGAAACTACTGCAACAATTTAATTAAAAAAATCAAAAGGAAATATGAACGAGACCAAATTACAAATACAGTTAAAAATAATAAATTACTTTGGAAAAATATAAAAAACATAACATACACAAGTAAAAAGAATGAGCCAAATTTAGAACTTATGAATATAAAATCAACGCCTATCGACTCTGCTAATCATATTAATTCCTTTTTTGCGAACATAGGCAAAGAGCTTGCCGAAAAAATTAGTTCCTCCATAAATCAAGACAAACAAATAAAGTACCTCAATAACATAAAATCCCAGAGACAGTCTATGGTTTTATTAGATACCGACCCAGAAGAAATTAATTCAATCATAATGAATTTAAAAATAGATAGCGCCCCTGGGTGGGATAAAATCAACATTCGATTTATTAAATTGATAAAAAATGAAATTATCCCTGTTTTGGTACATCTGACTAATATGTGCTTTAAAACAGGGACTTTCCCTGCGTCATTAAAAAAGGCAATAATTATCCCTGTGTACAAGGGTGGGGGCAGAGACGACATAGGTAATTACAGGCCTATATCTCTTTTGCCTGCATTATCCAAAATAGTAGAGAAAGTGCTTAATACGAGGTTGCTGAATTACCTAACAAATTACAACATAATATCAGCTTCGCAGTTTGGATTTAGAAAAGGTATCTCAACTGAAAACGCTGTAACATCTCTTACGACTGTGATAATAACAAACCAATTAGATAAAAGTAATAAATCATTGGCTGTTTTTTTGGATATAAAAAAAGCATTCGATGCCGTTTCTGTCCCCATTCTCCTACATAAGCTAGAAAAAATCGGAATAAGAGGCAACCAACTGTCTATTTTCAAAGATTATTTGAGTGACAGAAAAAACAAGGTTAGACTGCAGCAGATCACTAGTGAGGACATTGTCGTATCGAGCGGAATTCCACAAGGCAGTATGCTCGGGCCTACCTTATTCAATTTACGTTAATGACTTATGTAATATGAATATTACAGGTGCAAACATTTATTCATACGCTGACGATACGGCAGTCGTCTTTACAGGTTCTACCTGGAGTGCCACTAAAACTATTGCTGAACGTGGAATGGCCCAGGTGGCTGAATGGTTGCAGTATAACCTTCTTACATTAAATACGTCTAAAACCAATTATATATGCTTCAGTAAATACAATAGCCAACAACCAAAAGACGATTATAACATAAAAATCCATAGCTGTGGTAACTTACCGAGTGATACATGTGACTGTCCATCTATTAAAAAAGTAGAACACTGCAAATATTTAGGAGTAATTATAGACCAGAGAATATCTTGGTACCAACAAATAGAATTGATTTCATCCAGAATTCGAAAATTTATTTGGATGTTTAAAACCCTAAGACATGTCGTCCCAAAAAACATTAGAAATGAAAATGGCTCAACGAGAAATATATTAAACGAAGTTTACATAGCTCTGGTGCAGTCAATTATAACCTATTGTATATCAGTATGGGGTGGAGCACGTAAAACACGTTTTATCGAGGTTGAAAGAGCCCAAAGGGCCCTACTGAAAATTATGTACTTTAAAAAACAACGTTTCTCTACTGAGAGTCTTTATCGAATTAGCAATCTGCTTTCAGTAAGAGGACTGTATATTAATAATATAATATTAAAAAAACATAAAACACTTGTGTATGACAAAAATTCTGAAAATAAAAGAAGGAGACATAATGTTATTAAAATTCCTACTACTAAGACGACCTTCGCGGGAATTCAATACGAAACACAAGCGGCGTGCATTTATAATAAAGTAAATAAAACTCTACAAATTTATACAGAAAGCTATCATGAGTGTAAAATAAATTTAACTCAATGGCTTAAAACTTTAAGTTATGATGAAATAGAATCGCTGTTATCTTAACTCTTGTTAAGAATAACAATAACATCAATTCATCACTCATAACCCCACAATATACACACACGCACATAAGCTAACATATACCCACACAACACACACACACACACACACACACACACACACACACACACACACACACACACACACACACACACACACCCCCACACACACACACACACACACACACACACCCCAACACGCACACACACACACGCCCCCCCCCCCACACACACACACTACATAATAGCTAAAGTCATAATAATACCTTTGTTCAGGAATACTTAGATTAATATTATGATCCTTATCTGTCTGACAATAATTATTGTAAAATAATGTTTTTTTCTTCTTTCTTTTTTATGTTTTCTTTATGTTTATATACTGCTGTAAATATAAAATACATTTTAGATAAACTGTTTTATAAGGAGGAGCGGAGTCCTCTACAACAGACATTTTTATGTTTAAAAGGGGACTCCAGGTAAATATTGTTATAGTTTAATTTTTTATCATTGTAATATTTTTTTATGTGTTTGTAGCTTAAAAAAGCAAAATAATAAAAAATCTTACAATTGCGTGGCTTAATTTGGCACAAAATTATTTAATGGGCATATGAAAGTGATCTGAGATAGGAAATAGTTATTTCATCAATTGTAATTTTTTGTTTGCAATGTTTTTACATACTGAGCCTAATTCAGTTTGCACTGGACGAAGATGACACAAACTGTGTTTGCACACTCCGCAGGCTATCTTAAATATGATACCATAATTATTATAAACTTTAAATTAATTTTGCCACTTCTGCTTTGAATAAAAATAATCAACCACAAAACGTCGAATTGCTGAAAATGCAAGTGACAGATGTGACACAAAACGCACTATTAAGCTTCTTAGGTACGACTGTATCGACAAGCAAAAAAAAAGTAACTTTAGAATTTTTTTAACTTATGACCCCAAAATAGCCTAGCGCTATCGGTCTAATAGCCAAACACCCTACTAACTATACTAAAGTAAATAATAAAACAGTTATTATTTACTTTAGTATAGTTAGTATGAAATCGGTCTAAGTATAAAAAAGTTCTGTACCTGTAACCTACCATACTATGTTCAATTTTGTTTTATTTGTGTTCAATAAGTCTATACTTTTTCTTTCTTTATCTTTTTGTCTCTAAAAGAGAATTTCTGACTGATTCACTGAAAAACAAAACCTGAAACCACAGATTGAATTAAAATGCTGATATTAATAGGCAGGTCTCTTTTTTGAGTTCTTGTCTTCTTTCTTCTTGGTGATTCAGAAACGCCAAAAAAACACCGGAGTTGAAGCAGCTTATCTCTCTCAGCTCCCATCAACTAACTGCTGGGTATACCTTTTCTCCATTGCGCCTATCTTCGCGATCCCGAGCCAGATGCTTTCAGTGAGTCATTGGAAGACGGGCCGGTAAAAGGCAATCTCTTTCTACAACATTCGTCTACAGCTGTAATAGTTAACACGACAAACTTGCACGAGTTACTTAATTGAAACTAAACATCCAGGTGGGTTATAATAAGTAGTTATTCGTCGCTGAAAGCCTCCTCTCGCGCGGTGTATTTCCAATAAAGCTAGTCGTAATTTAACGCGACAAAATTAAATTCGCAAGCAGCCCGACTGCTCACAAAAAACTGCATGGACGAAGTTTCGCACATGACCAACGTACAGTCGTAGTCACAGACTTAGTAGAGATGCTACGTCGTAGCTAAACACTTTACCACCATGTCATACCAACTACAGAGTTATATCAGTATTTTTTTTCTCTTAAATAATGGCTTCGTGCGATCGGCACATTTAGCCAGTGTCAAGTTTTAATAGTAATTATTATTTTCTTTACATTAAGTGGATGATAATGAGTGATAATGAACGTTTAATGGTGAATGATTTTCCCCAAAACCCCTCGAGACTCAATAAAGCTGTGGGACTGTATTGATACAATCTTGAGAGAATTTGAAAAGTGATGTTGCACTGTTTTGTTTTATTTGCTAACACTCATGCACGTTCACAAACACTTAACAGTACATAATCCACCATTATTTCACATAAATATTCGACAAAACACATATTTTAGACAATAATACAAAACTGCAGACATGACGCTCCACTTTCTCGCACTTTTCCAAGAAGTCCTATATCAGTGTTGCTGAACAAATCGATGGTTGCCCTCGAAAACTATTCAGGATAACGATTGTACTATCGATTGTATTGATAGCACTCTGTGCAATACTATCGTTAAGCTATTATGTCGATACAATCGATTTTGACGTTTAAACTAGCGGTTTTTTCAACTAACTAACTTCGTTGTTCAAGCTGCCCGTCTGCTTGCCGTCAGAAATAAAGCATGCACAATCTCTGGACAGCTCTATGCGACATGAGCACTACCTGTCACTGTCAATGTCTCTATGATTTTATTATTTTAATTCCTGTAAAGAAAACTTAGTATTTATATATTTAGGTACCTATGTATTAGTTATGAAGTCCAGGCGCGAGGACAACTGGTGCAGCGTAAGAGACGTAGCATCAGTCACCCGCACTCCCCCGGCCCACAAAGTGCTTCTCCACGCCTCGTTTGAAGGACCCTGTGTCATAGGTAGGAGGGAATACGTGTGCTGGTAGACTATTCCATCTTTTGGAAGTGCGGCAAAGAAACGAGTCACCAAATTTCTTTGTGCGTGATGGAATATTAGAGACTGTAAATTGATGACTCCGGAGAGCAGCACGCGTACTCCTATGGAGGAAGGGAGAAGAAGGGATGAGGTCAAAGAGTTCTTCAGAGCACTCGCCATGGTATAAACGGTAAAAGACGCTGAGTGACGTAATATCTCTACGCAATTGCAAAGGCTCGTGAGTTTTAGTGACCTCCGCATTGCCGATAATGCGCACAGCGCGGCGCTGCAATCTGTCCAAGGCATCGAGAAGGTACTTTGCGGAGCCGTCCCAAAAGTGAGAGCAATACTCCACGCAAGACCGCACCTGTGTCTTGTACACTCGGCTTCAAAAAAATCGCACCTTTTAAAAATCATCTTTAAAAATTCTTAAACCTTATGTAGAGGATAGTGTTGGGTATCATTAGAAAGGTAACAAAAAGGAGTATCAAAAAACAATTAAATTTAACTTTCTGTTTAATTATAATTATACAAACAACATTAAAATTAATAAAATAATAAAAATCCTTAATTAAGTCCTAATTAACAACAGATAATTTACAAAGAAAAATGTACAAAAAGTGTCTTAAAATTAACTTAAAATCTAGTGTTACCCCCCCTTGCCCTGATCACGGCTTCCATACGGTCCCTCATGGACCTCACCAACTTCAGGAGCTCTTCTTGAGGGATAAGCCCCCATTCTTCAATCACCGCGTCTTGGAGCTCCTGTAGAGTCGAAGGAGCTGGATCCCGAGATCGAACCTTACGTTTAAGATGGTCCCAGAGGTGCTCTATAGGATTCAGATCCGGACTTCGCGCTGGCCACTGCATCACAGAGATTTGGGACCTCTGCAAGAAGTCGCTCACGATGCCTGCAGTGTGAGCGCGAGCGTTGTCGTGCATTACTGTGAACCCCTCGCCAAAAGATTCGGCAAAGGGGACCACATGCACTTCCAGGACCTCAGTGACATAGCGGCGAGCAGTCAGCGACCCTTGTCCGCGAGCACCTCCAGTCCGGGAGACGCAGACAAGGTCGGTTTTGCCGGCAGCAGACATACCGCCCCAGAACATGCAGGATCCGCCACCATATTCCACCGTCTCCTGGATGCAGGCTTGGGCGAAACGTTCACCCTGCCTCCGGTATACTCTTCTCCGTCGGTCGTTGCAGAAAAGACACACTCGCGTCTCGTCTGAGAAGAGAACAGCTCTCCACTGCTCAAGGGTCCAATCGACGTGGTCACGAGCAAACTGCAAGCGGGCTCGCCGATGCGCTGCAGTCAATTTTGGACCCGTAGCAGCTCTGTGGGCCGCTATCTTCTTCTCCTTCAATCTTCTTCTAACCGTAGATACGCTTACGGTGCGTCTGCGAACTGCCTGGAGCTGCTGTTGCAACTCAACAGCGTTGGAGAAACGATTTCTCAAAGAGTTCGACACAACGAACCGGTCGTCTCTTTCCGAAGTGCAGCGACGTCTACCCGAAACGTGTCTGCGGATATAGCCACCGGTCTCTATGAAGCGCTGGTACACTCTTCGAACGGAATAACGGCTCAGGTTCAGTTGCCGGGCGACATCACACTGCCGCACCCCTGATTGCAGTAGTGCAACCACTTGAGCGGCTTTATCAGCTGTGGTATCCATCAAAATCTGTGCGTGTGTCCTCTTCAACGGTTGAATAGCGAATGACCCACATTGAACCCGTGTTGACCGTTTTATACCCACAAAGGAAGCGCAACTAGCAACTCTCACGGGTAGCAAAATTTGCATCGAATTTTTGTGACACTTTATTTGTTGCATTAGGTTTTATTTGATAATGAAAAGTAATGTTTTTTATTAAGTTAATTAAGTAACCTTGTAAATAAAATCATAATTAATGCGACTGCATGTGCATATCAAGAGTAAATGACATTTGAAAGTGATTTTCTAAGAGGTGCGATTTTTTTGACGCCGAGTGTATAATAGACACAACTGATCAGGCGTGAAGAATCGCCGCACCTTGTTCAGGACACCGAGTTTACGTGAGGCATGTATGATTTATGTACAAGCTTAAATCTATATAAACACCATGACTGCCCTTTTAATTGTTAACTATTTCTTCTATACAGTCCAACATGATTGCCTGGAAGAAATTGCTGTTTAGCGATAAGGCTGCCAATTATATGTAGGTACTATGCGTTTGTCCTTTTGTATGTTTTCTGTGGTGTACAATAAAGCATATTTTATCTTATCTTATCTTTATCTTTTTTGCAATACTATCGATTAGTATCCCGTTACTAATAGTATTGCACATAAATTGCTATCGATACTATTGATAGTAGGTATTGATTGACACGTAACGATACCACAGTGTTACTATAGTAACTATAGTGTTACTATAGTAACACTGTGACGATACTATCAGTTACGCCTTAAATCTCGTTAGACTATCGATTGTCTGTCGATACTAGTTCCTATACTTACTTATTTGATGCAGGAGCGCGTTCGTTCAAAGCGGGTTGATGTGAAATAGTACTAAACTCTTAAGCTACTTCTGAGGCCGACTGTAGTACATACACCGCAGCAAATTTTATTAAACAACTTCCTGTGACGTCATGTTAGCCTGCAGTTCGCAGATATTAGCGCTGCATGCACGCCATTTAATCGATCTCAATTTTGTGCAAGTTAAAAGAATAAAACCAATATCACAATATGGCTGGTTGGTACGAGGAAAGTGTACCTACGAGGAATAATTCGTATAAATACACTGTATTGGCCTTCTCGTTTTGTGTCTTTTATTTCACTATATTGTCCAAGGAGCTCGTTGGCGCAGCGGCTAGCGCGTTCGGCTTGCGATCTTGCACGCTAAGTAACTTTCGCAATGCCGGGTCGCTGGATGGGTGACCAAATTAAAACCATCTCGAGCTCCTCCGTGCTTCGGAAGGCACGTTAAGCTGTTGGTCCCGGTTGTAAGATTCGTAAGATGACAGTCGTTAAAACCCGCATTGGGCCAGCGTGGTGGGCTATGACTAGTTATGAGCATATGGCCCAACATCCCCACGTGCTATTGTCCACGTGTGAGGCCTGTGCCCAGCAGTGGGACGCTTATAGGCTGATGATGATTGTCCAAGGACCGTAGCAGATAGCTATCTATAATCTCTGCCTACCCCTATGGGAAAAAGGCGCGGGCGTTATGGACTTACTTACTTACTGACTCTGTCTCTTTCATACATAGTGTATGTATTACAATGACGATGCGTTGGGTATATTGAACCCGTTGAACAGGGGTTTTTTTCAATGCAATGAACACAGTTTTCATTGTAAGTATTGAAAAATACAATGAAAACTGTGCTTGGTTCTGCAGTGCGATTCTTTAAGTTAAAGCTTTGGTAGCATCGGCTGCCGTAGCGCTGAGAATTGGCTACTTGACAGTTTTCGAAAAAGTATTTTAAAAACTAGCGGCCGCTCGCGGTTTCACCCGTGTGGTTTCCGTTCCCGTGGGAATATCGGGATAAAAAGTATTCTATGTGTTAATCCAGGTTATAAACTATCTGTATGCCGAATTTCATCCAAATCCATTGAGTAGTTTTTACGTGAAAGAGTAACAAACATCCATTCATACTTACAAACTTTCGCGTTTACAATATTAGTGGATTACAAATGCTTATTTTATACCCCGTACAATATTTTCTTTCTCGAAATAGCTTCATTTAATTAGTGCGAAAGCGGTTGGTCACTTGACATTTTGCTCTGTGACGTCACATTTCAATAAATATAGAATTTTTAGTTGAAACCTGACAGATACTTTTTGACAATTGTGTGAAATGTCACATGAAGCTCAATCATAGCCGCCCCTGTTTCGGGTCTTGTAATCCACAGATAAAAAATCGCAAATTTATTTTATAAAAATAAAATATTTACAAATTATCTTAATAAAAAAAACTATTGGATAAATTATCGTTAAATCGGTTAAATCATAAACTACCATTTCCGACATATTTCATATTTTATTGTTACAACTGTCAAATAGCCAATTAACTCTGTCTCTTTCATATTTATAGAATTGGAAAGAGACAGCAGATCATCACAGCCATGCGCGCAGCGTCTATGTGTCGTTTAGAGAATCGCATAGCTGGCGGCTAATGAGCCGCCAGGACACAGCAGTTTTCATTGTACCAACACATCTCTTCCCTTGGGTGTCGCAAAAGGCGATTAACGGACCAAAGACTTCACATACTACTACATCCAACAGCATAGAGCGGCGATGGGCTCACCGCCTGTACACTTGGGCACATGATTGCGCAGTTGTTTATGGTGAAACGTAGACTAGGGCAGTGTACAGCTTCAGCGGCCCTCATGCCAAGTCCAGTGGTTCTTAACCTTTTAGTCATGAGGGACCATTTGACACAATTTCTGTGCTGCCAGGGACCACCCCTGGCCAGGCCTGGCGCACTCCGCGCTTTAGATATGAATCTAGAAGTAGCCCACCGGACGAACGCCCGCGAACACCCTGCAGTCGTTAGAAGAGATAAGAGAGGATAGAAAGAGAGGCAACTTCTAGGTGAATTTAACTGTAGGTATGGGAGCGGTGTGCGACCTGAATTGAACTTTATTGCGTCTTAGCAAGAGTAGCTTTTATTTTAATGACTTAGTGGAGTGAATCTTCTGTACTTACTACTAATTTTTGTAGGTATTCTATGCCTTGGCATAATATACAGTACTTACTTCAATACCTAAACTTTAGGTATTTATTCACATTTAGGTAGATCCTGAAGAGTTTTTAGATCTAATTATCTATAAAAAAACATGCATACAATTATTCAAAGCCCAACATTTTTTATGATAAATTCACATTTAATTCCAGTTTTTAGTAAGATTTTTGTGATAGCATACTATTTTTTAACTTCTGAATCCTTTGTTCTGAGTCCTTTTGAATTCTTCTGAGTCCTTTTCCTATTAATTAGGATGGCTCCGCCGACCACTTGGGATGCTTCCAGAGACCACCAGTGGTCCGCGGACCACCGGTTAAGTACCACTGTCCTATTAGTCTCTGACGAAAGCTTCGGGGATAATATTCGTGAATCTATGTGCGTATGTTTAAATAAGTAATATTATTTACATGGACACCTCGATGGTCTAGTTGCAAAGCGTTATGTTCGAGATTCGGAGGTCCCGGTTAGCATTTCCAGCGGGTCTAAGGGCTAAAAAATATGGATATGGACATGGGCTTCATTTGATATTTGAATCCCATATTTTGCCCATATAAGGGCAAAATATGGGCTATACAGGGGTTGGTCTGGCAAAGTGTTTCCGATTTTTCGATGCATAGCCCGCTATACCACACGGTCCTTTATCACACTAATATTATAAAGGCGAAAGTTTGTGAGGGTGTATGTTTGTTACCGTAACAACTACTCAATAGATTTGGATGAAATTCAGCACACAGATAGTTTATAACCTGGATTAACACATAGGATACTTTTTATCCCGATAATCCCACGGGAACGGGAACCACGCGGGTGAAACCGCGAGCGACCGCTGGTTTAAACATAACCATAAAGTCGCATTAACGACTAGTGCTTACTACTTAGTAAGTACTTCAATATACCTAAGGATGTACTAATAGCTGTAACCATTAGGTGTCTACTGATTCCTGAGTAAGTGAGTATACCACAGTATCTCGTAAGCCAATTAACAGTTATCTACGAACCAAACTGAACTATACAACTTGAACGCTGATTACTCCCATGGGGGCAAAGAACATTATCCCAGTCCGACCTCCATAGCCGTATAAATTCATTTACGTACTGAGATCGTTAATGAATCCTCCAATCATGGACCTATTGACACCGCCGCGCCGTAGGTAGGTAGGTACTTTGATATGCTGTACGATTTTTGGTGATAGTAATTAATTATCATTAGTGACGGTGCCCCTAAAGTTTAATTAGGTATTAATAAGTCCAGTGGTTGACATCCTACACTACGGCCAAATTCGATAAACTATGTTTATAAACAAATCACTGTCATTTTTTTGTGCAAATAGAGTCTGGCCAACGAAAGCTGAACCAGGAAAAACGCGGCAATTTCAAAAAAATCATGACTGGGTAACACAGGGTCACTAACACAGCTGCAATTTTTTCAGAAAAACTTAAATTTGACATACGACATGATACCTCAGATAGACACACATAGAGACAAAGTGTTGCCAATCAAATAACTACGAGGTTTAGCTTTTGTTGGCTAGACTGGCTTCCACTCGAGTTTCTCCCGTGTTCTTTTAACAACAACACGTGGTGTGAGACTCCATTTTATTTCTATCTACCGTACAATACTAAAAATACTACAAACAATTAAAACACTTGAAATTGGCTTAATGCTACACGCGATAACCATTAATTAAGATATAATAATAATAGTTCCAATCGGTTTTTTTTTGTTTTTAGAAAGAAAACCGTGTCGCGTAGCGGTGAAAGAAAGAAAAAGAAAGGCGATGGTAGTACCACCCCCTCTCTTTCCGTGGGTGTCGTAAAAGGCGACAAACGGGCTAAAGACTGCACATACATCCAACAGCATAGAGCGACGATGGGCTAACCACCTGTCACGGTGAGCACATGTGCAGTCGCTATTTGGTGAAAATTGAACTGTGGTAGAGGACTGCTTTTGCTGTCCTCATTGCCTGCATTGCCTGCTATGCCTAGGCTCTGACTATATAACACTTCGGGGATAATAGTCGTGATTATATGTATATGTCGCAGTCATATGATAAAAACAGAGATTTGGTCAATTCCCTAAGTGATTTGATCAAATCACGGATGATGTAAAAATAACAACACGATTTTATTATTTCCCTAAACAAATCTAGGGATTTGAACACCACTAGAACATAAATTGCCCTACTCCTGTAGGTCACGTGATAGGTTAGAAATTTAAGACTTGAATTTGGAGGTAATCTTTTTTATTAGACAACAGAAATAGTAGCTGCCCTACTTCTGTAGGTCTGTTTTTGGTTTTTGGTCATTTCACGGAACCAGTTCTAGTATTTGTTGAAATCCCTAGATTTGTTTAGGGAACTGATAAAATCGTGTTGTTATTTAAACTCTGACTGTGAAAATTATCGACCCATTATTGTTTATTATAAATTATATTATTATTTATTATATACGGTTATATTTATAATCATGTTTAGCAATCAATTTCAGAAAAACAGCATGGCTTTGTTAAGGGTCGCTCCACTATTACTAATCTCCTAGAATATAAGAACTATTTAAGTAACGTTTTTGCAGCTGGCGGCCAAGTGGACTCTATATACACAGATTATTCTAAGGCATTTGATAAGGTTAATCATTCAATTTTATCTTACAAATTATACAAATATGGTATTCAGGGCAATCTTTATAGATGGCTTTGCTCCTATCTTGCACATAGAAGTCAATTAGTAGCTCTTAGGGGACATAAGTCTGCTGCCATAGACGTGACCTCAGGTGTTCCTCAAGGTTCCCATTTTTGCCCTTTGCTATTTGCAATTTTTATTAACGATCTAATTGACCGACTAAACTGTGAATGCCTACTTTGTGCAGATGACCTCAAAATATTTACTAATATTAAAAACATCGATGACTGCTGCACTCTTCAAAAAGACATTGACATAGTTAAAGATTGGTGTGTCATCAATAATATGTACCTAAATATTAATAAATGTTTTGTCATATCTTTTACAAGAAACCGAATACCACAAAATATATTAATAAATTATAACTACAAATTGAACAATTGCGCTTTGTCTCGATGCACTACTGCAAAGGAACTTGGCATTATTTTTGATGATAAACTTTCATTCCGTCAATATTATGAATATGTGTTAAAAACATGTAATGGTCTTTTGGGTTTTATATTTAGATCCACAAAAGGTTTTAAGAAACCAAAAAGTATATTATGTCTTTATTACAGCATAATACGTAGTATTTTAGAATGTGGTTGTACAATTTGGAGCCCATTCTATAAAATACACAGAAAGTATTGAAGGCATTTAGAGAAAGTGGTTATATCTATCTTATCGCTTTCATTTCGGCAGGTCTCTTCATTCTTACGAACTTCGAATGATTAAGTTCGGTGTGGTTTCGCTTGCGGTCCGTCGAAAACAGTATGATTTAATTTACTTGTTTAAAATATTGCACTCGATAATCGATTCTCCTAAATTGCTTTCTTTAATTCAAATAAATACTTTGTATCGAACCCGGGCGCTAAAGACTTTTGTACTAAATGTCTGTAGAAATAATACATCATATTACAATCCCATTGTTCGAATGTGCCGTTTATACAATGAACTGGTTGCGCCATATTTTCCATGAAATTAAATAGATGAATTTAAAAAAAATGTCCGGGAAATTCTCGGCTCGGCATCTCCCACTTATTAAGAAAGCTTCATAGAGTTGTCAACATTCATCTAGAATAAGTTTTCGATTTTGTTTGATTTTTATTATTCTACATTCTATGTATATAATTAGTTTTTAATTGGATATTAGTTTTAGATTAGATAAACTTTAATAGGACGCTTATTATTAATCGTGCTGTGTACACATGTTTTAGATAGGAATTTAGCTCTTATACAATTTGTGATGCTTTTTTGTTATTTTTTAATTTCTATCTGTTTTGTGTACCTAATAAATAAATAAATAAACATCCTCCGTGATCAAATCACTTAGGAAATTTACCAAATCTCTGTTTATCATATCCCTGCGACATTTACTATATGTAAAGAAATACACCATTGTTCCATCGTGAATCTCTCTTCAATCTCTCTAAAAATCCGAGTGACACTAGGTATCTGCACAAAGAAACACATTTTACCCTAATTGTGTAATTTACTATTTCATTATTATTGTGATTGTCATAATGATTATTTTTTGTTTAGATTCGTTCTTTATTGTTGTTATTATATTTTTTTTTATTTGACATTTGTGTTTTTATGATTTTTAAAATAGACACAATTTTAATTAGTAATCGCTATAGAGACAATTTCTTATTAATATTGTGAAATTAAATTTTTAAATATTTGCACACCAATAAATTGGTAGAATGCATTGGCTCGAATGTGAAAATGAACAACTGTATACCTGTACCTGTATTTTTGAAAATAAAGATATTATGATTATGATTATGATTGGTCGAGTGGTTTGTACACCGGTCTTCATGGTGTCACCATCTCTGAGGTCCCAGGTTCGATCCCCGGTCGGGTCAATTTAGAAATTATTGTTTTTCTAAAATTGTCTCGGGTCTGGGTGTTTTCTATGTATAATAAGTAAGTAAGTATGTATTTTTAGTATTTTAAGTATGTTTATCCGTTGTCTAGTAACCATTTAACGAATTTCATAACGAAGCTTCTCTTGGGCTAGATAATTGGTGTGAGTGTAGGGAAAGTTTATTTAGTTTAAGTTTACTTATTCAATATTTGTTTACAAACATTCTTTGTCAAATTTGAAATATCCGTTTAGATTAATGTTTTATATTTTAGCGTTTTATTATCGCTTAAAATATACTTAAGTAAAATTTTAAACACTGAAAAAAGACGACAACCTCACTGACAAATTTCGACGGTTGAAAGCCAGACCTCGGTAGCCAAGTGGTTAAGGCAGCCGCCCGAAATGCGGAAGGTGCGTGGTTCGATTCCCGCCTGAGGTTGTCGTCTTTTTTCAGTGTTTTAAATTTTATATCCGTTTTAGTTTTAGTAATAAGGCTAAGTAGGTATACATGCAGATATTCTAATTTATTTGTAACAATTCAATAAAATATGCTATTATACCAAAATGGCACTTACCAATTTATATTGTTAACACAAATGTCTGGTAATGAAAAAGAAAATGTAGATGCACATGTTCTAGAATATTTATTTTTCTATAGCTTTTACTGTCCCACTGCTGGACCAAGCCTCCCCCAAGTCCTTCCATCCTATCTATCCTGAGTCACCACATTGCCAGTTGGTCTGGTGTGCATCCAGATCGTCTCGCCACCTTTTTCTGTACCGACCTCGCCGCCGCGTCATCCATCTCCAGGAACCCATTTGTGGCAACAAAGTACCACGGTAATAATTTAAAGAGTGGACTGTATACTTAGGTGTTGGTTTGTGGCAACAAAGTACCACGGTAATAATTTAAAGAGTGGACTGTATACTTAGGTGTTGGAATCAAACTTTGACTATATACATGTCTAGACGGAGCATCGCGGTACAAACGCTTCTCAAAATCCGTCCGGTTTTTGTATTGAATTTGAAGTGTGCATGATAGCCGCGTATCTGACACTAGCGCGAATGGTTGCCAGCGAATGCCTCATTTCCGATAAAGTTGGGAAAAAATATTTATGCACAATACAATTTTAAAATGATTCATAACATAACTTTTTAAATTAGGTATGTCTATCACATATGTAGGTATAACGTATAAAAGAAGCTGGTGTGTTTAGAAAAAATGGATGATTGAAGGCGAGGGCGAGTACAATAACATAATACGCTAATGGAAGCCTGCGTGCGTGTGATATGTTTGTTATAGGGACGAAATAGAAGCAACAGGCAGGATGATTTACATTTAATACTTAACCAATATTGATTTTTTAATAAGAAATTTAAATATTTTAAATTAAAATCAAAACAATTAATGGCGTTCTCTTTGTATTTGTTTCTTAAATAGGTAACTTTCTACACTTTTAAACTTTCGCGTTCCATTATAAATACACATTTAGACGGGGATTCAAGGGTAGTGCGTGAAGCGATTGAAATCAAAAAGCATCCTAATAATTTTAATCGGAAAGACGGTCACAAACTATCTACAGCGTGGAATCCAGTATTTGAAAAAACGCAACTTCGTTTTACTTCGCAACGACTAACCACCAGAATAAGGCCTGTGTACGTAATAGGGACACCGTTAGTGTTGTGTGTGACGGTAGCTGGATAAAAAATGTGACGGTGGACGAAGATTCAGCCGCGGAGGCAGCACATCGCGACACCAGTCCGCCCGTGACCACGACCGGTGCAACTCGGTCGAAACGTCGAGTATAAAAAGGTATGCGTAGTATGCCTATAATATGTAGTTAGCGTTAATCCCCGTCTAAATGTGTATAGGTAACTTTCGTTTGGATGTTACATCATTTTTCATGTTCTCTAATTTCTTATTATGTTGAAACCTTGTAGTTAAATATTTCGACAACAACTTCTTTCTACCGGATCAGTTAGAAATCTGAAAATTAAAATGTTTGCTATGTGGTCGTACAGTTGTAAAGGTTACATAATGTGATGACTGCTCATCAATATCCGTGCCCATTAGTTTACCTACATGAGACGAGAAATATTGACCTTTTAGGGGCACAAACATACACCCGCACTTTCTGACGATTCATCATCATCAGCCTATAAACGTCCCACTGCTGGGCGCAGGCTTCCCACATGGAGATAGCACTTGGGAGTATTGGGCCATAACCCACCACGCTGGCCCAATGCGTGTTAGTGGGTTTTAACAACTGTCATCTTACGACAACAAACGCTACCAACGGCTTAACGTGCCTTTCGAAGCACGGAAGAGCTCGAGATGTTTTAAATTTGGTCACCCATCCAGTGACCCGGCATTGCGAAAGTTGCTTAGCGGGCAAGATCGCAAGCCGAACGTGCTAGCCGATGCGCCATCGAGCTCTGAAGCATACATACTACCATCCCCTACATACATATACTTAAACACACACACTTCTTACATAAATACTTACGTACATTCCATTTCAAACATAATAAATTTTTTATTCGTTTCGAATATCGATACGATACCATACCACAATAACAATTTATAATAATAGTATTATAAAATATTACAGTAGGTATTATATTTTTTCTTGTTTTAGAACGGAACCTATAATCCAGCCAAATTCGATGACGAATGTTGGTAAACAGATTACTGTTATACCTAGTTGCAGTAGGATTTTACTTTTTCTTGAGAGACATTCACAAGAAAACAGTTAACTATTGTGTCTTTCTTTCAAAAAACTGTAAAAATTCTAGTGACTAGACATTTGCACAAATGACAGTAATATGTTTACAAACATTCGGCATCGAATAGGAACCGTGACATTTATTCACGCTCTTATAAATCAGACATCAGTTTAAAAAAAAAACTTTGAAAGCGTTCCAATAATAATTATATTTAATGTATTTACTTTATTTACAACAAGACCATGATACTTACTAACTTACAATACTGAGTATTTTTTATCATACTTATTATATTTAAACCTCCTTTTATATTCTGCCACCAATAATGGGAATTCTACATTTTGATACCAGCAACACTACGCATATAGTACATGGCCGTTATTATTGTTAAACTTTAAATTTTCATTAAAATGTATCGATACTTACGGATAAAACGTGAATTTCCTTTTCGAAAAAAATTTTCTTTTGTGGTTTCGATAGAATTTCACTGAGCAAACGGTCATTTTGCAAACAATTTCACCGAAACGCGAGAGGTTATCACTGCTTGACGGCACAATGACACTGACCGCCAGGATTGCGCGATAGGCCAATTTTGGCCTATAAATTTTTCTACGTTTTTTTACGGCCAGGCTCTATCTAGACATGTATATAATCAAAGGAATCAAACTATTAAATCACACAATGCTTTCGGTATTGTAATCTGCCTTGGCAACTACCCATAATATGGCAAAAAACACTTATCTCGACCAGCTTTCTGAGGAGACGCGATCTGAGGAGACGCGATCTGAGGCTCGTTCTGCAGTTCGTGGTTCGGTTTTGTAGGAAAAGATTTCTTATACGTATTTTTTACGGTGAACGTCACACGCATTAATTTCAGCAGCAGCAGATTAGACAGCTTTATTTTTCAGAACAAAAGAAAAACGCCATCTGACACGGCGTCAGAAGAAAAAAGATGCGCTCCAAATCCAGCCAGCTTTGGCAAGGAGGTTTTATGCCATAGTATAAATAATCGCTATGACAGATATTGAACACATTTGTATAGTGAATAAGAATATAATTATAGAAAGGAAAAAGTGTGTTTAGTGTATAGGTAGTGAGTAGGTATATTTAATTTTAGGCAGTAGGGCACTAAGAGGTAATCATCATCAGCCTATAAACGTCCCACTGCTGGGCACAAGACCTCCCATGTGGACAATAGCACGTGGGGATATTGGGGCCATAACCCACCACGCTGGCAGTCTTACGACAACAACCAGGACCAACGAAGCACGGAGGAGCTCGAGATGTTTTTGGTCACCCATCCTGCGACCCGGCATTGCGAAAGTTGCATCGGGCAAGATTGCAAGCTGAACGCGTTAGCCGCTGCGCCACGGAGCTCCTTTTGCTGTTGGCAGAGATCTCTTTCATAGATCAGTCTATCTTTACGCACCATTGTTTAAGCATTTGGTACTTTAACTGCCGTACCTACTAAGAGACGTCAATTAAGTTTTAATTAATCCTTTATTGCACATAGAAAACACACATTGAAAACACATTAAAAAAGACATATACAAAGGCGAGCTTATCTCTAGAAGAGATCTCTTCCAGCCAACCCCAGCTGTGGTTCGTAGAGAAAGTCTGCGGGACTAATGATGACGAAATACTTACATAGATATTATATCATACATACATATACATGCTTACTCTAATTATATAGTATATACATATACATACACATACTTTACATATAATAATTTATAATATAAACGAATAATTGGTTAAAATATTCTAATTGTTGTTGTTGGATAGGTAGTGCTCTTTTAGCCTAAGTTTGAATGATGCCACCGATGGTCTCTCACGCACGTCAGCAGGCAGCTTATTCCACAATCTGGTTGCATGGACGGTAAATGAGCTATGAAAGTATTTGGAGTTGGATTGAGGAAATACAAGGGTTCTTGTGTCACATGAACGCTTAGGGCGGGAAGTGACTGGTAAGAGAGTAAAACGGGAACGAAGGTAATGAGGGAGTTGAGGGTAGTGAAGGATTTTGTAAAGGAGACAAAGGATGTGCATATCTCGGCGACGTCGGATTGGGAGCCATTTTAATTTAGCCCGAAACTCCGAAATATGGTCATATTTGCGAAGGCAGATTTTGCAGGCGCTCTAGCTTGTTCAACAGCTCTTCAGTAGCATCCAAGTAACACACATCGGCATAGTCCAGAAGAGGGAGAAGAAGCGACTGGGCAAGCATAATTTTGGTATTGTACGGTAAGAAGAACTTATGTCGCTTGAGAGAATGATAAGAGTAGTGCATGCGCCGACTCACTTCGTTGACCTGTGATGTCCAAGACAAAGTACGGTCAATAATAAGGCCAAGATTTTTTGTCTTCTCCGCATATGCAAGATGCACTCCACACAGCAAGAGACTTAATCGCCGCTCTATGCTGTTGGATGTATGTGCAGTATTAGTCGCCTGTTACGACACCGAAGAGAAGAGAGGGGTTGGTAGTATTATTTTAGTGAGCCCATCGCCGCTCTATGCTGTAGGATGTACTTATGTGCAGTCTTTAGTCCGTTAGTCGCCATTTACGACACCCAAGGGATTGGATGGAAAGACTTCCTACCTTTCACGTACCTACTTATATTTTGTCGATATAAACAGCGGCTTCATGGTCAATACTTATTACTTTGAATGTTTAAAAATAAATAATGTCTTTTTTTTTAAATTAAACTTTCCTACAGTCACGTTGTTATCTAGCCCAAGAGAAGCTTCGAAGAAACTCGTTAAATGGTTACTAGACAACGGATAAACATACTTAAAATATTAAATACATACTTATTATACATATAGAAAACACCCAAACCCGAGAAAATTTAGAAAAACAATAATTTCTAAATTGACCCGACCGGGGATCGAACCCGGGACCTCAGAGATGGCGACACCATGAAAACCGGTGTACAAACCACTCGACCAAGGAGGTCGTCTAGTTTTAGTAATGAAGAACTAAATTTACAGTCTACACCACCGGAAATAATAAGTGAAGCACAAAATGTTATTGACAGCCTATTACTTACCATCTAAGTCCAAAGAAAAATACATGTTAACTTACCAAAGATTTATACACTAGAAAAACAACAAAAACACGCAGTCAGTGCAGAAGCACGGAGGAGCTCGAGATGTTTTTGGTCACCCATCCAGCGACCCGGCATTGCGAAAGTTGCTTAGCGGGTAAGATTGCAAGCTGTCCGCGCCAGCCGCTGCGCCACAGAGCTCCTTTTGTTGTTAGAAAAGATCTCTTTCATAGACCAGTCTATCTATACTCACCATTGTTTATACATAAGTATTAACTTTAACTGCCATACCTACTCAGAGACGTCAATTAAGTTTTAATGATAATTAAATGTCTTTTCTTTCCTTCTATAAATAACACTATAGGTAAGTACATGAGAAAGTGACGGCAAGAGACTTAATTGTCATTAAAAGTTAATTGACCTACATGCAAAGAAAATAAAGTTTATAGTTATTTACCTACAACAGAGACAAGAGAGACTACTAGAAAGCAAAACAAAAGAGAAGACGTCAGCTAAGAAGCAAAGAGGTGAAAGAAAAATAAAACATCTGGACAGGACTTTTCTGTGCTCACTTGGTGCTCACAGAATGTAATGGCAACAGATGGAGGGAGCCATTTGTCTTTGGCAAGGCACACAGAAACCAGACACAATATAAAACTTTCTATAAGTTTATTGATTGGATTTTTACACAAAAATATAGGCTACCTATTTTATTAATACATATTAAATTTATTACATAATATCTTAGTTTTTAGGTATACAAAAATAACTGCTAAATTATTTTAACTTATACATTTATTACATTACATAAAGCTTAACATTATGATCACAGGCATACTTAAAAAGCAATATATCTTACTGGCAAATCATTGCACATGTTCCTGTGGAACAAACCATTCATTCCCACTCTTGGGTTGAAATGTCTTCGTAAAGCTTCCCTTACTTCGGCAACTGTTATTGCTGGCACCCCTTCATAACCTGACTTGATGTACACAGCATTGTTTAAGCTGACCGGATTACAAAAATACCCACCCTCAAACTTACTAAAAGGGTCACCACTCTTTTTCTTTGCATCTTGACGTATCAAAAAAACAGCATCTACAATCTCAGCTACAGTCTCATATGCCAAAAAACATAATACCTCCAAAGCTGGTGGCAATATTTTCAACTCCTTAGTCGGATTAATCCATCGCTCTAACTTTGTAAAGCCTTTCGTCAGACAATTGCCGGTACGGAAAGAGCTACATCTAGCTTTGTGGTACGCTTCATACTTTTCAAATGTCATTGACTCTGTTATTTTAGCTGCTCTCACTTTCCTCAAATAGTCAATTACATCAATCTTAATCTCACTGACTTCATCTGTTTCATCTAGCTCTTTAATGACATCAATGTGTGTTCTTCTCCTCTTAATAGCGGGGTCTTTATCATCTTCTAAAACGATGCCACTTATCAACGGCTCGGCCGCTGTGCTCACAGCCGCACGATTTTTGTCAATTTTATCTAATTTCAACTGATATTCATACAACTGTTTCAATTTAGCAGTGTTCTTTCTCATCAGATAAATAACGTCGTAATTCGATATTGACGTACCTCCTCTCATTAGCGAATGGTTGTAAGCCTCCTGTAGCATACTGCGGAGCTGTTGTAAAACAATATTCTCTACCAATACCACAGTAGCTGCGTTAGGATTAGGATTGTCTCCGAAACCATGCATCATGTTAGATATCTCTTTTTGGAAGTTGGCGCCTTCGCCTGTTGCGTCAATTGTGAAATACGATACCATCTTTGATTGATAACCGGACGGTCAGGATCAGGAGAAGGTATATTTCTCGATTTTCTTGTAAATCTAATCCAGCAAAATTTTACCTACTTTTGTTTGATGACAATTGACAATGTCAAATGTCAATGTGCATTCATTCACTCAGTGTTGCCACCTCAGATTTTTTATTTACCCTAACGCTCGCCGAAATTACCCTAAATTAGGCACTTTTATTGTTTTTTACCCTAAAAAAATTTTTATAATTAAAAATAAAAACATCTATTTTCGTTTATATGCAATTTAGTAATAACAACAAGCTCGGTAAGTTCGGAAACAGTTTTTTAATCAATCACCAATTTGCTTGCAACGAGTTTTAAACATTCTCTAAATTATTTTACCATGTAAAATACCCTATATAATTTTCTACCCCAAAAAATACCCTAAACGCGTAAAAATACCCTAAATTTAGATCACAAAAAAAAAGAAATTGGTTCGTAAATGACTTCATAGATGGCGCTTAGCATAGATTAGTATGGCGCTTAGTAAAAGGCGAGTCCATGAAGAACACGTGTATGACTACGTAATATTTATTCCATTCCAAAATAGAAATAGGTCCTGGAAATCCTGAATAAAAATTTGTAAGTACTATTTTTTTATTTTTTTGATAGACAAGCATAAGTGTATACGAAGGGTACAGGCACAAAACAGGGAATGTCACATTTTTTTGTGTTTCAACTTTTATATGGCAACCAATCGTTTGTCTATGGTATTTTTATTTCCATTCACACAATTCAGGTAAAAAACAAGCGAAGTCCTTCAAAATAAATGGTTTCTAAATTGCGTACAGGCATAAAAGAGGGACCGTCCGCTTTCTGCAGGTATAAAACAAGGAGCGTCCCTGAACGCGACCGCTGGCTGATAGACGTCAAAGTGACAGCAAGTAAGCAAGCAAGCAAGGCGGCGACGGCGAGGCGAGTTACGCGAATTGTTTTTGTGTATATAAACAAAATAAGTACCTAATTAATTTTGCAATGGATTCAGATTCAGACTGTGATATTAAATTATCTACACAACTAACTAAAAAAAGAAAGAAAACTGGTAGAACTCAAGATGTAATAAAAAAGGTTGCGGCTTTCCACACATGAGCTAGGTCGACCTTGTAACTGTACAAGATATAAATGGTTTGAACAATTGTCCGAAGTGAATTTGCAAGAAATACTACGATATTTTAACTCGTTGGGCAGTGTATATGAGCAGAATTTATACCTGTGTGGACTTATAACTGTCCACAACGTTCAGCGCCGAAGAAACAGAAACGACGAATCGGAAGCAAATTTTCACCAAGCCAGCTACTCGTACAAAGTCAGAGTGAAGTGTGAGGACAGCATGAAAGACATTCCTGTGTGTTTCAAAGCGTTTGTTTCAATACACGGAATTACAAAAGGAAAAGTAGAACATCTACAAAGAGCTCTGAAGAATACTGGAGAAGCTCCCCGAGACCACAGAGGGAAACATTCTGCAAAAACAAAACAATTAGACCAAAATTTGCATGCAAAATTATGTGAACATATAAAATCTTTCAAAGGTAGGCAGAGCCATTATAGTTTAAAGGAAACAAGGAAGGAATACCTACCTGAGACATTGTCAATAAAAAAAATGTTTAACATGTTTATGACTGATAATCCAAATATAAAAGTTTCATATGAGACATATAGGAATATTTTTAACACTAAATTTAATATTTTATTTGGATATCCTCGCATGGACACTTGCAGCTCTTGCGATGCATATAGAATTCAATCAAATGCTTTGAAACAAGAAAACAAACATGATGAATTGAGAGAACTAACAATTCAGAATATGGTACATAAGAAAAAAGCTCAGGTATTTTATGATCGTAAGAAGTTCGCTAGAAAGCAATGCATGACTCAAAAAGACTTAATGGCCATTGCAATGGATTTTCAAAAAAATGTTTAACTGCCAAACATAACAACCAACGACGTCTACTTTAAGAGACAGCTATCCATGTATTCTTTTAATATCCATGAACTTGGTAGTAGAAAGTCTTATTTCTATGCATACCCAGAAGTAAGTGGCAAAAAAGGATCAGACGATGTTACATCATTCTTATTTGATTACATTACTAATCACCTGGACAGATCTGTCAAACACTTATTAATATTCTGTGACTCCTGTGGGGGGCAGAACAAAAACTTTACCATAATAAGGTTTATCCACTTTATCATTCATGAGATGAAACTGTTAGATCCCGTCAAAATAACATTTCCCATACGAGGACATTCGTATCTTGAATGCGATAAAAATATGGGATAAATTAATCTTAAGACCCCAATGGAATTACCTTACCAGTGGTATGATATAATAAAAAATTCAAGAAATTCTTCTCTTGTGTAATGTTCTCAAATTCAAGAAGACCCTTTCATGTGATAGAAGTTGCACCAGGCGAAGTCATACGAGAGTGGACCAACTTTTTGTCAAAAAATATATGAAAAAATGCTTGTTATTTATACAAAAACAGAGGGAAGTAATGGCTACAAAAGAACATTCCCGTCTGGTGCTACATCGAGAAAATTATAATGGTTTGTGGGAGAAAACTCCCATTTTGAATAAAACTCAGCAAACAAATAACACTGATGAATTTCAGGTACCTGGATTTTCATATAATGACTATTTGCCAATCAGTGAAGCAAAATTTAAAGATCTGATGTGTTTGAAGCAGTTTTGTTCTCTACCTGCTCAAATTTTTTATGAATCATTAAAACACAGCCCAAAAGTTAAGGACCCTTAGAGTGAAATGGACAATCCTTGTTTTATGCAATTTTGTATTGGACCTTCCTTGTTTTTACTCTGGCCATTTGTGACTTAAGATAGTTTTTGTTTGTTAACATTAATTACAAAACCTTAGAATATTAATATTTCTCTTTATTATATAGGTATTTGATTAAAGTCATCTTCACATTTGTATGTATTTTTAAATAATTGAAAATATAGACTTTTGAATTTTGAATTGCTCTTTTCTCTAAATGAGTTCATTAGGATTCTCCTCCTTCTTTGCCTGTACCCTTCCAGCCCTTAGGTAGGAACGGGTCGGCTTTCATAAAACGCCATCTATCGAGTATTTTTGAACTAATTTTAATTTTTTAATTTGGGCTGTCAGAAAATCGCCCATTGACAGTTAAGACAGGAAGCATCTGTGCTTTATGGTTAGTGGTACCATAATATAAATGCTTAGAGCATAATGGGCGATTTTCCGAGATAAAAAAAAAAAAAAGAAATTGGTTCGTAAATTACTTCATAGATGGCGCTTAGCATAAATTAGTATGGCGCATGGTAAAAGGCGGGTTCATGAGGAGCACGTGTATGGCTGCGTAATATTTATTCTATTCCAAAATAGAAATAGGTTCTGGATGTCCTGAATATAAATAGGTAAGGACTTACTATTTTTTTATTCTTTTGGTAGACAAGTAAAAGTGTAGAATTTATTACAGCCCTTAGGTAGGTACGGCTGGTGGCCGGCTTTTATAAAACGACATCTATCGGGTGTTTTTGAACTAATTTTTACTTTTTAATTTGGGCTGTCAGAAAATCGCCCATTACCCTAAGGTGGGGACACTGCAATCACTAGGTAGGCATCACTATTAATGACTACAGACAAAGATTTTTTTTTAATATTTGTTATGTGAAGGAACAGGCTAAAGTCTGAGACCATACTGCCTAGTCATTAGTTTCTTTATTTCTTTTTTTCCCTTGATGATAATGAGTGGCGATTAAGATGATGAATGATAAATGGTGTTCCCTTAACCCCTTGAGTCCTCAGTAAAGATGTGGAACTTTACTAAGGGCTCACGCGGACTTCTTGAGAGAATTTAAAAAGTGATGTTGCACTATTTTTTTTCATTTGCCAACACTCATGCACGTTTACAAAAACTTAACGGTTAATAATCCACTATTATTTCACATTAATGTTCGAATAAACGCAAATTTTAGAAAATAAAACAAAACTGCAGACATGACGCTTTACTTTCCCGCCAAGAAGTCTGACAGACAATGACAACCAAACCAACTGACAATCTGACATTAGGCTTGTTGAATAAATATCGATACAACGTTATATCGATATTTTTAGTTTGATACATAATTAATTTTTTTTGATATATTGATTTATCCATGATGATATGGTAAAGAAAGGAGTAACCGTAGAGCTGACGGCTGATAGTGACGAATGGAAGAAGAAAACATACTGCGCCGACCCTAAATAGGGACAAGGGCAAGGAAATGATGATGATGATTCATCAATACAAAATAACCAATGTCGAAATTCGTATCAAAATCGATTATTTTTTTTAATTTATTATCAGCTCATCACGATCTAACTAAATTCGTTAGTATTCAAAGCCGTAAAAGATTGAAATAAAAACTTATTGTTGTGCTGAATTTCATTATTCTAATCTGTGGTAGTGAGTGCGAGTTACGACTCTCACTGTCAGTGCGTTGATACAATAAAGTCATGTCATATGTGAATGTGTGTGCGTATACGCAACGGAAATATTTAACACCTACGGCTTCCTCCGTGCCGTCAGAGAGAGTGGCTTCTACCGTAAATTATGGCGGTTCCTAACAACAGGAACCGGCTGAGCCGGCAGCATGATTAAATAATGTACCTATAATAAAAAATCTGTCTTTATTACTGGGCTAGGTTGTAGGTTTAATTTTACTTCTTCTAGTTCTCTTTTTTTTAAAGTCGGTTAAAATTTTTTCGATAAATCGATATTTTTTTCGCGATATATCGCAATCGATATTGATATTTTTTAAATCTTTGCGATATATCGTTTTTTTCCGACATCCCTAATCCAACTGACATGAAGGACAGACCACTTGCTTTTAATTTTCTTTATTTTCCCCATGAAGATGTAGGGAATACTGGAGGCCAAACTTAGTAAGTACTTTATGTTAAAGCCCAGTAGGTATAACCTCTATTGACCTGTCGTTGGACTCCTGGGTCTCATAACAATAATTAGTTTTTGTTCTGAGTCCTGGGTGGCTATCTCATAAATCTTAATTTGCCTGTGTTTCATAAAAGTTAGGTACCTACCTACCTACTGATGTTGTTAGCTAATTTTATTTGACTCCATTAATAACAATATTAGTTCATTGAGTTTTGATATACTTACTACGTATTAGAGGAGCTATCCCAAGCAAAAGTGTTGTTCTATTTTTTTAAAAGTTAATACGATAGTGCGCTGCAGCGCTAAAACAATAATGTATAGTCTTTTTGAACAATCCAAACAGCGCTAGACCGATTCTAGAATGTTGTTTTCTCGCGACCAAAAAGTTCAACGATTCCAAGTTTTCACAAACGATCAGAATTGCAATTTCATCTATAACGTGCGTTTGTGTATTTCAGCTGATCGTTTAACCGCTCTTAACACCACTTTGTAGTCATCACTTGGCATGCACTCCAACGCCGCCGTCTTGAACAGCCTGACCATTGCAAGGCGGGAGCCCGTCCGGTCGAATAGTCCCTTTCGTCCTTAGATTAAAACAAATGTTTTAATCTAAGCTTTCGTCATAATGTAGTTTGGCATAACAGTTTCAGCATAAAGTTTTTTCGCATAAATGATGATAAACAGAGTGTTATAAACCCTTAAGAGGCCTTTTACATTTTGAATGTGATTTTTGCGTAAAATGCCCATTTTCGCATTTTGTAGTAATTTTGCAGTTGTATTTATCGTTTTTATCGAAATAGGATAATAAATTTGTGCATAATATTACAAATCTCCATTCTGTGAGCATAAGTTGAATTCGGACGGCCGGCGCATCGCATGTTGTAGTAATTTTGCAGTTGTATTTATCGTTTTTATCGAAATAGGATAATAAATTCATTTTAAAATCTTTATTCCTCATGGAGTAACAATTACTCTTGTATAAATTTTGCTAAATAATATTATCGTAGATAGGAGATATTCACAGTTAACTTATAGCAATTTTCGCAGTTTTTTGGTTAAGAATAAGATTTTTTTTCTATATAAAATTAATGATATCTAAAAATTCCGAGGCCGCTACGCACTATTCGACTATTTAAGAGACAACATTATAATTATTTTATTTCACTTGTTTAGAACAGTAGTTCAATCGATGAGCTCAAAAAAGTGCCTTCGCGCAATTTATGAAAATCTTTCTCTTCAATTTTGGGTTTAATTAAAAAGTTAAGCAAAATTTACAAAAAGCGAGGCCACTACGCACTATTCCAATAGCTATTCTACACTACTCAATAAGTCATAATTGTTAATCTATTTTTGTTTCTGAGATCCATAACGCCAAAATTGACCAATTTACGCAAAAATCACAGTCGAGATGTAATAGGCCTCTTAATGGTTTCATCGGCATAAATTTAACCTACTGTAATTTGGCTTTATCATAAATTTAATGAGCATAAATTTAAATAACATAATTGCTAACAGACTAAATTGAATTTTTCATAAAATACGAAATGCATACCTAATGCATGAAGCGCAGCGTAGCGATTGTATTGAATTTCGAGGTTATTTTTTTTATTAGACAACAAATAGCTGCACTAGTCCTCCACGTCACGTGATAGGTTACAAAGGAGACTCGGCGTTTTATGCATAAGTTGTATACTTTTTAAATTTGTGACAGTTGTTGACAAATGACAGCCGCAAACTGTCAAATCGAACATGACGTGACGGCATTGTTGACATTTCCCTTTTTAAAGGAAATTTTTTTTTGTTTCAAGTAGGTATGAAAGAGTTTGGCCTCCAGTTTTCTCTACAACTTCATGATTCTCACTCACTCACCTGACGAACGCCAAAGGAAGCCATCCCATATAGGCTCGAAGGGCGCTTGTTGACGAGCCGGTTTTTTGCCGGGCCTACAGACGGTCATAAACCGGGTTTACGTCCGGTCATCAGTTGGCTATGATAGACTATGAAGGTATGTTCACGAGCCGGCGCTAGCGCCGGTCCGGCTCAATGCTGCGGCCGGCGCGCGCCGTGTCTACATCCGGCCCGCGGTCACATATGATTTGACAGTTTATGAGGGTTTGTTGACGGTACCAGACGTACGCACGGCGTGTGCCGAAAAAGCCGCACTTCAGCTGGCTAGCCGCCATTTGCGAACCGGGCACAAACCGTGCTCGTCAACACGCGTAGCCGGCACCGAACCAGCGCCGGACCGGGTAGAAACCGGCTCGTCAACAAGCGCCCTAAAAATAGCCCTACATTTAGCCACGAAACATCAGTATTTCAGTAGGTAACCCTAATAACAGCGCTTCTGTGTCGTTCTGAACATCCACGAACGACACAGTTAAGCATTATGGTGAGACAGGACCCATTAACGTCACACTCTTAATTTTTATTCATCAATTTTTTTTCTGTACATAGCCTGCGTTTTTTTTTTATATGAGACGGAGGCAAACGAGCAGGCGGGTCACATGATGGAGATCAATCACCGCCGCCCATGGACACCCGTAAAACCAGGAGGAGTCGCAGTTGCGTTGCCGACCTTTAAGAAAGGAATGGGGTTAAGGAAGGAATAGGAATTGTGGGGGGGGGGGGGGGGGGAAGGGGCCTCCGGAACTCTCACTGGCCGGACGAAACACAACAGCACCAAGAGCCATTAATTCACGTTATTTTAACTTTAATTTCTCCTTTATTGTGTGTTTTATTTTGTTCCTAAGTTTATCTTGTAAAATATGTCTTTCTGGGTCGAGTTCACGAACTACAACGTAACCAAAGATTTTATAATCATTCGGTTATTTTGTAACAATTGTTTAAACAAGCCGCGTTTTTTTTGGGTTTACCAGGAATTTTTAATCAGCTGTATACTAACCAAATGTTTTTGAATTAATATGTCAAAAAAGATCGAATTTTAATGTAGACTATCATTAGGTAGGTACTTGTAAAGATGTTAGTACCAACCAGCATACCTATGCAGAGCAGAGCAGAGCCAAACGACTTCATAAAATAGTAGTATAGCACTATAATCCTATGAAATAAAATCCCTGTTTAGTCAATACCACGTCCTTAGTGTAAACGTATTGGTTACTTATTTATCAATATTTCTACTGTCAATGATTGTGTACTAAACTGTTGTGTCAGTGACAGTCAAGTTAATCAAACAATATTTTTTTCGAAATAATCGCGACTTTTCGAAGACTTCTCTAGCGCGCAAAATTATTTCAATATGGTTTAAAAAATTTAAGATTTAAGTCAAATCGTCTTTAATTTCAATAGGTATTGGGTACATTTTTGACAATTTGATGACATGAAGCGGTAACCAATGTTTAACCGAAGTCGCCTTCCATGTTTAAGTTAAACAGCACTGTACTTGAACAATGTTGAATGCTCGGTGAACAGCAAAATATTGTTCAACAGCCGATTATGATGTAATATAGCTGTTTAAAACTTAAACATCTATTGGTGAACTTACGTATGTCTAGTAATAATGACAGAGCCAAGTTTTTGTAATACCTACCTATTATTTTTAATTACGTTTTTTATTTTGATATAGATTACAATATTAATACTGTTATTATAATAGCATTCTATTGGCATCTAATAAAGAACTAACTGAAGATAGGCTATATAAGCAAGCTTCTTTTTGCCTTTCAAGAATAAAAAAAAATATAGAAAATTGACATTGACGTTTGTTTGTTTGTGTAACCTCAAAAAAAAATCTGTATTTGTACTGTACTTTGTTTACAATCTTTTTAATTTAGTTAGTCAATAAGTTTTAAAATAAAAACTAATAATCATCAATACAATCACCCATTTACTATTGAATAAATATAAATAAATATATTCTGCCATTTGCTAGTCATAGCCATCCCGAATTTCCTATTTAAACTTTCATTGAAAGTTCTTTCATCAAAATTATGAGTCTCAGACACCTAATTCTTAATAATATACTCAGAAATAATCTCCATCAAATAAAACAATTAAGTTGTTGGTCATGTGGAAAAGATGTTAAGCCGGTGACCAATTTATTCTGTTCAACTTGTAATACATTGCAAATGCCAGATGAAGGTGCCAATTACTTCAAGATCATGGGAGTGAAGGAGACATACGACCAGGACGATACAGAACTATCCAAGAAATACAAGGACTTACAGAAATATCTACACCCTGACAAGTTTGCAAATAAGTGAGAACCTTTTTCTCTTGGTAGTTTAGTTGAGTACTTTGTTATGTAATAGTAATAGAAGTTCGTATTATAAAATTTTATTGATAACAGCCTCCACCTAACTATATACTATCGCCGTTATAAATTCTATTATGTTATTGAAGTACTTGATCATATCTTGTTATAAGTACTAAGAAATGTGATAGTTTTGTATTGTATAGGAATACTTTATACTAATACTAATACTAATTCATAATGTCCTTTTTTAATATTCCAGGGATAAAAAGGAACTAGAAATATCAGAGAAATACTCATCATTAGTGAATGAAGCGTATAAGACTCTGTTAGAGCCGTTAGCCAGAGGTAATATATTAGTAATAGTATTAATAGTTTTGCAGTAAACATATTAATCCAATAATTGGACTATTCAAGAAAAACTTGAATTCAAATTCAAATTATTTTATTTGTATTAAATGTGGTACATTACATAGGTGGAACAGGTAAGGTTGAGCATCGCACAGTTAGCTAAAGCGTTAACATACTACCTAATATTTAATCAATCAATATAAGTAATATAAAGTAAAAAATTCTTTCATTACCTCCACATTACAATCATTGTTAACCCCTTGAGTACTGTTAAACCAGACACAATTGAAAATCAATTGTTTAGTGACCGCCGGCGGTCTTATGATACTTAGCCTATTAATAAATTCATCAATTGTATAAAAACCTTAGATACTAACCATTTTCTGCATGTTAGCTTAAACCTAGTATATGGGAGCTCCGCTATAAATAATGGGATTTTATTATAAATTCTTATGCTCATTGCGCAACAATTATTTAAATAACTCATTGTTTTGGGAATAGTGTCCAACATCAACCTACGTGGGTTCCTCGAATTTGTTCTATAATGGTCCTTTGCTTCTATGAAATATTAATATATTTATTTAACGAATTTCCCTATCTCCAGTACATAAATAGAGGCTAATGTTAATATACCCATTGACCAAAAATATGGTCTGCATGATATGTCAGGGGCAATACAATACTACTTAGTGCTCTAACACATCGCTTCTGAGCAATAAAAACTTTCTTAGCACGAGCAATATTTCCCCATATTATAATACCGTATCTCTAGAGATTTTTAACCGTTAGTTTCGTTTCAGTATTATTGTAATAGGCGATACGTAAAAATTAGGAATCTCCCGAGACTACTAGAATAATTTCTGAAACTCACTAGTTACAAGTGTAATATTTTGGGAAACAGAATTAGTTTTGAACAGAATTGTTGATCGAAGCGTGTAAATATTTACTTGTGAAGTTGATCATTTGATTGAGATTTTATTCTACATACGTGCTAAGTACAGTCTCGTGAAACGCTACACTTGGTATTTTACTGTAACACTTGTATTACAAGACTTGAACCTTTCGAGAAACAGGGCCCTGGTATTTAAAACTTCATCATACCGTTTTCATTCAAATGAAATTCTTTCGAATTTATGATAGGTTACCTGTTTGACTGCATAGTTATGTTCATTACTTGTATTTCAGGTATCTACATGCTAAGATTAAGAAGAAAAGAAATGCCAGAAAACACTGAGATTGTTGACCAAGGATTCTTAATGGAAATTATGGAAAAGAATGAAGAAGTAGAAAATGCACAAACAGAAGAGGATATAATGAAGTTAAATAAAGAAAACAAAGATGTAATTAATGATTTACAGAAACAAGTGTCCAGAGCATTCTTTGATGGAGATATGAAAAGAGTTGTAAAGTTATTGATTCGTATGAAATATTTCACTAGTATAGATAATCAAATACAGTCAGTCATTAGAGGTAAAGGAATCATTCGATGACATGTCTTTCCACAAAACCTTATCTATCACTTAAGTACATGATTATAATATTATATTGATATTCCTGTTTGATTCCATCAATTTAAAGTTTTAGTTACCCAACTTATTAATAGTTTTTGCAATGCAAATAGGTGATATGTAAAACACAAGTATATAATTAAAATTAATACCTATGAGTATTTTTATTAGTGTTATTGTTTAATAAATTGTTAATATAAATCTGGATTGTATTATTTAAATCGAATACTTAATATTAAGTTATACATTTAATTTATTGTTAATAAGGGATGAATTATATTAGACCGGGGCGTGCCGTGTGCGTAGCCCGGAGGACGGGGCACTGATTTGAGACGTTCGTTGCATACATTTTGTATTTATATTAAAGCGGGCGTGTCCCGTCCGGGCTCGGACGGGGCAAGGTCCGTTCTAATATAATTCATCCCTAACTGTTTTTTATATTTTTTTACATCGTCTGCCTCGAGACCCAGTTGTGCGCCTTTCTCTAAAACTAACTAAGTATTTAACTGCCGAAACACAACAATTATATTATGGCGACTTAAAGGTAATTTGGTGGTAGCTAGTCTGCCGGACTTAACAAGACCTACCACCAACCTACCTAGAATCCGTCTGAATGGCGACTAGCTTTATTTATTCTTATTACAATATTATGTCTGCCGTCAGGCAACAATATATTACATTTGCTGCTTGCTGAGATCCAACTATCAACAATCCTGCAGGGCATTGATTCGTTAGAATTGAACTTTCGAGGTCGTCAGCGCGCGCGTCTGTGAACTACGATGGCCGCTTTGCATAAGCTGGCTGGAAGCACGTTCACCGGTTCTGTACTATAAAAAATACAGTGCCTTTTTTATTACATACCGTTATAGGCAGCATAAAATTGTTACGCTCGATGTGCGGTCGAATGTACATTAACCGCCTGTGGCCAAGCCAATACTGGTCTTAGACACTGAGGAACCGGGTTCGATTCCTAGCGGGGGATACATTTTTGTGTACATAGGTTGGTTTGGTTGGTGGTAGGGCTATTACGCTCACCTGGCTAGCTACCTTCATTTTATCTAAGTTGGTCGCCATTACATCGTGTTTATAGCATTGTTGTGTTCCTACAGTTTAGTGATAAGATAGCCAGTTCAAAAACCTTTTTTGATGTCTCAATTAAATTCTGGCCTACTCTTTTTGTTTACCTAGTGTAGGTATAGTTTCATATTATGGTCTATGTATAAATCACTTTCAATACCGTATTCCTGATTCTACAGTCGATCTCAGAAGAAGCTTCCTACTTTAGTAGGTACACACGGCGTCAGATCAACCTACCCTAAACTGTCAAATTTCTCCAATTAATTCCTTAGAGCCAAGCAATAAAGTTCAAAATTGATTGTAGAAGTTCGACAGTTTTACGTGGTTGATCTGACACCGTGTGTACCTACCATACCTAGGATTGTCAACTATAATACTGTTAGAAACAGAACTATACTGTTTTTCACTACATTATTATACTTTTTACTTTTTACAAAAATAAAATAGGTAAGTAAGTATCCAAAATACTGATTTAGTATCACTGTGCACTTTTAAAAAGTAAAAAAGTTGCGAACGTTGCCCGTGCAGTGCAGCGCAGCCATATTTAAATCATTGAAAAAATAAATACTGTCCATTTCTACAAGTAAAAGTAAAAAACAAGCTTTTATCTAAATGCGCTAAAAAGAAAAAAATAAACTTTTACTTTAAATTTACAACGTCATTACACAAATTATAAGTAAGTATGATATAAAAGGTTGGCGCGAGATTTACTTTAAACTTACTATACAATATCTACCTAAGTGTAAATAAACAAGTAAATTAAATAACTTGATGTGATTGATTTTAACTATAAAAAATTTCAATCTAAGAAAATAAGAGTAAGTAAGTAAGTAAGTAAGTACCTGCTTAAATCTCGCGACAACCTTTTACATCATTTAAATAGTGTAATGACGTTATAAGTTTAAAGTAAAAGTTTATTTTTTTCTTTTTAGCGTACTTATTTAAATAAAAGCTTGTTTTTAAAAAGGTTTTTTAGAATACTGTTTATTTTTCTTAGGTTAACTTATAATACTTTTTTATTAAAGTTGGCAACTCTAAACATACTACACCAACTTGCTCGGAACGATCGAGCTGGTGTGGCCAAAGAGTAGAGTTATATGGTGTGGCTCTGCCGCTCTGGCTGGTACGAGGATGCGAGGTGCGACCATCATGCAGGAAGGGCAGAAAATGAGTTGATGACCTTTGACCGTACGTACCTATTACTGAAATATGCGAATGAGACCATTGCAAAATCTAAATACAACTTAGAAAAAACACGAGACACGTAAGTAAGTACCTACTTACTCGTAGTAGATTGAAAGTGAAACTAAAATATTCATCAATTGTTGTGATTGATGCAGGGTAATGAATGAGTTTCGCCGCTAGCTACATAAGCTAGTAAACCACTTTCCGAATGATTGATGTTCTTATAATATTCAACGACAGTCTATTTGCATTTACATACAAAGAGTAAGACTGTATAAACTTGATACTTGTTACAGACATCGCTCAACACGGTTGTATTGATTGTAACAATTACTTATTCATAAAACACCAACGTTTAAAGTCGGTATATCAACGTTTTTTGTTTTTGATATGTAGATAGACAATACTTTTATTGCAACAGTTTACAATATGCTTACTTACACAAAACAAAAAAACAAGTACTTATCTACAATATTTTTTATTTAAGTAGGTATGCAAAGGTTACATTACAGGTTAGACCGGCACGAATAACTTTGCACACTAATTCTTAAAATAATCTATCAATCTACACTGGTCATCACAAAAATCGACCCACCCTGTTTTTGCACTAAGTACTTATTGCTCTTTTTAATTTCAAAGTTATGCGTTTAGAAGTAAGAACTTAACTTTTGTTTATATACGAGGGTCGGGTAAGATGTTTGACATTTGATTCCCATAAATCATAGCGCACATGAGGGTACTTGAACTTAAACTTTATAAAAGTAAACGCTGCTCTATGCCGGTTTGACGAATGCGTCATACTTATTCCCTGTTTAATTCACAACCAGGTGTTTGCAACAGTGTTATTGACGATTCTTACTTTATTGATTATTACTGTAATTCGGATTGAATTAGCCTGGAATAATAATTACTACTGAAGCTGAATCGGCCCAAATTGTGGCTTTGCTGCAAGAGGGTTTTAGTCAACGTGTTGTCGCTCGAAGATTACATCTCAGTCGATTTGCGGTTCGGAGAGTTTACCAGAGGTTTCAAGAGACTGAACAGTACCGTAGAAGAACAGGATCTGGAAGACAAAGGGTCACCACTCAAAGAGATGACCGATTTATCGTGACATCGTCTTTAAGGAATCGGCATCTTTCTGGTGTAGATCTCCAGCGACGGCTGCGTGTGCGGGGTGTGGCTATAAGTGACTGTACGGTGAGAAGAAGACTTCGTGAACATAACTTAAGACCTGTAACGCCAGCAATAGGACCACAACTGACAAAGCTAGGTAGCTCATCGCAAAGCCAGACTTTAATTCGCGAGGGAACATCTTGAATGGACTATAGATAGACCAATGGGCTTCAGTTCTATTCTGTGATGGATGCGAGAGTCGAATGACTTTATACGGCTCTGATGGGCGCCGTAAAGCCATACGAAAATAATACTTACAATTTGTTTCTTCAAAATATTAAAATATGAGTTTCCGAGTTTTCGTGTAAATTGTAGGAGGGCCGAATTTTGTGATGACCAGTGTATTTAAATAAATAAAAATCAATTTATTGGGCACAAGTGTTCGCACATCACTTCGGAACGGCTATTTGACTACCTACTTTTTAGTGGTGTTAATAAAATTGTAGTTAATTGTCAGGACGAGGTTTGTACCTATGAAACAACATTTTTAGAATTTTTCGAGGTCCACGCTAACGAATTCGTGGACAGGTCCTAGTTACGTAATATTTTTAAAGCTATGCATATTAAATTTCGTTCTATGTACCAAGACCAAATCGTCGCACTACAAAGCTCACCATGTATAATCTAGTACAGTTAGCAACACAGTAAACGAAACCCTAGTATTGCTAAAAGGATACTAAACTTAATAACAGTGGAGTAGGTACCTACTTCGAATGTCGGTGCAAGTTTTATGATCACTCTGTGTACTTTTTACATCTGGAAAGTATGAAGGAAAGTTGAAACGGATGTTTAGTCCAAGATGAATGTTGTGGTCTCTAGCACTTAGGAGGATAAAGTTTATCACTGCGGTTGTCAAGTCATTTTAGGATCCCAAAAATGAATACGAAGTGTGTTTCAGTGGCTTACTTGTTGTTGACTTTAATTAATGTAAATGATGGTAAGTAAAAGTGAAACCTTTTTTATTATGTTTTCGTACATTGGAACTGAATATCAGTTACCACTTAAACTTTTAAAAAAATGGTGATACTTACTTTACCCGGAGCGATGGGACTCAAACCCAGTGTTTGGTTCTACCCATTTAGAGAACTATTAATAAGCATTGCATAGTGTTCCAAAGGGCTCCAATTTCGGACAAAATCAGAATTTCTTTAATGAGTATGTGTATAACACTAACGACACTTAAAATATAGTTAAAATACTTAGGTATCTACAGTTACCTTATCAGGCATGCAATGATAGAAAATAAATTAAAAAATTACTTACATACAACTCAAATTGTATGAAAATAAAAATAGCTTTTTGTGATGAACTATGAATTTCAGTTCTAGCCCAATTCACAAGAATCGTGGGAGGTTACCCCACTACCATCGACCGGTACCCCGTGATGGCGCAAATGATGCGAGAGAAGGACACCTGGGAAGGCCCACAGTACGTCCAGCACTGCGCTGGGGTTATTGTGACGTCACGCCACCTCATATCCACCGCGCACTGTTTCCAGTACGAAGCGAGCACTGGGAGAAAGTAAGTGGTTCTACTTAAAAAGCGACTATTCGCGACGACAGTTTTTTATATGCAATCCAATTGTTAGTTAAAGTTTAGTAACCTCTAGGAGTCTTCGTGACAGACAAGGGGTTAAGTAAGGCTAACGAAGCTGCTCGCAGCAAAAGCTACGCAGAACTCGACGGAGTTGCGAGTGAAGTTACCCAAAACCATAGACTAGTTACCATACTTATGCTAAGGGAAGGGCGGGCCACGAACGGCGAGCACCAAGTAAAATAATATTTTCTGGCGACAAACAGCATTGTTTTGCATTTGCATTACTGTGTTCTGGGTGGAAGAGTACTTGAGTTAATCACTAGGTGTCGCAATGTCCATAAGCTAGGGCGCCTTCACACGATGTGTTAGCACTCGGCATACATAGATGTGCGAACAAACATCAATTTAACATTTGATTTTTATTTATACAGAATAGATGCTAAGTATGTCCCAACTGTTTCCAGTTACGCCCTGCCAAAACTCTGGAAAATACGAGTGGGTTCCTCCTTTCGCACGGGGGGAGGTAGCTTGCACAGCCTGAAGTCCATCATACCCCACGAAGGGTTCAACAGGAGCTTCTATTTCAACGATATCGCCGTGGTAGTAGTTGACAAACCGATCAAATCGAGCATGAATGTGAAACAGAGCAAAATAATACAGAAAGGGGTTGAGGTTAAACCTAACTCTGGTTGCGTTATAGCAGGATGGGGAGCTAGAGAGGTAAGCGTGCCCCACAAAAACATTTTTTTTATCAAGTAGGATAGTATAGGTAGGTACTACTACCACCTACTACTTTATAGTGGGGTGGGTTTACGTCTACAAATTAGAATGAGCACTTTGTTCAACCTAAGGTACAGGGGGTAATATGGTCACCTTAAGCTTCTCAAAAACTAAGAGGAGGAATGAGACAAAAACATACAATCATAAAGTTGGTTTAATATGTTATTCAAAACAAGGTACATCATCTCTGAAAACAAACAACAACTTTGGTAAAAATCAACGTTTAAAAAAAAAGAAAATGACAATGTTTCCGGCACGTGCAGAAAATATGGTCACGAAGTGTCCATATCGACAGGTGGGTTTTTAATATCATTAATCTTTACAATTTGAACACAAATATGATTCTTTATCCCCTCAAACCCCAAACGGTTGCATGAGACCGCACCTACAAAAACACACTTGACTTTGTACCGTGTTTTCATAGATTTACAGACTACTTTAGTATGAACAAATTTGGTTATTTCGGTTCTGTGGTTCATCTTATGTAGTGTTATCGCAAAATATCGCTTAATCTATGCTCAATTCTGTCAAATTTGACGTTGACAGTTAGTGTCAAAAAACTGTCAAAAAAAATCCAACCTGATGCCATGAAATCTACTCTATACACCTCGGATTTGGTCCGAGCTATACACTCTTCATGTAGGAACTGCAAGAAGTACAAAAGCTTCATGTCTGTGAGCCACAGACAGCGCGCAAAGCAGCGTTCATATCTTCTGAACGCCAATTCCCTCTTAAATTTTTCAATACGTATAATTATTTTTCAATATTTAATTTTATAATGCGAGCCATAGCCTGGAACAAGTCAAAAATCATTAAGTAAAAAGAAAAACATAATCAATATTTTCCATATTTGGTCTGAGACTGCAAATATGGTCACTTCATGACCATATTATACAAGTAGGTAAGTAAATACTGGTCGACAAATTTGAAAACTGAAAAAACATTTCTGCTGAGACATGTTACGGACATAATACCTTACACAGACATTGAGTTATACAGACTACAAATCATAACACCTGAAAATGTATTTTTCACGATTTTTCGCTTTCTAACAAACTTGAAATCTCTACCGTGCCCACAGACATTTATTATGTCTGTGACCGTGCCGGTGCTTACTTTTTAGCTGTCAAAATGGAGTACCTAAATGTTTTCTATGCGAAATGGCGTCGGTAAAACAGCATGGACGGGACTTCATTGACGGGACGGCATTGAGATAAAAAGCTCAATGTTGCTGTTGCTAGGCTCAGAATAATAAGCTTTAGTTATTGTTCTGAGTTGCTAGGCCTACCCATAGACTATCAACTAGTAGTGCCATCTATTGCATTAATGTCCCTTACCTCTCGAATGGCAGACACTTGAAACCAATATGGCGTCGGGTGGCGGGGGGGGCCAGCTGGGGATAAGTGTTTTGGGTGTCGGGTTACCTCATGACTAATATCTCAGTAGTTATGAAGGGAATATGCATGTATCGTATGCCTACGTGTTCGTAATGAAATAAGCTAACCGATTAATACATAATATTTACAATTAAAACTAATTCTTTTTTTTCAATCTTTATCTAAAAATAAGTTTTGCTTTTTTTCCCCGTTTTTTGCATGAAAACCCCAAGACAGTAGAAATATAACCATTTTTCAAAGAAGTATTTGTTTTATTTATAACATTACATATTAAATTACAATAATCTATTAGAAACTTACTACTCTTCATACATTTATTTTACACACTGAGTCTAAGAACTCTTGACCTTGAAAGCGGCGCGCCGCGGGCGGCCCGACTACGCGACAAAAAAAGGGTCGACTTGTTAATGTAAACATTCCGTCGTCTAACACAGATAAGAGACAGTTGATGTTTTGTTTGAAAGCTTGCATAGTTGAAATAACATAGCTACAATTTCATTTCTTAAAAGTGATTAGTTTCAAATTTATGACTATATACCTAGAGCAATAGAAAATAACATCAAAATTGTCTACATTGCACTTTGTGTCATAGAACGTATTTTAAGTTATTTTCTACCAATGTTTTTTAACATTCTTTATTTACAATACATTTACTAACGAAAATTAATGAAAAATGAGCTTATATCATACAAAAATAATTCAAAATACGGTAATAAAAACTTGCAAAAATTAGCACAATAAGTACAATAGAGCGCCATGGATCGACCCATGACTGGACGTGGCATGGTATGAAATTGTAATAGGTACTATTTTTAGTAATTGTTTTATTGTATTTAAAAATGTTTCTTTTAATAATTTAAACCATTACATCAATGATACATTTTATAAAATGTATAAAAAAATTTTTTTCTACAAACAAACGGACACTTTTTTTTGTCTTGAATTTTATATAGCTGTTCACGAATTTGTGTAATAAAAGTATGCTACTTTATTGTAATAAATCCAGAGATTCTAATGCTGATGTTTATTTTCTGCGGAAATGATTAGTTTACGAGATTATAGGTCTTTAATGTTTTATTATTTTTCACAACAACTACTATCAATTTTGACATATTGACGTTTTGACGTTTACAGTTTAAAAGATGAGACAACTTTTACATCAAATGTTTCACAGCTAGGAACTACTATATCTAGAAATTAGCCACATCGGTCCAGACATTCTCGAGTTTTACGAAACAAACTAACAGCAATTGAATTTTAAATATATGTCGGCGCAAAGCATCTTAGCGTCGCCGGTTTAGCCAGCGCGTAGTTATCGGCGCCTGTGCGGGCGCCTCGCATTCCTAGTCCAATGTTTATATTAACAACATTAACTCTTATCAGAGTTTGGGAACAAAGGATGTGTTTGTTTCTTAGAAACGGGGCAGAGTGTATTACTGCCGAACGTAGCCGTGGCTCCGGGTACCTCGTGAATTAAACTTATTTTGGTTGAGAGCATTATATTCTGAGAGGCGGTCGAGACTGGGTGCGTACCGTGACCTGTATCCCGCGAACCACGGATTCGTTACCGTTTTAGTCTATGTTAAGTTTTATATCGGGCTTGTGTGTGACTGATTGTTTAGTTTAATTTTCATGATAGTTTAGTTTAAAGGATAATTGTTCCAAGCTCATATTGTGTTGTGACTCTTTTATTAATTAAGTGACTTTTATAAAATGAACGTAGTATAATAAACAATTGTTAAACTTTGTACTTGTGTGAGTGATTGTACCTAAGACGCCCATAGCACGAACACGACACGATGAACCCAATACGCGCCTCTTATGTTGGTCAAATAGAGCATTCTGACTCTGCCTTCCCGACATATATATATTTAAATTAGGACTTTCAAACAAACACAGGATATTTTTATAAGTGCGAATATTTTTCTGTAACGTTTATAATTATACATACAATACATCATTCCATAAAAACAGTCGATTATCACATCACACTAATATTATCACACTAATATTATAAAGGCGAAAGTTTGTGAGTGTGTATGTTTGTTACTCTTTCACGTAAAAACTGCTTAGGATTTGGATGAAATTCGGCATACAGATAGTTTATGACCTGGATTAACACATAGGATACTTTTTACCTCGATATTCCCACGGGAACGGGAAGCACGCCTATTATTATTTCTAGTGTTAAGCCGTGAACAGATTTTTTCATACCGAAAAGATGGAAGTTTTTACGAATAGAATAGAATAGAACATACAATATAGGTATTCATTAATAAAAAATGTGACGCTTAAGTCAATCTACCAATTGATTGAAATATTGGTTCATTAGTAATCATTCAAATAAAGCCGCATCTTTGATGTACTACGCACGGCACACTGTGGATGTTATTGCAAAGTAAAAATTGGTTCATTAGTAATTGAGTAAACGAAAGCAACAGTAATGGGTGACAACTGTGGTGTAGTGGCTTGCCCCTAATGTGTCATAAGGTTAGGACGTAATGTGAGGAAGTAAGGAACTCACGGTAAGAGCGAAAGGGGTTCAAAAGGCACCGGCAACAATACTCGTACACCACCGCGCATAATCGCACATCTACCGCGGCCACGGCCAGACAACCCGGATTGTTCGCTAACATAAAAAATGCAACGTCAGTTAAATAACAGTCATGCGTGAAATGCAGAAAAAACAAAACAGAATATTTAAATAAATAATAAATAAATCTTTCCTACAATTACACCAATTATCTAGCCCAAGAGAAGCTTCGAAGAAACTCGTTAAATGGTTACTAGACAACGGATAAACATACTTAAAATACTTAAATACATACTTATTATACATAGAAAACACCCACACCCGAGACTATTTAGAAAAACAATAATTTCTAAATTGACCTGACCGGGAATCGAACCCTGGACCTCAGAGATGGCGACACCATGAAAACCGGTGTACAAACCACTCGACCAAGGAGGTCGTCATTTAAACAGAATAATCATGAAATACAGTTATAATCACTTAACTTTATAATTTTTACCCGCCATAAATAACTAAATAGATACTGGTTCCTCTTTTTTTGAAGTGGCTTAAAAATAATAAACACATAAAAAAAACTGGTACACAATTAAAAAAAACAGGTACACAACAAAAAATGCCACTTCCATTAAACTCTATCATCCTGGGTATGCTCAACAAAAATGGCGCCGACCTGTCTCAAACGCGAGTTACGCGATACATTTGCTATTTGTGAATTTTATACTTACATTCATGCCGTTTTAACGCTTGAATCACTTGGATTAATAATTAAACTATAGATAAACAGTAACTACAGTACATCTTTAATGTAATTTTAGCACAAAACAAAGGATTCTCAGTCAATTACACCTAGCACACGGAGAATGTCAACAATGATTTTTGCAAAATGTTGTTAAAAATCGTCATAAATCAACTACTTATCACTTAAAAACTGTTCATAACTAACTTGCTCATGATAAAAACACTTGTAAACACTGTATAACCACTTAAAAACACACTTTTTTAGTAAAATCCGTAAATTTTACTCCAACGCAAAAACATAAACAACTTTCAAGGCGCAAATGAACTTTTTCTATGAAACGTATAATAACTGTTGATTGTATTGCCGTCCTTATTTAATCATACAATGTTATATCGCACTCTCTCTATTCTGGCTACTTGCACACTTTTAATATACCGGGTTATACTCGACCAAGGTCACGCAGTCATATTATGATTGCGTGCCAACCTAGGGTATTTTGACAGCAATCATAATATGACTGCGCGCCACCTCAGAGGGTAACTTTCAAGTGACCATATTAACCGACTGACCCACTGACCATATTATTACCCCTAGGTACCTTAGTGTCCAACTCAACTCAAACTACGTATCTATTCTCACTAAAGTGCATCAATAAGAAATAAAGTTTTGTAGTTAAGGTACCGATAGACATGCTCATTACTAGCACGTAAGCATGCCACTATTGTACTATCATGCTTATTAGCATGCTTATATCAAACGTATACGTAATAATCATGCTAATTACTAGCAACGCTTTGACACACATACTACTATATAACCGCTCGCTTCACTCATCCTCGCAGCTCCCAAACCGTCAATACCGCGCTATTGAAATACAAAATGGATCCGCGCCGACTGTCGATTGTTTTTCTGTTTTCGCCAAGAAATAATTGGCTATGACAATGGAAGTTATAATTTTTCGGTTAATTATGAAGCTAGCTTGCTATTAATAAATAAATTGTATAACTTTATAATGTACTTTAGTTAATTTAAGCATCTGAACTAACCACACTTGGATTTTTTCGGCCGAGTTTGTCTTATAATAGGCTTAGAACTTACCACCAATTTGGTAGCTCCACTTTTTTACAATCAAAACGTTTCTGAAGATTCACACTTTACAAATAAATAAGTAAAATTAACACAGGTTTGCACATTTTTTATTTAAACCTATATTTATGAACACGAAACTTTTAGCTGACCGCCATTGCGAACTCAGTTCGCCAGGTCAAAACAAAAACACTTTTTTCAATCATGCTTTTATCTCTGTCACTGAAATAAAGGTTAACCCCATATTAAGACATTCTTTAGATTACTATTGTTAAGAAATAACTACACAGAAGCATATATTAAATTAATTAAATGCGTTCAAAAGTCATAAGGTGTCACTAAGTAGCCGCTCAACAATACTAACTATTTTGTGAACGATTTACAGCTAACTTCATGTGTGTTTATACATACATATTTGGTATCAATTTGAAGGGTAATATGTCATTTTCAAAATAAACCATATAGAGTAGAAAAAAGGTTCAGTTTTGATTACGAAACTGGAACGAAACAACTGGATGCCTAGGTATCCAAAGTGAATTTTAGGTTTTAGGCAATGGCACACTGGGTGAAAACGTTCACTTGTAGAAGTAATTCGAAAGTAGGTTATTTATTATGAGCTAACAAGCAATGAATATAAAAAAAGAATATTTTATTTATTTATTGTCGTTTAAAAAAAAACTGTAATGAGACCTCGATAATTTTATACCTGCTTAAAATTCTAGAAAGAATATTGGTGATAAGTGATAACATCATTGGTGTCAACAACACAACAAAACTATGTGATATTTGGGAAATTATTAGAATAATAAAGAAACGATACAAAATAGATACTTATATTTACCTATTTTTATTTAAAGTTTTTATAGACACAAATCAGTGAGTCTAGGCGAAGGCATCAAAATAATAAAAAACAAAATTCAATTTTTTTAAATTCAATTTAGGTTGAGGTGACAACACTTATAAGCGTTAAAGAAGCTACGCCATCGGCTCCCAAATCCTACGGCGGGAGACCTTGCTAGAAGAACCGGTAAGAAACTCGTCACGGGTAATCTGTTTCTCCCTGTTATATTTCATACAGAGTCGTCAAATTGAAAAATGACCTTCACACATTTATAATATATAAATGAATTAAACCTGCATTCAAATAAAAAAAACTGTATTGCATCGGGCTTAACTACTATTGAATGTTAAAATCACCCAGTGTGCCCCCGACGCTATTGATTTTTATTGAAATCACTCTGGACACCTGTGCGTCCAGATGCCACTTTACAATTTTAAAACTAGTAATCCAGTGCTTTAATGAAAGGAAAGATGTTAGAAAAGCAAATAAATCAAAACAATAATTAACAATTAATTAATGTAATGCAATATCAAAGTTGAAACATTATTATTTTCTACAAAAAACAATAAAACATTACTGCGTCGATTACGCGTACTTCGGCACCGTATTTTGTTATGAATAATTTAATATAAATTAACTTACTTGGCCACTGAAGAACTGCTTTTAGACAATCCAGATAATTTTTTGAATGAAATTTAAACTTTCACTGAAGTTAATTGGTCTTTATTCACAAAAATAAATAGAAAACATTAGACTATGACGGGCAGAACTATCATATGGTATCGTTGCCAACTTCACATCCAAATTGTTCACAAAATACAGATTAAACCAGTCAACGGTCGATGCGCAACTTCACAGTTAATAAATACAGAAAGGGACAGAACATACGCCTTATGCCTAAATTTACACGCAAGAGCAGGATGAAGCTTTTTTGTCGGCCGGTAGTTTTGGACGCTTAAGAATCTACAGTGTATTGACGGTCGAAATGCCTTGGATGCCTTAGTATCCACGGTGTATGGAGTGGATAAGTAGCAATTGCTCAATAGTTGCATGCTTTCGTGCTTGTAATGAGCATGTCTATCGGTACCTTTATAGTAAATGCGAATTATGTAGTGGGTTGTACACACGGCGTCAGATCAACCTACCCTAAACTGTCAAATTTCTCCAATGAATATGGATCCTTAAAACCAAACAATGAAGTTCAAAATTGATTGTAGAAAGACAGTTTTGGGTAGGTTGATCTGACGCCGTGTGTACCTATCTTCTTACGGGATTAAGGATGTAATTAGCATTCCTACTTATTTCCAGTTCGACGGATCGCAACCTGACCAGCTTCACTATACCTTCGTTTTTACGGTGAACAGAAAAATGTGTGAAGAACGCTACAAAACCAAACAAGCTATCATAGACGAGGGTATGCTGTGCGCAGGTTTGGTTGATGTTGGCGGATTAGACGCCTGTGTGGGTGATTCTGGAGGGCCACTCATCCATAAAGGAGTTGTTATAGGCCTCGTATCGTTTGGCTATTCCTGTGGGCACACCTACTATCCTGGAGTTTATACCAACCTTGCTCATTACACTGATTGGATTAATAAAACAACGCTGTCTTATAAATAAAACAATCACATTTTTTGGTGTTTCACTCAATCATGTCATTCTTAACATAACTCATTATTGGGTTCCTTCATTTGAGTCTATTAGTTTCAAAAACAGCAATGTCCATAAAAAGTAAAAAATGAGTTGGCTTTGGTACAAAAATCTATAGACAAAATTAATCATTTTTTTATTAGTCATATGAACCTAAATCCGCTTAGTCCAATTGAAAACGATTGTTAAACTTATTCGTTTGCTACAGAAACAGCATTGTCCGTTCCTGTTTGTATCAAATTACGCATAGTCCACCGCCACCAATCACGGCGCGTCTTACAGTATGGCGGATTGTTGTGTGCAAGCTTGAGTTTGCTCTCGGTTAATTTCAATTTATTGATGTTAAAAGTTAATAATTCGACATATAATTTATTAAAATTATATCATGGAGTGTTACCCTGAAGTTCTTGATAATAAACAGGCACGGAAACGTCGAGTAAATGCTGGAAATTGGAAAAATAATCGAGCTAAAGAACAACGGTGAGTATACTATGATGAATATGTCTTGACACTTTTACCTATTTATTAATAAATTATTAAATTTTTGAAACATTGGGATATCGTGTTACGTAATACAAGTAGGTAGGTATAAGGTTAACTATTACAACATAAATATTTTATTTGTTTTTCAAACTTACGTGGTTCATACTTACTTAACACAGCATTTACGGTCTATTCAAAGGTAAGGTCTAAGGATGTTGAAACGTCGGGTTATTATAAATAAATAATTTTGAAATCGTGTTTAGACCGTTGATTTTGTGTTTTATATAAATATTTTATTATCCTTGATGCCCAAAAAAGTTTTGTATGAGATAATGCTCGAAACTATTTATTTTATTCACAAACTTTTTATTCAAAACAAGTTGTAAGAGTCTGTACTCCATCTTAGTTTCATATTATTCCTTAATATAACAAATTTATTTCTGTTTTCATCCTACATAGCAGTTATATCAGTATAATGAAACCATAAATGAGATATTTTGCTAGCTCTGCAACTTTAGGAACGACTACACTGGAATGTCCGGCCACTGTTCATAATTATAAATGTAAATGAAAAGGATTGTTTTTATTCTTTTCAGGTACGCCGCAAAACATTTGCCTGTTAAGCCGACATGTAAACATAAATGCAAAAACTTACAATGTTCTGAAATTCGACACCAGGATATACGTAGATTCCACGAGTCTTTTTATATATTGAAAAACAAATTAAAACAAGACTCATTTATATTGAAACATGTGAAAGGCATAAAAACACAACGTCGTCGTCCAAGATCAGAATCTCAAAATTACAAACCTAGAGGTTTGCAGCTGAAATATAGGGTATACTGCAGATCAGAACTGAAAATGATACAAGTTTGCCAAAAAGCATTCCTTCAGGTTTTACAAATCAAAAGATACCGCGTAGAAAACGTAGTAAAGAATTATCATCTACATGGAAATTTTCCTACAGAAAAACGCGGAGGTGACCATAAGTCCCACAAATACAAAGACAAAAAAGAAAATGTCATTAAATTCATAAAGACATTTAAGTGCTCTGAAGCTCATTATTGTCGTGGCAATACGAGACGTATGTACTTGCCTCCAGAGCTAAGTATTAATAAAATGGCCAAAATATACAACGACAAAGCACCAGAAAACCTCAAAGTGAAAAGGCTGTATTTTCGAGCCATTTTTAACACTTGTTTTAATTTGGGCTTTGGGAGTCCTCGAGTCGACGTGTGCTCAACTTGTCTTCAGCTTAATGAGAAATTAAAAATTGCACAAACTGATAGAGACAAGTCTATGCTGATGGCTGAAAAAACAGTGCACAAACGTCGAGCTAAAGAATTTTTCAAAATGTTAAAAGAAGACAACCGTAAAATAAAGATACTTAGTTTCGATTGCCAGAAAAACATGCCGCTACTGAAAATACCAGACCAGAGTACGTACTATTCCCGCCAACTGTACTTTTACAATTTTACGGTAGTAGAAGGCAACTCCAAATCAGCATTAACAAAAGAAAATGTGTACAGTTATTGCTGGACAGAGAATCAATTTGCAAAAGATGCAAATCTCATAGTCTCTTCTGTATATCATCGGCTTTGCAATACATACTTTCCTCCAGAATGTAATCAAGTTCGACTTATGGCCGACGGGTGTTCCGGTCAAAACAAGAATTCTATGCTTATCGCAATGCTTTCATGTTGGCTAACAAAAGATGCACCAGCCCAAATACATCTGGTTGAAGTAGTATTCCCAGTAGTGGGGCACTTTTTTCTTCCGCCGGATAGAGTATTTGCGCGTATTGAAAAGGAATTACGGAAAATTGAAAATATAATCAAACCAGAAGAATACTTTGATGTAGTGGAAAAACATTCTACCGCCATAAACGTTGCTACTACGGTTCAAGTATGCAACTGGAAAACTGTCGTCAAAGATTTATTATTGATTACTACAAAATGGCATGTACCTTTTTCTAAATGCAAAAGGTTTTATTTAAAAAGGGCCAGTAGACGCAATGACATAGTTGGCGTCAGAGGAGAACTCCACTACAAAAATGATTTAGGTCAATATAAAAGCGTTTGCAAAAAAGGTAAAAACACGGCTATGATTTTTCCTACCGCTATTCCACAGGGCGTACAGTTGAAACCGTTGAAATGTAGGGACGTTAATAAATTGTTATCTACTCATTTCGGGGACAAGTGGCGCGATTTAGAGATTTTGGAGTATTATTATAACAGAACAGAGGGCCTAGTCAACTGGCAAACGCTCGACCGGTGACAGCGTCAAAATCGCTCATCAAATTCGCTAGGCTACATCGATATCGATAAGCTAAGGGATATAGAACATACAGGCTTGTCTTAGTATTTTTTTGTTTGATGATAATGTAACGCTTAATTATATGTCTGTGAACGCTTATGTAAGATTAATAAATAGGTAGTAACCACACCGATCCTTTTGAGTTTTAGTGAATTGAATGTCACTTTACTAAGAAATTCGGGTAGACTCCTTGAGACAATTTGAAAAATGAATCAATCGCTTTTTTCGCCGGAAGTTCGCCAGGCAAACACGTTTGTAAATAAGTACTTATAATGATGACGAGTGACTTACCTACCCTAATATGATATTGATATGAGACCAAACCCATTTTTCAGCTTATAATATAAATAAATTAAGACTGAAGACCACAAGCAAACGCTTGCTGCCAAGAATTTCTCAAATATTAACAACTTGACGTCCGTCTGTAATGAAATAAGTGATAACACTAAATGTTACAAACCGCGCGAACATTTAAACAGTTTGATCTTAGATGCGAGTACCCACTAGGTAGTGATTAAAACGTTTGCATCTTGTATGAGTACATCGCCTAAAGTAACTCTATGGCGTAGCGGCTAAGGCTTTCGGTTTTAGTTGTCTAACTACAACACCTATCACATTACTTTTCTAATTGATTATTGTCCTAAATAAAATAAAATAAAAAACATTCCAAGTAACTACATGGTTTTGCTAGTTAAATTAAAACTAATTTTAAAATATGCAAACTAGCGAAGCAATGTACTTACTGTTACTTGAAAGGTAATGCTAGAGGTTCAACTAATGCAAAAAGTCCCCGCCCGCGCCGCACCGGTTTGTGATCTTGCCTGTTAGTTACGCAACTTTCACATTACCGAGTTAAAGGATGGGTAACCAAATAAAAAGCGTCTCGAGCTCCTCCGTGCTTCGGAAGGCACGTAAAGCACACTGCGGTTGTATTGGCTCAGGGCTTAAGCCTGTTATAGCCCAGTCTGCCTTAGTGCTGTCGTTCATGTGGGAACGTTCATAGGATGACGATGAAGACAACATCGCCTTAATATAGGATTGTTTCATTGTTACTTATTTATAGCGGTAGGTACCGAAAATAATTGAAATTAAAAGTCAAATCATTTATTAAATATACGCCTTCACAGACACAATGACATGATCGTGGTCTCTACGCGACAAGTTAAAATATTTATTTATTTTACATTATTTATTTCACTGCCATTCATTATGAGTTAGTTGATAATGTTTCTAAATAAAACATAGGATTATTTATATGTTTACCAAAAATAATTTTAAAACAATTAATTTTATATAATTACCCTAGTATGTTGATAATGAATCAAGAACAACTTTAAGCCATGTTTAATGCAGTTTCATTGTTGGATACGACATGTGGTACACATCCCTTCTTTATTGTGAGCCTGATGCAGCATTAAATATTGGTGTTATTATGATTAACCATGCTTTTTGAAGGTATCCAGAATATCCTAAGAAATTGGAACAATATACTTACTTATAGAAAATTGTCTAAACATAAAAAGTTAGTAGGTAGTATATATTTACCAAAAATAATTTAAAAACAATTAATTTTATTTATTTATTTTATATTCACAGGTGAATCGACAGTTCTATAAAAAGTACAACACTGAAAATGTGAAACAGCAAACCATTTACAGATTCACACAAATAAAAATGTGATAGTAACATTACAAACTCAAGCAACAATTACAATCGATTACTTCACAATCGCCAAATTGATAATAACTAAACTATTACAGAGTATGCTAGATATGGAACTTAATTTGTATTATATGTATAACAAGCCACCTTATGTTAAGCCACCTATTTAAAGAAAAAACAATATTATAACAAACACAATAGAACCCACCAGATTTAATAATCGGATAATAATAATGCAAGTTTATACATATAATTACCTTTGTATGTTGATAATGAATCAAGTAGTTACAACTTCAATAGCTTAATGTTATGACTAGTAGAAATTGATATAAGTAGGTACTTAAACATTTTCTATAGGTACCTACTGCAAGTAAAATTAAATATCAAGTAAAAAGTAACATTAATGTTGTATTTCTTAATATATTCTTATTTCCTTACCTAACTCTCTCAAAGTCAAAGTTTATTAAATATGAGGCTTCACTTTCTCTTATTGACATTAAAACTATATGTGTATAAAAATAAATGCCAATTGTGTGTATAAGAAGGTACTGTTTTTTAGTACCTACCTAAGTAAATCTTTTTAATAAAGTACAATAAACTTAGAACTTAATTAACTTTATAAGTACTTAATTTTTCCCCATCATATAAACCAAATCACTATTTTATGGGTTAAATATATTTATGGCACACTGTTCCTTTTCTTAAAATAAAAATGTTGTCAACGAAGGTACTGTTTTTTTGTACATAAGTAAATCTTTTTAAATAAAGCACAATAAACTTAGAACTAAATTAACTTTATACTTAATTTTTCCTCATCAAATAAACTAAATTACTATTTTATGGATAAATATATTTATGGCACAGACTGCTCCTTTTTGTAGAATAAAAACGTTGTCAACATTAGAGCTCCACAAAAAAAAATCATATAAATAACTAAATTCAACGATGCCAAAGCCATGTTCAATGCAGTTTCATTGTTGGATATGACATGTGGTACACACCCCTCCTTTCTTGTGAGTCTGATGCAGCATTAAATATTGTTGTTATTATCATTAACCATGCTTTTTGAAGGTATCCAGAATCTCCTAAGAAATTAGAACAATATACTTACTTATAGAAAATTGTCATAGATAAAAAGTTAGTAGGTAAGTACCTATGTATTATACAAAATTGCTTGATATTGTTTTTTACCAAATAACCATGTTTGTTCACCATTCTGAGGAAGTCCATCCTCCAAATTATGAGGTAACATTTAAGATTTTTGAATCGTCGTCTCAAATCTGCAAAACCACATAAAATAGTTTTATCTTTATGTCAATACTCTTTATTCTAGCAATTTTAACAAAACTGACAATTCCTGGTAAATCCCAATAAAATAATACGCATAATACTTACCTTTATTATGTAAGTAATAATTTATTTATTAAAACTTACCGTTTGAACGTAAGGACTAATATCTTTTCCTATTAAGAAAGATGCTTGTCTGTATAAGATTTATAGGGTATAGTCAATAGGTACACCTTACTACACTTAGAGCCTTGGTTTGATACTCTAAGCTACCTGGCAAATTAAATCTTCATTGGAACCTGTAAAACAAATAGGCAATCTAAGTTATAAATTGATAAATGGACATTTGGATAGGTTACATTTAATATTTATACAAAAAGTCCCTTACTGTTGTCTTATTCTTGACCTTTCTTGTCATGATTAAAGGTACTTAGGTGGATTTATTTGGCCCAAATGTTTGTATGGTTCGAGAGCCCCTACAAATTGTTATGCAGCGACTTGCTCTTCGTTGCGGAAAATGTTGCATGACACACATTTATTTGGTCACTCACATCGCAACAACTATATCAGCACGCAATTCCCGGCAGACCTTAGTTAGATATTTGAAAGTTCGTAAACGAGAACTCCGAGAACTATTCACAAGTACAACAAACTCGATTTCGTTAATTTGCTCCAAGTAACGTAGGGAAACATTTCTTCCTTAGCGCCTGAGCACTTGATTATCGCAGTCCACAATAGCCCTTAAAAGAGCATTTTAAACAAAACTTTCAACACAACACAACTATTCCTTCATCAGCTGATCAAACAATCGCCATTTTGTGTGAATTTTTATCTTCAATGTTTGAGTGATCGCTAGATTAGCGATTCTTGGCTTGTCAAACTGTCAATTAGGTCTATTTTAGCGTAAATTTTACGTCGTAGGTAACTTTTGCTTATGTCAATCCCATACATTCGGTTTATCGTAGCGAAGATTTCGTAGCGTTTCATTTGTTTGCCAATTGACTAGGCCCTCAGTACCATCATCACAGGAAATAGCGGACGAAAATTTGGGTGATAATATTGATTCCCTTGAAGAGTCGGTATGTGAAGAACAAGAAGAATCACCGTTACTGTTAATTTGATATCAATTTTGTACCTATTCTAATAAAGATCTTATTCAATAAGAATAGTTTTGTTTGATATTTTAAACATATTAGCATCCTCCCGTGATTTCGTCCGCGTAACAATTCCTATGGAACTAAGAATAAAAATGTGTGGTTTTTATCTAGCCTATAATCTGTGTATCAAATTTCAATCAAATCCGTTCAGTTTTTTGCGTGATTGAGTAAAACATCCAAACGTACGTGTGGATACGTTCACTAATAATATTAATAGGATAGGCGAACTAGGTATCTTATCTGCCATGCGGACTCTGATGTTGTTTCAAGTAAAAGTATCAAAATGGTGCAATCACTCTAGGCTAGGATAGGTATGTTTCAAAGCCAACAAAGTCCATGTTGTTTATGCAACAAAAAGCGCATAGTCCAGCCGTGTGTAACAATGTCAGCAATGTCCATAATGTTTTTCTGGTTATTGTTCTAGTTTGTAAAGATTTTTTCTGATTAAGTTTAGTATTCGATTAACTACAATATTTTCAATCAAACTACTATAGTTCCGATATTACCACAGTCGCCCATAATACGTAATACAAAAATAATAAATTACGCGACATTACTTACAACGGACATTGCAGTTTTTGAAACTAATAGACTCATTTCTTTTAATTATATTTTATTAAAGATTAAAATCAAACTTATTTTGGAAGTGTATAGAGTGCCACAAGCGGCACTGATTCTCCATCGGTTAAGGAACCGTAAGTTTTGCGGTATAATAGTGACGCCGAATAAGCTGCTGTAAAGTTTTTGTTAGACAACAGAAATACTAGCTGCCCTTACTCCTGTAGGTCACGTGACAGGTCAGAAATTTAAGACAATCGCGAAGCGCAGCGTAGCGATTGTCTTAAACGCCGCTTAAGCTGACGTAAAGTTTTTGTTAGACAACAGAAATACTAGCTGCCCTACTTCTGTAGGTCACGTGATAGGTTAGAAATTTAAGACAATCGCGAAGCGCAGCGTAGCGATTGTCTTGAATTTCGAGGTTATTTTTTTTATTAGACAACAGAAATCTAACTCCATACAAAAATATCTTTTGAATATTATGTCGTCTGAACATTATGACAAAAAAATATATGTTACGGTTCCCGAACCGATTGAGATAGAATGCCGCTTGTGGCACTCTAGACGCTTCGTACTAGGATGCCGTCAAATTACGGCATCGTAACCGATCTTACTATGTTGCCGCTTGTGGCACTCTATCCACTGCCTACACTTTGTACTAGGATGCCGTAATGACGGCATCGTAACCGATCGTACTAGAATTCCGCTTGTGGCACTCTATCCACAGCCACTTATTTTTATAAATGGGCTTGCTCTTGGCCTCATTTGTATCGGTAGGATTAAATTTGTTGGGGCTAAATGCACTTTTTACCAAACAACGTCTGCACATGTGCTCAGCGTGACAGGTGGTGAGTCCATCGCCACTCTACGCTGTTGGATGTATGTGCAGTCTTTAGTTTGCCTCTTACGACACCCAAGGGAAGAGGGGGTGGTAGTATTCTATCACCGCTAAGCTAGCAACCAAGCTACACTACGTACACAATGGTTCATTCAATCATGACTATACATACTACTACACATTATATGAAATTATAAACAATTTGTACAATTTAGGGAGTGTTAAGAATCGTTTTATTACGCAGCAGCCTTGGCAGACAACTTTACGAGTCATCCGGAACAAAAAACTAGAATTAGGTACTTAAATATTTTTTGCGTCAGTGCAGGATGTTTATAGATGTTGGCAAATGAAACAAAACATGCAACATCACTTTTCAAATTCTATTAAAAAGTCCACGTGAGATCTCAGTTTGGTTTGGGGGAATATCCTTTATCATCTTAATTACCACTCATTTTCATCTAGGGAAAAAATAAATAAAAAAAACTAATAACTAGGCAGTATGGTCTCTGATCTTAGCCTGTTATAAAAAAGCACTCATGTCACTGTCACTATGTAATGTGCTACTTGTCAGTTGTCTGTCAACCAACTGTCATGTAGTGCTGTCAGTGTCACTTCGATAATCAGCGTTGCCAGACGTGCGATAATTATCGTAGATCCACGATAATTTGGAGGGGCATGCGATAAAAAATAATAAGTAAGTATCGCACGATAATTTGTATAATTCGTCGACTTTCCACGATATTTTTTGTCAGATCTACGATAATTTTGTGACAAACTGGTTTAGCATCAGTCGTTCAGTCACAGTTTGGAAATAACGAAATATAAGGTACCACAGTCAGTCCTTTTTGTAGTTGATGAGCTTTTTTTTTTTTTTTAGCTCGTGACGTTGGATGTTACTATATTTGGAGTACCCAGTCGTATGATGAGCTTTTTTTTTTAGCAGTCAATCTAGGATAGTTTTGACCTACGGATCTGGCAACACTGCTTCGATTCGATGGCCGCTCGCGCGCTGCTCATGGTTAATTTATTCCCCAATTTTTGATTGTAACAATAATAGAACGTGTATAATTGAAATTATTGTATCTGAAATTTCCATAATCTGTTTATTAAATTCATAAACTTGTTCAATTTCTAACTTAATAATGGGTAAAAAAGGAGCCATTGCTTTTGTTAAGGACTTCTATTACGATCCTTTTAAATGGTGAGCACACTTAACCTCTATAAAAATGTGGTTTAATGCTAATTAATCACACGCTAACATAGTCATAATTTAGATTGTATTCTATCGTTTATACTAACAGTTCTTACACTTAATCGCCGTGTCGAATTTTATAACCGTACATAAAAATGTTAACCATTGAATAGAACGACACAGTATTTTAATAATTCTCAACTGGTTGTATAGCGAGTGTTGTATCGCTAATACGAGAATAACAAAGTGAAAATTGTGTTAAATTTTTATCTAAAATCTGTTGTCGGCAGTGTCGGCACCACAAGAAGCTTGTTTAGACCAATATTTATCGTAAACGTATTTAAAGTAATTAATATTATGTTTTTAAGTATTCAGATATATCTAAAAAGCTTATCCAGTCAAATGATGGTAAAACTTTTGAATCGAGTCGCCTGAATCTGGGAGGGGGGAGGAGTAGTTTTTTTATATTCATGCTATCGCATTGATAAATTAAAACAATTGATTTAATGGTAGAACATGACAAGGTTGGAATACAGTGAGGCTTTATTGGCTTAGGGAATGTATTTATATCAAAACAAACCTGATAATTTTAGTTTACTAATAAAGTATGTATGTGTTTCTAGATTCTTGTGGCTACAGCTGCAGCCTATAAGTTATTAGTTGAGTTACCTATACTCTCACAACCAAATAACACAAACAGCAATCACTAAATATAGATAAGAGTTATATCATAATTAAAAAAAGTTTGTATTGAATATATCAATGTGACCCTTCAATCTTTCAGGTCAATCTTGAAGAGTATGGGATTTTTCACAGTTGGAGTTGTTATCGCCAAAGAGTGCACAGGTCTTGAACTAATGCCGGCCATTCCGCAATAAATATTTATAGACAATTTTTATTTTAAGCTAAACAACCAAGATGTTAAATTATTTAATTTTACTACTCTCCATGGGTGCGGCTTTGAGTGATATCAATAAACGTCCCAATTTTGTTGTTATCATCACCGACGATCAGGATGTAGTCATGGATGGTATGGTTAGTAGACAAGTAATGTTAAAGTAATTAATGAAATTAATTAAATAAATAGATTAGTGTGAAACACTAGTTTTATTTGGTTTCAGACTCCTATGAAGAACGTGAACCATTTTATTGGCACTGAAGGCGTTACATTTACTAATTCAGTAAGTATGATGTAATATCAATTTTGTAGAAGGAAAGAAAACATTTTTTTGTTAATTATACATAACAAAAAATCAAAACAATTGCTTTAAGCTATTGCAAGCCTTACTGTACTGGTTTTCAGTGCAACCAATGAAAGGTACAAAAAGAAAATATTACTTATTTAAAAATTATGCTTTTTTACTAGTAATTTGAAAGTAGAATACCTAGGACCACAGATGCTTTTATACTTAAATAGGGCTATTTTATTTTGCAAAGCAGAAAACAGTGCCCTGTTAGAAAATGCTAGCCAACATAAATGCAGATATAAATTCGACCAAATTACTTTTAGGTAGTTAAAAGTTCGTTGATGTAACCTAGCAACCCACATAGGGGAATCCAAAAACCCACCAGGTTTTATCCATGTGGGTATACTTACCTCTAAGGTGGCATTCAGGCATATCGTATCGCCCGCTTGATAGTAAGTGGTTACCATAGCCTATGAACATTTCCAACACAAGAGGACTCATGCGTTGCCCGTAAAAAACTTAACGACCTTTATGAAGAACTACTTGCTGAATTTTTTAAGAGCAGATTGAGCTTATTTTACAACTTGATAATTATGATGATTCATCATCACCATCCGGCGGTCGCCGTCGTCGAAATCGATGAGGAGGGCTATAATAAACGTCTCACAGCTGCACAATGAACAACACATGGGAGATTTTGCCATAACTATACGTCCCGGTTTGACCGGGATTGTCCCGGTTTCAAGCATTGGTCCCAGTGGTACCAACCAATACCAAACCAGCCGGAAGGTTGGTTTAGTATTGCATCCCGGTTAACCGTTGGAATGTGTATTATGAAAACGAACGTACTAAATGCCCAGTCAGTCAGTACGAACGCGCGAAGGTGGGTGCGTGGGCAGCGCGCTGTGTATCCTCCGCGCGCCCCGCCCCTGGTAGTAGCATAATGTGTTTTTCTTCAGCCTCGCATTTTTTTTGTCTTTCGCTCCTCCGGTTTGGAGTTCCAAAATTATGGTAAGCCTAGCCATAACCCACTATGCTGACCTATTGAGTGTTGGTAGGTTTCAACAACTGCCATAAACTAATGGCTTCACCTGCCTTCTGAAGTACTGAGAAGTTTTTTAACTTGGTCACCCATAATAATGATGATTGTGAATACAAAAATAACAGATAAAAACTTACATGTTTTACATACATACATATAATCACGACTATTATCCCCGAAGGGTTAGTCAGAGACTAGGCAATGAGGACAGCAAAAGCAGTCCTCTACCATAGTCCGCTTTTCACCAAATAGCGACTGCACATGTGCTGCGTGACAGGTGGTGAGCTCATCGCCGCTTTATGCTGTTGGATTTATGTGCAGTCTTTCGTCCGTTTGCCGCCTTTTACGATACCCAAGGGATGAGAGGGGGTGGTAGTATTCTTTCACCGCTACGCGACTCGGTTCTTACATATTTTATTCATCTAAAAACCATCGCCCGTGTGCCGTTGGGGCAGAACGGTTCTCGAGCGGCGAACGCACACCGGATGACGCAGTGGGCTGGCCTCCAACAAGGTGGTCCGACGATCTGGTGAAGGTCGCGGGTAGCCGCTGGATGCGAGCAGCACAAGGCCGGTCGTGGAGGAAATCCTTGGGGGTGGCCTTTGTCCAGCAGTGGACGTCCTCTGGCTGATGATGAAGATGGTGATGATTCATCTATATTGTGTTTAACTCATGACTCGATATCAGGAGGACTCTGCTTCAATTCTCAGATGGGGCAAATGAGTATTTTGGATTTTGTGTGTAACGATAACATGATTTCAACGATGGAGGCCTTCTTTTTACTTTATTGTCTTTAAAAATCCACTATTGAACAAAGTTTTTTTATTATTTTCAAACAAGTACGCGACCTCGCCTATATGCTGTCCGAGTCGTGCCAGCATCCTCACCGGGTTGTATGTCCACAACCACTTAACACAGAACAACAGCTACGACGGAGGCTGCTACGGACCGCTCTGGCGGCAGACGGAGCGGCGAGTGTTCGCTAATGCGTTACAAAGTGCTGGCTACGATACGTTCTATGCCGGCAAGTATTTGAATCAGGTAAGTGAAAGCTTTGGATGTTCTGATAAGTTAATACTCTACTTTAAGAGAGAGTGTACTGTTAGGAGCGCAGGGAGAGACTAGTGAAACAACGAGCTGATGTTGTAATAGTTTACCAGCCCCCCTGGCTGGTAGATTATTCATCTTTTGGAGGTGCGAAAAGTAAGATATGTTGCACGTTGCAAGCGTTTCCAATTCAAGCGCGGTGTCTGCATTAAATACATGTCTTGTATGTGCTAACCAAGTGGACATTCCTGTGCCAGCAAAATGCTCTAAAATATTGTATTTATTTGTACATAATCCGAACCATAATAAATTTTCGAAGTTCAGATTAAAGAGGTCCTACTGTAAGTATATTAATATTCCATCTTTTGGAGTTCCGACAAAGAAACATACACAGATTCACGCCTATTATCCCCAAAGTGAATAGTCAGAGACTAGGCAATAAGGACAGCAGAAGCACTCCACTGCCATCGTCCACGTTTCCCCAAATTACAACTGAACATATGCTCAGCGTGAGAGGCGGTGAGCCCATCGCCGCTCTACTGTAGGATGTATAGTCTTTAGTCCGTCAATCGCCTTTTACGACATTAAAGGGAAGAGAGCATATGATAGTATTTTTAATGAGCCGCTATAATAATAATAAATCACCGTACCTCATGATGAGAACCTCGTGAAAGCCGAGAAGGACAAGCTCAGTAAGTACCTTGACTTGACTCACGAGGTTACCGCCATGTGGGATGTGGATTCAACCATTATTGTACCGATAGTCGTTACGGAAAACGGTCTTTTAGCTAAGAGCCTCGATCAACACCTAGAGAGGCTCTCGCTAGACGGCTGCATCAATGGCCAGATACAGAAGGCGGTACTTCTTGACACGGCACTCATCATAAGGAGGTTCCTCTCTCTGCAGCCCTAACCACCGGTAGCTTGGGCCTTGCCCCGCTGCTGGCGGCACCCTAGGTTTAGGTTTTTTATAATGTTTAATGTTTTATAGTAGTTTTGTTTATAATTTTTGTATGGAATATTATAAAAAACCTAGACTTAAGAAAATAAATAAATAATAATAAAACACTTTATTTGCACACTAAGATATTAACAGTTACAAAACAGGACAATAGACAGAAAAGAGAGTACAAGTAGGCGGCCTTATTGCTTTATAGCAGGGATGCACAGACTACGGCCCGCGGGCCGCATGCGGCCCGCCGGTCGAATACTGGTGGCCCGCCGACAGCAAAAATAATACTCTCGTACATTCGAAAATATTGAGTTCTATTCCAGAATAAAACCAATAACAAATGTTCGAAAAGTAATTTGAATCTCGCGCGCGCGCTCTATCAATCTTATCGGTGCGCCGTGCATGCGTCGGTAACAGCGGTCGGTAATGTTCGTGCTGATCTCGGTTAAATTCGTTTTCTTGAGGAAGCGCGCCGCGTTATACTGTTCGAGCGAGCGAGATAGCAATAGTCCCAAATTCCCGATAGCTCGCGTAGGTAGATACACGAAGCTTCCAGAGTCGGTTTCGAGATTTCTCCAGACAGTTTTCGACTCTATGCGCGTGGTATAAAAGCCACGCTAACCGCAGCGACCGACAGTTCGGTTTTAATTTGAGTAAAGTGTCGTTAGTTCTAGTGTAGATTTTAACTCGACTAGCCGGTGTCATAATTATAATATATTTTGATCCACATTCAACGTAGATTTCCCGTCAAGTGCCGTGTATAATTGTGTTGTGAAATCGTAAGTAAAACTGTTATTAATTTTATCTACATATTTTATCAATTATTTTTGGTAATTAATTAGGAACTGTAATAATTGGTTTTAGGTGCTGTGGTAATCCTAGTCAGGATTAAAACGCAACATGGACATGCCAGGAACTAGTAAAAAACGTAAGGTTAAAGATGAAAATCGGCAGTTTCAAGAAATTTGGACTGAGAAATACTTTTTTGTATGGTCGCATAACAAAGTCGTTTGTTTAATTTGCAAGAATTCTGTTGCGATTGCAAAGGAATATAATGTAAAAAGGCACTATGAAACGCAGCATCCTACTTTTACGAAGTTTACAGGCGAATTAAGAAAGCAAAAAGTTTTGTCTTTAAAACGGGAGCTTATTGGTCAACAAGCTATGTTTACAAAACCCATTCAAGATACAGAAACAGCTACAGAAGTTAGTTATGAAATTTCTCGAATGATAGCAAAGCGGAGTCGCCCCTTCAATGATGGGGATTTTGTAAAAGAATGCATAGAAATTGCCGCTAAGAAAATGTGTCCAGAAGCAGCAAAAAAGTTTGAGAAAATTCAACTGAATCGTATGACCATCCAAAGACGAATTATGTCTTTGTCAGATAATATTGCGGAACAATTAAATGAAAAAACTAAGATAATTGATTTTTTTTCATTAGCACTCGACGAATCCACTGATATTAGTTCCACAGCTCAACTTCTTATATTCATACGAGGTGTTACTCAAGATTTTGAAGTCTTCGAAGAGTTATTAGGAATGTGTTCATTGAAAGGTCAAACCAGAGGAGTTGATATACTCAATGTACTTTTGGACGAGTGTTCAAAAACTGATTTGGACTTATCGAAATTATCGGGAGTTTCGACTGACAGTGCTCCTTCGATGATTGGTGTCAATTCTGGGTTAGTTACTTTGTTGAAAAAGCATTTGCAAGAAAAAAACTTAAACGCTGAAGATCTCATGCAGTTTCACTGCATTATACACCAAGAAGCCCTCTGTTCTAAAAAAATTGAATTTGAAAATGTCATGAAAGTGGTAGTTTCGACTGTGAATTTCATAAAATCACGAGGACTCAATCACAGGCAATTCAAACAATTCCTTGATGACATTGAATGCGAACATGGAGATTTACTGTATTATACAGAAGTAAGGTGGCTAAGTCGTGGATTGACACTGGAACGATTTTTAAATTTAATAGAAGAAATTGATATTTTTCTGGCGGAAAAGCAAAGGGACGTCCCGGAACTTAAAAGTCCTGATTGGTTGTGTGATTTGGCTTTTTTAGTTGACATTACAAATCATTTGAATGTCTTGAACACACGGCTTCAAGGCAAAAATCAACTGATATCCCAGCTCTACGCACATGTATCATCCTTTCAATGCAAGCTGACACTTTTCAGATCGCAATTGAATTCTGGAAATTACAATCATTTTCCGAATTATAAGAAAATGGCTGAAAAATTCAAAAAAACTGCTATTAATTTCAGTTATGTAAAAAAGCTAGATATTTTGATTCAATCTTTTCAAGACAGATTTTCGGAGTTTAAAACAGTGAAACCTCTGTTGGACATATTTAGCAATCCTTTCACGATTTCAGTTGAAAATGCGCCAGAGTTAATGCAGTTAGAAATTATCGACATTCAGAACGACCAAGATTTACGCAACAAATTCAACGAAGGAGACTTGCTGAACTTTTACCGCTGCATTGATAAAAATACGTACAAAGAGTTGCGCATAAACGCTCTGAAATGTGCAAGCTTATTTGGTTCTACCTATATATGTGAACAAACCTTTTCAATCCTAAATAATAATAAAACAAAAAATCGAAACCGCCTTGCAAATGAAAGTTTGGAAGCAGTTTTACGTGTTGCTATAAGTAAATTTGAGCCAAATATAAAAAAGATTGTAAGCACTATGCAGTGCCACGCTTCAAATTAATAAATTCTTTTTCAATTTGAATACATTATTATCAATTTTTCATTGTCTTTAATTACCTATACTTCTGGTGGCCCACCATCAGTTCATAATTTGCCCGAGTGGCCCCTAGTCTTAATAAGTCTGTGCATCCATGCTTTATAGCAATCTCTTCCGAGCAACCTTGGGTGAAGAGTAAAGAGAAATAGGGGAGTAGGTGCATATAAAGATAGAAAGAAATAAAAATAAATACTTTTTAAACTTTCATGGTCACTACAATTTTTTTTTTTTTTTTTTTTTAATGAAAAAGCGGGATTTACTCCGTGATCATGGTGCATGCAACTGCGCCGAAATATCGGGGACTCAAAATCAACAACTCAGACATGGTAAAAATCCCGCTTTTTCATAAAAATAAAATAAATACTATACCACATGACTTAAATTTCTTTGTGCGAATTGGAATATTGGAGACAATGTAAATCGGTGACGTCGGAGAGCAGTTCGCTTTTGCCTATGAAGAAAGGATCCTATCACCTGGGGGCCTTTACCATCAACTCAACAGTATTACTTTAATCTTACAATGGAAATTCCCATACATACTAATTTTGCATAATAATATTAAAGAAGTAATGCTCTAAATGGTGACCCACCGTGCTTATTGTATAACTTTAACATCTATCGCTATACTTTTCAAATACAAGTACGTTGCTTTGCTAGTTTGCTTATTTAAAACTAATTTTATAATAATGAAACTAGCGACGCTATATACTTCTACTAGAAAGGTATTGCAAAAGATATTGAAGTTATACAATAAGCAAGCTATCAGAGATGGTAATGTTATATTGTTTTCTAAGGTTTACGCGAACGCTACACATTAAAACGAAACACTTATTACGGAATAAACTTGCGTTTAATATACTAGATTACTTAATTTTTCATTCCTGACGTTTAGAACCCTTTATCTTTACCTACTCTGTAAAGGGTTTGATGTTGGTTTGTTTTACAAACATACATATAATCACGGATTATAATCCCCGAAGGGTTAGTCCCCTAAGGCAATAAGGACAGCAAAAGCAGTCCCCCACCATAGTCCTCTTTTCACCAAACAGCGACTGCACATGTGCTCAGCGTGACAGGTGGTAAGCCCATCGCCGCTCTACGCTGTAGGAAATATATGCAGTCTTTAGTCCGTTAGTCGCCTTTTACGACACCCTAAGGGAAGAGAAGGGGTGGTAGTATTCTTTCATCGCTAAGCGACATGTTTGTTGTAATGTTTCATTTCGTTAATGTTATGTTTCAGTACGGTCACAAAGCAGCTGGTGGTCCAGAAGTGGTTCCCCCCGGCTGGACGGAGTGGCACGGCCTGGTCGGCAACTCGGTGTACTACGACTACGTCATGTCCAACAACGGGGTGCCGTCACACGTCACCGATCGGTACCTCACCGATGTCATTGTGAGTGTGACGTTTTTCTCTTGTAGCGGAGTTTCTCCCCTGTTCTTTTAGCAACAACACGTGTTGTGAGACTCCATTTTAATTAAACCTGCCGTACAATACTAAATGTAAGTAATTTAAAAATATAAACTTACCACTTGAAATTTGCTAAATGCGAAGCCATTAATTAAGTTATAATAATAGATAGATAAAACATTTATTTGCATCTAAAATAAGCACATGCTTAGGTACAAAACAAAACATTCAATTGTTGGTAGCATGTGTGCCGCAGCGATGCAAAAGGGCTAAAACTCAGCAATACCTTTGTTCAAAGAGCAAAGCACTGGTTTTTAGTTTTTGCCCAGAGAAACCGCGGAAACAGATTTTTCTTAAAATAAAATAACAATAAAAAATGAAATAAAATTAAATCGTGTGAATAGAAATCAATTTATGTAAATACTAATTATTATAAGTAAAAAAAATGTCACAATAAAATAATAATAATTTTCTTGTGGCTTTGGTATGTGGCATGTATCTATTTTTGTTATCCACCACTGGTGAGCGCTTGGCCTTCATCTCTCCAGGGCCCTGATTCTGTATCGCAATCTATAGATTCCACACCTAAACCTTAGCGTGCACACACGTCAAACGCATACGTTTTTGGGAAGATATCGTAACTTTTTAACGAATTAACGTGGTTTTGAAACAAGGAATCGTAACAGAATAATGGCCCTGATGGTAAGTGACGAAAGGTTGAAGGTGGAAGCGTGCTTCAACCGGAATCCTCAACCACTGAGGAACTGACTATCTTATATCTAACTGTCGGAACACAACAATGCTGGTAACAATGTTGTTATGGCGCCAGATTTTAGATAAGATGGTGGTAGCTAGCCAGGCGGACTTAACATGCCCTACCACCAAGTACATAAATCGATGTACCCGCCGCTGGGAATCGAACCCTGGACCTCTGGATCTAAGACCGGTGGCTTGCGAAGAGCCACTTGACCACAGAGGCGATTAGAATATGTGAAAAAATAATTGTAAAAGAAATGTGCCAGTTTATTTTATATTTATTTATTTAATAATATTATTATGTATGTTGGATAAAATGTTTATTAAAAAAAACCAGTCTCAGGAAAGCTCGAATGGGATGCGAACCCATAACCTTTGAATTGCCGGTCCACTGCTCTAACCGCTAAGCTACCGAGAAGACTCGTTGAATTCTTTCTAGTAGTTAATGATTTACGCTACAAGCCATCGGTATTTTTTTCTAGTAAACATTTTATCCTATATCTATATAGCATTGTGAATGCAAAATTTCAATAATAAAGATATTATTATGTTGTTCCAGCGCGACCTAAGCATCAGCTACATAGAGAACCAGACGGAGTCCCGTCCGTTCCTGATGGTGCTAGCGCCCCCCGCGCCTCATCAACCCTTCACCCCCGCGCCGCGACACAAAGGCTTCTACAAGAACCACACCGTGCTCAAACACCCCAACTTCAATGTGGCTGATGACGTGAGTCGAGTTAAAAAGTATTTAAACAAAGAAGATTTAACTTTAAGAGGAAACACTACGTTTAAGTGGCATGCAAAATTCTCACAGGAAACACAGAAAAACGACGTTTCGTAGTCCCCTGTTTCCTCCTTCAGAAATGGACCAATTTGAAATTTGTGTTTTATTTCGGCATCGGTTAAAGAAAGAGATTTCCTACGTTTAGCGACTGTATGTTTAATTTTTTTATTTATATATTTATTAACCAACCAGGGGCCTTCAAAATTTAGCGAAATCATTCCGTTTTAAGGCGTATTCAGAAACATAAAGTAGCCGGTTTATTTTTCTGTGTTTCCTATGAGAATTTTGCATGGCACTTCCACGTAGTGTTTTCACTTAAGGCATTGTCGCTAAAGGCTTACAAATGTATTTGCCGTTCAACCCTGCACTTCGCCACGAAGAAAAACCAAACCAAACCTCCCAACTTCAATATCGCTGATGACGCTGAGGACGCCGATGGGGCCTTTGCTGGCTGGCTAGTACGCGTGTTCCGCTCTCTCTGCGTGTCGTTGCTGGCCTTTATGGAATTTTGAACTTTAAAATCGTGCTGATTACATCTATTTTAGAGTAAACACTGGCTAATGCGCGTGCCCCCCGCCCCTCTGCCGTCTAGCATTCTCCCGGAGCTGGATCGCGAGTTCCGATCCCGTTGGGAGTCATTGCTGGCCTTTAAGGGAAATTTGAACTCTATAACTTCGTTAATAAAATCAATTTCAGAATAAACACTGGCTAATGCGCATGCCCCCCGCGCCCCTGCCACCTAGCATTATCCCGGAGCTGGATCGCGTGTTCCGATCCCGCTGGGAGTCATTGCTGGCGGTGGATGAGATGGTGGCCGATGTGGTGGGAGCGTTGGATGACGTGGCGCAGCTGGATAACACTTACCTGGTGTATACTTCCGACAACGGTTACCATATCGGTGAGTGAGGCGTAGCTTCATAGACGCGCATTCATTATACGCTTACGGCCGAAATTAATAACCGATCCTGATATAGTGATATGCCTATTTTGGATTTGTTACTAGGCAACTGTGGTTATTTCCCGTCATTTAACGGAAATATCTAGGCAACAAATCTAAAGTAGGCCTATTTTTATCTCCGGATCGGTTATTAAGAGGCCTATTACAGCTCGACTGTGATTTTTGCGTAAAATGGCCAATTTTGGCGTTATGGATCTCAGAAACAAAAAAAAAACATTAACAATTTTGACTTATTGAATAGTGTAGAATAGCTATTGGAACTTTTAATTAAACCCAAAATTGCAGAGAACGATTTTCATAAAGTGCGCGAAGGCATTTTTTTGAGCTCATCGATTGAAGTACTGTTGTAAACAAGTGAAATAAAAAAATTATAATGTTATCTCTTATATAGTCGAATAGTGCTTAGCGGCCTCGGAATTTTTAGATATCATTGATTTTATATAGGAAAAAAATCTTATTCTAAACCAAAAAAACTTCGAAAATTGCTATAAGTTTACTGTGAATATCTCCTATCTACGATAATATCCCAAGCAGCACACAAGCGTTTACAACATTAATTTACCAGCTCATTTAGAACTTAAGGTCCCTTAAAAGACGTACAAGAGTGTCAAAAGATACTTTTATATTTATGAGAGAGATATTTGAGTTATTATACAGCTCAAGCTGTATAAAATTAGTTTTAAGGGATCTGCGGAATCTTAAGGTTTTAAAACAGATTATTAAAACTCTGCTATAGAACTTTAAGAGTTTTGTGACACTTTAAGCTAGCTTTATCGTTAAAGCTGTATAGAGGCTGGTTTTTGTATGTGATCACTTACTTACTACTGAACTAAGCGTTATTATGGTATCACTCGATACTTGTTTCTGTACAATGGTGTATGCAACCTCCATTATAAAACTTAATCTTATAGCGTAATTAGGCACTCTTGTGAATACAGTGGTTTTAAAACAACTGTCTACAAGAGTGCTTTAAAACTAAAAAAATAAACTACATCAATAGTACAGCTTTAGCCCACTTTACATCGACGTCCAACGAAGGTTCTGTAGGAAAAACAATAATTGGTGTCGACTATTTGGATTTAGTTAAAACTTTGGAACCTGATTAACAACGTAATAATGATGATGACGAATTTTCAAAAAATATGTAGTTTCGCCAGTGAATAAAAGAATGGGCTACAGAAAGAAATATATATTTATTTAACCGGCTCTGTGGTCTAGTGGCTAAGCCACCGGTTTTAGACCAAGAGGTCCCGGGTTCGATTCCCAGCGGGGTGTACATCTTTGTGTGCTCGGTTTGGTTGGTGGTAGGGCTGTTAAGTCCGCCTGGCTAGCTACCACCATCTTATCTAAGTCTGTTGACATAACAACGATGTTTATAGCATTGTTGTGTTCCGACAGTTTGAGATAAGATAGCCAGTTCCTCAGTGGTTGAGGATTCCGGGTGAAGCGCGCTTCCATCTTCGGCCTTATCGTCACTTACTATCAGGTAAGATAAAGGCCAAGCGCTAACCCGTTGTGGATTAAAAAAAACTCAAATAGCTCTAAACGATTTAGCGCCACATGACGCTAGAACTATTTTAGGTACTATCAAACAAATACGTATCAAAACGATTGAACAAGGTTGAACAATGTTCCAACTTAAATTACTTTAAATTTCAATTTTGAGGGTCTCCCAATATCTAGAAGCTCAAATAAAGAGTTTTGGCCAATTTTGTCCACTATATTTGAAAGACCAGATATTAAGCCGTTTGTAATTGGAATTTATTTTGGTGTTGGAAAACCAAACAAATAGACCAATATTTCGATGATTTTGTGTACGAAATGGAACACTTAATTAAAAACGGGATAAATATAGAAAATGTGAAAAAGAAAGAAACTGTTGCAATAACATGTTTTATTTGATTAAATATTATTTTGATTGTCTGCAAGAAGATTTATTGTTTGTCTAATATATTATTTTGATTATCTAAAATTTATTTTAGATAATTTTCTATTTGATTTACTTCGTGATCTTGTGGGTTTGAAAAGGGGTTTGAGATTCAAACTCATTACGATGGGGGTCGACAGAAATTGTTGCCAGCTCGCACTAGTCTATATATTGAATAACATATTTTTCAGCAGTTGTCACTTCTGAAAGTATCTGTGTGAATATTGTTGCAGTAGGTGAAGTTAATGATTTCTCTTGTTGATTAACAATCTGGAACCAATCGTAGAATAAATTAAATATTATATTTTAATTTTTATTACCACTTTAAATTCAATTAAATACATTTCATTGTTCAATTTTTAAAATAAAACTCAGGGATAATCAATTCTTACACGGATTTCTAAACAGTATTATAATTTCTCTACTCAGAACTCATATACAGCCTAAATAATAAAAAAGACACTAATAAAGCTGGTTAAAAACTAAGAGATGTATTATGCAATCCATATCCGCCGTAGTACAGCTAGTAAGACTTTAGTACCCTCCTAATATTATCTAAGCTGTATAACAAAATGTCGCCATTTTAGAACGAATAAAAAAAGATATTCAAATATAATTAAACCAATGTTTGTTAATAGTTTGAACCGTTTCATGATTATCAGCTACAACATTTTGTCGTTGTGTCCTACAATCTATTATTTTAAATATAATTTATATTATAACCTTAAAAAAAAAACACTAACTTACCCGTGTTTAATAATCTTCTTTATGTTTTTTTATAGTTTTACTGGCGCGTTAAAATATTGCCAATAACCAACCACACATTGACAATAAAATTGGATTTGCACTTTGTTTTACCAATTAACACCATCAGATTCCTAAGATTTATCAATACTTGGGATTGCACTTTGAAATATGAACATCATGCGTCATAATTATTGTATTATTCTTGTACGACATGTTTCTCTTTTATTTTCATAATTTGCTAATTCACTTATAACTCATATTTTAAACTTTTATCTTTATAAAATATTATTTGGAGTGTTGTTGCTTTTCCTTACACCGATTAACATCTCTTAAACAGCTACTAAACAGCTTCTGCTTTGCTTCTACAGCTACTATACAGCTATACTAACGCGAAAAGCTTTATAATATGGGCCCTTTTTTAGCTAATAAGGTCTGTATAATCGCTTATACAGCCTTTTTACAGCCTCAATATGCAGCTGTAAGTATAAAAATAAGTTCAAATACAGCTTTTATACAGCTTGATATGCTACTTGGGATTATTGAGCAAAATTTTTACCAGAGCAATTGTTACTTCATGAGGAATAAAGATTTTATAATGAATTTATTATTCTATTTCGATAAAAACGATAATTACAAGTGCAAAATTACTACAAAATGCGATGCGCCGGCCGTCCGAAGTCAACTTATGCTCACAGAATGGAGATTTGTAATATTATGCACAAATTTATTATCCTATTTCGATAAATACAACTGCAAAATCACTACAAAATGCGAAAATGGGCATTTTACGCAAAAATCACATTCGAGATGTAATAGGCCTCTTAATTTCGTCTGTTACGCTTGCTTGCAGCTTACATACAAAACTATGTTACTCTGTCAATGGAGCGGCAACGTCGCTGCATGCCGGCGTCATGACTACTCATGACGCCGGCCGTGCCGTATGTTATACGCCGGGGCGCACTACATAGAGTGGATGCACGTGTTTATTCTCGCATATTGGCATTTTGTTTATGTAATAGGTCCTACGATATAAAGTAAATTCTGATGAGCTGTTTTACTCATTCTATAGAACGAGCGAAATACACTGTCAACTTCTAATAATTTTCTTGCCGCTAAGAACGATCTACAGTTAATATTTATTCTATATATGGATGAGTCCAATATAATCGGCGACTTCGAATGTAATAATAAGCCAAAATAACGTCTTCGTAGTTCGATTGCATTCTCACAAATTATTGACAACGTACGCTTGCGATACGCCTCGTGGACAGATATTATAGTACGCCGGGCTGCTTAAGCTGTTTGGCGTATTTTGAAGCGTCTATGAAGCGCCGCCGTGGACTACACTAAGTTTGCAGCAGTTTACAGTCGGTAAAGCAGATTCGACATTGGAATCAAGTCATCGCTACAACTGTTGGGTGTTGGCTCAAATGCGGGCTAGGTATCGAAAATACATACGTATAATCACGACTATTATCCCCGAAGGGTTAGTCAGAGGCTAGGCAATGAGGACAGCAAAAGCAGTCCTCTACCATAGTCCACTTTTCACCAAATAACGCCGTCCGTCGCCGCTCTATGCTGTTAGAAGTATGTGCAGTCTTTAGTCCTTTAGTCGCCTTTTACGACATCCAAGGGAAGAGAGGGGGTGGTAGCAGTGGCGTTACCTTCATACAAGCCGAAAAGCCCGGCTTGCCCTAACAAAAATTTAATATCACTACTGGTAAAACGCAATTATTAAAATCATTTAATATTTTTCACCATAGTTAATTTTCTTTCATCAGCATTCAAATTATCAATTTTATAAGTTTCTCATATAAGGAATCACCGAACAAATCGCATAAAGCTGCTTATAAATCGTGCGATGCTTTACATCTCTCTCGCACAAGTTGGCTTGCAACCGGGCTTCGGATTTAAAGTATACCCGCTCTCTTCTAACTTTAACAAAATTGCTACTCTATAAACATAAAACTGCGTAAGTATGTATAGATTCTATGAGAAATTCATACTCTTCGTCAAAGCCAGCTTGCGTTATGAAGGTCGCAAGTAAGGCCTTCTTCAAATCAGGCTTTATATCTACCGAATCACGTGCAACTTCAACGCGGGCGAACCAATCAGAGGCGACCGACGACAGCTCGAGCTCGGGCGAACCAATCAGAGGCGAGCGTTAATACGCGATTGTGCTGTGCAGCAGCCACAGGCTGCAGCCAAGCCAGCCATTTTTTTATTCTTTGTTATTGTCACACTTCACTTTGTTTTAGCGATTGTTTGTATTAAGTGTTTTCGTAATTTGTGATAAAAAAATATGTTCTGAGTTCAGTTCGTCGCTTTATTGGTCTCTGTGACGAACTTAGATGTGTTGGGCATGTGATGTGTTGCAAACAAATGTGTACTTAAACGTGTTGATGATTGGCATACGAAAGGCAAATAAATAAAAATAAAGGTAAATAAATTGTTTGAACATCACACATGATTTATGTATTTCGCAAACTATTAAAAGTCATCTAGGGCATTAATTATAATAGTTCTATGTAAAAAAACTCTTTGGATTGTTGGTTGCTTCCATTCAAAATAATTAAGTAAGAATTAATAAATTAAGCGTAGAGGCCTACATATCGACTGTGATTCCCGCGGAAAATTTTCGCATTTTGTAGTAACTTTCCAGTTGTATTTATCGTTTTTTATCGAAATAGAATAATAAATGCATGCTTAATATTACGAATCTCCACTCTGTGAGAAAAAGCTAAGTTCGGACGGCCGGTGCATCGCATTTTGTAGTAATTTTGTAGGTACTTAGTTGTATTTATAGTTTTCACCGAAACAGGATAATAAATTCATTATAACATTTTTATTCCTCATGAAGTAACAATTATTCTGGTATAAATTTTATTCAATAATATTATCGTAGATAAGAGAAATTCACAGATAAGTTAACGCGATTTTCGAAGTTTTTTTTAGTTTTGAATAACATTTTTTTTCTATATAAAATTAATAAAATTTAAAAATTCCGTGGCCGCTACGCATTATAGGTACGACGAGATAACATTCTCATTTTTTTAATTTCATTGTTTAGAACAGTAGTTTAATCCAGGAGCTCAAAAAAGTGCCCTCGCGCAATTTATGAAAATCTTTCTCTGCAATTTTGGGTTTAAATAAAAAGTTAAGCGAAATTTACAAAAAGCGAGGCCGCTACGTACTATGCCAATAGCTATTCTACACTATTTAATAAGTAAATACTGTAAATGTATTTTTGTTTCTGAGATAAAGAACGCCAAAATTGGCTGCAGTAATATTTTTTTTCATTGACTTCTCACAAAAATCACATTCAAGATGTAATAGAAGGTAATAGCCTGTTTTTTTACCAACGACAAGAACGTTTGGAATTTTGCCACGGCCCATGACGATTTGAGTAAAAAATGTGGCTAGCGTCACAAATGGGCACCAACATTGTACCGTAGCAAGATTAGGAACTTCAGGTTTCGTGGCTTGCCCCCATCTGAAGCCCTAGGCACGCCACTGGGTGGTAGTATTCTTTCACCGCTACGCGACACAGTTATTACAGTTATTATAGTATTAAAAATAAATATATAAATGATGAAAAAAAATTTAGTATTCTTCAAATTGGAACACAGCTATGAAAATCAATGTTTGGTGGAAGAAGTTATTAGGTTGGTCACCATGTTGATTCTATGCAGAATTGGCTACTTGACAGTTTTAAAAAGTACTTAAAAACTTAACGCTTTTTTTAAAGCCCGTACAATATTTTCTTTCTCGAAAAACCTTTATTTAACAGAAAAAAACATATTTTTCTTTATTGATTTCAAATTTCGTGCGAAAACGGTTGGTCAAGTGACATCTTGCTCTGTGACGTCACATTTCAATAAATATAGAAACTTATCTTGAAACCTGACAGATAGTTTTTAATAATTTTGTGAAATATGACGTCACATGAAGCTCAATCATGGCCGCCCCTTGCCGCCCGTGTTTCGGGTCTTGTAATCCACAGATAAAAAATCGCAAATTTATTTTGTAAAAATAAAATATTTACAAATTATCTTAATAAAAAATAACTATTGGATAATTATCTTTAAATCATAAACTACCATTTCCGACATATTTCATATTTTATTGTTACAACTGTCAAATAGCCCATAGCAATCAAGGCATAAAAGATATTTAACAACAGTTGAAAATCAATTGATCACTGCCTTAACCGAATTAAACTCACGTACGTTAAGTTTTAAATTGAAATCTTTATTCATTTTAGATCTCTTATAGCCCACTTGAAGCCCACATATGTTCTTTTACCGACAAATTTAAATTTAAACCATCAATTTCCAGGTCAATTCGCTCAAGTGTACGACAAGAGGCAACCCTACGAATCTGACATTAAAGTCCCTCTCCTCATTCGAGGTCCCGGCATTAAGAAAAACTCAACAAACCCCCAACCTATCTTAAACATTGATCTGGCGCCGACTATTCTAAAGTTAGCTGGTGTGGAAGCTCATAATATGGATGGCAGGGCTATAGAGTTAGAAAAAGGGAAAGATATCGAAGAGCGGTACATGTTGGTGGAGTATTACGGGGAGGGGAGGGACGGCAGCGTCGACCCGAAATGCCCATGGAAGTATGATAGTGACAATCTCGCTGTGAGTTGGAAAATTGTTTATTTAACTTTTAGGAAAAAACGGGATTTTTACCATGTTATTGTTTATTTAACTTTTAGGAAAAAACGGGATTTTTACCATGTTTTTGTTGTTCGTTTTGAGTCCTTGAAATTTGAAGCAGATACATTCGCCATGATCACTGAGTAACTCAGTGAGTTATTGTAGTGGCCATGAAAGTTTAAAATATTATTGTTTCAAAGTCAAAACAAATCATCAGCCTTGAAACGTCCCACTGCTGGTCACAGGCCTTTCCACATAGACAATATCACGTGGGGATATTGGGCCATAACTCACCACGCTGGCCTAATGCGGGTTGGTAGGTTTCAACGACTGCCACCTTTCGACGACAACCGGGACCAACGGCTTAACGTGCCTTCCGAAGCACGGAGAAGCTCGAGATGTTTTTAATTTGGTCACCCATCCAGCGACCCGGCATTGCGAGAGTTGCTTAGCGGGCAAGATCGCAAGCCGAACGCGCTAGTTGCTGCTAATGCAACGCTTAATATATTTTCTATTATTAGATACAATATACCCTTAATTTGTATTCGTTTTAATGAAATTAAGGGTGAGTTCCACTTCCACCCATGAAGTAAGTACTATTTGTCATCAGCTGATCGGACAGTTTTGTATGGGAGGCCGAAATTTTTGTAATTTTTGCACATAGGTTTCTTGGGGAAAGTTGTTCAGTTTCATAGGTGTTCCTTACCTTACCCTTATACTTATTTACCTAGGTACTTCAATTTATCATATTTTTTTTTACACAGCAATGCTACCCAGAATACGAGTGCAAGTGCCAAGACGCGAAGAACAACACGTTCGCGTGTCTGAGGCACATCGCCCAGCGCGTCGACATGAAGTACTGCCTGTTCGCAGATGACAATGTACGGACACTTTTACCCCTTCCCTGTACCGTGAATCACATGTGATTCATACTAACAACTTTTTTTTTTAAATTTAAAATAACTTACAATCCTTACAGGCTAAACCTAATGCGATGGTGTAGTTATTTATAATATAGTTACTATATTAAAAACTAATTCCGTGAGCTCACTCAACTTATCCAAAACTGTAAAATTTCTCCAATGGATATTGTTTCTTATGACCTAGTGACAAAGTTCAAAATTTATTGAAGAAATTTGACACTTTGTGCTAATATTGTTTTCTAAGGTTTACGCGAACACTGCACATTGTAATGAAACACTTTAAGTGTTTCGTAATTGTTATAATTTTTGGACAGCACCTGTAAAAGCGACTTGACCTGGAATCTTTAAACTAGATTTAATTCACAACAGTGCTGCCTCCATTTTGTTTTTCTTAATAATAATGACTAAAACGCTCTATAGTGCACCAAAGAAGCATTTTTAAATATTTTTCTGACATATAGTGTAGTTATTATAAATGTGCAAGTAGCAATAATCAAAAAGGTGCTACTTGTACATGGCTAATAAATACATTTTATAACACATTTGCTCGTAAAGAAGCTCTTATTACACCGATTTCAGTATCGTAATGTAATAAGTTTCGCACTAGTGCGGTAATATAATTTAAAAAATTAGTAATCATTTGAATCTATGGACAACATAGGCCTTTAGCCCGTTAGTAGCTTTTATGGCACCCAAGGGAAGAGAGGGCTTGGTAGTATTATTTTGATGAGCCCATCGCCGCTCTATGCTGTTGGATGTATGTGCAGTCTTTAGTCCGTTAGTCGCCTTTTACGACACCGAAGGGAAGAGAGAAGTTTCTAGTATTATTTTGATGAGCTTATCGCCGATCTATGCTGTTGGATGTAGGTATATGCAGTCTTTAGTCCGTTAGTCGCCTTTTACGACAACCAAGGGAAGAAAGGGGTTGGTAGTATTATTATGATGAGCCCATCACCGCTCTATGCTGTTGGATGTATGTGCAGTCTTTAGTCCGTTAGTCGCCTTTTACGACACCCAAGGGAAGAGAGGGGTTGGTGGTATTATTTTGATGAGCCCATCTACGCTCTATGCTGTTGAACAAAGAAAAATATATGTTGGCTTACCAAAGATTCATGCACTAGTAAAACAACAAAAAACGCAGTCATTTTCGGAAAATGTGTTTTCCTCGCAAATATGTTATAAAACGTCGTATGGCATACGTGCGCTTTGATAATTACAGCCTCTGCTTTCTTGTAGCCCTCGCCTACGGCTCGGGCTAGCAATATCGCCTCGGCTGTAATTTTCATCTTACCGCACTTATATCATAATGTACTATTACATTTTAAAAACATCTAAAGATGTTTCTTTAGCGCACAACAGAGCGTTTTTTGTTAATTTGGTGATGGGGGCTGAAGGCATATTATACAAGCTTTTCCGTAAAAAATATAGGCATGTTTAAAGTAGAGAATTTGAAACCACTAGAATGCTCTAGTATGGCGGGAAATGCATATTTAAACAATTATAAAATCGCTCTTACGTCATTGCTATATTTTAGATATGACATTGATATTCTTTATTTAATAAGACGTGCATGGAAAGTAGTACTAGATAGTGTGTTTGTAGCTATGAATGAATTGAAAACGTGAAATTCACAAACACGCATTTTAGACCTTCAAAAAGAAAAGATGGAGGATTACAGAACATAAGCCCCCTAAAATCGATTACTACACCAAATTAGCGAGGGCGGCTAACAAGGGATGTCCAATCGAAACAGCTAAAATAACTAGGAATAAAAAGAACAAGAAAGTTACTTCGGTAGGTGATTATGTAACCATATGCCTTATTATCGTAAACTAAAATAAAACTCAACAAATACAGTCACTCAGATTATGACTTGGTCAATAGTGTTAGTGTTGCAATGAATGTATTGCCTATCTTTATAAAGTGAGCTAAATTGTCGTTAGTAGAAATCATCACTTTTATTTGGTAGTAGCGAAATATGAACCTTATTTACTTCTAATAAGATTCGACGCAATAAATGCTTCCAGTACACTGCATAAATCGTCTCTAACAGACGTAAAAGCCAGCCTTTTAACGGTAACTTTACCAATTAGGTACATTAATTAAACCAATCGAGGACATGCTGATGAAGACTACTGCCGTACTCAGAGACATAAATTAAGTTTTAATGACAATTAAATGTCTTTCTGCTCAATTTAGCACTATACATAAGAAAGTGACAGCAAAAGACTTATGGACTTGGGAAAAATGAAAAAAAAGTTTATTTTATCTTTATACCATTATAGAAGTCGTTATTCTAAAACCAATAGTTTTTATTTCACTTCGATACGAGAAGTATTTACAAAGTTATTGTACATAAATAATTGCATAAAACACTACTATCTCGCTTAGTTCGCTGGCACTCGGCTGACGTGACGTGACGTCATCGTATCCGATAGCCCCCGCCGCCGCTCTCGCAGCCCGCACCCGGCGTGCGTCCGATTACATTACTTAACTATTTGCACAATTAATTATTAAGTAATCTGTGGCACAACTGTACTGATTCATATGGACATATTAATAAAATGAAGTCGCGCGAGTTGCGCCACCCGTGCGAGAGACTGGAATCCGATGACGTCACGTCCGTCGCGGGTTTCGCGCGTATTTTGATTGTCACAAAAACAACAGGGCGTGGTCATTTTATGAATCTTTAAAAAATGATTGTGAAGTATTTTGAAGGGCTACAGAAAAAAATTTAATGTCATATTTTAAAAATAAATAAATAAAAATACTTTTCCCAAGCTCATTGTCATTAAAAGTTAATTGACGTCTCTGAGTACGGCAGTAAGACGAAATTACAATGTATATTACCTGTACGATTCAATTTTGTTTCAGAATTTCGAGGAACTATACGACTTATCGAGCGATCCATACGAACTGTACAACTCCATCGACGACGAGTTCCAAGCCATCATAGTGTGGTACAACAAATACCTGAGGCGAATGTTGAAGTGTAGGGGCGCTGCGAACTGCGATGACCCGCTAAAATGAACCTTATCCTAGTGTGGAAAAGCACAAATTAATGAAGATATTGTTTGAAGCGTTGCCTTACTTTGCTTTTGCCTTAGTACGCCAAATATATAATTAGATTGTGAATTTGCGTTTTATTGAATTGTTGTTATCAGTAGTATAATTCTCTTCCTGTTAAATTTTTAACCACGTCGGTGGTCTGTCAGAGCCCCGTTTCTCGAAAGGTACAAGTCTTGTGGATACAAGTGTGTTACCATAATAACACTTGTGAAATACCGAACTTACAAGTGTAGCGTTTCACGAAACTGTACTTAACACATATGTAGAATAAAATCTCAATGAAATGATCAACCCCAAAAGTAAATATTTACACGTGTAAAACAAATTCTGTTTCTCAAAAAATTGCGTTGACACTTGTAAGTTATAACTAGTGACTTTCAGTAATTATTTTAGCAGGGTCGGAAGACCCGTAATTTTTATATGCATCGCTAATTATACACAGTCACTTTTTGAACGTTTTAATCCCGAGGACGCCGGACGGGTGGTTTAACTTACAAAGTACTATTCATTAACAACTTAAACTGCATTATAACACCTAAAATAAAGAAAATAGTAAGTGATAATGTAAAATTCGCTAAGTGCATGAATCCAGTAGTTTTTTTTTCTCTTTTGGCTATCTGCTCCACAGCAATCTGTTCCAGAAACAATAAGCTGCTCATCTGACTGATAATTTAATATCCGGAGTGTTAAAAATCCAGTAGTAGCACAGAATAACTAACTTGCTTTATCAAGTTACTAAGTTAGGTTTTTGACTCGCAACTCGGTCATCTGATAGTCATGGAATTTAATGATTCTAATTTTCCTTCATACTTTTACGGGCTTAGGACCGTCATAAATAAATGCCTTTGTATTTGTGTCTAGGTTCCGCGTCCTAATTAAATTTAAAGAATTATGATAAAAGCGGCAATAGTAAAAATAAGTCTCTACATGCCTGCAGTAAATATGGCGTATTGGTTCACTGTACAGACGACAAGCTGCTTGCGCATTGTACGCCGCGGCACCAATTGACCTGCACCATCAATGGTGCAGGTGAGACTTATTAGCAGTGATCGGAGTAGGTAGATTAATTTAAAGTCAATGATCTGAAACGTAATATTAATATGGACACGACATACGGACATACGGATATGGGCTATATTACAAATAGATTATATATGATAGATATGATAGAGATATGTTATATTTTATTGAATTCTGAAATACCGGAAAAGCCTTATGATGGCGCGCAGGATGCGCAGGTCAAACGGCTTCCGCACTCCCAATCAAATGAGGTTTGGGGGCGGAGTTTGACCTAGTGTCGGGAACCGACGTTGACCTTGGTTCCTTGGCTTGAAAGGCGCATAGCAGCGCCTAAGCAGTTTCGAGCCCTCCTGAGGATGCTGTTGGACCACTGGCAGTAAGTGACAATATTAATAAGATAGCCATCGCCATCCTAGGTCTTGTTATGCCGTAATCTTAATAATTTCCTCATTGCGCGTAATCCCAAGTCAATAATAGGGACAGAACCTTAGATTTGGCTTGTTGGTGTAGACAAAGCTTTAAATCGCAAATGTTGACCAATTTATTGTAGAAGCGAGGAAAAAGAAATGCTCTAAATCTTTGTGCAAAGGTGGTTTTCACTTTAGTTGTGGGGACCTTGAAAGTTCTCTTTCTAAAGAGCTCATTATACCTTGGTGAACTTACAACTTGTTTGTGCATAAACATTGAAGCTCTTAATAAAAACAATCTACGGACACTTAAGACTTGGGCTTGACATCCGATGTGGGATATCGCCTTGGTCTTCCCAGAGCCACCTTCAGAACCGCTCTTTGTGCTCTTTCTAATACTATCAATACGGAAGGGGCAATACCACCCTATGCAAGTATACAATTTAATCACGGATTGGCACAATGCCAGATACACTGACTTGAGAACATTTGAGAAATTCAGTGATCTCCCTTGACTGTTTCATTATGTGGATTAGTTTTCGTACCCTGGCTGAGGTAGCTGAGATATGTTTTTTAAAGTTTAGGTTCTCGTCAAGTGATTTTAAGAAGATACCAAGATATTTTAAGAAAGGGGCTCTCTCTATATGACTACAATTACAATTGGGTTTGCGGAAACAGTTTGCATAGCTGTACAGTTAGACTTGTGAACTGGAATACTTTTAAAAAGGAATGAAGGAGGCTGCGATGCTGCCGTTTTATGAAAGCACAGAAATTTAGTTTTGCTTGCGTTGAGAGTTAGAATGTTATGATTTAACCATTTCTGTATTTTCTGCATACCTAATACGGCATAAAGATGGCCTCACGCCAGGCCTGACCGTAAAAAATAATGGCTATATCATCAGCGTAACAGACTATGTCACTGTTCTGAAGTTGAATAGACATTATGTGGTTTATGTATGCGATAAATAGGGAGTGTCCCAAGATGCTTCCCTGAGAGACGCCAAAAGTTACAGAATGGACTTCGCTTATAAGATCACCAACCTTGACACATTGCCCTCTTTCTGACAGGTAGCTGGTAAACCAATTAAGCGCGCAACCTCGAATCCCGTGCAAACTGAGTTCTTTAATTAAGATGGGAATCGATATTGTGTCAAACGCCTTTGTCAGATCAAGAAAAACACCGACACAGCATCGATCTTGATCAAGGTGAGATACAATTTTGTCGGTTAGGAGAGTAACTGTATCCTCCGTTGATTTGCCTTTACCTACCTAATAATACTGAAACGAAACTAACGGGTCAAATTCTTTATACCTTTTGTATCGAACAAAACGGCCAATTCGTGCGCCCCCGCTGTGGTTTTAAAAATATAGTGACAGACGGCTGTCAATGTCAAAGTGACACACTCACGTTGGATTTTTGGTTAGGTTAGGAACTTGAACGCGGGGTCGTGTGAAATTAATTTGTACTTTGGTGTAATTTAATATGTGGGGCACATAGGTTCATTCGAGGGGGGGGGGGGGCGTAGGAATTACTAAACAGTGTAGAACATAAGTTTAGTTTGTAACCAGGGCGGCCTGATTAAAATCAGTGGTTTGGTTGACACGGACACGTGGCGTGCTAAGTGGTATTGTGCAGTGGTACGTATTTCTCTGGGGTTTGAGAGCTCTTTTGGGGTAGACGGGATGCTTAGGGCCTTCCACCCACCACAGCAGCCAGAGCAGTCGCCGGGGAGGCGAGCTACGTTCACCACTGCAGCCGGCGGCCGGCGAGTCCCCGGGACCTCCGCGAACAGCGCGGCGGACGAGAGGAAGACTAGTACGTAAGTTAGTTTACATTTCTTATAATTAGGCGTTAGTTTTAAGTAAAAAGGTAGCAGAGCAACTATATTTAGGGAGGTCGATCTATGACCTCTCTGGACCACACAGTTTGAGGTTAGCAGAGCGCAGGGACATTGATTGACCTCTCTAAATCAAACACCTTTGTTTGTCAAACATTGTTCATCCTGAAATTAAATGATTGTCCATTAATTAAAGAAATAAGGAAAATAATAAAATGGTGCCAGTATCACACTCGTGAAGTTCGTTATTATGTTAAATTCTGTCTGAGACTCATCGATTTCAATCATCTCTGAAAAGTGATAGTCGTCAGTTTTTCAGAGAGATCGTCCGATCGAACTTGTTAAATAGCATTCAGTTAGGTATTTACAAGGCTTGTAATGTTTTTGTGAAACATATTTTACAAGCACTTGTATTTTTACCCGACTGCGCCAGAAGGAGGGTTATGTTTTTCGAGAGTATGTATGTATGTATGTATATTTGTTTGTTTGTATAATTGTTTGGCACACTCTGCGGCCTGAACGGCTCTATGGCTTATAGCTTGAGAGGTGTCGTTAGATTCGTATTTACTGTGAGAGTGACACTGGGTATATCAAAATAAAAAAAAACATAATGGCGGATTTTAGGCGCCAAATTTAAATGTTTGGCACTCTCTGCGGCCTGAACGGATCGAAGGATTTTAGCTTCAAAGTATTTGTGAGTCATGTGTACATACTATACAAATTGTTTTTGCTCCGTGATACAAACTCATTTAATAATAAAACTAAAAACAAATACAAATAAACGTTAATTTAAAAAACTAAAAAAACCCGACTGCGTTTCTGTGTAATTTGGAAATGAAAAAACCCTAAAACAAGAAAGTCGTCATACCCGATTGCACTTACGATATAGATACGAACTTAAGGATCGCCAAAGTTGCAAAGAAGAATAATTGTAGCAGTCGGGGCCCGTTCTAGAAAGTAAACCGTCTAGTCAGTGGTTGTAGTAATCTGCAATGTAATATATATATGTGCTCTCAATTCACTAAGCCTCCATTTCTAGAATGGGTCCCGACTGCTTTAATTTTTCTTTGCAACTTTAGCGATTTTTAAGTTAAGTGCAATCGGGGTATGACGACTTTCTTGTTATAGGGTTTATTCATTTCCAAATTACACAGAAACGCAGTCGGGTTTTTTAGTTTTTTAAATTACCGTTTTTTTATTACTCTTGTAGAACATCAGAATCACAAGTTGGCGGCCATTTTAATGCTTCATAGTTGTCAATTGCTGTCTGAAAGACCATCGGAAATTTGAAAAACATAAAACATTGAAGTATCTATATACTTTTCTTGGATTAGTTATAATAAATCATAATGTGGTCTAGCGATTCTGACGAAGGTCAATAAGTTTTAGTGATTAGAAGACCTAAAGTATTTAAGGAGATAGTAAATGGTACGCTTAAGGAAACGTCTGGTACACCGATGGATTCAAAATGGAGTCGGGTAGGGGAGCAGGAGCAGCAATGACTTCGAACAGTCAAATCTTGGGAAAATTCGCAACTGTATACCAGGCCGAAACTTTTGCAATTCTCCTATGCGCCAAAAAGAATTTAGAACTCGCCCTCATAAAGCAAAACATATTCATCCTGAGTGACAGCTAAGCCGCGCTCAAGTCACTTATATCGCCTCGGATCGACTCCAACTTTGTACTTGAAACCACAAAAGTGGACACAACAGGGTGAGATTTTGGCCGATGCACTTGCCAGGGAGAGCTCAGAAACCCCATTTATTGGTCCTGAGCCGTTTGTTGCACTGGCACCGAGCACCATCAACAAGGCCTTTAAGAGGCCTATTACATCTTGACTGTGATTTTTGCGGAAAATGGCCAACTTTGGCGTTATGGATCTCAGAAACGAAAATACATTAACAATTATGACTTATTGAATAGTGGAGAATAGCTATTGGAATAGTGCTTAGCGGCCTCGCTTTTTGTAAATTTTGCTTAACTTTTTAATTAAACCCAAAATTGCAGAGAAAGATTTTCATAAAGTGCGCGAAGGCACTTTTTTAAGCTCATCGATTGAACTACTGTTCTAAACAAGTGAAATAAAAAAATTATAATGTTATCTCTTATATAGTCGAATAATGCGTAGCGGCCTCGGAATTTTTAGATATCATTGATTTTATACAGGAAAAAAATCTTATTATAAACCAAAAAACTTCGAAAATTGCTATAAATTAACTGTGAATATCTCCTATCTGCGATAATATTATTGAGCAAAATTTATACCAGAGTAACTGTTACTTCATGAGGAATAAAGATTTTATAGTGAATTTATATTATCCTATTTCGATAAAAACGATAAATACAACTGCAAAATTACTACAAAATGCGATGCGCCGGCCGTCCGAATTCAACTTATGCTCACAGAATGGATATTTGTAATATTATGCACAAATTTATTATCCTATTTCGATAAAAACGATAAATACAACTGCAAAATTACTACAAAATGCGAAAATAGGCATTTTACGCAAAAATCACATTCGAGATGTAATAGGCCTCTTAAGGACAAAATCCAAAACAGGCATAAAACTAAAGCTAACCTGGTATGAAACACTCAAAATCCTTCATAGGCGGAGACGCCCTAGGACGGAGTAAAATCAAAACGCCCTAAGACGGAGTAAAGGCAGGCACGAACAATCATCGGAACCCTGACCGGGCACTATGCCACAAAACAAATGCTCCATAGAATGCAGCTAGCAACATACAGCTTGTGCAGGGCATGTGGAGAGAAAACGGAGGAAAAGAATGAGGCAACACCCCCTGGGATTGGCCTATCCGAAACCAGAAGACTTCAGGCTCTTCGCCCTTAGAGACATTGCCAAGCTTATGGCAGGGGTTGCACAAAAGATCCCAATGGGTCGACGTGCTGCTGCGAGAGGGAAACCTCTACAGGCCCCACTAAGATAAGATAAGATATTGCCATCATCAAATTTTTGTCAAGTTTATTTGATTTTTATATTATTTGTTGATTTGAATTGCAAGAAATACTTACTATAAGACATTTTGTTACCAGAAATGTTACATTTTTTGTTATAGTATTAGATAGTACATATTGCTTGGGTTCAATATGTCCTATTATTGTGTACAGAATGTTCATGTAATAAGTCCTAAGAAGCGCTCAGAAGACTGCATCAATCAAAGATATAAAAAAGTTATATTATTATGTTCAATAAAGGGTCTAAAATTATACAAATAACGTGTTTTTTTATTTATCCTCTACGTACCTCAGACTAACATAAAACACATTTTTGTACCTCCTGAAAAGTAAGTGAATATTACTTAGGAGCTTTTACCATTAAACAGCCGATATACTTATTTTAACATGTTTATGATAAAAATTAATTACATAAATCAGAGTAAAAAAAGCAAAAAGTGTCAGGATTGTAGCAAATGGAATGTCTCTGCCTACATAATAGAACGATAGTCTCGCGTTAGAAAACTGTCATGGCGTGAGGCAAGAAAAAAATGGATGTAGGAGTAAGTTACGCGTACTATCTCGGCGACACGCAAACAAGTGTACAAGTAATGTTGCTAGAGGAATCAGATTTGCCCCAAAAGTAAGGAAATTGGAACTGTTGATAGATAGATAAGTTTAGATCATTAGTACTGACGCGGGCTTTTTGGTACCAAGCCAGTATGGCTTGGTTTTACTGGCCTCATTTATCGTGCGTGTTCTCGCTTTCTATGGGTTATTATTCTAAGTCTGCCTACCCCTTCGGGAAACAAGCTTGATATATGTATGTACGTAAAGAGACAACTATAGTCGGTTAACAATTTTTATTAGCAAATCAACAACAGTTTATAAATACTATAATCTAAAAATTATATCAAAAATACATCACAGTCACGCAATGGCTTAGTGTAAATTACCCGGAATGTTAATCTGAAACAAAACAAATATAATTAAAGTAAAAGAAAGATCTAATAACACTTTCATAATATGTTAACTCAACTTATTGTCGTACTCGGAGACCTCAATTAACTTTTAATGACATTTAAATATCTTAATTGTCATTAAAAGCTAATTGAAGTCGCTGGGTAAGGCAGGTAAGTGAACCTTAACGTTAACATAACTTAAAGTGATTACGTTTACGTTAACTTAAAGTTAACCAACCTATTTACAACCTAACCTAAAAAAACTACCGCAATAATTTGAAAAAAAAAATCAGAAATATTTTTTTTTTTATCTTAGTTTATTATGGTTGCTTAATGGTTAAAGGGCATTTAAGGGTTTTAATGTTAGCGAAAACCGATTACCTAATGTTCAGGTGACAGCGGACACTTGCTGTCGATGCTGTATGCTGAAGTAGTCTGTGACTTTGCTTTGGCATTGGATGTCTTCTTTGTACACCAGAGGGCACGGGAAGAATTTCTGAAAACAATCATATTTTTATTTTAGCCTTTTTTAATCATTATCATCATTCATCGGTAATGAAATAATGAGTCCATATTGTCTATGAAGAATAGTGGTAGAGACCTTGTTAATGCAATTTATATTTATTGAAGAAGAAAATAAGAGAAAACATTAATTATTGTAATCACAAAACAAAACAGGCAAATGACAATATAATAAGTACCTAACATAAAAGAAAATATAATTATTTGTATATATTGCTCCCTGTTGTGTGATGCCAATACTGTGCACAACTCAGTATACGCAGCAAGTGGGGCCTCTTGCACATTTGAATACTTATAAATATTTTGATAGATAACTTAACGCAAAAGTTGCATTTAAATAACAATTTGGAAAATGTTAAAAAAATCCAGGCATTTAAGCATGATAGCAGCAATTTTATCAACATTTTCCAAATTATAATTTAAATCCCCTTCAATATTAGTCGATCCGCCCCTGCATCATGCACCCCGTTTTATGATACTTAAGGCCCTGTTCCCATTGTTTGTTTATTATTATTTTGACCACGAATAATAAATTATCCGGCATATTTAATGTCAAGTGACGTTACGTTGTGACGGGCGTGTACGTTTCTGCGACGCCGACGTACGATCGAGGTAGTTCGCGATCGTCTACTTTTCGGTGGCATTCGCTTGCGCTAACGCTAAGCGGTATCAGAATTTAAACCGCACTGTTTTATTACCTGAACAGCCCTAATCCCTCCCGAGATGTCCACCGTTGGCACCACCTGCTTCGGCTTAAGGTACTTCACGAACCGGATCATCTCGGAGAAACTGGAGTGTTCGCTGTAAGGTATACCTGTGGGAACAAATACCCAATTAGACGTTCCAAATCGCACAACCGTCACAATGAACTTTAACACGTAGGCGTACGGTTTATTTTAGTACAACATACAAGGTGGTCGAGTGGTCAGCGACCCTGACTGCGCAATCCACGGCTCCGGATTCGCATCCCGGCAGGGCCAACGTTTGTATGGGGTGAGCACGACCATTTGTGACCGAGTCATGGATTCAGTAATCATAGTTCGGGCGATGCTTAGTTTGAGGCAGATGCGTTGCCGGAAGGAATAGGAATTGTGAATGGGGGGGGGAGGGCCTCCGGAACCCTCACTGGCCGGACGAAACACAACAACACCATTATTACACGCCGAATATTCGTGAGAGGGTGGTATTACCCCGGGCGAGCCGGCCCAATGCGTGGTGCAACGCAGCGTGGCTCTTCCACTCATACACATAATTACGACTATTATCCCCAAAGGGTTAGTCAGAGACTAGGCAATGAGGACAGCATAAGCAGTCCTCTACCATAGTCCACTTTTCACGAAATAGCGACCGCACATGTGCTCAGCGTGACAGGTGGTGAGCCCATCGCCGATCTATGCTGTTGGATGTATGTGCAGTATTTAGTCCGAGTCGCCTTTTACGACACCCAAGCGAAGAAACGGGGTGGTAGTATTCTTTAACCGCTACGCGACATGATAAAACGTACATACTTCCATACATCACGCCCGCTTCCCAGAGGGGTAGACGGGGACCACAGCTGTAGCGACACATTGTATGAGTATTGCGCCATACCTTTGAGGTGGGATTACGGCTCCTACGCGGGCCGCTACCAGTTCTCCTAGAGTCGCGTTCCTGTACAGTTGTGTACAGTCATAATAATAAATTCATTACCGTTACCTACACGTTTCACTTATCGCCCCGCGTCAACCCCGAATACGCAGAGACTATACTTATATATATCCTTCTGATTTACCATACCCATCGGTAATCGGTAAACAGCTATCCATTTGCTAGATCTTGACACACAAAGTGAAATTAGAAACAAGTATTAAGTTTTTTTTATTATAATGTACGGTATACTGTTAGTCAAGCCCTTTCATTTGATACCCATATTGAGATGGTTGAACAAAAAAATGTAATTCACCATTTTGTGGAGGCGGCCATTTTGGATTTACAATGTTACTGAATATACATAATTGTATTGTCATCAGAACTGTGTACAGAAGGTGTGTACCAAATTTCAGATCAATCGATCAACAGGAAGAGGGCAAAATTTTAGGTACCTACTAAATTTGACCCAACATCAAAAACAACAAACAGGTCAAGCTAATTAAAACCGTTTAAAAAAGGAGCTACCTACCGTGTATGGTGACCATGTCCTTCTCCACGGAGGAGTTCTTGCCGTTCTCCCAGCCGCTGGGCTTGAACGCGACGATCTCGCCGAACGCGCCCTGCAAACTGTCCAAGTAACTGCGCAATTTCTGAGGAGGAGAAATTCATACGGAGAGCGTGTAAGTAACAGCTGTATCACCGTCGTACCGTGCAAAAACACCATTAAAGAAAATGAGTGACACTTTATTTAATTTACCAGGTACCCCATCATCATTGAGTGCCATCTTCATTTTGAAGTTTGGAGGTACATACTTCGTACATATAATCACTATAATTCCCGAAGGGTAAGACAGAGACTAGGCAATGAGAACCGCAAAAGCAGTCCTCTACCATAGTCCACTTTTCATCAAATAGCGAATGCACATGTGCTTAGCGTGACAGGTGGTGAGCCTATCGCCGCTCTATATGTGCTCTAGGATGTATGTGTAGTCTTTAGTCCGTTAGTCACCTTTTACGACACCCAAGGAAAGAGAGGTGGTAGTATCTTTCACCGTTACGCGACACGGTATGAAGTTTGGAGGTGAGTTGACAAATTTTTTTGCGTCCCATGGAGTAGCTTTTTACTGTCGATAGCCAAGTCCAGTCTACTGCTTGATGTCTACTAACCGTTTACGTCTGGGATATATGGCTACATGGCCAAGTACATAATCTACGCCATCATGGAATTACCACATGGCTCTCACAAGGAGGACAAAGAAAGAAGTGGTCAAAACCAGAAAAGGACTTCCTTAGAAGTGGTCCTAACAAGCAGTTGTCGAATCCGGAACTGGTCATTATTAGAAGAAGACCAATAAAGAACTGGGCACAGACCGCCTTAACGATGTTGAGGGTCCAATTTCCCCCAGTGCCGTTTTCCATGTGGACGTTTAAAAGCTGATGATGACGATGTGTCGATTTCCATGTGGGAATGCCTGTGCCTAGCAGTTATATGATACAGGTGGGTGATGACGTGCGTTACCTTATGCGTGAGGTTCCGCCTCGGTGGCGCTCGGTTCGATATCCGGATGTACCGGGTTCAATAATTCCCAAGTCGGGCAGTGTGTTTTAGGAATTTACGATACATAGCCCGTGTTTGTTTTGGCGACCACGGGATCTGTTGCCTGCTGCTGGCTATAAGGCAGTGCCGCTTACCTGCGTGAGATACCTCATAGGCAGCCTGCCTACTGCTTCTTAGCTCTCTCTCTCCAAGGTCGTTTTGTTCATGTTTGTGGATCGAGGTCATCATCAGGGTTGCTTAGTAAGCTTACCTCATGCGTGCGATCCCGCATAGGTACTACATACAGCTGGCAGGAGTACGGCGGCGCGTGGCTGAAGCTGCGTCCCTCCAAAGCCTGCAGCAAGCAGTTCTTCATATTACCTAAGAGCTTATCTTACTATGACGACTGGTGACAGTGTTGACGTGTATTACCTTATTACCTCGTGTGTGAGATCCCTCATAACCACCACGTGCAGTTGGCATGAGTGTAGCTACAAACGCCATAAAACCAACCAAGACCGAGACGAGACGACTCTTACCTGCTGCTTCTTAGATCTCTCTCTCTCTCTCGCTCTCTCTCCGGGGTCGGCCCCTCTTGTCAGAGAATGCATCTGGAGCGGATCAGGTCGCTGCTTAGCTGCTCAGTAGACCTATAGTAAGACAGTAGGCTTACCTCGCATGTGAGATCCTTCATAGGTACTTACTACATGCAGCTGGCAGAAGTGTGGAGGCGCGAGGCTGAAGCTGCGGCCCTCCTGCAGCACGTGGTCCTTTTATATCACCTAAACGGTCATCCCCTTGGGACGGGTGTATCAATGATGACGTGTTACCTCGTGCGTGAGGCGTCTCATAAGTACCACGTGTAGTTGCAAACGCCAGACAACCAAGCCCCGCCCCCTACGCTCCAAGCGACCACGTGATCTATAGCCTGCTGCTAGTTATGAGACTGTAGGCTTACCTCGTGCGTGAGATCCCGCATAGGTACTACTTGCAGCTGGCAGGAGTGCGGCGGCGCGTGGCTAAAGCTGCGGCCCTCCACCGCCTGCAGCGCGCGGTTCTTCATATCACCTAAGAGCTTGTCTTACTATGACGACTGTGACAGTGATGACGTGTGTTAGTTAGCTTGTGCGCGAGATCCCTCATAGACACCACATGCAGGTGCAAACGCTAGATAACAAAGTCCCGCCCCCCATGCACCACGTGATGCCCGTTGTCATTTAGCTGAGCATGACAGAGATGAGATTTAGCTCTCTCTCTCTCTCTCTCTCTCTCTCTCTCTCTCTCTCTCTCTCTCTCTCTCTCTCTCTCTGGGGTCGGTCTCTCATACCTGAAGATCGTGGGTAGCGTCAGGGTTGCATCTGGAGCGGATGACTTACTGCTTAGCTGCTATAGTTATAAGATAGTATATAAATACCACCCACATAAAGAAATAGCTGCTATAGTTAAAATACCTCAATGACACCCGCCTCGTGCGTGAGATCCCGCATAGGTACTACGTGCAGCTGGCAGGAGTTTCTCAAGTCTGACGATCGTGGTCAGTATCAGAGTTGCATCTGCGGCTGAGCTCGCTGCTAAGCTGCTATAGATATACACAGTAGACCTATAGTAAGACAGTAGGTTATTTCATGCGTGAGATCCCTCATAGTCACTACATTCAGCTGGTAGGAGTGCAGCGGCGCGGCGCTAAAGAAGCTCCGCCCCCTACGCTCCAAGCGACTACGTCATCTATTGTATGCTGCTGCTAAGCTGCTAAATATGATAGCTTACCTCATGCGTGGCTGAAGAAGCTCCGCCCCATACGCTCCAAGCGACCACGTGATCGCTTGTCTGCTGCTGCTAAGCTACTAAATAAGATAGTAAGCTTACCTCATGCGTGAGATCCCTCATGGGTACTACATGCAGCTGGCAAGAGTGTGGAGGCGCGTGGCTGAAGCTGCGGCCTTCCACCGCTTGTAACACGCGGTCCTTTTCAGGGCACGCCCATACGGAGCAGCCGACGCGCCGCGCCATGCCCAGAAAGAACTTCTCCTTGCCTGTTGGAGAGCATGAACTGATGTTGGCTGTGAAAACCCTTGCTGAGTTGAACTTTGGTGATTGCTTAACAGACAGTTCCGGATAGGATAGGGTATAAAAGATTTATAACAAACTAGTGCCCCCCCCCCCCCCCTGCGACTTCGTCTGCGTGAACATTGTGCTAACATTAAATTACATTAGACCTAAAAGTATTTTCAGGAGGAGCCTGTATCTCATAAGACGGGATTAAACCTTATATGGGATCAGTTCACGCATTGTATTGTGTAAAGTGTTTATTTAATAAAGAAAGAATTACGTAATATAATGAACACCCTGTATCCCGTGACGAATTTCCAAATATTTTATTTTACACAAACCTAGTCCTGATGCCGGGTCCACACGCTCGGCAAACCTCAACAAGCCGTTACAAATTCAAACGTGTGGATAGAGCGTTTGGCTTGGTTTGCGCGCTTGTAGCCGTTCTGTCGAGTGTCGGTTTCAATCCAAACGTTTTGGTTTGGAGTCTGCGGCAAGTGCCAAGCGTGCGAACGCGGCATGACAATTACTAACAACAAAAAAAGAATTACCTAAATAAGAACAGTAAAATATACAAACATTGATTTTTATTAATATATATTGCCAATTAGAGCACTATACATTTAGGCGTTTAAGTTGTGCGACAGCTAAGCGCGTCCATGACCCATATCAGAATTATCATTAAAAACAAAACGATATTTTTGGGAATTAGAAACTACGACCTATCACGGAAAAATTCAGGCGACAGCTCTTTTAACAAAGTTTTAGAGACTAACAACTGCACCCACGTACCACGAGGTCTTTAAAACTCAAAAGTTGCCAAAATTTAAGTAGGTACCTTGATTCTTAGTAAAAGCTCGGCTAATAGAAAAATATTTTCATAGCATCCAAGAATACCTAGATTATAAATAGTTAATAATATAATCTATATTAAAATATATTATTAAACTACCTATCTGTACGCGCCATGGGCGCGACGTCTCATTCTAGCCACCTAGCGAGGTGTCGCGAAGTTAGCGCGCGTCATGAGTGGGAAACCGACGCGCGCCCGCGCGACTCTGTCTGCAAGCGATCGCGAGACGTACACACATATACGCGCCCTGGTATCGCCTTGGACTGCCCTTATTGATAGTGACCCTGTGATGATAGTGCCTGTGATTAGGTGAAGTGACTGTGTGCTGTGCCGTGACCATTAAATCGCCTATATCACCACCCGTCAGCTCGTGTCCCGGTGCCAGCGACCTCGTATAGCCTGCTCCCGGTAAGTCCTTCCTGCCTCCCGCCTAACCACGTCGCATGTTAGTGCCTCTCGCACTAACATATTTTGGTCCTTTCGATCCGTTAATAATAATTCGGCGACCTATCCCGTATTTCTTTACACCATAATTTGGTGACCTATACAGTCTGCTCATAAAACTATAGACCGCTTAAAATAATATTTCCACATATCTCGTAATTATCACGTACTTTTATTTTAATTTCTCATTTCTAAATATTATTTCCTAACATTTATAATTTCACTACCATACAGTTCTGTTCTGCACGATAATAGTCGTTGCTAAGCCCGGGCGAATTTATTATCTACCTACCTACCCAAATAAAAGTTCGTGTTACCAGTATCCGATTCGTGCTAACTCCAGGTTAATTTACGCTAACAAATTTAGTGATTTTTATTGTTGATTTTGTGTATGCATCCGATTGTCTGATAACAAATCGATAGTGTCATACAATGTTGTTGGGATCTGCGTGCGCTTGTGTGCCTAATTCGTGTTTGAAATAATAATTCAGCTCAGTTATTTTACCTTTGCCTTTTTTCATGCTACGTTTATCGGCTGCACATATAATTCTTGTTACGTATAACACACCCGCATCTAGATAATTGTATGGTGACTGGTATTATAACGAGAGATTGTCTGCAAGATTGTTTTTTTTCCTGTTTTATTTTTTTTATGACTTTTTTTGTTCTTGTCGTGTTAAATCGGCTCAGTTCTCGTGCATGCTCACCACGCGTGCCAAGTAGCGTGCTTTATTTTTTTTGGTAGTGTTAATTTTTATTTTCCTTTGTTTTTAATTTGTGCCTTTGCGATCGGCTCACTCCTTGTACACGCTCCCAACGTTTGCCCACTTGTGGGACACAGATACGGAGTGTCCTAACCTTTTATTATATTCTCATTTTATTTTATTTGCTTTTTTTTGCGACCGACTCATTCTTCGCGCTCGTTACAGCTACAGGTCTGCCCACTAGTGGACTACGGAAACGTGATTTTTTTTGTTGTTTTGTTTTTTTTATTTTGCGGTCGGCTAATCTTACGTACGCGCGTTCAATAAACACAGACATACACATAAACATGCGTTTGCCCACCCGTGGGCCATATACAAGGCGTCCCAACTTAGTTTTATTTTGTTTATTGTTGCATTAATTTTAGCCCACTTGCCCTTACCTTAGTAAACAAATACGTCCAGCCCAATAGTAGAATATATACAGGGTGTTGTTCTTTTTACTGCCTTTGAATTTGTTTATTATTACTTTTTAATGTTTTTTGTCTCCTTTTAATCATCGCGATGCCGACCAAGTCACAAGCCGCGATATTTAGGGAGGCCGCTAAAGCTATACACCAGCTCCTAGAGGTGGGGTCACGGATCATTGCTGGCGACACCAAACATTCCATAACGGAATTTAACGTGCGTTTCGCACAAATACAAGGCATTAAAGAGATGCTGGATTCAGTATATTACAGCATTCTTGACGAGGAGAACTTAGACGAGGGGATTGAGAGGACATACACTGACAACCACACAAAAGCCTCCGGGGCATACCTGGGGATACTTATGGCTAGGGAGGAAATCTCACCCTCTTCCACGTCGTCCCCAAACCATAGCGCTCAGCCCAGTTTCGGCGTCAATACGCCCACAGCCGTTCTCCCCAAGATAGCGCTGCCCAGGTTCAGCTCAAAAGTGGAGGACTGGCCTTCCTTCATTGCGCTGTTTAGGAGTCTGACTGACGACATGGCGACCCTGTCGGACGCAGTCAAGCTCCACTACCTCTTCTCGAGTCTCAGCGGTGAGGCATTAAGTATGGTGTCCCACTTAAGGGTCACCAATGAGAATTTAGCCGTGGCCATGGACATCCTCACCAAGCGGTACGAGAACCGCCGGGTTCGATAGTTTCGTCGACATAATCCTGGGGCTGCCAAGCATCCACACGCGCTCTAACATCCGCACACTGTTCCTCACGCCACTCATATCAGCTCAGTGTGCCCTCAACAATTTAGATCTGCCCATAGGAGACGACTACGTGTTTGTGTCAATAGTGGTGCGGAAGCTCAAGGGCGAGCTCCGCGCGCTATTTGAACGCAGGCACGGGTCTGGTAACACCCTGCCCACGTTAAGGGACCTCATCTCCTACCTCGAGGAGCACGCGCGCTGTGTGGAGACAGAGTTCTCCAACATAGCCATGACTCAACCCATTCGGCCCCAGCCCGGCCCTTCTCGTAGCCGAGAAGCCTCGAGCCTCCTCAGTTGCCCCATCGCACTTATGCTCAGATGGCTCAGCAACAGCCCGACCATTACCGTGGCCGCTCCTCAGCTCCATCGCCTCACCGCGCCTATGATCAGCCTACTCACTAACCGTTCCGCCCAACGCAGCAAATGCGTTACCGCCCATCCACCTCCCCGGCTCGCAGTCAGCCCTTCCCCGTCTACTCGACCTTCCAAGCAAGCTACTCCTCATCATCATCCTCGTCCTTTCCTCACGCTCGACGCCCTACTGTCCCTATTGTGCCACTAGGGGACATAGGCTCATGACGTGCAAATGGTACAATGCCCAGCCAACACAGGGCCTTTGGGACTTTGTACAGGCACGCGAGCGCTGCCAGCGTTGTCTCGGCCGTCACTACGAGAGCGAGTGCAGGTCAAGGGGGGCATGCAAGGACTGTGGGAGCTCGAACCACCACACGTCCCTCCATCGACCAGACGATTCGGCGAATCCAGTTCATTCGTCAGCTCATATACCCCCACAGCTGAGGGAGCACTCGAGGGAGCGTCCCAGAAACAGCAGGCGGCACGAACCCGCACATGATAAACAGGTGCAACCCAGCTCTGCTCACAGAGCCAGCCCGCCCAGGTCCGGCTCGCCAGGTAGGCCCCGCGAACGCCGCCAGCAATTATGACTCCCAACTATCACGGAGCACCCTAGCGAAGAGGTAGATTCAGCCCATGCCCATTCAAACCATGCCCATTTAGCCCAACTCCCTTTAGCCCATGCCCAGTCAACCCATGCCCACACAGCTGATACATACTCAGCTCATACAATCTCGGCTGCTACTGAATCAGCTCACTCACCTTCTGTGCCCACTGGCACACCCATTTTGTTGCCAACCGTCTCACTAAGAGTCGCGGACGTACAAGGCCATCTTCACACAGCAAGAGCTTTATTGGACTGTGGCAGTATGCTGACATTAATAACGTCACGCATGGCACGACTTTTGAACTTGCCATCAAAACCCACTTCTTTAAAAATTACAGGAGTTGGGAATCAGCACAAACATGAGTCAAAAGCGGCAATGACAATAGTATGCCGACCCACTCACAATGATACTCCTACAATCACTGCCACAGCTCACATTTTAAAAAACGTCACTGGCTACCTTCCCTTAGAGAAGGTACCAAACATTTCCCACTTTGAGCCAGCCACCCGTGCCATTGGCTGATCAGCTTTACCACACACCAGCCCCGATCGACCTCTTATTGGGGTCGGACGTTCTTGGCCAGGTGTTGGACGGGACTAAGGTCTCGTTGGGCCCGGGCAAGCCCATAGCCTTCGGCACGATTTTTGACTTCGCGTTGATAGGACCCATTGAGGACTTGTATGCGCAGCCGGCGCAGCAGGTTAACTCAGCTCACGTCGTCAGCTCACAACCAGACTCAGCTGAATCAGCCCAGGACATATGTCAGAGTCTGGAAAGGTTCTGGGAGTCTGCGGAGCCCCTGCCTCAACCTCACACTCATAATGATCCCCTGGAGGAACAATGCGAGGAAATCTTCCGCTCTACCACTACACGCGATCCCTCAGGCAGATATACAGTCGCTCTGCCCTTTCTAAAGGACGCCCCTCAACTAGGTAAAACTCACCCTATCGCATTACGCAGATTCCTCAATATTGAAAAGAAGCTAATGGCGAACCCGTCTCTGCGTTCTAAATACGTCGACTTTATGGCCAAATACATCGACTTAGGGCACATGGCTCCCTGTCACCCAAAAACATTCGCCCATAAACCTCACTCAGCTCCAATGGTGTCAGCATAAATGAATGCCTACACACAGGCCCCGCCCTTCAAAAGGACATTGTAGACATCATCATGTCCTTCAGAACGCATCCAGTCGTTTTCAGCACTGACATCCAGAGGATGTTCAGAAATGTGCTGGTTGCCCCAGACCAGAGACAGTATCAGCTGATACTGTGGCGGTCCTCACCAGATCACCCTCTGCTCACCTACGCCCTCAATACAGTCACCTACGGCTTAAGATCAAGCCCATACCATGCAATCCGCACTCTGCTTCAGCTAGCTGATGATGAAGGTCATCGCTACCCTGGAGCCGCTCAGGTTCTTCGCAAGTCTATCTTCGTTGATGACATCTTGTGTGGTCATGACACAGTTGAATCCGCCCAAGCACTCCAGGACGAGTTAATAAGTCTACTAGACCTAGGCGGCTTTCAGCTCAGTAAATGGACATCTAACTCGCCTAAGCTGCTCGAGAGATTCCCCGACAACCAATGCGACATGCCCAAGGACTTCGACATGAACCCAGAGTCCACGTCCATTAAGGTCTTGGGTATACAGTGGAGCCCTCAGTCAGACGAGTTCACCTACCGCATCTCTCTGCCCCCATCACACATGTCACAAAGCGGTCTATTTTAAGCACCGTAGCCTCACTTTATGACCCAAACGGCTGGGTTTCTCCCGTTATCTTCCGCGCAAAGCTGCTGCTTCAGCAATTGTGGCTGCTGAGGCTGGAATGAGATGAGCTCACTCCCTCTGAAGTACAAACGGAGTGGCACCACATCTCAGAGGATCTGCCGCTGTTGTCTAGCATTCGCTTTCCTCGGCACGTGCAAACAAAGGCTCAGCTGCATACTCGCTTCACGGGTTCGCAGATGCCTCTGAAGCCGGGTTTGCCGCCGTTGTTTATCTCCATGAGCTCGATGCCTCCGGAGATACTGTAGTACACTTGATTGTTGCCAAGTCGCGAGTCGCACCAATCAAGAATCGCCTCACAATCCCCAAGTTAGAGTTGTCGGCCGCCACCCTACTCTCCCAGCTCATGATCCGTGTGTCAGTTCAGTTATCAGCCCATATCAGTATTCAGCGACACATATGTTGGTCAGACAGCACGATAGTCCTGGCCTGGCTCAATGCACCGCCTCACCGTCTTCAACCCTTTGAAGCCAACAGGGTAGTCAAAATCAGCTCAAGCTCACCAGAATGTACCTGGTGACACGTACCTTCCGAGCTCAACCCAGCAGATTGCGCAAGCAGAGGGATGTCTACGCAATCCCTGTCAGCTCACGACCTATGGTGGTCTCCCACGTGGCTTAGACAGAGTCTTGGCCTGCGATGCCCTTAGCTCTGGGCCATCAAGCCCTGCCCGGCCTTAAGCCCAAACACATCCCGTCACTGGTCACAGTGCCCGGTCTTGACATTGACCTGCTCACTCGGTTCAGTTCACTAGACAAGCTCGTCGGAGTGACAGCTTGTCTAAAACGCTTTCTGCATAACTGCAGACACCACCCAGATTCGCGACGCTCAGGCCCCTTGTACGTCAGTGAACGAAGAGAGGCCCTACTTTACTGGGTGCGCAGTGTTCAGCACAATGAGTTTGCAGAGGACATCCACCGCCTTCAAACTGGCAAAATCTGCTGCGTCAGACTCCAGCGACTGTCACCTCTTATTAAAGATGAGCTCCTTAGAGTTGGCGGACGACTGTCCCATGCGTCTATCCGATATGACGCGCAGCATCCGCTCATACTTCCCAGCTCTAGCCCACTTTTAGACCTCATCATTGATCACAACCACAAAATACACTGCCACCCTGGCGCTGACACTGTACACGCTATCCTACGCCAACAATTTTGGATATTTTCCGCGCGCCGTATTATTAGACACCGAGTCTTTAAATGCATTAGATGCTTTCGATGCCGGGCCCAGCCGCAAGCGCCCTTCATGGCCGACCTGCCAGCCGATAGAGTTACGCCTCAGCCCGTATTTAGTCAAGTCACGACCGTTTTTGCCGGCCCATTCCTCGTTAAATCTAGTACCCTACGTAATGTTAAACTCTTAAAAGCGTACTTTTGTATATTCGTGTGCCTCTCCACTAAGGCGGTTCATTTGGAACCGGTCTCGGACCTCAGCACGGAAGCGTTCCTCGGGGCATTGCAGCGTTTTGTAGCACGCCGCGGTGCCCCAGTTCTTATCCGCTCGGACTGCGGTACAAATTATGTAGGCGCTAGAAATCAGCTCATTGAAGTACAAAACTTTCTTGCCTCGAATAATGACACGATTGCGCACAGGCTTGCTGGTCAGCACATTACTTGGTTATTGAACGTCCCTAAGGGACCATGGTTCGGTGCGTTACATGAGATCAACATAAAATCAACTAAGCAACTTTTATATCGCGTAATTGGCGAACAGCACCTCACATTCGAGGAATTCTCTACACTTTTAGCACGAATCGAAGCTGTCCTTAACTCTAGACCTCTCTGCCCACTTTCGTCTGATCCTTCAGACTTTGAGCCGCTTACAGCCGGACAGTTTATTATAGGCCGCCCACTAACGGCCCTTCCCGAACTATCCGTGGAAGATAGGCCGATCTCCACACGTAGGCGATTCCAGATGGTACAGGCCCTTTCCCAGCGCTTCTGGACGCTGTGGACCCAGTCCTACCTCCACACACTCCAAACCCGCTCCAAATGGTTGTCCCCATCCTTCCCTCCCCGAGTTGGCGAGCTCGTCCTCATCGAGGAGGACAACCTGCCTGCCCTTCAATGGAGACTGGGGCGCACTACTCGCACCCTGCCTGGGAAGGATGGCGTTGTGCGGCTGGTGGACCTGGACACCGCCAATGGACACCTCCGGAGGCCTGTGTTCAAGATTGCCAGGCTCCCTCTGGATGAGCCCACCCTGGGCCCCAGAGGATGTACGCGCCATGGGCGCGACGTCTCATTCTAGGCGTATTAAAATACGCCTAGCGCCACCTAGCGAGGTGTCGCGAAGTTAGCGCGCGTCATGAGTGGGAAACCGACGCGCGCCCGCGCGACTCTGTCTGCAAGCGATCGCGAGACGTACACACATATACGCGCCCTGGTATCGCCTTGGACTGCCCTTATTGATAGTGACCCTGTGATGATAGTGCCTGTGATTAGATGAAGTGACTGTGTGCTGTGCCGTGACCATTAAATCGCCTACATCACAGCCCGTCAGCTCGTGTCCCGGTGCCAGCGACCTCGTATAGCCTGCTCCCGGTAAGTCCTTCCTGCCTACCGCCTAACCACGTCGCATGTTAGTCCCTCTCGCACCAACACTATCCTAATCTACAGAGACTATAAATAATATTGACATTTTGTTACGATGTCAAAGTCACTTCATTAAAATATTTGTGTATACACTTGTAAAAGTAGTGACACTACTGTTAGCTATAGTACCCGCTTTTACTGTACCTTATTCCTTACCCAATAAATCTTACTTACTACTTAATAATAATAATCTTACTAACAACTGCCCAGAAACGAAATCGGTGGCAAAGAAACTACCATGGTGGACTTCAGAGGTTGCTCAAATTAGAAAAGCGACACGACATGCGTTCAATGAAGCGAAGGCTAAGAAGGATTTTAGTGAATACAATAAAGCTTTAACTCGCTACAGCAGTGCGGTTCGTAAAGCAAAGAGATCAGCTTGGAGAAAACATTGTGAACAGATACAATCTGTTCCTGAAGCAATGAGACTAACCAAGACAATTTCTACACCAAAGGCGATTCCATTGCCCACAGTTACGAGGGCAAATGGAACTCGTAGAGAAACTGGTGGTGATACACTAAAGGTTATGTTTGATACTCACTTCCCTGGATCGAGTATCATCCAGGACGAACATGACCCAATCAGCTGGAAGGAGCAGCATAGTAGATCTTCCAAGTATGATTGGACAATAGCGAAAAAGGTAGTAGATGAATCTAAAGTTAAATGGGCACTGGGGAGCTTTCAACCATTTAAAGCACCAGGGCCTGATAACATTTACCCCATCCTACTACAGCAGGGCGCCTCCATACTGGGCCCCCACCTCTGCAGACTGTACAAAGCCTGCATTGCGTTCGGCTATATACCCCGAATATGGAGGCGTGTTAAAGTAATTTATATACCAATAACGGGTAAACCGGATTACGAAGAACCCAAAGCTTTAAGGCCAATAAGTCTTCAATCTTTTCTCCTCAAGGCCTTGTAGAAAATGGTAGACAATTTATAAGAGCGGGACCATTATAAAAATTCCCACTTCATGGACTACAATGCGCGTATCAGCCAGGGAAGTCAACAGAAACTGCTCTTCACCATGTGGTGAGTAGAGCGGAATCCGCCCTGGAGAACAAAGAGATCTGCGTCTGCACATTCGTAGATATTGAAGGTGCATTCGATCGCACAACCTTTGACTCCATTAATGTTGCAGCCAGGGATCATGGCGTGCCACAACCGATCTGCAAATGGATTGAATGTATGCTAAAGGGTAGAATCATCTACTCGGAACTACTAGGGGACTGCTTACTTGCTCAGACAACTAGAGGGTGCCCGCAAGGGGGGGTTCTCTCTCCTTTGCTATGGAGCCTTGTGGTTGATTCAATCATAGCAAAGCTGAACCATGGACCATTCTTTACGGTTGGTTACGCTGATGATCTAGTTATCACGGTCAGTGGGAAATTTCCCTCCACGGTATCGGAGCTAATGCAACGTGCCCTGGGTTTGCTGGAAGGTTGGTGTAATACCAATCATCTATCTGTAAACCCGGGAAAAACGACCGCCATCTCCTTTACTAGAATGAAAAACCTTACGAAACTGGGAAACTTAACGCTTTACGGCACCCAGCTTCCTTGGTCCAGAGAAGTGAAATATCTAGGCTTAACACTAGATAAGGAACTCACCTGGAAACAGCACATGGATACGACTGTCGTCAAGGCTTATAGGGTCTTTGGTATGTGCCGGTCCACTTATGGTAAAATGTGGGGACTCAACCCCAAAATCATAAGATGGATCTACATGATGATGGTGCGGCCGATTCTCACATACGGCAGCATCGTCTGGTGGCCCAGGACCAGGCTAAAGATCTGTAAGAATGCTTTGAGCAAACTACAGAGAACAGTATGCCTGCCGATTACCGGGGCATTTAGAACCACACCGACAGCAGCGCTGGAGGTCCTCACGGACCTCCCACCTCTGCACAGTGTCATAGAGACGGAGGCAAGGAAAGCGCTACACAGACTAAAGGTGGCAGGGCTGTGGGACGCATCTTTGCCTCTGACCAGACACACAAAATGGGAACATAATGATACCCTTGATAGGATCATGGAAATGAGGTGCGACAAGATTGCCCCAAAGTACATGTTCGAAAAGAAATTCAGTATACATGTCCCAACTCGGGACCAATGGAAACAGCCACCGTCTCCAGAGAAAGACAGCCTGATCTGGTACACCGACGGATCCAAAATGAAGTCGGGCACTGGAGCAGGTATTTTTAGCAATGATTTTAAACACAGTTAGAGTATGGGAAAGTTCGCTACTGTTTATCAGGCAGAAACTTTTGCAATTCTCCTGTGCGCTAAAAAGAATTTAGAAATCGCTCCTAAGAAGCGTAACATATTCATCCTGAGTGACAGCCAAGCCGCGCTTAAGTCACTTATAACGCCTCGAATCAACTCCAGCCTTGTGCTTGAAACTACGAAAGCCTTAAACAAGCTAGGTAGGCACAACAGGGTGAGATTGATCTGGGTACCAGGCCACATGGGAATCCATGGCAATGAGATGGCCGATGCACTTGCTAGGGAGGGCTCAGAGACACCATATATTGGCCCTGAGCCATTTGTAGCACTAGCATCGAGTACCATCAACAAAGCCTTCAAGGACCATATCCAAAACAGGCATAAAACCGAATGGAAAGAGCTACCCGGCATAAAACACTCAAAATCCTTTATAGGCGAAGGCGCCCTAGGACGGAGTAAGATCATATGCGGAGGTAGCAGAAGGCAGGCCCGATTAATCACCGGTGCCCTGACTGGGCACTATGCCACTAAACAAATGCTCCACAAAATGCAACTAGCAACAGACAACCTGTGCAGGGCATGTGGAGGGGAAACGGAGTCTATGCAGCACCTACTGCGTGACTGCGACTCTTTTGCCAGGAAAAGAATGAATCTTCTGGGATCGGCCTACCCCAAACCAGAAGATTTTAGTCTCATCGCCCTCAAGGACATTGCCAAGCTTATGGCAATTATCTTCACTGAGGAGGCGAGTGATAGGACGAGGTGGCACAAAAGATCCCAATGGGTCGACGTGCTACTGCGAGAGGGAGACCTCTCCAGGCCCCACTAGATAAGATAAGATAAGATACTTACTACTTACTTACTTACTTACTAAATAAATGTGATGAGTGTAAACACTGTTGCACTCACCAATAGTGTAAGTGCCGCAAACAATGAGGACTGACGAGAACTTCTTGCCCGCCTTCTCCAGCACCAACTTCTTCTGGCGCAGCAGGTACAGCGCCATCTCCAGGCTCTGGTCTTGCGTGGGGAAGTCGTAACGCGGGTTGCAGTAGCTAAAGAATAAACAAATCATCATTTAAGCTGCTGTGTGGTAGCTACTCATTATTAAAAGGAGTATTCTTTACCAACCGTAAAGTGTCCGGGGAACTGCCTTTAAACAATATACATACACAGATTGTTTCGTACAAAGGCTGTATGAGCTGAATCCTTTTGCCTCGCAATTTGTCTCACAACAGAAATACAAAGGGATCTAAGGGATTGTCAGTTGTCAATCGCACTCTCTGGTTTTTCGGGACGCCGCGTGCGCACATCATATTTAATTCGGATTTCGGTGATAATAGTGTTTTCACACTACCTGCTCGACAATGTCAAATTATATGTCATGCAAACCTAACTTAAAGTAAGTCATTATAGACCTGAGGTCTAGCAGGGCAATAATATTGTACTGAATTTCATTATGCCCCGCTGGTCAATAATGTGATTTGAATTTGGAACAAAATGTAGAAAGTTACATAATAATTCAATGCATTCACCATTAGGGCCTGCGCTAAAAAATATATTGTTCGAAAATCGAACTGGCCACCACGAGTAGATTAAAAATAAAAGCAAAATAGAACACAAATTTTAAAGAGGCGCGAATACTGAAAATTGCTTTGCTTTGATAAACAACAAATTACATAGCTACGAATTCTCACAAAAATGTCGAGTGAAGATAGTGTGAAATCACTATCGTCACTCGACATTTTTCCGGAGTACATTAAATCCGAAGCCATTGTCATTGCCAACAATGTACTCCCAGAAAAGTCCAAGGAATCGTACATGAAAGCCTACGACGATTCTAACAATTGGAAAACTACAAAGGGCGTCATGTCTGTATCTGAATCAGTGCTTTTAGTCTACTTCCAGCATTTATAATGTACAAAGAAGCCAAGTAGCCTATGGTGCATCTATTCGATGCTCAGGTCAACAATAAGCATCAAAAATAATATACAAATTAATACATACACCACATTACTGGCATTTTTAAAAAGGAAATCATAAAGACATTGTCCTAAGAAATCAAAAGTTTTCACAGCTCAAAATGTGGAAACGTTTCTAAATGAAGCCCCTGACCACAGCTTTCTTGCCACAAAAGTAAGTACCTATTTATTGAATAATTTTTAGCAACTAAAATAGCTACATACATATACATACATACTTAGGTAGGTACTATAGGTAAGTAGAGGTACAGCTACCAGCTCATGAATCGATCGCTTGTGTGCGATCTACTGATGTGATGTTTCGACCCTAAGTTAAATAATAATTATTATTGTAAACCTTCGTAAGGTTTAGGTATGTGTTGCTATTAAAAATAATAAGCTTTCTTAAATTTGTCTAACACACACATGAGTGTGTCAGTCAAATGTAAGAAAGTTTTTTTTAATAAATAATACGTAAGTTACCTTCCTACAATACTAAGCTACTACCTATTTTTGTTACAGGTGGCATTGATTTTTGGAGTGAATGGCGCTTGTCGTGGAAATGAACTCGTAAACATTAAAATCGAAGATATCGAAAAACATTCAGATTTGTTGCTTGTAAATTTGCCAGATACAAAATCAAAGAAAGAACGGTCATTCGTAGTCCGTGGAGAATACGTAAGAATTATCGAAAAGTACCAAGCTCTACGCCCCTCTAATATAAACAGTAACAGATTTTTTGTAGCTTATCATAATGGCAAGTGAAAAAATAAGATCAGCGGCATGCCGAAAGAAATTGCGAAATACCTGAAATAGACTAATGCCGAGCTCTACACGGGTCATTGTTACAGGAGAACATCGGCTACTCTATTGGCGGATTCAGGAGCAGACATGACCCAGATTAAGAGACACGGTGGCTGGAAATCTGATGTAGTAGCAGAGGGCTATATTGAAAATTCAATACAAAATAAAGATAAAATAAGCTGCCGCATTGGTGACAACATCAAACTAAAAACACCGTTTATAACTGATCCTTGGACACCTTTGTCACCACAACCTTCCACATCAAAACACTATTTATCTAACCCGCTGCCTCAAGCACCACCTTCACCAACTTTAACGATCCAAAATAGTCCTCAGCAGACCCAAGTTTCTAAAATTTTACTTAACAGTAATACTCAAATGAAGTCTACCTCAACTTCAATAAATATACGGAATAAAAACATAATCAAACATTACCCTTAACATTTAATTGTTTTAAATAGGTTTACTAAGTGTAATTTTAATAAATACTTTGATTCCAGTACTATTGCTTTTTATTGTCTCGTAGATGGTGTGAAAAGTAGAGTATTCTCCTCGGGGATAAAGGTGCCTTCGCCTTGGGCGACCTTGAATCCCACGCTGCACTCAGGATTCTCTAAACACCCTCGCAACGCTCGGGAGTTAACGCTAGAATCCTTCGTTTTGCTCAGGATTCAATACGGGGTGCCCGCTACATAAGACACTGCTTTATCCCCTTGGTGCATAATCTACTATTATTCGGTATTAGGTTGTTAGCTTATTTATTATGCGCTGCTGGCGGTGCCGCGCGCGCGTACTGCGCGTGCTCAACGCGGTGTCGGCCAGGGTTGATTTATTTCAATGTACATTTATTAAATTCACAAAGGCCGTGTATAGTGAAGTATCATTTACTTAATCCAATTGTTTAGATTTTCCTTGTTATCGTGAACTTGTGTGGCTGCACTATTGTATTAGGTAATGAAACCTGTAATGATAGTTGTAACTGAATAATATATAAATAAATATTTATACATACAAACATATAATAAAGACTATTATCCCCGAAGGGTTAGTCAAAGACTAGGCAATGAAGACCGCAGAAGCAGTCCACTGCCATAGTCCACGTTTCGCCAAATTACAACTGCAGTTGTGCTCAGTGTGACAGGTGGTGATGCAACTGCCGCTCCTTGCTGTTGGATGTATGTGTAGTCTTTAGTCCGTTAGTCGCCTTTCACGACACCCAACGGAAGAGGAGTTGGTAGTATTCTTTCTGTGAGCCACATAACTCATAATAAAACTTTGCCAAACGATATGAACGAACTTACGTGGTATCCAAATACACGGTGTGGATGTCTCTGTTCCAAAATATAGGGTACGACTCCATGATCGGCGACGCCCTGAAATCGCCAGTGTGCAGCAGCGTCTTGCCGTTCGGTAGGGTGAACACCAGCATCAGCGCGCCGGGACAGCTGCAAACCGAACGTATACCTTGTAGTTTATTTACTACTAGCGGATCCTCGCGGTTTTACCCCACGTAGTACGCGTTCCCGTAGGAATTTCGAGATAAAATATAGCCTATGTCACTTGGGAAAAATGTAGCTTTCTAATGGTCAAAGAATTTTCTAAATCGGTTTAGTGGTTTCGGAGCCTATTTAATTCAAACAAACATATCTTTCCGCTTTATTATATTAGTATAGACTACTTGGTCTGAAATCATAGAAAAGTTCACTTCGCTCCATATTATTTTGTAACCGAAACCTACGTAAACCTTCCACGTCGTGACGTATGCTGAGCGGGACGCCTTTTTGGCACATAACTTCTTACGTTGAAACGTTGAAAAAAAATGTCTACCTCAGGTGGGAATCGAACCCACGTCCTTCGCAATCCGGGCGGCTGAGTTGACCACTCCGCCACCGAGGTATAGGTTAGACCTGACGAAAATTATCAACGCTTTTGACTTTGTTTTTATAGCAACAGTCTTTTTAAACCTCTTAGAATTTACATAAGGCCCTTCGTACACAAGGCTACACAAATCTCCGATACTAATGTTGTATACTACATTAGTATCAAGTCGCGAGCATCGAGTAACGCACAGTCCGTACACAAGGTTACGCAAATCTCCGATACTAATGTTGTATATATAGGCAAAGATATTTCTCCACCTCAGAAACAAAGGACAATGCTCAAAAATAACCCAGGCCCGGCGCAAAAGAAAAGTAACTCTAATTATAGGTAAAAATAAGTAATTAAATACTGCATAGGAGGCATCATCGAAATCAATGGCTATATGTGTGAAATTGCTATTCTAAGTTTTACAGGGGTAACATAATTATGCAGCCTGCTAGGGAGCTATGGTTTAAAATGCTATCTGAAACACCGAGCAAGTAATAATCTTCGTCGGTCGGCGTGCACCGCGCAGTATTCGTTGTGATCTGTGCGTTTTTGCCTGTCATTTTTAACCGATTCTATTTTAAACGACTAGGTACCTATTGCTTTTTATTTTTGGATTCCGAGTTTGCTGATCGATTAGTTATTGGAAAAAAGGGATATAGATAATGGAAAATAAGAATTTTAAGATAGCCGCTGCCATCATCAACTGTTTTCAAGAGCTCTACGAGAACAGCAGGTACACAAACCAAATTCATTGAAATAATAAATAATGTAAATAATCACAATCACTTGTGATTACGTGCTTGAATACAAATTAAATCGACAAAGGGTGGCGTTTATACGGATGCAAGCCGATGATGTTCCTGAATTGACAGACTTCCGAAGACTAACACATGAAGATTTAATTTTGATTGCTGTTGGCACGTATCATCTGAAAATCGCCCGCTCTTATTGCAGTGAGCATATCAAGCAAACAGGCGTTTATGAGCTTGAAGTGTTTCGTCATCCTGAGTTAATCCTTAAGTCGCATACAATCGAGACACGTAAGAAGCAAGACTTATTACGTCTACATTCTTTATAATAGGGAAAATGGCAAGAATGGCATATCCGGATATTACTGTTCCTACATTCACGGGAGGAGAATATTGGGCTGTTGCGCCCACGTCATGAGCGTTTTATATTACTTAGGGTGGGCTAGACATGAGGAACAGTTAGAGCATCCCGCATTATTTTTGGATCATGTCGTATTAGACGTTAACTTTTAAGCGTAATTATTTAAATAAAAAGAACATTTATACATTGTTTCTTTCTTTTATCTGACATTATTTTTAATGATTAACTCTTAAAAGTAGGTAGTAGAGTGGTAGAGAAGTTGTTATGAACATGTAATTATATGTATACGCTTTTAAACCGCAACTGTATCTGTTTGCTGCTCTAGGCAGTATTTAATTACATATTTTTCCCTATATTTTGAGTTAGTTTTCTTTTGCGCCGGGCCTGGGTTTTTTTTCCATACTTCATGAGCATTCTCCTATAATATTTAATGATTGCTCTGCCATCTTGGAAATCGCCGCGACTAAGCAGCGAAGATCTCGACTGGCATAGGTAGCGCGCAACTGACGCGACGCGAGTCGCGAGACAAATGTCGGCGACGCGACTAGTGTACGAACCTCAATGGATTTGTATGGCGGTAGTCGCTTGGAGACTAAAATCGTCGAGTATCGGAGATTTGCGTAGCCTTGTGTACGAAGGGGCTAAGAGATCTAAGGGCCAGAGCAGACATGCTACTTTTAGCATCGGCGATCGGCAATTTAGCCGCTTTTTAGAAGCTGAATGCAGCGACCACACATTCGACACCGCACACTTAAAAACGCAAAACGCGGCGATTGAGTCGCTTTTCGGAAGCTCGACACAGCGTCTGAACTCTACACTCCGCACACATCCGGACCGATTTGGCAGTCAGTGCTGCGCTAGATTGCCGATCGCCGATGTTAAAAGAGCATGGCGGTGGGTCTAATATGTTATGTGACAAATACATAACTTCTTAATCTTACTAATTTTCTGACAAACGCTAAAAAATAGACTCGGAGCGGCATCTACACTTCTTGAAAATAAAAAAACAGAAAAACCGACTCACTGGTTAGCGTCGACCGCCATAACCTCTACACTCTCCACGCGGATGGATTCGTCCTGGTTCATAATGCGGATGCATCTCGGATTGACGCCTAACCGGGTTATGCAGAGGTCAGCTAAAAAATATTGCACATAGTAGTATTTGGGAGCTCACACACGACAGCCTCCCTAGACAAATAACAAACGCTCCACCTTGTCTATTTGTAATTCATCGTACACTGTGTACGTGCCAATTGCTAGTAAAAAATACAGAATAACGAATAGACAGAGGGGAAAGTTTGCCACTTGTGTAGGGGGGCTGATAAGACTGCCTATTGTTCTCGCAGAAAATGGAGTATAAGTATGAACACAAACGCTACTTAATGAAAGCAACGTTAACTAAAAAACATAAGCATCAAGCACTGACAAAATTCGACGGGTGAAAACCAGACCTCGGTAGCCAAGTGGTTAAGGCAGCCGCCCGGAATGCGGAAGGTGCGTGGTTCGATTCCCGCCTGAGGTTGTCGTCTTTTTTCAGTGTTTAAAAATTTTACATAAGTATATAAGATGACTGCTAAAACCGCAAGAAACTTAAAGGGCTGGTCAGGTCAAGTGGTTTAAACATGACAAAAATGACAAATAGGGAATACGTGTTTTTTTCATTTTTAATGAAATATTTCATTTAATGAATTTTAATTGGAATAGTCTTTGAGTATCTAATTTATTTTAAAGCATACGGCTGTCTGTTGACCCGTCCACGTCAGCTGGGCGATAAGTACCTACGTTGACGGGTCAATAGACGGCCGGCCGGCCGGCCGTTGCCCTCGTCAGCTGGGCGATAAGTACCTACGAAAAAACACGAATTCCTTTTTTGTCATTTTTGTCATGTATAAAACACTTGACCTGAACAGCCCTTGAAGTTTCTTGCGGTTTCTAGCAGTCATCTTATATTTAAGCGTTAATAAAACGCTAAAATATATTAAAAAAATACATTAATCTATATAACGCAGCTTCATCTTAACCAAATGTTCAAATATTTGTAAAAATATTTCTTTCGGATCGCAGAGATTAGGGGTTAAAGTTAGTCGCGTCCGTAGGTTTACCCTTGAGACCCTACGTGACCCCTGGGTGGTGCTAAATGAGTGACACTAACTGAGTGGTAGAGTCACGCTGCGTTGCAGCGTGCATTGGACCGGCTCGCCCGGCGTGAAATAATGGCACTTGGTGCGGTTGTGTTTCGTCCGGCCAGTGAGGGTTTCGGAGGCCCATCCTCCCCCCCCCCCCCCCCTCTATTCCTTCCTTAAAGGACGGCAACGCGCCTGCGATTCCTCTGGTTTTGCGGGTGTCCATGGGTGGCAGTGATTACTCTCCATCAGGTGACCCGCCTGCTCGTTTGTCTCCTTCTTTTATAAAAAAAAGAGGTGAAAACTTCTAAGATTTAACATTTTGGAATCCAACTTTGTAGGAAATCAACATTTTGGGATCCAACATTTTGGGAATTTAACATTTTGCAAATTCAACATTTTGCAAGTTCAACATTATAATCCGGAAGAGTTTTCGGTAATACAAAAATCGTTTTCTTTTTATGATGACGGATTATTTGATGAAGCTAACGGAAGGGTGGAAAGCTCTCGCGTTAGTATAATAATATCTAGATAAGTTAGAATACAAGAAATACTTTATAAAAACGTGTTTTTTACGTTTTTACTAACAAATAAATGCCGTTGATTACTTTGAATAATTTTTATTACAAACTTAATTTAACCGTGTCGCGTATCGGTGAAACAATACTCCCATCCCATCTCTTCCCTTGGGTGTGGTAAAAGGCGACTAGCGGACTAAAGACTCCACATACTTCCAACAGCATAGAGCGGCGATGGGCTCACCTGTCGCGCTCAGAACATGTGCAGTCGCTATTTGGTAAAAGTGGACTATGGTAGAGGATGTTTTTGCGTTCCTTATTGCCTAGTCTCTGACTAACCCTTCGGGGATAATAGTCGTGATTATAATAAAATTTTGTATGTACTGTAACAGAATTTAGAATGAAATAAAAAAAACTATGCGTCTTTGACAAAGTGAGAGGTGTTGGCGGAATATACTTACCTCTTCTCTTTCGTAAAAGAGTGCTTACAGCGTTGAAGAAAAGCACATTATCTATTATTTAAAGTAATTATCTACTATCATTAAAAAACATAGGTACTTACCAGTGATTTTAGAGCAAAACAGCAATTTATTAAAACTCTTCTTCAATCCTGAGTAGTGGTCCGAATGAAAGTGAGTGAGGAAATAATGTTTAACGTTCGGTATTTCTCCGTAGGAAAAAGCGTCAACGGCAAAATGCGTTCCTGTAACAAGAAGCCAATTGAAGCAGTATAAACTTACATACATAGGTACATATAATCACGACTATTATCCCCGAAGGGTTAGTCAGAGACTAGGCAATGAGGCAGCAAAAGCAGTGATCTATCATAGTCCACTTTTTACCAAAGAGCGACTGCACAATATGTCCTCAGCATGACAGGTGGTGAGTCCATCGCCGCTCTATGCTGTTGGATGTATGTGCAGTCTTTAGTCCGTTAGTCGCCTTTTACGACACCCAAGGGAAGAGAGGGGGTGGTAGTATTCTTTCACCGCTACGCGACACGGATAAAGCGGTTTAATCATAGCTAGTGGACCGCTCGCGACTTCGTCCGCGTGGACCCCGTACCCCGTAACGAATTTCTGAAAAAATGTTATATAGCCCTATGTCACCCGGAGAAAGTGTAGCTTCCCAACAGTGAAAGAATTTTTCAAATCGGTCTAGTAGTTTTGGAGCTATACAATCCAAACAAACAAACAATCAAATCTTTTCTCTTTATAATATTAGTATAGAAAAATAACATTCATAACCCACTAACCCGCATTAGGCCAGAGTGGTGGGTGACGGCCCAACATCCCCATGTGATGTTATCCATGTTGGAAGACCTGTGCCTAGCAGTGGGACGTTTATAGACTATACCATAGTTTATAGCCATAACCCACCAAACCACATGATGGGTTATGGCCCAATATCCCCACGTGCTATTGTCCACTTGGGAGGCCTGTGCCCAGCAGTGGGACGTTTATAGGCTGATGATGATACATACATTACGCCAATTGACCGCAATGAATATCAGAAAGATGATGATATTGATTGATAAATCATTAATTAGACACGGATGGTATAAACAACACAAATTCAAAAGGGTTACTTACTAAGTACATTCAATTGTAGGTATTGTCGTGTTAAAAGTAATAAAAAGATAAGTTTTTTTTTATTTACCAGCTACAATTTTATGGTGAGGAATAGTCCTGATCACAGAGCTCTTGGTCGATTTCGATTTAGTAGGCAAACTGAACTGTATTGAATCCACATGTTTTCTGGGCGAATGCGAGCTTATGCTTTCGTTTTTCGACCTCGGCGACGGCACACGGGGCGCGTCAGAACTGGAGATCTTAATATCCTGGTATCTGGGTGACTCGCAGCTACGCCTGCTGCCCGGCTTAAAAGACCTCGGAGATACATTGTCCCTCCTGCTCTTGCAAGACCCTCTGCCGGTACGATCGCATTTCACGGCGTCTGCGACACCCGAATTCTTGCTCATGTCCTGCTCAACATCACGAGCTACAACGCCAATGTCACTCTTAGCAACTACTCTAATGTCAGATACCTTAGGCAAGTTCAAAACATTCGCTTTACCAGACAAGTATTCCTCGATGGATCTTTGCTTCAAACTATCGCCAGATTTCCCATTCTTAAGCGGAGACCTGGGGGGTTTTCTTTTCACACCGCGCTTAATTTTATTTCTATCCAAAGTTTGGCGTTTCACTAATCTATAATTTGGTGGTTGGACGATGACGTGGGACAGTTTCTCAATGGCATTCGTGTTCAAAATTAGAACTTTTGTGTTTTCTGTCGGCACGTCTGACAACTTTTTCCTTTTAATTTCTAAGTTGACAGCTACAGTCACAGAATTCGCGTCTGTGTCTACAGTAGACTTTTTCGTTTGACTAGGTGAGTTGGTTGGATTCATATTTTCGTCAAGATTACTCTCAGTCGAAAGTTGGGAACACTCAATAATATCACAATCTACTGTGGTTTGTCCATGCTCAGTTAATAAATGTACCCTTTTTAAAGAACTCTTATTTGTACTTACATCAACTGCTTTGCAATTATTTATGCCAAATGATACAGTTAATTTAGGTTTTTCAAAATCATACATAACCGTTTTGTCACTTATGCAATCGTCTAATTCTGTTGCTGACGAAACTGTTATTAGAGAATGGTTTAAATTGACTTCATTTTTATCTAGCTCTAATATAATAACTTCTGGTTCTAGGTCTCGAAAATTTAAAGGACTTAAGTCTTGATTATTAACTACCGTATCCAGATCATGAATTGCTGAGAATCCTATGCTACCATCATTTTCGATTTCTTCATTTCTAGTTTTCTGGTTCGTTCGAACAGGGCTTGCATTGCTTGGTGGTTTCGTTTCTAAAAATGTTCTTGAAATGTTGTGAATACTTTGCGAATTTTCTTTGCCGTTAGTGCAAATCTGTAATTCATAAGGGCATTTGTTTTGATAGGTGAAGCACAAATTAAAATACGCTAAGGCGGTGTAAAATGTAGGTAGTTATTTTATATTACCTACGACTTAGCCACCTCGCACAGCTAAATGAAAAAGCTGTCTTATGGCTTGCCAAAGTGGCTTTCACTCTAAAAATCTCTAGCCAGTACTTCACTTCGACCCATCAGGATTTGTGAACATACTATCCGGAATTTGCAGTTAGCCTAAGATCCAAAACCTGATCCAAATTGTCAGATGGTGGAAGTTGCGTTCTTGTTTATAAAAAGAACACCCTTTTCTGAATAGTCAGAAATTATAAACTAAAAACAAAAAGATATTCTAATTCATTTATCAATGAGGATCTTTAAGTTTCTAAATTGTAACATAGCTGTTGGTCTTTCCATGAAGAAATATTTATTTTAATTTATCTATAGATTGTCTTAAACACATTTATTTAAATACTTACATAGTGGGCACTTTTTGATTTAATCAATCCATTGTTTCTCCTTAACGACAAAGAGCAGCGGCTGGCAACAGAATTCTGGGCAGTAATAAAAAAAAATAAATAAAGAAATGCATAAACAAATATAATAAAAACGACAACCTCAGGCGGGAATCGAACCCACCCAGATCTTCCGCATTGCCTGCGTGGTGCTGCGTGCGTACGAGTCTGTCTGTCTTATAATAAATTAATGTTAAAAATATTTGTATAATATTTTTATTTAGTTTACTTAGGGATTGTGCGAAGACTTGATTTCAATGGCCCTTTCCCTTCAGTGGGACAGTATCCAGGCTCTAAATACAGTATGTACTTAAGTAAGCAAATTTTTAGACGTTTGTTTTTCTTTTTTTGCAGATTTCATGCAGTTTAATGAAACAATGTTGCTTTAAAAACATAGTAAATAGCGTTGAATCAAGTACCTACTTCATCATCATCATCATCATCATCAGCCTATACTTGTCCACTGCTGGACATAGGCCTCTCCAAGAACACGCCACTGAGCACGATCCGCGGCCACTCTCATCCAGCTCTTGCCAGCCACCTTGCGAAGATCGTCGCTCTACCTTGTCTGAAGGCGTCCTACGCTACGCTTGCCGATACGCGGTCTCCACTCCAGAACTCGTCTACCCCAACGGTCATCGGTTCAGCGACTGATATGGCCGGCCCACTGCCTGCCACACCTTTGTTCTCTGCAGGATCATCTCGTTTCGAATCCGATCCCTCAGAGAAAACTCCTAACATAGCCCTTTCCATAGCCCGCTGAGCGATTTTAAACTTGTGAACCAGCCCTACCGTCAGTGTCCACGTTTCGGCTCCGTATGTCATGACGGGTAGGACGCACTGAGTGAAGACTTTCGTCTTTAGACATTGCGGAATTGGCGACGTAAGGACCCGACGTAATTTCCCATACGCAGCCCAGCCCAGCTGAATCCTTCTGTTGGCCTCTTTCTCGAAGTTGTTTCTACCTATCTGTAAAATTTGCCCGAGATAGACATATTCCTTAACAGCTTCGAGACGAGAGCACTGCCTTGTATTGCAATTACAGGGCAGTGCAAGGTTTTTTCCAACTTCATCCGCAGACCGCTGCGTCGAGAAGAATCAGCTAGGCCGTTCAGCATGTGTTGTAGCTCCTGCAACGTTTCAGCCATAATGACAATGTCGTCTGCAAATCGCAAGTATGAGATGTATTCGCCGTTGATGTTGATGCCACGTCCTTTCCAGTCCAGCGTTTTAAACATATCCTCTTAGGCATTTGTGAATAGTTTTGGGGATATCACATCCCCCTGTCTCACACCTCGATGTAAGTGGATATGTTTTGTCTGCTGGTTCTGTACTTGGACGGCCATGGTGGCGGCATTGTAGAGACACCTCAACACTTGGATATATCGCCAATGTTGCAGGGATTTAAGAACAGTCCAGGTCTCGATAGAGTCAAATGCCTTCTCATAGTCCACCTATGCAAGGCACAGGGGCCGATTTTACTCATCGGCCTTCTGTATAATCTGCCGTACTGTCAAAATGTGGTCTATGGTGCCGTATCCTCCTCGAAACCCGGCCTGCTCCGGGGGCTGAAATTCGTCAAGTCTTCGCACAAGGCGGTTTGTGATGACTCTTGAAAACAACTTGTAGACGTGGCTTATGAGCGAAATGGGTCGGTAGTTCTTCAGAAGGGTCTTGTCTCCTTTTTTGAAGAATAACACGACGACACTCCTACTCCACGCCTCCGGAGTTCTCCCATCAAAGAGAACGGTATTAAAGATGTATTGGAGCTCCTTTAACACAGGTTTACCGCCTGCTTTCAGGAGCTCAGATGTAACACCGTCTTCACCTAGAGCTTTTCCGTTTTTAAGCTGTCGAAGAGCCAACTCAATTTCGCCTAGGCTGATTTCTGGCAAGTCTTCGGTAAAGTGGCGGGTCAACGAGGCTCTGGTTTCCTCATTTTCGGGATCAGGTTGAGATGCATGCGAGGCGTATAGCTGACTATAGAAGTTTTCTATTTCCGAAAGGACGTCTGACCTCGAAGCAACGACTGCTCCGCTGGCCGTAGTCAACTTCGTCAGGTGGCTTCTAGCAAGAGACTAGACAAACACTTTAGACCCCCGATTCCGCTCAATTACTCGTTTAATCGAGCGTGTATTGGAGCATCGGAGGTCATATCGCACCATTTTGCCAATCTTTTTGTTGAGGGCCCGTTGTTCGGACGAAGTGACAGGTGGGTCTTCGCGCCGTGTCTTCATAAGCCTGAGCATTTCTTCCGAAAATTTTGACTTCCTGCCTTTACGCTGAACTTCGCAAAATCTCAAACCTTCCTCCCTGAGGATTCCAGACACGTTTTCGAGAGCCTGGTCAACGTCAACAGCATTTCTTGTTTCCATGGCAGCAAATCGGTTTTCGAGGTTTGACTGGAACGTTTCAGATCTCATGATAGTTTGGAGCACATTAGGACGGAGCCTGGACTTTATCAAGCGAACGCGTTCAAGCTTAAAGCTGGTATTCAGAGAGCTTCGTACAAGTCGGTGGTCACTGCCGGTATTAAACCTGTTGATCACTGAGACTTCTCTGAATATGTGCTTCTTATCCGCCATAATGAAGTCGATCTCATTTTTTGTCATAGTATCGGGTTCTCCGCCATGTCCACTTCCGTTGGGGCTGTTTCTTAAAGAACGAATTCATCAAGAAAAGTCCTTCCCGCTCGATGAAGTTGATAAGCATCTGCCCCCTATGATTCCTGCTGCCAAAACCATAAGATCATACAACCGATTCGTCGCGATTCTGTACTTCCACTTTAGCGTTGAAGTCCCCCATGACAACATTGTAGTAGGCCTTGGTGGTGAAGTGTAAGGCCTTGGTAAGTACCTAATTATTATATAAAAAATCACACAATAAGTAATAAATAACTTTCTTTATCACAACAATTATCTAGTTAAGCCATGTTAAGCATCTTTTGAAACTTGTTTTAATGTTAGCTAGATAATGGATAAACATTCGTTAATATGTACACACGGCGTCAGATCAACCTACCCTAAACTGTAAAATTTCTCCAATGAATATTGATCCTTAGGAACAAACAATAAAGTTAAAAATTGATTGTAGAAATATGACAGGATTGGGTAGGTTGATCTGACGCCGTGTGTACATAGGTACTACAGTAGTACTCGTATGTATTACTACATAATAACCACCCCCTCTTTTTCCTTGAGTATCGTAAAAGGCGACTAACAGACTAAAGACTTCACATACATCCAACAGCATAGAGCGGGACTGGGCTCACCACCTGTCGCGCTGAGCACATGTGCGTCGCTATTTGGTGAAAAGTGGACTATGCTAGAGGACTGCTTTTGCTGTCCTCATTGCGTGAGTATAAAAGTCGTGATTATATGTATGTATGTCATTCATATAAACAATGTTCATATCTATGATGTATGTACTAAATACTTATTTATTATACACATACAAAACACCTAAACATTTTTCTTAATTGACCTGACCGGGAATTCAACCTGGAACCTCATAAATGGCGACGCCAGAACCGGCGTTTTCCACAAGCCAATTCACACAAAATATGGTAGGCTTAGAATAATAACGCTATAGAAAGATATCTGTCTTCATACAAGCGCTCTGTCAAAAATGAAGCACTAAACCGATTCACACACGCGTGACGTGCGCGCATGGCCTATGAATATGAAAGAGACAGCACTGCGCAGGCCGCTGCTACCGAGGCTTCAACTTGGAGAATCACACTGCAGTACGTTTATATTTTGACCTAATTAACTACAAGATACTATGAAATACTGAAAGCTTACCTGTGAAAAGTGATGTTATTACACTTCTTTTGTTTTTCAGATGTGTTGTGACACAATTTAACTGCACAAACCGTCATTTTTTTTTTTGTTTTCGCGAGACACGTTCGGCGCGCTGTGACATTGAACACTACGGAGCGGTCCGGCGTTTGGTGCCATTTTTGGGCTCCAATTAATGTGCTTCAAAATAGGCGCGCGAACTTGGTTTCTATAGCGTTATTATTCTAAGATGGTAGGTAAGTATGCAAAATGTTAATGAAAAAAAGCAAATATCTTCTTAAATGTACCACAATATATTTCTTTCAAAATAAATTGGACATAGTTATGCAAACCAGAACCAACCCACAACTTGTGTGAAAATGATTTACCTATACAGTTGGAATCCACATTAGACAATTGCCATGCTCAAAATTGCCTGGCATTATATTGACTCCTTACCATAAAAAAAGATCATCATCATCATCATCACCTTATTGTCGTCTCGCATGTTTTTTTAAGCTTGCTTCTATATTGTTTTCATCCAGGTTGCATGTCATAAGTTTTTAAATTATTTCTTTTGTTTTTAACCAGGACACTTTTGAACCGTTACACGACGACAATAACATAAAATGAATGTGTAGAATGCTGATTTTGATAGAGTTTTTTAAGTGTGTAATTTGTTATAAATAAAAAGTAGTTAGTCACTTTATATTTTAAAATTGTTGGTCATTTTGTACTCTACCATTGTGTGTAAATGGTTTTATTAAAAAATATTTTGTAATTTTATATTATAAAAGGGTTTGCCATTTTATGCTCTAACCATTGTCTTTAAATTGTTTTATTAAAAAAGTATTATGACATTTTATATTTTAAAAGTGTTTGTCATTTTGTGCACTTATTAATGTTATTGAATTTTTGAGATAAAATAGAGTATTTATATTATTTTATACTTGTTTACAAAACATTACATTTTGCTTTTTAAAACCGGGTGGGTTACAAAATATATTTTTGCAATAAAGAACCAACCAATAATTTATTGAAAAAATAATATAAATACTTACACTACTTATGCAAAATGAAAATAATTTTCTTTCCCCATATCGTCCTTAATATTACTCACAAATGTGTAAAGTTTTTACTCTAAAATATACCCTTACTTACTTACTTACTTATCTTTTCTTCAAGCGTTTTTCATAAAAGTCTAATTATCTCGAAAGTGACATGTTGTGGGTTGGTTCTGATTTACGTAACTACATCCAATTAGGGTTTGAGGTTTTGCGCCATTTATTTGTACACCACAATATATTTCTTTTAAAATAAATTAGAGTTTGAGGTTTTGTGCTATTTATTTGTACAAATTTTGTAACAAACAAAACCTCAAACCCTAATTTATTTTGAAAGAAATATATTGTGGTATTACATAATCATGACTATTATCCCCGAAGGGTTAGTCAGAGACTAGGCAATAAGGATTATTATTATTTATTTAACACATTGTATAATAATCCCGTTAATAATTATTTTGAAGAAATTATCAACTTAGTTTTGATAAATATTAGTTATTTAACAATTAAGTTACTATCAACTTAAATAATAGGGGTGGGAACTTTACATGTACAATGGCGGACTCCGTCGCTTTATGAGTCTACAGGTCAAAATCCCTTGCACACCGCGTTGTCTATTTGGTACGGGCACGTACCCGGGCAGTCGGTGCGCTTTATACAAAAATCGCTGCAAAGTGGTGAAGCGACAGTGACCCCAACCGTACACTATTAGTATAGTGTACATGTAAAGTTCCTACCCCTGACTAGTGTCAGGAAGAGTTTTAAAGTTAATTTAAAAACAGTTAAACAGTATTTTTTACATTAACATATTTGTCATAATACAGTGGACCCCCGGTAATCTGGCCCCTGTCTAATCCGGTACCGATACCCTGGTAATCCGACAAACGTTTTGCAGGGCAGTGTCGAACTATCGAATTTGTTGGATTATAAAGAGTACTGCCGCCTAAGACACCTTGTAATCCAACAAATTACAGATCCAATGATAAGATTTTATAAGTATGTTATACTCTAAAAGACAAATCATACTTCATTATGTATGTTAAATAATAGTCATGTCAGGTTACAGGGGTCCACTGTATTGAACACATTAGTTAGTTCCTCTACCACTTGATTATAGTCACATCTAAGTAAATACCTAGTTCAGATTTAATTTTAATAGATAGTTTATAGTTACTTACAAAATAGTGCTAGTGGTAAAACCAGTTTTTGTTAATAAAGACATACCTGTGTTAGAGAAAAATCTGCTCTGTCCTTTTTAAAAGTTCGTGGATTTAAAAGAGATGGAACAAAACCATTGATGTCGTTTTCATTCATTTTCCTTTGCTTTTTATTAACATTTTACACAACAAATCAAATAATAATATTAATAAACAGAATTAAAAATGTCAGAAGATTCTACTTCCAGCAATTAGTTTATGCTAAATGCTGGAATGGAATTTTAATTGAAGATTATTACAAATATCATTTTATAGAATTAACTTGTTTTGAACAAATGCAGAAACTTTTGTTGGAGAACTTGGAGAAAGAATTATTAATATAATATTGACAGTGACAGACACAGACAGACTGTCTTTACTTGGATTTGACCATAGATAAAGGTAGTACTGTCGGAACTAGATGGCCATCTCGCGGATTTTTTTTGCCAACATGTTTGAACCTGGCTCCCTCTCGTGGTGTTATTCCACAACTTTTGACCAATATACATACCTATAGGTATAATAGGAGCTAAATTTTAATTTTAAAGCATGCAAAACCTTGTAAATCAGGCTGATATGATTTCATAAATTTAATATAAGTGAAATTCACTCAGCATTAAATTTATGAAATCAAACCAGCCTGATTTACAAGGTTTTGCATGCAATAGCCAGTTTGGGAACTCAGAAATAAAACGACAATTTATTTTCTAATTTTATTATGTTTATGTTTCGCATAATACAATTTAGTTTACATTTTAGAATAATCATCCCCATCATATTTTAATTCTCCGCACAAAATTCGATTTATAACATTCATCTTTGTTGATTTGCTCAGAAGTGTGCTTTAATATTACAAAAATTACTTTTTTGTGTATTCCAGCAGGTAATATTAAAATTTTTCATAGAATGTTTTTTAAGGATTTTGCAGAAGGCAATGTGAAACATTTCGAAAGAAGAGCATATTATAGAATGAGAGTGACAACATTTTTTCTTCATTTGTGAAGCAACGACCCTTTGCTTTTTTCATAGTTTCTCTATGTTGAATTTCTGTAAATAGTTTTGCTGGTAAACTCATTTTTCCTGTAACTTTCTGTAAACCTTTATTTATCAGACATTTTAATGGCACTAGCTAATCTAGTTCTTGCTGCGATTTCTTAACCTGTATATTTCACTCTTAAGGTTTTTTTATTTCTTTCTGAATTATTTAAAATATCCTAAAACCTTGCGGTTGTCTCCTTGTATCTGCAAATAAAAAACTTATTACAACATGACATGCAAGTGAACTAATAATAATATGTGGGATGTGGATTCAACCATTATTGTACCGATAATCGTTTTGACAAACGGTCTTATAGCGAAGAGCCTCTCGCTGAAAGGCTTGATCAAGGGTCAGATACAAAAAGCAGTACTCCGTGACAAGGCACGTATTGTCAGGAGGTTCCTCATTCTGCAGTCCTACCAAACGATAGCTTTGGTCTATCCCCGCTGCCGGTGGCAGCCTAGGTTAAGTTTTGTAGAATATTTTATACTGTAAATATGTTTTTTTTATTTTTTATAAAATATTGTAAACATTTATCTTAAGATTGTACAGATTATATAAAGAGAATAATAATAGTATAAATACCTTTAGTTTGTGATGACTGATCAGCTGGTTTGCGACAATAGGTATGGTATTTTACCTATATATCTGAAAAACAAAACAGCATAACTTAGGTAAATGCATTTGATAAAAAAGTCATAAATATTGTACACAGAAAATCCTAATACAATACTTAAATGATACTATTAACTTAATACTCCGGCCAAGTCACAAGCGGCACAATTTGTGCAAAATTCTACCAGCAGTAAGTAGGTATCTTTGATTGTACACATGTATATAGTCAATAGGTATGTTACTAAATTATAAATCAATAATATTATTAATTATAGGTACCTGTACTTTGTGGTGATAATAATGTTATATTTGAAGATGGGTCTGCTTGACTTATATAGACATAATAGTATGTACGTAGTAATAGCGTCCAATGCATGTACAATGTCACAAAAATTAATTAAAGCGTCCAGTTTTTCCAGTTGTCCAGTGTCCAAATATCACAATTCACATCACAACAATGCAAATTAAGTAAGACGCAGGGTCACTACTGTAGTGTTTCACAGTTAAATTCATCTTGTAACTCTGGGTCCGGAGAAGGATTAAGCACATAACTCAAGTCTCAACGTAATTAGTAATTACAGCGAAGAACTACAATACTTCAAAAATTCGCACAAAAGCAAACAACAAAACAAACAGCGGCCATATGCAATGGGCGATTTTCCGAGATCAAAAAAAAAAAGAAATTGGTTCGTAAATGACTTCATAGATGGCGCTTAGCATAGATTAGTATGGCGCTTAGTAAAAGGCGGGTTCATGAAGAGCACGTGTATGGCTGCGTAATATTTATTCTATTCCAAAATAGAAATAGGTTCTGGATGTCCTGAATATAAATAGGTAAGTAAATACCTACTATTTTTTTATTCTTTTGGTAGACAAGTAAAAGTGTAGAATTTATTACAGCTTATAAGTAGCCCAGCTTTCATAAAACGACATCTATCGAGTGTTTTTGAACTAATTTTTACTTTTTAATTTGGGCTGTCAGAAAATCGCCCATTAAAAAAATGCAGTTCAAGTGTCGATCGATCGATATACAAGTCGATTAAAATCTAATTCATCGATTATTATACAAGTTATATAATACAAGCATACATGATTTTCTTAGGTAATATTTTGATTAAGTTAAATAATGTTATGTTTAGTCGATTTATTGTAATAAATGCTACAAGCTTACAGTCATGATGTTCATAAGTAATATTATGATTATGTTAACTAAAGTTATGTTTAATCGATTTTTATTTTCGATTGCTGCGCTTCGAGTAACCGCCATCTAGCGAGACACTTAAACATTTTTTTTAAATATTGCGGAATAACACTCCTAGATGGCACTACTCGTAACGTGTCATTGCTCCTATTAGAGGAGTTTCCCTCCCCTGGATTTGACGAATTTGACGATTTGACTGACATGAATGACAGTGACACTGACTTTTTTATATATATGTTCCGTGAAGGAACAGGCTAAGGTCTGAGACCATACTGCCTTGTCATTAGTTTCTTTATTTCTTTTTTTTTCCTTGATGATAATGAGTGGCGGGCGATTAAGATGATGAATGATAAATGATGTTCCCCTAACCCCTTGAGTCCTCTGTAAAGATGTGGGACTTTACTGAGGTCTCACGCGGACTTCTTGAGAGAATTTAAAAAGTGTTGTTGCACTGTTTTGTTTCATTTGCCAACACTCATGCACGTTTTGATGGGTTTTTATCCGGATAAATACTCAAAATGGATAAATACTCATAAATATCCGTTTTTACTCGAGTATTTATCCAAAAAGACGGATAAATATTTTATGAACTTTTAATTTTAAATTTTATGAAAATTAAATTATAGGTAGCTTGTTAATATAAACAAAATAACTGCTATTGAGTTTTTTAATTCCATAAAATGAGCGATAAACAAAAATACTTGGTCAAAATTATTCGACAAGTTTGAATTCAACTGAATTGGTTGGGTTTTTACCATTTGTATGCAATGAATTATAGATTGTGGTATATCATTTGAAAGGTAATTGTATAAGCTTTCAAATTATATCAAAAAGGTTTAAAAATTAATAAAATTTCCTACCTAAATATAGAGAATTGTTGCAAAAGGTTGACGTTGTGGATGTCTAAATGAATACTGTGTATTTTATCCCCTCCTCAATACTTTGTATTACCCTCTGGCCCTAATGACTGCCTGTAAACGGTTTCTCATTGACCGAATAAGTTTTCTGACGGAATCTTGTGGAATTCCCTGCCACTCTTCGACCAAAGCAGTTTTCAGATTTTCTATCGTCGCCGAAGCTGGATATCTTCTTCGTACCCGTCTTTTCAGCTCGTCCCACACGTGTACAATAGGATTCAAGTCAGGACTGTGGGCTGGCCAGACTAAGGTGAAAATACCAACTTCTTCCAGGTACAGTCTAGTCATTGCAGCAGTGTGGCAGCGGGCGTTATCGTGCATTAGCAGGAAATGTTCGCCTATAAACTCGGCGAACGGGAGCACATGGTCTAGCAGAAGGTCGTTGATGTATCTTTCAGCAGTTAGGCCCCTCCCCGACCACCAACAGGTACGAATACCAGCTCCGTTTTTTCTTCTATAGAAATCCCCGACTATATCATACTGGACCCACCCCCGAATGCCACGGTTTCCGCCAAACTGCATTGTGCAAATCGCTCCCCCGGTCTTCTATAGACTCTCTGTCAACGGTCGCTACCATCCAGGCACATCCTTGTTTCGTCCGAGAACAGGACTCAACTCCATTGTTATATAATATCCCATATCCCTATCTAAGTGATCGTGAGCACCCCCGATTGGGCCCCGTAGCTGGCCTTCTTGGAGTCAAATTCGTTTCTTTATGTCTTCGCTTCACTGTCCATTTGCTAACAGCCCTCACTGGAACTTCTCTGAGCTGCCTTTGGATGTCCACGCCGCGCCGGTTAGGTGTTGATTCCGGAGAGAAGTAGTAACAATGAATCGGTCATCTCTCACCGAAGTGCAACCCTGTCTTCTAGATCCTGGTCTCCGGACAAAGTTGCTAGTCTCCCTGAACTTTCTGTACACCTTCAAGACACAAGACTGGCTTAGATGAAGCTGTCGAGCAATATTACGCTGAGACAACCTTTGCCGGATTAAGATGACGATTTGAGCGGCTTCTGCAGACGTGTGGTATTTCCATTTCCTTTCAGATTCAGTGTTCCCAGTGACGTGAAATATTGGACTGATGACCAATTTTCAGGGATGCTCACGTATTTTTTTTTTTTTTTATAAAAGAGGGAGGCAAACGAGCAGGCGGGTCACCTGATGGAGAGTAATCACCGCCGCCCATGGACACCCGCAAAACCAGGGGAATCACAGACGCGTTGCCGGCCTTTAAGGGAGGAATAGGTTTAAGGAAGGAATAGGAATTGGGAGAAGGGGGGGGGGGGGGGTGAGGGGCCTCCGGTACCCTCACTGGTCGGACGAAACACAACAGCACCAAGTGCCATTATTTCACGCCGAATATTCGTGAGAGGGTGGTATTACGCCGGGCGAGCCGGCCCAATGCGTGCATAATGGAACGCGAAAGTTTAAAAGTGTATTAAGGGGACTCCTTTTGAAAAAAATATTTAAAGGAAGCATTTCCATTTACTGAAATAGCATTACGCATACTTCTGTGCCGGTGGCCTTCAGGAGCCGGTGGAGGCAGATCATCCGCTCCAGATGCAACCTTGATGCTGACCACGATCCTTAGACATGAGGGACCGACATAGATGGATGGATACTTCTGTGCACTGCAATGACAAATTGCACGTTAGCTTTTAGTACTTAAAAGAATAAAAAATTATCTACGTTACCGTTTAAGCGAAGAACGTTTAAACAGTTTAGTCATTGAAGAATTTGTTAACCAATCTGTACATCGAAAAAAATGTAAATAAATAAATGGTGTTTATTTCATTGTATGGCCTTTTCAGTTTTTCATTTATTAACGTCATTCACAGTGGATTTATTTTATAAATAAATGTTTTTACTTTTTTCCGTTAATTTATGGGGCGGCAAACCTTACAGGCCCAGGGCGCAGAATCTTAAAATACGCCACTGCCTGCAACGCAGCGTGGCTCTACCACTCAGTCAGTGTCACTCATTTAGCACCACCCAGGGATCACGTGTAAGGTCCAAGGGTAAACCTACGGACGCGAGCAACTTTGACCCCCAAAAACGATGAACGATGTAGTCCAGGAGGGCGATCGCGCTAATTAATCTCAACCAAACTACAACTGGACCTCAGCCGTCATATAGTGCTATCGCGTTTGACATACGCGATGGCGCTTTAATACGAAGTCGGCAGAATGGCTGCGGTTCAGATGTGGTTTGGTTGTGAATATTTAGCGCAATCGCCTCCTAGAAAAACAAAAGTTGTGCGTGGATACCGCTAAAAAGATATTTATCCGTGATTTTGAGTAAATATCAGATAAAAATGGATAAAAACGAGTATTTATCCATTTTGGATAAATATCCGAGTATTTACTCTTTGGGTATTTATCCACTGCCCATCAATATTCACGAACACTTAACAGTAAATAATCCACCATTTTCACATTAATATTCGACAAAACACAAATTTTAGTAAATAAAACAAAACTGCAGACATGACGCTTCACTTTCCCGCCAAGAAGTCGTGACACTTACTTTTCTTCTGACACTGACCTGACATACTACTTTTTTCAGTTTAAATTAGTATGCATCTAGCCCTTAAAGCCCTGTCTTTAACTTTAAAAGACTACTTTGTTTTTTAAAGAGTAAATTATAATCCCCCAGTTAATACTTGTTTTCTAATTTTCAGAAGGCTAATCAACACCTATCGCAATACCTTTCAAGCACATACAAACATAAAAATGATGATTTCCAGCCTCCAGAGTAGGCCGGGTTTCTCGGTGGTTATGGAACTATTAGACTACATCCACACATTGAGCCCCTGTGTACAGCATTGTGGACTTCGAGAAATCCTTTGATACCATCAAGACGTAGGCTGTTCGAGTTCTTGCAGTGGTACCAAGCTGTCTGACGGTACATCAAAAACTTTTTTAATGTAGGTGGTCCAGTGTAATTAAAAAAATATTGTAATGCAATAGACATAGCCACAATAATAAAAGTTAAAGTCGGTGGACACGATATTTTTTACAAAAGTACATTTATTTTGAAACTTACCTACCCAACTATCAGTCGAATTAGAGAATAGGGGCTAAATAATCTAAATAATCTCTACCAAACCACATCTGAAACGAAGTCGTTAGACTTACTTTTATTATGCTATCGCGTGTATACAAAGTCGACTGAACGGTACAGGTTTAGTTTTGGTAATATCGTTGGTGCTTAGTGTGATTGAGGCCTAGGCCTGCAGATGGAGATTTTAAAATTAGTTTAATATAAATCAAAGTAGATCTATGTATTTTAAATAGGCTTTAAAAAGAAATATGTTCTATTATGGCTAGCAGAGGGAAATTATCATCATTATTTACATACTCCGAGGAAATAACTAATTAGTAGGCTGTATGGGCTATATATATTATGAAAAATTAAAAAGAAACGAACCACACGTCAGCCGTAATCATTTCATTGCTTGCCATTTAAAAAGATGACTTCTAATGATGGAGCTCACCGGTTCGGTAAAAAGTGTAAACTACGAATACTGCGATCGACGAATATTATACTTTTTATTTTCTTTAATACGTTTAAGTCACACCAGTTTTCTGGAGAGCAGAGGCAGGCAGAGATTCTGACACACTTCTTTTACTTTATTTACTCTTTTCTCTAAGTAACATTTTAATACTTAACTTATACAAAATTCTAATCAATAACATATCAACAGTAACTAACATATTAAACGAATCCAATATCAGTGATGAAAATACGTGTGTACGTATACGTAGCCAAAATTACTTCATATTAAGTTTGAAACAGTAAAAAATATTTCAATAATAGTAGGACGGTACCTATGTTCATTTAAAACAATAATAGATAGGATCAAATCTGTTAGTTAAAATCATCAATAAATATTACTTTAAGTTATTTCGTTTTAAAGGAATTCTGTTTAATTATGATATAATATTGTTTTGTCTTGTCTTAAATTGAAGATAAGACTTTCATCAATATTGGGAAAAAGTGCCATAAAATGGGAGAACAGTTTTGCGCTATGGCAGGCAATAGGAGGCATTAAAAAAAATAGTGTAATTTTTCGTTTGAATGTGGGGAAGTTGTTTGTAATTTTTTAATAATTATAACTATAATACAAATTAAAATAATAAAAGGAAGTGCTAATTAGGTGCAGAATTATTCTGGGATATCATCTTTATAATGTAAGTTAATTTAATTTGTCGTTTTTAATTGTTATGTTAGGTTAGAATCTGCGTATAATTTCTGCTGACTGTTCCTAATGATTTTCCAACAATTACGCTTATTATCTAGGGGCTGAAAGTGGCTTTTTTTGTTTTTGGGTATGGAAGAGACATACATCACGTTTTCATGGCAACGTTCATTTAGTTTCGACCGCTAACATCAATGGTTCAAAATAATCAATATTGAAATGGAAGATTAAAATACTGTTTGTACTCATATTTCTAGTACTTCCAAAGGTTTAACTTTGTGTTTAAATATTAAGACATGTTGACTACTTGTTTATTAGTTGCTACATTCTTGGAGTCAATTTATTATGTTTATGTTGCTTTTTTATGAAAGTGTAAGTAATTTATTTCATACGCATTTTACTTTCATATTCTTACTAATAAATCTTTAATGTAGTTTACACCTTGAGTAATATTTAATTTATTACAGTGTATAATATTCCTTTTGTTAAGAACTCATACTGTATGTTACTTATTGATAAAAGAGTCCACTAATACATACCCTATGTACTTATACATTATACCATTTATATTTATTACTTCCAATATTTTCCACCATTCTGCAAGGCAACAAGGAACCATCACATACCGATAAGGACACATTATAAAAATAAGGACACATTATAAAATATCCAGAATAGCTAAACAAAACTTAGCAAAAAAAGAAGAGAAAATGGCGGGTCCAAGACGTGCCCGAAACCAAGCAACGTCAATTGCCATACCCCGACAGAACTCTGTGTCTGATAATGGGAGACCACGAAATAACTTGACACCTGAAATGCTGGCGGGCATGAGCAAAGAACAGCTTCGTGCGGAATGCAGGAAAAGGGGGCAGCGGGCGTCGGGCAACAAAAATGAGCTGGTATAAAGCTGTGTGCAATTGTCTGTGCTTTGTAATTTTTATTTTGCCGACTGTGCTGTGGTGCTTGTTTTATTATTAATTGTTTTTGTTTTTTTCTTAGGTTAATTATGTATTGAGGTAGATAACCAATGTAATAATTTTATGTACATAATATAGTTTTATTGATGCACTTTATTCTTTAAATTAGAAGATGCTTCCTATTATAGTTTAGAGTGACATTTATGTAATATTTGAAAGCAGCTACTTTTTTTCTATTTATTGAAAGTTTAATGGATGAGTACATTATTATGATTTAGAAAAAAAATGCATTATGTATTCGCATTGCTTTCATATACATATAAGTACCTATGCAATCTTTTTTTAAATATTTAATTTTCAAGTCACGGTTTAATTGTTTGTAAAAGTTTGATTTCAAATATTTAGTAATTCATATACACACTTTAAGTTAAACTCACTGGCACTTTTAGTATGCATTTTATTATGAAAAGGAGTCCAGTAAAAGGTAGGTCAACTTCAATACAATATTCTCACTTTGACATGTTTGTTACTTAGATGAGGAAATTAGGTCTGTGTGAGACCACACAGACCTAATTTCCTCATACTATGGTAACCAGTGAATTGTTTTATAAAATCTTAACAAACAAATTAAGGAGTGTTTCACAATAAGCTAATCACTGTTTATTTTTGTTGATTAAATATTCATCTTGCCTCAACTGTTACTATTAAGCATTATTGTAGCCATGACTTGATTTCAATGATATAAGAATTTGCCTTGCAGTGGAACAGTGTACACACGGCGTCGGATCAACCTACCCTAAACTGTCGAAGTTCTTCAATCAATTTGGAACTTTATTGCTTGGCTCTAAGGATCAATATTCATTGGGGAATTTTGACAGTTTAGGGTAGGTTGATCTGTCGCCGTGTGTACAGGCTGTACCTTACACTTCACTTTTTAAAATTAAGTTTAACAAACGCAAATGCTTTAGCTAACTGTTTACACAATATTTATCTACTAGTACACCTTACAAGAGTATTATGAAATTGGGTCTTATCAAATAGTACCTTAGTAAAATTACACAGACAATTCACCACCAGATGGGATTATTAATACTAAGAAAGGAGAGTGAGTCAATGGCAAAATTTGAATGTTATATGTACATAATAATTCTAATTAATATATTTCATTAGAGAATGTCATTTTGTCTACTCTTAATAATTATTTGTGTAGCTGTTGTTCTGGCAAAGATATGTTGGTATAATATGAAGCATTTAGCTTGTTACTTGTTAGCATCTGTACCTGTTTAGGAGTCGGTACATAATGAGAACAATGTTCATCGTCCATCAGTGATGTCACTGCAATACTTGAAAGAATGTATTGTTGATAAACATTATATCAATCAGAAATTCAAGTGGTATCAAGTTTAGCAGTACAGCACATTAGCAACAATTTTTGCTGATTAATAGTTTTCAGATATTGTGCAATTTGTACATAGAAAACTCTTTTTCAACTTAGTTTCTATTTCTCACTAGATAAATAATGGACATTGGTACATATTGCATTTGAAAGTGAATGTCACTTGATGTTTGGAAAGAATAGAGAATATAATTCATATATTTTGAACATAAGTTCATAGGTAAGCAGAAAGTCGCTTAGACCCTAGGTAGAGTAGAGTTAAAAATTGTATTAGAGCACTTTGTCACAGTGCTTGTAAAACTGTGACTTTGTACCTTGTCACATTAAATAGTAACATTTTATGGACACAATAAGTCTATTCCATATCTTTATCACTGAACAGTATAAACAGTGATAGATAAGGTACAAACAGTTGAGATATTATTGAACTCTAAGCTGCAAAGTTAATCTGTGGCTACTTTATAAATCCACAGTCAAATTAAATGGAAATTATTAATATAACAATCACACCATTATGTACTCCAATACAGGTCAGCGGACCTGCTCGCGCGCATTGCGCTTGCGCCTGTCACACACACGCGACGATCACGCCACCATACTATTTCCGGAAATTAACTATTCGCAACAGTTATAATAAACTTTAACGTCAAGGTTCTAAGGTACATTGTTTTCGAAGTGTCATTGCGTCTATGTACTACTTCATGAAAAGTCGCCTCTATCAGTTACTTATTGGAAATTAAATTGATGTGGTATATTTTTACGTACTGCCACGTATAACAATATGAGTTAAAACCTTTACCTCAAGGTTGAAAATTGATTATGCATGGAATTTGGAGGGTAGCCACAACAGGATAAAGTGTGTCACACACACATCGTCTCGACTGTTATCAACAGATTATTCAAACTATTGAAATTCGATTGTGATTTGTTTTTTAGTAGGTAAGTACTCCGGTGATTTCTGCTGATAAGTGTCTGCGTTAAAGATGTAAAGCAATTAGAGACGAACGATGCGTAAATAATAATTTCTCGTTACAAACAAATGAGTCTTTGTTTGCCAAGCCGATTAATTTGTACTTACATATGCGCGTACTTTACCAGTATAGTTCGCGCTGCCACAGCAGCCGCACAGATATTTATGTACGATATACAAAATAACAAAGCGGGCTTTATTTATAACGTGATCATTTTGCGAAGTTATATATTAGGTATCTCTTTGTGATAATTTTGGCACTCCTAAACGACCCGTGTATTTACCCGTACACTCAGTATTTTTGTAATGTGTCTGTGTGAGTGATTTGTAGTAAATGTAGTTTTACTAATTGACGATAGTTAAAGCAACAGAAAAAAGGTTTGTAGGTTTTATTTATGTTATAGTTGTTAAGCCTAAAAACTTATAATTTAAAAGCTAGGGTGTCTTTATAACATCTTTAGTATGTAGGTGTTAGTATGTATGACCTTTGTGTATGACGCGTAAAAAGTTACGTAGAATTTATAATGACATTTATATATTTAATTTGCAAGATAGAAAAATAGAGGTATCCATTAAAAAGTATTCATCATAAGCCGCTTATGCAAATGAATGCGTTTGTCTGCTGTAGATATAAGTAGTAACACAAACTTTATCAAAGTTAAAAAACTTTTTTTAAATTTTGCATGTTTTGGTTCTTGTTCATCCAGATACCTACTTACCTTAGAAAGTGAAACTAGTGAAAACTAATCTAGTTTACAAGTTAGAGTTTTAGCTTAGGCAGCCCTTTTTTCCGGCTGAATTAAAGTGTTTAGCAGTTTCTTTGATGCCAGTACCGACAGCTGGTTGCTTCATATCATTCGCTACAGTGATCCATCCAAGACATCACAATCTACGTCAGCAGACAAAATACCTACCGGGTTGGCAATGGAACAGACAAATGGTAATTAAATAAATAACCATCAAGACGCATACTGGGAAACATCGCAGTAAATTTTTTTTAATCGTTTATTTAAATTACTGGCCACAGGCGCATGCTTAGTGTCTGCGTGTCGGTTTGTATAAAATTGGATAACAGACAACTTCTTTAGAAGCGTCTTGTCGGTTAACGTAACGATATCGAGAGTGAGAGCTCTCTTTGAAAGTGAAACTTTTTCGTCAGTCGTGTCTCGTGTGACGTCACATCTCGCGATGTGCCATTTCACTTCAGACCGGAAAACGGGTTAGATGTCCAACTGGCCAGTTACTGTATTTTTAAAAAAAAAAAAATATAAGTGTTTTTTTTTCTTTTTTACTGTTATTGTTGCTGTAAAAGTGCATCGAGGTTTTATATAGGTAAATACAAGTTTTTTTTTACATTTATTTCAGAAATACTGTTTTATTAATTGTTTTTTAATACAATATCATACACAATTTACTTACACATGTCATAACACGTGCGTATATTCTAACTGTTTTTGTTCTAAACTACGATTTACATTAGGGTACAAACGTGATACATTTGAATCAATGTCGGCAGTTGATACGAAGTTTCTTATCTCAAAATAATTGCGTGTGACTAAAATTCCATTTGTCAGGTTCATACCAGTAATAGGTAATTCCTCAAATGACCTGGTTGAAATGTTAATCTAACCTCAATTCATTAACGCAGTTAATTAAACTCTTGATAAACGCTGTCAAATTAAGTTATTAAGTACATAGTAATATTTTTTTCAACTTTTCTTACCCGTTTAATCCTCAACCACTGAGGAACTGGCTATCTTATCTCAAACTGTCGGAACACAACAATGCTATAAACAATCGTTGTTATGGCGACAGACTTAGATAAGATGGTGGTAGCTAGCCAGACGGACTTAACAGCCCTACCACCAACCAAACCGACCAACCAAACCGAGCAACACAAAGATATACCCCCCGCTGGGAATTGAATCCGGGACCTCTGGGTCTGAAACCGGTGGCTTAGCCACTAGGCCATAGAGGCGATTAAAAAATATCCAGAGGTCTTGGGTTCAATTCCCAGGTCAGGTAAAGTGTGATCCCAGGCTCGTGATCACTCACTACTGAACACCAACATGCAAAACCTATAAATTGTAAGGATGATTTTCAATGTTGAAGTGGATGCCTATATTTTAGCAACATATTAATTATCCTTTCTGACGATAAATTGTTTCGTGCTGACTGTTTCCAATAACTTATCTATAGTTATTTGCTATTGAGTCACGTTGCGTTTTCATTGTTGTATGTGTCATCCATCATAATCATATTAAAAATATGACCGCAATAATATACTGTCGCACATAAAATTTTTGCACTGCAAGCAATTCTTAATGTCGCCTACCTACTTAATCACAAATTAGCTTTGGTCATGTAATTTTACATACGTAAATAGTAATAAATAATTAAAGATGTTACTTTCTTAACTTTTTTATACTAATAAACTGCTTGCGTTTATTCAGCAATTCTGAAACTGTTCTTGTAACAAATCTTGTTAAAGATAGATTTATAGGTATATAAATAACTATAGTCTTGTGCAACGTCGCTAATAACAAGATTGTAGAAATTACTTATGGAGGTCCTGCACGAAATTGTGAAATTTTACGTATTTTTAAGAGGCCTATTACATCTCGACTGTGATTTTTACGTAAAATGCCCATTTTCTCATTTTGTTGTAATTTTGCAGTTGTATTTATCGTTTTTATCGAAATAGGATAATAAAATCATACCTAATATTACAAATGTCCACTCTGCGAGGATAAGCTGAGTTCGGACGACCGGCGCATCGCATTTTGAAGTATTTTTGCAGTTGTATTTATCGTTTTTATCGAAATAGGATAATAAATTCATTATAAAATCTTTATTCATCACGAAGTAACGATTATTCTTGTATACATTTTGCTCAATAATATTATCGTAGATAGGAGAAATTCACAGTTAACTTAAAGCGATTTTCGAAGTTTTTTGTTTAGAATAAGATTCTATTTTTTTTATTTCATTTGTTCAGAACAGTAGTTCAATCTAGGAGCTCAAAAAAGTGCCTTCGTGCCTTTAATTAAAAAGTTAAGCAAAATTTCCAAAAAGCGAGGACGCACTATTATAATAGCTATTCTACACTATTCAATGAGTCAAAATTGCTAATATATTTTTGTTTAACGCCAAAATTGGCCATTTTACGCAAAAATCACAGTCGGGATGTAATAGGCCTCTTAAATCACTTGTACTATGCGCTGAATTAGTTAAATACATTAAAAGAACTTATGTAAGTTAGCCTGATCATTGCACAAGGTTGAAATTGTTGAAATTTGAAACAAATTCTTTAAACAATAACAAACAATACATAAATCTAATGACTCCTAAAAACATATTTCTACGACAACTTTCTTAAGTTTACGCATGAAACAATAATTCTTACATGAAAATATTTGTACTGATATTCCGCAGGGCACCCCTTTCTTTAAAATGTAAATTTAATTTTTAACACAAGCGCGTGATAGTTTTGCACATTTCTCAGAATAAAAACATTGCTCTAATTAAATTACTAGGTCTGAAACTTCAAAGCTGAATTATTATTGTTCTAATTATGAATATCAATATGATTGATTTTGCTTTGAAGTTCACTAAGAGACTTAGGTCAGTTTTTGCGTACGCGCGGCACCCCCTTAAAACGAATACAAAGTTACAATTTGAAGGTTCTTATTGCTTTAAGCGATCGATCTCTTCCAGACCACAAGATTAAACAAATTCGTACGTGACAGCCCCATGCTCTGCGGACGACGACGGGGGAGGGGTAAAAATGTCCATGGGGGCGACCATGGGTCTGTCACGTATGTTTTGCCAGCCTAAATTAGTCATCATCATCATTTTCCATTTTCGTCATCTTCCAGCCCTTATCCAACTAGGTAGGGTTGGCAAAATGTTTCTGTTACTCTCCAGCCCTCACTTCTTTCTTACCCATGCATGTCATCTTTCACACAGTACATTTTTCTTTTCTTTAGTCTAACCTTTTTTTATTATTGCTCCATCTTCAATTTCATATCTTACATTGTTTTGTCTTTAAGTACTTTTTGAGACTCTTGTCTTATCGGGTAGATAATTTATATTTTTATATATGTATTAAGTATTATGACTCACAGTCAAACTTTGGTATCTCCAATGCTATAATAATTATAGTCGCTCCTGTTAAGGTGCCCATGAGCGGTAAATTTTTTGTACTGCAATACTCGTCGCAGTAGTAGGTAGAGCAATTTGGTTCAATTCCAAAAGAATACATACATTTTTTCGGTCCCACTTTTTGTAGATATAACTACACTTGCGTGGAAAGACACAACGAGCTTACTTTTGAAGCTTTTGTTCTCCGACCCCGACATAAATTGATCGAGACGTTATTATATTATGATGACAACCGTACAAAAAATGTACGAAGGAGGTTTAACGTGTCTAGTACGAGTGCGAGTTTAATTAGATACAATCGATCACGTTTACGAAACGAAAACTTCTATTTGCCTCGTTTTTTGCCAGAAGCGCTGCTACAATGCCATATAAATAAAATCCTACTTCCTACTAATATTATAAACGCGAAAGTTTGTAAGTATGGATGGATGTTTGTTACTCTTTCACGTCAAAACTACTGAATGGATTTGGTTGAAATTCGCCAAACAGATAGTTTATAACCTGGATTAACACGTAGGATACTTTTTATCCCGATTTTCCCACGGGAACGGGAACCACGAGGGTGAAACCGCGAGCGGCCGCTAGTAGTAAATAAAACTGGCACTAGGTGCCTACCTAGAAGTTTGTCCTTTGTTGTCGAGAGCCTTCTCAGCTTTCCTAGACAAATGGCTAACGCTCCATACAAAAGTCTATTCGTTAGCGTTATCTAACTCTAGTTCTAGTAGTTTTAGCTTTTGTTACATAAATGAGCTCTTTAAAGTTTTAGCATACGCTGATTGACGTATCGTTAACACAGCTCAATCATGCATCATTCTATTCCATTATGCTACTTGTGTCGGCCCTCAGATCCCTGTTAGGCACCACTATTAATGCTAAGTATAATAAGATTGGCTAGACACATTAGTTACTCTACTGTATTGCTAGTGTATAATTGCGTTGCATAGTTTCCTCTAGTTGCTCTATATCTCAATATCCGGCAACAATGGCCACATACAGCCATTCGCAATATTATTATAATAATGAGTGACGCAGTTCCCACTTAGAACCCTTGTGGTATAATAACTAGAGACGCACTGCGAAGCAATTTTTGCGCACTGATTTGCGGCAGCAAGATTCGTAATTCGTCGTGCGATGCGCGCGCGCTGCTGTATTTTTCATTAGCAAATGGCACAGTACACAGCAGTGTACGACGAATTACGAACAGACATGGGGTGAACGTTTGTCTAGGGGGGGCTGAACTGAAGTATAAAGGCGGGTACAGACAGACTGCTGTAAAGTAACATGCAATGTGCATGCAATGTAACATGAAAAGAGCATTTCATAAGTGTGCACGGTTCGTCCGCGCAAGGCGTCCACATTATGGGAATTCTGTTACATTGCATGATACATTGCAACAATGTGGACGGCAAATTCTTTCATACATCTTTCATTACTTAACGCGCAACGAACTAGAAATTAGCTCGCTCGTCGCGCCTCGTGGCGCGCCGCAATTACGCCCGCGTTCGTTGTCGTTCGTGGCCGCGGCCGTAGGCGTTCGTTTTGTATAGAACAGCTGTTTGTTTTCGCAATTTCAAAAGAACGCAATGTGTATTTGTTGTTATTGTTATTAATACTTGTGTTGTTTTGTGTTACAGCTCGCCCGGCTCGGGTACTACAAGCTGGCGGCGGCAGCTCAGGTCGACGAGCAGCGTACGCGCAACGGACTGCACACGCCACACTCCAAGGACATTAGGTAAAGTCTACACTAATTATGTCGATTCTCCAATGCATAACTGCACATGTGCTCAGTGTGACGGGTGGTGAGGTCTACAGTACAATGTCGATTCTCTAATGCTCGATCGTAAACTAGCCTCGTACCCTCACGTCACGTTCGTTCCCTTGATTACGATCAAGAGTGTACCTTGGTGACGTTTTGTGTAGGTACAGTCGAATTAAGAGAATGCAGATTTGGTAACTCACTGAGGATTCAGGATCGTTTTATGGCCTGGTAGAGGACATGCCTAGTAAAGGGGTCTGCTATGTTGCATTACTTTCATTGCACTATCTCTTATATAGAGTCACAGAATAATATTACTAGGTAGAGTGGCTGATGTGTAAGTTGCACAGATCCTCTGAGAGTTGTAATTTTATGATCACGTCAACAAAAGGCGGTGCTTAGACACAAATTATTATTTTCCAACTCGCACTATCGCTCTCGCACTTAGTACTTTATTTAAGATAAAAGACTTACCTGTAGTATAAAAAATATTCCAAATTGTTACAATTGCATTCAAGATGCTATATTTACATTGAAACTGGAAGTCATTTTCACTGAGTAGGCCATTGAGGTACAATAAACTAGAGAAGACACCGCGAAGCAAGTTTGTACGCACTAAGGTGCAGTCCGTAGGCTGCAAACGCCTCAGTGATTGCGCGTGATTCAAGCGATTGTGGACCTTGCGGCTGCACCTTAGTTGCGCACAAACTTCCTTCGCGGTGTCTTCTCTAGTTTATTGTATCTAGGGCATCGACACCCGGTCCACTTTTTAAAAACCCGGGTTTCGGGTTTCCTTATAGTCAAAACCCGGGTACCCGGGTTTTTCGAGGTTTTTCGGTCTTTTTGATATTTTTTTTAAATATGAGGAAACTGTATTTTAGTATGGATTTGCTAAGACAATACGAGTAGGTACCTATATAAAACAAGGGAAGGATTCATATCAATTAAACAGTAAGTACTTTCAAAATCACAAAAATATTTTTAATAGGTATTAAAAAGTCTTTTAGACAATGAGTATTTGTTCAGAACAAATATAAAATAGAGAAATATCTAGTATTTATCTAGCTAGTAATTATTTTTGATCTCAGACTCACGCAGATCAAATTATTTATATTAATTAATTTAGTCTTTTGGTAATAGTCAGTTCTTATACTGCTAATAATTATAATATGCTGAAGACTATTTTTGATACCTCTAAAGAAATATAAATTATTAAACTCTTTTATTAACATTAACAATAAATTCGTTTTAGTAGCTAACTTACTCGTATGAAGTCAGATTGGAATCAGAGTAAAAATTTTAATTTAAGTCTTTCAGTAATAATCAGTCTTTCTCTAACTAAAAATCTGCTAAAGACTATTATAAAACTTATTTTAACTTTAATTAAACTTTTTTCTTAACATTAACAATAAATTCGTCTAGTGGCTAACTAACGCGTAAGAAGGCAGATTTTTTTTATGTGATACGTCATAGTGACTGCTTCATGCCTGATGGTAAGCAGCCGATGCAGTCCAAAATAACGGAGCGCTCCTCACCGTGGAACAAGCACGGTAACAAGCGCACCCATTCATGATGACGGCCTGCATAAATGCCGTTTCACGCCCCGCTTAAAAGACCCGGGACTATAGGAGCTGGGAAACACATACGTCTAGCCGAATGGTCTTACAGAAGAACGACTTGCCAATTTTTTTGGTACGAGTGCTGATAGTCTGCACAGTATAGTGGTGGTTCCTAAGACCAGCACGTGTAGTCCGGGACAGGAAAGGAGAGGGCGGGATTAGATCAAAAAGTTCTTCAGAACACTCTTCGTAGTAATTTCGGTAGAAGACACTGAGAGAAGCAATGTCTCTTCGCACACGCAGCTGGAGGTCCTCAAAAGAGGCTATTACCTCAGCATCTTCAATAATGCGTACCGCTCGCCTTTGCAGTCTATCAAGTGCATTTAGCGGGGCTGTCCCATAGATGGGAACAATACTCCATAATCCATCGCACCTAAGTCTTGTACAGCAAACAGCGCTGCTCGGGAGTGAAAAACCGCCTCACCTTATTGAGAATACCCAACTTCGGGAGGCAGTTAAAATAACACTGTCGATGTAGCATTTTGGATACAGTTCCTGGCCGATGTACATGCCAAGAATGCTGAGGTCCACTGAAATGGGTAAAGGAGAGTTCTGAAGAGAGGGAGGAGGACTGACGAAACAAAATGGCGGGGGAGTCCACGGAGCAAAAACAAAGAGGAGGTGTTGTAACAACTTTTTTCATATAATAATAGTGTCTCAGCTGCGCGGGTTGCGGGGGGAGTCCAAATAGGAGAAAACCACCTAGTGGCCAGTAGCCAAAACAAGTACCTACCTAATTTACGAGATTAGCAGAGTTGTCATAAAAGTTCTGCTATATTTTACTAGATGTCGTGTATGTCGTAACTTTATTTGATGAAGTATAAATTTAATTTAAATATTACTTACGAGTGGAAAGATATGTTTATTCCGTTTAATCTCGTTTTATCCGTGTAACTACTACACGATACAACACAGCACTTCATGCTAACAAAAAGTTCGGGTCGAGAATTTTTTATAATTCTTTAAAAGACTGAATAAGCCACGAACAACCTATTCGCCAGCCAACGAGAGTTGTACTGACGAAAGCGACACCTGGTCGTAAGTAGTTCAACTACGGTGTGACGTCAGGACTACATTGATAGTTGCTGGACTACATTTATTGCAACGCCTCCTCTTTGTTTTTACTCCGTGGGGGAGTCACTCGCAGCTCACCGCTCCCGTTGCGTGTCAACGCGACGACGCATCTTGCCTCCTATGTCATTTCTGATCTGAGTCAAACGCAAGAATAACTTGCAACTTGCTTTATTGATTTAATCTTATTCGCACAAAAAAAAACAACTGTAGTTAATTAGGTCAAGCAGAAATTATTAGTGCCTAGTGCAAAAAAAGTTAAGAGAGAAGTAAACTTCACTAACTTGTTTGTATCTTTGATTACATACAAAGGTTTGTATGTAGTGAGATACAATGGAGCTAGGTAAATTTTGACCGTGTTCAATTAAAGAGATCATTTCGAAAAGGCGTAAATATACTTATGATACAAATAATTACCGACAAGAAAACGATTGTAAAAAAGCTTGAAAAACCCGAAAACCCGGTTTTATATTTTCCAAGCCCGGGTTTTCTTGCGACCCAGAAAATCCGAAATACACGGGTTTTTTCGGATCGGGTAAACCCGGGTTCGATGCTCTAATTGTATCTCAATGGAGTAGGCTAGGACGAGGTTGCACAAAATTTCCCGATGGGTCGACGTGCTACTGCGAGACGCGAGAGGGAGACCTCTGCAGGGCCCACTAAGATAAGATAACTACATCTAAACTAAATATAACAGTTCTATATTTAGTTATATATCGATAAAAAAATACATAGTTTGCATGTGGAACATCGCAAGATGCTCGTAAAGCTGTAACGTATCTAATTGTTTGCTCGCTGACCATAGCGGTCGTCGTGAACTTTCTTTTAGTTTGCATTGTATGGAGTGTTACACATTTTAATGCGCGTAGAGCTCTTTGTTATCGCTATATTATTAAATCGGAAAAGTAATCTTTTGTTATGTTATGTTGTTTATGCCGTGTGGGAAATAAAGGGTACCTACTTACAATTTATTTTCTGAAATTGAGAAAGCGAAGTTCCACGAAAGAGTTTTGACATCAATGAGAAATTTTGCTCAAGCCCATCTAACTTTTGGCATTAAGTCATTCATTTGTGAAAAAAAATGGAAAAGTGAAACATTTTGCCCATCTGACTTTGCATTGAATCATTTGTGTTAAAATAATGATTAAGAAAGATAGCTAAACGTAATTTCATCCTGAAGCCGCCAATTTAACACTTGGTCATTTAACACTTATATCAAGACATCTCTTTCTTTATCTTTAGACTAGAATAACTTAGAGCATTCGACCATTTAATGTTCTAAGTAGAATAACGACTGCCTGGTTCCAAGCAAATCCGGCTTGGCTTGGCAAAACTATTGATGAAAAGGGGCCAGCATCTATTTAGACATTGTCTAAGTTTGACATGAGACATGGTTTTGTGGTACGACTACATTTATATACTATATTTATGCTCAAAATACGTAATAATAATAAAAATACGTATAGGTGTTCAACTGTTAATTAGCTTTTGGCTATTAAATTGCTCTATTCCATTATTTCTTATCGTTCTCCATTATTGTAACACTCACGTTTATTTATAAGTGTATCGGGTCGAATATCGGTTGTTAGCTGTAAAAGTCATGAAGTGACAGTCGTAATCATAATATCATGCGCCAAGCCGCATTTTGCCAACAATCTGATTATGATTTTTATAGTACCATTGTTCCATTAACCTAGTAAGAAACAATGGCAACTGCAAGTTGTGCTCTTCGTATAACGAGAAGTAAGCGTTGTACACACGGCGGCGGCCGGCGTCAGATCAACCTACCCTAAACTGTCAAATTTTTACAATGAATATTGATCCTTAGAGCCTAGCAATAAAGTTCCAAATTGATAGTTTTGGTTGTCCCTATCTACCGACCTCAATAGATAGGGTATCGCAACTGGAACTACGGGTCCGGTTGTGTTTTCAGAGGTACTACGGGGTTCCGGTTCTAGCCCCCCGCTGGTCGTGCCTTTAACCAGGCGCCTCCGGCGGGATCCGGACATGGGTTGGACTCGTAGTGGCGTGTGGTTAGCTGTAGAGCTTGGGAATGTTCGTTTGTCCTGGTATTGTGTGCCAGGACTTCCAAACTCGTGCACAGCGAGCGGGGCCTAGTAGCGGTCTCTGAGGGGCCAGAAGCGAAAAGTCCTGCGGGGAACGTGAGTTTCCCTTATAGTTGGCAGCTTTGTCCGGTGGTTTTCATTGGACATTGGTGTTGACATCTCCGGTACTAGTCTGGAGAACTAGTAGAGGCGGCCTCCTAGATGCCGGTCCAGCCAGCCGCGTAGGACGTGGGAACTGGCTAGGCGCCCGGATGGGTTCTGAGAAGTGAGTGTGCTTACTACTCCGCTACCAAGGTGGACACTTGGGAGTCGACTTTAGAGTCGACGACCCTAGCAGTGGCACTGCGAGTTGTGCCCTTCGTGCAACGAGAAGTGAGCGAGCTTGACAGCTCCGGTTACGTATCTGGACAATAGGCAGTGAACTACACGTGTTCACGGGGATACTCTCCTGAGACACTAGTCTTATGAGTACCGAATGAAGAGCGCGCTGCGGCGGGCACTAATTTGGCGTCAAGACCTAACGTTGGTGGTCTCCTGCGCGAGTGTTCTACTGGCGCAGGGACGTCTGGCACTTCTTGCAATAACCTAACGGTTGGTCTCGAGGGGCCAGTACAAATAAACTTAGTGAAGTAAGGAGAGGGGATGTGATAGTTTTGGGTAGGTTGATCTGACGCCGTGTGTACATACAGTCGAGGAAGTTCCCGGTTGACCACTTTTCGGTGATATTCGCCACACTATCTACGCGCACGTAGGAACTTGAAAAGTCCTGACAAAAAGCCTGATATTTCGATAAAAGTCCGGACTTTTTAGTCACAAAATGGAAACGTTACTAATTTTTTATATTTCGTTTTTAGATAAATGAGAAGTTAATAAAGATCAAAGACTTATTTGATATTACTTAATATGTAGTTTTGTTACTCATATTCCAAAATCCGGACAAATTAAAGAGCCGGACAAATCCGGACTAGTGTCTAAAATCCGTACATGCCTGGAATAATTCGGACGGATGGTAACACTAAGCGCAATCGAATATTGCTGAATAGTGGTCGACCGGGAACTTTCTCGACAGTATATTACTTAGGTACAGTCACGAGCAAAAATATGTAAACAATTGTAACTCTTAATACAATGGAATAAGAGTCAAAGTGTATACATATTGGTGCTCGTGACTGTACATAGATTCACGAATTTTATCCCCAAAATGTTGTTCAATTTCGCGTGAAAGTCTTAGAGAGTGAACCTTCTGTACGGGTACTATTAGTTATTCTGTGGTATTCCCGATGGGTTACTCAGAGACTAGGCAATGAGGACCGCAGTAGCATACCACTGCCATAGTCCACGTTTCACCAAATTACAACTGCACATGTGCTCAGCGTGATAGGTGGTGAGCTTATCGGCGCTCTATGCTGTTATAGATGTAGTGTGTGTAACTGCATGAACAACAATATCACTAACATTGTTGTTATGACGCATTTATGACGACATACTTTTGTAATACGATGGCGGTAGCTAGCCTGGCGTCGACGACCTCTGTGGTCGAGTGCTTAGCACGCCGGGTCTGGCGTCGCGCCATCTCTGAGGTCGTGGGTTCAATTCTCGGTCGGGATCATTTATGAAAGAAGTGTTTTTCTAAATTGATTTCGGGTCTGGGCGTTTTTTCTATGTATATTTATATAGTTATCCTATAATATTAACTAGTTTTAAAAGAAAACTTCTTATGCGTCATGTATGGTCAGAGGAGAATGCAGAAGACTGTGCATCACGTGGGCTATCAAGCAACCAGCGCATCCATCATTCGTTGTGGTGAGAAGGTCCCAAATAGTTGACCACTTTCAATCCCACAGACATCCTAGATGTCAGATATCAACAGCCGACTTTGGAAACAAAAAAGGCCAGTGTGTGCACAGCCTTATATCAAAAAGAAACAACAGTTATATCAGAGCTATTAGACAGATACAATTCAATTACTCGGGCGGTGAAAACAATGGCTTGGATATCGCGTTTCGTTCGTATGAATTAATCTTGGTCTGGATAATTGGTGTGAGCGTAAACAAATTTTTTATTTATTTTATACATAAGAGCATGCAGTTTAACCAAATCCAATATACAATATTTACCCATAGTGCATAGTGCTATTTTACCCTGACACATTCTTAAAAATAAATTGGCTATGTCATAAATTTAATATTATTTATATTTTTACTGGCGATATAAGGATAAAAACACACGTCTTTATCTTGATTAATCATGAGCACTTATAAAATATGTATTGGCAATTGAACGAACGATTATGAATTATGTATCAAAATGGTTTACATACTGTATTTGTTACCTTACAATTACACAATTGTATAGTACAGACGTTAGCACTTCAACATAAATGACACGACGATTATCCCCGAAGGGTTAGTCAAGAGACTAGGCAATGAGGACCGCAAAAGCAGTCCTCTGCCAGCTGTCCACTTTTCACCAAATAGCGACTGCACATGTGCTCAGCGTGACAGGTGGTGAGCCCATCGCCGCTCTATGCTGTTGAATGTATGTGCAGTCTTTAGTCCGTTAGTAGTTTACGACACCCAAGGGAAGAGAGGTGGTGTAGTATTCTTTCATCGCTATGCGACACGGTTAGCACTTCAACCTAGCACAAAGTGTTCTTCGAAACATTTTGAACTTTGTCACTAGGCGTGTAAGGATCAATATCAATTGGAGTAATTTGACAGTTTTGTTTTTATTTGGTACAATAATTAATTATTTAAGTACCTACTTACCTATAAATTATTTACTTGAATTTAAGGCTGATTTCACAGTCACGCGTTTGATCTGCGCCGGCCACACGCGCGCGGTTACAATTACACTAGATAGTAGTTGCGTTTCATAGTCATCACGCAGTTCAAACGCGCAACTACTATGTAGTGTAGCGCGCGCGTGTGGCCGGCGCTGATCATACGCGTGACTGTGAAATCAGCCTAAATGAAGATGAAATGCTGTTAAAAGTTATTTATAAACTTAGTGTAGGTATGTAAAGACACAAATTTTGCTTCAAGCACATTTACCACTGTTACGGTTATTAACACTTAACGCAGCACCACTAGACACCAATGGAAATTCTGTTGAGCACTGATCAGTGCGCGGTCGCAGTTAAAACCTTAAATCAAACCTCAAACCTCAAATCCTTGTTTGTGATTTGTGCCTCTTTTAAGTAAATGCTCTGCAATCGCTGACTTGTATTGTTACAGATGTTTGTGTATAATTATGTAACTAGCGGCCCGCCCTTGCCTTCGTCCACGCTTACTTAGAAAAACCGTCATAGTTCAGCCATTTACAAAAATATAAACAAAAAGCATCCTCAGTTAACGTATTTGTTGTGGTCTTCAAAGCCATAGTACATTATTTTATTCTATCATCAATAGTTTTGTTACCGCACGAGATTTAAGGAATTTATTTGTGTTTTAGTAAGGATCCCTATTTTTTTTTAAAAATATAATATAGCCTATCACCCGAAGATATTGTAGCTTCCCGACGGTGAAAGAATTTTTTAAATCGGTCAAGTAGTTTCGGAGCCTATTTAATACAAACAAACAATCAAATGTTTCCTCTTTGTAATATTAGGCTGATTTCACAGTCACGCGTTTGATCAGCGCCGGCCACACGTGCGCGCTTACAATTACACTAGATAGTAGTTGCGTTTCATAGTAACGCACGCAGTTCAAACGCGCAACTACTATGTAGTGTAATGATAATTGTAATCGCGCGCGTGGCCGGCGCTGATCAAACGCGTGACTGTGAAATCAGCCTTAGTATTGACTAGCGGCCCGCCGTCGCCGCGCCCGCGCCTTTGTCCGCGCTAACTTAGAAACACTGTCATACTTCAGCCATTTTGTACACACTATCTACAAATTATAAACAAAAACCATCCTCAGTTATTGCTCTATCTTTTAGTAAAAACCGCATAAAAATACATTGCGTGGTTAAGAAGAATAGTGCGGTGCCATAGACAGAGGAAAACGGCTACTTTACTTTATATTATGTAATGAATAATGATGCTAATGTGAAATGCTTATTGAGGTTTTTCTTCTCCTTGTATTTCAGGAGTAAAGCGGTGCCAATGGACACAGACAGCCTGGTGCTGTGGCGGCGGCCGCTCACAACTCTGGAGTACTTCTTCAGGGAGCTCTTCATACTAATCTCTACGGGTTTGCAGAGGTACAGACACGCCCGCACTACATATAATCATGACTTTTATCCCCGAAGGGTTAGTCAGAGACTAGGCAATGAGGACAGCTTAAGCAGTCTTCTACCATAGTCCACTTTTCATCAAATAGCGACTGCACATGTTCTCAGCGTGACAGGTGGTGAGTCCATCGCCGCTATATGCTGTTGGATGTATGTGCTGTCTTTAGTCCGTTAGTCGCCTTTTACGACACCTAAGGGAAGAGAGGGGGTGGTAGTATTCTTTCACTGCTACGGGACACGGTTAAACACTTCAAGCACTTAAACCTTCCACAGAATGTCACTTCAATACCTTCATACCTACCCTCTAACGAGGCGTGAAGAGGCACTTTGTAGGCCGGCAGTGTGAGGGTGATTGATGCTACCTCTCTAAAAGGCCCCACACACGATCAGTTCGCCGGCAGATATCGGCCTGCGTTGTACTAATAACTGACAGGCCGATATCTGCCGGCGAACTGATCGTGTGTGGGGCCCTTTACGCTGCACCAGTTGTCCTCGCGCCTGGACTCCACTTCTATATACATCAGCCCCTGTATCGGCTAAAAAATATGAATATGTACATGGGCTTCATTTGACATTTGAAGCCCATAATATGCTCATATAAGGACAAAATATGGGCTTCAAATGTCAAATGAAGCCCATGTCCATATCCGTATTTTTTAGCCGATGGACCCGCAGGTGGAGTAGAGTCATTTGCCGGGCTTAATATAAAAAAAGAAAAACATATTGAACTTTGTAATAAGGGGGTATAAGGATCAATATGGATTGGAGAAATTTGACAGTTTCGGTTGGCCCAAATGCGAAGGGTACCTTTTCTGAAATTGTGACGAAATGCGAATGGGACAAACTGCGTCAAACCCTTTTGGTTAGGTTGATCTGCAGAGGGCCTACTCTCTTTCTCCGGGCTGATCTTTTCGTTCGAAATTTTGTGCATACAAAAAGGTTTGGCATAGCGATTAGTAATTTTTTAAAAATTGTTTAAAATTTCCAAAATAATGGAAAGCGCTACAAATAGCAAACGAAAATCGACCGAAATTTCGTTTCGGAGAAAGAGAGTCGCCTTTTACGACACCCAAGGGAAGAGAGGGGGTGGTAGTATTCTTTCACAGCTACGAGACACGGTTACGTATGTATAGCAATAAATTGTTTTCTTTTGTTTACAGATTAATAGCGTACAAATTGCTAGCGCTAACTATACTATCCGTATCGTTAGCCACAATTGTATCATACTACGTTAGTGGACCACACCAAGCTTATGTTCAGGTATGAATAATATATTGTTGGATTGAACAGCCTGTAACAATATTGTACAGACGCCAACACTTTAACCTACCAAATTAACAAATTTCTTCAATACATATTTAACTTTGTTACTGGGTTATAAGAATAAATATCGATTGGAGAAATGTGTCATTTTGTGGTAGGTTGCAGTGCTGGCATCGTCTGTACTTTATTTTTACAGGCTGTTCGTATTATATAAGGTGACTGCTAGAAACCGCAAGAAACTTTAAGGGCTGGTCAGGTCAAGTGTTTTAAACATGACAAAAATGGTTTCATTGCAGACTACAGCTGACGCGAACGGGTCAACAGACAGTTGGCCGGCCGGCCGTTGCCCGCGCGTTGTAATAATCGTTATTTTCAATTGTTTTTCATTTTTTTTTATGTTCTTGCTTTAAAATAAATTAGATACTCAAAGACAATTAAAATTCACAAATTAAATTTATTAATTAAAAAAAATTAAAAATTTAAAAACCATTTTTGTCATGTTTAAAACACTTGACCTGACCAGCCCTTGAAGTTTCTTGCGGTTTCTAGCAGTCTCCTATAATTTGTTGTTTACTGAGATTGGCACTTAAGTCCATAGATTATTTTAACAAAGTAACGAAAACATGGACGATCTATAGATTGAAGAAATTAAAATGTAATATAACCTGCTTATATGTGCAATAAATTATTCTATTCTACTCCGATCTAACTTCATCAGGTGACAGTATCGACCTTGGCGTGGTGGGGCTGGTGGGTGGTGCTGGGCGTGTGCAGTTCCGTGGGGCTCGGCACGGGGCTGCACACGTTTCTCCTGTACTTAGGCCCGCACATCGCGCGCGTCACTCTGGCCGCGTACGAGTGTGGGGCGCTCAACTTCCCGGAGCCGCCGTACCCGAATGAGTGAGTGGACGCTTGTTTTTTTTTCCTATATATTTTTTGTATAGGGCAGCGATGGCTCCACCGGCTATCACGATGCTTGCCACATGTATGATGGGATATTACTTGGGAACTGGCGTTTTAGTTGTGTTCGTAATTGTCAAAACAAGGTTTGAATGAATCCTACTAATATTATAAACGCGAAAGTTTGTAAGTATGGATGTATGTTTGTTACTCTTTCACGTAAAAACTACTGAATGGATTTGGATGAAATTCGACATACAGACAGTTTATAACCTGGATTAACACATAGGATACTTTTTATCCCGATATTTCCACGGGAACGAGAACGGTGAAATTGCGAGCGGCCGCTAGTAAATAATAAATAAACACAACTGTCACACCAATAATTCAACCCTAAACTTAGCATAGCACGAACTATGATGACTGAATAATGGATAAACATACATAAATTGAATTTATTATGTTTAGTTAACTAATAAACAACAAGCAACAGACCGCGAAAAGTGGAAAGAGGGGAGGGAGGCCTTTGTCCAGCAGTGGGAAAATATAGGCTTATAATAATAATAATAATAAACATCCATGACTCGGTCACAAATGCACGTGATCATCACACAAACATTTGCCCCTACCGGTATTCGAACCCAGGGCCGTGGGTTTCGCAGTCAGGGTCGCTCACCACTCGACCACCTGGCCGTCCATGAAGGAACATATTATTTTGTTAAAAACTCAGGATAGAGTTAAAAAAGTTGGATGCTTTTATTTTTTGTATTAAAAAATGTTTTTATATAGTTAATACGCAAAATTTCGGCTGTCGTAAAGGTTTCTGATTTAATAAAACCATCACGGGAAATTAGTGACCGACCGAAAGATCGGTTTCAGCCAGTTTTGGTCATGAAATCTAGTTTCGGCGTTAGTTTCGGTTTCGGGCAAAAAATGGCCGAAATTTTCGGCTGCACCGAAACTGGAGTGTTTGTAAATTTTCGTGGTCGTTCGGGCAACTTCGCGGCTAAAAGGCCCCACAGACGATCAGGTCGCCGGCAGGTATCCGCCTGTCAGTTAGTAGTACAACGCACAGGCGTTGGCGGCGGCGGAACTGACAGGCTGATACCTGCAGCCGAACTGATCGTGTGTGGGGCCCGCCTGCAGTTATCAGCCAACTGACAGGCTGATACCTGCCAGTGTGCCGGCGAACTGATCGTGTGTGGGGCCCGACGGCAGGTATCAGCCTGTCATTTAGTACTAGCCGCCCGCCGCCGCCGCCCGTGCGTTGTAACTAACTGACAGGCCAATTCCTGCCGGCAACCAGGGGGGTTACTCTTGAACGCAATTCCAATGCGTTTAATATGTATCGATATTGGGATAAGTAAAGATAATTCCGGAACGCCATCTCGAAAATAATTTGTTCAATCCATTTCCACGCAATTTAATTTCAATATGGCGCTATTGTCGCTTACAAAAGTGCCATTTGACATTTTTTAGATTTGTGATTGGAAATTGATTAATGCAATTGTGTTTCAAGGGTAACCCTACTGATCGTCTGTGGGGCCCCTGCCGCGCCGCGCGCCTCCGCCGGCTCAGTTCGCCGCCATCCGTCGTTAGACTAATTGTTGTGATAACTTTTTTTTTATCAAGATAATTTATACAAGAGTCATTGTCAGGTTTTCTAATGTATGAGCTGTGGCCATTGTCCTTTAATATGTGTAAGTTTCAGTTTCGGCCGAAACTGAGAGCCTAGCCGAAAATTTGGTTTCGGTTTCGGCTGAAAAACCTGTTTCACTCGGACACTACTGGAAATGGAGGTCGCGACGGGCCGCTACATAGAAATAAATATTACGTCTCTCTGTTTTCAGCATAATCTGCCCGGCCGTGTTGGACACCACCACCGCCGTGTCCATATGGAGCATAATGTCCAAGGTATAGAAAAACCATTTATTTTCTTATCAAAAAACTGGTAGTAAAAATTGTGGTAAGCTGTGTGGGGCGGCGGCCGATTTAAAGAATACTACCAATCTCTTTTCTTGGGTGTCGTAAAAGGCTACTAACGGATTGAAGACTGCACATAAATCCAACACAGCATAAAGCGGCGACGGGCTAAACACCTGTCACGCTGAGCACATGTGGACTGCTTCTGCGGTTCTCATTGCTTAGTCTCTGACTAACCCTTTAGAGATAATAGTCGTGATTTAATTTTACTACATAACATAGTTTTTTTAGTTTCCTGACGTTTCGATTCGAACCCTTTACAGGGTCCGTGGTCACAGGGAGACTGAGGTGTTGGTCGTCTCATAGTTAGAATTTATTTGCCTACCGTCAATTATTTTTATATTTAAACGGGGTGCGTTCAGGCAGTGCTAAGGCAACTCTAAGTTAAAGCCTTGGCAGCAGCGGCTGCCGCAGCGCTGAGCATTGACTCTGTCTCTTTCATATTCATAGAATTGGAAAGAGACAGCAGATCACAGCCATGCGCGCAGCGTCTATGTGTCGCTTAGAGAATCGCATAGCTGGTTTGCAAAATATTATACACAGTATTGTGTAAACCTAAACGCGTAGTAGTGTGAGGCGCCCTCCGGCGACGGTGGAGCGACGATATTCGTACGGTGGCTGGAAGCAATTGGAATAGAAGAGCCGAAGATCTGGCTCAGTGGCATGCTTTGGTAGAGGCTTATGTCCAGCAGTGGACTGACACGGGCTGATTATGATGATGATAATAGTCTCTAACCCTTTGTGGGTAATACATTTACGTCTATTACACTCACGAGTATGTATACTTATGTATGTAGGTACTATCAACAATATCTGCCGTATACCACCTTAAGGGCTTGCATTTGCATTTGTCCTGTCCCAACATCCTTTTTAAACTTTTGCTCCAACATCCCTCTATTAACTCAAAAAATCATAAAATAGTGAAGACATTCAAGATGATAAAATAGAGAGTTAGCGTATCACAGGGCAATTTCCTTACTTGTCAATTTCACTGATTCGCCAGTTTAATCATTAGACTGTTTCTGAATTCGCCAATTTCCTTTTTTTGCCAGTATCACTAAGTTGTCAGTTTCTCTATTAAGTTAGTTTCCTGGTTCGCAAACATCTTTATTCGTCAGTTAGTTTATGTTGTCAGTTTTGCTACTCTGTCATGTTCCTAACCCGTTACTTTTCTTGTTCGCAAGTTTCCTTGTTCATCAGACAGTTTAGGTTGTCAGTTTTGCTAATCCGTCGTGTCATGTAATATATTTATGTAAATACATGTGACAGAACTTATTAACTTAAAAAACTTCACTCTAAGTTTAAAATTAAACTGTTACCAGGAACACGTGTTTATGTGTTGATTAATTTAGAAGATAAAAAAAATATACTTAATATAATAATTATTATTAATTTGTTTTTTGCTTTTAATTCATTTTACAAGCTGTATTGGATTCAGGAAATTAGTCTGCGGTCATGATTACGCAACATTAGCCTAGCAAAACTAGTGAACGAGTAAACTGAAGTATTATGAAAACAGCAAACTGGCAAAATTGTCTACAGCGTAACTAACGAATAGGTAAACCGGTCGATTAACGAAGCTGACAAATAATGAAACTAGCGGATTGAATAACTGGCAATTTTACGAAACTGACATCCTAACCAAACTAGTGAAGGAGGAATTTGGAGAATCAGGAAAATGCCTTACTAGCGAAATTTTCAAACTAGCGAAACAGTCTAATGAGTAAACTTGCGAATCAGTGGAATTGACAAGTAAGGAACCTGTGATACAGTAACTCCTGCATCGATTTTGTTGATGTTGTACGCAGGTGCGCGTGGAGTCTATGATGTGGGGCATAGGCACGGCGCTGGGCGAACTGCCCCCATACTTCATGGCGCGCGCCGCGCGGCTCTCCGGCGGCGGCGTGCAGGAGATGGCGGCGGGGGATGATTCCAGGACGGGCAGGTATGTATTATAATTGGCTACTCGACAGTTATCGGAAAAGTATTTTAAAAATTACAAACGCTTAATTTATCCATTTAACAATTTTTTTACTCGAAAAAGCTTTATTTAATAGGAAAAAAATCGTAATTTTCTTCATTAATTTCAAATTTCGCGCGAAAACGGTTGGTCACGTGACATTTTACCCTGTGGCGTCACACCTCAATAAACAAGCAAAGGAGACCTTTCCATTTCGGCTCAAAATGTACCGAGGTACACTTTATTTTAAAATGTCCTCTTAATTATGCAGAAACAGCTGATGATATTATTTTGCTATAAAACACGTCGAATTTTTTGAAAATTAAAAAATCATCTAAATGGTTTTAGAAATCGAAAACATGAAACGAAACGTGCAAATAGAGGGCGAAAATATGACAGTGACAACTGGTTTATTGTCTTAGAATTTCATTGAGCTTTCAATGGATTATTTAGAGTTTTTTGTGATGGTGATCCTGTTTGTGGATCTCGCTAGAGTCATAGAATAACAACAAAAACATAGGAGTATAAATGAGACTCGTAATAGTTGTCCTATTTTTTCAAATGGGGCATAAACATTGAAAGAAATGAGACAAAATAAATTACCAAAAAACGTCAAATATCTAGCGAAAAAAAAAATCCATACCGACATAATAATGACATAAAATATCCATACCGAATTCAAAAGCGACATACTTAATACAAATGTAATACGAATGGTGACCAAATGGAGAGCCCACTCTAATGTCATAGCACTCCTTCTATGCTCTAATTGTTATTCTACTATGGCTAGAGTACATTGTTCTGTTCTGTGGTTTCGAGATGTTTGACAATTACTCTTCACTTGTTTTAATTCGTTTTTCATGCCCTTGGAATGTTGCATTTTAGCAATTTCTTTATGCTGACAAAATAATCAAACGCACTAATTCGAAACAGTTAAAACACTTATTTTTGTTACTATTTATCATGTTTTTGCTAAAAACAGTTATAAAAAACTTTTATCTAATAATTAGTTGGCCCTTACAGTAAGCTAACGAAACGCACCCGACAGCGAGAGAGTTTTGCTTGCCAGTTAAATTAATCCAATGTTGCAAGCCATCAATCTTTCTAATGATATTTTTAGGTGGTACAAATGTAATAAAAAATATAATACATATATTTCTGGGATCTACGATTTTTTTCCTACATTTTGGTACCTTTGAATCTTAGGTACATGTGTGGCCGTAGTTGTATGGGAAGAGGAAAAGTCTCCTTTATTTTGAAACCTGACAGATAGTTTTTGTTTATTTTGTGAAATATGCCGTCACACGAAGCTCAATCAAGGCCGCCCGTGTTTCGGGTCTTGTAATCCACAGAGAAAAAATCGCAAAATTTTGTAAAAATATAATATTTACAATTTATCATACTTAATAAAAAAAATGTTGGATATTATTATCGTTAATGTTTTATATTTTATTGTTACAACTGTCAAATCGCCAATTTTTTAGCTAGGAGAGATCTTCTAATCTAAAACTGAACGCCCCTCCAATATGTTTATGCTCACATACAAAGTAGGTGTAATTAGATAGACGCAATACATTATTATAATACACACAAATTGGTCTTTGTCATTGGTCGTACAGTTACCAGCTGTACACCAATGGTTGCAGCCAACTATTTGCACAAATTTTACTATGAGACCAACGCTGAAGTCATGAAAGAAACTGCTTTTCCATGCTTTTTTATAAGACGTTTTTTTCATGCGATGGGCTCACCACCTCCTATCAATCTGAGCGCTGTTTTTTTATATACTCCGGCAAACCATTATGTCTATGCTTCCGCCCTGTTAGCAAAACTTCATAAAAATTTGGTTAATTTTAGTTTGGCGAGTTTGGTTTGTAAGTTTGGTTTAGATTTATTATATTTATAATTTAGAAGTGTGCTTTAAAGCTCAGCTGCTGTAAAACCAGACACAATATAAAGGACAACATCCAATATGGGCCCACCCCCCTGAACAATCATATTGTGAGTTAAGTAATTTACAACTAGTTTTGTAAAAATATTTATGATATCGATCACTATTTGGGAGTATCAAAATAATTTTTTAATCAAATGAATTTTACCCGATTGTTAATTGACTTTTAAAGGCGCGGCCATCTATACAAAAATGTATGTACATCTTCTCTGGTTGACTGTTAGAGAATGCCTTATGGCATTAAGTCCGCCGTTTGTTGTATTTTTGGCAATAAAGTTTAAATAAATAAATAAATCTATGACTCAAGTGTGTGTTGCCAAGGGATTTAATAATTGAGCCAAGTTGTAAAAGCGATTGAAAATGTAAATCCAGGGGCCCAAGTCTGCTAATTTACGAATAGCTTAATTGAATCGCAATTGGATCGCATTGTAATTGTTTGACACATTTGGTATTCTCTTACTCATTTAAGAATTTTTTTAAATTATTTTTTTAAAATAATAGCTACTTGTTAGATTATTTACTTTTATTACTCTTTACGTCTTTAATTCCTATGAGGTCAAACGTATTAATAGAAAATAATAAATATAAGTGTCTCGAAATAAGTTATTTTTATACTCTAGCTACACTATTTGTTAAATCTGTGATCTGTCATCCTACTGCCCAATGTCATTCATTGCCGCTCGTTTCGTTTGTACTGTTTGTGTTCTTGGGTTTTTAACCTATGTTGTATTATTTAACGAACCTGATACAAAACTTCATTTATTTATGTTTTCTACGTAATGTAAGCTACTCAAAACAATCAATAACATTAAAATATTTAACTGTTCATATGAGAGGCCCAAGGACCTATATAAAGTGGACGGTGTCCTTTAATTATTAGTGACCTCTAAGAGTCTTCGTGACATACGAGGGGATAGGATATAATTATAATCAGTGATAGGAATAGGCAGACTGTATTTACCTAAAATTCTTGACGGGGCATAACATGAAGCTGTTAATACCACCAAATTTGAGACCGGTATCTCCCGAAAACTCCGGGATTTGTTATTCTACACAGTACCAGTGTTTAAACATACATACATACATAGATTCACGGCTATTTACATTTTACTATTATTTATAGTTTTTAACACTTCCAACCACTGCACAGTTCAGTGCCAATGTTCTGAATAGAAAAAGAAATCGGAGTTTTCGGGAAATACCGGTAAACACAAAATACCGGTATCAAATTTGGTGGTATTAACAGCTCCATGCTATGTTCCTTCAAGTATTTTACGTAAATACAGTCTGCCTATTCCTATCACTAATTATAATTATATCCTATCCCCTCGTATGTCACGAAGACTCTTAGAGGTCACTAATAATTAAAGGACACCGTCCACTTTATATAGGTCCTTGGGCCTCTCATATGAACAGTTAAATATTTTAATGTTATTGATTGTTTTGAGTATTAGCAGTAGCCTATTCCTATCACTGATTATAATGCAATTATGCGTATTAATCATCACCTGTATCAACACTAATCGTTGGTGCACCAATAGATTAACCAAATCAAAACTCCTTGTTTCACAGGGCGAAAGTGATGGTTCAAAAGCTAGTGCAGCGCGTCGGTTTCGCCGGTATATTAGCTTGCGCTTCAGTCCCCAACCCGCTGTTTGACTTAGCCGGGCTCACGTGCGGGCACTTCTTAGTCCCCTTCTGGACTTTCTTCGGCGCCACCGTCATAGGCAAGGCGGTCATCAAGATGCACATACAGAAGATGTTTGTTATCGTCGCGTTCAATGAAACGCTTGTTGGGTGAGTATTTACTAGATAATAAGCATTTTTGCATTCTTACTGGAATACTAACTTAACTTAAAATTTTCTTTGTTTGTAAACTCTGCTCTTTAAAGTCGATATTTCAGTAAATCAAAATTTTGAGGTCGGTCTATGGTCTAAAGACCAGGACTGTGTGTCTTAAGACCTGTCTGAGATCCAGAGAATGGAGTGATTTCTAGCGAGTTTCCGTGTACTTACGTGTTGTTCTTACTTCTAAATCCGTCTGGATAACTATCACTATTATTATTTTGAGCTATTAAAAAAACAGAACATGGTTTAATATTTCTTTAGTTATCAATCTTATGGCATTGACATAAGGTTCAAAATATGGATGGAGTATACATCCCAGTGAGTGTTAAATGGTTAAAAGTGTACATACATAGATAGTCATACTTACATATAGTCACGACTATTATCCCCAAAGGGTTAGTCAGAGACTAGGCAATGAGAGCAGCAAAAGCAGTCCTCTACCATAGTCCACTTTTGACTAAATAGCGACTGTATAATGTGCTCAGCGTGACAGGTGGTGAGCCAATCGCCGCTCTATGCTGTTGGAAGTATGTGCGGTGTTTAGTCCGTTAGTCGCCTTTAACGACACCCAAGGGAAGAAAGGCGGTGGTAGTATTCTTTCACCGCTACGCGACTCGGTTAAAACTGTATTTTGTGATAGTATATTAAAATATTTTATCTTATTTTATCAGTTTTTTTCAGTTTTCGTTATAGAAAACTTCTGCAGCTACTTTTGTAGCAATCAACTTATTTCTGTAAAGAATACTTTAACATAAAAAAAATGTTATGAAGTTAACGCTTCATAACACTAATCTAATATTGTTTTCCTTCCAACAGTCAAGCCCTATCGTGGGTCGAAAGGATACCATACATCGGACCGAAACTAGAAGCACCCCTATTAGAATTTCTACGCAACCAAAAAGCACGTTTACACAAAAACGACAACGCCTCCTTGCCAGAGAACAAAGGCTCTATGCTCTCGAGTCTCCTAGAGAAGTTCGTGTTGGCTATGGTTGTGTACTTTGTCGTGTCTATAGTGAACGCCCTCGCGCAGAACTACAGCAAACGCGTCGGCAAAAAGAAGGGCAAGAAGAGGGAATAGGGATTGAGAACGCCGGGCGAAGCTATCGGTGGACTCGGTAAGTTACTGTTGTATATTTTGTGTATTAAATTTTTAAGTAGTTTTTTTATGTGAAACGAGCAGGCAGGACACCTTATAGAAAGTGATCATCGCCGCCTATGAACACCCGCAAAGCCAGAGGAGTCGCAGATGCGTTGCTTACCTTGAGGTAAGAGTTTCTTCTTTGTACAAGGAGTAGGATCTTTGAGGAAGAAGTAGCAATTGTGAGGGGGGATCGCGGAGAGGTGGGCTTCCGGAACTTTCTCTCACCGGACGAAACACAACAGCAACGAGTGGCATTGTTTCCAACCGATATTCCGTAAGCCGGGCGAGCTGGCCCAATTGGCTATTTGACAGTTGTAGCAATAAAATATTAAATGTGTCGGAAATGGTAGTTTACAATTTAACGATAATTATCCAATAGTTTTTTTTTATTAAGATAATTTGTAAATATTTTATTTTTACAAAATAAATTTGCGATTTTTTTATCTGTTCATTTCAACACCCGAAACACGGGCGCTCATGATTGAGCTTTATGTGACGTCACATTTCACAAAGTTATCAAAAACTATCTGTCAGGTTTCAAGATAAATTTCTTTGTTTATTGAAGTGTGACGTCACAGAGCAAAATGTCACGTGACCGTTTTCGCACAAAATTTGAAATGAATGAAGAAAAATATGTTTTTTTCTATGAAATAAAGCTTTTTCGAAAAAAAAAATTGTACGGGGTATAAAATAAGCTTAAATACGTTTCCGAAAACTGTCAAGTGGCCAATTCGTGCTGCAACGCAGCGTGGCTCTACCACTGATTGAGTTAGATATAATATAATGTAGGGGACAGCCGATCTTTCTCATGTTTTTAGCGTTGGTCTCAAAGTAAAAGCGGTGCAAAATGATGAGTAGTAACTATCCTTAAAGTATTTGTACTAAATATGAAAAAAGGGTGTTTTGAAGTTTTTTTACAAGCTAGTATTGATTAGTCAATTGATCTTCCAGTATAACAGGTTCTCAAGAACAGTATCTTAAAAGAGACATCCCCTCTCCTTACTTCACTAAGTTTTTATTTGTACTGGCACCTCGAGACTAACCGTTAGGTTATGCAAGAAGTGCCAGACGTCCCTGCGCCAGTAGAACACTCGCGCAGGAGACCACCAACGTTACGTCTCGACGCCAAATTAGTGCCCGCCGCAGCGCGCTCTTCATTCGGTACTCATAAGACTAGTGTCTCGGGAGAGTATCCCCGTGAACACGTGTAGTTCACTGCCTATTGTCCAGATAGGTAACCGGAGCTGTCAAGCTCGCTCACTTCTCATTGCCCGAAGGGCACAACTCGCAGTTGCCACTGCTAGGGTCGTCGACTCTAAAGTCGACTCCCAAGTGTCCACCTTGGTAGCGGAGTAGTAAGCACACTCACTTCTCGGAACCCATACGGGCGCCTAGCCAGTTCCCACGTCCTACGCGGCTGGCTGGACCGGAGGCTACGGCATCTCGGAGGCCGCCTCTACTAGTTCTCCAGACTAGTACCGGAGATGTCAACACCAATGTCCAATGAAAACCACCGGACAAAGCTGCCAACTATAAGGAAAACTCACGTTCCCCGCAGGACTTTTCGCTTCTGGCCCCTCAGAGACCGCTACTAGGCCCCGCTCGCTGTGCACGAGTTTGGAAGTCCTGGCACACAATACCAGGACAGACGAACATCCCCAAGCTCTACAGCTAACCACACGCCACTACGAGTCCAACCCATGTCCGGATCCCGCCGGAGGCGCCTGGTTAAAGGCACGACCAGCGAGGGGCTTGAACCGGAACCCCGTAGTACCTCTGAAAACACAACCGGACCCGTAGTTCCAGTTGCGATACCCTATCTATTGAGGTCGGTAGATAGGGACAAACTGTGTGGACAAACTTAAAAGAGACAAACTGTTTTCAATTAGCTTAAAAGTGTTCTATAGAAAACGAAGCGCTTTTTTACCAGGCTCGCACGAACAAACAGTTAACTGACGGCCAACAAGGTGTTATAGTATAGTGTTCCTTGATGATAGTGGGTACTTTTCATCAGCTGACCCGCCTGCCTGTTTACTTCCTTTTCACGTAGAAGATATATATATTTATTTATTTGTTTTGTTTCCCGTTGCCAGCACGGCGACGGTATGCGGACGTATCGCGCCGGCGCCGGTAGTACCCGCACCGCACGCGCGCCGCCGCACGGACTCACGGACTATAGTGACACTGTGACAACTGTACATACGGCTACCCAAGTAATAGTGTGATTAGAATTACCCGGTACATACAGCTACCCCGCGATAGTGTGATTAGAATTACCCGCTAAATACAACTGCCCCACAATAGTGTGATTAGAATTACCCGGTTCATGCAACCACCCCGTTATAGTGTGATTAGAATTACCCGGGCTGACATCGCGAAAAAGGTGTTTAAAGTTTGTCACCTGTTTTAGATGGTGTTTGATGTTTATTTTTATTGCGTTAAATAAACATAAAATTAGCGTAAGTACGTCTAAATTGTTGTAGGTCGATAGTGGCGAAAAAGTTTGAGTATCAGACGTTGACTAACTTTAGACACGTTTTTTGTGGTGAGACAGCCAGTATTTAATGTTAGAAGTGGTTGGATGTTTGATACGATGCATGTTGCAGAGTGTTCAGCGCAAGTCTTATTCAACAATCGATGTCGCCATAACATCCATGTTACTGGCATTGTTGTGTTCCGACAGTTAGAGACCCGTTCCTCAGTGGTGGAACTCAAGTGAACTGAAGGCCAAGTGCTTCAAGAAGAATTTTATAAAAATTGGAACTACGTGAATTTGTACTGCAATTGAAGCAACACCTTTTGTGACTTACGAAATAATAAAAATTGTTGTTTTCGTTGTATTACTTGATTGGTATATGAATAAAACTTGCACTTAGCACTCACTAGCACAATATGCCGATTTTGGTCGATTGCAGGGAAGTGGTTTACCGATTATGACAGTTGATTTTTTTTTCTGACGTTTGGCTGAGTACACTGATCCAGTGCAATGGTTGAAGCGTCGAGTACTTAAAAAGGTTACCTTACTAACAAGTTTAATAAAAATATTTATAAATAAAAATTACTGTCGTTGAAAAGTTTCGTAAGGGTTGTCCATTCATTGTTGCAATAGGATTCTATCTTTTGATAACGTGCGTGTAATCAAACGTTAAGTGGTAGGTGGCTTCTCTGACTGACTACGATTATTGTTTTGATTTTTCTAATTACAAAAATATATGTATTAATAAAAATTATGATGTTGAAAGCTTTACAATTTTAAATATATAAACAGCTCAAACCCTTGAACAAAAGAGATAGGTACATGAAGTACGTCTTTTAATAAGTGTATATTATCAAGGGTTAGAAATTTTACTATCAATAAAATAGCATCACGTGGGTGCGAATAAAAGTCAGGTTTTATGCTAAAATTAATGTCAAACGATAACGTTAAAAAACATATAAATTTATCATTGTTTTTATAAGAGAGCAAACTTATCATTCGGTCAAGAGCAAGACCGAAGTACATGCCCGCGCTTTCATTGTGAGGGAGCTTTATAGATTAATAGTGTTATTCGTACAGCCCACATTTTACACAGGTGCCTTAACAATCAACCGTGAGTAAGTTACATGCATCGTGTTCAAGACTATTTAATGCTGTGAGAACTTAGAACATGCTACTGGTATAAATTATATAATAAATAACGTAAGTAAATATAGGAAAAAGTTTTAAATTGCATTATAGCATAAGTAAGATTGACATACAATAAGTGGCTCATACAAAACGAATTAATAAAAACCGATATAAATGAAACGAAGTTCAATATTACATGTCATAGTTCCCTTAAATTGCAACTAGATAATAGATCAACACTTAAGTATTTATTAGATATCAAGTTTGTTTAATAGTTATGCTTTAGCACTGTGCAGTGTCCAATTTATTATAAGTGAGAAAAACCAGCTATCGCCCGACCAAATGATGTCTTGCCTTTTAATGTAAATAATAGGGTATTTAAACTGGGGAGTAGATGCGTGCTTAACTTTAGTGCGTAAACCCTATGTACGATTCACACCTGAACGAGCGTGTCGTTACGGGTAGAAGCACAAAATAACTTTATATGATATTTTTAATGTGGTTGTAGTCTTTGTTCTTTATATTGAAGTTATCACACTCTGCTTGCGCATATTGACCATATGAAAAAAAATACAATAAAGTACTTACTACAAATAATTGCAATGATTACAAATCTCGTTTTAATTTCTATAATGTGTTATTTTGGGCTTGCGTGTGTGTGTGTGTGTACTGACACTACTGACACGCTCGGCCAAGTAGGAATCGAGTTTTAGAGAGTGCTTAGATAATAATTTATACGTGGGTTTAATTATGCAGTGTGTTCTAAGCGAATAGTAACTAAGAATATAGGGTGCTCATTTGTTCACAAAACTGATTTTCCACAAATGACATAGATCTTAGGAAATGTTTGCATGTTATATAGGATGATTGAAATGTTTTCAATCCACTACATATTAGGCACAAATAGATTTTAATACCTACATTACATATTCAAAAGTAAAGGTTGTATTTACAATCTTATTGTTATGTATAATTAAACAACGAGCCAAATTTCAATAAACCTTTTTTAATAGGCTAATTTCTGAACTCTTTAATAATGAGTGATAGATTAGATAAAATATATTTAAGACCACACCCAGTTCATAAGTATAAAATAATATATGCATCGGTTAATAATACTAAATGTTTTGCTGTATGTTATGAATATTTATATTATATTTCTCATAACGATACAGATGTGTGAACATTAGGAAAGGAAATTTATCAAAATCTTTTAGTTTGAATTCATTTGAGTAGTAAATGTATAACATCTATACAAAATTTTTTGTGTAATTACAAATTAATTGAATTGTAATTCGTTTGCGTGTAGTTTTACTTTTGGTGCTTTTCCTGATATCTAATGATTTCACATCCTACCCTTTTAAAGAGTTTGTATTTCAATATTGCAATTTATTGTAACAGAGTCTAGAGTGTAAATCCTTATTGTGTTCTTAAGTCTGACATGGTATTTTAAAAACAACTTGCACGCTAGCCGTTGTTCGATGTACATACGCCAGCTGGTCAACCTTCTCAAAACTGTCAAACTTCTCTAATCTATACAGGGTCTAACAAAATCAATAAGCGAACTTTTAAGGGCGGTATCTATAGATTATTCTGAATACAATGACAAAAAATGGGCTCCAGTTTTATAGTGATTTTTCAAAGTTATGTTTTCTAACAAACTAAGTCAATTTAAATGATGCACATCATGAAACATGCTGTATCTTTACTAACACGCACGCAAGCGTCAATAAAAAGATAACTCGAGTGTGCTCCGAGTTTAGTGTGCACGTTCGGCTATCTTTGTGTGCGTGTAGTACAGCTGTACGGGTGTGTTTTGGTGAATTATGATAATGTTTTGTTGATTATCTCGGTAACGAGTCTGTAGTTTTGGACCAAATTTGGTGAGCATGCTCAGTGTGATGTATAGATGCTCCCCTTAAACGTTCGCTTATTGATATTGTTAGACCCTATATTGATCCTTAAACCCAAAGATTTAAGTTCAAAATGTATAAAAGAAATTTGACATTAGTAGGAGGTTGACCTGCTGGGGTCTGTACCGGATCGAGTACAATCAGTATCAAATAGAAGCAACCCTAATGGTCAATAATATCTTTATATTAAAGTAAAATAAGTCAGTCATTATGACTAAAAGATTAGTTTTTTTAATATTAAGGCATTTTTGACCACCAGTTACAATCTATTTGATGCTGACTGAACATACCAAAAAGTTTTATGACAAAAATGGCAATAAAAAGTGCTTTACCTATTGGATTGTTGAATGTAACTGTATGGGACAGTTTACTAGTAACGGCCGAAACTAATAATCAATCTATTATCTGTTGTTTTGTCTACTAGAGTGAGAAATACATAGTTTGTATGACATTTTTTTTACTCCAGTACGCAAAGCAACGGACATTTTCATTATTTATTTCGGCCGTTAATCAGATACACATTTTCAACTAAGACTGTGAGTTTTTGCTATTCGAGTTGTTTACTACAATTCGTGTAAGAAACAAGCGGCGCTACTAGATGGCATAACTATCCAAAAACATCAAAATTCTAAAATCGGTTTTGAACTCAACAATCCAACAAATAAAACTTGAAAATCGATTAAAGAATGTTGACAGTTTTTGTAGCTTGATAATGCTGTTGTGTGTACGATTCAGTAAATGATAAATTAAAGACATATTGTATCTTAATAAACATAAGTGTAGAAGTGAAAAATTATATTTGTAAGTAGATGAAGCAAAGTCCAGTATTAGTAAGTTTTAACAACAAATATCCTGTTTGGTTTGTCACGAGTCTGCAATGGCTGCAGCTGCAGTTCTCCTGAATTGTTATGTAGAATTTTTATAGCATCATCGTAACTTCGTTTGGACTCGATTTATATTATTACGAATTACAACTAGGTACCTACCTATTATCATAATAGAAATCAACTTATACTTACATCTTCCATGTGTTGTCCGTAGGAAAGTTTTTAGCTAAATAATTATTCTTCAAGCATGCGTGTGATTCCATATATGCAATTTTTATACAATTGCGTCTAGTGATATTGATATTCTATAATAGTTATCAAATAAATCTTTGAAAGTTATTATCGATAATGGAGTTATTTTTAGTGTTTAATTGATATCGATAATGTCTATGATACACAACATGTTATTATTATTTTAAATTCTTATGGATAAACCCATTTTGTTCCACTTACTTTATGTTTTCGTGGTTAGTATGTAACAATATTATCTAAAAAAAATATTGAATGCTTGATGTCAATACATATATAATATTTATTTTGTTGATGGTTGTGTATATAGTTTTCTATTGTTTCTGTAAACTATTATAGATAAATTATTTTTGGTTCAACATTCCATGTTACTTACTAATCTTTCTATTCTAGTAAAGAAAGAATAATGTATGAATCATCGAATTTCATTCGAGATGTGATACAGATAAGTCGTATAAAATACAAGTGCAGGCATATAGACAGTTAAGAGCTGTTACAATTTAATTTAATTTAAGATATTTACTTACACTTTACGGAGCTAAAATTTAACTTGAATGGATATCACCCGTTTTTACAATCAGCCTAAATTTCCGAGATTTTTCATTGCTTTTGAGCTATTTAGCTTATAAAACTAAAAATATGAGCATAAAAAAATCATTAAAAAAATATCAATATAAAATGTAAGAACCCATAGTACCGGACGATTATCAAAGTCAATGACCGAGGCGCTTCAAACGCTCCGCCTACCCCCGCCCCGTCGCCGGCGCAGGCGGCCGGCCGGGAAAGTTCATAGGGGTCACGGTATACGAGTTGTTAAGGAGAACGTTACTACGTGTTTTCGACAAAAAGTCACTTTTATAACATTTTTTTCTTTGCTCGTAAAGCGATTATTATTTCTTAAATAGGTACAACACTTGTTTTGTATTATAACGTTTTCGGCTCCAAAACATGAAAAATCTCGGTGTATATATCTGCAATTCTGCAATAAAGTTGTGTCGCAGATATGACGTTATTTTTTGGGACCGTCGATTTTTCTTTGTTCGTCTAAAAGATAACTACTCAGTGCCAAATCTGACATGTTCCTAAAGAAATAATAGTTTCATTGTTGGCCAATGCAAATCTTAATAATTGAGTAAAAACGGGTGGTGTCCAGTGTCCACTATGTTTCTGGTGTTTATTGTAAACTACAACAGCAGTCTTACAGGCTTCGACAATAATGCAGTTTTTTTTTACTGTTAAAAGCTATTTATTTATTTTAGTCGTGTAGGTACCTACCTATTTGGTTATACAAGAAAATGTTTATGTTTGATTGTTTTCAATATTATTAGTTTTTTTTATAGAAATACTCCATTTAAATCAATAAAGTAAATTAATTACGAGTGGTAAATAATGGTAATAGAGTTAACAGTCACGTGGAGTGGTACACTAAGTACAAAATATTGCAAAACTTTTGTAAGTTTGAGGTTTCTTACTCGGAAAGCAATAAATAAATGAATGTTCATTAGAAGATGTTTTATTTGTCTCTTTGTTAACGTCAACCGGAAGTTTCTTTTGGTTTATTAAGGCCTATTCAAACCTGAGCGGTATTTGCTGCCGCTGTGGGCAAAGGTATATACCGCGCGGTTTTCGCTCAGGTATTTAGTATAAAGTTCCGCGGCTAGATTGACCTGAGCGGTATTCGCTGTCGCTCTAGCCACAGCGGCAGCGAATACCGCTCAGGTTTGAATAGGCCTTTTATGCGTTTATGAACAAAGTACAGACGCCAGCCGATTTACCTTTTTTATATAAGAGTGGCCGCGGATCGTGCTCAGTAGCGTGTTCTTGGAGAGGCCTCTGTCCAACAGTGGACGTGTATAGGCTGATGATGATGATGATATAGAAGAAGCAGGCAAACGAACGGCGGGTCACCTGATGGAGAGTAATCACCGCCGCCCATGGACACCCGCAAAACCAGAGGAATCGCAGGCGCGTTGGAAGTCCGTCCGAAATCCGTCCTTTATGGAAGGAATAGGGTAAAGGAAGGAATAGGAATTGTGAGAGGGGGGGGGGGGCTCCGGAACCCTCACTAGCCGGACGAAACGAAACACAACAGCACTAAGTGGCATTATTTCACGCCGGATATTCGTGAGAGGGTAGTTTTACGCCGGGCGAGCCGGCCCAATGCGTGTTGCAATACTTGCACCACCCAGGGGTCACGTGTAGGGTCTCAAGGGTAAACCTACGGATGCGAGTAACTTTAACCCCCAAAGAACCTACCACAAAATATCAAATTTCTACAATACATTTTGAACCTTAAGTTATTATAATAACGATCAATATCGATTAGATAAATTTTACAGATCTGCTGGTTCTGGCGTGTGTACCTACTTCAAATTGGCAAGCAGGTTGTGTAGAAGGTCAAAGTTATTACTCTAATTACCTACCGGGGAAGAGACGAGTCATTCTCGAACGCACGTCCGCCTGAAAGTAATTTTCATATTTAATCTGAGCCACCTACTTATAAAATGTTTAAAAAATACGAAATGATAGTGTGGCTTATCTTGGCGTGGCCTCCATCACCAACTGGAAATCTGACTTTATAGATAGTTTGTCTATAATTGGTCGGAATTTGTCGTGAAATCTCAGAATATAAGGGGTTTAAGGTGACCAGCCAGGACGAGCGCTCATTCTGGCGTGGCCACCTTGTATCTCTGAAACTACGGGTCGTAGCATAGATCTGATTACACCAATAATTTGTGGGTAATTTGTCGGAATTTGTCGATAAACGCTAGAATTTGTCGATGCTTCTATGAAAAGTTATATCAACTTCTTTTTTTCCCATACAACAACAACATGTACAGTCGCGTACATTTAATTCAGCATCTAATTTATAACGAATGGTAAATAAATATCGGAACTTTGATATGTGTGTACGTATTCTGACTCTTATTCGAATGCGCATAACCAATGCATGACATTAATTTATTAGTCTCACAGTACGCGCCGTTCTGTGCGGACGCTGCGATTGCAATTTAATTTTAATCGTAAATCAGACACGTAACGCGGCGCGAGCCGCCGCGCGAACCACCACCATGAGCGACAAACTGGTGGTTAACGAGCTTCTTGCCTTCCTGCAACAGAAGCTGGACGTAATGGACGAAGTAATTGCGATGCAGATCTACAAGTCTAGCTTCAGCGAGGACGACATATCTGCGGTCATTCTTGACCTGTTTCCTGCTTCTGTTTGCATCTGTAAACAAGAGTGACCAGATGGTGTCTCATCGCCGTGATAGGGCACCGAAGAGCCTGCAGGAAATAATCACGCTGCTGAAGGAGACCGACCCTGACGACGTGCCGACGTTTGTGGCGAGGGACCTAAACAAGCTCCCTCCCGTCACGTTCGACCACGTCGACGTAACCTACTTGCTGAAGGACATTGTGACCTTAAAGGCGGGCTTGGCGGACGTGGTGCTAAAGTACGAAGCATCACAGAATACTGTGAGTGAGTTGCGCAAGGAAGTGGATAGTTTGCGCGCATCACTCGCAGTAAGTAGGTCAGTCGATGACTCAAACGTCAACACGCGGCGCAGTGCATTCGTCAACGCGCTGCGGCTGAGTTTCGAGTCAGCATTTTCGACGCCGACCTCGTCGCCGTGCAGCGCTGACGCAGCCGTTGCCCCCGCGCGCACGCTGGCTCGGTGCGCCCCGCAGTCGCCGGCCCCCCGTGCCGTGCAGCCCGCTGTCGTCGCGACCCTCGCGCCGCCTCCGCCGTCCACCCGCCCCGCGTCTTCGCCCGCGGTGCCGCACGTGAGAGCTGAGCCTGATCCTGTCACCATCAAAACGAAGCCCAGCCTACCTAGTACCTAGTTGCGGTACCGCACTGACAAGGGCCCCAGTTCGTGCTGCGTGCTGCGACGCCGACTACGCCGATGTATTTGTCGCGCCTGCACCACACCATCACCGTGCAGGATGTGGTCGAGTACATTAAGACAAAGACCAACTTCCTTCTGAGGGTGGAGCCGCTGGAGTCGCGACATAATGTCAGTCTTAAGGCATTTGTGGTGCGAGTCCCAACAGCCAAGCTGAACGACACCTATAAGAAGGAGGACTTTTGGCCGAAGGGCGTGGTGTGTAGGTACTGGCGTTTCCGCGGGAGATTGCCTACCACCACCGAAACAGCACAAGCCAGTGCTAAGTAAATTACTAAGTTTTAAGTTAAGTATTATACTAACAATCAATGTTTTTAAGCTATGTATATGTTAGTTTATAAGGTTATAATTTAATAAAATTATTTAATTTAGTTATAAGGACCTGTTATATTGTAACTTTGTTGCGTGATAATAAATAAATAACACCTTATTCACTATGATTGACAATAAATCTATTGTATTGTATTGTATATAAATAAAAATAAATTTAAAAAAAGCTTTAACCCATATATGCCTGATTTTTTGTTTATCATAAGAAGTTTTCTACTGAATCCTATGTGATTCCAAAACATCGAAAAAAATTAAAAGTAGTTTTAGGCACTGCACTTTTTTAATAAAAAAAATACGAAAAATCTTAAAAAATACTCTCCTTAATAAGTAATTTATTTTCATTTGTTTATTAAATATTATTTTTTAACTTCATAATTGTTTTAATAATTTACGAATCTATTTCAATTTACATCATCAAAATAGAACAATTATGTAGCAGTATTTTTATTTATTTTTTCAAAAAAAGATTACTTTCTCGTATCCAAGGAGGTTTCCGTCAAAACTACCTTGTCTGTGATGTTACATTTAAGAAAAATTTAATACTATAAAATATATATTAAAAAAAACATGCTTTAATTACAGAGTAAGTTTATGCTAAATATTTATTTTAATAAAAATATAATAGTATAAAAATATAGTATCGTTTTTGATACGCTAGGCATATACCTAAGGGTAAGAAGCGGTATCACCTGATGGCCTTGATTTTCCTGTCGTAAATTAGACTACAATTTAAAAATAATGTGTATTTAACACAAAACGCGCATTTTAATGCTGTAAAATTTGTTAACTGTTTTATCGATTTTTCAATCGCCAGACAAAATTTATTAGCTTATTAGATTATTACAGGTACAGCCATTTTAAAAATGTGTTGTCATCTCGTTTTTTCTTGTATTAAAGGGTGACATTTGAATTTAATTTGGTTAAATTTTATTGTGTTTTTGACAGATGTCTCCCTGGGTAAATGTCGATCGCGGTCGCGTCGCGGGCTGAATAAAAGCAGCGGTCAGTTGAGCACAGATGGGCTCATTCGAAACGCTCTAAGTAGGTGTACTTGCGTGATCTATTCTATCTATTTTGTGCGAATTTGAATGAGTGTATCACATTATTTAACGCAATAATTTTAAAACTATAAATAGGGATATTTACTGACCTAACTATTTTATTTATTTATTTAACATAATTAAACGGGCGTAACCCAATTACATAATTATGAATAGTTTAGTGTACTTATATAAGAACAAATAGTAAGTATTTAATGACTAGTTCACAAACAAATATCTGTTTTGCTTAAAAAATTCTTAAGGTTGTCGACAAACACATCAAAATCTGGGTAAGCCACAAGGAGTGCGGCGGACACAGCGGTGATTGCGCGCGCGCCACTGTGCGGCACGGTGGAGGCGCAAACAATCGATGCCTTCGACCGGATCGAATACGCAGATAGTTATCGGGCACAATCAGGCGAGACAACTGCTCAACACATTCTGGCGAGTCCACACGGGAGCCCTTTCGGTCGCATAATCTCTTTCTTCATAATGTAGTTTGGCAGAACAGTTTCAGCATAAAGTTTATTCGCATAAAATTTGAAAAGCAGAGTGTTATAAACCCATAATGGTTTCATCGGCATAAATTTAACTTACAACAATTGTCTTTATCATAATTTTAATCAGCATAAATGAAAATAACTGCTATACGTCTAAATTTAATTTATCATAAAATACGAAACGCATAATGGATGAAGCGCAGCGTAGCTATTGTCTCGAATTTCGAGGTAATTTTTTTATTAGACAACAGAAATACTAGTTGCCCTACTCCTGAAGGTAACTTTTTCTCTAAAATATCATACCCAGATTTTCGTTTTTTTTTTGTTTTTCATATATTCATATTATTAGGTAAATAAAGCAAAATGTCTTAAAAAGTTAATATTTTTTGTTTTCGATAAGGTTGTGCTATAAAAGTCAGTGACAGAAACGAATCGCGGCAAAACCGACTCCACGTAGTCTTGTCTGCCCTACGCTAGAGTGTAATTTAAGCCCGACAGAAACCATGCCTGCTGAAGTCTGCATGCCTGCCTGCATGCTGCATGCCTGCCTGCCTGCTGCATACCTGCCTGCCTGCATGCTGCATGCCTCCTTGCATGCTGCATTCCTGCTTGCATACTGTATGCACGCTTGCTTGCATGCTGCATGCTTGGTTGCTTGCTGCATGCTTGGTTGCTTGCTGCATGCTTGTTTGCATGCTGCATGCTTGCTAGAATGCTGCAGCTTGCTTACATGCTCCATGCTTGCTTGCTTACATGCTTCATGCCAGCCTGCATACTGCATGCCTGCTTGCATGCTGCATTCCTGCTTGCATACTGTATGCATGCTTGCTTGCATGCGACTTGCTTGCTTGCATGCTGCTAGCTTGCTTGCTTGCTGCATGCTTGGTTGCTTGCTTGCTGCATGCTTGCTTGCTGCATGCTTGCTTGCATCCTGCAGCTTGCTTACATTCTCCATGTTTGCTTGCTTACATGCTTCATGCTCGCTTGCATACTGCATGCTTGTTTGGATGCTGCATGCTTGCATGCTGCATGGTTGGTTGCTTGCTGCATGCGTGCTTACATGCTGCAGCTTGCTTGCATGCTCCATGCTTGCATGCTCCATGCTTGCTTGCTTACATTCTCCATGCTTGCTTGCATGCTGAATGCTTGCTTATATTCAGCCTACTTGCTTGCATGCTCCATGCTTGCTTGCTTACACGCTTGCTTATATGCTTCATGCTGCATGCTTGCTTGCATGCTGCATGCATGCTCGCATGCTGCATGCTTGTTTACATGCTGCATGCTTGCTTGCATGCTGCGTGCTTGCTTGCATGCTTAAACGTTGCTACGATTAAAAGTTGTTCGATTCAATTATTTGAAATGTTGTATTTTTGTGATATTGGTAATGTTTTTCTGATATTAGTAATATTGGTAATAACAATCGATAATAGGCATTTCAAAACTTTGTTAATTGTGTTTTAAGTAAAAACAAAATTATGGAAAACAAAAAATTACAAAACGTTTTCGGCCAAATAAAATTCGTACAGAAACCCTAAATGTTAACTTTATGGTATTCTATATGACTGTCAATAAATGTTATGATTATTAATCGTTATTGTAAAAACATTTATGTATAAACATTTGATGCTGATATATCATTATTATAAAAGATGTTATGGGGAAATAAAGTATGCTTAATGATTTATTCTGAATGAACGTTATGCGAAACGAAAACAATGCCATAAAACGTTATGCAGCCTTAAAATATGCCTCTTTAATTTATGCAACCCAATATGGACCCAGTCCACACCCCCACGCAAAATCGCTACAGCAGTTGACAACTCCATTCGAGCTCTCCTACCCTCCAGAGAGTTCATCCCCAACATTCCCAGCAAGAACTTCGTTGGGTACATAAAGGGGTAATAACCGTATACCCGCTTATAATAGCAGCGCAGAAAAGCTTTTTGGACCTTCTCTAACATAAGTATATACTTGGCCTCGTGCGGATTTCAAACACATGCACTCGATTCCAATGAGCTTCGCACAAGGCTGGTAAAGAGGATTTTGATGACGTCAGGATTATGAAAATCGCGTGAGTTACGTAAAACAAACCCTAAATGACTGAAAAAGCTACGAGTGAAAGAGGAAACGTGTTCGTTAAAAGTCAAAGAAGGATCAAATGTGACACCTAGGTCTTTCATAGCGTTTGTGCAAACAATGCTGTCATTGCCTAACATATATTTACATTTAACGAGATAACGTCTGCGGCTGAAGGTCATAACATAGCACTTATCACTGTTAAATTCCAAATCATTCTCGTTACTCCACTTAAGTAAGGCATTAACATCGGCTTGTATTTGTTCGCAATCTGCCTCGTCACTGACTTCTGCATATAATTTTAGGTCGTCAGCATAAAGAAGGCAATTTGTATATTAAAGTACACCAACCACGACGCTTACCATCAGTAAGAAGAGCAAGGGCCCAAGTATTGATCCATGGGTCACACCTGGTGTTTGATAGGGTTGCGATACATAACAACCGTGGCGTACAAATTGCTGTCGACCTTTGAAATAGTCGGAAAATAAATTAATAAAATTGGAAGAGAAACCAATAGCATCGAGTTGTAATAAAAGGATTCTACAATTGACCCTATCGAAGGCCTTGCAATAATCAAAGTATATTACATCTATTTGCTTTCCTTTATCCATAGATTCTGAGATAAATTCCACCAGAGTCAATAAGTTTGAATTTACCGACCTTCCTGGCCTAAATCCGTGTTGTTGATTACAAATATATGGCTGGACTTGCTTGAGAATAGCATTGTAAATGAGGATCTCAAAGACTTTTGCAGGCGCTGAAAGAATGACGATGGGCCGATGCTCCTCAACTAACGAATTGTTACAACCTTTGGGAATTGGTTACTCGAGTCAACTTCCACGTAGAGGGAAAAACATCAAATAGCAAGATAAGGTTTATCAAGTGGCAGAGAGGAATAGCAATAGTTTTTTTTGCACATTTTCAGAACTTCCGGCGGTACACAATCAGGTCCCGGGGACCAACAGGATTTTAACCTATTAATGGCACTTTCCATGTCTGCAATATAGAAGTCATCAACAGCTACATGCGTAATACGTAGTTGGAAGAGTGACTGGTGCTGGTTTCAAAGTAGCGTTGTCCTGAACGTAGATGCCCGAAAAATGTTTCGCAAAGGCATTCGCTGCGTCAGCACCAGAACATTGAGTACTCTAGTGAACAACACTTGGCTCGAAACCGCCAGAGAACCTTAAACGGTTTACGTGACGATAAAAGTTTCTAGGATTGCCACGCAGATTACTTTCCAAGCCACCAATGTAGTATTCGTACGCCAGTGAGATTCGTATCTTAAGACTAGCCCGAAGATTAGAAAACTGAGTATAGCTCTCCTGACACTTAAATTGTTTCCAAGTGCGGTGCAGATTAATTTTCTTTTTAATATCCTTGATAATATCAGCCGTAAACAAAACAGGACATCGTCTTGCGAAAGATTTAGACCTTTGCTTTTTTGGGACGAGTTGGTCGAAGACACCGTAAATAGACTCGTAAAACGATCCTAAAGCAAATTGTAAATCCTGAGATTGCAGTACACAGCTCCAATCCAAATCATCTATAGAACGACATAGCGCAGTTTGATCGGCCTTGTTAAAGTTCCAGTCCTTGCCATTGTCAATGTTACTAGACAGCATGGACCCGTGATGAATGGTGGTCTCAAAAGTAATGGCAATGTCGAGAGGAGGATGATATAGATCTAGACGTACGAGACCTCCACATTCAGAATGAGAAACAGATACTACACTAACGCACTCCTGTGTTAAGTCAATGTCAAGTTTGCCACCGTGAGAATTAACAATATTATTCCTATCTACTAAGTTACAAAAGGATAAAAAATAACAATAATAATTATGAACATTTAACGAGGCACTATTCATATTTATATCAACTATAATAATGACAGGTCCCCTTAGAGTGTAAATAAAACTTTCAACCTTAGTAAACCAGTCCAGATAGACACTATCACTAGAAGAGGGGGGTATGTACACGACACAAAAGAACACAGCAAACGATTGAGCCATAACAGAAGCCCAGAGATCTTTTCCAGAAGTGGTTTCCAGATTCCTTAAGCGGCACACCGTTAAATCAGGCTAGGCATGCAACATAACACCTCTTCCCCAAGAGCCACGATCACGTCGAATGACTCTCCAGCCGTTGTTCACTAACTCTGCGTCGCTAACAGAGTGATCCAGAAAAGAATCAGTGACAGCCACTATGTCATGCTCAAGTAGTAGCATATTTGCTTTAAAAGCATTCAGTTTTGTTTTTAAGCCCCGCACATTTTGGTACATTATGTCAATTTCTGAGGATGATCTGGTCATGTATCGGGGATTAGGCAATACACTGTAAAGTGATCTTTCTCCTTCCGAAGCACCCAGTAAACCTGGTAAGTTATTGGCTTCATTACAATTCATTCTCGCCGCGTTGCTCAGGACGAAAGGAACGTCTCCATGGCTTGACACAGACATTCTCTGGCCAATTGTCTGGAGCTAATATGCGGTCCGAAGCAGGTGATGGAACGCATATTATTTTAAAAGATGCTTAAGGTCCACGAGCCTTGAGACCATCTACCCTGCAATGCTATGGTCTTACTAGTTACATACCTAATATTAAAAAATATGAGAATTTTTGTTACTCAATCACATTTTAACTACTTAACGAATCGGGTTGAGGCACATAGGTTAGGTCCTGGAATAAGACAGGATAATTTTTATCCCGGCAATCCCACGGGAACCGGAACAATGCGGGCGGAAGCAAGTACTTAATATTAGTAGGTACTTAAATAAGGTAGGCGTTTAATTAAAGTAGCCTTTGTTCTATTCATGCAGGTTACAAAATCAATGTATGTATTTATTTTGTATGTGTTAAGCACAGAACAAAATACAATCATGGACCGCATTTCATGTTTTATCATTATCGAGAAACTTTCCGTTCAGTTTACGAATATGTTAATGAATTGAACTTGAATTGATCAATATTAAAATGAGCCTTTTTATAAAATAACTACCTGTTACTTTTTTTGTTTGACGACAGTAAATTAATGTCATGTATAATTTTATAATACTAGCTCCCGCCCGCGGTTTCACTCGAGTGGTCCCCGTTCCCGTGGGATTGCAGAGAGAAAAGTATCCTTTGTCCTATTTCAGGTCCTATTGTACCAAGTTTTATCCCGATTTATCCAGTGGTTGAAGCGTGACTGCGTAACAAAAATCCAAACTTCACATTAATAATATTAGTAAGATTTCGTTTCATTTTCATTCATATACAAATTACGTATCCGATTCACTCTCATTTTACTTGCACTCTTTATATCTTTCAAGTCGTTTAGTCACAATATCAATAAGCTTTATATACGCGATTGTACATTTACTATAGGGAAAAAATTTAATTGATTTTACTGTTCATAGAAGCACCGACAAATTCTGGCGTTTGTCGACAAATTCCGACAAATTATTGATGTAATCAGATCTTCGCTACGACCCGTAGTTTCAGAGATACAAGGTGGCCACGCCAGGATGAGCGCTTATCCTGGCGGGGCTACCTTGAACCCCTTATAACTTTTGAACGGTGGACTGACAAATTCTGAGATTTCACGATAAATTCCGACAAACTATTGGTGTAATCAGATCTTCGGTTTCTGAGAAAAAAGGTGGCCACGCCAAGATGAGCGCTCATCCTGGCGGGCGGGGCCACCTTGAACCCCTTATAACTTTAAACGGTGGACCGACAAATTCTGAGATTTCACGACAAATATCTATAAAGTCAGATTTCCAGTTGGTGATGGTGGCCAAGCAAAGATAAGCCACACGAAATGATAATAATTCTTCGTGTAATAATTTGACAACTATTGAAATATTACCAATAAGTCATAAGATTTATGAAAAAAGCAGGTTTGGAATAAAAAGTCAACTCATAAAACAATTGATTTTCTATTGTTTTTTCTAATGGTAAACATCGATTAAACATTTGGCCTCGTACTTAGATTAAATCAAAATAGCGGAAGATAGGTTACTCGCCTCTAGCGCATGGACCGCTTAAATCAGGTCCCCGTCGCCTAATTTCCCTCAGTCGCAGGTAGCATCTCTACTAAGTCTGTGGTCGCAGGTCTGGCAGGTCTCGACTTTGACGCACACCAGTGTAGCTGCATCGTCCCCTTTTTCAATGGACGAGTATAAGGACGTGCCGTATTTTCCGCTATTTTATTTCAATCTAAGGCCTCGGAGTATAGATTTAACAGATCTAATGGCATTTTGTGCATACCTACCATCTTTATAATCATCTAAAAAAATTCTACTGCTGTACAAATGCCCACCCCTAGGATCTTCACAACGACCTATCCCGTGGTGCTCGCATTCAGAAGCTACTTGCGACCTTCACTAGATCTATGGTCCACTTGTTGGAGGCTGCCTGCCTACACTGAATCTTCCGGTGTGTGACGGCCACTTAAAAACCGTTCTAGACCCTAACGGCCGGCGGTTCTGCGAACTACCTATTACTAAGTATTACGATGTGCTTCTTAGGAGCGGAGCGATTGTGGTCTGAAGAGTAGGCTGTATGAGTTAGTGTTCCCGCCAAAGCCGGGACGCCCATTCAAATCATACCGCCATCTGTAAGGCGGTTGACTCAGCGGTTGTTGACGAACGCGTCCGCCTATCTGCCGCGGCGCCACCGCTGCGCTACCCGCGGCCGCTCGCTTCGTGAGCAGACCGCGCCACTCGGCAGCTGCTAGGTACCGCGTGCGCACGCAACAGCCTGACCGTGAAAGTTTGACCCTAGATGAAGTGACCTTATAGATAGTGACCCTGGGATGATAGTGCCTGTGATCAGGTGAAGTGACTTTGTGCTGTGCCGTGACTATCACATCGCCTTTAATCGCCGCCCGCCAGCTCGTGTCCCGGTGCCAGCGACCTCGTCAAGCCTGCTCCCGGTAAGCTCCTTTCTACCTCCCGCCTAACCTTTATTACGTCGCTGTTACTGCGAACGCCTTTCGCCGTAACATTTTGGTCCAATCGAGCGCGGAATAACCGCTAAGGTTCAGCCCTAATCAGAACCTAACTTTATTTTAATTTTCAATTTTAATTCAGTCCGCTAAAAATAATTATTTCCGCCCATAATCTTCTTCTATTTCTAAATCTTATATCGAACTCGTGCCATCATTTCTAAATTCATTTGTTCACGTAACTTTACCCTGCCCCAATAAAAATTTCGTCAGGTAGTCGTAAATCATTTTATTTTAACGCAATTATTTCTGCACGTTGTTTTAATGTTGATTTCGTGTATGCATCCGATTGTCTGATCACAGATCTACGAGTATGTGTAGGGACCTATACGATCGTTGTTTATTACGTTACGTATGGTATTATGACGAGAGATGGTATTGTTATTTTTCCCGTTTTATTTTTTAATGAATTTTTTATGTTCTTGTCGTGTTAAATCGGCTCAGATCTCGTGCATGCTCACCACGCGTGCCAAGTAGCGTGCTTTATTTTTTCGCTCGTGTTAATTTTATATATTTTTTTTGTTTTTAATTTTTGCCTTTGCAATCAGCTCATTTTTTGTGCGTGCTCACCACATGAGCTTAGTGTGTTTCATCATTTTTTTTTATATCGCTTACGGCTATTTGCGTGCGTCGCCTTCGCTTCTACACACGTTTGCCCACTTGTGGGACACAGACAGAGTGTCCCAATTTTTTTTATTAAGTTTTTATTATTTGTTTACTTATTGTTTTTGCGACCGACTCATTCTTCGCGCTAGTTTCCGCTACAGGTCTGCCCGACTGTGAGCGCCTTGCCCAATAGTGGGCTACGGATGACGTAATTTCTTTTGTTGTTTTGTTTGTTGTCTGTTTTGCGGTCGGCTAATATTACCTACGCGCGTTCAATAGACACAGACATACACATACACATGCGTTTGCCCACCCGTGGGCCATATACAAGGCGTCCCAACTTAGTTTTGCTTTCTTTATTGTTGCGTTAATTTTAGCCAATTTGCCCTTACCTTAGTAAACAAATACGTCCAGCCCAACTATAGAATATATACAGGGTGTTGTTCTTTTTACTGCCTTTAAATTTGGTTTTTTTTTTTTATTATTTTTGTCTACTTTCATTCATCGCGATGCCGACCAAGTCACAAGCCGCTATTTTTAGGGAGGCAGTTAAGGCCATACTTCAGCTCCTTGAGATAGGGTCACAAATTATTGCTGGCGGCACCACACATTCCATATTGGAGTATAACGTGCGTTTCGCACAGATACAAGGCGTGAAAGACAGGATGGACGCAGTGTATTATAGCATTCTTGACGAGGAGGACCTGGACGAGAAGACCGAGAAGGCATACACTGAGAACCACACAAAAGCCTCCGGGGCGTACCTGGGGATACTTATGGCTAGGGAGGAAATCTCACCCTCTTCCACGTCATCCCCAACCCATAGCGCTCAGCCCAGTTTCGGCGTCAATACGCCTACAGCCGTCCTCCCCAAGATAGCGCTGCCCAGGTTCAGCTCAAAAGTGGAGGACTGGCCCTCCTTAATTGCACTATTCAGGAGTTTGACTGACGACATGGTGACCTTGTCGGAAGCAGTCAAGCTCCACTATCTCTTCTCAAGCCTCAGCGGTGAGGCATTAAGCATGGTGTCCCACCTAAAGGTCACCAATGAAAATTTTGTCGTGGCCATGGACATCCTCACCAAGCGGTACGAGAACCGCCGGGTTCTCATTGATAGTTTTGTGGACATCATCCTGGGGCTGCCAAGCATCCATACGCGCTCGAACATCCGCACACTGTTCCTCACGCCGCTCATATCGGCTCAGTGTGCCCTCAACAATTTAGATTTGCCCATAGGAGACGATTACGTGTTTGTGTCAATAGTGGTGCGGAAGCTCAAGGGCGAGCTCCGCACGCTATTTGAACGCAGGCACGGGTCTAGTAACACCCTGCCCACGTTAAGGGACCTTATCTCCTACCTCGAGGAGCACGCGCGCTGTGTGGAGACAGAGTTCTCCAACATAGCCATGGCTCAACCCATTCAACCCCAGCCCGGCCCTTCTCGTAGCCGCGCGCCTCCTCAGTTGCCCCATCGCACTTATGCTCAGATGGCTCAGCAACAACCCGACCATTACCGTGGCCGTTCCTCAGCTCCATCGCCTCACCGCGCCTATGATCAGCCTACTCACCAACCGTTCCGCCCAGCGCAGCAAATGCGTCACCGCCCACCCACCTCCCCGGCTCGCAGTCAGCCCTTCCCCGTCTACTCGGCCTTCCAGCAAAGCTGCTCCTCATCATCGTCCTCGTCCTCTTCCTCACGCTCGACGTCCTACTGTCCCTATTGTGCCACTAGAGGACATAGGCTCATGACGTGCAGATGGTACAATGCCCAGCCAACGCAGGGCCGTTGGGACTTTGTACAGGCACGCGAGCGCTGCCAGCGTTGTCTCGGCCCTCACTACGAGAGCGAGTGCAGGTCAAGGGGGGCATGCAAGGACTGTGGAAGCTCCAACCACCACACGTCCCTACATCGACCAGACGACCCAACGCACTCAGCTCATTCGTCTGTACATATACCCCCACCACAGCTAAGAGAGCACTCGAGGGAGCGTCCCAGAAACAGCAGGCGGCACGAACCCGCACATGCTAAACAGGTGCAACCCAGCTCTGCTCACAGAGCCAGCCCGCCCAGGTCCGGTTCGCCAGGTAGGCCCCGCGAACGCCGCCAGCAATTATGACTCCCAACTATCACGGAGCACCCTAGCGAAGAGGCAGAACAAGACCATGCCCATTCAGACCATGCCCATTTAGCCCATGTCCCATTAGCCCATGCCCAGTCAACCCATGCCCACACAGCTGATACATACTCAGCTGATACATACTCAGCTCATACAATTTCAGCTGATACTAAATCAGCTCACTCACCTTCTGTGCCCACTGGCACACCCATTTCGTTGCCAACCGTCTCAGTAAGAGTCGCGGACGTACATGGCCATCTCCACACAGCCAGAGCTTTATTGGACTGTGGCAGTATGCTGACATTAATAACGTCACGCATGGCACGACTTTTGAACCTGCCATCAAAACCCACTTCTTTAAAAATTACAGGAGTTGGGAATCAGCACAAACATGAGTCAAAGGCGGCAATAACAATAGTATGCCAACCCACTCACAATGATACTCCTACAATCACTGCCACAGCTCACATTTTAAAAAACGTCACTGGCTACCTTCCCTTAGAGAAGGTACCAAACATTTCCCACGTACTAGGCCAGCCACCCGTACCATTGGCTGACCAGCTTTACCACTCACCAGCCCCGATCGACCTCTTATTGGGGTCGGACGTTCTTGGCCAGGTGTTGGACGGGACTAAGGTCTCGTTGGGCCCGGGCAAGCCCATAGCCTTCGGCACGATTTTTGACTTCGCGTTGATAGGACCCATTGAGGACTTGTATGCGCAGCCGGCGCAGCAGGTTAACTCAGCTCACGTCGTTAGCTCACAACCAGACTCAGCTGAATCAGCCCAGGACATACGTCAGAGTCTGGAAAGGTTCTGGGAGTCTGAGGAGCCCCTCCCTCAATCTCACACTCATAATGATCCCCTGGAGGAACAATGCGAGGAAATCTTCCGCTCTACCATTACACGCGATCCCTCAGGCAGATATACGGTCGCTCTGCCCTTTTTAAAGGACGCCCCTCAACTAGGTAAGACTCACCCTATCGCAGTGCGCAGATTCCTCAATATTGAGAAGAAGCTAATGGCGAACCCGTCTCTGCGTTCTAAATACGTCGACTTTATGGCCGAATACATCGACTTAGGGCACATGGCTCCCTGTTACCCAAATACATTCGCCCATAATCCTCACTTCTACATCCCTCACCATGGCGTATTTAAGTCAGGGTCGGACAAGCTGCGCATTGTTTTTGATGGTAGCTGCAAAAGCTCCAATGGTGTCAGCATAAATGAATGCCTACACACAGGCCCCGCTCTTCAACAGGACATTGTGGAAATCATAATGTCCTTCAGAACGCATCCAGTCGTTTTCAGCACTGACATCCAGAGGATGTTCAGAAATGTGCTGGTTGCCCCAGACCAGAGACGGTATCAGCTGATACTATGGCGGTCCTCACCAGATCACCCTCTGCTCACCTACGCCCTCAATACAGTCACGTACGGCTTAAGATCAAGCCCATACCATGCCATCCGCACTCTGCTTCAGCTGGCTGATGATGAAGGCCATCGCTACCCTGGAGCCGCTCAGGTTCTTCGCAAGTCTATCTTCGTTGATGACATCTTGTGTGGTCATGACACAGTTGAATCCGCCCAAGCACTCCAGGACGAGTTGATAAGTCTGCTAGACCTAGGCGGCTTTCAGCTCAGTAAGTGGACATCTAACTCGCCTAAGCTGCTCGAGAGATTTCCCGACAACCAATGCGACATGCCCAAGGACTTCGACATGAACCCAGAGTCCACGTCCATTAAGGTCTTGGGTATACAGTGGAGCCCTCAGTCAGACGAGTTCACCTACCGCATCTCTCTGCCCCCCATCACACATGTCACAAAGCGGTCTATTTTAAGCACCGTAGCCTCACTTTATGACCCAAACGGCTGGGTTTCTCCCGTTATCTTCCGCGCAAAGCTGCTGCTTCAGCAATTGTGGCTACTGAAGCTGGAATGGGATGAGCCCTCTACCTCTGAAGTACAAACGGAGTGGCACCACATCTCAGAGGATCTGCCGCTGTTGTCTAGCATTCGCTTCCCTCGGCACGTTTGTGCAAACAAAGGCTCAGCTGCATACTCGCTTCACGGGTTTGCAGATGCCTGTGAAGCCGGGTTTGCCGCCGTTGTTTATCTCCATGAGCTCGATGCCTCCGAAGATACTTTGGTACACTTGATTGTCGCCAAGTCGCGAGTCGCACCAATCAAGAATCGCCTCACAATCTCCAAGTTAGAGTTGTCGGCGGCCACCCTGCTCTTCCAGCTCATGATCCGTGTGTCGGTTCAGTTATCGGCCCATATCAGTATACAACAACACATATGTTGGTCAGACAGTACGATAGTCCTGGCCTGGCTCAATACACCGCCTCACCGTCCTCAACCCTTTGAAGCCAACAGAGTAGTCAAAATCAGCTCAGGCTCACCAGAATGTACCTGGCGACACGTACCTTCCGAGCTCAACCCGGCAGATTGCGCAAGCAGAGGGATGTCTGCGCAATCCCTGTCAGCCCACGACCTATGGTGGTCTCCCACGTGGCTTAGACAGCCTTGTGAGTCTTGGCCTGCCATGCCCTTAGCTCTGGGCCATCACGCCCTGCCCGGCCTTAAGCCCAAACACGTCACTAGTCACAGTGCCCGGTCTTGACTTTGACCTGCTCACTCGATTCAGTTCACTAGACAAGTTCGTCGGAGTGACAGCTTGTCTAATACGCTTTCTGCACAACTGCAGACACCACCCAGATTCGCGACGCTCAGGCCCCTTGTACGTCAGTGAACGAAGAGAGGCCCTACTTTACTGGGTGCGCAGTGTTCAGCACAATGAGTTTGCAGAGGACATCCACCGCCTTCAAACTGGCAAAATCTGCTCCGTCAGACTCCAGCGGCTGTCACCTCTCATTAAAGATGAGCTCCTTAGAGTTGGTGGACGACTGTCCCATGCGTCTATCCGATATGACGCGCAGCATCCGCTCATACTTCGCAGCTCTAGCCCACTTGTAGACCTCATCATTGACCACTACCACAAAATACACTGCCATCCTGGCGCTGACACCTTACACGCAATCCTACGCCAACAATTTTGGATATTGTCCGCGCGCCGTATTATTAGACACCGAGTCTTTAAATGCATTAGATGCTTTCGATGCCGGGCCCAGCCGCAAGCGCCCTTCATGGCCGACCTGCCAGCCGATAGAGTTACGCTTCAGCCAGTATTTAGTCAAGTCACGACCGATTTTGCCGGCCCATTCCTCGTTAAATCTAGTACCCTACGTAATGTTAAACTCTTAAAAGCGTACTTTTGTATATTCGTGTGCCTCTCCACTAAGGCGGTTCATTTGGAACCGGTCTCGGACCTCAGCACGGAAGCGTTCCTCGCGGCGTTACAGCGTTTTATAGCACGCCGCGGTGCCCCGGTTCTCATCCGCTCGGACTGCGGTACAAATTATGTAGGCGCTAGAAATCAGCTCATTGAAGTACAAAACTTTCTTGCCTTGTATAATGACACGATTGCGCACAAGCTCGCTGGTCAGCACATTACTTGGTTGTTGAACGTCCCTAAGGGACCATGGTTCGGTGCGTTACATGAGATCAACGTAAAATCAACAAAGCAACTTTTATATCGCGTAATTGGCGAACAACACCTCACATTCGAGGAATTCTCCACACTTTTAGCTCGAATCGTAATCGTAACTCTAGACCTCTCTGCCCACTTTCGTCTGATCCTTCAGACTTTGAGCCGCTTACAGCCGGACATTTCATTATAGGCCGCCCACTAACGGCCCTTCCCGAACTATCCGTGGAAGATAGGCCGATCTCCACACGTAGGCGATTCCAGATGGTACAGGCCCTTTCCCAGCGCTTCTGGACGCTGTGGACCTAGTCCTACCTTCATACCCTCCAAACCCGCTCCAAATGGTTGTCCCCATCCTCCCCTCCCCGAGTTGGCGAGCTCGTCCTCATCAAGGAGGGCAACCTGCCTGCCCTCCAATGGAGACTGGGGCGCATTGCTCGCACCCTGCCTGGGAAGGATGGCATCGTGCGGGTGGTAGAGCTGGACACCGCGAATGGACATCTTCGGAGGTCTGTATTCCGGATCGCCAGGCTCCCATTGGATGAGCCCACCCTGGGCCCCGGAGGATGTTCCCGCCAAAGCCGGAACGCCCATTCAAATCATACCGCCATCTGTAAGGCGGTTGACTCAGCGGTTGTTGACGACCGCGTCCGCCTATCTGCCGCGGCGCCACCGCTGCGCGACCCGCGGCCGCTCGCTTCGTGAGCAGACCGCGCCACTCGGCAGCTGCTAGGTACCGCGCGCGCACGCAACAGCCTGACCGTGAAAGTTTGACCCTAGATGAAGTGACCTTATAGATAGTGACCCTGGGATGATAGTGCCTGTGATCAGGTGAAGTGACTTTGTGCTGTGCCGTGACCATCACATCGCCTTTAATCGCCGCCCGCCAGCTCGTGTCCCGGTGCCAGCGACCTCGTCAAGCCTGCTTCGCTGTTACTGTCGCTGTTACTGCGAACGCCTTTCGCCGTAACAGTTAGGTCTATCAGTCTGTCCATCCAAATAGGGAAAAAATGAAACAGCTGTCGACTTCTTGGCGGGAAAGTAAAGCGTCATGTCTGCAGCAGTTTTGTCTATCTGTTTTATTATAAAGAGCAAAGATTTGTTCGTTTGTTTGTTTGAATTGAATAGGCTCCATAACTACTGGACCGATTTAGAAAATTCTTTGACCATTAAAAAGCTACATTCTTCTCAAGTGACATAAGCTATATTTTATCCCGATATTCCCGCGGGAACAGGTACCGCGCAGGTAAAACCGCGAGGGTACGCTAGTTTTCTACGTAGTGCAACATTGCTTTTCAAATTCTCTCAAGAAGTCCGTGTGAGACCTCAGTAAAGTCCCACATCTTTACTGAGGGCTCAAGGGGTTTCGGGAACATCATTTATCATTCATCATCTTAATCACCACTCATTATCATCAAGGGGGAAAAAGGAAATAAAAATACTAATGACTAGGCAGTATGGTCTCTGATCTTAGCCTGTTCCTTCACGGAACAAATATTAAAAAAAAAAAGCTGTCAATGTCAAATTGTTAGACCAATTTACTATTACGAAAAATATTTTTTTATTACCTACTTAAAATTAATGTAACTGTTATCATTACATTCATATATATATATATATATTATATACATACATTTGTATTATTCCTAGAATGCTTCGAAGCTTATCGTCTTCTGTTTTACAATGCCGTGGAATAAAACATCAAGTCAAAATAAAATGGGTTAGACCTGATTATGTACCTTCTTACAAACCAGAAAGGTCCGGTGATTTAGAAGCTACTCCTCCGATTCCACCAAATGCTTTAGGACTAAACTATTCATTGAGTGATGAGATTAAAGAGTAAGTTGAGTATTTTAACATCATTCTGCAATAGTTTGTAACTTAACCTCCAAATCTATGAGCAATTTATTATTTTATTTATCACCCTGCCTATACTTGTCCATTGCTAGACATAAGACATAAGCATCGTGCAAGAGCACGCCACCGATCCGCGGCTACTCTCATCCATCTTCTGCCAGCTACCTTTCATTATTATTCAATGTTATCTTGTATTTTCTACAGTGCTCCTGAATCAGTGAAAAAGATCTTTTCTGTAGCTCACCTGGGGCTGAAAGAATATAACATTTTGGTAAAGAAGGAGCTAATGGATAGAGTTAAAAGACACCAGTATGACGAAAACACATCTGAATCTAGAAGTAAGTAATAAATACTGGCTATACTTGACACATTCTTGGCCCATCAATTTTGAAAAAAGTGCACACTCGAGGGTTAACCTTGCATATAATTTGAGCAATAAATTCTATGAGAAAATGCGGATGAAGAGAAAGGAGTTAGCAATCAAATGCTGTCAAATATTGCATTGTTTGCAATTGCAATATGGCACTGAGATACCTACTCAAATTTTTAACTCATTAGATAAAGTACTTTTGTGTCATCCAATTTTATTTTACCTACTACCCATTTGGAATGTCTTAGCTGTGGACAAGAATTTCCGAGAGTTAACTACAGTTTTAGTGTGTGTGGCAATAATTATTTTCCAAATCTTTTGCAGTTGCTAGAATCACTGGTCATATCAGATGTCTCCAAAGCACAATGCAGAATTATCCTAAAAACATTAAGGCTAAAGTAAGTACACTTTTCTAACCTTCTGTTAATTGCATCAATGTTTTTTAATAGATTATTTAAATACTGTTTCTGTTCACAGCAAACTGTACAAGAGTTGATTGATAAAAGGAAGAAGTTGCTTAAGTTTATGAGGCAGTACGATTACAAGAAATTTGAATGGCTTTTGGAAAAACTTAACATTGAATACAAAGGCCACCCTGAGTGAGTAAACAATCTTACACCTTTTCTATCACAGACACCTAGAGTATACTAACAATTGAATTTCTATTGTGTCTTGTTATACAGCAGCTGATTTCTCATAGTACTTGACTGTCGTTGTTCACTTGTCGTTTTTATACATTCCATACATTTACTATTGCTACAATATCAAGATAGTTTGACAACGAGGTGGTTGAGTGTCAAGAGACCCTGATTGCAAAACTCACTGTCATGAGTTTAAATACTGCTAGCAGCAAATGTTTCTGTGACATGTTTTTGTGAACAAGTCATGGATGTTTAAGTTTAAAGATTCCTTATTTCCCAAAAAGACAAAAATGTTTATTATTATGTATGTATGTATGTTCAGTCGCCATAGTATAAGCTATGCTGAGTTTGAGTTGCTGAATGATTAGTGCCAAAGATGTGAAACAAACATAAAAATAAATCTTCAGCAATTGAGGATTTAGGGTAAAGTGCGCTGCCACATTAGGTGTTATCGTCTTGAACCACTAGCGAGATGAAGGCCAAGTGTTTTCCTGTACTCAAAAGGAAAGTTAATTTGTACTTACATTATTATTACTATTATTCTAGCACATATAACAAACTATCAAGAAAGGAATCATTGAGAAAACTCACAGAACTGCACTGTGACGACATTAGAAATAAGAAATTGGATGACTACAGAAGCTTGTTGGAAAGCCAGCAAGGTCCGTTCTTGGAAGACAAGTTAAAAGCTCTGAAGTTCATTAAGAGTGAACAGACAGAGCTGCAGTTGCCTATCACAGTCAATGAACAAGATATCAAGAAAGTGGAAAAGCAACTTGAGGGCTGGAAGATCAGAGATGACATTAAGCAGCAAGCCAAGAAGAAAAAGAGAAATATACTATTAGAAAATTTGGATTAATTGTAATGTTGTCGAAATAAATGTAGATAAGCAACAAGGTAATGAGTTTTACTTTCTATAGGAAGGATGTATGGACGGTAATAATTATAATGCACATGGATGCTTTGCTTCAGCTCCATATCATACAGGTCAGGAGTGAGCCTGGGCTGAATGATCTTGAAACCGTACTTAACCATATAAAGTGTCTGCTGTATGCTGACAACCTGAAGTTGGTTTGTGGGCTGGAACAAATTGGTGACGCCAGATGCAGTGTTTGAATGAAGTCTTTCCAACACAACAGGCTGCTTTTCAACATGTCTAAGTGTGGCACTGTCTTTTAGCCGCGCGCGTGTGCCGATGAAACGGCACACGCGCGTTATTGTACTGTATTTGTTAGGTATAGAGCCTGTAGTTAGTGCTGTAGCCTGTAGAGCCAATACTGTTAAGGACTTTGGTGTTACTTTTGATGTGCGTCTCAACTTTCATGAGCACTTAAAGGCACTCACCACTGCCAAGTGGTGTTTGTTTTTATTATAAAAAGAGCAATGTGAACACAATTAAAATTATCAGTAAGAATAAAGGATTTGTTGCGTAAAAAATTGGTAATTATTACTAAAAAACGTTTATTTCATTATTTATTACATACAATTATAAAACTAAAACATTATTGTTAAATTTGTAAAGTCAGTCGAATTTGGACGGATAATTTACATTTATGTAAAAATATCAACAGTTATCTAAAAATATTGTTTGTCATGTACAGATTAAGAGAAATTAAAATATATATGTATATTATATTAAGGCTTAACTTACGAGATAAAACATTGTTCGGACAGACTGCATTGTCTAAAAATGATAATAATTAGAAAAAAAAACAACATTATGGAAGACAAATCTTATGCATAATTAATTAGGTATGGCAGTGTTTAAATGTTAAAAACAAATAAAAACATCATATTAAAAGAAATTACAAGTAAGACTTAGTAAATTACATTTACAAATCGTACCTACTTAAGAAGAATTTTTATAGTATTGGCAAATAATGGAGAAACAGTCTTAGTTCAATATAACATGGGTGTCTTTGAAAGTTTACATGGAGCTTATGGTACATACGTATTCCCAGTTAATCCAGCATTAAATGCAGTTTTTGAGTGAATAGCACAGTACGATCAGTACCGAGAGTACCTTCAGTAACTTTGTTCAAGTAACTAAAATAATCTAATAAGCACCAGTCAGCTTGTACCAAAGTTATAATAACATGGTACCAATCTGCTTGGTGACTTACGTAGCTGAACGTACTACCCGTGAAAAATCACACAAATCTTCAATATTGCAACTATAAAAAATATAGATGGCTTTTGAAAAAGATAAAGTGTCTGCCAAACGACTTTTATGTGTATTAGACAGCATAATTCTATCCATAAATTCGATACTATCTGCCACATAGAAAGAATAAAACTGGCCCTAAAGGCGGGTAGCACCATTCAACTTTTAAAACAATTATTTCAAATCAATTGAAAAAAATCATGGCCACCGTTAGTTTTAATTAAAGTTGGATGGTGTAACCAAACCTGATTGTTTTACTGGTCAGTTCACAACGAGAAAGCGGATCATGTACTTCGCAGATAAGTTCTATACTTTATATTGCAAACTCAAAAAGTGACCGTAGATGTAAGCAAAAGAGGAATATACGTTATCCGCGTACCGCGCGCGTTCCTTGCAAAATGAGTACAATGTACTGAATACCGTGACTGAGTGTCATATTGTCGCGCGGCGTCGTAGTCGCGGAACTTCGCGGAGCTTGCTGACCTCGTGTAGCGTTGTAATTCAGCGCTCTATTTCGCTTGCTTAATTGACACTAGCTGTCACACTACAATACCTACGTACCTATGTAGTTGAACAGGACTAATGTTTTTATTCATACTTTGGCCGGCGACGCATCTGTGACTCCTCGATTACTTTCAAACCGGTGACACGCCTGATCGATTGCGTCCTTTTTACGTCAATAAAAAAAACTACAATGTTCATGCCGTATCTTCTGTTTTTGCTTATATCTATGGAACTGCTAAGTTTTTAGATCCGCACGCGCGCTTTCATTTTGAATGGTTCATCATCATCATCATCAGCCTATAAACGTCCCACTGCTGGGCACAGGCCTCCCACGTGAACTAATGCAATAGCACGTGGGGATATTGGCCCATAACTCACCACGCTGATGGCCCAATGCGGGTTGGTGGGTTTTAACGACTGTCATCTTACGACAACAACCGGGACCAACGGCTTAACGTGCCTTCCGGAGCACGGAGGAGCTCGAGATGTTTTTAATTGGTCACCCATCAGGCGACCCGGCATTGCGAAAGTTGCTTAGCGGGCAAGCAAGATCGCAAGCCGAACGCGCTAGCCGCTGCGCCATTGAGCTCTCGGTTATATCTATAGAACTGACCCTAAGTTTAGACATAGCCGAGTTTCATTGTGAATACTCAAAGGGCAGTGCGCGTACGCGGTGGAAATGAACCCGGAGCGGACATGCCGTATCTTCCTCTTTTGCATATACCTATCTATGGAACTGACCCTAAGTTCAGACTATTCCCCGCCGCCCGCGCTTTCATTGTGAACAGTCAGAGCGCAGTGGTGTGAGGAGCGCGCGCGTACGCGGTGGGAATGAACCCGGAGCGCCGCGACTTGGGCGCGTGGGCCCACAGCCAACCCTCCACGGTTTGCTGCGTTAGGTCTGCGTACACCCACTCGCCGCGTTTTACTGATAAGTCGTCGGGCGCTTGCGCCTGAAAACGTTATTGTGATTTTATTTATTTATTTTTAGGAAGATTTACAGACACATACCATCTATAGCTAAGGTTAGTAAATAAACATATGCTATAACAATTACAGTCTTCATTAAAACTCAAACTTAAAATATTTAATGTTGAAAAAATTTCCACAAGCAGAATTCGAATCTGCACCCTCCTGACATTTGGGGCAGGTGCTCTTCCAATTAAGGAAGTATTTATTCGACGCAGCACAATAAAATTTGTTTTTTTTACAGGCGTCAGGGGACTGACGGACTGAAGATTGCATATAGATCCAACAGCATGGTGACTACATCGTGCAGTTGTTATTAATTGGTGAAACGTGAACTGTAGCTAATAAATCTCTATGAAAAGGTTACTACACGTTATTGTTCTCTTCGGTCTACGGGTGTAATAGTCGTGAGGTGAGGTATGTGTGTATGATAGTCGTTCTATTTTCTCCAACCCAACTCACCTTGTAATCGTACAGCATGACTAGCTCCGTGCCTTGACTCCGTTCGAAGGACGAGGACGGTCTTTCTATTTGCTGTAAACCTTTCGCCTCACCTTGTAGCCGCACAGCATGACTAGCACACCTTGCCGGATCACAAGGTGCCTCGTCACGCCTCGTTCGAAGGACAAAAAGTCTTTCTATTTGCTCTAAACCTTCCGTGTTCTCTTCGGTCTACGGGTGCAATAGTCGTGAGTATATATATGTATGTATGATAGTGTTTCTATTAGCTGTAAACCCTACTCACCTTGAAATCGTATAGCATGACTAGCTCCGTGCCTTGACTCTGTTCGAAGGACCAATAGTCTTTCTATTTGCTGTAAACCTTTCGCCTCACAGCATGACGAGCTCACCTTGCCGGATCACAAGATGCCTCGTCACGCCTCGTTCGAAGAACCAAAAGTCTTTCTATTTGCTCTAAACCCTCTATTCTCTTCGGTCTACGGGTGCAATAGTCATCAGTATATGTATGTATGTATGATAGTGTTCCTATTTGCTGTAATCCCCTCTCACCTTGTAATCGTACAGCACGACTAGCTTCTTGTCTTGGCTCCGAGGTGTGACGATGCACCTTTTAGGCCCACAAGGTTCTTCACGCCTCTTTTAAAGGACCCCCTTACTTTTGAAACCGATCCCGAACGGTCGAGATCGTTCGGGATCGGTTTGGTATTGGGGTGGTTGGATCGGTATTGATTGGATTGGTTTAAAGAGTTAGGGGGCTGTTCGGTTTTATAGAAAAGATCCACGAAGTGTGGAAGCGAGAAATCCTAATAAAGTTCAAATCGCCCGAGAGCAAAAGAAACAGTGAAAGAAGTACCGTATATCATTGTTTTCGCGAGTAAGAGACCATAGCGTCCCAGTTAGATAGAACACTACTTTTTATATTAATCCTTCGATTTAACATTAAGAATATTAAATGTGCAATTACGGTGACATGTTCTGTGCCTGAATGTGACGTTACGAGACGAAATAACCCGAATCAATACACTTAACATTTCACCAACACAATACGAGTATGTCTTTTTTTTGTCACGTCCCCGAGCCGTCATTTTGTAGCTTGTACATCCTAAATCGATGGGTATATGTATGTATATAGCGTTTCTAATTGCTGTACACCCTACTCACCTTGTAATCGTACAGCATGACTAGCTCCGTGCCGTGGTACCGGCCGTCGGCGTCGGGCGCCGCGCCGGCCGCGATTGCGCCGCCGCCCGCCATGGGGGAGTGCATCTGCTGGGTGCCGTCCTGTTGGCTACCTGCGAATCGACAAATATTTTGAGCGCCATTTACCCGAGCCTTGCGCAGTGTTAATAAAGTCGCTAACGATATTGACATAGTACCTATATGCAGCCTTAATTATTCTTAATACAAAAACAATTAAGGGTGAGTTCCACCCATGAAACTGAACAACTTTCCCCAAGAAACCTATGTGCAAAAATAACAAAAAAAATCGATCTCCCATACTATTGTCGTCAGCTGATCGGACAGTTTTGTATGGGAGATCGAAATTATTTTGTCATTTTTGCACATAGGTTTCTTGGGGAAAGTTGTTCAGTTTCATGGGTGGAACTCACCCTTATTTGTTTTTGTATTAAGAAAAATTAAGGTTGTATACAGGGTGTTTCTTGTAAGGTGTCAAGCCGATGCGTGGTGATAGGGGACTACCATACCTATCTATTGAACCCCCATGTATGTTCAGCGATTTTTGGTAGCTTTCGAGCGATATTTTTTTTTCTTTTCTATGTATTTTATTACGACATCAGTTTAAATTATTTTTTTGTAACTTGTATTGATATTAGGAAGATTATTACTTAGTTAAAGAAAAAAGTGCACAGAAATGTCTACACAAAAAAAAGATACTTAAAAAAAAAAAGTAATTCGCCATAAACTACTTACTTACTTAGAAAAGAAAAAATATATAGCTCGTAAACTACCAAAAATCGCTGAACATACATGGGGAATAAATAGGTATGGTAGTTTCCTATCACCATACATCGGCTTGACACCTTACAAGAAACACCCTGAATATAACTGCTCTCTGAATGAATTCACAACAGTCACATTGTTTGTTCGTTGTTACATAAATAGAAAGTAAGTAACTATACTTTTGCATTAGGAATATCCTGTAATGATAGTTGTGTGTTTGTAAATAAATACAATGCTGGGCAAAGGCCTCCACTATTGAAATCAAGTTTTTTTTTAACCGCAACGGTAAGCGCTTGGCATTCATCTAACCTGATGGTAAGTGACGATAAGACCGAAGGTGCAGCACCGCACCGAAGCCCGCATCACCCGGTATCCTCAACCACTGAGGAACTGGCTATCTTATCTCAAACTGTCGGAATACAACAATGCTATAAACATCGTTGTTATGGCGACAGACTTAGATAAGATGGTGGTAGCTAGCCAGGCGGACTTAACAGCCCTACCACCAACCAAACCGAGCACACAAATATTTACCCCCCGCTGGGAATCGAACCCGGGACCTCTGGGTCTAAAACCGGTGGCTTAGCCACTAGACCACAGAGGCGGTTATAATAATATAAGTCATCGCTACTATAGATGGGATGCGGCTTGGTGAACTCAAACACGGGCTATGCATCGAAAAACCCGAAAACACACTTCGGCCGACCAGGGAATTGACCCCGGGGCCTCCGGATATCGAGCCGAGCGCTTGGCAGTGGCCAACCGAATGCGGTCGCCGAGGAGATAATAATAACAAATATTTTTTTTTACTTAACCTATTGTCCCGCTGCTGGGAAAAGGTCTCCCCCACTTCCTTTCAGTTCTCTCTCTCTCTCTCTCTCTCTCCTAAGCCAGCTCTAACCAATTTCCGTCGAAGGCATCGAGGTCGTCGCGCCACCGCTTCCGAGGACGGCCTCAACCCCGACGTCGTTCTTTGGGTACCCAACGTGTGATGATGTTCGCCGACCTCTCTGGGTTCATTCGTACCACGTGCCGCGCCCAGTCCCTCTTGAGCTTTGCAGATTTGTGTAAAATAATAAAATAGCAAGATTTGTTTGCTATAACCAGGAAGAAAGCGTATCTACTTACTGTCTGAGGACTGATTCCATGATATTCAAAAAACAAAGAAAAATGATGAGAAAACACTTAAATGTTATATCACTCGATAGTAGGTGATGATTAAAGATGTCATGGTGAAATTTAGTAGTCAGGCGGACTTAAAACCAGCCGTGCCGCCAAAGTCACAAAACAGTAAACAGTTAACAGTAACAGTAAACATTTAAATACTTAAATGTGTGCTGAGAATCAAACCCAGGACTTCTTGTGACTAGACCATTGTTGCGGAAAAAGTATATAGTTTTAAATAAGTGTACTTACCCTTACCTTGCACCACAGCGGGATACACAAAGCCAGAGGGAATGAAACCTTCTTGGCCGTCACTTCGCACTATCCAATACCAGTCTGGATCTTCTCTATTAAGTACTGTAAGATAAATTATAAAGATAATAATCAAAACAGTGAATTTGGTACATAATGCAAAAATAAAATTTTTCTAAATAAATAAATAAATAAAGGAGAATGTTATTTTTACTATAGGCCCTGGTCCAAATTTTTTTTGCAGCCCCCAGTTTTGAGACCACTGGATCGACTTACGCATTCGAACTTAGTATATGTGAAAAGACGCATCAAAATCGAACCCATAGTTTTAAAGTTATATTGAGTTATTCAAAACACCTATTTTAGTTAGGATTATTTTAGTGCATAGCATTTTTATTGTTATTGATCAAAAATATTGTTATATTACAGGCTATAGCTAATTGGCGACATAACAGTGACATGATAGAGTAGTGATTTAGACGAAAACAGAGTGATCCGGGTTTGGTTTTCGGTCGGGTTAGATTTACATTATTTAAAAATATATTATACGTACATAATGAAAGGTATAAAGGCTATATAATTAAAAACCATATGTTCTTGAAAACATTTATCATCTAACAATCAAACAGTGGTTTTACAAATCATTTTCATCTATGGTGATACTATCTAGAAACTGTACTGGATGGTCAATATCGGTATAACGTGTCCACGCTAAGAACCACACAATAGACATTATGTGAGCGCATATGCCTACAGTACGTCTTCCACTCTTAGAAGAACAGTAATAATTATTTATAGCTTCCAACCCGCGATTGTCTGAGTTTACAAGTATATATGTATGATAAGTCCGGCTACGAGTATGTCTAGATTGTATTTTCCCTCTTAATAACCAGAAGTTATTGCCAGCTATGTCATAATTATTTAAAAAATTATTCAAATCGACGTTGTCTCTGTATACTTGTATGGTATAAACACCATTACGGGCGTGTTCGCTGTAATAACTCCTGGCCAGTTTTAGTTGATAAGTCCCTAATGCAAACATAATAGTTCTTCCTCAGACAGTCGCGGAAAATCTCCTAGTGCGGGTATTTCGGCAGACATATTTTCAAACTGAACTCGTCGGCTGTTGAGGTTATGGTCATACACATATTGCGCCAGACGATTTTCAATAATGATTCTGTTGTTGATTCTTTCCACAAAAGCAGAGGCGTTTACATTATCAGTGATTGGGTCGTGGAAGGCATTTGTAATGGCCGCAGCATTCCTAAAATATTCTTGCATATGAGGAAGAGCTCTATTGAAATACTCCTGTCTGAATATCTTGAAATCTCTCTTGATGCGGCCATTCACTACTTCCACGACCCATCGACAAATCGTTACTAAACAAGAATTATTTGTGTCAGCCGTCGATAATTGAGTTGCGCCTCTTTCAACCGTTTTGGGCATATGGATATCATAGCCGCAAGCTTCCACATTGGGCACAGCATCTCTAAAACCTCTATCTAAAATAAGGACGTCTCCTTCTTGGAAGAACCAGTTAAACACGTCGTTGTTATGATTTACTAAATTCTTTCAAATACTAGCATCAGATGTAACGGCTTAATGAGGTCCTGTTACTTCTATTATATAACCATCGCAACACACAATAAGAAATGGTTTTAAAAGATTTAAAAGAGCAATCCACAGAAAATAATCGCACATTACACAACAATAAGCGGGAAGCGTTAAAGAAGGACTGCGCTGATATTATGCAAATAAAGTGCTAAGTTGCCTTGCCGTCGTAATGACAAAGGATTGCTGTTCATTCTAGGTAGGTACCTGATTCGGCAAACTCGCGTGCTAGCTAAATATCTGTTCTAAAAAAGCTTGCTGTATGTGCATAGAAAGTAAAACATGAGCTTTTTTATTTTTATTTATTGGCTAATATCTAGATTTCTGCGGGACAAATTTTTTCGATTCCATAGAAGAAAATGTTGTACATGAGCTGATCTTTCAAACGAAACATGTGGCAAGCTTGGGGGCAAACTTTGATTATTTGGACCAAAAAAACATTCTCCTTTTAAAAATCAAGTGCCAGGATTTTTTTTTTAAACTTTTCACACTCACACCAATTATCTAGCCCAAGAGAAGCTTCGAAGAAACTCGTTAAATGGTTACTAGACAAAGGATAAACATACTTAAAATACTTAAATATATACTTATTATACATAGAAAACACTCAGACCCGAGACAATTTAGAAAAACAATAATTTCTAAATTGACCCGACCGGGGATCGAACCCGGGACCTCAGAGATGGCGACACCATGAAAACCGGTGTACAAACCACTCGACCAAGGATTTCGTCAATGTTAGCGCATCACTTAGAACGGCTGTATGTACCGTGTACCTATTTGGCTTATTATTTTGGTGTGTTTGTTATTGTCTAGCTAGTACTTTTGCTACTGACCGCTGGGGTGAGCGGAGCGTAACGTTCCCCGTGCCTCACTTTACCGCGAATTTTGTCACTTGTCACTTCATACAAAATTCATTATTATTATACTTGCTCTGTGGTACACTGACCTGTAACAAATTCTCCTCTCTCCACATCAACATCGTTCTCGTCTCTAGCTGTGAATGTGTAAAGGACAACGTATCGCCCGGAAGGATCCTTGCTGAAGGGGCAGGCTTCGCCCTCACTGCCCAACTCTGAATGACCATCATTTGTTGCTCCATCTGATACTGATAATCTGTGGGAACGAAAGTTAGCAACATAATATATTGGATAATAAGAAATAACAAATGTGATATATTTCCTTTATTTGCAATACTAATCGTAAGTCTTATAAACATTGAAGCTTCGTTACCTGTAGGTTACTTACAAAGCTGTTGAACTAAACTTGAAAAGACAACAGTTATTATGAATCAATTTAAAATTTATATACACTAAAGAATACTACTGACCCATCTCTTCCCTTGGGCGCCGTAAAAGGCGACTAACAGACTAAAGACTGCACATAGATCTAACAGCAAAGAGCGGCCGCTCTTCATCACTTCACCACATGTCACGCTGAACACATGTGCAGTAGTTATTTGGTGAAAAAGTGGACTATGACAGAATACCGATATTGCAGTCCTCATTGTCTAGTCACTGACTAAACCCTTAGGGATTTGTTGTGAATGTATGTATGTATCTTAAGACTCACTGTGATACATCTCTGTGCGGCATATCCGCTGGAGACCGACTACGTGGCAGTTTCTTCTTTAAATCGTGGTGTTCACATGGTGCACAGTACGAATGAGGAATGAAACCTTCCCTCCTGGACTCCGCAACAATTACATACACCCAATCATTTTCTCTGTACAATACATTTACAATTTGGCCACGTTTCACCTGTAAGAAACATTATAAAGTTAAGCTAAAGCCATACATTGGTGATACAACAAACAAAATACCTAATACTGCTAGACTAATCATAAAAATGATAACTGATCAATATGAACTACCCTGTGGTGATGAACTAAGCCAGTAATAAACAATGGTTACACCAGGTTTTTATATATTAGAAACTAGCGGGTCACTCACACCTTTGTCCATGATAACTTAGAAACGTTGACATACTTCAGCTATTTTGTATAAAATATCTACAAATAACAAACAAAAACCATCCTCAGTTATTGCTCTGTCTATTAGTAAAAGCGTTAAGATAATCTTAAGTGTAACCATTCTCCAGTTCTATTCAGACTTGAAAGCTTAGTATCATATGATTTACTCTATCATTCTAATACAGTTTCTTATATATACAAACATTTAGGTACTTAAAACAGAATATAACATTCTGAACAACCCTGCATGTACTATTACAAAATTTATACTGCTTGAAATTGGCTAAATGCAAAGCAAAGGAGAATGACCTTTTTACTATGGGAGTTAGGCTAGTTTTTAGCTAGCTAGCGTAACACAGCGCTTTAATGAAATAAATAGTAATCAAAAGCAGCAATGCTCTGAATTATGAAGAAAAAATTACATTACAATATCATGCGGGAGTTTGAAGCTATCTTCATTTTTAGCTTAAGACTTTTTAGGTATTTTAAGGTTATAACAACTGTTATCGTATGACTATCAGTTCAGTTCAGCATTTATTTATCACTTGACTCTTAACGCTGCGTTCTATAGAAAACCTTTTTTAACAGTAATCATTATAACTTAAGAGAACACTTTTGATATGTGAATGATTAAGACGCAATAGATATTGAATAGGCTGGTTTGGTCATTCTCCTTTAGGTATGAACTTGGATCACAGTTGTGATTGAAGGGTATGAAGTAAATAAATACGAATTATAATGATAGATAGTCTTGTTAAAGGTACAAGAATACCCAAAACTGACCATCAACATTAACTCACTCACAATCACAAATGAAAAGCCTCTACCTGCCTCTCCGGGGAACAGGCGTAAAATGTGTAATAATGTGAAAACTTCTTACCTCTAATTCGTCATCAACACAAGGTGCAAAATCATGCAGCACCACCATTTTAGAATCAGGACTAAGTCCATGTTCTTTTTCTATTCCAACTCGGACCAGTGTCTCAATACTGGCTGATCCTGTTATCCTACCCATACCGGGGCTTAGTCCCGAACCGGGTCTTGATAAGTCTTTGTCAGAGTCTCCGCTACTAGCTGTAATGGAGAGTAGATAAGTTAATTTGTTGTATATCAGAAAACATTTAAGGAAAAAATGTTATAGTTAATAGTTAAGAACATAAGGTACAACAGAGGATTACAATGATTTCATCTTCTTTTTGTGAATTGAAAAAGGTGTATTTATAGGTATTAAACTTTTTAACAAATAATTGTGTAAGTCAGGTTAGATAATGACACAAATAGGCTATAATCTTCAAACTTTAAGTTTTGTATTTGATATTTTATTCAATTGCATTGTGGAATTATATTATGCCTTTTTGTTTAGAAGTAGTAAAACATAACATAGATAACTTAGTTGTCATGCATTTGTAGGAGTAGGACGTAGGAGTTTCCATTTAAGAATTAACACATTTTAATGAAGGCGTCGTCGTGATCCTGCATGCTCCTGTGGTCAAGCCTGGATAGAGTTGTTTGCCGGGACGAAATTCATATTTATAATTGTATAGAAAGTTGAGGTCAATGACTCAAATCTACAAACGAAAGCTCATAAAAACTTACATTTCTTCTTCTTCCCCCGTCTTATTCTGACTGGACATAGGAATGCCATATCTTTCTACGTTTATTTTAACACATTCCTGTCACAAATTATCTTATAAATTATGATTTATTCAGCACGATTCTTCTAAATTCATAAACGATTTTCACACGGTTTCTACATGTCAAAAAAGTTCACAAAACAAGTTTTTTTAGTTGCGTTTTGATTCAGCACTTGATGTTGTTAGATTACAAAAGCTTAGAGCCTAACAAAAAGAAGTTCAGATAAATCAGAGTTATGAATAACGAATTGCCTTTTTGATCAAATAATTTAAAAATGCATTTACAGTGAATATTTGCATAGAGTTAGCGTATTCAAATAATTTTAAAAATTGATGGAGAAACAAAACGCTTCGGTGGTAGGTGCGTTCACTCACGGAGTAGTGCCAGGGGTTTATTACGGTTTCCCTATCCGCTATCTTTTACTTTACAAAAATGCACTTATTTTTACTAGGTAGGTACGTGCTCAGACCAAAACTTTATTTGGTCTGAGGGTACGTGTTGTAGTACCTACTGTGTGCTATGGTGCTAGGTATGCTGGTAGTGGTAGCGGATCATTAATAGAATACTCCCTCCCCATCTCTTCCCTTAGGTGTCGTAAAAGGCGACTAACGGACCAAAGACTGCACATAGCATGTTACGGCGAAAGGCGTTCGCAGTAACAGCGGTTGTGGACTAGGTAGGTATGGATAATGAGGTACTTACAGGGCTGAATGAGTCACAGGAACCGGGAGACGAGCTGACCACGGGCGGCGATGTAGGTTGGTTTCCTGGCGCACAGTCACTTCACTAAACCATAGGCATTTAGGCGTTCTCTTCACTTAAGGTTCAGGCAATTTAAATAGTCCAAGGTGACGTGATTTCGGGGGGGCCGAACGGGTATTAGCGGTGCGTGTGCGTTTGCGCTGACGATCGCTTCCAGATAGAGAGACGCCAGCGCTTCGTTTTACTCGTCCCGGCATTGGCGGGTACATAGCACCTACATCCAACAGCATTGAAAAGAAAGAAAAATAGAATAGAGTAGAGCTCTTCAAGCTCCAGTTTATTAACCCCTCTAGAACAGACAGACAAAAAATGTGCAATACAAAAAGTCCTGCAAAAAAGCGGGGAGCAAAAGATAAAAACTAATATAAAAAAAACAGCATTGAGCGGCGATGGGCTCACCACATGTTACGCTGAGCACTAAGTATGTCCAGTTATCATTTGGGGAAACGTGGACTGCTTTTGCGGTCCTCATTATCTGGTCTCTGACTAACCCTTCGGGGATAATAGTCGTGAATGGATGTATTTTTTATCAAATTTAAATAACTTAAAACCTAAAGATATCGTATACCTACCCAACTAGCAAATTGGTCATATAAAAACTGTGCTATGCGACTTTCGGTTATATAACTGTTAAATTGATGTTATTAGACAACTACAACGTTGTGTAACCATTATTCGTACAACGATTGAGTCCCGTAACTAAATGATCCACTAAATAAGTTGAGTAAACGTTTTTACGACTACTTTATACAACGTCGTATAATGGTACAAAAATATAGGATAAGTAAACGTTTTTACGACTGTACTATACAACGTTGTATAGTGGTGCCTGTGTATAGGTTAGGCAGACGTTTATACGACTGATTTATACAACGTCGTATAGTGGTGCCTGTGTATAGGTTAGGTAGACGTTTTTACGACTGATTCATACAATGTCGTATAGTGGTGCCTGTGTATAGGTTAAGTAGACTATTTTACGACTGATTCACACAACGTCGTGTAGTGGTACCTGTGTACAGATTAGGTAGACGTTTATACGACTGATTCCTACAACGTCGTATAGTGGTGCCTGTGTATAGGTTAGGTAGACGTTTTTACGACTGATTCATACAACGTCGAATAGTGGTGTTAGAGTACAGGTTACGTGATCGTTTTTACGACTGCTTTATTATATCGTCGTATTATAAAGACAGGTTGTAGGTAGGATAAATAAATAAAATATGACACCATGTATAAAGGTTTTATTTAAATTAAAGGTTATCTGTTCATGTTTATTATCTCACGGAACTCTAAAATAATTTATCATGGCCGACTATCTCGGTCGCAAGAAACCGCACTAGGCGACCTTTTCATTCTATAATTGACGTATAGAAGTCGTTTCTTAACTTAGACAAGATGGCTGCTATTTTAGTATGTAAACAAATTTTAAGCAATAGTCTACAATAATTTAATTTCAAGAAATTCGAAGGGGGCGTAAAAAATTTCACAACGACACACCTATATTTCACCACAAAACTAAACGTCCCATAAGAACTAGGTGCACTGCACACTTTTATCCTTACACTTTGTTCGTGTATAATATTGTTAAAGTAAATGTAAAATTAGTTAAGAATATTATAACTTATATACCGTTTAAATTTTGTATTTGATAACACGCACTTTTCCAAACAAACATCACAGGAACGAATGAATGGAATGAACTGAATGTGTACAATAATAGTCGATGTTAAACACTTAACCGACATTACAGTCATCTTCTAATGTCTATGCAATTGTTATAGGATTTCAGGTGGTTCGATAACAGTCGGTCGAAAACTTTTATGTAACATTTAAAAGTTCTTGACTGACGTTTATTTAACTTGTAAATAACAATAATGTCGTTTAATATGGGCCTATTTCGCGTTGTATAAACGTCTACGACACGTTTATATGACCCATTTTATAGAACCAAAAGGAAATGTAAAACGTTTTCTCAACTATTATGCAACGAAAATTTGTTACTTGGGTAGTTACTTACCTTTTATGAAATATTCTTAAACGACCTGCTGCCGCGAGGCAAAGTCTTTAAAATGATGGGATCGTTGCCTTTTTGTATGGCTGTAGGTAGTAGTAATACGTTGGCCAAAGTAGCTGCCAGCCTTCCGGTCTAAGGCCTTGACAAGGCGCTTCGATAGATCTTTATCGAAACGTCGAGCTTCTGCCCTCCACGGCGCGGCGACAACAGTGTTTCTACCCCCAACGGCACTAACACATAGCTTCTCGCCAAGAGCACCAAGAGTCTCGTATTTGCGCCGCTTCAGGGGGCAGGACAGCCCGAGTCCGAGTCCATCAACGAGCTCGGCCATCAAGGCATCACGGCCAGCCGAAGCTGCAGAGGTGGCGGTTGGTAAGCATTTGGTTATTCAGAAGAGCACCGATATTTGACGAAGTTAGAGCCTGCAGCATACATCCTAACTCCTTCTCACCCATAGCCAGAAGGCTAGCGCGATCAGCTTCATTGTTGCTTGAATTGAAACAAGTGGTCGTGCAGTTTTCATAAAAGCAACTCGTCCCACTGTCACTGAGTGAGCTGCCCCGGAAAGCCTTGAACATGTCAAGACCAGGCGCTCCTGGCCTCAGCTAAGTACAAACTAAGATTTAATATTTTATAAATATTAAATCATATATCATCAGGTTCATAACATAACCCACCCAGCATTACCAGGACAAACTATTACCTATATTGCTTTCCACGAAATACGACTCGAGAAGGAGAATGACCATTTTACTGTGGGTAGTTTTTTAGCTAGCTAGCGTAACACGCAGCGCTTTAATGAAATAAATAGTAATCAATAGCAGCAATGCTCTGAATGATGTAGAAAAAATTACATTACAATATCATGCGGGAGTTTGAAGCTATCTTCATTTTTAGTTTAAGATTTTTTAGGTATTTTGAGGTTATGACAACAACTGTTATCGTATGACTATCAGTTCAGTTCAGCATTTATTTATCACTTACTCTTAACGCGGCGTTCTATAGAAAACCTTTATAACAGTAATCATTATAACTTAAGAGAACACTTTTGATATGTGAATGATTAAGACGCAATAGATATCGAATAGGCTGGTTTGGCCATCTCTTTTAGTAACTTACCTTCTGTTCTGTGTATACCTACCTATTAGAGAAAGTTAGTTGCTGTCGCTAACATTACTAGTAGACCAAGGACCATCGGTTTTCATTAGTATCTGGGTTCAATTCCTAGGTCGTACAGTGTTTCGGATTTTTCGATGCATAACCATGTCGCGTAGCGGTGAAAGAATACTACCACCTCCTTCTTCCTCTTCCCTTGGGTGTCGTAAAAGGCGACTAACGGACAAAATACTGCACACATAGAGCGTCGATGACCTGTCACGCTGAACACAATGTGCAGTCGCTATTATTGGTGAAAAGTGGACCATGGTAGAGGACTGCTTTTGCGGTCCTCATCGCTTAGTCTCTGACTAAACCTTCGGGGATAATAGTCGTAATAGTCGCCCTGATTTGTCATCAACACGCATGCCAAATATCACAGTCTTTGATTAATAATCAAAGATCACAGTAGGTAGGTATACCAAATAGCAAGCATCAGGATTACTTATTTTATTGTTTAAACCTGTCTTCGTCTGTGTCGGTTTTTATATTTTCATTGTCTTAGGTATAGGTTTGTATAGTAAGGTGCAAAAATAATATTACAATAATATTTATTAGTAAAAAACTTCATTTCTGTGATCAATCATTAATATTTCATACCAATGATATTGTCATTGTTTCATACTCTATTTTACATAACTGCAACAATTTTTATATTTTCATTTCGTTTGGCACATTTGAAACACTATACGGTACAAAGAAAATAATACTTTTTTATATATCTTACTACACATTTAGAATCAACATTTATTTACATATACATATGTATGTAAATGCATATTACATAAATATGTTACTACAGTTATCTAACTTTAAAATGGATATACCTAATACTTGAAAGAACGTGTAGCTTATGCCACGACCACACACTTGGCAAACCTCAACAAGCCATCACAAATTCAAACGTGTGGATAGAGCGGTTGGCTTGGTTTGCAAGCGCTTGTAGCCGATCCGTCGAACAAATCACAAATCCAAATGTTTGTAGATAGAGGTTTGGAGTTTGCGGCAAGTGCCAAGCGTGCGGACGCAGCATTATGTGGGCCACGAAAATTGTGTTCTGTGGCCACGATCTTATGACCTTTCACAATGGTTGACTGATAGAGAACGCCTCAGGCATTCATTTCGCCACATAATTTAATGTTACACACATTTATATAAATAGAAAAATAATAATCCGAGTGAATGGTGGTTCAGGAAATGGTGTCCTACTCGCTTTCCTTGACCTTGAACATCCGAAAGAATTTTTTTTTACAAATGTTACCATAACATGCAAACAACTTGCCTATTTGAAATAAGAGGTGTTTAGATAAATAAAATATATTTTTGAACTGATCCAATAAATAGATAAAATCATTCTTCACGTTGTTATAATATCACAGCAGCTTTAAATAATTATCTATGCGTAATTTGTTAGTAGTTACTAGGTAGTTATAGACATTTAAATATTATAAATTTATAACAATGTTTCAACGGCATTATTTTATATAAACAGACAGCTCATTCTAAAACAGCACAACAAATGTATCGTCATTGTAAACGTTTTGCAGGCTGGGGTCAACTCTAGGCTTTTTATGAATCAGGTGGTTTAAGAAAAGTCATGCTCTCTTGCTTCTTCTCTGTGGTGCAATAAAAAGAGCATTTGAAAGAGGCCAAACAATTCAGCATTTCTACATGTGCAGCCTGCATCAAGCCATTAGATAAGAAAAAAAAAACAGATTGTATTTAACATGTAAGAACTACTTAGTTACATAATTAAAAAAAAACTATAAAGTTAAGTACTAAAATTATGTCCATGGTTTTTAACAGCAAACGTGCTATCGGGGAATTAATAATTAACCAGGAGCATCTTACTGCAGCAGGCCTATTTTCTAACTCGACTGACAGTTAAAGTGATGAACACCCAAGAAAATTCGTCGTACACTGCTGTGTACTGTGGCCATTGCTAGTAAATAATACAGAGCGCGCGCGCAATGTACGGCGAATTTCCTGTTCATCATTTTAACTGTCACTCGAGAGGGAATAGGCCTGCAGTTTTGATATAAATAGTTATCATTACACTGCAGTGATAAGACCTATTTTTTACATTATTTAAGTAGGTAGTCAAGCCATGTTTTTTTTTCTAGCACCATATTATTATAAGTATCTCCCACTATTTCTGATATCAGATTGAAAATACCTACAGCTTCACATCAGATTAAAAACGTTTTTTAAAATTTTGAAAGAGATTAACATGAATTTTTCAATTTCATTAAACTTCTTACCAAGAAGAATCTTGGAATGATGGAACAACAATGGAAATGATTTGTCAACACTCATATTGTACATTGTAACTTTGAGATAAGTTAAAAAATGAATAGACAAAATACATTTTTTTTATCACTATCTACTTCAATATACACAATATATAATTATGAAAAAACATATTCACAAATGTTGCGTATCAGTTAAAGAATGCCATTGTTCGTGACGATGGTCCGGAAACTTGATGCAGTCCATCCAGTGCTTCAACCTCCTTCCTTTGCTACTAGCACCAAGGATTAGGCTGCCGAGAAAGTCGTTCGGTTTCCCATAGTCCTTATCCCAAACAGTTAGAGTCAAGTTTTGCCTGGAAAGCTCCGTTGGACGAGTCTCGAAGAGGAACTCCTCGTTCCACACCGGGTTGAGGTTGCGCCACTTTATCGATGTCTTGTGCTTCTTGTGGTAAGGGTCCGGATCTAGATGCCTGAGGTGTGGGAGAAGAGGTTTAATGTTGAAACTGTTTAAAACTTCCAGTGCATACTTTGATTTGCGAATTGGTAACTAGGTAACATATAATACTATCACTTTTATAAAATTTTAATTTAAATTTACCCCTGTTCCTCCCTTTTAGAGGCAGAAGAAAACCCAATCACCCCCAAGCGAAGCCCTTTCGCTGAATTAAGTATGCCCAATTAATGAAGCTTTTCCCACAGTCAAAACTAAAAAAAATATTTCACTATACTCTTTTCATAACTGTGTGTGCTACTACCATGCAGTAACCAGCATATTATCTATTTTATCTTTTCTTAGTGGGGCTAGCAGAGGTCTACCTCTCGCAGTATTACGTCGACCCATTGGGATCTTTTGTGCAACCCTGTCCCTATCACTTTGCCTCCTCAGTGAAAATGACTGCCACAAGCTTGGCAATGTCTATGAGGGCGAAGCGCCTAAAATCTTCTGGTTTCGGGTAGAATCCTGCATAGCTATTTTCTGTTTTGAATTACATGAGATAATATCCAGTTATATTACTGGGCATAGGGGCAAAACGCATCCTATCAAACGCTTTAGGTATAGTAAGAGTTACCAAGTAATTAAGTCAATAGGCTGTAAGTAATGGCTTACCACCAGGATAACCGTATCTCTGTTAAGCAATTATACAGGGTGTTTGGTGCCAAATCGAATGGGGTAATTGGAGGGGTCTTTGGCTACCTCCTTTGTCCCCATAAAAAAATCTTGGTCCAACTGAAATTTTTATGCTGATTTAAAATTTTTTGGGTGAAAATTTATAAAAGTCTACACTAAACAAATTTTACACATATAATACTATTCACATTATGAAAAAGACAGAAAATGTAATCTGCCTTGTGAGTGTTATTAACGCAAAACCATGTTTTTATTTCACCTGTTGAATATTGGAAAATTGCGACTAATTACAGAAAATTTGCATATTTGTGATGTTACTAATTAATTTTCATGGCATATTGCACACCATTAGAAAGGGACAGTCCAGAGATGTTTTAAAAAAATTGGAAGAACTAGATCACTTTTAGTTTTTTTTTAATTGAGATCGAAAGTTGACGTTCAAGTTTACTTTTTTTACTTAAAGAACTTTGCGGTTCTGTCAAAAAAAAACTAGACGTTGCTGGTTAGTAATTTTGGTATCGATAGAATGGTACAACGTTATAAAATAAATATAAAAAAATGTAAGGTAGGTACACCTAACATTTTTTTTGTATTAAAATTGAAATGTCTACTTTTATGAATTTTCACCCAAAAAATTTAAAATCAGCGTAAAAAATTCAGTTGGACCAAGATTTTTTAATGGGGGCTGAAGAGGTAGCCAAATACCCCTCCAACCACCCCCTTCGATTTGGCACACGATGCACGGAACACCCTGTATAATCTAAAAAAATGGAATACCCACAGTTTCACAAAAGGATCTGAGTATCCGTTGCTGTCCTGCGGGGGTAAGTCGGCAGCTTTGCACAGTGTTACCACTAGGGCTCTCTTCTTGGTGTTGTAACAGAGGGCTAATAGGACCCTGGGCCCAACTGGTTCAGACCCTGAAGAGCTGGAGAGTGCCAGGCGTAGCTGCGATGGCGATTTGGCGCATTCCCTCAGAGATACCGTCGCTGAACCCATTTCGTCGCAACCGTATCTAAAAACAAAGAAAATTGCGTTATTTAGAAATATTTATATCCAGTCACTTGGGGTAGGAAACGTGAAGTGTCTGTATTTTACACCAATGCTTCAGATTTTAGAAGCTTGGATAGACTTGCTGTTAGACTTGACTTAATAATCAAATTATCAGAAACATCTTGTGTTTCTCTGTGCTTATATAGGCACGTAAAAGTCGTTGGCTGCTGTTGTTATCGTAAGGTAAGATGCCCACCAGTCCGCATTGGGCCAGCGTCGTGAGATATTTCCTAATCTCCCCATGTGCTTTTGTCCATGATGGAAGATATTTGCCCTACTGTGGGACGTTAATAGGTTAATGATGATGATGATGATGTTAAAAAAAGAAGAAAACTAACCTATCGTCGTCAAACAGAACAATCTCCAAGGACTTCACGGACAGGTCCGATTCCGTGATGCCGAAGAAGTGCAGGGTCTCGTTGTACTCGGGATTCTTTGTCTTGTGGACGGTCTTTGTCCGCAGTCGATTCGAATAACTGCCCTCTGCAATGAGATAACACTGTAAATGTGTTGTTACATTATGGTCCTATTAAAATTTTTCAAGTAATACATAATGTTTGATTTTAACGCTCTTAATAACTCGAATATAACGAAACGTCGAAAAAGATAACCACCTGAGGTTAGTCATTATTTTGAACGATTTTGAATTTTATGTAATGTATAATTGGTTGAAATGGTGCCACCAAAACGAAGCCTCTGAAGGCCTTGCAAGAGGGGTAACTGTCAAATTCGAGAAATACAGGAGCTTAATGTTCAACATTTGGTGGCAACACATCTGCCATGACCTTCAAAAGGGTTAATAAAAATAAAAGGTATGGATTTAGCTACTATCAGCAGGTAACTTACCACGCGGCAACACTTCTAATCTGCAGAAGGGGTCAGAGAGTCCAGTCATGTCCATACCAATGAGACCTCTAGCCCTCAGAACGGTGACGGCTAGCGACGAAGTAGCATTTTCATAAGCCAGTTTGATTTCTAGAGTTCCGAAGCCCGCGTCAGGTATTGTAGGAGGTCTTTCTATCTGGGTAGGTTTGGGCATTTCTTTTCGTATGCTCCGCAGACTGTATGCGCTGCCTTTGCTCCCGGTTCGTTTGAGGCCCGCTAGAGGGCGCTGGTTCAGGCTGTCCGTTTTGTGGAGGCTGAGCCCGCTGACGCCGTGTGTGAGGATGTCGGTCTCTGACCACTCGTAGTGGGTTTCCTGGGAAAGACATTAGTTTTTTATGTTAAAATAAATTAATCGTGTCGCGTAGCGGTGAAAGAATACTACCCCCTCTTTCCTTGGGTGTCGTAAAAGGCGACTAACGGACTAAAGACTGCACATACTTCCAACAGCATAAAGCGGCGATAGGTTCCCCACCCTATTGCTATTTGGTGAAAAGTGGTCTATGGTAGAGGACGGCTTTTGCTGCCCTTATTGCCTAGTCTCTGACTAACCTTTCAGGGATACCTATTAGCCCTGATATTATGCTGTAGGTAACTATGTATTAAAATAATTATGGCAATAAAGTTAAAGCGTGTTGTTATAGACGAAACTTTTCAGAAGTTTTAAAGGCAAAAAACCAGTTGTTTGGTTTGTCTTGTATGAAATTGTTCTTTTTCCTAACGAATTTGGTCGTTTAACTAAAGTTGACAATTTGTTTTTTCTTTATACTTTATTATTTACTATCAAATTTAAACAACCTGTATATCATAATAACCTGACGGAATTATCTGTCTGTAAGCTTTATCAAAAATGTTATGGACTGTAAAATAAAAGACGCCAACAAAAAGTAAAAATAAAGCAACGCAAGAGGAAAACGCCAAAACCAAAACGAATATCGTTAACAAAAAATAAAAGTTTGATAGGAAAGAGTTCGTAACATTATAAGTTTGAATATATTTTGCAAAGTAAGTACTAAGTAAGTACTTACTGCTGTTTATGCCAGTAACTACCTATTCGCACAACAAAGTTATTTTCGCATGTACGACGTACCTCTGACGTGTTACCTACTATTATTGCTTTCTTTATCATAATGTAATGACGTCATGACGTCAATGCTTGTTTGGTCCTGAGAGAGAACAACAACTAAAGCAGTTTTGTCCAAGATATTTGTTCGCAATTTGAATTGTTGGAATGGTAGGATCCATATGGATCATGAGATCGATTGCATGCGTGTTGGATTGGATACTTTCACAGTAATACCACAGTCTATAAGTTCTTAACACTGTGGTAATACTATTTTGTTACTTTTGGCTCAATTAGCTCGTGTCAAAAAAAATCTTCGCTTTATATTAGATGACAATGAGTACAAACTATGTCCCTTGGTACCAAGTCACAGAGCGACTGAATGTTTAACATCAATGTGTGGGCAATAACCGGCCCGCTATAAGATATGATCCGGCCCGCGAGACATTTTGAAAAAACCCAATTAAAAAAATATTACATTAGGTAGGTACCTATACTCACGGGAGTGACAGTGAGGCGGCAAACATCAAATCCTTGCACCTTTCGCGCTTTCTCGCGCGATTCGCGGGGTAAGTATGGAGCGGGCATTTGATAATCGCCGCCACTCGGCGGCACTAGTTTATTCCAGATTATTCCTTCATTTTGCCTATATAAGCGAGTGGATGGCCCGAACTTTAGTTCAGTTCTATTTAAGCTACCGAGGTGATAACTTGGACAAGCTATATCCTAGCGAACTGCTCGAGCCGTCACCTTGCTTTGTGACTTTGTGTGCATCTTGAGTGGTTACGAACTATAGTTTGTTATTAAGTTTATTGAACGAAAAGTAAACAAAAATGATGTCTGGTGGAAAGAAACGAAAAGTAGATACAGAGGGTCGCCAGTTTCAAGAAAAATGGACTAAAGAATTCTTTTTTATCTTGCACAATGATAAGCCTATTTGTTTGCTGTGTAATGAATCTATTTCAGTAATTAAAGAATTCAATATAAAGAGGCATTACTCAACTAAGCATGCTATGCTGCACTCACTGACAGGACAATTAAGAACAGACAAAATCCAGAATATCCCCACGTGCTATTATCCACGTGGGAGGCCTGTGCCCAGCAGTGGGACGTTTATAGGCTGATGATGATGATGATGAAAATCCAGAAGCTTACCAGAAAATTTGGAAAAACAGCAACAAATGTTTCATACACAAAGAACACAACTTAATAAAGTTGTGAAAGCTAGTTTTATAGTTAGCTCAAAATTGGCAAAGGCATTAAAACCATTTGTGTCCTAAAAAGAAAAATGAATTTGAAAAAATTAGTTTGTCAAGGCGAACTGTTCGACGTATAGAAATGATGGCTAATGATAATAAAAACAACATTGACTGACCGTATGGCTGGTTTTGAATCATTTTCCATAGCATTAGACGAGAGCACCGATTTGCTGACAAATCTGACACAGATTTGACAAAAGTTTTGTCGCTAGAATATATAATACAATAAATAAATAAGGATTATTGAGTTTGACTTTGATTTTGGACGGAGCTCAGCAGGGTGCAAAAATAAAGTACCTACTCCGTGGTCAAAATGGGTTGTTGTACATTCGCCACAAAGTTATTTTGCCACAGAAAAAAGTAGGTAGGTATGTGTGAGTTCGCCACAGTTCTATTTAATTATAAAAACATCAATAATTTTAGAATAAAATAACTATACTTACCTTTCATTTCGAGCGCTCAAAACGAACTTTCTTTGCTACCGGTACTTTATGCAAAAATGATGTACTTACTATGAAGACTATTGAAGACTTGTGGCGAATTTACAATAACCCTTACCTACCTGTGGCTGTGGCAAATTTATTTTCAATCTATGGAGTTACAAAAACGTGGCAAACAAACTTTGTGGCGAATGTACAACAACCCGTCAAAATAGATCGTTTGCTACTCGGTAAGTACTTATTATACCTATCGTGTAACCCAAAAAACCCATAGGCAAAGACAAAACAGAGTTTGTATGGTGCAACAAAGATAGGTAATAATAATAGGTATTAGGTATTGTTACGAGTATTCATTTACACCAAATGCGATTTGCGCTTTCCTATTCCATTCTATTCCATTTGGTTGTTACTTCCTATTACATTCCATTCCCTTTGGTTGCATTGCAGGCTACTGGAACCGTAACAAATCCTTATTTAACAATCTATAGGGGTTCTATTAACACCTAAGTTATATTACTTATTGATTCACAACGACTGGTCGTACGACAATAACTTATAAGTAAATGATAAATTGATTGATGGTTATTTAATTTAGATTCCAATAAAAGCACAGCTTGAAGTAAAGAAAAGGGCATCTCTTGTGCAATAAATACATTCGTACGAGTATAACTAGCGAATTACAAGAGGGAGCAGTGTGGGTGGCGTCACCTTGTGTCGGAGGCAAACACTCACTTTAGCGTTGCTGAGCCACCGGATTAAGTAAGCGAATACAGTTACGATTAAGTACGACATCGATCATAATAAATAAAGTATTGGTGGTGGCGCCCCACTATAGACTACTATCCCATCTCTTCCCTTGGGTGTCGTAAAAGACCCTTCCGGTCTGTTAGGGACGATTCCTATAATGTACTGAGTACATAAAAGTAAAAGATGATCTCATAATTGAACAAATATCAAAATCACCTTTTCCCAAAATGACTGATTTTCTAAATGTCTTTGTTTTAGAATGTCGGAAATAAAACTGGCACATTCATGTACCTACAGTCATTAACACTTTATTTTAAAATCTTATATAATCAAAACTCATATAAAAAAATCTTATAATAACAAAAAATATATTCTCTTTATGAAACAAAACGATATTATTGTTAAAAAACGTTAATAGTAAAAGACGACTAACGGACCAGAGACTATAACATCCAACAGTATAGAGCGGGCTCACCACTTATCACGCTGACCACATGTGCAGTTATCATTTGGTGAAACGTGTGGACTGTGGTGTGGCAGTGGACCTCTTTTGCGGCCCTCATTGCTGGAATTTAGTTACGATGGGTAAAAGCGGTATAAACTTTAGGTTGAAAATGAAAAGTGGGATGTGAAAGTGGAACATAAATAGTCAAACACATCACAGAAAACAAAGGGGGTTTATTAAAGTTACTCGCGTCCGTAGGTTTACCCTTGAGACCCTACACGTGACCCGTGGGCGGTGCTAAATGAGTGACACTGACTGAGTGGTAGAGCTACGCTGCTTTGCAGCACGCATTGGGCCGGCTCGCCCGGCGTAATACCACTTTAATTATTACGACTGCCATCTTACAACCAAAACTATAACCAACAACGGTTAAACGTGCCTTCCAAGGCCCGGTGGAGCTCTCTCTTTAATATGGTCACCCATCCAGTAACTGGCATTACGATGGTTGCTTAACGACTATCGAACTGACTAACTGAACGCCTTAACCGCTGCACCATCGGGAAACAAACAGCCTTGACCTAAATCATAGCATCTTTTTTTTAATTTACATTTTGCGCTTGGCTTAACTTCGTATTACGATCATCATGACAGGGTAAGATTTACGATCGAGGAACTTTCCGCACACGATCACACATTATACGCGCAAGCTACTGTGTCGGATTGTGGTCGACCGGAAGTCCTCAATTGTATGCATTATAAGTACACACGTACATTTAATAATGGAATTGTTAGGTGCGACTTTTTTTCACCATTTGATCATGAAATTGACCCTATGAGAAAGCTATATATAAGGTGACTGCTAGAAACCGCAAAAAACTTTAAGGGCTGGTCAGGTCAAGTGTTTTAGACATGACAAAAATTACAAAAAAGATTACAGACTAACGTAGGTACTTATCGCCCAGCTGACGCGGACGGGTCAACGGCCAGCCGCTGCCCGTGCGTAGTAAATAATCGTTATCTAATAGTAAATTCTTTCATTTTATTTTTCTTGTTTGCTTTAAAATAAATTAGATACTCAAAGTCTATCAATTAAAATTCATAAAATGAATTATTTAATGAAAAATAAAAAAACAAATTTCTTTTTTGTCATTTTTGTCGTCTACAACACTTGACCTGACCAGCCCTTGAAGATTCTTGCGGTTTCTATAGCAGTCGCCATAGATATAGTTTATTACGCCCGTTCTCTTAGACAGCTAAAAGTCATCGTGAATACCTATTTAGGACGGCTTTTGTCTGTTAAAAGTAGCTGCATATATACCTACTACCCAGTATGCAACAAAAATTTTTGGATGACGCGAAAGCACTCTGTAAAGGAGTTTTGATTTTGACTGGTAGTTTGACATTGCCGACAACATAATTAAGTTTTTTTTATAGACTACCTACTAGCGGCCCGCCCGCGCCTTCATCCACGCTAACTTAGTAAGACCGTCATAGTTCAGCCAGTTAAAAAAATATATCTACAAAATATAAACAAAAACCATTCTCAGTTAACGCTCTATCTTTTAGTGAAAACCGCTTAAAAATCCATGGCGTGGTTTAGGAGAATAGTACGGTGCCACAGACGGAGGAAAATGGCGACTTTACTTTATAATAATGTAATGATGATGATGACTATCAAGGTGCTACTACGAGGGGCGTTCAAAATATTCTCGGTATGTGGATAAAAACAAACAAGTACGTAAAGTTTGATATTTTTATTTTTCAATATACTCCCCCCCTATGTTCATACACTTATAAGATCGATCAATTATTTTTTTTAATCCCTCAAAAAATATTTTTTATCTTTGGTGTAAAAATGCTCCTCCACGGCCGTCTTCAACGCTTCATCGTCAGAAAATTTATTTCCACGCAGATCCTTTTTAAGATTGGGGAACAAAAAGAAGTCGCTTGGGGCTAAGTCCGGACTATAGGGTGGATGAGTAACAGTTTCAAACCCACATTCAACAATAGCTGCCTTGGCAATATGAGCAGTATGGACAGGGGCGTTGTCATGCAGAAGCAGAACACCTTTGGTTAACTTTCCTCGCCTCTTTTCTTTGATCGCATCTCTTAATTGACGTATAACGTTAGCGTAGTACTGCCCTGTGATATTTACACCTTTTTCTTTATAATCGATAAGCAAAACTCCTTCACAATCCCAAAATATTGTGGCCATGACCTTGCCAGCTGACGGGATTACCTTGAACTTCTTGGGATGAGCTGAACCCTTAATGTGCCACTGCATGGACTCCTGTTTGCTCTCTGGGTCATAATGATGAACCCAGGTTTCATCTCCAGTAACTATTTTTTGCAGCACCTCATCGGGATTTTCACCACACAGGTCGATAAAATCTGAACAGCAAGCCACACGCATATCCTTTTGAAGAAGCGTCAGCATTCGCGGAACCCATCTTGCACTTACTTTTGACATATTAAGATGTTCATGTATAATGTCATGTACGGTACCAATAGAGAGATTGGTTACTTGAGCTATAGATTTTACCTTCACTCGGCCGTCTTCCAATATAAGTTTTTCCACTTTATCAATATTTTCTTGTGAGGTAGCCACTACAGGCCGGCCAGGTCTAGGGTCATCTTCAATACTCTCCCTTCCACGCTTAAATTCGCTTGACCATTTTTGAATAGTAGATAAAGAAGGAGCAGACTCACGGTAAACACAATCCATTTCCTCTTTTATGGTTTTTTGATTTTTACCCTGTTTTATCAAGAACTTTATGACGGATCGGTGCTCTAATTTCGTTAAAATTGTTAATTCGCTCATGGTGTTCATGTTTGTTCGGCAATTGCAGAAAAACAAAAGAACATCTCGGTTCCAATTTTACTTTTTTTTAATGTCAATGGATGAATCTTAGCGGCCAGTAACAAATATATATATAAAAGAGGTTGTAACGTATCAATACCGAGAATATTTTGAACGCCCCTCGTACCATAACAGTGATGTTGACTAATCCACAAAGCTAAATACACTTGTGTTAGGAATGTGTTCACTCTACAGCGATAGTAAGTAACCGCAATTTAAGTCAACTTAGGGTAGTACTATTATTTATTCTGTGACTTAGGCCTGATTTTTCAATCCTCTGATAAAATGTATTCATTCATCCGATAAAGTACTACGCGATCAATCTAAAATGTCACTTGTAAAGAAAAAAATCCGGCCAAGTGCGTGTTGGACTCGCCCATGAAGGGTTCCGTAGCAGCAAGTAACATCATATAAAAGTTCTTGTAGTTCGTTGTAACTTTGATCGATGTTTTAATAATAGTGAATTTTTTAAAATTCACTATTAATATTATTAAATTAATTAATTAAATTTTTTTTTAAATTAATTTATGACGTAAGTATTAAAAAAAAACTACTTACTAAATCTTGTTGAAATCAATTTCGGTGGAAGTTTGCATAGTAATGTACATAATATATTTTTTTTAGTTTGATCATTTTCTTATTTTTACAGGGGGGGGGGGGTGGGGGGGGGCACACATTTTACCACTTTGGCAGTGTCTCTAGCTCAAACTATTCAGTTTAGATAAAAATGATATTAGGAACCTCAATTTCATTTTTGAAGACCTATCCATAGATATCCCACACGTATGGGTTTGATGAAAATAACTTTTTGAGTTTCAGTTCTAAGTATCGGGAACCCCCAAAATTTATTGATTTTTTTCTATTTTTGTGTGAAAATCTTAATGCGGTTCACAGAATACATCTACTTACTAAGTTTCAACAGTATAGTTCTTATTGTTTCGGAAAAAAGTGGCTGTGACATACGGACTGACAGGCAGACAGAGACGTGACGAATCCGCAAGGGTTCCGTTTTTTGCCATTTGGCTACGAAACCTTAAAAAGACATTTTGTTACAAAGAGAGTTATTAAACAAAATCTTTAAGGGCCGATTTTCCAATTGCCAAATAAAACATGAATCAGGAAAATGAATCGTATATCTTATCAATAATGATAAAGTAATAAAAATCAAGAAAAATGCTTTTGAATGAATATGGCAGAATTTTTTATACGAACCAGATGATAATACATTACATTCGTAGATTCATAACTATTATTCCTATAGGGTTAGCAGAGACTAGGCAGTGAACACCGCTGAAGCAGTCCACTGCCATAGTCCACCAAGTAACAAATTATTGTTGCATAATAGTTGAGAAAACGTTTTACATTTCCTTTTGGTTCTATAAAGTGGGTCATATAAACGTGTCGTAGACGTTTATACAACGCGAAATAGGCCTTATTAAACGACATTATTGTTATTTACAAGTTAAATAAACGTCAGTCAACAACTTTTGAATGTTACATAAAAGTTTTCCTTCCTTCCTACCTTCTGTTATCGAACCACTGAATTCCTATAACAATTGCATAGACATTAGAAGATGACTGTTATGTCGGTTAAGTGTTTAACATCGACTTTTCTTGTACACATTCAGTTCATTCCATTCATTCGTTCCTGTGATGTTTGCTGGAAAAGTGCGTGTTATCAAATACAAAATTTAAACGGTATATAAGTTATAATTTACTTAACTAGTTTTACATTTACTTTAACAATATTATACACGAACAGAGTGTAAGGATAAATGTGTGCAGTGCACACATTTATCCTTACACTCTGTTCTTATGGGATGTATAGTTTTGTCGTGAAATATAGGTGTGTTGTTGTGAATGTTTTTACGCTTCCTTCGAATTTCTTGAAATTAAATTATTGTAAACTATTGCTTAAAATTTGTTTACATACTAAAATAGCAGCCATCTTGTCTAATTAAGAAACGACTTCTATACATCAATTATAGAATGAAAAGGTCGCATAATGCGAATTCTTGCGACCAAGATGGTCGGCCATGATAAATTATTTTAGAGTTCCGTGAGATAATAAACATGAACAGATAATCTTTAATTTAAATAAAACCTTTATACATGGTGTCATATTTTTTTTATTTATCCGACCTACAATCTGGCTGCTGTTTTTACGACTGCTTTATTATATCGTCGTATTATACGACGATATAATAAAGCAGCAGTAAAGTAAAAACGTTCACGTAACCTATACTTTAACACCACTATTCGACGTTGTATGAATCAGTCGTAAAAACGTCTACCTAACCTATACACAGGCACCACTATACGACGTTGTAGGAATCAGTCGTAAAAACGTCTACTTAACCTATACACAGGCACCACTATACGACGTTGCATAAATCAGTCGTATAAACGTCTACCTAACCTATACACAGACACCACTATACGACGCTGTATGAACCAGTCGTAAAAACGTCTACCTAACCTACACACAGGCACCACTATACGACAATGTATAAATCAGTCGTATAAACGTCTACCTAACCTATACATAGGCACCACTATACAACGTTGTATAATACAGTCGTAAAAACGTTTAGTTAACCTATATTTTTATACCATTCTACGACGTTGTATAAAGAAGTCGTAAAAACGTTTACTCAACTTATTTAGTGGACCATTTAGTTACGGGACTAAATCGTTGTAGGAATAACGGTCACACAACGTTGTAGTTGTCTAATAACATACGCACCACTATACGACGTTGTAGGAATCAGTCGTAAAAACGTCTACTTAACCTATACACAGGCACCACTATACGACGTTGTATAAGTCAGTCGTAAAAACGTCTACTTAACCTATACACAGGCACCACTATACGACGTTGCATAAATCAGTCGTATAAACGTCTACCTAACCTATACACAGACACCACTATACGACGCTGTATGAACCAGTCGTAAAAACGTCTACCTAACCTACACACAGGCACCACTATACGACAATGTATAAATCAGTCGTATAAACGTCTACCTAACCTATACATAGGCACCACTATACAACGTTGTATAATACAGTCGTAAAAACGTTTAGTTAACCTATATTTTTATACCATATACGACGTTGTATAAAGAAGTCGTAAAAACGTTTACTCAACTTATTTAGTGGACCATTTAGTTACGGGACTAAATCGTTGTAGGAATAACGGTCACACAAGGTTGTAGTTGTCTAATAACATCAATTCAACAGTTATATAACCAAAAGTCGTATAACACAGTTTTTATATGACCAATTTGCTAGTTTCACCAAACTACAACTGCACATGTGCTCAGCGTTGATAGGCGGTGACTGATGGGTGACCCCCTCGCTGCTCTATGCTGTTGGATGTATGTGCAGTATTTAGTCCGTTAGTCGCCTTTTACGATACCCAAGGGAAGAGATGGGTTGGTAGTACTCTTTAATGAGCCGCCAAACACACAGCTCCAACGACGCACAAAAGTAAAACATTAATACTATAATATTAGTAACACATTTATTAGTTGAAGATCACGTCGTAACGACGCCTAAGTGACCCAGCCTCAATTAACCCAGAATCAATAAAACGCTGAATGAGCATCCCCTTCCTACATCTGGGGCACAGTGGCCACATGGAAGCAGTACGCAACCTTTTTTCGGTTGTAGGAAAAATAAATTACTAACATCGCGTCCACAATCCGTGATCCCAAACCACCCTGACGACAAGTGATGGGATGGTACAAGGAGTTTTAGTGGGTAGGGCCCCTCTTCACCCGAGTCCCTGTCGAGGCCTTCGGACCTGCTACCATATCGGCTAAAAATATGAATAATATACCCATTTATGGAAAAAATATGGGCTTCAAATGTCAAATGAAGACCATGTCCATATCCATATTTTTTAGCCAATAGACCCGCTGGACAGGGAAGCGGGCGCTGGGGGGAGAGTCGCCACATAACCAGCGGGTACTATTATTTATTCTGTGCCAGCGGGCTTCCCCAGGCCCGCTGTGTATACGTAAACGAGATTTCTCCTTGTTTAAAAAAAAAGGTTAGACTTTTGACATAATGGAGAGGGGCCGCAGGCCCACCGACCCCCTCCGACCCCAGCAATGATAAAATTGAATCTTGTTTTCAAGCCTTGGAACTTCAGCGAATGTCGTAACATTACAAATATTATGTTGTAGCTAAGTAAGTATTAATAAAGAACTGTCCGCAATAGTTTTTATCGTCATCTCACAATACATCGTTCGATAAAACGTTACGACGATTACAAGTTGTTCGATGATATTATGGATTTCAATTATTTGTCATTTGAAATGTTGTAGTTTTATAATATTGGAAACGTGTTTCTGGAAAATGAATCATCTAGCATTAATAGTTGAGTTTGAGTGAAAACGTTGAGTGGGATTTCAAAACATAAAGATTTTGAAAAAAATAACAATTGATAATCGCCATTTTAAAACTTTGTCAAATGCATTTTCGGTAAAAAACAGTTATGGAAAACAAAAAATTACAAATAAAATAAAAATTTTAATGAAATTCGTACAGGAAAATTTCGAATTTAAGATAGGTAACCGGTGGTCATCCTATTAAGTGCTAGTAACACCTCAACTGCTCCATACATTAGGTCGAATATTATTTTCGGTTTTTTCAGAGTAGGTACTGAGCTCCCATTTAAATACATAGTAGGTAATTGTTCTTTGTCCCGTTGCGAGTTATACGTATTACCAAACATCCTGTAAACACATATTTAATTTTATTTTTTCCACGTCTCGGCGGTCGAGTGGACAAGCGCTCGGTTCTATATCCGGAGGTCCCGGGTTCAATTCCCAGGTCGGGCGAAGTGTGTATTCGGATTTTTCGATGCATAGCCCGAGTTTGTGATTATCACCAACCCGCATTTGGAGAACGCGGTGATAAAGCCGATACTCATCAATTATTGTAGCGATGACTTGATTTCAATGGCGGAGACCTTTGCCCTGGGTGTAGTAGCACTATTCCGAAAGCGCATTATTCCGAATTGCCAATTAGGTATAGTCGAACTCATAGATGAACAACAAAGATGGGCGCTATATTATAGCCGGCATTTTGGTTTTTCCCGAGTTTCAGATTTTTTCCATACTCATCGGAACATCCCGCCCACTTTTCCCATAGACCATAGACCCCGTCTTAGAGCATTAAACCCCGTAGACAACCTACAAAACAAACAAAATTAAAATTAAAGTATTAAACCTTCTTCGGCACATTTATTTTTTAGTTGGAAAGCTCGTCCGAGTTGGAAAGTGTTTATTTTTATTTTGCAATTTGGCTGTCCTCAAGTGGAAATTTTTATGTCTAATTATGAACAGAATGCATCTAAGGGTGAGATTTATAGAGCGTGCTTACGAGAAACTTTGACTTTACCTAGGGCGAACTTGGCTCAGTGCATACTAAGTACGAGCTTTGATTTCGAATTGATAGTCATACAAAAGTTGAGACTAGGCTGAGCTTAGTGTTCCATTTCAAGCATAACCTTCTTAATTGTTCTTTAAACTTAAAAGAAAATAAAATGATTTAAAAAGTACTTTTAACTTGTACTAAATTTAATCATTAATTTGAATCATTAACAGTTATAAATTACAATATTTTCATAAACTTAATTAAAATAAGTCAAAAACTTTTTGTCGGTGTTGGCTAACATATTTTTTGAAACGGAACGCACTGGCCCCTCTGACAGTGACATGACAACTGCAATCTGTCAAGTCAAATAAATTGGCTTTTGGGCGTTGTTTTTTACGATCCGTACGATCCATAACGAATGTTTAGTCAATTGTCTCGTATAATTAAATCAATTTGCTATGAATTACAATAACTATCCTTAAATTAAAATCAATTAATTGAAGAGATACTGTTTTGACAGAAAGATGTCTTGTTTTGACAGAAAGATAACCCGTAAAATTTAAAAAGGCACGGAAACGCCGTAGAGCTGTTGACGTAGTGTGCTATTATTCACGTTCGGTTAATATCCTGAGTTTTTCGTAAGTCACCGATTTCGGTGACTTAACCTGTGCTAAGCCTGTGCTGAGCCAGCGTCGAAGCGTTGATTATAAATTCCAATTTTGTCTTAGCTCGCTAGATAAGTCTGAGGGTGAGATTTATAGAGCGTGCTTACGAGAAACTTTGACTTTACTTATGGCGAACTTGGCTCAGTGCATACTAAGTACGAGCTTTGATTTCGAATTGATAGTCATACAAAAGTTGAGACTAGGCTGAGCTTAGTGTTCCATTTCAAGCATAACCTTCTTAATTGTTCGTTAAACTTAAAAGAAAATAAAATGATTTAAAAAGTACTTTTAACTTGTACTAAATTAATCATTAATTTGAATCATTAACAGTTATAAATTACAATATTTTCATAAACTTAATTAAAATAAGTCAAAAACTTTTTGTCGGTGTTGGCTAACATATTTTTTGAAACGGAACGCACTGGCCCCTCTGACAGTGACATGACTTTTGGGCGTTGTTTTTTACGATCCGTACGATCCATAACGAATGTTTAGTCAATTGTCTCGTATAATTAAATCAATTTGCTATGAAATACAATAACTATCCTTAAATTAAAATCAATAAATTGAAGAGATACTGTTTTGACAGAAAGATATCTTGTTTTGACAGAAATATAACCCGTAAAATTTAAAAAGGCACTTAAACGCCGTAGAGCTGTTGACGTAGTGTGCTATTATTCACGTTCGGTTAATATCCTGAGTTTTTCGTAAGTCACCGATTTCGGTGACTTAACCTGTGCTAAGCCTGTGCTGAGCCAGCGTCGAAGCGTTGATTATAAATTCCAATTTTGTCTTAGCTCGCTAGATAAGTCTGAGTAAAGTGTAAGTACGATCTATAGATCTCAGCCTGAGTAAAGTGTAAGTACGATCTATAGATCTCAGCCTAAGTTATCAATAAATTGTTTTAGTTTTACTTAAACTGACTGTACAAGCATTTTATTTTAATCGGAATAAAGATACTAAATGGTTAAAATGGTTCATTCGGAATAATGCGATTTCGAAATAATGCGATTTCGGAATGGTGCGATTTCGGAATATTGCTACTACACCTTGCCCTGCAGTGGGACAGTATACAGACTGTCATCATCATCAGCCTATACTCGTCCATGGCCATCTCCAAGAACACGCCACTGAGCACGATCAGCGGCCACTCTCATCTAGCTCTTGCCAGCCACCTTGCGAAGATCGTTGCTCCACCTTGTCTGAGGGCGTCCTACGCTACGCTTGCCGATACGCACTCCTCCACTCCACTCCAGAACTCGTCTACCCCTACGGTCATCGGTTCTGCGACTAATATGGCCGGCCCACTGCCACTTCATGCTAATCCGGTACAGACTGTACTCAACTTTATTTTCTGCAATTTTTTTCAGTTGTCCTACCGTCTTCACGTTGCGTCTGTGCCCCGTCTCAGTCAGTTGATAGATAATGACGCACGAATGACGTCGTGGCGCGACGCTGGCACTTCGGTTGCCATGGGGAGGGGGCTCGGTTTTGTGCAACGATCAAGGAACTTATATCTAAACTGGAATTTGAACGAGCTGCTGATTCACGGTCCGAGAGTGATAGCTTCGCGAGTGCTCTCTGTCTCTTTCATCAGGCTGACATAAGTAGACAGAAAGACGCTGACTGGACGCTGACAAATCAACATGACCAATGACAGAGAGCCTGCCACTGTGTGACTTATTAAAAAAGGGACTCACTGCTCTGGCAGCGGTTTCTCATTCAGACCGCGTTTCTCTCCTAAGTGGTTTTTGTAATAGAACTTAAGTCTCATAATAATAACATTCATTTTTAAAGTGGGAGTTTACAGCTCAGCTGGCGTAAAATGAGACACAATAGAAATTCAATTGTTAGCAATCTCTAGGACTCTTCGTGACAGACAAAAAGGTTAGTATGCTTTGACTCCACAAAAGATTGCATCTGCGACGATAAGCCGTGACGGAAACCATGCGCGCTTGCTGCATGCTTGTTTGCATGCTGCATGATTGCTTGCATGCTGCTTGCTTGCTTGCGTACTGCTTGCTTATTATATGAATATTTTACCTATATCTTAAGATTATTATATCAAATGTACCTACATTATTTAAATAATTAATTAATTTGAAATTAAATTAGGTACTTACTTATATTATTTAAACGTTAGATCATCAGTATTTATACCTACCAAACACCACACGCACGACGATAATGCCTAAAGTGGCCTTAGATTTACAAGTTGAAAGTCGGAACTGATCAAAGCTTTAAATTCCAAGTGTTATTGCAACTGTAAAACGGCTATGAAACAGCTCCAGCTGTCAGTTTTTATTGTTTTCATTATGCATTTTATAACGCACTTGCACTTCTCATCTAACCGCTTTATAACTTTATATAGCTTGGTATATAAGTGGTTTGGCTCGTGTATAGAGTCGAACGATGGTGAAACGACGCACTGCAAGTATTAAATATACTCGTATTCGCAAAAAACTGTTTGTACTGAAAGAAAAAGATTTGTATGAATATGTTATGAAAGCAAATAAAAAGCATTTTTTAGGGTTCCGTACCCAAAGGGTAAGTAAGGGCTATAACTAAGACTCTACGGTCCGTCCGTTTGTCTGTCACCGGGCTGTGCCTCATGAACCGTGATAGCTAGACAGTCAAAATTTTCACACATGATGTACCTAATTCTGTTGCCGCTATAACAACAAATACTAAAAACAGAATAAAATAAATATTTGACGGGGGCCGGCCCCATACAACAAACGTGAATTTTTTTATCGTTTTTTGCTCGATATTAATAATGGCAACAGGTAGACGTTTAAAATATTCACAGAATATATATTGTTTTTTTATAAAAAAGAAGGCAAACGAGATGCGAGTCACCTGATGGAGAGTAATCACCGCCGCCCATGGACACCTGCAAAACCAGAGGAATCGCAGACGCGTTGCCTTGCCGGCCCTTATGGAAGGAACAGGCTCGTTTCTTGAAGATTCCTAAGTCGTAACGGTCCGGAAATACCGAGACAAGAAATTTCGTGAAAAGCGCACATTAGTAGACCGCCATCCATCAAGGTGATGTGGATGGAATGACAGTCGATTGCGTGTAGTGCGGTGAAAGAAATCAGCGGCAGGGATCAAGCCGAACAGTTCCTCAGAACACTCCCCATGATATATGCAGTACAATATACGTAGAGACGCAACGTCTCTCCGGAGAACCAGAGAATCGAGCCAACCTGAAATAGCCACGTCGTCGACAATTCGAGCAGCTCTGCGTTGAATGCGGTCAAATGGAAGGAGTTGGTACTGGGGTACTCCATCCCACAGATGGGAGCAGTATTCCATATATGCCGCAGGACCGTGTTTTGTACAGTTGTAAGCGGTGGGCCGGCGTGAAATACTGACTTGCTCTATTAAGCACACCCAGCCTTATCAAAGCTAATTTGTCTCTTAAAAAAACTGAAATTCACTCGAAATATCGACGCCAAGAATCCCAATAGCCGGGTAGGTATCTAGGAGAGCTTCTTCAAAGTTCAGAGGTACGACGAAGGGATGTTTTATCGCGGTAATTGCGCAAACTTGTGTTTTAGAGGGGTTAAGGTGGACTAGGTTACGTCGGCCCCAGTTTGAGACATGACTTAACATGTTCTCGGTTTCAGACACAAGATTATTCCGGCTCTCGATGACGCTTTCCCGAGAAATGTTAGCTCGTCCGGTGCAGAGCGTATCCCCAGTACTACCATCCGCATAGCAATGAATGCTGTTGTTACTCAACATGTCATTGATATGAAGAAGAATCAAAGTAGGGGGATAACATACACCCCTGCGGGACTCCAGCATTTACAGGCTTCATGTCAGAGCACGAACCGTCGACAACGACTCTGATGCTCCAGAAAGAAAGCTGTATGCTTATGTTTTTAGTCAACATTGCTTTATGAAATCTTAGAAGTTTTCACCTCTGAGATCCGAAAGAAATATTTTTACAAATATTTGAACATTCGGTTAAGATAAAGTTGCGTTTATAGATTAATGTTTTATATTTTAGCGTTTTATTAGTTTTATATATAAAGTTTTATAAATATACTTAAGTAAGATTTGATGAAGCAATGTTGACTAAAAAAATAAGCATCAAGCACTGACAAATTTTGACGGTGGAAAGCCAGACCTCGGTAGCTAAGTGGTTAAGGCAGCCGCCCGGAATGCGGAAGGTGCGTGGTTCGATTCCCGCCTGAGGTTGTCGTCTTTCTTCAGTGTTTAAAATTTTACTTAAATAATAATAATTCCGTGGTCACCCTATTGCATTCAATTCCCGTTTTCAACCAAAAGGGTAATTTGAACAGAATAGCAGCGGATAAATCAAAATCATACATTTATTTTGTTGTCCCTTTCAACGCCAATGTCTGATATATCAGACAAACCATTTCCGTGCCAACCACCCCAATGACTGATATATCAGACAAAAAAACAGTAGAAACTAATCTTTTTTTACATGTGTAAAAGAAGTTATTAAAGTTGTGTAGGTATTCTCGAACATTTATTAGCTAAAACCGTGGCGTCAGGGGCACGACTTTAAAAAAAACACGTGGCGTGGAAAGGGTTAAAAATAAAGATAAAAAACGGGACAAGTGCTAGTCGGACTGGCGCACGAAGGGTTCCGAACCATTATCTATACAACATGAATACACAACTAAAACACAACATAAGTCGAGTGAGCCTGATGCAGTTCCTCCCATTGTGCTTCGGACGTGTGCTCCTGAGTTGGCGGCAGTTGTTCTAACGCGCCTTTTCCGGCTCTCCTACACTACTGGTGTTGTCCCGATCCCGAGTTCTTGGAAGACAGCCCTTGTTCACCCGATTTCCAAAAAAGGCGATCGCTCACATCCGTCCAACTACAGGCCAATAGCTATCACCTCTTTGCTCTCCAAATTAATGGAGTCCATTACAAACCACCAGCTCTTAAGGTACCTAAAAGAGAATCAGCTATATAAGGTGACTGCTAGAAACTGCAAGAAATTTCAAGGGTTGGTCAGGTCAAGTGTTTTAAACATGACAAAAATGACTAAAAATATTGCAGACTAAGTAGGTACTTATCGCCCAGCTGACGCGGACGGGTCACAGACTGGTGGGTCAACGGCCGGCCGCTGCCCGCGCGTTGTAAATAATCGTTATTTAATAGTTAATTCTTTCATTTTATTTCTGTTATGTTATTACTTTAAAGTAAATTAGATACTTAAATACTACCTAATTAAAATTCATAAAATGAATTATTTAATGAAAAATAAAAAAGCAAGAATTTATTTTGTGTCATTTTTGTCATGTCTAAAACATTTGACCTGACCAGCCCTTGAAGTTTCTTGCGGTTTCTAGCAGTCGCCTTATATACTAAGTGATCGCCAGTATGGTTTTCGACGCGGTCGTTCGGCTGGTGACCTTTTAGTGTACCTTACTCCCCGATGGGCGGAGGCAGCCGAGAGTAAAGGGGAGACACTGGCAGTTAGCTTGGACGTAGCGAAAACCTTTGACTGGGTATGGCACAGGGCTCTTCTTTCTAAACTTCCATCATACGGGTTTCCTAAGAAATTGTGTTCGTGGGTCGCCAGCTTTCTTTCTGGGCGTAGCATCAGAGTCGTTGTCGACGGTTCGTGCTCTGACATGAAGCCCGTAAATGCTGGAGTCCCGCAGGGGTGTATGTTATCCCCCTACTTTGATTCTTCTTCATATCAATGACATGTTGAGTAACAACAGCATTCATTGCTATGCGGATGGTAGGTAGTACTGGGGATACGCTCTACACCGGACGAGCTAACATTTCTCGGGAAAGCGTCATCGAGAGCCGGAATAATCTTGTGTCTGACACCGAGAACATGTTAAGTCATGTCTAAAACTGGGGCCGACGTAACCTAGTCTACCTTAACCCCTCTAAAACACAAGTTTGCGCAATTACCGCGAAAAAACATCCCTTCGTCGTACCTCTGAAATTTGAGGGAGCTCTCCTAGATACCAACCCGGCTATTGGGATTCTTGGCGTCGATATTTCGAGTGAAGTTCAGTTTTTTTTAAAGACAAATTAGCTTCGATAAGGCTGGGTGTGCTTAATAGAGCAAGTCAGTATTTCACGCCGGCCCACCGCTTACAACTGTACAAAACACAGGTCCTGCCGCATATATGGAATACTGCTCCCATCTGTGGGATGGAGTACCCCAGTACCAACTCCTTCCATTTGACCGCATTCAATGCAGAGCTGCTCGAATTGTCGACGACGTGGCTATTTCAGGTTGGCTCGATTCTCTGGTTCTCCGGAGAGACGTTGCGTCTCTCTGTATATTGTACTGCATATTCATGGAGAGTGTTCTGTTTATATTTTAGCGTTTTATTAACGCTTAAATATACTTAAGTAAGATTTGATGAAGCAATGTTGACTAAAAACAAGCATCAAGCACCGACAAATTTCGACGGTTGAAAGCCAGACCTCGGTAGCCAAGTGGTTAAGACAGCCGCCCGGAATGCGGAAGGTGCGTGGTTCGATTCCCGCCTGAGGTTGTGTCTTTTTTCAGTGTTTAAAATTTTAGTTAAGTATATTTAAGCGTTAATAAAACGCTAAAATATAAAACATTAATTATTATTATTATTTTAAGATAGTTGGATAAAAAAGCCGGATGAAAACTGAATATCCCTTCCTTTCGTTCTATTTAAGGCTGTCAGTATCCAATCCAATAAACATATGTTATATACAAAATAGCTTATCTTGGTAACAAGCGTCTTAAGAGGAACCTTAAAAAACTAATATTCTACCTGATAGAGTAGCCAGCAAAGTTTCACTACAACTTCGCTAGAACTTCTCTTCTTACTTCAAGAACTGTTCGTGATCTGAGACTGGGGCGTGTTGAATTTCACTTTATGCATCAGCTGTTTTATGCGGAGCCTGGCTAATTGCTTTGCAGTTGTTTATTTGACGTAGATCTTTGGTAGTTACTACGCGTTTAAACTTTCGTGCTACGAGAAATGTGAAACTATTACAGCTCTGGAGTATGCCACAGATTAGATAATAGCAAGGATGATAATAGTTACTATGTCTAGTGTTACGTTAGATTACGCAAACTAAAAGGAGGATTTGTATGGTAAAGTAAGTCACCTCTTTTGTCACCTGGATGCGCTGCTTTAACCTTTAACTGTGGACGTGATTTTGACATGTATAACAATTAATTGAATTGGCAGATCTGACTTTATGCATGATTAATAAAAACCTCAATGGCGAAATTGAAATTGTAAAGACAAATTGAAACACATTATTTTTTTAAAATTTCATTTGTGTTGTTTAGAGTTTAGAGTCGACATTTATAATTTAAATATTTGCACACCTACGTTAATAAGGTAAAAATATTGTAGATCTATTATTTAACGAACGTAACATATTGATTGTATACTATATTTGAGCAAATAAATTATTTGATTGATTAATTGATTGATTGAATTTTTTGTAATGCTCACGTGGACGTGAAGTCTCTGAGGCTCCTGTAGTTTATGACCGAAAATTATATGATAATTTTATTTAATGGAAAAATTTAAGCCTTTATATTATAAAGTAGGCTTTAATGAAACGAAAAAAAGAAATAAACAAATAACTTTTATAAAATTTTACTTGACATTTGGAATTAACAAACGGTAAGACAAATTTCAGTATTTGGTGACATAAGATTAGCTATCGGTACGTTATATATATTTGTTACGGACAGATTAATCGGTGATCAAATTAATGGTTAGGTACGTAGAGAACGAACAAGTTATGTAACTATTAGTTTCGGAATCAATTAGGGATTGGAATTTGTATAATGATTGATTTGATAAACAATAGGGCGATACCGCATTCGCTTGCGTTTGATAGTATACGCACACAATGTGAATAAAAGAAATCTTAGAAAACTTTAGCCGCGGTACTTATGTAACGAATAAAAAATGTTACCATCGCCTTCTAGGAATTTGCACGTTTGCTACAGCGCCCTCTCTTGATAAAAAACTGAAGCTGCTATTTACGTAATTATGAAGTTTTACTTATTGTTATGAAATTGATTGTTAATGATGTTTAAATTGACAAGTAGCTTCTGTATAGGATAGATATTCATACCATGTAAGCATAGCCGTTTGCGTGTGATTGTATACGAGTAAAAGAAAAGCTTAGAAAATTTTAGCCGTCGTATTTACGTAGCGGTTAAAAAAGTTACCATCGCCTTCTAGGAATTTGCATGTTTGCTACAGCTCCCTCTCTTGATGAGTAGATGAAGCTGCTATCTATGTAATTTGAAAGTTTTAATAATTGTCACGAATTTAATTGTTATCGATTGTTTTTGATAGGCAGCTTAACAAGTAGCCTCTGTAAATGATAATTAGTCATACAATGAAAGCATAGTACGAACGGAATAACAATAGGAGATAAAACTAACATGGCGATCGTGGTAAAGTAGTAAATGTTTTATGGTCGGACAACGTATTTTATTGTTCCTCCGAAACGGCTAAGCCCATGTGAATGGCGTTTATCTAGAATTATGGTAGACATAACGCCCGACGTGGTGGTGAAGTCAAAATTAGCCGCGCGGAATTATTGTAATCTGCACGTAGCATTGTTTAGGAATAATTCTCGCAAAAACTAGACTAGCGCTCTAAGATATGCAATTGCTTAGATGTGTTATAACCAAAGAGATTTACACCCGTTTGCACTAAACTTGGGTTAGGCTCGTCTTAGTTAAGATACACCTAAGCTTAGGAGCAGCCTAACAAAATAATTGGTTTGTACTAACAGTTCTGTCTCAGCTGTGACGAAACTAAGGAATTGCCTAGTAAAGTGAATGATGAAAGAATGACGAACGATTGGAATGGTAGATTGTTTATGGTCTATTATTTTAAAAAACAAAATCTGTTTGAATTTGTCAACGTCTTGTCTTGACAATCTAATAATTAAGCTACTAAGCTTGAGATCAACCCATAAAATAATAACTTATATTATTCTGAGGATCAACCACATAATTTTGTCACATGGTTAGGTGTGTGCGTAATAATATTTACAATGCATCGGTGTTCAATGAAGATGTGTGAATCCTGTTACTATGGCAACTGTAGACCGAAGATAAACAAAGACATGGATCTGTCGCTCGATAGGTTGAGTCAACTTAAGTCACTAATTTATCAGTATGGGAGCTCTTGAGCATCGAGCGGTCCTTTAATTATGAGTGGTCGAGTTTTGAGTCGAGCAATAAATCGACGAGAATTTGAAAGTTAGGTACTGTCAACGAGCGAGCTGTCAGCACACAAATTAAAATTAATTCGAAATTATTTGGTCTGCCATGCCGTATGTAATTATCATTCACATACGGCATGGTTGCTTAATTATATTTCCTCTTTGTAGTTTTGCTGTTATTTAAATCAATAGACGGTTTTGTTTTTTTAGTATTTAAAAAACACACGTACTGTTTTGCAATCAAGCCAATAGCAAACACCCTTTTGTCCTATTTGTACCGTAAAATGATTTCGTAAAGATCGATCTTTTTCATGGATTCGTCAATAGGTAGGTAGGTAGGTTTTTATTTTTAGCCATTAATGCGTTTCCGGTTCATTGCTATTTGAAGTAGGTGTTTTCTTCGCTAAAGTATTGTGATAAGATTCGTTATCCATAACAATAACCATCTTTTTGGTACATTGGTTGCATGCATCTTTTCAGCAGTTAGTACTTTACTTTACTGTTTACTTTGCTTTACTGTACAATGTGACGTATATGCGCACACGCATTCAAATCAAATTGTGGAGGGGCGTGACATCTTTTTGTGGTTTATCTCCACGCTTTTTTATGCTTTACTACTTCTAAAAAACCTAAACAACTCAATCGAAATGTAAACAAGAAACACATCAAAAAGTGCTTGTTGATTGATTTGATTGTGACAGACAGAAAATGACATAAAATACTCTTTTATTTTGTCGTTTGCCAACCGAAGTTGGACAGGCTAAGGAAATCTCCATGCTGAAACACAAAAAACACTACTTAAGTATCGCCTTATTCGTTGGGCGCTTCCTATTCGGGCTCATAAAGTTATGAATCTCCTAAGTGGAGTTAGGAATTGCCTAAGGTTAGTGCAAGCAAATTTTTCGCTAGGAGCAGCCTAAACAAATTAGGCAAGAACTTAGGCGATTCTTAAGTTTAGTGCAAACGGGCAATAGTAATAGTTTAATGTCTTTGGTTATAACGAATCGCATACGCAAATATATTTTAAGATAGGTCTAGACTTATATTTTGTTGTATAACTTAGAATCAGAGCATTTGGATATAAATGGAATTTTAGTCGATTTTAAAGTGTCAGTTCATAGTGGATCTGAATGTGCATTCAGAATATTTTTGTAATTGAAAAGGGGCGACTACCTCTACTTCTCTGCTCTCTAATTGGCTAGAATAATTCAAATCTTCTAGAAGCTTTTTTGTATAAAAGGGCCGAGCGGGATTTCGGTCTTCATGTTCACTTTAAGCAGTCAACCAAGCAGCAACTAGCTGGATCCTTTGGAAAATCAGAAAACTGAAGAAGTAATTGAGATATACCTAGAGCAGTTTAGAGCCAGTGTGAAAGTTGAGTATTTAGGGAAACTTTATAAACACTGTATAAATTGTGCTTTGTGTGTGTTCACTTTAAGCAGCAATCCGAGTAGCATATAGTAGCTAATCAACCAGAAACTTATGGAAAATCAGAAAACTGAAGAAGTATTAGATATACCTAGTAAAGTTTAGAGCCAGTGTGGGAAGTTGAGTATTTTGGGAAACTTTATAAACACTGTATAAATTGTGCTTTGTGGTATCTGACTGACGTGTAATTACTAACTTGGATTTGACCATTTATGTACCTGTGTGTGTGTGCGTGTATATAACCTTGTGCGTATAACTTTTGTGGCTGACTTTAATTTGCATGGACCTTACGTGTATTGTGTGTGCATGACCATATGTGTATTACCTACTGTGTGTGTGTGTGTGTATTACCTTGTGTGCGTGTAACCTTGTTATATATTGTGTATTGACTATTGTGTAAATAGATGTTTTGTGAGTCAAATAAATAAATCTCCGGTCGAGGGAGTATAAGTTGCATTCGTGTTTTGTTCATACTTATTGGCGGAGCACTGACGTCGTGGTTCTGCCAGGAGCCCTACCCTCGACAATATTTGTGTTTTTTGAGTCGTTTTTTCACGAATTATTTATAATATGACTGTTAGTTACCTAAATAAAAATAAATTGACAATGGTAATTACACATTATTGTATTTTTTTGATGTTTATATGTCACAGGTGTTATAACACCTGGTAGGATTATCCACTTCTAATACATTTTGTATGTAATTTTACGCTACGACCAAACAGAGCGTTACAGCTTACTAAAATATAACAGAATTATTAGAGAAAGCGGATGGGTTAATCAACGTTTATTAATAACAGGGTTGATGTGTAACTACGTGTCAAGAAAACGTTTTATTTTAATGTGTTAGCTTTAAGAATCAATAAATGAACTCAGACGAATTGAGTTACACATTTTGTACTGCTGGTAAGTAGCCTTAACAAAGTAAAAACGCAACGCTACTTAATCGAAAGTAAACAATAACAATGATCGTCGGTTTTAATTAAAAAATTGGGTGTAGTTTATACATTTATCAAGGTGTTTTTTGTGGGGCGCGTTTAAAGGTCTTTTGGTTTCTTTCGTTTATTGTGTTTCATAAATATTTGTCTGAAGTTATTTTCGGAGTGCTTATTGTTCGGTGCTAGATTCATTTGTAAGAATTTGTTAGAAGGGCATAGTATAGAAATATTTCTAAAAGAGATACGCAAATATGGTCGCTGTTTTTATTTATTTGTGTATGGATCTATAAGTGCAATAAACGATATTGTCATGCTCTTTAGTGAACTAACTTTTTATGTAATAGTTCTTTACACTATTTTGTAAAAATAATATATTTAAATTACAATACTTCATCATCATCATCATCATCAGCCTATTAACGTCCCACTATGTGGTGAAACCACTTACCTTTTCCACTTCCCAGGTACCTTTTAATTTCATGTAATCATCTCATATTTTAACATTTGTCTTAGTTATATATTTGCCTTTATTTTTTCTCGCTTCTGCAACGATACATAATGATTTAGTAACTACACACTACACTACACACATCGCAATTCCTTTATCTAAACACTTACGTGATCTAAATCACGAAACTTCGGACACTATTTTTCGACACTTTTATGTATCCCACAAGTTTCGGATCACTTCGATAATCTTATTATGCGTTTTTCCTTGTAATATTTACATTTATTTCACCTTAATTGTTTTCTATTTACTAAATATTGTGTTTTGGTTACGTTTTGACGACTAATCATTACATCTCTAGCTTTGGATACAAAAGGATTAGTCTACTGAGACGATCACCAGCTTCCGAATTGGAAGGTCAAGACTCCTTACTTTCCTCTTCCAAATTGGAAGGACTAGTCTTCAACTACAATCACCAGCTTCCAAATTGGAAGACTGCAGCCTCCAGTCATCGCGTGCGTCTACGCCTGCCTGTGCCTGTCTCGCCTGTCAGCCTGCACCTTCGCCTGCCTGCGCCTTGTGACGCCTGCCTGCCTGCACCTTCGCCAGCCTGCGCCTGTTGGCGCCTGCTGCCTGCGCCTGCCTGTCGGCGCCTGCCTGTCGGCGCCTGCCTGCCTTCGCTTGCCTTCGTCTACCGGCGCCTGCCTGTCTTCACTTGCCTGCGCCCTTCGACGACTGCCAAGTTCAGCGCTTGCCTCCACACCTTCGCCTGCCTCCACGTCAGCTGCACCTACCCCTTCACTTTTTTTTGTATCATCAACCTCCATATTCACCATCCTCACTCACTCTTTTTTTATCTTTTGTTTGTAATTTTATTTTGTCTTATAAATATTTGTTAATTTCTTTTCATCTTTTCTTTTTTAAATGTCGCTTCACGACAACTGCTGGGCACAGGCCTCCCACGTGGACAATAGCACGTGGGGATATTGGGCCATAACCCACCACGCTGGCCCAATGCGGGTTGGTGGGTTTTAACGACTGTCATCTTACAACAACAACCGGGACCAACGGCTTAACGTGCCTTCCGAAGCACGGAGGAGCTCGAGATGTGTTTAATTTGGTCACCCATCCAGCGACCCGGCATTGCTAAAGTGGCTTAGCGAGCAAGATCGCAAGCCGAACGCGCTAGCCGCTGTGCCAAAGAGCTCCTCAATACTTATTAGATATTTTATAAAAAACTTTTTTTATTATTACTATTCCTTCGGGATGATTGATTTTGAATTTTGATGATGTTGATTTTGCCATATCGTGTCGGGTAGCGGTGAAAGAATACGACCACACCACGAAGGCGACTAACGGACTAAAGACTGCACATACATTCAACACCACTTGTCACGCTGAGCACATGTGCAGTCGCTATTTGGTGAAAAGTGAACTACGGTAGAGGCCTGATTTTGCTGTCCTCATTGCCTAGTCTCTGACTAATTCTTCGGGGATAATATTCGTGATTATATTATATGATTTTGCCTGTGATGTACCATATCATTTAAACTCCCCCAATTCCTAGAAAGTCGGAATTCTTTAAACGTTCGTTACTAATTACCTTTGCTCTTAATCTAAATCTACTTCATCTACGACTTAGTATCGTAATTATTATGGGCAGACAACTACGAGTATATTGTTCGAGGGAGTACAGCTTTACAATAATAATATAAGTTTCAATCACCTCAAATTTTTTGACGGACCTACGTACTACGTGCTTTTTGGGACTACACTCACCGTGGACGTTTACGAATACAAAATTCTCGGTGACTATAGTCACCCGGGACGTATGCAAAATTTTTGCGCTTGGTGACTATACTCACCTTGGACGGGAGAGGGGACGAGAAACACCTTAGGATGGTTAAGCTGTCGTAAAACCTGACACGTCTAGAAATTCAATTGTTACAACCTCTAGGTGTCTTCGTGACAGACAAGGAGTTGGCCGAGTGGCTTAGCGTTCGGCTCGATAATCGGAGGTACAGGGTTATATTCCCTGGTCGGGCAAAGTGTGTTTCGGATATTTCGGTAACCGGGTCGCGTAGCGTTGAATAAATACTACCACCCTCTCTCTTCCTCTTCTTTACGACATGCAAAAGGCGACTAACGGACTAAAGACTGCACATACATCCAACAGCTTAGAGCGGCGATGGTCTCACTACCTGTCACGCTGAGTACATATGTGCAGTCGCCATTTGGTGAAAAGTGGAATAGTCCACCTTTTGTTGTCCTCATTGCCTAATCTCAGACTAACCCTTTAAAGGTAATAGTCGTGTTTATATGTATCTATGTATATTTCGATATTAGCTCGGGTTTGTTAACACCAACCAACCTGCAAGCATGGTGTTAAGCCAATACCCACAAATTATAACGAAGATTTGATTTCAATAATGGATATGCCTTTTTCCAGCAGCGGGATAGTCTGTTTGTTAAAGGAGCTATATAGGCGGAGCGACTTTATTGTATGAAATATTAAGTCTAATGTACTCTTAGTTTATTTTGCAACATTTTAAACTTCTGTAACATTTTTTTTATTTTCATATTTATTTTAAACTAGCGGCCGCTCGCGGTTTCACCCGCGCGGTTTCCGTTCCCGTGGGAATATCGGGATAAAAGTATCCTATGTGTTAATCCAGGTTAAAAACTATCTGTATGCCGAATTTCATCCAAATCCATTTAATAGCTTTTACGTGAAAGAGTAACAAACATCCATCCATACTTACAAACTTTCGCATTTATAATATTAGTAGGACTAGCGGCGGCCCGCCCGCGACTATGTCCGCGTGAACCTTGTATCCCGCGACGAATTTCCAAAAATTCTATTTCACACAAACCACAACAAAAAAATAATTAGACAAATCGGTGGGGCCGTTCTGAAGTAATGCTCGTATAAACATTTCGGCATTTGATTTTTATTAATATAGATAGATAGATATGCACATTGTTCTGTAGTGGCCGCGCACGGCTTTGCGCTTTTTTTTCTTGACCGCTCGCTGTTGTAAAAATACGACTCCTCTAAGTAAGCACGCACACGACAGACAATCTATATCCGTTTTTTTTTGTCAGAGAGAACGGCATAAAATTTATAATACTATACAGACGTAATGTGGCCGCTTGTCTGACTCTCGCCCGATCCGATTTTCGGGCAAAAATATATTCGACGGGGTATGTGCGTTCAGTCGGTCGGAAAGGCAAAAAAAATTGGCTCGTTCTTGTAACGGACTTGTAATTGATTTATGAAAAAAGTCTGTCGTGTGCAGAGTGTTACTGCTCGGCCACGACCAATGGCGTGATGCGACCGTTGAGGTATTATAACTAGAAGCGACTATAACTGCCGTAGTAGCAGTATAAAGCGGATTCTGTCCAGATGGTGATCTAACCGGCGAATTTCCAAATTTTCTTTTACACAAAACTTGTCCAGCTTGTCCTGACCATTACGAAGACCCTTACCTAGTGATATAAGGACATATGATATTATAAATATTTAGATAAATCAGTAAGTAGGTAAGTAATAAAATTTGTTTAACGCTCACACCGATTATCTAGACCAAAGTATTCTTTTGAAACTCGTTAATATGGTAAGATAACGAATAAATATACATAAACATAGAAAAAACAACCAAACCCGAAATCAAATTTAGCCCATCGCCTCTCTCTGCTGTTGGATGTATGTGCAGTCTTTAGTCCGTTAGTCGTCGTAGTAGTCGTTTACAACACCCAAGGGAAGTGACGGGTCAGTAGTTCAAAACGTAGGTACATGACCCAAAATACGCAACTACTAAGGATCTTACCCACCACCCGTTCGTATTCACCCGTCTTTAGTCCGTTAGTCGTTTTTTACGACACCCAAGGGAAGTGATGGGTCAGTAGTCAAAAACGTACATGACTCAAAATACGCAACTACTAAGGATCTAACCCACCACCCGTTCGTATTCACTGACGGTGTGGCAGTACAAATTGACAGCCAATTCTACAACGCAATTCATTATACGGCTCGGAACGGTTTTTAGGTCAAACTTCCTGCACCACAGAAGCCCTTGATGTATAATTGCCTACTCTAAAATAAACGCCCGATAACAGCGTCTATTTTTAGCTATTCAAATGAATTCTTCAATAAATCAATAAAATATTACCAACCCATCTCTTCTTGGGTGTCGTAAAAGGCGACTAACAGACTAAAGACATACATCCTGAGCGGCAATAGGCTCACAACTTATCACGCTGAGCACATGTGCAGTTATTATTTGGTGAAAAGTGGACTATGGCAGAGGACTGATTTTGCGGTCCTCATTGCCTAGTCTCTGACTAACCCTTAGGGTATAATAGTCGTAATTATATATATGTATGTATGTTCAAACGTTTTTAGGTCAAACTTCCCGCAACGCACCAGAAGCCCTTGATGTATAATTGAGTATTTTAAAATAACCGATAACGGCGTCGTCTATTTTTAGTTATTCAAATGAATCTCTATTGTCAACATTAGCATTCAGTCCTTGGACTTGATATGGGTTTTCCCTAACACCGTACTTTAGTAGGAGACAATATTAAACCTTTGAACAAGATTAGATCGCGGTTCTGCGGAACGAAACAGCCCGGGGCGGCATCAGACCGATTGTGGGGAATGTATTATCACTAATTAATTAAGTAATTTCGTTAACATAATTACAAATAATATTGTAATGTTTTAGTGACAACATTGAGAAAGGTATGCTTAGTTGGATTAAGGTTCGATAAGACTTTCGTAATAAGTGTATTTATTTATTTATAAACGGTACACAACACAGATCATAGCCAAAACATAAACAGGATACATAGTAAATACTTATAAAGTATTTTGTTAAACTACAATCCGTTAATGAGTGCTCACATAACATAAATATCAAAACTATAAAAAGATGCTTGTTAAGTTACAATTTTAACTAATTAATATCAACATAAAACCAAAACTAAATTACAGAAGGTTTTATCGAGACTTTTAAGCAATTTTGGAATCCTGAAAGATTAAGTTGAAAAATATCTATACCCGAGTTATTGCTTTTATTAATGAGGTCATTATACAACATTAATATTTCTTTAAACAAAACTATGAAACACATACTTACATAATTAGGATCAATTTAACCTTCGTCAGAGGCAGAACATTGCATAACGATCAGAAATGTCAAATTCACAAAGAATATAATAATAAGTCAATCAGGAGCACAAATACCTACCTACTTAAATCACGATCAATGCCATGATAAAAATTTTGTCAAATAATTCATTACAACAGATGTCAAAATTAAACGTAATATAGAAAAAATAAAAAATAAATTAAAATTAATTAATCAGAAATTTCGAGGGGATTGTGATCCCCTCGTGCATTGTCCACGTGGGAGGCCTGTGCCCAGCAGTGGGACGTTTATAGGCTGATGATGATGATGATGAATCAGAAATTTCAAGTTGATAATATTGTCGAACAATTTATTACACAGCTGTCAAAACTATACGTATTTAAAAAACAATGTTTGCAAAATTGATAGAATGTCCAACAATACATTTAATTATAAGTTGAGAGAAAGCGGCCGGAATTAATCAACAGAAGGGGTTTTTCATCATGATAACGCTAAGACCTCACACATCTTTAGCTACTCAGCAAAAATTAAGAGAATTTGGCTGGGAGGTGTTAAATTATTTTTTTATTATTTATTTGTTTAAGTATTACTTTATTTTCAGACAACGCAGGCACATAGATAAATACCTTACAGACTAACATACATACATCAATAAAATCAATTTTGTTAGTAAATATAAGTACTTAAACTTTGTTAAAGTCTGGCCAACGAAAGTTGAACCTCGTAGTTATTTGATTGGCAACACTTTGTCTCTATGTGTGTCTATCTGAGGTGTCATGTCGTATGTCAAATTGAAATTTATCTGAGAAAATTGCAGCTGTGTGAGTGACACTGTGTTACCCTGTCATGTCTTTTTTGAAATTGCCGCGTTTTTCCTGGTTCAGCTTTCGTTGGCCAGACTCTAGTAATTAACTATGTTAGTTAGCATCCGCCGTATAGTCCTCAACTTGCACCTTCAGATTTCCACCTGTTTCGGTCTCTTCAGAATTCTTTAGGCAGTGTCAGGTTAACATCACGAGAGGACTGCCATAACCACTTATCGTGGTATTTTGATCAGAAGCCTCTAAATTTTTATAGCAATGGGAACTTGTCCGTACCTACAAGATGGCAAAAAGTTATCGAACAAAATGGCACCTACATACTTTAGTTAAATGTTAATAAAATAAATTTATAAATATTTTGAATTTTCTTAAAAAATGCAAAGAAACTTTTCCCCAACCTGTTTATTATAAAGTAAAGACGCCGTTTTCTTCTGTCTGTGGCACCGCACTATTCTCCAATCCACGCAATGGATTTTTATGCGGTTTTCATTAAAAGATAGAGCGCTATCTGAGGATGGTTTTTGTTTATATTTTGTAGATATATTTTTTTAAATGGCTGAGTTAGCGTGGACCAAGGCGCAAGTTACATATTATAAAGTAAAGTCGCCGTTTTCCTCTGTCTGTGGCATAGTACTTTGGTTGCTGACCGTACATATGCATCACCAGTAAATATAAAGATCACATCTCTACCCGTTTCCCAGAAGGGTAGGTAGAAACCTCTTTTCATTTGCTACGATCCAAACCATCCTTGATCCAAACACACTACTTTTTAGGGTTCCGTAGCCAAATGGCAAAAAACGGAACCCTTATAGATTCGTCATGTCTGTCTGTCACAGCCACTTTTTTCCGAAACTTTAAGAACTATACTGTTAAAACTTGGTATGTAAGATTTTCACACAAAAATAGAAAAAAAGCATTAATTTTGGGGGTTCCCCATACTTAGAACTGAAACTCAAAAATATTTTTTTCATCTAACCCGTGTTGGGTATCTATGGATAGGTGTTCAAAAATGATATGGAGGTTTGTAATCATTTTTTTCTAAACTGAATAGTTTGGACACACTTCCAAAGTGGTAACATGTGTGTCCCCCCCCCCCCCCCCGTATATTCTAAAATAAGATAATAATAATAATAAAATCGATTTATTTCTCTTTCACAATAGTCACAATAAACAAAAAGTTTACAATAATTATGTGGTAAGTACATGGACATGAACATTGTGAGAGAGCAGAACCTGTGCTAGGATATCCTGAGGTACAGAGTTCTGGCCCCCACTTCGGACTTGGTTTGTGATCTTAGTCGTGCGTTAATGTTTGTGTATGTTTATGTCTGAACTTGAGCATGTGTGCTTGCGTGCGTGCGTGTGTGTGTGTGTGTGTGTGTGTGTGTGTGTGTGTGGGGGTGTGTGTGTGTGTGTGTGTGTGTGTGTGTGTGTGTGTATATGTCTGTGAGTGCGTGTACGCGTATATGCATAAATGTGTGTGTCTGTTAGTGTTCGTGTCAATCAAACGTTGGCGCTAGTAATTTGGTTGCGGCTTATTTTAGCGTCTGAAGCATATCTTCGACGTCTTCGTAGGTTTTTGAATGTAGAAAATTCGAGACTGCTGTTTTGCACTTATAACGAGTCATAGGATAGATGTTAAGGATACGGTTTAACTTATTATATAAAAATTCGCCAAGATAGATTTGGCAACGTCTTGCGTATGGAGAAAACATGGGGCGATCTTTAAAAACCTTGTCCTTCCTTCTGGTGTCCTTAGGTAAATCAGGGTTGTAAATAGTCTTAGCATGAGTATAAAGCACAGAGTTCAATACAAATAGTTGCCTCACCGTGAGTACTTCTAATTCGGAATATACTTGTAATGTTGAGTATCGATAAGGCTTGTAGGTCATCACTTTAAGCACAGCTCTTTGAGCCCTCTCGATGCCCATCATATAGTTCTTAAATGTACCACCCCATGATGTGATACAGTAGGTTGTTATAGACTGGCATAGTGCAAGGTAAGTGTTTTTGAGCATATTTAAATCAACTGAGGATCTTAACCTTTTGAATACGAATATTAGTTTACGGATTCTCTTGGTGAGTATTTCGGTATGTTGTTTCCAAGATAATGTGGAGTCTATATGGACACCAAGGTATTTTAATGTTGTTTGTCGTTCTAGTGTGGTGCATGAACACGTTCTGAAGTTAGTGGGCGATGGACAACTGTGGGCTTTTATTTTAAAATGTGTGGGTTGGAGACGGGTTTGCTTAGTAAAGGTAAGATATTTTGTTTTATTTAAATTTAAAGAAAATACATTTATTGGCACACACTATTAAATAACATACATGTAGAAAAAAAATGAATAAAGACAAAAGTACGATTTTTACTGTAACAATATAAAGCTAAAACAAAAGACAAAGTGTGGCCAACTAGGCCCCAGCCTCAGCACGTGCTACAGCAACATAAAGCCGCTGCAACGCTGGTATTCTGGAGGGGCCTAATTGATGAGGTGTCCACAAAACAAAGATTTAACAATTAAATAATAAAACGCTAAATAAACACAAAAAAAAAGAAAAAAGAAAAACAAGAACAATATAAAAGACAATAACACTACGGCACTATCTTGGCTGTTTGACTGCCTTCCTGTGCTTAAAATGTGCTTAAAAAAAAAAAACAATAAAATTAAAAGTTTACATTAAGAATGTCATGTTTTATTTTTGACAAAACAGAATCGGCAAAGCGGTGGTAGAATAGAAAACATAGGTACACAAAATAATGGACAAGTAGGTACCTACTTGGGAGACTATTTGAAACATAGAATGAAAGGAGGCAACACATAAGAACAAGATAAATAAAACAATGTCCGCTTCAAAGGTGCCGGAACGCGAGTCCCAACGATGTAATGCCTATCGTGGCAAAACCCGAAGTAAGTCTAGTTTGCTGTTTTCTGCATGTCAATAAGATATTTGTGGAGGCGTTTTTTAAAAGTATTTACTATATTTATTTAATTTAGTGTAAGTAAATTTTTATTTATTTATTTTATTTATTTATTTTACTTATTTATTTCTTTATTTTATTAGGCAACTTAACAGACATTGACACAAACAGATAAAACTTAAACTAGTACAGCGGTTCAGGACCAGGAGGCCAATTCTCATTTTTCGAGATGTAGTCTCGAATCGAGTTTTGATTTCGATCTTTATCTCGACCATAAAATCTCGTTATTAACATTTTGTTCACGAATCTCCTATTCTCAGCGCTAATCGACTTCGAGTTTGATTCGAATTCGAACTTTATCGAGTGGTAATCCAATTTAGTTATTCTGAACATCTCGAACTCGACATTTCTCAAAGGAGAGCCGCTCGAATTGCTTCGAGTGGTCGGCAGTGGTCGAGACGTAATTTCGACTACGAGAAGCTAATGAAACGTCAAATAGCGGCGAAATTACGGTGGATAATGGAGGAGTTAATTTCCAATTTTGTCGTGGAAGTGATTTAAAATATTGAGAGAGCTCGCTCTCTTTTTTTAAAAGGTGGAAGAAAACTTTCCACTCCTTAACTGTATATCGGCTTCCAACATTTGTAGAAGAAGCTGCTTTTGCTGTGGCGTTGGGTATTTTTTGTTGACATTGTGACATTGTGTGTGTCTTGTGAATACTAAAATGATCGTTTCGTCACCAAACAAGCACACAACCACAAACAAAAAACATAAAATTTTTCGACGATACGTCACGTTTTAAACAATACAAGTTGTTTAAGGAAATTAAATTTGATCACAACACATTAAATATAATGATTTTTCGATACTTATTAAAAATTTACTTCTTTAATTAAAAAGCAAGTTCAATACATTTAAATACCTTTACAGTAAAAATATTTGAGGTACATAGTTGCAACTGGTTTAAAACCGGATGAAACGTGTCAAACGGAACGCATCCCGAGTTGATTGCATTAAAAAGAATGGCAATATTTATCAAAAAAAAACTCGAAGTCTATTTCGATTAGCGCTGAGAATAGGAGATTCGTGAACAAAATGTCGATTATCGAGATAGAGATCGCAATCAAAACTCGATTCGAGACTACATCTCGAAAAATGAGAATTGGGGCCCAGGCCAAAGTCCTTAGCAAGTCGCACATGAGTTTAAGCCATACCCGAATCACTACAATTAAAATCAAAATTAACAATATTAAATAATAAATTTTGTGCACAAGGATGAAAATAATGGTATGAATAAAATATTTAAAAAAAAATACCAATAATAATAATAATAAACCTGATATTAGAAACACTAGGGGCAGGAAGCAGCACCGAGGATCACTGTGAGTACTTTTTTGAAACAGACTAAACTTTGACCGAACACATCAACATCACCGCGGTGTGATAGTTCATTATAGTTTCGGCACATACTTGCAACAGGGCCGAAAAATGCTTTATTATTCCTGTAAGTTGGAATGACAAAAGTAGGGAGCAAACGTCTTGGGTTATATTTAGTGTTGATGCCTAAACTGTTAAGTAGCGTAGGAGAATCAATAATAGAATGCAGTATTTTGTACAGAATTACAAGACTTTGTTTTAAGCGACGAGTTCTCAGATCCACAATGTTGAAATGAGCCAGCCTCTCCTCGTAGGATGCGAGTCTGTGACCAAGATTATGCCTAAAACAGACAATACGCAAGAATTTCCGCTGTACCTTTTCTATGAAGTTGGAATGAATTGCGTAATTTGGAGACCAAATTACAGAACCATATTCAAGCCTACTTCTTACGAGGGAGTTATATAAGATAATAAGGCTCTCCTTCCCTCGAAAGTCCTTCGTTATTCTTCCCAAAAAACCCATTACCTGAAGCGATTTTTTAACAACATGATCTAAATGTTCTTTGAAAGTCAGTTTCTCGTCAAATAAGATGCCGAGATCCTTAACCATCGTTTTGCGCTCAAGCACATGACCTTCAAGAGCATAAGGAAAGGCTATCTTTGTTCGTTTATTTGTGAAAGAGACAGAATGACATTTCTTTACATTCAAAAACATGCGGTTTGCATGGCACCAATTCGTTATAATATTGAGGTCACTCTGTAGACCTTCGCAGTCAACTGTGTTTTTGATTTTACTATAAACATTTAAGTCATCTGCGTACATTAAACATGGACTAGATAGTTTAGCTACAAGGTCATTAATAAAGACAACGAAGAATAGAGGCCACAAGTGCGAACCCTGGGGAACACCAGATAGGGCTACAATAGGATCCGACAAGAAACCCTTGAGAGCCACGAGTTGGTGTCTGTTAGTGAGGTAAGATTCAACCCAGCGAAGAAGTGAACCATGAATACCAGCAGCCGATAACTTCCGACAGAGAATCCAATGGTTGACTTTGTCGAAAGCCTTACTAAAATATAAATAAATGGAGTCTACCTGCCCTCCCCCATTAAAGACCTGACATAAATATGTTTTGTATTCTAAGAGATTGCTAATCGTGGATTTATTCTTGACAAAGCCATGCTGGCTTTCAGAAAGAAGCGGACTCACATGACGATAGACAATACCATACACAATAGATTCAAGAACTTTGGCCGGACAAGACAATATGCTGATGGGTCTATAATTCTCACAGTCAGATGCGTCTCCAGACTTATAAATAGGTACCAAATGAGCACGCTTCCAAAAAGACGGGAATACACCCTGCTCTAGTGATGCATTGAAAACGAGTGCTAGCGGTAGACAGAGTTCTTCAGAGCACTCTTTCCAGAACTTGGGGGGGACACCATCAGGGCCTGCACCCTTTCGCACGTCTAGTTGCCTTAATTTGGATAGAACATCGCCAACAGATACATGTATTCTAGAGAGGGAATCATTAAAGGAGTTGCCAGTGTCCACGCTACCTGAAAAGTTGAGGTCCGGTTTTTCGTAAACTGACCCAAAGTACCTTGAAAATAGGTTGCTTATCTCTTTTCCGTCAGAAGCCGAATCGTCACCCAGTCGCATGGTCTGTGGAATGTCTTTTGCACCCTTTTTGTCCTTGACATATCGCCAAAATTTCTTAATATCGAAGTCTACTGAATTCTCAACTGAATCAACAAAGTTCCTGTAGTTTGCTGCCATCAATCTTTTTGCTCGAGCTCGCAAGAGCGAAAACGTATCATAATCTCGAGGATTTTTAAATTGCTTGAAACGCTTATGATATTTTTTTTTTTAAAGCAGACGAAAACCATTTCGGAAAATTAGATTTTCCGTCTTTGATTAATGGAGTATAGTTATTTATTGCATCATACAACGTATTGTAAAACTTATTGACAGACATGTCAACATCACACCCAGCGAATACCTCAAACCATTTCACTTTATTGAGATCTGACTTAATTTTTATATAGTTGCATTTGTTATAATTTAAGCGAGAGTTATTATTTGAAATCATTCTCTTTGTTGGCAGATCGATTGTCATTTCTATCAATAATGCTGGGTGATGACGATCCAGACGCGAGATTGATTCAGTATTTGAAATATTTATATAATTATAAGTTGATAAAACAAGATGTAATATACGGTTATTGGCGTTGTGTACATGATTAAATTACGAAAAATTGCAAAGGGACATTGTTTCAAGGAGAAGACGAGACTTATAATCTGATGAGCAGCCTGGAACGAGAGACAAGCCACTCTGTGACCACGGTATGACAGGTGTGTTAAAATCTCCTACAAGAATAGGGACTGCATTACTGCCCATCTGTTGCAAGATGTGCTGCGTGTGATTGTAAAAGTCTACAAGCATATCGGCCTGCAAGTCAGGAGCCAAGTAACAAACACAAAGATTTATTGTAGGTGCGTAAGTCGCATCCGGAGCAATGGTCAACCAAATATCCTCAGCCCAGCTTTCCCAATACGATCTACGTATAACATTAAATTTTTTCTTAATTGCAATCAACACCCCACCACCGTCTGATTTTAAACTACAGGTTGTTTCACGATCCCTTCTGTATACATCATATCTACTATCGAAAATTTCCGAGTCATGTACACTATGATTTAAATTCGTTTCCGTGAGACAAATTACATCATAATCAGAGGAATTCTAATTCTGTTTACATTCTGATAATATATTGTTAGACATTTATCCATTAAGAAATTGTGACTAAAACAAAATAGAAGCACTAATTCTAAAACTAAATAGAACGTAAATTATTTGATATTCTTAAGATTACATAAGTCTTTAATATGCAAGGCAGACGAGCCATCATCCTTCCGTACATAAACGCGACCGTAGCGGACCCATACGTATTTAAAAGTATTTTCTCTCGCATACTTGCGAGTGGCAGCGTACAGTTCCTTACAATCAGGCGAGAGGTGTTCCACAAGGTAAATTGGGCTCTTATCACCCGGCACCCCGATAAGCGAAGTATTCAGCGTAGCAGAGCGATTGTTCTTGTTATATCTTTTAAAAGCTGATAGTATATTGTCCCTGTGACGTTCAGAAGGCAGAGTCACTAGTATGTTACGAGGGCGTTCAGATTGCGGATGCAACTTAGCTACTCGCCGAACGGCGTGGATATCTTGGTCTTGAATTGAGACGTTAATAACGTCGCATATTTTCTTAAATAGCGCCAACACATTTTCATTGCTCCTATCTGGTACAGCGTGTATTTCAATGTTGCAGCCTCTGGACGATCTTTCAAGTATGGCAAGCCTGCGCTCTAGTTCCCTGATGTTACTTTGAAATGACAACTTTTCTGACTCTCAAGTCCGCAATTTTATTTACTGTCTTGTCCAACTCCGTCTTTATGTCTTTTTGACGACCTCCTTGGTCGAGTGGTTTGTACACCGGTTTTCATGGTGTCGCCATCTCTGAGGTCCCGGGTTCGATCCCCGGTCGGGTCAATTTAGAAATTATTGTTTTTCTAAATTGTCTCTGGTCTGGGTGTTTTCTATGTATAATAAGTATGTATTTAAGTATTTTAAGTATGTTTATCCGTTGTCTAGTAACCATTTAACGAGTTTCTTCGAAGCTTCTCTTGGGCTAGATAATTGGTGTGATTGTAGGAAAGATTTATTTATTTATTTATTTATTTATTCTGCTCCTCAGCCAAGAAGTCCGTAGTCTGCGTGAAATCCGCTTTCAGTTTCTCGTATGATGACGATATTTCAGACTTAATCATACTGCTGATTGAGGCCTTAAAACCACTCAATTTAGTGTCTAATTTGTCGTCTAACAATTGCAGAAAGGACTCATAGGTCATGCTAATGTTAGTGCATGCCCGAACCCCAGGTGGGGAGGAAGAGGAGTGTCCTACAGATTTGTCAACGTTTTTGGGGCTTTCGGTGGTAGAATCATCACAAGACATCATTGAGTCATTCATATTTTCCATGCAGTGTTTTCTCACGGGTGTGTTAGCATCCTTACGCCGCTTCATGCTAGCACAACTAGGACAATACCAGGTGTGAAGCAATTCCTTTTTGTTTTTTGCAAAGTATGTAGATGACATATTCAAGCATCCGTAGTGATACGATTTCCTGCACGGATTACAACGTAGCAGCTCGTCCGCCGACACCGGCGTGTTACACGCTTTGCAATTCATAATGCAGAAAGCCAGCAACAATAAATATTTATATGAAACCAATTTATAACTTTGGAAGACTTCAATCAATAATTCAAGCCACTTAAAATGCAAAATGTAGAAAATATAAAGATGTTACAAAAATTCTTCTCTGCGCAGGATCGATCCGCGGCCCACTGGGTTACAGTAGGCAGGTAAACCGCTACACCACGGAGACTTAATAGCGACTGGCTAAAAAAGTGATCCGTACTGACGAGATAGTTTGATCAGTGAGCGAAAGTGAGTGTGAGTGGGTAAAGTTGAAATTAAAAGTTTTGCACTAGACCACACACTGATTTTATTAACGAAAGATTTATAGTTTTTTCACTATTTAGCTCTTGTCAGCTAATTTTCTTGCAAAAAAAAAACAATTCCACAGTACAGCAAATTTTGCGAGGAATTGTTTAAAGTCACTCAATGTAAGAATACAATGTTGGAACCGTAGCTTTAAATTAATTTTAAGAGAGCGATGGGTTACGTGTCTATCTCGGTGAGCGTCGAATGACGGAGTATGTAATAATTTTGTTGAAGGCTTAACATAACTTTATGGAGACCATGTTCAGCTACTTTCTCTAATTCATTCCATGATGAACTGCTGAAGACAAGGGCTGTGTCGTCAGCAAACGCATACAGTTGGGCATTATCAAGTTGCAGGTTACATAAGTCGTTCATGTAGACTAGAAATAAGCTAGGTCCTAGTATGCTTCCTTGCGGAACTCCAAAGGATATGGGGCAGAGATCGCTAAGTATATTACCTATTTTTACTCGTTGATATCTGTTATTTAAGTAGCTATAGAACAATTTAAGAGCGGTACCTCGTATTTCTATTTTTTCCAATTTCTTTAACAACAGGGGGACAGAGACAGTGTCAAACGCTTTCGCGAGGTCTAAAAATATTGCCAAACATTTTTTCTGTTTTTCCAGTTGTTGTATAATATGTGAAGATAAGTTATCGACAGCCTGTTCAGTTGATTTGCCCTTAGTAAATCCATACTGATTACAAGAAATAATTTTAAATTTATGTAAATAGTTAGTTAGCCTTTGTTAATCAACCGTTCTAGCACTTTAGATATGGAAGGTAGGATTGAGATGGGTCTATAATTACCAACACTGTCTCTGTCTCCAGCCTTATATATCGGCTTAATGAGGGCAGTTTTGAAACAATCTGGAAAAATTCCTTGACTAAAGCTTAGATTACATATGTGTGTTATAGCAGGCACAATGGCGTGTAAAGCCATTTTGAGGACATTAACAGGTATGTTATCAATACCAACAGCATGACTGTTCTTTAGCTCTCTAATAGTATCGTAGACTTCATTACAATCAGTGTCTGCAAGGATAAAAGAGCCCATAGAACATTTTTCTGATCCAGAAGTGAGAGAAGCACTGACTGTAATAGAAATCTTTTCGGCCAGTTCTTTTCCTATATTGGCAAAGTATTCGTTTATGGTATTAATCGACGTTACCGGATTACCTTTTAACTGCAGGAGGTTACTGAGGTCGTCATGGTTTTTATTACCTATCTTAGCTATGTCTCTAATTGTATTCCATGTCTTTTTTGAATTATTTCTAACATTGTCTAATTTATTTTTATTATATTCGCATTCAACTTTTTTAGGAGATCATTGCAAAAGTTTCTGTAACGTTTATATGTTGTCTTTAGTATTGTGTTGTCTGGATATTTGTTACTTTGAGCGTGCAGTTTGTCACGATTTCTAATACACCGCAATAGGCCGGGAGTGACCCATGACTTAATTATTCTTTTCCTATTCGGGATATTTTTTATTGTGGTGTGTTTATTTATAATGCTTGTAATTTTCGTAACCAACCGTTCGGCAGCAGTATTTGTATCATTAACTTCTAGAATGGGGTTGAAATCTGTTTGTTGTAGGCTTGAAACTATAGCATTGTAATCCATGGTTTTATATGTGGACGCTGGTTTAGGGGTTTGATTTGAGTTAATTACACTAAATATAGTTGAAAAGTAATCTGTTATAGTAGTCCGAATAACTGCAGTTGATGTTTGAAGGTTTGATTTTACAATGATGTGGTCGAGGCAGTTTTTATTTCGGGTGGGAATTATGTGTCCAGGAAGGAAACCATGGTATGCTAGTAGATTTTGGTATTCATTTGAATGGTTATCGTTGTCTAAGATATTTATATTTATGTCTCCCGTAATAAATATATTTTTGTATTGTTTCACAGTATCTATTACATGGTTTAATGATTTTAAGAAGTTGTCGATGTTTTGGTGGGACGGTGGGCGATAGATAGCAATTATGCAGGTGTTGTTTGGTAGCTTTATTGTTAAACAGTTAGCATCAACAAAAGGTGGTTCTGAAACATCTGCAGTAATTGAGTCCCTGACGTAGGCGACGACTCCTTCATTTTGCGTGTTGCAGTTTCTTGTATAGAAACTATTATAATGTAATAAAGATGGTGGTTTGCCGGTATTTTTAAGCTAACATTCTGAGAGTACAATAATGTCAATACCTAGGTTAAGGCTGGAGATTAGAACCTCTAACTGACTTATGTTACAATGAATACTTCGTATATTCTTGGCTAATACTATTAAGTGGTTATTGTGTGGTAGTTTGTCTTTTACCTCTCCGACATCACAAATGCAGCTAGTTGCTGGACAGTAAGAATCAATATCATTTGCAACATCCTCATCAAGCTCGGTGCCGGTAGAAGTTTACGGGGCTGTTCAGTGATAAATATTTAAAATACAGATATGTCAAGCATACTATTGTGAATTGGCTAGTTTTGGCATAAAGGTAAGTCCCTAAGAGGTTAAGTAGAACGTGTATTACAGCTAAGTGCATTATGTAAATAATTACTAGATATAAGCGCCCGCCGTATGTTATACATAGTGTTTTTATGTGTAATAAAGTTTTGTGAGTGTTAGTTTTTAGGTGTATGATGTAAAGTGTGATTGTATGTTTGTGGTTATTTTTTATGAAATTAACTGTATAGCAATAATAGTAATATAAAAGAGTAAGTACATGCATTAGAACTAAGTAAGGGTATATTCTAGTAACTACTAGTCATTTTTGACATTTTAGTCTATTGATGTCATCTTCTGAGTTGATACGGATAATATTTATGCCATCACTCTTGCGTAAAAAGATTTTGCCGAAGGATGACCAACAATATTTATATTCATGATGAGCAGCAAAGTCCCGCGCTAGAAAGAAAAGTCGTTTGGCTTTGGCAGTAAGATTATCGGACACATAGATTGGCACCTTGGGTCCATCTATGTGGAGATGGTGAGTATTTATCTTATTGTCCTTGTTTTTCTTGTTGAATTGCTTAGTAGCTTAAGCGACTTTGTCTTTGGTAAGCGTTGAGGTAAATTCTACCACAATCGTTTTGTTTTCAGTTTTTGAATAGACACGGAAGACATCTTTGATTTCTGATGGGTGAATGGGTGCATTAACTACCTTACTCAATGTTTCGACAGCACTCACTAAATTGTCTTTGGTTTCATTTAATTTTCAGGGAATATTTCTTATTTCCAGGCTAGAGGACCGGAGTTGTCTCTCTAATTGTTCGACTTTTTCTTCCAAAAATTGTATTTTTGTTTGATCTTCTTTTTTCTCTTGTTCAAGAAGTTCTATTCGTTTCAGAAAGTTGTCATACATTTCAGAGTTGTAGTCAGCAGCTAGTTTCAACGATTCATTTTGGGTTTTGATATCTTCCATCTTTTTATTTAAGTTAGCAAAGTACTGTTGCTGTTCTCGTATAATTTCTCTGAACATGTTCCTAACCTCAGTTTGAAAGTCTTCAAAGTCATCTTCGCGCCTCCGCTTCGGCCGGTACGTAATATTATGTTGGCGATTCAAATCAGTTGAAACATTTGGATCGGACGGATAGTGGGTCTGTAGTGCGAAACTTGCAACAGCGGCGTCAACAGCGGCTGCGGCGTTATCCTGTTTAGGTATCGGCGGCTCCTGCTGAGGCGGTGGAGTTGACAGCGGCGAGCGTGAGACCATCATTATTTTACTGATACAAAGTACCAGGGGAGCATAAACAAACAAGCTGGCGCTAATACCAAACACTTCGGAATAATATTGTATATGAGGAGAATCACTCGTTCCGTATCTCGCACGTACCTCTCGTAGCGCGCAGGTCGTAACACCGTGCTACGGACTGCAGCTACGGATCACCACACCGGTGAACTTGATGTTTTTTAAGGAAAGGAGTAGTGAGATATACGTTGGTCTCTTTTTTGCCAGCACTTTACTTACGTCACGCCGCGTCTGTAAGCCTAGTAGTACGTACGCAGTATTATTTATTACGTTGTAGGCTTGGGCGAGTATTTGCAGCACCAGTGTGTTGACCTCTTGTTCACTTATGCACTCCTATTTTTTAGCAGTTTATTTTACTTGATATTAATTTATCTAGTATTTATTAAAACAAAATAAAGCAGTTTGTGGATATGTGCGCATTGTTCGGCGGTCCGAGGGGAAGGGGGAAGCTGCTACGGAACCCTTCATGGGCGAGTCCGACTCGGACTTGTTTCGCTAGTTCTTTATTATTAAATTTTGCTTTCTCAAGCAATTCTTTGTAGTGGTTGATGAATGATTTTAGGAAAGTTTAATTTAATTTAGTTTAATTTAATTTAATTTAATTGATGATTTACGCGGCAAGCCAGCCAGTAATACCGCTGACTTGCAGCGTAGATCATAAACTAGCGGTTAGAGCAGTGGACCGGCAATCCAAAGGTCATGGGTTCGAATCCCATTCGAGCTTCCTGAGACTGGTTGATTTTTTTCTAGTAAACATTTTGTCCTATATCTATATAGCATTGTGAATGCAAAATTTAATAATACAGATATTTATAAGCAATTACGTTTTTATCGATTGTTAAATACTTGCAATCATAGATGAATGATTGGTCTCGCTGTGAGCGTAGCGAGACCAATCAGTAATCTCAGCTTGCAATAGTATTTCTTTCGACTGTGAGGGTAGGTAAACCTTCACAGGGCTTGCAGCGGAAATCATCAACTACTAGAAAGAATTCAGCAAGTCTTCTGGGTTCTCGGTAGCTTAGCGGTTAGAGCAGTGGACCGGCAATCCAAAGGTTCGAATCCCATTCGAGCTTCCTGAGACTGGTTGATTTTTTTCTAGTAAACATTTTATCCTACACTACTTTTTGCTTTATTTACTCTTATAATATGGTTTAAACATGTTCGTCTGTTCTATTCGCCATGCAAAAATGAGAAAAACATTTCAATCTACCATACTATTGTCGCCAGCTGATCGGACGTTTTGTATGGGAGGTCGAATTTTTTTTTGTCATTTTTGCACATAAGTTTCTTGGGGAAAGTTGTTCAGTTTCATGGGTCGGCGGCGGCGTCGACGAACATATCGCCCGCGCGCTATTTGCACGCCTGCGCTGACTGGCTGCGACGCCTGCTCGATACAGCGCTCGCGACCTATACCAATATAAGGGTAAACATAGAGATATTTATCCAAGTTACCTTGAATAAAGACGATACTATAGAAATTAAATCATTCGCCACTCAAAATATATCTTTACATCAAAGTAATGATTTCAAAGAATTTTTACAAAAAATTACAGATGTCCTTAGTAAAAAAGTGGATGAATTTCAAGAGAAAGATAGCGGTTGGTCTTTGTTAAATATTTTGTATGTTGAAGTAAACATTAATAAGTATTCCCCACTAAGGGGTTCATCTTTTATAGAATTACCTAAATCAATAAAAGCCAAAAAGGCCTGCATAAATGTAAGAAATAATGATGATTATTGTTTTGCGTGGACAATAATGGCTGCGTTATACCCTGCTAAAAAAAATGCTTGCCGTGTGAAATCATACCCTCACTTTAGTACAGTGTTAGATTTGAGTAATATTACGTTTCCAGTATCCTTAACTGACATTAAGACATTCGAAAATAATAATAATAACATTAGTATCAATATTTATGGATTGAACATAAATAAAATTACAGGTCCGTTGTACAAAACAAGTTCACGTAAAACACACCATATTAACATGTTGCTATTACAAAATGAGTCCATGTCCCACTATTGCCTTATAAAATTTTTTCCAAAGTTACTGAGAAACGAAATTACGAAGCATCACGGTAAAATTTACTTTTGCGATGATTGTTTAATGTTTTTTAAAACTGCCAGTGTATACGAACAACATGTCTGCGGTGGTGTTTCGACTGTTTTACCTGAGAGTGGCACTATTCTTCAATTCCAAAATTACCAACGTATGCAAAATGTACCTTTTGTAATATATGCTGACTTTGAGTCATTTTTACTGCCGTGTGATGAAAACCTAAAAACTGGAAATTGTACTTTGAATATTCAAAAACATATACCGGCCGCTTTTGCTTATTATATTGTTTGTAATTATGATAGCTCGTTAAATCGTTTAGTATCTTACCGTGGTAAAGATTGCGCTGAAAAATTTGTATTTCTTTTGCAAAAGGACGTAAAAGCTCTCTATAACATACTTTTTGATAAGTCAGAAAACCCTGAACCAATTATACTGAATGATGATGATAATATAAGTTTTAATAGTGCCGAATACTGTTATTTGTGTTCTAAATTATTAATATCGGACAAAGTGAAAGATCATTGTCATTTTACAGGAAAGTACAGAGGCGCAGCGCATTCCTATTGCAACCTCAAATTTCAGTTGCCTAAATTTGTTCCCGTGTTTTTCCACAACTTGGCAGGTTACGATTGCCATATGTTTATTCGTGAACTAAGTCTAATACCAGGTGCAATCAAAGTTATACCGAAAAATAAAGAAAACTATATTTCATTTACTAAATTTATACATATTTCAGATGACAAATTTGCATCAGTGCGATTTGTCGATTCATTTAAGTTCTTGGGTGCAAGTTTAGAACAGTTAGCAAAAAAATTAGAGGAAAAAGATTTAACAAATCTTTATAGAAACTGTAAACATCGAAAGCAATTTAATTTGTTACGTAGAAAAGGTGTCTACCCCTACGATTATATGACTAGCTGGGACACGTATGAAGAAACTAGTCTACCACCAAAAGAAAGCTTCTTCAGTAATCTTACAAATGAGTTTATATCCGAGTGTGACTATGAACATGCTAAAGAAGTTTTGAATTATTTTAACATAAAAAACCTTGGGGAATATACGGATTTATATGTTAAGAGCGACGTCTTATTACTTGCAGATATTTTTGAGACTTTTCGTAAAACATGTAAAGAAAATTATTCTTTAGATCCCGCATTTTATCTTACTGCTCCGAGCCTTAGCTTTGATGCAATGCTTTTGAAAACAAAAGTTCAACTAGAACTTATATCGGATTTAGAGATCATACGCATGATACAAAAAGGCATTCGCGGGGGTATTTGTTTATGCTCGAAAAGATATGCTAGGTCCAATAATAAGTATACAATAAATTTTGACTCTACCAACCAAGTAATTATTTAATATATATTGATTGTAACAATTTATATGGATTCGCAATGTGTGGATATTTACCTCACTCTCAATTTACTTTACTTAATAAAGAAGAAATAAGTCTACTACAAATAATGAATGTTCCAGACGACAGCAATTACGGATACGTTTTAGAAGTAGATTTGAAATATTCAGTAGAACTACATGATTTACACAATGATCTTCCATTATGTGCAGAACATTTTGCCCCTCCCGTTTCAAAATGCAAAAAACTTATACCGAATTTATATGACAAGTTTTATTATGTTATACATTACATTCATTTAAAACATGTTTAAAACATGGCATGCTTCTAAAAAATATTCACAGAGTTATAAAATTCAAACAAAGTCCTTATTTAAAAAAATATATTGACTTAAACACGGAGTTACGACAAAAGACGAACTCGTTGTTTGAACAAGATTTTTTCAAACTGCTAAACAATAGCATCTTTGGGAAAACATTGGAAGACACAGAGCTCCGAGTTGACGTGAAGCTGGTAACTCGGTGGAATGATACTAGAAACAAAACAAAAAAATATTAATCTGCTGAACAACTCATTGCGCGTCCGAATTTCCATAGTGCTAGCATTTTTGGAGAAAATTTGGTAGCAATTCAACTAAAAAGAGAAAAGGTTATTTTAGATAAACCAATTTACATAGGCTTTTCGGTCTTAGAACTGTCTAAAAGCCATATGTATGATTTCCATTACTCCGTAATGAAAAATTTTTACAAACGTAATATATCTCTTTGCTATACGGACACGGACAGTTTATTATATTCTATTAGTACACAAGATTTTTATTCTGACTTAAAGTCGAACTTCTTACAATATTTTGATACTAGTAATTATCCATCAACAAACTGTTACAATATTGCTCTAAATAATAAAAAAGTTCCTGGGCTCTTTAAAGATGAGCTAGGTGGAAAAATATTGTTAGAATTTGTTGGATTAAGATCAAAATTGTATAGCATAAAAACAAATGAATTTGAATATAAAAAAGCAAAAGGCGTTAAGAAACCGGTCTCCAAACAATTGCAATTTGTTGATTGATGATAAATGATTTGTCATCTGGTTCGGATTTAAGAAGAAAAAACCTTTATTTTAAATCTATTAAACATGAAGTTTTTACACAGGAACAAAACAAAATTGCTTTATCCAGAAAAGATGATAAGCGTTTTATTCTAAAAGATAATGTAACGACTTTGTCATGGGGACATCATTCAATAACTCCTTAATTGATAAATGTATGCCTAGTGTTAGTTTGTTACCTCCATGTTATAGATTAATGGAAATTTATATCGATTTGTATAGAAATGACGCTAAAAAATAAAAACTATGTAATTAAGAATTTGTGTGCCTGTAATTTGTATTCTACCTTTAACCTGTATTTATCTTAATTGTTATTACTTACCTGCTACGCCTCGGTTGTCGTAATACCAGACACAATAGATAATGTATTGCCAATGACACATAAATGTGTCGTCCGGTAAACAAAAGGTTAAATACTTATGTAATAAATTTTCTGTTAAGAAATTGTGCACCTGTAATTTATATTTATCAATATTGTAATTGTATATCTATCTAAAATAATAAATTACCTATTTAAAATTTGATGTTGCATTCATTTCTACCGCCTTTTACCACCCCACACCTTTTGCTGCCTATTTTATTGTCATATAACTGGAAGCAATAAACGTGTGTTCCTATGCTTGCGCAATGCCACACATGCAACTTACTCTTAACCGCAAGCTTGCAATAATACAAGTTCTGACATGAAACAGTAGCATACAAAACGCGCTTGACGTCATGGTACCTTATCGCTAAATGCTAAAAGTGCAAGCTGGCAATTTGCAGGTTCTCACTTGAAATTGTTGTATCGAGCAAAAATGCGCTCTGTTTCATATACCTAGAAGCGATAAGCGTTTGTTTTCATGTTTGCGCAACGCGCACGTGCAACTCTAAATAGCAAGCTTGCAATAATGCAGGTTCTGACAGTTCAACAGAACTTTATCGCTAAAAGACATAACGAATATTTCAGTTCAGTCCGCGATCTCGTTCCGTTCACTTCATTAGTTGCTCAAGATGTCTAACCAGATAACACAGTGTGCAAGTGTTATGATTACTATGGATAATATAAAAAAGGACCTTCCTAAATATGTTATAAAAGTTCAGATCCTGGAAGGTATCGACAAGCCTGATGAAATTGAGTTCCAAACTCGTGCTAAAACGCAGTATATAGTGTACAATCACCAGGACGAAGTGCTATTAAATACGTATCAGTTAATGTGCGACATTAATGCGGAAATTGCAGCACGCAACGAGAGACATCTGGGCTTCTAAATTTCACAATAATTTGGGTATGTATTAATTATTATTAGTTTTTTCATATTGCAACGAGACTTGTTCATAACTCTATATATACACGTATGCGACGCTGCTCTATACATAACGTACCACTCTTGTTTAAAATTGTAAGAAATCTTTTTTTCTATATATTTAAATGTAAATTAAAAAATTTAAAATATGTTGAGTGTATGTATATAGTTCAATAACCATATTTCATTTTTTTGCAGAAAATGGATTCTGCCGACTTGTGGTACCCATGCGCTCAAAGATATGACGATTTATGTAACAACGAAGTGGCTGAAAGGCAAATTCCTGATGTTCCTACTCCTCCAGCTACACCTGGACTAAATGCAGATGTCAAGAAAAGAAAACAGCAGCGGAAAAAAGCAATTACAAAGGTGCCATCCTCATACGTGGTTTCAAAAACACTTAAAAGGGTGCACCGTCTGATCAAGATTCAAATATACGACCTTGATGGTACTGAAACATTACCGGATGAAAAAAACATTGTTGTTAGTGCACAGTATTCAGTTTGTGATTTTGTGGATGAAATAGTGGACATGACCGAAAACCTAGTGAATAAAATTTGTAAGAAAATATGTAATGAATCTATTTAATCAATTTATTTTACTCAATTTTGTGTGTGAGTGTGTAACCGTAATGAATTACTTTTCTGAAATATTACGATTAAAAATTTGTAAATAAAATAATAAAACTATACTTACTTATAAAAATTAAACAACAACTGTTCAGTATTGGAATTAGGTGGTAAATTGTGCTATATTTTGTAATTATTCTTTATTACTAATAATTGATTTTGTTTATTCATATTTGTTTATTATAATAAAATAATATTTTTTAAGAAAATATATTGTAATTAATCCATTTAATTAATATTATTTTAATTTACTCAATTTTGTATGTGTAGTGTAACCATAACGAATTACTTTTCTGTAATATTTATTATTTACAATTTGTAAATAAAATGATAAAATTATACTTACATATAAAAATTAAACAACAACTGTTCAGTAATTAGTTGGTAAACTGTGCTGTATTTTTGTAATTATTCTTTAATATTAATAATTGATTGTGTTAAGGTATATATGTTTATTATAATAAAATTATTTCTTATTAAGTAATATTGTCGTTTCAATTTCTTTCTACTATTTACTTATTTTATTTTATTTCATTCAGTAAATCCACTTCTATTTTTAAGAATAAAAATAAAAGAAATTTTATTGCTTAGCTATTTCATTTTTATTACAACAACAAAAAACATTATTTAAATACTTACATTATTTTCAATACACCATTTATTATTATCTATCAACCATTTCTTAATACATATAACATTTCTTAATGCACAATATTTCATATGGTTAAAACAATTGTATGCAAACATATCTTTACAATAGAGTTTACTTAGTGTTTCTAAATTAGGTAAACCTTTATTACTTATATCTAAAACATTCTCATGTCCACATAATTCTCGGACCCACTTAACTTTTTCTTCACCTTTCACAATGATTTTGCGCTCATTCAAGTTTGGTTTGATAAGTCTTTTAAATTCTTTGTAGTCAATATGTCCCTCGCTCCATCGGTATCCTCCGTTTCTCTCTATCCACCAAACGTTTTTCCTTTCTTCGAGAGTCAGAGCAGAAAATGGAAATGGTGGTTTTATTAAGAATATTTGAGTGTGCACTGATGTGCCTATTACTAATTCTTTTAATATCAATTCATTATTTTGATCTTTGAAACCTTGCACATCTACAATAATACTAGTAGTATCGTTATTCATGATAGTTTTTTAACGATGCTGCTAAGTGGTTTATATTCAAATATACTATCGTTCAGTATAAGACAATATGCAGCAGTCTGATCAGGCACTTCTTGATCAGTTTCGATTTCAACTCGTACGTCAATCGATCCCTTTAAAGTTTCGTGTTGGCGAGAACAGTCAATGACGAATAAAGGAGCAAAGTCTTTAAAGTCCTTCAAACTTAACAACGGCTCCGCTCGACGTCCGTAATAAGACTGTTGGAACCTTGTATACTGCTCGTATATTAATGAAAACATATTGTTAGCAAAATTTATATTCAACCCTTCATACGGGTAATACGATGTATTTAAAAAGACTCTAACGTCGCGTATATAACAATGATCGAACTCTGCCATTGACATTTCCGCATTATTTTTACGGTTAGTTTGTAAAGCAATAACAACGTATCGCGGTTTCTCAATTTGCGATGAAGTTTTGATAGACCAAGTATGTTTACGTGATTTAGGTAGTAATGGATATTCATACAAGTCCCAATTACGAAATGCCACTGTTATAGCACGATCCTTTTCTAAGTGTTTTAATAAATTAATTCTTTCGCGGTCTGACACTTTAACGTGGGGAACTCTCCAGACAATTTTATTTATAATTATATCTTCCACATCTTCCCCGGAATTTAATTTTAAGGCGTTGAGATTTGTATTACTTCTCAATAATACCAATTCATGTTTACAGTTTATAATAACTTTTTCATAATCTTCTGCAAAACCTAATACTTTATTCAGGGGTATAGAAGCTGAAAAGACTCCGTTACTAACAGTGGTCGAACCTGTGGGAGACCAGCCCCAAACGCTTGCGCATTTGGACTCGTTTGCATTCAACGAAAGATAAGATTTTATTGTTGTGGTAACTCCTGCATTTTTAACTTTATCTATTTCTACTCCGTTTAGTTCATATCGAATGTCTTGAAAAAGAAATAATGCGGGGTTATTTACAAAATGCACACTTGGTACTCTATCGTTTTCCTTGGTAATGCTTTTATGCTTAAACACATCGACTCTGCCTTCAATATACAAACTGCTGAGTGCTGGCAAAACGTACAGGTCTTGCTGATTAATCGGGATCCGTATTTCATCATTCTTGTTGAAACTTGTCACGTATGGTTTGTACGAATGATATTCAAAACTTTCAATGCTGTTATCGTATGAAGCCGGATGAGATATATTTATAATATTCATTTTAACAAACCGAGAAACTTTAAAAATTCTTTATTGGTTTTAGTTAGCTTCTTTTTAAACTGAGGTGGTGCTCCTCTATGAAATGATCTTTTAGAACTGACTCGAATAATACAAGCAGATGCGTTTTTATTGAAATTTAGCATATTTTTTTTAAGTGTAAACACAGCTGTACTTCTTCACCGCGTAAGTTGATTTGCTTATTTTCAGCGTCTAATAGTCTTATATTAATAGCACTTATTGAACTTTGATTGACAGGAAAGTAAATTAAGTTTTTAGGTATTTCAATAATTCTATATCCAGGTGGTACGTTTGGTACAAATTCATAAATTATATGACTTGCTTTCCCGTTCACAAATGATCCGCTGATTACATCGCATTCGATGCGTACGACAGTTGTTGGTAAAATGCTGACAGGATACCGAGATTCGGTACTTATATTAGCCTTAACGGGTTCCATACCATAACCCAAAACTTTGCCAGGTGAGTCTTTTTTATCAAAGTTAACATTTTCCGAACAGAAAATACTAGTTTTCATTGTATTATTATTGCAAGTCAATTTCAAAGCAGCATTTTTAATGTTACTTTTAAGAAAATCGCAAATATCTTGAAGTTCATAGGATCCTTCAGGTATTTGGATGACTTCATTTTTGCCATAATAAAATTTATTGTTTCTTTCATCTATATTAGGAATTGAATTAAAAGTAGAAAAATATAAGAGCCCACACTCATATTCTCCGCGTAGTTGTAAAGTAGGGGAATAGTTTGTGGTCAAAGATTCCCCCCTGCCAGTTATCGACACAGTGAAGGACGTTTGTGTACTAATACTTTATTTTTTGCGTTCTTAATATATATGTCTTTTCCAATAGTCTCTTAAAAATTTCAAACAAAGGTGACCGCAGTTTATTGTACCAAACGCTTGATACTGAACGTAATTATAGTTTATTGAAATACGCCTTAAATAATTAATTAATTCTAATGGCGGCTTTAAATTACCAAAACTATCATAATATTCACAGTAACCATTTTCCTTAACGTAGGCTACCCAGTGAGTTCCAGGATTCTGAGAACTATCTTAATTTACAATAGCACACTCTATTTTTCTTGGTTTAGATGGAAGTGAATCTCTCATGAAAACTCCTCGAAAGTACGGAATGTCAGTAGCATGCTCCAAAATAGCTAAGTTTGTAAGAGGTCGCCTGGGCAGCCGTTTAATTAGTTTTTTGAAGGATTAAGGTATAAACCAGTTCCTTTTTTATGAGGCTTGATATACAATCCTTTTCCAAGAGCGACAGCTTCCATCATTTTGTTATGTCGTTCAGATTCTTGAAGGTTCTTTTGAGCAACCTTGGAATCATTAACGGCCTTTGCTATACCTGCTGCGCCTCCAGCAAGAGAACCTAGAGCTGACAATCCTGCAAAAATAGGAATAAGTGGTAAAAAGCCTCCACTTTTTGGTAGAGGAATACATCGCGGTAAGCGTATTCCTTTCTTATTGGTAAACATTTTTTTCGCTGCTGCATATGCGTATTTTATAGCAGTACGATTATCTTTACATTTTAATTTTTTTATTTGTTTATGTATTTTTTTCACGGTGGCCATAAACGGACGACGCACTCCAGCACCAGATATAAGTTTTGCTTTCATTGCATTTTTCACAATACATGAAGCGAGTTTTTCACCTCTTCCAGCATCTTTTGATTTTAATCTATTCTTTGCCATTTTCAAGAGCTCTAAATCAGCTTTATGTCGAATCTTTATATCCTCGTTATTGTTTGCAATATCGTGATGCATACAAGCTCCATCCAATTTATTTACTCCTCGATCACCCTTTAGTAACCGTTGCTCTAATTTAGTTCCAGGTCCGCAATAATTATAACCAGGAAAGTGAAGCTCAAACGGTAATTTGTTGATCAAATTGTTAATAACACCTCTGCCTTCCTTCATTGGTATCTGTATAATGACTGCGTGAGCTATAACTAATAATTTATATTACAAAACTAAAGCACGTTTGTCTACCCAGCTGTTCTCATCATCACTGAGGCCTAACCATTTCACAAACAGTTTATCACCTTTTCTTTTAATTACTTTTTCAATAAGGTAAATATCCGGAAATTTTGTTCTTTGTAATTCATACTCGTAGAATGACCCTAAAATTATCTGTTTATGTTTATCTTCTAAATGGTATGTTGGTGGATTCGTATAATTTACCTTAACTATAACGAATATTTCCGTTGACCAGTTAATAGTATATCCTTTGTAAAAATCTCCCTTGTATTTACTAATGCGAACATGATCACCAACTTGAAACTTAGGTTTCTGAACAGCCTTGTTACATCGTGTTTTGATAATATTGGACCTGATAACCATATGGTTTGTTTTATTGACATCGACGGGCTTAAATTTTGTTATTCGATGAGGAGTATTGTTATAGTTTTCGACAACTGAGTTTAAATTTTGACCTAACCATTGGTAATGACCGTGTAAGCTGAATAGTTTGAAGAGGTGAGATTTTAACGTACGTATGACTCGTTCTACAATAGAAGCTTTTTTTACAGAGTGGGTAGAATAATGATTAATATCATATTTTTCTAGCAATTTCTTAAAAGTATAATTATAAAACTCCTTGCCTAAATCAGTTTGTAGATGTTTAGGTGTTCGCGACGAAGTAGTTAAAATCTCTTGCATTGCATTTGTAACGCATTTTTTTTCCTTTTGATTTTAAAGGACTTATCCATACGTACTTTGACAAAGCATCTATTACTACTAAAATATATGTATGATTTTTGTTAAACTGCGAATATTTCTGCATATCTATAAGGTCAGCTTGCCACAAATCATCAATTCCTTTTATTATTGTACATCGACGAGGAAATTTTTTTCTTGCTGCTTTGTGGAGTTCGTCGACTATGTCTTTTTTACTCATTTTTTATTTAATTTAGCTTCAATCAAATAATCCACTTCTGTTTTTGTATAAAATAAATTGGTTAAACGATCTGAAGTAACGCTTTCCAAGTTCTTTAAATATAGCTTGACATGAACAAGCACTTTTTCTATTTCATTTTCTAGTTCTTGGACTCTCTTATCCATATAAGCTTTATTCACTGCTTCATCGTCTTCATTTGGAGTTGTTAAACCTTTTAATTTTGATGAATTTAAATCGTAGTGCCCTTTTTCTGTTTTTACTAATGTATCATTGAGGGTATTATTATATTCTTCTAATCTTAAACGTTTATGAACGTGGTGACCAAACTTGTCTATATTCATTGCAGTCTTGATGCGTTGTTCCCTGTTAGTATACTGCTTAATTTACCTGAGACACGCTTCTTATATTCTATGTTTATGATACCAGCTTCATACAGTTCTTCTATTATGATTATGATTTCGTTATTTACTCCTGTGTTACCCGCGTCCCATGATGCAATTAATAATTTTAACCGTTCGACCAACTCGTTGGAATCGTCCCAATATATGTAATCAGTATTCTTCTTTAGTTCTTTCATAAGTTTAATACCTTTTCCCTGTGAAAGGCTCTCAACGCTTGTAGTTGCATTTCTAGAGAATTTAAATAAAGGCTTAATAACATTCAAATACTTGAATCCCTTGTTGCTGTTCATTGGCTTAGATGAATTATAATTACGTCGGTGTGCATTAGTTTCTAATAGTAAAAATTTATAGTTTTGTAAGTCATCGTCTGTGACTATATCTAAATTTGGTTTCATTTTATACAATAGTTCTTTTAACCCTTGGGTTTTTTTCAAAGTTTGAGTTCCAATTTTCAGAAATCTTCCATCATTAAAAATACGGGTCTTGCCTAGCATTAATTTACCTCGTTCATTTCTAATTCCGTAAGGAATATCAGTCATTGCTTCAGATGACGTTGACCATGACGATTGATTTTTAACGCTTGGCGACGATTGAAAAGACTTGAACGACTCGTCGCTCACATTATGGTCTTCAGAATGTGATACAACAAGGGTTTGGTTTTTTTGTAACTCCCTATCAGAAGTGTCTTCTTCTACATCACTAATAGTTTTATCATTAGAAGAATACAACGATTCGCAATCACTATTCTTATTTTTTTAAATTATCGGTCTATATTCTTTTTCTACCTTATGATGCTTGTCATAATTCTTACTTGCTAGCAAATTAAGGGGTTGAATTATAGGTTTAAATATAGTTTCTAAGGCCATATTATTAGAATTTTTCATGTCTTTGATTAATTTAACTTTTCTTTTAACAGCTGCTGCGGACTTAACAATTTGCGTCTTAAGGTTTTTTTCCATTTTAGGTAGGATTCTGCTCAGCTCCAAATCATAAATGAGACTGAATCATCATTAGGTAAACTTTCTTTAAGTATTTTATTCAACCACAATAAATGTGTCAAACTCTAATCGATAACAACCGTTATTTCTCTCACAGTCCTTATTAATCACAAGATAGCTGAACGAATTTTTCCAAACAGCTGAGCACATCTCACGGAATTGAGACCATGACATATCAGACCCAACATGTTCATCATAAACATGTTTCAAATTAATATCGTCTTGTTTAAACAATATAATCAGGTTTGAGTTGTCCCTCACAAGTTGTTTAGGTATCTTGGTATAGGTCTGATTAATATAAAAACAATCAACGTTCTTATGACGTCCCATAGCAAAATAATCTCTGATGTTATTTTGATTTTCACATGCAACGTCGTCAAAAATAATAATCGAATCTGGTAAAGCTTCATGTGGACTCAAGATTTCACTATTATGGTTATATTTGTAGTACGATGTACCCGGCACCATATCTAAAACTTTTTCTAAGTATAAGTATTTAGCTTGATATAAAGATTTAGAATACACATATAGGTTACTAAATCGGAGGCCATCTTCATGCAATAATAAACTAATTACTAAATTGGTCTTTCCATAATTTGATGGACCACAAACAATACAACGTATTGTGTTCGGCAATAAGTTTCCATGTCGCTTTGGCTCATTTGATGATGCAGGAATAATGCAGTCTAATTTTAATGATTCTTTTTGTTTGACAAATTTCATTGAACTGTTCAACTTGTCAAGACTACTATCTTTCAGGAGTTTCAACTAAATGAGTTTAAGTTTAATTGCTATGATATTTAAATACATCATAATATCTGGTAAATTTTAGGTTAGTTAGTTTGCAATCGGGTAGCGATTCATTGTCATGCTCGCAAGTGGCAAGTAAGTTTAGTTTTATTTGGCAGAAGATATGTGCATTTGTATGTGTATTTATAATTTATTATTAAATGCGTTTAGTACTAAATATTATTATCAGATAGCAATCAATCATACGTTCGAGAAGTGATGTACACTCCATTCGCTGCTTCACTTTGTTCCACGGTTGTGTTGATTACGCCAGACAACCCAATAACATTTCCATAAAACCACTTTAGAACGATCAATCGATCGCTGCCTGATGCAAATATTTAATAAAAGACGCTGATGTTTGAAATATTATTGGGATGTCTGGCTAAAAAATCAACACAACCGCGGAACGAAGTGAAGCAGCGAACGAAGTGAGCGTGGTTGGTTGTATCTACAAAATATAAACAAAAACCATCCTCAGATAACGCTCTATCTTTTAATGAAAACCGCATAAAAATCCATTGCGTGGATTGGAGAATAGTGCGGTGCCACAGACAGAAGAAAACGGCGTCTTTACTTTATAATAAACAGGTCGGGGAAAAGTTTCTTTGCATTTTTTAAAGAAAATTCAAAATATTTATAAATTTATTTTATTAACATTTAACTAAAGTATGTAGGTGCCATTTTGTTCGATAACTTTTTGCCATCTTGTAGGTACGGACAAGTTCCCATTGCTATAAAAATTTAGAGGCTTCTGATCAAAATACCACGATAAGTGGTTATGGCAGTCCTCTCGTGATGTTAACCTGACACTGCCTAAAGAATTCTGAAGAGACCGAAACAGGTGGAAATCTGAAGGTGCAAGTTGAGGACTATACGGCGGATGCTAACTAACATAGTTAATTACTAGAGTCTGGCCAACGAAAGCTGAACCAGGAAAAACGCGGCAATTTCAAAAAAGACATGACAGGGTAACACAGTGTCACTCACACAGCTGCAATTTTCTCAGATAAATTTCAATTTGACATACGACATGACACCTCAGATAGACACACATAGAGACAAAGTGTTGCCAATCAAATAACTACGAGGTTCAACTTTCGTTGGCCAGACTTTAACAAAGTTTAAGTACTTATATTTACTAACAAAATTGATTTTATTCATGTATGTATGTTAGTCTGTAAGGTATTTATCTATGTGCCTGCGTTGTCTGAAAATAAAGTAATACTTACTTAAATAAATAAATAATAAAAAAATAATTTAACACTTCCCAGCTAAATTCTCTTAATCTGAGTAGCTAAAGATGTGTGAGGTCTTAGCGTTATCATGATAAAAAACCCCTTCTGTTGATTAATTCTGGCCGCTTTCTCTCAACTTATAGTTAAATGTATTGTTGGACATTCTATCAATTTTGCAAACATTGTTTTTTATATACGTATAATTTTGACCGCTGTGTAATGAATTGTTCGACAATATTTCAACTTGACATTTCTGATTATTTTTTTTTTATAATAAGCCCGGCAAATGACCCCACTCCACCTGATGTTAAATGGAAATGAAGTCCAGGCGCGAGGACAACTGGTGCAGCGTAAGAGACGTAGCATCAGTCACCCTCACTCTGCCGGCCCACAAAGTGCTTCTTCACGCCTCGTTTGAAGGACCCTATGTCATAGGTAGGAGGGAATACGTGTGCTGGTAGACTATTCCATCTTTTTGAAATGCGGCAAAGAAACGAGTCACCAAATTTCTTTGTGCGTGATGGAATATTAGAGACTGTAAATTGGTGACTCCGGAGAGCAGCACGCGTACTCCTATGGAGGAAGGGAGAAGGAGGGATGAGGTCAAAGAGTTCTTAAGAGCACTCGCCATGGTATAAACGGTAAAAGACGCTGAGTGACGCAATATCTCTACGCAATTGCAAAGGCTCGAGAGTTTTAGTGACCTCCGCATTGCCGATAATGCGCACAGCGCGGCGCTGCAATCTGTCCAAGGCATCGAGAAGGTACTTTGCGGAGCCGTCCCAAAGGTGAGAGCAATACTACACGCAAGACCGCACCTGTGTCTTGTATAATAGACACAACTGATCAGGCGTGAAGAATCGCCGCACCTTGTTCAGGACACCGAGTTTACGTGAGGCATTTTTAATCACGGTTTCGATGTAGTCCTTTTGGTTCAGATCGCAGCGGATATCCATACCGAGCATGTTAATACTGCTCTGCAGGCCTAGAGATGTACCCTGAAGAGAGGGAAGGGGAAGGAATGGCGACTTTTTCGCTGTGAACGCGCACACCTGTGTTTTCTTGGCATTGAACTCCACCAGATTATCGGAGCCCCATTTAGAAATGAGGTCCAACACCCGATCGAGCTCAATGACAAGATTTGCTCGCTTCATTTCGGTGTCTACCCGCCCATCCTTTGGGTGACCGTTATATCACCCATGCACTGTGCTATCATCTGCATAGCAATGAATGTTTCCAAGAGGAAGCATGTCATTGATATGCAGAAGGAACAGCGTGGGGGATAGAACGGAGCCTTGAGGAACACCAGCGTTCACTGACATGAACCGCGAAGCGCATCCATCCGAAAGGACACGGATTCTACGCTCATCCAGGAAGCTAGCAATTCAGGTACAGAACTGAGCGGGCAAACCGTATGCCGGGAGCTTGGAGAGAAGAGCTTTGTGCCAGACCCGATCAAAAGCCTTGGCTATGTCAAGGCTAATTGCCAGTGACTCGCCACGTTTGTCAATAGCCTCACCCCAAAGATGTGTGACGTACGCTAGAAGATCACCCGTTGACCGTTTTGGCCGAAACCCATATTGACGATCGTGAATTAGGGAGTGATCTTCTAGGTATCGAATAAGCTGTTTGTTCAATATTCGTTCTAGGATCTTGCACAACACTGAAGTTACGGCTATAGGGCGGTAATTAGTCGGATCTGACCGATCTCCTTTTTTAGGGATCGGTTGCACTTTAGCTTCTCTCCAAGATTCCGGCACACAACCCGAAGAGAGCGAGAGACGGTACAGACGCGTTAACACAGGGGACAACTCCGCTGCACACATTTTCAGAACTATTGCTGGGATGCCATCAGGACCGTTAGCTTTCCGGACATCGATTGACTGCAGCTCCGCACGGACATCACACTGCCTGATTTCAATATCAGACATTGTGTGACCACAGTGAGGAATTGAGGGTGGCTGTGCATTACAGTCATCGATCCGGGAGTTAGTCGCAAAGAGTTTGGCCAGGAGATTGACCTTTTCCTGCGGCTTGTGAGCTAAAGTTCCGTCAGGACATCTCAGTGGTGGCAGCGAGGGTTGGCAGAAGTTGGATTGCACGGCTTTGGCCAGACGCCAGTAGCTACGGCTGCCCGTAGGATGCGTCAGGAGTTCTTGGCCTACTCGTGCAAAGCGCTGGGCATCCGCTCTAATGTAGGCCCTCTTACACGACTTGGTGGCATTATTATAGGCTGCTTTTAGCGAGCGAGTTTCGGGATCCCCATGAGCTTTACCTCTGATCCAAGCGCGGTATGCCGTCTGTTTGCTCTCAACAGCGCTGGCATATTCGCGATTGAACCAGCGGTTGCGTCTGCCTTTGCTGATGACATAGGAGTGTGAAATATAGTATTCCATTCCTAATACTATCTCATCAGCAACGGCAGTGGCGCTAGCGGTCGGGTCCTTCCCACTAAAGCAGCGCTGCCTCTAAGGGACAGATGCAAAATACTCCCGCATGCCGTCCCAGTCTGCCGACGCGTAGTGCCAAATCTGGCGTTTCGAAACCGCTGTTGGCGGGCGCGACGCCAAGAGCACTGTGCTGGATATCAAGCAGTGATCCGAGGAACCTAAAGGAGCTCGAATCTCCACCCGGTATCCAGCTGGGCGTCTCGTCAGCAGAAGGTCGAGTAAGGAGGGCGCATGGCCAACTATGTCTGGGATCCTGGTGGGCTGGTTCACCAGTTGCGTCAGGTCATGCGTGAGAGCGAATGCGTGGGCAGTTCTACCGGCATGGTCTGTTTTGGAGGAACCTAACCACAGCTCATGGTGGGCGTTGAAGTCCCCCAAAAACACCAATTCCGCCGATGGAAACCGCTCCTGCGCATCATCTGCTACCCGACTAAGATGTTCAATTAGTCGAGTTGTCTCCATGTCGCCGTTATGGGATCGGTAGACGCAGACGTAGACACAGCAATGAGAGCCTAAGTCGACGTGTACCACTAGGAGGGAGAAGGAAGGGTCCTCCAGACAGCGCAGACGGCGACAGCAAACATCCGCCCGAACGAATAAGGAAACTCCGGCTTTGGCTTTAAAGGATTCTTCAAGTACAAAGCCGGGATAGTTCAGGTAGGTGGTGTCAGTTGGGCGGATTATTTGCGTCTTCGTCAGGAACAACATTGCTGGCCGTGCCGTCTCAAGATGGTGGTGGACGGCATTGAGGTTTACATGGAGTCCGCGGATGTTAGCGAACTCCACCTCAAACGGTAAGGTTGTGGTGGGGGTGTGCACCGCTGTAGTACCAGTTTTGTTGTTAGGCGCTTTCATTTTAGGAGTGGAAAGAGAGAGGCGTGAATCGAGAAAATGATGCTGCGATGCGAATGGTCAAAGTGTGGTGGCCTGTTTCCCCAGGAATTTGCCCACAGACGAGTATTATTAACCTGCCGAACGGAAGGGCCCCCGAACCCCCCCGGGAATGGCCGCCGGGACCCCACCTTCCGGTCACCAACCGGCACGACGGACCACCCCGAGATTATGCGTGGCATGGTGAGGCAGCCTCACGAGCTGGTTAGGCTCGCTTGGGCCCCGTACTGTGCCACGGGCGGCCAGCGGGACAACCGTTTCTACGGGTCTCCCTGGTCGGCAGGTTAACGAAGTCCTCCTGGCACTGGTTTGACGGAAGCCTCCACAGACCAAATACATCGCAGCATCATCCTCTCGAGCTCTGGTTATACGCTGGCTGATCCCGAAACGCGACCGACAAGCAGTCACTTGACGGGTTTTACACCATGCGTACGGTGGTCACCAACCAGACTGGTCAAGCCCTACCACCAGTGGAGCAGATCATCGCTCGAAAGAGTCCGTTAGTCGCTTCTTACGACACCCACCGGACGGAGAGAGGGGCAGCGATTGGTATTCTTTCTCCGTCACCGCACGGATAAAGAAATTAATTTTAATTAATTTTTTTATTTTTTCTATATTACGTTTAATTTTGACATCTGTTGTAATGAATTATTTGACAAAATTTTTATCATGGCATTGATCTAGATTTAAGTAGGTAGGTATTTGTGCTCCTGATTGACTTATTATTATATTCTTTGTGAATTTGACATTTCTGATCGTTATGCAATGTTCTGCCTCTGACGAAGGTTAAATTGATCCTAATTATGTAAGTATGTGTTTCATAGTCTAAGCTTGTAGGCGACTTGGATTTTTAATCTGTAAGTTTAAAAGTGTAATGAATGAATAAATAAATAAATAAATAAATATATAAACTTCTTGCTTTAATCTCATCATTTGTTCGCAGTAGAGTTCAGAATCGATGGTCCTGCCTGGTGGTAACAGCTCATAATGAATAATACGCCACAGTCTGTGACGCCTGACCGGCCTTTGACCACGACCCTTTTCGCATGTTCTTGTCGTACGTGATCCACTTTTCATCACCAGTTATCAGCTTCTTCAAAAATGGTTCGGTTTCATTACGTCGTAATAAAGAATCACAAATGAGTACACGGTTCATTAGGTTTCTTTCAGTGAGCTCGCGAGGTACCCAAAGCGAGCTTTTTTGTGCAAGTACCCAGTTTTTTTCATAGGCGCAAAAACTGTTTTGTGGTCAATTCCAAGTTCTTCAGCTACGTCGCAACTACTGATGTCGATCTTGCTACACTTTTAAAAAAATGCCATCCATTTTATCCGTAATAGGGCGGGCGACCAGAGCGACGTGCATCTTTGACATCAATTTCCGCATTGACCAAAGGAGAATGCCGGTTTTTGTATGGAAGCCTGTACCAAATGCTTTTAGATGAAACAACCATTTTAAGCTAGCTTATAGTTTAATATTACCATTGGCAATAAGCGTTTTCGTTTTCGAATCCGCAGTTCTGAAATTTTACCTCATAACTATATTTTTAAAAAACCCGCCTAAAATATTGCAAAGATACCATTCACTATTTAAGGGGCATACGTTTCGATTTCCAAGTGTTTATAACAGTTTAAATAAATAAAATAATCAACTATCAGCAACGCAATATAGCTAGGTACCTGCAAAAAGATAGATAACTTACCTAAAATCATACATACATATGTACATTATCAAGAGATACCAAATAAAGAACTCATAAAAGGAAGAAACTACCATATAGTATTATGAGGCGGGTTTTAAAAAATATAGTACCTTTTGATAAAAAATCTCAGCATAGTTATGTAATCAGAATACTTTTATGATATACATGAGAGACTTCTGCACTGCAGTGGTCATCTAGAGGGTGTGTTAATGATCCCTACCTTTAGAAGTTATGTGGAAAACTACAGGTGATAATATGAAGGATATTAATAATTAAATAAAATGCAAACGTTATGACAGTTGTTTAGGAGTGTTGCTATCTTGATTCAATTTGTCTAAAATCGATATCACCTATGAAATAATCGATTAATGAATAAATTGATCATTCAAAGTCTGAAATCAAGTTCAGCAGCCAAATCCATGTACCTCTTTCTATTCAAAATATCACACAGAACATAGATTTTTTTATTCACTATCATAATGCCTTCTAACGAATGCAAAATCATTTTAATCGTTTAACTGCCGTACTCAGAGACGTCAATTAAGTCTCTTGCTGTCACTTTCTTATATATAGTGATATATAGAGAAGAAAGACATTTAATTGTCATTAAAACTTAATTGACGTCTCTGAGTACGGCACTAAGCAATCGTGGTGCATTTCTCTTATCGATTTTTTGTTGCTTGGTAACTACTTTTTTTTCTGCTGGCAATGAAAAAGCATCTATGTATCTAATTCTTGACTACCGAAAATGCTTTCGGAAGTCAAAAACTTGGGCTATCGACCTTTTTATTACATTTCGTAAACGCGGATATAATAATGATTCATATTTTGGTAATGGCAGTCTAAAAGTGTTAAAGTATTTTTGGGAAATAATTTTTTTATAAGCAATTGGTACAGGTTCCGGCATTCTCCTTTGTGCTACTCTCACAGACAGCACAAGGTCCATGAACATCGCAAATTTTTTTCGCGGCTTGCAGTGCATTTTTACCTTTTTTGTAGCAAAATTTTAAAATGTATCGAATTTCACCAGTAAGAAAAACATGAAAATCACACATTTTCCTAATTTGATTTGGAATTATCTTCTTTAAAATTTTAACTTTTAATGATACCAAAACCAGCCAGATACAAATTAAATAGTACTTAGAGCCAAAGATATTTTATTACAAGTTCATACATACTACCTACATGCGAAAACACTTTTTCCACAACCTAATATGTAACGATGATGATAATTATTACGTCCATGGTATGTACTGAGTAATACCGTAGTACTAATAATATAGGATAATAATTTGGTTGGCACACAATTTTTCTGCCGGCTCGGCTCGGCTGGTCTACTACCTTCTAACACACAACACTACAATAAAGCTAACAAGCAAAAATAAGATTTGTGAGACTTTAGCGTTGAGTCGCCGGACGTCGTGGTTGGAACGTGGTTGCCATTAGTGTGGTGACAGATTTATATACTTACACCATTTCGGCCTGTATTCCAGTGTGTTATTTTATAATTTGTTTACTTTATTTGGGTAAAAAAAACAATGTTGAATACAATGTTTCTTAGATTATTACATAATAAGTAGTATTAATTTTAGCACCAGCATCATTTACCACAACTTAAATTTACATTTTAGACGTTGAGAGTGATATTAATTATTGCAAAACAAACAGAGTACCTATCTAAAAGTGCTTAACATAATATAACATTGGGACTTTATCAAGAATATACCTATTACATTTTACGAAAACATTTAAAACATTCAGATGAGAATACACTAGAAAAAAAAACCATTTTTTTAACAATAGTAGGTATACAGGTAATTTTAAGAGTACCTATATATTAACATTTAAAAAACGTAAAACTAATCATGGGCATTTAAAAACTACTTATTTATTCACAGTAATTATAGTTGCGAATTAATGGCATTGCGGTTTTTTTGTGCGCTTAACGCTTTTTTCTAAGATTGTGTAACTGTACTGTTTGCATACGAGTATGTTGGCAGGATTATCATTAATAATCCTGTAAAACTCCCTCAAAAAGAGATTATGTTAGAAATGCGATCACGTTTATAGTTACATGCCTTTGGACTCCGATATTTCGTAGTCAACACGAGCGTCTACACATGTTCTACCAATATTTACTACCTACAGTGTTTGACCATGTTGTCAATTAATGCTGCTGATAATTTGTTCCTATCATAGAAAAACAGCAAAGAAGTGAGTTTAGTATGATCACGAGTAGGTTATTATTATTAAATTTGACACTTCAGTGTGAGTTTTTCATTCCCCATACACAGAAAGTAGGTCTGAAGTTGCCTGAGGAGCGGGTGGAAAGTAGTACTTTTCCGCCCTAGGGAGAATCGTTTTTCTGACAGGTACTGTCATGTGTAGTTGTGACTAATTATTATAAAAAAAACATTCAGTCGAATTGAGAACCTCCTCCTTTGTTTGAAGTCGGTTAATAGTACTATCAACCCATCTCTTCCCTTGGGTGTCGTAAAAGGCGACTAACGGACTAAAGACTGCACATACATCCAACAGCATAGAGCGGCGATGGCTTCATCAAAATAATACTACCAACCCCTTTCTTTCCTTGGGAGTCGTAAAAGGCGACTAACGAACTAAAAACTACACATACATCCAACAGCAAAGAGGGGCGATGGGCTTATCAAAATAATACTACCAAACCCTCTCTTCCCTTCGGTGTCGTAAAAGGCGACTACGGACTAAAGATTGCACATACATCTAACAGCATAGAGCGGTGATGGGCTCATTAAAAATACTACCAACCCCCCTCTTCCCTTCGGTGTCGTAAAAGGCGACTAACGGACTAAAGACTGTACATACATCTAACAGCATAGAGCGGCAATGGGCTCATCAAAATAATACTACCAACCCCTCTCTTTTCTTGGGTGTCATAAAAGAGGACTAACGGACTAAAGACTGCACATACATCATACAGCATAGAGCGGCGATGGGTTCTTTAAAATAATACTACCAACCCCTCTCTTCTCTTTGGTGTCGTAAAAGGCGACTAACGAACTAACGATTATACATCCAACAAATAGAGCAGCGTTGGGCTCATCAAAATAATACTACAAACCCGTCTCTTCCCTTGGGTGTCGTAAAAGGCGACTAACGGACTAAAGACATTCATGTTTTGTTTTTACTTTCCATATATTCGTAATGAAAAGCACAGTGTTTACCTCGGGTGAAAGACTTATTTACTCCCTCGAACTATTGGCGCCCTCGCTACGCTCGGGCGCCCGTTTCAGTTTCGGGAGTTTCGGGAGTACATAAGCTATTTTCACCCCTAGGGTAACAAACAATGTACTATTAATATTCAACCCTAACGACTTCCGAGGCGAAAAAAAACTGTGTTTATTATTTTCAATGCTCTTAGTTTATTACAAACAAACCAACATTATCAAAATCGCTTTTACGTTCTACCTTAACGTCTTCAGAGTTCGTTGTGCGTTAGTTTTTTGTGCCGAAAACGCTGTTTGTGTTACCGAGTCTTGGCAAATGACGAACGATCCAGTTAACGAGATCTTGTTTGAAGTAAAGTTTCGGGTAGAACTTTTAATGTTATCCCATTGTTGGTTAGCTACGGAGTGCTCTACCAGTGGCTATTGTGTGTGGTGTTTATTGTGTCGATTCGCGATAAGGGTAGTTTCTGGCTGCAGTCCGATTGTGAAGCTTAGTTATTGTTTTGGATGCTCAGGGTGAAGCTTCTGACGATTGACAAAGGAAGCGGCGAGGAGTACATAATACTCGTAGTTGATAGAGCTACCATAATGGGAAGTTTGAAACTTAACGAGACATAGATATTGGAATTGCAAATTGCAAACAAGTGTACGATTTTAAAATAATACACGTTCCTCTAAATAATAGCCATCTCATGGACTTCAAAAGAATATCTATTTTAGGATAAAATGTTTACTAGAAAAAACAACCAGTCTCAAGAAATCAGGAATCCCGTTCGAGCTTTCCTGAGACTGGTTGTTTTTTTTTCTAGTAAACATTTTATCCTATATCTAAGTATAGCATTGTGAATGCAAAATTTCAATAATAAAAATATCTATTTTATTTGAAAATGAAACAACTAATGTAATCATAGACATTGTTGCTGTCATTAATTAGCAATACGAGTATAATATCCATGACACCAACATCTTTATGTTGCTGCTGGCAAGGCTAGAGCTATACATCTCTTTCAGAGATGAACCCTCATGATTTTGTTGGTTCTCTATTATTTACTAATACGAGTAGTGTGACAATATTTCTCTCTTTTTCTATCATTATTCTGTGGGTACAATGTGTTTCATTGTGCATATTTTATTTGCCGTGATGAGATGAATTATTTAAAAAAAATTTGACGACTGCCATATTACGACAACCGGGACAAACGGCTTTACGTGCCGTCCAAAGCACAGAAGATCTAGAATAAAATGTTTAATAAAAAAAATAATAATAAAGACACAGAAGATCTATTAGTAACTAGCTATGTAGATCGATTTAGCACATATACAAATAACCAGTATTCAGCCAATGGAAAAATCTATTGCGTCACTACCGCTTACGCCCGTAAACGATCTTTGTTACTCTCAGTTGGATTTGTCCGACTGGTAAAAACAGGATGAATGTCGCTATAATTACGTTTGCAGAGGACTGGACTGGCAAACGAGTGTACACGATTCGGATTGATTGATGATCTCCAATTTGGACGGTCTACTGGCTGGTACACAGTCATTTGTTTTCTGTATCCCGTAAGCTCTGAGGCTCTTTCTTATCGACTATAATAGTCCTATAGTCGTGCGAGGGCTTATTGGCGGGAAGGTGGAGCTTCATTAAAGGAGTATTGTTTTATTTTGTAAATAAAACTGCAAACATGACGTTTCACTTTTCCGCCAAGAGATAATAATCATTGTAAGCGCACCTCACCTGACACTTCTTAGTTGAGAACTAAGAAAAAAATGGATCGGTAGGTTTTTTTTACTTCGTCGCTGTTGTTGTAGATACCATCGGGTAAGGCGGTGGCACCAAGTGGGTGGACCACGGTTAATATTCGCAATTCCCGGAACAATCCTTTTTTTAAATAACGATTGAAAGAACATTATTTTTAACACTACCAGTATTGTCTTATTTTCTGTTCAAAATTTCAAGGCATCGATCTTTGGCGGTTTTCCATTAATTAGTCAATCTCTTATTAACACATGTGGATATCGTCTTTCCAAATGTTTGATAATAAAGTAACGTAAAAGCTTTAGTTAATTAATAGACTTGGGTATGTAAATAAAATAAAATTTTCGTACCAATGTACTTCATTTAACTAGATTATTATATGCCTTTCAACTTTCATTTTACTCTGAAAATTAAAACATTTCTCCATTTTCAAGGTTCCTGCTTAAGTGTCTTTGGTAACTCGTCGGTTAACCTAATGGAGCATGCATTGTCGCTGAAGCGAATCTCGAAATAGATTTTAGAACCCTCTAAGTATATGCAAAATTTGAACAACCTTTACTGACGCTGTATTATATTTACAAGGCAAAGAAATAGACAAACAGTAAGTAGGTACTTACCTTAAAATAACCGTGTACAAAAATTACATTCTACGAATATACACAACGAATAAATGTACGTGTACATATTTTTAAAAAAGTTTTGTAGTGAGTAGATTTTTAGGGTTCCGTAGCCAAATGGCAAAAAACGGAACCCTTATGGATTCGTTACGTCTCTGTCTGCCTGTCAGTCCGTATGTCACAGCCACTTTTTTCCGAATAAGAACTATACTGTTGAAACTTAGTAAGTAGATGTATTCTGTGAACCGCATTAAGATTTTCACACAAAAAAAAATAAATTTTGGGTGTTTCCCATAGTTACTTAGAAATGAAACTCAAAATATTTTTTCATTAAACCCATACGTGTGGGATATCTATGGATAGGTCTTCAAAAATGATTCTACAATAAGAGAATGATAAAACTAAAAAAAATATATGATGTACATTACCAAGCAAACTTTCACCAAAAATTGGTTTGTAAGTAGTTTTTCTTAATACATCATAAATTAATTAATTTAAAAAAAATACACTATTATTAAAACATCGGTCAAAGTTACAACGAACTACAAGAACTTTTATATGATGTTACTTGCTGCTACGGAACCCTTCATGGGTGAGTCCGACTCGCACTTGGCCGATGTTTTTTGTAAGTATGTAAAAAAAATACGTTTTTTATGCGATCTCATATTATTCCGAGTATGTGATCAAGATCATAGACAAATTATATATCGTCCTTGTCCAATATGCACAGATGTAATAACGATTCAAAGATCGTTTTATAGCATGGTGCTATGATTTTTTCTAGAAATCACAAGCGTAGCAGGGCATAACTGCTCGTAGTAGTTTCCGTAGCGATAGCTATGCGCTACGTCTTTCCGTGTAGTCATGTTACGCTACGACTGTTAGAGTGGACTACGGCTCACTGATGTGTGATTATTATATATATTTTTTACTTGAAATGGGCTATTGAAAACTTTTTATGAAACATTATCTTTTCGTGCAATTACTGAATATTGCGTTAGCAAGCCGTCAAACTTAGATGCACTTTCTGAAATTATGGTATTACCACATGAGTGAAGTGAGTGAACTCACAGAAGTGAGTAAATTACTTGCAGGCGACGCAGTTGGGCGCAACGCAGAGCAAAGCAGAGTTTGTAATGCATGGCTGTGCTGGGAGCTGCGTACTTTTAATAGATGGTGTTCGTGGCAGAATTTGGACAGGACAACGTATGTCGGGTCGGGTTAGCTAGTCATGTATATGGCGCTACGCAAACGTAGACATTTTCTGTTACTGACACGGGACATCACCATACAAAAACGCAGTTGCAGGTTTAATTACATGTAGATAGAACCTATCTACATGCATCTGAATGCATCGTAGATAGGTTCTACGTTTGCGCTGCGCTATATGCAATATTGCATGGCACGACTATTCGCTGATATTCCGTCTAACGGACGTTGGTTGAATGGCTCTATTGTAATAGATCGTCAGGGCAGGTGCTATTCAGACATGTCTAGGCATTAGGGAATGGACATACCTACCATTGTACATGACAAAATTAATGACGGCGGAGTTTCTGATGTCACGTCACGGTAGTTAGCTTAAATTGAAAATAATGTTTAATCCATTATGAATAAATATAATAATAACTCACACACTTTGTAACAAAAACCCTAAGTAATGATCAGTTAGAAGTTAGGATCATAAAACCAAAGTGTAATAAAAAAATAAGTACTTTATATTGTTTACATTTCACAAAAGTTTGTGTAACGTGTATGATTCACCGGGTACCGGGATCCTTAATTTTTTTGTGTATCCAACGTTTTTAATCTTACGTTATGCAGTGTAAATTACTTTGTTTATTTTGATATACCTACGTTTTTTTAATAAAGGTAAATTTACAAACTTATCTAATAACACACAGGTGCACACACACATCTTACCACGTGCACACATTTATACAACACTCACTGAGAAACACATCCGTTACGAACTATTTATTACAAGCACTTGTCGTCACACTAAACACAATAGAAGTTTACTTGTTGGCAATAGGAGTCTTCGTATCAGACTAGGGGAGATATGTAATCAGAGTTAATACCAAGGGAGTGTCACTCCGCAGTTTAGGTACGTTCGGCCGGCGCGCCTCCCAAGCAGGCCGCCTAGGCGTATGGCAGTAAAGGTTGCCGCGAGCCGACGCACGCTCCACGTCACTCGTCGTCGCTTAGCTCGTAATCCTTGCGCGCGCGCGTAAACTCTACGCTCTGTGACGTCATGACGTCAAATCGATATCGAATCAGCATTGCTTAATGGAATATGCACGCTCGGGTCACACGATAAGTTTCAATTTCGCGTGAAAGTCGTTAGAGAGTGAACCTTCTGTATGTAGTAGGTACTATTAGTTATTCTGTGTTAATACTCACATGTGGCGATCCGATGGACCGCCTCTCGATGCTGCTGGCCTGCCGTGAGAAGCTTGGCGCGTGCATGCTGAGGGGCGAGCCGGGCTCTGAGTCCGTCTTGCCCTCGTTGCTACTGTTGCCGCCATCCTTCATAACATTAAGTTAATGTACAAAATGTTAAAACATAAGAAAAAAAAAATGAAAAGAAAGACAATAAAAGAAGTTTTAATATACGAGCTGCTTTGTGATAGGTATTTAATGACGCAACTGGACTATCACAATAAGTATACTTAAAAAAAGATATACGACTTTTGTTTTGTAACAGTTTGGTATTATCACACCTTACATACTGTAATATTGTTTACACTCCTTGTCTGTTTAAAAAGACTGCGAAGACCGTGCAGAGAGTGCAGAACGCGTGTATGCTGTTCTGTTATTCTATCCCCAGACGTCATCACATTACACCAATTTTAATCATTATGAACATTCTTTGTATGTCCAGACAATCCACCTTAAAGTATGCGTGCTTTCTGCATACGCTTCACCACACAAAAAAAGCCATCTTACTTGTATGAAAAGCTTTCCCCGAAACACAAATCGTTTATTTTTTAGGGATAGGGGATTTCAGTTACTGGTACCCAAACTGAGATTGGTTAGTGCCAGAGGCTGTTTCAAGCACAGTGCAGCCAAAATTTGGAATGACCTTCCGCCGCCAGTTCGTTTAGGGATTAATCTCTCGCTACCAACGTTTCGAGGGAGTTGTCGCAACTGGCTTCTCCATGAGCAGTCGCTGGCACTAGCTAATTACAGGTTTTGTAATAAAAAAATGTAGGTAAATAAAATATAGAATATTGTTAGTAGATTAAATATTGTAAGTTTAGATATATAGCTACAATATCTGTTTTAATCCATGTATACATTTATGGCTGTGGCAGAATAACCGGGTTTGTGGGTCTCCTGCAAACACTGAGCCACAGACCTTTTTGTCTATGTTTTTTTGGCAAATAAATATACTTATTAAGTGCGTCAAACAATAGAACTATTTGTATGGGATCACCTCTGAAATTGTCAAAATACAATCAGTTGTTCCATTGCAATTGCGTAGAGATATTGCGTCACACAGCATCTAATACTGTATACCATGGCGAGTGCTCTAAACAACTCTTTGACCTCATCCCTCTTTCTCCCTTGCTTCATAAGATTACGAGTGCTCTCCGGAGTCACCAAATTAGAATCTCTAATATTCCATCGCGCACAAAGAAATTCGGTGACTCGTTTCTTTGTCGCAACTCCAAAAGATGGAATAGTGCACACGTTTTCCTACTACCTATGACATAGGGTCACTTGCCGCCTTGAAAATAAAATGTTTATATAGGAATTTGTAACATTTGATTAGTTGCGGTAATAACGCCCAAATAATTCCCACTTAAGGTACTCAGTAATTTTTTTCAACGTTTCGTTATGTTCATGTAGAAATGTTAAAACTTAAGAAAAAAAGTAAAACTGTAGAATGTATACCATTTTTTAACAAGCTGTTTAATAGGTCTTTAATCCCACAACTGGGTTATTAGTAGGAACTTTAGGAAGAAGTAGGAATTGGGGGGGGGGAGATGAACCTCCAGCACTTTCATTCACCGGACGAAATACGACAGCAACGAGTGCCATTGTTTCACGGCGATGTGAGAGGGTGGTATTACGCCAGGCGAGCTCACCCCATTTCGTGGTTCTGCCACTCAGAGTAACTACCAAACAGCTCTACCAGACTGTATCGCTCTTTCGCACAACTCAGAGGTCAAGTGTAAACCTAAGTGGAAGGAAGGAAGCAAGTGACTTTTACCCCCAGACCCACCCAGATCTGTTTCAAAACACCTTGCATAACCACATAAAAAGTATGAATCAACGTTTTCATCATCTAAAAAGTATTGATATCGTCAACATAATATTAGTACTTATATCGAATGCTATGACAAACAATGGGTGCGTGAACATACACAAAATATTGCTCTGCAAACACATTTCTGCGAAGGATATATTGCAGACAATAATATAAGAGTAAGCATTTCAATATTAGTCCAGAACAAGCAACAGAAAGATGTGTAGATACATATATTAAGGGGAATGCTAACCTCAACTCAGCGAATTAATTTAGATTGAAAGCTCTAAGCGAATATATAGATATAATGATCTAATATGACCTTTTTTGCAATTGTGTAATGAAATCGATATATTACCTTCGGAGTTCAATACGACGTTATTTAATTGTACATATAATTTTATATGTGGCAATGGAAGGGCTGTTCTTTTGCCCTATAGACGAACATTACGAATGTGAACTCACGTTTCTATTCGCGAAATGAAGTAAAAAATTGGATATATTAAGGATGAAATTTCAAATCAAATATTTATTCGGGAAAAGGTATTGAATTTTTAAAATATTTTATGTTTTGTATTGTTGAAAACAATTGAAAAAGCGTTCACCATTCCACGATAGAAAGGAAATGGGTACACCCCGATTAGGTCTAATTGCTACTCAATGATCCCACTTTCAGAATATTAAAAGTTCTTTGTGGATCCCTTTCTAACCTCGACAATCCCCACTAAAATAAGAACTTAGAAAGAGAAGCAAAAACTTTAGCAACGCCTCAAACAAATGCTCCACAAAATGCAACTAGCAACAGACAACCTGTGCAGGGCATGTGGAGGGGAAACGGAGTATATGCAGCCCCTACTGTGTGACTGCGACTCTTTTGCCAGGAAAAGAATGAATCTTCTGGGATCGGCCTACCCCAAACCAGAAGATTTTGGGCTCTTCGCCCTCAAGGACATTGCTAAGCTTATGGCAATTATCTTCACTGAGGAGGCAGAGTGATAGGACGGGGTGGCACAAAAGATCCCAATGGGTCGACGTGCTACTGCGAGAGGGAGACCTCTGCAGGCCCCACTAGGTAAGATAAGATAAGATAAGATAAGATAGCAACCCCTCAGAATAATAACTAATGCATATTATTCTATAAGCAACCCTCTCTATGTTTGAGGTTGTTTATGATCTTTACAAAGACGAGGTAGAAAGAAATGAGGAAGAGTTTCCACCATAAAGGTTTACCTGCAGAAACCTTGCCAGCTTCAAAGAGTCAAAGAGTTCCTTTCCCTTCCTCCATAGGACTACGCGTGCTGCTCTCCGGAGTCACCAATTTACAGTCTCTAATATTCCATCGCGCACAAAGAAAGGACAATGTTCTGCGCCCATACATTGTTAGCCTAAGAACCAACAATTATGAAATATTCTTTTCTAGGTTCGAAATTGCAAGTAAATGACTGTAAAAACAAAGATTTTTGACGGACACTCCTGAGAATCTAAATATCATATCAGGAAAAGCTTATAATTATTTTGAGGTTATGTTTAATAAAAGAATTTGAGAAGTGATGTTGCACTGTTTTGTTTTATTTGCCAACACTCATGCACGTTCACTAACACTTAAGTAATCCATTATTATTTTCACATTAATATTCCAAAACATAAATTATAGAAAATAAAACAAAATGCAGACATGACACTTTACTTTCCCGCCAAGAAGTCCAGAACGACAACTTTTTATCCTTGACCAAGGATAGGTACTAGTCCTTCGGTCATATTATTAAAGTTCATTGATTATGCTTAAACTGATGATAATGATGAGTGATGATAATATGAACGTTCGGTTTAATGCTAAATATATTCCTCCCAAACCACTTGAATTCCAGTAAAGATGTGACACTTTACTGAGATCTCGCACGGACTTCTTGAGAGAATTTGAAAAGTGATGTTGCACTGTTTTGTTTTATTTGCCAAAGAACGTGAACTGCATAACCAGTGTTGCCAGATCTTAGAGCCAGTGTTCCGTAATAACTGCCAAATTCCGTATGAAATCCGTATGGGAAGTTTTAATTTATTTGAATGCATAAAACAGGTTATAGACATGTAAAATACAAACAAAAAATATTTTATCTTAAGGTCTAGGTTGAAACTCATAGTATGTATATACATACTTACAACTACCTATGTATAAATATATCAATGAAAGTAATAAGATAGTTAATATAACGGCAAAAACACACTAAAACAATATGGATGTCAGACAGACACAATAATGATTCATTCATAACAAAGTGTTTTACGTCTTGGTTGCACTAACACTAAATAACACTATTAACTTTCTCTTGCTCTCATCTCATATTAGCCGACCAAGAAAAAATCTCAATGGGAATCCTCAAAGCCATAGTTATTACTATGCAGTTTGCTGGTTCAGTTCTGTAAAAATCTATGAAAATTAAATAAGACTCGCTAGTTTACGCAGAAATAAATAAAATGTAACATATTGCTTAGAAATAATAAAAGTAAGTACTACTTATTAAAAGTTATTACTCATTAAAAGCATTTGCCTGAAAATTCCGTATAAAAATCCGTGTGCATTCATTGTCCGGTTTAAACATTGACATTATTTTACGGACAAATCCATATACACTCGGCGTCAAAAAAATCGCACCTTTTAAAAATCATCTTTAAAAATTCTTAAACCTTATGTAGAGGATAGTGTTGGGTATCATTAGAAAGGTAACAAAAAGGAGTATCAAAAAACAATTAAATTTAACTTTCTGTTTAATTATAATTATACAAACAACATTAAAATTAATAAAATAATAAAAATCCTTAATTAAGTCCTAATTAACAACAGATAATTTACAAAGAAAAATGTACAAAAAGTGTCTTAAAATTAACTTAAAATCTAGTGTTACCCCCCCTTGCCCTGATCACGGCTTCCATACGGTCCCTCATGGACCTCACCAACTTCAGGAGCTCTTCTTGAGGGATAAGCCCCCATTCTTCAATCACCGCGTCTTGGAGCTCCTGTAGAGTCGAAGGAGCTGGATCCCGAGATCGAACCTTACGTTTAAGATGGTCCCAGAGGTGCTCTATAGGATTCAGATCCGGACTTCGCGCTGGCCACTGCATCACAGAGATTTGGGACCTCTGCAAGAAGTCGCTCACGATGCCTGCAGTGTGAGCGCGAGCGTTGTCGTGCATTAATGTGAACCCCTCGCCAAAAGATTCGGCAAAGGGGACCACATGCACTTCCAGGACCTCAGTGTCATAGCGGCGAGCAGTCAGCGACCCTTGTCCGCGAGCACCTCCAGTCCGGGAGACGCAGACAAGGTCGGTTTTGCCGGCAGCAGACATACCGCCCCAGAACATGCAGGATCCGCCACCATATTCCACCGTCTCCTGGATGCAGGCTTGGGCGAAACGTTCACCCTGCCTCCGGTATACTCTTCTCCGTCGGTCGTTGCAGAAAAGACACACTCGCGTCTCGTCTGAGAAGAGAACAGCTCTCCACTGCTCAAGGGTCCAATCGACGTGGTCACGAGCAAACTGCAAGCGGGCTCGCCGATGCGCTGCAGTCAATTTTGGACCCGTAGCAGCTCTGTGGGCCGCTATCTTCTTCTCCTTCAATCTTCTTCTAACCGTAGATACGCTTACGGTGCGTCTGCGAACTGCCTGGAGCTGCTGTTGCAACTCAACAGCGTTGGAGAAACGATTTCTCAAAGAGTTCGACACAACGAACCGGTCGTCTCTTTCCGAAGTGCAGCGACGTCTACCCGAACCGTGTCTGCGGATATAGCCACCGGTCTCTATGAAGCGCTGGTACACTCTTCGAACGGAATAACGGCTCAGGTTCAGTTGCCGGGCGACATCACACTGCCGCACCCCTGATTGCAGTAGTGCAACCACTTGAGCGGCTTTATCAGCTGTGGTATCCATCAAAATCTGTGCGTGTGTCCTCTTCAACGGTTGAATAGCGAATGACCCACATTGAACCCGTGTTGACCGTTTTATACCCACAAAGGAAGCGCAACTAGCAACTCTCACGGGTAGCAAAATTTGCATCGAATTTTTGTGACACTTTATTTGTTGCATTAGGTTTTATTTGATAATGAAAAGTAATGTTTTTTATTAAGTTAATTAAGTAACCTTGTAAATAAAATCATAATTAATGCGACTGCATGTGCATATCAAGAGTAAATGACATTTGAAAGTGATTTTCTAAGAGGTGCGATTTTTTTGACGCCGAGTGTATATGGCAACACTGTGTACAGCAGACTACAGTAACGCCAGTCAGCGAGTGACACCGCACCGCAGATTAGTAAAATTCTCCTCATTGGAAAAGCGAAAGAATCTTGAGTCGACTAACACAAGAATAAAATGCGATGTATTCTAATGATGCTTGGAGTATTTGGCACTAAGTATATCGAGTCAGCTATGCATGTATAATATTATTAGGTTTGTTTGTACATATTTTAAATATTTTGGTCACAAACCTTTAATTCACTGGCTGAATGCACTGAACTCTCAATACCGAACCCATAATAAAAAATATACTCAATATTATTGTCCAAAACGTTCTTTTTATTATTGGTTACTTGTCTAAAAGTGTCCGCCAAAATCTAAATACTGTTATCTGTCGTAAAAAATAAGCTAAGAATTATCATGTATGTTATGTTTGTGTTGGTTCTTAGGCTAACTTCAACAATGTCCTTTGGTGACTCGTCTCTTTGTCGCACATCCAAAAGATGGAATAGCCTACCTGCTCACGTAAGGTATTTCCTCTCACCTATGAGATAGGGACTTTCGAACCAGGCGTGAACTTTGTAGGCCGGCAGGGTGAGGGTGACTGATGTTACGTCTCTTACGCTGCACCAGTTATCCTCGCGCCTGGACTTATTAACATCAAGTGGAGTGAGGTCAAAGTATATGAGAAAGAGTTTCCACCATGAAGGATTACCTGCAGAGACCTCGCCAGCTCTGTGTCGTTGTATCTGCCTGTGGCCCTTTTCTCTGGCATCACGTATTTGGGCAGTGCCTTGAAGAACCAAGCGCCTGACTTCTTCCACATCTCCCTGGTCTCCGCGCAAAGGTTGCACATGTACTGTTCTCTGCTTAACGGTGACCTGTGATAATGATTACATAACACAAACATAAAACAACATAAAATCACGACTATTATCCCCGAAGGGTTATTCAGAGACTAGGCAAAGAGGACCGCAAAAGCAGTCCTCTGCCATAGTCCACTTTTCACCAAATAGCGACTGCACATTGCTCAGCGTGACAGGTGGTGAGCTCATCGCCGCTCTATGCTGTTGGATGTACGTGCAGTCTTTAGTCCGTTAGTCGCCTTTTATGACACCCAAGGGAAGGGAGGGGATGGTAATATTCTTTTACCGCTACGCGACGTGGTTAAGGTGATAAGGACTAAGTTGTTAATTATGTTATGTTACAAATGTTGTCATGACAATTACGAACACAACAAAAAAAAATCAACCAAAGCGGTCAAGCCGTTTTGAAGTGATGCGCGTATAAAAGATTCGGCAATAGATTTTTATTAATATGCTATTATTATATGTGACACTAGCGGCCGCTCCCGGTTTTACCCGCGTGGTCCCCGTTCCCGTGGAAATATCGGGATAAAAAGTATCCTAAGTGTTAATCCAGGTTATAAATTATCTGTATGCCGAATTTCATCCAAATCCATTCAGTAGTTTTTACGTGAATGAGTAACAAACATCCATCCATACTAACAAACTTTCACGTTTATAATATTAGTAGGTAGTATTTAGTAGTAGGTAGGTAGGATTTAACATTTTAAACTTTCATTGTCGCTACAATTATTTTTATAAAAAAACGGGAAACATGGTACAAATTCCGTTTTGTTTTATAAAAATAATGTTACATTTATATGCGTCAGTGTCGCGTAGCGGTGAAAGAATACTACTTACAACCCCCTCTCTTCCCTTGGGTGTCATAAAAGCGACTAACGGACTAAAGACTGCACATAAATCTAACAACATAGAGCGACGATGAGCTCACCACTGGTCACGCTGAGCACAAGTGCAGTCGCGGTGAAAAGTGGACTATGGCAGAGGACTACTTTTGCGGTTCTAATTGCTTAGTCTCTGACTAACCCTTCGGGGATAATAGTCGTGATTATATGTATGTTTATAATGATGAAACGCTGCAAAACAAACGACTTCTCAATTTTGAAGCTATATTATTTTGAGTTACTGAAGCGTAGAGGTTCCCGTTGGAATTTTCAAACGCCTCTATGGTCTAGCGGCTAAGCCACCGATCTAAGACCTACAGGTCCCGGGTTCGATTCCCAGCAGGAAGTACATCTTTGTGTACTTGTTTGGTTGGTGGTAGGGCTTGTTAAGTCCGCCTGGCTAGCTACCACCATCTTATCAAAAGTCTGGCGCTATAGCAACAGTGCTAGCATTGTTGGGGTACGTATTATAATGCCGAATTTTAAAATACCGAATTTCACAAGACCTATGAACGGAACTCCGAATTTTAAGTAAGTTCCAAATCCCAAAAGTTCAAAATCTCGAAAGTTCAAATCCCGAATGTTTCAAATCCCTAATGTTTCAAATCCCGAAGATTTATATACTTACCTACAGTTCTAATGCCGAAGTTCAAAATCCCGAAAGTTAGATTAACCGTGTTTTTACAATGTAACTTAAATTTCTAAACTATCACGTGTCCTACAGGAGTAGGGCAGCTAATATTTCTGTGGTCTAATAAAAAAACATAACCTCGGAATTAGGTCTTATAAAATTCGATATTTTGAATTTTCGGGATTTTGAACTTTCGGTATTTAGAACTTTCGGGATTTTTAACTTTCGGTTATTTGAAAATCGACATATTGAGCTTCGGTAATATCGGGCATAGGTATTTAATACATTCGGTATTTTGATTTTCGATGTTTTAAACGCAGGTATTATAGTTGTATCTATTTTGAATTTTCGGGATTTTAATACGTACCCCATTGTTGTGTTCCGACAATTTAGTGATGGGATATTCAGTTCCTCAGTGGTTGAGGATTCCGGGTGAAGCGCGCTTCCACCTTCGGCCTTATCGTCACTCACCATCAGGTGAGATGAAGGCAAGAAGGAAGAATACGAGTCAGCGGTTGGCTTACTCGTATTGGATACAAAAAGTGCAATGAAAGAACAATTATTTTTTAGCCAAAAGTGCTTAGCTTGTAAATAAATAAAATTTGTATAATTGGGTCAATCCTGGGACACTAGATTTTGAGGGTCGCAGCAAAATACAACACATATTATATATACAACACACTAAATTAATTTAGCACTTATAAGTTTACTTAACTTATGTAGTATTGAAGCATATCAATTAAAACCAATATTATACAGAGTGAATTGTTTAAACATTCATTTGAAACTGAAAAATGGGGTGATTTGACAAGCTTTTTACATGTCACACGCGCGGTGCTCGGTGTGTTATTGTGTATTATATTTTTTTACATTTATAAGACTGCGTTAAATAATACTTTGTTAAATACGGAAAGAGTTCCTCTATAAAATCATGTATTCATTGTTTTAATATAATCAAAACCCTTGTGTCTGTAGTCGTTCAATTTAAAAAGAATTCAAAATTCAAAATATATTTATTCAATAAACTCAATTAATAAGTACTTTGAATCGTCCAAATCTTTTTAACCTACCACCCATTCAGGACGTCATTTTTTAACTGTGGCAAAGAACGGGCGCAAGAAACCACAGCGCACAGAAGCAACGACATTTACAAAAAAAAAAGGATATGTCGTTACCAGGTCATAAAATACAAAATATGAATTTAAAAAATAATAAATAAAGCAATACAAAACTACAATACAATTTAAGTATCAATTAATAATAGACAATTAGAAATAGCTGTTGGAGTAATTGGAGCATTTTAGATCCAAGCTGCTTTGTCTTCTGTGTAATCTGACACTTTATAATAAGCTTTTTTATAAAGCTTTTCTTTGATTTTGATTTTAAATTTATTAAGATCTAATTTCTGAATATCATTTGGTACTTTGTTGTAAAATCTTACGCACAGACCCTTAAAAGAATTATTTATTTTATGGAGCCTAGTATAAGGTACTGCTAATTTGTTTTTACTTCTAGTGTTCACATTGTGAATATCACTGTTTTTTGAAAATATTTCAATATTTTTATGAACATAAATCAAATTTTCATATATGTATTGTGATGCAACAGTCATTATATTTATATCCTTAAATCTCTCTCTGAGAGAGTCACCAGCCTTTAGGTTATAGATTGCTCGAATAGCCCTCTTCTGCAGCACAAAGATAGTTTGAATGTCGGCAGCATTTCCCCACAGTAAAATGCCGTACGACATTACACTATGAAAGTAACTGAAATAAACTAATCTAGATGTATCAACGTCAGTTAACAGACGGATCTTTATTACTGCATAAGCCGCAGAGCTAAGTCTATTCGATAATTTAGCTATATGTGGGCCCCACTGAAGCTTGGCATCTAACGTTAAGCCTAGAAACACAGTGGTGTCCACAGGATTCACACTGTTATCTTTAATTTGTACACTAGTTGTTACTTGCTTAACATTAGGCAATACAAATCTTACACATTTGGTTTTTCCCTCGTTTAATAGCAAGTTATTTACACTAAACCAGTGAACAATCTTTGAGATCGCATTATTCACATCGTCATAATTTGTGTGTCGTCGTTTCACTTTGAATAAAAGTGAAGTATCATCAGCAAATAATACTATCTCATGACTGTCTTTCACAAAATAAGGTAAGTCATTAATATAAACCAAAAACAAGAATGGACCAAGTATGTTCAATACTTGGTCCTGCGGAACTCCCATTGTAACCACTGATCCCGGAGATCTTTTACCGTTAATGTCGACCTTCTGAATCCTGTTACTCAAGTATGAGATTAGAAGGCTCAAAGAAGCATCCCTAATTCCATAGTGGTTAAGCTTCCTGACCAAAGTTTCAAGTAAAACACAATCGAAAGCCTTGGATAAATCACAAAATACCCCTAGGGCATCCTGTGATTCCTCCCAGGTATCAAATATTTGGATTAAAAGCTCAACACCGGCGTCAGTTGTTGAGCGACCCCTAGTAAAACCATACTGTTTACAATCTAAAAGTTTATTTCTATGAAAATGAATTTGAATTTGGTCTAGCATCAACTTTTCAAAAACTTTACTAAATGTGGGTAGCACAGAAATAGGTCTAAAATTAGAGGGGTCAGAAGTGCTACCTGATTTAAACAATGGAATTATTTTACTATGTTTCATTAGGTCAGGAAAAACACCACAGTCAATGCATTCGTTAAATATGCAAGCTAAAACTGGAGCTATTGTCATAATTACTGATTTAGCGACATCCACGGAATTACCCCACAGATCAGCAGTTTTCTTTTTATTCAGAGTGTTAAATGTTTTTAATATATCTATAACACAAATTTTTTGAAAACTAAAATTACTTTCACAATCTTTAACATTCTCCTTCAAAACAGATTCAGCTACAGTGGGGGAGGAAATCAAGGCATTTGTAGTTGAAACTGGAATGTCAGTAAAAAACCTCTTAAATGCTGCAGCAACATCAGCATCAGAAGTCAAGGTTTTATTATCACAATTTAAATTGTACTCATTATTACGACTTCTGACCTTTTCTGTTTCACTATTTATAATATTCCATGTCATTTTTATTTTGTCATTACTATTCTTAATCTTAGAACTCAGATAGTTTGCCTTGGCTAATCGGCATACTCTTTTAAATAACTTAGAATAATTTTTAACATATAATTTGAAGTCGTTGCTGGTGTTATAGTTGCGTTCACCATAAAGTTCATAAAGGCGTTTCCTACTTTTGTGAATACCAATAGTAGCCCATTCATTAAAAGATACAGTACCACTAACCGAGATCTTTTTTGGAACAAAAGATTTATTAAATTCTGAACAATACATGTTAAAAAAATCATTATAAAAGACATCAGGGTTGTCATTGTATTCTAAATAATTTAATTTTGTATCTAGATTGCTTTTAAAGCACTCCAGCCGACCTGCAGTTTTTGGCACAACAGTGATATTCTTTTTCATCACTTGCTTACGCTGGTGTGGAAAACTGACCATTTGGCCACAATGATCAGAGTCCAGGTTATTAATAATTTGCTTAGCCAGTGGTTTTACATTTGCATATATGTTTTCAATACAGGTGGCCGAAGTGGCAGTTATTCTTGTCGGCTCCAAAAATAAATGATTCAAATTGTATGATAGAAATAAGTTTTTAATTTTAGTAAAATTTTAAACACTGAAAAAAGACGACAACCTCAGGCGGGAATCGAACCACGCACCTTCCGCATTCCGGGCGGCTGCCTTAACCACTTGGCTACCGAGGTCTGGCTTTCAACCGTCGAAATTTGTCAGTGCTTGATGCTTATGTTTTTAGTCAACATTGCTTCATCAAATCTTAGAAGTTTTCACCTCTGAGATCCGAAAGAAATATTTTTACAAATATTTGAACATTCGGTTAAGATGAAGCTGCGTTTATAGATTAATGTTTTTTTTTGTTTTTTTTATATTTTAGTGTTTTACTAACGCTTAAATATACTTAAGTAAAATTTTAAACACTGAAAAAAGACGACAACCTCAGGCGGGAATCGAACCACGCACCTTCCGCATTCCGGGCGGCTGCCTTAACCACTTGGCTACCGAGGTCTGGCTTTCAACCGTCGAAATTTGTCAGTGCTTGATGCTTATGTTTTTAGTCAACATTGCTTCATCAAATCTTAGAAGTTTTCACCTCTGAGATCCGAAAGAAATATTTTTACAAATATTTGAACATTCGGTTAAGATGAAGCTGCGTTTATAGATTAATGTTTTTTTTTGTTTTTTTTATATTTTAGCGTTTTATTAACGCTTAAATATACTTAAGTAAAATTTTAAACACTGAAAAAAAAAAAGACGACAACCTCAGGCGGGAATCGAACCACGCACCTTCCGCATTCCGGGCGGCTGCCTTAACCACTTGGCTACCGAGGTCTGGCTTTCAACCGTCGAAATTTGTCAGTGCTTGATGCTTATGTTTTTAGTCAACATTGCTTCATCAAATCTTAGAAGTTTTCACCTCTGAGATCCGAAAGAAATATGACTGACAAATTTCGACGGTTGAAAGCCAGACCTCGGTAGCCAAGTGGTTAAGGCAGCCGCCCGGAATGCGGAAGGTGCGTGGTTCGATTCCCGCCTGAGGTTGTCGTCTTTTTTCAGTGTTTAAAATTTTACTTAAGTATATTTAAGCGTTAGTAAAACACTAAAATATAAAAAAAACAAAAAAAAACATTAATCTATAAACGCAGCTTCATCTTAACCGAATGTTCAAATATTTGTAAAAATATTTCTTTCGGATCTCAGAGGTGAAAACTTCTAAGATTTGATGAAGCAATGTTGACTAAAAACATAAGCATCAAGCACTGACAAATTTCGACGGTTGAAAGCCAGACCTCGGTAGCCAAGTGGTTAAGGCAGCCGCCCGGAATGCGGAAGGTGCGTGGTTCGATTCCCGCCTGAGGTTGTCGTCTTTTTTCAGTGTTTAAAATTTTACTTAAGTATATTTAAGCGTTAGTAAAACGCTAAAATATAAAAAAAAAAAACATTAATTTTTAATTTTAGTTGACAATGTGGAGTTTTCTAGCAAATTTATATTAAAGTCACCACAAATAATTATTGTTTTACCTACATTGCGGACTTTACGCAATGTCTCATCCATAACTTTTTCAAAAAAATCATATAATGCTGAAGGAGGTCTGTATATATGAAAAAATTAATAGGTAAAAATTAATAGGAAATATGTAAAAATTAATAGGTATATTAGGAAAACAGAAAAGCTTATTAAAAAGAATAATTGTTTTTATAAAAATATTGCGCTTAGGAAAGAACGCATGAGTTTGATGGACTCTCTAGACATTTACGATTCTAAACTAAAAGAAAGTAGACAGGTGTATGATCGAGATACCAAACAACTACAATCTGACATACAGAGATTACATGAGTCTCTTGATACTTTAAATAAAAAATACTTGTTGTCGCAAAAAGAAATTGAAGAACACATTAAGTCTGCCACAGAGTTAGTAGATCTGTGCAAGTACAATGCAGAACGATATGACTTTCTTTTGAACAATCAAGTAGATTTGTTGCCATCCGTAACACCCATAAAGAGTGTCATAAATGGTATCCCAGTGGTACCCTGTGCTACATTTGCTAATAATAATAATATATCGAGTGATAGAAAGTTAATAAAACGCAACCTACCTTTAGACAAAGATTCTTCTGTTGAAGGAATGTCTAGAAAAACTCTTATCTTTTCTGACAAGATAGGTCAGGGCCTGGGTCCGCAGCTTAAATCTAAACTCAGCCACGAGCTTATAAACTTTTGCAATCCAGGCCAAACATTCACTAATTTAGTAAGTACATTAAGCAAGCAGGAGTTGAATCATTCAACAAATGCTCTAATACTGTGTGGTGATAGTCTCACAATAAAAAAGCGTGACCTTTTAAAAAGCATAGAGAGTTTAATTGATATACAATCTAAAACTCATTGTAAAATAATAGTTTGTGCCTTTCCCTATGCCTGTAACTTATCGTGGAAACAAAACAAACAGATCTTTGATTTGAACTTACTTTTGTATAACTCCACTTATCGTCACAGTGACAGTATTGTATTTTTTGATACAAATAAATTTATATCTAGTTTTAAGTTGACTACTGATTCTATGTATTTAATATACAAAGACAGGCTACAGATAGCATCATTGCTAGCATATAATTTAAAAGACACAGTTATAAGTAGTATAACAATGTCGACCCAAAATTATCGCACTGTTAGTATTTCTACTAATGTAAATTTAGTTGATAAGTCTTGCACAACCACTAGTTTAAACTAAGAGGTAAGACAAAAGCCAGCCCTATCCAAATTAAAATAGTTCATCAAAACATGCAGGGCCTGGCCGGCAAAGAGTTAGAAATTGAACTTTTTTTATTACATGAAGATATAAACATTTTATGTATAACTGAGCACTGGCTTAAAGATTATCAGTTAATTTTTAATATTAAATTAATTATTAATATTTAAACTTTCAGCTTTCCAGTGCTTTTACTAGAACAAATGCAATTCGCGGCGGATCCTTAATATTTGTTAATTACAGTAAACATAAGATTACGGAACGAAAGGATGTAGTTTCCCTTTCTATTGAACGCGTTATTGAGCTGTCATGTGTCGAGTTAGAGAAATTTATAACTGTTTATGTATATCGACCTCCTTCTGGTAATTTTAGTGTCTTTGAAGCCACTATGGAAGATGTAATTAAGAAGATTTGTAAATCTAAAAAGAAAATAGTAATTTGTGGGGATTTCAATGTAAATTTATTAGACAGTCATTCAACTAGTGTAAGATTAATCTCGTTGTTTAAATCATTTGATTTGGATTACCAATTTAGAGAACCGACTAGAATTACAGCAACCACTGCAACCTGCTTAGACAATTTTTTTTGTAACTTTGCTCCTGAGTCTAAGTTCATACTAATTAATTTATCTTCAGATCACTGTGGGCAAAAAATAGCTTTTACTGAATATGGACACCCTAACTCAGAAGAAATATCTTGTAGGCCAGTGACAGAGAAACGGGTTAAAATTTTCAAGCATAACATAACTGCTAAACTTGCATGTTTACCATTTATACAGGAAAATCCAGATGCTCTTTACAAGCATTTTTTTGATCTTATAAACGGTGAATTTAATAAAACTTTCTCTATTAAAAAGTTTAAAACTAATATTTCAATGAAATTTAGGGATTGGGCTACAGCTGGTTTGCATAAAAGTAGGGCTAAGTTGTATGACTTATATGAGCAGAAAAAATATAATAATAGTCCAAGTTTTCTAGAGTATATCAAAAAGTATTCGAAAACTTTTAGGAAGGCTTGTGCATGTGCCAAGTCATTATTTATTAGTGAAAAAATTAAAAAGTCTGATAACAAAATAAAGGCAACATGGAACTGCATAAACCGCGAAACTGGTAAAATAAAGCCACGTGATACTAAGTTTTCTTTAAGAATAGGCAATAGCTTTTTAAGTGAAGACAATAAAGTTGCTGATGCTTTTGAACAGTTTTTTACAAATATACCAATTGCCACAGCTATGTTACTCAACTCTTCACCAAGTAATGCAGAAATTCTGCTAAAAAAGTATGTACCCATGTGTAATGAAGTGTTCAAATTTAAACACGTAAACTCTTAGTAAAGTTTTTGAAAAACTTATTTTAGATCAACTCGGCTCCCACTTCGCTATAAACCACCTTTTTCACAGTGAACAGTATGGTTTTACCAAGGGAAGGTCTACTACTGATGCTGGTGTAGCTCTGCTAAAACACATATTTGAGGCTTGGGAGGGATCGCAGAATGCTTTTGGAGTGTTTTGTGATCTCTCCAAGGCTTTTGATTGCGTTGAATACAACACCCTTTTAATAAAGCTAAAACACTATGGAGTGCACTCTGATGCCTTGAAATTGATTCAATCATATCTTAGCGGCAGAATCCAAAAAGTTAGCGTGAACGGATCCATATCATCCGGATCTTCTGTGCTAATGGGGGTCTCACAAGGGTCAATACTAGGTCCATTTTTATTCTTAATCTATATTAATGATTTACCATTTTATGCGGAAAACTTTTGCAATATTGTTTTGTTTGCTGACGATACATCTTTGATATTTAAGACTGATCGAAATAAAAATAGTTTTGATGACATCAACAGTGCCCTAACAGATGTGTTGAATTGGTTTACTACTAATAATCTTCAATTAAACGCGAAGAAAACCAAATGTATAAATTTTACTCTACCTAACGTAAAGAATATTATAGGAAATAAAATTAAACTGAATGGTGAACTGTTGGACCTTGTTGATTCAACAGTTTTCTTAGGTATTACCTTAGATTCAAAAATACAGTGGTACCCTCATATTAGCACCCTTGCGGGGAGACTTAGTTCAGCTGCTTATGCTGTTAGGAAAATTAGGCATTTTACAGACGTGGAAACTGCTCGATTAGTCTATTTTAGTTACTTTCACAGTGTTATGTCCTATGGTATACTACTTTGGGGTAAAGCAGCAGATATAAAAACCATTTTCATTTTACAGAAAAGAGCAATAAGGTCCATATATAACCTAGGATCACGTGACTCCCTTAAGGAGCTGTTTAAAGAAATAAATATTCTTACAGTTGCATCACAATTTATTTATAACTGTATTGTTTACGTGCGTCAAAACATTACTCATTTAAAAAAAATTGCGATATACACAAACTAAATACTAGAAATAAGAATAAACTTGTAATTCCTAAATTTCGACTTCAGAAAGTTTATGGATCATTTATGGGACAAAGTGTCATATTTTACAATAAAATCCCGAACGATGTTATAATTTTGCCCTTTGACAAATTTAAGACACATGTTAAGGACAGACTTTTAGAAAAGGGCTATTACACTGTAAGCGATTACATCAATGACAAAAATGCATGGAATTAACATTCCTCTAGTTTCGCATACATTGTTCTAATGCGTTCATAGTGCCCGAGTAAAACTTGTAGATTCACTTTTGTTTTTATCTTTTATTTTATATAATTGTTTTGATGACTGACTGATGAATGACTATTGACTGTATAATTTGGTAACGACATATTGCTTTGTAAATGTCGTTACCTCTATATTATTATAAAGCTGTGGAGTTTATTGTGCCCGTTCTTCTCCACAGCTAAAAGACTTCCTGAATGGGTGGGGTGGGTGGGTGGGTTCCTGTGCCTATCCATCCATCCATATAAAAAAAAAAAATTGACCATTCAAAACGCTTAATTTAAGCTTACTGAATAAAGTTATTTTGATTTTGATTTTGATTTTGATATCTTTTACTTATCACAACAAACTGATCCAACTCCACACAAGCTATTTCTATTGTTCGCTCAACCGAGAGGCTCACTATGTCTTTGCGTTCCTTTAATTTAAACTTTTTACTAACAATAATTAAGGAGCCACCAATTTTTTGCATTTCCTCGACTGAATGAACTTCCTACCAAATGATTCTTAAAATTGAACATGAACTGATGGTCTTTAAGCCAGTGCTCGGTAATGCAAAGAATATCGATATTATTACAGTTCATGAACAATTCAATCTCTAAATCTTTGCCCATCATTCCTTGAATGTTCTGGTGAACAATGTTCATAGATTCTTTTAATGATTGACCGGGGCTTTTTATAAAGCTATTTTTACATTGATTTAATTTCATTTTATTTACAAACATTTTGCAAGAGAGTTCCTCTTTTGTCTTATAATTTAATTCCAATAATTTGCTAGATGTGTCCTCTATTGTCTTATAAGCTAATTTAAATTATTTGGAACATATTCCAAAGTCTGAATTGGCATGTCAGTATGTTGCAGCTCAATAGAAGCCGCTAAGCTAGCCATGTTATTGGCTAAATATTTAAAATAAAATGATAGCGAATTTGCTATCTGTCGCTTAAAATAAGTCTTAAGATAATATTTATCTTTTGTCAATATAAAATTATTATCTAATAATTTATTTATGTCTATTATTGTTACTTTCTTTTCATAGAAAGCAATTGTATTCAATTTCAAATTAAGCTTAAATCTATAATTATTTTCTTCGTGTGGCAAGTTTTTACTGTAGGGAAGTGTGAACATTATAATTTTTGGAATATTTAAAGAAAGTAATTTTTCATAAAAGTTGACTAATACTTTTTTGTTCACATTTCCCCTTTTCCCAATTAAAATAATAACAGTTCCTACATTATTAAGGTCATGTGAAATCAATTTTTCCATTATATCATGGTATGTCAAACAATTTATTGTTCCTATCCAGTAAGTCCAACATTTCCTTTTCATTGCCATCTCTTTCCCTATTCAATTGTTTGACTAACTCCTTGGATGCCTTCAATTCCTGCAAAGCCAGGTGGAGCTTAGACTCTTCCTGACGAGCCAAGGCCTTTCTAGTACCAGTATACATTTTGAATTGATAAAATGTTTAATGTTTAACAATTAGAACCAGGGAGATACTCAACCAATGTTATAAAATTAACTGAAATTTAAAAAAAGAGAATACCCTTTTTGCAAATAAAATAAAGGTGTACTTAACTAAAACGATCTCTCTAAAAGTATGTTTGTTTATAATGCATAAATAATAATAAAAATACTACCTTGTAAAGAGAACAATGAAATAACCTTAGATTAATGATTGGTCTCGCTGCGCTCGACTAGATACCTCCGTCGTACTTGTCAAATGCGGCAACAAATACTACGCCGAAATCGGCGTACCCGAGTCAGTCACACTGACAACTGTGGGTGACGTGTACGTCCCGAATGTTTTATTCAATTTTGGGCTTAATTCCAACTAAAATGCCAGTTTGCGTAGTAAAATTGTGTAAAAATAATACTTCTAAAAATAAGAAGGACACTGGGATCACATACCATCAGTAAGTATCGTATAATTTCGAAACTTCATCATAAAATTATATGAACAATAAACGCCATTCAGTGTTACCGCTTATACAAGAATAAAGTCCCCGTGGTTGAGATTTTTATTATGTGATTTATTGTTATTGTTTTTATTTTAAAGGTAACCTATTTCATTTGTCTTACAAAGTTACTATATACTTAACCCTTAACACCACTCGCGGGGGAGTAGGGTCCCCCACCGGTCAGTTATTGGTAAATAGATTTTTGATTTTAAACCTTACGCGTTCGCGGCTTTGTGTATTCTCCTTATCGCCTGAGAGGTCGCCGGGAGCGGGAGTGCACTGGGTAAAACTCCTTTACTACATTTTCATGTATTTGTTTCTTTTTTAGATTTTGGAACACAATGAGTAAAAATTTGACTCCTCAACAAATACAAAGTCTGTTGGATGATCAAATATCCGATGAAAGTGAAAATAATGAGATTTTTCCTGAAATAATAGAGATTTTATAACTCTACTAGGTGGTCTCGACGCCCTGGACCAGAAATGTGAAGCTTACTCAGTCAACAGTGTCCAAGGTGGCTAACTTCAATATTATTTGCCATACGCTGATTGTGCATTGGACACACAAATGATGTGCCGTTAAAATTTTTATGAGGTTATGCTTTAGTGACTTCTCAAGTTCAGGATAGAAGATCTTCAGCAAATCTTTTACGGAAGCTAAAAAAAACGATAGACAAGTTTTTGCTAGAGATTGGTGTTGACCTGCCTGAGGACCCGGAGCCGTCAACGGCGTAAGACGTAAGACAACACAGCCAAGTCAAAATGAGAGGCCAAAAAAAGCAAGATGCCATTTGTGCAGACGTCGCAATCACAAGGATAGTAGTAATGCGCCAAGAGTATACTCAAAATGCCATAAAAATGTATGTCGAGTACATTCCACTGATGTTATAATATGTGCCAAATGTAAAGAGTAGTATATAAAATATTGTCACATAAAAAAAAACACTGTCTTAAAACAAATAAACTGAACAATGTTTCTAAAAATTATTAGAGTCTGATATATGTGAACAAAGCTAGTGTGATTTTGCATGTTATTTAAGATATTAAAAATTTTATGATTGTTTTATATTTTGAATTACTTGTCTCAAAGGAAAAAAGATACGTTTGATTTTCAAGCTTATTTTTTCATATTGATTTTAGTACGCAAACTAGACACTAAAAAAATTCTTAGTTTATAGACACTCTTTTCTATAAGAAGCTACAAAAATCACATTATTGTTAAAAATTTAATAAAACTTGTTTTCTTAGATTTGTCATATATCTTTCATTAATTTTATAAAAATAAATCCCGAAAAAATTTGCTAATTACTTCTTAAATAAAGAATAAGTTCATGGGGGACCTAGATCCCCTACGAGTGTATTTGTGAAGGCTGAAAATGCGAGTGGTGCTAAGGGTTAACCTATTTCTATGTTATTTCATGTTTACTTATATTTGTGATCTTTAATAAGGTGTAAAAATGTTAGCTGACACTATATCAAGGGGATTCTACTGATAAAACTGAACAACTTTCCATAAGGAACATGAGTCGAAAATTTATTATTTTTCCCTATACAAAATGCGCAATCAGCTGATTGACTCAAGTATGGAAAAGCTATTTTTTTTCATTTTGACCTATGTTCCTGAAATGTAAACTATTCGTGTCTGTACTTGCATTGAAAATATTTGCGAAAAACATAATCTAGGGGATGAAGGATACGTGAACATTAGAATCATTTTTGGAATTTTTGTCTGCCTGTTTGTTTGACGCGCATCACACAAAAACCGCTGGATTGATTTTAATGAAACTGAGAACAGGTGTATAGCTTATGATTCGCGTAATATTATAGGTTAAAGGTTGCTTCACACATATCAGTTCCGGCACAGTACCGCGCGGCACAGTGTTTTTCATACATTCTCTATGAATCTATGAACGCATCCCCACTTGTCAGTGATAATGCTCTCAGTGTCAGTGCCGCCACCGGCAAATCACAGACGTATTCGTTTTGAAAAAAAACATAGACAATGTTTGAAATAATATTTTCACTCCTCTTGCTCAAAAAGACCGTCATTGTAGCGTTATTAAGCGAGGCTAAAATAGCTTTTCTTAGCCTAAATAAAAAGTATTTTTATTTTAATTTTTGTCTGTTACATGACAATGAGCCTACAAAAACGAAAAAGTATTTAGTCATATGTAGAATAATCATGTATAAAGACTCGACTTATTACTGTTTACTTAGATCAACAACTTTTTTGAGATAGTTTTTTTAAAGTTTATGGTAAAATTAGTAATCATTTAAATCTATGGACAACACAGACCACGCCCACACAGTCCACGCTTCAGCAAGAAACAACTGCACAGTCTGCACATGTGCTTAGGTGGTGAGCCTGTAGCCCGTTAGTCGCTTTTACGACACCAAAGGGAAGAAAGGGGTTGGTAGTATTATTTTGATAAGCCCATCGCCGCTCTATGCTGTTGTATGTATGTGCAGTCTTTAGTCAATTAGTCGCCTTTTACGAGGCCCAATAGAAGGGAGGGGTTGGTAGTATTATTTTGATGAGCCCATCGCCGCTCTATGCTATTGGATGAATGTGCAGTCTTTAGTCCATTAGTCGCCTTTTACGACACTGAAGAGAAAAGAGGGGTTGGTAGTATTATTTTAATTAGCCCATCGTTGCTCTATGCTGTTGGATGTATGTGCAGTATTTAGTCCGTTAGTCCCCTTTTACGACATCAAAAAAAGTAAGGGGTTAGTAGTATTATTTTGATGAGCCCATAGTTGCTCTATGCTGTTGAATGTAAGTGCAGTCTTTAGTCTGTTAGTCGCCTCTTACGACACCGAAGGAAAGAGAGGGGTTGGTAGTTTTATTTTGATGAGCCCATCGCCGCTCTATGCTGTTGGATGTATGTGCAGTCTTTAGTCCGTTAGTCGCCTTTTACGATACCCAAGGGAAGAAAGGGGTTGGTATCTAGTAATAAAAAAAACTACAAAAAAAATGAGGTCTAATCATTGCTATACATACCTACCATTTTTCTACAGAAGAAACCTACGTCTAACCTACATAATATTATGTACAATTATATTGATACATATTCGCTTTTAATTGTTAATTTTTAAATATTTTCTGAGCTACATTTATAACCAGCAACTTAACTAATACATCACAGCAAAAATATTTTTCTCATTAACTCTGGTAACAGTTGAGCAGCTGGCAACAAATTTTTCACGCACACAGCATCCTTGCATATTGTCATAAACACACTACAATAATGAGTTGCCGCATTTATTGAGTTGTGGTTTAAAGGTAGCGCGGTATCTAGACGAGCGTAGCGAGACCTATCATTCATCTATGGAAATAACACAATAATTACCAACAACAATTCGAATAATGAACTTTCATTCGCCGATTCGATTGGAGTTTTATGATTCACAATAAGTAGCACTTAGAGACACAAAAAACACTTTGTTAAACGTTTAGTTGTGCAATATCAGGTGAATAATTGAAAGGGGTCAATATTTACATCTAAAAATAATAAATTTGTTAAAATTCACAGGAGCAAACTTAAAACAGCTGTTAGCAGAAATGTTGCCACACGAAAAAAAAAACAATAAAATGTCACGCGGTGGGCAAATGTTAAATCGCGCGACGAAATTACTTTTACCTACTTCATTGAATACGTGGTAAGAGTCTCGTGATTGGTTCAAACCATCGCAAGTAGTGCTGCAGCACTTCGTCAGGAAGGACATGGCGTTAGCTTTTGCGCAAATGCACAAATACAGATCCATGACTGTAAAATCCGTGGATTTAAGCCATGGATCTGTTTTATCGGTCGTGGATCTGACCACATGTTCTATGACAATTTATTTCTGCGCATAATTACCGTGCCTTATTGGTAGAATGACTCGTTTTTAAACCTTCTTTTGCCATGTAATTTTTGTTTTCACCAGTCACAAGAAAAAATAAATTCCACGGCTCTGACGCGAAGAACGCTTCCCCCAGGATTCACCCAATTACGCTCGCGCCCATTAGCTAGCTAGCCCAGATAAGCTTCATTGAAACTCGTTAATATGGTTTAACTAGATAACGGATAAATACATAAACTTAAAAAAACACCCAGACCCGAAATCAATTAAGAAAAACAGTTTTCTCTAAATTGACCCGACCTGGAATTGAACACAGGAACCTCAGAGACGGCGGGACGCCAGACCCGGCTCGCTAACCACTCGACCAGAGAGGTCGTCAAAGCATTGCATGTTTACTGTTGTACGTAATTCCTTTTTACATATTGTAAGATGGCAAATAAAATAAGGTACCTAGCAAGTTTCTCAGTAGAATATTGTTGGTATTCTGGGGGAGAAAACACAAAATGTACACTTGTACAGGAGAAAAAAGTTGTTTTTTTTTATTGGTTTGAAATGTGTTTACCAAGTGCAAAATAAATGTTTTAATATAAACTTGAAATAGAGTTTTGTTTTATATTATTATTATTATATTACGTCTGACCTTCTATAAAAAAGGCAAAAGGCAAACAAGGCGCTAATGAAGGTAGCGATCATACAAAGTTCCAAAGATCAAAGGCTGCGGCATGCATAATTTGCTAGAAAAACAACGCGTCAAATAAAATACTTTCCTAAGCCTGCTGGCTGCTGGGTGTGAGTTGGAGCGAACATTTTTATAGCGTTCCTTTGAGAAACGATGGAAAGGGCAATCTTGGCTTCCTTAAGGGCTTGTGAGAGTATTATTCCCTATTCGATCAACATTAAGGAACGTATGGCAAAACCATTGAGTTATAATGTACTACGTATAGCTGTACCTACTAGAAGATCTGTCCCAAGCAAAAGTCTTGTTCTATTTTTTAAAAAGTTAATACAAAAGTGCGCTACAGCGCTAAAACAATAATTTATCGTCTTTCTGAACAATTCAAACATACAGCGCTGGACCGGTTCTAGAATGTTGTTTTCTTGCGACCAAAAGGTCTAAAGCGCTGAAACATGGCCGCCGCTCATGTCTCGGCGATTTGGTAAAAATAAATTAGTCAAATGCATGTGAAATCATCGAGCTATTATTACTACGTATAGAGAAGACACCGCTCACCACTGCTATGTTCCGTTCAAGTGCGGCCTGCCGGCCGCACTTTCGCTGCAAACGCCTCAGTGATTGCGCGTGATTCGAGCGATTGTGGACCTTGCGGCTGCACTTTAGTGCGCACAAACTTGCTTCGCGGTGTCTTCTCTAGTATAATGTACCTCAATGTGTGAAATCGATAATTTAATGCGTATTTACAGGTGAAAAGTGATTCCTTTTTTATTTCTATTTCCTGAGTTCTTTAAACAATACCTTAGCACACATGAAGGCACTTAAATTTAATTTAATAAAATACAGAATACACACGTATTGTTGCGTCTAGCGCCTGCCACAGAGTAATATAGTTGGAGCGAGCCGGCTCTAACGCGTGTAGCAAACAATCTAGTTGTGACGTCATCTCTAGTACGTAGTACATTATAACTCAATGGACAAAAATCAGATATATTTTAATAAAATAGAACACAGACAAACACACGTATTGTTGCGTCTAGCGTCTGCCACAGACTAATATAGTTGGAGCGAGCTGGCTCTAACACGTGTAGCAAACAATCTAGTGGTGACGTCTTCTCTAGTACGTAGTACATTATAACTCAATGGGCAAAACTCGCCTTTCGAGCTTTGATCACATATAAAAACTATCGAATATCGAATATAAACGATACACAATCTCATGCTAAATCGTAAATGCTAATCTATAGTGGCAGCTTTGACATAATGTACAGTCAGCAGCAGAAATAGCTACGCAAATAGCATTTTTGACACTTAGATCGCATACTGCCAAACGAAATGAGTACCTAAACATCTCGCTAGGTACTTTTTTGACCCTTTAAAAGGCAAAGGATATATATTCCCACCATATTTTGAACTTTATACAATTGAAATAAGGTCGAAAACCAATGAAAAATTTGAACACGCTGTGCCCGTTAAAGGGTTGCGTTGATTTTGCTCATCAGGAAACGCTTAGCTAAAGCGTTGCCTTTTTCTGTTACTGAGCAGTTACCGGCAAACGAGCGTCTGATCGAATGCGCCACTGTATCCTGTAGACGCGCGCGACACCGAGGGCTCCACGCGCGCTGCCGACCCTAAGGGTCCGTTCAGATGATCAGCGCTCAACGCGCGTTTTGCTACTGCGCGTTTATAGAACGGTATAGTACCCTTATGGTATGTTCAGAGAGCTGAGTGTAAGTTTGTAAATGTGCAAACGTTACTATCGCGTTTGAGTTAAGTTTTGACATTTAAATTCATATTTTGTATTGACCTGGTAACGACATACTCTTTTTTTTGTTTGTAAATGTCGTTGCTTTTGTGCGCTGTGGTTTCTTGCGCCCATTCATTGCCACAGTTAAAAAGTTATGTCCTGAATGGGTGGTAGGTTAAAAAAGATTTGGACGATTCAAAGTACTTATTAATTGAGTTTATTGAATAAATATATTTTGACTTGACTTGACTTGACTTGAGATACATCTTAATGCTAAGTACATAAGATCGAGAATCAAAACTCTTAACTCAAACGCGATAGTAACGTTTGCAAATTTTCAACTTACACTCAGCGTTCTGAGAGCTGAGTGTAAGTTTGTAAATGTGCAAACGTTACTATCGCGTTTGGGTTAAGTTTTGACAGATAGATCTTATTGCTAAGTAAATAAGATCGTGAATCAAAACTCTTAACACAAACGCGATAGTAACGTTTGCACATTTACAAACTTACACTCAGCTCTCTGATGATGAGCGCTCAACGCACGTTTTGCTAACGCGCGTTTACAACTACATATATTTTATTCTAGAAGTACACATGCTAACGCGCGTTTCTTTATAGTTCTATAGTAGCAAAACGCGCGTTGAGCGCTGATCATCTGAACGTGCCCTAAAGCTTAAGTTTTATGTCGATTTGCCGTGTAATTTTACTAGATCTTGTATCCTTCACACCGGAACGCAGCAAAGTTGAACAACGCTGGTTGGCGATTAGGTTGTTTGGTAAAGTCGTTGGCCCAAACTGTTTAGATAACTACCATACTGGAGGTGTATTAAAAAAAACTATTTGGGTGGAATCTTACCACCATACAAATGGCCCTGCTTCAATGCCATACAAATTCTCGTTATCGTTAGCGTAATAGAAGGCGACTATTAATTAATTTCAATCCATTATAAGATAGCGATTCCTCTCTCTATTCATTTACGCTACGCATATTTGGGAACGAGGGCTTTCAAGCCCTCGAGGGCTTTCGTTGCCAAATTATTGCGATATTGATATGAGATATTGAAATATGTAAGAACCGTTACAGGTTACAATATCTCATACAAATTTCAAGGTTCAATATTTTTTTACCGGTTTATGAGCTCCAGATCGACAAGTGGCCTGAATTGCACTCGTAGAGAATGGCGTATTGTTGGGTCGGATGTCAAGATCCACTTCGGTTCGCTGAGCCAACCAGCGCAGTAAGTAAGTAAGTAAGTAAGCCAATTCCTTCTACGAGTATTACCTATTTCCTGCAGTACCTGGTTGTTATTGTTAGTATAGTCAATATTAAAGAATAAGTTTTGTTTCGATATATGTCTAGAGAATCAAAAAACTAAATAAAAGCACATAGGTCGCAGTAGTAGGCATCTCTCTTCTTCTGTTCTGTGGAAAGATCACATTATTTTGAAGTCCTTTTTAAATTTCAGTAAAGTAATGTTTACCATAGAAACTGGCAGGTAAATTTGTACTAAAACTAGAATAAAACGAAAATAGAAATTTCATTTGAGCACATTCACTGAATTTCAGAGTTAAGAAGGTTACATGACAAAGGTATTTAGGACAAAAAAGTTGTATCGTATTCGCCCGGCTATCTTTTTCAAAGGGAAAATTGTAAACTGTATTTTAAAATGGAAGCGGGTCCAGTGCCTGTTACACGAGCACACAAGCCACGGATTTCACGGAGTCACTTGTAATTTCCCGGGGATTTATTCGTTAAGGGGAAAACATTATTAATATTCAACCGCCTCTGTGGTCTAGTGGCTAAGCTACCTGTTTCAGACCCAGAGGTCCCGGGTTCGATTCCCAGCGGGGGGTACATCTTTGTGTGCTCGGTTTGGTTGGTGGTAGGGCTGTTAAGTCCGTCTGGCTAGCTACCACCATCTTATCTAAGTCTGTCGCCATAACAACGATGTTTATAGCATTGTTGTGTTCCGGCAGTTTGAGATAAGATAGCCAGTTCCTCAGTGGTTGAGGATTCCGGGTGAAGCGCGCTTCCACCTTCGGCCTTATCGTCACTTACCATCAGTCAGATGAAGGCCAAGCGCTTACCCGTTGCCAATAAAAAAAAAAAAAAATGGACTTTGGAATTATATGTATAATAGTGAGCGATACCATTTCTCATTCTTATTTGTTTGATTATATACTCTCTTTTATTAACGTTGTAAGGGAAGAGCAATAATACTTACATTGTTTTATTTCATAACCATGTTAACAGTAAAAGCAAGAAAGAAGTATTATTACCTGCCTACTTATTAACTTGTATGAAAGATGAATATTTGTTTGTTTCGTTTGTGTGAATTTATCTCATTATATGCATTCACAGATATCCAATGTTGTTAAAGGCATTTGTTATATTAACCACTTTAGTGTTAGGCGTAAGTTAAGACCATCTATAACAATTATAGTTGCATGCAATTCAATACTGATAATATTAAGTTATATAGCTTGAAAGTGTCCTAAGTATGTAGATGGTCCAAAAAAAGAAATAAATACCTTTTCGTGTTTGGGTGTCGTAAAAGGCGACAAACGGATTAAACACTGCACATACATCCAACAGCTTAGAGCGGCGTTGGGCTCATCACCCGTCACGCTGAGCACATGTGCAGTCGCTATTTATTGAAAAGTGGACTATGGCCGAGGACTACTTTTGCTGCCCTCATTGCCTAGTCTCTGACTAACCCTTCGGGGATAATAGTCATGATTATATATGTTGAAAGTGTTCTATGGTGACGCTGGTCCCAAATAAATAATTAAATACCTTTTTTTTGTTATGATGACCTTATCTCGTCATGTGCAGTTGCCCATGTTGGAAGGTCTGTGCCTAGCTGGAAGTTTATACACCCTAATTTTTTAGTCGTTTTAATGAAATTAACTTTCCCCAAGAAACCTATTGTGCAAAAATGACAAAAAAATTTCGACCTCCCACACAAAACTGTCCGATTAGCTGACGACAATAGTATGGGAGGTCGAATTTTTTTTGTCATTTTTGCACATTAGGTATCTTGGGGAAAGTTGTTCAGTTTCATGGGTGGAACTCACCCTTACCTTCATTAAAACGACAAAAAAATGAGAGTGTATAGGCTAATTATCAGATGAGGATGATGGGTATGTTAAGGGTCGCCACCTTTTTAGGGAGTACCGTTCGTGGTCCCGAGCCATACCTATAACAATTGACATAGAAGGGACGGAACTATGTTTTTAGCGGGTAGGCCTCGACTGGAAGAAGCTCGATGGGATCGTGGTCGCTAAGCAATTTTCGCAATGCAGGGCCACTAGATGGGTTACCAAATTAAAAACATCTCGAGCTCCACCATGCTTCAGAAGTCGGCTTATGCTGTTGGTCCCGTGTGTTATCGTAAGATGGCAGCCTTTAAAACCCACCAACCCGCATTGGGCCAGTGTGGTGGGTTATGGCCCAATTTCCCCACGTGCTGTTGCATGTGGGAGGCCTGTGCCCAGCAGTAGGACGTTTATGGGCTGATGATGAGGCATCGACTTTCCCCGTCAAGATTCTCTATGGCCCAATGTCGCCGTCTAGGTTTTACGTCGACAGAAAGTATACTAACCTGTGGGGTGGCGTGTCTATCACGCATTTCGGGCAAGCGGAGTGGTGGCATATGGAGCAGGTTCTCAAAGGTGCCAGCAGGCGGGCCGTCTCGCCGCATACCAGGCAAGTGCGCGGCACCGGACCTTGGGCTGAGCGGCGCATACCTGGCGAGGAGAGTCTGTGATAAATCACATGTATTTAAGTAAGTAAAACGTTTATTTCTTGCTACAACACACACATCAAATACAAAAAATAGTAGACGTACACAAAAAATTAATATTAAATAATACTTACATCATAAAAACAAAGCTTTGACGACCTCCTTGGTCGAGCGGTTTGTACACCGGTTTTCATGGTGTCGCCATCTCTGAGATCCCGGGTTCGATCCCCGGTCGGGTCAGTTTAAAAATTATTGTTTTTCTAAATTGTCTGGGTGTTTTCTATGTATAATAAGTGTGTATTTAAGTATTTTAAGTATGTTTATCCGTTGTCTAGTAACCATTTAACGAGTTTCTTCGAAGTTTCTCTTGGGCTAGATAATTGGTGGGATTGTAGGAAAGATTTATTTATTTATTTATTTAAAGCTTATAACTGCAGAAAACAAAAGTCAATAAACTATGTACTTAACACAATGGAATGAAATAAGTAACAAAATACTAAATTAAAAAATTGAAGAGCTCAATGGCTCAGCGGCTAGCGCGTTCGGCTTGCGATCTTGCCCGCTAAGCAACTTTCGCAATGCCCGGTCGCCTGATGGGTGACCATTATAAACATCTCGAGCTCCTCCGTGCTTCGGAAGGCACGTTAAGTCGTTGGTCCCGGTTGTTGTCGTAAGATGGCAGCCGTTAAAACCCACCAACCCGCATTGGGCCGTCAAATTACGGCATCGTAACCGATCGTACTAAGTTGCCGCTTGTGGCACTCTATTCACTGCCTACCAATGATATTATATACAACAACAGATATATTTTAAGCGCGCGCGATGTGAATACTCAAATACGTCCTAATTGGGACGTCTTGTGTTTAGTCTGCGTCGAGCACAATCACGAGCGTGTCGCACCGTAGTTCCCGTGTCCTTACCAAAATAAATCCAAAATGCCATCGTATGTGTTTCGAAAGTGCACCAATTATGACTCTAAAGTAAACGAAATACAAGGGTTCGCTTACCACATATGAATATGCAAATATACTTAGATTTTTTAGTATATTTCAATTATTTTCGTCGTTGGTCCCGGTTGTTGTCGTAAGATGGCAGTCGTTAAAACCCACCAACCCGCATTGGGCCAGCGTGGTGGGTTATGGTGGCCCAATATCCCCACGTGCTATTGTTCACGTGTGAGGCCTATGCCAAGCAGTGGGACGTTTATAGGCTGATGATGATGATGATGATGATGACATGGATCCTCCATATTATACTTATACTAATTTCACGACCATAATTATTATACTTATACTAATTTCACGACCATAATTATTATACTTATACTAATTTCACGACCATAATGTTCAGGCAATAAAGTCTTGTATAAATATTTTTAGCACTAAAAACGAATCAGAAATTGGAAATTATTTATTTGCCTTGATGCAATATTCCCATCCCAGGTGTTTGACAAGCGTGCAAAATTTATAATAATTTTAAGTTAATATAAAATGTAAGGGCGGGTAGTGAAATTTGTTTAGGTATCCTCCTTGTGACCAGTTAGAACTGTTTGAGGGGATGACGAATAGGAACAGATTTGCAGTGTGACCAATAGCTATAAAATTACAAAGTGTCCAAATAGAAAAAAATCAACTTGTGACCGGTTAGAACAAAATTTTGGTGTGACGAGTTGCTGCCTCAATCCACTGGAGGATGTTTCCGACACACCGCATTACGCATTCTATGCCTTATCAACCACCTGCCTACGCCTTTCCGAGTTTCAGTATCAGTATGAGTGAACCTGTGGGCGGATTGTTATGATGACCTATTTTTAATCATTTCATCCTGAAGCACTTGAAAGAAGACTACTTGCGTGGGACTCAAACCCACGTCCTTTCGCAGTCAGGGTAACAGCTGTTCCAATTGTGCTACCGAGACATCGGATAACCCGGACGAATTTTAAAAGTGTTTGTATTAATACTAAACAGATCTCTCAAGTGATATTTTATATTTATACTAACGACTCGCTTGTGACTTCGTCCGCTTGAATATGAAATAAAAACTCTTTCTTATAAACACTTTCCTGACAAATACGAATACAAAAATAAACCAGATAAATCGGTCTTGCCATGCTGAAGTATGCGCAAACAAACATTTTGGTAATTAATTTTTATTTATATATATTATTATTATTACATACAATCACGAATATTATCCCCGAAGGGTTAGTCAGAGACTAGGCAACGAGGAACGCAAAAGCAGTTAGTTCTCTGCCGTAATCCACTTTTCACCGAATAGTGACTGCACATGTACTCAGCGTGACAGGTGGTGAGCCCATTGCCGCTCTAGGTATGCTGTTAGATGTATATCCATTCTTTAGTCCGTTAGTCGCCTTTTACGACACCCAATTAAAGAGAGGATGGTACTTAGAATTCTTTTACTGCGCGACACGGTTATAATATATATATATACTTAAAGCATTGTAAATGAAAAAAAATAATTAAAATTAAAATAAAAACTGTAAGTTAATTGATTGTTCCACTCATGATGAAATCTCACAACAATTCAAAGCCGTCGGGTAATCAACACGCCTACCAAAGTTTGGTATCGCAAACCCGGGCTATGGAAAGAAACATGCAAACACGCTTGTCCCGATCCAGGAATCGAACCCAGATCCTTTGGATATCGAGCCGAGCGCAATTCCATTTTACCAGTTACCTGAAGAGAGAGGCTACAGCATAAATAAAAATATTCTTACTTACAGCTTAGTCCTATTCTAATTAATTGTAAACTCGCAGATAGGCATTTCATTCGAGCACCCTAAATTTCAATATGGCGTCCAATCCCAAGTACAATATTTGCTCCAAAACGGAGATCGAGCGTTTAGTGGGCAATCTTCGAGGCGGCTTTGAGCCCACGCTTCCAGGGGCTAATTTAGTATAATAATCACTATTGACAGGAAGTATTATGTAATATCCGCTTCTCTTTGCTTTCTCATAAGCGGTGGATTGTTAACAAAGAGCGGATTAGTTGTACACAGGTAGGTCTACCTCCTACTCCAATCATTAAGTTGTACTTATGTATAAAAATAAATTGTATGTCACCGAAAATAATGTTTCGTAAAATAAATAAATGAGAGTTACACCGTTCGTTACGTCTCTTCAATATAGTAATAACTTGTATTGTATCCAATGTAGTAAGGAAATACGGGTTTACAGAAAATTAATGTTACGCATTTCTTCCTTTCCTTACCATCTTATTTTTAACAGCTAAAGAAATTGTAATAATTATCTAACACATTTTCATTTCAGCATAAAATTGAAATGTTTCGCTAATGGTTAACCGTTAACTTGGCGTCGAAAAAGGCTTCACGAAAATAGATCTTCTTCTTGAACTCTCTTACCCGTATGTAGAATTCAGTCATCTGATCTGCTTGACCCCGATTTTCTTAAGCTCCTGACGAGAACTGCTTAATAGCTTCAAAAAAGTAAGTAAAATCCATTTTTTCTTCCTTGTAGAGTGTCTCTTCATTACTGAAGGTCAGCAGTCAGTTTTCCAAATTTTTCCCTATCCAGAGCTAGTCTGAATTATAGTTCCACAGTTTTGATACCGGTCCATTCTCTGAAGTTATGAAGCCATGACATTTTCCTTGCAACTTTCCTCTTTCCAGTAATCTTTCCCATCATAATTATCTATCATTACGCAAGACATGGCCCAAGTAGGCAACCTTCCGCTGCTTGATGGTGTGTAACAGCTCTACCCTTTCCCCATTCGTTAAGGACCTCCACGTTTAAAACTTTATCAGTCCAACTGATGCGAAAGCATACGACGATAGCTCCACATTTCGCTTCGAGCTTTTTCAATGTCTCCCTTTGGGGTCCATGCTTCGCATCCAAGAACGACGGGACAAACATAGCACCGCAAGAGTCTAGTGCGGAGTTTAATAGATATCTTCCGACTGCATAAAACTTATCTCAAACTTACTTTTGAAAGATGCACGGGCAAGGGTTTCGAAAGATCCGTAGAGAAAAAAAAAGAAGATTTAGGATAGGCTAAAATGTAAAATAATTTCTGAATGGGATGCGATCGCAAGATGATGGCTAGAGTGTTTGGAACTCTCACGAGACAATACAGGACTTTGCTATGGCCTAGTAGTTCCAGATAACTTTTGGGACCGTAGCTAATCGAGAAACCAGTAGTCTGATTCGCCTGACCTGTTTCTTAGCTCGACTAATTAATAAGTTACATAATGATCTACTGCTCTCATGCGACAAAGTCTTTAAGTTAGACTAATTGTCTTTAACTCGAGCAACCTGTTACTCGAACCGACTGCCTTTCAACTTCTTGCATCTCTGCTCGTTTAAAGAAACCTAAACGAGCTTCCTGCCCAAATGGCGATAGAGCAGATTTCAAGAAATAAAATCCTAAGTTATTTGGAATCGTACCGTACCTACTAGTTGAGCGATCTGTCAACCTACAACCATGTAGGTACGACTCCTTGCATCTCTGCTCGCTTGAAGAAATAGGCCAGAGCCACCTGCTCTCATCATCATCAGCCCATAAACGTTCCACAGCTGAGCACAGGCCTTCCCTCATGGACAACAGCACATGGGGATATTGGACTATACCCACCAATGCGCGTTGGTAGGATTATTCTCCTGAACTCGGCAACAGAGATTTTTTCAAGAAAAAAAAATGCCTAGGTTACTTGGACCCGTTGGACTCATACCTTCTAATCGAGCAACCAGTCGGCCGATCCGTTTAGCCTCGACTTCCTCCAGCTTCTCGGCTCGCTTCACGACGGCTGCTATGGCCTCCCGCTCGGTCGTCGTCAAAGGAGGCTCACTCCGCGCTGCACTCCAGCCTGTACGAAGTCTGCAACAATAGTAGGAATTTTTTACTTTTTTTACTAAAAGAACTTGGTGCGTTGCGGCATGAGCGTTAGATTTCATCATCGTCATCCTGCTGAAGGAGGTTTTATGTCTCTCCCAGCTAGGTTCAGGAACCCTACTGTCACCTCTTAGACTAAGACTTAGAGCAATATTACTTTAATCTTACTATGCGAATTCTTGTACGAATTTGGCATAACAGTTGATATTATGGCCCCAGGCCTTCCCAAGAACAACAACACAATGGAGATCGAGTAACACAAAATAACGGTCTAATTGCGAGTAGGTAGGTCTTAGCACGTTGCAATAGGAGCTACCTCTGCCAGCGTTTTAGCTTGGTAAAACAAAGAGGTATTGTTGCTGGCATTCTTGGAATCTTTTGTTTTTACAGGATATCTATACTTATTTTATTGTTTCCTTTTCATAGCTGTTTCTCGTTTTTTATTACATTATATTTGTTTATTGTAACCTACAATAGGTTCACGGCCAAACCATTACGGAATGTACATAAATGTATTACTGTGATTTTTCTATAGCAATGGGGCGTCGCCCCCTCGCTGGGACGGACACAGGATGGTAATCAGGAACGCTACAAATTATAGCTACGAGCTACGACATTTCGCTACATTTTTATTTATTAAGTCAAGGTCTCCAATTGTGAATTTTGGCGTAGGTGTGTGTGTGTATATACCTAAATATCGTATTGCTAAAAGAATCTTTGACGGTTAACTTTATTTTGTTAAAACATAAAAGGAAAGTGGCGAATGACAAGTTTTTCTTATAATTATTACCTACTTAATTTTATTACCGAATAAAAATAAAATGGGCGTTTAAAAGCGTTTGACAGGTTTTTTAAATAATAACTAACGAACAATTTTATTTGAGGTAATAGGGACGTTGATTAAATAACATCGAATAATTAATAACATTATTATTAAAAAGATATCACTTACATTTAAAAACATTATCTTTTTTTATGAACACAAATTGATGTAACCTAAATCTTTGTAAATAAAAATCTATTTTCGAATGTATGTTCGGATATCACTTAAGAACGGCTATACTATTTGACTAATTAATTTTTTTTTTGTTTGTAATTGTTAGGACCAGGTTTGTATGATTTTTTTTAAAAAATTAGGACAAGTTTTTTATGAAAATTGTTTTTGGAAATTCGTCACGTGGAACGGTGTTTACGCGGAATAAGTCGCGGGTTAATAAAGACATTGTCCTTTTTTACTTAGAACTATAAAAAAATGCAACCTAAACAGTTAATAAAACATCGATCACTGTAACTCTGTAACATTTTGTCACCTCGAATAAACTGTAGCTGCAATGCGTACTGTAATTTTTATGTAACTGATAACAGCGAGGAACAAGCCCTTACAGACTGATTACGATGGCAATGAGTTTGTTTCAGTCCACAGTCCACACTTAAGGTGCGTACATGGTGACTGGAACGTTTACCCGAACAGAACGCAGAACAACTTCCCTAGACTAGTGGCAAACGCTCCCACTTGTCTATTCGTAATTCGTCGTACAATGCGCCCGCGCTGCTGAATGTATTCCAAAAAGATGTTTGTTTCATAGAGGAGTAGGTAAACAACGAATCGCGGCAAAACCGACTACACGTAGGTAGTCTTGTCTGCCCTACGCTACAGTGTAAGGCGCGGAGGGGGAGGCGGCCCGCGAGCTGAGGAGCAGGTGGGTTTATTAGCCAAACCTTAGGCGAACGCTACACGCAAGATCCATATTGTGATCCGTCAATATATACTGACGGATCACGATAATTATTGACGTGTAGTGTAGTGTATTGACGGATCACAATATTTATCGCAGGATTTCTGAAAATCCAGTGATCCAATCCCAGATCCTAGATCGTGATATTTATCTTGCGTGTAGTGTCGCGCGTCAATATTTATCGTGTCTAGGGTTGCCACCTTTTTTTTAGGATGAATAAAGTAGGTACCTATTTTTTATTCTTCATACACGGAAAGTAGGTTTGAAGTTGCCTGAGGAGCGGGAGGAAAGTAATACTTTTCCGCCTTAGGGAGAATCGTTTTTGTGACAGGTACTGTCACATATCACATATGTCACAAACATACACTAATTCGAATGTAACAAAAAAAAACGAGTTTATCTTAATGCTAAGTGCTGTCTTAATTATAGGTAGTCACGACATGCAATATCAAAATACAATCTTAATTGTTGAACAGTAACTCATGTGTAGTTGTGACTTACTAATAAAATAATACTAACAACCCATCTCTTCCCATGGGTGTCGTAAAAGGCGACTAACGGACTAAAGACTGCATATATATCCAACAGCATAGAGCGGCGATTGCCTCATCAAAATAATACTACCAACCCCTCTCTTCCCTTCGGTGTCGTAAAAGGCGACTAACGGACTAAATTCTGCACATTCATCCAACAGCAAAGAGCGGCCATGGGCTCATCAAAATAATACTACCAACCTCTCTCTTCCCTTGGGTGTCGTAAAAGGCGACTAACGGACTTTTTTCTGCACATACATCTAACAGCATAGAGCGGCGATGGACCCATCTAAATAAAACTATCAAACCCCTCTCTTCCCTAGGATGTCGTAAAAGGCGACTAACGGACTAAAGACTGCACATACATCCAACAGCATATAGCGGCGATGGACTCATCAAAATAATACTACCAACTCCTTTCTTTCCTTGTGTGTAGTAAAAGAGACTAACGGGCTAAAGGCTCACCACCTAAGCACATGTGCAGACTGTGCAGTAGTTTCTTGCTGAAGCGTGGACTGTGTGGACGTGGCCTGTGTTGTCCATAGATTCAAATTATTACTAATTTTACTACAAACTTTAATTAAATATCTCAAAAAAGTTGTATATTTATGTAAAATAAAACTCACTCATTTTTTTAGCTAATTCATGTTTTTATTTTTAGTTACTTACCATTCGTAATGAAAACTGAAAAGCACAGTGTTTACCTCCGGTGAAAGACTTATTTCCTCCCTCGGACTATTGCCGCCCTCTGGCTACGCTCGGGCGCCAAACCCCGTTTCGGGAGTAAATAAGCTACTTTCACCCCTAGGGTAACAAACAATGTACTATTTACATTTTGTTCGAACAAAAATAAAGTACATAGCATAAAAAAGAGTATTTATGTATTTGTCCTTAAAAACGTATTTTTAGTTGCTCTTTGCGACATTTGACAAATATTTGTCTTTAACGTAAATAGAGTATTTTAGCCTTATATTTTAGCTCTAAGATTTTAGCGTACCTACTTAATTGATGTCGTAGCGTAGATTATAAAGTACGCCTACATGAAAAAGAGGACAATACTCTATTTTAAAGTGCGAGTGGCAACCCTACACGGCTGCCTCGTACAAAGTACGTATTTTTGACGCGATCCGTATTGACGGTGTAGGTTGTGCTGTGATCCAACCCAAGATCCATCAATAAATATCACGATATTTATCACAATATTTATTGACGCGTAGCGTTTGCCTTACATTTGACTAAATAATACTTGGTAAAGTGAAACGTTGCCATGTAATTATTTGTTGAACAATAACTTGCTAAAAATAGTTTTGCTAGCTGTAAAATTGCTAAAAGTTGTTTTGACAAATGTTTTTTTGCCAAATGAAAATTTGGGAAAAATAGATTGGGATGCGATACTTTGGGAAACGTTTTTGGCTATATATTAGTAATCCAGTTAAGTTACTTACATTTATGATACATATACAAATATATTACATATGACAAATATATACATACATTACATGAAAGAAGTATTTTATTCAGCAATGCTGCCCTACCAAGAGTACCAAGAAACTAAGAACCCAGCATTCAACAGTAGATCTAGTAAAACTACAGGGCATAGAGAAGCATAAGAATCGAAGCTTCTTATTGGCCACAATCCATCAGATCAGGTGGGTGTGTGTGTTGTTATCCATTCTTCCATTATGCTCGTTTGTTATCTTAGGGTGGATTCGACCAAACTGGAATAAGATTTACTCCGAGATTAGTCTATACAAATTCGGCGTTTAATCTAGGTATAAGACCTTTTTTATGTAAGAAGGAGGCAAACGAGCAGGCGGGTCACCTGATGGAGAGCAATCACCGCCGCCCATAGACACCCGCAAAACCAGAGGCTCACCAACTCGGTCAGCTCACTGGCTGGCCTGGCTGACGTTATTCCAGTTTCGTCGAATCCACCCTTAGTAGCATAAATAACCGTTGATTATAAATGATGCTGAATGCGCTGTGTGGTGACGGCTCGTTAATAAAATACTTAAAATCATCTCTTAGGTGTCTGCACTTATATCCAACAGCATAGAGCGGCGATGGGCTCACCACCTGCGTGACGCTGAGCACATGTGTAGTTGCTGTTTGGTGAATCGTGGACTGTGGCAGTATACTGCTTTTACGGTCCTCATTGTCTCTGATTAAGCCTTAGGGAATAAATAGTCGTGAGTATAAATATGTATTTTAAATGAATCATAATATCATACTCATACTCGTGAACGGGTGCCGCTGCCGCCTGTGGAGGCTGGTCTGCTCTTGCTAACTTATTGAGTAACTGACGTTTCGGACACATTATATTGGGACACAGTGTCCGAATTGACACTTTTAAATTTTATAATTGTTTCACTGACGATTCGGACACGATTAAATTATTGGAGCTGTTCAGTACAGTCAGATAAATCAAGTTGTTGTTTTTTATTATTGTTTATTTTCTTAATATTAATGTAAATTTTTATTGGTTTACGAATCGTCAGTGAAAAAGATAATAAAATTAAAAAGTGTCAATTCGGTCACTGTGTCCGCATATACTGTGTCCGAAACGTCAGCGAGCCAACTTATTTTTATTATTAGTATATTAGTAGTTGTAGGCTTACTTTTTATTTTTCTGTACTGTAAGACATTGATTATATTGACTATTTTATTTTGATGAATATCTGAACTTTTTATTTTTATTATTAGGTACTTAATTTATATTTTTTTATTTTTATGTCGTTGTCGTTGTTTTATGTTTTTCATGTTTTTATTTTTGTAATGGAGAGTGCCCTTCTATGATAGGATAGGGAGGGCATTTTTCAATTCTAATTAACGCTGTAAAAGAAAGGGAGAAAAGAAATGCCCTTGTTGAGTTTCTTGCCGGTTCTTCTCAGGCTCCCGCCCTCATAGATAGACTTACAAACCGATGGCATTATGACTTTCAATAAGTGCTGTTACCTAAACATGGCCTACCCTGAATAAATGATATTGATTCTTGATTCTTGAATATAAGGCAAAGGCCTGTGCCGAACACTAGAAAGAGCATTCGCACGACGAACGTTACATTACATGGCGTAATGCTCTAAACTGTACGCACCTTTACAAACAGCGTTAACGATACAAGGACAAACGGGTGAGTAACAAGGATAAAAGGTTATGCTTGAATCACTCGTTAATTTCATTTGAGAATGTAGTAGATAATGTAATTGTACCATAGCTGTGAGGCATAAAGATAACGAGTTGTAAATTGTTGTCAGGGCAGTTTTATTAATATCTAAAGTAAATAAACTAAACTAAATGCAAGTTTTATAGATTTATATATTTATTTATTTATTTACTGTATATATATAAATATACCATAAAAAAAACTTCCTAATACCTCCCCACTACGGCCAGCCATCATAAATAGCGTCCACACAAACCAGAGAGCTCACTTTATTATTATAATCCTCTATGTCACTTTCTCTCTGGAACTCAGCGCGGACGGATCTCTGCCCGAGTGGCTATCTGGTATCGTAGCTATCTTTTAGTTTTATTGCGTTGTGTGTCTGTTGTATTTTTAATGTGGGTAGTGTTTTTCAAAGTGATTTAATTAGTATGAGCGTACAATCTTTTCAGTATCAAATTGTTAGTAACATGGTTGTATTAAGTTAAGTTCTGGTTGTTATTTCATTAATTACATTTACCTATGGAATTAATTAATTAAAATTAGTGTTTTCTCGGGCATTGTTTTTTTTAAGTATCCGGTATTGTTCCTAAAAATACACATACTACCTACATAATTCCCGTTGCCCGAGAGTTAAGCAGAAATCACAGTTTTCCATATGCTACGATCCTTTGCTTTATTTATACTGTATAACATTCTTCATTTTCTTATCGATATTTTAAATACATAATCAGGCTAATACAATACCGTACTTATGGTCACTTTTATTTTTTTTATAACACATTTGCTCGTAAAGTAGCTCTTATTACACCGATTTCAGCATCGTAATGTAATAAGTTTCACACTAGTGCGGTAATGCAATTTAAAAATTAATTATCATTTGAATCTATGGACAACATAGGCCTTTAGCCCGTTAGTATACCTTTTACGACACCCAAGGGAAGAGAGGGGTTGGTAGTATTATTTTGATGAACCCATCGCCGCTCTATGCTGTTGGATGTATGTGCAGTCTTTAGTCCGTTAGTCTCCTTTTACGACACCCAAGGGAAGAGAAGGGCTGGTAGTATTATTTTGATGAGCCCATCGCCGCTCTATGCTGTTGGATGTATATGCAGTCTTTAGTCCGTTAGTCGCCTTTTACGACAACCTAGGGAAGAAAGGGGTTGTTAGTATTATGTTGATGAGCCCATCGCCGCTCTATGCTGTTGGATGTATGTGCAATCTTTAGTCCGTTAGTCGCCTTTTACGACACCCAAGGGAAGAGAGGGGTTGGTGGTATTATTTTGATGAACCCATCTACGCTCTATGCTGTTACAAAGAAAAATATATGTTGGCTTACTAAAGATTCATGCACTAGAAAAACAAAAAAAAAACGCAGTTATTTTCGGAATATTTTTTTTCCTCACAAATATGTTACAAAACGTCGTATGGCATACGTGCGCTTTGATAATTACAGCCTCTGCTTTCTTGTAGCCCTCGCCTACGGCTCGGGCTAGCAATATCGCCTCTGCTGTAATTTTCATCTTACCGCACTTATATCATAATGTACTATTACAGTGTTAGATACATTATTTATTAGTAGAAGTTATTGTAATATATTTTCAAGGACAAAGCCATCCAGGGACATAACCGGATATCTAAAATATCGACTTTTTAATATAAACTTTTAACACACACTTCAATGAAAAAGTGCATATAATGTTAATAATACTTTCTATCATTTCAAAAACAGAGCGCTAGATCGTGATTACGTCACGAACACATGTAACGAATAGCGTTATAATAAATCAGTTCGTAATACGTTTATGGAGGGCTGATTTCATTACGCTGCGTGTTTGTTTAGGCCGAGTAATGTCAGCTATACATGGACATATTACATTGTAATCAGTCGCCATATCATAATCACATAGGTAGATCTTCAACGGGCGTCCTACCTACATCTCACAAGTTTGGCATGTCCGTGTGTCAGTATGTAACAGTTAGCTAACTTTCGGGGAGTCGTTTCTACTATTCACGTCTACATATAACGTCTACGTATAACGTATACATTATACATATATGTACATACATAGGTATAGGCGACTTTTTGCCGTGGATATGAAACATAAGGGAGGAAAATGAGGGTGAACTGTGTGTGAAACTTGTCTGACGTGCTTCTAACTTTGCAGCAAGTTTGTAAATAAAAAATAATTAAAGTCGTATTTTTTACAAACCACTCGTAAAAGAGGGTAAAATGGGGGTTGTTAAGATAATACACAAATTGTTTTTCAACACACTTGCTCGTAAAGTGGCTCTTAATTATTACACCGATTTCAGCATCGTAATGTAGCTTATTACACACTATTGCGGTAATGTAATTTAAAAATATAATCTCGAATGGTAAATGATTTTCCCCCAAACCCCTCGAGACTCAATAAAGCTGTGGGACTTTATTGAGGTCTCACACGGACTTCTTGAGAGAATTTGAAAAGTGATGTTGCACTGTTTATAATAGCATTTCTTACAATAGGAACGAAGTCTTTTTTTAAATTTTGGTCTGTCAAATGACAAATTCGCCTACAAAAACGAAAAAGTCTATAGTCTTAATGTAGAATTATCATGAATAAAGACTCGACTTATTACTGTTTACATAAATCAACAACTTTTTTGAGATATCTGTTTAAGTTTATGGTAAAATTAGTAATCATTTGAATCCATGGACAACACAGACCACGCCCACACAGTCCACGCTTCAGCCAGAAACAACTGCACAGTCTGCACATGTGCTTAGGTGGTGAGCCTTTAGCCCGTTAGTCGCTTATACGACACCCAAGGGAAGAATGGGGTTGGTAGTATTATTTTGATGAGACCATCGCCGCTCTATGCTGCTGGATGTATGTGCAGTCTTTAGTCCGTTAGTCGCCTTTTATGACATTCAAGGGAAGAGAGGGGTTAGTAGTATTATTTTGATGAGCCCATCGCCGCTCTATGCTATTGGATGTGTGTGCAGTCTTTAGTCCATTAGTCGCCTTTTACGACACCCAAGGGAAGAGAGGATTGGTAGTATTATTTTGATGAGCCCATCGCCGCTCTATGCTGTTAGATGTATGTGCGGTCTTTAGTCCGTTAGTCGCCTTTTATGACACCGAAGAGAAGAAAGGGGTTGGTAGTATTATTTTAATGAGCCCATCGCCGCTCTATGCTGTTGGATGTATGTGCAGTCTTTAGTCCGTTAGTCGCCTTTTACGACACCGAAGAAAAGTGAGGGGTTGGTAGTATTATTTGGATGAGCCCATCGCCGCTCTATGCTGTTAGATGTATGTGCAGTTTTTAGTCCGTTAGTCGTCTTTTACGATACCCAAGGGAAGAAAGGGATTGGTAGTATCATTTTGATGAGCTCATCGCCGCTCTATGCTGTTGGATGTATGTGCAGTCTTTAGTCCGTTAGTCGCCTTTTACGACACCCAAGGGAAGAGATGAAAGACTGCACATAGGTACTATCCAACAGCATAGAGCGGCGATGGGCTCATCAAAATAATACTACCAACCCCCTCCCTCTCTTCCCTTGGGTGTCGTAAAAGGCGTATAACGGACTAAAGATTGCACATACATCCAACAGCATAGAGCGGCGATGGGCTCATCAACATAATACTAACAACCCCTTTCTTCCCTAGGTTGTCGTAAAAGGCGACTAACGGACTAAAGACTGCATATACATCCAACAGCATAGAGCGGCGATGGGCTCATCAAAATAATACTACCAGCCCTTCTCTTCCCTTGGGTGTCGTAAAAGGCGACTAACGGACTAAAAACGGCACATACATCCAACAGCATAGAGCGGCGATGGGCTCATCAAAATAATAGTACCAACCCCTTTCTTCCCTTCGGTGTCGTTAAAGGCGACTAACGGACTAAAGACTGCACATTAGGGTGGAGCGTCATTTTTATTTTTAGATTTTTGAAATGGAATAGTTAAAAAAAGTTGCAGTTGGTGATAGGTAATACATGAAAAATAATAATAAAATTATTGGAATATACTTTTAGCCCTCTACCACCCCTCAAAGTTTAAAAAAATATGCAAAATAGAGTATATTTTGGAAGTTTATAAAAAACAAATTATTTATCCAAATCTTATAAAAAGTATCTCATCTTACTCTAGATATAAAGAAGTTTAATTAAAAAATTATTTATCATGATAATTAAGCATGATCTCATAATACAAAAACGTCAAAAACGTTAATTATAAATAAATTTTGCGATAAAGAAACGACACTGCCGCGGGTAGGTTTGTTATTTGAGTTCTTGCTTTTGATGTATATTTTTTTATTGTTCCTACTACTGTATTATTTTAACAGTTATTTGAAGTATATTTGTAGTTCAATATAAAAGGTTCATAGTAAAGTTACGTAAAAGAGTGACGAGGAACGAAACGGACTCAGTGCTCCCAGCGATCCTTCGACAGCAAAAACACCAGATTCTATTCCAATAATGCAGATTAAAAGAAACATGCTGTCGCTTCCTACTTTAGCTCAAGTTTGTGATCGGTTTGGTGTCTCAAATCGTTCGGCAGCAGCAGTGGCAGCGCAGCATTGCACGATATTGGCTTCATGACTTCGGAGAACGCTGAAAATGTGATAGACCGAAGCAAAGTCCGAAGAGCTAGAAAACAAGAACGAAAGAGGTGTAGAAAAGATAAGATTGGTTTACAAAAAGCAAGGTCAACGTTCACATAAAAAAGGTACGAAGGAACATATTATATCCTTAATTGGGGAACCGGGCTCATTTTATTTGGGACATATAACAACATTATCTGGTACGGGGAAAGCAATAGTGGACTAAATATATTAATTTTTCGCCAAAAAAGAACTTGAATTAAAGAATGTAGTGGTTGTTAGATGCGATTGTTGGATGCAATGGTATTACAGCAACAAATACTGGCTGGAAAAGTGGTGTGATCCGAACTAAAGTTACGTAGATCACTGCAATAGTTTATTTGTCAACAACATGCAATAGAGCTGCTTCTTCGGCATTTATTTATTAAATAAGACGCGGCGACAACCGGAACTCAACTTTATTCTGGTCCAATAGGAAAAGCATTAGAAAATTGTACTAATCTTCCTATTGTTCAATTTATCGCAATCCCATCAAACATGCCTGTTTTATCTAAGTAAATAGAGGATAATCTAAGTACAGATCAGAAGTATTTGTCCTCAAGATTTGTCTCATAGAAATCCTGGAAAAATGGCTCACTCTCGATGGCTAACAACAGCCAATAGAATTTTGTGACTTTACGTTGGTACACAAAGCCCTTCTAGTAACTAGATCATTATAAAAGTATACGCTCCTGTGTAGTTCAGTATAAAAAAGTTCGTTTAAAAAGAGCTACCTCACGTTTACAAATTGATTACATTTTCTAGATCTTTGAGTTCTGATGTCAAAAAATTATCGATCCGTTTATACAGCAAAATGCATTTTTTGCACACCCTGAGAACCTTTTATTCGGAATGTTATACGATAAAATGACAACACATAGAGAAATAGGGCTAAGACGAATAATTTGCAGCAAGATGAATGATGAAATGATGAAAAATGGAAAAACCAGGAGTGAGAATATTCGAAATACCAAAGTTAAATTTTAGTGCCAATGACTACACACTGATATAATTATTTTGGGCGAATCACAAGTCACACCACATCCAATGTTGAATAAAATTACTGACAACGAATTAGAAAACCTGCTTCAAACACAGTCGCATACCATTATGAGTTTTCCAAATTTTCCTTGCCACACACAAGCGCTAGAACGATGTGTTAAAATGGTGAGTGAAGCGTCATTGGCTGTCGCTGGTGAAAAGGCAAGGTTGGTAGGTATTGTTTTATTCTTAGATTAAAACAAAATGTTTTAAACTAAGGTTTTATTAGATCTAAAACTGAATCACGAGCAATAATGCCTCACTTTGAGACCAAAAAAAGTTGTAAAATAAACAAAAACGTCATTAATTAACATCGTCAAACTTTCATGTTTTTCTCGAATTTTGATAATTTTCAATATTTTTTATTGAAACAAACTTATCTCTTTTTCACAAATAAAACCTACTGTTCATAAATTTGGTGTTTTATTATTACTAATAAAACAAAATAAAAACATTTATTAATTGCTTTTCGTTATAAAATGATATTAAAAACATCACTTTTTGTCAAGAATTTTAAATCTTTGGGCTAAGGTAGAGGGCTAATAAATATCTCGAAAAAAATAAATAAAAATATATTTGTTAAGAATTCACACATATGCAACCTTTTCTAGGTATTCGAAGACGATACGTTAACTTTTTTTTTTCTTCGTACATTGACGCTCCACCCTACTGCACATGCGTCCAACAGCATAGAGCGGCGATGGGCTTATCAAAATAATACCACCAAACCCTCTCTTCCCTTTGGTATCGTAAAAGGCGACTAACGGACTAAAGACATTCATGTTTTTGTTTTTACTTTTCTTATATTCGTAATATAAAAGCACAGTGTTTACTTAGGGTGAAACACTTATTTACTTCCTCGAAATATTGTTTTATTTATGCTGCTTCGCCAGCTGTTTCAATGAAAACATAAATGCTTCTTAGACATTGATTAGAAGCTATTTCTATAAAGCAGTGATGTGTAAAGTAAAGACTGTGTTCTTTAATTTAAATACAAAGAGGTTTTTTTACAAGAAGGGGAAGATTTTGTTTTGCAGAAACAAGTAGGTAAGTACCTGAAGAATAATCAAATCCCTTTAGTTAACCCCTTGAGGATCGTAAAACCAGACACAATTTAAAATCAAATGTTTCGCGACCGCCGGCGGTCTTATGATCTTAATAACATATGAAGGAAATATCTTTATTTAGATCTACTTGCCTTACAAGTAATAAAGAATAATATTTTTACTAATAAAATTTAATTAAAATTTTAATGAGCTCCACATTCTTGAAAACAAATTCCCGCCTTATTGTCTAGAAATAAGAGATTTTTCATGAAGGTGAAAGTTGTTTTAGCATATAGGTATATTTTCCCACTAAGTATCATTACATTACTTGGCTTAATGAAGGTTTTCTATTAATTAATTATTTAAATTTTTGTGGGGTGTTTTGTATTTAGTATATTGTAAGGACAACCAAGAAATTCAGACTAAACAACGTAATCGAGTAACAAACACGAAAAAACCTTTCACATATTACTTTATATCTGCATTACATACACACAGCGTTTCAAATTATCGCTTCGCTGCACAAGAATTTTATAATCCCGCCCTTCAATGCTTCAAGGGCGCTGCATCGACGCCCGTTTGTGAACCTTCCGATTAGTGATATAACGCTGTTATAAATAGCGTACCTACACATCAAACGTGCACGTATCTACCAAAGGATTACGGTATCGACATTGCTATCCGCCTAGAATCAATAAGTCGCTATTGGTGACGCATGACACTTTTCCTTTTAGTGATCGTGTTTTTAAAAATCCACTTCGAGTAAGCACTTTGCACTTATGGTTGCCAGATGATAATTTGTAAAAGGAGGGTCTAAAGGAGGATTTTCTGTAAAGAAGGAGGACATTCACATTAAACGATTTTTTATATTATTTTACTTTATTTTAATAATATTTAGCTGAGCTGCCAATTTTTGCAAGAAGTTCTTGGGTTCTCAATAAATTATTATGAAAATCTTCACATGTCATGTTTTTAAAGTTGTATTGAGCAAGAATTAAAGATTTATCTGACTGCACACTTAGTACGTTCCTCTATTTGCTCCATTGAGTATTAATCAGTAAAAAAAACTCTTTCCACATTTGCGTTATGTGCGCTTATACAAAAATAAAACTCGCAGATCTTGAGCGGTTCTGAGAAATATTCAATGTTTTTAGAATTTAGACGTTTAACAAAAAGGAGGACTTACAGTAGGTAAGGGAGGACGGGAGGACAAAACATGGAAAAGGAGGTCATGTCCTCCTTTTGGATACCATCTGGCAACCCTTGCACATCTCACCTGGGCAATTCATTCACACATTCACACATTCTGTATCGCAATCTATAGATTCCACACCTAAACTTTACCGCGCACAAACGTTAAACGCATACATTTTTGGGAAGATATCGTAACTTTTTAAGGAATTAACGTGGTTTTGAAACAAGGAATCGTTACAGAATAAGGGCCCTGATGGTAAGTGACGATAAGGCCGAGGTAAAAACGCGCTTCACCCGGAATCCTCAACCATTGAGGAACTGACTATCTTATCTCAGAACTGTCGGAACACAACAATGCTTTTAACCTTAAAACTTTAAGCTATCGCGTTGCATTGCATTAAAACTATTTTAATTATACCTAACACGATTAATTTTGTAATTAAGTACTTACAAAATTAATACAAAATTCTAGTCTATTCCTATCTTAAAGGCCGGCAACGCGTCTGCGATTCCTCTGGTTTTGCGGGTGTCCATGAGCGGCGGTGATTACTTTCCATCAGGTGACTCGCTTGCTCGTTTGCCTCCTTCTGCTATAAAAAAAAACTTAAATCTACTTAATTTTGTAAGTTAGTAGATAATAATGTACTAACACGATTAATTTTGTAAGTAACTACATAGGTATCTATTTACTTAATTTTGTAAGTAAGTAGATATGCACTTAAAAATTAATCGTGTTATCGTGTTATAATAGTTTTAATGCTGTTAACCTTGTTGTTATGGCCCCAGACTTTAGAAAAGATGGTGGTAGCTAGCCAGCCCAAAAATAATAATAATGATTAGTAACAAAACTAACTTAAAATATTCATCCTAATAATAATCTAACAATATGTAATAAGAGTAATACAAATGAAAACTTTAACTATGAAATCCTTAAAGGTTACAAATAGACTTCTTGATTGGAGCGCAAGCGAATACCGCCGAAAAATGGTCCTCCGGAAACTCCGTCGATTATGGTACATAATATATTGAGTTATACTAGCTCTCGTTTACGTCAAAATGCTAGCGTGGTTTAAAAACTCTCACTATATCACTGTGATGTTAACAAATGGAGCGGGATCGTTTTACCCACGAGTTTCCGAACGAGGGACACCTGATAGCAGTTATTGGAAAAAAAAAGATGGCGCCCGATGATGAATGAATGAAATACCTATTGATTTGAGCTATGTGAGCATGAGCACACATATTATTTTTAACATTGTTTTTTTTTACAAGAATTGAATTGTCATATTTTTTACGAATGCCGTGCACATACATGCACAAAATGCTAAAGACATGCACATACCTCAACAGCATAGAGCGGCGATGGGCTCACTACCTGTCACGCTGAACACATGTGCAGTCGCTATTTTCTGAAAAGTGGACTATGGCAGAGGACTGCTTTTGCGGTCCTCATTGCCAGGTCTCTGACTAACCCTTCGGGGGTAATAGACGTAAATATATGTATGTATGTAATCATTAAATGCTATGTTAGGTTAGGTTAGGACAAGATTAATAATTTCAAAAAATTATTTTGAACATTTCATGAGGCCAATTTTACGATAAAGCCACGACATACATCACGCCGATGCAGTAATAATACCGATTCATTTTAAGTAAGTATTATATTTGGCTATTTGACAGTTGTAACAATAAAAATATGAAAATGTCGGGTATGGTAGTTTTTAATATAACAATAATTAATGTTTTATATTTTAGCGTTTTATTACTTGGCTGCTTGCTTTACTGGCACTTGGCTACCGTGGTCTGGCTTTCAACCGTCGAAATTTGTCAGTGCTTGATGCTTATGTTTTAGTCAACATTGCTTCATCAAATCTTAGAAGTTTTCACCTCTGAGATCCGAAAGAAATATTTTTACAAATATTTGAACATTCGGTTAAGATGAAGCTGCGTTTATATATTAATGTTTTATATTTTAGCGTTTTATTAACGCTTAAATATACTTAAGTAAAATTTTAAACACTGAAAAAAGACGACAACCTCAGGAGGGAATCGAACCACGCACCTTCCGCATTCTGGGCGGCTGCCTTAACCACTTGGCTACTGAGGTCTGGCTTTCATCTTAACCGAATGTTCAAATATTTGTAAAAATATTTCTTTCGGATCTCAGAGGTGAAAACTTCTAAGATTTGATGAAGCAATGTTGACTAAAAACATAAGCATCAAGCACTGACAAATTTCGACGGTTGAAAGCCAGACTTCGGTAGCCAAGTGGTTAAGGCAGCCGCCCGGAATGCGGAAGGTGCGTGGTTCGATTCTTGCCTGAAGTTGTCGTCTATTTTCAGTGTTTAAAATTTTACTTAAGTATATTTAAGCGTTACTAAAACGCTAAAATATAAAACATTAATCTATAAACGCAGCTTCATCTTAACCGAATGTTCAAATATTTGTAAAAATATTTCTTTCGGATCACAGAGGTGAAAACTTCTAAGATTTGATGAAGCAATGTTGACTAAAAACATAAGCATCAAGCTCTGACAAATTTCGACGGTTGAAAACCAAACCTCGGTAGCCAAGTGGTTAAGGCAGCCGCCCGGAATGCGGAAGGTGCGTGGTTCGATTCCCGCCTGAGGTTGTCGTCTTTTTTCAGTGTTTAAAATTTTACTTAACAATATTTTTTTTTTTTTAGTTAAGATAATTTGTAAATATTTTGTTTTTACAAAATATTTACAAATTAATTGCAAGACCCGAAACACGGGCGGCCATGATTGAGCTTCATGTGACGTCACATTTAACAAAATAATTATTTGTTTGTTTATGGGAGTGTGACGGCACAGGGTAAAATGTCACGTGACCAACCGTTTTCGCGCGAAGTTAATGAAGAAAAATATGTTTTTTTTTCCTACTAAGTAAGTAAACAAAGTTTTTTCGGGTAAAAAAAATATTGTAAGAGGTAAGTATAAAATAAGCGTTTGTAATTTTTAAAATACTTTTCCGAGAACTGTTAAGTAGCCAATTATATTAGATTTAGAAGTTGTAGGTACCTACAAAGAGCGGCTCTATCGCTAAAAGCGGTATAATTTTTTGGAAACCGAGAAGGGGGAGAACGACACAAAATAAAAATGAGAATAATACCTTATATTTTCTTAAACATTGCTATTGAAGAATTGTTCTTCTACATTTTTTCTAAATTACGCGATATTAAATAAATGTTATATACTTCTTTATTCCCCTTGTCTGTCACGAAGACTTCTAGAGGTTGTTAACAAATTGAATTTATATTTTGTCTTTAAGCTGCGCTCTTAAAATCTTTGGGAAGGTTTGTCCAACAGTAGACTTCCTTCAGCTGATGAAATGATGATTTTATGTATGATACAGCCAATTGTTCCCCATGTCAAGCGTAGTTTGTATAATTACAATAGGCTGGGTCGTTATTTCCTTGCGAACGGAAGACTATTCGATGTTGGTAGTACACATGTCATGTGTATCATAATAGCGTTAACAGATCAGGACACAGGACCTTCAAATTACCATCACTATAGATTGAAAATACATAATTACATAAATATAAAATTTATTGCGTTAATAACGCTCAAATATGGGACGTGGGTTTGATTCCCGCCTGAGATTGTAATTTTTTCATCAACGTCTGTTGTCATCGAATATTTAATTTTCTAAATATTTCATCAAACGCGTTAATAGGTCAAGGATCATAAGACCGCCGGCGGTCGCGAAACAATTGATTTTTAATTGTGTCTGGTTTTACGATCCTCAAGGGGTTAATGCTATAAATGCTCCAATTTTCTTTTAATTTTTTACCCGTACATGCTATTAAACTAGATACCCGGGTAGCTGGTAACCGTATCAGAGAACAGATGGAGTAATTACCAGTATTGCTTGCACGAACAAAGAGAAAAAATACTAAGTACTTTCCATGCATCGCACTTGTACTCACAAATAGGAAGCGGATGTGACACAGAGAGAGAGATAAAGCGATGTTGGTGTACTCTGAGCGCAAGGCCGATGCCGGCTGTATAATCTGTATTCCATAGCCTTGCTTGTTTGTTGTATTTTTAGAAAAATAGCCCGTGTTTTCCTTTTTCGTAATACGCTGTGGACTGTGGAGTGCATTCGTCGATATTATACTTTGCCGATTGGAATTGGAAAGAGCTTTTTGCCGTAACGACTTGCGTGTGTTATCTTGCGATCTCGCTTGTTAAGTAACTTTCGTAATGCTGGGTCACGGGATGGGTGATCAATTTTAAATATTTTGAACTCCTTTGGTTTCAGAAAGAACTTTATTTGTTGGTCACTGTTGTGGTAAAATGGCAACTATGGTCCCTCCCTCTATCTCGATAGGTAGGTATATAATTATCTTCTGTTCTTTACTTTTAACTTAATGTCGACTTAATGTAGGTAGACGACCTCCTTGGTCGAGTGGTTTGTACACCGGTTTTCATGGTGTCGCCATCTCTGAGGTCCCGGGTTCGATCCCCGTTCGGGTCAATTTAGAAATTATTATTTTTCTAAATTGTCTCGGGGTCTGGGTGTTTTCTATGTATAATAAGTATGTATTTAAGTATTTTATGAATGTTTACCCGTTGTCTAGAAACCATTTAACGAGTTTCTTCGAAGCTTCTCTTGGGCTAGATAATTGGTGTAAGTGTAGGAATTTTTTTTTTAAATGTGATGACCTCGAGGAACATACCAGATCGGAAACGTTCTCGTGGAAGATCAGGTCAAGAGTACCTACGCTAAGTTTTTCTGAGTGGTAGAGAAGGGTAGAGCCATCAGCGTAATATCACCTTCTCAAGGAATATCGTCGTGAAACAATGGCACTCGTTGCTGATGTGTTTCGTCCGGTGAGTGACAGTACCTAGGCCAGTCTCTACCCCCCCTCCCCCCTACAATTCCTACTCCTTACAATTCCTACTCCTTACTCAAAGATCCTACTTCTTTATTATTGAAATTTTCGCATTCACGATGCTATATAGATACCATTAGGATAAAATGTTTACTAGAAAAAAAACAACCAGTCTCAGGAAGCTCGAGTGGGATTCGAACCCACGAGCTGGCTTGCAGCGTAAATCAAACTACTAGGAAAAATTGAGGGAGTCTTCTGGGGTCTCGGTAGCTCAGAGGTTAGAGCAGTGGACCGGCAATCCAAAGGTCGTGGGTTCGAATCCCACTCGAGCTTCCTGAGACTGGTTGATTTTTTTCTAGTAAACATTTTATCCTACTTCTTCCTCAAAACTTCTACTCCTTCCTCAAGGTCGGAAGGAAACACATCGGTGACTCCTCTAGGTGACTCGCCTCCTCTAGGTGATCGGTGACTTTCCATCAGGTGACATAGGTAGGTTTATAGGTTTCATATACCTATGCTATAAATAAACTTATAGGACTACCGTCCTATACAACCTTAATTTTTCTTTATACAAAAACAATTAAGGGTGAGTTCCACAAATGAAACTGAACAACTTTCCCCAAGAAACCTATGTGCAAAAATGACAAAAAAATCGATCTCCCATACTATTGTCGTCAGCTGATCGGACAGTTTTGTATGGGAGGTCGAAATTTCATTGTTGATGTTGACAATTGCACATGGAAAGTTGTTCAGTATCATGGGTAGAACTCACCCTTAATTGTTTTTGTAAAAAGAAAAATTAAGATTGTATTATTAATGCTGTTAATTAATGACGTCCCTAAATACGGTAGCTACGACTAAATTACTCGCCTAATGCGAACAAGGCTTTAGTACTGTGTGAGAGTTTTTTCACTATCCGTACGAAAACAATATAATGTAAGACAAAACTAAGTTGAGTTGTTAAGTAAACACGTTGACTGCCACAAAACCAGACACAATTGAAATTTAATATTGTTTGTCGGTCACCGGTGACCCCCATGGCGCTCAAAGTCTAGTATAAAGTAAACTCGCTGTTTTCCTGTGTTTGTGGCTAAAGAATCAGCCAAATCTTTCGAGTCGTTCTGAAGTAAAGCGCGTACAAACATTTCGGAAATTGATTTTTGTTAGGTAAGTAATATAGATTGTATGACAAAACTTGATAAGCTAGTCAAGTAAAAAATAATCCCGTTATATACATACCTACTATAGTATTCAATTAAGTACGTATAAATAATAATAATAAATAAAAAGCGTTTATTTCGATCAACACATTTAAATAATTATGGATCATATTGGGTTAGTAAAAATTAAAAAGCTTAGGACTAGTGTTAGTAAAATCATTGTAATTAATATGTATGTATTATATATATATCACGCAATCTGTTGATGAGGGATACCGTCTTTTTGCGAATGATGGCATGGAAACCATCGCAGTTTGACATTCCACAAACATCCCTGATGCGCTACAGAAGCGCGGCAGCTCCAACAACATTCTGAAGATATTGTTATATTGGACGTGCAGGACATCAAGCGATCTTTTGGTATGATCGTTTGGTCTGTCGTATAGGTAATACTTAAACGACAGACCAATAATAAAAATAGCAATCTAATATTATTTTACAAAGTCGCGGGCGGAAGACGTCTTAACATAATAACTTACATACAATCCATAAAGTTTCTATACCTCGCTAGGTATAGTAACTTTATGGATACAATCCATACAATACACAGATGACAGGGCCACGCCATGATGTCAGAGATGCGGCATTATATACCGGCGTCACGCTCCATTGACCCCATCAAGCCTCGTTTCATCCGACCTCGGAGGCTCGCGAAAATATTGTTTTATTATCACTCCCATTAGTCGTTATCCTCTATAGGATAAGATGCTCAGATTATAAGGATTTGAGGTGAAGTGCGCTTTTATCTTAACTATTAGTACCACAGAATAGAGAAAACTTCTGTTCTTGTTTACATAAGAAAGGTTATTACACAGTCAAGGAATATTTAGAAGACAAAACAGCCTGGGCCCTGATTCTGTATCGCAATCTATAGATTCCACACCTAAACCTTACCGCGCACAAACGTCAAACGCATACGTTTTTGGGAAGATATCGTAACTTTTTAAGGAATTGACGTGGTTTTGAAACAAGGAATCGTTACAGAATAAGGGCCCTGGTTATAATAATATATTTACATTATTTTTTTCTTAATCCATTATCTTTATAACTGATTGTAGAATTTGGTAACGACATGTTGTTTTGTAAATGTCGTTAATTCTATATTATTTTAAAGCTGTGTAGTTTCTTGTGCCCGTTCTTCTCCATAGCTAAAAAAGACTTCCTAAATTCGGGTGCCCATCCATCCAAATTCAAAATACCTAAATTAAGTTCATTGAATAAAGAAATTTCGAGTTTGAGTTTGAGTTCTGTGATTAGTACCATTGCCAACGTCTTGGTGGCCGAGCGCTCGGCTCGGTCCCGGGTTCAATACCCAGGACGGGTAAAGTGTGTCTCGGATTTTTCGATGCATAGCCCGCGTTCGTGGTAACCAGCCCGCATTTCTGGCAACATGATGATAAAGTCAATCACCCATCAATTTAAGTGGTGACTTGATTTCATAATGGCTTTTGCCCTCCAGTGGGACTGTTGTAGGTACTTTATTAGTACCATTACTTCACATTTATTGATACCTACAGCCGAGGAAGTTCCATACGACCTACGACCACTTTTCGGCGATATTCACTTGTACACAACGCGTCAGATCAACCTACCCAAAACTGTCAAATTTCTACAATCAATTTTGAACTTTTATGTCTAGTTTTAAGGATCAATATTCATTGGAGAAATTTGACAGTTTAGGGTAGGTTGATGTAACCTATCTACGCGAACGCTACTGTATACCTAAGGGTCCTTATTGGCTCACCTAAAGTTCTTTACTCCAAATTGTTCTTCCTACCGATTTGTAATCCGAATGATCACTCTTCTTAAAATTTTTCTTCCTAAAGTTTTCATTCATACAATTTGTAGTACTACCGACGATGTTCATAAAATTGTAATTCCTACTGTTGTTTTTCATAACGCTTTTATCCCTAAACATAATTTCCATAATATTTTTATTATATTAAAAGAAAATACAACGGTGACCTACAGGAGTAGGGCAGCTAGTATTTCTGTTGTCTAAAAATAAAATAACCTCGTAATTCATTTCTAACCTATCACGTGACCTACTAGAGTGGGGCAGCTCAGGCAGTATCCTCAATCATTTGAATAATAGTGTAAACGACTATAAAGTTGAGAAAATATAGGATTACAACCTTTGCACGAATTATGTCTAAAAATAAAAACGTCCAACGTTTCAAAATAGTCCAATCAGTTATTTGACCAACCATAAAAATGTCCAACTCTAGAAACGACTAACCAGATACATGACCAGCTATAATAACGTCCAACCAAAAAAATGTCCAACTATAGAAACAACCGACCAGATACATGACCAGCTATAATAATGTCCAGCCATAAAAATGTCCAACTATAGAAACAACCAACCATAAACATGACCAACTTAAATATCGTACAGCCATAAAAATGCCCAATAGTACTTGTACTATTTCTATAGACTCGAATCTACTTTCGTTAAATATCAAAACTTTAGAATGACACTGATAGTGATAGCTAGATACTGGTCACTTGTATGAAGTATTGCTTGGTTTTATTGAATATTATGTATAGCAGTCTTTTTTATTCCATGCGAAAAAATCGGCGAAAGTCTGTTATAGCATACGATCGGAAATATGCGGTAATGTTTTAGTTAGAGCAACCTTGCCTTGTCATTAGACATTTTTATGATTGGTCAATTTTATCGTTTTGACATGCGTTTGTACATTTGTCTATTTGGACAATTTTATCATTCGACATTTTTAGGGTAGGGCAATATTATTACTGGTCATTTTTATGTTTGGACAATTTTATTATACGACATTTTTATAGTCGGACTATATTAATTCTGGTAATTTTTATATTTGGGCAATATTATTATTGGACATATTTTGTATGGTTGGATAATTTTATCCCTTTGCGCGACTTATGTCTAAAAATAAAAACGTCCATCGTTTCAAAATAGTCCAATCAGTTATTTGACCAGCCATAAAAATGTACAACTCTAGAAACGACTGACCATATACATGACCAGCTATAATAACGTCCAACCAAAAAAATGTCCAACTATAGAAACTACCGAACAGATACATGACCAGCTATAATAACATCCAGCCATAAAAATGTCCAACTATAGAAACAACCAACCTTATACATGACCAACTATAATATCGTACAGCCATAGAAATGTCCAATTGTACTTGTACTATTTCTATAGACTCGAATCTACTTTCGTTAAATATCAAAACTCTTCAGAATGACACTAATAGTGATAGCTAGATACTGGTCACTTGTATGAAGTATTTAAAATCAAAATCAAAATCAATATCTCTTTATTCAGTAAACTTAGAATAAGCATTTTGAATCGTCAAAAGTTAAAGGATGTACGGGCACCCGCCCACCCACCCCGCCTGCTATTGCTTGGTTTTAATGAATATTATGAATAGCAGTCTTTTTTATTCCATGCGAAAAAATCGGCGACAGTCTGATATAGCATTCGATCGGTAATATGCGGTATTTTTTTAGTTAGGGCAACCTTGCCTTGTCATTGGACATTTTTATGATTGGTCATTTTTATCATTTTGACATGCGTTTGTACATTTGTCTATTTGGACAATTTTAACATTCGACATTTCTAGGGTAGGGCAATATTATTACTGGTCATTTTTAAGATTGGACAAGTTTATTTGGACTATATTTATTCTGGTAATTTTTATATTTGGGCAATATTATTATTGGACATTTGTATGGTTGGATAATTTTATCACATGGACATGCCTTTGGACATTCGTATTTTTGGACGTTTTTCTTATTAGACATAAGTCGCACAAATTAAGGGATTGCAAAGAATAGTTTATTAGATGTTTATTGCTACTGACAATAAGAAGTTGAATGATTCAGAATTTTATGAACATTAGAAACAGAATAGTTAGAAATTGTGATTGTTAGGATGAAAAATGTAAGGAAAAACATTTTCGGAGATCCAATTATCGGAGTTGAAAATTTAGGTGAACTTTGGCGTACCCGCTGTATACTTTCAAATGGAGCGCAAGCGAATATCGCCAATAAATGGTCAACCAGGAACTTCCTCCTCATAAGGAGGAATCCTTACATAAGGATTCAACTGGATAGAGACACCCTAATAACTATTTCTGCCACTAAGCAAGTCCGCACGCTTGGCACTTACCGCAAACTCCAAACCTCTACAAACGTTTGGATTTGTGATTTGTTCGACGGATCAGCTACAAGCGCTTGCAAACCACGCCAAGCGCTGTATCTACACGTTTGAATTTGTGACGGCTTGTTGAGGTTTGCCAAGCGTGTGGTCGCGGCATAAGAACTGAAGCTTTAGGGTTGGCAGCGCGGCCGTTTGCCATCAAACGGGGCCGGGCCGTATGATAGTATCCCGGCTCAGTGTCAGTGACATAAAAAACACGCCCGTTTCCTGGAGGTGTAGGTAGAGACCACGGCTTTCAATTTACTACAATGTTCTTCTTCTTTTAAGTAATTTACTCTACGTTTAATGCGAGCAGCACAAGACGGACGTAGTGCAGATCCTAGGGATTACCCAAGGATCTCTCTACTACGGCCACCCTTGTAACATCTATCTCTAACCATAAGGGTGAGGCTTTTGTCGAACAGTGGACGTCTTTTGGCTAATGATGATTCTCGTAAGCTTCTTTATGCTTGTGAAAAGGAGGCACACGAGCTGGCGTGTCACTACAAATGGAAAGTATCAGTATCATCTACGGCCACCCGCCATACCAGAGGAGTCACCGATGTGTTTTTGACCTTGAGGAAGGAGTAGGAGTTTTAAGGAAGGAGTACGAATTGTAAGGGGGCTCCCCTCTTACAATGTAATAATTAACTTAACAACTCAACATAGTTTTGCCTTACATTATAATTATTATTTTCATACGGATAGTGAAAAAACTCGCACACAGCACTAAAGCCTTGTTCGCATTAGGCGAGTAATTTAGTCGTAGTAGGTGTACTAACTAAGGTGTGTCTAACTGCCGTATTTAGGGACGTCAATTAATTAACGGCAATAAACTTATAAAGGACTACCTATGAAACCTATAAACTATAAACCTACCTATGTCACCTGATGGAAAGAATCACCTACTACGTCCATGGACACCCGCAATACCAGAGGAGTCACCGATGTGTTTCCGACCTTGAGGATAGTAGGATAGGATATAGAGTATAGTAGAGGAGGGTAGGATTTTTGTGAAAGGAGTAGGAGTTGTAAAAGGAGGGGGGGGGGGGGCAGAGAGAACGAGTGCCATTGTTTCACGCCGATATTCCGAGAAAGGGTGGTATTAAGCCGATGGCTCTACCCTTCTCCCCACTCAGAAAAGCTTAGCGTACTCTTGACCTGATCTTCCACGAGAACGTTTCCGATCTGGTTGGAGTAAGTTCTACGAGATCTTCACATTAAGTTAAAAGTAAAGAACAGAAGAGATAAATATCGAGATAGAGGGAGGGACATTAGTTGCTATCTTGCCACAACAGTGACCAACAAATAAAGTTCTTTCTGAAACTAAAGAAGGAGATCGAAATATTTAAAATCGTTTTTCTGTGTTTTTAAGTTAAGTATTATTTTTCATTGTAAAAAGTTTATTATGATGACATGCACTGACAGCCCTTCTAACACTGTAGCCAGTAGTAAGTAGTCGGTGATAGTAGTCAATATATTATCAGATTTAGCGAAGAATTGATTCCAATACCCAGACTTCATCAGATCTAAATAGTTAGTAGAAAATATTATATCAGCTAAAAAAAAGGTTTTTAAAAAAAATCTACAAACTATTTATATCTCTACATATAATATGTAAAGGTTCATTAAAATTTGCACATTGGTTTAAAAAAATTTGAACTTTGAACTTTTTTGTATGAAAAACTGAAATGCGTATAGGTATAAGTAAACCCTCTTAAAGTGGCTTATGGTAGATGTTACTCATGTGTTACTGATGCTACCACCTTACGACCAGGAGAACATCGGCTGTGAACGTGACTTCTGAAAAGAACTCAACATTAAAAAGTTGGTCACCCATCCCGACTCAACCATCGTAAAGTTGCTTAGTTTTTACGATTGTAGAAGCGGCGCTAACAAAAACTCCTATTTAATCAAGGCTTAAAAAACACTCAGCTGTATTTATGCCCGAAAACATAATCTCGGGAAGATTATTAAAGTGGACGTAACTGATTTAATTCCGTGAAACATTTTTCGTTAGAAACAACTTTTCCTCATGGATATCAAATAGACGAGTTAATTTAATGAATTTTAAATACTTCCTACAGACGCCACGTAGGAAGTGGGAGCCTTTGGTTCCAGCCATTAATGTTATTACAGTGTTTACTTACACCCCCCTGAAAGTTAGACGTTTCTTAGGAAAATCTTTATTCTTTTTTTTTATTCTTTAAGTTTTTTATTTAATTGATAGATCAATTAATGTGTATTTGATTAATGTGTATTGATTTATTTAATTTGATTTTTTTAAATTATATTTAACTTGTTGTTTTTTTATTTTACTGTACTGGCATGTTATTATTATTTTTGGTGTATAAGGGTGTGTGTTAAATAAACAATTTCTTTTTATATTTCTATTTCTATTTCTTAATTACTATTTATTTACGGGTAGTGGTGGGATTTTTTTTTGTAAGACAAAGACAATTATTTTCCAAAATAAAACCAATAAACTTCTTTCATGCAAACCTTGTTATGACATACAATTATGAAAACAATGAAAAATATATCAGCCTAATCGTTCGAGTCGAGCCGTTCTCAAGTGATGCTGTCCGTCATACAAGTGGCAATTGAATTTTATTTTTAGAATTTAAATATACAACCTACCGCCTGTGACTTCGTTTGTGTTAATCGTCAACACCAGTGTTCCGTGATCCCAAAGGGAAAAATTAATAAACATCCTTCTGAATGGATGTCGACGTGCACTTCAGATTATTTTATGGCTTACGTGCCTAATGTTAAATTAAAAGGCTTAGTTCATGAGCTTTCTCGATTAGTGAAGTAGGGTAACTACGTTACCTACGTAAGGAGATTTAATAAAAGCTGCAAAGTTTAAAAAAAAACATAAATCTTGAAGGAAGAAAACTCTGTTGTAACGATTTAGACAAGTTCAAAGTAGACAGAGAAAAATTTAAAACGTGAGTAAAATAAAAGTTTATCATTAATTTATGTTTAAGTAGTTACCTACTTATTTTTATATTGTTTTAGTAATTTGAATTGTTTAAAAGAATGCCGTGTTTAAATAAAATAAATTCATCGATAAATTATGCTTATTTCTTAAACATTTAATTAATCATTTACGATAGCATAACAATAAGCTTTTTTTTAATCGTCAAACGTTAAACTTCACCCATACAAATGTGGTCCAGGCGTGAACACATGGTGTTTAAAAACATAAACAAAACACTTAACAGCTGAAACGAAAGTTTTTGCATCCATATAATTATAATCTGTGTACTCACTTGGCGCGCAAGGAGAGTTGGCGATCATTCGGACACACATACTTATTGGCTTTACTCTGATGATTCATTGTTCGAGAGGAGAAATTTAAAAAAAAATTATATAAAACAAAACACGAGCACGCGTCAGATGAGAGCGGGAAAATGGCCGCGCGCACCCTGCTCTGTTGATACCGTCCAACTGTTGCTTCGCGCGTGGCGGGCCTTGCTAATCGATATTTCAACAACGCTCTTGAAAACACCAACAATCATTTGTGATGTGAATCCCAGCGGTTACTCTTATCAAACACGCACTATGGCAGCGTGTTGCTCTGATAGCCGGGCTGGTAATGAGACATGTGCTATCGTCGTGGTTAGGGTTTTCAAAATGACGGTGCTTTTGATTCCCTTCTGAATTTGCTTTGCGTTTTCAACTTTGATTTTTTTGAGGAAGTATTGGGATGGGATGGGATAGGATTTTCTAAAACGCTTCAGCGCGTAGGAACAGATTTTTCTCATGGACGTGGAAGAGACAGGTGATTAATAGCCAGGTGGTTTCTTTTGAATAAAGTTTAGTTGCCATCATTTGTCGAGCCGAGTGTGTAGCGGCTCACTAAATTACTTAATACTACCAACCCCTCTCTTCTCTTGGGTGTCATAAAAGGCGACTGACGGACTAAAGATGTGCACTATATCCAACAACGGGTTCCCTACATGAAATCGAATGTTGTCTCTCCGAATGTAGCGACAGCGAACACGATGCGCCGAACGGTCATCAAGCCGATGCGATGGTACGCCACATCGAATGTCGCAAAATCGAATGGCTCTACAATTACTGCATCGAATGGTTAACACAGCGAATGTCTTGACATCTCTCATGACGACTAGCTAGAAGTATTCCTGTTATTGCGTACTTCTAGAACACGTAGGCGTAGACTTACATTTAAAAAAAGCGGCCAAGTGCGAGTCGGACTCGCCCATGAAGGGTTCCGTAGCAGCAAGTAACATCATATAAAAGTTCTTGTAGTTCGCTGTAACTTTGATCGATGTTTTAATAATAGTGTATTTTTTTAATTTATTAATTTATGACGTATTATACTGTCATGTACGGTTTTGACAGTGACATTGTCATGTCGTCATTCGCATTCGCTTCGAATCGCAGCAACCTTCAGACACCCATGATCGGAGGCCTAACCAGGTCCATGGGTGTCTGAATCACTACTTATAATAATTATAACAATTTTGTCATACGTGGACAAAATAGTTGAGAGACACTTTAGGCAAGGAAATAAATAGTTTTTTACAACAATATAAAATAATCAACTCAAAACAATTCCGTTTCCAAAGAGGAAAAAGTGCCTCACAACTACTTTGTCAATCAATTTGAATTTACCAATGAGAAAAATTAAAAAAAAGCATGTGCTCGTTGTTTTCATTAATTTTAGCAAAGCATTTGATATGCTTTTATGGAACATTGTTTAGAAGGTTAAAGCAAGGTGGAATACAGGGCTCTGGACTGGTTCAAAAATTATCTTATGAACAGAATGTAATAGCGTTAAAATCAATAACACCCATAGTGATCACATTCAAACTATTAAAGGAACGGCCCAGGGGTCAATAATTGATCCAACCGAGTATCTGTGCAACCTGATTAGGCAAGGCTCTGTGTACCAGTATGCGGACGACACGTGTTTTGTGACGGCCGACCGTGACTTGGCTAAGGCTGAGCGAATTATGCAAGAAAACTTTGATGAACTATGTAAATGGGCGCATGACGTCGGACTTGTGATTAATGCTAAAAAAACTAAAGTGATGCTTATGTTCAGCGCACAAGTCACAACAAAAAGAAAGAGGCACACGATTATATCATTGCTCACCAACTTATGGTGTCTACACCAACCAGTCGGAGAATGCACGTGTCAGCTAATAGACGTTGTCGGGGAACATACAGTGGTGGTCATATTAAATAAGAACGATTTATAAAACAGAAAGTTTTTGAACAAATCATATAATATTTTGTTATGTTTCTCTCTGAAATTATTATATTTTTCACACCACCTGCTCGACAACGTCAAATTATATGTCATGCAAACCTAACCTAAAGTAAGTTGTTGACGACAGCCACGCATCAACGCCGGAGCAACGAAAAGATCGACCAATCACAGCGTCTAAATTAACGACGCACTCATTGGTCGGCGCCGGTGGCCGCTCGTACCCCCCTCAGTGGCGCGAGCGCTAGGCGCGCTGTGATTGGTCCGCCGCCTAAGGACGGCGGTCGAGAGATGCGGCGCGGCGAGCGAGGATAAAAAGCGGCACTGCAGGCCGCAGCGACACATACATCGTCCGACGCTCGAGAAGAACACATACTTGTAAACTCGCTAAAGATTCTGTAACTTAGTAGCTAAGTCAAATTGTAACTGCGTTTAATAAACATCTTCAAACAAGATCCAGCATTTATTTTTGGCGACCTCCAGCAAATCTACAGTCCACTGCTATCACCGAGCTACCATCGAGCTATCACCGAGTTACCATCGAGCTCACCTACCATCCATCCCAGTCGCGTGCCGAACGTACGCGACAGTTTGGTCCTTCGAGCCGGATCTAAAGAAGCACCTTCGTGAAAATTGAAGATGGTCCCCACTCGCAGTCACGGCGGAAAGGAAGACGAACGTCGCGTGTTCGACCAACCGCGTTCGCCGTCGACATCGAACGCTACCGCTGCGCAGATCGACGAGCGCCCGACCGGCGCCGCCGCGCATCTTGCTACTGCAACAGATGCGATCGCGAGCACATCAAGAACGGCTGCCCCGACGCGATCACATACGGCACGCTCCATCAGATCGACCGCGAGCGCCATCGCACGCCTTCACTTCGAGGCCGAAGAAAGGTTAGCAGCCTTAAAGAAAAAAGAACTTCAGATAGAAGCTGAACTCATCCGCAAGAAACTGTCCGCGGACGTCGCTGCCTTAGAAGACGACGACGGTGATACTGTCCATGAAGCCGAGCCAACAGCACGCACAGAACGTGTACAAGCATGGCTAGAAGACACCGTTCCAATCGCTCCCCGAAGCCACCACGCCTGTAGCACCAAAGCAGGCGTGGTTACACTGGACCCCGGCACCACTAGAACAGCGAAGATACACGAACACAATCTCTCAACTCAGGAAGCTTAGAGAGAATAGAAGATTATGATAGAAGTTTAGAGAGAAGAGCCCTATGCTATACCCTGTCAAAGGCTTTCGCTACGTCCAAGCTAACTGCCTCCCCTTTACTCTCGACAGCCTCCGCTCATTGGTGAGTAAGGTACACTAAAAGATCACCAGCCGAACGACCGCGACGAAAACCATACTAGCGATCGCTCATTAGTTAGTTTTATTTTAGGTACCTTAAGATCTGGCGGTTTGTAATGGACTCCATTACTTTGGAGAGCAAAGAGGTAGATGGCTATTGGCCTGTAGTTATAGCAATCGATTTTTTTTGAGAATTTGCTTTGCAGTATGGGTCAGACAGTCATCGGTCTTGTGCAATGGTGGTAGGGACAGCTGACAAAAATTCCCTAAGATAGCTTTGGCGAGAGACCGGAACGCACGCGTACCCGAAGGAAGACGCACTAGCCTCTCGCCAATTCCACTTATGAATGATGACTTCGCCTTGGCAATGTCCCTCTTAAACCATTTATAGACTGGGATCACAAACTTCTCTGAGAAATATTTTTAAGGAAGTTGGTGTTCTTACTGTTGCATCGCAATATATTTATAATTGTATAGTTTTTGTGCGGTGCAATATTAACTCTTTTTCTAAACACGGTGATGTACACAATTTCAATACTAGAAGTAAGTCAAAACTAGTAATGCCACTGTTTAGGTTACAAAAGGTTCTTGGCTCTTTCTTGGGGCAAGGTATACACTATTATAATAAAATACCAAGTACTGTACAAGATTTACCTTTAGATAAGTTTAAGAATCATGTAAAATCTTGTTTACATAAGAAAGGTTATTATACAGTCAAAGAATATTTAGAAGACAAAACAGCCTGGTTATAATAATATTTTCACATTTTATTTTCTTAGCAATATTTTTTTTTTTTTAATAATTAATTTTACGCTGGTATGATAGCCTTTAATAGCAGTGTCTTACAGACAAAGGTACCCACTCAAAATTTATGTTGCGTTTAAAGTTGTCTTATTGTTCTCTTGCTTTCGTTGGAGTTGCTCGAGTGTGTCATGCTCTCTTAAAGTGTCTCTGCGGTGGTGGCATGTGCGTCGGGTCGTTACGTTCCCTAAAACATGGTTGAGCGAAGCGATGGCTGATTCACATGTCATACTCGTGAACGGGTGCCGCCTGTGGAGGCTGGTCTGCTCTTGCAATCTTATTTTTTTTATTGGTAGTATTTAATAGTTTTTCTTTTTATTTCAAAGATACTGTAAGACGTTGTTCGTTTTATTTATAATCGAGCAATACCTGTTTTTTGTAATCGTATCAAATGTTTTTTTTTTGTTGTAATGGAAAATGTCCTTCTATGACAGGGAGGGCATGTTCCAACTTGTATTGACGCTCATAATTTGTTTAATTGTATGTTGTATGATTTGGTAACGACATATTGTTTTGTAAATGTCGTTACTTCTATATTATTATAAACCTGTGGAGTTTCTTGCGCCCGTTCTTCTCCACAGTTAAAAGACTTCCTGAATGAACGGGGTGGGTGGGCGGGTGCCCGTCCATCTTTTAACTTTTGACGATTCAAAATGCTTATTCTAAGTTTACTGAATAAAGAGATATTGTTTTGATTTGATTTGATAAAGGACCTAGCGGCAATATTGTACCTCTTTCTGAGCACGCTGGTGTTTGGATCCTTAGATGACACTGCATTAGCCCAGGCTTGGTAATGCTGTTGCTTTTGGCGAGACGCCATTTTGCAGCAGCGACCAAACCATGGTTGGGACCTGCCGCCAATGGGAACCACAGAGTTTGGATTGAAAAGTTCCATTCCCTGCAGTATCACATCAACGACAAATTCGGCGGCGACATCAAGATCATCCAGCGAGAAGCAAACTCGTAGTAGGACGCTCAGAAACTCCCATCGCATTCCAGTCCGCTGACCTACACTCGGCGTCAAAAAAATCGCACCTTTTAAAAATCATCTTTAAAAATTCTTAAACCTTATGTAGAGGATAGTGTTGGGTATCATTAGAAAGGTAACAAAAAGGAGTATCAAAAAACAATTAAATTTAACTTTCTGTTTAATTATAATTATACAAACAACATTAAAATTAATAAAATAATAAAAATCCTTAATTAAGTCCTAATTAACAACAGATAATTTACAAAGAAAAATGTACAAAAAGTGTCTTAAAATTAACTTAAAATCTAGTGTTACCCCCCCTTGCCCTGATCACGGCTTCCATACGGTCCCTCATGGACCTCACCAACTTCAGGAGCTCTTCTTGAGGGATAAGCCCCCATTCTTCAATCACCGCGTCTTGGAGCTCCTGTAGAGTCGAAGGAGCTGGATCCCGAGATCGAACCTTACGTTTAAGATGGTCCCAGAGGTGCTCTATAGGATTCAGATCCGGACTTCGCGCTGGCCACTGCATCACAGAGATTTGGGACCTCTGCAAGAAGTCGCTCACGATGCCTGCAGTGTGAGCGCGAGCGTTGTCGTGCATTAATGTGAACCCCTCGCCAAAAGATTCGGCAAAGGGGACCACATGCACTTCCAGGACCTCAGTGACATAGCGGCGAGCAGTCAGCGACCCTTGTCCGCGAGCACCTCCAGTCCGGGAGACGCAGACAAGGTCGGTTTTGCCGGCAGCAGACATACCGCCCCAGAACATGCAGGATCCGCCACCATATTCCACCGTCTCCTGGATGCAGGCTTGGGCGAAACGTTCACCCTGCCTCCGGTATACTCTTCTCCGTCGGTCGTTGCAGAAAAGACACACTCGCGTCTCGTCTGAGAAGAGAACAGCTCTCCACTGCTCAAGGGTCCAATCGACGTGGTCACGAGCAAACTGCAAGCGGGCTCGCCGATGCGCTGCAGTCAATTTTGGACCCGTAGCAGCTCTGTGGGCCGCTATCTTCTTCTCCTTCAATCTTCTTCTAACCGTAGATACGCTTACGGTGCGTCTGCGAACTGCCTGGAGCTGCTGTTGCAACTCAACAGCGTTGGAGAAACGATTTCTCAAAGAGTTCGACACAACGAACCGGTCGTCTCTTTCCGAAGTGCAGCGACGTCTACCCGAACCGTGTCTGCGGATATAGCCACCGGTCTCTATGAAGCGCTGGTACACTCTTCGAACGGAATAACGGCTCAGGTTCAGTTGCCGGGCGACATCACACTGCCGCACCCCTGATTGCAGTAGTGCAACCACTTGAGCGGCTTTATCAGCTGTGGTATCCATCAAAATCTGTGCGTGTGTCCTCTTCAACGGTTGAATAGCGAATGACCCACATTGAACCCGTGTTGACCGTTTTATACCCACAAAGGAAGCGCAACTAGCAACTCTCACGGGTAGCAAAATTTGCATCGAATTTTTGTGACACTTTATTTGTTGCATTAGGTTTTATTTGATAATGAAAAGTAATGTTTTTTATTAAGTTAATTAAGTAACCTTGTAAATAAAATCATAATTAATGCGACTGCATGTGCATATCAAGAGTAAATGACATTTGAAAGTGATTTTCTAAGAGGTGCGATTTTTTTGACGCCGAGTGTATAATGCCAGACTCGACGTTTTTGAAATTTCTGTGAAAGGCACAGTGCTACGAATCAGACAGTGGTCTGATGAGCCTAGTGGTGCATTAATAGAAACTTGATAGCCGTCTGGGTGAGAGGTCAGCAGAAGGTTTAATAAGAAAGGTGCATGGCCCTCCACATCTGGAACCCACGTAGGCTCTGTTACCAATTGGGACAGACTGTAGGCCAAAGCGAAGTCATGAACGGCTCTACCCGCGTGGTCAGTTGTAAGTAAACCAAGCCATTCGACGTGGTAGACATTGAAGTCTCCCAATACCACAATCTCGGCCGAGAGGATCCGTTGGAGAAAGGTCTGTCGCCGTTTGAACTGTCTCGGTTTGGATGAATTTATATTATTTACTCACCTTAAAACACCCATGATAAAAATCCATTGTGTATAGACTCTTTTAAATTTAAAACGTTCAACTCGGATGACTTGTAACCAATTCCATTCGACAAAGTTATGCCACAGCTAGTATAGCAATTAGCAAAACAATTTTTTATTATAAACATTTTGTGTAATATTTTGTTTTGCTCATTGATCCATATATCAAAAGTTAGTTACATCTGGGTTAAAAAAAATTCATTACCGAAAATTCCCGGTTTTCCCGGTACCATAGTTAGCGCAGTACCGGGAATTCTGTTTTTTCCACAGTACCGGGACTGCAAGCCCTAGTAGTTACTTACTTAATGGAGTAACTGCTAATATTACCTACCTACGAGAATTTAATATAAAATCGTAAGAAGTATAGGTAGGTAGTAGGTACCGTATCCGTCTGTACCTACTTCTTACCTATCATCCGTACGACCTACCTTTCACTTTCCTACTTAATTGTCCTTGCACAGGTTTACATTACATAACATACTATGTAACATATACATACGTCTTCTTTGGCACAAGTCTAAATTCCATTTCGGTAACCCTAGTGTTTATACGTTCCGCTCAAGGTCACCAGCGCTCGAGCTCTCACGTACACGGAGTGTCACCGGTGGTGCTCAAAGTAAACATGTATAGGTAGTACAGTAATATATATTATATTACCGTGTAGGTAGTCTGATGTGGCGTTGACTGTACTGACATACCTAGCCTAGGATTACATGAAATGGTAATTTGTTCACATTTAAGTACACATTATAAACACCATAACTTGTAATAAATTAAGTAAGTAACAACAAGTAAGACAACCCAAAAGTCATTAGAAGAGATAAGAGTAGGTACGCGATAGAAAGAGAGGCAACTTCTAGGTGAATTTAACTGTAGACAAGGGAGCGGTGTGCGACCTTATTTGCATTTTATTGTGTGCGGAGTGAATCTTCTGTACTTGTACTATTATATAAGTATTCTATGGTATTATGCACAGATAAGGGGCAGGGGCAAATAAGATAATATCGTCGGCTTACTGCAAGAAGTCATTATTTGCAAAAAGTCATTAACTGCATTTTACACTCAGCTTATAGCCCGTGATGAGCTCTAATCGAATCAAAAATCATTATTTTTCTATCTGTTATAGTTTTGGAGATATTAGACTTTATGTCTAACGCAATAAGATAATGATTGCAATTTTTAGTAGTCACTAGAGATACAAGTTATTATAGTACCCTACATAGAATTATGTGATACAAAATAAAAATATATTGTTACACAACTCACTAAAGTATCATAATTACTTTAGTTGAAATTAGAGAACGTAAGTATAGTTTGCAACACAATATTTTCAAAAGTCACTAAAATCATTTAACAAGTACTAAAGAAAATCGATGTTGTAATCTTCATAATACGTAAGAAGTCAGTATAGTGTGTAAATGAATTCTAATAATGATGAAATTTTCTTTAGTCATCATTAAATGATTTTAGTAACTTTTGAAAATATTGTTTTGTAATCTTCATAATACTTACGTAAGAATTCAGTAAGTATAGTTTGTAGATGAATTTTAATCATGATGAAATTGTGTAATATGATTAAATCAATTTAATTATTTCTAACGAACTAAGATATGATTAGAATGCATACAAATTAAGTTGCGTAGAAGTAACTATTGTTCTTTATTATAGTTTGACCAAACACTATTTTTCGTTTAACTAAAATATAATTATTATAAAGAATTATGCCACGTAATTTAGTAGTGAGGCCACGTGACCGGCGAAGATTTCGGCGGGGGGCGTGATGTGGGGGGCGGGAGGAACCGCGTGCGCGGCCGCCGCCGCCGGCCGCGGCTCGCCAGTTTGTCGGTAGATCTGACACAATCAGACCGTGTAGACTGGTTGGCGAATAGTTAGTGACTTCTAGCAAAATGCCACGAAAATGTAAACGGAAGATTGTTCATAGAAAATCTAATGAGACAGTAAAGAATGAAAACTCTTTATCTGTATATCAAGTAAGTTTTTAACTGCCATACCTTACTTTTTCGGATGTAGAGTTTGAACGTAGGTAAATGTGATTTATAAAGTTTTGAATAAATAATTACCTATCTTATAATGATTACAGGCAATCCGAAAAAAGAAATAAGTAGCAATGTGTGTTCCTGAGACATCTAAGAATTCAACAGGTGAAAACGATGTCCTGGTATTTGAAAGTAAATGAATGAAATGAAATGAAATGAAAAATAATTTATTTAGCTACAACACACGAGACATCCCCTCTCCTTACTTCACTAAGTTTGTACTGGCAATTCAAGACAAACCGTTAGGTTATGCAAGAAGTGCCAGACGTCCCTGTGCCAGTAGAACACTCGCGCAGGAGACCATCTGCGTTAGGTCTTGACGCCAAATCAGTGCCCGCCGAAGCACGCTCTTCATTCGGTACTCATAAGACTAGTGTCTCGGGAGAGTTTCCCCGTGAACACGTGTAGTTCACTGCCTATTGTCCAGATAGGTAACCGGAGCTGTCAAGCTCGCTCACTTCTCGTTGCACGAAGGGCACAACTCGCAGTTGCCACTGCTCGGGTTGTCGACCTAAAGTCGACTCCCAAGTGTTCACCTTGGTCGCGGAGTAGTAAGCAAACTTACTTCTCTGAACCCATCCGGGCGCCTACCCAGTTCCCACGTCCTACGCGGCTGGCTGGACTGGAGGCTACGGCATCTAGGGGGCCGCCTCTACTAGTTCTCCAGACTAGTACCGGAGATGTCAACACCAATGTCCAATGAGAACCACCGGACAAAGCTGCCAACTATAAGGGAAACTCACGTTCCCCGCAGGACTTTTCGCTGCTGGCCCCACAGAGACCGCTACACAAGTCCCGGAACACAATAAAAGGTCAAACGAACATTCCCAAACTCTACAGCTAACCACAAGCCACTACGAGTCCAACCCACGTCCGGATCCCGCCGGAGGCGCCGGTCAAGGCACAACCAGCGGGGGGCATTAACCGGAACCCCGTAGTACCCCTGAGAAACACAGCCGGACCCATAGTTCCAGCTGCGATACCCTATCTATAGGGGTGGGTAGATAGGGACGAGACAGTTACAACGATAACATTAAAACAACTTCGATTAAAAAAAAAACAACAAAACACTTATTGTATAATAGCACATTAGTGTCTCACGGCCGCAGCTAAACAGGCAGCCAATTCAGCATTATGTCAGGTCCAATAATATGGAACCAGACGCTGGTTTTCAATGGCTCACACACACACATATACCCTCACACACACCCATATACCTTCACACGGAAAAATGATATCTCACCGCCTAAATGAAAGATATGTTAGCATTGCAAATACCCAAGTCAAGTTGTGAATCAAGAAGGTATTTTTTCAGATGCTTTTTAAATACTGCTGGAGAATTTGCAACTCTCAAGGGTGGCGAGATATTATTCCATATCTTGGCTGCGGCGTACCGGAAGGCACCCCTGAAAGATGCAGACCTATGAGTCTTAGTAGACAGTTGCCGGCAACATAGTCTTCTCTCGCATTGTCTTCTGGCACCGATCCAGTCGAGCTTGTTGAATACGTATGCAGGTTCATTGAATTTAATGACTCCAAATAGTAAACATGCCAAATATAATTTTCGTCTTGCTTTCATCTTGAGAATGAGATTCTCGTTGAAGTACTGAGTGACGTGATTTCTAGCCGGAATTGAGAAACAAAATATAGCACAGGCATTTTGAACACGCTGAATAAGCCGCTTAGTCCTTGAGAGTAAACATGGGCCGTAAACAGCGTCAGCATAATTTAACTTCGACAGTACCAGCGACTCGACTAACTGCACACGCAACTCCTCGGACAGAAATGGCCTTATTCTGTAAAGTAACTTTAGTCTATAAAAGCAGTTCCTGACTGATTCAGCAATATAATAAAAGTACTCATAATTCCACAAACAGTGACAGTACTGATGTTTCTTCTAAAACTGTGTGTGAGGTAGGTACAAAGTCACACTTTTATCATAGTTTTTTACCTTACTGCCCAAAAGTTGTGCCAGAAGGAAGATTATGTTTTTCGAGCGCATGTGTGTAAGTAGGTATGTCTATTTCTTTGGCAAGCTCTACAGCCCCAAAGGCTTAACGGATTTTAACAATTCCTCTCAATTACAGGAATAACATAGGCTATTTATCTTTACCGACTGCGCCGTGTAGATATATTATAATGTAGACAGAAGTCTGTATTTTAATTGTACAATATCTTTATCGTAGCTAATAGTAAATCTACCTTCTGTTCAATTTTCCCAGCCAGGCAGAAGCATTTATGTGCATGTCCATGACAACCTTGGCAAGAAGTAACTTAATGGGGCCCTGTGAATGTGTGCCGTTACTATTACATTGTCATTGTAATGTTTCAGAAAAAATGTTCTGTAGTTGCAAACCAAGTCATGACTCTGAATAACATGAATAAAAATTTTATCGTAGAAGAATCACCTGATGTAAGTATTACTCTTTAAAACGTAGCTAATTCATAATTTATATTATACTCGTAGTAAAATTGAACTAGTATTGTGGTAAAAACTGAAATTTGAATGCCAATCGTTTTCAGAATTCATTGGATATTATTGAAAACAGCCCTTCACCATTTAAACCCGATAAAAACAATACAGGGCCTTCGTACTCTCCTGAAACTCTAAACGTTTTAGCCAGCAAGAAGATGTATATGAAAATTTAAAAGTCTGGTCTATGTTGATTAAATAATTTTAATTTTTTCTATCATAAAACATAGAAATACAAAAGACACACACAACACACACACAACAACTCGCACACAACACAACAACACACACACAACATTACAACACACACACACACAACACATAAACACAACACACACACACAAAACAAAACACACACAACATACAAACACATTTTATTAGCAATTTTGTTTAGAAAACCAATTAAATTGAAAAAAACAACAAAATTATTACAAATTATTATAATTTTTATTATTAAGTAATACTTAATTATTATTTGGAACTTATAACAAATTTGTCAAATATTTCGTCAATATTATTGTGTATTGTGGATTTTTTTTTAAAGAAATATGTTGTAGAAGTAATTAATTAAGTACACGGTTTGTTTTTTCCTAAACACTAGAAGTCATTATTTTTTTATATGGGCTTTTAAAAAAAACTGCAAAATTTTAAATGGTTTTTTGGGACATCGTTCTAATAAAATAGATGATAACCTACACAAAGATATTTTTATTTTTTGTCTGTGACATCTATGTCAGAAGATATAGCGTAAATAATGAAAGACATAAACACGCGATTATCTCGGAATCACTTTTTGCAGTTAATGACTTCTTGCAGTAGGTAAGCCGACGATATCGTCGGCTTACTGCAAGAAATCATTAAAGAGCAGTAAGTAAGTAGTAAGTAGCAGAAATAGCTACACAAATTACAATGTGTCTTAACAGAAATGAAGCTTGTGACGGGTTGAAACAAATAATACTGCTTTTGGCGGTGTGACCAGTTAGAACAAAATTTTGGTGTGAGGAGTTGATGCCCAAATCCATCACGTCCTGCAGCATGCCTAATCGCGTATTTAGTGAAATATTTTATTCGTGATTTAAACAAAATACACTGTATGTATGTTTCTATTTTTTGTGTGGTATAAAATAGCATTACAAAGGCCATGTATGAGCGATTCTGTCAATTTAATGTATTATTGCGGATTTACGTTTTCATCCCATTCATCCAATTCGGATGATTGTAGAATAATCGTATCCGAAAGAAGAATTGCGCGATCTGTACTTAAATACTCAAAACTTGCCATTTAATAATGTTTTGTTTGTATTGATGTCATCTAAGATGTAAAGTAAGTAGGTTAAGGTACATATTTTACTTTTCTGCATTACGTCTTCTTGTATTATGTTCGCCCATCACGCACACACTCGTATCTATAGACCACCTAACTCTGACAATTGAACTATTTATGAACCAAATTGATTTATTACTTAAGAAATTGTGCAATAATAATAAAAATAATGTTATTTGTGGTGACTTCAATATTAATATTTTAAAGAAAAGCAGGATATCTATTGACTTTGAGAACATTTTATTAAGCTATAATTTAAAACTGCAAATCAGAGAACCAACTAGGTTGAGTAGTGGAACTTGCATTGACAACTTTGCTCATAATATTCGCGGCTGTGAGAGTGAAGTGACCGAACTTGCATTGTCTGATCATACATCTCAAACATTGAATTGTCCTGTCAAAAAAACTTGTCCTATTAAATCATGGCGAATTAGTAGACGCGACTACTGTGAGGAAAACATGAAAAAATTCGAGGAAGCTATGAATGTAGTTACCTTCTGTGATGTCTATGAAGCCGAAGATGTCAATGAAGCCTATGGTGCTTTTATAGCGACATTTTCTCTATTCCATGACTTGTGCTTTCCTATAAATTTAATAACTATTAAAAGTAATAGAAAACCGAAATGGATCTCGCGCGGTATTCGTATCTGTAGCAGAAAGAAGAGGCGACTGCTATGGACGTACAGATCGTGCCCAACAAATGAAAATAAGCACTTACTAAAGAAATATTCAAAGAGATATAAAAAAAAATTAAACCTCACGCAAAGAGCTCAAAATAACCACTACATTAGTTAATCGGCTAATAAATCGAAAGCTACCTGGCAAGTAATTAATAGAAATAAAAATCAGTACCCTACCGAAACGGCGAAATTAATTTATGCCGATGATGGTTCAACAGTGTGCGATCCTACGGAAATGGCAAACGTATTTAATAATTATTTTGTAGATTCTATTAAACAAGGCAGAAATGGTAACTTGTCTTACACAGAGCTCTCAAACGTGTCTAACTCAATATTTATCCCGCCTTCTACGGTTGAAACAATAGTAAAGACAATTCGATCACTGAAGATGACACATTCTGTGGGAATAGATGGTATACCTGTTACGTTGATAAAGAAATTTAGTATGTATATAGCTTCTCCCTTAAATCATGTTATGAATTTGATGTTGAGCACTGGGGTGTTTCCTGATAACCTTAAAATCGCCATTGTAAAGCCTATTCATAAAAAAGGCGTACAAACCAATATTAGGCATTATAGACCTATTGCACAATTAAATGTGTTTTCAAAAATATTCGAGAAAATAATTCATAATCACTTATATAATTTCTTCGAAAAATACATTTGTTGTCTAAGGATCAGTTTGGCTTTCGACGTGAAAGAAATGCGGGTTTGGCGATTTTCCACCTACTTCAATCGGTCATTGCTTCTGTTGATCGAAAACAACATATATGTGCAATTTATATGGACATGACGAGTGCTTTCGATCATGTTGATCATGGATTGCTTTTATCAAAACTTTACTCATATGGTGTTAGAGGTTCTGCTCATGATCTTATAAAATCCTACCTTAGCAACAGAAAACAGTACACTTCAATAACTAAACTATGCGCTGAATTATCACTTTGCAGAAAAACGGAGATTGGCGTGCCACAAGGTAGCATACTGGGGCCTTTATATTTTATTGCGTACATAAACGATCTTCCTAATGCCATTGACCATCCCATGATACTGTTTGCTGATGATAGCACTGCTATAATAAAATGTTTAAATAGTCACACTTATGAGGAAGAAGTTAACAAAGCTATGAGGAATCTCAGTACATGGTTAAGAGAAAACAACCTAAAACTTAACACTAGTAAAACAAAAATAATGCAATTTAGGCAAAACACAAATTTACCAAAGTAATATTTGGAAATTACCTGAAAGCTAATGATGATAAAATTGAATCTGTTTCTGACATCAAATTCCTAGGTATTCAAATTGACTACCAAACCAATTGGAAATCTCACACTGAGACGCTTTCCAAAAGACTGAGTAGTTTTGCCTTTGCCTTATACAGACTTTCTAAGGTAACAAATACCATGGCTGTTGTAATGGCCTACCATGGATACGTCGAATCAGTCTTGCGCTATGGGATCATGTTCTGGGGGAATTGTTAATAAAAATGCAATATTTAGGGCACAAAAGAGAAGTATAAGAGCTCTCTTCTTCTTAGTCGCTTCACTCTTGCCAGAGTGGTCGTGGTTATCACGTTCCGGTAGGTTGGGCAGCAGACAGTGCCCGCCGCACGACATCCCGCCACCTCTGCCTGCTGGTCGTTAATCGGGCACATTCGTGCACGGGAGCGCCCAACGCAGCCTTCACTTGGTCCGTCCATCTCATTGGGGATCTCCCTCGTGGTCTTGTGCCCTCAACTTTCCCTTGCACGACAAGACGTTCTATGGAGTCGTTTCCACGCCGACGAACATGCCCAAAGAATTTCAGGATCCGCCTGCGCACTTGGGTGGATAGGCGCTCTTTTATGCCAAGATCATCAAGGATGGAGGCATTTGTTCGGAACTCGGTCCAAGAGACCCCAAGCATCCTCCTCCAACACCACATCTCTAGAGCGTCTATCTTGTGAGTTTCGGTTTGCCGTAGGGTCCATGTTTCGGCAGCGTACAGGAATATGGGGAACACCAACGATTTTACGAGCCTAACCTTTGTGGCTTTTGTTATGTTTCTGTTCCTCCATATTTTCTTTAGCTTGCCCATTGCACTTCTGCTCATAGCCATGCGTTTTTTAACCTCATCTATGCAGCCTCCCTGATTTGAGATAAGAGCCCCAAGGTAAATGTAGGATTGTACGACCTCACAGTTTGCTATATTGGTGATGTTTGGCAAGTTGTTGTTTGCTCTGTCCACAATCATCGTCTTAGTTTTACCGCGATTTATCTTCAAACCAAATTCTAGGCTGACACGTTCCATTTTCAGGAGAAGTTCTTCCATGCGGCCACTACTAGAGGCAAAAAGGGTAGTGTCATCTGCATATCGTAGATTGGCAATTTTGTATCCACCTATGGTTACACCGTCCGTCCAGTCCTCAAGAGTTATACGCATAATTATCTCCGTGTACGTATTAAACAGAAGCGGTGAAATTATGCATCCTTGTCTGACTCCAGCGCTAGGGTGAAAGCTGTCCGAGAAGATTCCATCTGTTTTCACTGACCCAGTTCCGTCTTCGTAGAGGCGTCTAACCAAATGCACTATGTGTTTTGGTGTACCCATTTGCAATAAGGTATCCCACAGTTTAGGCCATTTCACTGAATCGAATGCTTTCGAAAAGTCAACAAAGCAGATGTAAGTTGGCTTGTTGAACTCCCGCGACTTCTCGATGATCTGACGGACAATAAGAATCTGCTCGCGGGTTCCTTTACCCTTGACAAATCCTGCCTGTTCTGGTGCTATTTCCTTAGATAGGAAGCTTTTCAGCCGTTCATTAAGGATGTGTAGCATGATCTTACTGGCATGGGATATGAGTGCAATTAGACGGTAGTTGTTGCATTTCTTTGTTGAGCCCTTTTTATGCAGTGGAACAAATACCGTGTGAGTCCAGTCTCCGGGCCAGATACCCGTTCTCCATATCTTGTTACAGAGTCTGAGAAAAATGGATACACCAATCTCACCCAGAGCCCTTATGGTTTCTATCGGGATATCATCTTTTCCTGTAGCCTTTCCTTTCTTCAGATGATTGATAAGAGCTATAAAGGGTCTAAAATCTGATGATAGTTGTAAACCAGTTTTTAAGCAGTTAAACATACTAACACTTCCATCTTTGTACATCTTTGAAGTAGCAGTATTTGTCCACCAGAACCGACATATTTTCCCTACTTTCGATGAACAGAATCCACAAAGAAGTCCTAGACATGGACACAAAATATGTGCACCTAAACATAAAACTGCACTCTTTGCAAAAAGCTTTTTTGGTATGGCCCCAAAATTATTTAACAAAGTTCCCAATAAATTTAAGAACCTGCCAATTAATCTTTTTAAAAAACATTTAAGGAAGCTATTAATTAATAAAGCATATTACTCGACCACTGAATTCCTGAATTACATAATAGTATTATCTTTGACGTAAAATGATCTCAATTGTTATTGTTATTTGACTTATTTCTTTCTGAATTTATTATGGCACAGTGTAGTTTAAAAATGATTTAATTATTATTACTATTATTGTATTATCATATCATGCATCCGAGCGCTCGTTACTAAATTGTAATTGTATTGTCATTCGTATTTTCGTTTATATTAAACTACTAATTGATTTTAGAATTTATAGTTTATCAAGTAATGATTTTGGACATGTGTAATTTTTATTTTATTAATGTTCAACATTTATTAGTATTAATTTTATATTTGGATATGTGTAATTTATATTTTATCAATTATGAATTTGTTTACTTTAATAATTTTATAAAACTTTTAGATATTTGTATACCTTGACGAAGGTGGAAGTGTAGTGAAACTAATTAATAAGTTTAACACCTATGACATTGTGCCTAACCTGCATTTCACAAATAAATAATATTCTATTCTATTCTATTCTACTGAAAGTCTTACATATTATTTCATAAATTTTAAAATTTTATTCAATGCAAAAAGAGTGATTTTGTGATTTTCATAGTTCCACATTTATTATGTTTCTAATCTTTTTACAACACAAAGATAAGATAGTTCTTATTATGAAACACTCAACATTTCAAACTTTAATATTATATACATTACGTTACACGAAATATTATGAAAAACCTAAACCATACCTAAAGCACAGTCATAAAACTTCTAACTTTTTAAAAGTAGCTCACAATTCACATAATCTATACACTCAGCAAAAACGAAAAGTTTTAGAATTATCGAAAGTAATTTTTTTCCGGCTACGCGACTTATCAGGTGACCCGCCTGCTCGTTTGCCTCCTTCTTATATAAATATAAAAAAACAACTTTTAAAGCTCATATCATATAGTTAATAAAGATATAAAATTAATCGCGGTTTTTTCCAGCAAATGATCAAATTATTTAAAAAAAATATATAAGTAGGTACTAAAAAAAACAGGATCCTGCTAAAAATGGCAAGGTGCCGCCAAAGTGACTTGGTGGGAAGCAAATAATCTCTTTGGTGGGAAGGCTTGTTTACAACAGTCTGGTAGGCGCTATAAAAGTACCTACATTATTGTAATGGTGGCCCTTGATAGACACCGGCTCTTGTTACCTGCAGGTACCTACCTTAATTTGTATTTATGAACAATAAAAAAAAGATAGTTTATTTTGTTTATAGTATTTAAACTTTAGATTAAAACAAAAAGGGAAGATACGGCATTAGGTAGTGTCTTTGATTATATACCTACATGTCTAGATAGAGCTTGGCCGTAAAAAAACGTAGAAAAATGTACACGCCAAAATTGGCCTATCGCGCAATCCTGGCGGTCAGTGTCATTGTGCCGTCAAGCAGTGTTTATCTCTCGCGTTTTGGTGAAATTGTTCACAAAATGACCGTTTGCTCAGTAAAATTCTGTCGAAACTACAAAAAAAATTTTTTTTCGAAAAGGAAAGTCACGTTTCATCTGTAAGTATCGATAAATTTTAATGAAAATTTAAAGTTTATCAATAATAACGGCCATGTATGCGTAGTGTTGCTGGTATCAAAATGTAGAATTCCCATTATTGGTAGCAGAATATAAAAGGAGGTTTAAATATAATAAGTATGAAAAAATACTTAGTCTTGCAAGTTAGTATTTATACATGGTCTTGTTGTAAATAAAGTAAATACATTAAATATAATTATTATTGGAACGCTTTCAAAGTTTTTCTTTTTTTTAAGCTGACGTCTGATTTTTATGAGCGTAAATAAATTAAATTAAATTAAATTAAATTAAAATTAAATTAAATTAAAATATGTTTTACTTCTGTAAATCATTTACAATATAGTTTCCGGGGCTCCCCAAAAGGTAATCCAAAGATACTTGAGTTGGGGAAGCCTCGCTCTTCCTACTTAATTATAACTAATTTAGATTTACATTATTTCAATTTAGGTAAGTAACAATAATTTTATACAGTCTAAATTAATGGGTGGTAAGTTAATTGGTTATACAATACAGGTTATGATAATTTTCATTACAAGTTATAATAATTTTTAAAAGAGGGAAAATGTGTGTATGTGTGTGTGTGTGTGTGTGTGTGTGGGGGGGGGGTGTGTGTCGTGTGTGTGTGTGTGTGTGTCGTGTGTGTGTGTCGTGTGCGTGTGTGTGAGTGTGTTTGTGTGTGTTTGTGTGTGAGTATGCGTGTGTGTAAGTGCCTATTGATTAACATTGTGCCTGTGACTATTTAATAAGTATCTATTAAGTTTTATTTATTCTTACTAAAATGTCTTCCACGTCATCAAAGTTAAGAGCAGACAGCCACTTGAACAGAACTTTCTTACACTCATAAATTTGCAAGGGGTAAATATTAAGTGTGCGGTTAGTAAATGTCACGGTTCCTATTCGATGCCGAATGTTTGTAAACATATTACTGTCATTTGTGCAAATGTCTAGTTCACTAGGATTTTACTGTTTTTTGAAAGAAAGACACAATAGTTAACTGTTTTCTTGTGAATGTCTCTCAAGCAAAAGTAAAATCCTACTGCAAGTAGGTATAACAGTAATCTGTTTACAAACATTCGTCATCGAATTGGCTGGATTCGGATTACGTTCCGTTTTAAAACAAGAAAAAATATAATACCTACTGTAATATTTTATAATACTATTATTAAAAATTGTTATTGTGGTATGGTATCGTATCGATATTCGAAACGAATAAAAAAATTATTATGTTTGAAATGGAATGTACGTAAGTATTTATGTAAGAAGTGTGTGTTTAAGTATTTGTATGTAGGGGATGGTAGTATGTATGCTTCAGAGCTCGATGGCGCATCGGCTAGCATGTTCGGCTTGCGATCTTGCCCGCTAAGCAACTTTCGCAATGCCGGGTCACTGGATGGGTGACCAAATTTAAAACATCTCGAGCTCCTCCGTGCTTCGAAATGCACGTTAAGCCGTTGGTCCTGTTTGTTGTCGTAAGATGAAAGTTGTTAAAACCCACCAACACGCATTGGGCCAGCGTGGTGGGTTATGGCCCAATATTCCCACGTGCTATCTCCACGTGGGAAGCCTGCGCCCAGCAGTGGGACGTTTATAGGCTGATGATGATGATGACGAGGTTTGAGAAAGTGCGGGTGTATGTTTGTGCCCCTAAAAGGTCAATATTTCTCGTCTCATGTAGGTAAACTATTGGACACGGATATTGATGAGCAATCATCACATTATATAACCTTTACAACTGTTCGAACACATAGCAAACATTTTAATTTAAATTTCTACTTAAAAAATCAATTTTGATTAAGTATTAAATGTAAATTATCCTGCCTGTTGCTTCTATTTCGTCCCTATTACAAACATAATTATCACACGCACGCAGGCTTCCATTAGCGCATTATTTTATTGTACTCGCCCTCGCCTTCAATCATCCTTTTTTTCTAAACACACCAGCTTCTTTTACCTACTTTACCTAATTTAAAAAGTTATGTTAAGTTATGAATCATTTTAAAATTATATTGTGCATAAATATTTTTTCCCTACTTTATCGGAAATTAGGCATTCGCTGGCAACCATTCGCGCTAGTGTCAGATACGCGGCTGTCACGCCACTTATCAATTCAATACAAAAACCGGGCGGATTTTGAGAAGCGTTTGTACCGCGATGCTCCGTCTAGACATGTATATAGTCAAAGGGTAGTGTATATATTCTCTGGCATTAGCGTCTCGTGAGTGAGCCGCCAAAATTAGGCCTAAAGCACAGAATAAATAATAGTACTATTATACCTAAAGGCACAATTTCACTTCAGTCACAATTTGCTGAGCGAACAGGCTACATCGCACTATTGCGGATATTCTACTGTGTGAAAAAGAGAAAGACGCTACTCCCTCCGCTCCGCAGTGGCGTTGGAATCGGTCGTATCGTACGTACTCGTCTGCTGCGAAGCGACTTCAAGCGACCGAGACGTCAACGCGCTACTCGCTGATCCCTCGCGCTGACGTTGAAACTTACCGTTTTGTCTCTCGATTTACACTTTATAGGTGTGCGTGTGTGAGTGTTTGCTTAAGTAGTTGAGTAGGACTATATTTTGAATGACTACAAGTAGGAGCATGCCGTATCTTCCCTTTTTGTTTTAATCTAAGATTTAAACTTATCATTGTATTTTTTTTTTTTCGCCGTCATGATTAATCGATATCACAACCTTTCGATCGATGTAAGACATCCGCTGTGTTAACCATTCGATGCAGTAATTATGACATTCGATGTGGCATAGTCTTATGCTACATTTACACGAAGCCAATACTTGAGACATCCACTAAGCCAGTCCAATATTGGCATCGTGTAAATAGAGACAGTCCACTACATTGGATTGTCCTCAAGCCATTTTTGCTTAGCATCAGCATTGGCTTATTGGACTGGCATATTGGATTTTCTCAAGTATTGGCTCCGTGTAAATCCAGCATTAGAGCATTGAATGCTATAATCTAAGGGCATAGTCTACCATATCGGTTTGATGACCGTTCGACGCACCGTGCGTGTTGTATGTAAGTATAGGTACTTACGTGGTAGACAACCCCAAAGAACAATGATCATACGTTATCAACCTTTGTGGAAACATTTATTTAGAGGACATAGGGGTCTGGCCCAAGTACCTACCACAAAACAGAAAGGTACAAAAGTCAATTACATGCTTATGTAAGTACTTAGTTCACTTTTCATTCGTCTACGCTCGGCAGTCGCACTAGGGTTGCGCTGAGGGAGCTACTCCAAGCCTTTAAAGCCCACAATACAAAGCAAAAAACTTATTGTACAATATTAAAACAAAACAATAAACATACTATTACAATACAAAAAGTTTACAGAACATAAAGATACTATACTTATAATAAAATTTTACATTTGATAATTTTCACTATCGAAAATTCCTAATAACTTCTAAACGGATTAAGTACCTTCTTTACACAATTTCTTTTGCCCTATCTATTTTAGACCTAAACCTATCAAATAAAACGAAAAACCATGTTTTTAACTTACCTACCCACGTAATATTTGGTGGCGTGAGATTATCTTACAAACATCTCGTCAATACTGATAAGATTCAAAATAGGAAACTATTATATAAATCGAGGTTAGATAGCCTCCTTACGACATATTCTCGGTCTCCTAAGCGGATGGCACTCTGGCACTCGCGCTCGCACTGCTATGCAATTCTCTATTCTAAGCGACACATAGACTACGCTGCGCGCATGTTATTTCGAATCGCGCTACAGTAGTGCGATTCTATAAGCGCAATCACCGTTAAAGCCTGGTAGCATCGGCTGCAACAGCGGTGAGCGTACCATTGGTATTCTTCTAAATAATTTTCAACGCTGTTCGACACAAGCTTCGCACGGCTGTAAGTGGGAATCATTTCTTTGACATTTAGGTAGGTATAAAATTGGTATTCTGTAAGTAAAACAGCCTCAACTTTGACCACAGCCGTGACTGCAGCGATAGATGTGACGGCTGTACCATCTAAAATCACAGCCATGCGCGCAGCGTCTATGTGTCGCTTAGAGAATCGCATAGCTGTACCTATCTGTTAGTCAAGAGATAAAATGTACCTACCTACATACATATTGCTCACGCCTTAGTCCCTACAGGGGTAGGCAGAGACGATGGACCTCCACTTTGCGCTATCTCCTGTCCTGAAACACATCGCTTGCTCGCTTCTCTTACATCCATCAACCTTTTCATGCACGTCCTTTTTTTTTTGAAGACATCATTAATTTGGTCGCTGAATTTCCTTCTGGGGGGGCCCTATAGCAATATATCCCTCCACATTTGAGCTGTAAATATCTTTCGTTAATCTTCTTTCACTCATTCGCTCTATATGTCTGAACCACCTCAACATACCTCTCTCTACGGTACCTTTGTAACATTCGTCTTTCAAACTACATTTTCTCGAACATTCATATTTCGTACTCTATCACTCATTTTCACACCACATATTTTCCTCAATGATCGCATTTCAACAGCATTTATCCTACTTTCATGCTTTTTCTGCCAAACCCAACATTCACTACCAAACGTCAGCGTCAGCACCAAGACTGTATTGTGCACAGCCATCCGGGCTTTTCGCGAAACAGTCTGCCTACCGTTGACTGCGTTTCCTTTCATAGGTCGCCTTTCAATATATTTCTCACATTTACCATCTCTTGGAAACGTAGTTCCCAGATATATATATACTCTTTTACTTGCTCAGCTTTCTTACCTTTGATTTCAATCACACGCACTCAGTCATATAGTTCGTTTCTTTCGAAAATCATAACTTTCGTCTTTTCTACATTAACTTTCATACCTTTCCTTTCAAACGCCTGATTCATAATACCGACCATAATATGGTTGGTATTATAATAAGATCAGGCGATTTTGCAACTCATCCGCCGAAGAAGCAAGGATTATTTGATTATCGGCGTACAAGAGGTTCATTCCTCTTCACTCGTCATAAGCCGTCTCCAAGACTATAAAGGCTCAAAATACCTTCTTGTGTTTGGCGAGATGTTTCTCAACCATGCACCTCAAGGAGAAAACTTGATCCATACATCCCATTCCCTTTCTGAAACCCGCTTGTACGTCCCACAATGTTCCTTCAGTTTCTTGCACTACTCGAACTTTCGCGTACAATTTGCCGACAATATTGAGTAGACTGATTCCGCGGTAACTTTTTGTTTCCTGATTTGTAAAGAAAAGAGCTTTTCGCCATTCTTCAGATTGATGTGTATGAAATGTTATTTATGACATTGAAAAGTATGAAGAAGGGCAAGGCAGCGAGATATGCCAGGGTTAGTGCAGAAATGCTAAGAGCTGGTAAAGGGCTGGTTGTTTCCTGGTTGAACCTGATCTTTGGCAAATGTTGGCTCAGTGGCAAAAAAATAAAATATGTTTTGGAAAAATGAACTTAATATTAATAAATGGTTATCATCAGCACAGGCCTTCCCACATAGGCAACAGTACATGGGGAGATGGGGGCATAACCCGTGGTGGCTGACCATTGGGCCAAATTAATAAATAAACTTAGTTTAATGATTGGTCTCGCTGCGCTGCGCAGCGAGACCATCATTCATCTATGTAAATAAAATTAAACCTTAGGGGTTAGTGGGTTTTTTAACTGTGGTTTTAACGACTGCCATATTCCGAAAAGAATTGGGATCAACGGCTTTACGTGCCTTCCTCTCTAACCACGAAATTTACCCAACCAGTGACCCGGCATTGCGAAAGTTGCTTAACTGACATGATGATGAGCTACCTCATCGAGCTCGTCTGCTCCTCTACATAAGTTCATTCTAAAGAGTCCTTTAATTTAATTATAACTTAAATATGAATTACTTATAAGAATGTACACACGTACACACGCCAGCAGATTAACTGTCCGTACCTAAAACCGTCAATATTGATCACAGATTTCTCCGTGACATTGATCCTTAAACATTATCAATAAAGTACAAATTTTTATTAAAGTTTGACATTTTGTGATAGCCTGACATCATTGATGCATCATCTTCGATTAACAATTTTAATCATTCTTTACTCTTATTTATATTAGAGCGGGGCGGCCGGGGGGGCCGACGGGGCGTGCCCCGTCCGGGCCCGGACGGCGCCACTGATTTGAGACGTTGCATACATTTTGTATTTATATTAGAGCGGATCATGCACGGTGTAATATGAACTGCTTCATACAAAATTATGCAACGTCTCAAATCAGTGGCGCCGTCCGGGCCCCATCCTGGCCCGGAGGCGCCCGGACACGCCCCGTGCACGGCCCGCTCTAATATAAATCACCCTAAAGCTGGCAACATTTTAGTAACGCACACATAGGCGACTTTTTTGTGCATGTTTTGTTATTTTTGTTGAAATATTAACATTGTTATTGTTATACGTCTGTGGTTAAAATACATACATACAGAGAGCATTACATTATTTTCATTCATATCATGAGTATCCGAACGCGATAGAACGAGATAACATTAGATTTGGCATCTCTGTTTATAGACGTCATGTTTGTCAATAACAGTAGGGCTGCCTATAATACCAATTTTTAAAAAAACGTTAAAATGTTTTAACTTGCTTCGTTCGTTATGTATTAATTAGTTGAGTTTCAACGACTGCCATCTAACAACAATCAGGACTAGCGGCTATACGTGTTCAAGTGAATATCGCAGAAAAATGGTCAACTGGCAACTTTTTCGAAAATGATGTAAGTTAGTAATTTAAAATTAAAAAAACGTTCGCTTTATTACTTTTAAGGCGTGTATATGCTCCTTTTCTTGTCTTTGTCTTTAGTAGATGCACTGACAATTTAGTGATAGAAAGAGCGAAAAATGAGCAAGAAACGAAGGTTGAGACCTGACATGTCAAAAATACGTGTATTAATAATCATATCATATCATACTAATATTATAAAGGTGAAAGTTTGTGAGTGTGTATGTTTGTTACTTCTTCACGTAAAAACTACTGAATGGATTTGGATGAAATTTGACAAACAGATAGTTTATAACCTGGATTAACACATAGAATACTTTTTATCCCGATATTCCTACGGGAACTGGAACCACGCGGGTGAAACCGCGAGCGGCCGCTAGTCCTTTATAAAACGTTCGGTTTTCAATGCTAGGATTTGCTATACTTAAAAAAAGACAATTTAAATTATCACTTAATGCAAACATTATACTTTATGCATGATAAAGTAAGAACACGAAATGGAACGCTTTGAGCAGCGCGGCGGCACCGTACGCTCAAAATCTTTTACTTGGTTACTGCTAAGAAAAGAAAAGTAAGTTTTGTATTTTTTGCTTTCCTATGATGGCGGAAACATTGATAGCATAGTTAGATTTTATTTATTACAAGCTATTTTAACCAAAAGGATTCACTTTATGCATTCTTTAAAAAATCTGGTCTATTATGGGAATTGTTCTTTTAACTATTGCCACGAAACTAAACACTATGAATTTCTTACAAGATTCACCAATGATTTCGTAACAAATCACTAACAAAACACGTACAAAAACATTAAAAAAAAATGAAATTAGTATAAAAACTTGCTAAAACTGTCTATCAGTATCAAAATACTCTAAAATAGAATCAGTCAATCGCAGTGCTTTATTTACGACACAAGACTACAAGACAGTATTTCGCCTTCTCGCCACGACTACAATAATAGGTACCCAATTGCTTTTGTTGAATAATAAATTCGTTTGTAAAAAAGTAATTATAGTAGGTTTTGATACTGTTCCCTTTATTTTGAACTGTTGTAGCATAAAATGCTAAACTCATTCTACATTTCCGCTAATAGCATTATAGAGTTATAACGTGTTGTGTTTTAAAACTATTTCCCGACTGATTGCAGTCACATCCCTAGTAAGTCCAGTTTGACATTTCTCTGTAAAAAAAGTATCAGTCAGTAGGTCTAATAATGGCGCACTTGCGAAAGGTGGATAGTTTCCTGTGAATCTTTAAATTTTGTGTGTGTGGTGTTGTTAATACAAGGAGTTTTAATGCCGTACCGCAGGCGCTTCTCCGCCAAGATGCCAGATTTCGAAGACGACGTTACCGTCGTCGACGTGTACGATTTGGCATCGGACATTGGCAAGGAATGTGAAATAATTATCGAGAAATACGGGCCCGACGCCGTCACAGCGCTGCTGCCTAAAGTGATAAACGCTCTGGAGCTGTTGGAGAACCTTGCGGTGCGGAACGAGAAGGAAAACCAGTCGCTACAGGAGCTGACGGCGAAGATTTCGCAGTTAGAAAATGACAAGATAGAGAAGGCCGAGTACAGACAACGCTTCGAAAAGGTTTGTAGAGGTCATTGTTGAATGAATTGGGTCTTTCGCGCGTGCAGCTCACTGCTCAACCGAACGCACGAAACGCTAGTACGTTTCGTCATTTGTACTGGATGCAGTTGCAAAAGTCTGCTGTTCGTTGGACACAGATATTGCGCGACATTGACTTCAGTTATTTGATTCCAAATGATGATACATTTATAGGTAGGGACTCATGCACTAGAGATTATTCGGCTCAAGAAATTGTCATTAATATTAGTGGCCAGGTAAGTTTGTAGCAAATTGTTTGGTTTATTTGAATAATAATCAGAATGATTTTCTAAAACATGTTTTTCATCATTTTAGTATCAGCTGATTGACAATGGTAGTTCTTTGAACTTTGATAAATATCATATTGTCTGTAAAAAAGCAACAGCTAAAAGACATTATTTCTATGGTTTCTAGTTTGTTTTGGGATGCTGCTTCTTGCTGTTACACTAATTGGGTTAATATTTAAACAAAGTAAATATGGAATTAGATTATTACTATACAAGATAGATAACATCATACTCTCTGTATATTGTTTAGTGAATTTAATTGCACTTGTTATTGCATTACGTGTTTTCCAAAAAAAATTACTTAAAACAAAGTACATTCACTTTAAAAATACAAATTATCAAGTAAATCCAATTTAATAAATCTGCACAGTCTTTGTCTCATCTCTTTAGATTATTATTCAAATCCCACTTAAATTCTCATACCTATTTAAAATGTCAACCTCGTTTGTACCTACGTAATCTTTAATAATTAATAGGTTGATAAAAAACATCTACACACTGAAAGATAAAACTTGTTTCTAATCTGCATAATCAAATTCATAGAAAAATTTAATATTTGATATCACGTCACATAATTCTATTAGTTTATCTAGTATAAATTGTGTTACAGTCAGCATTCAATTTTTAACAAAACTAGCAGAATATAGACTAGTTGAAGTTATTAATTTGGTAAAGTTTGGAACTGATTAAGTTGGGTGGATGGTTTACGATGGGCCGCAGGTACAATTCTTAATCAAGGCACTCTTAAAAGAACAGATGATGACAGCTCTCATTTTAGACGTGCTCACATGTAAAATGTTGTCAAACCCATTCCATGTTGAAACTTTCAATCGGTTAGCTGTGCGTTTAGGAACTAAATCTTTGCTAATCTGAATAATATGCCTTCGTCTTACATCTTGATAGTAAAAACAAAACAAATCTTATTCTTATTATAGTTGTCATCAACAGTTGGTGCAAGTTCACTTTTCTTTTTTGTTAGTTGTTTAAAACTTCAAGCTCCATGGCGGTCACCGGTGACCAACAAACATTTACATTTAAATCATGTCTGGTTTTGTGGCAGTCAACATGTTAAGTTTAATGTAGGAAAACCTGTGCCCAGTTGGAGTTTTATAGGTGGTTATTATTTGGGTTGTAATATTTTGTTAAAACTGAAATGGGTTTAGATGAAAAGATGATGACTAATTTGTTCAGCTAAATTTGTTAAGATTATCTTTTTCCTCATTACTTTTAATCTTAATCCATAGACTAAAAACTCAAAGCTTAACAAAGGCAGGGTATAATGAACTGTGAACTTTACTGTGTTATAAGACTTTCACATGTGACATAAACATAATTAAAACTTGATTAGGACTTTTTTTTTGCAAATCATAAATACAAAATCACAAGTTGATACCACCTGTGTACAGAGATCATTATAATCTCACATCCAATCACCTTTCACTGTGGCCGTTGCAAATATTATCTAAAACTTTTTTTATTGGTGCTTGTAACTTTCACTTGTCTGTGTAATCTGTATTGGATATCTAGTAGTTATCTGCAACATGCTTTTGTGTATTATCTAATGAGTTCTTTATTGTTTTGTCTTTAAATGATATTGTTTGTTTTGCAAAGTTAATAAGAAGTTAGCTTAAATTTGGAAGAGCTAAATTGGGCCAGCATCAGCACGGTGACTTAAAGCCTGTTGTTGTAATGTACTATTTATTCAAGTCGGATGATTACATGCTGCTGAGTTCCTTGCTAATTATGGATATGATAAAATGAAATGCGTTTACTCACACTTAATTTTTACATTATTACTTTTCCTGACACTACAAACCCAGTGTACAAGTGTTCCTGTAAACGTTAGAAAACAATAGTAGTATGTGTATCTTAAATATTTGTTTTTCATGTGTATTACCTACTATGGTATTACTAAGAAGAACAAAACATTCATGCACATAATCACAACAGTAACACAGACATGCAAGCAAAAGTCTTAGTGTGTTGTGTGCATTATGGCATGTATCTTGTACATTGTGTTTTCAATTGAGTAATTGGATTGGTTGTTTCCTGCCGCAAACACAATATCTAGCTAGTCTACTGTTGCTTTTGTAACTACTTGATGCATCTAAATGTAGCTAAAAACTTAAAATGTTGCCTCTTAGCCTCTTGTGTGAGAAAACTTTAAATTGTTTACTAACTATTGAACTTCTATTATCTCTGTAATAATAATGCCATGTCTCTAAAATATAATAAAATACATTATTGTTAGTTACTTTTTTACTAGTTTCATAACTATTAAAGTTTATTTGGAGTATCAAAACATTTAAAATATTGTCAAGTTTGGACTTTAAAACTATTTGAGTGAAAATAGCGGGATTCTTTCTTCGAAAGCGGGGCATAGTAAAGAAACCGTATTTAATCAGAAGTTTTTGAATATTTATCTTTTAATTTGATTTTTTAATTACGTTTACCTACGGTTTGTGTTATTACGTAGGTACATAGGTACATGCGTAACAATTGATAGCAAAAATTGTCATAGAAAATGTATTTATTAACGCACGGTTGAGTTATCCCCGAAAAGCGGGACTGAGCCTGTCCCGCACGGAACATTTAATTTTTATTTATAAATCGGGACTTCCCGTCAAAATCGGGACATCTGGCAAAGCTGGCGCTGCTGCACAATCAGTACTCTTAAAACGTCTGCACAAAAGAGTACGTAGCAAGATGTTAGGATACTCATTCCGCTTTTAGAGCATTATGCGATCTAAAGGTGGGCATTCACGATAGCGCCATTGGCGTGACTCCAAACGACTTAAGTCAAATGGATGAACGCCAAACATTATATCCTATTCACGATCACTCCAATTTTCTTTCATTTACGTGTTTGACAGGGCCGAAAGACGTTTGATATGAGTTCAAAATGGATGTGTGGGTTTGGGCATTCACGAGCAACCGCGGCGCGATGCCACGGCCCAGACCGGTGGATTTTGACGCGAATGGAAATCCAGAGTTTATTTCACACTCATGATCAAACTTTGGATGTATATCACGCCATTTGACGCGATTTCGCGACCGTGAATGTCCACCTTTAGTCAACATGACGAAGTGCTCCTTCAAAAATTGCTATTCTGCCAAAACACATATATACCTCAAATGTATATGTCAAAGTTTGTGTTTCTAGTTTTTATTATGTGACCGAAGCGTTTGCCTAGTAATACTCATTCGTCTTTCACCGCGCGCGCTGAGAAGTCTGAGAACCAGCCCACTATTTATGTAACAGACTATTCAATAGTTTTATTGTCTAAAATATAATAAGACTACTTATGTAATTTAACGCTTAAGTAGCTTTTATACAGCCAGTACAGATTTAAATAGGTTTAATTATTCCTATTGTTACTAGCCAAAGACGACCGTGGGTAAATTTAAAAACCGCCTAAAAAAACTTATAACACCCCTTTTTTTGCGTTGGGTGTTAACAAAATACTGATATTTAGTTTTTAGTTTCGTTTTAAATAAGCAAAGTAGCGAATCAATAGATCGCTACTCGACTAAACTAGCACAGAATGCGAACCAAGCTTTAACACGTCACCCCCCGGAACCAAGCAATGGCTTAACATTTCCATAACAACAACAACAACAATCGGGACCAACGGCTTAACGTGCCTTCCGAAGCACGGAGGAGCTCGAGATGTTTTTAATTCGGCATTGGGGCCGCCATTAATCACGTGATGTTTTTTTAGTATTTTTTAACTCCCTCCTCCCCCTTGGTGATAAGTGGTGAGGTTTCTAAATACCCCCCCCCCCCCCCCTTCCCACCCAAAATCACGTGTATTTTTTAGTAAGTAAAAAGAAACTTAAAAAATTTAGAATATGTATTATCTTTAATAAAGTATAATCTAATTTTATTCTAGAAAATTAAGGACCAGAAAGGTTACAGGTTGATTTTTTTTTCTTCAACGGCGAGTCAAGGCACACTACACGCCGCTTTCGGTTTAGAAATTGCGCGTTTGATGAAAAACTAAATACACGTGATATCTTACTACACCCCCCCTCCCCCCTTCCCCCCCTTTCGAGCCTCACGTGATTAATGGACGGCCCCATTGCTAAAAGTTGCTTAACTGGCGAGATCGCAAGCCGAACGCGCTAGCCGCTGCGCCATCGAGCTCCTCCCGCCTCCCTCCTCGCAGTGTGTAACCGCTCTAAATAGTGGGATATTCGATGACCTTAAATAACGATAGTTGCGCTTGAACCTGCCATGTGTAGATTTATATATTGAGTCAATGACACTGTAATACGATGACTCAGCTGGCTTAAGCTCAAATACAATATAAACACAGATGCCGCATTGTCATGCATGCTGCTAAACTCTACCTTGAATGAAGTCATCATTATACAAAAATGCACCTGATGCTATGATATGGGTAGGTAGGTAAACACTTACTATACTATACTATATCAAAGTCTTTAGTGTAAAAGATATAGGTGTAAGTTTTTTGTTTAAATCGCATTATTTTTTTAGGGCTGAATTGCCAGTCCTTCCGGTTGTATTTAATATTGGTTGGTGGTAGGGCTATTAAGTCCGCCTGGCTAGCTACCACCATCTTATCTAGGTCTGTCGCCATAACAACGATGTTTATAGCATTGTTGTGTTCCGACAGTTTGAGATAAGATAGCCAGTTCCCCAGTGATTGAGGATTCCGGGTGAAGCGCGGTTCCACCTTCGGCCTTATCGTCACTTACCATCAGGTGAGATGAAGGCCAAGCGCTAACCCGTTGTAGAATTAAAAAAAAAGTAGCTCGTCCCGCCATCTGCTACTGGGTATGCTGCGACGTCGTCTAACGGATTGGTTCCTGATTCGCCGGATTCCTGATTCGTCGGATTTTTTTGTTGAAGAAAAACTATAGAAATATCGTGGCTTTACCTATCTATTAAATAAAAGGCAGAAATTTCGGTACATTAATAAAAATATTTATTTGTTCTTAGTTTAATTACGTAACATATAAAGAATGTTTAAACACCATAACTAAAAAAAAATGAATTTAACCCATTTCTAGGTAGGTAATTTAAGTTATGTCCGATGGTGGCAACAAAATAAGTAATTTATACAATAATAAATATAACTCAGTACATTTTTTCTTTACTTAAGTGATATTATTGCATATTAATATTTCCGACGAAACAAGAATCCGACGAAACAAGAATCCGGCGAAACAAGAATCTGGCGAAACAAGAATCCGGCGAATCAGGAACTAATCGTCTAACGATGCATGGACTGCACTCAGTGAAAAGATGGTAGGGTGGCCTTTGCCCAGCAGTGGGACAAACCGGGCTGAATAATAATATTAATTAGTTGTTACGGAGATTAACTCTTACATCCAAAGTTACTTTACTGTAACTTTACTCTCTATATACACGAATACATACATACCTAGGTACTTACATATACTTAATCACGACTATTATCCCCAAAGGGTTAGTCAAAGACTAGGCAAAGAGGGCCGCAAAAGCAGTCCTCTACCATAGTCCACTTTTCACCAAAATAGCGACTGCACATTGTTCAGCGAGACAGGTGGTGAGCCAATCGCCGCCCTATGCTGTTGGATGTATGTGCAGTCTTTAGTCCGTTAGTCGCCATTTACGACACCCAAGGGAAGAGAGGGGGTGGTAGAATTCTTTCACCGCATGAGACACGGTTGAAATATACCTAGGTACATGAATATTAGTAAATAGTGTAAATTATTGCTAAATCGACCCTTGCATGGCCAACATCACATGGAATACATAGGTTAAACATCGTCTTTACGTGTCGGCAGCGTTCGTTATAAAATCTTTTGAGTTGTGCCTTTTAAGATTGCTTCTTTAGTAACTAGGTCATCTATTCTGCGGACCTAATGATCGACTACAGATTCTTATATGCCTTCCATAGATTTTTTACTTGTGTCTCGTATCAATGCCACTTCTTGTCTTACATTAAGCAATTCATCATCATCAGCTAAAGGACATTCTCTACTAAATGGACAAAGGCCTCCCGCAAGGACCACAAACGGTCCTGTGCTACTTGCATCCATTAATCAAACAATCAATCAAAATTTCTTTATTCAGTAAGCTAAAAATAAGCATTTGAATCGTCTAAATTTAATTATATGGATAGATGGATAGGCATAGGAAAAACCCATTCAGGACATCTTTTAGCTGTGGAGAAGAACGGGCGCAAGAAACTCCACAGCTTTATAATAATATAGAAGTAACGACATTTTTACAAAACAATATGTCGTTACCAAATTAAATAATTTTATTGAACATAATTAAATGCATAGATTTACCCCCAAAGGGTTAGTCAGAGACTAGGCAATGAGGACCGCAGAAGCTGTCCACTGCCATAGTCTACGTTTCACCTAATTACAACTGCACATGTGCTCAGCTCAGCGTGATAGGCGTGACTGGCGGGTGACCCCCTCGTCGCTCATGCTGTTGGATCATGCGGTATTTAGTCCGTTAGTCGCCTAGCCGACACACAAGGGAAGAGGGGCTAGTAGCTTATTCTTTTAGTGAGCCCCACGGCTCTTGGCAAATATATATACACTGGCCTGCAAAAATAAGTATCACACTTTTAAAATTGCAATAACTTTTTAAGTACACAAGATAAACAAAACACACAAGACTTAAAAATGTTACTGACGTATAATTTACTATACTTAATTTCAAAGAAAGCTGATAAAAATTGCTATAAAACGTTTTCTATTTTAAATATCTATAACTTTACTGTTACTCCAATTCTATAGTTTAGAAAAAAAATTTTTACTTATTTTTGCAGGCCAGTGTATTTGCTATCTATGGCATTGGCGCACCTTTTTTATACTTCTAAGGGTGGATTCGACCAAACTGGAATAAGGTCTTATACTTAGATTAAACGCCGAATTTGTATAGACTAATCTCGGAGTAAGTCCTATTCCAGTTTGGTCGATTCCAGCCTAAGCTGACTATCGGCATACATATAGGCATACAGCCCTCTAGTCTAGATGGTAAACGATTACTGTAGCCATATGGACGTTTGCAATACCAGAGATCTTGCCCGTAATTCAAACACTGCTGTGTGTGTATTATCACAGAATAAATAATAGTACTACGGTATTATGTACTCTGCCAATCGCTAGCGAAAATAACAGCAGCGCGCGCGCATTGTACGGCAAATTACCAGGCCAACGAAGTTTTGGATACGCTCAAAGAGTGAGGCCCCTGATATATCCCTGTTGCCGACCCCGTTTGCATAACGATTCGCGAAGAACTCATCACAATTAGTAGCTTGTAAATGTTTCTCAGTTGCGTGACCAGTTTTCTGACATTACTATAAGCAATAGACTACCTTTCTAACGTAATTATGTTTGAGCACGACCAATGGCCCGACCGAACGTTGTACTTGGTAATTGACTTTTACCACCAATTGTAAAAGGCTGATTTTTCATTATCATCCTTTGAGCGTATCACTTCAAGGTATACTCCTACAGCTCATAGACAGATTAACCCATATCGCATCACACTATTCCAATTCGGGTTTATGTTTCGTGTCACCAAACTTTCTGTTCTGTCCCCCCTATACTCCAGCCAAATTCGATGAAGAATGTTTGTAAACAGATTACTGTCATTTCTTTGTGCAAATACTAAGTTACATTCGGATTTTTTCTGTTTTTCGGAGAAAGACACCATAGTTAACTGTTTTCTTGTGAAACTCTCTCAAAAAAAAGTAAAAATCCAAGTGAAACTAGATATTTGCATTAAAAAATGTCAGTAATCTGTTTACAAACATTCTTTATCGAATTTGACTGGAGTATAGACAAGTGGCAAAAGCTCACCCGCTGTCTATTCGTAATTAGAATTCGGCACAGACTATAGTTCGTTAGATTACTTGCTAAGTCTTAAGTACAAGTTAGTTAACTGTTTATGTTTTATTATTATTAGTATTGACGTCAATAAGTGCCTGTAAAGGTTTACATTGAATAAATAATTTGACTTTTTACTTTGACTTTTAATTTGTCGTACAATTGCTAGGGAAAAAGACAGCAGCGCGCGTAAGTGCGACGAAATTACGAACATACAGGGGCGTTAGCCATTTGTTAAGGTCCTCTGTTTCTCTTATTCCAAAACGTCAATTACATCTCATCAAGGTTTAAATATAAATATATAACTGATGCTGTCTATACTTGTTTACTGTTTTTTCTTAAAAATTGTCTACGTGGTTTTAAACCAGGTATATCTGTAGCTACGGTTTGCAGCAACAAGGATAGTGTCACGACATTAAAGTTTGACCTTTGCCATAATAGTCAGGTGTCTAGGCGTTGGGACATGACCTCACTGCGTGTAATTTATTTTGGACTTTGATATTTTTAGATGTCTGCCTACCTTTGTGGCCTTTACAAGGCATTTTCTTATTTAGCACTAATAATCAGAAACAATTTGAGCAGAGTTTCAAAAAATTCATTTAGCTTTACAACATATTCTAAAGGTTTAATAATTAAGAGCTGACGATCTTAGCGCTGAACGTTTTACATATACATCATAACATCATTAACTTGAGCAAATTATACCTACTCGATATCAATCGAAGTCAGTAAACTATTTTAAAGCATAGAAAGCTTCAGTCTGTATTTCAATTAATCCCCTCTTTATATGCGCCGCGCTAGACAGTTTACTTCGAATGTCTCGACAAAAAAACTTCGCTGGCAAACTTATCTTCTTATACTCTTTTTAGCCTATAATCGCCTACTACACAGTGTGCGTGGAGTGTAGATTTAATCATTTAATGTAGGCCCTATGATCACATAGCACTATCCTATCACTGGCAATAGTGACTTGCATTGAGTCTTCCTTGGTAATTACTACTTACCGTCTTTTCTAACTTTGCCAGTATGATAGCAATGTTTAAGCATTGATAATGTACAGTCACAAGCAAAAATATGTACATACAATTGTAACTCTTAATACAATGGAATAGGAGTCAAAGTGCATAGGTACATATTTGAGGACCTTACTACGTTGTTTCACACCCGCATGCAGGAGTTTGAGAAAGCACTGCATCAGCAGTTCAGCACACTTAATTTTTCGCCACTCAGCTCAGTTCAACTCAACATACCGACTTTTCGGTTTGTAGGCATTAATTTACGGCCTTATCATAAGTCACCATCTCGTGAGATAAAAACCAGGCCTTTCCCTTTAGTGTAACATATAAAAATATGTTAAGGTGTTTGATATCAGTTCCCTTCTTGACCATTGCCCAATGCATTGCCCACACCGCCCAGTTGCCAAAGAGAGCAGATCATTGCACTCATATTAAATCTCGACAGTTTAGCGAAACAATGGTTTCGAATTGTGTTGCATTGTTTCAAACAGCTGATGAATGTTGTGATGTTACGATGTAGCGGCAAAATACGTAGTGAGTGAGACATCTTCTCTTTTTATGTTATGTCATTAAAAAACATCTCGAGCTCCTCCGTGTTTCCGAAGGCACGTACAGTCACGAGCACCAATATGTATGCACTTTGAATCTTATTCCATTGTATTAAGAGTTACAATTGTTTACATATCTTGCTCGTTACTGTACGTAAAACCGTTGGCCCCGCTTAGTACTGTTGTCGTAACATGGAAATCCTTAAAAATCATCAACCCGTATTGAGCCAACGTAGTGGGTTAAGGCTAGGGTTGCCATACGTCCGGAATTTTCCGGACACGTCCGGAAATATAGGTCTTCTAGAATGCAGGGGGAATCTAAAACCGTCCGGAATTACTACAATTAAGTGAAGAATAAAATAAAAAATTAAATAAATCGAATCGCGACGGGAGGCGCTTCCCCTTCCTATACCCTTCTCCGCCCGTGTTCCATCATAGAGACAAGATCCGCGCGTGCGCCAGTATAATTCGAACGAAAATTGTTTTTTTACATGCACGATGCATAACAACGACAGAAAGTCCGGAATTTTCATCAAAAGTCGGGATTTTTTTTCCGGACTTTTGATTTTTTTGTTCTGGGAACCCTAGTTATGATGGCTCAATATTGCTATGTGCATAGGGGGAAGCCTGTGCCCAGTGGGATGTTTATGGTCGGATGATGTTGGTCTTTTGTTATCTTTACTAATATTATAAATAGGAAAGATTTGTTTGTTTGAATTAGATAGGCTCCGAAATTACTGGACCGATTTAGAAAATTCTTTGACCATTAGAAAGCTACATTCTTTCTAAGTGACATAGGCTACATATTTTCCCGATATTCCCACGGGAACGGGTACCACGCGGGTAAAACCGCAAGGATCCGCTAGTGTTATATAAAGTTGAGTCATACACCGAAATGATACGTCATTAGTTTACTCACCTAACAAGTTACTTACCTATTTTTATAAAACCAATGAATGACTTCACTCCATCTGATGTTAAACCAACTGGTGCAGCGTTAAAAAGACGCAACATCAGTCGCCCTGCATTAATTTGTGTATTTGTTATGTGGTATACTTAGATGAATGCTTGGTCTCGAGCTCAGCGAGACCAATCATTCATCTAAGGTGGTATCATTAAACGTGTATTTGTTATGTGGTATACTTAGATGAATGCTTGGTCTCGAGCTCAGCGAGACCAATCATTCATCTAAGGTGGTATCATTAAACGTGTATTTGTTATGTGGTATACTTAGATGAATGCTTGGTCTCGAGCTCAGCGAGACCAATCATTCATCTAAGGTGGTATCATTAAACGTGTATTTGTTATGTGGTATACTTAGATGAATGCTTGGTCTCGAGCTCAGCGAGACCAATCATTCATCTAAGGTGGTATCATTAAACGTGTATTTGTTATGTGGTATACTTAGATGAATGCTTGGTCTCGAGCTCAGCGAGACCAATCATTCATCTAAGGTGGTATCATTAAACGTGTATTTGTTATGTGGTATACTTAGATGAATGCTTGGTCTCGAGCTCAGCGAGACCAATCATTCATCTAAGGTGGTATCATTAAACGTGTATTTGTTATGTGGTATACTTAGATGAATGCTTGGTCTCGAGCTCAGCGAGACCAATCATTCATCTAAGGTGGTATCATTAAACGTGTATTTGTTATGTGGTATACTTAGATGAATGCTTGGTCTCGAGCTCAGCGAGACCAATCATTCATCTAAGGTGGTATCATTAAACGTGTATTTGTTATGTGGTATACTTAGATGAATGCTTGGTCTCGAGCTCAGCGAGACCAATCATTCATCTAAGGTGGTATCATTAAACGTGTATTTGTTATGTGGTATACTTAGATGAATGCTTGGTCTCGAGCTCAGCGAGACCAATCATTCATCTAAGGTGGTATCATTAACTGTGTCGCGTAGCGTTAGAATACTAACACTCCCTTTCTTCCTTGAGTATCGTAAAAGGCGACTAACGGACTAAATACTGCACATACATCCAACAGCATAGAGCGGCAAATCGGCGATGGGCTCCCCAACTGTCACGCTGAGCACATGTGCAGGCGCTATTTGGTTAAAAGTGGACTATGGTAGAGGATTGCTTTTGCTGTCCTCATTGCCTAGTCTCTGACTAACCCTTCGGGGTAGTCGTTATTATATGTATTACTAGCGGCCGCTCGCGGTTTCACCCGCATGGTTCCCGTTCCCTTGGGAATATCTGGATAAAAAGTATCCTATGTGTTAATCCAGGTTATAAACTATCTGTATACCAAATTTCATCCATATCCATTCAGTAGTTTTTACGTGAAAGAGTAACAAACATCCATCCATACTTACAAACTTTCGAAGTATGACGGTTTTTCTTAGTTAGCGTAGACGAAGGCGCGGGCTGGCCGCTAGTACTTATATGTATAAACATCTTTGGAAACTTTTAGAACATTTTAGCCTATTCTAAACGTATTCATACTAACATAATTCATTTAAAATGATAAACAGAGAAGAGATAGATTTCGCACTTTATATTATAATAACAGATTACCTACCCAGTGAATGGCAAATCATTATCTCAATTATGTTAACATCATGATGAATTAGTTAATTTATCTACATAATTATTCCAGTGTTAAATTGACGTAACCGATAGTAATGGTTGTTAAGAGTTACAATGAAGTAAGCTGTATAATTTATAACTTTTTAAAATCCCTGTATAATTTACAACCGTGTCGCGTAGCGGTGGAAGAATACTGCCACCCCCTCTCTCTCCTTGAGTGTCGTAGAAGGGGACTAACGGACTAAAGACTACACATACATTTAACAGCATAGAACAGCGATGAGCTGAAAAGTGGACTATGGCAGAGGACTGCTTTTGCGGTCCTTATTGCCTAGTCTCTGACTAACCCTTCGGGGACAATTAGCCGTGACTATGTACCTATGTATGTATTAATTTGTAACTTTATTCACACAAAATTCCTTTAATTGCTTGAGTACTTCTGTACCGTCAGATATTCTGTGTACAAATTCCACTGGTTGTGTCAAATTCACTATTTGCTACCAATAATTTAGATAAAATGTATTTATTTTATTTATTTATTTCTTTTAGGAAAGCTTACAGACAAATATCCTTATAGATTAACAACTTAATTTCTATATTGCTAATTACAAGCAAATTAATTGCAAATTAATCAACGTGTACATAACATGATGATTTTAGGGTAAATCTCTAACCTGCAATAATCTAGATGCATATAATGCCAAAACAACAATAACAAAATAATCATTTAGAACATATTTGTATACTTTTAAGTATACATTTTCACATACATAAATAATAAGATAAGTAACTACACTTAAAATTACACAACCGAGATTGCAGTCCGAGAAATCAATTAATGTCTAGTCGCAACCAAAGAACTTGTCGCTCATCAACTTCTTGACAGAGCCAGAGCTAGTACAAAACAGATCAATTTCAGTCAGTTCTGAAGAGAGTTTATTGAAACTTGATGCACTGCGCAGAAAGAACGAGTTTTTCCTATAGTTGGTGGAAACTGACGGCACGTCCAGTAAAGGTCGCTGTCTTAGGCCAAATTGGTAGGTACGGAGCCCTATGTGCATAAGAAGTTCGGGGCAGTCAAGCCCGCCATTAATTATATTTAGTAAAAAACAAATATCATTAACATTGCGTCTGTATTCCAAAGGTAAGAAATGATAGTGCCTACACCTATCCAGATAGTCAATGGACCGCCGCTGCGCCCTGAAGTCAAGATATCGAAGAAATTTCCTTTGTATGCCTTCAATCCGTTTTATGTAAATGTGATACTGCGGGTTCCACACCTGAGATGCGTACTCGAGATGACTACGTACATATGAACAGTATAAGATTTTGATAGTTTTGAGAGATCGAAAGCAGGATGAGACTCTCATTATAAAGCCAAGAGCCTTATAAGCCTTCTTCGCAATCCTTTCAATGTGCTTATCGAATATCAACTTGTTATCTTGCATTACACCTAAGTCTCTAATTTGGGATACTTTGCAGATAGATTGATTACAAAGACGATAGCTAGTTTCAATAATTGTTTTTTTCCGCGAGTATGTAACTAAAAAGCACTTAGATATGTTTAGCTGCAACCTGTTAGTCTTACAGTAAGAAGCAAATCTATCCAGGTCGTCCTGGAGACAATCTGTGTCGGACAATGATCTGACGGTCTTTAGAATTTTCATATCGTCAGCATACAACAAAATGGTAGAATTTACGAAACACGACGCGATGTCTGCTATAAATATATTAAATAAGAGAGGACCAAGAAGGGAGCCTTGAGGTACCCCAGAAGGGACTGAATACCAAGCAGACATGTAGCCATGAAGTACCACGGCTTGAGTGCGATTATCAATGTACGAGCAGAACCAACGATACAAATCCCCATGAATACCCGCCATTAAAATTTTATTTCGAAGCACGCGATGATCTATACAATCAAAACATTTGCTGTAATCTGTGTACACCACATCCACTTGAGCTCCCTGTTCCATCATATTCGAGATTAAATCATTACACAAAATAAGGTTAGAAGTAGTGGAACGTTTGCGTACAAAACCATGCTGGGCTTCACCGAGGCTATTATATACGGACTGCAAGGTACTCTTCACTGTGAACAATTAGTTCAAGAATTTTTGAAAATAAGCAAAGTTTCGATATTGGACGGTAGTTTTCAACAATTGATTTATCACCTTTTTTTAAAAACAGGCGTAACCAAAGCAGATTTCCAGACGCGAGGGACTACGCCATCCTTTAATGAACGCCTGAACAGCATACACAGAGGTACTACTAGCGTATCAGCGCAGTTAACTATAAATACAGGTGGTATAGAATCGGGGCCTCCAGATTTAGAAAGATCTAACGTTTTAAGCAGTTTTAAAACCCCCTTTTCCGATATATGTATTGAACTAATGAAATTAGTATTCGGATAAGCCTCCAAGGGTCGCTGCAAGTCGGTGTCGCCCATAGCTGGAATTTGGATAGACGGAAAAGATATAACTAGTCAGTCAATGTAATTATAACATATAATCATGTGTGGCTAAGTTACTTTATCTACAGTTTTATTGGAGTATTTAAGCGGTAGTAGCTCAGAATAACAACTAAATATTATTCTATGAGTAGTAATTAGTTCGGATTTATTCCGTACTTCCCGGATAGAGCAGGAGCCACAGAATAGATAATAGTACTGACGTCAGAGTGCCAAGAGCGACTATAAATCCTAAGTAATATTATAAAAGCAAAAGTGAGATTAAACAATCTCAACTACCTAACAAACGTTTGTTTGTTACGATTTTACGCTTAAACCGGTAAGTCGTTTCCGATGAATTTTGGTATAGAAGAGATAGATGTGACCCTAGGCGACATTTTCTTGCTAAAACCTAATGAGAGCGAAGCCAGAGCAAAAGCTGGTGTTATATAAATTAGCTCTTTAAAGTTAAATTAAACTTTATTTTGCATAATTGTTAAGTACAAGCGTTTGGTGCCACTTGTCTCGGTTGGGTTAGGGGTGTTTGGTCATGGTGTCGTTTCGTCATTAAGAAAAAGTGGTGGCATTTCGTCATTGCTATTTAAAATTAACTATTTTTAGTGTCGTTTGGTCATTCGGTTAAAGTTTTCTTTAGAATATTTTACCTGTGTACCTTTTCTGGGATTTTTAGTCAAATACAAATGACGAAACGACCACCAAATATTTTTTAATTATTTCATTAATAACAAAACGACACTACATCTATGAAAGTTATAAACAATGACGAAACGGCACCATGACTAAACACCCCTAACCCTCTCGGTTGTATGCCTCTGTTTATTCCCATTATCCCCTTGTCTGTAATTACGACTCTTATGAGGTTCCTAACAATTTCTATTGTGTCTGGTTTTAAAGCTGAGCTCATAAAGACGCCACAGCACTTCATCCTACCACAAAACTTCAAATTTTTTGTAAGGATCAAAATATTGTTAAGAATACGATTCCAATTACCTAGAGTTGTCACCCTTTTTAGGACGAATAAAGTCATTTTTATTTGTTTAGAATAATAATAAAAATGAGTATTTATTTATTTATCATTTAAAACGTATTTTTTGTTGCTCTCTTTGCGACATTTAACAAATATTTGTCTTTTACGTACTTAAATAGAGTATTTTTGCGTACTTTATTGGTGTCTTAGATTATAAAAAAAGAGGACAAAACTTTGGATAGGTTTGGACAGTTTTGGATATGTCGATCTGCTGGCGAGTGTACGGTCGGGGTCACCGTCGCTTTACCACTTTGCAGCGATTATCGTATGAAGCGCACCGACCGCCCGGGTACGTGCCCGTACCAAATAGACGACACGGTGTGCAAGGGATTTTGACCTTTAGACTAGTAAACGACGGAGTCCGCCATTGTCCATACTCATTCCTTTTTCTACCGCTAAGCAGGAGTCCTGCATCATGGCTGTTGTCCTAAAATTTTATACAACCCTTTTAATTACCGGGCACAGAAGTTTATTTAGTACCTATCTGAGGTAAAAGGAATATCAGGATATGGTAAACATAGTTTATTAACTAAATCACTAACAAAATACCTACTACGTACCTACTTACCTACTAAAATATAAATGCCAATGCACTGATAAGAAATGTAAACAAAACTCGATTCAATAGTCATTTCATTTTCACTTTTTACTGATAACATTATACCTACCTACCTGTTCGTATTTATTTAGTTAGGTAGGAAGGTACTAACAATGTTTTTGTTTTGGAGAATTGTTTTCATTGACCCACATTTATTATCTTAACTACCTGTCGAATGCAGGAGAGGAGTCACCTTCTCATTATCACAACGGCATTGCGTACTGATGACGCCAACATTAATTCATCAAAAATGTTTCTGAGAAATTATTACCTAACTAAGTATTAGCATAATACAAATGCATTGAATGCCTTCAACTGTAACTGATGTAGGCTTTCTTCGTGTGTTGCGATTGTAATTTGTGTTCTATTGCGCAGGAAATAGAGGCTATCGAGGAGCAGTGGAGGACTGAGTCCGCGGACTTGGTGACAGCTGTTGGGCGACTCCAAGATGAGAACAAACGGCTCAGGCGAACTATCAATGCGCCGGCGGACGGTAAGGCAACCGAAATTGATACTTGTTTCTTTAGTTCAGAGCTGATTTTTGTGTAATGCTTGCACTAGATCTGATGGTCGATTACCTTACCTTGCATGCCTTTTTTAACCCCGGTCGAAAACAACGTGTTACAAAGTTCGATGCCCGATAAAAGGTTAAGCGTTCCCCCGATGTGTTCAAAGTTCAATGTTAAAGGTTATTTTTGCTATATTTTAACAGACGCAAATGTACGGCGTTTTTCTATGGTATCCTACTAATATTATAAACGCGAAAGTTTGTAAGTATGGATGGATATTTGTTACTCTTTCACGTAATAACTACTGAATGGATTTAGATGAAATTCGGCATACAGATAGTTTATAACCTGGATTAATACATAGGATACTTTTTATCCCGATATTCCCACGGGAACGGGAACTACGCGGGTAAAACCGCGAGGGGCCGCTAGTATACTCATATATTTTCACCTAAAATAAGAGACGTGACGTCTTTGTGGCCGACTGGCACAGCGCTCTGCCTGATATTCTAAAGTTCAATTCCTAGGTCGGTCGGGCAAAGTGGTTTTCAGACTTTTCTCACCAACCCGCTTTAGGCAAGCGGTAATTGATATGGATCAATTGAAATCAAATCTTTGCTATAATTGATGGCAATTAAAGCGATGACTTGATTTCAATAATGGACGTCCATGTTCAGTAGTGCGATTACACTTACTTTTAGGCTCGTATTCTAAAACCAAACTCAAAATCAAATCCATGCTTGAATACAGTTAGAAAAGGAATGGAAATATATGCGATGAATAGCACCATCCTTCTCTAACTGTACGCAAGCAGAGATTTGAGTGTGAGTTTGGTTTTAGAATACGAGCCTTAGTTGTGAAAAGTGAGTTTGCACTTTTACGTAAAATAAACTAGTTTACTTCAAAATAGAATCGAATGGTTTTTTTACATCGGGTAAGCGCTTGGCCTTCATCTCACTTGATGGTAAGTGACGATAAGGCCATCTTATCTCAATTTTTCGGAACACAACAATGCTATAAACATCGTTGTTATGGCGACAGACTTAGATAAGATGGTGGTAGCTAGCCAGGCGGATTTAACAGCGCTACCACCAACCAAACCGAGCACACAAAGATGTACCCCCCGCTGGGAATCTAACCCGGGACCTCTGGGTCTGAAACTGGTGGCTTAGCCACTAGACCACAGACCATTAGACCATTTTCTTATATCCTATACCTAGGTATGCATTATATGCATTTCACGAAACTGATCCGTCTATTATTCATTCGTCCAGTAGTGTCTAAACAGAGTGTGCTGTTTCTGGCGTTTATTATTTTCAAATTATACTGACTATTTGTATTGCAGCTTATTTAGGTCATAATACAAACGATACGCTAGCCAAAATACGCAATGCGCTTGCCTTTTGAGCAATTATTAATGGTCCGGTCTTGTTCATATTTTTATCCTGTTTTCTATACCAGGTTCTATGTACAATTATGTGCCTCCTGTGAAAAATCATACATCTCAAAATGACAACTTTTATGGAAAACTGAAATATTACTAAACTCATCTAATCTAGGTACACGAACGCTTTGAAAATAACGGATATTCTTTTTATGTTATTTTAAACGCAATTTCCGCTGCACTGAAAAGGGAGGCTGTAGTGTTGGTCATCTCATAATAAATTTTTATATTACTTGCAATCAATTATTTTTATCGGGTGCTATGCCGTTGTACGCCAAAAGAGCTATTATATATTTTAGACTTGCAGTGTAGTGTCTTGAATGTGAAGTGATCGCTTAAGCTTTAAAAAACAATAACCTTATTGTATATTGTATAGTAATAAATATTGCGTTAGTTATTCTTCTAACCTTTGATACGGCAGAACGTGGATCCGAAACGCCAAACAATTAAATTTCTGTCGCGTCTGGGATTTAAGGCAGCCAACGTTTTCACGAATCTAATAGCCTATTACGTAACGGGTTATTTTCCATTATCCCTACTGCTATTATAAATGCGAAATAAACACGCCCAAACAGCGATCAATTTGGAGTTAGGTACACAGGCACGAAAACATCTTTTCTCTCGGCATTTTGAGGCAGAGAGAAATTTAAAGCAAGCGAAACCGCGAACGGAAGGCAGTTACATGTCGTCGGCAGCCGAACGGATGGAGTCGGAAAGCAATAGATCAGGGGCCCAAGTCTGCTAATTTACGAATGGCATAATTGAATCGCAATTGGAGCGCATTGTAATTGTGTGACACATTTGGTATTCTCTTACTCATTTATGAATACTAAATGTGTCAAACAATTACAATGCGATCCAATTGCGATTCAATTATGCCATTCGTAAATTAGCAGACTTGGGCCCCAGGCTGGCACAGAATAGAAATAGATATAGGCTTATAGGTACTCAGCAGTGGGTAGGCTCATTGGATAGATTGATAGAAACAATCATAATCATTATTTAAGTTAAAATCACGTTTATAATTAATAATAACGTTCCTATCAGTTCTGTCTTTTGCCATTCACTACTGAACGAAAGCATCTCCTAATGAGCGCCAACCATCCCTGTCTTGGACAGTTCGCATCCATCCATTCCCTGACATCTTCCTTAATCGATCCACTACCTAGTTACATTTACAGCAGAAAATTATTAGTATGAAGACAGTATATGACCTTGGCCTCTTTAACATACGAATCATTAGATCAAGTGAGAGGTACGCTGTGTATAGTAATGTTGGTCGAGTGTTCTGCCTAAATTCTGAGGTATTTCTATAATATACAACGGCCACGTAATATTGCGTAGCGTCTGACGTCTGCCTGCTCATTACTAGTGATGCGTCGAATTTGAATTCAACTGAATACGAATATTCGGCCGAATGATTGCACTAATTCATAATGATAAAAATTACAAGCGCAAAAATAGAAGGAAAGGACTAGATTTGTCAATATATGATATATAAACGGGGTAGCCGTTTGCATTCTCGTGTTATTGTTTTAAAGTACCAGATTGTGTGTTGTAAGTTGTAATAGTGAAGAGATAATTGAACGAGTTTCATCAATTAATAAGAATTATCATCATTTTGAAAGACGTACGCAGGGTTTTTAATCAATACTACTCAAATATTTGGTATTAATGCGGCAATTTAACCGAGTATAGCCGCGAATTTATAAAATTGACACCCCAAGCTGAATACAATTGTTAGGCCGAACATTCGGTGTGTCTCGTCGCGTCTCTACTTATTACCATTTTGCAGAGCTTTAAAAAAGATATAACGTTGGCCCCAGAAATCCACCCCAATGAAAAACTTTTTTCCTTAACATTGTCGCAGTAAAAAAAAATACTCAGTCCCTTTACTTTCTTGCTGTCGTTCTGCCCTACTTAATTATCTTGATCGATTTAAGAAGCGTGTGACATCTGTAGCATTCGTGTTAAAACTTGCCATTTTTGCATTGGTATGGAATGATGCTACCGAAGAATGTGTGAAAACTCCTTGGTGAACTCGTGAACATCCAAGCTTGTGGTTTTAAACTATAATCTGCATAAAAGATATGGACCTCCAAATAGCTATTTTCTCAGTTATTTCATAGTTTTACTTATTAAATTCTTCCTCTGTGGCTTGGATTTTAGATATTTAAAAGGAACATCCCACGCACAGTACCTTTATAATGCTAAATTCCATATTCCTCAAAGTATTTTCTGTTTCTAAAAGTAAACACTTCTATTATAAGGAAATATTCTGACAACCCCAGAGTAAGTTTCAAAGAAACTTTCCGTGTAAAATTAGTTTAAAGACTTAAAGAAGAATAACCTTGACTGATAACAGACTTTTTAGGTATCTGACGTCAGATATTATTTTTCTTGCTTTAAAAATAGCAATAGCGTCGCCCAGCAAGTATTCTTTTTCGCCTAGCTCGCTATCGTACATAAAACAACTTACGAGTATCTTATCGAACTTCATTAAAGTGGAACGGGTTTCCTAAAAATATTTCGTTTTCGGTTTTAGGATTTTACGAGGCATGAGTAGAAGTTTTCGTCTACTAAACCTAAATACTAAAATTACGAAGTTATTTAATTGACTTGCAAATGCTAAATCGATGCGGCGACAGAAAGTAATTTGTCTCAAGTGTGATTGAAAGACATCGGGGGGTATATTTACTTGCTAGCAACAAAAACCCGAAATGTTTGAATCTTATGCGCATATCTCTCACCTATCTAGGATAGGAAATCTTGGAGAGCCGTGGTCCTCAATGCTGTTTTGGTGATCACGACCCTCCATCATCACATGAGGAATCGACGAAGAAGAAAAAACTGAAATATTCAGACCATTTTGGGATTTTCTGTACAGATTTTTCGGTAGAATTTTATAATGGAATGTTTATCCTTTTCTGCAGGTACAAGTGCCCCACCGTCTCCGGCTAGAGAGCACGACCAAGAAGTTCTGTCGCGGCTCAGCAGCACCGCAGAGAAGCAGAGGGCCACGCTGCGACACCAGGAGTTACAGTTGCAGGATAAGCAGCAAGTCATCGATGGGGTGAGTTCTGCGTCTTCAAAGTATTTATATAAGTTTTGCTGTTTTGTTTCGTCCGGTGAGTGAGAGTACCGGAGGCCGGACTCCACAAACACTTCCTATTCCTTCCTTAAAGGTCCTTTATCCTCCTTCATTAAGACCGACAACGCACCTGTGACCATTCTGATTTTGAGGGTGTCTATGGGCGACGTTGATACTTCCCATCAGATGACCTGCCTTCTAGTTTAGATCCCTTTCACATAAAAAAAATAATTCATTCAAAAACCCGCGGAAAAGCATAAAGGCGGCTTAGCGCCTTTAGAAAATTTAGGTATATTCTACCCGTACGGATACCGATTCCACATTTACATTTTGTCATTTGTTTTCATCATCATCATCATCATCATCATCAGCCTATAAACGTCCGACTGCCTTCCCACTTGGACAACGGGATGTGGTGGGGAGATTGGGTATATCCTACCACGCTGGCCCAATGCGGGTTGGGTTAACATTTATTTTCGTTTTATGGTTTCGCTATTTAGATCCAGTTAATGTTTAAGTATAATTATATTTATCGCTTCTAATTTCATCCTCACCTAAAAATCTGCAACATGAACAGCTCTTAGCTTTACCGAATTAAGTTCAACAAAATTAAGGTGACGAATCCGATTGTCCGAATTTGTCGTAACTAGGTCAACTTAACGAGCTAGCTTTGTAGCTGAGCGGAGCGGTTTTCCACCTTAACTGTATGAATACACGGTTGCTTTTAAAGGTTTGGGATTATTTGCTGGTGTAAAATAAGCTGATGCCTGTATTACCTGTGAGGTAGAAAATGACTTAACCGAATCTGTCAATTTGTCCTTTCCGTCCTTGGTTACCTGATTTTATTAATAATCCCACTGAAAATATATTCTCTCTATGTCTGTATGAGACAGACATATTTTAAACAAACTTAATAGACTAGACATGTTCGTAAATACCGTATAATAATTTATCAGACTCACCGTAAGTGCGAGACACATCTTTAAAAAAAATACAATGCCAGGTGTTTGCTCATAATTATGTACGGGACATATCTTTCCTGGTAATATACTTATTTCCTTGTTTTGGTTCGCGTTCGCGTCGTTGATTTCGTGGTAAATGATGGATTGAACGAATGTAATCTGTCGTTGTTTAACCGACATATTATTTACCTTATGAAACCCACCCTACCCTCGGAGAAAGGGGAAATATGTATTACCTTGTATTTTCAACTGCGACCGCATACTGATCAGTGCTCTATGAATATAATTTTTATTGTTTCGAGTGGTGCCGCGTTCTAATCTATACTAATATTAAGCTGAAGAGTTTGTTTGCTTGAACGCGCTAATCTCAGGAACTACTGTTCCGATTTGAAAAATTCTTTCAGTGTTAGATAGCCCATTTATCGAGAAAGGCTATAGGCTATAATTTGTTTAGGTACTGGTACTGGTAGTAAAGCCGGGGCGGGTCACTAGTTATTAAAAAACCTTAGTTCCTACTTAGTTCTACCTGAGTCTCAGTCTCAGAATTCACGGGCATGAGTTTCTTTATTTTGATTATTACGTTCGATTCGACTTTGTACGGATCACCTCGCGTGTATATTTTGTCCCGATGTTTTAAACCCTTTTCATGGTCCGTGGTCTCAATAAGACAGAAAATAATAAGATGTTAAGTAGTATAAAGTAGGTATTTAATTTCAATGTTTAATATTAGCGTTAACTTTGTTAAGCAATATGAGATGTCGAGTGTTATATTGCAAAGGCTCGAACGCGACGATCACTTAGTCAAGTCTCTTTGCCGTAGTCATGGCGTAGGCGGGCTCGCTGCTTAATCCAATGTAATTCACAAAGGAGTCTTACTAACGAAGTCTGTAAGTAACGACTATTTAAATAGAGGGAGCTTAATCGGTTTTGATCCTCGCACACTTCTTCTTGATGCCTGTAAAATTGGAATATCGTTATAGTATTTCAGTGTTACGCTGTTACTGTGTTACTTGAGTAGACGATACACAAATATCTATCACAAAATTTAACTTACAATTCAGATATTCTTTTGATAAGCTAGTAGCTACCGCCTGCGACATTTATTGCATACACATACTTAATTATAATCACTATTATTTTCCCCGAAGGGTTAGTCAGAGACTAGGCAATAAGGACAGCAAAAGCAGTCCTCTACCATAGTCCACTTTTCACCAAAGCTCGCGTGACAGGTGGGAAGCCCATCGCCGCTCTATGCTGTTGGATGTAGGTATGCAGTCTTTAGCCCGTTAGTCGCCTTTTACGACACCCAAGGGAAGGGCCCTCCCTTCGTTGGCGACCCCCTGGTTGTAGTATTAATTTACCGCTACGGGACACGATATAGGTATCTATTTATTTATTTAGTTGTTGGAAGATTTACAGTCAAATATCAACTAATGAATAGCAATTTGAGTTATTTTACCATTGGATGCCATTTACAAATCTCCACATTTAGGACGTCTGCTTATGAATTCGATAATGCTGTAGGAAATTCCGGCTTTTTATTAGGGTTCCGTAGCCAAATAGCGAAAAACGGAACCCTTATGGATTCGTCATGTCTGTCTGTCTGTCCGTCCGTATGTCACAGCCACTTTTTTCCGAAACTGTAAGAACTATACTGTTGAAACTTGGTAAGTAGATGTATTCTGTGAACCGCATTAAGATTTTCATACAAATTTCACACAAAAATAGAAAAAAACATGAAATTTTGGGGTTTCCCCATACTTAGAACTGAAACTGAAACCTTTTTTTTTCATTAAACCCATACGTGTAGAGTATTTATGGATAGGTCTTCAAAAATGATATTGAGGTTCTAATGTCATTTTTTTCTAAACTGAATAGTTTGCGCGAGAGACACTTCCAAAGTGGTAAAAAGAGTGTCCCTCCACTGTAACTTCTAAAATAAGACAATGATAAAAGTAAATAAAATAAAAGATCTACATTACCATGCAAACTTCCATCGAAAATTTGTTTAAACGAGATCTAGTAAGTTTTTTTTAATAAATAATACACTATTATTAAAACATCGATCAAAGTTACAACGAACTACAAGAACTTTTATATGATGTTACTTGCTGCTACGGAACCCTTAATGGGCGAGTCCGTCTCGCACTTGGCCGGTTTTATAGCATAATCTCTATGCTACCCACCTTTGTGCAAAGTTTCAGCTATCTAGGTCCAAGGCTTTGGGCTGGACGTCGTCGATAAGTCAGGCAATAAGGACAGCAACAGCAGTCCTCTACCATAGTCCACTTTTCACCAAATATCGACTGCACATGTGCTCACCGTGACTGGTGGTATAAGCCCATCGCCGCTGTATGCTGTTGGGTGTATGCAGTCTTTAGTCCGTTAGTCGCCTTTTACGATAGCCAAGGGAAGAGATTTTTATAAATCAACTATAGCGGCCCGCTCGCGACTTCGTCCGCGTGAATATAAAAAAAAAATCTCTACCACACACCTTGTCCTGATAATTACGAACACAACAAAAAAGGATTCAGCCAAATCAGACAAACATTTCGGCAATTGATTTTTATTAAAGGGTGACGCGTGATCGCTAAAACTGACATACTTAAGCAAAATCAATCCTAATGATATTTATAATTAGAACAAATTCTGCTTTGAAGTTTCAGACCTAGTAATTTAGTTAGAGCTATGTTTTTATTCTTCGAAATATACAAAACCATCACGCGCTTGTGTTAAAAATTAAAGGAGACCGGCGAAATTCCTTAGGACCTTGGGCCTTGACCGTTACACTGATGATTTATAAGCGGTTTTGTAGATCAAAACCAGCGGATTCCAACAATATAACAATTATAAATCTGTTCTACGGGATAACACAAATATTGGGAGTTAAGTAACTCAAAGTGTGGTTAGTTAACGTAAATTAAACAAATAGCTGTTTACTTACTATTTATATTGTGTATTTGGTATGTTACTGAAATGTTTACATGTATGCACTTACCGTAAGAGTATTCTCTGTTGAATAACTGACAGTATGCTTCGTCTTGTGTCAAATGCAAACCTAAAATATTGTTACGAGTAAAACGAACGCAACAGTTTATGAAGTTTATCTTTAAAAGAAGTACAATCGGAAGCAATGGTCGGTGTCTCACCACTGCTAGAATACTTAGACAGTACTTACTTAGAGAGTACGTAGTAGTACTTAGAAAGTCAAACAAGCAGTGATCAATGTCCGTTGTGCAGGCGCGGGTTGTTCGTAATGGCAGCTATCGTCAAAGTCCGTAATACGTAGCGTAATCAAAAATCACTAATTTATTTATTATGTGAAGTATCAATGAATAAGTCAATCTCAATACTACCTAAATTGAATAAAAATACAATGATCTATTCGTAGTAATCGAAACAATAGACAGTTTTTTTACTGGCAGCATTGTCCTTCGACTACCACGTGATATGCGTCCTTGGTTAGGTGGTTATTATAATTAATAACAAAAAATTGTTCCCCATAGAATTATTAGTTGTTTTTTATTCCACAAGTTATTAAAAATTACACTATGATTTTAGTTAAAGTCTGATTCCTGTAATGGTTAGGCCCAATTTCGCCGATCTCCTTTACTTTTTAAAGAAGGGGGTGCCCAATTTCGCCGATCTCCTTTACTTTTTAAAGAAGGGGGTGCCCTGCGGAATATCAATAAAAATATGTTCATGTAAGAATTATTGTTTCATGCGTAAAATTAAGAAAGTTGTTGAAAAAATATGTTTTAGGAGTCATTAAATTTATATATTGTTTGTTAATTGTTATTGTTTAAAGAATTTGTTTCAAATTTCAACAAGGACATGACCTTGTGCAATGGTCAGGCTAACTTACAAAAGTTCTTTTGATGTATTTACTAATTCAGTGCACGTACAAGTGACTTAAAAATACGTAAATTTTCACAATTTCGTGCAGGACCCCCTTATTATAGAGCGCTCGATGGCGCAGCGGCTAGCGCGTTCGGCTTGCGATCTTGCCCACTAAGCAACTTTCGCAATGCCGGGTCGCTGGATAGGTGACCAAATTAAAAAAAAACATCTCGAGCTCCTCCGTGCTTCGGAAGGCACGTTAAGCCAATGGTCCCGGTTGTTGTTGTAAGATGACAGTCGTTAAAACCCACCAACCCGCAGTGGGCCAGCGTGGGTTATGGCCCAATATCCCCACGTGCTATTATCCACGTAAGAGGCCTGTGCCTAGCAATGGGACGTTTATAGGCTGATGATGATGATGATGATGAATAAATATTATACAAGGTGTTTGGCGCATCGTGTGCCAAATCGAATGGGGTGATTGGAGGGGTCTTTGGCTACCTCTTTAGCCCCCATAAAAAAATCTTAGTCCAGCTAAAATTTTTTGGGTGAAAATTTATAAAAGTCTGCAACTAAACAAATTTTACCTGTTTCTAACAAACAACGGGCGGTTTACTATTCACCTTATGAAAGAGACAGAAAATGTAATCTGCCTTGTGAGTATTATTAACGCAAAAACTTGTTTTTATTACACCTGTTAAATATTGGAAAAGTGCGACTAAGTACAGAAAATTTGCAAATTAGTGATGTTACTAATTACTTTTCATGGCATGTAGCACACCATTAGAAAGGGGACAGTCCAGAGATGTTTTAAAAAAAAGGAAGAACTAGATCACATTTAGTTATTTTTTTATTGAGATCGAAAGTTGACGTTCAAGTTTATTTTTCCTTAAAAAAACTTTGTTGGGCTGTAAAAAAAAAACTAGATGTTGCTGGCGAGTAATTTTGAAATCGATAGAAGCGTACAACGTTACTAAATAAAAATTTAAAAAAAAATTGAAGTTAGACCTAACATTTCTTTTTGTATTCAAATTTAAATGTAGACTTTTATAAATTTTCAATCAAAAAAAAATTAAAATCGGCATAAAAAATTCAGTTGGACCAAGATTTTTTTATGGAGGCTGAAGAGGTAGCCAAATACCCCTCCAATCACCCCATTCGATTTGGCACATGATGCACCAAACAACCTGTATAATATTAGCATTTAAATGTCAAACTAAGTTTTGATTGGTGATCAAACTCCCATACGATTAAGTAAAAAATCTGTATCATAGTGGAAACATCTATATCGCAGTAAGTATAAGTTTATGGATTGAGTCCTGATATTTAATTTTATTATTGGTGCTTTCGAGATATGATATCATGGATATTTATACGACTATAATATATTATTTATTATCTGTAATTTTTTTGGTTTGGACCCATTTTAAAATATATAGATAGTGCAATAAAAACAAAAGCCGATTGATAAGATTAAATTTGTGATTCGTGATTTTGTTGTTACACATACTTGTTAAGATTCTATGTTGTAATAATGTTTTTATTAGGAAATGGCGAGTAAATAGTTTCTTGTACTCTTACTACTTTTAAAATAATGCTAATCCTTGCTTATGAACTCTTTCAATAGGAGCTTTTGTAAATTTAAACAGTTAGGAAAATAGGTAGGTACTTTAATTAAAAATAATATCAACACTGCACAATATTACACTGTCTATTTTTTGTCCGCACTAAGAAATATCATTTTTTTTTTTTTTTATTGGCAACGGGTAAGCGCTTGGTCTTCATCTCACCTGATGGTAAGTGACGATAAGGCCGAAGGTGGAAGCGCGCTTCACCCGGAATCCTCAACCACTGAGGAACTGGCTATCTTATCTCAAACTGCCGGAACACAACAATGCTATAAACATCGTTGTTATGGCGACAGACTTAGATAAGATGGTGGTAGCTAGCCAGGCGGACTTAACAGCCCTGCCACCAACCAAACCGAGCACACAAAGATGTACCCCCCGCTGGGAATCGAACCCGGGACCTCTGGGTCTGAAACAGGTAGCTTAGCCACTAGACCACAGAGGCGGATAAAAAATTTCAATAAATTGTGCTATGATGATGTTAAAGAAGTAACCCTGTCGCGTAGCCGTGAAAGAATACTACCCCCCCCCCCCCTCTCTTCCATTGGGTGTCGTAAAAGGCGACTAACGGACGACTGACGGACGGAATAAATAAATAAAGACTGCACATACATCCAACAGCATAGAGCGGCGATGAGTTCACCACTTCTTGTCACGCTGAGCACATGTGCCATCGCTATTTGGTGAAAAGTGGACTATGGCAGGGGACTACTTTCGCAATCCTCAACTGCCTAGTCTCTGACTAACCCTTCGTATTATAGTCGTGATTAGGTATATGTGTGTATGTTAAATAATGGGTACCATTATATGCTTATATTTTTGAATCATATATTGTATGAGTTAATGTAACATGAGGTATTTCGTGTCTTTGTTATTTTGTTGCTAAAATATTATTATCCCGTAGCATATCTTGTATTCCTTGTTTGATTTTGATTTATTATATCATTATGTCGATGACACAGTCCTTTTACTTTGTAATGCTATTTGATTTTTTATTTGTTGGAGAACAATATTACATATTGGTTTATGATCTTGGTTTGGTTAAAGGTTGGACGTTAGAGCCTTTCTTAAAAAATACTTTTACGCCTGCTCTATATGCTTTCTAAAAATAAGGTACGCTTATAATAATTAGCGATATTAATTAAATTAATAAAAGTTTGTTATATTCTCTCGTCTGGCTAGCTACCACTATCTTTTAGAAGGCTGTCGTCGCCACAACAACATTGATAGTATCATTGTTGCATTCCAACAGTCGGATTTAAGATAGTCATATCATTATTTGAAGATTCCATGTGAAATGCGCTTCTATCTCCGTCCCTACCTTATCGTCACTTACCCATCAGTCGATATGACCAAGCGCTTCTTCGTAGAAAGTATTATTTGTTTTATTAACACTTAAGGGGGTCCTGTACGATATTGTGAAAATTTACGTATTTTTAAATCACTTGTACTATGCGCTGAATTAGTTGAATACATTAAAAGAACTTATGTAAGTTAGCCTAATCATTGCACAAGGTCATGGCCTTGTTGAAATTTGAAACAAATTCTTTAAACAAAAACAAACAATAGGTACTTTAAGTATTATTATGTAATACATAAATCTAATGACTCCTAAAAATATATGTTTTTTCGACAACTTTCTTAATTTTACGCATGAAACAATAATTCTTACATGTACTTATCTTTAAAAAGTAAATATTAATTTTTAACACAAGCGCGTGATGGTTTTACACATTTCGCATAATAAAAACATTGCTCTAATTAAATTACTAAGTCTGAAATTTCAAAGCAGAATTATTGTTCTAATTATAAATATCAATAGGTATTATGATTGATTTTGCTTTGAAGTTCATTAATGAACTTAATGTTAGTTTTTGCGATCGCGCGGCACCCCCTTAAACGAATAACGGCACGAAAACAATAAAATGCTAGACTAGACTATATAGAATTGTGACGTTTATTGACTGTAATGTAACGTAACGTGTTTTTGCGGAGCTTCACATCGTGCTATAACCCTTTAAAACAGTTTAGTTCGACTTCTGTCTTATTTCAAAAGGCGTAAGGTTCAGTTTATGATGATATTTATGACGGTGACCTATCGGTGACATAAACAGTGCTATAGAACCTTCTCTAGGTGACGCATTCCTCCCCAAGTCCCCAGACGGCCAGATGCGTCATCTGTTCAGGCTTTATTGTCTGTAAACCATCTAATTGACGGCAATTTCGTGCGTAGACTGTTTCTCGTGCTCGATTGTTTCAATTTGTTTTATTACATTCCTTAGGGTGCTGCGAAAGTTTCCAAGTCTAACGGCGCTTGTATAGGCTGGATCAATATTGAATAAGCAATTTGTCGGTTGGTTATAGTAATTTGGCAGAAGGAATGTTCTACTAGGTACACACAACAGCAATTCAAGTTAAGTATACAACACTGTCTAAATTCTTCATTCGTATAACAACAAAATCGATTGCAGAATATTGACGTTTTTAGGAAGTTTGACATGCTGTTGTCAGTACTAAACTAACAGTCATATTTAGCTCGACTGTACTTTTTACAAACATTTTGGGTTCTCAAGCAAATAGTGGCGACGGGGTAGCGATTCTGTGTAGGATTTTAGGGCAAGTTAATACATTATAAAATAATGTTAATACTTACAGAGAGAAACTGAGAAGATATTTGAAAGTCATAATTGACATAATTTTAAATACTTATTAAACTATTAAAAGATGGGTATTTCTAGATTAAACGACCACCGGTCTCATCTCCGGTTCGATTTAAAGCGGGTACTTTAAGAAGTAGTTTTTAAATTCTTACCAGATTCTAAACCTGTACCTTTATCAATAAATCTCTTCTATATTTATATCAGATCTAAGTCATATGTCGCTGAGCCAAACCAATGTACCATTCTAAAAGCTTTTAGTTGTGAGTCTGCTCGTGTTCAAACGGACTGCCATATTGACTAGCATCAAGAATCTATTTTAGAATTATTTAATTTCCGTACAACCGTTATCGAGCTCTTCAACGTATAGATAACCAGTTTAATATTTGATGCTTTTATTTAATGTTTTATTTTTACTTTTATTTTGATACTTTTAATGTTCTTTCTATAAAACGGAGAAACGCTGTCAAAACATTGCTCTTAGTTTATTTAAATAGAAACATATCTAGTATTAAAAGTTCAATTCATATTATATTGGTCGGTTTCTGTCTTCTATACGTCTTCTATATAAGATGACTGCTAGAAACCGCAAGAAACTTCAAGGGCTGGTCAGTCAGGTCAACTGTGTACATGACAAAAAAGGAATTCGTGTTTTTTCGTTGGTACTTATCGCCCAGCTGAAGCGGACGGGTCAACAGACGGCCGTATGCTTTAAAATAAATTAGGTACTCAAAGACAATCCAATTAAAATTCACAAAATTAATTATTTCATTAATTAAGAAAAAAAAAAAACGAATTTCTTTTTTGTCATTTTTGTCATGTTTAAAACACTTGACCTGACTAGCCCTTGAAGTTTCTTGCGGTTTCTAGCAGTCACCTTATATAATTGCGTAATAAGTACTTAAGAGTTGAATTAAATTTCCACAAATTGAGTTTTTTATTCTTACTCTCTATTAACCCTGTCGTGAGCCGTATCGCGTAGCCTCTCTTTCCTTGGGTGTCGTAAAAGGCGACGAACGGTCTAAGGACTGCACATACATGAGCGGCGATGGGCTCACCACCTGTCACGCTGAGCACATGTGCAGTCGCAGTCGCAGGGGATAATAGCCGTGATTATAATGTAATATATATGTATGTAGTATAGGTATGTTTTGCAGACTTTTTAGAAGAGCGGAGGATACGTGTCCTTTGTGAGGGTAGTTCCTCCGAGTTCTATAAAGTCAATGCCGGACTGCCGCAGGGTTCTGTGCTCTCACCTACTCTATTTCTTCTGCATATCAATGAATGTTGTCCTTGGGCAATAATTGCCGCAATATCCATTGTTATGCGGATGACAGTACGGTGCATGAGCGGTACATAGGACATCCTGCGGCAAAGCAAGTCGACATCATGGTGAAAAGGCAAGAACTGGTTGCTAAACTGAACCTGACTCTCGATCGTGTCTCCAAGTGGGGATCTGAAAACCTGGTCGAGTTTAATGCCAGAAAAACCCAGGTTTGTGCATTCTCGTCCAAGATAACTCCCTTCCTTACTCCTCCCTCTCTTCAGAGCTCTCCTTTACCCATTTCAGTGGACCTCAGCATTCTTGGCATGAACATCGGCCAGGAACTGAATCCAAAATGCTACATCGAGAGTGTTATTGTAACTGCCTCCCGTAAGTTGGGTATTCTTAATAAGGTAAGGCGGTTTTTCACTCCCGAGCAGCGCTATTTGCTGTGCAAGACTCAGGTGCGATCGAGTATGGAGTATTGTTCCCATCTATGGGACGGCTCCGCTAAATACCTCCTCGATGCACTTGATAGACTGCAAAGGCTAGCGGTAATACGCATTATTGGAGATGCTGAGGTTACAGCCTCTCTTGAGGACCTCCAGCTGCGTAGAGACATTGCTTCTCTCAGTGTCTTCTACCGAAATTACTACGGAGAGTGTTCTGAAGAACTTTTTGATCTAATCCCGCCCCTCTCCTTTCCTGTCCCGGACTACACGTGCTGGTCTTAGGAACCACCATCAATCATACTGTGCAGAATATCAGCACTCGTACCAAAAAATTTGGCAAGTCGTTCCTCTGTAAGACCATTCGGCTTTGGAATTCTCTGCCGGCGCATGTGTTTCCCAGTTCCTATAATCCCGGGTCTTTTAAACGGGGCGTGAAACGGCATTTATGCAGGCCGTCATGAATGGGTGCGCTTGTTACCGTGCTTGTTCCACACGGTTACCCCACACGGTGGGGAGCGCTCTCATTATTTTGGACTACATCAGCTGCTTACCATCAGGCAGGATGTAGTCACTATGACGTGTTACATTAAAAAAAAAATGTAATTTTTCATCGATTTCCATTTTTTCTCAAGTGTAGGGTTTAAAAACTGCCTTTGCCTTCTAAGGTGAAAGCGAAAATGAAATTCTTTTCTTTCTTTCGTTACTTATTTCTATAAGTAGTATTAAAATGAAAGCATTTTCTGATAAACGTTTGAGATAGAAATGAATAAAAGATTAGTATCGGTGAACTGTCAATTTGGCGATGATAAATGGAATGCTATTGAAAGAAGTGACGAGTCTGTTTGTGATTACTATTGACGATTTGATGAATTGAAGAAAATTGATGGTTTGAGGAATATTTTAAAAAGTATTTAGTTTAATTATAATTGTAATTTTTGTGACCTTTTACAATTTAAGAGGCATGGAAATTTTTGGGGAATTATTTTCCTTTAATAGATAATAGAAAGTTAGCTCTTCACAAAATTATAACTGTAGAAGATTTATTTGAAATACATAATTTCGTTTTCATGTTTAATTACTTTTTTATAAATACATTTAAGTAAGTATTAATGTTTTTTTATATATTTTAGCGTTTTATTAACGCTTAAATATACTTAAGTAAAATTTTAAACACTGAAAAAAGACGATAACCTCAGGCGGGATTGAACCACGCACCTTCCGCATTCCGGGCGGCTGCCTTAATTAACCACTTGGCTACCGAGGTCTGGTTCTTAGATCTAAGATTCTAAGATTTGATGAAGCAATGTTGACTAAAAAACATAAGCATCAAGGCACTGACAAATTTCGAAGGGTGAAAACCAGACCTCGGTAGCCGAGTGGTTAAGACATTTTAAGTAGTTAACTTTGCTTGTGGTAAGAAAGTCCATTTGCTCCTTTTCGACAGAACCATGGCAGAATCATCTCAATAACGTCCTATTTATATATTATATTATCAAGTAGTGTATGTAGGTATATTATAAAATATTTATGTATTGCGAGTATGTACCTATATTTTGTTTATTAATATATATGTATTATATGTTATAATATTTTTAATGGTCTCATCAAACTTTGGTCACCGCAGATAATTGCACCTACCATGTCATCTCTGCACCACCCTATGGTTGACTGGTAGAGAATGCCTCAGGCATTAAGTCCGCCATGTAATGTTATGTTGCAAAAGTTAAAATAAATAAATAAATAAGGTAATCTCCCTTGGGCTCTGTTACAGAATGTAAAATACTCGTTTATCTTAATCCCTATGGTTTTGTAACGTCTTCGAATGATTTGTTATTTTTATGTTGACTTATCTAATCTAGCACACCCATTTTATTGAACAGCTGCTGAAGACTTTTATCTTTCATTTTTAACCTATACTCACTTGTCACGTATTTTATCGTTAAACCCTCATTTGAACTGAAAACATCACGTGCAAGATGTTGTTTTGTTTTTTACAGAAATTCTTCTAACTATATATTTTTGCGATAGTTTTGAAAGGAGTTACGGTGTCTGTTTTTTTTGTGTTTTTTTATTTTGTCCTAATATGGCGATTTTGGACTCTTTGCAGTTGACGAACCAAGTGGAGAGGTTGGCCCAAGTGAGTCGCGACCTCAGACGCAAGCACAAGCAGCTACAGAATCAGGTAAACACTTAACTTATTAATACAATTAAATATTAAGATCGGATGTTTATGTTATGACAATGATTAAGAGGAAACACTACGTCGAAGTGGCATGCAAAATTTTTATACAAAACACAGAAAAACGACGTTTCGTAGTCCCCTGTTTCCTCTTTCAGAACTGGTCAAATTTTTATTACTTTTTCAGCATCGGTTAAAACAAAGAGATTTTCTATTTCTGTGTTTTGTTTTTTTTTCAAACCAACCATTCAATGTTTCTGAAGACGCCTTAAAACGAAGTGATTTTGCTAAATTTTCAAGGTTTCGGTTATTAAATAAATGACTTAATGCAAAAATATCAAACATACAGACATAGAAAATCTCTTTCTTTAACCGATGCTGAAAATGTTATAAAAATTGGTCCAGTTCTGAAGGAGGAAACAGGGGACTACGAAACGTCGTTTTTCTGTGTTTTGTATGAGAATTTTGCATGCCACGTCGACGTAGTGTTACCTTTTAAGTGTGTAGAGTAGCAGTGAAAGAATTCTACCACCCCCTCTCTTCCCTTGGGTGTCATAAAAGGCGACTAACGGATTAAAGACTGCACATACATCGAACAGCATAGAGCGGCGATGGGCTCACCACCTGTCACGCTGAGCACATGTGCAGTCGCTATTTGGTAAAAAGTGGGCTATGGTAGAGAACTGCTTTTGCTGTCCTCATTGTCTAGTCTCTGACTAACCCTTCGGGGATGATAGTCGTGATTATTACTTAAGTATGTATGTTTATGACGTAGTTGTTGATATTGAATGGGCACCTTTGGCTTTTAAAGAAGTGAATAGTGTTAATGAATTCCGGCAGGCTGGTTAAGGATAAAATGTTTACTTACTAAAAATAAAAGCTGGAATACCTATAGCTTGACCGCGATAATTGGAAGAGCGCCTGACCCAGAATGTCAGAAGGGTGCAGGTTCGAATACTGTTTGTGGATTTTTTTCGACATTTATGAATACAATGCGGTGATGGGCTCAGCACCTGTCACGCTCAGCACATGTGCAGTCGCTATTTGGTAAAAAGTGGACGCATAGCAGAGGACTGCTTTTGCGGTCCTTATTGCCTAGTCTCTGGCTAACCTTTCAGGGATAATAGTCGTGATTATATATATATATGTATTAATACAATGTTACGTTTAGTGATGGTTATACACATTATCCCCATTATTCTACATGGGAGCTCGATAGCGCAGCGGCTAGCGCGTTCGCGTTCGGCTTGTGATCTTGCCCGCTAAGCAACTTTCGCAATGCTGGGTCGCTGGATGGGTGACCAAATTAAAAACATCTGTAGCTCCTCTGTGCTTCGGAAGGCACGTTAAGCCGTTGGTCCCGGTTGTTGTCGTAAAATGACAGTCGTTAAAACCCACCAACCCGCATTGGGCCAGCGTGGTGGGTTATGGCCCAATATCCCCACGTGCTATTGTTCACAGGGGAGGCCTGTGCCCAGCAGCGGGACGTTTATAGGCTGATGATGATTCTACATGGAAACAATATCTCCCATTACCTGCTAAATAGGAGATTAACTGCACGTGAACAACATAAACGTATTTTACCGAAGCAACAGTGTACCAATATGTTCATTGACATGCGATAGTTAAAACGCTTACTTCAATAATTATTATAGTAAACATTCCGTACTAATGTTTCGTTGATTGATAAATCGTGTTACTTCATTATTCAGCAACCAAGGTGGCATTACGATAAAATTAGAAAGCAAGTTAACAAATCTATTAGTGAACTATTATCTGGCTGCAAGACCTAAAAATCAAGAGATTAGCGCATAAAAAGACATGAATATGAGAAATTCTGAAATTTCATAAGTATATTTTGTTTAAAGATATGTTTTTGAATGTACTTTAACTAAACATATCATAAATGTGATTTTATGTTCGCCAGAAAGTGAACACAAGCACTTCAGTATTCTAACGTGGATAATTTTTTAATCTTTACTTCGAGACGTGACTCTATTGCCGATTTACCTACCCGTGGTACTACCAGTAAGACCATCGATCGGTAGTAGGTACCACGGGTAAGAAAGAACAGACCCAGTGGTAAGCGCTTGACGCGTTTTTGTTTTTGACGAATAACAATTGCAGATTTACACAAACGCGGAATCCGAGGTGTGAAATCGCGAACGCTTTCCGTTTTTTAAATGGCGTGTCCGTGAACACTTTGTAGATTTGAAATTGTCGTGGCACTGCTTTGGAACAATAGGACATTTTGTATGGAGCCCGTACCCATCTCGTATCATTTTAGACTAGGTGTTATAAATTAAAGCATAAAAAAAACTGATTAGATAGATCGTTTCATACTGTTTGCCATTGCCAGTGTCTCAAGCACATAAGAAATTTGAATAACAAATCGTATATGTTTTAGTCTAGTAAGTATGTGTTTAGTTGGTCACCCTTATCTAAATACGACGACCTCCTTGGTCGAGTGGTTTGTACACCGGTTTTCATGGTGTCGCCATCTCTTGAGGTCCCGAGTTCGATCCCCGGTCGGGTCAATTTAGAAACTATTGTTTTTCTAAATTGTCTCGGGTCTGGGTGTTTTCTATTTATAATGAGTATGTATTTAAGTATGTTTATCCGTTGTCTAGTAACCATTTAACGAGTTTCTTCGAAGCTTCTCTTGGGCTAGATAACTGGTGTGATTGTAGAAAAGTTTAATTTAAATTCAAATAAATTATGCCCTACAGATGCGTCTAGTGTGTGAGGAGCGTTCGGAGCTGACCGCCATCGTCCAAGCGCAGCAGCGGGATATCGCCGCATTGCAGCAAGTCAATGCACAAGACAAGGTGACTAATTAAACTAATTTCTCAAATGATCTTTTTAAACAACATTTTAATGAATAGTTATGTTTTTGACAAGCACTGTTTTATTCATGCAAAATACACAAAAATGTTACTAGGACAAACGTGAAGATCTTTTGACTACCTACTAATGTAGTTTTTTAACAGTGACCGTTCGGAAAAAAACTTGACAGTTGCTAAAAAGTGGATCATTAAGTAATTCATCAACTATTATTTTATACTAATATCATTAAATATTTGTATTATCACTGATTAATTTAATAATAAAAAGAAAAGGATAAAATGTTTACTAGAAAAAAATCTACCAGTCTCAGGAAAGCTCGAATGGGATTCGACTCATGACCTTTGGAATGCCGGTCCACTGCTCTAACCGCTAAGCTACCGCGACCCCAGAAGACTCGTTGAATTCTTCCTAGTAGTTTGTGATTTACGCTGTAAGCCAGCGGTTTTTTTCTAGTAAACATTTTATCCAATATCTATACAGCATTGTGAATGCAAAAATTACAAAAATAAATATAAAAAGAAAACCACGCGTACTCCTCGTTTACTAAATGCCTCCACCTCATTCAGAAGTGCGCAGCATGCGGTGCGGCGACCCCCGACGGTATGGATGACGAGGACCAATCCTCGAAGCCAACCTTCAGTGTGAGAGAACTGCGTGCCATCCTACACGAGAGGAACGAGCTCAAGCTCAAGCTGAACCGCGCCGAGGAGCAGCTGCAGGCGCTGCAAGTGGAACCGCAGCCTGACAGGTAACTGGTTATTCTATCGTATAGGACCAACGACCCGAAGAATAACGTCATCTCCGAGGTAGTTGTTTTAGCAGATATGACGCTATTCTTCGGGACCTTCGGTTCCTCTCGAGCAATATAGCACGTAGCTCTCTTACACTGAAGGTGGGTTTCAAAGATTGCGACGTTCCCGAAGAATAACGTCATATCGGCGAGGTAGTTGTTTGGCAGATATGACGCTATTCTTCGGGACCGTAGCAATTTTCGAAACCCACCTTCAGTGTAAAAGAGCTACGTGCTAAATTGCTCTAGAGGAACGAGCTCAAGCTCAAGCCGAACCGCTCCGAAGAGCAGCTGCAAGCGCTGCAAGTGGAACCGCAGCCTGACAGGTAACTGGTTATACTATTGTATAGGATCTGACGACGGTCCTGAAGAATAACGTCATATCTGCAAGATAGTTGTTTGGCAGATATGACGTTATTTTTCGGGACCGTCGCAATCCGCGAACCGTCACACGACTATTATTTCCAAAGGGTTAGTCAGATACCAGGCAATGAGGATGGCAAAACTTGTGCCTCATCGCCGCTCTGTCCTCTTGGATGTATGTGCAGTCTTTAGTCCGTTAGTCGCCTTTTACGTCACCCAAGGAAAGGGCCGGGTTGGTAGTATTTTTTTTAGTGACCCGCTACGCATGGCACACTGCTATCCCATGGTATCTATCTATAACTATTACAGCTTAAAATTCACAATTTTTGTTAAGTATTTTTTAAATTCACCTTTGCAGCAGTTCAGACACATCCCCCTCTATGAGCACGGTGACGGCGGAAGAAGAAGAAGCTCCCGTACAAGGCCCTCTTCCCGCGGAGCCTGACGACGCGCCCTGGAAGAGAAACAGTGGAATCAGGAAGTTGTGAGTATAACGCTTTAATCTACTTTGACCAGCTGGCACTATTGAATTAAAACACTTAATATGGATTTACCGGCATTCATTTCTACTACGGCCTAATTCGATAAAGAATGTTGTAAACAAATTACTGTCATTTCTTTTTGCAAATATCTAGTTTAAATCGGAGTTTTACTGTTGAAAAAAAAGACACCATTGTTAGCTGTTTTCTCGTGAATCCTCTCAAGATAAAGTAAAAATTTGAGTGACACTAGATATTTGTACAAAGAGATGTCAATAATTTGTTTAAACATTCGTTATCTTTGTCTGTAGTATAGTATACGCTAGCAAATTCGTACGTCACACTCCTATGGTCTGCGGGCGACGGGGGAAGGGTGACAACTGACACAGTATATATTTAAACTGAAGCAGCACCGAAACTAGGCCTTTTTGTTGAGATTAATACCAACGCGCCAATTGAGTGAGGGTTGTCCTCTTATTTTTGTAAAATTGAAAAAGTTTTTGTTTAGGTAGCGCTGTATCTCAGCTAGTTAGGCCTTTTTTGAGATAACTAGCTACTCTGCATTAAAGCATTAGGGTTGTAACTCTTAATTTTTACTAAATTAAAAGGGTATTTTTTTTATTATTTATTAAAACGTTTATTTGGGTTCTTTAATAAAAATAATCGAATGAATTGACTAGGTTACAAACAAAATTAAATGGCCGCTTAGTGGCCTTGTATAGACGTGCGTCTGTGGGCGTGCGTCGTTTCGAACGTTTGTACGTAGCTTCTTTACTACTTTAGCTTATATAAATTATAATATACTGTGCAACTGACGTTCTACTAAGCGGCCCCGCTGCCGTCCGCGCTCTTCTTCCCCGCCCCCGCAACCGTAACGTCCCCCATCCCATAGACTATGGGATTGTCACGTATGAATTGCCAGCCTATGCAGTAGTAGTAGACTGTTTAGGTAGATTACTTACTCAGTTAGTCTATGTTGTTCATATGGAATGTGGAGCCCAGCAGCAGAGAGTTTAAAGCTTAAGAGGCCTATTACATCTCGAATGTGATTTTTGTGTAAAATGCCCATTTTCGCATTTTGTAGTAATTTTGCAGTTGTATTTATCGTTTTTATCGAAATAGGATTATAAATTTGTGCATAATATTACAAATCTCCATTCTGTGCGCATAAGTTTAATTCGGACGGCCGGCTGCAAAATTACTACAAAATGCGATGATTTTGTAGTAATTTTGCAGTTGTATTTATCGTTTTTATCGAAGTAGGAATTGTCCTACTTCTAAAATACATTATAAAATCTTTATTCCTCATGAAGTAACAATTACTCTGGTATAAATTTTGCTCAATAATATTATCGTAGATAGGAGATATTCACAGTTAACTTATAGCGATTTTCGAAGTTTTTTGGTTTAAAATAAGATTTTTTTCCTATATAAAATCAATGATATCTAAAAATTCCGAGGCCACTACGCACTATTCGACTATATAAAAGATAACATTATAATTTTTTTATTTCACTTGTTTAGAACAGTATAGTTCAATCGATGAGCTCAAAAATGTGCCTTCGCGCACTTTATGAAAATCTTTCTCTGCAATTTTGGGTTTAATTAAAAAGTTCAGCAAAATTTGCAAACAGCGCGGCCGCTACGCACTATTCCAATAGCCATTCTACACTATTCAATAAGTCATCATTGTTAATGTATTTTTGTTTGTGAGATCCATAACGCCAAAATTGGCCATTTTACCCAAAAATCACAGTCGAGATGTAATAGGCCTCTTAATAAGAATTATTAGATCTATGTAAAGTGTCACAAATGGCACGCCACGCGCGTTTCTGTTTTGTGTTGTAGTTAATGAATAATTTGAGAAATTTAATTTGCTTATTACAATTAGGTATGCCTCTTTCACAATGAAAGTAAGGTCGCTGTGCAGTAAAATCTTTCAATTAATTACCTGCCAAAGCTTTCATATCAAGTTATCGGTAATATCGATCGGTAAGAACGCATTCGTGCGTTTCTTACAATAAAAAATGCTGTACGCACCTGCGCTTTTATTATGAAGGCTTCAATGTTTTGTAGAAACGCGAAAATTTTAACTGAACAAATGGTCTGTTTTTTACAATGACAGCAAAGTATTTATAAATAAGCAAGTTACTTTTGACGAAACGCGATATTTTAGTATTATTAGCTAAACATTATTATCAAACACACATGTGAGAAATTAAATGAATGCTACAATATTCCTTATCCAAGGTAACTGCTTATAAATGTTATAATTCAGCCAATAAATTATGATTACATACAGTATTTACTATTAAACAATACACCTCTAGACACTAAACTGACAGTAATTAGTCCACTTAAGGCTGGTTGCACGTCAGCTTACGTTTTTCTAATTAGTGATATGAAATAGTAAGATTTACAGAACACGTTAAATATATAGTTTTTTCTACTTTCCGAAATATAACGTTTCAAAAGATGTGTTTCTCATATGAATATTTTTTAATCCTAACGAGTATAACTAAAAACGTGATTATGCAATTTGTGTTTGTGTTGTTGTTGTTGTTGTTGTCGTAAGTAAATCATAGTATTTCATATTACTGGGGAATGTTTTGATATAGACTACGTACGCAATCCATTATGATATTTGCTTTTTTTTTGGAATGGGATATGGTTTAGGTCAATAACGATAAGTTATTTTTGTTATTAAATAAAAATCGATGTAATGTATATGTCTTGATCATAAATTTTATAAAAGTACTAGCGACCCGCCCCGGCATCGCACGGGTTACTACCCGTACCCGTACCTAAACAAATTATAGCCTATATAGCCTTCCCCGATAAATGGGCTATCTAACACTGAAAGAATTTTTCAAATCGGACCAGTAGTTCCTGAGATTAGCGCGTTCAAGCAAACAAACTCTTCAGCTTTATAATATTAGTATAGATGAAAATCTGGAACTCATGCAGACTAAAAAAATATCTCATCTGTGCACTGTGTTGCTTATGGAATGATTTATTTGGGCTACAAAAAGCCTATGCATGTTGGAAGATTGCAAATAGTATGCATGGAACATGCATTATTTATAAACTGCATGTATAATGTAATGCCCTTGACTTAATGTACAATGAAAGCACGTCGCGAGTTCGCCCGCTTGTTCTTTTTTTTACAAGTGATCGTGCCTTTCCATAATTCCATGTTTGCTACAACTAGCGTGGTGGTTAAGCCTTTTAACTGGTACAGCTTTACATATTTTTTATTGGTTTTCGATCTTATTACAACAGCATAAGGTTCAAATTATGGTGGCATGTATATTGCCACTACCAGCTTAAGCCTATACACATCCATTGTAGGGATGACTTGATTTCAATGATGGAGGCGTTTATCCTGCAGTTGGACAGTATATAGACTACTTTTCTTTTTTTTACTTTACTACAACAACGTCGCCAAATCTGAATCTATTTCGTTTACATAAAAGTTTTGTCTTGTTAGGCCCGGTTTCCATTAGGTCTTATCCGACTGTCGGATCTGATCGAGACTCGGAAGTTCTAGTGGCTTAATAATTTGTATGGAAAACCGGCCTAGTGTTTCATCTGTCCGATCGGATTGGAGTCGGATCCGACCTAATGGAAACCGGGCCGAATATAAACTATCAAAAAACTATTAGTTAAATATTCCATATGCGTTTCACGTAACGCCGGATTCACATTTGACTGACGCGCTGTTTTGTATAAGCGAGGATATCAGAACAATAACATTTTTGTATGAAAACGTGAACGCACTATTGTCAATATAGACGAATGAGCGTGTACGCTTTTAAACCAAATGGCTCCGATGCATGCCTCTCGGATCATCCTCATGCGTTATTGGCCTAGAATATTACTTCAAATAATTTTCGTCGTACGAACGATCGAGGAACTTCCCAGTCGACAATATCATTTACAATGAAAGTTCGTTAACTTTGGTGACGGTTTTTGGTGTGGTAAAAATATTATAAGACAACAATTTCAGCTTTTACAAACATCGTTGTGTAAAATAATTGGTTTTTTTATTAGTGGTGTTCTGGTGTATAATTATTATTTATATCTTTTTTTTTAACTGCAACCTTACTTCCCTCTCAAACTATTTCTCTATCAAACAAATAATAATATAATCATACACATTTATTCCATTAAATCACGGTGTGTTGTTCTTTCATTTATTACACCTTGCTTGATTTGGTTCTGGTACATTTTTCTTTGGTTATATCGGTTAGTAGATAAAACATAATTTGGTCTTCACTCAAAATTGTTTTTATCTTTTTAGGTGGTTAATGTATACTTATGTGGAAAATGTGACCAGGGCCGAAAGAGATTGCTAGACCGCGGCACGGAAACCATCGTTGCACTGTGGGAAACATTCGGCGACGCTTACAGCTTCTACACAGCCCATATACAACCTTACTTCCTATATTCCTCCTTTAAAATATTTTATATTTCACTATTTCATTGTCATACTTATAATATACTTACTACATTTAATACAGCTCCATTCATAACATGAAACGCATTGTGTGAACATAAACATACATACAACCATGTATAGTGGACACAAAAGCAACAGATCTTTATATTAATATTTTTCTTACTTTTGTGTGATCAAATTGTGTACTTAAGTACATAATAATATCTTTCAGATTGTGAATTCGATGCAAATGCACAGACCAAAGAGCTCATTGAAAAACAAAAATTACTTAATTTCAGTCATTTGTTAAATAATTGTAGTAATAAATTATTATAACCATTTATTCAATATTAATGTGCATTTCGCATTTGTTTAAATCAGCAGAATGACCTTGGAACTAAAGTGTGTAATATCAAATTGACTTTAACGTTTAATTGTTCCATTTGCAATGCGTACCTATTATTGATTTTTTTTAAAGTATAGATTTATTAATTATTATTTTTTGCTATATTAACTATGATTTTCTATATTTATTTTATTCGTTTCTTTTAAGCGCAGTGGATATTTTAATTATTTCTCGGTTACTTATTTCCCCCATTATTTCTGCCCCAATTATTCGTTGATTTCGCCCCCTATGGTTTGTCCCGTTTTGTCCATTTGGTTTGTCCCTAACGCGTGTGTGGCGTAGGTTCTGGCTGGCTCTGACGTCACGCGACGCGGGCCGCCGCTCGCCGCCGCCCAGAATCTCTTTCGGCCCTTGGTACTGAAGACTGTTATGGTATGTGGCGATTTTGAGCGGTGTTCTGATGTTTTGTCACATCTTGGTCAGAAGGTTTGTCCTTGTACCTTACAAGATTCTTTGTCAAAATAGAAATAGAAATTAAATTAAATAGAAATTGAGAGCAAAAACCGTTTTAACCCCGTCGGTCGTGCAGACGACGGCACTTCGACCTACAACAAAATGTCAAGTTTCTTCAATACATTTTGAACTTTGTTACCATGGGGTATAAAGATCATTATCGATTAGAGTAATTTGACAGTTTTGTATAGGTTGATCTGCTGTCGTGTGTACCTTACAAAAAAATCATTGTTGAAACCGAAATATCGAGAGCGAAAAATCGCTTGAACCCCGTCGTAAATTAGTTCTAAGTATACATACTTAAACAAATTGTAAAAAAATGGGTTATAGTCTGACCGCTACCGCTGTACCGCGCCTTGGGTATGCGAGCGGCGAAACAGTTGCTCCATTTTGTCATTCTGTCGTCATCGCTCACGGCGGCAACTAGTGTGTCAGACGCACATGAGATAAAATATCTAAAAATGGTCATTATCTCGAGATAATCAAGACTGTCATTTTTAAAGTGGCCGAATATTTTAAGAAAAGAAAAGCAAACAAAGAGTTTATATTATATATTTCCAAGAATTAAAGATTTATTTCATTTATATTGGTTCTTTAATTGTACTTATCTAAAAATCATACTGGACAATAACGGATTGGATGTAATTATACTCGTAAATATAAAGCTTCAATAAACTGTGCTTCGATATCGTAAGATCTGTCTGACACTACGAATCTCATGTGAGTTCATGCTCTTTACTTCCTACTCCCCCCACCACCCGCGCATACCTAAGGCGCGGTACAGCGGTTGCGGTCAGGCTATAGTCCATCTAGTTATACTGTTAGTTATACAATATAACAGAATGGACGAAAAAAGTCTTATTTGTTATACTGCTCAATATACTCATAACTTATTGGATTCGAAAAAAAAAAATAGAGGTTTGTCCATGTAGTTATACTTACATAAACAGCTATAAATTAAACAACAAAATCCATATTCAAAGGAGTTGTAAGTACAGAACGGTATTTTATCTAATTATGTTCTAAACATGAGCCATGCAAGGGCATTGCAAAATCTTAAAATTACTGAAATTATAAGATAATTTTATAGTACAAAATTAAAACTAATCTATACTTGCTTGTTAGAGATCAAAAAATAAATTTAAAATGGGTACTTATCAATAAACAAAACATAATAAATTAGGTATAACTACATGGACACACCTCTATTATTTTTTTTCTAATCCTTTATGTTATACTGAGCAGTATAGCAAATAAGACTTTTTTTGTCCAATCTGTTTTATTGTATAACTAATAGTGGACTAACCCGTATATTTATGTATTATACATACATATAATCATAACTATTATCCCCGAAGGGTTAGTCAGAGACTAGGCAATGAGGATAGCAAAAGCAATCCTTTACCATAGTCCACTTTTCACCAAATAGCGACTGCACATATGCTCAGCGTGACAGGTGGTGAGCCCATCGCCGCTCTATGCTGTTGGAAGTATGTGTAGTCTTTAGTCCGTTAGTCGCCTTTTACGACACCCAAGGGAAGAGAGGGGGTGGTAGTAATCTATCACCGCTACGCGCCACGGTTATATTTATGTAAACACTTTTAATTTTCTAAAACAAATTTATGAAGAATGCTATTTTATTAATTTAACGTATTTTTGCTGTATCACAACACCGCTCAAGTAGTATGTGGATACTTTATTGTTTACTAAGTGATTTTATGTGAACTGATTTTAGTGCATGTTTTTTATTTTTAAATGCTGTACGGTTAGAGTTGCCATCCAGCTGCCAAATATTAACAAAATAAAACAATGTTATGATTGGTTTTACTAGTTAATTTTTTTGTCAAATTCTATGTGGATGACATCTTGAACTGTACAAATAGGAGATAACTTATATGCGAGCGTAATACGAAAGTAGTTAACACGCTTCGTTTGTAAACATTTGCACACACAATCACTTAGAGTGAGTGCAATAATTAAATTATATTATAGTAATTGTTGTAAAATTGTATGTAAGTGTTCTATAGAAATTAAATATTTAAATGCAAAACGAGATGCTACTGTTTGTTTTAGTTACTGTAAAAAAGTGTTCTATTTATTTGATAGCCAGTTAAACATTACCAAAAACACGGACTAAAGTTACACTTGGTTATAATATAAGGTGATACTGTCTCATTCTTATTTAATAAAAGAAGAAAGAGACAATATCAGTTTCAGCCAGGTTCGACTTAGTACGCGTTTTAAAATAACAGGTAAAACTGGAAAGGTGTAATCAGTGTAAATACGAGTAAATAAACTTCAAACTTTCGCGGTCACTGGCATTAATATTGATGAATTGAAGTTGATGCGATGAATTTATGAATAAACAAAAGACCTACACTACTCTTTTGTAATTTTTATAATGAAATTGATAATTTCCGAAACAAATACTGTCTCTGCTAGGCTAGTCATTTATACAGAGACAATATTAGATTGAGAAAATTTTGCTACTTACGTCGTTTTGTAATAAAACTCAATGCCAGTGACCATAAAAGTGACGATTGGAATGATTTTAAAAGTCTATCAATATCACATAAATCTTACGACCGTTTTCGTTTTACTAAAATTCTGTTAACATTTTCCCCGTCCACAGTTTTCGCAAGCTCTTTGCTGAGTCTGATATCGCCGTGGGATCGTTCCCGCGCCGCCCGTTCACCACGCTCGCGCACAAGATGTCCGCGCCCGGTGGCGCCCCCACCGCCCCCGCGTAGGCACTCGCACCCCACCCCACAATGCCAGCCCGCTCGCACTAACACCCCACACTCCAAACTAGACCTTAGGCAGGAACTCTTAAACGTCAATATTGAAAATCATTCGTGGCTGGGCAAATACGAAGATCACAAGTTTCATCATCATCATGAGGTAAGAAGAGCCGTTTCTTTAGATAGAGGTAAAGATATGTTTGAAGTTTTACAAGCGGCAGGCTCGGATTGGTCCGTTAGCGGCGTCGGTTCTACCTGGACAGTACATTCTGATGGACAAGACAGTCGTGTAATGGAACAGTATAGGAGTTTCGAAGATATCGACGCTTCTCACGGCATGAGAAGTAGGCGTGCATCTTCTGATTTGGATACCGCGTACGGCCCGATAGGATTGTCGGGGTTGAGAGATAGCTACATAGGTATAGCTGCGGGCAGTGGCAGTCCATCTCCACAGATAAAGAAGATGAAGTGGAATTTCTCGTTTTCGACTATTGATAATTATACAGTCGATAATAGTGACTGCACGGATGACGAGGATATGCACACGGCATATACACCGTATTATAGAGACAACTCTGTGGATAATACCCGATCTAATGAAAGTATTGCTGACACGTGGAGAGAAAGGGGAGGCCGTAGTAGAATTTCGCCTTTAATCAAAAAACTGAAAAGAAATAGAACTCCTAGAAACTCTTTGGAAGATCTTAAAAGCTTTGGCTTACAAAAGTTTACATTACATTCTGAAAATAAAAAGTCGTTTCGTAGTGAGGTTAATGAAGGGGGTAGTTTACCAACTTTGATAAGACACGCTAGGAAAAACTATACTTCCAGCTTTTCTGAGAACATAGTTACCAGGATGAAAATGGAAGGCGCTGAAAATGCAAAAAGGCCATTCCTTCGAAGTGTATCAACGGAATCGAGTATGGCAAAAGAACAAGATTCTAAAGGACGTGTTAGAAAACTGGGATTGGTAAGAAATAAGTCTTACCATGCCATGAGGAAAATCGAAACCGATTTAAGAAAAGAGGTGCTGAAACAGAATTTATGCAACCACCACAGCTGTGAGGATATATTCGCCGGTGGCTTAAAAAAAACATATCGAGGGTCGACTGAGTCTAGTGAGAAATTCAGAAGACTTAATGAGAGCTATAGGATTGAAAATGTTACTGGCAACATTCAAAACTCCATAGACTGGCGACTCGAGTCGATTCCTACCATCGTTGTGACGGACGTAGAACGTTCGGGCGAAAGCAGTGTTGCCAAATTTGGGAGCGTGAATCCTACCATTACTTCCAATTTAGTAGAAATAAGTAGTAATTGTGACTGTCGAATTTGTATGGAAGAGGAGAGATATGAGAGGGAGGAAAAGCCTTCGGCGCGTCAGATTTTATGCAAAATCTTGGTTAAGGTGGCGTCGTGTAAGGACTACCATAGAAAGTTGATGTGTCGCGACGAGAATAACAACTGGAACGAGGGCGAGATGTACTCGAGTTTGATGCACGTTTTTAAGTTAATGCTCGGTCTTTGGTTGCGGCATTTGGATCACAATTAGAAATTAGAGAACTCGTATACCTTTTTAAACTTTCATGGTCGCTACAATTATTTTTATGAAAAAAACTGGATTTTTACCATGTTTGAGTTGTTGTTTTTGAGTCCCCTATATTTTGGCGCAGTCGCATGTACACACGGCGTCAGATCAACCTACCCTAAACTGTCAAATTTCTCCAATGAATATTGATCCTTAGGATGAAACATTAAAGTTCAAAATTGATTGTAGAATTTTGACACTTTTGGGTAGGTTGATCTGACGCGGTGTGTACCATGATCACGGAGTAACTGCAGTTAATGCGGGTGGATGTTAGGAGCAGACGAAACGGTCTACCCTCTTTCTGCAACTGCGCCGAAATATCGGGGACTCAAAAACGACAATTCAAACATGGTAAAAATCCCGTTTTTTCATGAAAATAATCGTAAGAGTTCCTAATTTAGTGTCTGTTATGTCATAATCATTTGTTTTAGGTGTTACTTAAAAATATAACATGTTTAACCTGAAGCGTTATTAGGTCTCTTCGTGAAATGACGAGTCAATCGAAGAAGTGACTACGTCAAATCGAATTGACTTTTATCACTCACAAATATGACGTTTTCAATTTATCTTTGCTAAGTACAACACTTTAAAAAAATGTGCTACACATTGTTAGACACCTAGTAAAATTCTAGTTGATTACCTACTTCTAGAAAATCTGTCCAATCATAGAACGTAATCTCCTGTCTTTGACTCGGTTCTTTCCGATTAGTGTCAATTTTCTACTTCTTTGTACGAATGTTCTAAAGTAGGTTTTATACTGAATTTTAGTACAAACAAACTCCGAACGATATTACGTCACTGTGACGAACTTTTGGATATTGTACGAGTATTTGTTGTATGCAACATTGTTAAAGTGGCTTCCAATTTGTACTAACATTTAGTATTGTGTGACTCGATTTCTGAAATGACTTATAGACTAGTAAGTGTCATGTTGTTTTTAGTATTGACAACAAAAATAGGTCTTATAAATAAATGTGATGTCGAATATGTTTAAACATTGTTTTAAGACACATTCTATCGGTAATGTCTTAGTAGACTCAAAATCAATATAGCTAGGGTATATTGCAGCCAATATCAGTCGTAGAAGGTGTATTTCAGAATCGGCCACTTTATACTTATAGTAGCGACTGAGGCGTATGGCTGTGTACGTGTGTGACATTTTAATGTATTTAATCACAGCTCTATTATATTTAAGTTTTAAAATAGGTAGGGACCGTGTTTTGCTTTCCTATAATTTAATAAATTTGTTTAATTAAAAACTTTTATAATTTGACCGAGATGCAGTTTTGAAATATTATTGTTTGTTATTGTATATAGTATCACGGTCTTAGGGTTTTATAGTCTACCGTACATGGGTTTTATAATCCGTAATTCCGTACATCGTACATTCTATCATCGGTGGCTGTCATCGAAATTTTATCTTTATTTTATTGAGAGTATTAAATAAATATTTAATAAGTCGGTTTAATAAAAATATAAAAACAAATGGATACAGTTATAGTCGTTGTAGATAATTAACATGCATAACGACTTACTTATATAGAAACGAATAGAATAGAAAAATGTTTATTTGATACAAAAAAAACAATACACAACAAAATACCTTAACTAACATTATAACACATTTTGTACCAAAAAGGTCTCCGCTCAGCTTAAGCCGTGACACGAAGTGTCATGACACTGATTTTCTGCGGATGCCTATATTTTACAATAATTAAAGACAATAACTTATATCACTAAAAAGTATTGACGGCGCGCCTTGGAATCTACATTCAACAACTAAAGTGTCGGAAAACATAAGTACTCTCTAATCAATTAAATAATTTAACTGGCGCCTTTGAACAGCTAATAAAGTTCTTACTACGTGGTACTCAAGTTTTCTATTAAAATACAAGTTCAATTGAGATAGTCATCGATGTTCAAATGTACGATTTTTTGAGTAGGCCCTCAAGTTCCTTTGTTAGAGCGTGACATTGTGTAAGTATCATGTTTAAATATCAATATAATCTTTACATTCCTTGTATGTTGTATTTTTACATTTTGTTTGAAAGCGTGAGTGCCATTATAAGATAACGCTAACTCATTTGTTCTATATTTCATATTTTGCGACTGTCATTTGGACCAAATAGAGAAACATATCTTCCATTAATTATTTTAATACTTATCAGTGGGTTTTGTATGTAATAATTCAGAACGTTTTTTGTGTTTAAGTGGCCTAATTTTTTATATGATTATAACATTATTACATTTTATACATTTTTACTGATTTTTAGTTACCAAATGACAAACTTGTAAGAACAGGCGATTTAATAGTTTAAAATCATATTTAACATATTTTAGCACTCTACATTAAAACTTGAATGCATAAAGATCAGTGTGAATTGAATCAGTTGTTCTTTAGAGATCGTGTTGGTATAAGTAATTTCTAGGATGAGTTAATGGACATTGGTTTCGCTTGGCGATGTTTTTATGTGCTTGTTTTTAAAGCAACATACCTAATGTTGTTTTATAAATGTTTATCCTAACCAATATTATTCATAAGATCAATGCAGAAATAACAATTTACTTTTTACAGCAGAAAGTTGTACATTTTTAGTTATATATTTTTTACCAAAAAAACGGTTCTTATTCTGTATAAAATAACGGTTCTACGTTTTCAATTCTGAAATACAAAAGTGCGTAATAGATCGCGTTAGTGTACAAGTGGTACAATATATCAAATTTGAAGCGTTCGGTTCGTTTATGCGTACTCCGAATATCGTACATCCATCGTACAATGGAGAGACAGTCTGCAACAAAATAATTACTGGATTACTTGTGTGTAAACTTAGTAGTAAATAGATGTCGCACTCGGAACTATAATTTTCGCATAAACGAACGGAGCAGGTTTTAAGTTCGACTAAAACAAGCGGGAAAATATTAATTTCACTAGCGTAGTAATAGAAAGGGAATAGATGACAGTTTACGATGAAGTTAAATAGTAATTGTTGATGATAGAATAGGCAGTTCTGTAGGTCATTAACGTAATAGTTGAGGAGAAATTAAATCCCTTGATGGTTTTGTTACAAATAAACTATTTGTACATGGATGTGTCATGTATAAGAGAAAATGTTGAAAACTTTATTATATTTTATTTTTTTATTATTTTATTTGATTTTCGTCATCATTAGCGAACTGACCTTCAAAGACGCGGGTCAATCCACAATATGAAATCAAACGGACAGTCAGTCTTCTGTCTGTACAATGTTATCGTATTAAAACGTAATTATTTATGTATGTACAGACGCCAGTACTTCAACCTATTACAAATTTCTTCAATACATTTTCAACTTTATCTCTATAGGTATAATGACCTATATTTATATAATATATAGTTCTATACATAGAATAATAACGCATAGAACGATAGTCTCGTATTAGAAAACTGTCATGGCGTGAGGCAAGAAAAAAATGGATGTAGGAGTAAGTAACGCGTACTATCTCGGCGACACGCACACAAGTGTACAAGTAATGTTGCTAGAGGAATCAGATTTGCCCCAAAAGTAAGGAAATTGGAACTGTTGATAGATCGATAAGTTTAGATTATTAGTAATGACGCGGGCTGTTTCGGTACCAAGCCAGTATGGCTTGGTTTTACTGGCCTCATTTATCTTGCGTGTTCTCGCTTTCTATGCGTTATTATTCTAAGGTTCTATAGATATATTTATGGATCAATATTGATTGAAGAAATTTGACAGGTTTGGATAAATTGATCTACAGGCGTGTGTACTATTGAGTCGCCACTTGGGTCGCGTCGTCAAAACGAAAATTAAATTATCTGCCTTCCTGTTATAAAATGTTTTGTATTGCAAACTCCTTGCATCTATCATAAAATATAGTATTATGCTAACCGATAAATTATTACGTGAGCCAGTTATTTCACTCACAATTTATAGTTTAGATTATAAGCTTCAATCTTTACCTTAAAATATTTTGTGTAGCCTCTTGTAATATTGTTTAATATTGTTCTAATTCTCTAGTCACGGTACTGCTGTTCTAGAATATGTAACAAATTACTAAGTAAAATGTTTATCGGTCTAAAATCATAATGTCTTTAATTATGTTGTGTAGTTGTTTACTAGTAACTAATACTTACTATAAAGTTTGTCAAATAATTTATGATTCTAGTGAAGACCAACCATCATGGTAATAATGCCAATACTTATCAATTGGAGCAATGATAATTTCAATGATAGAAATCTGCATCTTGTTGTAGTATTTAAAAAAAAATGTTTATTCAATGTCAATAATCCATTCCCAGTTCCATATCTATTGATAATGGTTTAAACTTCTTTAATTAGTTATGAAAAGCTAAGTTTTTATTTGAATTCTTAAACTGGAAATAAAAAATATTTTATGGAGCCTTAACCTTCAATCTAATCGTTTCCTTAAGTATACAATTAAATTTTCTTGTATGTACTAGGATGTCATTGATTTCCACGGTAGACGTTCAAGGTATGTTTACCTTTCACTACGATAATTAAATAACATCATTGGGTTGCAGACTACTGTTTTATACCAACTAGCTTCGTTATTATACGTTTCTAATTTATTATGAAACTAGCGGCCGCTCGCGGTTTCACCCGCGTGATTCCCGTTCCCGTGGGAATATCGAGATAAAATGTATCCTATGTGTTAATCTAGGTTATATACTATCTGTATGCCGAATTTCATCCAAATCCATTCAGTAGTTTTTACGTGAAAGAGTAACAATCATCCATCCTTACTTACAAACTTTCGCGTTTATAATATTAGTAGGATAGTGGGATTATTGTTTTTTTGTAATAAAATCTTAGCAACTTATATGTTCACGTTGATCTTATTAGTTATGCCATCAATTTCTGTGACAATATGTAAGACATTATGATTTTAAACAGAACAATTTCGATAAGTGTTTTATAATTATAAAATCGCAGGTAAAGTGGAGGTTAAGTTACTCCATTTTATAATGTTATCCAACTTTAAAAAATGTCATCACTCACTCATTCATGGGTAATTGGGATCATTTATCTGAAAATGTAAGTTCAAGTAAACATATAATAGTACATAATCTATTGATCGAATATTGGAAAATTATGATTATTTTTCTATTGATTATCAAACACAAGGTTTTATGTTTTTCACCTACATACATAATTATGTAGTTTTATTATATTAATGTTGTAAAGACGATTATTATTGGTACCTAATCTATTATTATAAGTTGACGGTGTCAAAGTAAATTATATATCTGTTTATAATAAGAAATGCTGTTGTTTTATTTTTGTAGTTTGGTTGGCCTTTTTGTGAAAAAAAAAATGTACTAAGAGCGATTAATAAATCGATTGGAATTAAAGTATTATTATATTTCGTAGTGTGTTTTGTATTTTTGCTATGCTTTTTTATACTAGGTAAATTGCTTAAAAAAATTCACATCCGAAGAGTTGTTTGCTGGGAGGTCTAACCACAAATAGCTTCTTAATAATAATATATACTATGGTGAAGCTTGATGGCGCAGCGGCTAAAGGGCCATCAGTTCGCCGGCAGGTATCGGCCTATCAGTAAAGCGTGTACCAGACTGTTGTAAACAAGCCTCCCCACCAGGTCACCTTGGCGTGAGGCTGGTTTACAACCGCCGTTGTTGTGTTCCTTCCACACTTGTTGTAAACAAGGCTTCCACTTGGTTTACAACCGCCGTTGATGTTTTCCTTTACAAGCAGTGTTGCCATTTTTTAGCAGGATCCTGCTTTTTTAGCATTTTTAGGAGAAAAATTTAGGCTACAGCAGGATGTAAAATTTAGCATATTTTGACATATTATTTCTACAAAACTGTTATTTTATTACTTAAGTCTTTCTTCCAGAATCATAAATCCTACAATTTTTACATACTTATGCAACAAAATCTACTAATTTAAATAGCGCTATTGGCATGCCTTCTTTGATATACTTAGGTAGTGTACAATTTTTTAGTAAACAGTGCTCACATCCGTAGGTGTGTACCCTTGAGACCCTACATGTGACCCCTGGGTGGTGCTAATTGAGCATTTGGTGGTAGAGCCTAGCTCGCCCGGTTATCGACCACCGTGCGGTAGTGTACGCCCGCCAAGTGATCTGTGCTCGTCGCAGGTCGCGTTCCGGGAACAGCGCCGCACTACCGGAGCCAGGGAGCGGCTATTGTTGCAAACTGTGAACCATTGAGCGGGAGACGAAACTCGACACGCCGGCCAGGGAGACCCGTAGAAACGGTGGTGCCGCTGGCCGCCCGCGGCATAGTACAGGGGCCCGACCGGGGCTAACCACCTCGGGAGGCTGCCTCACCAGGTCGCGCATAATCTCGGAGTGGGTCGTCGTGTCGGTTGGTGACCGGAAATGGTGGGACCCGGCGACCACTTCCGGAAGGGTATGGGGCCCTTCCGTCCGGCGTGTAGGCTGTGGTTGTAACGCTCTTCCAATGGTGAAGCGGAAAACTCTCGCTTTGTTCATTTCTTTGCGACAGTAGTGGCTCCTTGTTCACGTCCCTTCCTTACCCTTTTCCAATGACAGTGCTTAAAAAGAATACGGCGGCTTCCTCCTCTCCTACCACCATTTCGCTGTTTGAGGTGGAGTTCACTAACATCCGTGGGCTCCATTCTAACCTCAACGCCGTCCACCAACACCTCGAGACGGCGCGGCCTGCATTGCTTTTTCTGACGGAGACTCAAATTCGTCGCTCTGCTGACACGTCTTATTTAAGGTACCCTGGCTATCAGCTTGAGGAGCTATTCCGTGCGAAAGCCGGAGTATGGCTGTACGTGAGGGCTGACATTTGTTGTCGTCGTCTGCATTGTTTGAAAGACCCCTCCTTTCCCATCCTTTGGGTGCGCATTGAATTCGGCTTCCGTTGCCGTGTCTTTGCGTGCCTATATCGGTCCCACACAGGAGATGCTAACACAAGCAGCCTTTTTGACCACCTCAGCCGAGTGACTGATGTCGCGCAGGAGCGATTCCCAAACGACGAGGTGTTGGTTTTGGGGGACTTCAACGCTCACCATGAAACATGGTTGGGCTCCTCCAAAACTGATCACGCTGGTAGAGTCGCTAATGCCTTCGCTCTGACCTGACGCAACTGGTAGACCAGCCCACCAGGATGCCAGATATCGTAGGTCACGCGCCCTCTTTGTTGGACTTATTGTTGACGAGTCGCCCTGCAGGGTATAGAGTGTCGGTGCTTGCACCTCTAGGCTCGTCAGACCACTGCTCGGTCAAAAATACATTAACAATTGTTATTTGACTTTTACACTAGAAAGTCATTAAATTTGATAGCAAACTTCTACATACATTGACATTCCTTTTAATTTTGTTTAAATTAATAGGTGTATATGCGTAACGAGGAAGTTTAATATCAGTTATGTAATTGATTATAATTGGTTTTCTTATAAATAAGATCCTTGTTTTCCAAAATATTGACTATCGTATTTTTTGCCGGATTTCATAAGGGAAAGAGCACCTTCCATATAAGGAACTATTTATCTTATGTCTGAAATTGAAAGTTCAATATTGTGCGACAACAATCTGTTACTTTTGTTGATCATAGTGCAACTTATCGACGCGCGACAGCGATGCATCTTAGTATGAACAAGTTACAATAGATGGCGCTTATCACACTTCTTACTTTTATTACTTACAAATTGACCTGTAATAAGAAAGTGCTAAGGAACTATATTGCAGTACACAACAATTTGCTTGACGCCGCGGTGGAAACGCATAGTTTTCGGGAACCGATTTTTTTAGTTGATTACTTTGACAAAACTTGCTACCGCAAAGGTTTGCGAAAAGTTAATTTGTGAAACAATTAATGGAGAAAACTGGTAAATTCTGTTTCACTGTGATGTGAAAGTGGTAAAATGAGTAGGTAATTACCTATATGTATATATTTCATCTGTAATAGCATTTTATGTTCATGTCGACTTGCAGTTGATCTTTCATTAGCTAGGTAGGTAGGTACCTACACAGTTTGAATATATTATGTATACTTACCTACAGAAATACGTTTATTGTTTTTTATTAATCGTAGAATAACAAAATAAATCATATTCTTAGTTTTTTGGACTGTATAAAGTGTTTTACTGTGTCGCGTAAGGTGCGTTGGGGTAACTTCGGACGGTTTGCAGTTGTATTCGGAAGATATTAGCAGTTTTTTTTCTCGGGAGTAACGTTAGTTAGCACAATAAATTAGGTAAAGTGAAAATTTATTGTTAATAAACAGGCTATAAGGTAGAATGTGTTTTATAATTATAAACGAAACAATTACTATTTTTCTGTTGTTTAAAATACGATTAAAATCTATTAGTGAATTCCATAGTTATTCCAATCTCAATTCCTTTGGTAATAAAAATAATATTTTACCATTCACTGTGCTCGACTGTACCACACGTAATTTTTGTATGTAGAAGTTTGCTATCAAATTTAATGAATTTCTAGTGTAAAAGTCAAATAACAATTACACTCTTAGAGGGTACTATTTCCGGTACTATTTATTGAGATTTCGAGAGTTCTGTTTTCGCGCAACGAGGTGAGTATACTATTTATTTCCTTTGGGCACTATTGGGTACTATTTGGGTACAGTTTTTTGACATACTAATTATAGTTGTAGCTTAAGTACCTACTCAGATTTCCCAAACTGAGGTGAGTACGCTAGGCGTAACCTACGCCTAGCGTAGGTACTCACCAAACTATGTCTATAACTTTTTAACTATAAGGGTACTATTTATTTCCTTTGGGCACTATTTGGTACTATTTGGGTACAGTTTTTTGGCATTCTTGATATAACAGAATTCTATGGTGAGTACACCAGGCGTAGGTACACAAATTTACAAAAAGCGAGGCCGCTACGCACTATTCCAATAGCTATTCTACACTATTCAGTAAGTCATAATTAATAATGTATTTTTGTTTCTGAGATCCATAACGCCAAAATTGGCCATTTTACGCAAAAATCACAGTCGAGATGTAAGGCCTCTTAATCACCATGCTTGCCAAACGGGTTGATGATCACAGACCCGGGCTATGCATTGAAAAACCTGGGAATTGAACCGTTTACCTCCGGTTATCGGGCCAAGCGCTTAGCCACTTTATTTTGCGAATGGAAGAACTAAAAGCGACTGATTAGTGAAAATCAGTTAAACACGCGCTTCAGTCATTGGGCGAAGATGGTGGAACAGTATTTAAGCTTTACAAATCTACTGAACTTTTTTAGCTTTTGTTGGTGTTTACAATATCCTACTTCTTCTTCGTCGTATCGATGGGTCAGCATCCACGCAACAAACCTTAAATAGTTTTGGCCCAATATTCCGCTGTTGCCACCCCAGTAGGAGAAGCCTCATTTAGATCTTTCAGCATGCACATTGCACGTGTAAGGGCAACGCGGTCATGACAGCAGATCGTGCAGCAGATGCCGCATGTCCTACTAATCCTACTAATATTATAAACGCGAAAGTTTGTAAGTATGGATGGATGTGTGTTACTCTTTCACGTAAAAACTACTGAATGGATTTGGATGAAATTCGGCATACAGGTAGTTTATAGCCTGGATTAACACAGGATACTTTTTATCCCGATATTTCCACGGGAACGGGAACCACGCGGGTGAAACCGCGAGCGGCCGCTAGTCTTACATAGGTACTTGCATACACAGATTCATGACTATTATTCCTAAAGGGTTAGTCAGGCAATCCTCTGCCATAGTCCACGTTTCACCAAATTACAACGGCATATTGTGCTTAGCGTGATACCCATCACCTCTCTATGCTGTTAGATGTATAATGTGCAGACTTATTTATTTATTTATTTTATTTTATTTGGGAAACAATACAGTAACGAGAAACACAGATAGACATAAAAAAACATAACAGAGTACACAATTACAATGTATTCACATATAGAAACTTAGCTCATTTGAAAATTATATGTAAACAAAAAAAAATAGAAAACTAGAAATATTAAATGTAAATATTTGACACTACTAGGTACAATCACTGTTGAGGTCCTCAATACAATTCGACATTGACATCGACAGTCGACAGTCAAGGAATCACATTGAACCAATGTTTTGAAAGAATTTGTTAAACACTATTGGGTTTGCTAAAGAAGAGATCTAAATCGGAAGCTTCTGCTAGATTATTAAAAGAATTCGTTGATCGAATAAAAAAAGAATTTTGTCTATAGTTGGTGGCACTAGAGGGTACAGAAAGAGTGATCGTCTCAGCTTTCTGTTAGGAACTCGTAGTTTTACCATAGAAAGAAGATGAGGGGAGTCTATTTTTTAATAAGAGGACTATGTCTGCTATTTTGCGTCTTTCTTAAAGAGGCAACAAATGGTGCCTTCGACACCTCGCATCATACCCTTTCTCGTAGGTCGAACACTTAAATTGTAAGAACCTTGTGAATTTACGTTGAATGGATATAGTCCGTTAGTCGCCTTTTACGACAACCAACTGAAGAGACGGGTTAGACTTGGTAGTATTCTTTTAATGAGGCTAAACACACGGCTTCACCATATCTTAGGTAGTAAAATTTAAATACTTATTCCATTCCATCTTTAGCCAGTTGCCAACGCGCGTGCGTGAACACCCGATTTTCGGTAATCGGTCGCTCGGACTGGTTTCGGTCAAGTTCACGGCAGGTTGTGACACTTGTGACCCACTCGTGGACGGACTTTCTTCGGCTCGTTAATAAATACCCGACGGATTCCGAGGATGTTTTGGCGTCCGGTGAAATTGTTATTTTGGAGATTTATTGATTTTAATTCTCTTATTAATAGTTCGTTTATGTGCAGCACCAATGTTTATATATTTCGCTGCGTTGCTTTATACTTAGGTAGATCGTAAATTGCAATATTTATACTTATAGAATAAAATGTATTGATGATTATTGTTTTTTCACGTAAGGTTCATTGATCAAAAGATAACGTTTCATATTATAATACAAAACAAAAAATAATTATATAGTTATTTTTAAAGACGATTATTAATTAATTTGGGCTTATCTGAATGTCACTATTCTAAAATTTCTAATTCTAGTAGGCAACGTGGGCAAAACAACCGACACATTAATCCTCCTAATAATATAAACGCGAAAGTTTGTAAGTATGGATGGATGTTTGTTACTGTTTCACGTTAAAGCTACTGAATGGATTTGGATGGAATTTGGCATACAGATAGTTTATAACCAGGATTAACATATAGGATACTTTTTATCCAGATATTCCCACGGGAACGGGAACCACGCGGGTGAAACCGCGAGTGGCCTCTAGTTATTAATAATTTCGGCCGTTAGAAAGCTTAACAAAATCGAATCGTATCAAGTTCTTAATAACTTAAACGTGTCCCGTAGCAGTAAAAGAATACTACCACCCCCACTATACCCTTGGATGTCGTAAAAGGCGACTAACGGACTAAAGACTGCACATACAATACATCTAACAGTTAGAGCGGCGATGGCTCACCACCTGTCACGCTGAGCACATGTTCAGTCGCTATTTGGTGAAAAGTGGACTATGGCAGAGGACTGCTTTTGCGGTCATCATTGCCTAAGCCTCTGACTAACCTTTCGGGGGTAATAGACGTGATTATTATGTATGAATGGACTTGGGTGCCCTTTGGTTCGCCTAAAATGTTTGGTTCTAATTTCATACGGCTGAACTATGTTGGCTTCAACTTTTAACGAACAATAATTGTCTGGCCTAACAGTTGTTTTCGCACTATTATAGATTTGCAAAAAATTGAAAACCCCAATTTTAGAATCCCTAATACTAAATGCACTAAAATGTATCGGCTTAACTTTCTTTCGGCATTACGAAGATTAGGTGTGTGAAGATTGTAGTGTGTTTAATTTATTATTGAATTAAGTTTGTTCAAACTTAAATATTTTTATATATTAGACTCCTGTAGGAGTAGGGCTAATAATTTGTGTTGTCTAATAATTAATTTGTGTTGGTCACGTGATAGGTTAGAAATTTATTTTATAAGACAACAGAAATACTAGCTGCCCTTCTCCTGTAGATCACGTGATAGGTAGACGATTAGGCGTTCTACTCTTGTGCGTTTTAAGTTTTAACTTTGTGCGAATTATAATTTAGTAATTGTAAATAGTGCGGATTATGAATGGTTCTGCCTAATGTCGCACATTTGGGAAGATTAAATTCGGCGATAAAGAGTTAGGTGAAGTAAAAATGGGCTTCACATTTAAGAAAAGTAAAATTGTGCGAAAAAAATTAAGGCTTATGGTTTGTGTGCCATTGACAATTAGGAGTACCAAAAATTCGGCAATCCATTATAGACCCATGTTTACATTATGATATTCCCAGCTGAGAATCAGTCCTGGGATTCGACTCCATTCGGACTACGTGTCGCTGTTACAATCAACTGAATCGTGTAAGTACAACAGGTGGCTAAGCTAAGTACAACCATAGACAAATTAGATACAACCAAGGACGAGATTTTTGTAACAAAAAACAATTAGGTATTTTTCGGCACGGGGGGCGGGGCCTATCAATATCGTATGAAGTTGTATGGAGCTGACCACACGAGAACTCGAGAAACGTCCGTTCCGGTCTGGTCCGGAGGAATCACGCGCCAGTCGATGACAGACGCTCAAAGCGGTCGGTTGCGTCGCGTGCGCAAGCAAAACTGCAAAATAGTAGTTGATTCCGAGCGCCTCATTATGGTGATAGTAGTAGTAGCACAGAATAAATAATAGTACCTTACTACGTTCTACCTACTAGTAGTAGTAGTAGTGTTCGTAGAATTTATCAGAAAAGAACCTTATTTTTGTATAAGACTTGTAGAATTCATATTCCGTTATGCGGTCTATGTGAAAAGGATTAACCCAATATCTTTTCACTTTCTTCTGTTTCCATTTTTATTCCAATTACATTTCGACTGCGATTTTTGCGTAAAATGGCCAATTTTGGCGTTGCGGATCTCGGAAACCAAAATACATTAACAATTTTGACTTATTGAATAATGTAGAATAGCTTTTGGAATAATGCGTAGCGGCCTCGCTTTTTGTAAATTTTGCTTAACGTATACTGCCCGGAGGTGCTTCTATATTTGCAACTTTAAAAATGGATCTTATCCATCCAGACAACATAGTCCTGGTGGCAGTCTTAACTATTCCTGTTACTGAAATAAACAGTTGGTCTATGTTTACTTCTGATCTTCTCCTTTGAGAAGCCTGTATTATTAATTGTATAAGACGCACCGGACAAATACTAGGGTCCGGGTGACTTAACAAATGCCAACCAGACTGTTGATTGTAGCTGAGTCTGTTTTAGACCCATGTTCCGGCCATAATATTATTTCCTTATCTTTTTGTAATAATTTGTCCTTTTTAATTAAAATGTTTACTAGAAAAAAACACACGCACACACACTTCACAGTGACGTAATACCGCTGGCTTGCAGCACTACTAGAAAAAATCATAAAATTTAACCGCCGGTGTGGTCTAGTGGCTAAGCTACCTGTTTTAGACCTAGAGGTCCCGGGTTCGATTCCCAGCGGGGGGTACATCTTTGTGTGCTCGGTTTGGTTGGTGGTAGGGCTGTTAAGTCCGCCTGGCTAGCTACCACCATCTTATCTAAGTCTGTCGCCATAACAACGATGTTTATAGCATTGTTGTGTTTCGGCAGTTTGAGATAAGATAGCCAGTTCCTCAGTGAGGATTCCAAGTGAAGCGCGCTTCCACCTTCGGCCTTATCGTCACTTACCATAAGGTGAGATGAAGACCAAGCGCTTACCCGATGAAATAAAATAAAATTCAAGAGTCTTCTGGGGTTTCCGAGAGGTACCTTAGCGGTTAGAGCAGTGGACCGGCAATCCAAAGGTCACGGGTTCGAATCCCGTTCGAGCTTTCCAGAGACTGGTTGTTTTTATTCTAGTTAACATTTTATTCTACAACTATATAGCATTGTAAATGCAAAATTTCAATAATAAAGATTTTTCGGCCTTATCGTCACTTACCATAAGGTGAGATGAAGACCAAGCGCTTACCCGATGAAATAAAATAAAATTCAAGAGTCTTCTGGGGTTTCCGAGAGGTACCTTAGCGGTTAGAGCAGTGGACCGGCAATCCAAAGGTCACGGGTTCGAATCCCGTTCGAGCTTTCCAGAGACTGGTTGTTTTTATTCTAGTTAACATTTTATTCTACAACTATATAGCATTGTAAATGCAAAATTTCAATAATAAAGATTTTTAATTAAACCCAATATTGCAGACAAAAGATTTTCATAAAATGCGCGAAGGCACTTTTTTGAGCTCCTAGATTGAACTACTGTTCTAAACAAATGAAATAAAAAAAATAGAATGTTATCACTTATATAGTCTTAAAGTGCGTAGCAGCCTCGTAATTTTTAGATATCATTGATTTTACATAGAAAAAAATCTTATTCTAAACCAAAAAACTTTGAAAATTGCTTTAAGTTAACCGTGAATTTCTCCTATCTACGATAATATTAATGAGCAAAATCTATACCAGAATAATCGTTACTTCATGATGAATAAAGATTTTATAATTAATTTATTATCATATATCATTATAAAAACGATAAATACAACTGCAAAATTACTTTAAAATGCGATGCGCCGGCCGCCCGAACTCAGCTTATCCTCGCAGAGTGGACATGTGTAATATTAAGCATGAATTATTATCCTATTTCGATAAAAACAATAAATACAACTGCAAAATTACAACAAAATGCGAAAATTGGCATTTTACGCAAAATCACAGTCGAGATGTAAGTAATAGGCCTCTTAACGGCTACAGCTAAGCATACAATTTCAACTAAAGTTAAACTTTCCATTGTCGACCGGACGACTATCCAGCGCAAGTGCTAGAGACCGACTGAGTAAATTTCTCTCCGGATTCAAAACGGAGCGCGTGTAGTCGATTACTTGCCGAATTTGGTTTTTTCCCGGGCCGGACTGATTCCGTATGCATGTAGTCCGAGCCTAAACATTGAGGTATGGTATGAACTAACTAATCCGAAATAATCTTTTTGAGACATTTTTGTAGAGAGAGAACATTTGTTTTAATGTCCGACCGGAGAGCAGGCGAAAGCAGCAAGGTCGTAACGTCCAGCTATTCGACATTGGTTTTACGAGCCCTGCCTCGGAACTCGGAACATGTTTGCGAAAGAAAGTGCTCGCTCCCTTGGCATGGGGATACAAGAATAGTTTATTCGCTAATTTCTTTTTGGTGTTTCACCAAACTTTTTTTTCTCTTAATTCTTAATAGTAATTATTATTTTCTTTACATTAACTGGATGATAATGAGTGATAATGAACGTTTAACGATAAATGATTTTCCCCCAAACCCCTCGAGACTCAATAAAGCTGTGGGACTTTATTGAGGTCTCACGCGGACTTCTTGAGAGAATTTCAAAGGTGATGTTGCACTTTTTTTTTATTTGCTAACATTCATGCACGTTCACGAACACTTAACAGTAAATAATCCACCATTATTTCACATTAATATTCGACAAAACACAAATTATAGAAAATAATACAAAACTGCAGACATGACGCTTCACTTTCCCGCCAAGAAGTCAACTCTTCACCAAACTTCTTATTAAAAATAATTATGTTCTTTGTTTCTTAGATAATGGCTTAGTGCGGTCTGATCATTTAGCCAGTGTCAAGTAGAATAGAAATATTAATAAATAATTTTTTGCGTAAAGTAACTAAATAATTATGAATGTTATAAGTGTGGTAAATTGATATTTCCTTCAAACCCTTTTAGTTTCAGTAAAGATGTGGGACTTTACTTGGATACACAAGACTACTTGAGAGAATTTGAAAAGTGTTTTGTTTTATTTTGTTGTTGGTTGTTATGTTTTATTTGCACTCATGCACGTTCACGAACACCCAACGGTTAATAATCCACTATAATTTTACATTAATAGGTCAAAGATCATAAGACCGCCGGCGGTCGCGAAACAATTGATTTTCAATTGTGTCTGGTTTTACGGTGCTCAGAGGGTTAATATTCGACAAAACAAATGAAAATAAATCAAAACTGCAGACATCATGACATGAGAATGACGCTTTACTTTCCCGCCAAGAATCCTTCTACAAATGTTTGTTAGTGTGGTACTATTAGATGTTATGTGGTGTGGTGGCTGGTTGTTGGCTTTCCTCTTACCTGATGGAAATAAACTAATAAATAATAAACTTCCCTACACGAAAGTGACGATATAAGGCCTAACGTGGAAGCGCACTTGAGCCGGAAACCTCAACCTCTGAGGAACTGGCTATCTAATCTCTGACTTTCTGTGGGCTACTACCATTTTTTAAAATGTGAAACAGGCGTAAACGTCGCGGGTCACCTGATGGAAAGTAAAGTAATTACCATAGTATAATAACTACAGCATAGAAGGAGTGCTATGACATTTGAGTGGGCTCTCCGTTTGTTGTCAAACAATGCGATATTAAGTGACATGCACACGCAAAAATATAACCAATGTAAATTACACGGGCGCGTTGGCCCTTGCCATTGCCATTGAGGTATATAAAGTCAAATATTAACCTTCGAATTACATTTTGTAGATCGCTTTTGAATTCGGTTATTGGCCAGCTACCCTTTCGACTAAAAAATATGTCAAGTCAAGTCAAGTCAAATTATTTATTCAATGTAAACCTTTACAGGCACTTATTGACGTCAATACTAATAATAATATAAAAACAGTTAACTAACTTATAGTTAAGACTTAATAACTAATCTAACGAGCTATTATAGTCTGTGCCAGACAAATGCGCATTGCTACCCCCAGTACCACTGCACGCCGAAACAGAATCGCGTCGAACCGAAATATAAGCCGTGGTCATAGAATTGTGTAATATGATTTCCAATTATCGTATTGATACTGTGGTAAGTAATATAAATTGGAGTTATTGAAGTAAAATAAAGTAGCGGCTGAAATGAGTTTTGGAAAACATTAGTACCTAACCAATAAGGTTGACATTTTTAATCATTCAAATATCTTTTTTTATAAAAACTTAAGCATAAAAAAACGTCAAAAATTAATAAGCATAAACTTGTGTGTTTTAAAATTGTTTCGTTATTCGTCTTGGAATACGAATACGAATATGAATATGGACATGGGCTTCATTTGACATTTGAAGCCCATATTTTGTCCTTAAAGAGGCATATTTAAATGTCAAATGAAGCCCATGTCAAAATCCATATTTTTTAGCCGATAGACCCGCCGTGTCTAATTTTTTTTTTTTTTTTAAATTTGACGTTTTTATCAACTTATTTTGCTCTTTCCTTTCAATGTATATGGCCCATTTGAAAAAATAGGACAACTATACGAGTCTCATATGGACTCCTTCTAAGCTTTAGTTATTATTGGCAAAGCCAGAGGAGTCGCAGATGCGTTGCCGACCTTGAGGAAAGAGTAAGGCATTATTAAAAAAAAAAAGATTATTATTAATGTGCGTTTAACACTCAAGTAACTCATCCTGTTAATTTAAAACGAAACACTACGTGGAAGTGGCATGCAAAATTCTCATACAAAACATAGATCTAAAACAGAAAAACGACGTTTCGTAGTCCCCGGAATTTCGTAATCCTTCAGAACTGGACCAATTTTTATGTTTTTTTCAGCATCGGTTAAAGAACGAGATTTTGTACGTCTGTATGTTTAATTTTTTACCATTAAGTCATTTATTTAACAACCAGGAGCCTTCAAAATTTAGCTAATCACTCCGTTTGAAGGTGTGTGGCTTGTTTAAATAAAAAATCAAACATACAGACATAGAAAATCTCTTTATAATAATATATCCGTTGCTGAAAAAGTAATAAAAATTGGTACAGTTCTGAAGGAGGAACAGAGGACTACGAAACGTCGTTTTTTTGTTTTAGATCTGTATTTTGTATGAAAATTATGCATGCCACTTCCACGTAGTGTTTCCTCTTAAATGACTGTGTAGGAGTGGGTTCACGTCAGTGGTCTGACGGAGCTATACGGATTAAACCACGATTTTTCGCGTTTAACCCGACCATCTATCCGCTCGGCTACCGACACCTCATTTGCCTCTTTCAGGAAAGATTAGGAATTGTGAGTGGGAGAAAGGGGTAGAGATTGGCTTTGGATGGATAGGATTACATTATTTTCATGGCGACAGATTCATACTCGAATACGATACTAGGGCCGAAATCGATAAAGGATGTTTCAAATAATTGATATTCCTTTGTGCAAATATCACTTCACTCGGAATATTATTGTTTGTTGAGATAGATTCACAAGAAAACAGCTAACAATAACAATAAACAAGCTATTTCTAACATAAGTGCTAGCTAGCTTGGTGTAGGTACTATAGTCAGTTCCTGATCACTTGAATTTCATTATGGGTGAGTAATGTATGATATAACAACAAACGTCATAAAGTTTACAACATATAATTTCAGATTAAATAATTTTATATAATATAATAATCACAAAGTATAATCAACGAAAGATCTAATTTTAAAAGATATAATTTTAGAACATATAACAAACTATTCATATAAAATCGTTCACCATAAAAATTAAAAAGTACATGTTTATATTATTCTAAACATGTAATACTCTTTTCATCGAATATTCGGTTTGTCTAAAAACCTTTAATATAGCAATCAATTTAAATAACATTCTTATAAACTGCATGCATGCAGTGCATTCTCACTAATAGTTTAATGTCTATGATTCTCACACATACGTGAAGTAATTTTAATTTTTGCAATATGTTTATCTCTGATAATTCGTTTTCAGAGTACCGTCGAACCTACTACCAAACATCAAGTGCTGAATACGTCATCACAATTAACTTTACAGTATGCCGAAACAAATAGTACTGAATGTGAAAAAACAACACCTAATTTACCAGAAATAAGTGCTCGTAATAAAGATAACCAAGAAGAAGTATTTATACTAAGAGAAATATTAAAAGAGTTAGCTTTGCCCAACACTTCAATGATAGAAGGCATAATAGACGAAGGTTTTGACAAAGAGATTCTTAGTGATATGAATCGCTCTGATAAAATGGATGCCCAACATCATCCGCTAATAAACAGAGTATAATCATGGTGCCGGATTCCCATTTCCTACCAGAGAAACAGGATAAATACTAAACGGTTTTCTTGACGACAAACAAGTAGGTACACAGTGACTACGACGGTGGCAGACGGACCTTTATCAGTGCCCGCTTATCTAGTGGATTACGAAGAGTTCGTAAACATGTCCACCAAACGCACAGTACCTTCAAGACGTCCAGCACCTACGAACGCAACCAAACATTTCACAGACTCTGCAGTTGATTTTGATGGAATTGGTCAAACCAAACCAATTATGGACGACAGTGATGATAATAATTATGATACTTCCAAAGATTTCCAAAATATGACAGAGAGATATAGATCATAGAATAGCGAAAATGAAGATACTGCGGAAAAAACACCCATACCAAAAGTGAGAGCTAAAAGTGATGAAGAGTTCTTTGTTTATATGCATGGCAGTGTAAATGGTAAACCAAAACAATTAGTTAAGAAAAGATCTACTGCTTTTGAAAGTAAAGGTAATGTTTTACCTAGAAATGTTTACAGGGGCCATATGGACCATGTTATTCAAAGCAATAAATTATTTAGGAATAAACAAGGACAAAATGATTGGGCTTATACAAATGCTACTTTTCATGATAAATTTTATAACAGCAATAAAAATATAAGGGTTGCAGCTTAAGACTCTTTTTAAAGTTACCCAAAAAAGGCGGCCGTATATTGGTAACAGAAAAGGTATAAAGCATTGCAAACATATCCGGAAAGATCACAATATCAGAATAAAAATAATGGCAGATATCCAAAGGGACAGTCCTACAACAATAAATGGAATGCATGCGTGTTTCAAATTGAACACAATAAATAATCCTTTCAAATAAATTTCTGTAGGTATGATTTATACAAGGATGTAAGCAATTTCTAACCTATCACGTGACCTACAGGAGTAGGGCAGCTAGCAGCAGCAGCTGTTGTCTAATAAAAAAACAACCTCGGAATTCAAGACAATCGCTACGCTGCGCTTCGCGATTTTCTTAACTTAAATTTCTAACCTATCACGTGACCTAATAGGGCAGCTCGTATGTCTGTCTAAAAAAAATAACCTCGAAATTCAAGACAATCGCTATGCTGCGCATCGCGATTGTCTTAAATTTCTAATCTATTACATGACCTACAGGAGTAGGGCAGCAAAAAACAACCTCGAAATTTAAGACAATCGCGAAGCGCAGCGCAGCGTAGCGATTGTCTTAGGCACCACGACTCCTTGAAGTGGGTATGATAGGTTACCAGGACAATGTTATAATATCAAATGATGAATATGCCAATTAAAACTTGTATTAAGCAAAAGTTATTTCAATTCATAAGTTGATTTGATAAACGTTATTTGAATTGTCTTTATAATAAAAAAATATATATGAAATGATAAATATAATAATGATTCGTAAAGCGAAATATTATATTAAATGATTTTATATTAAATAACCACTACAGTAAACTATTATTCTATTAAATAGAATTATGATATTAGTTGTTATATATATTGTTCATTATGTAAAATAAAACGTTATTAAAATGAAAATATATAAAACGTAGTTCTATTAAATGAAGCGCACCCCTTTTTATCACTACACCGGATTCACATTTATTATTATTTCCTTTATACCTAAGTTATTTTTAGAACTTGCGATCAATTTTATACTGTACTGTAATCATTTTGTTTTTTACCTGATTTTACATCTTAATACAATTTAACAATTACTTCTTGTCCAAAAACCCGGTTAGGGTTTGACTAGACACTGCACATTCATCATAACATAATAAAAACCATAACACATAATATTCAAACATTATTATGAAACATAAACATATACAATTTACATTAAAACAAAAGGAATAAAAATGACAATTAGCTTAAGAGGGTTTACGCACTTCGGTTTCCCATACAAATTTCCAAGTTGAAATTTTTAAAAACCAGTAAGCCAATTTTGATAAAACTCGGCATGCTGAAGTAAAATATAGAGATCTAAATAGTTTGTTGAAAACATTTCTAAAAAACGTTTTTTTAACTGAGTTATTGCGATTTTTAATCGCCTCTGTGGTCTAGTGGTTAAGCCACCGGTTTCAGACCCAGAGGTCCCGGGTTCGATTCCCAGCGGGGGGTACATCTTTGTGTGCTCGGTTTGGTTAGTGGTAGGGCTGTTAAGTCCGCCTGGCTAGCTACCACTATCTTATCTAAGTCTGTCGCCATAACAACGATGTTTATAGCATTGTTGTGTTCCGACAGTTTGAGATAAGGTAGCCAGTTCCTCAGTGGTTGAGGATTCCGGGTGAAGCGCGCTTCCATCTTCGGCCTTATCATCACTTATCATCAGGTGAGATGAAGGCCAAGCGCTTACCCGTTGCCAATGAAAAAAAAAGATTTTAAACTTTCTATAGTGGACTTTAAATCGCAATAACTCAGCCAAATAAACCTTTTTTAAAAATGTTTTCAACAAACTATTTAGATCCCTGTATTTTACTTTAGCATGCAAAGTTTCATTGAAATTGGCTTATTGGTCTTCAAAAATTTCGACTTGGAAAATTGTATGGGAAACCGATAAGCGTAAACCCTCTTAAATAAAACACAATTTCCGAAAGGTGGCGTAAAGTAAGCGTGGGTAGGCACTACTTATCTATCCGCGCCTACTCCACTACTTTACTATATACTGCACATTATTGTGCAGATGAATCTACAGGATGATCATGAAAAGCGCATCCGTTAAACACTATCTGTTGAATGTTCATTGTTTTGAAAAATTTGTTTTAATTTTAGTTAAGCATTTTTTTCGTGCAATTTATTTTTTACGTTAATAGGTAATTTATTTAAAATTGTTGGTAACATAAGTACCTACTACTTAGCTTTCTATCTCCGTAGACATTCCTGGAAATAGCACTTTTTAACTTTTTATTTGGAACCTGCCTCGTTTGTTTTTTATGACTGACCATTGGTAACGATTTTTGGGGGTTAAAGTTACTCGCGTCCGTAGGTTTACCCTTGAGTTTGAGTTTACACGTGACCCCTGGGTGGTGCAAAATGAGTGACACTGTCTGAGTGGTAGAGCCACGCTGCGTTGCAGCAGCACTCGTTGGGCCGGCTCGCCCGGGGTAATACCACAGAATAGGTAATAGTAATACCACCCTCCCACGAATATCCGGCCTCAAATAATGGTACTTGGTGCTGTTGTGTTTCGTCCGGCCAGTAAGAGTTCCGGAGGCTCCTTCCCCCTTAACCCTATTCCTTTCTTAAAGGTCGGCAACGCATTTGCGACTCCTCTGGGGTGTCCATGGGCGGCGGTAATTGCTCTCCATCAGGTGACCCGCCTGCTCGTGTGCCTTCTCTTATATAAAAAAAACGATGGTATTTTTATTTTGTACTATGCAAAAACTGAAAATCAGCGTTGACGGTTAAGGTGGAACATTATGCAGAGCTGGTTTCTATTCGTCATAAGTAGTCGTAACTATGCTATAGCTAAGTATTAAATTAAATGGCTTAAAGCCTTGCTTGAACTTCAGACATATTCCTTTAAGTATTAATACCAAAGCTTTAGCAAAATTTTAACTCGAAACGTAATATTAGATTTTTCATTTGACATTCCGATTGCTTTATTGTTCAACCAATTTCAGCAGATTAAAATTGAATGACATGTCCAAAATGTCATGTATCTCTGATTGAGTTTTAATTGATTCTGTGGTTAATGACGAGAATACAAGACAATTAATTAGAGGATTAATTATTTTACCTTCATTCTATAAATAATGCTCACGTTATTTTGGCAATGATATTAAAGTATTTTGTACCTTTATGTAACGTGATGCCTCGTAGGCCCGATTTCCGGAGGTACTGAGTTCAATTCCCAGGCACGAAACAACAACAACAACAGAACGCCAACATGTGTATGGTATTTTTCGATGTAATAGTACGGGTTTTGTGATCGCCAACCCGCTTTTGGTAAGCGTAGTCATAGTAATGCGTGGTGGCCAATAGCCATCAATTATTGTAGTGATGAGTTGATTTTAATAATTGGCCTCCATTTGCCCAACACTGGGGCAGTTTATAGGCTGCATTTTTTCTCTTTTTTTGTGTGCAAAAATGCTTTCAAATTGTAATCAAAGTACTTTTTAAATTAAGTTATCAGAAAAGTGGTGTAAACTTGGTCTTCAGATTTTTATTGGGCTCGTTGGTGCTTCGGTTTGCTTGCGCTTAGCACTTCCAAGTTAAACAACTTGCCTAATACTAGGTCACACGATGGTTAACCAAATGAAAACCTGTCTGGCCTCTCCCTGTTTAGGCATAATAAGCTGTTGGTGGCCCTGGACCACGAAGTTAACGAGAGCCATCTTATCACACACAGGGTAAGATAGCCATCGTTAAATTCCTTGTCCAGGGTGGTGGGTTATGGCCCATTATTCGAATTGTGCTCTTGTTCATGTGGAAAATCTTCAGTGAGTGGTGAGTGGGACGTTTATATGCGGATGATGAACCTTTAAAAAGATGTCATTATCTTTATGGTACAACATTGACATAATTCATCATTAATTCATTATTAATATAATATTTATTGCGACGACATTCTAACTAATTAATATGAACATTAGACTCGCATTTTGAAACGTTAATTCGAATAGAACAATATTGTACGCTTTAAAAGTCTTACTTAGTTAGATAACGTTATTTTTTTTGGGTTATTTTGTTATTTGGGATTAGGAAAGTTGTTGGTTTATTTAATAGGTTTTTAGCTGATCCAACATCGACATCGGTGAAACTTATTTATAATTTTATTATTTATAGTTTAAAGTAGTAAGTATTAAGATGAAGATAAGATGGAGCTGACAAGGTCAAATTGATCGACCAAAGCTTCTAAACAAAATAAAGAGAATAAAAATATATAATTTTTGTGCCGATGTCGTTGGAACTTTGACACTCGTGGCTGCTATGTGGAATGGAGCAAGCAATGGTTAGATGGAGCGTAGAGAGGCTGTGTGTGCCCGAATATCGAGGCCACACCACGGGATGTTGGAGGTTGCGTGCCGACTGCTCGCTCTTGATACTTGCTTGAAAAATTTGTTACCTTCGTATTTAAATTTAGGTGTTTATTTTAACCGTGTTGTGTAGCGGTGAAATAATACTACCACCCCCTCTCTTCCTTTGGGTATCGTAAAAGGCGACTAATGGACTAAACAGCATAGAGCGGCGATTGGCTCACCATCTGTCACGCTGAGCACGTGTGCAGTAGCTATTTGGTGAAAGTGGACTACGGCAAAGGACTGCATTTGCTGTCCTTATTGCCTAGTCTCTGACTAACCCTACAGGGATATAGTCGTGATTATATGAATCAATGAATGTTAAAAAGAAACAAAGAAAACAATTTTTTTTTTTTACATAAGACCCTGAAATTGTTGCTTTGCATGCCATGGCGCTGGTTTTCAGTGCTACCAGTATATATAGGGATTTTATACATTATTCAATGAATAATTGACCTGCATAGTTTAGATTTATAATTTATTTTATTAATTTACTTGATTCGTTGCAACGGTATTATACAAATCAGACTTGAATATAGTTAATATAGTCATGGGGGCATACATTTTTTTTTATTTTTAACAAAAGTTTAAATCATCCTTTAATTATCTAATGCAAAGAGACACTGATAAGACTTAATTACACAAAGGTGAACTTATCTCTAGAAGAAATCAAATGAGGTACCCAAATGAAACGTTTGAAACCCTTATCAACGTTCTTACCATATAAATCTTCTAAAAGACATGAACAAGAGTTAAATTTAATAATAATAATAATTATTTATTTATGATTAGGAAGATAAAAGACTACTCTCAAAATAAAATATGATTTTTCATCTTGTGGCTTTAAATTACGGTCGCACGTAAAAAAATTATAAGTATGCATATTTCGTTAAATTCCTATTTTCTTGCGACCTTATTTCTTTCTCCTTAGAAGTATCAAGATTACATTTCGCCGTACTACGAAGTAAAGGTGAGCCGTGCGCGGGCGCAGTGACGTGTCGCTTCTCACTTCTCTTCCTTCACTTCAGTTTACCGCGGACCACGGCACACGGCGTACGTGCGTCGCATCACCCACGAATTAACAGAAACTTGCTAATTGGTGTACCTACTTCGTATAAACAAAACGGTGTGCATAAAAAAAGTAATGAGTTCCGTACGCGATTTGTAAGCGAAACTTTTCGTAAGAAAAAAAAGGAAAAGCTAACGAAACGCAAGGACAGTGTTTGAAAGTTCAGTTCGCAGGTTTTAAGAAGTGGTTATATATATTTTTTGTATAAAATTTGTTGAGCTACGGGATTTCTGCGTGCCAAAACGTATTAGAAGGTGAGTGTCCGCTTGTGGCTTATTGATTTTGGTCATGAGAAGCTGTCGTTCGTGTGTTGCAGGTAATTGTGGTTAGAGGTTTTATAACGCAACGCAAGCGGGTCATTTGCGAAAACTATGCGGAAACTTTAAACTCTATAATAATGAGAGAAGACTTGCTAATTAAGTTTGAATTAGAGACTATCTCATACTACGGTTCGGATTCGATGTTGCTTATATAAGTAGTAGCTTATATAAGCATTTATTATGCATTTAGTGATATTTATATGGAGTAAGCAACTAAGCTGATTTTGCAATATGCATTGGTAATACATATTTTTAACTGCAAACATGTTTTGAGTCGTCAGCTTTAACTTATGTAAAGTAATACACAAGTAGTTCGTCAGTGTTTCATTCCAACAACAACGTGTAGAGATCGCTTAACTTAAGAAAACAATACGAAAAATTCGGTTAGCGGTTGCCAAAGAGTTTCGAAATAGCTCACTGTCATCTAAGTCTTGCAAGAGTTTATCTACAAACAAACATAAAACCATTTTTTGTTCATATTCCAGGGAACGCTTGAAGGTCATTGAGTTCAACATTGCACTGTAAAAGCTGTTTGTAGCCAATAAAGCTAATGAGTTTATGCTGCAGGGCAGGGACAGTTTCAGGTCGTAGGTTCGACAAGTGACTGCAAAGGCTGTATTTAGCTGATGTATCATTGTTTCCAACCCGGTCCCATTCTGCTGCTTCTCTACAGCATTACATGCAATTTGTTGCAAGAGGAATAAGGATCTTAAAGATCACCGATAGACTACTAACGTGTACACACCATACTTAACAGAAACTTATTTTTCTGGGTGGGTAAAACGAACTGCTATGAATGTATTGATTAAAATATTACATACATACAAAAATTACATACTATGATACCTAAAGGGTTAATCAGAGACTTGGCTATGACAACTAAACAAAAAATTAGCATTAAACATAAAAAAAAGAAAAAGTGTCAATTCGGACACTGTGTCCCAATATAATGTGTCCGAAACGTCAGTTAGTCTCAGAATTAAAGACGGGTTAAGCAACTGAGGGCGGCCCAGTGAGGGTATCGACCCTTTAACCCTCAACGCCAAAATCTGACCGCGGGGTCATAAACATGATCAAGGTTAAAACAACGAAGGATCGTCTCTCACTACCTTAAAACTCTTGACATTGCTGAGAAAGATATTTCAAGCAGTGCTGAAAATGGGGATGAGATAATAAAGAAATAAATAAATTACATGCCGTTATTTGAATTTCTTCGGTTATAATGAATTTGTTACATTATTAACATTTAATTTGTTGCATCTTCATGTTTAAATCTTAATGCGTTGGTAAGTAAATACAGACATAAATAACAAGCAACTTAAAAAAAATTAAATTAATCAAATGCCACAAAATTGAAAAACTTAATGTTTTTTAAATGTTCATTTTGTATTCAGTATCACAAAAAATATCGTAATAAATGTACGAAAAAAGCCTCTTTGTTTATATTCTCTTGCAAACCTGTTGCGTAGGTACCCTATTAGGGCGTCGCAAAATTTACATAATTTCATCAACAGTCGCACGTTTTGCAGGTGGCAAGAGAGAATATTAAGATACAAGTCTTAAAATATTATTTCAGAATTTTTTTAATTTTATTCAAAGACAAAATAGAGTGATTTTGTGATTTTCATAGTTCCACATTATATTATCTTTCTAAAAATTATACAACACGAAGATAAGATAGTTCTTATTATGAAACACTCAACATTTCAAACTTTAATTCTATATAGGTACATTACGTTACACGAAATATTATGAAATACCTAACCCATACCTAAAGCACCGTCGGCAAACTTCTAACTTTAAAAAAATTGCTCACAATACACATAATCTATCCTCATCATCATGATCATCATCAGCCTAAAAACGTCCCACTGCTGGGCACAGGCCTCGCACGTGGCCAATAGCACGTGGGGATATTGGACAATAACCCACCACGCTGGCCCAATGTGGGTTGGTGGGTTTCTAACGACTGCCATTTTACGACAACAACCGGGACTAACGGCTTAACGTGCCTTCCGAAGCACGGAGGAGCTCGAGATGTTTTTTAAAACTTGGTCACCCCATCCAGCGACCCGGCATTGCGAAAGTTGCCTAGCGAGCAAGATCGCAAGCCGAACGCGCTAGCCGCTGCGCCATCGAGCTACTATAATCTATTCAGTCAGAAAAAAATTAAAGTTTTAGGCTTTTCAACACTTCTGTATGGATTTTAATGTCTCAGGACCGGACTAATATCGGTAATTCCAATAACAGTTTTCTTATAAAAACTGTCAGTACATAATAATCAAACTTCAAATCTAGGTTGATTCGCGAAAATATGTCGGTATATATATCGGATAGTTTTTAACTCATGTTCCAAATTATAGTCGCAAATTTTTAGATTTGATTATATACATTTACGGGAAATATTTAAAAGTAGGTACCCCAAAAAGGAGGACATGACTAACAAAAAAAGTAAAATTAAAGTTTAGGTTAAAATAGCAGTTTATATTTTTTTAGTTATTATTTACTCTTTTCTGGTGTTCATTTAAAAACAACCCGTTACTATCATAGGTAACAGCAAGAAGCTTACTGAGCATACAAATCGCGGGTCATTGTATATACAGAGCAGTGTATGAATACCGACAGAGATTTTACCGATAGTACTACGTGCTTCGGCATGTGTCTACTAAATCAGTCAAATGACAGGTGACTTTCACAGACCCTGTCACCTGTCATATGCGCGTGACAACTTGAATATGTCATATTACAATTTTTTTGTTGCGTTACTTCGTATTTGGCTCACGTTTGTATGTAGCTTCCGCTACGCATAACTGTTACCTCGAAGTAGGTTTCTATTCAATAGTGAAGACTAATACAGGTTAATAATTTGATGAATATTCATCGTGGGACATTTCGAAGAAGTCCATCGAAGTCCGTTCCGTTCGGTAATAAAAACAAAATAGTAAACCTCATTTTTTGGTTGATAAATTTGTGTGTCATTTTATATAAAATCAATCAAATAATGGTAGATAAGTACAGTGGATAATAAAATATTTTCATCATTATTCGAAAGTCGTAAACATTGTTATTACGCTTAGTTAAAATCATACTGACGTCATTTGACATATTATTATCATCATCTTACAATGTACCACTGCAGGCTTTTCCACATGAACAGTAAAGATAGGACAATAATCCTCATTAATTGTTATATTGCAAAACCATAACAACATTGAAAAGATGGTTAAAGACGTATTTTTTTATATTATTTACATTAGTAGTTATTATTGACATTTCTTCTAAATGTTATTGTTTTGATGGAAGACAAAAATGCACGAAAGGAAACAGGGCGCGTCACGATTATTTGTTTGTTTATTTGTTTGCGACATGCCTGCAATGTTTGTAATAACACTGAAAACAATGACAGCGAATGTCGTGACGTTGCAAAACATTTATTATTTCAAGATGGCTGCCGGTTTGTAGGAATGTCGAGTATTTAAAAACAAGTTTATCTCACGTTAACGTTCTGTATCACCTCCTAAAAGGTTTTATTATATTTTTTCTTAAACGGGGTACGGTTAGCCTTTCTATAAAAGGATGGGAAGTGACGATAAGGCTAAGGTACTACTTACTAAGCGTACTTTACCCAGAATCCTCAACTACTGAGGACTTCTTTTTCTGTCTGAATACAACAATGTTAACTATATTCAAGAATAGAAAAATCTTTATTTAATTTGATTGCTGTTATAGCAGACAGATATAGATAATTTGTACCCCTAACAGAGTAAAACTACTAAACCACAATACGATTAAAATTCGTTTTTTCTGCAAGTTTTATTAACTTAATGTAACCGTCTTGCGTATCGATGAAATAACACTACCACCCCTCTCTTCCCTTGGGTGTCGTAAAAGGCGACTAACGGACTAAAGACTGCACATACATCCAACAGCGTAGAGCGGTGATGGGTTGACCACCTGTCACACTGAACACATACAGTTGCTATTTGGTGAAAAGTGGTTTATGGTAGAGGATTGCTTTTGCTGTCTTCATTGTCTAGTCTCGTACTAACCCTTCGAGGACAATAGTCGTGATTAAATTTCCTCCATAAAATTTAAATTAAAATAAATATTCAGTTATCATTTGCATTAACCGTTAGCATTTGCATACACTAGAATAAAGAAATAACAAATGAAACCTCATTTTCGGATCAAAAATCAGTTTTAGTAAGTGAATAAGTGGGAACAAAACTTGGGCCCTAGAAAAGACATCAACGAAATTTTCATTAACGGATTTTTTTGGCATCTATCCGTGCGATTACACGCTGTTTCTTCTCAAAACTAGCCGCCTAAAAGTGATATATAATATTTAAACTTCACTGCGAATCAAACCTGGGATCGCTAGATCGGAGGTTGGTGGTCGAACCACTAGATTACAGGGCGATCGGCGAATGACTACTAGATAACTTGGCAGTAAACTAAGCGTTAACACGAGAATGTTTAGACCGTGACTTTGTTGAATGACTTTGTGTGGGCAAAACAACTTTCGTTATTTTTAACCGGCCTACCACTCCACCGGCCTACCATTCCATTACGTCACAGATAGATAAGCTTCTGGTGTAGGTGATTTAATGTGTAAATGACAATGATAAGGAGTGCCAATTGCTTTGTTATGTTGTATATGTATATACGAGGAAAAGTTAAGTCGATAGCTTCAACGGTAGTTATACAATGTGAGTGAGAAGTAGTGGTTCAATGCTCATAGTTCCGTTAGACTAGCGACGTAACCCATACCTGGGCTGGGTATGGGTTTAGCTTTAGCATTTTGGATGGGTTAACGCCTAAAAGGTGACTAACGAACTAAAGACTGCACATTCATCGGTCCAGTTCTGAAAGAGAAAACAGATGACTATGAAACGTCGTTTTTTTCTGTTTCAGATCTGTGTTTTGTATGAGAATTTTGCATGCCACTTCCACGTAGTGTTTCCTCTTAATAATCATCCTCCTTATTAGGCTATAAGTTGTGACTATAAGCCTAAGGTATGACTTCCCCGTGTGTGCATTCCAAGCGCTTACCCGTGGTAGAACATAAAAAAGGATCCAAATAAGTAGTAGGAAAAAGAAAAGAAAATATTTCGTAAACTCGCTCTTTTTGAAATGAAATGAGTTTGTTCTTGACCGTAATCTGAACTGACAGACCAAGATAAAGTTTACGATTAAGCAGACTTGCTCAAACAAAGCCTGTTCACTTTTACTTAAAAACATTTTTTCTTATTCTTACTTTAAAAAACTAGCAATTCTCACCAGCACCTTTGAATATAGGCTGATGATGACAAGCAATATAAAGGACATGTGAAATTTGTTTCGTTAATTGTCCATAGAGAGATAATTAATTGCTTCATTAGTTCCAATTGCGCTAACAATAAAAGATTTCGTCGCGTGCGAAAGAAAGTCTGAAAGCTCCGCGTCACGTGGGCGTGGCGTTTACGTGCTAACGCTTTCGACTCAAAATATTGCCACAGATTGTATCTGTTTTTTTAAGATGGTAATGTTAACTTTTGTGTTTTCTAAAAGTCGCATTACGTGTACACTAAATGGTTTATTATTTCATTTTATTTTTAACCGCCTATGTGGTCTAGTGGCTAAGTTACCGGTTTCAGACCCAGAGGAACCGGGTTCGATTCCCAACGGGGGGTACATCTTTGTGTGCTCGGTTTGGTTGGTGGTAGGGCTGTTAAGTCCGCCTGGCTAGCTACCACCATGTTATCTAAGTCTGTCGCCATAACAACGATGCTTATAGCATTGTTGTGTTCCGGCAGTTTGAGATAAGATAGCCAGTTCCTCAGTGATTGAGGATTCCGGGTAAAGCGCGCTTTCACCTTCGGCCTTATCGTCACTTACCATCAGGTGAGATAAAGGCCAAGCGCTTACCCGTTGCCAATAAAAAAAAATGTCATTCATTCATCCAATTATTTTTGTTACTAACATAGGATTAAGGTTCTTGTCTTTCTGACAATCTATGAGCTGTTTAAAAAAATATATATTTTTAGTTTGGTTTTGCACTGCCGTAAGTGGGGCAAATGAGCCTTATATTAATGATAATTACAAGGAAAACCAGATTACGGTAAAGAGAAGAAACAATAAAAAATAATATTAATAAATTTTATCTTCCCTATAAGCGTTATCTTAGCAAAGAACTAGTTATTTAAGAAAATTTTAAGCAGTTTACGTTCAAAGCCATTAAACATTCACGGTGGAACGCTCAAGTTAAAAAAGAACTGTTGTTTAAGACGCTTTATTAGACACGATATTATATAATTAGCTATTTTGTTGAAAAAATATAATTAAAATTAAGGGAGAAGCATTAGTCAATCGTTAATATAGAATTATGTTTGGTACAAAAACATTTACCGAGCGTTTCTCAGAGAATTCCCATCCTCAACGTTGGTAAAGAGTAAAAAAAGAAGATAATAAATTGCAATCAAAAAGTTACATAAAATAAAGAGCGAAAGGTTACCATTTAACATTTCGCTGGTAAAATGCAACTCATGGTAAGCATGTGTAGAGTAGCAGGAAAACATAATATCTAAATAAGTATATTGCGAAACAACTGCATTGTAGGAGGTGATTATTATTATGTAAGTATTTGGTTTTTAAGTTTCAGTTCAAAGTTCAAACCCTGTCGCGTAGCAGTGAAAGAATACTACCACCCCTCTCTTCTCTTGGGTGTCGTATAAGGTGACTAACGGACTAAAGACTGCACATACATCCAACAGCATAGAGCGGCGATGGGCTCACCGCCTGTCACGCTGAGCACATGTGCAGTCGCTATTTGGTGAAAAGTGGACTATGGTAGAGGACTGCTTTTTCGGTCCTCATTGCCTAGTCTCTGATTAACCATTCGGGGATAATACTCTTGATTATTATGTATATGTATGTACATAGGTAATATATAACAAATTGTACTTTTTTCTGGTTTATCTTACTTGGATAATATCAGACCTTTCTATGAGTCGTATTAACTTACAATCCGCCCCATGAATGGGCACAAATATTATTTAATACGAGACGAAGAATAATTTATTACGACCACCCAACTCAGAGTTCATGTACACGACAACAGCTTAGGAACGACACTGCCATACTAAATTCACCCTTGCCTCATTCACATAAGACCTATAAAAAGGTTGGGTGGTATTGACTATTCGCCGCTCCATCGGTTACACTTGTTTTCCTCTCCATAATCGTATTAAACACTTTCATATCTAAAACGATACGTGAAGATCTGTTGTTTGACGAATTGAAACTTTATGCCTTTGACGTAGGATTCTACTTTGCTCGTAGGATTGGTACTTCTTTTTCATTGTGCTAAACTGGTTCAAAGACTAGGAAGGTGCATTGTACTCTTACGTTTGTAATTCATAGATTCGTTTGACTGGCTACGGTTGTTACTGGCCATTTGATATTAACTTAGAGAGATAGTATCTTGTGAACTAAATCTTTCTTGATTACCTTGTTGAGTTATTACTAGGTTGTGAACATTTATCATAGGGTTTAGAGTTAAAAAGTCTACATCCAGCACGCATGTAGAGATAGATATATAATAAGATTTAAAACCACGTCTTAGGTTATTAACTGTCATATATCCAGATGTTTCAAGTTCGATTCACAAAGGTTATATAAGAAGAAACGTGAAAATATAAATAAGTTTTTGAAGGTGTAGGTAGATACCTATGTTATTTTTACAACATTTTTAAATACAATCCAATAACATCGTAACAATTATAAAACTTGACTCTATTTTGAACCTAAGGGCTTGACAATAAGAACTGATATTAACGTGTGATCTCAAATTGGCTCACATTAAAATGTAAGGTCAGAACGCGTGGTTGCCTGGCTTAATTGCTGGTTCATAAGTGAGGGGTCACAGAGGTCAACCTCGTGGGTACTTGGCTTGCCAAGCTCCTATATCGTAATTGTCAATTTTGACAGTATGAGTTTTATTTTTTTTTCGATTGAATTGGCTAACAAGACCCGGCCGTATATTATTATTTATTTATTACAACAACGCCTTACAACTACCACTACAGATCCATACCCAATTCGATAGTGTAGTTATTCTACTAATATTATAAACGCGAAAGTTTGTGAGTATGGACGAATGTTTGTTACTCTTTCACGTAAAAACTACTGAATGGACGTGGATGAAATTTGGCATACAGATAATTTATAACCTGGATTAACACTAGGATACTTTTGATCCCGATATTCTTACGGGAACATTCCCACGCGGGTGAAACCGCGAGCGGCCGCTAGTATCTATATAATCTAGACGACCTCCGTGGTCGAGTGGTAAGCACGCCGGGTCTGGCGTCGCGCCATCTCTGAGGTCCCGGGTTCAATTCCCGGTCGAGTCAATTAGAGAAAAACTGTTTTTCTGAACTGATTTCAGGTCAAGGTTTTTATAGGTTTATGATATTTATCCGTTATCTTAATATTAACGAGTTTCAAAAGAATAGTCATCTTGGTCTAGATAATTGGTGTGAGCGTAAACACAATTAATAAATTTAAAAAAAAATGATAAATGTATTTTACTTTAATTTTTCGAATTTACTTACGTTTGTTTTTTACTTTATTATAATTGTATCCTGACATATTGAACCCTCTACCTTTATGTATATATCTAGTGTTTCGTAGACTATAAAAAAAAATATCATCATCTTTATCTTTAACCCATAAACGTCCCACTGCTGGGCACAGGCCTTCCCACGTGAACACATCCACGAGGAGTTTGGGCCATAACCCACCACACTGGCCCAATGCGGGTTGGTAGTTGGTAGGTTAAAAGAAAACAACAGCATAATAATACAATTTACTCCGCTTTTAAACTTAATTTGTAACCGTCTTGCAGGAAGAGCCATTGTTTCGTAGCTACAATGTGGAACCTTCCACAACCATCGCATCCGACACGTGTGAAACAGTTTCCAAACGCAAATCTTTTCCTCATTGCTTACTAGATCATGGGTCGATCAATAGGGGATCGGTGCCATAATTATAGGATGATTATGTCGAGACAATGATCTAAAAACTAACACTGAGTTACCTGGGCACTTTATAATTAGTTTTTTTATAATCTTTGTTTGCTATAGACCGTTTAAACTAGAGAAAGTTAACCCTGTTGTTACGAAACGTGGAGTTCTTTTTAATTTTTTTAAAATAAACCTTTAATAACTGAAAGACAACATCAGGATAAAACCTTTTTAAATAAGAGAGCAACAGTTTTGGAAGGAATTGGCGAGATACTTAATAATATTTTTGTAAAACACTTTCGGCGAATCTCTTCGCGATTATTTTACGTTTTGTTCTTGTATTACGAGTTTTGAATTTTACATTTCTTATCTTTATTACCATTTCTGATGTCCGCCATTAATTATCTATAACACACCACGCGGGTCCATTACGGACCGGTACGGAAAAGTCCGGACATTTTAGTCACAAAATGGAAACATTTTTAGATAAATGAGAAGTTAATAAAGATTGAAGACTTATACTCTGAAATCCGGACAAATTAAAGAGCCGGACAAATTCGGACATTTCCAATCCGAACGGATGTTAACCCTAATCGCGGGTTAGTTTTAAGGAAAGCCATCTGTCTCTAAGAACTCAGCTATTCTAGTACAAGACACAATAGAAAATCATACTTAGCAACCTCTAGGAGTTTTCGTGACAGACAACGGGCTTTGCAACACTAACGGCTTAACTCAGAATAATAACTAAAGCATAGAAGGAGTGCTATAACATTTGAGTGGGCACTCTGTTTGGTGGGTTAGGGGTGTTTAGTCATAGTGTCGTTTCGTCATTGTTTTTAACTTTCATAGATGTGGTGTCGTTTCGTCATTTGTATTTGACTAAAAATCCCAGAAAAGGAACATAGGTAAAAATATTCTAAAGAAAACTTTAAGCAAATGACCAAACGACGCTAAAAATAATTAATTTTAAATAGCAATGACGAAACGCCACCATTTTTTCTTAATGACGAAACGACACCATGACCAAACACCCCTAACCCCGTTTGGTCACCATTCGACACCATTTCTTTTAAATTCGGTATCATAAATGGTAACCGATTTTTTTTCGCTTTTGTCAAGTTATTTTGTCTCTTTTCTTTCAATGTTTATGACCTATTTTAAGAAATATGACAACTATACGAGTCTTATATGGACTTCTTCTATGCTTTAGTTATTATTCTAACGTGCCTTCCTTCACGTTCTCTCCATGACTTAACTTTATTTGGGCATTGACGTTTAATAACGGTTGATAATAACGGTCCGGTAACTACATAGTTCATTATATAAAGTGTCTGATAAACGATCTATTGAGAGCTTTCTACTCGATCGGTTAATACTCGTCTGCTCGCGTACACACGCCTGTAGATCGACCTATCCAAAGCTGTCAAATTTCAAAATCCAATCGATATCCTACTAACTTAGATTAAAACAAAAAGGGAAGATACGGCATGCTCCTACTTGTAGTCATTCAAAATATAGTCCTACTCAACTACATAAGCAAACACTCACACACGCACACCTATAAAGTGTAAATCGAGCGAGCGAGACAAAGCGGTAAGTTTCAACGTCAGCGCGAGAGAGTCAGCGAGTAGCGCGTTGACGTCTCGGTCGCTTCGCAAAGACGAGTACGTACGGCCGATTCCGACGCCACTGCGAAGTAGCGTCTTTCTCTTTTTCACACAGTAGAATATCTGCAATAGTGCGATGTAGCCTGTTCGCTCGGCAAATTGTGACTGAAGTGAAATTGTGCCTTTAGGCCTAATTTTGGCGGCTCACTCACGAGACGCTAATGCCGTATCTTCCATTTTTGTTTTACTTTTTGTTTTAATCTAAGCCTACTAATATTATAAACGCGTAAGTTTGTAAGTATGGATGGATGTTTGTTACTCTTTCACGTAAAAACAACTGAATGGATTTGAATGAAATTTGGGATACAGATAGTTTATAACCTGGATTAACACATAGGATACTTTTTATCCCGATATTCCCACGGGAACGGGAATCACGCGGGTGAAACCGCGAGCGGCCGCTAGTTGGTGATAAATTTCAAAATGTATTAAGGAAAAGTGTCGCGTAGCGGTGAAAGAATACTCCACCTCTCTTAGCTTAGGTGTCGTAAAAGACGACTAACGGACTAAAGACTGCACAGACATCCAACAGCATAGAGCGGCGATGGGCTCACCACCTGTCACGCTGAGCGCATGTGCAGTTGCTATTTGGTGAAAAGTGGACATTGGCACAGGACTGCTTTTGTGGTCCTCATTACCTAGTCTCTGACTAACCCTTCGGGGATAATAGTCGTCATTATATGTATGTATGTATTAAAGAAATTTGACATTTTGGGGTAAGTTGAAGATGCGTCTGTACGTAGCTATAAATGTTGCAGTAATTTTATGAGTCGAATTGTATTTTGTGTCAAATCTAGATTTCAATTAAATAACGGCCCAAATTAATTGTCATAATTTGCATGAAGTTTGACTTTAGAAGTCAAAACAACAGATAGATTTATTATTAGTTTAGTCTGTATGACATCATCATCATTATCTTATAGGTAGGATCGGCAAGACAAGAGACTAAGTACCAGAAATATTTAGTTTTAATGTTATGTGAAATGAAATTTTATGTAATTAATTGCGATACAGTGATGGGTTTCCTAATACAACAATACTAATTTTTTGATAAACTTACGAGTAAATAAAGTAATTCTAAAGTTTCCAGAATGATTCGCTTAACATTAATTATTAACCAAACAAATGTTAACTTTAGGTGATATTGTAACAGCTCTCTATACTTTCCTTAAGCATAGAAAGTTTTATTAAAGTCAGATTAATTTGAAAAATAAAAGTTAAACTTTGATCCTTTCAAAAAACTACAATTCATCAGCCACCACAAGTTTAGTAACGTCTAATTAAGGCATTCATCAAATCGGGTATCGATATCATCAACTATGTTATGGACAAAAAAGGCTTATACAATTATTTGAAAGCCTGTCCGGCGTCTGATATGTCTTTACGGCTGTTTCTGCGTTGTGCAACTTGACCCTTGATGTAACACGAGTGACGAAATGGTTTCTTATACCTTCCCTCGCCTTCCGTACCGTTTATACGTTCACGAACATATTTTTCGCGGTAATCATAACGTAACCACTTGATAATGTTGCATTGCAAGGAAATAATGCAAGTCAAGTCAAGTCAAAATATATTTATTCAATAAACTCAATTAATAAGCACTTTGAATCGTCCAAATCTTTTTTAACCTACCACCCATTCAGGATATAATTTTTTAACTGTGGCAAAGAATGGGCGCAAGAAACCACAGCGCACAAAAGCAACGACATTTACAAACAAAAAAAAGAGTATGTCGTTACCAGGTCAATACAAAATACGAATTTAAAATTAAAAAAAAATGATGCAATACAAAATTACAATACATACAATGTAGTATCAATTAAATAAAGACAATTAGAAATAGCTGTTGGAGTGCTTGGAGCATTTCAGGTCCAAGCTGTTTTGTCTTCTGTGTAATCTGACACTTTATAATACGCTTTTTTATAAAGCTTTTCTTTGATTTTGATTTTAAATTTATTAAGATCTAATTTCTGAATATCATTTGGTACTTTGTTGTAAAATCCTACACACAGACCCCTAAAAGAATTATTTATTTTATGGAGCCTAGTATAAGGTACTGCTAATTTGTTCTTACTTCTAGTGTTTACATTGTGAATATCACTGTTTTTTGAAAACATTCCAGTATTTTTATGAACATAAATCAATGCAATGTACCTATCATTATAGCGTTTGTTTTCTGTCTATTGTTGACCGTTACACGTTGTGAAGTTGCTGAACTCTTTGGGCACTACTCTAATGTCGAGTTTTTCATTGTGTTTCGATCTTATTGCAAGGTAATAAAGTAAAAAATTTGGAATCCAATCACATTATAATTAGACAGAGCCCTAAAGGGTTAACCGTTTTTTTTTGTAATAGTAAGACATTTTATACATTTCGGTATCTAATAAAAAACTTAAAGTATAACATTTCTCAAACCAATAGAGCCAATTTGAATTAGTAATCAAATGCAGAGCTTATCTCACTAGATACTCACTAGTAAGCAGACAATATTTTACGAAGACTTAATGTAAGTATGCGATATAAAATTTTCCATCATTTTTCACATTTAAAAAAAATGTATTTTATTATTGATCCTAAGAAAAATATTCAACTTTGAAGTTTATGTATTTAGGCTTTTAAGTAGGGCTCAAACCCATGTTACCTTCGCAAATGTATTCATTTGTAAATTGTAAATGTAAACATTATATCTAAGTCAAACAAAAAATGTTCAACTGTGACCTGCAGTGCGGTGAGCGTATGTTTTTCAGTTTTCATCTGTCACACATGTCTAAGATACTTTGAACAATTTTACAAGTAGGTACTTCACTAAAATACATCATGGTTATTGGTAATGCAGGCGTGCTTAAGGCTTCAGAATAGGGAAATCCGAATATATTATTATATGTTATACAGAACAAATAATTAATTGCCCTAATTGTCCCGTAAACAAATATTAACTGTCAGTGATTGATTATTGTCAGCACAACCGTCCCACATTTGGATACGCGATTAATCTAATTGACCCTAGTACAAATATTAAAATACACTAACTCAAACTCAAAATATATTTATTCAATAAACTCAATTAATAAGTACTTTGAATCGTCCCCAATCATTTTTAACCTACCACCCATTCAGAACGTCATTTTTTAGCTGTGTGGCAAAGAACGGGCGCAAGAAACCACAGCGCACAGAAGCAACGACTTTTACAAAAAAAATTGTCATAAAAATGATTTTGAATGTAAACTACATATTAAGGTACTCTAAATAAATAAATTAGAGCCCATTAAAAACTAACAGTACTGTGTTAGCGCTGCCTTATCGCGTTTAAATGCGCAACTAACCTTATTAACCCCATACAATTTAGGTACGCGTTTATCCTAGTTGACCTAAATTGATCAAAATTCATAAATTTGACCCTAATGCAAATACACCCTTAATTTTTTATTCGTTTTAATGAAATGAAAGGTAAGTTCCACCTATGCAACAGAACAACTTTCCCCAAAACACCTATGTGCAAAAATGACAAAAAAATGTCGACCTCCCATACTATTGTCGTCAGCTAATCGGACAGTTATGTATGGGAGGTCGAAATTTTTTTGTGTTTTTTGCACATAGGTTTCTTGGGGAAAGTTGTTCAGTTTGATGGGTGGAACTCACCCTTAATTTAATTAAAACGAATAAAAATTAAGTGTGCTTTTACTACTACGTTACGTATTTACTTACTACGATGGGGCTGACAAATAATTTTGTATACAAAAGCCCGTTTAAAAAAAAGAATTAAAAGAAAATAAGCGAGCACCACACATTGAAATGAAACCCTTTTTACGGATTAACTCACGTTTAATTTTACTACATTACATCGTTTTTTTTACAAGAAATTTGCAATCAAGGTTTTGCTACAATTGATGGTATCGGCTTAGTTAGGGTAAGCGACTTAACCGTGTCGCGTGGGGTTAAAGAATACTACCACCCCCTCACTTCCCTTGGGTGTCGTAAAAGGCGACTAACAGACTAAAGACTGCACATACATCCAACAGCATAGCGCGGCGATGGGCTCACCACCTGTCACCTTAAGCAATGTACAGTAGGTATTTGGTGAAAAGTGGACTATGGTAGAGGACTGATTTTGCTGTCCTCATTGCCTCGTCTCTGACTAACCCTTCGGGGATAATATTCGGATATTCGTGATTATATATACGTATGGTACGTATGTGTGTAAGCAACGTAAAAGCACGTAAAAGCCACTTCCTACTCCCTCGGCCGGATGCGCGCCACTTTGTATGCGGCGCGCGCATCTCTGCAACTGTCACACCGGGATATGACGGCGAGCTTATAAGGCGGTGCGCCCGTTCCGTGGCAGACGTTTATATGTAAAATGAGTTAAAACAAAAAAGTACTACATACACATATAGACGACAATTATCCCGAAAAGGTTAGTCAGAGACTAGGCAATGAGGATCGCAGAAGCAGTCCACTGGTATAGTTCACTTTTCACCAAATTATACCTGCACATGTGCTCAGCGTGACAGGTGGTGAGCCCTGTATATGTAGTGCAGTCTTTATTCCGTTAGTTGTCTTTTACGACACCCAAGGGAAGACAGGGTTAGTAGTATTCGTTTAACCACTTGAGCACCGTAAAACCAGACACAATTGAAAATTAATTGTTTTGCGACCGCCGGCAGTCTTATGATACTTGACCTATTAATAAGCACACACACACGGCTTACAAAAAAGTTATGCTGAGAAAGAAGGAGGCTGAGCTTGCTTGACCAGTGGAGCGGAGTAGAAGAAGTAGAGACGGTGGAAAAAGAAGAAGTAGTACAAGTTGTGCCAATATTAAAATTTACCAATAGAATCCGTCCACTCAATCGAAGTGTAGCGGAGCTTAGATTCTATTGGTCCAGAATATCACAGGCATTCTTAATCGTTAATTGTTTCAACACTTTACCGACTTATTTGTTCTTTAAAAATTGATGGTGATGTTGTTACAATAGCTCTATTTATAAGGTATCTCTTCTTCCTTGTTCTACAATACTATAATTTTTTATACTCCACCAAAATCTCAAATCATTCAAATCGAAAACGACATTCCAACCAACAGTAGAACGCCGTTAAATTATCGAAAACAGCTAAGACGGCGTCTCGCTCCACATCGCCAGAAAATAGAATGAAATCATAGACAATCCGAGATGCGGCACAAGATGGTCGCGGGCTCGATGTCAACGGTCTCTGTCGTTTTATCTTCACGCTTCCAAACATACACTCGGCGTCAAAAAAATCGCACCTCTTAGAAAATCACTTTCAAATGTCATTTACTCTTGATATGCACATGCAGTCGCATTAATTATGATTTTATTTACAAGGTTACTTAATTAACTTAATAAAAAACATTACTTTTCATTATCAAATAAAACCTAATGCAACAAATAAAGTGTCACAAAAATTCGATGCAAATTTTGCTACCCGTGAGAGTTGCTAGTTGCGCTTCCTTTGTGGGTATAAAACGGTCAACACGGGTTCAATGTGGGTCATTCGCTATTCAACCGTTGAAGAGGACACACGCACAGATTTTGATGGATACCACAGCTGATAAAGCCGCTCAAGTGGTTGCACTACTGCAATCAGGGGTGCGGCAGTGTGATGTCGCCCGGCAACTGAACCTGAGCCGTTATTCCGTTCGAAGAGTGTACCAGCGCTTCATAGAGACCGGTGGCTATATCCGCAGACACGGTTCGGGTAGACGTCGCTGCACTTCGGAAAGAGACGACCGGTTCGTTGTGTCGAACTCTTTGAGAAATCGTTTCTCCAACGCTGTTGAGTTGCAACAGCAGCTCCAGGCAGTTCGCAGACGCACCGTAAGCGTATCTACGGTTAGAAGAAGATTGAAGGAGAAGAAGATAGCGGCCCACAGAGCTGCTACGGGTCCAAAATTGACTGCAGCGCATCGGCGAGCCCGCTTGCAGTTTGCTCGTGACCACGTCGATTGGACCCTTGAGCAGTGGAGAGCTGTTCTCTTCTCAGACGAGACGCGAGTGTGTCTTTTCTGCAACGACCGACGGAGAAGAGTATACCGGAGGCAGGGTGAACGTTTCGCCCAAGCCTGCATCCAGGAGACGGTGGAATATGGTGGCGGATCCTGCATGTTCTGGGGCGGTATGTCTGCTGCCGGCAAAACCGACCTTGTCTGCGTCTCCCGGACTGGAGGTGCTCGCGGACAAGGGTCGCTGACTGCTCGCCGCTATGTCACTGAGGTCCTGGAAGTGCATGTGGTCCCCTTTGCCGAATCTTTTGGCGAGGGGTTCACATTAATGCACGACAACGCTCGCGCTCACACTGCAGGCATCGTGAGCGACTTCTTGCAGAGGTCCCAAATCTCTGTGATGCAGTGGCCAGCGCGAAGTCCGGATCTGAATCCTATAGAGCACCTCTGGGACCATCTTAAACGTAAGGTTCGATCTCGGGATCCAGCTCCTTCGACTCTACAGGAGCTCCAAGACGCGGTGATTGAAGAATGGGGGCTTATCCCTCAAGAAGAGCTCCTGAAGTTGGTGAGGTCCATGAGGGACCGTATGGAAGCCGTGATCAGGGCAAGGGGGGGTAACACTAGATTTTAAGTTAATTTTAAGACACTTTTTGTACATTTTTCTTTGTAAATTATCTGTTGTTAATTAGGACTTAATTAAGGATTTTTATTATTTTATTAATTTTAATGTTGTTTGTATAATTATAATTAAACAGAAAGTTAAATTTAATTGTTTTTTGATACTCCTTTTTGTTACCTTTCTAATGATACCCAACACTATCCTCTACATAAGGTTTAAGAATTTTTAAAGATGATTTTTAAAAGGTGCGATTTTTTTGACGCCGAGTGTAGTATTATAGACTAGAGATGACACCGAAGCAATTTAATAATAATAAATAATAAATTCGTTAATTTTTCTCACCACAAAGATTTTACAGGTTCCAGAAATACAAAATACAATTAATATTAACAGTACTTTTCTTTGTGAGAGACTGATGCCTAAGCTAGGCATAAATGCCTAATTTAAGTTTTTTTTAAAATTAAATTCTAATTTGTAGCGCACTGATTTGTAGCCGCAAGGTTCACAATCGCTTGGATCACGTCACGCGCAATCACTGAGGCGTTTGCAGCCCATGGGCTGTCACTTTACTCAGTCTGTGCGCAAAAACTTGCTTCGCGGTGCCGCCTCTAGTCTATAATACCTCTGTATATGCTTGCTTCCGATAGTGCCTTCAAGGTCTGTTTCGTTCCGATAGTGGTGCTTGGTGCATTCGTTCGTCTGCCCCTGATCCCATTGTATTTAGGGTCAACGGCTCTAAGTATTGAACTGCATCTTTAAGTGAAGTTTTAGCAAACAATAAACCTAGACATTAAGTAGACAATACCAAGTACGTTTTTCGCTATATAATAATAAATTATATTGTTTTCTAAGCTTTTCGTATACCACCTAAGTTTTTTTTTGTCACAATCCCGAGCAAAGGCTTCATCCAACCACCTAACTTACACTTTAAAATTAAAAACGCAATTTGGCAGGTTTACGCGCTTTTATTTGCAAAACAGAATAAATTTGTAAGTAATTAAATTTAATGTATGTTCATGTGACTAAATAGTGTAATGGTAAAGTGTAAACAGTAAGTTCACTGTTTTAGTTAATTAACAAAATAATTAATTCGATCTTATTAAAGACCTAGGCGAACGTACTTAGACCAGATCGGCGACGTTCTCGTTAAAGGTCGGTCAAAAGTACCCTAAACCGACGGATATCGATGAAGAACGTTAAGATAGTAAATGAAGCTAAGGATGTTCAGGATTGTAGAATTTAAATCTGTGGTCTCTGTACACACGGCGTCAGATCAATCAACCCAAAACTGTCAAATTTCTACAATCAATTTTGAACTTTAACGTTTGGTTCTAAGGATCAATATTCATTAGAGAAATTTGACAGTTTAGAGTAGGTTGATCTGACGCTGACTGTATGTATCAAACAAAAAATGATGCAGTATTCAGAGGTTCCTGTTATCTGACTGATGTTTCGTAAAATGTGGAATGTGAGGTGATTCTACTTATATTACGAGTGTGTACGTAAAAGGCGAGGCTGCTTTCACTCGGCGATGGCTCGACCCACTGTGTCTCGACGCCAACATTTAGCACACGATAAAAAAGACAATTTCTTATGTGTGCAAGCTTTATTCCAACTGAAACTCAATGGTTGGGGGGAAATATCATTCACCATTGAACGTTCATATTTTTTCCTCATTATCATGTACTTGACATTATTATATCTCTTAATAGAGCCTAAATGTGCTGACCGCACCAAGCCATTATTTAAGAAAATAAAAGCCTTTATTTACCGCACCGATGTATTGCCACCAAACTGAGATAGAGTCACAAGCTTTTTAGTTTTCTTCGCTGAACTTTTAAAGGCAAATATTTAAAAGTTTATATTTAAATATAATTATGCTTTTTATGAAGCAGTTTCAGATGAAGTGCGCTTCCACCTTCTACGTTATTGTCACTTATTTATCAGGTTATTTGAAGGCCAAGCGCTTCCCTGGTGTAGTAATTAAACAATGTTTCTTATATAGAGCCGAAATCTTATTTTATATTTTCTCTTTTTTTTTCAGATTACACGCTGCGTTATCGCGAAAGTCAACTGTAAGTTTTATGAAAAATAAAGTACAAGAGAAACAGAAATGCTTACTAATACACCCTTTACTAATACACGCTTTAATGAAATTAAGGGTGAGTTCCACCCATGAAACTGAACAACTTTCCCCGAGAAACCTACGTGCAAAAATGACAAAAAAATTTCGACCTCCCATACTATTGTCGTCAGCTGATCGGACAGTTTTGTATGGGAGATCGACATTTTTTTGTCATTTTTGCACATAGGTTTCTTCGTCTTAAAAAATTTAAATGATACGGTAACTTTTATTGGCTTTCACAACACAAATACATAATTAAACAAACAATCACGCCAAATAGCACAAAGAGAATTCGTCTTGTTTAGACTACACTGCCATAACTTACGAACATTACGAAAGTTTTGTTCTCGCCAAACATTTTAAATACTTCTTAGTTTTTACACAATGTGATGCAAGATATGTAAACGCTATTATAAATAATTACACAGCCTGTCGAGCTGTCCGTAGCGACATGATGCTGGCCAAGAAATGGCTTGTTATTCTTATTAATAGTTCATTTCTGTCATGGTTGCGATGTAGACTGTAATTTTCGGTATTTATGAATTGAAATTATGATCGTGACTTTTTTATATTATGTTACTTGCCTACCTTTTATTTATTTATTTTATATCAATAAATCTGATGATTAAATTTTCCTAATGCAATTAATTATGTAAATAAATCATATTACTATGCTTTTATTATTGTTAGATTTATATGAGAGCTAGCTTCTTTACTAAACTTATACACATAAAAAGTTGTGTAAGTATTTGTTTTCTTTCACAGGAAAAAGGGATCGGAAGAGTGATAATAATATAGTTCTACTTTGCTAATGTTCTACGATGACTAGTACATTAGCATGTTCTACGATGTTGAGGGTGGAATGCTTTTTATAGCAATCTATAATAAAATTCTAGAGCTATCATTTAAGATTGAGGTACTTAATAATATACCAATTTATTTAAATGTTAAGTTTTTCACTCTCACTCTTAAAATTAATTAAACAAACATAAGGTTCATTTATGTACATACATCTCAGACTACATTAATTTTTGACAAGTCTTTGGACTGCGAACTGTGATTCAAAACTATATCAAACAGCCAGAAGACAGTAAATTGTTTGTTTTCTTGCGTGACGCTGCTCCGTTTGATAGCATGACAAGCATAAGTCCCCTTAGACGTTAGCCGTCCAAATGGAGGCATTCTAAAATGTTCTCACAATAATTATTTATTATATCACAACGTCCGCGCAAACGCGTTATAGTCAGCACAGCTCGAAAACGTGTGAAATATAAACACGTGAAAGTCTGATCCGATGGCAGATGGCGCGGCACGTAACTCTAAATTGTGCGCGGGGCACTGTTACCCGCGCTTTAGTTCGCTTTTCGCATCGACTCATGCATTTGGCGGGAATTTTTACATCATCTGTTAAATTAAGTATTTTTGTTTTATCTTTATTTTTTTCATGGCTGAACTGACTAGGGTATTTTGTGTTTTTTACTTTTTTTCCAGTGGCTGAACTGACTAGCATTCTCATACATAGTTGACCTGTTTTATTTTATACAAGAAAAGTACATTAAATTTTGCTTGAATTTTGTAATAATGATCATCAAAAGGCTGATAGGAATTTGTTATTAAGTATTCTTAAATACGACTAGCGTTAATGTTTGAAACATTGGTTGATTATTTATTAATAGGTATGTTTCTTTATCGCCACTAGTAAGCACGTTTTCACCTTGACATCGTTCGTAAGGTTAGGTGCTCAAGAAAAAATCCATGGTTGTAAAAATGAAACATTTGCTGCAAAACAAGAAACAGGGTTTTAAAATATCCTACTTTATGGCATTGTGATATAGAGATCATAATCGTAGTACAGGCTTAATATTTTATGTTATGAATTGCTTATAACTTATAATTACAAGATTTTTGTGTTTTCATGAAATGCAATTCCATGACTTATCGCACACACACAGCATAATCAATATAACCGACTAGAATTTTTAAAAAAAACCTAAATGAACTATTTTTTTTTGTGAAACCACCTTTGTAGTACTTAGTAGTAATTTATGAACAACCAAAATAAGGCAAATAACAATTTTCTACTTTTATAAACTAAGGCCAAATTAAACAACAATAAAAATAATAAATCGAAAAAGTTAAAGTTGTAATAGCTTAAAATACGTGTCAGCTTTTTACACGACCTTACACAGTTTTATATAAGTAGCCTGAAATGCTTGTTGTGTAGGTACTTTACCTTCTTGTCCACTGACCATGTACAAGTTTAAATGTTTGCTTAGCTAATCATCTTGATTATGGCGATAACAAAGTGTAAATTAACTCCTAAAACACAGTACCTATCTTATTTATCTTGAGATTTGCCACTAAGCACAGCTAGCATGCCATAGACCATTAAACACTCTTTAAAGAGTAGAATTATAATATCTGCTTTATAATTATGTGTTTATAATTTAAATGGTATTATGTGTACGTTATTTACTGGCTTAACCAACCGAAACGTTCACGCTTTTTGAAGCGTGTGCAAAGATTTATAATTTATCGCAACACAATATTAAGCAAAGTTGTTTCTTATTTTTATGTAATTTTAGTTTAATTGAGCCGCCATTTTGGCGATATGCAAATATTTATAAATAATAAAAATTGACATTAGTTTGCATTATTCTAAACTGGCACTTTAGTTAAATTTTAGTTTAATTGATCCTTAATTTTGGCGAAAATGCAAATATTTATAAATAATAAAAATTTTCATTTTTGCATTACTTATTCTAAACTGCCACCGATTAATAAGTAAGTTTTAAGTAGTTTCAAATTCAAATTAAGTTTTAAGATTTTAATTAGGCAATCCTACAAGTATTTCATGAAGGCTTTTTTTTAAAGATGAACAGACTCGAAAATTTAAAGCAAACTGTTTGTCACTTCCTTAAGAGCTTTTGTCAGTAGTCTTAACTGAGCTATGGGTGTTGGCCGATTTCTCTCATTTAACCGATACATTTTGCTACCGACCCTTCTTTATTTTAACAACAGAAAAGCGTATGTACGAGTATTATAACAATAAGTGAAGATCACCACCATCAGCCAATAAACGTCCCACTGCTGGGCACAGGGACCTTCCCACGTGGACAACAGCATACAGAGACACATGGAGATAGGTTAGGCCGTATATATATAATCACGACCATTATCCCCGAAGGGTTAGTCAGAGACTAGGCAAGGAGGACAGCAAAATCAGTCCTCTATCATAGTCCACTTTTCACCAAATAGCGACTGCACATGTGCTCAGCGTTTTAGGTGGTGAGCCCATCGCCTCTCTACGCTAGGTGAAGATAATACGATTATGATATAGAAGCGCAGTTGCCTGACCATCAACTCTTAGAGCTGATATTTAACGCAGAGCTGAAAGGCTAATATTGGCGACAAAGAACTGGTGAAGAACAAGTTTCACACTCAGCTCACCGCCGCAAAGTTGCCTGTCTGTCGGTCTTTTACAGACTGTACTTCGGAGAGTGCGCTCTGGAGCTGCATGAGCTCATACCGCCAACCCCCTTCTTCCATCGGACATCCAGACACACTGCGGGCTACCATCTTTTCATTGTGAATATTCCTAAATGTCGCACAAAGCGCTACTCAACATCTTTACTGACAGCTAAGTAGTGGAACTTCCTCCCTGCGTCTGTGTTTCCGAGTACTTATAACCCGTCCATCTTCAAAGCAAGAGTGAATAGGCACCTTCTGGGTTAGCGCGCTCTATCGTAGATCCTGTCTTAGCCTGTGGGCTTGATTGGCATCAAGAGCAAACCCATTCATAGTAAAAAAAAAGTATTACTTTAATCTTACTATGCAAATTCCCATACGAATTTTGCTTAGCGACAGCAGAGCCCCAGCTCATATAATGTAAATGTCGAAATATGGTAAATAAGGCTTTACAATACAATTGCATAGGTGGTTGTATAGACATTCCTTACCGTAGATTATTGCAGATAAGCATTGTTAGACATCTTTACCATCCATGAGACCTTGGATACAGGTTTCGCAAGGTGTTAGAAGTAATATTTGCAATCATTTACGATGTCTGTATTGTATTATTGACCATGTTATTTTGTGTTGGCTTACTTCGTGCCAAGTTACCGTGCCTTGGTACTTTATTTGTATGCTGTGGATTTGACTGTAGTAGCTGTGTAAATGACATAATATAAACAATTTACTAGTTTACTGTTGGAATGGGGTAACCTCATCGAAATACTCTTACTGTCACTTATTAAAGCAGTATTGTTTTAATCTTACTATGCAAAATTCGTATGAGAATTTGCATAATAAGATTCAAGTAATAATGCTGTGAGAGTTAATAGTAAGTCTCCATGCCAAGAATACCTTAAACCACCGAGCATATATATATATATATATTATTAAGGATATCCGGATAACCCCCTCTCTTCCCTAGGGTGTCGTAAAAGGAGACTAACGACTAACATAGAGCGGCGATGAGCTCACCACCTGTTACGTTAAGCACATGTGCAGTCGCTATTTGGTGAAAAGCGGAGTATGGTAGAGGAAGAACTGCTTTTGCTGTCCTCATTGCTTAGTCTCTGACTATCCTTTAGGGCAAATGGTCCTGATTATATGTAAATATGTGTTTAAAATCATAGCAAATTGGAGCAGCAATCTCTACTTACGGTAGACGGTAAATGTGGATCATTTTGACACAACTAGGTCTCATTAATATTGTACAGCATCAAAAAAAGTTACATTGTTAGCAAACACTGTAATTGTGTTATGTATTTCAATGACGTATGTTTCCAATGTCTGCTCGTTTTCACATGCAAATGACTTTTCTCTTTTTACATCATTACGTATCAATTGTAAATGTTCAATTCTTAACCGATAGTCAAGGAAGTAAGAACGGGTAATAGAAAGAAGAATATGCAATTAAAGCGATGCGTACGCTCGTAGGAAATGATAGGAAGATACCGACTTGTTAATAGGGAAGGAAAGTGAAATCAATTCAGTCGTTAATGTATTAACAAGTGTGAGGTGTGCGCATGAGTGCTTTATTTACATATTTTGCATACATTATATATTTTGCTCTTGTTAAACATCGACCTAACTTGAAATTTTCATATTTTGCAACTAAGTTGTTAATTCTACTCTTTGAAGTCTATAAGTAATCTAAAATTTTGAGTTCTATGTTTTACTAATAATTAGAATGAACTCAATTCCTCACAATAATCATATACACTGGACCGCAAAGAAAAAGGGTCGGTTAGAAAATCTTCAATATATTCAAAAGTACCTGACTTATCTTTATGAAATAAAAACTAAATAAAAGAATATTTAAAAAATAAATGAATTCAAACTTTTTATTTTATTTCTCATAAATGTAAAATAAATAAAAATGCGTAGGAGGTATGTAGATTAGTTACAGATGTGCCATTTTCACGCATTTTAGTACTTTTCTTTGCCTCCGCAGCTCGCAATACTGCTGTTATGCGATTTGGCATACTTTCTACTAGGTTTTTGATACGACGCTGCGGAATATTCTGCTATTCCTCTATTAGAGCTTCTTTCATTTAAAGTAGCGTGATTGGCGGCGGATTCCGCTGACGTACATACACGTCGTCCCAGTTCGTCCCATGCATGCTCAATGGGGTTTAACTCCATGTGTGTGAACCGATTTCTTGATAGTCAAACACTATCTGCGATGTATGAGAGCGGCCATTGTTTTGCATAAAGACCGCATTCTCGCCTATCTCTACTAAAAATGGACTAACCTAGTCATTCAGAATTTCAGTGACATATCTTACTGCAGTTAAAGTGCCATTTTCTATCACCACTAGCTCAGTTCGGAAGAAATCCCAGCCCACACGTGATTAGAACCTACAGAGGAGGTTCTATTCACGTGTGGGCTGGGATTTTTGGTTCTTTTTTTATACACATACTTGGTTATAGCGCTCTCACTCTTCTGTACACTCTTTTCTTCCCGTCGTGCTTGTATAAACAGAATCTAGACTCGTCCGAAAACATTTCTTTTGACCAGTCATCCAGTGTCCAATTCTCGTGTTCTCTACCATAACTCGACCTTTGATTTCTGTGGTGTCTTTCTAGTTTTGAGCCATTTGGTCTTAATGGCTTAAAATTTGCTTCGTTCGTACTCAGATTGTTTCCTCCAGCTTGTAAATGATGATTCTTTACTTCAACAGCCGTAAGAAAGCGATTTCTCAAAATTGTTGACACCATACAGCGATCCTTCGTCGCCGTCATGAACCTTGTTCGGCCTGTTCCTGGTCTTTGAAGATTGGATTCAGTTCCATGGAAACGCTGGAGTACTCACTGTACAGGAGAAAGAGTCACACCAAAAATTCTCGCTGTATTTCACTGACTGCGCCCATCTTCAAGCATTCTCAGGATCCTGGTACATTCTTCAGGGGTTAACAACATGATGACTTCAGAATAACAAAATTTATAGGGCAGAGACACCATATTTGTAGCATTTTTATCTTAAAACTATAACAATTGTTTTCAATTGATTTGAATTTTTGGGTAATAAATTAAAAAAAGACTATTAATTTACATTTTCAGTTTTTTATACAATTATCAAAAATAAATTAATAGGTTTTATATATTATATTATGTAGCATTAAATATTATTTTATTTAGTTTTTATTTCAGAAAGCTAGGTCAGGTGCTTTTTAAGATATTGAAGATTTTCTAACCGACCCTATTTGCGGTGCAGTGTATTATAATTACAATCAAGATTTTTTACAACAATTAGTAAAAGCGCGGTAGCTCAACTGTCTAATTTCGGCAACTAGTGCGGTACGGTCACATTACAGATGTGCTAATCGTTTGATCTAATCTTCATCTAACTGTAAGAACGCGATGTGTGCTAAAAAACAACAAGAATGATAAATCGGAGTTTGTTTTGGTCTATTAGGTTTGGTTTTCCACAGAATAAGTTTCCAACGCCTCTACTCATGACTAATTCGGCGCGGCAGGTTAATATTCCACCGCACGTTTTCACTTTTACCCAAGAGTATTAGCATTCCCCCGGCGGGTGAAAACAATCCGTTTGTCTGTCCGTACGTATATTTACTTTCACGTATCAACGGGCATGCTCTTGAACTTACTATGGGGCAAAGTGCTTTCTTAAATTCTAGTTAATCTTTCACATCCACACTTAACTTGCGAGGAGGTAAAGTTTGTAAATTCGGATGGAGAGTGTAATTATTGATAAGAATATTTACTATGGTTTGGTTTTACATTTAGGAAAAAGAAAGACCTCTTTTACAACTTATTTTTTAATGGGAATAATGTACACATAAATAATAAATTATCTTTCGGATATCAGAGGTAAAAAACTTCTAAGATTTGATGAAGCAATGTTGACTAAAAAACATAAGCATCAAGCACTGACAAATTTCGATGGGTGAAAACCAGACCTCGGTAGCCAAGTGGTTAAGGCAGCCGCCTGGAATGCGGAAGGTGCGTGGTTCGATTCCCGCATGAGGTGGTCGTCTTTTTTCAGTGTTAAAATTTTTATCTTAACTAACTTTAACAACAAATGATGAGTTGATGATACAAAAAGATTAATGAGTTTAATAAACCTTACACAGACAAGGGGGCAGTAAATAACAATTAGAATAAAATATAATTTTGGAATCTATTCAAGTTAACATGTGATCATATTTATCGTATTCATAATTACCAATTAAATGGTCGAATGCCTTTTATACCATAGAAAAATATTAGTAGGTATAATGAAAATACTGATTATAAGAACAATAGAATGCTATTTACAATCGTGTGTGTGTAATCTTTTATCTAAAATATTCCATGCAACCGAGTAACTCGAAACTAGTTTGCCTTTTAAAGTATCAAGTATAGATGAGCACAAAATTGTAAGGAACAGAGACTTGTAAATTACTGCACAAATACATTTTGAATAACAATTGTGATTTGCTACGTTTTCTGTATGTTAAGTAAAGAATATTAATGTACAGTGGAAATAACTTAAAGTAAATTTTTAGCTTATAAACAATCATCAGAACAGTTCGTATGTTGCGTTCGAATGCCTAACAGGTTATTTTTACCAACTTTAATTAATAACTGGTGCTCTTAACCATTAATATTAAATTATACTATGACTTTAAGTACTTTTTAATGGACATTAATCGATTTAATCTTACACGTTTTTGGCTTATTGTTACTTTGTAACACATTATTGTAACACTCGAATTTTAAAATGTTAAACATTTTGTAGTTGACTGTACCTTAAGATATTTTTTTCTTAACAGGTAGGCGTGCCCGGCGCGTTAATGGCCCAGGTTCGATTCCTGATCGCGTGCACGTGTTTTGGAATGTTAATACCTCTTTTTGTTATTTTGTCGCGTTTTTCGTTGCACGAAATCTTTTTAAAGATTACTTACAGTTTTTTTCTTCAAGGAGTGTCGGGAGTCGGGACTAATGTTTTTAGGACTTATCGGGTTTCGGCTTAACATAGCTAAGAGGATAATTTAGAAATATGATCTAAAGGAGTTAAGAAAATCTTCCTGTGAACACGGTTCCTGCTAAAGTTACAAAACGTCAGACTAATCCCTTATAGCTTTTCGTAGCTGAGTGGGAGGAGGAGAGAAGAGTCCTACATAACCCTGGGGATTCCCTGATCTGAACCTGATGCGTAACACGTCAAATAATTTACATACACACATACATCGAGACATACATACATGAGGAGCTTGATGTCGCAGCGGCTAGCGCGTTCGGCTTGCGATCTTGCCCGCTAAGCAACTTTTGCAATACCGGGTCGCCTGATGTTTGACCAATTAAAAACATCTCGAGCTCCTCCGTGCTTCGGAAGGCACGTTAAGCCGTTGGTCCCAGTTTATTTCGTAAGATGGCAGTCGTTAAAACCCACCAACCCGCATTGGGCCACCGTGGTGGGTTAACCACTCAAGCCCCAAGCGACCAAATATGGTAGCACCTAAAAAACTCGCTATTCCGTCAGACCTCAGACCCCAAGCGGCCATAATTAAGGCCGCGCTCTTCACTTAACTTTGTACCTACCGTGTTTTGATACGCTTAGAGACTACTTTAGTATGAACAAGGTTGATTATTTCGGTTCTGTGGTACATTTTATGCATTGTGAACGCGAAATTTAACATGAACTGCGTTCGATTTAAAAAAAAAATATTTTTTTCCATTTCCGCAAATTTTTTTTTTTTATTCCCGCCAAATCGCAGCTGTTAAAATTTTTAGACATTTCGATTCCAAGACTGAGAGGTTAAGGCCCAATATCCTCAAGTGCTATTGTTAACGTGGGAGGCCTTTGCCCAGCAGTGGGACGTTTATAGGCTGATGATGATGATGATAATACATACATGGATTCACGTATCACGACTATTATCCCCAAAGGGTTAGTCAGAGACTAGGCAATGAGGACCGCAGAAGCTGTCCTCTGCCATAGTCCACGTTTTACCTAATGACACATGCACCATGTGTTCAGCGTGATAGGAGGTGAGCTCATGCTGTTGGATGTATGTGCAGTCGTTATTCCGTTAGTCGCCACGACACCCAAGGAAAGAGAAGGGTTGGTACTATTCCTTATATGAAGCTCATAATCAAATCAAACAATTTTAAAGTAAAACAGATCCATATTTTAGAGGACAACATCAACTGCCTTTAAACCGTTCAATAAGTCCCGAAACATACTTGGAGATGGCGCATATATATATTAAAAACTCTTTTCATTTTTAGAAAGTGCTGGCCATCGAATGATATTTTTTAATTTGTTTTGAAAATAGAACATTTAAATATTGATTCAGGGCTCATTTTCATTGGTCGATAAGTCGGTCGTTAGTCCGAATGCGTTGAGGCCCCGCATTGGACTAACCGAAGGTTTTATGATTTACAACTGCCGATGAATTTATAATCTGCCGATTTTTTTTTCAGAAATAAAGAATTTTTGCTTTTCGAATGTAAGTCTAAAACTTTGGGCCCTATAGCACGCGTTTCAAAAATCTTCCCGCACCCCGCATGCGGGCGCTAACGACCAATGAAAATCAGCTGTATTAGTCTCATTACATTACATTTACACATACTTAACTACTGATTAAACTGTATAGTTATTCCTCCGGAGTCAGTCCAGTTTATTCATCAACCATAAGAATCGAAGCAACGTCCGATTTGTCAAGCTCTTGGCCGACTTACGGTACCGACTCAATTACTACGAATCGATTTTTCCGGAAAATCGATGTAAACGGTTACGCAATCGAGTGCAATATCAAGTGCAGACTATGTCAAAGTGATAGTAGGGGATGTCGATTATCGGACTTTAAAGAGCGAAACAAAATTATTTTTGTTGGAAATTATACTTTGTAACAACTGGCTATCCAATTGTATCGTGAAGGCAGCCATATTTACCATATTTCGACGGGTATTTTAAGAGGAGCCTACATAATAAATTGGTCTTATCTTCACTTCTTTTCCCCATTTGCCATTATCATGTTGTCCATGTGGTGAGCAACCCCTAATAAATACATCAGTGACACTATAAGTGTAGAAGGAAGTCATTATAAAATTTCGCAATGGCCGTCTAAATATTTACTTTTTTCTAACGTTTGCCTTCGTGATCTTAATTCTAAAGCATTGTACTGTCACCGTCCATATGAAGCGTGGCAACACTGCACTCTACAGCTGTCACAATAAAAGTTGCTTTGCTACAGCATTACGTCCAAAGCCTCCACCAAAATGGTTAGAGAAGTTACGAGTTCGCAGCCATTCCATCTCGTCTCGTTCAACAACTGGCTATCCAATTGTATCGTGAAGGCAGCCATATTTACCATATTTCGACAGGTATATTAAGAGGAGCCTACATAATAAATTGGTCTTATCTTCACTTATTTTCCCCATTTGCCATTATCATGTTGTCCATGTGGTGAGCAACCCCTAATAAATACATCAGTGACACTATAAGTGTAGAAGGAAGTCATTATAAAATTTCGCAATGGCCGTCGAAGTATTTACTTTTTTCTAACGTTTGCCTTCGTGATCTTAATTCTAAAGCATTGTACTGTCACCGTCCATATGAAGCGTGGCAACACTGCACTCTACAGCTGTCACAATAAAAGTTGCTTTGCTACAGCATTACGTCCAAAGCCTCCACCAAAATGGTTAGAGAAGTTACGAGTTCGCAGCCATTCCATCTCGTTTCGTTGTTGTGGGCTAACCGCTGTACGTTGCGAATCGAAGGTTGTAATAACTTAACCTTTGTCCCTTCGATCAGGGTCGTGAACTGTATCAACGTTGCGTTTTCGTAATTCCTACAATGGTGGTAGGATTCTATCAAGCAACCACCTAAATGTGCAATTACACTAGTTTCAGAAATATGCCGCCACAAAATTATTATACACTAGCGGCCGCTCGCGGTTTCACCCGCGTGGCTCCCGTTTGCGTAGGAATATCGGGATAAAAATTATTCTATGTGTTGTAATTCAGGTTATAAACTATCTGTATACTGAATTTCATTCAAATCCATTCAGTAGTTTTTACGTGAAAGAGTAACAAACATCCATCCATACTTACAAACTTTCGCGTTTATGTTATAGTAGGATTACTCTGTTTCAGTTTGGGGGGTAATTACTACAGTTAGTGAAATAACGAGGTTTTGAAGATATGGAAACGGTTTCATGATGCTTTGGTGTCACAAGCAGCTAAGATAGCCTGTTTTTTAGTACTAGAGGAATCAGGATAAAGTGTGCTTCCACCTTAAGCAGTAAAGATAACGTCATTTCTCGTCTTTCATACTGCAAAACCAACAGAAAAAAAATCTAAATCTCCATAAGGGTTGTTTCACACATATCAATGAAGTCACAGTACCGGCACAGTGAAAAATATTCTTTCATACATTCTCTAAGAATTTTGTCGAAACGAATACGTCCGTGATTAGCCGGTGGCGGCACTGACACTGAAAGCATTATCACTGACAGGTGGGGATGCGTTCATAGAGAATGTATGAAAACGCTGTGACGGTACTGTGCCGGAACTGTGGCTTCACTGATATATGTGAAGCAACCTTAAATATATTTCAAAACCAGTTAATAAAGTTCGAATCATTTTACGTCACGTCAAACTTAACAGTGCCAGTCTAAGCTGTGCTGCTATAACTATGAAGTTACATTCCTTTCAGAGCTCAGAGTTAACTGTATTATAGTCGAGTTCCTATAATTTGTTTGTAGACGTGACTTAAGGTATCATGGGGCGAAACATGTACATCGTGCCTACAGGACCAGTGGCTAGGTAGCTGGTTTGCCAGTGGCTAGCCGGCTAGTTTGACTAGTTTCCCCCGTCATAGACGACCTCTAACCTCGGCGAAAGCTGAGCAAGGTCAAGATAGAGTGCTTTGGAATGTTTGACGCACGCCTGTAATGGTGCTGCCTCAACACTGCCTCAAGCACTGTACTTGTATGTGATTATGGCGAGTTTGCGTTTTAGATTTTACTCGGTTTAAAGTAAATTATGTTAAGAGGGTTTACGCATTTCGGTTTCCCAAATTTCCCAAAACCGAAATATAACCCTCAATTGATGATAATTGTAAATTGTAATGTTTATGGGTTCACTTTAAAACATTGCAGCTGTAAAACCATGTCCAAACATTATTTTATTCTTTGTTATTTTGAAATTAATTGTCTCATCTCAAACGGGTATTCGGATATTTTAGCTAAATGTCTAGTTACCTAAAAGAAATCAATTAAATAAATTTTAGACATTTGACATTTTGACTTTTTTATAGTCCTAAAATGTAATCAATTAAAAAAGTGTCCAATCAATCAGTACAAAAATAAAGCTTTTGTTTGTGTTTCCAACATATAGGACTACAAAGAAACATGCTTATTTAAAGATATTGTATAGATTAAAGTGCTGTGTACAGTTATAAAGTAAATTTTCTAATTAATCATAGCGATTTTTTATCAACGTTTTCAAATTGTGAAACTAATATGGCTGGCAGGTTGTCACGCATATGCACGTGGCACGAGCACAGAATGATCGCGTTTTTGTTGCATAACAATTTAATCGTTTTTGTTCGTCGATACTTAATTAGAATTACTCTCACAGGAGTCGAGTCGTTTTTATGTACGACGTACAATTTACACTCGGTCAGAAACCTTACGTCTTACGCCTCCAAACACGAGCTACATTACCTAACATTTATTTTGGAATATTATTTTGTAAATGAAAAATAGTGTTGAGGAGCTCGATGCTGGCGCAGCGGCTAGCGCGTTCGGCTTGCGTTCTTGCCCGCTAAGCAACTTTCGCAATGCCGGGTCGCCTGATGGGTGACCAATTAAAAACATCTCGAGTTTCTTGGCAGTCGTTAAAACTTACCAACCCACATTGGGCCAGCGTGGTGGATTAGGGCCCAATATCCCCACGTGCTATTGTTCAAGTGGGAGGCCTGTGCCCAGCAGTGGGACGTTTATAGGCTGATGATGAAATGAAAAAGAAAAAATAAGTTTTTTTAAAGTTTATATCCATCGGACATTATTTTATTTCTACCTGAGAAGTAACATATAGGACTATGAAGTATATTACTAGCCTCGCAATCTCTTCATCAGCATTATCATTAGCCGATCCGTCCCACTGCTGTTCAGGACTTCCCACATGGATACATGGGTAGATCTAGATACGTATAACGTATAAACCCACTACGCTGGCCCAAAGCGGGTTGATCAAAATATGCATAGCGTTACTAAACTTCGAACCTGTCGACAACAAAACGGACAATCGAGTGTGTACATGTAAATAAAAGCTCGCTGGGGTGCGTTCGTAGAGCAACAATGATAAAAAAGCGTAGTGCGCCCGAGGAATGCGACCGGTCAGTCAACCGAGTCACCTTGGGCGCTGGCCGGCTCACAATATTATAGTTTACACTCTACACTACAGTGATATATAGTGCTTGCCGCTCGCTAGTGTTGCTGCTCCGCAGTTGCGCGCCCCTGACTTTACGCCGTTTGCCGTGTAGAGATTTACTGACGCACTTAGACACGTTAATTGATGATCACTTCGCACCTATGAATTTTAATTGTAAAAATGTCTCTAACAGTGACGATGTAAGCACTACTTTGCGTTGAGAAATTATGAGTAAGTACTAAGTAGTCATTAATGCTAAATGATGTCTCTGAGCACGATAGTTAAGCCCGGTACAGATTATTTGCAACACTACATGTTACGCAACTTTTTCCATCCCCTCAGTCTAGGATTTTTTTTGACAGTTTTTTGACACTAGCTGTTAACGTAAAATTTTACAGAATCCAGCATAGACTATGCGACATTTTGCGATAACAATACATAAGATGAACCACAAAACCGAAATAACCAAACTTGTTCCTAATAAAGTAGTCTGTAAGTCTATGAAAACACGGTACAAAGTCAAGTGTGTTTTTGTAGGTGCGGTCGCATGAGACCGCTTGGGGTTTGAGGGGTTGTGTTTCAAGCGCAGTGCGACTCCACGAACCCGGCTTTGTATAAGTGTGGCCGCGGCTCCGCAGTTGCGCGCTCCTGACTTTACGCCACTAGTGCTGGGTAGGATATTTGTGTAATCTTACATTTTTAAGTACATAACCTCAGAGTAGGTCACAAAAATCACAATAAATTATTTAATACTTATAATTGCTTATAATAATAAAAAACATCCCGAGTCGGAAAAGAAAGGAAAAGGATTAATATTTGTATGGATGTGTGGTCTCAAACAACGGGAACTGGCGATGCGGTGGGATCAGAAGGAGGTGGCGGGATGAGCTGCAGTTTTCCTAAGGGATTTAGGTTTTGGGTCTGTAGCAAATAGAGAAAAATGAAAGAAGGGAAAAGAAACCTTTGAAACAAATGGGGCTTATAGAATTAACCTTTTTACTAGATAACGAGATTTCAATGGTAGCTTTTTATATTTAGTTATTATGTTAAGAAACAATTTCAACAGCAGTGTGAACGTCTTTGTATGTTGTAACGTCCATTGTTTATACTTATGTTACAAAAAGTGCAATAACTTGATTAAAGTTACAGAATAATCACATTTGCTTTCATCTGTTGCGATAAATCGGCCGTTATCTTAATTAACGCAAGTGTTAGGGCGCATTCACATTAGCGTAGGCGTATGATAAATTTGGTATTAACATTTTATAGATACGCTATGCAAACGATACTTTGCATTATCAAAATACGAAGTAAATTATTAAATTAAAAGAAGCTATAATTAACATCTATTTACAACAAAAATTCGAAGAAAAAATGGTTTTGTCCTTTTCAAAACCATAATTTAAATCAAAACACAAGCTTACTACCGATAGCAATAAATTAAGAAAGTCGCAAACTTGCTTCTTTGGTACTCATTCATAAGTAGATAGTACTTTTATTGTAAAACATAATTAATATACCTATCGTCTAATATTGTTATCGTTAGATCGTGCGCACGCGCGCTCTGGTGTGGTCCTGCCTTATACGTAAATCGATTTATTATGAGTGCAATGTATTATGCACACTAGATATTTATCAGATATCGTTTCTGAGAGTACGTACTCAGAATTACAACACACTTATGTTATAAAAATTACAGCTTTTTTGTTAAAAAAGATAAAGTTATAAATCGAAAGTAAGTATAATATTGCTTTATACTAGTACTCAGCTGCTGTTTTTAAGATTAATTAGGTAATAGTTTTTCATAATCAATGTAAGTAATGAAGTCGTCGCTATAATTGGCTACTTGACAGTTTTAGGAAAAGTATTTTAAAAATTACAAACGCTTTTTAAATACTCCGTACAATATTTTTTTTCTCGAAAAAACTTTATTTCATAGAAAAAAACATATTTTTCTTCATTAATTTCATATTTCGCACGAAAACGGTTGGCCACGTGACATTTTGCCCTGTGACGTCACATGTCACTAAACATAGAAATTTAATCTTGAAACCTGACAGATAGTTTTTGTTTATTTGTGAAAAGTGACGTCACACCAAGCTCAATCATGGCCGTGACAGACCGCCCGTGTTTCGGGTCTTCTAGATCAAAAATCGCAAATTTATTTTGTAAAAATAAAATATTTAGAAATTATCTTAATAAAAAATAACTATTGGATAATTATCGTTAAATTATTAACTTCGTTATCCGACATATTTCATATTTTATTGTTACAACTGTCAAATAGCCAATTGCCCAGTATTGTTAGCTTATCAATGATGTTGGCAAGCGTGGTGGCTTGCCAAACGCGGGTTGGTGATCACAAACCTGGGCTATGCATTAAAAACTCTGAAATACAGGATTAGTCTTTATTTGACAGATTCTACTTATGGCATCATAGTCTACTTTTAAATACTACCTGTCCTACTGTAGGTCAAGTGATAGGTTAGAAATATAAGACAATCGCAAAGCGCAGCGTAGCGATTGTCTTGAATTTCAAGGTTATTTTTTTATTAGACAACAGAAGACATCATAGTCTTCTGTTGTCTAATAAAAAAAACCCCTCAAGTCAAAAGTAGAATCTGTCAAATGTAGACTGAAATACACTTTGCCCTACCTGGGAATTGACTCCTGATTTTTTTATCGGGCAAAGCTTCGATCATCAATACAACTATATGTCAGGTCAGCGCTAAAAATGTGTCTTGGTAAATAAGAGTGCTCTTGAGAAGTGAGCTCTTATTTTCCCGCAAGGCATAACAGGAAAAATTTTTTGCCCCTTAAGGTTGATTTCACCCTCAGAACAATAAGTTATTGTTCTAAAGATTTCACCACTAAATATTATTGACGTCTTTTCTTTTTTATGTGACAGGAGTAATTTATTTTTTGAAAAAGTATTTATTCACATGGACAGAATCTAGCTTTGATTTTGTACGTGACGCGTTATCTAGTTGGTATTGTTGATCGATGGGGCAAAGTACGTTTATGATTTTTTCGATGCATAGCCCGGGTTCGTGATTGTATTTTGTGACCGACCCGCATTTGACAGTGTGATAGAAAATGGAATATTTTCTTCGACAGATGATCGAAAGATATTATACTTAAGTTTATTTTACATACATAGAAAACTCGTACAGACGGACAGTAGGTTTCTTTCAATCTATCTAGAAATTCAAAGTGAGAGCGTCAGCTTCTCACTTCGCACATCGAGGAAAGCGATTAGGCTCTGCGATTGCTTCTTGTTTATGAGGCTGCGAATAGGATATTTGCATCTTCATGCTATTATGGCCGTTATTCCATTAACTTTAAGGCATAATATAGTCATAATGATTTATTTACCTTTACGTACGACTTTGTTTTAATAATGACAAGTTGTGTTACCGGGTGTTAGGTTGGTAAGTAGTGAGGAAGATAAACGTTACTTGCTTATTTTTGCGTTACATATAATAAATAAATAACACGAAGAAAACAAAGCAATTTGAAGTAACTCAACAAGTACTGACCTAGAGACAGCAGCCCGGGCAGCGCTGGTTTCCAGCTATTTCCACTCCTCTATATAATTTCAGTGAGAGGTAGGTAACGCTTCTTAATCTAAACTATAGTTATGCAAAATAGAAACTAAACCTAATTTAAATAAGATTTTATAATAAAGCTTACTGAAACTACCAAAAAAGAAAAAGTTTTGATCTTCGTAGATAATTTGATCATGAAATATTTAATTAATGCAAAGTTACTTGCGAATCTTTTTTCAATTAAAATATCGTTTTCATTGACACGATCGAATGGTAAATACAATCCGCACCAAAACCTTCTGTATGTGACATTAAATGATACTATAAGATACATTCAAAATCAAGCAACTGAAAGCCCCGAAGCCTATAAAGTAGTTTTTAAAGGACACATGCAATTTGATGGAAAGAAAACATAATTAAAATGCATAAGACACGCACCATTAGTGTCACAAACTTTCCCAAAGAGATTAAGCTTAATGGGACTTTCATTAAACACTTTTTTAACGAAACGCTCCCGGCGAAATCGTGAAATCGTAAAGCGAGACATTTGGCGATGCAATCAACTCGTGTCCCTTTTCAGAATCAAATAAAATAACAATGTATTTCAACATACAATGCATATAATACGAATAACATCATGCAATATCCTACTAATATTATAAACGCGAAAGTTTGGAAGTATGGATGGATGTTTGTTACTTTTTCACGTAAAAACTACTGAATGGATTTGGATGAAATTTGGCATACAGATATATCCTACACATAGGATACTTTTTATCCTGATATTCCCACGGGAACGGGAACCACGCGGCTGAAACCGCGAGCGGCCACTAGTATAGTATGCAAACTTTTCCACAGTTTACTTTAAATAGTCTAAATGTGATGAATATACTATTTTTAAAAAAGTACCATAATTTATTTATTTGTCGACTGATGTCTACTACTGACTCACTAGACCTCTGTACTAATTCTTAAGCAAAGAAGTTTGTTTGAATTCTCACTAACTGGAGTAATTATTGATATACTAGCGGTCCATCCGCGTCTTCGTCCGCACGAACACCCCGAATCCAATGATGGATTTTTTCATACTAACCTTGTCTTGACAGTTAGTTACAAATACAACAAAAAAAGAATTAGCGAAAGAGGTGCAGCCGTTCTGAAGTCATGCGCGAACATACATTTGAGGCAATTGATTATTATGATGTATAACCATTCTTATCAAATATCCAAACTTCGTTATCGTTAAAGAAATGTCCCAAATTAATGTCCGTGTAAATAAGTCACATCACATGCAATGTCTACATAGAACATTTAAACGTTTATTGCTTGCATATTTATGTAATAGAAAGCGGTTATTGCATTAAATGGATGCATAATTTTGTAGCTAAGAATACATTTTCAAGTGCTCACTGTTACAAACTGGCATCGAATGTTCGATTTATGGAGTAGGCCCCGAGACTAGCAGAAACCGTTCGTAATAACATTAGCGGACAGTCACTAAGTAAAAGTGTTCGACTATTTCGCGTTCGATCGTTAATTTGTCTAAAAGTTACACGTCTTCAATATGTAACGTTACGTGACTAGAAGTACTTACTAGAAGAAGATGACGAAAGTATGAAACGGAATATTTTCCCCTAATAGAGTTGTTAAAGAGTAAGCAATAAGCAATTTAAAAAAAGAAGAAATAATGGTTCATGTAGTTCAGTTAAAGTTGTTTTATATACTTACCGTTGTATCCTGTTTTTCTTAGGGTGGATTCGACCAAACTGGAATAAGACTTACTCCGAGATTAGTCTATACAAATTCGGCGTTTAATCTAGGTATAAGACCTTATTCCAGTTTGGTCGAATCCACCCTTAGCACAACAAAGTAGAAAGACATCGCTAAGAAGTATGTGGTGTGATTATGAAAGATCGGATAAGGAATAGTGTAATAAGAGAGAAGTGTGAAATGAATGAAGATTGAGTGAGATGGTTTGGTCATGTAGAGACGAAGGATAAAAAAGGATTACAAAAAAGGTGCATGAGGCGAGATTAAACGGGATAAATAGTAGGGGAAGACCTCGGCGGACGTAGGTACTTGGATCAGATCAGTGACGTTCTCATAAAAGGTCAGGCCGAGCGTACTCTTAACCGATGAGCATGACATAAAGAACGTTATCAGACTAAGTGAAGCAAAGGATGTGGGTCAGGCAGGATCGTAACAAATGGACCGCTATGGTCTCTACCTATCCCTCCGGGAAGAGGGCGTATGTAAGTATGTATGTACAATCAATGATATTATAATAAAAAAGGAAGATAGGTTACGTCAGTACTAATGTGATGTCAATAATGAACCAAAGCTCGTACGAAAGTGTGAGCAAAATAGTATGACTACTAGCTATAGCGTAAACGAGACAGATAATGTTGTTGGTGGCTTAAGGTAAGCCAATTAGCACAGTTGTATGGTGTCAGTTTTTGGCACATGTAACGCATCTAACTCTTTTTATTATTGTAACATCATTGTGAACAATATAAGATCTAGGTTACCTTATCACGTTAGTCATCTTCCTCTAAGACATATCACCATTATTTTCTCAGTTTATTGCCACTATCCATTGTACATCATACTTAAGTTGTATCTACTTGATTCAGTGTACTTAATACATGATAATGAGGACTCCAAGGTCCCGTACATTATCTCAAGGTGTAAATCTTGACGCATCTGTTAGTCAGATGAGCTGCAGGATTATCGTAAGCAGGCGTTTTCTCTCACATTCTTTGGTTTGAGGTCACATTTTAACATAGTAAGACGTACGTACGTAGACTAAAATCGAATCCATACATATTATGATCACGACTGTCTGGCTAACGAAAGCTGAATCTCGTAGTTATTTGATTGGCAACACTTTGTCTCTGTGTGTCTGAGCCTCAGACCTCAGACTCTGAGGTGTCATGTCGTATGTCAAATTGAATTTTTTCTGAGAAAATTGCAGCTGTGTGAATGACCCTGTGTGGGTAACACATGTCATGATTTTTTTGAAATAACCGCGTTTTTCCTGGTTCAGCTTTCGTTGGCCAGACGGAGACTAGACATTGAGGAACGCAAAATCAGTTCTCTGCCATAGTTCACTTTTCACCAAATAGCGACTGCATATATGCTCAGCAGCGTGAGCCCATCGCCGCTCTATGCAGTTGGAAGTATATGCAGTCTTTAGTCCGTTAGTCGCCTTTTACGACACCTAAGGGAAGAGCGAGAGGGTGGTAGTATTCTTTCGCCGCTACGCGACACGGTTTTCTAAAACCAAAATCCTAAAATGTTATAAATACGAGTTAGATCCGTAAAAAGGTTTCATTTCAATGTGTAGTGCTCGCGTAAATCTTAGAAAACATGATTTAAAAGGTCGCGAAATATACAAGATAAGAGTTATTATGTTATCATTTTAGTATCGGTATAAGATTTTTACATTTTAGACTCGGCTTTTGTTGGATTAAGGCTTAAATAACGTAACGCAAATGGTCGGCCATTTTTCTGTATGAACAAGAAGCGAGTTCCAAGACATTTCTGCATATCAATTGCTACTAATCCGTATGATAGGTACCGTTAAAATATTCAGTACAATCTACTGGTTACATCAAATATCGTATAACGGGAGATCAGTCTTCTACTGGTTTGTATCTAGTTGCTATCTACTTACCGCTACAACTGTGGTATCGGTAAACCACTGGGCTCAGACCTATACATCTCAGGTTTGATTCCCAGTGGGATATGTAGTAATCAATTTGGTTGGTGCTAAAGCTTATTTTAAGGCTGCTTGGCTAGCTACCACCATTTTATTTTAGTATTATTATTGTAGGAAAGATTTATCTATATAAAAGAAATAAATCTTTCCTACAATCACACCAATTATCTAGCCCAAGAGAAGCGTCGAAGAAACTTGTTAAATGGTTACTAGACAACGGATAAACATACTTAAAATACTTAGATAAATACGTAAATGATTGATACATACAAATACTCAATTCCCACTGATGGTTGTCGTGAGATTGAAGGACGTACCGCAGTGGCGGTACCTTCATACAAGCCGAAAAGCCCGGCTTGCCCTAACAAAAACTCAATATCACTACTGGTAAAACGCAATTATTAAAATCACTTAATATTTTTTACCATTGTTAATTTTCTTTCATCAGCATTCAAATTATCAATTTTATAAGTTTCTCATAAAACAAATGGCATAAAGCTGCTTATAAATCGTGCGACGCTTTACATCTCTCTCGCACAAGTTGGCTTGCAACCGGGCTTCGGATTTAAAGTATATCCGCTCTCTTCTAACTTTAACAAAATTGCTACTCTATAAACATAATACTGCGTAAGTATGTATAGATTCTATGAGAAATTCATACTCTTCGTCAAAGCCAGCTTGCGTTATGAAGTTCGCAAGTAAGGCCTTCTCCAAATCAGGCTTTATTTCTACCACGTGCAACAAGTGAATCACGTGCAACTTAAACGCGGGCGAACCAATCAGAGGCGACCGACGACAGCTCGAGCTCGGGCGAACTAATCAGAGGCAAGCGTTAATACGCGATTGTGCTGTGCAGCAGCCACAGGCAGCAGCTAGCCATTTTTTATTCTTTGTTATTGTCACACTTTACTTTGTTTGAGGGATTGTTTAGTAACAAGCAGCGTTGCCAGACGTGCGATAATTATCGTAGATCCACGATAATTTCGAGGGGCATGCAATAAAAAATAATAATGAAGTATCGCACGATAATTCGTATAATTCGTCGACTTTCCACCTTTCCACGATATTTTTTGTCATTTCTACGATAATTTTGTGAAAAACTTGGTTTTGCATCGTTCGTTGAATCACAGTTCGGAAATAACGAAATTTATGGTACCACAGTCAGTACTTTTTCTAGGCGATGACCTTTTTTTTTTAGCTCATGACGTTGGATGTTAGCAAATTTGCAGTGCCCAGACGTATATAATCTGTCTTTTTGAATGCGATAAAAATACGATAATTTTGCAGTAAATCTAGGATAGTTTTGACCTACGGATCTGGCAACACTGGTAACAAGTGTTTTCGTAATTAGTGATAAAAAAAATGTGTTCCTAGTTCAGTTCGTCGCTTTATTGGTCTCTGTGACGAACTTAGATGTGTTGGGCATGTGATGTATTGCAAACAAATGTGTACTTAAACGTGTTGATGATTGGCATACGAAAGGCAGAGGTAAATAAATTCTTTGAACATCACACATGATTTATGTATTTCGCAAACTATTATAAGTCATCTAGGGCATTAATTATAATAGGTCTATGTAAAAAACTCTTTGGATTGTTGGTTGCTTCCATTCAAATAATTAAGTAATAATTAATAAATTAAGTGTAGAGGCCTACATATCGACTGTGATTCCCGCGCAAAATGCCCATTTTCGCATTTTATAGTAATTTTCCAGTTGTATTTATCGTTTTTATCGAAATAGGATAATAAATGCATGCTTAATATTACGAATCTCCACTCTGCGAGAATAAGCGAGTTCGGACGGCCGGCGCATCGCATTTTGTTGTAATTTTGTACTTAGTTGTATTTATAGTTTTCATCGAAATCATCATAACATTTTTATTCCTCTAGAAGTAACAATTATTCTGGTATAAATTTTACTCAATAATATTATCGTAGATAAGAGAAATTCAACAGTTAACTTAACGCGATTTTCGAAGTTTTTTTGGTTTTGTTTCATTTTTTTATTTCATTTGTTTAGAACAGTAGTTCAATCCAGGAGCTCAAAAAAGTGCCCTCGCGCAATTTATGAAAATCTTTCTCTGCAATTTTGAGTTTAAATAAAAATTAAGCGAAATTTACAAAAAGCGAGGCCGCTACGTACTATGCCAATAGCTATTCTACACTATTCAATAAGTAAATACTGTTAATGTATTTTTGTTTCTGAGATAAAGAACGCCTAAATTAGCCAAAATAAAATTCTCAAAAATCACATTCAAGATGTAATAGAAGGTAATAAGCCTGTTTTTTACCAACGACAAGAGCGTTTGGAATGCCACGGCCTATGACGATTTGAGTAAAAAAATGTGGCTAGTGTCACAAATGGGCACCAACATTGTACCTAGGTAGCAAGATTAGGAACTTCAGGTTTCGTGGCTTGCCCCAATCTGAAGCCCTAGGCACGCCACTGCTACGTAATGTCCCATTCACTAACGCCTCGAAATATGGCTAGCGGCATTTGTTTGCGAACTATCGTGACGTCACAAATTCATATAACACATTCTTGTTATAAAAAATGACGTCACACTTAAAAAAACGACTGCCTTAATTCAATAGTAAATCTCGGATCAACATATTTTGCGATGCAAAAAAAAAATTCTTCTCGACTAAGATACGGACACACTGATTTTGCTGTAAAATAATCAAGTGTTTGTATTAGTCTCTATTGGGTCCTGCCGAGGACCAAAAATAAAAGATTAAGTACCTACTTTTTTGCTAAAATTTTAACGTTACCTACGCTTATATTGTTTTTTCTTTAGGCTTTTACAAAGAAGTTGAAAATAATCCGAATAAGAATGACGCCCCAAAAGTTTTGTTATTAAAAATGCAAGTACGCCTAAACATTAAAAAATATGATAGATAAATAAGATTTCAATTAGATAACGATACGTCTGACATTGAAATTAAGTAACAAATTGATAAATCTGTAGTACCTATAACAATATCTCTCATATTGAACGCATGTTAATGTACTTCTTTGAATGTACCTACTCGTATGTTAAGATTATTTACTAACAAACCATTGTATTTAGGAAAAGAGGACTTTGATTCTAATTATTATTAATTATACATAGAACTACATTGAATGACCACAGCTTGCTCTACGACTCAGGATTTAAAACTGCCTTAGTCTAAAACATGGACTAAAGAAAAGACAACATAATCTCTCTCTATCTGCCCTAATTAACCAAATGGTTAGTCATTTAATAGATTTTACAGTACCTAACCGCGTTTTTTTTAGACATTTATTGAACATAAATCTTCAGGCACTTATTGACGTCAAAAACAAAAATTACAGTTAACTAACGTGTAGTTAAATCTTACTAACTAATCCACCTATCTACATAATCTACCTACCTAACTAATCTACCACCAGTTCGGATTTTGGGAGAGTCTTCGACTGAGAAGAACCTAGCAAGAAACTCAGGAGGCTTTTCTTTTTTCTCCCTCTTAGTCACAGGGTAAGAATAAGCGCTTTGAATCGTACACAACATGATTTTCAAAATAAATATACGTATACAATAACTAATAAGTTATACTCGTACATGCACTATGTCCATACATGTTTGTAATCTACAACTTAAAATAGCCTTTTTTACTTTAGTTACTTTTCTGAAAATTATGACATTGCACTTTTTTGTTTCTGATTGTACACGTATACACTTACACTCACCTTAACCTTTCTCTGTGACCTTTGCCAATGGCATCAATCAAAGATAAATCAATCCTGACTTGATAATAGACACCCCCGCATTTTATTTTAACTTTCATCAAAATTTTGATTATATGCTAATTAATTTAAATGAATCACCACACCCACTGTCTCTAAATAAACATAATAATTGAATTGATTTAAAATATTAGGCGACAAATGGGCGACTACAATGAATATTGACATGTTCGGTTAAAAGACAATGCATGAAGCATCCTATTCTATCTTCCGCATAATAGTTTTGAATGTAATTAGTGTCGAAGTGTGTTTAAAGGTGTGGAGGCGTGACATTTAATTCGTTGAGGGCTTACATATCGAAGTAATGTTACATACCATGGTGACGCCATCTCGAGGTCCCGGGTTCGATCCCCGGTCGGGTCAATTTAGAAATTATTGTTTTTCTAAATTGTTTCGGGTCTGGGTCTGTATGTATTTGAGTATTTTAAGTATGTTTATCCGTTGTCTAGTAACCATGCATTTAACGAGTTTCATTACGAAGCTTCTCTTGGGCTAGATATTTGGTATAAGTGTAAGGTGAAGTTTATATATTTATTTATTTATACATACGTTGAATCACGCCCCGAAAGGTTAGTCAAAGAGACTATTCGACAAGGACCGCAAAACCAATAAAAGAGGAAAATTCGACACAACATTTTAGGCGAACATGGTATGACATAACACTGCAATAATGCCATCTATCACAGATAGTCGATATCACAAGTAAACAGTCATTGTACAAGAATGCAAAAAGGGAAGTGAGATACCTTGCGAAATCGGCACTCAAGATAAATCTCGGTATGCGGTTCGATAAATGATGAATCTTTATGAAAATTTATCTTACTTCATGGGCAGTAAAAGATTATGTTTAAGTAAAGAGGAAAAACAACACTGATCTTACGATTTTAAGCAAGAGTAACGCAAACTATAAAAATTTGCAATTTTGTAAATTTTGTGAAATAAATGACATCAACAACAACGACAAATAAATGCCCGAAAGTACGGAGATCTAAATAATTATCAGAAACATTTAGAAAGCTTTTTTTGAGTTAATCTATACAGGAATGCGTAAACCATAACGTAGTCGCTGAATTTTTACAAATGATTAACCCACTGCTCCCAGAGGTCTTGTGTTCGGTTAAGTACTAACTTGAGGCCTACCCTGAGCTGGTAACTAACCAAAACGAATACACTTAGGGTACCTATACTAAGTGTATTCGGTTTGGTTTGTACAATGGCTTGTTTGTTGTAAGCCAACCTGGTAAGCTACTACGAGCGGAGCTCTAGATAAGATAGTGTCATCTTATCTAAGTCTGTAACACGTTCTAAAGCTGATGATTCACAACTGTTATCCCAAAGGTTTAGTCAGGACAATGAGGACCGCAGTAGCAGCACATGAGTAAAGAAACGGTACAGAGTCAAAGCTACATACAACCACATGAGTAAACGGTAAAAATAGCGAAGGTCACAATTTCCCCAAACCATATAGAGGATTGGACTATTAATGGCTAAGAACCGGTTGGCTTGTGTTAACCATTTAGCTCTGGTTTCATAAGCAAGTAAAATGAATCGACGTCAACTATAATTCAGAAGCGGTTTCATAACTACAGAGCGTGAAAGTAACGAAACCCATAATAATGTAGGGGTACTACATCAAGGTATCGGTAATAGTATGATTTACACAAAGAAGGAGGACTTATTTATTTATTACTTACTTTTTTAAATAAATAAAAAAAAAACACTAACTTTGCATAAGATGACGTAATTTTAAAAACGCGTAAAACTTTAATTTTACTAAGGGTGGATTCGACCAAACTGGAATAAGACTTACTCCAAGATTAGTCTATACAAATTCGGCTTTTAATCTAGGTATAAGACCTTATTCCAGTTTGGTCAAATCCACCCTTAAATAAGTAAGAACATAATGTAGAGTAATCCCTTTAGAACCACTCCTACAGTTGCGTTCCGACTTTGACCGTATTTTGGACCCACTTTTCAGCTTAAATGAATTAAATGTTGTATGAAAGCTCTTAGCGTGTACTTTATTTTATTATATGGCAACTAAATTCAAATCCAGCGCGAAAACGGTGTTTTGGTGCGTTTTTGAAAATAAGTTTTGTGAAAATACCGTTTCTTTACTCATGTGGTAGAAGTCAACTGCCATGTTTCAACAAATTACAACTGCACATGTGCTCAGCATGACAGGTGGTCCGTAGTACGTTAGTCGCCTTTTACGACATCTGATGTAAAGACAATCCTACTAATATTATAAACGCGAAAGTTTGTAAGTATGGATGGATGTTTGTTACTCTTTCACGTAAAAACTACTGAATGGATTAGAATGAAATTCAGCATACAGATAGTTTATAACCTGGATTAACACATAGGATACTTTTTATCCCGATATTCCCACGGGAACGGGAACCACGCGGGTGAAACCGCGAGCGGCCACTAGTTATTAATATTGACAAAATAACCCTCTAGTTTCTAGCGTTTGAAATACCCTCGAGAGCAATGAATCCGGGTCACTTAAAGAAACCTATATATCTCGGAAACTAAGAATGTTAGCTTAATGAAATAAATTGTATTTAATAGACTATTAAATACTCCTTAAACATAGGTATTAAAACTTTTTAGTTATTGTAAAGTAACATTACTCGTATGGAGCGGCCAGCACACAGCCCGGATATCAACTCGATCGAGCATTGCTTGGGACGAGCAAGGGAGATGCCTAAAACAACGAAACTCCCCCAATCACGCTTCGTGAACTCAAAATTGCTCTCATAGAGGAATGGGAGAATATTCCCCATAATCGTATAAGGAACTCGGTGTACAGCATGCCAAACCACGTAAACGCAGTAATAGAAGCGCAAATTTTATTACTTTCATCTAAGGAGTATTTAATTGTCTATTAAACATAATTTATTTCATTAAGCTAGCATTCATAGTTTCCGAGATTTATAGGTTTCTTTAAGTGATCCGGATTCATTGCTCTCGAGTGTAGAGTTGGTAATTGTTAATGTTGGTTGCGATGCCACTTTATTATGATTACAGTTTAATACTAATGCCATTTAAGGTAATGCAAAAAGCATTATATGATCAATTGTCAAATAGTTCCTAATCAAAATATCGTTAGTATAATAAAAAGGACTGTTATAGGATTTTGAATTCTAAGTTTGTTGCATAAGTTTCAAAGTCACACGCCGGTTTTACCGCAAGTTTATTTTGTAATAGACTTGAAAAAGCTATTCAAATCAAATCACGTCCACTGTTCTTGAGCGCTGCATGTCCAAAGAATAGATGGCAATACGCAGAGACTCCTTGGTAAATGTATTTAACAACTACTGCATGTTTAATAAAGATTTTTTTTAAATTAGGTGATGATGTTCTACTGCCATAATTATGTAATATTTGTGTAAAATGTAGTTTTGCTTTCAGCTATTCGATTATTACATGAGAAATTGTTCTTGAAAAAGTTACCTAATCAGAATAACTTTAAATTCATGAAATGAAAATCTTACACTAACTATCAGAATTAAATTAACATCGTTACTAATTTACTTAATTGTCTGGAAATAACGAAACGATGATAAAATGTCTACCTCAGGTAGGAATCAAACCCACGTCCTTTGTCCAAACCGGGCGTCCAACAGTGTCTTATTAAACCTATTAGAATTTACATCCTGGGAGATCTGAATGAAAATATTTATACAAAGGTGAGCTTATCTCTAGAAGAGATCTCTTCCAGCCAACCCTAGCTTTGGTGGGAAAAACATAAAAGCGGGACTCATACTGTAAACATTTAGATAAGATAAGATTTCTTTATAGATTCGTAATATTTGATTATTTGTAACGCTCAAATAAACTCGAAATAACGAAACGTTGAAAAAAAATGTCTACCTCATTTGTTAATCTGAGGTAGAAATTGTTTTGTCTGGAAATAGATAGTGGCACCTTAAGGGTCTATCTGTAGACTGTTAGTCTTGCCTCCTAGCTGAGTAACGGGCGCGGTCGATGACAGCGCCCCGTCTCGTACCGCAGACTTTTTGCGATCTTATTGTTTAGAGCCTGTAGGAAGTTGACAGCTACAATAAGCGCCGCATAACCGCCTATTAACAACAAAGTTAACTATTTAATAATCATTAGTTTATAGTGCGCGTAAAAACTATTTAATTAATATTAAATATAAATAAAATTGTAAAAAGTTATTAGATGACTTTTTAAAACGACATAGTTTTAGCTACCTTACTTTTTATACTTACAGAGGTTACCTACTAACAATTAAATTGCTATTGTGTCTGGTTTTCAGGAAGCTGTGCTTTTATACCACGGTTACCGCGTAGCTTAAGAGAGTTTGCAACACCATAAGTGCTATTCTGTAAAGGCTTGTTTCAAAGCACGATCCTGAATCCGCAGTGAGTTATCAAATCCGCTTTCTCTTTATTCGACTTTACGCTAACGTCACAAAGGCGAGAGGCGAGTTTATAATCGAGCCTTAAAGAATCGACATGAAAACGTGATTATACGCGTTACCGAGTCTGTAAAAAGGGTTTTCACACCCCTGATGTAGAACGCGAAGTCTTTACTTTATGTAATTCAATAGGAATGTTAAAATTTATAACCATCGGAAAAAAAGCCAATAGCGTTGAAAATGACATGTAAAATACATGCATCTTTCAAATGACCCCTGTATTTTTCAATAAAATACAGAAACTTACCTAGCTTGGCTACGAATTAATCTTTTACATGTATTTTACGGTGTATTTTTCCCATTATTCATTAGTATGTAGTTTATTTACATAACGCTTTCATTGTCTCCCAAATCTAAGAAGTTTCTACTCTACCTACAGTATACATATATATAATTACGACTATTAATGTCGAAGGGTTAGTCAGATAATAGGCAATGAGGACCGCAAAAACAGTCCTCCACTTTTCACTAAATAGCGACTGCACATGTGCTCAGCGTGACAGGTGGTGAGATGCTCTATGCTGTTGGATGTGTGTGCATGGTTTTCATTCAGAGTCAAAAGCAAAAGCCTGTTTTGTTGATTGATGGTTATAGATTCAACAGAATTGTCGTCAATAAAGGCGGCTCTTCAGACTCTGATTTTTAAATTAGGCTCACGCTGAAACAAGTCGGTGCGAGCCTTTATGGTTGACTCCACCTCCGTGTACTTTTTGAGAACGACACAAATTGAAGACGTTTTGCTCTCAGTAGGTTTTACTTTGCGAACATTAAGCAACAATAACTTTTTGCTTCGAAAACTAGCAAACTATTTCAATTGTGGACGTTTTGCTCTTAGGGCATTTTATATAGCGGTTAATATGACATCAAGAACGTTTAGCTTGGAGTAACTTCTGCTCAATAATGGTCTTTAGTCTGTCAGTCGCCTTTCACGACACCCAAGGGAAGAGAGGGGTGGCGAATCAAACTATACTAAGGCTTTGATTGTGAATTACTTATTTGTTTTTTTTTAATTATTCCGTTATTTATATACGTATACTCTACTCTGTATAATTTATGTTAACCGTGATATTGATTCAACAACGTAAAGTACATTAAAATGTGTAGTGTTCAATGAATATTAGTAAGTAAAACTTTTTTTGATTGATAGATATGAAAATTTATATTAAACAGTATTTACTAAACATACTTACATGTATTATTTTATTTTTCAGACAAACCTTGAATATGTTTTTTTCGAAAACTACATGTATTGTACAGTAATAATACAAATTTTCGAAAGAAACAAAATGTATCTTTCGCCATTTTAACGCTAGTATAGCCAACCAAGTTTTTATTGCACCAACTTAATCGTACTATCTAGATATTAAGCACCTATATCGCTATATTGAAACATCGATTTCTCTAGCGAATGTAGTTTCAAGAAATCAGCGGAAACCACATAGATGCACATATTATTACCTGTGCGAATAATAAAAACAGGTATTGGAAGATGGACAGTACGCAAACGACCGGCCATTACGCTCATACGAGTGCGCGGACTGCGAAAAATTAACATTAGAAGGATGTTTCCTCGGCGCGTTAGGAAATCGCTAGGGCTAGGCTTCATTTGTAAGGGATATTACACGATTTGTACAATATTACGGAAAACAACTTGACTAGACATAGACGTCGGTTAACGACACGACGCGACGTGCCTTCTTGATTCAAACGTTCGGTCGAAACTTAGAAATAAAATGTAATCTTCGATATAGACATTTGTGGGTTTATGGATGTCCGTATTTTAGCTTTATTGAAAATAAATAAGTGGCACTTACAAATTGTATGGATAAATAAATATCTTTCGCTGGCTTGCAGCGTAAATCTAACTATTAGGAAAAATTCAACGAGTCTTCTGGGGTCTCGGTAGCTCAGCGGTTAGAGCAGTGGACCGGCAATCCAAAGGTCGTGGGTTCGAATCCCACTCGAGCTTCCTGAGACTGGTTGATTTTTTTTTCTAGTAAACATTTTATCCGATAAATAAATAAATAAATAAATAAAATAAAACTTCTACACTCACACCAATTATCTAGCCCAAGAGAAGCTTCGAAGAAACTCGTTAAATGGTTACGAGACAACGGATAAACATACTTAAAATACTTAAATACTTACATATTATACATAGAAAACACCCAGACCCAAGACAATTTAGAAAAACAATTGTTTCTAAATTGACCCGACCGGGGATCGAACCCGGGACTTCAGAGATGGCGACACCATGAAAACCGGTATACAAACCACTCGACCAAGGAGGTCGTCAATGGATAGTGTTAATAAAATTCTAATTCAGGGAATACCAGAAGGGGCGGTTTCGAATCCCGCTTATAAAAAAGTTTGCAACAAATTCTGCAAAAAAATATAAACCCACACCCCTAATGGGGACCCTTGATAAATCAAATTTTATTACTTTCATCTAAGGAGTATTTAATTGTCTATTAAACATAATTTATTTCATTAAGCTAGCATTCATAGTTTCCGAGATTTATAGGTTTCTTTAAGTGATCCGGATTCATTGCTCTCGAGTGTAGAGTTGGTAATTGTTAATGTTGGTTGCGATGCCACTTTATTATGATTACAGTTTAATACTAATGCCATTTAAGGTAATGCAAAAAGCATTATATGATCAATTGTCAAATAGTTCCTAATCAAAATATCGTTAGTATAATAAAAAGGACTGTTATAGGATTTTGAATTCTAAGTTTGTTGCATAAGTTTCAAAGTCACACGCCGGTTTTACCGCAAGTTTATTTTGTAATAGACTTGAAAAAGCTATTCAAATCAAATCACGTCCACTGTTCTTGAGCGCTGCATGTCCAAAGAATAGATGGCAATACGCAGAGACTCCTTGGTAAATGTATTTAACAACTACTGCATGTTTAATAAAGATTTTTTTTAAATTAGGTGATGATGTTCTACTGCCATAATTATGTAATATTTGTGTAAAATGTAGTTTTGCTTTCAGCTATTCGATTATTACATGAGAAATTGTTCTTGAAAAAGTTACCTAATCAGAATAACTTTAAATTCATGAAATGAAAATCTTACACTAACTATCAGAATTAAATTAACATCGTTACTAATTTACTTAATTGTCTGGAAATAACGAAACGATGATAAAATGTCTACCTCAGGTAGGAATCAAACCCACGTCCTTTGTCCAAACCGGGCGTCCAACAGTGTCTTATTAAACCTATTAGAATTTACATCCTGGGAGATCTGAATGAAAATATTTATACAAAGGTGAGCTTATCTCTAGAAGAGATCTCTTCCAGCCAACCCTAGCTTTGGTGGGAAAAACATAAAAGCGGGACTCATACTGTAAACATTTAGATAAGATAAGATTTCTTTATAGATTCGTAATATTTGATTATTTGTAACGCTCAAATAAACTCGAAATAACGAAACGTTGAAAAAAAATGTCTACCTCATTTGTTAATCTGAGGTAGAAATTGTTTTGTCTGGAAATAGATAGTGGCACCTTAAGGGTCTATCTGTAGACTGTTAGTCTTGCCTCCTAGCTGAGTAACGGGCGCGGTCGATGACAGCGCCCCGTCTCGTACCGCAGACTTTTTGCGATCTTATTGTTTAGAGCCTGTAGGAAGTTGACAGCTACAATAAGCGCCGCATAACCGCCTATTAACAACAAAGTTAACTATTTAATAATCATTAGTTTATAGTGCGCGTAAAAACTATTTAATTAATATTAAATATAAATAAAATTGTAAAAAGTTATTAGATGACTTTTTAAAACGACATAGTTTTAGCTACCTTACTTTTTATACTTACAGAGGTTACCTACTAACAATTAAATTGCTATTGTGTCTGGTTTTCAGGAAGCTGTGCTTTTATACCACGGTTACCGCGTAGCTTAAGAGAGTTTGCAACACCATAAGTGCTATTCTGTAAAGGCTTGTTTCAAAGCACGATCCTGAATCCGCAGTGAGTTATCAAATCCGCTTTCTCTTTATTCGACTTTACGCTAACGTCACAAAGGCGAGAGGCGAGTTTATAATCGAGCCTTAAAGAATCGACATGAAAACGTGATTATACGCGTTACCGAGTCTGTAAAAAGGGTTTTCACACCCCTGATGTAGAACGCGAAGTCTTTACTTTATGTAATTCAATAGGAATGTTAAAATTTATAACCATCGGAAAAAAAGCCAATAGCGTTGAAAATGACATGTAAAATACATGCATCTTTCAAATGACCCCTGTATTTTTCAATAAAATACAGAAACTTACCTAGCTTGGCTACGAATTAATCTTTTACATGTATTTTACGGTGTATTTTTCCCATTATTCATTAGTATGTAGTTTATTTACATAACGCTTTCATTGTCTCCCAAATCTAAGAAGTTTCTACTCTACCTACAGTATACATATATATAATTACGACTATTAATGTCGAAGGGTTAGTCAGATAATAGGCAATGAGGACCGCAAAAACAGTCCTCCACTTTTCACTAAATAGCGACTGCACATGTGCTCAGCGTGACAGGTGGTGAGATGCTCTATGCTGTTGGATGTGTGTGCATGGTTTTCATTCAGAGTCAAAAGCAAAAGCCTGTTTTGTTGATTGATGGTTATAGATTCAACAGAATTGTCGTCAATAAAGGCGGCTCTTCAGACTCTGATTTTTAAATTAGGCTCACGCTGAAACAAGTCGGTGCGAGCCTTTATGGTTGACTCCACCTCCGTGTACTTTTTGAGAACGACACAAATTGAAGACGTTTTGCTCTCAGTAGGTTTTACTTTGCGAACATTAAGCAACAATAACTTTTTGCTTCGAAAACTAGCAAACTATTTCAATTGTGGACGTTTTGCTCTTAGGGCATTTTATATAGCGGTTAATATGACATCAAGAACGTTTAGCTTGGAGTAACTTCTGCTCAATAATGGTCTTTAGTCTGTCAGTCGCCTTTCACGACACCCAAGGGAAGAGAGGGGTGGCGAATCAAACTATACTAAGGCTTTGATTGTGAATTACTTATTTGTTTTTTTTTAATTATTCCGTTATTTATATACGTATACTCTACTCTGTATAATTTATGTTAACCGTGATATTGATTCAACAACGTAAAGTACATTAAAATGTGTAGTGTTCAATGAATATTAGTAAGTAAAACTTTTTTTGATTGATAGATATGAAAATTTATATTAAACAGTATTTACTAAACATACTTACATGTATTATTTTATTTTTCAGACAAACCTTGAATATGTTTTTTTCGAAAACTACATGTATTGTACAGTAATAATACAAATTTTCGAAAGAAACAAAATGTATCTTTCGCCATTTTAACGCTAGTATAGCCAACCAAGTTTTTATTGCACCAACTTAATCGTACTATCTAGATATTAAGCACCTATATCGCTATATTGAAACATCGATTTCTCTAGCGAATGTAGTTTCAAGAAATCAGCGGAAACCACATAGATGCACATATTATTACCTGTGCGAATAATAAAAACAGGTATTGGAAGATGGACAGTACGCAAACGACCGGCCATTACGCTCATACGAGTGCGCGGACTGCGAAAAATTAACATTAGAAGGATGTTTCCTCGGCGCGTTAGGAAATCGCTAGGGCTAGGCTTCATTTGTAAGGGATATTACACGATTTGTACAATATTACGGAAAACAACTTGACTAGACATAGACGTCGGTTAACGACACGACGCGACGTGCCTTCTTGATTCAAACGTTCGGTCGAAACTTAGAAATAAAATGTAATCTTCGATATAGACATTTGTGGGTTTATGGATGTCCGTATTTTAGCTTTATTGAAAATAAATAAGTGGCACTTACAAATTGTATGGATAAATAAATATCTTTCGCTGGCTTGCAGCGTAAATCTAACTATTAGGAAAAATTCAACGAGTCTTCTGGGGTCTCGGTAGCTCAGCGGTTAGAGCAGTGGACCGGCAATCCAAAGGTCGTGGGTTCGAATCCCACTCGAGCTTCCTGAGACTGGTTGATTTTTTTTTCTAGTAAACATTTTATCCGATAAATAAATAAATAAATAAATAAAATAAAACTTCTACACTCACACCAATTATCTAGCCCAAGAGAAGCTTCGAAGAAACTCGTTAAATGGTTACGAGACAACGGATAAACATACTTAAAATACTTAAATACTTACATATTATACATAGAAAACACCCAGACCCAAGACAATTTAGAAAAACAATTGTTTCTAAATTGACCCGACCGGGGATCGAACCCGGGACTTCAGAGATGGCGACACCATGAAAACCGGTATACAAACCACTCGACCAAGGAGGTCGTCAATGGATAGTGTTAATAAAATTCTAATTCAGGGAATACCAGAAGGGGCGGTTTCGAATCCCGCTTATAAAAAAGTTTGCAACAAATTCTGCAAAAAAATATAAACCCACACCCCTAATGGGGACCCTTGATAAATCTTCCCGTTATTAAGTGGGCCTAGGACCGGTCCAGACGACTCGTTTCAAGCTAGTTCTACGCAGGAAGTCTATAATAAAACCTTGAATTAGATAGGCTTCATTGGTGTCGGCACGATTTGCTTAGTCTTACAGATTATACCGTAAACGTGACCTATTCGGCCTAAGTCTGTTGTCGCAAATCATTAGATTTTTAGACGAAAACTATAAAAATAAAACATTTTTTTTTAATAACGCAAAAAAGCGTAAAACATTTACTTACCGCTTTTTATTACAGTACGTGCCTGGTTAGGGCAATGGAAATTTTCCAGTTTAAACCTACACAGTATTGGTGTTTAACGCAACCGGAAACATTTAAACATGAAGTGATAAGTTCCAAACTTCTCCTTGATTCACCATCAGCCTACACCACTGCAGCTATGTGATTCTCCAAGCAACATATAGACGCTGCGCGCATGCCTGTGATCACAGATGTTACAGCCGTCACATCGTTCGCTGCAGTCACGGCTGTGGTCAAAGTTGAGGCTGTTTTACTTACAGAATACCGATTTTATACATACAATAAATGGCAAAGAAGTGATTCCCTATCACGCCGCTTACAGCCGTGCGGAGCTAGTGTTGAACAGCGTTGAAAATTATTTAGCAGAATACCAATAGTACGCTCACCGCTGTTGCAGCCGCTGCTACCAAGGCGAGGAAACGCTACGTCGAAGTGGCATGCAAAATTCTCATACAAAACACAGAAAAACGACGTTTCGTAGTCCCCTGTTTCCTCCAACAGAGCTGGACCAATTTTTTTTACTTTTTCAGCACCGGTTAAAGAAAGAGGTTTTCTATGTCTGTATGTTTGATTGTTTTTAAACCAGCCACTTAATGTTTCTGAAGACGCCTTAAGACGGAGTGATTTCGCTAAATTTTGAAGGATCCTGTTTATTAAATAAATGACTAAATGCAAAGTAATCAATCTGATACACATTAGAAAGTATTGAAAAGGGCTCGGCCACGACCGCGGCGTCTTGCGGCACGGCGAGCGGATTGCTAGTTCGTTGCACGTCATACTTTAGCAATCTTAGTCAACGGTAAAAGAAAAAACGCAGTGAACAACGCTCACCGCGCCGCAAGCCGCCAGTGGTCGTGGTACGGCTGTTAATCGCAAAAGTTTAAAATTAAGATAACTTATTAATAACTTACACAAATATCCGCACTTTCTGTAGAGAAATACCTAGTTTTATTGCATTAGTGCATGTCTGTAATGATAATGAATCTCGATTAATTTAATCGTCCCAGTTTTTCATGTACCTTCAATCACGCGTGAAATTGTTACAACACAGCACAACAAGTGAAAAAAAAACAAGGAGTACAAAAAAATCGAGTGAAGTGAAGATTTCGCCTCCGGACTTTCGCCTCATACCGAATTCAGATTTATCGTGAATACAATCTTGCGCGAGTTCCAATGACAAGTTTTTACCGAAGCCGTGGGTATTACGTGGTCATCAGCCAGAATTGGAATGCGTGCGATACAATCTGAGATGTTGATTGCTATTGAGGATGTTGCAGATGACAGTCTCTTTCTTTCTCTTCACTCACTATTTGTGTTTTTTTATTGTAAGTAATTTTATGGCGTTGATAAATGTTTGTATGTTATTGACATTTTATAAATAGAAAAGTATTTTAAAGTAGACTCTATTCATGATGACATAGAGAAATGCAAATAATGTATCACTGTCACTTTTAAAACCTGTCTCGAAAAAACAGTTAAAATATATCCATATACATACATATAATCACGACTATTATCCCCGAAGGGTTAGTCAGAGACTAGACAATGAGGACCGGAAAAGCAGTCCTCTACCATAGTCCACTTTTACCAAATAGCGACTGCACATGTGCTCAACGTGACGGGTGGTGAGCCAATCGCCGCTCTAAACTGTTGAATGTATGTGCAGTCTTTAGTCCGTTAGTCGCCTTTTACGACTACCAAGGGAAGAGGGTGGTGGTAGGTATTCTTTCACCGCTACGCGACATGGTTATTATAACAATCATTATATTATTATATTTTATTATGTAGTATATATGTATATAATTGTAACATAGATTGGCCATTACCACCTTCTAATCTGATTTATTTAAATCGTTACCAAGCTATAATTCCGGTTACACAAAAACAATATTAAAGTCAGTACGACGCGTGTAATACCCATTATTACCAAACATAACGCAGATAAAATTCGCCATTAATCAAGCTCGTACTGTCGATTGACGTGTGATTTCGTCGATAATCACCTCAAATTACACCTAATGGTTGACCACATGCTGTGGAATTCGTATAGTGCGTGCCGATCATCGAACCTTGGACCAATTGATAGCATGCTTGTATCTCGCGTGTACATGCAGCAATTTGTGGTACGGTTGGTGGAGGAAATTCGAAATTGATCGTTTTATACAATGTTATTTAGAGGAAGTCGGGTTTATGCTCCAGTTGGATAGTTATTATAATTATAACACAATCAAACAAAATTGTTTGAAATTACTGAAGGTTGACTTTCAAGTTCACCACTGTTAATTTTGAGAGATATAAATAATGTCTTGTCAGTGCGTGTCAATAATATTTACATGATTCGAAAACGATAACTTAGTCTATAATGTTTTCATATTAATAACGCAATTTTGAACTTAAATCAAATCAAAAAGGAATAGAGGTCAAATAGAGTAATTATTAGACAATTATACTATATCACAGTAAACCGTGACTATATCCAAGACATAGACAATAGTAGGTATAGCAGACATTGACGCGCCAAGTTTAAACTTACTTCGAGAGGAAAGCTAACAGACGGATGGCATTCGGCAAACTTCGTGAAGTACTCTTGCCCTCAATACAATGCCTATAGGCGATAGCCAGTTTACACTTGCACTTCCACTTCTATTACTGACCTACACCCCTAATACCTGAATACTCAGTTGGTATATTTAATCATCAAATATGTAAACAAACAGAAATGCCTTGTTGCCGCTGAAGCACTCTACATCGACCAAAACAATTGTGCTTACACAAAAACTTTTCTTCCATCCTATGCCGAACTAAAGGAATACCTCTCACTAGTCACCCCCAAATTTGCCATCACCCAATTGCTGACCAACCACGGTTGGCATAAAGAATATTTGCACCGCTTTAAAATCTCTTTAAAGCCTAGTTCTTCATACATCTTACCCAACATTGCCCCTAATTTGCCGCCATGCGGACGAACCACATAATTTGCTCCAATATTTACAAAATTGACCCCTTTAAACTGAACAAAATTATAACCAAACAGGACACCATTGACACATATCATAACCTGGTTACACATATTGTAAACGAGATAAAAAAAATTAACGAATAACCACATCAAACCACATTAGCTCCAAATTAAATCACCCCCAAAAACGGAACACTCCTGGACAGCGCAGTAAACCGAAAGCTTCACTGCTCCAGTATAGTATTATGCAACGCACCAACAGAAAAAAAAATATACTCATTTGGACCACAACTTCAATTGGCGAGCTATGAAGAGAGCTACGTTAGAAGTTTCTATGAAGAATAGGATCTGAAAATAGGTGATCATACCTCTAAAGATAAGCAAGCTGAAGTAACAGAGGGCTGGTCACATTATGGGGCAACCGATGGAATAGACGAGTTCTTGAGTGGTGATCGGGATTTGGCAAACCAGCTGCAGTGATTACCTCCGTGCTGCTAGCAGCAAATGAATGCTGAGAGTTGAAGACCCCCATACGATTGTGTAGCCTCTACCCACAAGTTGTCCTCCACAATTGTATGAGGGTCCTTGAATTCTCAGTTGCGATCTCTTTTTCTAGCAGTGGTTAAAGAGATCGTTGTAATTATCTGATTGTGGTACTATGAAACGTGGCTACTTTTGAATCAACATTGACAACAGCTAAAGATCCTTACGTAGCTGATAAATATTCTACAGCGATTTAAGCAATACTCATCTAAGAGTTGATGGCAAGACCCCAGGAGCCGTGAACAATGTACACTCGATTCAAAAGTAAACCTTCTTTTCCGGAGAGTTCGGTTTCTCTCCATCCAGCTGGACAACCACGATTCAACCTGTTCTTGTAAGAAATTGTAGTGCAATCCCCACACATGAGGAACATCTAAGGCCTGATAATTATCGGTTCCGAGGTTGCCTGAGCTCGCAGGCTCATTCACGTTAATATCTCAAATGAATCGTGCAGTTTTACAACTTCGCAGGTTTCGCAAGTTCGCTCTAATAGCCGTCTGTGGGTAGTGGCAATAATGAAAATGGACTACGCTCAGTTTTAACGACTTATTCCATTCTAACGTTGCCAGTTGCGACATGTGTAAATTGCAGGTTTACGCGCTTATTTATTGCTCTTATTGTCTATTGCTATGTTGTCTTGTTGTGCGTAAGATTAAGTGTGGCTATGTCAGTAAGGTGCTAACGAACTTCAGAAGTTAACTAAGCACAAGTTATTCTGTGGTAAGCGTAGCTAGCGCATTCATATGGAGGAATGGGGGACTAAATTGAAATCAAGATAGAGGACAAGGTAATCCATTTGGTCTCTGTTGTTATCGATCGATGTCAGTCGGTATTTATGAGTATCTACTAAAATAATATGGCCGTCAAAATCAAAATAGTCCTAAGGATGTGATGGGCTTAGACTATTTTTTAAAAATATTTGTAAAGTATTCAATTTATGCCTGCCGCCATAAAAACCTTTTTGATTTAATGTATTACTTATTAATTAAAACTATTTAATTAGGGACTACTAAAACAAATGACAAACCTCCTCTATACGTTAGTGTCCTAAATACCAAATTCTAACCAATAGATCAACCAATAGATAAGTCTCAGTCTGAACCTCGATAACCTCTTGAGTTATTTTACTATCTAGGGCTTGTTCCCAATTCGCCTGACTAGCTATCAGCACCATCTTATCCAAGTCTGTCGCCATAACAACAGTGTTAGTAGCATTGTTGTGTTCTGTGAAGATAGCCAGTAACTCAGTGATTGAGTATCCCGGAGCAGAGGGCGAGTCTCTATCAGGTGAGATAAAGGCCGTTTTATTGTATCAAAAAATAATGTACATATTTCATAGCTGGATTTTCTATTGCTGACACGGGACACCATGAACTAACCGAAAAAATGTGTCTAGTAAAATTTTTAAACACTGAAAAAAGACGAGAAAATTCCGGGCGGGTGCCTTAACCACTTGGCAACCGAGTTCAGACCTCGGTAGTCAAGTGGTTAAAGCAGCCGCCCGGAATGCGGAAGTTGCGCGTGGTTCGATGCCCGCCTGAGATTGTCGTCTTTTTTCAGTGTTTAAAAATTTTACTTATGTATTTTTTTTTTTTTATAAAAGAGGGAGGCGAACGAGCAGGCGGGTCACCTGATGGAAAGTAATCACCGCCGCCCATGGACACCCGCAAAAACAGAGGAATCGCAGATGCGTTGCCGGCCTTCAAGGGAGGAATAGGTTTAAGGAAGGAATAGGAATTGGGAGGGGGGGGGGCGGGGAAGGGGCCTCCGGAACCCTCACTGGTCGGACGAAACACAACAGCACCAAGTGCCGTTATTTCACGTCGAATATTCGTGAGAGGGTGGTATTACGCCGGGCGAGCCGGCCCAATGCGTGCTGCAACGCAGCGTGGCTCTACCACTCAGTCAGTGTTACTCATTTAGCACCACCCAGGGATCACGTGTAGGGTCTCAAGGGTAAACCTACGGACGCGAGCAACTTTAACCCCCAATTAATGTATATTTAAGCGTTAATAAAACGCTAAAATATAAAAAAAAACATTAAAATATATTTAGCACAATAAAAAAACTGCATTAGTACTGTACTATCCTACTGCTAGAAAAGGCCTTTATCATTGTAATCAAATCATCGTTACAATTGACGGGTATTGACTCAATACGCTTGTTAAGAGGAAACACTACGTGAAAGAGGCATGCAAAATTCTAATACGAACCACAGAAAAGCAACGTTTCGTAGTCACCTGTTTCCTCCTTCAGAACTGGACCAATTTTTATGTTTTTTTTTCAGCATCGGTTAAAGAAAGAGATTTTCAACGCCTGTATGTTTAATTTTTTTCCATTAAGTCATTTATTTAACAACCAGGTGCCTTCAAAATTTAGCGAAATCACTCCGTTTTAAGGCGTCTACAGAAACATTAAGTAACTGGTTTTAAAAAAATCAAATATACTTTCATAGAAAATTTCTTGCTTTAACCTATGCTGAAAAAGTAATATAAAAATTGGTCCAGTTCTGAAGGCGGAAACAGGGCACTACGAAACGTCGTTTTTCTGTTTCGTATGAGAATTTTGCATGACACGTCCACGTAGTGTTTCCTCTTAGGGTTAAGAGCTCGATGGCACAGCGGCTAGCGCGCTCGGCTTGCGATCTTGTCCGCTAAGCAACTTTCGCAATGCCGTGTTGCCTGATGGGTTGTCATCAGCCTTTAAACGTCCCACTGCTGGGCACAGACCTCCCACGTGAACAATAGCACGTGGGGATATTGGGCCATAATCCACCACGCTGGTCCAATGCGAGTTGGTGGGTTTTAACGACTGCCATATTACAACAACAACCGGGACCAACGGCTTAACGTGCCTTCCGAAGCACGGAGGAGTCTGATGGGTGACCAAATAAAAACATCTCGAGCTCCTGCTGGTGGCTGTGGCATTTCGAAGTTGATGATGATGACGCTTGTTAAATGTGTTTTGGAATGGTAGCCACAAAGCCCGGCGTTATCGTAAAAACCGAAACATAGTCGCTCAACCTGAGAAAACCCTGGACCTTCGAATTATGCCGACAACTTTACCAGTCGGCTAACGAAGTGCAATAAAACCCAGGACCTCCGAATATTGTCGAGCAATCTACCAGTCGACCAACGAAGTACTAATTAGCATTCTTATAAACGTCTCCCTCACTTTAATGTAGTCACTTGCTTTGCTATGGGCACATTTGTATGCGTTACCCGTTTATATGCTAAGTGCGTTTATCTGGGGGCATTGACCTGCGATAAAGTTACCTGGCTACAGATAAGCTGGCACAGGCCCTAGTTATTCCGTATTTTATGGCTAATGGAGTGAAGGGAGCATAGGTGTAAATGAAAGTCGTATAAAGTTAATTTTACACTTTTTATTATTGTTGTAAAAGAAATAGTTAAGTTACTTGTACCCCCTGTGGTCTAGCGATTAGCTGGCTCGAACTCAAAAGGTCCCGAATTTGATTACCAGCATTTAGTTGATAAATAACAAAAGCAATTATGGTTGCTATAGTATAATTAATTATAAATTAAATTAATTGTTTTTTATTGTTTCAGATCCACTGCTTTGAAAGCCAGTACGCCGTTGTGAAGGTAATAAAAAAACTGTAGATTTCTTGGGGGATTTCTTGGTTTCTTGGGAGATTTCTTTGTCTAAATCGAGGAAGTTCCCGATCGACCATTTTACGGCGATATTAGCTTGCGCTCTGTTTCTACCGCACGTACGTACAGTACGCGTGTACAAACAGAGATAAACGTAAACGTATTTTTTTGGGGTTCCGTACCTCAAAAGGAAAAAAACTTCAAAAGGATCACTTTGTTGTCCGTCCGTCTGTCTGTCTGTCTGTCAAGACTCTTTATCTCGGGAACGCGTGGAGGTATCGAGTTGAAATTAAAACGTTACTCAGTTCTAGTCTCTTGAAGCTGTGAAAAAATCAAACTCCTAAGTTACCGTAAAAAAAGATACAGCCGTTTATGCCGCAAAAACGTATATTTCGACACTCTCAAGGGAATTAAAACTTATATAGAACTATGTTTGGCAAGTATTACAACAAGAATGGGGAAAAATCTGAAAACTATACATTTGTAATTAAATCATTTCAATCAAAAACAGGGTCTTTCGCACAATCTCTCTAATACTAAAGTATTCTGCCTAAAGGCAGAAACACGGCATTTCAAACACGAGCATAATTTTAAATATTGTTTTGAAGTAATTTCTTTTATTTTGAGCATCTAGGTACAATTTCTAAACGCGATAGTATAAAGTCTTAGCTGTGTAACAAATCATTTATTTTCACGGATATGTTACGTCCATTGAAACGTAGCCTGGTTTCCTTTTTAAAATGTGCTGCATAACATTTTGGAGTGTAGCCTGAAATTAGGCGAAAGGCTGACAATTACATAAATTACTAGTCTGCTATATCCATAACAAGCAGGCTAATGCGTTCTGACATTCCACTGAGAGAGACGCTAACTCTAAATATAGCTAACTCTTTGATATCATCTTATAATTTTTGCGTTTACTTGGGAAACTCACGATTGTTTTTACGTACATATAAAGTACATACATATAACATACATATAATCACGACTATTATCCCCGAAGGGTTAGTCAGAGACTAGGCAATGAGGACAGCAAAAGCGGTCCTCCACCATACTTCACTTCTCACAAAATAGCGACTGCACATGTGCTCAGGTGACAGATGGTAAACCCATCGTCGCTCTATTCTGTTAGAAGTATGTGCAGTCTTTAGTCCGTTAGTTGCCTTTTATGCACCCAAGGGAAGAGAGGGGGTGGTAGTATTCTTTCACCGCAACGCGACACAGCTTACAAACGTCCCACTGCTAGGCGCAGGCCTTCCCACATGAATAGGAGTTTGAGAGTTTGAGCCATAACCTACGCCAGACCAATATTTTTAACTTGCATAATTATTAATGTTTTATATTTTAGCGTTTTATTAACGCTTAAATATACTTAAGTAAAATTTTAAACACTGAAAAAAGACGACAACCTCAGGCGGGAATCGAACCATGCACCTTCCGCATTCCGGGCGGCTGCCTTAACCACTTGGCTACCGAGGTCTGGCTTTCAACCGCCGAAATTTGTCAGTGCTTGATGCTTATGTTTTTAGTCAACATTGCTTCATCAAATCTTAGAAGTTTTCACCTCTGAGATCCGAAAGAAATATTTTTACAAATATTTGGCTGCGTTTATAGATTAATGTTTTATATTTTAGCGTTTTATTAACGCTTAAATATACTTAAGTAAAATTGTAAACACTGAAAAAAAATTTACTTTGCATAATTATATTGCAACCCGAACGCGCCAGCTAGACGAAGTTTCAACGAAATCAAGGAAACTTACAAAATGAGTTTGATTTCTTGATTAATGAAATTGCGCGGACTGGTCAGAGTCACGATAGTATAGTTGGCGGTGCACCTGACCCGTAATATCAGAGATGTGTAAATCAAACCGTGTTCGTAGATAGTCATTTATTTTGGAAAATGTTAAAAATCAATTTCACAAGCTGGATTAGAACCTGCACCTTTCTGACAGGTGCGGGCACAATCAAATAGCTAACGCGGCTCTGTTCATGTTACAATTTTCCAAATTGAATTTCTCGCACCAAAAAGATTTGTGTTAAATATCATACGAGACAAATATAATATACATGTCATGGCCATATTGTAATATTGGCCATATCATGAAATGTTCGGCCATATCATGATTAGGTTAGATTAGAACATGATAATTTCATGAAATATTTTGAGCATTATTACCACATGATATGGCCAATTTTACAATATGGCCACGACGTTGCCGGTTTATAGCGATAATACAATAATACGCAGTGTATAGACTCGCTTGCAGTGTGACGTTGGCCTCTCCGAGGAAAGGGGTCTTGCTGACATTCGATGACGACACGTGGCTTCCTACGGATGTTGCGTCATAGTACTCAACGGTTGTTATCAGTACTCGGTCAAGTACTGTCGTTTAGCATGTTATTAATACAAGATTAGAGCTCTGCTATCGTAATACCAGACAGAATAGAAATTCAATTATTAGTAGGTACCTCTAGAAGTCGTCGTGAAAGACAAGGGGTTAATAAGCTTCTTGTACAACTAACTGCCAAAATAGAGGGTTATTTATATATGAAAATGTTGAATACAGTTACACGAGCAAGATCGGACCTGCACCTTTTTGACAGGTAAATACGAGCATGTATGCTATAGCGGCTCTGTTCCAATTACAACTATTTTTTTTTATTTACAATTTGCCAAATTGCAATTTGGTCGAATCGAAATTTAAAAATTTCAAATTCCTTAAATTTGAAAGTGAGTTATTTGTTAAGAGGCCTATTACATCTCGACTGTGATTTTTGCGTAAAATGGCCAATTTTGGCGTTACGGATCTCAGAAACAAAAAAAATTTTTACTATTTGACTAATTGAATAGTGTAGTGTAGCATAGCGCGTAGCGGCCTCGCTTTTTGTAAATTTTGCTTAACTTCTTAATTTAACCCAAAATTGCAAAGAAAGATTTTCATAAAATATGCGACGGCACTTTCTTGAGCTTATCGATTTAACTACTGTTCTAAACAAAGGAAATAAAAAATAAAATAAAATAATCTCTTATATGGTCGTATAGTGCGTGGCGTAGCGGCCTCAAAATTTTGACATTTCATTGATTTTATATAGAAAATAAATCGTATTCTTAACCAAAAACTTCGAAAATGGCTTTAAGTTAACTGTGAATTTCTCGCTATCTACGATAATATTATTGAGCAAAATTTATACCAGAATAATTGTTACTTCATGATTAATAAAGATTTTATAAAGAATTTATTATCCTTTCGATAAACACGATAAATACAACTGCAAAATTACTACAAAATGCGATGCGCCAGCCGTCCGAAACAACTTATTCTCGCAGAGTGGAGATTTGTAATATTATGCATGAATTTATTATCCTATTTCGATAAAAACGATAAATACAACTGCAAAATTACTACAAAATGCTAAAATGGGCATTTAACGCAAAAATCACATTCGAGATGTAATAGTTCCCTTAGCTTTCGGCCACAAACTGCTAAACCGATTGTGATGAATTTAGATATTGAGTTAGATAAGGCCCTAAAAACGGTTATAGGCTACCAAGGTGTACCTATGTGCATGTTTTAACATGCGAATCTGCCGAAGACTCCTAACGCTACTGGCAAAAAAAACTATAACAATGTTAGCATGTTCCGCCGGCATTTTCCTTCCGACTTTCATTTAGCGCTAAACGTAAAAAAGCAGGCAAGCGCGAGTCGCTTTTCCATCACCGTGAGGTTGCCACTCATTGTTTGATTCAATGCTGCCAACATTGTTGTAAGTGTTAGATAATTTAACTAGGCGGACTGACAACTAGTATTTTGCCCTGCTATCGCTGCCCGCTTGCGCCCGCCCGCGAGTGTTTGTGCACTGAAATTTAAATTGCAATCGGGATATTTTAGCATAAGAGGTTTACAATATTTATTTCTCGAAAAAGCTTTATTTCATAGAAAAAAAAACATATTTGTCTCAATTAATTTCAAATTTCGTGCGAAAACGGTTGGTCACGTGACATGCCCCTGTGACGTCACACTTCAATAAACAAAGAAATTTTATCATGAAATCTGACAGATAGTTTTTGTTTATTTTGTGAAACGTGACGTCACACGAATCATGGCCACCCGCGTTTCGGGTCTTGTAATCCACAGATAAAATATCGCAAATTTACTTAAATAAAAATATTTTAAATTATTTTTAATAAAAAACTATTGGATATTATTGTTAAATTACAAACTACCGTATCCGACATATTTCATATTTTATTGTTACCACTGTCAAATAGCCAATTGCTATTAAAAATACAGCAGCGCGCGCGCATTTTAGGACAAATTACGAATAGACGGGGGAGGAGCGTTTGTTACTTGTCTAAGAAGGCTGGTGAGATAAAGGTCAAGTGCTTACACGTACTGTATAAAAAAAAAAAAATCCCGTCCGAAATCGTCCGCTCATTTCACGCTGAACCCTGAAGCGCACCACCGTGATCACTTGATCAGCTAAGACGTTGTTAATGAATATATTTTCATTGTCTAATCATACGTATGCGGTCTTAATTACGACTAGCCGGCGGAGCTATTAGGAAAAACTTGCCATTAAAGTTTTCACTTTTGGAATTGTCAGCATGAAGTGTTAATGTTGAGATCATGTGCGGTATGGCAAAGCAAATGGACCAACACTTTCTCTGAGTAACAAATACGATACGTAATATTGAAGTTAACATTGTCATTTACATTTCCGATTTTTTATTGATATTTTTACTAGCTTTTTCTTTTCTTTAATTCAGTGATTAGACATTCTACATTATTAATATTTTTGCTATCTTCTTGCTTTTACAAATTGGTAAATGCTGAAAAAATTTCCAAGAGCAGGATTCGAACCCGCACCCTTCTGGCAATCCGGGCCAGATACTCTTACCTCCAGTTAAGCTACCGTGAACTTATCTAGCCCGCCGAAATTAATTAACATCACTTTTTTACTTTGAAAGCCTCTGCCGCCCATTCAATGTCAACAAACTACGTCATCAACATCTGATCTTAAGAGGGTTTACGCATTTTGGTTTCCCATACAAACTTCCAAGTCGAAATTTTTAAAAACCAATAAGCCAATTTTAATGAAACTTTGCATGCTAAAGTAAAATACAGGGATCTAAATAGTTTGTTGAGAACATTTAAAAAAAATGTTTATTTAGCTGAGTTATTGCGATTTAAAGTCTACTATAGAAAGTTTAAAATAGCAATAACTCAGTTAAATAAACGTTTTTTAAAAATGTGTTCAACAAACTATTTAGATCTTTGTATTTTACTCAAGCGTGCAAAGTTTCATTAAAATTGGGTTATTGGTTTTTAAAAGTTTCGACTTGGAAGTTTGTATGGAAAACCGAAATGCGTAAACCCTCTTAATAGTTTTACAAACTTTTAATAGTCATTCTTGCATTTTTGTTATTGATTTCATTTTCCGTTCTATGAGTAAAGGATCATTTTGATTGCTTCTTTGTGGGGTTTGCTACAACCATCTCATCGTAGTCTGTCGTCATAAGGCCTCTCTATGTCGTGTCGTCGAAGTGTGTCTAGTCGAAATTTTGCCCCCCCCCCCTCCCCCCCCCTGTAAAATTACGCAAGAACTTAAAAGCGGTATCCGATGAACTTAACAAAAAAAAATTGTGAATTATTTTAGATAAAAAATTTTAATTTTCTAATTTTTGTATGGAGCTACATTTCTGTTGTCTGATAAAAAAAATACCTCGAAATTCAAGACAATACGTTGCGCTTCGCGCTATTTCCTGAACAGTACACATAAACGACTCAAGAGCCTTGTATCTTCATGAACTACACTGAGCTAAATGAGCTACTGAGCTAGAAGAGCTATATAGCTCTTGACGGGGTAAAAGCTATGTAGCTCTTATCTCTTCAAAGAGCTAAATTTCTAATGACTGTCTAGCCTAGTCAAGTCGCAGCCAAAAAGTTGAATCAGAATCTGCTCGTTCGATGGATGACTGTATGGTCTATTCCTATTCATAAAATGCCATCATTTAGGTCATCATCAGTCTATAAACGTCCCGCTGCTGGACAAAGGTCTTCCCACATGCTCGACGGCAAATGGAGACTCGGGGCCATAGCATGCTGGGTCAATGTGAGTTGGTGGATATCAAGTAATTCAAAGCAATCGCGTAGCGGTGAAATAATACTACCACCCCATCTCTTCCCTTGGGTGTCGTAAAAGGCGAATAACGGACAAAAGACTGCACATACTTCTAACAGCATAGAGCGGCGATGGGCTCACCACCTGTCACGCTGAGCACATGTGCAGTCGCTATTTGGTGAAAAGTGGACTATGGTAGAGGACTGCTTTTGCTTTCCTCATTGCCTAGTTTCTTACTAACCCTTCGGGGATAATATTCGTGATTATATGTATGTATGTCAAAATGTCAAAGCAATGAGACAAAATAACAATCTTTTAGCTAAACTACAGAATAACTAATACTACTAAACGACGGCTTTGACTATCTGCCTATCTAGTAATAGCCTATCTACCAAACTGTATCCTACTAATATTATAAACGCGAAAGTTTGTAAGTATAGATGGATATTTCTTACTCTTTCACGTAAAAACTACTAAATGGTTTTGGATGAAATTCGGCGTAATGATAGTTTATAACCTGGATTAACACAAAGGATACTTTTTATCCTGATATTCCCATGGGAACAACGTATGGATGGATGTTTGTTACTTTTTCACGTAAAAACTACTGAATGGATTGGGATGAAATTTGGCATACAGATAGTTAATAACCTGGATTAACACATAGGATACTTTTTATCCCGATATTCCTACTGGAACGGGAACTACGCAGGTAAAACCGCGAGCGGCCGCTTGTTTCTGAATAAAGCAGACAGACCAATTTGTGATTGGTCTCACTTTTCTTTATACATAAATACAGGTAAAAAAACATAAATTTTATTTTGGATGTAGAACATTTTGTGCACTTTTGGGGGTCAAAGTTGCTCGCGTCCGTAGGTTTACCCTTGAGACCCTACACGTGATCCCTGGGTGGTGCTAAATGAGTGACACCAACTGAGTGGTAGAGCCACGCCGCGTTGCAGCACACATTGGGCCGGCTCGCCCGGCGTAATACCACCCTCTCACATATATTCGGCGTGAAATAATGGCACTTGGTGCTGTTGTGTTTCGTCCGACCAGTGAGGGTTCCGGAGGCCCTTCCCCCCCCCCCCCCCTCCTCCCAATTCCTATTCCTTCCTTAAACCTATTCCTCCCTTAAAGGCCGGCAACGCGTCTGCGATTCCTCTGGTTTTGCGGGTGTCCATGGGCGGCGGTGATTACTCTCCATCAGGTGACCCGCCTGCTCGTTTGCCTCCCTCTTTTATAAAAAAAAAAAAAAACTTTCATAATACGGCCGCTCCTGTTTTGGAAAAACAATAAAAGCTACTGGAAAACGATTGTGTAGGAATAAGAATAAGAAATTACAATATAATTATAAGACTCCGCAAACAATGCCACGCGGCATTGTTAAAATGTAGGTTGCAAGAAAGTATCGTTTCTGTGTTGTTTGCGGTTTAAGAAAAAACTTGTTGGTTTACGCGAAAGGAAAATTTGCCATATTTGGTTTGCCAAGTAAAAACAAGATGGAAATTCTATTCAACAACATCATCCGCCTGTAGTAAGGATTGCAATGCGTCATGCTTTTTAGGATCTTTTTTTAAAGATATCGCTTTTAGGGTGGATTCGACCGAACTGGAATAAGGTTTCATACCTAGATTAAACGCCGAATTTGTATAGACTAATCTCGGAGTAAGTCTTATTCCCGTTTGGTCGAATCCACCCTTAGCGACAGAGCTTACGTGTGTACTTCTTAACCTATTTTTGATGTGGAATAAGTAGTAAACATCCAATACTTACCCACTGCTGGGCAAAGTAATCCATTTTGGCTATAGGCTTAATCACTACGCCAGATCGGGTCTGTGATCACAATCGTATGTATGTAAAAGTCCGAAACACACCTTGCTTGACCTGGGAATTAAACACAGTGACAGGTAAGTCAAAGTCAAAAGATATTTATTCAATAAAACTCAATCAATAAGTACTTAGAATCGTCCAAATCTTTTTTAACCTACCATCCATTCAGGACGTCATTTTTTAACTGTGGCTAAGAACGGGCGCAAGAAACCACAGCGCACAGAAGCAACGACATTTACAAAAAAAAATATATTTGTCGTTACCAGGTCATGAAATACAAAGCATGAATTTGAATGTAAATTATGTAAATGGTACTCCATATAAATGAATTATAGACAATTAGAAATAGCTGTTGGAGTACTTGGATCATTTGAGACCCAAGCTGTTTTGTCATCTGTGTAATCTGACACTTTATAATAAGCTTTTTATAAAGCTTTTCTTTGATTTCGATTGTGAATGTGTCAAGATCTAATTTCTGAATATCATTTGGTACTTTGTTGTAAAATCGTACACACAGACCCTTAAAAGAATTATTTATTTTATGAAGCCTGAGAACTAGTACTCCGAATATCAGGCCAAACGTTTGGCCACTCGAACCCGTGCGTAATTAACATCGCGTCTTTTTTATAATAAGTCCGATTAATGACTTTACTCCATCTGATGTTAAATAGATATGGAGTCCAAGTGCGAAAACAATAACAGTCACCAAATTTCTTTGTGCGCTATGGAATATTGGAGACAAAAAATGTTTATTTCTGTATTTTGTGTAGAACAAAATATTCCGCTCTATTGTAAGTGCCTTACAAATAAACAAAGAATAAGGTCGGAATGGTTATTCCGTGTTTTGTCTTTTTTACTCTAATTTAAAAGAACGTTTACATGACAGGAACAAAACACAGAATAACTATTCGTAGCCTATACTTTGTTTATTTGTAAGGCACTAAAGGTATAGTTCCACGAGAACAAAGTAGCAGTTCTAATAGGCCCCAGCGACTAACAGGTCCGTACGGCTCATTCGCCCCTACTATCATTTACAGGTGCACAGCTAATTCCCCCAACTATCCGTACGCAATTAAGCAAGGTTGTCTTTTACCCGTGTGACGTAACCGTTACCCCGTACCAAGGTACCGGTGCGTCTGCTAACGGAACGTCGCGCGCACCGATTTCACGACTAACCATTGAGGTATATTGTAAGTGTTGCCAACTGTTACCTCCGGCTAGTAGCTAGACGTATTGCAAAAAGTAGCTAGATTGCTCGATTTTTTAACCCCAAAAAGGTGCTAGAAGTAGCTAAAAGTTTCTTATAAAACAAAAGGTGTTAGAAGTTGCTACTTGTTTTTTTAGTAAACAATTAAACGCAAAATTTATGACAATATCGGTTTTTAAATTAAATTAAATTAAACACAAGTAGGTATTCTTTTTGATATTAAAATATAATTAGAGTCTGTTCAATAAGTCAGTTTACTTGGTAATTTTATAAAAATGTAAAAATCTAATTAATAAATAACTATCAATTAAAATTTATTAATTGTTTAGTAAAAATTGTGAACGACTATTATCCCCGAAGGGTTAGTCAAAGACCAAGCAATACCTCTCGTGAAGTAGCTAGAAAAAGTAGCTAAAAATTTAGCTACAAGTTTCATTAAATTGTAGCTGCCTGGCTTCCAAAAGTAGCTAGATCTAGCTACAAAGTAGCCGAGTTGGGAACACTGATTGTAACTAAAGACGACACCGCGAAGTTTCTCCGCACTAAGTTGCTGCTGCAAATGCCTCAGTGATTGCAAGTGATCCAAGGCGATTGTGGACAAATCAGTGCGCAGAAACTTGCTCCGCGGTGCGTCTCTAGTTATTTTAATTCAATGCTTTCAACTCGCTTATGTGTAGCGTCACGCACGTCATGGGACGTCTTTTGTTTTACACTGACACTGTTTTGTTTTGGAAGTTCGTTAATGCTCGAATGTTTTAACGGTCACGATTCGAATGTTTACCTTATTTGTTTTGCTGTTAACCTAAATTCTAAATACAAAATCATTCATTCGGTTTAGCCTACAGTAATTTTTTTAAGCACTTGTGTATGTGTACAACCGTCAAGAAATTTGGCAAAGTAATTTCTTTGATTTTTCTTTATCCGCGTTAAATGATAATGACGTTAAATTCATACACAGTCCACTGGTAGGTTCAGGCTCTTCTATACTAGTAGATATCGCTGATGAAAAGATAGTTGTATAATCCCTTAATTTTTTAGTATTAACTACTGCGGCTTAACATGCCTTTTGAAGCACATTTGGACACCTATCCGTAATTGAAATAGGTTGTCTAACATCCACAATTACGAACCTGAACGTCAATGAATTCCTTACGTGTTTAACCTACGAAATATAATTCGGTATTTTCACAGTTTAATTTTTATGATACTCTGCTAACTAGCTACAAATACTTGACCTACTTTGCTGATGTTACACTGCTTCAGAATAATGGTAGGTACAGGTTCTGAAGAATTATGCAGCTATGTATATCCCTGTGTAGTAAGTACCTACTGGTTGTTAAATAAGAATTGTGCTTTAAAGAAAAGAGGCCCAGATCTTAATCCTTTGGATTATTGCTTATGTAATATTTTAGAGGATAAAAGCCTGCTCTAAACCACATCAAATTATCGAGTCGTTAAAAGCCACCACTGTGTAGTAAGTACCTACTGGTTGTTAAATAAGAATGTGCTTTAAAGAAAAACAATATCAAATCGTCGCCGCTAAATATTGCTTCGCAGTTTGACAAATCAATGTTTATTTTATGAAGTACCTATGTAAAAATTATTTAAACCAAAAAAGTGTACTTATACACTCTTCGTGTCTTACTGCCGTACTCAGAGACGTCAATTAAGTTTTAATGACAATTAAGTTGCTGTAAGACGAGATAAATCCCTGCAAGCTTTTAAAAAACTTGCAAGAACACTATTTGTCAATTTAATTCACAGTTTATTCACTATTATTATTTTATTTATTTATTAAGATATTGTGTGAATGTCATATGTTCAAATGGTATGTACCTGTATATTGTGTATGTTGTATGTATCTATATTATACGGGTATGAATCGTTGTATTTTTTTTGATTTAATATATTATTTTGTTTTATGTATATATATGTATACTATATACGTGTATATACCTTATATATATACAATTAAATATTATTTTTGCATTAATCACTGTACACTACATCAACGCCTCCATCTGTGTTTCATACCAAGCTTCTCCATCCCTATGTTGCCTGGAAGATATCGCTCTTAGTGATAAGACCGCCCGTTGTACGACTTCTTTTAAAAATAATAACCATGTATATTATCTGTGTACAATAAAGAATACTCATTCATTCATTCATTAAATGTGTTCCTTCTCTATTTAGCACTATACGTAAGAAAGTAACAGCAAGAGACTTAATTGTCATTAAAACTTAATTGACGTCTCTGAGTCGGTTGGTTATTATAATAATTTCGATATTTTTTGTAATAGTTAAAGAATTGTCATCTCTGTCGGGAAAATGAACAATTCTGTCTCCATTTTGTATGTCGTCGAATATTGATGCGTAAAAATGATGCTCTATTTACCGTTAAGTGTTCGTGAACATACATGAATGTTGGCAAATAAAACCCAAACAGCGGAACGTTACTTTCAAATTCTCTTAAGAAGTCTCAGTTAGGTCGCATTTTCACTGCAACTCAAATGATTCACACATTGTGGATAATTATTGATCTATATAATAATGAGTCCCCTTGGTCACGCCATCACGCGTGAACGGCTAGACCGATTTCGCAAATTCTTTTTTTGTTGTGTTTGTTAATGTCAGGAGAAGGTTCTTAAAAATAGAAATAATATATATATTTTTAATTATACCAATTCTAATTCAATATTCATAATTAAGACAGGACAACGTCTGTTGGGTCAGCTAGTCAAAAATAAATTTAGTTATCACCAATCATTTAGCTTTCATAACCCTTGAATATCGAATATCGGGAAGTTTACCAAAAAGGAAGTTGTACGAGACTTGATCCCTTTGTCTCTCAGTTCCAGTTATGTCTTTAAGACAGGTATCCTTTCAACATAAAGGGTTTGCGCGGCACTAAGGAAAATAACTTTAGTTCGTGGACAGAGAATCTTTTAGTTATTATTCTGAGGCACGGCATATACTTTTCTTTTTCTTCACGCCCATCATTTTGAATTTGCAAAACAATTGTATCAATCATTAGTAAGTAAGAGCGAAGTTCGTCGAGTAGACAGCTCAAACAAAATACGAACAAAACATCTAAAGTAATTAAAGTCTTCACTTTGTAGTCGCTATGTGAGAAATAATATGACCGAGTGGCCTAAATTGTGTATGTCTTGTTTTTTTTAAGATTACAAATAACAAATTCCTCATTGTATTTTGTATAATTGTGTACCTACTGAAATTCACAGTGTTAACTTAATAGAAAATTTTGCAATATCTTCTGTATGCACAAGTTTGTGTTTATAGCTCCTTTTAGTTTGTAGACCTCAATGATTTGTATTAAAATAAAAATAAATTACGAAATTTTTATATTAAACTAAAGCAATTTCACGATTAATGCAATTAATGGATCATCGCTCACACAAACACTGACGATGAAAATGTGATAACTATTGTTGTATAATAAAGAATTATTGAATATTAAGATATAATATTAGAATACAGAATACGGTTGTGGCGGGCTAAAGATTGTTATTAAAATTAAATCAAATACAGAAAATGAAAAGTAATTAGAACATATTATGTAGGCAGTGTTTTCCGCAAACTTTAATGGAATTTCTTATTAACTACACATTTTAATTGCATTTTTGTATGCCATGGATTTCCGCGAAATACTTACAGCCTGATTCCTGATTCATTATTTAATAAAACATAATAACATTAGTCGTTAATATAGGATAGAAATGAGCTGTGGCCTGTGTGGTGGCGACTCATTAAAAAATACTACCGAATAGATAAATTCCGTTTTGGCGAACTGTCAATTTCACTATTTTTTTTTTTGTGAAATTATGTTTGCCAATAGATAGATTTCTTTTACTTTTATAATGAATAAGTAACCTTCCACAGAATCACCTTAAATTTTTTGACGGTCCTACGTACTACGTGCTTTGAGCTATCTTTTTGGGACTGGGCGTTTGAGAGTACAAAATTCTCGGTAACTATAGTCACCCGGGACGTATGCGTAATTTTTGCGCTCGGTGACTATACTCACCATAGACGGGTACTCACCTGTGACCACTCGGTCATCATCATACTTATCTATTACACTACCACCCCTCTTTTCCATTGGGTGTCGTAAAAGGCGACTGACGGACTAAAGACTGCACTTACATCCATCAGCTTAGAGCGGCGATGGGCTCACTACCTGTCACGCTGAGCACATGTGCAATCGCTATTTAATGAAAAGTAGACTAGGACTGCTTTTGCGGTCCTCATTGCCTAGTCTCTGATTAACTCTTCGGGGATAATATTCGTGATTATATGTGTATGTATGTAGGTAATGTATTACCATACATTCCCAGTAAACAATAATAAAACTAATTAACTTGTCAAATCAAAATGGCTGAACTCTAAAACGGCATTGGTAGAAAAAAAACACCAACTTAAAATATACCATGTCGAAAATTGGAAATGTGTAACAGCCAGCACCAATGTCAGCGCCTGCGATCGGGCGACTGGAAATTAACGAACTAACCAATACCACGAGCTTTTAGCGACGTGTCAAACGTGTTTCTCCTCCATTACGTGTTACACTACAGCAGTCTTATTCAACGGTAGTGAAAACAGCGTAAGGTACATTCAAATCGCACAGCAAATCGCAATCCGCGACCGGTGGTGGCCGTTAACTGTCGCAGTTACAACACGTTTTGAGGTCAAGCAGAACAATGATACCGTCTGTAATTACCTCGCCCTGCCTTCGTGCTAAACGGTTTCGACTTAATTCTGTTGTTACAGAGTAACGAGGAGTCGATCAGTGGAAGTTATTGCGACTAACTATGTTGTACGACAAAAAATATGTCAAAACAGATGAGCAGAGTTTGTCCGATTTGCAGTTGTTCCAGCGTTCACCTATCTCGCGATATATACACACATAATTAGGTACCTACATACATTCAAACTCAAACTTAAAATGTATTTATTCAGTAACTTACATACATACTATTCACGACTATTTTTCCCGAAGGGTTAGTCAAGAGACTAGGCAATGAGGACAGCAAAAGTAGTCCACTACCATAGTCCACTTTTCACCAAATAGCGACTGCACATGGTACTCAGCGTGACAGATGATGAGCCCATCGCCGCTCTATGCTGTTGGAAGTATGTACAGTCTTTAGTCCGTTAGTCGTCTTTTACGACACCTAAGGGAAGAGAAGGGGTGGTTGTATTTTTTTACCGCTACACGACACGGCTATTCAATAAACCTAGTTAATAAGTACTTCGATTCGTCCAAATCTCTCATAACCAACCACCCATTTAAGTTGTCATTTTTTAACTGTGGCAAAGAACGGGCGCACGAAACCACAGCGAACAGAAGCAACGACATTACAAAAAAAATATGTCGTTACCAGGTCAATAAACTACATTCATGACTATTAACACCTAATGGTTAGTCAAAGACTAGGAATCGAGGAACGCAGAAGCAGTTGCACTGCCTTAATCCACGTCCACCAATTGACAACTGCATTATGTTCTTTGTGCAAATTATTATCAAAGCTGTTAGATCTATGAGCAGTCTTCAGCCCGTTAGACGCCTTTTACGACACGTAAGGGAAGAGATAGGTTAGGTAGTATTCTTATAATAATGAGCAGCCACAATACAACCTCCACTAAAAGTTCACATCAAATTTTGTTACCACAACACTCAGTCTGTCAAAAGATTCCTCGGGTCAACGACCGACGGGACTTCCCAAGTCAAACACTAGGACAGTTCTCAGAACTAGGTAAAATTTTACGAACCAACGTCACATGCGAACTGTTCAAATTAACTCTTTAATCACAATATTTGATTCTTTGCGTTAAAAACGATCAAATAAACTCAAAGCGTTATCTTTGAGTTTTTTAACGAAAAAAAATGTCCCGCCTGAGGTAGACATTTTTTTTACGTTTCGTCATCTTTAATAATCATTTTATTTTACTAAAATCGAACAAACATTCTAAGACTCCACCCATTATTGTTATTAATAAGCATATCGCATCGATTTAGTTCACTCCGTTAACAATTAAACACGGCTATTGAAAAGGGTCGGGTAAATAAAACACATTTATTTAAATACACGACGCTACGGTATTTATTATTGTAGATATAGCGACCAGTGAAAGTGCCGTGTGGTTTGGTGATTGTCGATAATTACACAATAGAGTTAGTAGAGGCCGGTGACGCAATTGCTTTTTTCTTATTTCAAAACAAAAATAAAACGAATCGTACTCTATTCAAACTCAAAACCAACAACGGCGTTAAATTACTACTTGTGCCATTTGTTTAAGAAAAGAAAACAAATTAAATTGATTTGTAATTTAAATAGTTTCGGTGAATGAGGTTTCAGGTCTTAATTGGTTGTAATGTTACAATCGTAAGATTAGGTACAGCGTTGAATTGTATTTATTAAACACGATTGTAATGTTATTGTTTATGAATTTTCAATTAATTTAATAACATTTTATATTTTTTATAAAAATGTCACAAGGCAAGTCTAACAGTCTCTCTGCTACACAAATGATTTTTAATTATCATTACATAGTGACACACTTAATGTTAAATTCTAATTATGATTACAGTCTGCATAAGCTGCATAATCTCCTACCTATAAATAGGTCAGTATCTATCTACATAAATCAAAGATTTGAAACGCACTGTCTAAAATAATGATATTTAAATGACTTTTTAAAATAAATTTCACTATCTATACCACAATTTGTATCAACACTTACACAATCTAATTACACGCTCAGTTGACCCATCCACACATTAGTCAGCTGTCTTTTAATTGGCGTTTATTGTCTTCCATCGTAGGCGTCGTGCGAAGTTGCTTTTTGACAGCGACCAATTATATCTCAGTCTTGACGACAACCCGCAAAAACTAATTACACCCATTGTAAACATACACAAAGGCGCTAGTGACGCAACACCACAATGATATATTGTCGCATTACTATTTGCATAGTTTACGTTTTAAGTGATACTTTCGGTATGTGCGTGTGGTACTGGCTGGATTTTCGACAATAACAATTGAACTATTTAACATAGTTCGGAACTCTTTGTTAATTCTAGCCGTAAAAAGCAAAATAATATAAACTTGAATGTTCGTGAATTCTCGGCGGGAAAGTGTAAAGTACAGTTTTATTTTTTAAGATTTACATTTTAATTTTTTTATTAAATAACAATGTAGATTATTTGTTATGCCTTCCTTTTGTTTTAAAAATGTTGGCAAATGAAACAAAAGGATCCGGTCACTTACGGCCAATTCCCTAAACGACCACTTTGTAAATTCCTACGTCGTCGGCCATTTCCTTGATAGAGCTTTTCCTACTTCGGCCATTTCCCTGAAAGACCACTATGCAAATTCCCACTTCGGCCATTCCCTGAAAGACCACTATGCAAATTCCCACTTCGGCCACTTCCCCGAAAGACCACTGTGCGAATCCTACTTAAGAAATTTCTCCGAGTGAGCGCGATGTGAATTCCTAGTTCGGCCGTTTAACTTATTGCCTTAGGGCATTCTCTTCCAGTTCACCTTAAGGCACGAACAGCTAAAGTAAAATTTACTGTTTATCAAAACGCTATCGGATTCAGATTGGAACAAACACTTAGCTGTATTTTGCCAATCTTGACGGGCGGGGCTGTAGGATAGTGGTTAATAGGATAGTGGTTAATGTAAGTGGCCATATGGGGAAGTGGCCGCTAGGGGAAGCGGTCGCTCACGGATTGTGGCCGTTCAAGGAATGTGGCTGTAGCCAATAGGAAGTGGCCGTTCAAGGGAAGTGGCCAATGGTTGAAGGGGCCGATCACGGGAAGTGGCCGTTTAAGGGAAGTGGCCGATGGGTGAAATGTTCGATCACGGGAAGTGGCCGTTTAAAAAATGTGGCCGTAGCTGACCGGATCCAAACAAAACAGTACAATGTCATCTTCCGCATGATGTTTTAGTTAGATCCCATATCTTTAATAAGTATAACTCAAAGGGTAGTAAGTATCTCATGTTACACTAACATCTCAACATCTATCATTGTGTTACATTTCATCAATGTAATAAAATCGTATACTACAGAAAACGTTAAACGCAAATATTTATGTTCGGACCAACCAAAACTTCCCATTTAATCAAATAAGTAACTGTATTACATTGACGAGGAATAGTATTATAAAAGTATTTATAATGACCCACAGCAGAATACCAACTGGGTCACATCAGTACGGTTTTTATTGTCGGCTCATGCCGTTCACTCACTGTGATGTTAGTTCGTTATATTTATTTGTTCATCATGTAAAAAAATCACACGAGCATAAATACTTACGTACTTATGTAGATATCTACATTCGTGAATGCTAAGAAGAGTTTTTTTTATATTTGTTTGCTGGATAGGTGACCAAATTTAGGCACAAGGGTTGATTCGCGCCATGGAAAATTCAAAAGCTGAAGATGGTTAATATTTGTTGTTATTTCTTTTCTTAAGCCAATAACAGCCGGTAGTGGCTAGCCAAGCGGACTTATATCCAGCCCTACTTTCCAAACCGCTTAACATAAATATTTACTGGGAATGGAAACCTCTCAGCCTGAGAGACCGCTGCTCAACAGCTAACTACTTCACTACACTGTGAAGTGGTGTTTCCTTTAGTTAATTCTGAGCATTCGTTGCTTAATCCAAATTTTCTACCATACAAACAAACCATTCTTAACACAAAAAAAGTTACAAAACGTGTTTTGTAAACTCATAGAAACTCCGCTCGTAATGAAGGCATTATTTCAAACTTAATTACAGCTCACTCTAATAATCATGAATGGATTTCACACAAAAATCTAAAGTTCAAAACGTTGCTGCGTATGAAGAGCTCCAAAGTATCTTACTCTAGTCCATTGAGGTATTATGATTAGAGTCGTCATCACGAAGCAATTTCTCGCGCTAAGATGCGGCTTGGTCTGCAAACGTCTCAGTGTTTATGTTGTGAGTGATCCAAGCGACTGTGGACCTTGCGGCTGAAAATCAGGGCGCACGAACTTGCTTTGCGCTGTCATCTCTCTTCACCTCAATGTTTGAGTCCCAATTATATTTTGGTAATTAAAAATGTAACTCAAGGTTAGCTATTGATGCAACCAATCGTGGGAGTAGCATGAGACAAAGGTGTGTGTCCACTGCCCTTATTCCGCTACAGTTGCACATACAAATGTTATGGACAATTTGTCAACCGACCTGTGTAGTGTGCTTCGGAATTTTAATGTGCAATCGTGTTTGAATACAAATCAGTATGTATGAAATCGATATACATTATGTTAGTACCTATTATATTGGTATTCTTATTGGAGGTTGTACAAGTATATTATTAAGTTGGTGTTATTGTGAAATGTTTTATTTTTGCATTCCTGTGATGTCATCAGTGTATGCCAGTAAATGTTCCTCTTTATCGTTATGGTTAGAAGATATAACTAAAGTTATATTGATTTAGGAAAGTGTTAGAGTTTTGCGTATTTAGTAACAAAAAAACAAAACATGTCAGTCTTAAAGTAAAGCTCCGAAGAATATCTTGTGTGTCAATATGCGTGTAAGTCAATATGCGTGTAAGTCAAAATGCGTGTAAGTCAATATGCGTGCAAGAAATTAGTCACTATGCGAGTAACCTATTCGATTACAAAGGCACCCATCTCCATTTTTTTAAAGAATTCATCTTTTGCCTATCAACGTCCCACTGCCTGCTGGTACAGTACATAGGGAGATTAGGGCCATTACCCACCATACTGACCCAATGCGGGTTTATTAACGACTGCCATTTTACGACAACAACCGGGACAAAGGCTTTGTGTTCCTTCCGAACTGAGGAGCTCGAGATGTTTTTATTTGATCGCCCATCTGTGACTCGTCATTGCGAAAGTTGCATAACTGGCAAGATAGCAAACCAAACTTAAAAGCACATAAAAATTACAAACAAATAATTACCTACTTCGGCACATTATCAAAGCTTTGTTTTGTTACAAGAGTTAGAAGCTTATGTAACGAGGATAAACAAACAATATTCGAGAAAGTAATGAGTCAATAAAAGCCCTTTGGCTATTGTTACGTAAACCCTATTACATTACAAAACTTTCTATTAATCTTCTAATTGATCCATAGTCTCTGGATGGTTACACCTACTACATAGTTGTAAATGTTCATGAACGTTCGTTAATCGATACTTTCAATTCGATATCAGGTTTATATCGATTGGACGTCGATTTTATACGAGGTGATGTTATCGTTGCACCCGGTATGCGGAACTCGATATTGAATCATCCAGCAATTGTAGTAACTGGATATTGTTACTGTAAATAAATACTAAGTGGATTGGAAGCTTAGGTTATGTTAGAGCACTTGGCTTTCTTATGTATGTAATGTAATGTTTTCTATTTTTGTACTAAGGTTATACTTTATTGCAAAAATTACATTGAACATCATAACTGATAAATAACAAGTACTTATTAAGTTACAATTTCTCTGTCTTATCGATTTAAAACGTTATTTTTAAGACAACCTGTCGTGTATAGAGAGAACTCAGATAATTATAGCAAATTATTTTTCGAATTTGTTTAATCATTATGTGTGTGTATATGCCTACTATTACGCACTTTGCCATCACCATCATACTCTTCGGTGATGTTGGTGGTGACGGTCGATGGTGGATGAGCATTTCACCCGGAATTTTTAAACGTGGAAGTGTCATGCAGAATTCTCATACGATACACAGAAAAACGACGTTTCGTAGCACAATTCCTATTCCTTCCTTAACAATATTCCTTTCTTAAAGGTCGGCAACGCATCTGCGACTTCTCTGGTTTTGCGGGGGTGTCCATGGGCGGCGGTGATTGCTCTCCATCAGGTGACCCGCCTGCTCGTTTTTTTGGTCCACTTCTGGAGGAAACAACCCCTGTTTCCTCCAGAAGTGGACCAATTTTTATGTGTTTTTCAGTATTTTTTTTATGTAAGAAGGAGGCAAACGAGCAGGCGGGTCACCTGATGGAGAGCGATCACCGCCGCCCATGGACACCCGCAAAACCAGAGGAGTCGCAGATGCGTTGCCGACCTTTAAGAAAGGAATATTGTTAAGGAAGGAATAGGAATTGTAAGGGGGGGGGGGGGGGGGGGTGGGAGAGGTCTTGTCATGTCTTCATGTTTGATGTTTTTTAAACCGTTTACTTAATGTTTCTGAAGACGCCTTAAAACGGAGTGATTTCCCTAAATTTTGAAAGCTTCTAGATGTTAAATAAATGACTTCTTGCAAAAAAATTAAACATACCGACGTATAAAATCTGTTTTTTTAACCGATGCTGAAAAACACATAAAAATTGGTCCAGTTCTGAAGGGGGAAACAGGGAAAACAGAACGTCGTTTTTCTGTGTTTCGTAAGAGAATTTTGCATGCCACTTCCACGTGTTCCAATCATATTTATCTATACAATCATATTCATCATACATTTCCTTTGTTACAGATATCCAACAATGTCATAAGAGCCCCAATAAAATGGCGTTAAGACTGAAAAAGGATATCAAAAAGGCGTCCTACTATGTGTGGTTCTTGGGTGCTCAAGAGTCGCGCGGGCTGAGAGGCGAGGAGTTCGCTATACCAGCCATCAGAATATTGGAGGAGAGGGCCAGAGACTTGGAACCCTTCAAAGTCACTTTACAGGTTGGTATTTTTTTATCGTCTCGCTTTTATATATAACTAGCGACCGCTAGCGGTTTCACCCGCGTAGAGTCAGTTCCCGTAGGAATATCGGGATAAAAAGTATCCTATGTGTTAATCCAGGTTATAAACTATCTGTATGCCGAATTTCATCAAAATCCATTCAGTAGTTTTTACGTGAAAGAGTAACAAACATCTATCCATACGTTCCCGTGGGAATATCGGGATAAAAGGTAGCTTATGTGTTAATCCAGGTCATAAACTATCTGTATGCCTCTTGTCATCCAAATCCATTCAGTAGTTTTTACGTGAAAGAGTAACAAATATCCATTCTTACAAACTTTCGCGTTTATAATATTAGTAGGATTAGTTTATACAGATAAAATAAAATAAAAAACAAACAAGTACCTAACAATAATTTATTTTGGTTATTATGTAATAGACCTTATGATTACCACACGGACAAAACAAAACGCAGAAATCATAACGAAACGAGATGATGGGTTGATTGAGCCAGGCCGGGAGAGATTTAAACTGCATGTCACGATCTCATTACTGAAAATTACGCTAGGCTAACTAAAGTTAAAACAATTACGTATACAGTTGATCTCGAATTCGTTTTAACTTAATAAATTTTGTTACATACATACTCGTACATGCATATAATCACGACTATTATCCCGGAAGGGTTAGTTAGAGACAGGCAATGAGGACAGCAAAAGCAGTCCTTTACCATAGTCCACTTTTCACCAAATAGCGACTGCAAATGTGCTCAGCGTGACAGGTGATGAGCCCATCACCGCTCTATGCTGTTGAATGTATGTGCAGTCTTTAGTCCGTTAGTCGCCTTTTACGACGCCCAAGGGAAGAGAAGGGGTACTATCTCTCACCCCTATGCGACACAGTTAATTGTTGTAGTTCTATAACTAAAATGTCACTTCTATTAAAAATAACTGTTAAAACACAGCATTGTTATTAACATTGTTGTGGCTTACTAGTACTTAGACACCCTAGTGGTAGGGTTTTTACCACCTAACCAATACCAAACCAACAACAATTTTTTACGCACTGCTGGAAATCGAAATTGGGTCTTCTGGATCTGAGACCGATGATTGAACCATTAGACTTAGATTCAGAAATTAGATCTTGATAAATTTAAAATCCATATCAAAAAAAAGCTTTATAAAAAAGCTTATTATAAAGTGATAGATTACACAGAAGGCAAAACAGCTTGGCTCTGAACTAAAATGCTCCAAGTACTCCAAAAGCTATTTCTAATTGTAAATAATTAATTTATAGTACCGTATATTTTACATTCAAATTATTATTTTGTATTTTATGACCTGGTAACGACATATCTTTTTTTTTTGTGAATGTCGTTGCTTCTGTGCGCTGTGGTTTCTTGCGCTTGTTCCAGGTTAAAAATTTGGACGATTCAAAGTACTTACTAATTGAGTTTATTGAATAAATATATTTTGAGTTTGAGTTTGAGATCTCACAGGCTAATGGTTTAATCAGTGGTCTCAGATCTTAGCTAAGGAATCTGATATCAAAATACCAGATCACTTTTATTGCATACCAATATTATTGATTCGTGTAGATTTGAAATGTATCTCGTGACAGAAAAGGGTCAGAGAAAGTAATTTACGATGTTCTAATTGATTTATTTCAAGACAGACGGCATGCAACACCGGTAACCGTTGCGCAACACCATTTGAACTTCCTAACTGTAAGGTTGCCAACTACGCAAAAATATATTCATACGTACATAATTATTCATGACTATTATCCTCGAAGGGTTAGACAGAGACCAGGCAGTGAGACCGCATAAGCAGTCCTCTACCATAGTCCACTTTTCACCTGATAGCGACTGCACATGTGCTCAGTGTGACAGGTGGTGAGCCCGTCGTCGCTCTATGCTGTTGAATGTATGCGTAATCTTTAGTCCGTTCGTGACTATTATCCACGAAGGGTTAGTCAGAGCCACAGTCCAAGTTTAACCAAATAATAACTGCACATCACAGGTGATGAGCCCATCACCGATCAGCTATGCTGTTGGATGTATGTGTAGTCTTAGTCGTATTTAAGGGAAGAGATTGGGGTAGTACATATTCTCTTAATGAGCAGCTTCCAGCGCAGCACGCGCTCAAATACACGTTACAAACAATCTAAATTAATAAAAATCAATTGCCAAAATGTTTATACGCGCATCACTTATGAACGACTGCACCTATCTGGCTGATATTTTTTTTTGTTTTGTGTGAAATAATATTTTTGGAAATTTGTCACGGTATACAGGATGTTCACATGGACGAAGTCTCGGGAGGTAAGAAGAAAGAGAATGATTGATCCACAGATCGCTCGATGAAAATGTAACATAATAACATTTTGCAAACTAAATCAAACTTACATAAATATATTTTAAACTACTTTTATTAGTGACAATAACAATCCTTAGTAAAATTATTTTTGATTAACTTTCTGTTGTAGAGTCACGTAGTCAGATATTTATAAAAAACATAAAAGTTGACCAATACTTGGTCAATCACAGTAGCGTTGGACGCTTGCGTCAGGTATATCAATTTGTAAAACGTGCACTAATTTAAAAAAGCAATTGTGATAGACTTGAGAGTAAACGTACTAGTCAAAGCCCTAGTGGCTTTTTGCTTTTTCATCCAGCTACAAACCGTCGTTTTCAGAAAAACCACAAACAGTAAAAAAAATTTAAAATATAATTATTATGAAGATTTACTTCCCCAGTTGTGGTCTTCACTGTAAACCAAAGGTTGGTATTATCGTTCGTCCGCTCATGATAAACCTGTATTAGAATTTGAACTGAATGCTTATAAAGATTGATCATCTTTTATTTCATAGGGCTAACAGAGATGATTGGTATAAATATTTAAAATATAAAAAAAAATATGATCACTTACATGTTTTTGGTTATCAGTTAATGTATACCTAAGCCAATTGAAGTTATAACCTACTCTCCCAGAGCTGGGTAAAGGCTTCCACCATTATAATCTTGTCAATGCTTCAGTTACCCATTAGTATATTTTATAAAATATTATTGGGTAAATCACTACGCTTGCTACATACGGGTTGATGATGCACAAGCCTGGACTAGTACCGCGAAACTCGAAACACACTTTTCACGCTTTGCCACACGGCCACCCAGGTGTTAAAACAATTGTTGTAATGTCCTTTATCATTTTTCGCAACCCTATAGTATCCAGTCTCATTCTAATTAAATTATAACCGCGAGTTCGCATTTCAGACAAGAAGGTGTTACGTAAGTGCATGATATTGTGCGTGTATGCATTATTTTTTATCGATCACCATTTTATTATATCTTTTGTTTTTTTATATCTTTCAGCCATGTTTTTTTGTTGTCTTGCACTGTATGCAACTGTTCGAAAATATGCTCGTAGATTATTCAAAGACAGCAAAAACATGGTATCGAACGCCGTGTATACGTCATCGAAATAGGTTAATTATTTTAAATGTCATAGTTGGTGAGATAACATGAAGTTGTTAAATAAAACCACTAAATTTTTTTTTTGTTTTTATTATTTTTTATTTAAATAAAAGCGACGGCATTTTTTTTTAAACATAACTTCGGGAATTGTGGCATCACGTGATCATCGATATAATAATAATTAAGTAAGGCAATTTTAGTTCAATAATAATTAGATAATTAAATAATAATATTTGACATCTATGTTTAATTTTAATTAAACTTTGCATGCTAAAGCAAAATACAGGGATCTAAATAGTTTGTTAAAACATTAAAAAAAAAACGTTTATTTAGCTGAGTTATCGCAATTTAAAGTCCACTAAGTATATAAAGTTTAAAATCGCATTAACTCAATTATTTAAACGTTTTTTAAAAATGTTTCAACCAACTATTTAGATCTCTGTATGTTACTCTAGCATGCAAAGTATCATTGAAATTGGCTAAATGGTTTTTAAAAATGTCGACTTGGAAGTTTGTATGGGAAACCGAAATGCGTACACCCTCCTAGGGTTATAACCATTAAAAAAATGTGTATTGTAGTATCGTAGCTTAATGTTTTAATAATTTTTATACATTTACTCTTATGCTAACTAGAAAGTAATTTCTTTGTGAGAAATATAATCAAATACGACTTTTTATAATTACAGTCTTAATACGAATGGCATATTTTCGTAATAAAATAATTAAAATACCGCTCACTACTCCACATACAGTACCATTAAACGTAATTAACCAAAATATGTGGAGTAAATCGAATCGCTAACGTCCTTTCGACTAAAGAACTGTTGATTGCGTATCGTAAAACTTTCTTTTATAATTACTGGTACGCGCCGGCGATGCCTTTATTACTACGAGGTATTTATTATTTACTACAGTACATTCGTACATATTATATACACACGTAAATTCACGACTATTACCTACATAGGGTTAGTCAAAGAATAGGTTTAGAGGCAAAAGCCACTACCATAGTCCACGTTTCAGCAAATTACAACTGCACATGTGCTCAGCGTGATAAGTGGTAATCCCGTCACCGCTCTATGTTGTTGGATGTATGTGCACTGTGCAGTCTTTAGTTCGTTACTCACCTTTTACGACATCCAAAGGAAGAGAGGCGGGTTTGTATTATTCTTTCAGTAAGCCCACAGTGATCCGCTGCACACACAACTTGGCTAAATACAGTTATAATATTAAGGGTGGATTCGACTAAACTGGAATAAGGTTTTATACCTAGATTAAACGCCCAATTTGTATAGACTGATCTCGGAGTAAGTCTTATTCCAGTTTGGTCGAATCCACCCTAAATAAGAAATTCATAAACACTTCATTCAGAAGTAACTCAGTTCCACGTACGCTGTAACCAACATTAAGGCGGTGAAAACGGAAAAATTGGCAGTTCTCTATTAGCTGTTATTCAAAATATTTTAAATATTTCGCACTGAAATGTTCAATATGTATTACAGAATGTATGTGTGAGCTGATGACTGTTTCCAAAACAAGAGCTTGATAGAAAAAAGTCCTAAAGTTACCTCTAAAATTTCATATAATTGCACATTACGACCGTGTTTACAATAATAAATTCTATAAAATTATAAACACATAGGTATTTACCTTCTCAATTTCTTGACTGTTTTGCATTTCCAAAAAACTAAACATTTTTATTAACTTTTTGACAAAAATGTGATTGACGCTTACGAACCGCGGACCTCGCACCGCGCAATACCCGCGAGGGCCCGGAACTATCCCATTCACTCGTACCGTACGTAATAAATAGTTTCTCTTCCACAGGTCTCACACAAAGGGCTGAAGATCATCCAGAATGTGACAGCTAAGGGCAAACAGCAGACGATCAAACACTTCATCCCCCACGGCAGTATAACCAGCGCGGTGGTCCAGGGAGACGTGGTAGCATGCGTGCTACTGCTGTACAACCCGCTCACCGGCTGCCCTGTTCACGTCCACGCTTACAGGTGCGTTATATAACCATTAATGGACAGAAAACGAAACGATTTATAATAAATCAACTAGGATCATAGGTGAAAATCAAAATAAAATAAAAAATGACCTTAAGAATTTTGAAATTAAAATAAGAAAACAAAAATGGCATTCAAAAACTTAGAAAAATTCAAATTACAAATATAAGTAAAACCAAGAATTGAAAAATTTAAATAAACAAATACAAAATCCAAATTACAAAAGATTACAAAATTAAAATGATTAAAATAAAATCAAATCTATATCAAAACAAAATTGGCTTCACCCAAAAAGCACAGTCGTCCAGTGGTGGGGTGGCTGATGATCCGCACACTTTGTTCTTAGGGGAGGCTACTTTTTATCGCATAAAAGTCATTTTAGACGTGTAAACCCGACGGTAAACGAAGACGCGCACTGTACAGACCAGGTTCACCAGAGTAGCGCAGACGAGTACTAACTCTTCAAAGTTTTATTTGGTGAACGAAAATTAATGGAAATTCGTCACGGGATACAGGATGTTAATGCGGACGAAGTTGCGGACGGGGAGCTAGTGATTTATATATTTCTATCACATAACATACATACATGTATACATAATATAATCACGACTAATATCCCTGAATGGTTAGTCAGAGACTAGGCGATGAGGACAGCATAAGCAGTACTCTGCCATAGCCCAGTTTTCACCAAATAGCGACTCAGCGTGACAGGTGGTGAGCCCATCGCCGCTTTAAGCTGTTGGATGTATGTGCACAGTCTTTAGTCCGCTAGTCGCCTTTTACAACATCAAAGGAAAGAGGGGGTTCTTTCACCGTTACGCGACACTGCTGTTTCTATCAAATAAAGTTTATAAAGTTGTCATCACAACATAAAACATTTAGCGTTGCATTCTTAATGAATCACGTGAGCAGATAAATGGGTATCAAGGATAGGCAAACAAAAGAGAATCACACTATTATTTCGCAAACACAAGCATGTCATGCTGAGTTAGAATTCAAGTGCTAGAAAAATATTAAGACACTTGACATTTAGATGTAAATGACCTTTTAAGTGTAAATACCAAACGAATTCCTCTTCAACGCTACGAGAATAGACAATGCGCCTTAAATAAGAGGTATCAGCCAGTATAAATCTTATTCAACGCAGGTGTACCTAATTTTAATTGAATTGCAAAACGTGAATAATAGTACATTGTTTGCGACAAATGTCCGATGTAGAGATTAGACTGGATATTGTAATGATATTTAGATATTGTAACAGCTGTGTTTGAGCTGTTTGTCATTTCATACTAAAATGCGAGTAAGTGTGGGTTTACTAAGTCTCTATTGGAATCACAATAATAATTAATAGTAGAATGTAAACAATCTTACAGATTTAAAGATCATAGAGTCATTTGCACAGACACACTTAATGAAAAATTATAGTTTTAATTTAAATTTACCAATTGTCAATAATAATGTTTATGATAAGAGTACTTTCATACATGGTATTAAAGTGTATAATCATTTACCTACTAATTTAAAGGCATTGAATGGTCATATATTTAAATTTAAGTTAAAAAGATAGTTATTTAATAATGTTTTCTATAAATATATAAAACTATAAATGAATACTTTAGTTTCAAGACTAATTAATTGTTAAATTCACGATGAATTTTGTTAATATTAATGTTAATAATATTTATTTGTGTACATTGCATGCCTGATAATGGGCAAAATTTAAATTTAAAAATAGTATCAACATACTATTTAGCAATAGAGGAATTTTATTCTACGGCTCTAAGTAGGCTTATGATAAACTTACTCTCAAGTCAAATTGAGTACCATATATATAATGAACCCCTTATGGCGGGAATCGAAACCAAGAGTTGCGAATTTGAGACTGGTGCGGTGGTTCAGCCGCAGAGACAGGTCCTAACAATAAAAATAATAATAAAGTATTTTACATACTAATGTACATATAGAATATGGCGCCTATACCATAGAATTTGTTTACGTTCCTATAAACGTTTCTAAACAAAAACAAAGGATTGGCATCGCAAATGACATTTAGGCGCGTTTCTGTTGCAATTTCATAGTGTACTCGCTTGGCGCATCTTCGCAATGTTGCAATTGCAATGTAGCGATTTGTTGGTGTCCGCGACCACCGCGACTTCACTCGCTTAGATGTAGGCTCTATAGTCTACCTGGGGCCAACTTAATAGGCGAGAAATCATAAATGCTGCTTTACTTCATTTTTTTTTATTCGGTTACGGGTAAGCGCTTGGCTTTCATCTCACCTGATGATAAGTGACGATAAGGCCGAAGGTGAAGGCGACAGACTTAGATAAGATGGTGGTAGCTAGCCAGACGGACTTAATAGCCCTACCACCAACCAAACCGAGCACACAAAGATGTACCCCCCGCTGGGAATCGAACCCGGGACCGCTGGGTCTGAAACCGGTGGCTTAGCCACTAGACCACAGAGGCGGTTAAAATATACTTTTTTAAACTTTCACGTTTTAAAAAAATATACGTGCATAACGAAGTTTAAGATTAGTTAGTACCTTTTTTGTAAGCGTCGTTTTAATCGAATTGCACCATACCAGAGGGCCTACTCTCCTTCTCCGAAACGAATTTTAGCTGATTTTCGTTTGCAATTTACAGCAGTTTCTATTCCTTTCTAAATTTCGTTCATACAAAAATAATGAAAAGAAAAAAAAATCGACCGAAATTTCGTTTCGGACGAAGGAAAGGGCTCACCTAATTTAAATGCATCATATTTATTTTCAAACCCATTGAAATGTGTCATTATGCGTGTGTGTCATATTGCGTGTGTGTCATTAAGCGTGTGTGTCATATTGCGTGTGTGTCATTATGCGTATAGGTAAAATTGTGTACAGTTGTCATTATGCGTGTAACCCAAATAGACGTTAAAAATGTATACACGACCACCTCATACATAGAGTACACTCCCCTTGGGACCACACTGGCCTCTCTTGAAGCAGTATTACTTTATACTGCTCTGACAGTTCGGTAAGGCTCCTGGACTTTAAACTGCTGAGTGTGCAATATTTCCACGGCATTTGTATTATTATTGAGATGGTGAATGCAAACGGAGTTGATGGAGCAACCGATCGCTGCCATATCACGTTTATGCGCCGGCGCATCCGAGCGGACGGGAACAGGCCATTGAGGTATCATAGACTAGAGATGACACCGCGAAGAAATTTGTAGCGCATTTATTTGCAGCCGCAAGGTCCACAATCGATTGGTACACTGCAACTGCACTGGCAACTACGTATAATACATACATAATAATCACGACTATTATCCCCGAAGGGTTAGTCAGAGACTAGGCAATGAGGACAGCAAAAGCAATCCTCTGCCATAGTCCACTTTTCACTAAATAGCTACTGCACATGTGCTCAGCGTGACGAGCGGTTAGCCCATCGTCGCCTTATTCTGTTGGAAGTATGAGCAGTCTTTAAGAGGGTTTACGCATTCCGGTTTTCCATACGAACTTCCAAGTCGAAAGTTTTAAAAACCAATAAGCCAATTTTGATGAAACACCGCATGGTAAAGTAAAACACAGGGATCTAAATAGTTTGTTGGAAACATTTTTAAAAAACGTTTTTTTCTTTTAGTCGCTTTATCTGTTAGTCGCTTTTAACGACACCCAAGGGAAGAGAGGGGGCGCGTGGTAGTATTTTTTCACCGCTGCGCTACACGGTTATCACGAGCTACAACTCAGTGCGCTAAAACTTGCTTCGTGGTGTCGCCTCTAGTCTATTATACCTCAATGGAGCAGGCTATAGCCATCATCGCTGCGGTATCTGTGACAAGGACTCGTGGCTGAAAGGCAATATATAAACGGTATAATACCTGTGTGGTGGCGGCTCATATTAAAAGAATACTGCTAATCTCTTCTTTTAGGTGTCGAAAAGGCGACTAACGGACTAAAGAACGGGGGATACATCTTTGTGTACTTGGTTTGGTTGGTGGTAGGGCTTATTAACACGTTAAGCGCTAAGTGTATCATCCCTTTGACAGAAGCACAGCGGTGTATATCAGATGATACACTTGGCGCTTAACTTGTTAAGTGTGACTGGCTAGCTACCACCATCTTATCTAAAGTCTATCGCCATAACAACAATGCTAAAAGCATTGTTGTGTTCCGACAGTATAGAGATAAGATAGTCAGTTCCTCAGTGGTTGAGGATTCCTGGTAACGCGCGCTTCCACCTTCGGCCTTATCGTCACTTACCATCATGTCAGATGAAGGCCAAGCGCTGACCCGTAATGGATAAAAAAAAGACTGCATCTACCTACATCCAATATTTAATACTTTATTGCACAAGAAATTACACTTAGACACAGGTTACACAGGACATATACAAAGGTGAGCTTATCTCTAGATGAGATCTCTTCCAGCCAACCCTAGCTGTGGTGGGAAAATGTTCAATCGCCTAATGAGCACATGTTGTTAGGTGTCGCGTAGCGGTGAAAGAATACTACCACCCCTTCTCTTCACTTGGGTATCTTAAAAGGCGACTAACGGACTATACTGCACATACTTCTAAAAGCATATAGCGGCGATGGGATCATCATCTCTCACGCTAAGCACATGTGCTATTTGGTAAAAACTGGACTATGGTAGAGGACTGCTTTTGCGGTCCTCATTGCCTAGTCTCTGACTAACCCTTTGGGGATAATAGTCGTGATTATATGTGTGTATGTTGTTAGGTGAAACGTGGACTGTGGCAGTGGCTTTACGGTTCTTATTATCTAGTCTCTAAGTAAACCTTTAAGGAAAATAGTCGTGAGTATAATATGTAGTTACTAGCAACCCTCCCCGGCTTCGCACGGGTTAGTACCCGTACCTAAACAAATTATAGCCTAAGACTTCCTAAGAATTTTTCAAATCGGACCTGTAGTTCCTGAGATTAGCGCGTTCAAGCAAACAAACTCTTCAGCTTTATAATATTAGTATAGATGTATATTTTACTGTACGACGATCTTAAGATTAATCTTTCTACCCGCTCGCGATGCGTTATAATTTGATACATCACTCGTTCAGATAGTTTAATTTGAAATCTAAGCTAGAGCCGGTCTCAGTCATATTTATGGGCGGTCTAGATTATGAGTAGAGCGCTACCTTTCATGTCTGTTATTAGATTGCAAGTTGCGCTTCCACGTATTAAACGTATCATCCTTTTAAATGCATTTGAACGCGATGGAGCAGTAAGGTCCGTTCATGCCTGTATCTGCACTGTACTTTAAGAATGACGTATAATTACAACGATGTTCATATTATTATGAATTCTCCATAGCCTTGGTAAGAGTATGCACAATAAGTGCGATTGGTAATAAAATAACAAGATTTCTTTTTCATATAGACGCCATTCCATAAGCTCCATATTATGCTCCAAAATGTGGACTGAATATTATTCTGCTTCAAAACTAAAGCTGTCTCTTTTTATTGGTATAAACAAAAATGAAAGACGAATCGGTTTGAAATGATACCTTACTTACGCAAAGCAAGTTCTGCTAAAACCGTTCGTTAATATTAAAAACTTTTCAACAACAATTGGATCAATGAACCTAATTTATTTTTATATCTGCTATCAGCGCCATCTAGATGTTTACTTCGTTACTTATCGAACAGATTTTCGTTTACTTACAAGTAAGTGACGGTCAATATAACCGGAGCCGTGCGGAATAGTTGGTAAGAAGTAAAGGAACCAGGACGGCAGTTACAGGCAATAGCCCGGAATGGGTCGGGGCCATCTGCCTTAACGAGTGATGATAGGACTGGCCCTACTATGGGCATGCCACTTGATTAGCTTAGGAATAGGCATTAACTGTGCGCATTCTTGTATGCTCCAGCCACAGACCGTATAGACACCGCATTATAATATAAGTTTTGTTGGAACATTAAACTAAAACTAAATTAAACTCTAGGGAATAGAAGCCTTAGTTTTGTTTGATTTTAATTTATTTAGTTTACCTTTTCATCTAAACAAATAAAACACTTTTCTATTTACGTGTTCGTTTTTCTATTTACGAAAGTGTATCTCTGGGGAATAAAAGCGTAGTTCTATTAAAAGTGTCTCTACGGGGAAAGTGTATATCTGGGGAATAATTCAAAAGAATACCAGCGCCCGCCGTTATGATGTGATTTTGTTATTCCGTAGCGGTATAATGCTGAGGTAGGGTCCTGATTGGCTCGTCACACTGTAGTGTTTTTTTCATTAAATATTAAGTATTTTTTTGTTACTTGCTGTTTTTACATTTTTTTTCTATTTTTATTTTTTTTGTGACAGTCAATAAATATTTTTTCTTTTTTTCTTTCTAAACTTAACGCCTCAGTAGCCGAGTGGTGGCACTTGGCCCTATGTCCTGAGTTCAATTTCCAGGCCGGACAAAGTGCGTTGCATATTCGGCCTCTGTGATCGAGTGGTTAGCACGCCGGTTCTGGCGTGGCCATTACTGAGGTCCCGGGTTCGAATTCCGTTCGGGGCAATTTTGAAGTAACAGTTTTTCTAAATTCACTTCGGGTTTGGGTGTTTTCTATGTATAATAAGTATATTAATCCGTTATCTAACCAATATAAACAAGTTTTTTTCAAGTGCACGGTTTGCACATTTGGCCATATTAAGGAGATTCTTTGTTCCTTCTTATATAATAATCAGTGATGACAGAAACGTTTCTTATATAAGGTAACTAATAAGAACTTTAATTCAAGATAATACGTTAAGGAATATAAAAATATAAGAACAATGAACCTAAAACTAAAAACCTTAAAAATATAATATAAAAACTAAAATATATTATTAAAAGGAGTCCCTTTAGGCAAGGTTCCGAAGATACTGGCAGCGTTCCCCCTTTGAATAGCAAGACTAATTCTTTGTCCGAGGTAGCTGCCAGTTCGTCGGTCTCCTGTGATGTCGACTAACCTTTTTGCCATTTCCTTAAAAAGCCTTATAGCGCTAGCGCTTCTTATATAATAATTAGTGATGACAGAAATGTTTAATGACATTGTCCATAAGCCCCAGCACGCTCAGCATCAGTAAAGATGTAGGGCTGTACATACCATAGACAAACTAGTACGTACCGTACGTGGCTTTACTGACACCTCAAGCGCGTTTCAACAGAATTTGCAAAGTTAACTTGCATTGTTTTGTTTCAAGCCAACTCTGTTTTGTTTTATTCATGTTCACAAGCTATTAACGGATAATAGTTAATAGTTCAACATTATCTGTCGAATTGTCAAACGAGTGAGGTTATATGCCATACAAATTCCCGCTTTCGTTAGAGTGATCGAATGGTAAACAAAATTCATAATCAGCTCTCTGTATGCAGTGTGTGTCCGCAATGGGTTACCTTTACTGTTGTTACCTTTTATTACCAGCAAATATGCAGTAACTTATTAAACAAGTGCGCATATTATTACGACTCTATAGTCTACAGGTTATTCACCTTTGCATAAATAAATAAGCGCCAGGATAGAATGTTAAGTTTCCATAAAAACAACGGTGTGAGTTATTTATTTCTAAAGATTTATTTTAAACAAAGTGCATACAACTATAATGCAAACATAACTAAGTTAAAATCTGGCCTACCTATTATTTAATAGATCAATCTAACAATAACAATGCTAATGATAATACAATTTAGTGACACTAAACTCAACCACATGATAGTTTGAGGACTGGTAAGTAATTTAATTTATTTAAAAGTCTAAGTAGAATTATGTTCTAAACATAAAATACAACAGAGCCAAGTTATTCATAATCAAACAATATAGATTCATATAACTTTCTAATGAGACTTAAGAATACTAATTTATGAATTCTCCCGTTTTCTAGTTCAAAGGTGAGTGAGTATGACACGACCTATAGAAACCTATATAACAACAATCCTCTATATTCAACAAAAACTATAATACTGTACATTCCACTGCTAGTTTTGTTGCATGCATTTATCGTTTTTCCCTTTCACCGCGCAAACGATCACGTAGTAAATGTATTCATCACTTATTATAGCGTTCGATGGTATTTTTGACACTTGTTTAAATATGGCGGTTCGTTCCACAGATAAAAAGTTAGCGAGACTTTCTCTATTATTGTCACCTGTCAAACGGAACATAATGTTGGCAACAATGTGGCACGTTTGGGCGCTAAAAAACGGTTGAATAGATTTTGTTGATAAACCGTGAAGTGAAAATTAAAAGTCCGTAACTTGTTTCTGTTTTTTTTTTCTCTTTTTTCTATGACGCCAGAAATACGAATCGAATGTTACGAATGCAATTCCGGCTTAATTATTTCTAGTTTTGTTGAACGTTCAATAGTTTTATTTTTCTTAACTTGACGATTGAGAAGTCGTGATATAGTTTGCAGACCCCTTAAAATCCTACAGAACGACTTTTAATATTTTAGTTGGACACCGTTTTGAAACAGTTTTGTGAAAGATGTAAAAATTATAGAACCATTCGTAATATTTTGCGTTAATAACGCTTAATATAAGTCCTACTTCCAGATTATGAAATGTTGAAAAGCTGCCCTCTCAGCTAAGGTAGTCAACTTTTTTCAAAGTTTCATAATAATATAACCTGTTTTCCTGTTAATTCAAGTACAATTTGATAGTGTTTTCTTCTAAGACAAATGTGCACCGTTTCGATCGACATTCTATTAATGTCAACTAACCTTTATCGTTATTGAATACTATTCGAAATGCGATAGTGACTTTTTTCAACTTATTATGAGTCAGGTGTCGACTAATAAAGAAACGTGTATACTCAATGTACCATCAAATCCTTGACCTTGACATTAAAATGTCAGCATTCCGACGGCTGCACCCGACTGAGTTGAACGATGTCGTATAATAATATCTAGTTATTATAAGTCTATAACAGTATTTTAACTAAAACTTCTTTAGTTTAGTGTTTTTGTACCCCTTTTTCCAGTGGGTGTTGTAAAAGGCGACTAACGGGCTAAACACTGCAAATACATCCAACAGCAAAAAGTCTTTCATGCTGGGCACATTAATTAAATAGGTTCTACCGCCCCATCTCTCCCCTTGGGTGTCGTAAAAGGCGACTAACGGGCTAAATACTGCACATACATCCAACAGCATAAAGCGGCGATGGGCTCGCCACCTATCAAGCTGAACACAATTGGCTACTTGACAGTTCTCGGAAAAGTATTAAAAAAAATTACAGTCACTTATTTTATACTTCTTACAATATTTCTTTTTTCGAAAAAGCTTTATTTAATAGTAATAAAAACATATTTTTCTTCATTAATTTTAATTTTCGCGCGACGGTTGGTCACGTGTCATTTTGCACAGTGTTGTCACATTTCAAAAAACAAATAAATTTTATCTTGAAACCTGACAGATAGACAGTCTTTGTTTATTTTGTGAAATGTGACAACACACGAAGCTCAATCATGGCCCCCCTAGTTTATGTAATCTGTGATCATGGCCGCCCGCGTGTTTCGGGTCTTGTAATCCACAGATAAACAAACGACTATGGTAGTGTGCTGCTTCTGCGATCCCCATTGTCCCTAAGGGTTAAATAGTCGTAAGTGTTATGTATGTATGTATGTATGTATGTACTACAGACATACAGCTTGTGAAACATTCAATAGTCGATTCATAAGATAGTTAAGTACTGTTATATCGTAATTTCTGTGGCAGATGTATTACAGAAATGTTTGCTACTTGGCATTTTATTAATTAGGAGCGACTGGCAAAAATATCGGCAGTTGTTCTACAAGGAATGCCATTTACCTGGTTGCTATTCGATAAGTGCTTGTGCAAGTTGTATCTCTCATCAGATCATGTTAATGGGCTTTGTTGCTTACATACATACTTAATATATACATACTGATACATACTATTGTCCTCTAAGGGTTAGTCAGAGACTAGGCAATGAGGACCACAAAAGCAGTCATCTGCCATAGTAAACGTTTCACCAATTAACAACTGCACACGTGTTCAGCGTGACAGGAGGGACACCCCCCGTCTATGCGTAATTCATCGTACAAAGCGCGCGAGCTGCTGCATTTTTACGGTTATTCCACCTATTTCTACCAAAGTATTTCCCCCAGGGGAAATAGATTTCCATTCATTTCTACTACATTATCAGAACATCCTATTTAGTTATGTACCGCCATGTCGACATTCAACAGTGATAGTAATATCACGTAATGTAAGTATACACATACCGTATACTGCAATACTAGAATTCTAAACGCGAGTTAATATCAAAGATACTATAATATATACTTGTTACATTCTTCATGCACATCTCTAGAATACGTCGGTATTGACATTTACAATTAATGTCATCTATTTACGACAACAAATTATTAAAATAAAAATATTTATTACTAAATATTTATTTAAATAAAGATGTTTGTTTGTATAATTAAGATTATCACTTCTATCAATGGAAATCTATTTCCCCTGGGGGAAATACTTTGATAGAAATAAGTGGAATTACCGCATTTTTATCAGCCATTGGCACAGTACACAGCAGTGTACGACGAATTACGAATAGACAGCGGGTGAGCGTTTGCCATTTGTCTAGGAGGGCTGAATTGCACAGTACGCGCGCGACTTAAAAGTCTTAAAAGTCCTTTACAAACGACTTTAAAGTCCCCTCCAAGAATGTCAGTGTTACTAACTAGTGATCTTTGTATGCGTAGCTATCGCCTAAAAGAGAAATGGTAGGTACTAAAAAGTCTCTAAAATGTCAGCGTTAATAAAGTAATTGTAATTTTTTTTGACTGGTAGAGCAGCGCTGCGTTGCAGCACAAATTGTGCCGGCTCACCCGGCGTAAACCACCCTCTCACAGAATCCTACTCCTACTTCTCCCCTCACAATTTCTAGGGCGTTCATGGGCAGCGATGATTGATTACTTTCCATCTGATGACCAGCCAGCTTTTTTTATTGATGAAGCGCGCTTCACCCTGAATCCTCAACCACTGAGGAACGGCTATCTTATCTTAAACTGTCGTGACACAACAATTCTATAAACATCGTTGTTATGGCGACCGGCTTAGATAAGACGGTGGTAGCTAACCAGACGGACTTAACAGCCCTACCACCAACCAAACCGAGCACACAAACATGTACCCCCCGCTGTTAATCGATCCCGGGACCTTTGGGTCTGAAACCGGAGGCTAAGCCACTAGACCACAGAGGCGATTGCCTCCTTTTCCACATAAAAAAACTAAGGATTTGTGTATACGTAGTTACTGCCTAAAAGAAAAATGGTAGGTACTAAAAGTACCTGCAAGAATGTCAGTGTTACTAAACTAGTGATCTTTGTAATTGCGTTATGCTAATCAACGTTGCGAGATTACGTAACACTATGTTAATAAACACGTATGATAATAGCATAGGGTCTCCGCCCATGCGTGAGGTCCTCAAGATTGGGCCATATCCGTCGCTATTTGAGAGATTTAGAATCGGAATTTTTAGTAGTGCCCTTTAAGGTTAGTTGCTCCAAGCAAGATCTTTGAAAAGGCATTAAAATGTGTTTTCGCTGTACCTTGTTTACTGTTTATTTGTTTAACGAACATTTTGCTCAGTTATTTTATTAGTGAAATAATTTTGATACTTATTTTGTGCTTTGATCTACTTGCGTACTTGAGTCACAGATTCAGTAAAGTAGCGTCTAAAAATACTTTTTTAAATTTTGCAGCTTGGAAAATCTGTTACTAATTTTAATTTAGCCCTGCCATCGGCATTTCTACTTTAACACGCAAGCGTTTCAATTTTAACACGAACCTTACAATAAATGGCCTTTCAAAGCTTTACGACCGTAACACTTCACCGTGATCCTAGTTATCGATATCGAAATAACCCACTTACGCACGTCACTATTAATGCACTGTGAAGTGACGGGTCTACTCGATAATCGTTCAACTTTGACATTCGCACGCACAACCCAAGCACGCGAAGGCTGTCACACTGGATATGCGAACGGAATGAATGAATGAATGGATGTATGACGAAATTGTTTGTCGAAGTAGTTTGAATGCGTGTACTACCAAATGCCTGCAAGCTAAACATGATAATATTTTATAATCAAAGATGTAAGATATATATTTATGTCGTAGAGGGCGTTGGATTTTGAAATAATAGGCTCTTGATAAAGTACAGGCGTCTATTTTCACTATGCAACACAATTTGGTACAAAATAATTAAGGATTGAGCAGATAGAGAGAGATTACTTTTAGGAAACGCGGCAAGTTAGATACAGCGACGCTGACTCAAACTAACAACCGTTCGTGAGCACGCCCCTAACAAGAATGACGGCGGTCTCCCCGTCGCACCTAATGTCATCTCGAATTGACAACCCCCTCTCATCAGTCACTGTCACTTGTCAGCCAGAGACAACTGTCAATGTCATCGCCGCTGTATCGACCTTACCCAAGTGTCTATTAGACACTTGCCGTTTCCGTTTAATTAAATCTGACATAGCTCAATAAATAGCGCGATAAATTGGAAGAATCACGCGACGGCCTAGAAGTGATGCTGCGACATTTATATAAGATACAATAAGACAATTTAATCTCTATCTGGCCGAGAGCAATGACAAATCTTTTATTTTTAGAACCGAAGCAACTGTGGTGCGGAATGAAAATTGAGACACACCAAACTAAATTGGTTTTGGTCCCATGTCCAATTTGATTGCATACATATATTAATGACCATTATACCCGAAGGGTTAATCAGAGAGCAGGCAATGAGGACATAAGAGCAGTCCACTGCCGTAGTCCACGTTTCACCATATAAACACTGCACATGTGCTTTTAGCGTAAGTCCATCACCGCCCTATATAAGGTGACTGCTAGAAACTGCAAGAAACTTCAAGGGCTGGTCAGGTCAAGTGTTTTAAACATGACAGATATGACAAAAAATATTGCAGACTAACGTAGGTACTTATCGCACAGCTGACGCGAGACGATTCAACAGACGGGCGGGTCAACGGCCGGCTGCTGCCTGCGCGTTGTAAATAATCGTTATTTAATAGTTAATTCTTTCATTATATTTTTCTTATGTTATTGCTTTAAAATAAATTAGATTCATAAAACGAATTATTAATAATATTAATTTGGTGTACAATAAAGAATATTTTATCTTATCTTTATCTTATTTTATCTTATTTAATGAAAAATAAAAAAGTTTTAAATGTAATCCAAGCTGCACACATTGACAAGTTTTACTGATAAATAAAACAAAAGATACGAAATATCACGCAAATGAAAGAGATAGCTATAATTTTAATGATTGCACTTCAAATGTTTCTTGTGCATAGAGTTACATACAAGACGTCCCAATTGGGACGTAGGTAATTTTAGTCCGCACTTCGCGCGCGATTATAACATAATATCTGCTTTTAGTTTTTTATAATATCATTGATTGGATATATACGTATGTGCAGTCTTTAGTCCGTTAGTCTCCTTTAACGACACCCAAGAGACAAGATGGGTTGGATTCTATTAATGAGCCGGCCACCAAACAGCTTGTGATAACTTTCCTTCTTGTGCAATAAACCTGGCGACGCTGTCACACTGGTTATACAATCGAAAGAATGAATGGATATGTATGACGAAATTGCGGGTCGGAATAGTTTTGGGTGCGTGTACTACCGAATGCCTGCAAACCAAACATGATAATACTTCGATCACATAAAGAAACTAGATACAAAATCCTATACAGTGATCGAAGTAGGTAGATTGATTTAAGGTCAATGATCTGAAACGTAATGTTAATATGGACACGACATACCCCCGTACTCCGTAAGTTTTTAGTTAATAAGTTTATTACCGCGACTTATAAATTATTTGGTATGAAACGTATTAAAATGAGCAAGATCGTTTTCTTAACACTTATTTATGCTAAGTGGGCGGCATGAGTGACCGGACTTTTATAGTAAAAACTATGGTATTCAAAAACTTAAAGTGAAAGCTTGTCAAAGTATGAAATTGGCTACAGTACAAATAGATTAATAGGTTATATACAGCGCGTTAGTTAAACCGAGGATCATATTAAGAGAGGGCTAGGTAGTCGATTCCCAATCCGTAAATTAAATATATAAATTAATTAAATAATAAATTCATTATATTATTCATAGAGGAGCTCGATGGCGTAGCGACTAGCGCGTTCAGCCGAACGCGCTAGTCGATAGCAAGCTATATAGCAAGCCTGCTATCTTGCTCGCTAAGCCACTTTCGCAATGCCAGGTCGCTGGATGGGTAACCAAATTAAAAACATCTCGAGCTCCTCCGTGCTTCGGAAGGCACGTTAAGCCGTTGGTCCTGGTTGTTGTCGTAAGATGGCAGTCGTTAAAACCCACCAACCCGCATTGGGCCAGCGTGGTGGGTTATGGCCCAATATCCCCACGTGCTATTGTCACGTGGGAGGCCTGTGCCCAATAGTGGGACGTTAATAGGCTGATGATGAATAAAAATCTTAATTTTTTTGCATAATTATTCTATTAAATAATGTTAGCGTATACACTAAGCGCGGGAAAAGATCAAATATCATCAATTATGATGGAAAAACGGTTCACACCAACCACGACAGCTACTTATTCAATACCACACGCGGAAATGAGTCGAAAACACTAGGGTGCCCAAACATTACGGAAAATTTTAAAAAAAAATTAACATCGATTTTCTGAATTATTTTATATGCTTCGAGTAGTATTTTTTTATTTGTTTATGTTTACCCAGGCATAAACTACCATAGGATTAAATATGTCTCTCGTGTTAACTAACTCGCTGTATTTTATCGAATTCCGAAATACCGGAAAGACTTTTCGGAAAAATGGCTTATCTATGTTATGCTATCTATGAAGATATATGATGCAAGTACATAAAATCAATCTACCTACTCCGATCACTCATATTAAAGAAATGGTAGTGGAATAGTGGCATGTCTGACATATACTTTTGACGTTTATGTGTTTTGGCAGAATACCTAGCTATTTTTGAAGGAGCACTTCATCATGTTGATACTTAGCAAGCACACTACTAAACGAAATGAGTACTTAAGCAACTCGCTAGTATTTCATAGTTCAGACCTTTCCAGAGCGTTGATTGTGCATTTAGTTTTTATACGTGATCGAAGCTTTGAAAATCTAAACACTGATCGAAGGATCGAAGTGTATGTTGATTTTCTGTTTGGTCGACAGATAATGTTTTTCTTTTGTTTTACCCTGCACCGCTTGACCTACATGGGGTGACCTCATATGAGTACCTGATAATAGGTAATTTAAAGCCAAATGTGGAAGCGCGCTTCACTCTAGACTCTCGATCGGTGAAGAAGTAGGTACCTAAGAAGTACTCAGTAATGCTAACAATATTTTTGTTATGGGACAAACTAATAAAAAAGTAGCTATCTAGTTGGTTTTGGAATATGTACTCTTACTAACTACACCACGAGGGGGTCTATATAACAATGTTGGGAATAGAACCCCGGACCTGTAGGTCTGAGACCGGTAGTTTATTTTATGTAGGTCTTATTCGCAAGTGATTCGCAATATTTGCAATGGAAAATGTCCTTCTATAAAGAGAGAAATTTTTATTTGACACTGTGAAATTAAGTTTCTTCCCTTAGCGTCCATTTTCACGAACCGATGGAGTAGTAACATTCATGGATTTTTTATGGAATGTTAAATTTGGAACAACCTGTTTAGATATGAGTGCTATTTACAAATAAAAATTGTTTTCCAACGGTGACGGGAACCCTCGCTATATTGAAATCAAACCTTTTCACAATCTCACAGCTCGTGTATGACATTGAGTGACATAGTTACAATTATAAGAACAACATCTACGATCACAGTTTTTTATTTGATTGAAGATCTACATTCGTAATACTTATTTATTGTTCTTTGCGTTAATAACGCAAGACATTGAAACGTTGTAAAAAAGAACTACCCACCATCCATCGTCAATTTTGTTTTCAACATTTCAATATCCGTTTAGTCAATACACCTAGTGGTTCTTTATACAGAGTGTTTGTGTTGGAATATACGAAAATACTTTATTAAATTATATCTATTGATTTTACCATACGATTACTTTGTGTAACTCTATTTTTGTATTAGTCTTCGTTCAGACAACTACGAAGTTTTACTTTGCCGTCACTGCGTCCTTGCCAACAGTTTGGTTTATTATCATATAGGTTTATTTAAAATCCCGCAACTAATTTTCAGATATGTATGCAATTTACAAATAAATAGAAGTTTTAAAAGGTGACGCGAACCCTCACCACATTGAAATCAAACCCTTTCACAATCTCACAACACAACTCGTGCATGACATTGAGTGACATATTTACATAATAACAGTAGATTGCCACATGGCATTATTAATAATGTTTCTTGTCAATGTATATAGTACAATGGCTAAACAGTTAAGAAATAAAAGTAGTTATTCGTTTGTTGCGTTTTTCAAATGGTCCAAGTGAATTAATTTTAATAGGCGAATACCAAGTAGGATATTCTGTAAGTTAACACTAAACTAAATAATAATTGAGAGTCATCTTCAGTCTCTTAATGATTAATTTTGTCAAAAAAATAATAATAATTATACGCCTTATTAGCTCAGCTCCCGCAATACCAGTAAAGATATGTTTTTTACAATAACCTAGATAGCGGCATTACGAACATAGTGAAATAAATTGGAAAATGGCGTCTTCTCTCAGTTCTGATTCAAATCCACGTCTTTCTTCTGTTTGTCTTTTTCTGAGCCACCGACCTTTAATCGAAAGTCACTTTCCAAGCGTTTTTCAAATACACAATGGCGATTAGCTATTTTATACTTGACAACGCGACAATAATAATTACATAATACTAATAGTTTCCTATCCGATATATAATCTTATGTAGCTGGCTTGTCAGACCAGCTGCATTATTAACGAGTTGTATATTTTTTTATGTAAATTCCGACACAATATTTCACAACACGGCATTAGTCTGTAACGTATAGAGCCCTTCTGTGATGTAATGTTCAAATTTCTTAAAGATTACACACAACGTTGTGCTGATGAGTTGGCTATAAACTTTATGATCGTTTCGATACAAAAGTATGAAAGTTTTGATGATGTCCGGTACTCTATGTGGTAACTTAATCATGACTTTGGGTTGTGTGATGGTATTACGGTATTTTTGTGCCGTGTATTCTGTAGCCAACAATATAGTTATTGTCTCTTTTGAACATAGTTTTTAACAATTATTATCTGATATATAGGTATTGCTTCACTAACTTTTTATTGTATGACGAATTTGCAACACTCTGGTCGGCTTATTCCCAAAGGTCCACGACTCTATTGTTCCTCTATTTCCACTGGATCCGTGAAATTTTAAAATACGAAAGAAATTTAAAGAGAATCTCGAAGCGCAGCGTAGCGATTGTCTTGAATTATGACGTTATTTTTTTATTAGACAACAATAACAATTATATAACATAATTACAATAACAATACAAAAACAATAATTATATCACTAACCTTGAATTGAACCGTATTATGATTATATTCGCTTTCTAATAACTATGTTACGGTATAATTATATCCCTAGGGATATGACTATATTACGGCTTTATCTACGACATATATATAATTATTCTGTTAATCAATCGTTTCGATGTTATATTTTATATAAAAAGATTAGAAAACATAGATTACACGACTCTCTTTAAAGCTTCTTATTTTTTTTACGAATTTCAGTTATACCAGCTTAAATTCTAAACAATCCTAAAAAACCCACCAACCCGCATTGGGATCAGGGACCGGAAAACCCGTAGGTCGACGAAATGCTTACCGTATTGATAGGGTTAGTGAAAACCAGTCTGTCAATTACCCAATCAAAAACCCCTTATTTAGTAGTGCAGTGTAGTGTAGTGTAGTTCCGGTCCTTAATTGGGATAGCGTTGTGGGCTATTTAACGTACTGTTGTCCATGTGCGAGGTCTGTTCCCAGCAGTGTGATATTTATAGGCTGCTAAAGATGATAAAATTCTAAACATATGTCATCTCTTCCGCAGATGCGACTCCGACCACACTGCCGAGATGCTCTACACCCACCTTCAAGCGCTGATCGAGAGACCTGAGAACCAGAAGAAGTTTGCCGACATCGAGCGCAAGCTACAAATGAGGGGGGCCCTCCCCACCTTGAAGAAACCTCCAGACTCCTCTTTGGGAAGCGAAGTGTCGAGGGAGTCCGACTCCGGGAGCAATGAGGAAAGATGCGTAGCCAACCTCTACGATAGTCTGGCCGCTGAGCTAAAACAAAAGTTGTCGACAGGTAAAAAGGGAATAGGTCAGTTGGAGTTTTCCTTTTTTTCTGTAGATAGACGCTTTTGTTAAGTGGGTGCTGTTTTTGTGGGTTTGCGGTATGTATTACACTCTCCTCCACTATATTATTACGATGTTACACTCGTTTGTGATGTGAATACGTAGCCTGCAAAAATTGTTATTTGTACTAAGGTACCCTCCTAAAAACGAGCATGTTGTATTATGATACCCACGTTCTGAGAGCTGAGTGTAAGTTTGTCAATGTGCAAACGTTACTATCGCGTTTGAGTTAAGTTTTGACAGATAGATCTTAATGCTAAGTACATAAGATCGAGAATCAAAACTCTTAACACAAATGCGATAGTAACGTTTGCACATTTACAAACTTACACTCAGCTTTCAGTTTATCTTATTTGTTGTCACACTTGTTGGTGCGTGCGTACCTTGGTTGAATGAATAAAAAGTTTTCGTCTTTATACACGTTGACTGCCATAATACCAGACTTTGTTATATTAGGTTTAGTTATATTTTATTCACTTTCTTAGTGTAGGTAAAACTCTCATATCTTAGTATGTTATATATCTATTCAATGATAAAATCCCGTACTTTATTTTATATGCTTTCTGTCCTAATCGCTTGTTGCCATGATTTAACAGTATAATGATATTTGTGTCGACTTTAATCTACTAAATTGTTTATCACAAAAACATTTATTCGTTTGAAGTTATTCAGAAAGATATTTATGTGTTACATAACAGTGGGTATGTGGAATTTAAGTATTACATACAATTGTAGCGCTATTTGTATGTATACTTCTGCCGACGTAATATTAACCTTTATATCCCATACCTGGGCAAAACCATCATCCGCTACATCACCCACCTTCATTCCAGGTAAAAGCCCCATACTCCTGCCACCGCGGGACTACGACACAGTCCACCGGCAGAAAGGCAACCTGAACAACATCGACACCAGGAGGTGCCTCAACCAGAACATAGTGGGGGTGAACGCGCGCCGCAAGCTCGAGTCCTCTGGAGGGAGCTCCGGCATCGGCAGCGACTTAGCCCCCTCGCCGGAGAGGAACGACTACAACCGGCAGCACGATAATCACAGCACTAGTGGTGAGTGTGTTAAAAAATAATGGTTTAGTTTCGTTCGGCACCTTCCCGTTTCGGCACCCATGAATTTATTTATGAACTCAATCAAGGAGATACAGTCAACGAGTGCTGTTTGTATACATATTTTGAATAAAAATCCTAAGTTTACTGGTAAAATACAATGAAATATTAAAATGACTCCCAGTGGAAATAAACGGGACTGTATTTTAGAAGCGGCATCCCTTGGGTGCTAAAATGTGAAGGTGCCGAAACGAAACTAAACCGAAAGAGGATTTGTGAAAGAATAGATATACAAAGTCTGCTTTATTTAGGGCTATCATCAGCCTATAAATGTTTCACTGCTGTGGTAATGGACAACGGCACATTTCTCTCTATCTTTTTCTCTCTCTCTCTCTCTCTCTCTCTCTCTCTCACACACACACACACACACACAAGAGATTGGCCACGATCCACCACGCTAACCAAATAGGGGTTAGTGGGTTTAAACGACTTCCATCTTACGTCAACCACCAGGAACAACGGCTTTACGTGCCTTCCGAGTAGGGTTACCATTTAGGAATTTGAAAAGTCCTGACAAAAAGCCTGACATTTCGATAAAAGTCCGGACATTTTAGTCACAAAATAGAAATTATTACTCACTTTAGATTTTTTTTTAAAGATAAATGAGATGTTAATAAAGATTAAAGACTTTTTTGATATTACTCAAAGACATTAAACTTTACTACTTATATTAAATCTCTTTGATATTGCTTAATTTGTAGTTTTGTTACATATTCCGAAATCCGGACAAATTAAAGAGCCGGACTAAGACCGGACTATAGTCTAAAAGCCTAATCCGGACGGATTGTAACCCTACTTCCGAGGCATACCAAACACCTGCAGATCTCTGCCAAGACATACTACGAAGCCTAATTTACTTCATATTACTATATTGATTACACATAATTCAAAGCTCCTTTGTCTCACCGAAGCTTGTTTTGAATCAAGATTACATGTTTTTTTTTGTATCCTGTTGATGAGATGTATAATGTAATGACAGCATGTTCACTCGTGGCTAGTTATTTAAATGGCGGTGATTTCATTGGAGACAGTAAAAAATGTGTAATCTTTGGCATTTCCTCATGGATAATATGCTAATTAGACACAAGTTGCTAAGAGTTTTGTAATAAAATAATTCAATTCACGAAGATGTTAAAGTGAGATTTTGATGTTGTTGTGATTTCTCAATGCATCTGTTTGAACTAAATCCACATACATACATTATAATCACGAGGATTATCCCCGAAGGGTTAGGCAGAGACTAAGCGATGAGGACCGCAGAAGCAGTCCTCTGCCATCGTTCACTTTTCACCAAATAGCGAGTGCACATGTGCTCAGCGTGGCAGGTAGTGAGCACATCGCCGCTCTATGCTGTTGGATGTATGTGCAAGTAGTAGTTCTTTAGTCCGTTGGTCGCCTTTTACGACACCCAAGGGTAGAGAGGGGGTGTGTTCTTTCACCACTACGCGACTCGGCCCCGAAACTAAATTCACAAGTAGCTTATAAACGTCCTACTGCTGGGTTCAGGTCTTCCTACATGAACAACAGCACGTGGGGAGATTGGGACATAACCCACTTCGCTGATCAAAAATCGACCTAAAAGATTAAACACATACCTTCTTTTAATTCCTGCAGTAAATACAAAATATCTTTAAAAACACCTTAATTGATCACAGATATCAAAAAATGATGAAAATTTGACCATCCATGTCACAATAAATTTGGCATATTTTAATCGCTAATTCTCACTTCAACCGGTGAACTGTCAGGTTTATTGTGACATGCATGTGACATGGTTATTCTAAAGCGGGTCAGAATAACATTTTCGTAACCATACATTAAGTATACCTGTAGAGCAGAGCTTTGACAATTTTAAAACAAAAAGAACTTTATGTGGATGCCATAAGACGACTTATGAAGCGTGCTCTGCATTTGACCGTAACTGCATACGAGTAGTTTAGTGTGAAAAAAAAACTAATCATTTGAACGTAAAGTCATAATTTACGTAACCGAATTCCTACAAAAGCTCAAAGTAGTCAGAACGAATCAAACGCGGCGTAATGGCTCAACATTACCCACCATGTAGCTAGGGCTATCAGGTGCCGTAGCTTCATCTTGATACAGAACTTGTCACCGCCCGCGACTTTGTTCGCACAAACAAATTTTTGAGGCATCTGAGGATATTTTCAGATAATCCTGTCAGATGCTTTGCAGCATGAAAGTATTTTTTTAATTATTTGGAGCATTATTATATTGTTAAATAATTTTTTTAGTTTAGTTATCTCTACAAAATTTCAGAGTCCTAAGTCTAGCGGTTTGAGCTGTGCTAGGTTGATTGTTCTTCTGTCAGTCAGGACGTATCTTATGTAGTGATTGATGAATACATTTTGCATTTAAATTGTTGGGGATTGTGTTTACCCTTCTGTTTTATTAAATCACACGCGCTCGCTGTCAGCGTACTATGTCTCCAACGGGCACAGCTTGTTAAATATGTTCTCTGGGTTTCGGCTTTTTCTCAATTGTATAAAGATCAAAATATGTTGGGAATATTTATCCCACAGCCGGTTTTACAAATCTGGCTATTTGTCAGTATTTATTACATACTTACACTTTTAATATACAATAAAAACAACAATAGAAAAAACGCCACGTACACGAGAGTCTCGGACTCCTCCTCCATGATCGGCCATGACATTGGGTTTTACCCGATAAATGATAAATAAATAAATAATGTATTTCATTTACCAAAACTTGTTTGACAGTGAATTAGGGTAGACTTTTTCTTTTAAGTGTACTCAACACCTGTACCAGAAGAAGCCACTCTTCCATAGCACGTTGTTACATTTATCAATTTACCAAAAACTTACAAGGATGCCTTTACCAATTAGTTATGCCTAAAAAGCTGATTAAATATTTTGTTTGCGTACTTATTACCGTGTCACGTAGCGGTGAAAGAATACTACCATACCCTCTCTTCCCTTAGGTGTCGTAAAATGCGACTAACGGACTAAAGACTACAAACATACTACCAACAGCATAGAGCGGCGATGGGCTCACCATCTGTCACGCTGAGCACATGTGCAGTCGCTATATGGAGAAAAGTGGACTGTGGTAGAGGACTGCTTTTGCTGTCCTCATTGTCTAGTCTCTGTCTAACCCTTCGGGGATAATATTTCGTGAATGTATGTACTTATGTTTTTCTATGTACTTATTGCAGTTAATACTCACCAACCCTACATAAAACGAGCCAATTCAATTGGAATTCTTGAAAATGAGCAAAAAACAACGCCGGCATTTTTGTAGGCACCTTTGCTGGCGTGACGCCATCGCAGTCTGCATCATGATGTCGTGTCGTGACCCGCCGCTCGTTTACATCATTTCTAGTTTACCGTGCTTATAGGATCTGAGGTATTCTTTGAACCAACTCAATTGGAACTTTGACTGCTGTACTTACGTCTGGTTTGTTAACCGCAAAAAATCGAAATGAAATTAGTACCTACTCGTAAAAAGACGATTTGACCTTACGACCTTTTGCGACCTGGTGGACAAAATACAAAATGTGATAGATCAAGACATTAATTTTAATAAGCTTTTACATAAATTCACTTAGATTACATACAATATATATACTCAATACTTATTATCTCTGAAGGGTTATTCAGAAACCAGGCAATGAGGACCGCTAGAGCAGTCCGCTGCCACAGTCACGATTGACCATCATCATCATCATCATCAGCCTATTAACGTCTCACTATTGGGCACAGGCCTCCCACGTGGACAATAACACCTGGGGATAAAATCAAAATCAAAAAATAACCATCAATACCTAATGGCGGCTCCACATTAGTGCCGTGAATTCACGCGCGATTTCACGGCATGAATTCACGGATTTCACGGCACATGTCGTGTCCTGTCCATTCACAGGATGCTCACAATCGTTCGTGAAACCTGCCACTAAATGGACGTAGAAGCTGCTGCTGTAATAACTTTGTTTGCTGTGGCAACATACTATTTAGACGTCCAAAACATTATTACAAAGCGTTGGAAAAAAAGAAGATGGTGGATGACTGAAATACATCGTAACCGATTCAAGTAAAGTCTAGAGTAAACTGATTAATTTCCTCTTTGGTAAACTGGCACGAAGCCGTAAATGTGAACGCCGCGCGAACCCTTTGTCGCGGTGAAAAATCGTGAATGCGCGTGAACCCCGCGAAAACCGTCCACATTCACGTTCACGCCTGTTTACGGAGCTTCACGACACTAATGTGGAGCCGCCATAATAAAAAGTTTGTTCGAATATTGTCATACACAAAATACTTGTAACCTTTTTTTTCCTGTGAATCCGCCTTAACCCTACCCCCAGAAGGGAGGCAAGGTAATGTGGGGCTCCATCCGTCCTCCTTTTCACACTGAAAGCGTAACAATCAATAAGAGATGAGAGGGACGGAAGTTTACCCACTAAACACTGGAGAACAGCAATTTCCTGTAAAGTGGAGGCCGCGGTACCTGTCCACTAGGGAATTGAACCACGGGAAAATACTTGTACCTACGTCCAAATCGAAAACGCGCCGCCGAATCTTATTATTTACATAACTAGCATTTTGTATTCTACTCAAGTATACACTGGATCAGTTGCTTAGCATTCAACACTGCGGTTAAAAGACGAATCCTGTTCTCTCTAATATGTAAATATATGTTTTATCGAAAACAGGTATTAAGTAGCATGAATGTATGTAGGCATAAACTGTAGGTAGTGAGATTTTTGCTACCAAATATAGAAAAAACAAAGGCAAAGATGACACGATCTTTTTTTCATTCGTGTATTTTTTTAAAAGGTTTATTTTTATTTAGCTCTTTGAACACAATTTATCAATAATTGCTTTAAATTTAAACTAGATTTGCCCGCGGCTTCGCTCGCGAAAAATATCTAAAATAGATGGTTAGATAACTGACCACCAAACCTGAAATTTTTCTGGAAAAGTAGCCTATAACCGTCTTCAGATCAGTCTTCAGGACCTAGTCCAAGTTTAGTAAATTATTTTTCAATTTAAAAACATATAAGTACTTAGCAATCAACGAAATTTCCAACTTAAAATAACAGTCATAAGATACGATTTGAATTCAACATTGCGGAAAATTATTTTATAGGGCAATTTAATTATCTGATGATAGGTTGTGTGTTTGATGATATCATACTTTAGCTACGCACATCAGGGTCGGGGTTTAAACGAGTATATTTTAAAAGATTTAACTGCTTCAATACAATCTGTGAATTCACCTTTAACTGCCCTTAACACATACAAATTGATTGCTCACGACAAGCAATGAATATTACCGAGAAAACAAGCGAAATGCAACCTTATATCGATTGTAACCTTAACACCGCCTTTATTTTAGTTTAGCCTTGGTAGAGCAAAAAAAATGATGCCTCTTTTGTCAGGGCCTCTTTTACAAATCAACTCTCTTTGTTAATTAACGGTTATTATAGGAGTAGATATTTTATTAAATCACGGCTAAAGTGAGTTATTAAATACTCACAATTCATAATCAAATCACACAGGACTCGAGACAGAAAGCGTGTATACTTTACAAACTTGATGTATCTTAGAGCTAGAGAGCTTAGAGATACAAATAAAATTGTATAATTCTAAATAGTCTTCATACAAATGTTTTGTTGTTCGTTATATTTAAGCCAGGACCGGGTTCAGAAGGAAAACCTTGTTCAGAAAAGAAACCTTTATTGCTAAAAATATACAAAACTCTGTTTTAAATAGTTCTAGCACTAAGATAAAAATATAATAACTGCAAAGAAGAAACCTCTCAATAGAAATATGTATAACAAGAATTAAATTGACTTTTCTAAAACGAAAGTATCCATTCTCTAATGACAGCTTAACTAAAGCTGAAAAACGTTAATTAAGGTTAACACTTTTGAACATATTATAAATAATAACAATGGAGCAAAATTAAATCAACGCCTGTATATCATTAAAGCCCTACGGCATGTCAGAAGAATGAAATGATAGTAATACGTATCATTAATTTGTAATAAAATTTTATAATGACGAAGATTAACAATGGGAATTTGTGGCGCGTTGAACTCTTATTGATGATAGAAGCAGTAGCTGTAGAGGTTAGTTCAAAATATTAGTTTAATTCCCATAATGGGCAAAGATTGTTTCGAATTTTCTATACATAGCCAACACCCATTTAATTATTATTTTAGAGCTGTGTGTGTGAAGGCTCAATAAAAGAATACTACCAACCCCTCTCTTCTCTTGGGTGTCGTAAAAGGCGACTAACGGACTAAAGACTGCACTGCACGTAAATCCAACAGCATAGAGCGGCGATGGGCTCACCATAATATATTGTCTGATTACAAATAGTAATATTATATCAACGATCTCAACATTTTCTAAAATTAGTTTTTACTAAAATAATATCTACGAGTACCTACATACTTATGAAACAAGCAAAAGCAAAGAGCCTTTCTTTACCTTATTGTCAAAAAGAAATGGTTCGTTTTTTCAAATTAGTTTGTAAAATCTGCGCTAACAAATCAATATTATATTGTATCGTATTATTGTACCGTACTTTAATTATCTACACTTCAGTACGTTTCACCAACTATCTTATTATGCCGCTATGCCCATACTAATAGTCGAAATCATACGAAGGCCAACAACTGCTTGTCGAGTTGTTTACAATCTTGTACCACGAGATTCCAATCACTTATTGTTTCGTTTCGATTATGTAAACTCTAAACGCAGAATGCCTTCGCCTCGAACGCAAGTTCAGCGGGAGATGTGAATGGATTATTTAGGGCCTTACTTATAAACACCATTTAAGCATTATTTAGTTAAACATTGTTTTGTCTCTTTTGCTCAGATTCAAAAAGACGTTTGTCGTTGTTTACGTTGTTGTATACGTAGACTAAACAATATTAACATAATGCAATAAATCTTAAGACTATTTTTTGTTAGCGAATAGTAAATGCAAAACGGAAAGATCACACCAAATCAATAAACTTAGTTACAACGCTAACTTACTTAAACTGCTGCACGCGGTTCCAAATTTTGCTGCAAGCTTGCAAGATTTTGCTTGCATTGGACAATTTGGAAATGTTGTCCAAAAACATACACTAATTAAATTATGGTAAGGTTTGTTTTCCTTAATTATTAATTACGTACCTTCAGTGCAGGTGAATGCTTTAGTTAGTGTATCTTTACTCTTCACCTTAACAAACTTTTTGCGTTCGTCGAGCCCATTCGTTTTATTGTGCCATAATTATAAAGGTTGGCTGTTGATATCTTTACAGCCTACATAAAGCGTTTTATGAAGTAGGAACAAATAAAGTGTTACTTTTTAAGTCGTTAAGAATAAATTTTTCAAGGATTATCTTATTTTGAGACAAAATAGTTTTATTAAAACATAAGATAATATAAAATTAAAATGTGTGAGCTTTTCTTTAATTAATTTATTTTATTGATATTAACGTTTTTTTACACTAATTCTTAGAAATTAAAATATTCATAACTTCTAATTAGGTGTAACAAACACTTATAGGTAAATACAACTAAGCCGGGTACACATATAAAGGTAAATACAAGGGTTCTCTTCCAGCTAGGGTTGGCTGGAAGAGATCTCTTCTAGAGATAAGCTCACCTTTGTATATGTGTTTGTGTGTAACCTGTATATTTATGTAATTTCTTTGTGCAATAAAGTATTATAACTAAATACTAAGTAACATTAAATTTCTTTCTTAATTCTCGATCATCACCTGCATGATAATAAACTTTCCACTGTTGGGCGCAAGCTTTTAAAGGTTGTAACGGCTGCCTTTTAAAACAAGCGGGTCGAACGGCTTTACGTGCCTTCCGAAGAAGCTCGAGATATTTTAATTTGGTAACCCATCCAATGACTGGGATTGTGAAAGTTGCTTTACTTCTTGGAAGTAAAACAACTTTCGCAACTCAAACTGGCAAACCGCTACGCCATCGTATCCTTCTATTATGGTTCCTTTGTAAACATGGGTACCTACATTACTTCTATGTATGGTACTTACAAGTTTTTCTCATACCTCCTTCATAAAACAATACCGAAGAGTTTCTATAGGATTGAGAGACAGGCTTGTGCCCTTTTTCCCATGCATCGTCAAAAAAATGCAATTGTTTGAAAAACCTTTTAATGAACGTATGACCTTCCTTAACAATGATGTACTTAATTCTATTGTTTATGGCGATGTTTGCAAACTCTATGGATGACTGGTTAGTACTCCTCTGTTTTAAAAATTGGCCAATAAACGATAGCCAAGTGGATAAGTACTCCGCCCGATAACCGGAAGTCTGGAGTTCAATTTCCAGGTAGGGCGAAGGAAGTGCCCGGGTTTGTAATCAACAACCCGGAGTGGTTGGTACTCCTCTGTTTTAAAAAATGGCCAATAAACGATAGCCAAGTGGATAAGTACTCCGCCCGATAACCGAAAGTCTGGAGTTCAATTTCCAGGTAGGGCGAAGGAAGTGCCCGAGTTTGTAATCAACAACCCGGATTCGGCAAGCGTGTTGATAAACCTATATCCATTAATTGTAGCGAAGACTTAATTTTGATGATGGAGGTCTTTGCTGGCTGTGGAACAGTATCATCCTACTAATATTATAAACGCGAAAGTTTGTAAGTATGGATGGATGTTTGTTACTTTTTCACGTAAAAACTACTGAATGGATTTGGATGAAATTCGGCATACAGATAGTTTATAACCTGGATTTACACATAAAATACTTTTTATCCCGATATTCCCACGGGAACGGGAACCACGCGGGTGAAACCGCGAGCGGCCGCTAGTCATTACATAAAGTAAAGTCGCCGTTTTCCTCTGTCTGTGGCACCGCACTAATCTCCTAAACTAAGCAATGGATTTTTATGCGTTTTTCCTAAAAGATAGAGCGTTAACTGAGGATGGTTTTTTTTAATATTTTGTATATATATTTTTTTAAATGGCTGAACTATGACGGTCTTTTTATGTTAGCGTGGACGAAGGCGCGGGTGGACCGCTAGTAATATTATAGGCTTAACTTTACTTACCATTTGCGTATTGCAGACCCTTAGTTATATTAGGTATGCCTCAATTTTCAGTAATTGTATTACTTTTTAAACCAGAATACTGCTGTATAAATGTATAGATATGTATGAGAGTAAAATCCATCCAGAACGTTTCTTATATGGAGCCATAATATATCACCATCTAATTTGGTTACTCATAAGAAAACACAACTCTAGCCACGGTAAAAGGTCCAAGTTTTGTTAAACGAAAATGTCGAAGGCTAAGTCCCTTTTACCTATAATCCACATTTGGTACTGGCTACCATCTTATTAAAACTTACGAACGCAAAAATGCTATTTAATATTGTTGGTATGGTGACTGATTTAGATAGGTATCTTTGGTAAAATCACACCCAAATTTCTTAAAAGAAAGTGGTTGTGGTACTTATCCACTCGACAACAGCTAAACCCGTCGGTTAATAACCATTTCAAAACAAAAACCTTAAGAAAGTGGAGTTTATGAAAAGTATCTTGATCATTGTTTTCGCCATATTGTGCAAAGAGAACTAGACCGCCGGCGTACACAACAATAAAATGAAACTTATCACCGTTACCTAAATCCCATACAATTAAAAAGGCGCGCACTTTAAACAAGATGGCAGCGATAACCAAGATGGTGGCACGTGGGAGCCGACAGGTTATTTTCTATGTCAATTTGATTTTAGAAACAAGTTTGGAAAAAGGTGTGTTTCAGATGAGTACCGTTAAGTGGGCCGCATTCAATAGTGACTAGCTTGGATAGTGGTCTATTAATGTGGTGAGAGTTGAAAATTCCCCATCGTAAAATACTTAGTAAAAACAATTGAACGATAAAAGAATATTTTTTATGAAATTTAAATAAAGGCCACTTGATAAAGCCATTGGTTATGCTATGCAGATCTTTTTGTTTTATGTAACAGATGGTTCCGCTCAAACTAGTAAATTAACCTTTATTAAATTAACTTTTAAGATTAATTATTATTACATACATTTTTTTTTTACATGTGCCAAAATGTATTCTAAGTATAATAATATTTTAAATAATTATATAAAAAAAATAAAAATATATTTCTTCTTCCTACCCTTAAAAACATTTAAGTAACAAAAACATTTAAGTTTCATTACTTGACAAAGAGTTGATTAACCAGTTGATTGCAGGTTAGACGGGTTGTAACAAATGTATATATATATGTAATACATTTATGTATGTCTTCAGAGGCAATGCCATCTATCGGCTTAACATTACTTCAATGTCGTGTGAAAATAGGTCAATTCATAAAATTACTCGCCATCTGGGCTGGCGACCCAGAAAATATGGTCAAAGTACTATTATTGACACAATATCTTGAACATTATGGTTTAGGTCGCTAATGTTTTAGTTGATAGATAGACTCATCTTCCAACAATCGTCTCTCTGTTGTGCTGAGGCCTTCCCACATAAATAATAGCACATGTGGAGATCATGTCACAACAACCTATCACGCTGGTCTAACGTAGGCTGGTGGTTTTAACGACATAAACCAAAACCAACGCAACGGTTCAACATGCATTCCATATCATGCAGTTCATGGGGTGATGACGAATAAATTTAAAAATGTTTGTCCTATGAATTTGTGTAATCAAATGCTTTCTTTTTAATTACAGAGGAAGACTGGGCGGAGAGCACGGCATACCTGATGCACGAGGCATTCGACGCGTCCCCCCCGCGCCGCGCCGCGTCTCCGCGCCGCGCGTCGCCAACCCGCCACGTGTCCCCCCGCCGTGCGTCACCAACCCGCCACTCGTCCCCCCGCCGCGCCTCCCCGCCCCCGCACCGCCGCGCGCTGTCCCCCCGCGCCTACGACCGCCCCTACAACGACGACTACCCTGACCAAGTCCGTGACCAGCTCGCACCCTTCAGGGACGCCACTTTCGAGCGCAGATTCCGCCATGAATCCCTCGAACGTGTCAGCAAAGAGAAACCGGAGAAGTTTGTCGAAGAACCAACTAACTACAGGCGAAGGTATGTCGCGGAAACCAAGCCCTCCAATAGAAGTATTGAAAGGGTCGAAGAACGCAGATTCGGAAAGCTCCAGCGCGGAGCTAGCGAAGGCAGCTTGAAGGTGGCTGAGACTTCCCCGAAGGACCGCTTTAACGTCGCAAAGGAGAAGTTCATGAATCTAGAAAGAGAGCGGTTCAATCGAGAACTGGAACAACACATGGCGATACGCAGGAGCATGCTTGAAAGGAACAGTCGCTCGACTTCTTCCCCTGAGGAGGAAAGAAGGGAAGAGCGACCGGAGCGTCACCGAGACGTAAGCTCCCGCAGAGAACCTGAACGTTCTCATCGAGACGTTGAGCGTTCTCACAGGGAGCCAGACAGACGCAAGGAGGATCGCGTTCGGGACGATTCCAGAGAGCTGGTGCATAGGGAAATGGAGAGGCTTCCCAGGGTGGGCAGGAAACGGGATGAAGTCAAAAGGTATGAATATGGTACGGAGGAGTATTTGAACAGGATCGAGCCGAAGGCACATAGAGAAGATTTCGACAGGTACAGGGAGAGGAGAGAACTGGACCGTCGCATCGACGAGGATGAGATAATAGAGCCGGTGATTGAAGATAGGAGGAGGGACTGGAGTGACAGGCAGAGGGGATTCAGTCGCTCGCGGCTGCTGGACGACCAGCGCCAGTCGTACGCGGAGGGGGATAGGGATAGGTTCTTCGAGCGCGATTACAGAGACTTCCGCGAGCTCGCGGATAGACAGCCGACGAAGTTCCGCCACAGCTACGCGGAGCCGATACCTCGGGGGCGGCTGGGCACTGTCCGGCCGTACTAAACACAAGCCATAATAGATTAGTACTAGTAGTCATCAATTTGATGTTGATGTGTATTTCTTACTCGTTTCCTCAATTATTTCCAACCGTTTTGACATCGTCGCGGTATCACCTTGAGTTATGGGTAATTTGAAACTTGAATATGTCATCATTAGAAGCATTAAATAGTTCTGACAAAAAAATTGACGATTTACCTGCGCTGTGGGCATGGATTCTTTGTTTTCTCGAGGCCATTATGATTGTACTTAGTATTAATTATCGAACAAACTGTATCTATAACTATTCTTGTCTTCTGTAAGATAATTGTAAGAATTTAACAGTATTGGCAAGATTAATACATACGAATATGTAATTTGCCAATTGAACACAAACTAGTTTTATTATAAAACAATTCGTTGTACCTAATATGAAGTCATTGTTAATATTAAAAGAAAATCTATTGTGGCTAATGTAGTGTTTTTAAAATTTAGAGTTATATGTCAAAAAGGTAGTATAACCTCAATCGAAAATATTAGTCATTTAACTTTGTGGTAATTCAATAATTAATTCAATAATTAAGAACCGTTATTCTAATAAATGTTTACTTACACTGACAATATATAAAGTCTGTATAAATTTATGTAAATATTTATTTGAATTATGGTATATTGTACCTACCCAATAGAATACTTTTATAAAAATGTATTTATAAATACTCAATTTGAAAAGGTGTATCGTTAAATATGTTGTAAATATAAATTATACATCACACAGTAGAAAACTATAACCAATAAATTACTTAGAATTAGGGTAGGTATTATTAAAAAAATATTTTAGATAATATAAAATGTTGAACTTTGTCCATTGATTGTTTAACTTCATTTGTTATTCATTTATTTTGAAAAAGGGGAATAGTGGTTACGTCTTAAGATTCTTAAAATTAAAAGAATTTTCATACAAAAATTGATTCCAAAATGAAATTGATAAAACTGCAAATCCTAAACAGAATGACCTGTATGCTCAAGACGTATGTACTCGTAGATACAATCAAAATTAACAAAACACCACCGTTGTCAAAGATATCTAAACGAAAAGATCTACGAGTATGTTTTAAAAAAAACCGTAGCCACTTTTTGGTTCTTCAAATTACGATATGATAATTACGACTTGTTACGACGATGCTGTTTTGGTAATTTTGATGGTGAAAGAACTACGGATATCTCAATTTCATTTAAACTTAACTTAAAATTCAATAATAGGGCATTACCTTTCCCTTGACCATGAGATTACGTATAAGGTGTTATGTAATATAAAATAAACTATTTTAAGTAGATATTATACATAAAACACCAGTGACATTTTTGAAATTCTAATTCCGTCCGTTATGTATTCTGTTTGTAAAATAATATAAAAATAAATGTTTAACTAATACGAGTTGTATTTTTTGTTGTTATTCTAACCATGTGCACAAAGCGCTTTGCTACATTTACATATTAATACAATTATAACAATACAATGCATTTCAAAAGCTTAAATTGTGAAGTTATAAAATTGAATACCACCCCCTTCCTTGGGTGTCGTAAAAGGCGACAAAGGGACTAAAGACTGCACAAAAGCTTAGAGCGGCGACGGACTCACCACCTGTCACGCTGAGCACATGTGCAGTCGCTATTTGGTGTAAAGTGGACATGTATAGGACTGCTTTTGGTGTCCTCATTGCCTAGTCTCTGACTAACCATTTGGGGATAATAGTAGTGATTATTTGTATATATGTACGAGTATGTGTATGTATTAAATTTAGGTTAGTAGTGTAAAACATTCGAACCTAACCTAAACTAAGCAAACTAGCTTACTCGTATCTTAGGCATCTAATAATGCCTTTATTCCGAGTATTAACACCCTTTGATTCTCCTCACATATTCATAAAGGGTGTTTGGTATACTTTCGAAACTGAGCTACTAATTGCAAATAACTAACAATGACCCAGTTGCAACTGGAGAATCTACAAATTCAATATAATTTATTAAGATTAATCTACAATAATAATTGAGAACCTACGACTGTCACTACGCCATCTGATCGTAAATCGTAAGTCTAAGATCCGAGTATAGAACGACCTTCACCGGGAAGGTTAATGGATGAAAAGTATTTTATATCAAATTTAATATGTTAAAAAATATATCGCGAGTGGGTTGACAGAAAAATTTCAGCCCAGTATCTATAATGATTAATTTAATATTAATTTTTTTTTACATTTCACTGGTTTGGTGTGTGTTTGTAATGAGCTTATCTTTATGTAAACATAAATTTTATTTATTTAACCAGACGGTTGCAAATTACTAATATTGACTTGTCTGTTTACACCTGCCTACCCAATGTTATGACAGGAAAAAAATAGTCAAGCTAACGTTTGCATATTCTATAGGCTTCATACTTTCGATTGGTACCTATGTAATTTATTTATTATCGAAACAAGAGCAACGTTTAAAAAAAAATTAAATATTTAATTAATCATATATAGGTACTGGACTGAAATTTTTCAGCCAACCCACTCGTAATATATTTTTAACACATTAAATTTAATATAAAGTAATTTTTATCCATTAACCGGCTCGGTGAAGGTCGTTGTATACTCGGATCCTCTACTATTATGGCAGGAGACCTTGTACTGAGAAGAACCGACAAGAAACGAGGCAAGGGTATTTATTATTATTATATACTTATGACTTTTCTCCTTTTCATTTACAGCGTCAAATGCAAATTGGAAAAATCAAAAACATTTCTACTACTAAACACCATTAGAGGATTAATGTAATTTATATATTTTAGCGTTTTATTAACGCTTAAATATACTTATGTAAAATTTCAAACACTAAAAAAGACGACAACCTCAGGCAGGAATCGAACCACGCAAGTCAACATTGCTTCATCAAATCTTAGAAGTTTTCTCCTCTGAGATCCGAAAGAAATATTTTTACAAATATTTGAACATTCTGTTAAGATGAAGCTGCGTTTATAGATTAATGTTTTTGATATATTTTAACGTTTTAATAACGCTTAAATATACTTAAGTAAAATTTCAAACACTGAAAAAAGACGACAACCTCAGGCGGGAATCGAACCACGCAACCACAGAAGCAATGTTGACTAAAAAACATAAGCATTAAGCACTGACAAATTTCGACGGGTAAAAACCAGACCTCGGTAGCCAAGTGGTTTAGGCAGCCGCCCGGAATGCGGAAGGTGCGTGGTTCGATTCCCGTCTGAGATTGTCGTATTTTATCAGTTTTTGAAAAAAAAAGAGGAGTTAAACTCGATGCTTGGCTGAAGTATAAGTAATAGAAGTATAAGTAGTAATTTTACTATTCAAGGCTGTAGTAAATAGGTTCTTTCTACGTGTGCATGTTAGCATATTAGTCCAAAATATTTACCTAACATAAGGTGGAATTGTGGTAAAACGCTTGCATATTTAATTTAAAAAAACAACATCTTCACAAATGGTCACGAAATGTCATGCATATGTTTCTAGCTTAAGCTAATTACCTAACTTTATTAAGAAATGACATAACTTGGGCAACTTGATATACATGGACATGTACACTTAAGGGCGCATTATCCTTTACCTTATTTTTATTTTACATTTATGAAAATTTTTTAAACGGGAATCTGTGGTGGCTACCTACAAGCATAATACATTCCTTACCACTTACTTACCTATTGTTATGAATTGGAGGGAAGGCAATCTGAGATCGATTAATCGAAGAATCGATTTCACGAGACCAAAAATTCGATTTTTTTGAATCGATATGTAGTACTGAATCGATCCAGTGAATCGTTATTTCAAAATAGAAAATCGAATTTTGATTTTTTCAGTTTTGTTATGGACCATTTATAAGATTTAGAATTAGTTGTATGTACTTAAACACATGTAAAGAAGTAACAGTTTTTCACTAAATTACTCAAAAACTTTTAAAAAAGTTACTTTTGTAATCTTTGATTTGTTATTACTGTAAATACAAACTCTAAAATAAATAGATTTTTGAGAAATCGATCTTTTAGAACTTGATGTTTGAATCGGTTTATTAGACTGCGATTCGAATCGATTTAAATATTGTTGTTTTTTAAATGAATCGCCATCCATAAATTGGACAGTGTGTTTAACCAACTAAACACAGGTGGACTGTCTACAAACCTTAAATTACCATGTATTTTCAATACAGAACAAGGGCTCACTTATCAGACGTGTTACTTGTGATGTGGGTGTCGGTTGTACATTTATAGTGTTTACTGGCTAACAGGAATAGTTCAGCGCCGCTTTCAACATTCCTTAGGAAGGGCGCTGTCTAGTTTTTGCCTCGCTAAACGAATCTAAACTGTCTCATTAGTACACATGTAGTGTACTGGTTAGTTACACATGCATACCAATGCAAGTCTGTTGAAACGTCTGATATTTTTCATCTGTATTTATCTCCTCATAAGTTTTAATGTGAATCGGATGTTGCGACATCGGGAATCAAACTTAAACCGTTTTGCAAGCAAGGTAAGTTTTGGTGTGTGATAGCCTCATGTGGAAGATATTTCATAATGTGATACCTACATTTAAAAACAATTATGAGGAAAGTCCGCTTTGCTTCCCCTACTTCTTCTCTCAATACCGTCCTATCTCTATTCTACCATTCCTGTCCAAGGAACTGGAAAGCGCTGTTCACAAATCATTATTTTCTTTTGTTTCCCATAACAATTTAATAAGTCCGTATTTTTTTCCATTTATTGGGGTAAACTAACAATGACAAATAAAGAAGAACTGGTCATTATTAGAAGAAGACCAATAAAGAACTGGGCACAGACCGCCTGAACGATTTAACTGAGTTATTTCGATTTTAAACACTATAATGAAAGTTTGTATGATAAATCGCAATGCGTAAAGCCTCTTACAGGCTCCTCGTGTATAAGCCAAAGTAATATTTATTAGTTACTAAGCTGTTTCGTATACTTAGTTTAGTTCAATAAAATATTAAATCAAAACCACATAGTAATCAAAACTTTTATTTCATCAGTAAAATATTATTTACAGCATAGTATTGCACCAGTCGAGTGAGCCAGCACTTACAAATTAAAAAACATAAAAAATATTGCACTGAAATTGCACACATCCACGGTTAAGTCGACAAAGGCGTAGACAAGATTAAATTTATAACGATATATTAACATTAGCAACTACTGAACAATTACGTGGCTATGAAACGTCATTTTATTGAGTAGCAAATACTTATCGAAGGATTTTGCACTGTTTTTCACATTTACTGAATTCTGGTATCGAGAATTGCATTGTAGTGACAAAAGTCTTTGATTGGCTACCTGAAAGAGGTCAGGCCAGTCTTGCATGTAAGTAAGTATAATTTTTGTAGTAAAATTAATAATGTTATAAAAAAAAATTACACGAGCAGGTTTCGAAACTGCACCCTTCTGACAAATATCTGTCATTTTGAAAAACAAGTTTATACGTTCTCTGTCTACGAGTATATACCACATTGCTACAAACATAGTCAACACAATAAAATTCTACATTTCAAAAGTAACGTTTCAACATCTTAGGTGAATTGCTGGTAACATAAATTAAGGCATTACACAACTTTCAAGTTTCTGATAAGTATTTGGGTGGTGTTGTAACAATTACAAATAAAACAATAATCACAAAATCATACAATCATTATAAAAAGACGTCTCATAGCATGATATTACATTTTAATTATTTTTAAATTTATAATGTAAAATATAATCTAAAAGTGACTCATTTAATTGCACCTATGTATAATAAAGGTTATTTTGCTAATAAATAACTTAATACATAAGAGTTTAATAATTATGAACAATCGATATACTTAGTATCCTTATTTTAATTAATAAGGTGGTATACGTTTTATGATGAATGAGATACGAACATGATATTTATGAAATCCTATATTAGAAATAAAAAAATTATCTACACATTTTTCTGAATGCGATAAATTTATACAAAAAAACAGCTGTTGTTTAAAATAATATTTAATCATTGTCACTATTGAGTTACAAACTTCTTGCGGTGCTTAAACAAACTAAACTGGGCTCAGGGTCCTTCACACCACGTCACTACTTAGAGCAGTATTACTTTAATCTTACTATGCAAAATTCGTATGGGAATTGGATTAGTTTTTTTTTATCGTCTACGGGTAAGCACTTGGCCTTCATCTCACCTAATGATAAGTGATGATAAGGCCGAAGATGGAAGCGCGCTTCACCCGGAATCCTCAGCCACTGAGGAACTGGCTACCTTATCTCAAACTGTCGGAACACAACAATGCTATAAACATCGTTGTTATGGCGAACGACTTAGATAAGATGGTGGTAGCTAGCCAGGCGGACTTAACAGCCCTACCACCAACTAAACCGAGCACACAAAGATGTACCCCCCGCTAGGAATCGAACCCGGGACCTCTGGGTCTGAGACCGGTGGCTTTGCCACTAGACCACAGAGGCGGTAAAAGTAATACTGCTCTAAGAGTTGATGGTAAGGCCCCAGGTCTTTCCATAGACGCTAATAAATGGAGTAATCATGAATCATGCCAAGCCTGACTATGAATAGGCCTATTGCGGTCTAAGATTATCTTGATGATAGCAATCAAGATTTTTGCTGCCATAATTGAATTAAGTATAAAATGTCTCCAGGTCGATTATCTAAAGCTTGATCATAAACTCATCTCTTACTTTGACACTCAAGTTCCCTTCAATTTTAATCAAGATATTTATAATAAGATTGCACATTTGATAATTCACTTTGCGCAGTGTCAAGATCGAGGATCGAGTTTCGGATCTAACCTTAAAAATGCACTGGTGTTGAAATTTTAGTTTATAATAAAACAATGCAAAAAAAGTGTCTACGGTAAATAGCCTAACGTGTCCTCCAAACTGGCGTTCCTACTCAACGGGCGGTGGTCAAACATCCTCGCGAGTTGCGGCGCGGCGCGCGGCGGCGACGGCGGCGGCAGCGGCGGCGGCCGCGCCCTCCCCCCCGAACGCCCACCCGAGCGCCCCCCCGAGCGCCCCCCCGCGTGCCCCCCCGCGTGCCCCCCCGCCAGCGCGCGCACATCGGTGCGCTGCGATAACCGCACGTCGGCAAAGAGAGCCGCCATCTCAGCGGACTTTTTCACACTGAGAGCGTCGTGCGAGCCCGCCCCTGTGCTGCGCACTGGAAACGAAAACAAATGTTACATACAGACATAATATTCACGACTATTATCCCCGAAGGGTTAGGCATTGTAGACCGCAAAGCAGCCCACTGCGACAGTACACGTTTCACCAATTGATTACTGCACATGTGCTCAGCGTGTCTTTTGTCCGTTGGTCGCCTTTTAATACTTAATACAAAAAATATATTGAGAGAGAGGAGAAAGAGACAAGAGGGAGTGTTGTTAAGTGGAAGTGGGTCCAGGCGCGAGGACAACTGGTACAGTCTAAAGACGTAGCACCGTGAATGGATCCATATCATCTGGATCTTCTGTGCTAATGGGGGTTCAAGGGACAAGGGTCAATACTAGGTCCATTTTTTTCTTAATTTATATTAATGATTTACCATTTTATGTGGAAAACTTTTGAAATATAGTTTTGTTTGCTGACGATACATCTTTGATATTTAGACTGATCGAAATAAAAATAGTTTTGATGACATCACCAATGCCTTAACAGATATGTTGTATTGGTTTTCTACTAATAATCTTCAATTAAACGCGAAGAAAACCAAATGTATAAATTTTACTCTACCTAACGTAAAGAATATTATAGTAAATAAAATTAAACTGAAGGGTGAAATGTTGGACCTTGTTGATTCAACAGTTTTCTTAGGTATTACCTTAGATTCGAAAATACAGTGGTACCCTCATATAAGCCCTTGCGGGGAGACTTCGTTCAGGTTCAGCTGCTTATGCTGTTAGAAAAATTTGGCATTTTACAGACGTGGAAATTGCTCGATTAGTCTATTTTAGTTACTTTCACAGTGTTATGTCCTATAGTATTCTACTTTGGGGTAAAGCAGCAGATATAGAAACCATTTTCATTTTACAGAAAAGAGCAGTAAGGTAGATAACCTACAAATACAAATACTTTATTTGCTATAAGGATCACGTGACTCCCATAAGGAGCTGTTTAAAGAAATAAATATTCTTACAGTTGCATCACAATTTATTTATAACTGTATTGTGTACGTGCGTCAAAACATTTCTCATTTCAAAAAATATTGCGATATACACAAACTAAATACTAGAAATAAGTATAAACTTGTAATTCCTAAATGTCGACTTCAGAAAGTTTATGGATCATTTATGGGACAAAGTGTTATAATTTACAATAAAATCCCGAACGATGTTATAATTTTGCCCTTTGACAAATTTAAGACATATGTTAAGGACAGACTTTTAGAAAAGGGCTATTACACTGTAAGCAGTTACATCAATGACAAAAATGCATGGAATTAGTATTCCTCTAGTTTCGCACACATTGTTTTAGTGCGTTCATAGTGCCAGAGTAAAACTTTTAGATTCACTTTTGTTTTTATCTTTTCTTTTATTATAATTGTTTTATGATTAATGATTGTATAATTTGGTAACGACATATTGTTTTGTAAATGTCGTTACTTCTATATTATTATAAAGCTGTGGAGTTTCTTGCGCCCGTTCTTCTCCACAGCTAAAAGTCGTCCTGAATTGGGTTCCTATGCCTATCCATCCATTCATATGAGTAAATTTAAATTTCGACGATTCAAAATGCTTATTTTAAGCTTACTTAATAAAGAAATTTTGATTGATTGTTTGATTGATTGATTGTTAGGTTACCGAGACCCCAGAAGACTCGTTGAATTCTTTCTAGTAGTTGATAATTTGACCGCTGGCTTGCAGCGTAAATCATCAACTACACTGAAAGAACAAAAAGGTTGATTTTGCACGGGTTGGCGACACATTAGTTGAATTAACAAAGTGATGGGTTAAAGCAACATGAACAAATTGTTGTTTTAACAGAAAAGTTTTTATTGATTTGAAAACAGTTGTTTTTACCTATTTGTACATGTTGGCGTAACAATTCATGCATAATTCAATAGGTAATTGATGATTTTACTGTTCAAGTTGTTGAAATAACCATTTTTAAAGTTAAATTTACAAAATAAATACGTTTTAACAACAAAAGATATATGTAATAAGTTCAAATTACCGTAACTGATCAACAATACAGTTTTTGTTAATTCAACAAAACTCAAGAGTAGGTGCTATATTAACCCTAAAATTTTGTTGAAATATGGTCAACCCAACTAATAATTTCTTTCCGTGTACTAGAAAGAATTGAACGAGTCTTCTGGGGTCTCGGTAGCTTAGCGGTTAGAGCAGTGGACCAGCCTGCAATCCCATTCGAGCTTCCTAAGACTGGTTGATTTTTTTTCTAGTAAACATTCTATCTAATTCTATATAGCATTGTGAATGCAAAATTTCAATAATAAAGATACGTAGCATCGCATCAGTCACCGTGCCGGCGATACGGCCCGCCCGATAAAAAGCAAGTAGGACAATAATAAGGGTAACGCAAAGTACCCCTGACCTGGCTCTATGACTAGTAATTTCATTGATCTACTACCATTCAAACCATTTATTACACGTTTATTTGTAAGGCTGTAAATCTTCCATGGTTATTGTGGAAAATATGTTTGCTGTCATATTACTGAAATATGTATTCCGCCTGTAAAAATTCTGGGTAACAACAATATTACCGATTATATATTGCTTAGATACAGCCGATCATTTATGATGCTTACAATTTCTTCAGCATACTAATTACAGCACAAAGATCACAGCGATAGGTAGGTACGACGAAACGTTGGGAAACCAAGGAATGTCAACTGACGTGACGCCAGGAATGAAAGTAACCATAGAATAAACCAAAGCAAGCACTGACTGTTTTTTTACTAACGTCATGTTTATGTTGACGTAACACAAACGGGCTATCACACTTTGGTTTATTTACGCGTAGTCAATATATCGATTATTATTCGATAGGGCCAATTAGGCCCAAAATATACACTAAAATCATAACAAATCTTGAAAATATAGCATACAATATACATATATTATCACGACTATTATACCCGATAGCGTTAGTCAGAGAATAGGCAATGAGGACAGAATAAGCAATCCTCTACCATAATCCACTTTTCACCAACTAGCGACTGCACATGTGCTCAGCGTGACAGGTAGTAAGCCCATCGCCGCGTTACGACACCCAAGGTAAGAGAGGAGTTGGTAGTATTCTTTCACCGCTAGGCGACAAGGTTGAAAAATTAACACGCTACTGTATTGATTTTGTTACTTTTATATATAGTTTGACAGCAAGTTTGTGCTTAACTGATTAAGTTAATAAGAGGCGATTAATCGATTATCAATATTTCTCCAGTGCACGAAAAAGTGGTATGTGACGGCCCTAATGTAAAGAGGTCTTTTGAGTTTTGTTATTGCTTCTCAATAATGCGTTTAGTTGTCAATATTGAATTGATAATAAAGTCTTAAATTTTTCATGCTCTAACAAGTTGTAGAAAATCTTTATCAAATGAAACATAAGTAATCAAGTACCGAGTACATAATATTAAAAAATCAATAACCTACGTCTTATATTTTAATGGGTACTACGCTTGCCATTCTTCTTTGTCTTCTAGAGACATGAATGATGTCTAGATGGCTATGAAAGTGTATCAGGGCTTCCAATAGCATTTACAGCCCCACCGAATATTTCTTGTAGTGGTTGTGTGGACTTCCGTGTACTATAAACATTATCATCATCATCAGCCTATAAACTTCCCACTGCTTAGCACAGACCTTTCCACATAGACCACAACAACACATCGGGAATGTGGGCCAAAACCCACCACGCTGGCCAAATGAGAGTACTTACAAAAGATAAACAAAAAGATATTTTTATTTGCAAATATGGGTAGGTGGTACAGAAAAATGAAATTGATTCAGCCATATTTTACTACTAGGCATGCAAAAATACGTTAAATATAATTAAGTTATTATAAATTCGAATTAATTATCTAAATAAGATAACTAATCAATTATTAATTGTTTTTCATTCAGGAATTCACTTACACTATAATATGCTCTACCTGCTAATAAAATTCGTAGTTTATGCTTAAGGTTCAATAGAGGCAATTCCTTCCAGCACTTGGAAGGAATTTAAAAAAAAAAAATCTTTTTCAATTTTACTAAACAATATTCATACTGTTTTGTAACATAAAAATGATCCGTGGTCCCTTTAAAAATTCTCTGTCTACACTTTAAAAATATATTTAAGGTCGTTTCACACATATCTGTGAAGTCACAGTTCCGACACAGTACCGGCACAGTGCCGAAATATTCTTTCATACATTCTCTATGAACGCATCCCCACTTGTCAGTGTCAGTGACGACAGTGTTCTCAGTGCGTTCATAGAGAATGTATGAAAGAATATTTCGCACTGTGCCGGTGTGTGAATGTGTGAATCGAGCTAAAGCTCGATTTTAAAAAAGTTTTGTTTTACCCGTCAGCCGCTGCATGTTCCGCGTCCGTGTGTCGCGCGCCTTGTTCTGTAGCAGCAGCTCGTAGTCCAGCGCGAGGCTGTCGGAGCTGCGCGCGCGCCGGCTGCGCTCCTCCCTACGCCTGCTCGACACCGCACTCGGTCTGTGGAAAGGCAAGTAAGTAAGTGTTTTTGTGTAAGGGATAAGGAACAGTAAATGCGGGTGTTATTGCTAACAGTAATTTACACTTATATAATTGACGAATATCTATACCTGGAACAAACAGTCCAGTTAGGTAGATCCAACTTTAAGAAAGAGGTCATTCGTTGAATCCAACTCGACTGGGCAGCGTTCGGTAAGCTTTTTTTTTATTCAGCAACGGGTAAGCGCTGGGCCTTCATCTTCACCTGATAGTAAGTGACGATAAGGCCGAAGGTGGAAGCGCGCGTCACCCGGAATCCTCAACCACTGAGGAACTGGCTACTTATCTCAAACTATCGGAACACAACAATGCTATAAAAATCGTTGTTATGGCGACAGACTTAGATAAGATGCTACTAATAATGCTACTAGGAAGCTACGAAATATCTTCTCGTCCAAAATACCGTAGTGTCTCAAGACGAAAGTCTTCGACCAGTGTGTGTTGAAAGTGATGACATACAGTACCGAAACGTGGTCGCTAACTATGGGCCTTATTAGCAGGCTCAAAGTCACGCAAAGAGCAATGGAGAGGGTTATGCTCGGGGTTTCTCTACGTGATCGAATCAGAAATGAGGAGATTTGTAGACGAACTAAAGTAACCACATGCAGGGCACATCGCCCTTAGAACCGATGGCCGTTGGGGCAGAACGCGTCTCGAGTGGCGACCGCGCACCGGAAGACGCAGTGTGGGCAGGCCTCCAACAAGGTGGTCCGACGATCTGATGAAGGTCGCGGGTAGCCGCTGGATGCGAGCAGCACAATACCGGTCGTGGTGGAGATCCTTGGGGAGGCCTTTGTCCAGCAGTAGACGTCTTCTGGCTGATGATGATGATGATGATGACTAATATAATAGTTTACACACGGTGACAGTACATTACATTGCATCAGATCATCATGTGATTCCATGTATTATGTAATTATAATAGCACCTTTAAAACAAGTGCATACATACATATACACACATCAAAAGTGTCTAGGGATCAAGCATTTTTATGCGGATTTCTTGAGATTGAGATGTGGCTTTGTAATAAATTTATGATTTTATAAATTTATATGGATCCTTTTTGGTGCATTTCATAATTTGAAACAGGAACTTTCAATCAATTTCTAGTAAAAGATGAAAATCAGCTGTCAATATTTTCCCTATAAAAACATACAACGCATTGAAGACATTATTAGTGCTACTGTTTCCCTACTACTGATTAAAACCAACGTTATTATGGAGCGGCGACGTCATTTAAGCAGGGAAGAAATGCTCAGAGCCGTGGGAATGATAGAAGCTGGTTCCCGGCAACGTACTGTGGCTTTAGCTCTGAATACAAGTCAGAGTGTTATCAGTCGACTTTGGACACGTTACCGAAGCACTGGTACCGTGGCTGAGCGCCATGGAGGACGGTATCGCTGCACCACACGGAGACAAGACCGATACATTCTAATCACAACTTGAAGAGCTCCAACAATAACCGCCATGATGTTAGCCGTGAGGCTTCATCACTCTTCAGGGAACTTAATTAGCGACCAAACAGTAAAAACCGCTTGCATGAAGTGAACCTTCATTCCCGAAGACCGCTAAGAGTACCACCTATAGCAATGCACAATCGTAGGATTCGATATCAATGGGCTCTTGAACACAGAAATTGGGCAGAAGAACAATGGCGTTTCGTGTGCTTTTCTGATGAGTCTCGTTTTGGTATGAGACCGGATACAAGACGTATACGACACTGGAGAACCCCTGGACGCCAACAGCGATTAAAATCCTGCCAGGAAGTCCATCCTTATAGTGGTGGAACCATCATGGTATGGGCGGGTATTTGGATCGGCGGAAGAACTGAGTTGATTTGGATCAGAGGCAACCTCAACGCTCAAATTTATGCTGAGACGATTGTATCAGACGTCATCGTTCCTCTACAAGTGCAAATCGGTCCCTTATTTCAGTTAATGCATAATAATGCACGACCGCACACCGCAAGAGTTGTAAGACAGACTCTCGCCGCAGCTAACATCAATGTCATGCCCTGGCCTGCTCAGTCGCCAGACTTGAACCCGATTGAGCATGCATGGGATATGCTACAGAGAAGAGCTCTGCCGAATATGGAGGGTATCCAGTCGCAAGAAGACCTTTTTTTGTTGTTGCAACGAACATGGGCGGCCATTCCACAGCGTGATTTGGATGAACTCATTTTGAGTATGCCAAACCGATGTTCTTGTGTTGTTAGTGTTCGCGGTAGAAACACGGATTATTAATTGTTTAAGTTACCCAATAAAATTTTAAAGAAAACTGTTATTTCAGTCTTTTTTTCGAACTTTAATGTTAGTGGTTCAAATGTCAAAAATCCCTTTATTAGGAAAATGGCAAATTTCTTTATTAATGCAAAGGTGACTTGGTTTATCGTTACTGTAGACAAATGAAAACACTTTATTTTATGAATCCTTAAAGAAAATTTTAATTAATATCAATCAGGAGAAAAGTTATTGCAAAAATATATGTTGATCCCTAGACACTTTTGATGTGTGTATTATGATACACGACTATTACCCCCGAAGGGTTAGTCAGACACCAGGCAAGTAAGACCGCAAAGCAGTCCACAGCAATAGTCTACATTTCACCAAATTACAACTGCACATGTGCTCAGCGTGAAAGTCAAAAAAAGTCAAAAGTCAAAACATATTTATTCAATAAACTCAATTAATAAGTACTTTGAATCGTCCAAATCTTTTTTAACCTACCATTCAGAACATCATTTTTTAACTGTGGCAAAGAACGGGCGCAAGAAACCACAGCGCACAGAAGCAACGACATTTACAGTGACAGATTGTGAGCCTATTCCCGGTCTATGCTGTTGGATTTTGGATATTGGATTTGGACAGTATTTTCGTCCCATAGCCACCGTTTACGACCCCTACGGGAAGAGAGGGAGTGGTAGTATTCTTTTAGTGAGCAGCTACTCGACACGGCCACATGAGTAAAGAAACGGAACAGAGACAAAGCTTCATACAACGCGCCGTCGCGGGTCTCTCCGTTTGTCCACTGGCCGAGCGAGCGTAAATACTGTGGTAAATCGGTTTTATATAGTGGCGATGGCGGCGCGTACGTGACGCAGCGGCTAGTGGACACGCACACATGCGCCACCAGGTTCACACCCGCCCGGCAACAGGTACATTCGTAATAATGTACCTGTTACTCACGTACCCCCCACGACACGGTAAACCCGAGCCGAGGTACCGTGCCTCGTAGAGGCGCCCTCGGGTTTAGCCGCTCCCTACCGGTTCGAATCCCCGGAGGCTCTGGGGGGGGATCGGAGACTCGCTTGCGGCGAGATGCCATCCCCCACCGGAATCCCTCTGGGGAATTTCGACCAATCACGGCTTGAGGAACGTTTTAAGTTTCTCGCCGCCCCCAAACAAGCCCGGTAACGCTGTAAAGGTCATCTGCGACCGACAGCACGCACACTCAAAAAAAAAGACATGCGCCGTATGCTTGTAGTAGTTGACTCACGACACGGCGCGGTTGTATGAAGCTCTGTCTCTGCTTCGTTTCTTTACTCATGTGACACGGTTCTGTGTCAGATCTACATGTGATTCCATGTATTCATTTATAACACACGAATCTAGGCGCCGGTTAACTAAATGCTTCTGAAATAATATGAGTACCATAAAGACATAAGTGTATGGCGTAGAACTAAAGACTGCACATACATCCAACAGCATAGAGCGTTGATGGGCTCACCATCTGTCACGCTGAGCACATGTGCAGTCGCTATTTTGGTGAAAAATGGACTATGGTAGAGGACTGCTTTTGCTGTCCTCATTGCCTAGTCTCTGACTAACCCTTCGGGGATAATAGTCATGATTATATGTAAGTATGTATGTATATGTAGACCTCCTTCTTCCCCGTTAAGATCTTCTTTGGACGAAGGAAGGGGAGGAGAGTCCTACATAACCCTAGGTAGCCCTAAAAGTAAGGGTGTATAATACAAATTGTATGAAAGGTTACAATTACCTTCTATTGCTTTTCTGGCCGTCGTACTCATCGAAGGCCTTTTTCATCCGATCCGAGTAGGTCTTCTGGGAGGGACTGCGCAAGTACTCCAAGCTCTGCGAGGTCTGCATGGTAGTGTGCCTGGGGCCAGCGCAGTAGCACTTATTGCTGTCAGCACAGCTCTCAGAATCGCACGAACAGTAAGAGAAATCACCGTCGTACACCTCCCTGGAATTTTTTGTCAGGCTACGTTTAGAAATGAAATCTTCAACTTTTTGAAGGTGAATCTGTGGCAGACACATGCCAACGGAGAGACTGCACATCTTACCGGTAACCAACGGAACACAATAGTGCTGCTTGTTTTATGGTGACTGATATTGATAAGGTACTACTATCTAGCCACGCGAATTTAGAACAACAAATACCCACTAAATGGAAACCTGGTCCTCTGAATCTGAGTAGGTGATATAACCATTAAACCACAAAAGCGGTATGAAATGTAATTCTAATAAACGTTTGTACTGGTCCAACAAACAACGCAACGGTTGCACGACTTTAAAAAGTGAGTTGCTGATGCTATCTGTGTACCTACCGTTTGTTGAATTCAATTAAGTAAGTATATATCTGTTGGGCACGCAACAATGTATGGTGATCGATGCATTGCTCAGATTATACGACAAGAAACAGACATTGCTAAATCATATCAAAGCTACAGTATTACAATCGATTTTAAGAATATAATTAATATAGATCCTAGTGAAAAAACGCATTCAGATTCAACTGTAAATAATTATAATTTAGTTCAGTTACTCATAAGGCGACGCGAGCTGCGGACGCGCCACGCTCTGATAATCACAGCGCACATTTCATTTCTACAAGCAACACATATTATTATTTTATAATGAACCATAAATAACAATAAACAAGGCAGAAATTCCTTTGGAGATATGAAAGACAATTCTGCAAATGAAATTAAAGACACACACACATTTCTCCGAGATGCGCCTCTATTAAAACTAAATGAAATGTAAAGCGTAGACCGATGAAAGTGGAGAAATTCGGTAGTAAACAGAAATTATATTAAAAATAACGTTACGCATAATGATGACCAAATAGCAGAGAAAAGTAAAGGTAAGTAAGATAATAGGTACATAATATTATAAGACAAGACTCTATTGTCTTATTAGCAGACGATACTGAAAGTGATGAAAGTATAAGAACCCTACCTGCCCTACCATCTGAACGTACGGCAGTGTTAACGATAAAGATTATTTTATGAATATTTTGAATAAATTGAAGTACCTTGAACAATCCTTGCAGCTTTTGCTTTTGCTTAAAAGGCGAGACTTTGCTGGGTCCTTGTTTTCGACAGCTGAACAATAGCATTTCGATTTGTAGTCACCCCCTTTCAGGGAGCAGTAGCAACGATCGATACAGCTTTCTGATTCGCATTCAGAACACGACACGTATCCGCTAGAACTATTTCTGTTTTGACAACCAAGTCGATTACTAAGGGTTAGGAAATCAGAATCTTCAGACGTGGAAGTCCGCTCTCCTGGCCTTGATGTTTTACCGTTCCGTTTCGACACATGAATCATCTTATCTGATCGCTTGGAGTTTCTTTGTCGCGACGCTTGCCTTTTTGGAGGAAGTGCAACAGGCTCTTTAGGACGAAATTGTCTCAAATCATAACTGGAAGTAGAAACTGAGCTTTCAGACACAGGTTCTTTATTGCTCGGCATATTTTGAAATTCGAAAGAAGACAGCTGCTTCTGCTCCTTTTTCCAAATATCCTTCCCAAAGGGCAATCTGAACACCATCCGAAGGCCAGTAGCTCCCTTGAAAATTTTTCTTCGTTTGTTTTGGAATGTACTGTTCCTTCTCAATATTTTCTTTTTTTGTTTCTTCATGATCGCTTTACTGTGTTGGAATATTTCGTCCTTTGTTAATGTTACAGCTAACTTTAACAAAAATTCCTTGTAAATCGGTTTCAGGTCGTTGAAGGACATCCCTTCGGCGTCTATTATGGCGTTGAGTATTTCATCCATGGAGTGCAAGTTCTCCTGAACTTTGAATTCATTGAAAAGTTCGTTGAACCCTAATGGCGAGCCACCTCCTTTCTTGCCGTTATTTCTGAAATATGAATTACGTGTTGATTAATAGTTGTTAGCTATTACCAAATTTAATTAGGCAAAGAACATAAGGTTGAGCAATGAATATGGATGTAATAACGATGAGTGGTAAAAAATAACGCGGGTGTTACACTGGATCAGAGGAATGTAGCGGACGCGGTTGCGTTGGCACAATTACTTGCATGCAAGATGGTGAAACACTTCACTAAGCGCGTTCCATTCCTCTCTCGTTAGTAAGTTATTTAAACGATCAGCCTACTGATCGAGTTACTAATTACTAAGATGTCAGCGGCCGACATTGGATAAAAAGGAAATGATGTTGTTCATGCGTTGAAATTAAGTGGACTAGAGTAATGCGTACCATACCACTTAATTTTCACTACATATGAGTCATGCTATAGTTATCAAACTGTAAAAAACTCACCTATGTCCAAGTGACTTGTACCTCGTTAATCCACCAGCGTTAAGGAAGCTACCGGAACGAGGAATAGCTACTTTAGTTAGTATATCCCCAGAATCATTAATAGACTTTCTTCCGCTTTGTGTTCGTCTTAAAGGCTCCTTCGGTGTTTCTGATGCTGGGTCAGAAGCTGGCTTTGAAGGTACAGGTGGTGGTAAAGTCGGTGGTCTCTGTAAATTTTTCCGTCTTTCCAATTCTCTAAACAGTTCTATTTTCTCCGACACCTTACTCCGTACTGACGACTCGTTACTGCTCTGAACATTCTGAAGGTTTTGAAGTTTGCTTATATTCGGATTTAATGATTTTTTACGAACTGATTTCTTTGACCCTTGTGTATCGCTTCCACTGGTATCGTTATGTTTTATTGAATCTAGTTTAGCTTTGACTTCTTCGACTGTGATGCGTTTAGCTTCGGCGGGCAGGATTGATGGGGGAGGTGGAGGCTGAGGCAAGCTCTCCGTTAAGATCTTTTTAGTCCTTTCTAATTTAGGTCTTTCACTAAACGATTCACTAGCAGAGTAACCATCTGCCCTGTCGCTGTCTCCGCTCAGCGACGACGAACTTCGTTTCTTACGAGGTGGTCTCACTGGGACATCATTTGGTGACAAACTGCTGGTTATGCTCATGCAGCTAACCCCGTTCCGATTTTTTAACTTCTTCTTATCAGTATGGCCTTGTCGACTCATGTGTGACATGAGGGACTTGTATAGCGTAGCTGCTACCACAATAGCGTCTTCCGTTGTCTGACATACAAACCCATGACACTCCAATTGTTTAGCGACGCCAATTTTCCTCATCACAACAGCGAAAAGTGGTGAGTGAGAATTTTCGTTGTGGGAGAGGATGTACTTTTTATCCGGAGATTCTAATGTTCTAAATAAAGCATGACGATCGATATTGTCTGGATCAGTGATTAAAGGCAGGAATGCATAGCTCAGGTCGTGAGTTTCGTGATCTGAAGGCTGTACAACAAACTTTACTGCGGACCATACGGCTATCGTTGGGAAAGGATTCAATTGTTCTAAGTCACCCTTTTCTCCCTTATATCTTACTTTCAGTCCAGACTTTGATATTTCTAACCGACCAGCAAAGGTGCATTTATGGCGATAGTTTCTTCTGTATGAAAAATACAGGTCTTTTAGTGGCGTCTGGAGTCCGGATAGACTGGTCACTTTGTTTTGCAATGGCGTCGAGCCTAGATAGTGAACACTGAACACGTGGACTCCGATGCTCTCCGCAGACGGTTTCGATTCTCCCGCCATCTCTGCAAACATCCTCTCTATACGATCCTGGACCGTATTGTTGATCTTTTTGATTTTATTCTGACAATAGTCGTCATCGTCCTCGTATACTTTACTAGCGTGTGCTGAACTGACCTGACTGACCTGGCTGACCTGCAACGGAAAACAAATTAACCTAGTTAGAATATTTTTGCACATTTACGGCTACGATATTTTTTTTTAGTTTGCTAGATAAAGATTATCAAAGGAAAATAGGTAGGAACAGTAGTGCTCCTATTTTAGGGGGATTACGACATAATCTTCACGATTTATGTGGACTGGCGATCGCAGTGTAGTGGAAAAGTTTTTGGGAAGATGCTGCTGCCTATTTCTCGCATTAGGTCTAAGTATTAGCTGCCTCCTACGGCTCAAAAAGTGAGGGAGCCCTATTCTAAGCTGGCACCTCACGTATTACTAGTAGATCTAAGAAGGTGCTCACCCTTATAATTGTTCCGGCCGACAAGCCGCATTATTTTGCATGTGAAAGGACAGGCCATAGAGGCATAGAAACTGTAGCTTGAGAACCGACAATATGCACGTGATACTCTTGGTGTTGCAAGCGTGTATGGGCTGCGGTATCCGCTTTCCATCATGCCCTATGCTCAAATACCAGCTCAACAAAACAAAAGACATAAAAACTATTGCAAGACAGCTTGATATTTGGGATGTCCTAACTATCATTACCTTGCTATCCCTTCTTCCCAGCTCGGACACCGTCATGTGGTCATACTGCGGCAGGCTGGCGACCGACCGGCTGTCGTCGAACAGCGCGTCTATCTTCTGTTTGTAGAGCGAGATGGAAGACACGCTGGGTGCGCGCGATCGCCGCGCCTCGTCGTCGCGCGCGCCCAGACGGAAACCGCTGAGTGGCGCGCTGTCGGTTTCGCACGTCACCATCTGAAACAGGTAGGTATTTTTTTCTTGAACACCGTTTTGATAAGAACAGCGAGGATAAATTCAGTTGTTGTGATAATTCTTGGGGAAGACTGTGAAATTCTTGGGGAAGACCTTTGTTCAGTAGAGGACGTCTTCCGACTGAGATGTGATAATGAATACTTAAGTTAATATGGTAATCGCATCGATCACTAAGAGCGATCACGAAAGACAAAGATAAAAGTTAAACAGAGTTTTCTTCTTCAATCTTTAATTATTAGCCGTAAAACGTTCTTTCCAAAGATTGGAATTATATTATTAGCTTCAATTGTCTGTATCTCTAATTTCATAGTGTAAAGTTTTCGCTCTAGCAAAAGAGCGTCTACTTAGTAAGTTTTTTTTGTTCCAAGTTATCTTAGAAATAACAAAAAGTAACATCTACTATGTTATTTATTTTTTGTTTAGCTATAAAGATATGTAGATATTAAAACTATTTTAACGGGATCTAACACGATGATTTTTTGTAAGTAAGTACATATCTACGAGTACTTACTGCTTGACGTTTCGGCCGCAATGCTGCGGCCGTGGTCACAAGCAAACTGAAGGTTAGGTCCAGTTAAAATAGTTTTAATGCAATGGAACGCGATAGTTTAAAGTCTTAAATGTAGATTTTGTCTAATAAACAGCAAACCTTTATTCAAATCAGTAATTTCAGCATTATTTTCTATTAAATTGAACTTTGAGAAAAAGTTTCTGTTCTAAGCGGGCGTGAACAAATGCTGCTTGTAGCGATTCTGGTCGCTACACTGCTCTTACATCAGGAATTTGTCGCAGCTATTTGCTAAGCGTTTAACACTAACGCGATATCGTGTCGCAAGTGAATATCAAATTAAGCACAAAAATGGTTGCTCGCCACATTGTCGTGGTCTGCTGATTGGGCCGGCGTCGGCACGCCATGTGCTATCAGCGATGCAATAATAGCCACAAGAAAAACTGCAACGGATCCCTGCTTCGCGGCTTGTATAGGTATAGGGTTGCTAGTTGCATGCTTTTTTATTTGCATGCATTATCGAAACTTTTATCAGGAAAGACACTTATTGTTTTATGAATAGTAGGGTGACTAAAGGGTCTTTACTTGTCGGGGTAAATTCTTAATTGACAGTGCCATGGGCTGTGGGACAAAAGGTTGCGGGGCCGGGAATAAAAACGAGTGCGGGCGGGCGGCGGAGGCGCGTATAGTACGTCTGAGTGGACTCGTCAGCGAGATATCACCTCTCGCCCGTCATCGGTAGACCATGGAACTGTCACGTACCAGCCAGCTTATTCGTGACATTATAGGTGTTTCTTTTATGAGGTGCTAGATGGCGCAGCAGCAGCAGCAGTTTGCGATCTTGCTCATTAGGTAAGATTTTCAATGCCGGGTCACATGGATGGGTGTTAAAATTTCTAGAAACTACCAATATCTAGAGCTCCTCCGTGCTTCGGAAAGCACATAAAGCCGTTGGTCCCTGTTAGGTTTATGCTTCGTTCGTCCCACTGAGATTCGTCCCACATACCATAATCCTGGTTCGTCCCAAACAATGCTTCCTTCGTCTCAAAATATTATTTTAATTATTTTATTCTCGCTTTGTCCTCTTTTATATTCCTCTTACGGCCCATTTTTTTTACATGCCAAACTTACTTTAGACATTTAAAATGCTTTCAGCATTGTTGACTTCGACGTCCTTCTGGCTATGCTGAAATCTCTCCTAGTCTCGGATACGGCGCTTAATTGGTTTCGTAGTTACCTTTTCGACAGACGGCAATTCGTCCGCGCCGATGACAAACTTTCTAGTGCTAACGACGTCACTGCCGTTGTGCCCCAGGGCGGCGTCCTTTCTGCTTTCCTGTTTTCGATTTTTATTAACTTTCTCACACCACTCCTATCCTGTCAATTTCACCTGTATGCCGACGACCTGCAAATTTATTCTCAGGCCCCCGTTGATGATATTGTGAGGTTGATCGCCAGCCTTAACGCTGACCTTGTGACTATTTTTGAATGGAGTCGAACCCATGGCTTAACGGTCAATCCTAATAAGTCGCAAGCTATCATCATCGGAAGCTCAAAACAAACAGCCAAGTTATACAATTTATCTGTCCCTTCGCTCTTCTTTGACGGTATCTCAATAAACTACTGCGATGTTGTAAAGAATCTAGGGGTCCTTTTCGACTGTACCCTCTGCTGGGCTCCACAAGTAGCAGAGATGAGTCGTAAGGTGTTTGCTGCCTTAGGAAGTGGAGGAACTTGCTTCCTGTGAGGACCAAGGTCGAACTTGCGCAATCTCTCCTTCTACCGATCTTGGATTACGCCGATGTCTACCTTGTTGATCTTAATGAGGACTTGCTGAATAAGCTACAACGCCTTCAAAATCTCTGCGTCAGGTTTATCTTTGGTTTGCGTAAGTTCGACCATGTGTCTGAAGACAGGCATAGGCTTGAATGGCTACCTATTAGGTTGCGTCGTTAGGAGCATCTCCTCACTCTCTTTTATAACGTACATATCATCGTACTCCTTCCTACGTTAAAGGATGTTTCCGGTTTCTAGAGGAGGATCACAACCGTGGTCTCAGGTCAAAATCGGATAATGTCCTAAAGGCTCCCTTTACTCGGTCAGGTTATTTTAAGGATTCGTTAACAGTCCAGTCTACTTTTCTTAGGAATAACTTACCCTACGAAATCCGACACTCCAAGACACTTTTTATCTTCAAATCTAGACTACACAAGCATCTATTAGCCAAGTCATCTGCTAGTAACATGTAATAGTTTATTTAATATATGTTTGTGTGTATGTATGATAATTATATCGTCGTATATAGTACCTACGTCTAATTTAAAAATATATTTATAAATTTATATTTATAATATCAGTTTTTATTAATTATCTATCGTGTAATTCTATTTAATTATACTTGCGCACTTACTCTTTCTCTTTCTTGGGTCCTAAAACCAAAGGTTGTCTGGAAGAGATCGCTTTCAGCGATAAGACCGCTTTTGCTCATACTAGATTTAAGTTTTGAATTGGAAAATTGTTCCACATGTATTTGCAATAAAGAATTTATCTATCTATCAATCTATCTAGCTTACTTTAATCTTATTGTACATTTAGCAATTTTTTTATTTAACTATCTACTTGTAGGACAAAACTTCGGGACGAACGAAGCATAAATCCCCGGTTGTTATCGTAAGACCCACCAAATCGTATTGAGCTAGCGTGGTTGGTAATTGGCTAATCTCTCATGTGCTGTTATCCCTGAAACCCTGATAGGCTGATGATGGGATGTTTATTTTATTGAACTGAAGGTGTGGTGCGCATATTATATGCCTGTGGTCTCGACGCATGTGATGCTGATTAATTAGTTTGCTTGTACAGGGTTGTCTTTACTTCTTAAGTAATATATTTATGTTAAATGTGCTGAGTGCAGATTTTATTCGATATTCGATGACGTCAACGAAAATAAGCATTATTTTGAATGGCATTGAGGCAGCGCGATTGTAATTTTGAAACACAAATGCGAGTTTTGATGACCGAAATTGTCTACAAATATATGCATGTGATATTATTCTCGTAATCACAATAAAAGCGATTTTTTTTATTTCTAAGCTTAAAAGACTGATTTTTGATAGAGTTCAAAATATTACATTTTTAATTTAAAAACAATAATGTCTAAAGCGGTGAAAAATTTTGTCAGGTCTAACTAATAACTCAGTGGTGGAGTGGTCGACGCAGCCCGGATTGCGGAGAATGTGGGTTCGATTCCCACCTGAGGTAAAAATTTTTTTCAATGTTTCGTTATCTTATAGTTTAGGCAGTTAACACACTGCTACGCACCATACAGCGTAGCGCGTGAATGCACCAAACAAAAAGGTACAGAAGGCAATCTACATACAAAGCGCGCTCGAGCAACGCACACTTATAAGGTGACTGCTAGAAACCGCAAGAAGCTTCAAGGGCTGGTCAGGTAAAATGTTTTAAACATGATAAAAACAAAAAAAAGGAATTCGTGTTTTTTTTCATTTTTAATTAAATAATTTATTTTGTGAATTTTAATTGAATAGTTTTAAGTAAGTATCAAATTTATTTTAGAGCTGTAACATAAGAAAAATAAAATGAAAACAATTAAAAATAACGATTACTTATAACGCGAGTGCAACGGCCGGCCGGCCGGCCGTCTGTTGACCCGTCAACGTAAGTACTTATCGCCCAGCTGACGCGGAAAAAACACGAATTCCTTTTTTGTCATTTTTGTCATGTTTAAAACACTTGACCAGCCCTTGAAGTTTCTTGCGATTTGTAGCATTCACATTATATAAGACACCGCTCACGGACACGATATCTCGGACCGGCTGGGACCAGTGCGAGCGCGACTCGCAAGTGCCATCCGCTTGAGACACGCGTCTGTGAACTTTTATGTGCAAAATGGAGCAACAAAAATAATAGATAGTATATATACTTAACTGTTCAGTGGACGGTTGTTTAAATTCATCATTAAACGGTGAATTGCGCGACCGCCGAGTGTAGGTATGAAAAGTGAAGTACATACATGTGATTGCCTTCTGTACCTTTCTGTTTTGTAGTGAATGCGTGTTCTAAAGGCGATTATCTCAATGCCACGCACGGCGCACCACGCTGCATATTGCGTGTACTGACGATGCACACCTCACCTACACGCGTCTTGCGGAGTGTTTTCTATACAAACGGAGAACACGTGCTACGCGCTACGCTGCGTGGTACGTGGCAGTGTGTTAACTGCCTTATTTGAGCGTTATCAACGCAAATAATCAAATATTACGAAAATATTTTAATTTTATACAATTGAAACTTTAATTTTTTTTATTATTTTATTAATTATTATGCGTTTGATATTAATTTTAAACTAAATTCTAAAGCTGTTTCAGAGAAAAAAGTACAGTACATACACATTCCAGGACAAGCAGACGGACAACTTATTGATACAATAATGGTTCCGAGTTTCCAATACGATGTACGGATCACTAAAGGAAATTACAACCAATTATGTCAATCATTAAGTACCAATTGTTCGTATTTGATCGACTAATTACTGACAGCTTGACACTCTATTATTTATACAAACACAGAAAGGTTGTGAAAGAAGACCGACTCTTATTAAATTGCATAAGTAATTATTTATTGCTGCTACGGCTGCAATTAGAGCTCTTATGAAAGACACTTTAACCGCCCCTGTGGTAAAGTGACTAAGCCACCGGTCTTGTACTCAGAGGTCCTGGGTTCGATTCCGAGCTGGGGTATATGTTGTTGTACTTGGTTTCGTTGGTGGTAGGGCTTGTTAAGTCCGCCTGGCTAGCTACCACCATCTTATATAAAGTCTGGCGCCATAACGAAAACCAAATTCCTTCTGAGGGTAGAGCCGCTGGAGTCGCGACACAATGTCAGCTTCAAGGCATTTGTGGTGCGAGTCCTGACAACCAAGCTGGTTGACACCTTTATGAACGAGAACTTCTGGCCGAAGGGCGTGGTGTAGCACGAGCAGCACAATATGGTATACTAACATAGTTATAAGTTTTATACTAACAAAAAATGTTTTGTATTGTATATGTATGCTTGTCTGTAAGGTATTTAATATAAGGGCTTCTTTGTATTTTTACCATCTTGTACATTGTTTGTTGCCTGATATAAAGATTTATTATATTATTATTATATCATAACAATAATGTTTAAGTATAGCATTGTTTTGTTCTGACAGTTCACAGATAAGACAGCCAGTTCCTTATTGGTGGAGGATTCCGGGTGAAGCACCTTCGGCCTTATCGTCACTTACCATCAGGTGAGATGAAGGCCAAGTCAAAAAATTACGACAATACACTACTAGTATTTGTATGTATGATTTTGTGGTAGGATTCTGCCCAGGATTCGGCTGGATAGGGACCACACTACTATACCTGTTTCTGCCGCCAAGCATCATCGTTTTACAATGCTGCGGTCTGGTTTGAAGGGTACAAGATCCAGTGAAATTATTGGGCATTGTGGTACAATATGTATAGGTAGTGGTAGTAACTGAAGCATCAAGGACAGTAGCTCGCGTGTGAGGTCCTCAGTGTCGCGCGCGTCAGACCTTAGAAGAACCGGTAAGAAAATTATAAATATAATTTATTTTCTATTTTCAAAGGAAAGGATTAATTTAAAGCGCTAGAAAATTGGATTGCAAAGTTACTTTCCCATCACAAATCAACATACAAATAGTTCAAAGACCACCTAATTTCGTAAATCTCCGTTTATTTTGTATGAGAAAAACCGTTCTAAAATATCAAGTTACACTATACATTTTAAAATTTTATGTAAAAATTTTAAATTATGTTTGTTCATTCTTACGGATTTACAAGCATCGTCCAATTCGATTGAACACTACTCCTTGTTCTAACTTTACTATGTTTCATAAAGTATACTGAATGCATATTGAATGTATAATTATGCTAGTTTTGCATCGCTACAATCAAAACGGTAAAAGACGAATAACAAAAAATGGTGCGTTCGTTTGAAGTAGGTATCAATTACACTTGATAATATTATACCGTTGATACTTCGTCGAAATTAACAATCACTTTTTAAATGTATAAAAAACAATCAAAATAGTAAGAATTATCACGAAACAATTATTTTTTAATTTAAAGAATAAATCACGCATTATTAACCCTGTATATCATGCCTTAATGCACGGTTTCCTAACCTTTTTTCGGCGAGCCTCCCCGGATTATAAATAATAACAAAATACAGACACATATTTTATTTATTTTAATTCTAAGTAATACAAAATAATAATCTTTTTTTATTGATATTATTTGAGTACCTATAGTACCAAGTGCGATACTTGTGCTTGCATGGTCTGTACCAGTTGGTGGTCGATTGTAGGTTCAGTTTTTGCCAGAGCTATTGTCAGATCGGTATTGACTGCAAGACGATTTCGCTGTTCCCCCCCATCCTGATGGGAAGTCCTGCCTTAATGCCTTAATTACAAGTAACCTAAATGATTGAATAGGACAATTATGTAAACCTATTTCTAGTGTTACGGGACAAAGTGAAACCACGTAAACGTAAAAACCAAACTTAAACAAAACCTTTGAGATTATATCAATCAAAACATCTAAGACTCCAAGAACAAATCACTTATCTACAAGTCACAAGGTCAAGCGCGAACAGTTTCCCACTCCAAAAGTGACAGCTGTCAACTCCCCCGGCTCGTCTCGCATGACGTCCCATCCCAAGTATTTGCCAACACTTATTTTAGTAAGGATGAGTTTTTTTATTCTATTCATTATTGCTCGATTACATAATTACTTACATCTTAAAATTAGTACCTACCAACAGCATTTTAAAATCACCGAGGTTGGTGTTAATACCGTTTTACCTACATCGATAATAGGTAAGTACCATAAAGTTACTATTAGGTATAGTAACTTTATGGTAAGACATTAATTGACATTACATTACATTAAATAAAATTGCAATGTAGTCATAAGTAAATTTAATCACAAGTAAGTAACTTTAAACCATAAACAATACTTTTTGTAATGAGTAAATTTAAACTTGTGTTTTTTTATCATTTAATTAATGGTTCACATCTAATCGTCGAGTGTATAAAACAAATAGGTATACCTAAATAAAACAATTGTGTAACATTTAAACCAAACAGGCCTAGTCATAGTCAATGCAATTACATTCCAACAATATCACTCACGAAATTTGGTTCCGCACTAAAAAATCCGGCCATCTTTATTTCGAATGTTGTAGTTTTCGACAGATTACTAAAGAGGGCGTATACCTTCGCCATAATCACGGTCTAAAAAGGTATTATATCAGTTACTTCAGCGTTGCGGTAGCCAAGCAAGCAGTAAGCATCGTAATAAACACTGGTTTTTTTACATATTCGTCTTTATAAAGAGGCGTTGAAAGCTGTTTAAAATCATTACGCTGTGTATTATGTGACTTTCGCGCAGGTTTTGATGACTTCGTGAAATTTAATTAGTGCTATGCTTGTTCTAAGGACTAGGTCAGTTTTTAAGAAAGCAGTTTTTTATGACCCAACTTCTGGTACACGATACCAAATCAAGTATCTTATTCTCAGACACTTTCTGAGAGAAAAGTTTCCTAATAGTCTATCACTGTAATGTAACGTGATTGGATTTCGCAAGAAACGGAACAGTTTCCAAATGAAAAGTAAGGGCTTTCAATGATGAAGTTAAAAGATATAACTATTATTATATATTTTTTTATTGATATAAAGGAAACATTTACATTATAATTATAATACTTTTTAATACAGTGTATTAAATGGAGTATATTACAAAAAAAGTTTCATTATTGTTCAACGTAAGCAAATAAAAATAAATATGAAAGCTAAAACAACAGCCTTCTATATTGATGGCTATTATTGTAGGTACAGTCACGAGCACTAATATGTTTACACTTTGACTCTTATTCCACTGTTTTAAGAGTTACATTTGTTTACATATTTTTGCTCGTGACTGTACAACACGACCTGTAGGTACACATATTATACATATTATTATGTATGTTCTTTTTTGTAATTTATTATAATAATTTAAGACGTAATAGTGATATGCTAGGCCAGGCGGTTTTCAGGTCGTTCGTTCATCACCTATGCTCGAAATTCTCACCGTGCCAAGCGGCTTTCTAAATGACACATTATTATGTCTCAAAAAACGATATCGTTTTTTAACTCTCTGGGGTGGAAATACTTCGGATATGCCTTGAAAAAGTTCATTTTTCAGAAAAAAACTAAGATAAATATAATTAAAGTACTTAACGCAAATTTTGTAGCAAACAAATTACAATTTAGAATATGATATTGAAAAAAAATCCTCGAGAATAATTCGTTCTAAATCTGAAATATTTTGTAATTACTAAAAGGTAATATATATATAAATTTTTTTTAAATTATATAATATTTGTATAAAGGTACTTTAAAAGAAAGAAAGAACGTTCAGTCTACTCTCATCTCCTCGACCCCTAAAAAATAATGTGTCCACTGGAACTCTTACCACATGAGTAACTCTCTAACTACAGTTTATTCTCGCCCCTCAGGGGTCGAAGTAGATTTTAATTTCCAGCCAGGTTTTAGTTTCCCGTCGACCCCTAAAGTACAGGTACGATATTAAATTATTAGTCTGCCCTATAGTTGCTTATTATTACTTATACCCTCAATAAATTTGTATAATACTTAAGTACTTAAATCATTTACGTTCTATTAGTTTTCAAATGATTGGAGCATGCACAAATTCTATTGGCAAACATGTCTGATATACAAGTGATAGTAGGGCGCATTTAAATTAATAACTTCCCAAAGAGGAGGACGGCTGCTGCTCCTGGAAGGTCACCAAAACCCATGTCATAGAATCCTAATAATATTATAAACGCGAAAGTTTGTAAGTATGTATGGATATTTGTTACTCTTTCACGTAAAAACTACTAAATGGATTTAGATAAAATTCGGCATACATATAGTTTATAACCTGGATTAACACATAGGATACTTTTTATCTCGATATTCCCACGGGAACGTATGGATGAATGTTTGTTAATCTTTCACGTTAAAACTACTAATTGGATTTGGATGAAATTCGGCGTACAGATAGTTTATAGCCTGGATTAACACATAGGATACTTTTTATCTCGATATTCCCACGGGGACGGGAATCACGCGGGTGAAACCGCGAGCGGCCGCTTGTACAAAAAGTTTAAAAACGGAACATCATATTGGCGATATATTCAAAAGCCGACATGCCACGGAACGTGACAATATTAGAAGAGGACAGTAAAGTTATCAAATCTACTGTGCATTTATGTCAAACTAATAGTGTTAAAAATAAAGTGCAACAGATCATGTCACTTTGTAAAGAACGAGTGGTAAAGGATTTAAAACAGACTGTACCATAATGTATTATGATGCAGTAGTTGCGCTAAAAGATTCCGAGCCAAATGTTATCAAAGAATTACCGTTAAATAAAAATGTTAAATCAGTGCTTTACAAACCAAGGAATAAAGCTGCAGGCGTAAAAAAAAGTTGCTATTCGGCCGCCAACGAAGTAGAAGTGCATAAATTATTTGAGAATAACTACTTATAGATCTGTGAGAATATAGGCATTCGCAAATAGTAAAGCCAGGCAAATAATATGCAGTGTTGATAATTTTTTTGCGATGGTATTAAATTTTTTACAACTTTTATACAACTGTATTTTCGATTCATGGCGACCACCACGAATACCAATATTGTACCCTTAATTTATGCCCTCTAAAGCATAAACATATAAATCATTATTGGTCTAATAAAAAGTGTTGCCTGATTGGAAGCCAACCAAATTTACAGTTGATTTTGAAAGAGGACCCATGTTAGCATTAGAAAAAACTTTTCGTGCGATACAAATATAAGGTTGTTTTAAAAATTTTAACAAAGATATTTGAAGAAAAGCAAAAGCTTTAAATATACTTAAAAAATGACTTGGAAACACTTTGCTTTATGTACAGCTTTGGCACAACTTCCTTAAGAAGAAATAGATAATGGTTTTCTTTATAATATATCAAGACAGCCCAGATGAACAGTGTGTAGAGATAGTTGTGGACAAAGTGTGGGAGGCCTTATATTTTAAATTAATAACAATAAAGTATGCATCATGTACAGTTACAACATGACCTAACTTAATTTAACTTTGCGCTTACTTACAACTACCTTATAAGTACAATATTTATCAAAATAATTTGTATTTAAAGTAAACAAATTGAGGCTTACCGCTCCACGTGTCGGTGGGCCCTTGGCCCAATATTTGTTAGCATTTTGACAATCTCCCGTCCGCTGCTCCGTTTACCTGTAACAAAAACAGCTTTTTTAGGCTCTGCAAGGAGGCTTGATGGCGTAGCGTTTGTCGCGTTAGGTTTGCGTCCTTGCCAGTTAAACAACTTCGCATTGGCAAGTTACTGTATGGGTGATCAAATAAAATCATCCCGAGGTCTTCCGTGCTTCGGAAGGCACGTGAAGCCGTTGGTCCCGGTTGTTCAAAAAATAATCAACGTAAACCTTTACAGGCCTTTATTGACGTCTAAAACAAAAATAAGAGTTAACTAACGTGTAGTCTATCAAAATCTTAAAAGCTAATTTTTCTAACTAATTCACCTACCTACCTAATCTACCTACCTAACTAATCTACCACCAGTTCGCAATTTGGGAGAGCCTTCGACTGAGAAGAACTTGGCAAGAAGCTCAGGAGGCTTTTCTTTTTTCTCCCTCTAAGTCACAGGTAAGTATAAGCTCATTGAATCGTACAAAACATGATTTTGAAAAGAAATATACGAATACAATTCGTTTTTATTGCTAAGTCGAGCAAAAAAGCAGCACGGCCGTACCATTCTTTCTCGAAGCAGTTCAGGCCATTTTCGACCCCCTATAACTTCGTTGTGAATAAAACTTGAAGCCTGAATTTTCAGTAACCAAACATGCGTTGTATAAACACGGTATATTTCAAATTTTATTCAGTTTGAACTAGTAGTTTAAGCATTATAACTAGTCAAAGTTTCTTAATTTTGTCACTCACTGACTGACCGATCATCAAAACTCTAAGGCACTTCTAGCAGACATAGAAGCTTCAAATTTAGAAAAGGAAAAGCTAAAATATTTTAAAATTTCGGTCCAGTTTTCTAGATACACTAACTGCATAAATAACTTTGTAATCTTATATAAACATATAGGATTACAAAGTTACATTTACACCTACTAATATTATCAACGCGAATGTTTGTAAGAATGTATGGATATTTGTTACTCTTTCACGTGAACACTACTGAATGGATTTGGATGAAATTCTGCATACAGGTAGTTATATAACCTGGATTAACACATAGGATACTTTTTATCCCGATATTCCCACGGAAACGTATGGATGGATGTTTGTTACTCTTACACGTAAAAACTACTGAATGGATTTGTATGAAATTCGGCATACAGATAGTTTATAACCTGGATTAACACATAGCATACTTTTTTATCCCGATATTCCTACGGGAACGGGAACCACGCGGGTGAAATCGCGAGCGGCCGCTTGTACCATAATATAATGGAATATCCGTTTTTGGTATTCAAGAAGTAGTATACATGTTTGTCATTTACATAATCTTTCACTTGTTGTCGTAAGATGGTAGTCGATAAAACTCACCAACCCACAATGGCCGGCGTTGTGTGTTATAATAGTATAGTATAGCCCAATCTCCCTATGTTCCGTTGTCCACGTGGGAGGATACGCCCAGCAGTGGGACGTTTATAGGTTAATGATGATTCATTACTGCAGAGTATCATAAAACAATGTATACTAGCGATTTTGTCCACGTATCCCGTCACAAGCCGGAAACCATCCGATAGTTCCGTAGGTAATAACACTGTTATTATAAATTATAAATGTGGTTCAATAAATCCAGCTTATGGTTTTCGTAAACAATAATTCCTGTTTGTAGTGCAAAGAGTAAAAAGTAATATAACTATGAAAGCAACCAAAAAAAAAGTTTTTATTAATACTTTTTTGCACAAAATCAAGTACAAATGGCGGACTTATTGCTAAAAAATCTTCTCTACCAGTCGACCAGTATAAAGAGTTAGAAAAATAAGATAGATAGCGCAAAAAAGATACCTACTAAATATATATTACTTACATCATTTAAATAAGATAAGTACACATAATATAATTATAGATATACCTACTGCGTAAACTACACAAATGATATAGGCACTGATGATGTTATAGACTAAAATTAAAATAATGCTCGCGAGTCATTCGCTTAGAAGATTGTATGTTGGGAGCTTGGCGAATCTTGAGGGGATTGAGCGTTATCCAAAACGAATTGCGTCTCACGGCGAAGGAGTCGGAAACGAAGTTGGAGTTTCTAGAAGAAGTTTATTAGAAGAACGAAGATTGAATAAATGAAAAGATTCAAGGAATTGAAATTTAAACTTAAGGTAATGTGTAGTATGTGGATCAAAAATAATATTAAACAGCATACAGACCAGTCTATGGTTTCTACGTTCGCGGATGGGAATTATCTGATCTTCTTGTCCCATTTGAGCTTATGGTTCGGTAGCCGGAGCTGTAAAACTTGCTTATTGCTTGTTACACAAAAAGCAATAGGTACATTATTGAAATGTAACACTTTTACGAATTTAAGTACTCGCGCGTAACTTTACATACCTAATATTTAATCCTAAAGTTTTGAACCCTATATTTACAACTATCAACTGTATTACTCTATAGTCTATCATGGGACTCATCAAATCTCGATCATAAAAGTGTATATCCTTTTTAGCGACACAATATCTTTATGGAATATATGAAAGAACAATTTGTGGTTTCTGCGGCACAGGATTTGTAAAATGTCTTGAGCCTTAAATGTCGTCATCATCATGGCACATTTCCTCAAGCATTTACGTAGAAGATGACAACATAAAAGGATTCTAAAGTTTAATACTAGCTATGGCCTGCGCGGCGCGGTGAAATATATTTTGTGTTTAAAGAATATTTGTTTCTTAAACATAACCATAGAGTCACTTGTTTATGAAGTTATTAACATATTGTGAGTAAGTAAGTACAAACTGTCCAGTAGTTAGCAAATGTATTGGATTTGGCAATCGTCTTTAAAGCAGGTTCAAGTCAAACTGTGTAAAATAGATTTATCAGATCACTAATCACAAATGAAAAAAAAGACCATATTCAAAATCATATTAATTAGATATCCTGTTACAAAACATTACTTTCAATCACCAGTATTGTAAGAAACTAATAAGAGAGGAAAATAATGTAGTTTCCGAAAAACCTTTATACCATTTTTTACATGAAACCTTAAAAGACACAACCCACAACAACATAATTAATGACTTAAAGACATAAAACGACATAAAATTCAATAGGCATAACTTCTTTGCATAAAACTTGCATAGACTAATAAAGTTTTTCGATATTAAAAAAAATACTACCACAAAAGCTGATCACAATCTCGTCCAATCTTCTAGCACCAACAGTTACCCTACAATCGAAGTTAACTGGCTTGTTAACTGCGCACGTAACATACTGCCAACAGGTGATTTAATCAACGAAAACCTTAATTCCCCCAAAATTACCGCGAAAAATAAACATCGCAACACACTTTACATACATCGCTTACGAAATAGCAACGCCACGAACAAAAATGGGGAAATAATACTGTTACACAATTGAATAAACCACTACGAAAATAATTGCACACTACACAAGCCTGGCTTCGTTAACTCTCCGTTAAAACGTAGATAACTATTATATGTTTATTTAATTAACTATGCAAATCAGAGTATAAACAGGGAAAGCGAAAGTGCTTTACGTTAGCTGCCTCGAATTACTGCAAATTGAACGAGTGTTGCGTAGTTATGGTGAGTTTTAAATACGTCAACAGTACTTTTTTGTTTGTGTAATTCCGAAACGATTGAATACTTTTTTTGCTTGTGTACAAAGAATATTCGTTGAATCTTCAATTAAGTCTTAATCTCCACAACACCGATTAATCCCAATATATAACTTAACTGTATCGTACAAATTAACATAACATGTCATAACAATATAGCCTATTTTTGATTTAACTAATCTGGAATATCTTTAACTTTGAATGTGCTTAATAAAAACTCGATAGTTTCATAAATCATTATAGAATTAGATAGCAGAATTTTTCAATTATATTTCAATGACAGCAATTCGGTTTCACAGATGTCAAAAATTAATAAACTTATTTTCTATTAATTTTTTAATCATAAATACATTTTTTTTTATTTCTGTGTTCATGGGTGTTTTTGGCGTCGACTGTACATAAAGCTAGTTAGCGAGATAGGTATATCGTTTGTAATCTGTGTAATTCGTAGCACTTTCCTTCGTGACTGAACCATAGACTTAAGATCGCAAAGATAGAACAGGTATAAACATATAGCGTATGTATTAAAAAAGGGCTTGGAAATAATTTCCTTTTTCAGTGTATTTTGACCGATTGGGATATTTTGTGTTACATCATGATTTCATGTTTCTTCGTCAATGGAAGACGATTTCCATATGCTATTGGCATGTCATTAAAGGTAAAAGCCTAAATTCGTCTGGTTTCGGATCCTTTATAAGTACAATGTACTTGTTGATTTTGACTTCGAAAACAATGAAATAATAAGTTATATCTCGAAGGAAAGATTATTTGAATTATATTTCTGAAATTTGTATATTTTTTCTGCTTTTACAAAATTATTAAAAAAAATTAATAGAGACACCTCTTTTTCTGTTTTGTGGTAGAAACCCTGAGAGAGAAAGGCCGAACATTTTTACACAAAAACCATTTTTACATATGATTTTCTTTTATGATTTTGACTTTGGGAAAATTAAAATCGTTAGTTATATCTTCGAAAGAGAAGATTGTTTTAATTTTATTTCTGAATTTTGTATTTTTTTGTTTTCTAACTAAATTATTAAATAAAAGTATTAGAGACAGCTTTTTCTTTCTGTTCTGTGGTAGAAACACTGACAGAGGCCGACTATTTTTACTGTTCTTATTTTACACGTCGTCGTCATCGTCATGTCGTAATGTTATGTCTTATCTGTCCACAACTTAGCTCTGTCTCAAACGCACTATACTATCGCACAAGATCTCTCGGCGGCTACGTGATCGCCACCATGAGATATACTACGGTTTTACTTATTGTCACATAGATATTTTCCGTATAGTACCACGATTAGATTTTAGGGTTACAATTTGATTTGCTTATGTAATAAGCTGCTGTGAACCTGCTGTGAAATGTGGAAGGCTTTATACATATATACCTATTATGCTCGGCAAGTTCCGAAACCATCATGTTTTACTCGTAGTTATTATTTAAAAAGTTTCGGTAGATTCTTTTACAAAAAGGATTATTATTTAAAAGTATAGGTAGGTTTTATAAACGTTATTTTTTATCTAGAGCCCAAAACTAGAATATTGCTCTACTTTAAGTCTGGCGCCTTTAGGATATGCTGATAATAAAGAGAAAAGCAGAGTATGGCCACAAAATAATATTACTAGCAGAAACGACACTATCGACACAATTTCAATACAATATCAACCTACGGAGCACGAAAATACGGTCCAAAATAACGCTGCTCCTGTACTCATACCTAAGTCTTTCAACGGCCGGGACAATCGAAAGTAAATCTTATATCTAAAGGCGGTACGAGCGCGAGCCGCTGCATTCACAAAATCCTGCTTGGCAAGCTTGACGTAACCCGGCCGCGTGTTGCTGTGAAATGACCACCCGGGGGGAACGAGCGTGTAGGTGAATAAGTCGACCGAATTACGGAGTGTCACCCCCTGGTATGGCCTATATACTGTACCACTGCTGGGCAAAGGATTACGATTGAAATCAAGTCTTCGCTACTATCGATGGGCTTTGTCTTAATCACCACACTTGCCAGAAGCGGGATCACAAACCCGGACTATGCATAAAAAAATTCTAAACACACTTTGACCGACCCGGGAATCGAACCCTGGACCTCCAGTTATCGGGCCGTGCGCTTAGCCACTACACCACCGTGTATGCAACCGCACCAAGTCATTAAATACGTAAAAAAAATAATGACATCTAACTATTCACTATTCAGTTATGTAATTTCTTATTCTCTTACTACGAGTACTGCGAAAAAATCCGTAACAGCTGTGGAAACATAAGTCCATTAACGCAGAATTACTACACATATTTAAAAATTATCTATAAATCATAAATCGGCATTTCGATCTAGAATTGATTTTTCAATATAATTTATACAGCTACCTTGCATTTATATTGCTTGTTTTTATCAATAAACGATAATATTAAAACATGTATTAAATAAATGGTTCCGGTAATATTTATGAGACACTATTAGGCATAATTATAGTATGGTAACTCATCCAAATATTCCATGTTAATATAGTGCCAACTCTCTTATTCGTCAGTCCGTAAATTAAACAATGTTTTCTAAAGTTAAAATGCTCCTTTTCGTGTGTAAGGGCTGGGCTGACCCACGATTATGTGAGACTTTCCAGCTATTATAAGCAAAGGGAGTCTTATAATTTCGGAAATGTGTTGAAAACTTTACATTCGTAAAGAAGCATTTTAACTAGTCAAAAAAGAAAAAGAAAACTTTGGAAAATGTATTGAAAACATTTCTTCTAGTAAGTAGTATGTAAGTAGTAGCTATTATGGGACTTATTTTGTGTCACTTACTGCAAACACAGGGTACCACTATAAACTTCTTGTTAATATCTTTTGTTACACGACTAAGCAATACTTAAAGAAAATTTTTATTTGTAATAAAAATATTACTTTATTTATGGTTTGCTATGGGTTTGTGGTGTGGTGGTTTGTGGTGGCACTAAATAAAGAATTTGTTATTCATATTATTAATATACGTTTTCTTACAGTTTCCATCACATTTGCGGTACTTGCACCGGAACTCTAAATGTTATGTTATTTTAAAAGCTCATAAACTTGCGGTCGCTCTTCACTTTACTGCAAGCTTACAACACGTGCCTTTGTGATGCAAAAGCCTTCGTCTATACCTAGAACACGCCATTAGTGACCTAGAGTGATTGCAAGAAACATTTGCACGTTAAGCCTGCACTGAAAGCTAGACATTAAATCAACATTCAATGCTAAAGCTTCAGTCATTTGTTTAAATTCCCAGCTGGAATGATTGGGACAGAAAGTTTACAAAATGTTAAAAGTCGAATTCGACTTTGTGACTACTATTTAATATTTATGTACCATTGTAATATTTTACCGAAGTAATAAATAAGATAATAAATAAATATAAAAGCAACAGTTTGTAATTAAATAAGTATTTTGCTAAATTATGTATTTTATACATTAGTCATTAACGATTAGTTCGTGAGAGTTGTATCATTTTAATGAAAAATTATCTAACTAAATATAGGCTTTAGCTTTTAGGATACGTTAACAGTAATATTATTAAATGTGTTCATAGCGCAATAATAATTAATAAACACAAAAAATATTTAATTGAATTTTGCCAGGGAAAGCAAGACACGTCATGAATGTCATGATAGATAGCAGTTTAGTTTTTTTTCCATATTCCTACCTCGTCCAAATTATATGACGGCGAAGAAACTTTTATAATATGTGAAAACAGCACATCAATAATAATATACATACATAATCTAATCAGTCCACATTTGTATAAAAATACGATAAAAGTGACAAGGTAACCCATCATACTTTAAAATTGATTCCGTTCTGTCTATACCACCCGAATGATCACATCAATAAACGAGTTAGGAACAATCCAATTAAACTTTTAACCTTTTAACTTGACGCGCGTTTTGGATCGAATTTTCTCCAATAGCTATTAATCATCATCACCATCATTACCATCATCAGCAATTTAAACTCAAGCTGTTTTGTCTTCTGTGTAGTCAGAAACTTTGTTATACGCTTTTATGTCAAGCTTTTCTTCAATTTTGATTTAAAATTTATTTAGATCTAATGTTTTAATATCGTACAACTTTAATGTAAAATCATACATGCAGACCTCTTAATGAATTATTTAATTTTTAGAGTTTAGTGTAAGGTGCTGCTATTTTTTTTTCTAGTGGTACATTGTGAATATGGAAAACATTTCAATATTTTATATAAACCTCTACCTTTTAGATCATCTAAACACACATACTTAGAGAGTATAGATTAGGAAAACACATACCTACATCAAATTCTCATTTTTGTATTGAAACGTATTAAAATTAGGTATACCTACATATCATATATTTTTTGTATGGGAGAGTCTCCAGGCTTTAGATTATAAATTGATCGAATAGCCCTCTTCTGCAGCACAAAGATAGTTAGCTGAAGAATCTTTTTTAATTACTGCTTACCACAAAGTATAGTCTACTCGACAATTTAGCTATACGTGGAAAATTTTGAGCGTGAGCTTTTCAATTCACTTTCAAAAATTTACAGTACCACTGACCGAGATCTTCTTTGGGAGAAAAGCTTTTTAAAATTTGAGCAGTACTTATTAAAAATATAATATAAATAATAATAAATATAATGATAATAATAATAAGAAAAAGACTCTCGCTAGACGGCTGGATTAAGGGCCAGATACAGAAGGCGGTACTTCTTGACACGGCACGCATCGTCAGGAGGTTCCTCTCTCTGCAGCCCTAACCACCGGTAGCTTGGGCCCTGCCCCGCTGCCGGCGGCATCCACCGAAATCTCTCCGAAACCTATTAATTAGTAAACTTCTTATTAACAAGCTACTTATTTATCAGACGTCTTATTAATAGTAAGTTATTAATAATACGTGTTAAACTGTCATCGCTACCGTGTTGTGTTGACTTGTGATAGCCGGGCATTAAGTCTGTCGTAAAGATAACTGCAGTAATAAATTATAAGTAGCCGACTGAGTTTATGTTTCATTTATAAAGTAGGAATTAGATTGACAAAGATAGCTAATGCTTTGTATGTGTACAAAGAAAACACTGGGTTGTTAAACTTTGATTTATCGTTCCTCTAGACTATTATAGAAATTCTTTTTTTTACAAGCGCATTCTCTCAAGAAACTAACTAAGAAGTAACAAAAGTCACTTAAAAGGTAATAGATCTACGATAAATAAAATTGTTTTACAAATTAATGATAATAAAAATAAAACAATTTTAAATAATACAATTTATAATAAATGTGTGAAACAATATTTAATAATAGTCTAAAAATAATAATAATAAACACCAGTACAGAGGAGACTTATTTCCACAAATTTTTTAATATCATGATACACTTCTTCAGCTATGTAAAAAGTGTCAAAGTTAAATAGTTTAATCTTCCCTGGCGCTTATTGACGTCAAAAACTAATAAAATAATAGTTAACTGACACTTAGATACTGTTTTAACTTAACCACTGAATCTACCACCAGTTCAAATTTTGGGAGAGCCTTCAACTGAGAAAAACTGGCAAGAAACTCAGGTGGTTTTTTTTTCTCCATATTAGTAACAAAAGTTGTTAGTTGTTTATTATTAGTTGTTATTTGGTGAAACGTGGACTATTTATACTGTGCTATGGCTGAGAACTGATTTTTCGGGTACGTATTATAAATGCCGAAGTTGAATAACCGAATTTCTTATGACCTATGAACGGAAGGCCGAATATTAAAAGGCCGAATGTTTGTATGATCGAAAGTTCTTAATACCGAAAGTTTAAAATCCCGAAAATTCAAAATACCGAATCTTATAAGACCTATGAACGGTACGCCGAATATTAAAATGCCGACTGTTTATATGACCGAAAGTTCAATATACCGAAGGTTTTAAATCTCGCAAATTTAAAATACCGACTGTATGATACATGAATTTTCGGGATTATAATACGAACCCGATTTTCTCCTAGTCCTCATTGCGTCTGACTAACCCTTTGGGGATCATTTATATTGCAATAAAACCTACCAACAATTTTGTATAACAAATAAAATAATTTTACTTAAGTACCTACATTTTAAAGTGTTAAATAACTGTGTTGACGCAACTCGAATTGTAATGTTCCAAAAAAGTGCGTATGCACAGTGCTCTTTCTGGTTTCTAAGATACAAGTTTTTTGTTATGAGAAGGCAGGCAGCCTTATTACCGAAGTCTGTTGACTTGTTGTATTTGCTCTGTACTCGAGGAATTCCAATACCACACATTATATTATGTATGTTTTAACGGTTGTTTTCTGCAAAACGACAATCGGTTGCCAACCTGCTGACCAAAGTGAACAGGTTATTGACAAAACACAGACCTTATACAATGCAAATTAAGGTGTTATTTTGTATAAACGTGGTATGTGTGATATGTCTTTTGTGGATACAATATTTGCGAGGATGAAACAGCACGCGCATTTTATGTACGCGACATAATTTTGTGAGGTGAAGAGAGATGTTAAATTGTAACTTGTTTGCCAACAAATGCTCACTAGTCCTAGTTAAATAGGGACATATCTATATAGAACGGAGTACTGATTACGTGTTTTTACCATCTTATCAAGGTAACGAGAATTCGTATGACATTCGCATTGTAGCTTTTGTTTTGCTTATTTTTACAATTTTGCCATACAAAACAAGTCACAATGCTGGGTCACTGATAGGGTGGTGACCAAATAAAAAAAAATTTCGAGCTCCTCCGTAGGTACTTCAGAATGCACGTACCCTTTGGTCCCGTTTGCTGTCATAAGATAGCAGTCCTTTAAAAATTACCAACCCGCATTGGGCCAGCTTAGTTGTTATGCAGCACTTGGGGTGATGGGCCTTTACCCACAAGTTGGCCACGCTGGTGGGTTTTAAGGGGATCCTGCACGAAATTGTGAAAATTTACGTATTTTTAAGTTACTTGTACTATGCGCTGTATTAGTTAAATACATTAAAAGAACTTATTTATTTATAGAAACCAACAGTATACTTATTCTGCTAACAATTATCCTGAGTAAAGCCAATTACAGGTTTCTGCATTTACTGATGTAAGTATATTAATATATTACCTTTAAGATTTGTCTATCGGAAATAAAATTTTTTGCTCAAAGTTACAAGTAATTTAAAATAATTTAAATTAAATCTCATCAGCCACAAAACTACAAAATCAATCTATATTAATCAAAAATCAAAAATAAAACCTACTTTAAATATTATACAACTACGCATACATACATATTGCTAAATAAACATATAAATACGCCACTTAATTACCTTTTTGTTTGTAATATAGAGGTCATTTTATTTATTCGCTTAGTCAACGCACTTAATTGTTTCAATTATGTTTTTTTTAAAGTGAATTTGGACAGGAAGAAAACATCTTCCTTACTAAAAAAAGTATTATAGGTGCGGACAATGCGCGTTAGGACAGCATTACTGGAGTACTTGGTGGAATGGCTTGGAACGTGCAACAAAGGAGTGTGACGAGTGCGACGTGAAGGTACACGGTATGCTACTTTAGACACTAATTGTAAACAGTCTACGCGATTTCGAATGATGTCAAACAATAACGAGATATCCATAACTTTATGTCTCTCCCCAACGGTAAGTAAATAATGTCGGCGACAACCGTCAAGATAAGAGTCACTGGAGCAACGAAGACGATAATTCAGATGTTTGATAAATACTTTTTGAGTACGCTCCAATCGTTTAATATACACCTCATATTGTGGCGTCCAGATCGGACTAGCATATTCTAAAACGCTCCTAACATATGCAAAATATACTGTTTTGAGTGCATTAACGTCAGAGAAAGGCTTACATGACCGTATAACGAAACCCAAATTCCGAAAAGCTTTATTAGCTATAGTATCAATATGTTGATCAAATATCATTTTACTGTCTAGGATAACGCCCAAATATTTAACCTTATCGGTCTTTTCTATTATAACGGTATTAAAATAATAATTGTGCGATATTTTATTTCTTTTGCAGGTAAATGATATACATTGACATTTTTGAGTATTAACAGTTATCTTATTTTTTGAATAGTAGTCGTATAAAGAGTCAAGATCCCTCTGAAGTTTGATACAATCTTGTTCACATTTTATTAAACTAAAAAAATTCTTATCGTCTGCATACATTAAAAACCCAGAAGTCTTAAAGCAACTACCAATATCAAATAAATAAGCATTATAGAAAAGGGGTCCCAAGTGTGAACCTTGAGGGACACCAGTAAGTACATTTACAAAGTCTGACCTAAAACCGCCAATTACTACAGCTTGAGAACGATTATGCAAGTAAGATTTAACCCATCGGAGCAAATCACCACGAATTCCCAAACTGTGCAACTTTCTCAAAAGGATAACATGATCCACACGATCAAAAGCTTTTTCAGAATCAGTATAGATCACGTCAACCTGCCCCCCACCATCCATATTTTCTAACTAGTAATTAGTGAAACATGATAAGTTTGTTAGAGTAGAACGCATCTTAAGAAACCTGTGCTGTTCGTCAGGTATTCTGTTTTTTATTACTGGGTAGATAGCCTTATAAACAATTCTCTCGAAAACTTTGGCAACCGTGTTCAAAATAGAGATACCCCTATAATGTCAAATCAATGTTACTTTTGGCGCCTTTTTTGTGCAACGGGACGATATGAGCTTGTTTCCAGATGTTTGGGAAGTACCCCTCATTCAAGCATTTATTAAATAAAATGAAAAGAGGCAGAGCCAGTGACCTCGAACAATGACGCCAAATCACGGGCGGCACATTGTCGCTGCCTGCGCCTTTATTAATGTCGAGAGCATTTAGAGATGATTCTATGCTACTAACAGATACATTATGTATTCTAGATATACAGTCGCTACTACCATCATTAGATACCCAGTCGTACTGACATTCACCAGAAGGTATACCAAAAACACTTAAAAAATGAGTTGAAGGCGTTACTTATACTTTTGCCACCAGCATGATCGCCGCCCTTATAAGTCATTTTGCTAGGATAGCCAGAACCACCACATAGCGCTTTTAAAAAGGACCAAAAAGCTTTAGGCCGGCTTTTTATTGAGTTTTGTGTATGAAAAGTAAATTTATTAAAACACGCCGCTTGAACGCGTTTCTGTCTATCTCTCAATAGGCAAAATTCGTCATAATTTATTAATTTTCCTGTACGTTTCCATCGCGAATGTACTTTAGCTTTCTCACGAATAATCTTTATAAGGGCGGGACTGAACCAAGTTGGATAAGAACTTTTTTTGGATTTCTTAAAGGGTATATGTTTTTCAATGGCTTCGTAAACATAGTTATAAAAAATATGTGTACCTTCCTCGCACTTTTTATCGCACAAAACCAGCTCCCAGTGAATGTCGCTAAAGAACTGATTAAGACCGACATAATTTCCCCTAAAAAAATTACGCTTTAAAGTCGGTGATTTGATCAGTGGCGTAACTTTTAAATCAAAGATGTCAAATTCAAAATTTGGATGAGCTGGATCCATTTTAACCAAATAAATTGAAGATTCTCCGAGATTCAAGGGTAAACTGGAAAAAACTAAATCAAGTGTATTCCCAGCATAATTTTTAAAATAATTATATTGAGTCAACCCTAATAAATTTAATTCATCAATCAATGTGGCTCCCGCATCTTGTGACGTTACAGGACCCTTTTTCAGATTGAATGGATTCTGATTTTTTTCCCAAGATATGCAATACAAATTAAAGTCCCCGATAAGAATGTAATTATGATTAGGATTATTATACATACGTTGCGAGATGGAATGAACAATAGAATTTAAATATTCGATAAAAAAAGCAGAGTTATTGTTCGAATGAGGAGGAACATAAGCTACACTAATGTGGAGGTCAGCGGTGGAGTCAAGAACCCGCGCAGGCAATGATATAGTTAACATCTCAGTGGGCGCTGCCGGGTCCGAGCCGCTCAGCAAAGCGCAAAGGTCGCGACGCACCATAATCATTACTCCGCCACCCGTTGATTTTTACAACATGCAAAATCACGATCCCGGCGGAACACGTCATACCTATCGTCACACAATTCCATATCATAAATGCCATCACATAGCCACGTTTCCGTCAATATTATTATGTCGTAGTTTGTTGTGAGAATATTCTGTTTTAACGTTAAACACTCTGTTCGCAAGCCACGGACGTTCTGGTAATATATTTTTAAGTTGTTACTATTTCCTATTTAAACTATTACCTCTTAACGTAAGACACATTAAACAACATCTAAAAACAAAAATAAAACGTATAGGTTTAACGAAATGGAGATGCATAGCTTTCAAGTAGAATCCATTTAAAACGTATTTGTGATTATTTAGCAAGCAGTGATTGTCAGGTAACAAACTCATTATAAACATTAAAGAAATTAGTGGGTACTTCAAAAACTTATCAACATCGATCCAAAGAGTGCGCAATGCAACTCGTGCGCTAAATAAGTGTGCGACATACAAGAAAACAAGCGTGGCCGTGTCATTAGAACAATTTGTGACGTAAAGTAGTAGAGTAGGTGTATTATAATGAACAAATATAAGATGAGATATAATATAATAGTATAAATATCTTACAATTAGTACTTTAACCGTTGCCTTAAAAATATTTATAATGTGATTTTTAGATTTGTAAATGTAACAAAACAAAGTTAATTACTGTGATACTGACGATAAGTACTTTATATCAATGAGGTTATTAAACATGTTGCAAATGATATTAAATACAGTTATAAAAGTTAATAAACAATTGGTGTTTGTATTCTGTATTAGAACTTTATAATTTGAATGTTTTAATATATAAGCGGGCAAAAAGGTAACTAAATATTGTGACAAGTATTTAATATTAATTATATTATAATAAAATATTGAACAAAAATACTTAATGAGTTGTACAATATTGTTGTTAAAATGTGATTTTGTTAGGTAATTATTAATAGGAATGTTATCCAGTCCCAGGCAAGTAGCATATAGGAATGATTTTATGATAAACACTGTGTGATAAATACACATGTAACAACTATGAATTTCAAAGATTATTTCCAGTTCGCCAACAATAACAAATATATAACAGCGTCCAATGTTACAATTTAAAAATCCGACAAGTATCTCCCAACGAAACTTATTAATAAATTCACACATCGACGACCCGGCAGAATTACATAAAAAGAGTGCACCCCATTTAAGCGTATCGACATTAGTGAAACTAAGGTGCCACAGTGTAGTATGCTACAGAGTATGACTGGTAATGAGTTGAAACCAACGTGATGAGATAAAACAGTTTTCTTAAATAATATGCAAATTTACGTTTAAACTTGGAAACAAAACCATGAGGTTGTTTAAAGTGAAATATAAAGATAATATAGTTACCGTATCTATAAAGCGACAGGTTAAAACATCTTTTTTAGGTCCTCTTCGTCTTTTATCATGATTGGAGCCGATGTATCGCTTTTCCTGACGTAAATTCTTCCATTTTTTGACCAGGTATATTGGTAAAGCTTTGATTTTGCGGTTTCCTTGGTTGTTTTCAGGAGTTGTTTATTGAATGGTGTAAGGTGCTCATTTATAAATAAAGAAATATCAATATCTTTGGTAGTAATCTTACACTTCTTTGCACGTGAAAGAAAATTGTCTTTTTGAAGGCGTGTTTTCGTTTTGACTATGATAGTTCGTGAGCGGCCTGAAGTTTTAATCTTTGGTGTAACTCTGTGAATAGTGATGATGTGTTCGGGTGTTAAATTGGCTCCAATACATTTTGCAATTTTTCGAATATAATCAAACAGATCCTCATCTTTAGTTTCAGGTAATCCAATAATTTCTATATTAGATAATCTGTCGCGTTGTGCATTGTCATTCATTTCATTTTTCAATTTTAAGAACTAACGTAAGTTAGCCTGATCATTGCACAAGGTCGTGGCCTTGTTGAAATTTGAAACAAATTCTTTAAACAATAACAAACCATACCTAAGTCTAATGACTCCTAAAAACATTTTTTTCGACAACTTTCTTAATTTTACGCTAGAAACAATAATTCTTACATGAAAATATTTGTATTGATATTCCGCAGGTCACCCCTATCTTAAAAAAGTAAATTTTAATTTTTAACACAAGCGCGTGATGGTTTTGTACATTTCGCAGAATCAAAACATTGCTTTAATCAAATTACTAGGTCTGAAACTTCAAAGCAGAATTGTTCTAATTTTATATATCAATATGATTGATTTTGCTTTGAAGTTCATTAAGAGAATTATATCAATTTTTGCGATCGCGCGGCACCCCCTTAAGAGACACGGAGGTCTTACAAACAACAATAGGCTCGGTACAATCAGGGCCATTGTTAGTCAACTCATTCATAAAAAATGGGCTTTAGATTTAGAGTCTTTTGCATAAAAGATCCCGATGGGTCGAAGTGTTACTGTGAGAGGCAAACCTGGGCAGGCCTCACTAAGATGAGAGGTTTAGAAGACGTGGTAGAACTCGCTATGCTCGGTATGCACTCGGTATGCTCCATAAAAAGATGAGAGAGTAATGTATAAGCTGCATAAGCTCTATTCATCACAATTTCTTAATCTCAATTCTAATGTAATCTAATCTTGTATTTACAAAGCTCTATTCATTTTTATAAATGCCGCATCAAAATTGTGATCTGGTTAAGACCAGATGGCTCACATGGCAGTATTATATAAAATTTCCCCATAGTGAGAAAGCGTAATAAATTGAATAATATTATGTAGAAATTGCTGAAACCAGTTCGTCCGCCTACATTTTTGGTAGCCGGGTTTATTTATAAAGCTAGCAAAACTAGCCACCAAAAATCAGTGGCGCAGTAAAAGTGCCTATAGGATATTATGTGGAAACTAAAGTCATTTGAGGTGGCCATGGGTGTCTCTAGCTCTCTTTGCAGACAAAATCTAGCGTTAAGTCCCGATAGTAGTCGCATCTGGCAGTCTGGTAAACTCTGAAAAAGGATGATTCAAAATAAAATATTTGAAGTTTTGATAGAAGTATAGCTTTACTGAGACTGATGAAACAGAGTAAAAAAACTCAGCTAGCCTGTTCCTCTGAACTATTGAAAAACGTTTTAAAATCCTAAAATAAAATGTGAATGACAATTTTAAATAGTATTGGTAGGTACTACTTACATAGACTACTACCTTCATACTACTACTTATAAAGGTATGATAAAATGCTCAAATTACACTATTTTCTCTAAAAATATGTTAAATAATTTATTTATATAACTTGTAATTTTTATGCAATTTTATCTTGCTTTTTTATGCTATGAAAATCTGCTATGAATATAATGATTAATTGTTTAATTTTTTTTTAAATATATTAGTTTTATTAATAAATATTTTAATATTGTAGTGGAATATGGAAAAAGTAACTTCCCATTTCTTATTAAAATATGATAAGCCATCACATTCATTCGGCATCTATCAAACTAACTATGAATAAGATTAAGAGCTATCTAAAGACTAAATCATTAAATTAATCCCTTCAATGAATATATCTAATAACCCTAATTTCTTTAAATGACAACATTTGCCTTTTAAAGTTCCTACCTGTCTTTAAAAACTAAACGATTTGGAAAGTTAAGAAGTTTATCACATAAATCTATATCTAAAAGATTATTAATATAAAATCGAAACTCTATATCCAAACGTTATAATAAACTATGATAATTATAGATATGTATTTATAGAGCTACGCATAATGTTGTCGATTTTATTAATTTCCTGCCGATTTTTAGTGAATTTCATTTGCAATATTTTAAATTGATAACATTCCTCTCTCACCTTGAGAACGACGGATTTTCCTTTGCCAATTTATTAAGTTTTGGTGGTAAAGGTATTTTTTTCGATTTCATTTACAAACATCATCATCTACAAACGTTATTAATAATATTGATAGGGCGCAATGTATCTTATTATAATTCTCTTGTAAGTGTGTTTGTTAAGTGATTCCAATAAATCTATTTTTCTTTTTTTCTTTCTTATATCACACATAAGAACCCTTAATTCACCCCCTTCGGAGCATAATGTACAACAAGCAAAATGAGCAATACACTTAAAATGTACATATCGCAAAATGAACAATACTCAGAATGTGCAAAACGTTAAATGAGCACAACACGCAAAATGAACAAGTAAGCGCACGTTCATAATATGCAAAAGGTTTTGAGCAACTTTTCTAAGTCTTAAGTACCAGTAGTAAGATATAAAAAAGACCCTACAGAAATTTATCTGACTTCTAAGTTGATTTTATTTAGGACGTAATTTAGTATCACTGCATATTAGACATAGGTACGTAGATAAAAAGGCGATCGCAGGGGCGCCTCAATGAATGAAGCTGTTAAGCTTATTATGCACGCGATTAGTAGAACTTTTTCACAAAATATTAGATGACACGGCATGAATGTAGATATTGTTTTAATTGTTTTAAAAAAATGATAGATAATTTGAAACGTGTGGACTGAGAGATCACACGATTAAATATCAATTGTATGGAATAGGGGCACATTTGTGATGTCCTCGTTATTTTACAAAATTCCTTATAGTTTCTACTAAAATGTGAAATGGAAATAATATAGATTTATTAATTAAATAAAGTTAACCCGCCATCACTACAAATCTCATTTGAGTGAACTGAGAGATTAATGAAGAAACATTGTATTTTTTTATACACGACGCTGTCTAACATGTTTTTATAGTAGATTTATCATAAATAAAGTTCTACTAAATATCCGTAAGCAAAGATCTTATTTAAATTTCATATTTTCCCTGATTTAGAGGTTGCTATGTGAGAACTAAGAGATCACATATTTCAGGCTGCATCTTTTTAATTATTTCTTTACATTTTCAGTACGCAAATCTACAATTGTTTTACTACTTCTATTAAAACCCAAAAAAAATATTGTAATATTGTACTTACGAATTTGAGAGTGATCTCTAAGTGCTCACATACATTGTTCGTAAGACTAGGAATATTTTTTGTTTTATTTTGTTCGTTTTAATACCCCTGTATTTTAATTTAATTTTAATTTATTTATTTACAAACTTACAACTATCATTACAGAATATTCTTAATGCGACAGTGTAGTTACTAACTTTCTAACTATTTCTATTTAGGTTCTTAGCTAAAACTATAGTTTAAACCCACTAGCATGAATGGGCTCAGCGTAGCGAGTTATGGTCCGATCTCCCAAGTGCTGTGTTGTCCTTGTAACAGGCCTGCGGTTTAAAAATAAAGTTTTTTAACAATTTGCCTAGCTCAAACATTTTTGTACGATATGCCTATATCCATTTTATTAAGCGTACAATGCAAGTGCAACACGTAAGCACAAAAAACAGGTTAGCTTACACACAGCTCCCGTAGTGTCGCGTGACTCTCTACATTTGTAAGCTCGCAATCCACTCCGAGATAACAATTATATTTATAAATTTATTTATTTTTTATTTATGTAGGTTTAGAGAGAAAAATAATACGGAAGCCCTAAAAAAACTTTAACGATAATAAAGAAGTCGTGCAATTTGATTTAATGCTCTAAGCGTGCAATAAATTAATTTGGTTGATAAAAAGTTTTTGCTGTTTCTTAAGTACTTCTTTTTCGCGACATTTATCTTTTTCCTGACAGTTGAATTATCTTTACCATTTGAACAGGACAACGTCTATCGGGTCAATCGGATTTACTAGGTGGTCTAATGCAACCAAGCGAACATAAAAATAAAGTATGATCTTCTCAAATTACACAAAGAAATACTTCTGCCGAAATTGACAATACTTGTCAATGATTCTAATAATACGGAAGCCTTTATTAACTTTTAACTTATTAAAATACTGAGTTTTCTAAGCATTTGGTACGTAGTTTAGGTTTTGATATAGCTTTAGCAATGGGTTAGTTCTAAGCTTTTTTGTCAGCTCGGGTAGTCTCGGGTCAGCGTCGGCCAACTTTCGGACAGCTGTCAGATTGAGTGGACGGTAGGAGTTATATTGTATATACGGTCGTGCACTGGTAAGTGGCTAATAATACGGAAGCCCTAAAAAAACTTTAACGATAATAAAGAAGTCGTGCAATTTGATTTAATGCTCTAAGCGTGCAATAAATTAATTTGGTTGATAAAAGTTTTTGCTGTTTCTTAAGTACTTCTTTTTCGCGACATTTATCTTTTTCCTGACAGTTGGATTATCTTTACCATTTGAACAGGACAACGTCTATCGGGTCAATCGGGTTTACTAGGTGGTCTAATGCAACCAAGCGAACATAAAAATAAAGTATGATCTTCTCAAATTACACAAAGAAATACTTCTGCCGAAATTGACAATACTTGTCAATGATTATAAAAATTATGACGAAATCTACCGCCAGATAAATGTTTAGCGAACGATCCGATCCTCCAAACATGTGTATGCAATTCGATCAATACAAGCAATGATGTTACAATAAAAAGAGGATATCATTGAATACAAGTATGGGATTGGATCGAACATCCCGATTACAAGCAAATGTGGTTTAGCTGTGTTTTTTTTAAATCAATATGGAAACTGCAGCCATAGCACATTATAACTTAATGTCTTAAACCCAGTAACTAAAATACTGTAAATGACCTATTTAGACCATATAATAATTTTACAAAAAATTTACATGAAATCACAGTATTTAAAAAGCCGTGTTATAACTAAGCAAAATATAAATATATGAACCCATGTTACAAAACAGTAAATTCCTGTGTTACACCTAAAATTTCTAACGCACTGTGTTTTCTCTTATAATGTCTTGATTTATAGCAACATACTGTGTTTTGATCAAAGAGATTAAATTTAAATGTCTTTGGTTTTGATCTATCGTATCTCCCTATTGGTGGTAGACATAGACAAATCGAAAATTTTCCCAGATAGCGCTCGGTCTCGTTATTATAAAGGACCAAAACAAGTATAAACACGAAACACAAGTTACTGTGTTTTCATTTACGACGGCAGAATATTTATTTTACTTATAATGGGACTGTATTATAGGCTATACTCCAAAATTTTAATCCGGTGTACATACCAGATTTAGTCAGCCCGACCCCACACAGCCCACCTAAAGTTCTTGTTCGCGTAAACGCCACAGATCCAGGGAAGTGGGCTAAGCTATAACTGTTGTGCTCGGCGCCACTCCGGCCAGGGTAGCAGTTCGTGATAGTCAAAAGCTTTTGGCAAGTTTTGAACCACCGTGTCGCGTGGGGGTGAAAGAATACTACCATCACCACCTTTCTTCCCTTGGGTGTCGTAAAAGGCGACTAACGGACTAAAGACCGCACATACATCCAACAGCATAGAGCGGCAATGGGCTCACCACCTGTCACGCTGAGCACATGTGCAGTCGCTATTTTGTGAAAAGTGGACTATGGTAGAGGACTGCCTTTGCTGTCCTCATTGCCTAGTCTCTGACTAGGCCTTTATTTTATTTATTTTAAAGCAATGCTGAGCTAAGAATTATTAATTGATTTGACGGCCTCCTTGGTTGAGTGGTTTGACACCGGTTTTCATGGTGTCCCCATCTCTGAGGTCCCGGGTTCGATCCCCGGTCGGGTCAATTTAGAAATATATATTTTTCTAAATTGTCTCGGGTCTGGGAGTTTTCTATGTATAATAAGTATGTATTTAAGTATTTTAAGTATGTTTATCCGTTGTCTAGTAACCATTTAATGAGTTTCATAACGAAGCTTCTCTTGGGCTAGATAATTGGTGTGTTTGTAGGCATTTTTTTTTTTTTTATATTAATATTGATACTTGTTATTTTTTTTTTGCCGTGAGTTAATTTTAAATACTACATATTAAATATCGAACGAAATTTGTTTGGAAGCATATTTTTATTGTTTTAAGTTGTAGATAATACGTCTAAAATTAAAATAGGACAAAAAGTAACTGTTCAAATTGTTCTAGTTAAAAAATATACCTGATATTACATAACTGCACCTTATTTTTTTACTTTCTTTAAATTTACGCTAGAACCCATGCAATGTTTTTACATATTATTTTAATGAGTTTATATGCTATTTCATGGGAAATTTTATATAGAATCCAAATATATATAGAAGTTGGTAAATTTTTAAACAAATTATCGAGTAATCTCCAAAATAATGCATCTCATCTCTTTTGGGGGTCAAAGTTGCTCGCGTCCGTAGGTTTACCCTTGAGACCCTACACGTGATCCCTGGGTGGTGCTAAATGAGTGACACCAACTGAGTGGTAGAGCCACGCTGCGTTGCAGCACACATTGGGCCGGCTCGCCCGGCGTAATACCACCCTCTCACTAATATTCGGCGTGAAATAATGGCACTTGGTGCTGTTGTGTTTCGTCCGACCAGTGAAGGTTCCGGAGGCCCCTTCCCCCCCCCCCCCTCCTCCCAATTCCTATTCCTTCCTTAAACCTATTCCTCCCTTAAAGGCCGGCAACGCGTCTGCGATTCCTCTGGTTTTGCGGGTGTCCATGGGCGGCGGTGATTACTCTCCATCAGGTGACCCGCCTGCTCGTTTGCCTCCCTCTAATATAAAAAAAAAAAAATCTGTTCCCAACCCGCGAGAGGCCCATCGGTGAGGTCTACCAGACGTGGGCAAGGGCGCGCGTAAACCCTGACATCTGAGAGGTTAAAAGGCTATACCTAACATAACTTGAAATCCCGTACATAGAAGGTCGCCCCAGACAACCCACTCGAAGTTCTTGCTCGCGGAAACGCCACAGATCCAGGGAAGTGGGCTAAGCTATAACTGTTCTGCTCGGCGCCACTCCGGCCAGGGTAGCGGTAGTCCGTTATAATGCGTTCGGTTCGCGGTGTGCCTCCAATTGAATTTGACATGTAATCACGTGAGATTACGCGCGGATGTGTCAGGAACGCATTAGTGTGAACGCAGAGGAATTCTGCAGTAACTTAAGTTTAGCATAGCTTAAGTGGTAAATGCATAAGGAAACTTAAGTTTAGATAACTTACGTATGTGGCAACCGCTCCAGCTGATGAGACAGATTATGTTGAGTTAAGCGGTAAAGCCTTAGCGTGTGTCGACTGTAATTGATAGACAAGCGTACAAATTCTGACGATTGACGAACGCTCACTCTACTCGATTGTTATCATAGAATAATATAATTCGCTACAAAAATACAAAATTAAGTCTTTAGTGTTTTTCATACATATACTAACAAGAAATTAATTAATCGATAATTATTTTTGATGTTTATTGATTTCTCGAATCCAACAATGTTAATTAGGCGTAGGGAAACCATTAAATATAGGTGCAGTTATAGTAAGTTTAAGTAAGCTTAACTAGGATGATATTAATTACCAGCGGCTATCCCGTAACGAATTTCTAAAAAATACTCCATACAAACCTTCCTAACAATTACAAACAGAACAAAAAAATAGTTAGACAAAAGTGAGACAGTTAAGAGATAAGATAGCCCATAGCCCCCCCCCCCCCACCCGAAGTGGTTGGGGTTATCGTGTCGCGTAGCGGACTACAAGCGGACTAAAGGCTGCACAAACATCCAACTGCATAGAGCGGCGATGGGCTCACCACCTGTCACGCTGAGCACATGTGCAGTCGCTATTTGGTGAAAAGTGGACTATGGCAGAGGAATGCTTTTGTGGTTCTCATTGCCTAGTCTCTGACTAACCCTTCGAGGATAATAGTCGTGATTTATATTATTAGGTATGTATGTTGGGGAATTCGGATGGAGTGCGCTTCCCCCTTGCCTTATCATCATAATAAATATCATCTATGACCTAGGCAAGGACTGCTCATTAAGGCTAGCTGACCGTTACTCTGTTAGGCCAGTGGAGCATGTATGCAATTTTCTTGTTTATGTTTTTAATTATACCTGACAGGTTGGCGACATGTGAGATGGATGCGAAGTACTTGCCACTTACCCGATGTGAAATTTTATATATTTTTCTAAATATGGAAATGGAAACGCCGCCAAGGTTGGCCCAGAAAAAGGTGGTGGTGAGACGACCTGAACGCACTCCAGACCCAGTAGCTTTGGGAGGCTCAGGATAGATGGAGGGCGTTGGGGGAAGCCTTTGCCGTTGACAGTATAGGCTAAGAAAAAAATATAAATACATAGGTATATACCATTGTGTAGTGACCTCAAAAAAAAAACAAAAATCAAATATCTTTATTTACGCTAAGAAATAACATATTTAAAGCTCGAGGCTCCTGTTAAGCATGATAATGCCTGTGCTCAGAAGAGCGGAGCCTAGGAGTTATAGCACAGAATAAATAATAGTACTACGTGTTATAAAATTAACATTATAGAAATAAGTAGTAAGTAGGTATTCTTAGAAGGTTCTTAAAAATTATAAGTTAGCAATAATTATATAAAATAAAATCCAAGAGTGCGTGTGTGTGTGTGTGTGTGTATATGCTTGTATGTGCGCCTTTTGTCAAATGCCAGAAAGTTTTGTAAAAAAGATTCACATTCTTCATAATTTAATGAACTATGCCTAGCGCTGGCGATGCATGCGCCTAACGTGACCCGAGCAATCCTATTTAAGCTTGGTAGCTTAATTTAAGTAATTAATTATAATGTAAATAAGTAAACAAGTACATTGCATCCGTGCTCCACTTCTTGCAGTAACGGCCAGCTAGCCTTAATGAGCTAGCCCTGGCCTAGGTCATAGATGCCGTAACTAGGTCGTAGGTGCCGTAACCCATCAAGATGTGAATGTAGCAGTTTATCTAAGTCTTTACGAGCCTCCACAGGTTTATGAATGCGGCGGCTGAAGCTTTCACGACGACATTGCTTTGGAGTAACGATTTTTTTATTATTCTGGTTTGTTTGATGGTTAAAGACTGTAAAAATTAAAAAAAAATATTTATTTTCTTATAATATATGAAAACTGTACGCAATCTAAAACGTGTTTGAATTTATTTTCGCGACAAACAATTCTGATAACAGCAGATATTTAGTTAATATTCTGATAGCACGACTGCTATACAGTAGGTACATTGTGTCTAGAGTTTTATAATGCTGCGTTCCGTTTTATAGGGTACTTACTAGATCTAGTGAAATGACAGTGCGTGGAGGCACTAGCTTTATATTTATGACTTTAGCACCTATGGTTTAGCATAGAGCACATGCACACATATTTAGACGGTTTTTAACGCAAAACTACTTAGTAAACTTAGATTAAAACATTTGTTTTAATATAAGTTAGTAAAGGCATTCTACGCATACCTTTTTATACCCTTTGTCTAGAATGCCATTACTAAGTAGTTTTGCGTTAAATCCCGCCTAAATATGTGTGCATAATGGACCGCAAAAGTTTAAAAGTGTATATAGGTCAATCCTGGGACACTTGATTTTGAGGGTCACAGCATAATATAAATTATAATATACAGCACTTATCATCATCATCATCATCATCATCAGCCTATAAACGTCCCACTGCTGGGCACAGGCCTCCCACGTGTACAATAGCACGTGGGGATATTGGGCCATGACCCACCACGCTGGGTTGGTGGGTTTTAACGACTGCCATCTTACGACAGCAACCGGGACCAACGGCTTAACGTGCCTTCCGGAGCACGGAGGAGCTCAAGATGTTTTAAATTTGGTCACCCATCCAGCGACCCGGCATTGCGAAAGTGTCTTAGCAAGCAAGATCGCAAGCCGAACGCTCTAGCCGCTGCGCCATCGAGCTCCTCAACCTACACACTTATAAGTTTACTTAACTTATGTAGTATTGAAGCATTGAAACCAATATTTTACAAAATGAATTGTTTAAACATTCATTTGAAACCAAAAAATGGGGTGATTTGACAAGCTTTTTACATGTCACAAGGGCGGCGCTCGGTGTGTTATTGTGTATTATATTTTTTACATTTATAAGACTGCGTTAATAATACTTTGTTGAATACGGAAAGAGTGCCTCTATGAAATCATGTATTCATTGTTTTAATATAATCAATGCCCTTGTGTCTGTAGTCGTTCAATAAAATGTCACGCGGTGGGCAAATGTTGAATCACGCGACGAAATTACGTTTACCTAATTCATTGAATAAGTGGTAAGAGTCTCGTGATTGGTCCAAACCATTGCAGGTAGTGCTGCAGCACTTCATCAGGAAGAACGTGGATGTGTTCCTTCCTAGCACGGCCCCCCGAGCTAGGCACGTAAAACTAATGCTAATGCTTCAGATGCTCAATGTACCTCTAGAATTTATCAACAGAATTCAATGTACCTCAACCGTTTTGACAGAAATTACAATAAAATGCCTGATCTTCCCAGCTGGGCCCTCGGCTGTATAACGCTCGAAATACATAAAAAATATACTGATCTAATGTACTTCCAATGTACCTCCCGATTTATGTATTAAATTCCAGAAATTCTAATTAGAACAGAAGATATTCAGCTTTAAAGTTTTGTCATCCTAGCGGGGCCCTCTGTAACCAAAGTGAATACGAATAAAAAAGTATACCATTTTTATGTTTTTCCAATGTACCTGTTTGTTCCTCGCAATTTAAAAAATTTAAATACAAAATTAAATTAAGCTTTAGTTTTACGTGCCTAGCTCGGGGGGCCGTGCTAGGAAGGAACACATAGAACGTGGCGCTAGCTTTCGCGCAAATACTTTATTTAAAAAAAAACTTTGGTTCGTTAGGTAGGTAAAGCTCGTGTCTTGTTTTGCTACTAAATTAAGAATAGTTACACTTAACTGTCCCGAGAACATGGTTGCATTCATCCCTGAGTAGGTATTGAAATCAAAACTAATACGATTTTATTTATAGTTATATATAAATAGCTTTATTTTTAAATTGTCGTCAGATCCATGTCTGTAAAATCCGTGGATTTAAGCCATGGATCTGTTTTATCGGCCGTGGATCTGACCACATATTCTATGACAATTAATTTCTGTGCATAATTACCGTGCCTTATTGATAAATGACTCGTTTTGAAACCTTCTTTTGCCATGTAATTTTTGTTTTCACCAGTCACGAGAAAAAATAAATGCCACGGCTCTGACGCGAAGAACGCTTCACCCAGGATTCACCCACATAGAGCACAGTCATGTGCAATTGTAATTCTGCGTTCCTCATTGCCTACCCCCTACTAACCTTTTGGGGATAATAGTCGTGGATCAGTTTAAGTATGTTTTTAGTAAGTATAGAAAAATAGTGTGAGCGTGAGAAAATGGAATGCCAATAGAAACAGTCTCTAACCCAATTTTACGAGACTCTGTCAGTCTTTAAACATTCTGATAAAACTTTTAACTAACTGTTGTAGTTATTACGTGTTGTAAAGTTCACAACGCATGTCGTTACGGCTTCTTATTTCTTATTTTTTTTTCTTTTTTAGAAATGAAATAAATATAAAAATACTTTATAAAAAATCTCCGTCTGAAAATGGATGTTTGAAATGTTTGGCTACTTTTGTGCAAAGGTACAGAATTCGATAAACACTAGAGTGCATCTCCTTGTGTAATCTCTTAAATAAATCAACAGTTTGTAACTTCTATACAGCAAAGATATTATGAGATGGCAAGAACTAAAGTTTGTATCATCTTTAGTGACGGACAGAAGTACAGTTCAAACTTAGTATAGCATAGCATCCAAACACTTAATGATACAGTTAGTGCCAGATACGCCTGCGCCGTAATGTTAATGGAATACTTGATGTTGATTACTTTACCTACTTTGGACAATACTCAAAAATCAGGAGAGCGTTTTTTGTTTCACCTTTCGTTTCCCATTTCTGTTACATACAATATCTTTCGACAATTTTTCATGTCAAAAAAGTCACTGGAAACTTCGAAAAGTGAGAGAGTTCCCTCCCACATTACAATATATAATTTTTTTAAACCTATATTAAGGTGTAGGAATAATTGTCACTTGTTCAAAAATGTCTGGGAATTATTATCACTGGTTTAAAAATGTATTTCGAAGTGTAGGATTTATTGCCACTGGTTTAATAATTTATATCGAAGTGTGGGAATGATTGTCTATCACTGGTTCAATAATAGCACCCAAAGTTCTAAGAACTTTCATTTGCGTTGAAAAAAATTGCTACTCAACTAATTTATCACCGACTTGTTGCATCAATGCCATAAAAAATTTCGTTTTCGTTAACGTGATCGAATCCATTAACTAGATTATTTATTACGTCGATTTCGATTATGGGCCGATCTGTACCTATATCGAGATTAAAATGTCCATAGAAAATGTCGTTTGCATACACAAGCGTGTCGTCATCGTCACAACTGTCCCTTATATCACTCGCTTTCGCTTTCATTTAATTGGTTTCACCTCGGTTTCCTCCAATAGCATAAGTACACTTCCTAGATGTTTGTAGACATGTGGTATAATGAGACAATGCTTCCTTTACATAGACGTTCCTTTATAAGTCTGTGTTTCATTAGGCGGTATTAGAATTCTGCTCAGAATAATAAATCTGACTGATTGATATATTTTCCGCCAAGCAGCATTGTTTTTTCTAGAAATAAAATAAATAAAAATAAACTTTTTTATATATCTCTATTTGAAAATGAACGTTTGACATGTTTGACTACTTTTATGCAAAGGTACAGAATTCGATAAACACTACAGTGCATTACTTTGAGTAATCTCCTAAATAAATCAACAGTTTGTAACTTCTATAAAGCAAAGATATTATGAGATGGCAGGAACTAATGCTAATACTGCTGCGTTCTTATTTATTTATTTATTTCAGTAGGTACACAAACAGATTACAGTCAATGCCTGCGTTGGAAGTTACTGACTTCACTATTTCCTGCAATTAGCATTAAAATTACTATCTATTCAGTACCTTTATTGGAGCGAGTTTTCCAGAGTTTAATTTTTGATGTTTTGATTTATATCCAAATTCTTACGTTCATAATATACTATTTAAATATTTTGCTACTTTCCCTAGGATCAACATAATATTTTGCTCTCGTATAAGCTAAAAGAGTTGATTAATGACACAAATTTCGCATTAGGCTTAAGCCAAGCATATAGTAATCATAAATCAGTATAGAAACGTCTCATATGTTACAGACTGACTGATTTATGATAACTAATTATTTGTATTAATGAAATACGAATATCTAAACGAAACTCTAATAATAATTAATAAGAGTGCGATAAAAATAAACTGGTATTACCACCTGTCAAAATGTCTCGCAAACTATAGCACATATTCTTGTAGGGTATTCGCCATTGAGAGATTTCACTTATTAATATTCGCGGATTTGATGATAGGGGAAAGTGTTCATAATTGTTAGTTTTAATATTAACGACATTTTGACGTGACACTACCATTCGTAATATAACTTAATCCTTGTCGCCAAGTTGATGTTTATGAAATATAAATGTTAATTTGTATTATATCTTTATGTGCTACGATATGTGGTTTTGTTTACTTATTATTAAACATTATGTAATAAATACCACACCTACAAACAAGGGCGGATCCAGGATTTTTTTCTGGGGGGGGGGCACAAGGGGCGGTCGGGCAAAAAAGTCAACAATAACTGTTACTGTTAGAAATAAAGTAGGTATCATACGTCATGTTAATTTTTAAATTTAAAAAAAAGTTTGAGTAAGTATGTTTAGAGGTAGGAAAGTTTATGAAAGTGTCAAAACAATAGAAAAAAATCCCAGATTCCCCAGTCCCCGCAAGAATCGGAGCATTGAAAATGAATGCAAAATTTTACGAAAAAAAAATATATTTTATTTTGAATAACATAGGTATTAGTTTTATTTTGAATTAAATTTGAACACAAGTTATAGTTGTCGTGTTCGCCCTAAAGACTTTCAACTTCCAATAAAATATTCAATCTTAGAAGGTTTCAAAAAAATGTTTTGGTAAAGCGTGATTTGAGATTTCGTTCTTTTGGGTTAACGTGATTCGATTTAGGGTGTTTTTGGTGAAACGTGATTTGGGATATCGTTCTTTTGGGTTGACGTGATTCGATGTAAGATGTTTTTGATGAAACGTGATTTGGGATTTCGTTAATTTAGCCTTCAGTGATTTTATTAATCGTGATTTGGGATTCCATTTCACATCACTTCCGAAAAATTACACAACTACATTACTTACCTACAAGTCGAATTATAACATACGAATGTATTATTAACACACAGCACAACAAGAATAACATTTTCTTTTCTTTTCTTTTACAACCTAAGTGACGAGTATTTACCCGTTTTTCCACAATTTCAAATCTAAACGGACCACCTACACGGTCACAATTATTAACCAATTTTCAAAATTGTTTCGCCATTTTGTAGCTAAACTAATACTTACATCTTTTTTCGATTTTTCTTAAGTCCCTTTTTTTCGGAATACTTGCATTTTACTAAACAAACACCCCCCGATAAAAACCCCGATTTTTTTACATTTTACAAAATTCCAAAAAAAGTTACTAGGCGATTTTGAAAATTCAAACGCTCACACGTGTCTCGATAAATTCCTCAACTTTTGGTACTATTCCCATCTTGATTTTCTAAAAATACTCAGAGTTATGGCCAAAAACACGTCTCAGGCGATTTGCATCTGATAACCATTTTCAATGGTAAAATTAGACAGATTTTTATTGTGTTTCCTGCTAAAGATGTCAAGCACTTCATTAGCGTCTATTTTTGCCGTTCTGTTATTTTTTATTCATTTTAATATTATTTGCTTTTAATTTGATTTGCATCTAAGTATGTACTGTGATGGAATCTCCACAGTAGGTACACAAAAATACCGTCTGGGGGGGGGGGCACGTGGCCCTGTGCCCCCCCCCCCTCCTAAATCCGCCTATGCCTACAAATATGTTACTATGAAACATTTAGCACCACACATATCATGTATTTTTGAAAAATGAAAATACAACAAGTTTTGACTTAACGACCTGTAGTTTTTTGCCATGTAAGTACATGTACACGGGCAACATTTTTTTGACATTTGACTTTGACAGGTTGTTACTTTCTTACACTAACCTGAATTATCTGACTTTCAAGGGGTATACATTTTATAGTTTAGAATAATTATAATAATTAAAATAAAAAAATAGTAATTTAAAAACCAAATTGCGACTGCACATGTGCTCAGCGTGACAGGTGGCGAACCCATCGCCGCTGACGCGGCAGATAAAATGTTAATAAACCTTTATTTAAGAACCCCTTAGACTCCCCCCACAGTGTTAGTTTCTTCAAATTCAGGCGACTCGATTCAAAACCCACTGCTAGGCTTAAGTCTTCCCACATTAATAATAGCACATAGCACACTATCACGTTATTCTAATATTAGTTTAGGTATACAAATATAACAATATATATTAATTTCTCAGCTGAACCTCTGACTTGAACGTCTTTGCCCAATTTTACATAATCTAATTAAACTAGTGTGTCTTGTGTTATTTCACTTAATTACTATTCATTATTCAAATGTAAACAGATTTCGTTATTTTCACAGAGATCCGCCATCTATTAATGACAAATAAATTATATAGCCTTATCTTGATTGGTCGTTAAGTGGAGTGATACATTTAATGGTTCGATTGACGCTAAGGATTAGTTGTTAGTTGTTACGACTATAATAACATTAGACTTGATTGTTGTAGTGTCATTTTGACACTAGTATAAATCTAGATCTTTGACTGTATACATGTCTAGACGGAGCATCGCGGTACAAGCGCTTCACCGAATCCGCTCGGTTTTTGTCTCAGAACATAATGTTCTGAGGTTTTTGTATTGAATTTTTTAAGTGTGCGTGACAGCCGCGTATGACTGATGCTAGCGCGAATGACCGCCTTCTATGGCCGGGAGGAGCGCGTCAAGCTAATACTGGCCCGTAAATTTTTGGACGTTTTCTCACGGCCAGGTTCTATCTATACATGTATATATATAATCAAAGATCTAGATGTCCAATACAAATAGTCTCAAATAGACTTATGCGCTCAGCTGCTGCAAAATCAGACACAACAGAAATTCATATACATACTTCATATAATCACGACTATTATCCCCGAAGGGTTAGTCAGAGACTAGGCAATGAGGACAGCAAAAGCATTCCTCTTACAATAGTCCACTTTTCACCAATAGCAACTGCACTGATCAGTGTGACAGGTGATGAGCCTATCGCCGCTCTATAGTGGTGAATGTATGTGCAATCTTTAGTCCGTTAGTCTCCTTCTACGAGACCCAAGGGAAGAGAGGGGTGGTAGTATTCTTTCACCGCTATGCGACACGGTTTAAATAAAAATTAAATAATTGTAAATAGTAAGCTCTAGGGTTCTTCATGAAAGACAAAGGGCCTAGTGAAGAGTTCTAGTTTTATTCAACACTAGCGACCGCTCGCCGTTTTAACCGCGTGGTTCCCGTTTCCGTAGGAATATCGGGAAAAAAAGTATCCTATGTGTTAATCCAGGTTATAAACTATCTGTATGCCGAATTTCATCCAAATCTATTAAGTAATTTTTACGTGAAAGAGTAACAAACATCCATCCATACTTACAAACTTTCGCGTTTATAATATTAAGTAGGATTCGATGGCGATGACAAAATGTTCCCGATGTTCCCGTCACGAAATAAACTATATTGAGACGTTGAATAAAAATTACTAACTCAGATGGGAATCAAACCAACGATCTCGGTAAACCGGGTGGCTGCCCACTTCGCTACCGAGGTATTGGTTAGATCTGTAAAAATATTGACTTTATATTTTTATAGCAATAGTGTCTCGTCAAATCTCTTAGATATTTAAATATCAATATTTAAGATAAAGATAAGATATAATAAATATCTTTATTGTACCTACACCACAAGAAAAGAAAATCATTTTGACAAAAAAAAATACTTACATTTAGGCGTTATTAGCGCAAAAATGTAAAATATTACGAAAGTAAGTAAATAATCTATTGCAGTAAAGGGAGAAAACATTTTACAATTAGGTATACAATATTTTGTGTTTCCATTTCATCAGTATTACCTTTTTTTGAGTTTTTAAAACTGCTGTCTATACATTGCAGTGCATCGCTATTTTCACAGAAGCAGGAGTTGATAACGTTCACAGCATTCTAAGAAAGCGAATAGCTTAAATTTTCAGAACAGTTAGTGGTAACTAATTTAGCTTCAATTTTGAAAAAAAAGAGGCAACCAATGTTATTCTGGTGTCTGGTATCGAGGCTTAACTTGAAGGCTTCATTTTCCTGTCATAATCCGTACAAAATAATGATACGCCATGAAACGCGAAGTAGGTAGGCACTGGTGGAATCATCTTCAATAATTTTTACTTTCGTTTTGAAATTGTGATAACGGTACACCTCAGTTGCGTTCCGTTTACCATTACCAGTGAAATTATATTACGAAACATGTCGCATTAAATATAAGATATGACAAATTATATGACAGCCAATTTTAGTCGATTGCAATTTTTTTAAAGTTACTGAGCAGTAAAGCATACGAGCCTAAGGAAAGCCACCTTTAGTTCACCTTTAGAAAGTAGGAACCACCTACAGTTCTCGAAAATGTTGTTCTAGAACAATAATAAATGTTTATTTTGCCACCGTCACCAATTGTTATATTAATTTAGCCCTGGCTTTTGAAAAAAAATATCTGACCAGTCAGACTTACTTATTTTTTTTACATATACTTACATAATGCACAGTTTTTAATTTGCTATGATCCTCACACTTTTTAAATGATTTTTGTGTTAATAATGCTCAAACTTATTTTAAGATATTGAAACTGTTCTAATATCTTATACTCGTACCTACCTACTTCTTTTTCTTTGCACTTCTCTTATGCTTTATACATACTTGTCGGTTTACAGTATTAAAAATGTTAACTACCTACCAATTTACATGTGTTTATTGTTCTATTTAAAATTAAAGGCCATGCACGTGAAAGTAAACTCTCCTAAACCCTTCGCCGCGATAATTGACGCCATTGTAACATTGATCTACATAGGCGCCATTATTCTCATTTCGGTAACTGATACGAAACACGAAACTGCACGGTTAAATAGAAGATTGGTGCCAGAAACGAGACAAGTGTGGTACCGTGTCGACTATTCGTACTTAATCAATTCACGGCTCACCTTTTTATTATTCGAAGTACATTTGATTGTCATCATACATATTTCCATAGATTCACTACTATTACCACAGAAAAACTAATAGTACTACCGTACAGAAGGTTCACTCTCTAACGACTTTCACGCGAAATTAAAACTTATCGTGTGACTCGAGCGTTCATATTCCGTTAAGCAACGCTGACTCGATATCGATTTGACGTCATGACGTCACAGAGAGGAGAGCCTGCCTGGGAGGCGCGCCGGCCGAACGTACCTAAACTGCGGAGTGACACCCCCCTGCTATTACCCAAAGGGTTAGTCAGAGACTAGGCAATGAGGACCGCAGAAGAAGTCCACTGCCATAGTACACGTTTCACTTAATTACAAATACACTGCTTAGCGTGATGGGTGGTGAGCCTACGGTTGCCAACTAAACTGTTAAAAACAACATTAAACTGATTTTCACTATATTATACTTTTTACTGTTGAATAAAAATAAAGTATCCAAAATACTGTTTTAGTATCACTGTGCTCTGGTAACCATAGGTATACGTGTACGTGTTTATAAAGTAAAAAAATTGCGAATGTTTTCCCCGCGGTGCAGCGCAGCCATACTTTAATCTTAAAAAAAATTAAATTCTGTCCATTTGTATAAAATACTGTTTATTTTTCTTAACTTACCTTAAAATACATACTCTTTATTTTTAAAGTTGGCAACCCTAGGTGAGCCCATCGCCGCTCTATGCTGTTGGATGTATGTCTTTGGTCTTAAGTCGCCTTTTACGACATCCAAGGATGGGTTGATAGTATTCTTTTAAGCCGCTATTCCACACAGCTCATTTGATTGTCATAATCATCAATCTTTATCATCATCATGGCCTTACCAGGTGAGGAGGTTGAACCGTAAACCACCACGCTGTGCCTGCGGGATGGTGGGTTTTAACGACTGCCATCTTGCGACTACAACCGATACCAATGTGTGTACGTGCATTCCTCAGCACGAAGGAGCTCGAGATGTTTTTAATTTGGTCACCCATCCAGTGTCATTACGAAACTTGTTTAACTAGGCTACTTAGGCAGGCCTGGCGCACTCCACGCTTTAGGTATGAAGCTACAAGTAGCCGACCGGACGGACGCCCGCGAACACCCTGCAGTCGTTAGAATAGATAAGAGCTACGCGATAGTACGCGATAGAAAGAGAGGCATCTTCGAGGTGAATTTAACTGTAGGTATGGAAGCGGTATGCGACCTGAATTGCACTTTATTGTGTCTTAGCAAGAGTCGCTATTTATTTAAATGACTTACCGGAGTGAATCTTCTGTATTTGTACTATTATGTATTCTGACTTAGGTTGCATACCGAATGCCTTAACCGCTGCGTCACAGAGCTCTTTCAGGGCTAAATAATAGGATAATAACTTACCATTACCAAAATGCATACATATAATCACACAACCTCCTTTGGTCGAGTGGTTTGTACACCGGATTTCATGGTGTCGCCATCTCTAAGGACCCGGGTTCGATCCCCGGTTGGGTCAATTTTGAAATTATTGTTTTTGTAAATTGTCTCGGGTCACCGTGTTTTCTATGTATACTAAGTATGTATTCAAGTATTTTAAGTATGTAACCATTTAGCGAGTTTTATAACGAAGCTTCTCTTGGGCTAGATAATTGGTGTGAGTGTAGGAAAGTTTATTTAGTTTACTATTGTCCCCAAAGTGTTAGTTAGATACTAGGCAAGTACCAAGGGAAGAGAGGGGGTGGTAGTATTGTTTCACCGCTACACGACACGGTTAATTTATTCAAGGTCAGGTCAAGAGTATTCTAAGCCGATGAGCGTTTATGAAGAAGTTTAAGAGTAAATTAAGCAAATGCTTCTAAGTGAAGCGTTAAGCCTGCAGTTTTGTTTTATTTTGAAAAATTATTCGTCAAATTCCTTTAATAAATTTTAAACTTAATAGTTTGGTTTTATGGATTGATATCAATTTGACAAGTTTTACAGTTTTAAACATACTGGCGTGTGTACATTAAAAAATTAATCATAGTACCTATTGTGTCAGGATTGTAGCAAATGAGATGATGTGGTCTCCAGTGATGGTCTCTGCCGGGAAACGGAAGCTGCACCATCGAGTCAAAGTCAAATGCTCTATTAAATATTATGTACATGTACAAGAACTTATTGACGTCAAAAAATAAATTATAAAAAAAGTTAACTAACAGTAGTTAAATCTTTTCAACTAACCTAAATTCCTTCACTGTCTACGCAGCTAGATTTTAGAACAAACTACCGGCTAGCATTCCTGAGAGGTCACCGGTAGAATCGTTCAAACTCCATCTTAAAGAGCACTACCTATCATACTTAAGTGATAATCAGTAACATAGTTTATGTATACGTAATTTGTTTTATTATAATATCTTCTATGTGTATGTGTATTTATTTAAATAAATATATTTATTTTATGTAGGTATGTACATAAATTTAGCACAATAAGTCCCGCTTATTTAATTTTTATCACCACAGTTAGGGTGTTACCAGACCAATCGATCGATCGTCGATCGACGGCATCGATCGATGGTAGAATGGATTAGTCGACGTCGATCGATTGTTTCTACCAGACCAATCGATCGATGTCGATTAACAATCGACCTGTAGAATGGATTGGGTGTTAGATCGAGCTGTTTGATTAGACGCGCCGGCCGCTTCACTTTTTTTATATTTTTTTTCGTGTTTATGGATACTAATCTTAATAATAGAGTTCATTGATTATGCTTAAAGTTGATGATAATGAGTGATGATAATATGAACGTTTAAATGCTAAATGATATTCCCCAATACCCATTGGGAAGCACTTTAGATTAAGCAACACCGAAAAAGGGGGGAAGGGGAGGGGGAGGGGAGCCAAAGTGCGGAAATGCATAGTTTTAAGATATTTTTATTTTGAGGTTATGTTAGGTTATTTATAGAAAAAAAAACAAATATTCTACTAAGTTACCATTACCGTACCTACTTCCATCCCCGTCCCTTCCTCCCCCAAGAATGAATGAATGGAGCTAGTTTTCTGTTGTCTAATAAAAAAATAACCTCGAAATTCATGACAATCGCTACGCAAAAAAAAACAAATCCCGCTGCTTAAAATGTCATTTGGATAAAATAAGCGATCTTTGGCTTTAAAAAACGGCCGCATCCAGATTCTTCTGCGTTTGCGTCTCCATAATAATAGTACGAACAACATCGTACTGGCCAAGAACAACGAGTCCTCTTCCGCATACGTTTCCGAAGAAACTGATGAAATATAGCCGGGGTTAATCGATCAACGTCAATCGATGCGTTAGACGAACGGTATCCGTCGATCGATTAAAGCTACCACACCTATCGATCAACGTCGACCGACCGTCGTCGATCGATTGGTTAGTCAAACGGTATCCGTCGATCGATTAAAGCTACCAGACCAGTCAATCAACATCGATCGATGTTGATCGATGCCGTCGACGTAGCACTGAAAAAAAGTCAATTAATTCTGAAATGTTAAATGATGAGTATGTAAAGACACTCGTAACTATTACTTTTGCCACCTTGTTTTTGTTCGGTTACTTTTGATGCTGACTGTACAACATGGAACAAGTTTGATCCGTGGTACAATCAGTACTATTCATTTTGTTTACTGTAAATTGTGTGCGACTGACATACTATAATAGATAAGGACATGGTATTTCTAAAAAGTGAATTATGAAAACCAGCAATACTAAATTAAGTAGGAGGTTGCAAATAACAGTATGTTGACACATGTAAATAGTAAACTTACAAAAGATCTGAGTAAGGTGAAGTAAGTAATAGTTTGCTTAGAGTATGTTGAAAACGAATTACAAAATGAAATGTTAATTTCATACTTTATTGTTGAGTCACTTTACTTAAACTCATATTGCTTACGAAACAACGACCATTTCGGCAAATTTATTACGATTTAAGATCCCATACGATAATTAAAATATTATGTAGGTAAGTGAACAAACATGGTTTAGTGGTTAAGAAATATATATAATTTCGTGGTAAGTTAATCCGTTATAGTATCTATTAAGATATTGGGACTGCTGGCATTGACCTATTTGAAACCAGAAAATTTCAGTATCTTTGTGCTCAAAACGGACTAAATACGAGTAATATGTCAAAGCACTCAAAAAGATAGAAATACCATTTCAACAAAGTATAAGAATATACTATAAGGACCTTTGGAATAGTACTTTTGCTCAAATTATGTGTAGGTAACTTTAAAAATAGCACAATTTCTAAACTCTGGAAATAATCCTAATTTTAATATACGAGTTTAAAGTTCAACTGTTTCATGTAACCTTCACATTCATGACAGTCAACTCAGATTCTACAATATCAACATTCTGTTCCCGGCAGATGGCCTCACTTTAATTAAGGTCGGTCTACTTTCAGAATAACTTTTTAAATGCCATTATTTAAATATTCATAAATATTGTACATTGTACATAAACATATAATTATTGTACATAACCCCTACATATTACTATTGTACCACTCCTTCTCTTCCCTTGGGTGTCGTAAAAGGAGACTAACGGACTTACATACTGCACCTGCATCTAACAGCTTAGAGCAGCGATGGGCTTACCTCCTGTCACGCTGAGCACAATATGTGCAGTCGCTATTTGGTGAAAAGTGGACTAGGGCAGAGGACTGCTTTTGCAGTCCTCACTGCCTAGTCTCTGACTAACCCTTCGGGGATAATAGTCGTGATTATGTGTATAGAACTTCTTTTAGGTACCAAATTTTAAGCGAAGACTACACACTGAGACTACACATTGAAGTGATCCAATGTTTTAATGATTTGGTCACCATGTCACATGGAGACTGTTAGCCGTCTCAATATTAACTTATTACTTAGCTCTTCAATCTTATAGAATGTTACAAAGAGGTGGAAATAAACTACATACATATAATCACGACTATTATCCCCGAAGGGTTAGTCAGAGACTAGGTAATGAGGACAGCAGAAGCAGTTCTCTACTATAGCCCACTTTTCACCAAATGGCGACTGCACATGTGCTCAGCGTGACAGGTAGTGAGCCTATCGCCGCTCTATGCTGTTGGATGTATGTGCAGTCTTCAGTCCGTTAGTCGCCTTTTACGGCACCCAAGGGAAGAAACGGGGTGGTAGATTATTTCACCGCCACGCGATACGGTTATAAAAAAAACAAAGTTAGGGAAATGAGGGCTCAATGTAACACAAAGTTACAATTGGGCGGAAAGAAACTACGACCATTATAATTTGGGATCTTTCTAAACACAAATCAAATTGAAAATAACACATAACCTTTCAACTGTGACCGGGTTGAGCCTTTTACGACACCCAAGTGAAAGAAAGGTTCGTAGTATTATTTTAGTAAGCTCATAATTAAGTATAAAATCTTTATAATAATTGTAATTACTCGTTCAACAGTAATACACATAGCAAATACGTGAAGGAGCAAACACCATGTAATTAGAATTACGTGTCGTCTGCAATTACGTCCATGTGTCGCTCATTCAAGCTGATGCGACTGAGAGGTTCGCAAGAGCACAATCCCAGCAATTTTACTAACAACCATAATACAACTAAGTGGCACGTGCTGAACAAATACTGTCGAGAAACCGGTGAGAGTCCACTACTTGAGTACACATAATTTGAGCATGTGCTAAAGTAAATGAACTCTTATTGCGTTGAAATATGTTACAAATGAAGTTACTCTAACTACCGTACCCAAGTCTGAAGATGGAAATAAAGAACTGGCTACTTCATGGTTTGAAGATGAGTCCACTTCTTAAGCAGATACAATTTAGTATGTGCCATAGTAAATTAACTCTTATTGCGTTAAAATAAGTTTTTGATTGAATTGAAGTAACGCTAGCTACCGTACCGTGCCTGAAGATGGAACCAAAGAGGGGTGCGTATCATTTTATATAATGACAAATGAACTAATTTCAAAGAACATAACGTTCATTGGATATAATTTTTACTTGTTCTAAATACACTTCCTATAACAGCAGTACGTATATTATTCATTTGATATAATACTCATATTCTCTAACAACTTATTCTATAAAGCTATATTGGTAGAATAATCTGCTTAAAAATAAAAATAACATTTTAACTCTAAATTGATTTCAAATATTGTCTTAAATAGTTAATACGTTGTGTTTTCGTTATAGTTGTGCTAAAAAAGTCAGTGACAGAAACGAATCGCAGCAAAACCGACTCCACGTAGACTTGTCTGCCCTACGCTAGAGTGTAATTTAATCCCGCGTAGGCGCGGAGGGGCGAGGCGGCCCACGAACTGAGGAGCAGGTGGGTTTAACGCTCGCCGCCGCGGTTCGCCGGCCAGCAAGCCGAAGCTGCGGTGGTGAGCGAAAGCCATCTGCGACGATAAGCTCGTGTGGGACCGCCGGAGTCCCGCAGCGCCGGAGCCGTGACTATGCTGCTTGCTTGCTTGCATGCTGCTTGCTAATTACATAAGTAATGTTTTATATCATTTGATGGTTATATCAAATGTACATTATATCAAAAGTACATTATGTCAAAAGTACATTATATCAAATGAAATTATAGAATCTAAAATTATATTAAATGTTTAATATATTAAGTTAGTTGTTATATCAAATGAAATTATATGAAATGAAATTATATTATCTGAACGTTAGATCATAAGTATTTATATTACATTACATTACACACCCAGCAAAGAGCCACTTCATGATTTGATGTTGAACTTTTTTTTAAACATTAATGCCCTATTCAAACAATAACGATAGTTCTATAAATCCATCCGGAAAGCTGAGCTTGTGTTAGGTAAAAGGAGCATTTTATCTCCGCTGATAGCAACGTTTAAACGCTTTTTCACAGCATCCTCAACTAATGAGCAACAGCTATTCTTTACTGACGGAACATAACAATTCCACTTCTAAATACAAAATTACATTTGTCAGACATCACGCCTTTACTGACACTACACCGAGAAACTACTTAATGTCTATCTTCCTACAATTACGGATGGCCATCGCAGCCAGGGCCGTATCTGAGTTCTCTCTATCCTTCGATTGTGAAAGAGATCTCCTTAAAGTGATAAGACGTCCTATTGTGGCTGAGTCTGATGTTGCAATAAAAGTATTATGTATATCTAAGGTAGAGTGCCCTGAGCAAAAGGTGAACATTTGGGTCAAATATGTAATACCATTTATCTAAGCAATAAAAACAACAAAATCTCTTTCAGTAATTGTAATTACGACTCATAACTAATCAATATGATACGTAGCTATGTCTAAAATAAAAGGATAAAAAATATGTAAAAAAACAGAATTACTCGTTTAATTATTTTACTTATTTTCATTGGTAACCCAAACATATTCTAACAAAACAATAGATAAGCACGGCAGATCCACAATTAATAGGGAAGATATCAAAAAAAATAAAGGCTTATAAGAAGACTATACAACAAGTGTTGCGTAAACAGAATTCACACTAAACAAGGAACAAACAGCTATCAAACAATGAAACCAGGACAAATATAATATAAATGGATTAAACTAGGTTAAATTAAAATTCCCCACAAAAAAAAAGAATGGCCACATCTCCATGACAAACATTTTATTTTCGACAAAATCGCAATACTCTTTTGTTGTTTACAGCCAACACTAACAAAAACATTTTAAAAGAGACATAATCACAATACTAGAGAGTATTGTCGGCGTTCAACCGCATTATCGTAATAGAACAGAAACAATCAGAAACAATACGCAATATCTCACAGTTCCGAGTGCGGAGTGCTAAGTTTATTTAACATTGGATTACGTTGATGAAACGGCAATTTATATGGCATTGAAGCAGTGCTAGAGTGCCTAGAGATAGGCAGAGACGAAAGATTTCCACAATTGGCTACTTGACAGTTTTCGAAAAAGTATTTAAAAAGTTACAAACGCTTATTTTATACCCCGTACAATATTTTCTTTCTCGAAAAACCTTTATTTAACAGAAAATAACATATTTTTCTTTGTTGATTTCAAACTTCGTGCGAAAACGGTTGGTCACGTGACATTTTGCTCAGTGACGTCACATTTCAATAAATATAGAAACTTAACTTGAAACCTGACAGATAGTTTCTGTATACTTTGTGAAATGTGACGTCACAATCCGTCACATGAAGCTCAATCATGGCCGCCCGTGTTTCGGGTCTTGTAATCCACAGATAAAAAAACGCAAATTTATTTTGTAAAAATTAAATATTTACAATTTATCTTAATAAAAAAAACTATAGGATAATTATCGTTTAATCATAACCTACCATTTCCGACATATTTCATATTTTATTGTTACAACTGTCAAATAGCCAATTGTATCAGCTATCAGAGTGCTCAGTACGAGTTTTATGTACTACTAACGGCCCCTCAAGACCTTCATCTTACCCGGTCGTAGTGACGATAAGGCGAAGGTAGAAGTGTGCCACACCCGGAATCCTCAACCACTGAGGAACTGCCAATATTATGCTATCAACCGTGTCGCATAGCAGTGAAAAAATACTACCACCCCCTCTCTTCCCTTGGGTGTCGTAAAAGGCCACTAACGGCCTAAAGAGTGCACATACGTCCTACAGCATAGAGCGGCGATGGGCGGACCTGTTACACTGAGCACAGTGCAGTTCAGTCGCTATTTAGTGAAAAATGGTAGAGGACTGCTTTTGCTGTCCTCATTGCCTAGTCTCTGACTAACCCTTCGGGGATAATAGTCGTGATTATATGTATGTATGTTATGCATCAACATTGTTGTTATGGCGCCAGACATTAGATAAGATGGTGGTAGCTAGGTAGACTTAACAAGCCGTACCACTAACCAAACCAAGTACCTATACAAAAATGTACCCCCGCTGGAAGTCAAACCCAGGACTTTTGAGTCTAAGACCGGTGGCTTAGCCAATAAAAAACTGAGGCGGTTAATTGTCCTGCATATTCCCGTTTCCATTAACGTGATCTAATCCTACTAATATTATAAACGCGAAAGTTTGTAAGTATGGATGGATATTTGTTACTCTTTCACGTAAAAACTACTGAATGGATTTGGATGAAATTTGGCATACAGATAGTTTATAACCTGGATTAACACATAGGATACTCTTTATCCCGATATTTTCACGGGAACCACGCGGGTGAAACCGCGAGCTGCCGCTAGTGGTAAATAAAACCGGCACTCCATCGGTGTCGACCCTACTACGGTGTCCGTCTCTCACCGTGTCGTCCGCACGCCAATTCCGTCGAGATCTAGCGGAAAGTATTAATTTCCCCGCGCTCTAGAAAGTCGTCTGGACACGACACGGCACCGCTGAGTGCGTCACTGGCCCGTTCCTCGATACATCGTGTTGGACCCATTCGAAAAGGAAAATTGCGTAGAGCTATTTATTCGAATAACATAGAATAACTAAATAATTGTTTATGTTACATAAGGTTGTTACAGAATTGGTAAGTATAGTGCACATGTCTATCTGATTATGAAGATAGCAAACAAATTCCATGTGATATTCTAGGAGGTTTGTTTATGGATATATTTAAAGATTGCTAAAATAAATGTAACATCACAATTAATTAAATTATCTAGTTAAAAAAACTAAACTAAACGATGCACTGCTTGTCTTAGGTCTTCCCAGGTGACAATAATACATGTACTTATGGGGATATATTGGGTTAAGTTTCAACGAGTAGACTGTAGAGTCTAGGTTTAAATCTTAAAGTGCCTTCCGAATCACGGGTACAAGCTCTAGATATTTAATTTTTTTTAAATTTGCTACCTGAATGTGAAAACAGCTGCTCCTTCGAGCTTTTTTGTCTTCTTTTTATAAATCGAGTCTATATAATAATAAACATTAAAAACTAAACCACCTTCTCTTCAGGAATGTGACCCTACATCAATATTTCTTAGATTATAATAAAACTCAATGTCAAATAGCAAGCAGAAACAAAATGCACTCTCATTTTCTCTTCGTACAATTCCTGTAGAGCGACCTACGACCTCAACTTTCGCTGACGTTAACACAAAAGAGTTTGTAACAATAAAAGTTCCGCATCGTCATTCTGAACTTGGAAGAATCGGAACGCAACCGAACGCGCGCCAATCCTTGACCGGACTCCCGCCAAAATTGCAGTCATTATGACAGCGAAGACGTGACTTGCGCGCGTAAAACATGTCAGCAGACTCGGCGCAAACGGAGCTGTGTCAGGTGAAAACGTACACAATGAAAACTTATTTCGGCAGTCGTTTTTGTTAGTTAGTAATTGAAATAATTGGGAGCGCGTCCGGATTGCAACCTCACATGTTGAGCAACTTTCGCGATGCCGGTCCACCGGTTGGGTGACCATACTTAAAATATCTGGAGATCTCTCCGATAGTAGGCAAGTCTTTAAAATAAAATAACTAAGCTAAGTATTAACATAGAATATGAGCTTTTGTTGAGTACGTTGTAAAACCAAAGCTCATATTCTTTTAAGGTTAGTAAACCTTACCTAACAGTGAATAGGATCTAATATTTTTGAATATATTTTTAAACCGTAGTGGGTCCCGTAATAATGTGTTCAAAGTCATCCTTTAATTAAATAAACTTTTATAAAGTGCTTCCAAATCGTCTATGCATTTTTACCTACTACCCATTCTGATAGTAAAACCTACCTAACTAAACCTGCTACCCATGCGGAAAAGTCAGCAAAAACCCAGCATCGGAACATTTTTAGGGTGATCGCGAATTTCGAAAAGCGCATTTTATTTTTCCTTATAGATATTACAGTAAAACTTTCATAATACCTATGCTCAGAAGATTTAAATCTCCGCAAAGACAAATGCGATTCAGTCACGGTCTAACACTTCGCGGTCCACAGAGAAACGAGAAACTATTATACGTTAAAAAGTCACTTTAGCCAAAATAATATAATACAATATTATATAAATGAAAGGGGCTAATTAATTATATTGCGTCTCTCTCTATAATAGAGCGTCGTAATAACGACTATAAATAGAACTACTTCTGGCTTCAAGTTTTAAGGCGATTGTTGCAAAAGATGGAAAAGAATATTAAGCATAAGCATATTAAGCAACTAAAAACCCGTTGACAGTATTCAAACAAGTCATTAAATACTTTTCTTTATTTGTATGCTCATTTACATTATATACATATACATATTGTAGGTATTTAAGTTTAGTATATGATTTTTGTAATACAGATTACCTCAAAGCAAATAATTAAATGAAATTTCATGTTTCTATTCAAAATTGAAAACGGGATGTTTCGAACAATCTGCCCCGACATAATGACACGGTACACACATTCATCTGGCATAGATTGCATCTGTATAATTTGATTCAAGAACCAATCGAACGTAACATTTTAATACTGTAAAGGCTCGCACACACTGCAAGCTGGTCAAAAGCAGCACGGGTCAGACGCAGTGCGAGATACGATTCGCGATACGACACACGGCCATTTCAAAGCCGATGTTGGCCGGTGAACGGATAGATGCTCCGATTGAATGTGAGAAATCGTGGTATCATAACCCGTAGCACTCCTGTTAGACTATTAACGTAGATCCACACCCACATAGGCGTTTTAAATATTAGGATGGGTTAAAAAAAACTGTTATCATTACGATCCAAAAGTTTACTTGTAAAACCACATTTTAACTTTGACTTTTATTAAATGTTAAGAGGCCTATTACATCTCGAATGTGATTTTTGCGTAAAATGCTTATTTTCGCATTTTGTAGTAATTTTGCAGTTGTATTTATCGTTTTTATCGAAATAGGATAATAAGTTTGTGCATAATATTACAAATCTCCCTTCTGTGAGCATAAGATGAATTCGGGCGGCCGGCGCATCGCATTTTGTAGTAATTTTGCAGTTGTATTTATCGTTTTTATCGAAATAGGATAATAAATTCATTATAAAATCTTTATTCCTCATGAAGTAACAATTACTCTGGTATAAATTTTGCTCAATAATATTATCGTAGATAGGTGATATTCACAGTTAACTTATAGCGATTTTCAAAGTTTTTTGGTTTAGAATAAGATTTTTTTCCTAAATAATATCAATAATATCTAAAAATTCCGAGGCCGCTACGCACTATTCGACTATATAAGAGATAACATTATAATTTTTTTATTTCACTTGTTTAGAACAGTAGTTCAATCGGTGAGCTCAAAAAAGTGCCTTCGCGCACTTTATGAAAATCTATCTCTGCAATTTTAGATTTAATTAAAAAGTTGAGCAAAATTTACAAAAAGCGAGGCCGCTACGCATTATTCCAATAGCTATTCTACACTATTCAATAAATCATAATTGTTAATGTATTTTTGTTTCTGAGATCCATAACGCCAAAATTGGCGTTATGGATTTCACGCAAAAATCACAGTCGAGATGTAATAGGCCTCTTAATAGCACATTTAAAATAATCTTTTATAAAAATGAGGTCACGCATTGCATGTTACAATATGGTGGCCATAGTACATTAATTACGTAAATATTATACAGAAGGTCTAGAATAAGGGCAGACTCGGAGCAATTTCTCTGATCTGCAGCCCCCTCCTTTTTAATGTGTCGTGCGTGACTCGTGGTTCATATCACATCACATCGTATCAATTTACAGGGCCCTTATTCTGTAACGATTCCTTGTTTCGAAACCACGTCAATTCCTTAAAAAGTTACGATATCTTCCCAAAAACGTATGCGTTTGACGTTTGTGCGCGGTATGGTTTAAGTGTGGAATCTATAGATTGCGATACAGAATCAGGGCCCAGCTCACCCAATACCGCCGCTGCTACAAGTGTGTCAGAGCCTTTACGAGTAGTAGCAAAGAAATATATAAATACACAGAAGCTGTCTTATAATATCAGTAAGAAGTAACAAAGCTTTCTCTAGTTATTCCCATAACCTGATAGCTCGAAAAAAAACTTTTTAATCTATTAAAATCTATTGATCTGAACGCGCGAAATAAAAAGTTCAACAGTTAAACATTTTTGTGATGAAAGGTACAAGTCATTCTTCGAAAGTGTGTTAATGCAAATAGCTATACCACCTACAGACACACATAAAGAGTGCATAGGTATTGGAATCATGGTATCTTATTGATGACATGTATAATTTACTTTTTTTCTGTTCCGCCACGAGGGAGCGCTTTGCTTTCATATCATTGTTTATTATTAGTGATGAAAAGGCCGAAGCTGGAAACGCTTTTTAACCGGTCCAACCAATGAGAGAGGTTGTCAACCTTTTTATACGCCTTAGCAGTTTATTCTTTAGTTCATACCATTATTTGTATTGCACCGCCATCAACTGCCAAGCACTAAGGTTGACTGGCAGGGAATGCTCTCTGACATTAAGTCCGCCTTTTGTACCATTTTTATTTTGTGCAATAAAGATTGAAATAAGTAATAAATACGTAATGTAATACGGGGATAATAACCACAGATGCGGTTAAATTACCAATTTAGTGTAGTTGTTAATGTTGGGCTTGTTAACAAGTTGTTCATCATGTTAACCTTTCGTTGATTTAAACGTTTAAACATATTACAATCGAATAAAGATCAAGTTATACCATTTTCTTCGCCACTGACAATTTTTTTAATTAAATAAGTAATTTAACAGATGTAGAAAATCTAATCAATGTAACTAATATAGGCATAGCAAATATATTGAAACAGAAAAATAAATATGTCATCCCTATTTTATTATAACTTAATTAATGGTTTCGCGCTTAGCATTAAGTACCTACATATAGTATTATATTTAAATTTTTAAATTACATTTAGTATTGTACGGTAGATTTAATTAAAATGGAGTCTAACAACACATGTTGTTTCTAAAAGAATACGTAAGAAACACCGTTATACTTATTGAAATTATATGATTGTTTGCAACTCTACATAGTTCTAAAGTATTCTAATATCTAGTTGTTTTGCATGAAATTATATGTTTTTATTACTTTTATCAACAATGTAAAATAGGCAAAATTGCAGTTGTCAAACTGTCTCTTTCATAGTATTTCGAGGTTAACCACCGTACTGCAGAACTCCAATCAATCAATCAAAAATCAGCTTTATTGGGGTCAAACAGAAAAGCAATAAAAAAAATTATTTTCACATTAACAAAATATGACAATCGAAGTACCAAGATGAGTACTTTTTAATATCGGGTAAAGGTCGAGCAAAGTCGGATTCTTTTATTCATAGGCTATCTACTTTCAACACCTATCGCATTACCGTTCAAATAAAAGTACATTGCTTTACTTATTTAAAACTAATTTTAAAATAATCAAATTACCGAAGCATTACACACTCCTATTTGAAAGGTATAGTCAAAGTCAAATGTATGACTTGAAAGACATTGAGACAGACCCGCATTGAGACAGCGTGGTGGATTAAGGCTTAATTTCCCCATGTAGGTACTGTTGTCGTGTGAGAAGGTTTGTGCCCAGAGTGGGACGTTTATATCATAGGCTGATAATGATACATTATCATAACATTTATCCACTCTATCATAACGACATAATATATTATTTGTAAATTACGTTACTTCTATGTAAACCCATGCAGTTTCTTGCGCTCATTCTATTCCACAGCTAAAAGACGTTCAGAATAGGTGCTAGGTAAAAAATGTTTTCGGACGATTCGAAAGTACATAATCATTAAGTTTACTTGAATAAAGAGATTATGACTATGACTATTTCAATAAAAACAACTCGGAAACGGTATCTTAAACGTTAACGTTTCAGCACCAAAACTACGATGATTAAATGAAAGTTAATTTTAAAGTAATTAACATTAGATACAAAATCAGATAATAATGAGTGTGTATGTGCAAGAAAGTATTCCGTTAAAACCAGGGCGTGATTCACAGATGCTCGTGACTCGTGTCAATTATAGAGAGTGTTACTCTATTTCTTTATGCATAAAGTTGACAATCCGGTGTCGTATAAAATGAGAATCTTCGAGTCAGTGATGACTTGTATTTTGAGGTAGCATTAGTGATGTTGAACGCCATAAAATCTCAAGTTTTTTTAAAAGAAAGATGGTAGGTAGGTACAGACATTTTCAAGTAAAGTTAAATAGGTACTTGACTCTCTAGAATTTTCTTTAAAAAAAAATATTGCAGTAGATATTTTAAAAAAATATTATCTTAATGTGAAAAGGAAGAAGGAAATAATAATATATATTTAATGTAATAACCGTGTCGCGTAACAGTGAAAGAAGACCACCACCTTTCTTCCCTTGGGTGCCGTAAAAGGCGACTAACGGATTTCACATACATCTAACAGCATAGAGCAGCGATGGACCTGTCACGCTGACCACATGTGCAGTCGATATTTGGTGAAAAGTGGACTATGGTAGGGGACTGTTTTTGCTGCCCATTGCCTTGTCTCTGACTAACCCTTCGGGGATAATTGTCATGATTATATGTTATGTAAAAAGACGCTTATGAACACCCGCAAAACCTCCTCTGGTTTTGCGGGAGTCGCAGTGCGTTGCCGTTCTTGAGGAAGCAGCAGGACCTTCGGGGATGGAGTAGGAGGATAGATAGGCATATTAAACTTTATTCCGTGTTTATTATTAGTTGTAATCATTTAAAAGTTATTTGTTATACAAGATTGCAAAGTTGCTTTTTAACCGCGTGCTCAATTTTGATGACCGAGCAAGCGAAGGATTCTAAAATTGAATCACGAGTGCAGCGAGTGATTCAAACATTAGAATCCTGAGCGTTAGCGAGGGAATCAAAAGAGCACGAGGTGAAAAATCTTTGCAATCGAGTGCAACACGTAACTTTTCATCCCACCTCAGCGAGGAAATGACTAAATGCAAAAAAAATAATATTTACATTCACAAGATACTTTTATTTCAAGTTTTGGCTCCTTTTGCTAGTCGCCACGTGTTGAACATATCGTACTGTTTTAAATACTTCTCGCGTGATTGTTGAGGGAGAAAGCTCATTTGCGCATTATTAACAGTTTCAGTCAATTCTGTTGGCGTCAAGCAAACTTCCTCGTCGCTAGAATCACTCATTTTAGTTTTTTCACTTGTTTTCAAGTTTCTTGTTTTTAATATAAGGTTTAACAATGACGTGAAAAAATGCCGCGTAAAGAACCGCGTACAAAGCAAATTGAAAAAAGAACACCAAGAAGGTTCCGAGTCTGAGTTTTTAACAAATTAAAAAAAAGTTGTATGATATATTCGGCACCATAGAGGTAGCAGTAAATAGGTTTAATGTTTTTTTTAATTCACAAACTTAGTGCACACGATGTTCTAAATTCAATTTACTTTATCCTCTAGAGAATAAAAACGGCTTTTCCATTCAGATATTGAAGATTAAAAATACTCTTTCCGAGATGGTGGGATGAAAATATTTTTACTCAAGTTTTCGGGTTTAGTGCTCGTGGAAATGTACTTTTTCTGAGCTGTATCTCGTAACCATTGAGGTAGGTACATGTTCTTAACCGACATTTGAGTTTGTGATCACCAACCATCGCATTTTTCAAGCGATGTGATAATCCAATTAGTTTTGTTTAATAAATGTTAAAGTAATTAAGGTCCGGTTAACAAGTTGCTATAAAGAATGTTTTAAGAGTAAATGAAACAAAAGAAGTGTGTAGTCCGCTAATTGAAAGTTTGTGGTCCCAGCGGCATGTTGGGATCTCTTCCCAATGTGTCGACGTGCTACTGCAAGAGGGAGACCTCTGCTGCAGGTAGGGTTACCACCTATTTTTAGGACGAATAAAGTATTTTTTCATTTTGTAAGAACAAAAATAAAGTACATAGCATAAAAAACGTACTAATTGTTTGTCCTTCAAAACGTATTTTTGTTGCTCTTTGCGACATTTAACAAATATTTGTCTTTTAAGTAAATAGTTTCACGTAAATAGACGCGTTTTACCTGAAATAAAACGCATATTAAATACTTACCTCATTAGAAGCTTATAATATTGAGATAGGCATATCCGTTTCCCGTCGTATTTTCCTTCTCTTTCTTCCGGTATATCGCTGTCTCTCTCGCTCATCCCACTCAGTGGCGTCACCAGGTGGCGCGGTGGGGGAACCAGGAGATTTCACCCCCGTGCCCATTTGTTCATCATTGCGTCGAAATATACATTAAGCACCAGGCGGAAATAAAAACTAAGCTTCTAATGAGGTAAGTATTTAATATGCGTTTTATTTCAGGTAAAACGCGTCTATTAAACACTTGACCGTCATTAGAAGCTTATAATATTGAGACCTGTTTGTTATCGCCTGGTGAAAACGCCAATGTGAGAAATAAATTAAACTATAAGTGCGAGAGAGTTAATCATATGATTATGGTTTAAACAAAAAGTTATAATAAGAGATTTAATTAAGTACTCATTATTTACAATTTAAGTCATGTAAGAAAATAATTGGCCAGTCATTGATGAAAAATCAAATAATTTAGCTTGTAAACAATGTAAACATTATTATTATTAGGAAATAAATATTGTTTACTATTTGATTTCAATAACTTTAGAGGGTAAAAATAAAAAATGAAAAACTTCGTGACGCCTGAATCAATATTTCACGACAATAAACCTTGTGAAAAGTATTAACTAATCTCCAATTAGCAATAGTTAGTATATCCTCAATGGGTAAATCATATCAATCTAGTTAGTAGATGCTACAGCGGAGCAAAATACAACCAGGTGTGGCCGTAATATCCATCTCTAGCTACCATAGTGCTTGAAACAGGTGTAGGTGAACCACTCGAAGTTTTAAATAAATTAGTTTAGCCATTTTGTACAATATTTATTGATCCTTTTAACCAATAGCAATTTCCAGCGTGTTTGTCTGTAGTCCCTACAGTAAGTCTTTGACCCAAACTGTCGCCTTAATATTACTGCATTGTCCTGAACAAAATAATGTTTGGTGTCCACAGCAAGGTAACAAAGGAGCAATGCGACAATAATATTGCAGTGTTACGAACTGTTTGAAATCTAGTTGATCCTAGGTTTGAAATACATTACAAAGGTCTACAGACTAATATTACTAAAACCTGGAAAAAGGAGGTTTTGTTGTTTTTAAATGTTTAATTGAGATTGATTTTAAAACATATTTAACTATTACCTCGTCACTAAGATTCCCATACAATTGTGCGCTGCATAAAGTAGACACGACAATTTATGGTAGTGTATAGTATTGTAAGAAAGATTTAAAATATTAAGTGTAAATCTGCCAAAAACTGGACTGACTGGACCCATTTGGTACGCGTTCCGCGTGTGGATGGCGCCGCTGCTGCTGCTTACGCCCTTCCTGTACTACTGGACCAAGCACAAGTGCTCATATGTTTTTATAATAACCGTACGCTTAAGCAGGGAAATTGGCTTGTGGTTCCATAACGATATATCATTTAAGCACACCAAATTTCAACGTCATGTCTTGAACCTTGGGGGTTGGCAGGCCTGTGGTTATGTCTACCAGGCGTCTACGTTTCGAATTCCATACTGTGCATGAGGCAGCAAGGGGTACCACAATCAAATAAATTGCTGTTGAGGTGTGCTAGCACCCGGGGGATGAGGGAAGGTGGTGCGAATTTCCAAGCCAGAGGGAAGCGTTCTACTTCAGGCTGAAAGCACTGTGAAACATCGCTTCGTAATCATTGAGATAAATCTGCATAGTTTACCCACTACTCAAGCGTTCTTGGATACAAACAGGTCAATTACTGGCCAGGCCCACTTCGCGAATATCGTTTGTGTGAATTCTGGCAGTAGATGCCACTCTAGAGCTTGGCTATGTCGAGACAGTTGATCTGCATGGCTGTTTAATTTCCCTGGAATGTAATGAATTTTGACCACAATTTGGTTGGTGGTCATTTGTTGGTTGGCAATTTGGAGGATTCAAATAAAATTGTCGCAGGCTTCGTGTTCGATGCTTGTAATTCTAAGACTTAGAACAGCCCGCTTTTCTTTTTGATTGCAGTGCAGCTTTGTTGGGATGCACTCCACCTTCCCGATAGGGCAGAATTGTTGAGTTGTGACCCCCCAATCCTGAAGCAACGGTTGTCAAAAAGAATGTTGGTGGAGGTATATGTATTGGTGTTTCTGATTATTTTTAGCTACCAATATATTTAACTACATCGTAAGGTAGAGTCTATTTTACCGCCTATTTCTTCTCTTAGGTATCGTAAAATGCGACTAACGGACCATAGATTGCACATACATCCAACAGTATAGAGCGGCAATAGGCTCATCACTTGTCACGCACATGTGCAGTTATCATTTGGTGAAACGTAGACAATGGCAGAGGACTGTTTTTGCGGTCCTCATTGCCTGGTCTCTGGCTATCCCTTCGGGGATAACAGTCGTGAGCATATGTAGGTATGTATGGACGCTTGTGATTCCTCCATGTATCCTAGTATGTCCTTGCGGAAGACATTGATTTTGGTAAGCGCCCTGCGACGGCGGTCAAACAGACCTGTTGAAGTTTATGTAGACACCAAAATAAGTAAGTGTTTCTATTACAATGTTGGCATGTCTGGACAGAACCATAACCATAACCATAAACCAGGTCTTTATGTCTATAAGATAATAGTCTAAGAAAACATTGCCGTGCTCATCTCAAATGGAAGGCATATAATTCTTAGTAATTCGCCTTTGTAGAACAGACGAAGAAACCATTGTGAGATTTGGCTATAGTCAGATGGTAGTACCTAGGTCTGAGAAAAGTAATTTGTACATCCCGTCTCTTGGCCGTACACAGTCCGGAATTCATATAATAATTTAACGACTTCACGTTAAAAATTGGACGGAGTGACCTTTCTTGAGTGCTCTTTGGTACTAAGAACTGGGTTAAAACGAAGTTTGGAAAAAAAAACTTACTGTTTCTAGAGAACTGTTCTTTCATCTGTGTCAGCATTGCAGACATTTTGTCCGATACAAGCGTGTAACAACTGTCGGTTGTAACGTTTGGAACCTTGAGCGATGGCTTCAGGTAAAACGGTATTCGATACCTTTGTGTTATGATACTTGGAGCACCTATTTAGTCCCAACGGTGTCGATAAAGTGCAAATTGACTGGCTCAAAATTTCGGAGCGTCATTGTCTATGTCTTTTGTTACCTCTGTTAGCAGAGAAGATGGACGTTTTTGTCCTGATTGAAAGAGCTGCCAAGCCTATGATCCTGGGGATCGAAAGTAAGAACAGCCTCCGTTGTTTATATTATAGCTACGATTTGGTTCGTGGCTGGCATAAGTATGTCCTTGCGGAGGACATTGTTTTTGTTAAGCGCCCTGCGAGGGCAGTTCATAGCCATGATGTGGTTCGTGGCTGGCATAAGCATGTCCTTACGGAGGACATTGATTTTGGTAAGCGCCCTGCGAGGGCGGTTCATAGCCACGATGTGGTTCGTGGCTGGCATAAGCATGTCCTTGCGGAATACATTGTTTTTGGTAAGCGCCCTGCGAGGGCGGTCCATGGCCACAATGTGGTTCGTGGCTGGCATAAGCATGTCCTTACGGAGGACATTGTTTTTGGTAAGCGCCCTGCGAGAGCGGTTCATAGCCACACTGTGGTTCGTGGCTGGCATAAGCCTGTCCTTGCGGAGGACATTTATTCATTTAATTTAATTAAAAACGGTTACATAACCATTTACAACAATTAACCGCATTATTCAAATTCAAATAAAATAAGGGACATTTAGCATTACATTAACATTCTTCTCGCAAAAACCGCAAACACTCAAGTAATATAACCATTGATTTTGGTAAGCGCCCTGCGAGGGCGGTTTATAGCTACGATATGGTTCGTGCTGGCATAAGCATGCCCTTGCGGAGGACATTTATTTATTTAATTTTATTAAAACGGTTAAATACCAATTACAATAATTAAACATATTATTCAAAATCAAATTTAAATTAAATAAGGTACATTTAGCATTATATTAACAAAATTATATGCATCTTCTCGCAAAACCGCGAACACTCATGTAATAACCATTGATTTTGGTAAGCGCCCTGCGAGGGCGGGCAGATTATAGCCACGATATGGTTCGTGGCTGCCATAAGTATGTCCTTGCGGAGGACATTGATTTTGGTAAGCACCCTGCGAGGGTGGTTCACAGCATGCTGTGCGTGTGTCTGTCCCATGAACCAGAAGAACAACGCGATGGTATACTATAAGAAGTTTGCCCTTGCGACAGGTAACCGTTTGTTGTTAGTACAGGTTTTGCTTGCGAGGCATTCCCAGTACCAGATTTAATAACTGGCCAAAAAGTTTTCTAACAGGACAATTCTTTTTTTTTTTTTTAATGCAACTGTAATCTGTTCAGAATTAAACAAATGTGTGTTTGAAGGTAGAATCTTATTCAAAGTAGCAAGCATTAGAGGGTATTTTACATGTTTATGAGTATTATCCTCTTTTCGTATATTTGTAGTTTCAGTCTACAATCTAATCACCACTGAAAATAAGACCTTTAAGAGAGGCATCAGATGTTTGCGACCAACTAGTAAACTGCGCAGACAATTTTAAAATATCTTTTTAGTTTTAAAATACCAAAAGTTATTGGTGCACAAGATTTATCAGAATATTGGTGCTTAAGGCCTAGCTGGCTCTTTTAGTTTACTTTTAAAATCAAAAATCAAATCAAGATCACTACACGGAATATTTAAATTGTTAACTGTTTTAGTCAGTATTGATAACACCTGCGAGGTGCAACAATCGTTGTAAGATTTCCTCTAACGTCCGATAAAGCAGACACATTGTCGTTATCGTCATGAAAGGCGGGTACGATGACCATGCTTCTTTGAACGATGACGACTAACTCGAACTCAACCTTCGCCGATACGATCGGGATTGTTAGAAGGACCAGCTATAGCCGCTTAGCTACAATTCGTTTTTCTCATTATCTAATGTAAGCACTAATTATCGGTTTCTTATCTAAAATAAAAAGAAAAAGTGCCTGGAGGGTAGAGATACCACATATTAAACACAAAAAATAGTTTTAAAAAATACTATCTTTAATCGAATGCTTTCTTATCTTAAAAGAAAAGGTGTATCTACATCCCTTGCGAGTAAAATAAAAAGTTTGATATACCAGATAAGTTTAAATTATAAATTCAGCGAACGGTAACACCGTTAATTTAAGAAACTATTCTAAGTACTCACGTGTATCGTAGAAACTCACGAGAACTGTGTTGCAGTTTAAATAAAAATAATTCTATTTCTTTGTCACTTGATCACTATGTAGTGCACAAGTTACGCCGACGGGAAATTTCACGCCAATGATGAACAAATGGGCACGGGGGTGAAATCTCCTGGTTCCCCCACCGCGCCACCTGGTGACGCCACTGAGTGGGATGAGCGAGAGAGACAGCGATATACCGGAAGAAAGAGAAGGAAAATACGACGGGAAACGGATATGCCTATCTCAATATTATAAGCTTCTAATGACGGTCAAGTGTTTAATAGAGTATTTTAGCGTACTTTATTGATGTCGTAGATTATAAAGGACGCCTACATGAAAAAGAGGACAATACTCTATTTTAGAGTACGGGTGCTACCCTAGCTGCAGGTCCCACTAAGATAAGATCCCTCCAGCATACAGGCGCCAGGCATGAGGTATGTATGTATTACATTATAGCAATTCATAATTCATTCATAGCATTCTTTATGCAAGAGGGGCGCGAGATGCTTTTATTATATTTGGTAACCTATCCAGTGTCCCGACATTGCGAAAGTTCCTTATCTGACAAAATTGCGGACCAACGCCTTAGTCGCTGCGCCAGACAGATTAAAGGCAGTTAAATTACCAATTTAGTGTTGTTGTTATTTATGGCTTATTATCAAGTTGTTAATGTACACATGTAATCTATTAAACAACACGTTAAAACATACTCGTACCATCAAATGAAGTTAGCGCACCTGTTTGCACTTGTATATATCTGTCAAGCGGGTTTCCTGCCCAACTCGGCCGATCTTATCAGCCCACCTGATAGGCGTAACTCGTCATAATAAAAACAATTATGTGGGCACGTGCATTTCTCTACGGTGAGCGGCCAACTTTCGGAATTGCACGCGTCTCGCTCTTAACGCCGCCGAAGACGGTCCATCAACATTCATACATAAATTAATTTGCTGTGCTGGCCGGCAACGTTCAGGTATTTTTTACTAGAGAAGGCAACGTAAAGCGAGTTTTTGCGCAATGAGTTTCGGAACATTGCAGTGATTGTGAATCTTGCGGTCTTAAATCTGTAAGCATAAAATTGCTTCGCGGTGCGTCTCTAGTTATATCTCAATGTTTGCTGGCCGACAAAGGCGTTTAGACCGCACGCGCGTAACTTTTTAAATTGGCAACGGAATGGCCAATCAAAAAGTTTTGACGATCGTGCTTTATGGAAGTCGAATCGTACTTTATGGCACCTACACTTTTTCTTTCGTCGTGAATATATTTAGTTCTTAATTAGTTTTTAAACACAAAATAATGATAAATGTGTCGATGCGTGTTGTGAAAAGTTCCATTATACGTTTTTATTATTATTAATGAATTTATTAACTATTCTATTACTTAACCCTTTTTATGGACACCTGCCCAATTTGGGTCGATTTAAAATAGCGCGCATATGCGCACTATTTTAAATTGATTAAGTAAGATTAAGAAAGATTAAGTACCTATACTTTTTAAAATTTAAAATTGATATGAAACAAAACATAACAAACAAAATCCTTTCCTAGTGTATATTATTACGGAGTGTGTAATGTTTGATTTATATACTGATGATCTAACGTCTAAGTTATTTATTATCATTTTATATAACAACTTTCTTTAGTACCTATATAATAAACATTTAATATAGTTTTAGAGTAGAATTAACATTTAATATATAGGTTTACAATTTACATGTGATCTATTGAACATTTGTTATAATAAACATTTGATATAATTATCTAAGAATGTAAAACATTTTTCTTATTAACTTTGAAATTAATTCATTTGCAATGATTTGAAATGAAACACACCCATTATTACGGATAAAGCTGTAAACCTGTAAAAAGCCTTGAAACTTAAAATTGCAGATAAAGTTTCTACTTTATCTGCAATTTTCAGAGAATAACAGAGATACAGTTAGCTTGTCAGTTGCTTTTAGTTACTGCCAAGTTTGGTGTTGCAACTTCTAATAACTATTATTATATTCTTTAATGACAATGTCGTCTGTACTTATACGGATAGATTATTCGTAGTGAATTCGAAATATCGTGGTTCAAACGCAAATTGTTTTAAAGAGAAATATGTAAATTCTAACTACTGAAACATTTAACTTTAAATCGTATTTATTTATAGCAAACTCAAATTTATTTAAACTCATAAAGAAACTGTATAAATAAATATCTTAATTCTAGCTTAGTGTCATCTCATCAATAAAATTAATTGTTGGATCGTAAACTTCTACGTCTTTTTATGACGAATTCGGTGTTTATTTGTCGGTATGCAAATGTAACTTTATCATGTGGCCGTGGATACGAAGTATAATTAACGACTTAATTAAGCTTGTAAGACTAATTAGTCGTATACGACGATAGCAAAAGTCGTTATATATAACGACTTTTGCTACCGAACTTCAAATAAAAAAAATTAAAACGGTATCAACTACGAATTTTGTGGATTAAAGTATTAAGGGTGGATTCGACCAAACTAGAATAACACTTACTAAGAGATTAGTCTATACAAATTCGGCGTTTAATCGAGGTATAAGACCTTATTCCAGTTTGGTCGAATCCACCCTAATTCGTTTAGTTCTTTCCCCACGTGCCGTTGTCCATAAAGAGAGTCCTGGGCCCAGCAGTGGGACGCTTGTATTCTTATGATTATGATAAGTTAGTCAGAGACTAGGCAATGATTACAGCAAAAACAGTCCTTTACCGTAGTCCACTTTTCATCAAATAGCGACTCAGTAGTGCTCAGCGTGACAGGTGATGACTGGTGAGCCCATCGCCGCTTTATGCTGTTGAATGTATGTGCAGTCTTTAGTCCGTTAGTCGCCTTTTACGACACCCAAGGGAAGAGAGGGGGTGGTAGTATTCTTTCACCGCTAACCGACACGGTATGATTATGATGATCCGCTGGCCGCCTAAATAAACTTTAAATTTAGTTAGTACAGTCACGAGCAAAAATATGTAAACAATTGTAACCCTTAATACAATGGAATAAGATTCAAAGTGTATACATATTGGTGCCCGTGACTGTACATAAATTGGGGATGGCGACAACATAAACGAAAGATTTCAAAACATTACACAAATTAACAAAAGCCATCATGTAACCTCTCATCGAAACAATAACACAATGGTTATTCATCCGACCTGGGGGCCTACATGTCATCTGCAGTATTACTTTTTATCTTACTCATCATCCGTACTAACTCTGTAGATTGCTCATTATGTGGAGTGCTAACCCTGAAATTGGTCTTAACAGCGGCTTTACTGTCACCTCTTAGGGTGGATTCGATCAAACTGGAATAAGACTTACTCCGAGATTAGTCCATACAAATTCGGCGTTGAATCTAGGTATAAGACCTTATTCCAGTTTGGTCGAATCCACCCTTAGAGCAGTATTTACAGTCAGCATCAAAAGCAGCTTAGAATATGAAATTTTCAAATGATTGTTACGGTTGAAATGACCAGAATTGTCTGACATAGCTGTTGAGTCAAAAGTACATGATCGTCACTATAAGGTTATTACAGAGAAGTTATAACTAATTATGAACACAAAAAATGTCACATAATTCTGAAATGTTAAATGATGAGTATGTAAAGACACTTACACGTGACTATTACTTTTGCCACCTTGTTTTTGTTCAGTTACTTTTGATGCTGACTGTATTAATTTTACTCTACAAAGTTAGAATGAGAAATTGCATAAGTTTAAAGGCTATGAGATGACAATAGGTAGGTATTATTAATCTTAATTAATAGCTTCAGTATTCAATTGTACTAGTAAACCAAGAATTGTACGGTAAATTGAATGAAAAATGGAGTTTTACAACACGTCGTGTTGTAACAAAAAGAACTAGGGTGAAACTCTAAAAGGACTCTCTTCATACAAATTATATGGGAAAAGTTTACTATGACGTCATTGTTATGTTTTTCTTCTTTATTGGTTTGGTGCGATAATCACATTTAGCCAGTATGTCAATTAAAGAATAAGAATATATTTTTTTTAATGTACCTAAGTACTAGTAGATAATAATGGTGATATAAAGATAAATAGTAAATGATAATATGCTTAATGTTTTTTATATATTTTAGCGTTTTCTTTACGCCTTAATATACTTAAGTAAATTTTAAGCACTGAAAAAAGACGACAACCTCAGGCGGGAATTGAACCACGCACCTTCCGCATTCCGGGCTGCTGCCTTAACCACTTGGCTACCGAGGTCTGGTTTTCACCCGTCGAAATTTGTCAGTGCTTGATGCTTATGTTTTTTAGTAAAGTTTAGTGATAATAATATGATTTCAGTTTATTTTTAAGTAAAATATGGTACTTTCATGAGATGTAACACGGACTTTTTGAAAGAATTTGATTTGAAAATTGAAATTGAAAGCCAACACTCATGCACGTTCAAACATATAATCACTACTGTTATCCCCGAAGGGTTAGTCAGATACCCTGTGGACAGCAAAAGCAGTCCTCTACCATAGTCCACTTTACACCAAATAGCGATTGCACATGTGCTCAGCGTGACGGGTGATGAGCCCATCGCCGTTATATGCTGTTGGATGTATGTGCAGTCTTTAGTCCGTTAGTCGCTCTTTACGACACCCAAGGGAAATAGGGGGTGGTAGTATTCTTTCACCGCTACGCGACACGGACTCGAACATTAATGGCAAATAGATAATCCACCATTGTTTCTCATTAATATTCGACAATACACACATTTTAGAAGATAAAACAAAACTGCTAAGATTTACCTTTACGTACGTAATGGTATTGCAACATTTCTAGCTTTGAGTGACGTGATCGAAGAGTGAATAAAGCTATTACTTTGTTCTTGGCACACTGAAGAGATGAAAGCCAAGCGTTTCCACCTTGTGGAATTCAAAATAAAGTAAATGTCGAGAAGTGGCGTTTTTACGACGAAAGAGATGTCTTCGTTAAATGAAAACTGGCTATTTTAACGACAACCAGCGCTAATGGGTTAAACTAATTTATAACTTAAATTGTTATTTTATGTCTAAATTAATTTGATGGTCCAATATTTGGCCATTTTCCTTGTTGCTAACAGATAACGCAATTCCTTCCTTTCTTTTAGTAAACAAACACTTAAGAGGACTAACAATTTTATAATATTGCTTTATTATAATTTTTGACACTTTCTTCTTGTTAAATTTTGCAATTTAGAACCAAACGGCGGACCTCACGCTGAGTCAACGTTAAAAATTAATTAAAATTGTTTCGTAATAAAGCATTTCGCTCTCATTTTCATTTCTCCTAGAGATAGTTTCACGCGATAACTGTTAATATTTAGTGCATAGAACTAAGAAAACATTTTTCAGCACTTCTACCTGAACCTAAACGCATGTGTTTTTCCTACAAGAGTCGAGTATTTTGAGTAATAAAAAAAATTTAAACTCTACACTCGCTACCAGAGATCCTGGGGTGGATTCTAAACGAGAAGCAGTCTCAACACATTATTTTACTCAGTTTGGTTTGTTCTAAAGGTAGAGCTGGCAAGCTATGGCTACTAGACCATAGACACCGCACAACGCACAGCGCCTCCCCGAACAAGGTCTAAAATGCTTAGTAAGTAGTGTAGTAAATACGGACACAGTTATTGTTAACGAATGCTCAGTAACCTATTTATTTAATATTATTTATTTATTTTATTAGCTACACAAAACGGAATTACAGCGTTTACATAGTAATTTTCAACTGGTACAAACATAGGTAGACCGCACTTCCAAAGTATGTGCAGACAGCATGCATAAAATACATCGAGATCAAAAATAATTGAATATAAAACATTTTTTTTAAAGTAATTACAAAAATTTACATTAATAATTGCCAATTCAATATTCAAAATTAAATTAAAAATTAAAACTAAAACATTAATAATTGCTAATTGAAAATTAAATAGGGATATACACAAACATAACATTAAATAAACAATAATGACAATAAATTCAAGTAATATATTAATCATTCCATAATTTTGCGAAGACTAGACTTCCAAGCGCCTAGGGTTGAACCATGGATGTCAGGCACACCATCCACTCTATTCAGTAGTGTGTTATATTCGCGACACATTCTGTATATGGGGTTGTGAAAGGAAACATTGTTATTGTAGAAAGATTGAATTGAAGATGGGATTTTAAGGCGTATATCCGACAAAAGAGAAGTCGTAATATAGCCATTCAATATATTGTACAGATAAGTTAAATAATGCATCGTATCTTATCTGATCTTAGTGGATCCTGCAGAGATCTCCCTCTCGCAGCATCAAGTCGACCTATTGGGATCTTTTGTGCAACACCGTTCTATCACTCTGCCTTCTCAGTTAAACTGACTGCCATAAGCTCTGTAACTTACAATAGCGGATGTTTCATCTTATTTTTTTTAAGTTAAAGTAATGTAACAAACTATTGTACCACTGCAGGGCCAAAGGCTAACATTAAGATCATGTATGTCATTATAACAAGATTAATTGTAATTTTGTGTTCTCACAGTTACAGAAGGAGGCCATAGAAGGAAAATCAGGGACCAAATAAATGTTGTCCTCAAAAAAGCTGGGGTCCGCAGCAAAACGAATAAAAGGACGTGCATGAAAAGATTGATGAAAATTAAAATCAATTATTGAAATTTAAAATCCATATCAAAGAAAAGCTTTATAAAAAAGCTTATTATAAAGTGTCAGGTTACACAAGACAAAACAGCTTGGCTCTGAACTGAAATGCTCCAAGTACTCCAAAAGCTATTTCTAATTGTTTTTATTTAATTTATAGTACCGTATATATTTTACATTCTAATTATTATTTTGTATTTTATGACCTGGTAACGACATATCTTTTTTTTGTAAATGTCGTTGCTTCTGTGCGCTGTGGTTTATTGCGCCCGTTCTTTGCCACAGTTAAAAAATGACGTCCTGAAGAGCCACACTGCGTTGCAGCTAGAATTGGGCTGTAATACTACACTCTAACGAAAAATCGGTTTATGCTTCGTTCGTCCCGAAGTTTTGTCACACATTCCAAAAAAGTCTTAGTTTGTTCCATATTACTATTGAAGTTGTCCTTTGTCCCAAATTACAAGTAGATATTTAAAAGTATAGTAAAACAAAAGTTGCTGATTGTACGCATACAATAAGATTAAAGTAAGTTTGGAATATAAAAAATATAAGGGCCGTAAAAGGAATATAAAATAGGACAGAGCGAGAATAAAATACTTAATAAAAATAATATTTTGGGACGAAGCAAGCATATTGTTTGGGACGAATAAGGATTTTTTTATGTGGGACGAATCTCAGTGGGACGAACGATGCATAAACCGAAAAATCGTCGTGAAACAATGCCACTCGTTGCTGTTGTGTTTCGTCCGGTGAGTGAAAGAACCGGACAATAATCTCTCCCGCCCCGTCACAATTCCAACTCGTTCCTCAAAGTCGGCAATGCATCTGCGACTTCTCTGGTTTAGCGGATGTCTATGGGCGACGGTGTGATTACTTTCCATCAGGTGACCCGCCTGCTCGTTTGCCTCCTTTTCACATAAATGTCGATTCACACATATCAGCGAAGTCACAGTTCCAAAACAGCACCGGCACAGTGCGAAATATTCTTTAAAAAAGTTAAAACGTTAAAAATTTGGACGATTCAAAAGTACTTATTACTTAATTGAGTTTTTTGAATAAATATATTTTGAATTTGAGTTTGATGGATGTAAGAGAAGCAAGCGATGTGTATCAGGACCGCGCAAAGTGGAGTCCCATCGTGTCTGCCTATACCAAGGACTAAGGCGTGAGCAGTATGTATGTACAGTTACATTAGTCACTTTCAGTTGAAGAGTTCTGGTGGAAGTGCGTTTCCACCTTCAACCTTATCGTCATCTTCCGTAATAAGGTAAAACGCCTATAGTTATAAAAATATTTGAATAGCCAGCATTGTGTCTCAAGTCACGTATCCTACTAATATTATAAACGCGAAAGTTTGTAAGTATGGATGGATGTTTGTTACTCTTTCACGTAAAAACTACTGAATAGATTTGGATGAAATTTGACATACAGATAGTTTATAACCTGGATTAACACATAGAATACTTTTTATCCCGATATTCCCACGGGAACGGAAACCACGTGGGTGAAACCGCGAGCGGCCGCTAGTAAATAAATATAATCGAAATCATGCAATACGTATGTTAGTAACAACACTCGTTACATAGTGATAACCATGTGATAACACTCACCTGGAGTGCTAAAAGTAGACTAAGTACCAGTAGTCGCCCTAATATAATTAAAAACGTCAATGTAGTCGTGATATTTGCTAGCATTTTGTAGATTTTGTATCATGGAGTATTTCGTATAGAAATTGGTTTACAGAGCTACGAAGTAGATAAACGGAACTAATAATTGCAGTTCTTTGAGCGTAGGCATTTTTAAAGTTGTGTAGGTAAATTATGGAGCTTAATTCGAAAGATTTTTGTAGAGCTATCTAGGTCTTATGATAAATCAACCCTTCCTTATAAGAAAAAGCACAAATCACTTTATATCTAAACTAAGCCTCTCCGGCGGCTATGCCCGTGTGAAAGGTCCGTCACTAATATAATATCTCACCCACAAACACTATTTTTTATTAAAAAAAACAATTATGTTTGTCGTAAAGTTCATAATTTATTGAAGAAATTTGTCATTTGGTAGTAGGTTGACTTGCTTGCGTCTGTACTTAACGGGGATAAAAGTCCCCATGAAAATCCAGGGCTCTCCAACTACTTACTTCGGGGCATAAATCACCTCGATCCAAGGCGTTTCGATTTGATCCATTTCAACGCAAAGGAAGGACTTAGTCAGGATAAGCGCATACAACAGCACTTAAGGCTGTACGAAACTGTCTCAATTCTTTAAACCACTTTCAACTTTAGCAGTTAAGTGTTAAGTCCGAAATCGATTGCAGAGTATTAACGTTTTGGGATAGTCTGACGCGTTGTTGTTTGTACCTTATAAACTAATTTACGCTTTCATTAGTTCTTCGGTTCGTCGTTTTCATTTCCTTTCCGTTCATTTATTAATGAAATTGGCAAGTGTTGTGTATGATTATTTACTTAATATGGTTGATATGCTTGGTCTTGTTTCGTAAAGCGATTAAAATTAAATTTTTATTTAATTTTACTACTAGTACTTACCTTATGTATTTATTTACAGTAATTGTACTTAAAGTATTGTAGTTCTAGAATCACGCAGGCTACTAACTAGTCGCTATTATTATTAAAAACATCTTATACATTATGTTCAATCATAATTAATTATATAAAGAACCTATTGGTACAAATAATTGGAAACATTAAACATGATTTATTATTATTACTACATACCTACTACTACTGCATTAACAGATAATTAATTTTAGGTAGGTAAGTACTTAAACAACGGTTCAAACGAAATACCAAAAGTAATAATCATTCACTTACCATAATAAAATCCGTAATCCCTGAGCAATGCGAAATCCGTTTATTGATAAAGCTGTAAATCAGGTAAACAATAAAACGGGTAACTCGATTTTAAAACAAACAAAATATGATTCAAATTTCAAGTCATGATTCTTCTAAAGGTTCAATCACTTTTGCACATCACTTGTTCTAAATTCGAATTTTGGAGGTAATGGCGGTTGTTTGCTTTTTTTAAATTGTCTCTGATCGCAGGCAAAGGCGTCGTGTGTTCGCGGCATGGGATGCGTGCTACGGACGCGCCGGACGGTGGTCAACTGTAAAGTCTGTTGACAGGGCACCCGTAGCGCACACACCAAGACGCGTCAGTGCCGCACGCGTCGTGCTATATGAACTTGCCCGGGCACGGTATGAAAGACAACATCGTAAGTAAGTACACGCCCGAGTAACTTCTGAACAGAGTTTATGTTAAGGCGAGTCACCGGTAAATGCGGGCAAAACTCTTTTGCTAGATCAAATGGTTTATGTATAATTTACTGAACTTTTTTATAAGAGCGTAATGTATAAAAAATATATAATACACTAAAGGATATTGCCTAAACTTTAGGATTATAATCAAGTGAAGTACATTTAATCGCGTAACAAATTAGCACATCCTTTAGGCCCTAAAGGATGTGCTAATTTGTTACGCGATTAAATGTACTTCACTTGATTATAAAAATCCCGAAAACAGGCCAAATAAAAGTCTAAAATGGATGATTTCATACATTTTTTTTAAGTTTAAGTTATAATTTAGTTAACTACTAAATTACTTAATACGTGTAAATCGGGCATTATTGTTGATCGAAGGCTTGACCACACAGCCACCGAGGCGTTTGTGTATTGTGAAATAGTGGAATTTTGCTTGCCATATAGCGTCCCGGGAATTCTACTTAAAAGTACTATCAGGATATTAAATACCCTAAGGGGTATCACTGACAGGACGAATACTAATAAAAGAGAGAGTGGATAATACGAGCAGCAAAGGAATTACAATAAAATCGTTTCGTTGATTATACATACACACATATCTTTATATAATCACGACTATTATCCCCGAAGGATTAGTCAGCAATGAGGACAGCAAAAGCAATTCTCTACCATAACCCACTTTTCACCAAATAGCGACTGCACATGTGCTCAGCGTGACAGGTGGTGAGCCCATCGCCGCTCTAAGCTGTTGGTGCAGTCTTTAGTCCGTTAGTCGCCTTTTACGACAACCGAGGGAAGAAAGGGGGTGCTCGTATGCTTTCACACACAATTTCGCCACAAATCTGTATACAATGTAGACCGATCTAAGTTATTATAATTCGTAAATAAAATAAAAAACACCGCCATTTATTTTGTTGATAGCGATCATTTCTCAATATGCAGGTTCACTGGATGGAGGACCAAATTAAAAACATCGCCAATTACTCCTTTGTGTCCACCGTTTAGGAGAACTGTACTGGGTAGCAGGTCTCCTGTACTGGATGTGTAAATTGATAATAGCCTCAGTCTTAAGATTGGTCTGCACAATGACGCCTTAAGACGCCTATTACATCTCGACTGTGATTTTTGCGTAAAATGACCAACTTTGGCATTCTTGATCTCAGAAACTAAAATATATTAACAATTTTGACTTATTGAATAGTGTAAAATAGCTATTGGCATAGTGCATAGCGGCCTCCCTTTTTGTAAATGTTGCTTAACATTTTAATTAAACCTAAAATTGCAGAGAAAGATTTTCATAAAATGCGCGAAAAAAATATAATTTTATCTCTTATAAAGTCATATAGTGCGTAGCGGCGGCCTCTGAATTTTTAGGAACATTGATTTTATATAGAAAAAAATCTTATTCTAAACCAAAAATATTTGAAAATCGCTTTAAGTTAACTGTGAATTTCTCCTATCTACGATAATATTTTTGTGCAAAATTTATACCAGAATAATTGTTACTTCATGAGGAATAAATATTTTATAATAATAAATATTTAATAAAATATTTATTATCCTCTTTCGATAAAAACAATAAATACAACAGCAAAATTAGTACAAATTGCGATGCACCGGCCGTCCGAATTCAGTTTATTCTCGCAGAATGGAGATTTGTAATATTATTATACATGAATTTATTATCCTATTTCGATAAAAACGATAAATACAACTGCAAAATACCTACAAAATGCGTAAATGGGCATTTTACGCAAAAATCACATTCGAGATGTAATAGGCCTCTTAAATGCATACCTACCGCAAATCCATTTGGAAGCATCTTTCTGGCCCTGAGTTCTAGTTCTTTTTGTCCCTTAATTTGTACAAGTTTATAATTTTATTGTAAGTCGGTAAATGTTTACTTATTAGTGTTAGTATCGTTATTTATAAGCATGCTGTGTTTACCTATTATTAGTTGTTAAATTTAGCTTAAATGATTTTGTAAGAATTTTAAATTGTATTTATCAATTTAAGCTCCTCCTCGTTCATGGCCCTCAGGAGACGCAACTACAATGTCAAAAAGAAAGAAAAGTCGAACGTAATGTAGCGCTTTTTCCATTACGCTCGTTTTGTCTGAACATAAACCGTGTCGCGGAGCGGTGAAAGAATACCACCACCAGCTCTCTTCCCTTGGGTGTCGTAAAAGGCGACTAATGGACTAAAGACTACACATACTCCAACAGGATAAAGCGTTAATGGGTTTACCACCTGTCACGCTGAGCACATGTGCAGTCGCTATTTGGTGAAACGTGGACTATGGCAGAGGACTGTTTTTGCGGTCCTCATTGCCTAGTCTCTGACTAACCCATCGGGGATATTGTCGTGTCGTGATTTTATGTTGTGTTGTGTCTGAACATAACCTCCAGTCACAGATTATGTAGTGCACTGCACCGTGCTTTATGGCGTTTGTAAGACACCTCGCTCCACAGACATTGTACCGAAAGTGAAAGCCATAGCTAACAGCCTACCATGTCACTGTGCCTGGACATACAACGTGATAATCGCATTGAGATATAACTAGAGACAACGCCGCGAAGCAAATTTAGGCGCACTGACTTAGCAGCCGCAAGCACAGATTAAGGAAGAATTACCAGATACTTTACTCAGTAGAAAATTACCAATACCTACTGCTTTATTAGCCAACTAATATTTAACATACCGCGCGATCCTACAGCAATCGTAGGGCTGCCTCTTCGATAAAATTAAATTAACATAAATAACTATTTGTGTCTATTTTACTGAGAACTGTGAATATGTTCTGACTATAGGTGGTAGTTTAAAATTGTATCGTTTATAAAATATATTTTTTTATAAATTGGTGCTGACATCATCATCAAAAGTAAATAGAGGTCAGTGTGTAGGTGAAATAAAAAACTACTACTGCGCAACAAACCTATCTACTGCACATAAGGCACCAGACGGCATCGTAGGTACGCGAACAAACGAGTTGAACAATTAAAATTGAACAACGGGCGTGCGCTTCGCTTGCGAAAACCGCACTGAATTTGGTCCGCAAACGGCCCGAGATCGCTCGGCCGGGCGGTTTATAGCGCGCAAGTATATGGAGTGACGGAGGCCTGCCGCAAGGTTCACAGTCGCTTGGATCACTGAATCGTTCAGCCGATTTGCCGCAATACTGTGCACAAAAACTTGCTTGGCGGCGTCGTCTCAAATCTTAATAAATACCTCAATGGATAATGGAAGATATTCCACGGAGAAAGCGATGGCACTCGCAATGATCTGTTAGTTTGCCACTTTGTTACTAAACTCTTCATACTTTTAAATTCTTCGGTGACTTTTAGTAATACCTACCTAGTGTAATAATCAATCTAAAACCCATATACTGCGCAGTTAGAAGCTGCGAATGTCTAAATGGCGTTTAAATACTGGCAAATGCCTGTAAGTAATATTATTACCGTGTAAAACATCTTCAAGCGCAGGAGTTTTAAAAAGTCGCTTTTTAAGAGTGCGGGCGCGGTAGGTTTCGATATGACAGGTATCCTGCATCCTGCTCGTGGTAAAAAAAATAGATTTGTCTTTTCCCCTATTTGTTCACAACAAAACCTACTTATATTATTTAAAATACTTATAAGTACGTAATAAAGCTAAACAATAGCTTTACATTTTAACAGTAATTAGTGCACTTATACGGATTAACTCGCTTTTGATTAACAAGGCGATGGGCTCACCGCCTGTCACGCTGAGCACATGTGCAGTCGCTATTTGGTGAAAAGTGGACTATGGCAGAGGACTGCTTTTGCGGTCCTCATTGCCTTAGTCTCTTGACTAACCTTTCGGGGTTAATAGTCGTGATTATATATGAATGTATGTTTGTATGTATATACGAGTAACTCGCTTTTGATTACATAACTGAATATTAGTACTAATAATAATAATAAATTTCACAACTGTCACACCAATCATTCAGCCTTAAACTAAGCATAGCCCGAACTATGGTGACTGAATAACGGATAAACATACATAAATACTAATAAACATCCATGACGCGGTCACAAATGCTCGTGCTCACCGCACAACAATTTGCCCTTTCCGGGATTCGAACCCGGGACTGTAGGTTGCGTAGTCAGGGTCGCTGACCACTCGACCTCCCGGCCGCCATTCAATTAACTATGGATTTTATTATGTAATTCGTAAAAAATGTGTTTACGTTTAGTGTTTGCGTTAACTTAAGAAAACACCAAGGAAGTACCTAGTGAGGTTAAAAACAATTATCCAAAAAAAATGTTAAAAAAAAAAAACTTTACACTGAACTGGTTCAGAGCCTGACAAATTCCTTTCAAACTGGCTCGCGTGGCTGCTCACATTAGTACATTATATGGTACGGTTGTGAGCTTCGCCGACTATTTGCGGACCGTACTTACATATGAGGCGCGTGCGCCGCCGCTATCTCCGTGAATAGCGACCTGAAATGGCCCGTCAAAGATTAGACAGTGTACAGAAAAGAACCGTTATTCTGCCTAATTTCTTTGGATGAATAGCCGTGGTTATCAATAAAAAATCTTGGATTGGAGCTTCGATCATATAAAAGGATAGGAGCGATTTATTTATTTAGTAAGGTACCTACTAAAAAAAAACAGACAGGAATTAGTTATGGCCACACCGCAAGATGGAGCCTCATCAAATAAATAGGGCACTGCGAAAACGTAGCCATTTTCTGTTTCCGACATCGTGGTGCCATCATACAATAACGCGGTTTGCCGTACGTTCAGTTGCCGCAGCAGAACACTGAATTAGCTCTTTTATCATCTGCAGCTATCAATTAGGAAATTATTTAGTAAAGAGTCTACTTTTGGTAAAGCCACTCTGTGCTGTAGCACGAATAGGCCGGCTCGCCCCGCGTAACACCACCCTATCCATCTTACGAAAAATCGTCGTGTTTTTCGTCCGGTCAGTCTAAGTGTACAGGAGGTCCATCTCCCCAGCCTCCTTTTGCCACCTTTTCAAACAAAAGAAACAGAAGGTACCTATGTAGCGTATAGCGTCTACACCCGCTACATACTCTACGTAATAACTGAGTCTCGATCGTATTATCCGTTATACGGTTATTAATGATCCGTCGACTTCTAATACCGCATACACTTCAGCACAGTTAAACACAATTTTACATTTCAACCTTATCGCTATTAAGATAAACATGAAATTCGCATACAAATTGCAACTTTATAAGCTTGAATAACTATAGTAAGGTTGTTATTAAGTTTCTAACTAGATCGACCGTCTTTTTCTTACATACATTTATGTGTGTTTATTGCGCATTGCTATAATAAATCTTAATTTCTTTGTAAGTACGAACTTGACCGTCTTCGAGACGGGTTGATAATTACAGTGGAAACAAAATTATTGTTGATCGCAAATTAATACAATATTAGTGTACGATGAATACTAGGGTAGACCATCTGTGATTCATACATTGCATACACGTAATAATAATTAATATAACTTTACCTAATTAATATAGCTGTGTGGTAGCGGTTCAATCAACCCATCTCCTCCCTTGGGTGTCGTAATAGGCGACTAACGGACTAAATATTGCACTTAAGGAGGCCGGTAAATGAAAAAAAACTGTTTTGCTAGATCAAATGGTTTATGTATTTACTATTAAATTACATTACACTTATAAAAAATATGTAATACACTGAAGAATATTGCTTAAAGAATGTACTTATTTGTTACGCGATTAGATGTACTTGAGGAACTCGATGGCGCAGCGGCTAGCGCGTTCGGCTTGCGTTCTTGCCCACTAAGCAACTTTCGCAATGCCGGGTCGCCTGATGGGTGACAAATTAAATACATCTCGAGCTTCTCCGTGCTTCGGAAGGCACGTTAAGCCGTTGGTCCCGGTTGTTGTCGTAAGATGGCAGTCGTTAAAATCCACCAACCTGCATTGGGCCAGCGTGGTGGGTTATGGCCCAATATCCCCACGTGCTATTATCCACGTGGGAGGCCTGTGCCCAGCAGTGGGACGTTTATAGGCTGATGATGATGATAGATGTACTTTACTTGATTATAAAAAATCCCGAAAACAGGCCAAATAAAAGTCTAGAACGGATGATTTCTTACATTTTTTTTAAATTTTCTCCTCCGGAACCCTCACTGGCCGGACGAAACACAACAGCACCAAGTGCTATTATTTCACAGCGGGTTAGTGAGAGGGTGTTATTACGCCGGGCGAGGCGGCCCAATGCGTGCTGCCACGCAGCGTGGCTCTACCACTCAGTCAGTGTCACTCATTTAGCACCACCCAGGGGTCACGTGTAGGGTCTCAAGGGTAAACCTACGGACGCGAGTAACTTTAACCCCCAAAAAGCTGTATTTACAAAAATCCAGTTTTTATTCCTTTTTCTTATAGATTCTCTTTATTGTAGTTATTACAGTTTTGCGGTGAAATACGTAATGTGCCTTTAGCATGTCTTTAGTTAGTGCGAATGCAATAGACATCCTTATAGAGCTAACCCACTTTCATTGTTATCTAATATTAGTTTAACACGAGGTATTTATTATTTACTCGTGTATGTAATTATTGTACAGTTGCAACCGCTGGGGGTCTAGCAGTTAGACCAGTCGCAGACTTTAAGGTTTATCTATGTTTACCTAGGTTTTTTTTAAATTCTTTATAGGCAAGTATTTGACCGCGATTACACCTGATAGTAAGTGACGATGCGGCCTGCGATGTAGCATACTTGCCTAGATAATGCCTGTTCACCCTTGCCTTGAAAATTTCCAGGTTGTACGTGTCAGGAAACAGATCCGCAGGATGGGAATTCCACTCCTTAGCTGTCCGCATTAAAAATGATGACGCGAAGCGCTTTGTGCGTTTTCCATTATAGGTTTATTTCCAGAAGAGGTTTACGTTTTAGTAGAAGAGGTTTGTATAAGTGGAAAACATACACACCGTGCCGCTTGGTGGTGAAAGAACACTACCACCCGTTACTGTAACGAACCAATCGTAAAATCGACTAATGGGCTAAAGACTGCACATAGAGCGGCGATGGACTCACCACCTGTGACGTTGAGTACATGTGCAGTTGCTATTTGGTGAAAAGTGGACTATGGTAGATGCTTTTGCGGTCATCATTGTCTAGTCTCTGACTAACAATTCGGGGATAAAAGTTGTAATATGAATGTATGTATGCATATGGTGTAATGTGCTTTTGTTTTAAGTCCGCCTGGCTAGCTACCACTATAAGGCATAAATAAAGGATGGTCTAGGAACCGGACGACCGTTCTACTTTCTTCTGGAAGTAGAACAGTCGTCCGGTTTCTTCTGAAAACGTTTATGTTGATAACAATCCTTTTTGGCATTTCAAAATATGCAATGTATTTGTGTTGTGTAATATTTTACAATCTTGTACCTACATAACTGGAATGCTAAATAAAATTATTTTTCTTTCTTCTTTCTACTCCAAAAGATAGACAGCTGATGTGCCCTCTAGACAAGTCGCAAACTCTACCTCCTATTTATTCTTAATTCGTCGTACATTGCGCGCGCGCTTTGTCTTTTTCACTGGCAATGTGCACAGTACACAGCAGTGTACGACGAATTTCGAATAGACAGGGGGTGAGGCGTTTGCCACTCGTCTTGGGGAGGGGGGGGGGGGGGGTTTACAAGTGCCTTCTAGTAGTATATAGAGCGTTGGAGACCACAATAGCTAGCTTATCTCTTTAACTTTCTATTAAATACATGAAATGTAATGTATGTTTTTTAATGTGTTCTGTTGACGTTGACGAACTTTATAAGTAAGTATCTATTATGTACTAAAATACTGATATTGTGGTAAAGAAGACAAAAAGCAATGAGTAGGTACCTACAGAACTGCATAGAAAAAATGAATTGAAGTAAGAAAATTAATTGTCAGTATCTAAGTACCAGTTTACGACGTTTTTGCATTTTGTTTGTATCAAACTTTTATTGAAAATCGTGAAACTTTAAAATCTCAAAACTTCATGATCCTAACATTATTATCCTCTTTTATGTGGTCAGAGGTAGAGGCGAGCTTCAGTATAGTTTCTTTATTATTTGTCCGCCATCTATTAATAAATATCTGTACTCAGTACTGTAAGAAACACCTTTCACCAAGGACGATTATCTTATTTGTCTATGCTTTCACTAAACTTGTTTCTGAGTCAAGTGGTTTGTACCGAAGACGATCTTCAAATACATGAAGCGCCCGATAGATGGCAGTGATATTCAACATACAAGCGCCTCTGTGGTCTAGTGTCTTAGACCCAGTGGTCCCAGGTACGATTTCCAGCAGTGAATACATTTCTGTTTACTTATTTTGGTTGCTGGAGGGCTTGTTAAGTCCGTCTGGCTAGCTATCACCATCTTATCTAAAGTCTGGTACCATAACAACAATGTTAATAGCTTTGTTGTGTTCCGACAGTTTATAGATATAGGTAATAGCCAGTTCCTCAGTGGTTGAGGATTCCGGGTGAAGCGCGCTTCCACCTTCGGCCTTATCGTCAGTTACCATCATGTCAGATGAAGGTCAAGTGCTTACCAGTAGTAGTTAAAGTTAAAAGTTAAAGTTAAAAAAGACATCCTAACTTGCGATAGTGAGTATGTATGTTTTTTTACGCTTTATAACTTTTATTACTCAGCAGTGTATTCCAGTAGCCCCCTCTAGCCTTTCCCCTTGGGGGACAATTGGGATTTTTTTATAAAAACCTCCCAGTTGTCCCCTCTACCAACGACACGGGTGACAACTGGGACTTTAGTTTTTAGATGTCCCAGTCTCCCCCACTTAAGATGTTGCCGTAATTTTTTTTAAGTGGGGGAAACTGGGATATTTAAAAATGTAAGTCCCAATTGTCCCCTCCACCGGTGACACGGGGGACAACTAGGAGATTTTTATAAAAAAATCCCAGTTGTCCCCCAAGGGGACAAACGCCAGAGTGGACTACTGGGATACACTGTTACTCAGTTAAAGAAAGATAACGAAACGTTAAAAAATGTCTACCTCAGGTTAAATGGGAATCGAACCCACGTCCTTCACAATCCTCATTTGAGTTGAGAAAAGTGTCCTTCTATGAAAGTATTTCCAATTATTATTTGACACTGTAAAAGAAAGGGAGAAAAGAAATGCCCTTGCTGAGTTTCTTTTACAGGTTTTTTAATAGAGATAAACGAGAAAAGCTGTTTTTCTATCAAAAACAATTAAAATCCTAGTGACATTAGGATATTTGCAGAAAGGAATGTCAATAATTTGGTTTCAAACATTCTATAACGAGTTTGGCCGTAGTACAAGTAGTTTTTATTTCTGAGAACTGTAACAACCATACTTTGTTTCATGGAAGTGCCCTAAGCTACTTTTAATCTTGGATAAATAGGTGAATTCTCCCCCAAAGGAACGGAATAAATACTTTTCTGAAACCCGAAAATTCACGAAACCGTATCCGCCAGTCAAATTCAAATGTGCAAGTACTTAATAAAAAGTCTTTTATTTTTACGGACTAAATTTATTGAATTAATAAAATAATAATAATTATAAGCAAAGTTTGTCGTTGTCTTTCGCAGAAACTTATGGGAGTAAATAAACCTTTATATACAAAAAATTGAAAAAGGACTATATTACAAATACATTTTAAAAAATATAATTTTAATAATATCAATCGTAAGATTAATTAAAATGATAAGTTTACAACGAAATAACATTAATGGCACTCATAGCCTAACCTTAATCTGATGAAATAATAAAACATTTTTCTTATTCTTCGTTATAATTTTTTTTTTCTTTTATTTACGATGTCTTTTAAATTATTTAGTTCATTCACGGTCGGTCACTATAAATTTTAGCACTTTTCGTTATTGCATGCTTACTGAAAAGATTCCAAAATCAAGGATTGGCGGTACCTACTACTTAAATGATATTCCTAATGGGACCTCATAAAAGAAAGCTAAAAAGGCTGATTGGATCTTTACAAATAGTTTGCTATTACCGGTGTCTCACTCAAGAGCATAAGAAATTCAAATAGCAAATTATAAAATTGCGAAAACGCGATCTTAGAAGTCGCGCGGGTGAACATACTGAGAGGGTTTTCGGCATATTCGAATAACTTCTTCTCATGTGAGCTACAAAGTTTTTTTATTAGTACAATCACTCAATGGATATTTGGTGCTCATTCTTAAGCACAACTTTTAGTACATACCGATATATAGGTACTCATAACTCCGAAATCATAAATAAAAAAATACAGCTGTCACACACATCTTACATCTAACTCGATCAAAACGTATGGAAAAGCCGATGTTTTTACAGCATTTCAAAGTTGGTGGTAGAAATTAACCTTAGAGTGATTGTACTAATTTATAAATAAGGGTGTATGCTTTCTTATCTATTTAAAATGTATGTATTGAGAAATACCTTATGTGCGCCGATTTTAAAAGCACGTACGAGTAAGTACACCTAGCAGTATATTTCATGAAAGTAAATTATTTTGACAGCATTAATTAATAGAATAAAAATGTAGAATTTCTTAAACAGTGACTCGACTTTAATGGCTGACTGTGAATTTGTTGACGACCTAACTAAACCGAATTAATTGTTACTAATATATCTACTTGTATATACTCTGATGATATGTAACAAATGCAAATAACAACAACAATGGATTCAAGCAGATATGATACATTTCCGCAAACGTTATCTATCTTGCGAAAATTTTATATGTATTTCGTTTTAAAACAATTTCAAAGCATTATACCCTTACTCGACTAATGACTTCTAAAAGCCTTCGTAATTAAAATTGTGTTGCCAAATTATGCTCTTGCTAGTTTTCTGCAATAGCGTGATATTTAATCACATAATTTAGCAACATTATCGGTACTTTTCATTTTGTCTATCCAATTTTCCGGCTAAAATTTTCTAATATATTTAACGTTAATTTATCGATTGAAAAGTCAATAAGGACATGTCATTTTTTGTAACATGTTATTTAGTTAAAAATGTTATGGTTTCTAGTTATTTAAAGAACTTAGTTTTACTTTATTAAATTAATAATTATAACTCGCAATATGAGTCAAAATCTACACATGTCAAGAAAGAATATTTTCTTAGGAGTACGGTTTGTAGTGATTTATAATACGTTACTTTCTGAAGAAGAAAAGAGATTTTCTTTGCATAATGTTGTAAGTGCGAATATTAGAAAATTTCTGCCGGTCATAGGCAGACATGAATGCTATTTATTTGACTATTTAGATGATTAAATATCTCCTACATCCTATTTTTGTACAAATATCTCAAACGGGCCAGTTTATGTACCTCAATATCTCCGATTTATTTTTAACACTTAGGTACATGAAATATTTCTTTACAACATTACGTTTTCTTTTGTTTGTTGAGATAAGTAGTGCAAAACTGGACTTATTTCATTAATACATATTAAGGCACATTTAACACATAGTTTGACTAAAAATAATACATAGTATAAAAATATACAGTTCATATAAAATTGAAATTCGTTCTTTATCATAATGTTTAATCTAATATACGTTAGAGGTATACCGTAACGAAATAATTTATTTCTAAGACAAACTATCTCTTAAAATATTTAATAATGTTATGAATGTTATGATCCTAAAAACAAACAAAGAGATATACTTATTAAAATAATAATGACAACAGTATAATTTTACTTTTTAACAATCTATACTTGCGTTTATTTTACTCATTAACATTATTATATTCTTACGTTTCTGTGGTCCCTGTGACCACCTGACCTTACATAACTTATTAACCGGTTCACAGTCCCGCAGAACACATATTATGGTCCATAACAATTGATTAGCCTATTGTTATATTTTTTTGACAGTGAACCTGTTAAAATAAACGCGTAAATGTACTTTGTGTATTGTTCGCAAGCAGTTTAGAAAACAAAACTGTACTTTAAGTTGCCTTTAAAGCATAACCGATGGAAACGACAAGTATTAGCTTGGTAGCACTAAAACGCCGGAGATTTTCTAGTCGCTGGCATTACCTCAAAGTGTCACTACATTACTACTTACACTGGTCATCACAATAATCGACCCACCCTGCTTTTGCACTATTGCTCTTTATAAGTTCACAGATAAGCGTTTAGAGATGTTTGACATTTGATTCCCATAAATCTTAACGCACATGAGGGTACTAATAAGCTTTTTTTTAAAGTAAACGCTGTTCTGTACCGGTTTGATGAATGCGTCAGTATTCACTTCGGCCCTGTTTAATTCACAACCAGGTGTTTGTAACAGTGTAATTGTTATCGACGATTCTTACTTTATTGATAATCACTGTAATTCGGATTAAATTAGCCTGGAAGAATGAATACTACTGAAGCTGAATCGGTTCAAGTTGTGACTTTGCTGCGAGAGGGTTTTAGTCAACGTGTTGTCGCTTGAAGATTACATCTCAGTCGATGTGCGGTTCGGAGAGTTTACCTGAGGTTTCAAGAGACTGGGCAGTACCGTAGAAGAAAAGGATCTGGAAGACAAAACACCATTCAAAGAGTTGACCGCTTTATTGTGACATTGTCTTTAAGAAATCGGCATCTTTCTGGTGTAGATCTCCAGCGACGACTGCGTGAAGTGGGGGGTGTGGCTATAAGTGACAGTACGGTGAGTAGAAGACTTCGTGAACATAACTTATGACCTCAAATACCAGACGCAGGACCACAACTGACCGTAGCTCATCGCCAAGCCAGACCAATTCGCGAGGGAACATCTTGAACGGACTAATAGACTAATAGGCTTCAGTTATATTCTGTGATGAGGGTCGAATGACTTTATACGGCTCTGATGGGCGCCGTAATGTCATACGAATATAATACAATTTGTTTCTTTCAAAATATTAAAACATGAGTTTTCGTGTAAACTGTAGGTGGGTCGATTTTTGTGATGAGCAGTGTTTATTGCTGTCAATTTCGTACGTGACAGTCACATGGTTTGCGGTCGATGGGGGAGGGGGTGACATCAGCACACAACTGATAGTCCTATCCTACTACGTTGCCTTGCCGCTGGCCGGCGCTCTTTTTTCCCGCCCCCACAACCTTTCGACCCAAGTCCCGCAGACAATAGACTGTCACGTATTTCAGATGCGCCGGTAGCCGAGCGGATAGATGCTCGAGTTATACGCGAGAAATCGTGGTTTAATTTCCATAGCTCCGTTAGATTACTGACGTGAACCCACTCCGACACAGTCATTTAGATTCACAGGATGGGTTAATAAAAAGGTTTTTGTTTCTAAAAAAAATTGCCACTTTATAGATTCTCAGTTGGCCATCTTCATGACAGTGAAGGTGGATATCGGACGATGAACGATGGTACCAGGTGTTGTAGCGGGTAGGCCTCCCTTCCTCTCTAGTAGCTCCTCGTAGCTGGGCAAAGGGGATGAGAGACCCACAAACCAGGCAACGGCTTCGCCCCTGGGGCTTGGCCCCGATATATGCGTAAGACAGCATTTCACCAAGATAAAATTAAAAATCAATAGACAAAGTAAACGTTATAGATCACCATGACAAATTCACTTCTGGTTTTATTTCCTGTTTGGTATCAGAGAGTCTAAGCCTTAAAAAGTAAAAATTAGCTACTAACAAAAGCTTTCGAAGAATTGGAGGGATTCAGTTTTATACTTAGTTAACTTAAAATCGAGCGAGTAAAGGAAGACCTTTTTCCATCGGCAGTATTTTGAATCAATAAAACTTTACATGATTGCATTGAGGTACTTACTGCAAATTGATGTAATTAGGACCATAACATGAATTGTGGCATTCTACAGTGTGGAACGTCCCAATTAGATATACTTACATTCAGCTAATTTAATTGCTTATCATTAATTTATTATTAATTACAAATAATTTGGCTCAATGTATGTACATGTAAAATTTATTACTAAAAATAGTGTTACCATTACGGATAGGTACATTATTGTACAATATGGAATGTATTCGTGACTAATCGACATAAACTCGATATCAATTCGATTTAGTAATCGAATTTGTGACCGTGCAAAATGGTTTGCGTCTACGGCAATGCATTTTGAGCTGTACGTCCTCGCGGTAAGGTGGTTTATTCGGTTGTGTCCGGGGTTGAAATCGTATCGAGGTAATTTGCATGTGGTTCCGGTCAGGCGCTCGCGCGCATTAGTAGTTCTCTTTTGAGCCGACAGATGGCGTTCTCCGCGCCGCAGCTGGAGCGATGTGTTATCTGTGGACAGGCAAAGAAAAAAAAGTTTAGTTTGAGATGACAAATCATTAAATTTTTAAACTCTTGTACTATTTATAAAAATACTTATTATTTGAGACCTTTCGAATCTAGAACTGGAATGAAAGAGAACATTAGAAAATAAGCCTCCCATTTGTGGGAGAAGAACACTAGCAGCTTATATTAATAAAAATCAATTGCCGAAATGTTTGTATGCGCATCACTTCAGAACGGCTGGACCGATTTGCCTGATTAATTTTTGTTGATTTCGTAATTATCAGTGTTGTGTGAAAAAATTTTTTTGGTAACTCGTCACGGGATTCATGGTGTTCACGCGAACAAAGTTGCGAGCGGGCCGCCAGTATTTAAAATAGAATCCAGTTTTTTTTTGTCACCTCACGTTGCCGAGTGGCAACTGGCAAAACGCTTGATCCGATATACGGATGGGACATCCAATTCCCAGTTCGGGTAAAGGGTGTTTTTTTATTTTATTTGTGATCACCTACCCGCGTGTTGCAATCGTGGAAATTTAAACCAACATACCCATAGTTGCAGCGATCACATGATAAAGGCTTTTGTCTTGTATTAGGACACTAACATTATGTACGCCCTTAACACGTCGGTTCTGGCGTCGCCATCTCTGACGTACCGGCTTCGATTCCCGGTCAGATCAATTTAGAAAGAATCAATTATAATAAAGTATTAAAAACTAAAAAACTAAAACCTAAAAGTATCTTATAAATAAAAAATATCTTGGCAATGGCAAAGTCCCCAAGAGGCTTGCCCTTTTGTATGGCTAAACTGATACGTTGGGCAAAGTAGCTGCCAGCCTTTCGGTCGCCGGAGACCTCGAAAAGGCGCTTCGACAGATCTTTGACGAAACTCCGATCTTCTGGCTCCCACGGCTCCAGCGTTTCAACCCCAAACGGCACAAAAGAATGAAAGAATTGATTTTCTAAATTGATTTCGGTATGTATAGATACTTAACCGTAACCTAACTAATAAAAACAAGTTTCAAAGAACATTTTGACTTGGCCTAGATAATTGGTGCGAGAGTGAAAAGTTACTATAGGCAGAGATTTAGATTTAGATCAACTATTTTGTCTGAATAAATATACAGGGTTATTGGAAATACGTAGCGATCCCTTTATGGGGTAATAGTAGAGATCATTAGCTACCGAATTGCCCTAGAGTAGATGGGGCAAAAATTTACCGAATTAGAAAAAAAAATCTCTTTTTTAAATTCCTGTTCTTTTTTTTACGTATTAGAGTGTTATCTAACTAAAAACACACAAAAACAACCATTAAATACATTAATTTCTTTTTTAATCCACTTTGATGTAGCCCAACCCACTTTTCTTATTATTTTAAATATTTCTTCACAAATATTATTTTCGAAATCGGTCCATTTTTGCCCCATCTACTCTACAATTTGATAGCTATTGATCTCCACTATCACCCCTTAAAGGGATCGCTACGAATTTCCAATAACCCTGTATACATATTGGTAATAACCAATGAATATAAATGGGGTAATTTTATTTTATATAATGTTATTTGTTAAATATTGGCCATTTGGCGAAGTGGTCCTTTTGCGAAGTACTCCTTTCGCGAATCAGTCCTTTGGCTAAAGCCATTCTGCGAATTGGTCCTTTTGCGAATTAGGCATAACGCGAAGTAGTTCTTTCAAGACTCTGTAGGCATTTTGCGAATTAGGCATTATGCGACTAAACGGACTAACATAGCTGCAATATATCATCATCAATCTTTAACGTCCCACTGCTGGACAGATGCCTTCCCACGTGGCCAAGAAACAGCAAATGGAGGGATAGTCTATAACCCAAATACCATGTACGCGACACGGTAATTATAATATACCTCGATGCGCACCCTTTTTGAAGCGCACCAGACCAAGCGCACCTAAACTATTCCTTCAAGCGCACCCAACGGGTGCTTCAGAATAGGTAATTAAAATATTATAATTTTATTCCTCGAAGCGCAACAGCAGATAAAATGTGGAAAGAGATGTAGTAACTAACATAAAATATCGATAACGATTATCGTACGTTTATTTTTAGAGTATCTACCTCTTTTCATTTATGTCACCCTGGTACTTTTAGCACAGAATAAGTACATTTAGTTCAAAATAACTGCCATGATTTAATTTATTATTGACATATTAAGTTGCAGCACCTAGTCCTACTCGTTTATTTCTTTAGTCCTGATAGTTAAAGGTAAGTAAGATCGCTAAGGCGCCTATCTACCTCTTTTCATTTATGTGTCCCTGGTACTTTTAGATCAATAAGACTGTTATGATTCAATTTATTATTGACGTAGCAATGTTGCATAAGCACCTAGTCCTAGTTTCCATCGACATCAATATTACGAATGTTTTAAGCTCATCTCTATTTTTTACCGTTGGTGCGCTTCGAGGAATAAAAATATAATATTTTAATTACCTATTCTGAAGCGCACCCAACGGGTGCGCTTGGAGAAATAGTTTAGGTGCGCTTGGTCTGGTGCGCTTTGAGGAATACCCCAAATTATAATTACCGTGTCGCGTAGCGGTGAAAGAATACCACCACGTTTCTTCCCTTGCGTGTGGTAAGAGGCGACTAACCGACTAAAGACTGCACATACATCTACCAGCATAGAGCGGCGATGGGCTCACCATCACCGCCTGTCACGCTGAGCACATCTGCAGTCGCTATTTGGTGTAATATGAACTATGGTAGAGGACTGCTTTTGCTGTCCTCATTTTGCTTAGTCTCTGACTAACCCTTCAGAATAGTCGCACCAAGGCAGCCCAATCGTGTCGGTGCCAAAGAGCGTTGGTGGGTTTTAACGACTGCCGTTTTAAGACAACAACGAGATGTTTTTAATTTGGTCACCCATCCAGTAGGTAACCCAGGTATGACGCAGAATGTGCACTTCGCAAAATGTACACTCGACAAAAAATGCGCATTTCGCATTTGGTGCACTTCTCAAAATGAGCACTTCGCAGAATGAGCATTCGCAAAATGAGCACTTCGCAGAATGAGCACTTCGCAGAATGAGCACTTTTTGTGGAAGTTGTTAATTAATAAAAAAGATATAGGTACTAGGTATTTAAAATAAAATAAACATTTTTACAAAGTAATGATTTATTTAAAAAGTAATCCACTAAGTTTTGATTGTCAATTTAATATTTCTATGTATAAAATAACAGATACGAAAAACTAAATGATTATCTTTCTATACATACAAAAATGAACTATTTTGCAAAAAAATTGTATGAAGATTTAAGCAGGTAATTATACAATTCAGAAAAATGCTAATCTCGCCTATTTTACACAAAAAATAGTATTAATATTTAAGTAGGTAATTATACAATTTAGAAAAATGTTAGCAGGTAATTATACAATTTAGAAAAATACAACAAAGTCAATTACTTCAAAAACTGCAAAAAAAAATACTTTTTTTAAAAACTTAGGCACTGTTACATTACCGTTTTCTAATTTACCCAACAGCTTGTTATATTTGCGATTAATTAATTAATTATTTTTTTGGAGTACCTATTAATCCTATTAATAAAATATTTAGTGCCACACATAGATGACTATTTCACCTAACCAGTAAAAAATGTTAGAACATTATAACTATGTTTTTTAGTACCGATTTCATCGATGCTACGTAATTTTTGGTCTCAGGAAATTCACCCATCTGTTATATTATACATAGAAATATTTAATTGACAATCAAAACCTAGTGGATTACTTTTTAAATAAATGATTACTTTGTAAAAGTGTTTATTTTATTTTAAATACCCAGTACCCATATTCACATTGCACATTCTGCGTCAGACCCGGTAACCCGAACTTGCTTAACTGACAAGATCGCAAACAAGAACAAATTCTTAAAAACATTATTGAAGTTACATCACTTTGGAACTAGGCTCGCTAGATTCAAGCTAGTTGGAACAAAGTTCTAAATTCGAAATTTTGATAAAAAATAACCAGGCACGTTTTTGATTTCTGCCTTGTTCGTGGTGTCCTTATTCAAGCGGCAATCGTGTATCTATAGTTTATATGATCGAAGATGGTGGCCTTTGCCCTGCAATGCCATTTTATGTCTATGGTGTACCATAGATATTGGGCTATACCTTACTTTATTTATATGGAAGATTATGTTATACTACTTAGTTAAATTAATTATATCTTTATTATTGAAATTTTGCATTCACAATGATATATAGATAAAGGATGAAATGTCTACTAGAAAAAAATCAACCGTCTCAGGAAAGCTCGAATGTTATTCGAACCCATGACCTTTGGATTGCTCCAACCGCTAAGCTACCGAGACCCCAGAACTCGTTGAATTCTTCCTAGTAGGTAGTTGATGATTTATTTTATTTTATTTTATTTAGGAAACAAACAGTCTTGTACATAAATATTGACATAAGCAGAATATATATTTCTTATAGACCTATAGTTCCATAAAGCTTGTTAACTAATGTTAGTTAACTGATAAAGTGCTTTTGGAAATACCAACATAAAAAAAATATGTAATAATAATAATCAAAAATAGTCAAGTAATTCTAAGAAAAACAGTAAAAAATTTAACAAAAAATACTGAAACTAAATAATGAAAGCACTCACAATGTAATTAAAAACTTATTAAGCAGTAACTTTCTATAGACAGTACCTAAGACTATTGTAAAATATATCCATATCATTAAACATTTTGTTATATGCGCCAACACTACGTTTAAAGAAGTTATGCTGCAAGCCAGCGGTATTACGTCACTGTGAAGGTTTACCTACCCTCACAATCGAAAGAAATACTGTTGCATGTATTTAACAATCGATAAAGACGTAATTGCTTATAAATATCTTTATAATTGAAATTTTACATTCACAATGATAAATATAGTATATAGGATAAAATGTTTACTAGAAAAAAATCCCAGTGTCAGGAAAGCTAGAATGAGATTCGAACCCTTTAAAGACAAAGTCAAAGTTAAAATATATTTATGCAATAAACTCAATTAATGAGTACTTGGCATTGCCGGCCCGGCGGCAAGTACAATAAGTCATCGAGCTTTCCTGAGACAGGTTGATATTTTTCTAGAATTTTTCTAGATTTTATCCTAATTAATTATAGTTACCTAGACCCGTGTCTAACCGAATGCGAGGGCACCAAACTTTCATTAGCATCCTTTATCATCCTCATCATCCAACAGCACAGATTGGCGGTGGGCTCACCACCTGTCACGCTAAACACATGTGCAGTTTTCATTTGGTGAAACGTGGACTGTAGCAGTGGACTATTTTTGTGGTCCTCATTGCCTGGTCTCTGACTGACCCTTCGGGGATAATAGTCGTGAAGATATGCTGTATTACGACAGCTGATCTCATATGAATGCCAGTTATAGTCCGACTCAAATAGAATGGCGTCCGTGAAGTTAGTCACAAGATGCGTCGCAGTAGTGAATTTTAGGTTTCAGCGGGGCGTTACAGCGCGGGGAGGGCGATGCACCCTGCCCGCTAGCAGACCGCAACCCTCGGTCACGCGATGCATGCGCTCACCGGCACTCAAAGTCGCAGCTAAATTCACAACCGCCATCCTAACTGTATCTAGGCCCGTGCCTGGCCACCATCTGCATGATCTCGTGCTCCAGAATCATCAGCCGAAAGACGTCCACTGTTGGACAATGGCCTCCCCTAACGATCTCCACCACATCCGATATTGTGCTGCACATATCCAGCGGCTTTCCGCGACCTAAACCAGATCGTCGGACCACTTTGCTTTTAGAAACTCTTCCAAGGATCTCCACCACATCCGACCTTGTGCTGTGTACGCATCCATAGCGGCTTCTCGCGACCTAAACTAGGCCTGTGCCTGCTACAAGTAGCCGACCGGACGGACGTCCGCGAACACCCTGCAGTCGTTGGAAGAGATAAGAGCTGCGCTATAGTACGCGATAGAAAGATAGGCAACTTCTAGGTGAATTTAACGTAGGTATGGGAGCGGTGTTCGACCTGAGTTGCACTTTATTGTGTCTTAGAAAGTTTCGCTATTTATATAAATGATTTAGCGGAGTGAATCTTCTGTACTTGTACTATTATGTATTTTATGCCTAAACTAGATCGTCGGACGAGAAATGCCCAGCTTGTTATACACCAGACCTTCGGACCACTTTGTTGTAGGAATGCTTTAGAAAATATTGCTGTAGTTTACTGAATGGCAATTACTTAGGCCCGTGCTTCGCCCTGATGAGATGCAGCGGCACCTCCCGGCGCTCGAGCTCATCCGGCCCCAGCTGCAGCCCGGCCACCATCTGCATGATCTCACGCTCCAGAATCATCAGCTGAAAGACATCCTCTGTTGGACAATGGCCTCCCCCAAGGATTTTCACTACATCTGACCTTGTGCTGCACGCATCCAGCGGTTTACCGCTACCTACACCAGATCGTCAGACCATTTTGTAGTAGGAATGCCTTGCCTTTAGAAACTCTCCCAAGGATCTCTACCAAATCCGACCTTGTGCTGCACGCATCCAGTGGCTTTTTGCAACCTAAACCAGATCGTCGAAAGAGAAATGCCCAGCTTGTTATACACCAGACCTTCGGACCACTTTGTAGTAGGAATGCCTTGCCTTTAGAAAATAATGCTGTCATATAAATAAATTAATGAATGGCAGTTACCTAGGCCCGTGCCTCGCCCTGATGAGGTGCGGCGGCACCTCCCGGCGCTCGAGCTCGTCCGGCCCCAGCTGCAGGCCGGCCACCATCTGCATGATCTCGCGCTCCTTCTTCAGCTCCTCGCGACCCGACTCCACCTGGAAAGCGAACGGTTGCACTGTTAGAGCATTCAAACTTTTATCTGAAATACTATCGATTTGGGATCGGAGGCGAGGCAGCTTGTGCAAAATGTAAACAGTGTCAGTAATAATAATGATTACTTAAATCTATCTTCTGTCTAATATTAATAAAAATCAATTGCTAAAATGTGTGTACGCGCGTCACTTCAGAACGGCTGCACCTATTTGGCTAATTTTTTAGAAATTTGTGACGGGATACTATAACGGGGTCCAAGCGGACGTAGTCGCGGGCGGCCACTAGTTATCTATTGATATTATTTCTTAATCCTACGTTTAAGTTTTATGTTAATAAAGTTATTTTTATTGTTATTATTACTCGAAATAATATAGATATTATGAGATAGCGTAGCTTTTATTTTATAAAGTATATTTAGGAAATATACTTTATAAAATAGTAGAGTTTTCTGTTTTGTAGAAAATATACTTTATAAAATAAAAGCCCTTTCTGTTTTGTAGAGAAATTAATGTTAGCTGCCTACATTATAATGCCTGAACAGTGTAACAGGATTTCAATACATATATAGATTCACGAGTACTGAAATTACGTTTCGCCATATTAAAACTGCACATGTGCTCAGCGTGACAGGTGGAGCCCATCGCCGCTCTATGCTGTTGGATGTGTGTGCAGTTATTATCCTGTTAGTCCCGTTTGTTAGTGGTTGATAGTGTTGGAGTGTATGTCTAGAGTTATATCTGTAAAAGTCACAAATGTCATAGGTAGCAAAACTCTCTCTGTCTCTTTGGTCTACGGTTGCTACGACGTACAGTCAGCATCTTTACATACTCATCATTTAACATTAAAGAATTATATGACATTTTTTGTGTTTATAATTATAAATTCTCTGTAACTAATTACCTATAGTGACGGTCATGTACTTTTGACTCAATAGCTATTTTAGACAATTCTGGTCATTTCAACCGAAACAATCATTTGAAAATTTCATATGCTAAGCTATTTTTGATGCTGACTGTACATATACTGCTCTGGAATAAATCCGAAGTTATCTGTTTCTTTTTGCTCCAAACCATTCAGGTTATGGGCCGAGCACGCTTCCACTGCACACATTTTAATACGATCACCCTCTTTCTAATATTCTTTTGCGTGAAATAATGGCACTTGGTGCTGTTGTGTTTCGTCCGGCTAGTGAGGTTTCCGGAGGCCCATCCCCCCCCCCCCCCCCCCCTCTTACAATTCCTATTCCTTCCTTAAAGAACGCCAATGCGCCTGCGATTCCTCTGGTTTTGTGAGTGTCCATGGGCGGCGGTGATTACTCTCTATCAGGTGACCCGCCGGTTCGTTTGCCTCCTTCTTTTATAAAAAAAAAATTTTAGATAAATCATTCCATCTTTAAACCCGCCTAGCGTTGCCAGGCGTCTGGATAAAGCCATAATTAGGCTTTTTGATTGCGTGTCCGGCCAAAATAAACGGTGTCCGGCTTGTCCGGCTTTTGATAGGCTTTTTAGTTTTAACATTTCGCAAACAAACGAGCGCGAAGCGTGCCCGAACGCAGGCGAGTCGACTGTCAGTCGCTCCTGCTCCCGAAAATGTAGGGTGTCCGGCAATTTTACCCAAATGTCCTGCCAAGTTGCCTGGTCTGTCCGGCTATTAGGTTTGGTGACCTGGCAACCCTACCTGCCTAGCAAACAGCGAGATCGCACTAGAAATCAATCGCAAACGTTCATCGAGTGTTACGTTTGCAGTCAGCGAGCGTAACCGGTTGCACAACGTCGGTCGCCGCGACTAGGTGACTAAACTTAATGGTTTCCTTATGGTTCGAGTACGAACATTTATGGGTCGACCCACATAAGATATGCAGGGCGAATGCTGAAATTCCTCTAAAATAGTACATACTACATACATACACTCGCGAATATATCCCCAAAGTAGAAGTAGAGGAATGATGGACTACTTATTAAGACCGCGAAAGCAGAGCACTACCACAGCCCACGTTTCATCAAATAAGAAAGAAAGAAACGTTTATTTGACATTTCAGAAAATTAAAAAAAAATTCATGAAAAGTAAGTTAAACCGCACAAAAAAAATAAAACACCAAAACGGCATCTCCTCAGATTAATGTCACAGCCGGAGCCATGGCGCTGGTTTTCAGGAGAAACCGGTTTGGGGGATAGATAGCGCGGCGCGGGTTGTTGTACATTCGCCACAAAGTTAGTCTGCCACGTTTTTGTAACTCCATACATTGAAAGTAAATTCGCCACAGGTAGGTAAGCGTTATTGTCAATTCGCCACAAGTCTTCATAGTATATCATTTTTGTATAAAGTACCAGTTACAAGAAAAGTTCGTTTTGAGCGCTCGAAATGAAAGGTAGTTATTTACATACAATACTTTATAAACACTGCAACAATAACAACAAACAACAAACCCACTACAACAAAGTATTAACAAAATCAAATAATAATTGATAAATATATAGGTACAGTACGTTACATTACATTAAAAAAACTGCACATGTGCTCAGCTTGATAGGTGGTACCTAAGACTGGTAAACCCTTCGCCTTGACTGAGATTGTCATAAAGGTGCGAGTTAGAATACTGCAAGTGGAAAAATCAGTCTATTAATTCATCCGATTGCGCTAAAACTTCGGTATTTATAAGTAGTTTGACCAACTCGAAAATCATTCCAGAATAAGCGTGTTCACTCGTACGAAGTCGCGTGGCGGGCTGCTATAATTTTTTATAAAAAATCTCAACCGTACCGCAGACCTGTTTGTCGGTTATCAAACTAGATAAAACAAGAGTATTTTTTATTAAAGACTGTTTTTGTGGGCTGCAGATAGCATTTTGTAACCTAATAACCTGGACCCGTTTATTGCGAACTGTACATAAAGTGTTACACAGCTGGTACAGAAGCTGACATAAAGTTGATTATACAAGCATAGACTTTTTGATTTAAATTACTAAAACGTGTTAAGTAAAATTAACCACACGAATTGAATAACTGTTTTATGGTATTTATTCCAGAGCCCATTGTTTGTAACTGTTAAGCAAAATAATTTATTATTACCTACTTGACAATATTACCTCTCCAATAAAAATTAATTAATATGGATATAAAAATAAATGATGAAGGAATTTGAGGAATCCTTATTAGATACTACGCATACCTTTTATAACCGACGTTTAGATATCAAAAGCGTCCTTACAAAAAATTGAGTTATGCATTTTGAACTGAGGACCTCCGGATATCCGGTCACAGCGCGGCGTCTACAATACCATATACCTATCTAAACTATCAAAATGCTTTTACGGTTATTGCCATAACTACATTAGAATTTGGCCGAATGTTGTGTTATTTAACGCCATTTATCGTCTCCCCGCGAAGTTTCTCAAAAGTAAAAGTTGAAAAGCTTTTGTGATGGCCATTACGAATGATTCTTCACACCATAACTTCGCACAGAATCAGATATGTGCTCATCTCGCTAGTGAAGAAAACCGTTATTATTCAAATCTCAACTTTATGTAACTAACGAAAAGGTGACGTTTTGATACCGAGATGTTTCTTATGAGGAAGTCTGTAGATGATATCTAAAAAAGTTACAAAGTTAAAAACCTTTGTACTTGGAGGGGCCAATATTTATTTATTTATTTGTTTATTAGGACAACCAACCAACAACACAAACACTTGAGACAAGCAAAAATTGTAGAAACAAATAAAAATATAAGGCCAACTGTCATCTTAAATTACAAGTTGCCACGGCATGCAATGTGGACTGTAATTTACATATTAAAAAAGCAACTTATTTATATTTAATATTGTAAAGGAAGCATTATAATTTAATGTTTACGTTCGGAAACAATGTATAAGACAATTGATTGATATAGGCTACAGAATAGAAGACTACATTTTCCTGTTCTGTGTGATAGACTGAACAAAAAAAGGTAATTCATTTGGACTTTTATTAATAAACATTTACTAAAGAGAATGTCATTAATTCATAAATACTCGAACGGGGTTTAACCAGTAGTACTATAAGTTATTATGTGGTTTAACGTAAGACTACTCATTAAGATATCCTATGCATACCTTTTTATACCCGACTATTCGACCGAGTTGCACCGGGCACGGGCTGGCTCGGTCAGCTCGTGACCATAGCGTGCGAATAATGGCTTTACTAAATAGTTTTGCGTTAAACCCTTTGATCACGAATAAACCCCGTTCAAATATCTATGTAAAATAAAAAGCGAAAGTTTAAAAATAATAATAAATAGAAGTTTAATTTACTTAGTTTAGATAAAATACTAATTATTATCCAAGTAATTGATATCTCTAATCCCAAGCAGAACTGCATTTCACATAACGCGTAACAAATCAGTAATAGCTAATAAAAGTTGCATCGGTTCTTCAATCTGTCGTCACAATCTAAACAGAATTTTCTGTAGGAAGTGAAGTTCCCACGGAGAGAGATATACAATTTTAGTTGAGGTGACAATTTCATTGCATTGTCGTGTAGTACTTAGTCATCATCATCATCATCATCAGCCTATAAACGTCCCACTACTGGGCACAGGCCTCCCAAGTGGCCAATAGCACGTGTTATATTGGGCCATACATAACCCACCACGCTGGCCCAATGCGGGTAGGTGGGTTTTAACGACTGCCATCTTACGACAACAACCGGGACCAACGGCTTAACGTGCCTTCCGAAGCACGGAGGAGCTCGAGATGTTTTTTTTAAATTTGGTCACCCCATCCAGCGACCCGGCATTGCAAAAGTTGCTTAGCGAGCAAGATCGCAAGCCGAACGCCATGGCCGCTGCGCCATCGTGCTCCTCACTTAGTGAATATGTAATTTGTAACTGAAAGCTGTAATGAAATTAAATTATGGATGGTCCTTTTTGTTACATGGGCAATGGAGTAGCTAAGAAGTGTTGACATGACAATGGGACTAGGTGTTTGACATGACAGATGGTACCTAGTTGTTGGCATGACAGTGGTACCTAGGTGTTGACACGACAGTGATACCTAGGTGCTTCAACTTGACTTCTTCGACCTGCTTGGACAACAGGGGGGGTTGGGAAGTAACTGCACTGCCGCAACACCAAGCATGACGTGATTACAACATCCGTATGTATGAGCATAATTTATGAAGAATGTTATTGAGAGTAAATGAAGCAAAAGAAGTGTGTTAGGCAGGATCGAACAAATAGATAGGTAGCAGCTGTGGTCTGTCTGCCCCTCTGGGAAATAGGTGTGATATGCATATACCAGCGTGCGAAAAAACATGGAGAATGTCCTTAGTCCAAAATCCATTGCGATTTCGGTACCCAGCAACCTAAATGCGACTAAGGCGACTCCTAGAAACCGCAAGAAACTTCATGGGCTGGTCATGATCAAGTGTTCAGGTCAAGTGGGTCCAGGACCAGTCATGGTCAGGTCAAGTGTTTTAAACATGACATAAATAACAAAAAAGTAATTCGTGTTTTTCCTTTTTTAATTAAATAATTCATTTTGTATATTTTCATTACATAGTTTTTGAGTATCTAATATAAGTATATATTTTTTTATAAAATAAAAAACAATTAAAAATAACGATTCGAACAACGCGCGGTCAGCGGCCGGTCGTTGACCCAACCCAACCATCTGTTGACCCGTCCGCGTCAGCCGGGCGATAAGTACCTACGTAAATCTGCAATGAGACCATTTATTTTCCTATTACGATATGTGCGTTTTTTTCTTATGTCATTGCTTTAAAGTAAATTAGATACTCAAGGACTATAACTAATTAAAAATTTCACAAAATTAATTATTTATTTAATAATGAAAAAAAAAACACTAAGTGTTTTAAACATTTATGTCATGTTTTAAACACTTGACCTGACCAGCCCTTGAAATTTCTTGCATTTCTAGCAGTCGCCTTATATAATACACACTTACGCAACACTATGATGTATTTAACGTCTAGAACACACGCTGAAATCAACCTTGCTTATATTTCTTATAAAAGTGTTTTCTATTTGTACACTCGGCAAACAAACGTCATTAAGCGACGCATACGGAAATTGACAGAAGTTAGATTGATAATTTGAAATAGAAGCCCGGGATACGTTTTCGTGGGGCCAATATAGCCGTTCGGTTCGATCTCTAATGTTTTTTTCGCTATCTAGCTGGTATGTACAACCATCTGTACTTGTCTGTGTCAGTAAACCAGCGATATTTCATAACGGGCCAGCGCATTACGGGTGGGTGTCATTGTCAGCAATTGTAATAAGTAATTATGCGTCAACACGCACGCACTACAAACAGCCTATAGCTTGAGAAGCAGCGATTTCGCAGTCATCTACACTAATACAAGTGATAAAGTGAGTGAGTTTTGATGTTGGAGGTAATCTCCAAATCTACTTGACCTATTTTTTACTTATGTGAAAGGAGGCAAACTACACGAATCACCGCCGCCACTGGACACCCGGAATCCTCAACAACTGAGTAACTCTACCTTATCTCCAAACTGTCGAAACACAACAATCCTATTAACATTGTTGTTCTACAACAACAAAAAGTCTGGCGCTATCGCCAGACTTTAGACAAGATGGTCATAGCTATAGCAATGCAAGCGGACTTAAGCTCTACCATCAAGCAAACTGAGTACACAAAGATGTTGTCCCGGCTGGGAATCGAACCCAGGAGAACTCTGGGTCTTAGACCTGGCTTAGCCACTACATCACGGAGGCGGTTGAAGATTTAGAAGGCGAATGACACCGCTCCATCAAGATACGAAGACAACCAGCGAAGCAAGATTGTACCTCACTAGCTGTCTTCACTCTTCTCCTCACCTTGCAAATTGCTACCTACCTGAATATTATGTCAGTAACCTCAAATTAGTTTGCCAAACCGATTTATAAGATAATAGCAAATATGAACAACACGCTTCCTTCCTCATTCCTCGGTTAGGCAAAGGAACTAAGCGCATACAGACGAAAGCGGGTGGCCGTGAATAGCTAATGTTCTCACGATTGGTACGCCCTGTGGAGAGGAAGCATGGCACTGTTATTCCAAATTCAACTCTAATGTAAATGTAATAAGATATCATTATCTGCAGTTATATTGTGACCACCAGTGAAGTGAAGTTAATACTATAACATTAGGCATCCAACGGTTTGGATTTGTTATTATTATGATTTAGCATGTAAAAAGAGGGACTACAGATTGATGAACGTAAGTATTTTAAACGGAATCTTTTAACTTTCATTTACAATTTAAACGGGAGTGATTTCAAATGAGATAGTTTCAGGAAGTCAGTAGTGTTACAGTCGTTTTAGTCTGTAGCCATAACAAGAATCTTTAAGAGATAATTTTGCCAGTTAGATCTTCATTCTTCAGTAGTTAAGGGATTCTGGTAAAAGAGTGCTTACATCATCGACCTTATCGTCACTAATCATCAGAGTGCCGAGTACCCATTGGTACTAGGCACTTTAATGATTAGTCCTAGTTACTATTACATTAAGTATGTTTTATGTCATTGAACGAGCACCTCCTAGAGACAAGGTGAGTTACATTTCTTTCATTCAAGCTCTCGTTTCCGCGTGATCGAATGGTAAAAGAAATAGCAACAGGCATTTTGATTTAGTATCAAACTACCCCGTTGTAGAATATAAACAAAAGCGAATTGACAACGAAAAATAAGCAAAATAAGTCCTCTGCCGTTGTCCACGGAGTCCACGCTTCACCAAACAACAACTTTACTGCACTTGTGCTCACAGACCACTTATGGTCTGTGACTTGTGCTTATCGTGACGGGTGATGAGGCCATCGCCGCTCAATGTTGTTGGATGTACCTATATGCAGTCTTTAGTCCGTTAGTCGCCTTGGACGACACCCAAAGAGAATATCTTTATTATTGATTTTTTTTTTGCAATCACTATGCTTATAGATATAGGATAAAATGTTTACTAGAAAAAAACAACCAGTTTCAGGAAAGCTCGAACGGGACTCGAACCCGTGACCTTTAGATTGCCGGTCCACTGCTCTAACCGCTAAGCTACCGAGACCCTAGAAGACTCGTTGATTTTTTTTTCTCGTAAACATTTTATCCTCTACCTAAAGAGATGATATGGGTTGGTATTGGTATATAGTGTTCTTTGAGCACTACACAGCACACTAAAAAATTCATCATCATCAGCCTATAAACGTCCCACTGCTGGGCACAGGCCTTGCCAGGCACGTGGGGATATTGGGCCATAATCCACCACGCTAGCCCAATGCGGGTTGGTGGATTTTAACGACTGCCATCTTACGACAACAACCGGGACCAACGGCTTAACGTGCCTTCCGAAGCACGGAGGAGCTCGAGATGTTTTTAATGGTCACCCATCAAGCGACCCGGCATTGCGAAAGTTGCTTAGCGGGCAAGATCGCAAGCCAAACGCGCTAGCCGCTGCGCCATCGAGCTCCTCAACTAAAAAAATACTAAAAGAAAAACAACTGCCAACGACGCCTCTCTAATTAAAACTGTCAACTGCTGTGTGGGGACACGCATAGCGGTCCCTCCACACCCTATTACCTGCTACCCCACCATTACGATTGTCACAACTCGATACCTGAACGGTAAGCAGATACCGCTAGAAAAATATCGAATACAGTTTGACGTTTCTAGGTCGCAGTCCATTCATTGACGGGGACGCGGGCGACGGCGTTCAAGGTTGCAGCTTTCACGCGATCAGCTGCTCGCGTTGGAATCAATCATACAATCGATTGATTGTCGAGTGTTTTAAGTAAGTAAGTAATCCTTGTTTGTTCTAGACCGAGTCGCGTAGCGGTGGATGAATACTACCACCCCCTCTCTTCCCTTGGGTGTCGTATGAGGCGAAGAAGGACTAGATTTTAGTCCATCCAACAGCATAGAGCAGCGATGGGCTTACCATCTGTCACGCTGAGCACATGTGCAGTCGCTATTTGATGAAAAGTGGACTATGGCTGCTTTTGCTGTCCACATTGCCTAGTCTCTGACTAACTCTTCGGGGATAGTAGTCTTGGTAATATGTATGTATGTGCGGTATGTATGTTAATAATTGTTTGATCTAGATAAGTAGTTCATTCGAGTAGTAGCTTAATTAAAACATATTTTAAAATAATCAAATTCTCCGTTGGAATCGATCATGCAATCGATCGACTGTCGAGTGTTTTAAGCTAGATCCTTGTTCGCTCTAAGTGCGCAATTTAGTCGAGTAGCACAGAATAACTAATAGCAGCTTAATCAAAACTAATTTAAAAATAATTAAACTCTCCGTTGGAATCGATCATACAATCGACCGATTGTCCAGTGTTTCAAGCCAAATCCTTGTTCGTTCTAGACGAGTAATATAATTGAGTAGTAGCATGATTAAAACTTATTTTAAAATAATCAAACTCTCCGTTTGAATCGATCATACAATCAATTGATTGTCCAGTGTTTTGAGCTAAACCTTTACTCGCTCTTGGCGAATAATTTAGTCAAGTGAATTGAATTCGCTGTTCGCCCTTCAATTATGTTAACGTAAATCAGAAATTGTATGGATTTGCTTTCATCTGCGACTCGAGTATGCTGTTTGCGAGTTGTATTCGCCATTCGCTGACGTTAACAAAATCGAGAATTTTAACGAAATTGATAATTTGTCCGGTATCACTAACATTGGAATCGATAAAGAATTGATCAATCGAGCATTTGCCACATATATATGGGGGCTGTACGGACAGTTCGTAGTACGGACAGCTCATAGTACGAACAGCTCGTAGTACGAATAGCTCGTAGTACGGACAGCTCGTAGTACGAACAGCTCGTAGTACGGACAGCCTAAGCAGCATCATACGTCAACCCTTGCTAAAGGTAGATACAGGTTCCGGTATGATTCCTTGTTGCATTTCACTCTAGGAGGCGGCGTAACTAGTGGATTCATAAATACCTACCTGGATCATTAGGTAATACATCTCCGCTTTTGTGGCACGATATCTATAAAAGCGGAGATGTAATCGGAGAAGAGATTTATTGTAAACGGCCAATGAACGGAGAGGATTATGGTAAAATGTAAATCTAATTGGTTTTCGTTTCGTTGCGACACGACAAGTTTAGGGCTAAGAAGAAGTTTAAGGTTTAGACTTGCCAAAGATAGAAATCCTTGAAGACTTTTTTGCCTATAGCAACCTACCTGTTACAAAAAATTTTAAAAAAGATTGATGATTGATGATTCCATGTCAAAACTATTGCAATTGGTGATAAATGGCTTTATTACTATAATTAATTATCTAATACAATTCAATCAAGTATTTTGCTTACCTCGCACTAAGCTTGCTTCAAATAACACGTCAGAATTAGATGCAAACGAAAAGGTCACGGTAATGGGGCCGATTAGAAGCAGTTCTAGAAACTACTTACCTAGTAGTAAATTATTTACTTACGATGTTATTTTTGTTTTTAATTTATTATTTTATTTTATTTCAATAATTTTATATTTCCACTCTCACGCCAATTGTCTAACCCAAGTTAAGCTACTTTTAAAACTCGTTATATTGATAAGATAACGGATAAACATATTTATTAGGTTTATATGGAAAACACTCAGACCTGAAATCAAAATAGAAAAACAGTTATTACTAAATTGACTCGACCAGGAATTAAACCATCAGAGATAGCGCGACTCCAGAACTGGCGTGCTAACCACTCGACTACACAGCTCGTCATCATATCATTCTACATTTACACGTCTTAATCCTGGCGGGTATATGGCGAAGCGAATAGGCGCGTTTTATAGGTTTTTTGCATATAAAGGAAAAAATAAGTGAAATAAAAAAATGTGTCTTTTGCATTCACTAGATAATAAGAAGTTTCTTCTATTGATAAAAAAAATTAAGTCATTTATTAACGTATTATCTGACTTAGGTACAGCTCTTTTGAATGTTGAACAGAGCTATCTTTGAATTTTTTTTCTATCGAGTGAAGTATTACCAATCATGTTTACGTCTTTAAGAGTCACTAGATAATAGGTTCAACTATACTATATGTGAATTTTAGAACTGTATGTTTTATATTGGTGGCAGTACAATTAGTCGAAATTGTTAAAAATGGGAATATATAGCGCCTTAGGCACGTTTATCTCAACCCACTTCAGGAATTATTTTCATTATTTTCTTTAGGAAGCCCGGTTATCCGGTCTGAAATACCAGAACGCTGAGTGTAAGTTTGTAAATGTGCAAACGTTACTATCGCGTTTGAGATAAGTTTTGACAGATAGATCTTAATGCTTATCAAATAAGATCGAGAATCGAAACTCTTAACTCAAACGCGATAGTAACGTTTACACATTTTCAACTTACACTCAGCGTTCAGAGTAGAAAAAATCAAAGGGTTTAACCAATGGCTAATTATTACAAAGTCTTTGGATTATCTTCAAATACCAAAGTTTTAACTCTATCAGAATCTCTTGTATTAAAACTTGCCATATTTGTAGTGTTGTAAGTAGTGTTCGGTCTATCAATCTTTTTACCACAATCAGTGACAGCTATTATTTATTATAATAAGTACTACAATAAGCCTGCAAGGCAAAGCAGACATTGCAAAACGGAAATTCATTGAATAGCGATTATCTTAAACACTTCGTATAGCGTTCATTCATGTTTCTTGGCTGGAAATTCGCCTTTGATTTATGTTTAAGGGAAAATATCCTCAATTTCTAATGCAATAAGTACTACCAATGTTAGCTTGACATATCGCTGAACATCCTTTTTATTTTATTCATAGCGCGACTTTTTTCTTAACAAAAAAAGAAACATACAAGTTTTACAGCAGAATAAAAACTCTTTAACAAAAATGAAAAAACTGTAAAAATTCTCCAATAGATTTTTAGCTTTAGCAGTTGGCAGATGTGTTTAAAATCGTTTGCCGAATTTTGTCACTATGGAGTCCTATGACGTGCACTCACTGCTGTCCGTAAAAAGATTTGCAGCTGAAAAACGACGCGTTCCCTTGTCTCACATAGGAAACGAACTTCGCCAAAACAAGAAGAAGCAAAAGAAACAATGTGAAACAGAACACAATCATTCAGCATTTGCGCAAATGGTTTTTGTCACAGCACCGGCTGGCAGAGTGGCTGCGTCTCGTTGGTTTTATTCTCTACTCTCGCCTCCGAAACTGTGTGGTCTGTGGCCGAGAAAGTAAAATACACAAAAACCCGCCGTTCGAGTTTCTCCCGCCAAAACTGAGATCACTGACCGATTGACACTCGATAGACGCGCCCTGTACGAGTCGAGGAAGTTCCCGGTCGAATACTTTTCGGCGATATTCACTTGCACGCGTACTACACTCACGCTACTGAACTGAGGGCCAATTCTGTAAGTATCTCAGTCAGCGCTGACACAGCGCTGAGAATTGACTCTGTCTCTTTCCAATGGGCAATTTTCCGAGATCAAAAAAAAAATAAATTTTGTTTCTAATGACTTCATAGATGGCGCTTAGTAAAAGGCGAGTCCATGGAGAGCATGTTTATGTCTGCGTATCAGAATATCAATGTTGTGCAACTGTCGACCTGTGAATGAAATTATGGAAAATGGAAATAGGTCCTGAAATGAAAACATACTAATTTTTTTTTTTTCTTGACAAGCAAAAGTGCACAATTTATTACTTACAGGCATTGTGTGCGGCTCGGCTTTCATGAAACGCCATCTATAGTGTTTTTGAACTAATTTTTATTTTTTAATTTGGGCTGTCAGAAAATCGCATACTCTATGAATATGAAAGAGACAGTCAATTCTCAGTGCAGCGGCAGCGCTGACTGAGATACAGAATAGCCCCCCTGTTCGTAGGCGCGGTTAGCATAGAGCGCAAACGAATATTGCCGAAAAGTGGTCGACCGGCAACATCTTCGACTGTATTATATGCCGGGGCGAAGAGTGCTCATTTTGTTCACGTCATCGTGATCGGACCGAACCCACCTGAGGCTGTGTGACAAAATTAATTAAAAATGTCTGTGCCACATACCTGAAGGCCTACTCTCTTTCTCCGAAACAAAATTTCGGACGACTTTCGTTTGCTATTTACAGCGGTTTCCATCCCTTCCGAAATTTCGTTCATACAAAGTAAGTTTGGCATTCATATTATAATTTTTAGAAAATTGTTTGAAATTTAAAAAATAGTAGAAAGCGCTATTAATAAATAGCAAACGAAAATCGGCCGAAATTTCGATTCGAGCAAAGAGATAGGCCCTCTGTTCGTAGGTATAGAGCGCAAACGAATATTGCCGAAAAGTGGTCGAACGGGAACGACCTCAACTGTACGGTGGGGGTCACCGTCGCTTTACCACTTTGCAGCGATTTTCGTATGAAGCGCACCGACCGCCCGGGTACGTGGCCGTACCAAATAGACGACGCGGTGTGCAAGGGATTTTGATCTTTAGACTGGTAAAGCGACGGAGTCCGCCATTGTAAGACCGTATGCCGGGGCGAAAAATGATCAGTTTTTTCACGTTACAGTGATTGGACCAAGCCTACCTGAGGCTGTATCGCGAAATTAATTAAAAATGTCTGTGCCACATACAAGAAGGCCTACTCTCTTTCTCCGAAACGAAATTTCGGCTGATTTTCGTTTGCTATTTATAGCGCTTTCCATTTTTTTTTTAAATTTCAAACAATTTTCTTAAAATTAATAAGTACTTAATCTAAATACGACACCTATTTTGTATGAACGAAATTTCGGAAGGAATGGAAACCGCAGTAATTAGCAAACGAAAATAGGCCGAAATTTCGTTTCAGATAAAGAGAGTAGGCCCTCTGTTCGTAGGCGCGGTCGGTATAGAGCGCAAACGAAATGTGGTCAAACGGGAACATCCTCGACTGTACATATGCCGGGGCGAAGAATGCTCCGTTTTTTCACGTCACAGTGATTGGACCGAGCCCACCTGAGGCTGTGTGGCAAAATTAATTAAAAATGTCTGCGCCACATAGGTACCTGTTTGTACCTGTTAATTTTAACGTGATACCTAAACGGAAGGCTTTGATGTCGCGATGGCTAATGGCTTGGGTGTTCGGTGAGGAAACGTTGTTGTCCGTCACAATATTTCTAACTTCAGGGGAAATCTTCGATCACATATAAAACACTAGAATCAGATGCACAATCAACGCTATCAAAACGTCATCGGCAGCACAAAACGAGTATCTACCTATCGAGATGATTTACTCATTTCGATTAGTTATGTGCAAGCTAAGTTTCAAAATGACGAAGAGCTCAAAGACGGATTTTTAGGGGCACATGCCCAAGACGGTATTGTTGTGTACTGTGGAGATTCCATCACAGAAGAAGAAGACATACATACATACTTAGAAGCAAATCAAATTATCAGAGTTGTTAAAATATATTAATAAAATACAGGACGGCAAAAATGGACGCTCATGAAGTGCTGGACATCTTTAACAGGAAACTTACAAGAAAAGTATCTTTATTAAACATTAAATTTTTCTATTGTTTTGACACTTTCGTAAACCTTCCTATACATACTTGAACTTGTAGAAATAAACTTGAAGTATGATACTTTTCAAATTTATTTCTAACAGTTATTGTTGATTGTTTTGCCCGTTCGCCCCTTGTTCCCCGAAAAAATCCTGGATCCGCCTTTGGAAGAGCTCCTTAAAAAAGTGTAATTCTGCCAAAACACATATATACGTCAATTGTATAATGTTAAAGCTACCACTATTCAGCTACGATTTAGTATAGGATTGTACATCTAGTTTAAGGGGAAAATCTAGGTAATTTCGAAACAAACACAAAAACGTTTCGTAGATCGAAAATAATTTAACAATTGTCTATTGCTTTTTAAACCCGTCCAAATGTTTGCAGAAATGCATCCAAAATAATCTAAATGTTAGATTCGCCACGTCCAGTCACGATCCGCCGATTGTCCGGCTCGTCTCAGTAATCCAGCACATTTCATTCCCACGCCTTAAGAGCATCTCACGGCATAATGTAAGCGCACTTAAACGCTCCACACATGTTCATTAATCAAATTAGTGGGATACAACACCGCTCGTGATGCTAACGTGCGACAGAACTCTTTACTACAAGACATAAAGGTTATAATTCCGCGAAAGGTTGCCATAACGACGACTTCTAATGAAAATGTGTAGAAAGTGCGCATAACGGAACGGTAGGCTAATCACGTATAGCAACACCAATAGTAGTGTAGAGCCAATGGTCTATGCTATGCTCTATGCCCTGGTCTAATGAATTAATCGGAATATTAATTATTATTTTAATTGGTTATTATAAACAGCAATCGCCTGGAATGCGAAAGGTTGTAATCAAACTTAGTGTTGAGTGTGGGTTTTATTCAATATTCCGATCGAGAATGAAAATGTATGTTTCGAGCAACGCCATCTATTAAAAAAAAGGTTGACAATTTTACTTATCTATAAAACCGATTCATAAAATGATAAGTTCCTTTTTTATCTATCAAACAATTTGAATCATGTCATTTAATTATGAATTTGCGGTAATCTTGTTTTCCACGCTAAAATAAAAAAATCTTCATTCAATAATAATTTTAAAAAGTCACAATGGTCATATTGGTCATAGCCTACTACAAGACAGACAATTTCACTGGGACTCCATAATCTTATCGTTGCAAAATGCAACGTAAGTACATTGTACCTTAAATATCGGTTGTCAGCAAAATCGTTTGTCACGCCTCCAATCGGCATTTACCTCACAATAAAGAATTCTCACCGCGTTACCTAACCCACTTTGCGGCAAGAATCGTTTCTCAATTTATCAATCGGTCCGTGTTCAGTAGTCGCAGATTTTTTCCGAGACTGCGCAAAGCAATATTATGTATAGTCACAAAAAGTTACAACTCTACATGATTCGGAAAAGACTTGTTGACATTGGATAAAGATTGACAGACTATAACCATCTTCTTCAAGAATGTCTAAATGAGAGAATACAGGTGTTTGCTAATTGGTATATAATTCCGCAACCTACTATGTACAAATAACAACTATTTACTGCCTGAAAATGCGAAAAAAATCAGCTGTTCCATATAATATTATGGTCGAAAAGTGTTTTCAGTTTTGTACGGAACAAATGATTTTTAAATATATTATTTTATCAAACTCTCTGAATAGGTGTAATTTTACAATTTTTTTTCCTTTAAAAGTTTCGTTTAATAAATTAATTTTACAATTTGACGACCTGAAATAAAAAAAAAATATCCCACAGAAAACTTTTACGGAAATAAAAAATTATAATAAGTTTCGTTTAAAAAAACTCTTTCTCTCTGTACCTACCTGATTTCGTGATGATAGGTCGAATACTTAGATTAAAACAAGTCGAATAGTTAAAAATAAACAAACAAAACTCACTTTCGCTTTTATAGTATTGTTAGTTAGGATCTAAGATATAAAAGAGGTCATTGGTTTCTTCACACAGTTATATACAAGACTGCCGATTGCATCTAATAGGTTGTTGTGTACCCTATCTCGTACTGTAAAGTTTTACAATCAAACGCATTTCGACTACCATACAGGTGCACTACCATGAGTTAGTTACACTCTTTTCGTCAGCTTTTCCCTTTTCTGTGTATCTAATATTTTCAATTTTTTACGAAGCTTTTCTTTAGCTACCAACACACACCTTTTGCTTAATTTACCCTGTTATTTATCATTCATCACCTAGGTAGTACCTACTAAAAACCTGCAAGCCGAATTCAAGGAGAACTGTCAATGAGGTTTAGTGAGTGTTGTCTCACGCAAACCCATGGTAGAGGCGTACCATGGCTTAGGGCGTATTCGGAACGCAGCGGGGCCGCATTCCTAGCGCGCGCCGGTCGCGTGACATTTGCATTGCGTAGGCCTAGCGCTGCTGACGTGTAAGGACGTACTAGCAGGCCGACCTACCCAAATTGTCAATAGATATTGATTCTTATAATCAAACGATTAAGTTTCAAATTTATTGAAGAAATTTTACACTTTGTGGTAGCCCAGCTGCCAGCTGTACATTCGGCCTCAGTAAGTGGGCTCAACACTTTAGTACCATGTCACAGTTGTTCGGATTGATCGGGAGAGGCTTAAAACATTAACAATTAATCGTACATCAACGGCTTCACTTTGACGTTTGGACTAAAGGGGAAAATATCAGAATCAGTTCATTGAGACACGACAAATGGAGGACTTAATGCTCAGGGGCCCTACTGTCACCTCTTAGAGCAGTATTACTTAATCTTACCATGCAAAATTCTTACGAGAGGCCTTACATCTCGATTGTGATTTTTGCGTAAAATGCCCATTTTCGTATTTTGTAGTAATTTTGCAGTTGTATTTATCGTTTTTATCGAAATAGGATAATAAATTTGTGCATAATATTACAAATCTCCATTCTGTGAGCATAAGTTGAATTCGGACGGCCGGCGCATCGCATTTTGTAGTAATTTTGCAGTTGTATTTATCGTTTTTATCGAAATAGGATAATAAATTCATTATAAAATCTTTATTCCTCATGAAGTAACAATTACTCTGTTATAAATTTTGCTCAATAATATTATCGTAGATAGGAGATATTCACAGTTAACTTATAGCGATTTTCGAAGTTTTTTGGTTTAGAATAAGATTTTTTTCCTATATAAAATCAATGATATCTAAAAATTCCGAGGCCGCTAAGCAACTATTCGACTGTATAAGAGAAAACATTATAATTTTTTTATTTCACTTGTATAGAACAGTAGTTCAATCGATGAGCTAAAAAAAGTACCTTCGCGCACTTTATGGAATTTTTTCTCTGCAATTTTGGGTTTAATTAAAAAGTTAAGCAAAATTTACAAATAGTGAGGCCACTACGCACCATTCCAATAGCTATTCTACACTATTCAATAAGTCATAATTGTTAATGTATTTTGGTTTCTGAGATCCATAACGCCAAAATTGGCCATTTTACGCAAAAATCACAGTCGAGATGTAATAGGCCTCTTAAGATTGCTCTTTTACGACACCCAAGGGCACGAAAAGTGTGTAGTAGTACACCTTATCTTTTAGTAAGCCGATACACATACGGATCGCATAATAATCAGGTAATTTATCATAGTATTAGTACTTCTACTTAGAAGCTAATCCCGCGACGTTAACGTAACATACGAGATGCGATTGCGCAACGAACACGCATGCTTCGGACTAGAATCCGCCATTAAGTGCGCCTGCGAGCCGTAAAGAAAATTCCATACGCTCATCTATAAAAACAACCGTAAATCTGTAACGACAAGGTCTATTTTAAATCAGCAACAGCTAACCGCATCGATAAACATTAAATACTATTTGATGCAGCCTGTAATAATATAATTAAGCTAGATATTGTTATTAAAACCTCCATGGAATGCAGTGCATTAATAAGAACTACTTAATTAGTGCGCTAGCTGATTTACTTGGGACGCCTAATGGTAAAATGATAGAAGTAAGACTAAGATTGTGGCCTAGACAAGTGGCTAAACGCTTAAAGAATAGAATTATGAATTTATGGGATTGGACAAAAGATAAGAATGTTTTATAGCAACGACACCTCATTAATTATTTAAACTTTAAAGAGCTATTTATAAACATAAATAAATAAATAATAAATAAATTTGCTCACACCAATTACCTAGACCAAGTAGAGTATTCTTTTGAAACTCTTTAATATGGTAAGATAACGGATAAATATACACAAACATAGAAAAAACACCCAGATCCGAAATCAATTTAGAAAAAAGTTTTTCTTTAAATTGACCCGACCGGGAATTGAACCCGGGACCTCAGAGATGGAGCCACGCCAGAGCCGGCGTGCTAACCACTCGACCACGGAGGTCGTCCTTTTTCTTTACTATTGACAAACGCTAAAGAATTGACATGGAGCGGTTGCTGTTTGTCTAGGGGGTCAAGTAAGGCAAGGTAATTCGCAAATAAGTAATGTAGGCGATGATTGGAGAGTTTTAAAATCAAATTGAGTATTTTATAACGTTGTCATCGTAAGTACCTACTACTTGGTATAAACTTGTTTTTAATAGTGTAATTAATTAAATGGTAGTAGACGTGTCGTTAATTTACTTTTAATGGCGGGTGTACATATTATTTTCTTTTACAATGCGACACAGACCACTTTTAAGCGATTAAGTTAATACGTTAAATTGTAGTGATGGATCGATGTTAATGTACCCAGCAGCTATGTATATAATATACACCTATTTGTCTATGTTATTCTATAATGTCTAAAATTATATTCTCGGAAAAAGTAACTGCCTCTGTAATTATATAGGGCATGAAACCTCGCCCTTACTCAAATCACTTACCTAACTGAGCAACGAGGTACAAACTGAGACATTTTATTCCATGTGAAAAAAGAAAATGCTTGTAAACTTGTTTTATTTTGACACGAAAATAAAATTACTTTATTTTTACAACCAAATATTTATATTGATTTCCAACTTGTTACCAAATAGGCATATTTTAAATTAAGAATTTAAGGAAAAGAAACCTTTGCGTTATTAGAGCACTAAAAAAAACTACTCGTAAAACATGCAGGTTTTATTTGAAAAAGAACCTTGGTTATTGTACAATTAGGCTGCACAGACGAATTTCTCAATGCGTTCCCGTATTTCTCAATTTTTAATTTATAATTGAGGATGCTCTGTTTCCCTTTACCTTATCATTAAAAAATTAGTACCTGCTAAACGCGCATCCTTCAATCTAGATATAGGTAAACAGTTATTAAAAATGGAAAATATCCGATAATTCAGTAACTAAGAGACAATACCTTACGTAGAATGTTATTCTGAAACTTACAATAACTATAACCAGATAAAAAAAATAAGTCAAAATAAATAGAAAAAATTCACTGTTTTATTAGAATTTTGACCAATAATTTTATTACTTACATAAATTGTATGTTAAAATATTTTTTATTAATCAACATGCAATTTTACAAATACATTATAATGCAAGTACTCTAGTAGGTATAGTCTTTAGAATCGGATTTCAAAATACTCGTACATATTATGATTTTGTTTACATTAACAGCTGTAGAAACCTCTATCTGGCTTTCCTACGTTCCAACTTCGTTTAGTATGAACACCTACTCAAACATTACAGTGGAAACGACTCCTATTGGATCAACGAGTATGGTAACCCATGGCTCTGCGCGGGCGCATGATTTGCTGTCACTTTCGCACGGTAACGGTACTTACCACCGGCGGCGCTGGGCGAATTCCTCGCGACGGAATGAGGCAATTGCAAAATCGACGTCGAGACATTTTCCTTTTGATGCACTGGTAGTAGGGATAACATATATCCGATGAACAATCTTAGATACTGATTTAGAAATACGACGTTATTTATTAGATCAACTGTTGAAATAGCAGGCACAATAGAATTTCTATTGTTATCAAGCTCCACATACGAGGGGTTAATTGGTAGAGATAATGTAAATAGTGGTACTCTAGACTCCGCCGTGTCGCGTTAGCGGCTCAAGAATACTACCTACCACCCCCTCTCTTCCCTTGACTGTAGTAAAAGGTGACTAACGGACTAAAGACTGCACATATAGCCAACAGCATAGAGCGGTGATGGGCTCACCACCTGTCATGCTGAGCACATGTGCAGTTGCTATTTGGTCAAACGTGGACTATAGCAGAGGATTGGTTTTGTGGTCCTCATTGCCTAGTCTCTGACTAACTCTTCGGGGATAGCAGTCGTGATTATAATTAGTTGGGGATAATTCCAATAAACTGGCAGACCGATTTGTGAGGGTGAAGCGCCAAGCGGTATCTAGTGACGTGAACCGTATAACAAACCAAACACTATGTTGAAAATGAGAATGATGGATGACTTTACGAATTTTAAACTTTGCATTCATATCTTCATTAAGAGGGTTTACGCCATTCGGTTTCCCATACAAACTTCCAAGTCGAAATTTTTAAAAACCAATAAGCCAACTTTCATGAAACTTTGCAGCTATAGTAAAATACAGAGATCTAAATAGTTTGTTGAAAACATTTTTAAAAAAACGTTTTTTTAACTGAGTTAATGCGATTTTAAACTTTCTATGGTGGACTTTAAATCGCAATAACTCAGCTAAATAAACGTTTTTTAAAAATATTTTCAACAAACTATTTAGATCCCTGTATTTTAATTTAGCATGCAAAGTTTGATTAAAATTGGTTAATTTGTTTTTAAAAATTTCGACTTGGTAGTTTGTATGGGAAACTGAAATGCGTAACCCCTCATAAGTAGGTATTGAAATTTTTGTATTCACAATACTATATAAGTAGATAATGAATCCTATTCGAGCTTTCCTGAAACTGGTTGTTTTTATTCTAGCAAACATTTTATGCTATATCTGTACAGCATTGTGAATGCAAAAATTTCAAAAATAAATATATTTATAAGTAAGCAATTACGTCTTTAACTGTTGTTAAAATACTTGCAATAGTATTTCTTTCGACTGTGAGGGTAGGTACACTTCACAGTGACGTAATACCGCTGGCTTGCAACGTAAACACAAACTTTTAGAAAAATTTCAACGAGTCTTCTGGGGTCTCGGTAGCTTAGCGGTTATAGCAGTGGATTTGCATTGATGTTTATTCACATTCATGGGTTCAGTCTAAAAACGTCCCACGGCTGGGTAAAGGCCTTCTTACATTTAAAACAGTAGTGCAAAGTTTGATGGTTGATAATGAAAGCGTAAGTTATTTTGTTAGTTTGCGAGTCTGTTATCCACATAACAGTTAAAGAAGATTTATCTATTCCGTGCTGTTATCATTGAAATTTCTTTTCTTCTCGTGCATAATCTTGTAAACAGTTGTTTGGCCTTTTTATATTAGTGACCATTAAGCCTGAGGAAAGGCGTTAGCGTCTGTCATACAGTTTTTTAATAAACTAGCACAGGCGTCATCGTTAAACCATAACTTGCTATGTTTATTCCCATAAAATGTCACATTAAATAAGTTAAGATACTATGCCTTGTAGAGCAAATGAAAAAAGATTATTAAAATTTATTATTAAAAAAAAAATCTATTAAAAAATAATGACTTCACCGAGGGTAACGTTGGACGAAGTGCTTTCAGTACCGGCACAATCGTGTCAAGTCTCAAATCAGTCGCCTATTCGTCTGGAATGCCGCTTACACAATCATACAGAATCGATAAACATCATCATGAACTCGATATATCACCGAGAGATAAAGGTAAGTCAAAGTGGCCAACACAAAGAGCTATTTTAATGAATTTTATCAATATTTTAATCAAAATGAAATACACCTTTCAATGCTCAGACATATAAGCAATAAATAATTTATGAATTCTAGATAATACATTTTATTAGTAAAGGAATTATTAAAATATAGAATCAAAGTTTCAGAGGTTTTGTTAATATCCGTGTAAGATTTCAGCGAAGTCCAACATTTTTACCAAAATTCAAAGAGTTTGGGGTTTTTCTATCACCACTCATTATCATCTACTAACATTTCTATCACCACTCATTATCATCTACTAGTATATGTATAGGTACATAAGAAAATATTTCATTATATCCTTTATTGGACACTGGTTAAGCTTTGTGCACTCCGCACCAAGACATAAAAAATAAAGATTTTTATGTTACGCATAAAAAAAAAAATCTGTTGCTTCGAATGTTTGCTCGCACATCACTTCAGAACGGCTGCAGCTACTTATTTGGCTAATTCCGTTTTCAAAGATAACGAAACATTGAAAAAAAATGAAAATAAAGGTAAATGGGCATTTTGTTCGGACCTATGACCCACCAGCGCGACCACAAACGAAACTAGTCGGAGTATGTTAAAGACCATGAATGAAACCCAATGAGATAAGTAGCATTCCTCAAAAGACTGGGAAACTTTTTTTTAGCAGAACCAGAATTAATATAAAAAAACGAATTTTCGTATTTCCTTATGCTTTTGAATGTATAAAATGCTTATAAAAATGCACAATATCTTCCTAAAAAGGTACACGAATGCTTAGGAGCTTATCATCTTGTTCCCCGCAATTTGCCTTGCGTCATTCCAAGCCGCCATTTACAAAAAAATAAGTAATCCCCGAACAAAACTAAAAATGCTTGCTAACCTCCATTATTTTTAGAGACAGAGCGATAAGTAGGTCAACGAGAAGTAAACATTTTCTTATTTTCACATTTTTTTACAAACACAATAAGTAATAATGATTGAAAATCTAAATTAGAGAAAATATACCTTTTTGCGTTGAAGCACATAACTTTTTTCCCCCATGCATTTGGATCAAAATAAAAACATTCCTTGAAATGTTAATCCTAAACCTTCAAAAAAAAACCCATTTCAACAATGGTCGCGAACTTCGAGGTGCCGGGTCAAAAATGCCCAATGACCTTTGTCTGCCTCGGGGTTTTTTTCACATTATTTTCAACGTTTCGTTGTCTTTGAGTTTATTGGGGCGTTTTTAACGCAAATAATAATAATATACTTAATTCTTTTTTGTTACAATAATATGTTTGCGATTGTCAGAACAAGGTTTGTATGAAATATTTTTTTTGGAAATACATTAAGGGGATCCTGCACGAAATAGTGAAAATTTACCTATTTTTAAGTTACTTGTACTATGCGCTGAATTAGTTAATTACATTAAAAGAACTTACGTAAGTTAGCCTGATCTTTGCACAAGGTCGTGCCCTTGTTGAAATTTGAAACAAATTCTTTAAACAATAACGAACAATACATAAATCGAATGCCTCCTAAAACATTTCTTTTCGACAACATTCTTAATTTTACGCATGAAACAATAGTTCTTACATGAAAATATTTGTATTGATATTTCGCAGGTCGTCCCCATCTTATAAAAGTAAATTTTAATTTCTAACACAAGCGCGTGATGGTTTTGTACATTTCGTAGAATAAAAATATTGCTCTAATCAAATTACTACGTCTGAAACTTCAAAGCTCGTAAATTTAGTTCTAATTTTAAATATCAAAATGATTGATTTTGCTTTGATGTTTATTATGAGACTAATGTCAGGTTTTGCGATCGCGCTGCACCCTCTTAAGGTGTAGGTACGGAGTGTTCACGCGGACGAAGTCGCGGGCAAGCCGCTAGTCTATATTTTAAACCATCGACAATCTGCGCGCTCTTTGTATTTCCATCAAATGAACTGCATCTATTGTTTTGTTTGTAATTGGGTTGAGTAAGAATTCGTTAAAATGTATGTATATTGGATGCGCCGACTCAGGTGTGACGAAAACGAGAAACAAACGCATTGTTCGATGGCTAATAGCTCTCATTGTTGTTATTTCCGAGAACAGCATGGGGGTGTACTGTGAAAGTCGAAGGATCGATGTCAGATCGTTGTTTTCATATACATCACTGTTTGAGGCTGTCATCCCATCAAAGCGGTAAAGACGACATACAGGTCATGCTACCACAAATTTCAAATGTCGTCACTACTTTATACGTACTATACTATGCTTTATATTACACGGCGCTTGGTTATGTGGGGCTCTCCCCCTTTCATACCGGCAAGGCTTAGCAAATACCAAGTCGACGAAGCAGGAGGGCGAGATGGGGGGAAAATATCCACTATAAACAGTTAAACACTGAACCACGGGGCATTTTGTACCCTACCCATGCAAGTCAAGTCATAAAGTTGAGCTTTGGCGTAGGCGAATGGCATAAACAGAGGCTTACAACCAGCAGTGGGTTTGCAAAGTCCGTAAATGATGAAGCCACGCTTTGGTGCTGCTTGGGTAGGGTAGAAAATGCCCAGTAGTTCAGTGTTTAGTGGATATTTCCAACCATCCCGCTTGCTGCGTCGACTTAGTATTTGCTTAGTCATGCCGGTATTAAAGGGGCAGAGCCCCATATAACCAAGCCTGGGAAAAAAGGGTAGAAAATGCTAAGAAATTGCAAAATTGAATATTTTGTGATGGCGGCTCATTGTTCAAAAAATAAAAACCATTTTCTCTTGGGTGTCGTAAAAGGCGACTAGCGGACTAAAAACTGCTTATAATTCCAACAGCGGGTTCAATTCCCGGTCGGGTCAATTTAGAGAAAAACTGTTTTTCTACATTGATTTCGGGACTGGTTGTTTTTTCTATGTTTATGTATATTTATTCGTTATCATACCATAATAACGAGTTACAAATGTGTGAGCGTAAACAAATTAAATTTTAATTGAAAAAAACAAATAATTTCAACAACATAAAGCGACGATGAGCTCACTACCTGTCACGCTGAGCGCAATCGTGAGTGGTATTATTATCTTAGGCTATATAACTTAACATGCCTTCCGGAGCACGAAGGAACACACCATATTTTATTTTGGTTACGAAAGTGGCTTTACTTGCAAAATCGCAGCCCGTTCTTATCTTAAACAACTGACCGGTTCAAGTAAGATACTTGTAAAACATGAGAATAATTTTTGACTTTGACTATGATGACTTTACACATGGACGCTATTTTTCAACACGGCCTTAAATAGAAAACAATTAAAACGCCAATGTATAAAATTCGCCGTTGACAACCGATTAATTAATAGAGCATTGTCGAGTCGGCCATTATAACTTGAGTAATGTCACACGACACCAATTACTGTGAAGTTTTAAACACGCCAGCCTTCGATAACAAATAAAAACAGATACAAAATCCTATACTAAATCGTAGCGAAATAGTAGCAGCTACTTGACGTGTAATTGTGTTTTTGCAGAATAGCAATTTTCGAAGGAGCACTTCATCATGTCGATTGTCGACACATCTCGCTTAGGGTTGCCACCCGTACTCTTAAATACAGTATTATCCTTGTTTTCATGTAGGCGTACTTCATAAAATCTACGACCACAATAAAGTAGGCTAAAATACTCTATTTACGTAAACGACGAAACGATATTAGTATAATGACGCAAATAGCAACAAAATTACGTTTTTAAGGACATTTAATGAACACTCTTTTATTTGCTGTGTTTTATTTTTGTTCTAACAAAATTAAAAAATACTTGATTCGTCTTGTAAAAATGGGTGGCAACCCTAACTCGCTAGGTACTCGTTTCGTGCGTACGTTTTGAGAGCGGTGATTGTGAATTTAGTTTGTATAAATGATTGAAGACGCGACCAAAATCTACTCTACCTATACAAAACTGACAAACTCAGATCGATTCTAAATGTATGAAATTCCTAATGGATAAAGCTCATATTGTTTAACCGTGTCGCGTAGCGGTGAAAGAATACTACCACCCTTTTCTTACCTTGGGTGTCGTAAAAGGCGACTAACGGTCTAAAGACTGCACATACCTCCAACCGCATAGAGCGGCGATGGGCTCACCGCCTGTCACGCTGAGCACATTTGCAGTCGCTATTTGGTGAAAAGTGGACTATGGTAGAGGACTGCTTTTGCTGTCCTCATTGCCTAAAAATAATAAAATAAATAAATAAAACTTTCCTACACTCACACCAATTATCTAGCCCAAGAGAAGCTTGGAAGAAACTCGTTAAATGGTTACTAGACAACGGATAAACATACTTAAAATACTTAAATACATACTTATTATACCTACATAGAACACACCCAAACCCAAGACAATTTAGAAAACAATAATTTCTAAATTGACTCGACCGGGGATCGAACCCGGGACCTCAGAGATGGCGACACCAAGGAGGTCGTCGAGGCCTAGACTGTGACTAACCCTTCGGGGATAATAGTCGTGATTATATGTATGTATAAGTATGTCATATTGTTAAAGAAGTCCATATTGTGGTTGGTTTATCAGCAGCTGGCGTCTGTACCAATCAACGCAGTCGTTTTCCCGCGTATCGTGCATTCGTGCTTGACTGTCGTAAAGCACCTACGTACGTTACGTTGACGTTGGCAGAGAACGTGCAGAGATATAGGTGACTATTCATAATCTTACGTCGAATAGGTGCTTTCTACTAATGGCCGAAATTGATGATCGAGAGTATTTAACAAGACGATTTAAAAAAATGCTTGCTTATTTGTACACACAGCAACAAGAAACAGTTTTTAAATAAATCAAAACAGACAACTTCAGTGCACTTTCCCAAAAAAAACCAAAATGTAAGTATACCTACTCTAAATTCAGCCTATAATAATGTAATGATTACATTATTAATGCAACTGAAAAAATGACAGTAGCGTTGCATTGCAATTTGCAACACCATAATGCAACCAAAGATAAGAGCGACGCTCCGACTTTTTTTTCGTGTCTCAGACACAGTAACACTGCACTACTTTGCTTAACGTGATACCACGAAGCGTGCGACTCATTGTGATTTTGCCACACATCTTATGCTTCACGAATATGTACCTTAATACTACAACCATTAGGTAAAGAGTCAGGGGTTTGAGAAGACATTGTTGTGTATAATCCCACGCGGGGCGGTCACCTACCAACGGTCAATGCTTCGTAGGAAGAGGCTCGAGCAATTACGGACACGAGTAATATGAAATGTTTGCTAAGTGCTCTTATTTCGCCCATAATAATGGTGGAAGAGCACTACACCCGCCTTCCTCAACTACTGAGGAGCTGGCTATTTTATTCAATAACTGTTGGAACACAATTAGTAATTCGGTGAAACGTTTACGGCAGTTTATGGCAGATTAAGATAAGATAAGATAAGATAAAATATTTTTTATTGTACACCAAATAAACAACAAAATGACAAACACAAAGTAACATACAATTTGCGGTCTTATCGCTAAAAAGCAATTTCTTCCAGGCAACCGTGTTGGACTGGATAGAAAGTGAAATTTTAAAGGGCAGTTATGGTGTTTCAATTTAAATAAATTAGTATTAGTTGAACAAATAAAAATACTATACTAGATTACTGCTTCTGCGGTCCTCATTGCCTAGTTTCCGAGGCCCTTTGGAGATAATAGTCTTGAATCTGTTGTCGTAACACAACAATGATAGTAACAATGTAATAATAGTAACAAACAACAGTGCTAGTAACAATGATGTTATGGCGACATAATTATTGAGATAATATGATGGTAGCTAGTCCTCAAAACAAGCCCTAGCGCTTACCAAACTGTTTAAAAATGTACCCCGCGGCGAACCGAACCCAGAGCCTCTGGGTCTGAGACCTGTGATCTTACCACTAGAATCTAGGGGCGGTCAAAGTTGAATGCCACCTAAGAAACAAGATGATGCCAACAACCCTAGAAATCTTTGGTGGTTTGATTGATCGCTACATACCCTACAGCTTAAAGAACCATAAAGTTTTTGGGCCGGGTTATGCTTTAATGCCGCGTCCGCACGCTTGGCACTTTCCGCAAACTCCAAACCTCTACAAACGTTTGGATTGAAACCGACACACGACGGATCGGCTACAAGCACTTGCAACGTTTGAATTTGTGACGGCTTGTTGAGGTTTGCCAAGCGTGTGGACGCGGCATAACATTTAGAACGTGACGCCACTGGATACAATAGAAATTTTATTCATTGAGAACTGATCAGTGCGCGGTCGCAGTTGAAAGGTTGCAGACGGCCAACAGCATTTTTTAACAAAAGGTTGTGGATAAAACCCTGACACACCACGCTAGAGACCAAGACCACTGCTCTTGTCTCGCCGTCTTACTCTTACGTCATATAGAATAGGCCAAGGGCGTAATTATTCGTGTGCTTTGCGTGTGCAAGATATTTTTTAAGAGGGTACACACATTTCGGTATACCATACAAACTTGTAAAATGAAAGTTCAAATTTTATAAACCACTGAGCCAATATTATTGAATCTTTGAATGATAAATGAAAATACAGAGATCAAAGACCTTACCATCAACTTTTAGGCTCGTATTCTAAAATCAAACTCAAAATCAAATCCATGCTTTCTAACTGTATTCAAGCATGGATTTGTATACAGTTAGAAAGGGGTGGCGATATATGCGATGAATAACACCATCAGCACCAATAGCATTCTAACTGTAGGTACTCAAGCAGAGATTTGAGTTTGAGTTTGGTTTTAGTTAGACCAATATAACTTTAATCTTACTATGCAAATTCACATACGAATTTTGCATAGTAAGATTAAAGTAATACTGCTCTAAGAGGGCCTCTGAATGGTCAGTAGAAAATATAAATTTTGAACTTGGAGCTTGTATGGAAATTTAAGCGAATGAAAAACAAATCATTACAGTCATTTCGTTGTTATTTAGAACAATAAACAACAAAAAAACATCCATACTTATCTGCCTATTAATATTATAAGTAAGATGTTTTGGATTGGTTTTTACATAAAACACATAAGTATTAAATAATCATATTGTCATATATTTCGTGTATTCTCATGGATTATAAGTGGAATTAGTATACTACAAAAGTGATACTTATACGAGTAAACCTTATAAATATTAATAAGTACACAGATGTTCGCTGTCCGTTTTGCATAACTCAACATTTCATGTAGGGTCGGTTATCGGAATATTATCACCACTCAAAACGTAATAACTAACTTAACTTTTTGGATAAAGCTTCTTGTTACGTAGTGTTAAGTCTCAAAATGGCTTTGCGAATGCTAATATTGTTGTGTTGACGTTTGTACACACTTCTATGGATAAATTAATTGACATCTACGCTAAAGATCAATCTGGAAACGTTGGTATTTTATCATAAACTTCATCAATGTAAGTTAGTTTAAATAGAATTTGTAACTTTATGATGTTTACGATATGTACTTTAATACCGTGTCCCGTAGCGGTAAAAGAATAATACCACCCCGTCTCTTCCCTTGGGGGTCGTAAAAGACGACTAACGGACTAAAGACTGCACATACATCCAACAGCATAGAGCGGCGATGGGCTCACCACTTGTCAAGCTAAGCACATGTGCAGTCGCTATTTGGTGAAAACTGGACTATGGTAGAGATCTGATTTTGCTGTCCTCATCGCCTAGTCTCTGACTAACTCTTCGGGGATAATAGTCGTGATTATATGTATGTAACTTTATGATAGTCAGATAACCATCTTTATAAAGTTTTACTAAGTATAATAAGTATATGAATTCAACACTGGGTACAATCAGCAACAAAAGTACATACAAATTACCTACAATTATTTTATGCATGATTTGCGCAATCCTTCTAATAAAATAATATCATGTATGTAGGAGCACTGCTGTCGTAAAACTAGAGACAATAGAAATTCAATTGTTAGTAACCTCTAGGAGTCTTCATGACAGACAAGGTGTATTTCCTATATATAGTTACATAGGAAATACACGTTAATATTTCATCACTTTGTCAAATCAGCCAAGTAATCCGAGTCTTTGTCAACTTGTAGTACCTACTAATTCCGCTACGTGTACGATTAGTCGTACAAGTTATATAAGTAACGTAATATTTTCTTTGATTGACGTAAACATGACGCATGATAATACTGTACCTAGTTGACTAGTTGGTCATAAAACTTTTTAGTATCTGTTAAATGTTTTGATAAAACTTACTCTTACTTACGATTTGATAAAATTTACTCTTTCACAAAAATTGTATGAGAATGACCTATGACGTAACCGTTATTTAGGTTACAGAGATTCCTGTGAATTCTAAATATTTCGAAGAACAGTTACGTGATGTCATTAATTTGAACTTTCGACTGTGTTGGAATTAATTGTTGCAATCCACAACTTCCCTTTTGAATAATGATTATGGATCTACTGGTGTTTGTTTTACAGTTTATTTTGGCTTGTCATTTTTAACGTGATTGTACCTTTTTAAAGTTTGCAAAAAATCTCTACCTGCCTAATACCGCGACGTCTGTTCGTTGTACATTGCAAATTTCCATACGAATTTTTTTAGTAAAAAGTTAAAATTTTGCTAGTAAGATAAAGGTACAGAGTTTTTGTTAAGGCCTCTGCTATGAGATTCTCTAAGCAATACATAGACGCTGCGCGCATGCCTGTTATCTGCTGTCTCTTTCCAATTCTATGAATATTAAAGAGGCAGTCAATTCTGAGCGCTGCGGCAGCGCTGACTGAAATACAGAATAGCCCCGCTGGTCGTTGGTACGCGCATAGGAGAATGACTGGACTATTTTGGCTAGTTGTTGTTGAAAAATATTCATAAATAGTCCAAAGTAGGTTTTTACAGAAAGCAAAACTTGGAAATTTTCGGATTTAATAATAATAAAACCCTTTTTAAATGACCTTAAGACGTTGCGGGATAATATACCTATTACGATTAGATTATTTGTTCTATTGCTACTTTATTGTGGTTGTAAATATTATTATGTTACTATTATAATATCGCACACCTAGATAAAGAGTACCTAGTACAACTTAAAATACTTATTTTTACAGGAACAGCAAAAAACGTTTCATTGAAATTCTATTTAAACCATTTACAATATTATCACATACAATTGTAAATTAGTTTACTACCTACTTAGTAAACTGATTTACAATTTTATTTGCTCTATCACTGGCTCATAAATACTTATTACGGTTTTCCGTACGTAAGCATAATACATCTTTTAATGTAAATTACTGACATGACACAAATTTTTTAAATGCAATTACTTACTTAAGCATATTTAAACTAAATTCAATAAACGCAATCAATCAGTACGGTCGTTTGTATCATACTCTATCACCGTGATTTATCATCGTATCATTATATCATAGATGATCCATTACGATTTGTCTCTTGAGTAAGCCTAAAATACGCAGATGAAAATTCTTATCACATACAAAAGATTTCAACGCGCCAGTTAACAGATAGAAATATATTTTTTTTATTATTAATGAAACATTATTGAACTAAAAAATATTATGTAAAAACCCATTTTTAAACCTTAGTTCAATAATGTTTCATTAATAATTAAAAAAAAATATTTCTAACTGTTAACTGGCGCGTTGAAATCTTTTGTATGTGATAAGAATTTTCGGCTGCGTATTTTAGGCTTACTCAAGAGACAAACCGTACGGTGGAAACCTTATCCGAGATAATGATGAAAGAAACTGGTCAAGGGCTGCGCGTATGCAATATTGTTACTAACACTATAGACATATCTGAAAATAAAGATTTTTTATTATTATAATTTCTTCGGTTTTATATTACAATACAAGATACAAGTATAGTAAAATTCTTAACAATAATTTTTCGTGCCCTAATGCATAAGTAAAGGCAGACCCATACACTATAGGCATTAACATAATCTTCCACTTTATAATGACCTTTGTTCTTATAGGAACTACTTATAATTTAGTTGCGTACTTCTTAGAGTAGATAACTGTCTTACTACAAAAATATGTTTAATAAGTTATACAATAATATCTAAAACCGATGCTCGCACTTTTTCGTAAATTGTTTCATGTAAGAGACGCAACATTTTAAAGGATGACAGTAAAGTACCTACTGTGTTTTTTTCTTGTGAATAGAATATAATAGAATAGAATTCCTTTATTGCTTAAACTGTGTAACAAGTTAACTCTGTGTGTCTCTGTCTCTGATAGATTTTTGTTTACAGGATTTTTTTTGCCAAGCACGATTTTGCCAGCAGAACCAGTTCTTACTATTACAGTCCTATCAAATAACACTCACGTTATAGATATTCTACGTTTTCCGTTATTTAATTACGACGTTAGTTATAAACTTACAAATGAACCAAAGCTACTATAATATTATAACATTGATTTATCTTCCTTTTAGACAGCTACACAGCTATTATTTAGCATTTTTTGTAACACGTTTACGTAAGCGAGAGATGAGCTCAGCCACAACACATAATCAAGGCACCATTAACATCGCATGCATGCAATTAACGTTTGTTTTATCTTAATATAAATAACTAGTAACCGACTGTGTGGTCTAGTGCAGCGGAATTTAAATTCTTTGGGCTGGGGAACACTCGATAACTTCCTTTTTTTTAACAGAATTATAAAAAAGTAACCGTGTCTCGTTGAGGTGAAAGAATATTACGACCTCTTCTCTTCCCTTGGGTGTCGTAAAAGGCGACTAACGGAATAAAGACTGCACATACATCCAACTGCATTGAACGGCGATGGGCTCTCACCACCTGTCACGCTGAGCACATGACAGTGTGCATTCGCTGTGGTGAAAAGTGAACTATGGTAGAGGGCTGCTTTTCTAAACAAGCCCGGTTACGCTGTAATAGTACATTATGATATTAGTGCGGTAAGATGAAAATTACAGCCGAGGCGATATTGCTAGCCCGAGCCGTAGGCGAGGGCTACAAGAAAGCAGAAGCTGTAATTATCAAAGCGCACGTATGCCATACGACGTTTTATAACATATTTGTGAGGAAAAAAAATCCGAAAATGACTGCGTTTTTTTGTCGTTTTTCTAGTGCATGAATCTTTGGTAAGCCAACATATAGTTTTCTTTGTCCAACAGCATAGAGGGTAGATGGGCTCATCAAAATAATACCACCAACCCCTTTCTTCCCTTGGGTGTCGTAAAAGGCGACTAACGGACTAAAGACTGCATATACATCCAACAGCATAGAGCGGCGATGGGCTCATCAAAATAATACTACCAACCCCTGTCTTTCCTTGGGTGTCGTAAAAGGCGACTAACTGACTAAAGATTGCACATACATCCAACAGCATATAGAGCGGCGATGGGCTCATCAAAATAATACTACTAACTCCTTTCTTCCCTTGGTTGTCGTAAAAGGCGACTAACGGACTAAAGACTGCATATACATCCAACAGTAAAGAGCGGCGATGGGCTCATCAAAATAATACTACAAACCCCTCTCTTCTCTTGGGTGTCGTAAAAGGCGACTAACGGACTAAAGACTGCACATACATCCAACAGCATAGAGCGGCGATGGGCTCATGAAAATAATACTACCAACCCCTCTCTTCCCTTGGGTGTCGTAAAAGGAGACTAACGGACTAAATACTGCACATACAACCAACAGCATAGAGCGGCGATGGGCTCATCAAAATAATACTACCAACCCCTCTCTTCCCTTGGGTGTCGTAAAAGGTACTAACAGGCTAAAGGCCTATGTTGTCCATAGATTCAAATGATAACTAATTTTTAAATTACATTACCGCACTAGTGTGAAACTTATTACATTACGATGCTGAAATCGGTGTAATAAGAGCTACTTTACGAGCAAATGTGTTATAAAGGTCATCTGCGAACGACAGCAAGCACATTCGAAAAAAAAGGGCTGTTTTTGCTATCCTCATTGCCTAGTCTCTGACTAACCCTTTGGGGATAATAGTCGTGATTATATGTATGTATGTATACGAATATTATAAAGCTGAAGAGTTTGTTTGTTTGTTTGCTTGAACGCGCTAATCTCAGGAACTACTGGTCCGATTTAAAAAATTCTTGCAGTGTTACATAGCCCATTTATCGAGCAAGGTTATAGGCAATTTGTTTAGGTACGGGTACGGGTAGTAACTCGTGCGAAGCCGGGGCGGGTCGCTAGTGTATTATAACAATGTCGTGCCGCGTTATGTAGCGGCTTACATAAAAGAGTACTACCAATAACCCTTCTTCAATTGGGTGTAGTAAAATGAGACTAACGGTTAGTTTGACTACACTGCATAAACATCCAACAGCATAAAACACGGTTCTCAATGTTACAACAATGAATACCGTGTTACAACAATGAATACCGTGTTTTAAGCAAATAAAGATTATTTTTTTTCATAAAACAGCGATATGCTCACCACTATCACGCTGAGCTCATGTGCAGTTGTAGGTTGGTGAAACGTGGACAATATGACAGATGACTGCTTCGGCTGTCCTCATTGCCTGATCTCTGACTAACCTTTGGGAATAATCATTCGTGAATCTATGTATGTACACACGGCGTCAGATCAACCTACCCAAAACTGTCAAAGGAGAACCGGCACTTTCCATAGAAAAAATGCTTAATTTGTATACAAAAGAATTTGGTCATAAAGTAAAGCTAATATTATTTGCTACCTAAACCAAGTTTTGTCTTATTTTTATCTAATCGCGGATAAGAGTTATTTAACTATTAATATTTTTTAATATGGAAACACTAATTCTTCAAAGAACAGACATGGTACTTTAAAAATTTTTAACGTAGCTGCATAAACCATAATTCTTTTGCTTTTAGATACGGGAAATGTCAACAATGCCGTGTTTCATTTGACAGCTAGCGACTGTCATTTGTCAACTACTGTCATTTGTTGACAGATATTGCCAGATAGTTAACGAATAACAGATTAAAAAATTAAAAAAGTATACAAGTTAAACATAACACGCCGGGTCTCTTTTCTCCAATCAATTTTGAACTTTATAGTTCGGTTCTAAAGATCAATATTCATTGGAGAAGTTTGACAGTTTACTGACTATCTGACGCCGTGTGTACTTATGTATGTTTGTTATAAAAAAGTGATGATGGTGATGATGATAAAAAGTACAGCCTTTGAATTTGTCTGTATATTTAGATGCATGTTTTTATGTATTGTTGTATTATGTTCGCGCATTATTGAGATTCGTGCACCGATTAGAATAATTGTTGGATCTTTCCCGAGATGGCAACATTTAATTCAATAAAACCTCACATCAACAACCTAACAAATGAAAGACAATGTACCTAATCGATAAATCGATAATGACACCGATAAGAGAGAAAAAAATGATTCGTAGAAACTTAACGACGTTTTCATGGAACTGACTTTAGAAAACGCTGGTCCGGTGGTTTAGACCAACGCGGTCTTTGAGACAGAGGTTTAATCTATAGCGGCTGTTATTGTATTCGGTCTGGTTGATGGTAAGGCTTGATGCCCTCTGACTAGCTACCATCATCTTATCTAAGTCCGTCACCATAACAACAGTGTTTATAGTATTAATGTATTGACAGTTAGAGATAAGATAGCCAGTTCCTTTGAAGTTGATGTTTCTAAGTTTACTGTGCGCTTCCACATTCGGCTGTGACTTTTCTTCACTTAACACCAGGGACTTTTTACTGCTATTTTAAAACGACAAAAATCGAACCTCAGTTAACTGGTTTAACATTTGAACAATGAAGAAAATAAAAAAAAACAAGACCCAGATGGGATAAGACCAAAAGCTGTCGCCTTGTGTGATATTTAAAAAAAAGGGAACAACTTTCAAAATCAATTTATCAAAAAAGTTGTGGTATTTTAACTTTTTAATTAACAAGGGGTGATGTAATAATATCACTGGTACCAATATCTTTCATAACCAGTCATGACCGAGAAAGTTTTGCGCTTAATTGTCGTTTAATGATAATCAATACTAACAAAGTGAAATTAAGACATTTAAACATTTCGCCTATTTTACTGCCGGAAAAGTTTATAGCTACACCGGACGACATGACTTTCCCGCATTTTTGTATTTAACTAGCGCGCCCGCGACTTCCTCTGCGTAAACACACTAATTTACAAAAAAAAACTTTCTTAAAAATCTTGTCCCAAAAATAGAATCAGCCAAATAGGTTCCGTTTAGAAGTAATGCCCGAAAAAAAATCGTGGCAATTAACTTTTATTCAATATAGACTTTTTCACGCGCCAAAGACCGAAGCCGCAGGAGGGCAATAATCAGAGATAGGGTGATTCTGCGGGGAAGTCACGACCCTCAGTAATAAGGAACACGACGCGAGGAGAAGGAATATAAAATATAGACTACGCACTTCGCAGGCTGCTCTGCTCTATCATAAACTAGAGTCGTTTTATCGTCTCTCATTCTTCGAAATTACATAAGTCACGTGTTGTTCCACCATAGACAATGTATATCGTCCTTGGGTCCACCTATGGACGTTGTGGTGCTATATAAACACAACATACATACATACATATCATATATGTACATATAATCACGACTATTATCCCCGAAGGGTTAGTCATAGACTAGGCAATGAGGACAGCAAAAGCAGTCCTCTACCATAGTCCACTTTTTCCAAACAGCGACTGCACAACATGTGCCTTATGTGCTTAGCGTGGCAGGTGACCACTCACCACTTGTCACGCTAAGCACATGTGCAGTCGCTATTTGGTGAAAAGTGGACTATGGCAGAGGACTGCTTTTGCGGGGATAAACGTGATTTTTTTTCATGTACCTAAATATGTAGTATTACTCTGATTTTTACTGTTTTTTGAAGAAAGACACCACTGTTACTTCTTTTCTAGTGAATCTCTCTCAAGAAAAAGTAAAAAATCCGAGTGATACACATATTTGCACAATGAAATGTCAATTATATGTTTACAAATTCTTATATCGAATTAGCCTTAGAATTAAAACGCCTGACACAAAATCTTTTACCTATCAAAAAATTGTTCGAGTTGTTGAAATATATAGCATTAGTTGTGGCTACACGCGCACCAATCGTCCGTGGTATAATAGGAGCCGGATAACCTGCGCCTGCGCAGGCAACATTTCTAACTGGTCTGACCGCGGGCCAGATATAACCGCGGCGGACTAAACGACTAAACGGCCGCCGCCCGCAATACCTGTCTCCAATGATCATTTGTAAATGAATCGGACTTTTAAGTCTATTTATGAAAATAACAAAGTTTTACATCTTATTATTACTAATAATAGCATCCAAAAAATCACAACGGTTTCTCTTGAGCTATAGGCGTTTACCCTTTATAATAAAAGTAAGTATGCTTAATTAGCAATAGCGCAACGCTTACGTATGTAAAGAAACAAAATAAAAAAATAAGTGACAAACTATTTGGTGACAAGTTCCATACAATACCCATTGATATTAAACAACAGAGGAAGATACGGCATGCCCCTATAAGTAATATGAATAAAAAATAGTCCTACTCATAGAATAGTAACCATAAAGTGACTATAATAGTAACTTTATGATAATAACTAAAGCAGTCCTACTCAATCAACTGCATACTCTTTGTACTTACTTAGTTTGACGACAGCTAATGTCAATCAAGCGAGCGAGAGAGCTACGCTAAGCGAGTGAGCCAGCATTGTTCTGAGGGGCCAGCGAGCATCCCGAACATAGAATAATAACTAATCCTAAAGTTCCATGACGACGACGCGACGATAAATGAAACTCGCTCGTGACAATTAATGTCATCATAAATATTTTCTACAATGAAAATATTATTGTTTTGGTGTACTTTACACGTGAAAAGTTATTCCATGTGCCTTAGTTTTGTTGCTAGAGTGGTTTTTGGGCTGTATAAATGCACAGCTAAGCTAGGCATTTTTAACGATCATTCTTACTAAAAAACAAGTAAACGTTACTGGTACGAACAATAAGTTGCTGCTGTTTTGATGACGGTCGCGGTATTCGGTAGTAGATACTCCGACTTTTTGTCATAGTATGCAAGATCCTTCTGCTATGAAAAAAAAGAAGCTGGCGCGGTACGCTGGTAACGTATCTTCCTCTATTGTTTATATCAATGACAATACCTAACTACTTCATCATCATCAGCCTTTAAATGTGACACAGTTGGGCACAAGCCTGCCCATGTTGACAATAACTAGGGTTGCCACCCGTACTCTAAAATAGAGTACTTATTGTCCTTTTTACCAATAAAGTACGCTAAATACTCTGATGTCAAACTATTTACGTAAAAGACAAATATTTGTTAAAATATGACGCAAAGAGCAACAAAAAATACGTTTTTAAGGACAAATATTTTTTTAAATGTTATTTTGTACTTTATTTTTGTTCTAACAAAATATAAAAAAAAACTTTAATTTGTCCTAAAAAAAGGTGGCAACCCTAACAATTATAGTATAGGGGAAATTTTAGGCTATAACCCAATTTATTTGGTTTGGTTGGTTATCTCCTTGTCTGTCAGGTAGACTCCTAGAGGTGGCTAACAATTGAATTTCAATTATGTCTGGTATTACGACAGCTGTGCTCACGTAATATTTTTATCTTTACAATAGAATCTTTTACGAAATACACAAAATTATAACTAAGTGTAGCTACTATTGGTATTGGTAGGTACGCCAGCTAAAACAATTATGAATTATGAAAAAAACGTAATATTTTTATCTTTACAATAGAATCTTTTACGAAATACACAAAATTATAACTAAGTGTAGCTACTATTGGTATTGGTAGGTACGCCAGCTAAAACAATTATGAAGCAGTCTTCATACTTTTAAGTACAGGAAGATTTGGCTCATTCCTTTTTGGGACTTTGTACCTGTTCCCTAACAACTTGTATTGTATAGCTAGGCAAATACACTGTCTCTCTCTCGGTCTGTCTGTCTGTTTGTCGTATAATAATAGAGATTATGACACAAAATAACAATTCCATTCCAAGGTAAAATAACATCATGATGTTCAACGTAAACAATATTGACGTTGATGGTAATAATAATAAAATTACGTGTGAATTGTTTATTACTGACTATGGCCAAGGACGTATTTGTCTATGCTATGGCCTATGTCACGGAAAGCGATCAGTGATGAACTGATGGTTTATTTTGTTCTAAAGATGTAAATATTGCAAATGAATGGGTTGTCCAATTCATAATATCCTTAAGTCCACTTATTCATTATTCGAGTTAGCGACACTATAGCTGTTTTGTTCTTTCAATTACTTTCGAATAGTATATTTGAAGTTCTTCAAAGAAATCTCTAATATTGTGGTTTTAAGATACTTATCGAAAAATATTTTAAAAATTAAAATTTAGTTCATAATTAACCCTAAGTCCAAGAAATCACTAAGTCCCTTGATATTTTAAATGGAATATTCAAACGCCGTAAAGATACATTCAAAGGCAAGCCAGAGAGAGATATGAGGCCATTTTCATTGTAGGTAAGTATAAAGTCGGCTACAGCAGGCGAATTAATGAAATGCCTAAAAACTGTCACGATTTACCATTGACTATAAAAGCTTCTAAACTGAAAAATATTAAGCGATTGCTAGAGTCTGTTCCCGAGGCGGAAAGATATTTTTATAAAGATTTAATTAATGACTCTCGCGACCCCACAATTTTTCCAAAGGATATTGTACGGGATACTGCAATAATGTCACCAAGTCCAGCATTTACCACGTAAAAATTACTAAGTCCAAGGGTGAGAGATAAGTCCAAAGTTTTTGACAATTTATTACAAAGTTCTTATTACCTATTGATTTAATTTTTTTCTACCTAAGTAAAACTACGTACTTCATACCAAAACACTCGTTTTTTTTCATATTTTTCCCTCATATCATGTTATTTCTACTTTCATTCAACACGCAATTTATATCTCAAAATGCCGATAACTCAAAAGTGACTTTTAGGATTTAGGGATTTCATGAACTGGACCACCCAAATATAAATAATAAGTTCACATCTTAAAAAGAATTACGACAAAAAGCCGTTTCAAAAAGTACACAGTAGGTATTTACGAAGACCAAAATTTGCTAACTATACCTACCTATAGGTACGCTACGTAGTTCCAAGGCAAAAAGTTACCTATTTTATTCGATCGAGTAGGTAATTAAGTACCTACCGTAAATCTGTACAGGTTTGACGGAAAAATACCTATAAATGTTAATCGAGTTTGTGGCAAGTCGAGGGAATGTTGCGTAATGGCAGAATCAATCATTATAAATAACGCAAGCAGTGGTAAATTGTGGAAGCGAATGATGGCTAAATAAGTGGATGCAATCGTGTAACGAGCGGCAAAAACGCTTTCGGCCTTCGTTCGCCAAAAAACTTTACAGCCATTACATGAAGAAAGACGCACAGAACATCTAATATCAATGAACGGCAACTACTTAGAGCATGATAGATTTTTTTTTTTTCGCTCCAAGTTACCAGCAATGAATGAAAGTAGTTGCAGCATACGACAAAGCGGGTTTTATACACTTTCCGAGTTGTCGGCGCGTTGGTTGTGTTGTGTAACCGCAGCATCTTCGGCCACCGCCCGCCAGCGCGATAATAATATGATAATTGCGCTTGCACACTCGCCGATTACCCGACGCTGGCTTTGTCACGTAAGGAGCGTCGGACACTCGGGCTTATTGAAAACAGATATCGCCATTCGAGACTTCGAGACGTGTGAATAGAAAGCGTAAATACCATTTTTAACATATTTATAAATTTCTTATTAGGCAGTTAGAGATAGAGATCCAAATATCAGTTTCTTACCTCCGGTGGAGCGGCGAACTTTAGGTTGGCGAGGGATCCGTGGGACCTACTCCTGTGCTCCTGCCGGATGCTGTACGAGAACGCCCGTTCGTTAAGATGGCCTTTCTTCCTGTAAATGCCGCCGCCGTCCTCCACGGCTTCGAGTCCGTTCATGCTCTGAGCAGCTTTCATGGCGGGCGGCGGAGGGGGCTTCGAGCGGCGAGGGTCGACTGTGGCGTATTGGAGACGGCCTCTGCCTTGGGGGAAGGGCCCCGGGGCCATCGCAGGGGGCACCCGTCCTCTGTGCGCGAGGGTAGCGGGGCGCGCGTGAGGCAGCGTCGCCGCGGGGTGCGCCACCAGCACCATCGGGTGCCCCGCCCACGCAGGCGGCGCGCGCCCCAGCGACCGTCCGTTCATCATCGGCGCCGGCCCTGGCATCGTCGCGTACAACTCGTCCGCAGACGCCGAGGACTTCTTCTTCGACTTTTTAGTCGTGGACGTCTTCTTCTTGGGCTCTTCGGGCGGCGGCGGCGGCGGCGGCACCGACGCGGGCCGCGTGATCTGCCGAGGCCGCGGCGCGCGCGCCTGTTGCGGGATGTCGTCGCTCACGTCGTCGCGTTCTAACTCCCCAACCCATACTTTGTGGTTCTCGTCACCGTCGTACGCTTCCAGCTCCTCGTCCTGGTCCGGGGGCAGCTGCGAAGGCGTCCGCTCCGCCTCCAAACGTTTAGCGTACGAACTGTCCGCGTACGCGTGGAAACAACACCGAACCAACGCGTTAGCCGCCGCCTCGCGACGGCATATGAAGGCGTGACATTCCAAGACCTTTATGCCTTGCGTGCGGCGTAGCACCGCGGCGAATAAAGGAGGACGTCGCGGGGCGGGCGCTCGGGCGAAGGGAGAATCCAAGGGTAAAAACCTCGGCGCGCCCTCTACGGTCACTCGGCGCACGGCTGCGCAGTAATGCAGGCTCGATATAGGGAAAAACCTGGCCACCCGCGACCCGCTCTCGTCCACATTCTCTAGTAAGATTCCGTTGGACCAGACGGACAGCCACGAGTCGATGCCGCCGCTGGTGGCTCCCTTTTCCGGGTACAGCTCGCGCAGTGGCTCCTGAATGCCTTGCAAGCCGTCTTTGCTCTGCTGCGGCACCGCGGAGCCGAGGTACAGCACGCGGCACCGACAGATGGGAGTCGATTCCATTTCGTCACTGCACAATCACAACATGACACCGAATCACTTGAAACACTGAACGTGCGCTCGCCGTGTACGTGCGCAGGCCGCGAGACAGGCGCGGGTCTGAGTGAGCGGAATTCAAGATGGCCGGCGCGCGGCGGGCGGGGGTGAGAGGGGGGCTTACCTGCGCTTACGCACCTGTGAAGACGCCTCGGCGGGCGCCCGAGCCGATGAACCGGCATTGTGTCAAACGTTTGTCGCGAATTCGGCCGCGTTTCACGCCGTACCTATGGCTCGCATAATCGACGTGACGGAATGCCATGCCACTCGGCGGCGCTGCAGTGAAATCTGAAGGTCAGCTGGCCGATGAGAGATCATTGTTTTCTTTAGACAACTGTGACGCGCATTCCATTAACAGTACCTACCTAGGGAACAGCCGCTAGCCGCCACAGAGGTCAATAGAAACCTTGAACACCGTACGCGTATTACTAAGCTGTGTATTATTCTTGTGAAGAGATTTTTTCACCTCAGATTTTTCGATTTAAGTTTTCAATTTTCAATGAACATAGGATTCCATTTTTTTGTTAGGTATTGGCTTAATAAATGCGCTTGCTAAATGCGGGTAGGCAATCACAAAGCCCAGGCTATACATCGAAATATCTGAAAACACACCTGACCAGGGAATTGAACCCAGACCTCCTGACATCGAGCCGAGCGCTAGACCACTCGGTCACAGAGGCGTAAATAACTGAAATGAAGGAAGTTATCTTTCTTATCTTTAACTCAATTAAAAAAGTAAAGGTTTTAAGATTTGCGATATCAACACCTTTGTTAACACGAGGTACTTATTATTTTAATTTAAAAAATTAAGGAAACGCAACATACTAATTAAAAAACAGTCATACGAATACCACTATTTATTACTAAAATTATATACAAAAAAGTAATTGCTTACTTAATTATTATACAAGTTGCATGAATTAACTCATTCAAGAGTCATAAAACCACATTTGCAAGTCAGATTCACTTCACTTATGTAATACAAGGCATCTGAAGTTGCAGGCGTTTATACTAGGGATGCAGTCGAGACCGATATTTTTTGCGATAATTCGAAAATAAGCGTATTTTTCTCATATTTTGGATCGATAGCGAGCTCTTTAGAAAACCTTTGTGACATGTCACAAAAATTTAATAGATCTTGAGGATCCACTAAGAGATGGAAAAACATGAATAGAATTTAAATTATACATACATTTATATAATCACGACTTTTATCCCCGGAGGGTTAGTCAGAGACTACCATAGTCCACATTTTTCACCAAATAGCGACTACACATGTGCTCAGCGTGACAAGTGGTGAGCCCATCGCCGCTCTATGCTGTTGGATGCATGTGCAGTCTTTAGTCCGTTACTCGCCTTTTACGACACCCAAGGGAAGGGAGGGGGTGTTAGATTCTTTCACCTCAATATTATCAAACTCAAAATATATTTATTCAATAAACTCAATTAATAAGTGCCTACTTTGAATCGTCCAAACTTTTAACCTACCACCCATTCAGGACGTCATATTTTAACTGTGGCAATGAACGGGCGCAAGAAACCACAGCGCACAGAAACAACGACATTTACAAAAAAAATATAATATCTATAAACATAAAAAACAAGTGCCGCAATGTTTGTACGCGCATCTCTTCAGAAAGGCTGCATCTATTTGAGTACCTACCTAATCCCTTTTTTGTTTTGTCTAAAATATGAAAAAAAAAATGGAAATTCGTTACGTGATACAGGCTGTTCATGCAGACGTAGTCGTGGGCGGACCACTAGTTTTTAAATAAAGACATTATTAATTGTAGCTGTTATGAGTTCGTAATGTTTATTTATTATAAGTTTCTGGATATGCAATAAAATAATTATCATACTTAATAAATAAAGTAATTATAATACTTTAAAAAAATGTGTACAATTTTTATATTAGTCATTTTCTTTATTTACTTAACATTACGTAAACAACTGTTATATTTGCATCGGTGTCATCCCTTGTGTGTCACAAAGACTCCTAGATATTGTCAACAATTGAATTCTTATTGCGACAGCTCAGCTCATAATATCGATGCATCCCCAATCTATTTATCGATGCTCTTATTATTGTGAAAACTTTGGTGTCTTGAATGTTGGCTCGCCGCCGCCCTGCTGCGGCGCCTTCCTTTTCTGGATGATGTTTTGAATCTGTCAAAAAATATATTATGCATGATTGATCTGTCAAATGGAAAGAAGAAAGGTCTTTGCCCTGTAGACTCGCAGCGAGACAAAATAAGCTGATGGTATGATCCAGTCATGATGACAGATACATATATACAATAACCACGACTATTATCCCCGAAGGGTTAGTCAGAGACTAGGCAACGGGGACTGCTTTTGCGATCCATAGTCATAGTCCACTTTTCACCAAATAGCGACTGCACATATGCTCAACGTGACTGTTGTTAAGTAAAAATGTAAATATGGTTAGAATAAGTTTGACATGTAATTAGTTAAGTAAAAGCATAATAAAGCCAGTTGTTAAGGACCAAAAGGAGGCCCCAAATACGAAATGTATTAGAATAAGTATAGTTAGTATTTACTAAAATAGATAACAATGATGTAAGCAAAGTTTAAGAAAATGTAGTAGAATTAAACACTTTGTCAAAATTTGTAATAAGAATAATCCCTGAGCTTAACAGCTCTATGAAAACTTATTTTCCCAACCTAGTATAAGATAATAATAGTTAAAGATGGTCAAGTTTTAGGTTATACAGTATAGAGTAGGAAACGGGAGTCCCACCCGTAAAAGTGTAAAAGATGATGAATGGCTGTGGAGTATGAAGTGTGAAAGTGCGAGAGGCATATAAGCGAGAACTGGTATGAAAGAGAAATAGCTAATAAGACGCTCCGATAATGTTGGAGCAAAAGGGATAAAAAAAACGTGACTGTTGGATGTAAGTGCAGTCTTTAGTCCGTTAGTCGCCTATTTACGACATCCAAGGGAAGAGAGGGGGTGGTAGTATTCTATTAATAAGCCGCTACGCGACACGGATGCATGACAGTTCAACGATAAACTCGTAAATGGCATATGTTATTTATGACATTTCGCGCTTTAAAAACCTGAACGCACGTACACGAATTTATTCCGGCGTGTTTGTTCTAACTAAACGGCGTATTCAGTGGAAATATTCAGCTTTTAAGAGCTTAAAAGCTCGTCAACGCTCACATCAGTTGCGCGTGTGGCAAAAGGCGGGCATACAACCAAATGCTAGATATAAAAAATGGTCCTTCGAGCCGGATAAAATTACACTGCCTACTGCTTTTTTTATATAAAAAGGAGGCAAAAGAGTAGTCGGGTCACTTGATGGGAAGTAATCATCGCCGCTTATGGACCAGCAAAACCAGAGGAGTCGCAGATGCGTCGACGGTCTTAAGGAAGGAATAGGACGCTGGAGAAAGTGTAGGAATAGTGGAGAAGGGAGGGGGAGAGATAGGTTTTCAGCACTTTCATTCGCCAGACGGAACACAACAGCAAACAGTGGCCATTGTTTCACGCCGATATTCCGTATTACGCCAGGCGAGCTAGGCGAGCGAGCGAGGCGAGAATACATAATATGTAAGTTTTGTAATAGTTTAATAACCATTAGTTATGATCAATACTATAATGGGGCGATTTGTACATATTTGTCGATAACTCACAAACAATGCTTTTTATCGACAATCCTATAAAATTGCGCGTGCGCATCTCTGTTACAAAAGCGATTTATGGCACCGTCTGCCACGAGTCTTTGCGTAGAGTCTTCGATCAAAAATACAACTAGATGTCAGGTCGGCGCTAAAAATATGTCTCGGTAAATAACAGCCCACTTGAGAAGTGAGCTCTTATTTTCTCGCAAGACAATAACATGAAAAAGTACTTTATTTCTTGCCCCTTAAGGTTGATTTCACCACTAAATGTTATTGACGTCTTTTCATTTTTAAGTGACAGGAGTAATCATTGCTTTGCTCGTTGTTTATGACGAATGATCGTAAGCATAAGTTAATACTTAGAAGATTAGTGACTTTATAACTGGGTGCCATGGTTGTAATTAGGTTGAACTTAAAACTGTTTTATAACTTTTGTCGCAGTCCGTTAGTAAAGAAAAAGTATTTATTCACGTGGACATAATTTGTCTTTGATTTTGTGACGCGACGCGTTATCTAGTTGGTATTGTTGATCGAAGCGTTGAGTATACCTTCTGCCACTCGCGGTCCAGCTCCGCCTTCTCGCTCTTGTCCTTGGTCTTCCTTGTCTTGCGACCGTCCTGCGTCTTCACGCCGTACTGGAACGCCGCCTTGGGCAACGCCTCCTTGCTGCCCATGTACGCCGAGTACTCCTCTTGGGTGTCGAAGTCCCAACGGCCTGGATGATTCATACATAGGTTATAGTCGGTGCCAGATAAACGTGCATAAAAGGTCATCGCTACCCCTGTACCACTGCACGCCGAAACAGGATCGCGTCGAAACGAAATATAAGCCGTAGCGATAGAATTATGTGTAAACAAACGTATCTTGGTACGAGACGTCCTTGATCTGAAGACTTGGCATATCACAAACAATTTCTTTTTAATCTATACAAGTGCTTAGGTACCTTTTAACTTTTAATACGTACATAATAAATAAGTACCTATTATAGTGGTAATTAACTGGCCTAATAAATGTTTGGTACAAGTGGGATAAATGACCTTTTATGCACATTTATTTGGCACCGACTATAGTAGGGTAGAAAATTCGATCATCTAAAGACTAGATCTACAATCCTATATAAAATACGTTTGATAAAGTAACTATACTATACAATTTTGTTTTCTAATCATCACAACTAATTTTGATACTCGGCCCTATCATCAACACAATAGATATTAAATTTGGACGGCAAAGTCAAAAATGCTTCCTCTTGGTAGGAGCATTAGTTTGAGGCGACACTTTGAGAGCGCTAATCTAGTGTTCAAATGATCTTGAAATGATGATGAAATGGAGAGAACAAATGCCAATAACAGCTAGACACTTTTTGACTAAAGTCGCTTCCATCTAACACCATACCGATCGCGAATTAAAAAGTGTTCGGTGTAGGTGACTGGAATCTAAAAGTCAAGACTCAAGTTCGGAATTGAGAAATCCGGAAATTCATCACAGGGTGGGTATGAGGTGTTCACTGGAAAAAGTTCAGAAGAAAAGAAAGCAGGCCGCAAGTGCATAATAACAATAAGTAGGTACCTATGTTTATCAGTTATTTAAGAGGGTTTACGCATTTTGGTTCCCATACAAACTTCCAAGTTGAAATTAAGACAAGACAATAAGACAATTGATGGATTGTCAGGAATCGACAGAATAAACTCAAAGTGTTGCTCTAAAATAATAAAGTAACCATAAAACCAATTTTAATGAAACTAGGCATGCTAAAGTAAAATACAGAAATCTAAATAGTTTGTTGAAAACATTTTCAAAAAACGTTTATTTAATGGAGTTATTGCGTTTTTAAACTTTCTATAGTGGACATTAAATCATAATAACTCAGCTTAATAAACGTTTTTTACAAATGTTTTCAACAAACTATTTAGATCCCTGTGTTTTAAATTAGCATGCAAAAATTTCATTTAAAATTCACTAATTAGTTTTTAAAAATTTCGACGTAGAAGTTTGTATGGGAAACTGGAATGCGTAAACCAATTAAACACTTGAACCAACATCCCCCGGAGCCTAAATAACTATCCAAAAGAAGTTAAACTTGGGATCTAACCCAAGTTTTTTTCTTCTTCAAATATTTTCCGCTCTTACACCGATTATCTATAATTAACGTGAGAACGGAAACTTTTTTTTTAACAGAGTTAACTCACCGATAGGCCCCTTCTTGTTGCCAGCATCCATCTTGGTATAGTCCACTTCGTCGTCCGAGTCATCTATAGCGTCGTCCATCTCGCGCAGCCCCGGATAGCACTCCGCGTAGCCCTCGGGCTCAGCCGCTAGTCGCGAGAGGAGTGCCGCTGATCGTTTGTCTCGCTCTTCCGCGCTGGCGGGGATTTGTCGACGGGGTAGAGGGCCGGGACCTTTGGGGATGGAAATAGAATAGAATATTTCTTTATTTGGTCAACACTGTACGTATCTACATCCATCATGAAAAAATACACATAAAAAAATAAATAAAAATCAAAACATCATGGGATTAAACAGAAAACTACCACGAAAAGCGACTGTACGGTGTAAGAGAATACTTCCTACTAATATTGTAAACGCGAAAGTTTGTAATATGGATGGATGTTTGTTACTCTTTCACGTAAAAACTACTGAATGGATTTGGATGAAATTCGGCATACAGATAGTTTATAACCTGGATTAACACATAGGATACTTTTTATCCCGATATTCCCACGGGAACGGGAACCACGCGGGTGAAACCGCGAGCGGACGCTAGTATTAAATACGACGAAGCTCTAGTTTTGTATTTGCTATAATACATACATACATAAATAGTTTCACGACTATTAGCCCCGACGGGTAAGTCGGAGACTAGGCAATGGGAACCTGAAAAACCTGAAATGTGATTATTGATGATCGTTTGTCATGGGTTGACCAAACTCATCATGTGTGTGACAAATTACGCGCACTCCTTGCAAAGTTTTCTATACTTAAGTATAATATTCCTTATCCTATAATGTTATCCCTATATAAATCATTAGGCGAATCAATAATTTCTTACGGACTGAGTAGTTATGGACGCACTGCTAAAACACATCTAAACCAAATCTATGAACTACAAATTCGTATCTTAAAAACTATTGTTCCCCGCAAAGTGAAGGAGCAATATAAAAACAATTACCCTGCATTGTTCTCATACTGTTCACTGATACCTGTCCAGGAGAAATTGAAACATAATATTTTAACAGAACAATTCTTTAATACTGATCTACAGAAAATCACTTGTCATGAAAATTTTACTAGAAGCGTTGCAAATAATAAACTTTTAACGCCTAAATTTAATAACCTTCACGGTAAACGGACATTGCAGTACATTGTTCCAAGTTTAATTAATAAGTTACCGAACGATATTAAAAATAAAATAAATAGTAAAAACTTAAAAAGCACTATAAAAAACTACTTTATAAACAAACTATAAATAAACAAAATAAAACTAGCTGTAAACATTTTTCCAAATGGAGCATCCTGTGTTAAAGTATTTTGCGGACACGATTAATTGTGTGTACGACGGTAGCAAAAATGTAATCTGCACGGATCGTGTTTGTAAGACAATAAGGACGGGCTCCCGCATAGTAGCTTCTTTTTAAACTTACCCACTTACTTTAACAAAAAATTTAATGTATTACGACTGCGCTGTGTTAATTTATTTACTTTTTGATTTATATTCTTGGAGTACAGCGACGAATGTAGTGTACGAATAAACCTTTCTGGTTTTTGTTACGCTATTTAGTTAAGATAAGACTGTTAAATCTGTTTATTAAATAAATTAAAAAAAAAAACCGCAGAAGCAGCCCACTGCCATAGTCCACGTTTCACCAAGTTACAACAGCACATGTGCTCAACGTGACAGGCGGTGAGCCCCATCGCCGCTCTATGCTGTTGGGTGTATGTGCAGTCTTTAGTCCGTTAGTCCTGTGTCCTGTGTACTAAGTATGTACTATGGTTTTAAGGACATTTTCAATGTATGGAAAAATTCTATATCGGGTTAAGTTTGTGTTAACACTATACATTAAATTGAAACACTTTTTCCAGTCATGAAAAGTGTTTTAAGAGAAAGAGAGAATTAAGAGTAGCGGTAGTCGCCTATCTCGCCGTAGATGGAGTCATTCGATTGGCCCTACTCTAAAGGCTTGTAAACGTGGACTATGGCAGTGGACTGCTTCTGCGGCCCTCATTGCATTCTCTGACTAACCCTTTGGGGTTAATAGTCTCTATACAGTGTGTTCGGGATAGGGCTAGCGATATTTTAAGGTCATGTTGTACAATCAATTTTGTGTAGGAAAGCATCCCCCCTTTGAGCATTTATGGCCTTCTGATAAAATGGCCGCTACTTTAAATTTTCAGGATTTTTTTTTCTACAGTAACAGAAATTTAAAAGCCATTTTATCAGAAGGCCATAAATGCTCAAAGGGGGGATGCTTTCCTAAACAAAATTGATTGTATAATATAAGCTTAAAATATCGCTAGCCCTACACCGAATACACTGTATATGTAAAAGAGGCAAACTAGCAAGCGGGTCACCTAATGAGGAGCAAACCCAAAAGAGTCGCAGATACGTCGCTGACCTTGAGTAAGAAATAGGATCTTGGAGGAAATAGCAATGTAAATCGTATACTATTAGTTCTTGTAGGTGTATTTACTGAATTTACTTACTTTACTATAATTATAATGTACTCGTAACATTGCAGTATTTACAAATGTCTTTTGGTGTGGGGTTTTAATTACTTACTTACTTATTTTTATGTTTTTATTATAAAATTTTAACTACTTACCTATTATGTAAGTTTTGTTTTATTTTCCGTAAGCACTGATAGTTTGTTTGTGTACCTACGCCTGGTGTACTCACCATGGAATTCTGTTATTTCAAGAATGCCAAAAAACTGTACCCAAATAGTACCAAATAGTGCCCAAAGGAAATAAATAGTACCTTTATAGTTTAAAAGTTATAGACATAGTTTGGTGAGTACGCTAGGCGTAGGTTCTACGTCTAGCGTACTCACCTCGTTGCGCGAAAACGGAACCAGCAATGGCTCTCATTTCTATCTCAATAAATAGTACCGGAAATAGTCCCCTTTAAGAGTGTAATTGTTATTTGACTTTTACACTAGAAAGTCATTAAATTTGATAGCAAACTTCTACATACAAAAATTACGTGTGGTACAGTCGAGCACAGTGAATGGTAAAATATTATTTTTATTACCAAAGGAATTAAGATTGGAATAACTATGGAGTTCATTAATAGACGACGACCTAAAATAAAATAGGTACATATTTAATAACAGTAAACCAAGGGTGGCCAAAAAAGGGGGGTCTTGAGGTTGGTGTGTCTGTCTTTGGCACCGTAGCTCCTAAATATCCTACTCGTAGATTTGGATGCGGATTTTTTTATATGAAGGCTGGTTTTTAGCGGTGATTCTTAGTTCGACTATAAATCTTGTGATAACTGTTATAAATCACAAAATTTGTAGTCGAAGGTGAATGAGACCCACTCCAACTTATATCTATGTATCAAGCATTGCTTATTTATGATTTGTTGATCGTGAATGACAGCCCGCCCGCAACTTTGTCCGCGTGAACCCCTTACCCCGTGACGAATTTCCAAAAATGTTCATTTTTATACAAACCTTGTCCCGACAATTACAAATACAACAAAAAAGAATTAGCCAAATTGGTGCAGCCGTTTTGGTGATGCGCGTACAAACATTTTGGCAATTGATTTTTTATTAATATACAGATTGTATAGATTGTAGATACATACCTACATAAATAAAGACTGCACATGTGCTCAGCGTGACAGGTGGTGAGCCCATCGCCGTTCTAAGCTGTTGGATGTATGTGCAGTCTTTAGTCCGTTAGTCGCCTATTACGACACCTAAGAGAAAAGCGGGTGGTAGTATTCTTTCACCGGTAAGTACGCGACTCAGTTAAACACTTTATACAGTCCAGAAAATTATGAATATGATTGAATTTGTTATTCTACGATTAATAAAAACAATAACGTATTTCTGTAGGTAAGTATATATAATATATTCAAACTGAGTAGGTACCTACCTAGCTAATGAAAGATCAACTGCAAATCGACATGAACATAAAATGCTATTACAGATGAAATATACATAGGTACTTACTCATTTAAAGATCACTCACATCACAATGAAACAAAATTCACAAGTTTTTTCATTAATTGTTTCACAAATTAACTAAGTATTCGCAAACCTATGCGGTTGCGGTGGCAAGGCTAAGTAAACGACTAAAAAAATCGGTTGCCGAAAACTATGCGTTCCCACCGCGGCGTCAAGCAAATTGTTGTGAATTGCAATATTGATCTTTAGCACTTTCATAATACAGGTCAGTTTGTAAGTAATTAAAGTAAGAAGTGTGATAAGCGCCATCTATTGTAACTTGTTCATACTAAGATGCATCGCTGTCGCGCGTCGATAAGTTGCACTATGATCAACAAAAGTAACAGATTGTTCTCGCACAATATTGAGCTTTCAATTTCAGACATTAGGCAAATAGTTCCTTATATAGAAGGTGCTTTTACTTTATGAAATCCGGCAAAAATACGATAGTCAATATTTTGGAAAACATGGATCTTATTTATAAGAAAAATAATTATAATCAATTATATAACTGATATTAAACTTCCTCGTTACGTATATACGCCTATTAATTTCAACAAAACTAAAAGTAATATGTAGTAGGTTCATAATACGAAATTTAATAATATTAAAATTATTATGAGTTCGCCTGTACCTCATGTCAATGTATGTAGAAGTTTGCTATCAAATTTAATGACTTTCTAGTGTAAAAGTCAAATAACAATTACACTCTTAGAGGGTACTATTTCCGGTACTATTTATTGAGATAGAAATGAGAGCCATTGCTGGTTCTGTTTTCGCGCAACGAGGTGAGTACGCTAGGCGTAGAACCTACGCCTAGCGTACTCACCAAACTATGTCTATAACTTTTTAACTATAAAGGTACTATTTATTTCCTTTGGGCACTATTTGGTACTATTTGGGTACAGTTTTTTGACATACTAGTTAAAGTTGTAGCTTGCTCAGATTTCCCAAACTGAGGTGAGTACGCTAGGCGTAACCTACGCCTAGCGTACTCACCAAACTATGTCTATAACTTTTTAACCATAAGGGTACTATTTATTTCCTTTGGGCACTATTTAGTACTATTTGGGCACAGTTTTTTGGCATTCTTGAAATCACAGAATTTTATGGTGAGTACGCCAGGCGTAGGTACACGTTTGTTTTGTTTGTAAGCATTTTTTCTGTATTTGCAATATTATCACCCCTTTTTTTACTTTATTTGGGATTAGCTCCCGCTGATTACAAGCTTGTTATCTTTTAAATAGCTCGGATGTATTTCTCGGTCGATTTGTCTATTAGGTAAGAAATATAGTATTTATATTCTTTAAATTTTTTTTTTATACACAAATTCAGTACAAATAAAAATCCTTAGTTGGGTTGGGACCCACCTAGTAAGTATAATAATAATACTTGTTGGAGGAGGCCCCGCTCTTCCATAACAACAGGTGGCGTACGTATTATAAAAAAACAATAAAAGATAAATAAGAAAGTTTCCATTTTTTTTAATAGTACTGAACATGCAAAAAACCCCCTTGAATTTTTTTTTTCTTTCTTTCTTTGTAATGACTGTTGGTCCCATAAATTAAGAAAAAAAAATGAGAGGGGAGAGATGTATTACCTTCCTCCTTATCGGCGTCTGCGGGCGCATCGAAGTATCCAGTGCGCGGTCTCGGGCGCGCGTCGGCGCGGCGCTCGCCGGCGGCGTACTCGCCTATCTCGCCATAAATGGAGTCATCCGGACGGCCCTTCTCTAAAGGCTTGTCCTATAAAAAATTAAAAGCATGCATGCATAATATATTCACACCTAAGGCTGAGAACGGCAACTTCCTAAAACGTCTATTCCAGTATATACAATTTCCGAAAATGATAAATTCCGAAAAAGTCGTATTCCAAAAATGTCAAATACCAAAAATGACAAATTACGTAAATGACAACTTACTAATAAGGGGAGTACTTAATAAGGGGTTCAATTTCAGCCCTTTCGTTTAAACTCCTTTCGTCCAACTCCGGCACATCGGCTTTGTTGCGAGTGAGCGTGATGGGTATATCGCTGTCGATAATACCTACCTCTACTGTTAAGCGCTTTGTCTCACATAATAATAAAAAACGTAATTTAGAGAATATCGGCGACGTATCCAAGAAAAGGTCGTGGACTTATTAGCCGGCATTGCATTACTTGTCTAAACTGCTATCATAGACAACTCACCTTAGTCTTCTTCTGCTTCTTATGCCGCCCGTGACGTAAGTAAGGCTGACTGACATAGCTATCATAGACAACTCACCTTAGTCTTCTTTTGCTTCCTATGTCTTTGTGACGTAAGTAAGGCCAACTGTCATTGCTACCATAGACAACTCACTTTAGCCTTCTTTTGCTTCATATGTCCCCCGTGGCATAGGTACAAGAATATCTTCATCAGATTATCCGAGAAAAAGTACTTGCCTTATTAATCGACATTGCATTACGTGTCTAAACATTGCTACCATAGACTATCTCACCTTAGCCTTCTTCTGCTGCCTATGCCTCCCGTGACGTTAGAGAATATCTACTTTATCTTATCCAAGAAAAAGTTGTTACGTTATCAGCCGTCATTGCATTAATTGTCTACTGACTGACATTGCTACCATAGACAAACTTACCTTAGCCTTCTTCTGTTGCCTATGCCTCCCGTGACGTTAGAGAATATCTACTTCATCTTATCCAAGAAAAAGTTGTTACGTTATCAGCCGTCATTGCATTAATTGTCCTAAACTGACTGACATTGCTACCATAGACAAACTCACCTTAGCCTTCTTCTGCTTCCTATGCCGCCCGTGGCGTAGGTAAGAGAATATCTGCGCCAATTTATCCAACACCACATCATTAGCGCTAGAGGCGGAACTCCTTTCGTCCAACTCCGGCACATCGGCTTTGCTGCGAGTGAGCGTGGTGGGTATATCGCTGTCGATAGTGCCTTCCTCTTCTAACTCGACGACGTACGCCATACGGCCGGGGGCGAATAGCTCGTTGCGTACCACTTTCTTGTTTCTGATGAGATTATGAAAATATATTTTTTTATAAGTGGCGTTAGTATAAAACATGTACCTACATGCATAAATTCATCAATCTGTTTCAAATGTCAATGTGAAATGTCACTTTGCTGGGCCCCCTGAGGGCCTAGACAAGCTTTGTAGAATATAAGAGCTCAGCTACCGTAAGACCCAACGCATTCTTAGTAAAATCAAGAACGAACTCAAAGTTCTGATTAAAAAATATCGACTTTCAAAAAACAGAGTTTACAGCTTAATTAAAAAATATGAAAATTTTGGGTTAGCTCTATATTTAACTAAGAGTGCTACAATAGGAATTAAATTTTTAGTAACCACTAGGAAACAAAGCGAGATGAACTCAATTTAAAGTACCGGCGCCTCCACTGGCTGCTGGGCAGGAACTCCAAACTGTCGCTGGACAACAAACTTCTGATATACAAGACCACACCTAAGCCTATTTGGACCTACGGCATACAATTATGGGGATCCGCATGCGACTCTAATATACAACTGATACAAAGAGCTGAAGTTTGCATACTTAAACAAATAGCGAACACCCCCTGGTTCATTAGAAACCGGGAAATTCATGACAATCTGGAGATCAAATCCGTAAAGGAAGAGATAAGCTCGTTCTCCAAAAGATACAGAACCAGGATTATGCACCACCCTAATAAACTGGCGGTGGAATTAACAGCTCCTGATTCTGTAAAGCGCTTGAAACGGCGCAATATCTGGGACCTATACCTATAAACAAGTCCTAAGGGACAGTCCAAGAAAAGGGAAAAGTCCTAAAGGGGAAATTCCCTCCACTCCTAATTACTTCAGCTCATCTGCTTATAGTCAAACGACTGATCGCATAAAATACAACAATTTGTACAGAGCACTTGTGGTGTTTAATGAGATGGGCGGAAGTAGTGACCGAACCGAAGAACGGCGCTAGTGAGAAGTGCGTACTCTAGTGAAGAGCCTTTTTCTTAAAAACATGTGGCGGAAATTACAAAAAAGCCAATGTTGTGTACTCAAGTATGTTTTTCCTATTAATTTTGTTTGATTATAGTAAATAATGAATAATTTTAAAACGTATACTGTTAGGAACGAATACAACACATTAATAAATCCTCGGTAACCTACATGATACCGTAATAAATCCATATGATTTATAAGCACAAATTAGGTAACAAGTGCTTATAAACTTTTAGTAAATTAATTACGGCATGATACGAAATTGTTTAGTAGTTTTTGTTGCTGACTTTACCTAGATTATAACTGATTGTACTCGCAACCTTAATATTGTCAGAAAAGGTATTACATAATATTACTTACTTCTGCTCCATTACCAAGTTGTAAATGTTTTTGCCTATTGTCGTCTTGAACTGCATTTCTTCCTCTTGCTGAAAATAATAACGTTAATAACGATGGGCGACCTTATAAATAATAATAATGTATTACCTACTTATTATCATTACCGTAACACTTAGAAAAGCAAGGTTTTTGAAGTTATATTTTCAAATCACATAAAATTTACACAAACGTCTACAGTGCAGGAGACCTTGTACTATAAGAACCGGCAAAAGATTTCCATTCTCCTTAAGGCGGTCAGCGAAAATTCCGGGCCTTCGCGGGTGTTGCGCGGTGCGGGGTCCGCGGTAATTCGTAAGCGCCATTCACATTTTTATCAAAAGTTAATAAAATGTTTTTTTTGGAAATCCAAATCAGTCAAGAAATCGAAAAGGTAAATGACCTATGTGTTTATGATTTTATAGGAATTATTATTGTAAAACACAGTCGTAATGTGCGTTTATATGAAATTTTAGAGGTAATTTCAGGATTTTTTTCTATTGAGCAAAATGTTTTCAATCGTGTTTTGGAAACAGTCATCCCCTCAGACATACGTTCTGTAATACATATTGAAAATTTCAGTGCGAAATATCTAAAATATTTTGAATATTTTGAATAACAGGTAATATAAAACAGCCAATTTTTCCGTTTTCACCGGCAAAGTCCCCCTAAGGACTACCTAACCTTACTAACTATCCCGCACTGAAATTTTCAATATGTAAAAGAAACATTTTGATTGATAGAAAAAAATCCTGAAGTTACCTCTAAAATTCCATATAAATGCACATTACGACCGTGTTTTACAATAATAATTTATATAAAATCATAAACACAATAGGTATTTACCTTTTCGATTGCTTGACTGATTTGGATTTCCAAAAAACTAAACATTTCTATAAACTTTTTGATAAAACTGTGAATAGCGAATAAAACTACGAATAATTACCGCGGACATCGCACCGCGCAGCACCCGCGAGGGCTCGGAATAACGGCGGAATTTTCGCTGACCGTCTAACCCTCCTAAGGTGGAGAATCAGCTATTGTCTTTACATTAACTAACTTCTTACCTTGGTTCCCTTCCCTTTCTTTCTCACAGTTCATACATCTTTCCTTACATCGACCCCTCCTCCAATAAATACCACTCCACCCTACAGACGTAACTTTTAAAAAAGGCTTTTCAAACTTACCACAACTTCTTTTTTCTCTTTCACAGGTTCAACGGGCTCGGTGACCAGTCTCTCCATTTCTGCTTCTTGCTCCTGTTCCCTGGTCGTGATCTCTGATCGTACCTACACAGTCAAATAGCTTTATACAGAATTTATATTAACACAAATTATTTTCTATTCATAGCAATATATTTTTTTATATACAACCACTCCACCTACCGACCACCCACCGAAATGGAGGCCAGGCGTGAAAATAATGGCTTATTCCCGCCCGCTCCAAAATTTTGGTCCCAAGCGCTCCAAGTGTAAAATTATGTATTAATATTATTTTGTAAAATCTTTCCCAAGGGCTCCCAAAGAGTATGCAAATATATTTCATTAAAACCTCTGATCTCCATTCATTGATTCCCGGGAGAGATGTTTGTTTTGTATTTTTTTTTAATGTTTTGGAGCTGTAGGGAATGAAATTGGTAAATGTGGTTTTATTTATTATTTTAATATGAAAATCATTGGAGCTCTTGGGAATGAATGCATAGAAGTTGAATTTTGGAAAACAATAGATTTGGAGCGCATGGGACTAAGCCACACAAAGTGCCTCTTCACGCCTCGTTTGAAGGACCCTAATATTACAATAATAATTATGATCTATCAATGTTTCTTTTTAAGAAAGTAATAAAATTGTGATTTACCTTCTGCAACAAGGCGTAATCTAAGCCTTTCACCAAATGAGTGTGCTCCATGTCACCACCGAGATATTTGGATTCCTGCAAAGTAAAAGTAAAAAATGTTTAAAACAAAACTTTAACAAGTTTTGTGTATGATATTTATAATGTTGTACTCAATTGTCACTCAATACTCAATTTTCATCTTAACATGTTAGTTAAGAGAAATGTGTAGATACAATATTGTGTTGAAATTATTCAATGATAGAGCAATTTTTTTATATAAATAAATATCTTCACTTCCTCTTTCTCCTTCTTGGATCCGGGCGACCATGTTGACTATGCTAAGCTAGCAGGTTTTATATTTATTTACAACCTTTTTAATATATTTTGTTTTTATTCTTTTTCTATGTTTTTGATATTCTTTTTTATTATATGTAAATTGCTGCTGATAAAACCACGCTTTTGATTTCGCCCTAGCTTTTCTACATATTTAATGCTAGATTTTCTACATAATTAGTGGTCCATCCAAGAAGGAGAAAGAGGAAGTGCGCAAGTACAGTTAAATAGAATTACACTAAAGATAATTAATAAAAAAAAGGTTGTTTGGAAGAGATCGCTTTCAGCGACAAGACCGCCTTTGCTCATACTAGATTTAAGTTCTGTATTGTAAAATTGTCTCACATGTATGTGCAATAAAGAATTAATCTATATATAAGGTGACTGCTAGAAACCACAAGAAACTTCAAGGGCTGGTCAGGTCAAATGTTTTAAACATGACAAAAATGACAAGAAAGGAATTCGTATTTTATTCATTTTTATGAAATAAGTAATTCATTTTGTGAAATTTAATTGGATAGTCTTTGAGTATCTAATTTATTTTAAAGCATACGGCCGTCTGTTGACCCGTTCACGTCAGCTGGGCGATAAGTACCTACGTTGACGGGTCAACAAACGGCCGGCCGTTGCCCCCGTCAGCTGGGCGATAAGTACCTACAAAAAAAACACGTATTCATTTTTTGTCATTTCTGTCATGTATAAAACACTTGACATGGCCAGCCCTTGAGGTTTCTTGCGGATTCTAGAAGTCATCTTATACAGTCGTGGTCAACTAATTAGGGACATTCAAGATAGTGAAGAGCAATAACCGGTTATGTACATATAAATATAAAACCCTATTGATTTTTCAGCACCTATTATTTGCATAATTTGGTCCGATTACTATACTATAAATGGCTGTAAATAAGAGAATAATTAAATAGAAAAAAGTATTTAATATCAAAGGTTGAACATGTATTAAATTTTAAGGTATAATTATGTAGCTGGACATTTAATTAAGGACAGTAAAGTATAATGATGAATAGAGTTAAACAAAACGAATAATCTCCAGTATTATAATATTTTTAAAAGCTCCATTTTATTACGTGTAAAATCAGTACCCAGTAGCAAAACCTTTGTTAGTAATTACCGCTTGACACCGATGTGGCATATAGACATTATCAGTTTTTGACATGTTTCGATAGGAATGTTTGCCCATGCCTCACAAAAAGCTTGATTAAGTTGATCTAAAGTTGTGGTACGATAAGTTGAAACTTTTTTCTTGATTTCGTGCCAAAGGTGCTCAATTGGGTTGAGGTCCGGGCTATTTGCTGGCCAATCTAGCACCGATACTGACTGACTGGTAAGAAACGACTTGACTGAACGGGCGGTATGTTTCGGGTCGTTATCATGCTGAAACGTCCATATAATAGGGAGATGCTCCTCAGCATAGGGAAGCATAGTTTCCTCCAATATTATTTTGTATTGATGTTGGTCTAAGTTACCCTGAACTTTTCTCACAGGTCCCACTCCACGTCCAGAAAATGAACCCCAAATTTTAATGTTTCCACCGCCATGTTTCACCTGCTTTTTTGTGAATCTTGGATTCATTTCCGCTTTTACAGGACGCCGTACGTATTGCCTTCCATCTGAAGAAATTAAATTAATCTTGGTCTCGTCAGAGAATAATACATGTTGCCATTGGGCGTAGGTCCAATGTCCATATTTTCGTGCAAACGCCAAACGAGCATTTCTATGTTCTTTCTTCAACAACGGTACTTTGCGAGCCACTCTTCCGAACAACCCTGCTTCTACCAGACGTCGTCGAACGGTCCTCGCTGATACACCGGCTCTTTCGTCTGCCCCAAACACTTCGTGTTTAATTAAAATAGAGCCTAGAAACGGATCTTTCTTAGCTAACCTGGTTATCATTCTATCTTCTTGCGGAGTTGTTTTTCTCGATCTTTTTGTCCTGGGCACATTTAAAGCTGTGTTATTGCGCCTGAAATGTTGCACTGCATTGCATACCATAGTTTTTGAACAATTTAAATGTTCTGCTATCCCTCGGTATGACCAACCACGCTCGACAAACTTCATGATAATTGTTCGTAGTGTTGGATCGCAACTTTTATTTTTGCCCATATTTCTTCAAAATAATTCTCAAAACTTAAAATTAAAAATCTGGATTGCCGCCAAAACTACCACAAAACAATAAAAGAAGAAATAAAAAAGTATTGAGATTCAAATTTTGAAAATAGAACGCAATATCTCAGTGTCCCTAATTAAATGGCCAGCCAGCATTCTTTGAACAAATAGCACACTGATAATCTATCAGCTATACTGTAAAGAGGTTTAATGTTTAAGAAGTTGTTATTGTTTGTATAATCGGGCACATCAATGACTAATTATACTTACGTGTAAAAGATATGGAATATTGTTAAGACTCGTTGGAAAATAAAAAATAAATTCACAATTTGGCTTAACTAGAGATTGTCCCTAATTAGTTGACCACGACTGTATATCTATCTAATGATTTAAAGTTACATCATCACATCGAGTAAGAGTGAATGGAAATGTTGGAAGGGGAAAACCTCGGCGAACGTACTTAGATCAGATCGGTGACGTTCTCGTTAAAGCTCAGGTCAAGAGTACCCTAAAACGACGAGCATGTACGAAGGACGTTTTAGGAGTAAGTGAAGCAAAGGATGTGTGCCAAGATCGCAGCAGATGGAAAGCTGTATGTATAAACATTAGGGATGGGCCGAATATTAATTTTATATATGGTATTCGGCATATTCGGCAGGTTTACCGAATATTCGTATTCGGCCGAATATTCTGCGAAATTACCGAATGTTCGGAAAAGTGGTACTTAAACTTTTTACTGTATTGAGCCATGTATGAATTAACTGTCAAATGTGTTATTTTAATGAGGTCCAGTGAGGCTTTATGTTTTTGTTGACATTGTAGCTGTATTTCCGAAAACAGCAAATAAAAAAGATGTTTATTAATCAAAAAGAAAATATAAGTATGTGGCTGTTTTGAGATTAAGCTACAATGAATTCTTGGAATTAGCGGGAGGAAGGGTACGGCTTCCATCTGCGCGCTTTGCGTAAACAAGTACGGACTTGCATTGTTTACGTAAAGGAATCAATTATGCCAAATATTCGGCCGAATATGTTTTGCTACTTTGCTCAATTAAATTTTATTTTAAAGTAAACTTGCGACTGGCACTGAGCACCATCAACAAGGCCTTCAAGGACCAAATCCAAAACAGGCATAAAACCGAATGGGAAAAGCTACCTCGTATGAAACACTCAGAATCCTTCACAGGCGGAGACGCCCTAGGACAGAGTAAAATCATATGCGGAGGTAGCAAAAGGCAGGTACAAACAATCATCGGAGCCCTGACCGGGCAACAGACAGCTTGTGCAGGGCATGTGGAGAGTAAACGGAGTCCATCTGTGTGACTATGACTCCCTTGCTAGGAAAAGAATTAGTCTCCTGGGAATGGCCCACTCGAAACCAGAAGATTTTAGGCTCTTCGCCCTCAGAGACATTGCCAAGCTTATGGCAGTCGTTTTCATTGTGAGACAAAGAGTGATAGGAAGGGGTTGCACAAAAGATTCCAATGGGTCAATGTGCTGGTGCAAGAGGGAGACTTCTGCGGGCCCCAATATGATAAGATGAAACATGCAATGTAATTTATTCACTATTCACCAAAATACTTACCTAATTACCAAGGCAAGTACAGACACTTAACAGGTTTTGTCATGAAAATTATAGCAATTAAAACAGAGGCAAATATACCTGAATGAGCTGCCTTCTTCGCTCTTTAGCATCCATTCCTGATTTAACGTCTGGTGCTACAGCTCTGAAAATTAATAATAACTTTGTGTAATGACCTTAAAATCTAAGTTCAATCATCATCATCAGCCTCAAATGTGGGAGCTGGAAGATTAAGCCAAACCCACTGCTCTGGCCCAATATGGGTTGGTTTTACTGTAATCTTACTTGAAAGTCACACTACATTAAAATGTAACACAAGGTGTTGGAACTGAACTGAACCACATTGTGTCATAACTGTTGTAGGATTAAATTTTTTATTTTAACTACGATACAATAATAAGCTACTTGACAAATATTGCTTGAAATTGGATTAATAGGAAGCCATTAAAGGTTGCTTCACGCATATCAGTGAAGTCACAGTTCCGACACATTACCGGCACAGTGAAAAATACTCTTTCATACATTCTCTATGAATTTTGTCAAAACGAATACGTCCGTGATTTGCTCGTGGCGGAACTGGCACTGAGAGCATTATCACTGACAAGTGGGGATCCGTTCATAGAGAATATATGAAAAACACTGTGCCGGTACTGTGTCCGAACTGTGGCTTCACTGATGTGTGTGAAGCAACCTTAATTAATTAATAAATAAATCATTCCTACAATCACACCAATTATCTAGCCCAAGAGAAGCTTCGAAGAAACTCGTTAAATGGTTACTAGACAACAGATAAACATACTTAAAATACTTAAATACATACTTATTATACATAGAAAACACCCAGACTCAAGACTATTTAGAAAAACAATAATTTCTAAATTGACCCGACTGGGGATCGAACCCGGGACCTCTGAGATGGCGACACCATGAAAACCGGTATACAAACCACTTGACCAAGGAGGTTGTCATAAATCATGTAAGCGCTCCAGAGTAAATTCCCAGATTGAGTAAAATGTTTCGGATTTGTCGATGCCGCTCCTGGGTTTGCGATCACCATCCTGCATTTAGCAAGCCTGGTGATTAAGCCAATACCCATCTATTGTAGCGAAGACTTGGTTTCAACAAAGGTGGCCTTGCCCAGTCACCGGCTCAAACCCCCAGAGGATCTGGGGGGGATCGGAGACTCGCTTGCAGCGAAATGCCATCCCCCACCGTAATCCCTTTGGGGAATTTCGACCATCACGGCTTGAGAAACCTTTAAGTTTCTCGCCGCCTCCAAACAAGCCCGGTAAAGCTGTAAAGGTCATTTGCGACCGACAGCACTCACACTCAGAAAAAAAAAACTTTGCCCAGCAGTGAGACAGTATGTAGGACTGGACAACCTCCTAGGTCGAGTGGTTTGTACATCGGTTTTCATGGTGTCGCTATCTATGAGGTCCCGGGTTCAATCCCCGGTCGGGTCAATTTAGAAATTATTGTTTTTCTAAATTGTCTCGGGTCTGGGTGTTTTCTATGTATAATTGTAAGGTTGTCTAGTAACCATTTAACGAGTTTCTTAACAAAGCTTCTCTTGGGCTAGATAATTGATGTGAGTGTAGGAAAGTTTATTAGTTTATTTATTTATGTAGGCTTCACTCTATTTTTTAATCTACAAACAACATTTACCTGTATGCACTACTCGTGTTACTTGTAGGGTCGGTAGGTCCTAATTCATTGTTACCATCCCGTCTCTCCCGGGCTCTGTCTCTGTATTTTTCAGCCAACTCAGCTAGTTTTGTGTCTTCTTGCTTCTTCAAAGCAGCATAATAAGACTTTTTCTTACGTCGCAACTCGCTTTTGTTTTCTGTTGGGGGTGGCATAGCCCTGAAAAAAAGAAATAATTGTTAGTTTTGTAAAAAAATATTATTTTATATATTAATAGTTGCATAAACATCAATACAACAAAAACAACAATGTTAACAGCATTACTGTTCCTACCGCTATACATTATGTTATTTTGTGATCAAATTGTAGATACAAATACAAAGCACTTATCTCAATAAACTATTTTGGGTGTTTCGCAGTTTGTCTGGTTCGCAATTTGTCTGTATTCTACAAATGGTCTGGATCCTTTTTAAGATTAGCATTTCGTCCGGAAGATGAATCGCGAATTTTTGAAATCAGTTTGTCCGGCAGATGAACTGCGAATTGATAAATTCATGCTCGTTTTTTAGCCAGTACAAGATAATTCTTTACTTTATTAAGTAGAATCACAGCATCTTTTGTCCAGACGCACTTAATTGTCTGGCAGACAAATTGCGAATTAGAAAAATGCAAAGATAGGTAATAGGCCGGACGAATTGAGAACAAAAATTCGAAGTCCGCCTGCCAGACTAATTTGCGAACAAGACAAACTGCGAAACACCCACTATTTTATATTGTATGCACTTATTTATTTATAATTACATAATTTAGAAGATGAAATTTGAAGTCAACAAACTTCCAAAAACAAAATCTTACCCTGCGTTAGCCATTGCTTCCCTCACGGAGCCAGCGGGATGGGCCCCACCCGCTGGCGTAGACCGCGGGGTCATGAGCAGTTTCCGAAAGTCCTCATTTGTGAGCCTCTGCGACGCGGGTGTGTCTTCCACACTCCTGTCCACCTCCATGATTGCACTCGTCGGGCCTTCGATGCCAAAAATCTACGACAAGTTTACAAGTTTTTACTCTTAGGGCAGTGTCAAACTACAAATAAAGCACTTTGCAAGTACACAACAGCGACTTTCCGTTTTTTTTTACCACTTATAGCTAATTTATCGACGTAATATGAAAATAATAGAAGTACCAAATACAAATAAAATAACCCCTGCACACAGCAACACAGAGCACGCACGCACAAACTTACATCCTCTTAAGCACGCACAGTGAAGTGAGTGACAGACAGACAGTCTGACAGACAGGACAGGACAGCTTTTTTTTTAAATTTAATTATTTGTTCCGTGAAGGAACAGGCTAAGGTCTGAGACCATACTGCCTAGTCATCAGTTTTTTTATTTCTTTTTTCCCTTGATGATAATGAGTGGTGATTTAGATGATGAATGATAAATGATGTTCCCCAAACCCCTTGAGTCCTCAGTAAAGATGTGGGGCTTAACCAGGACAGACAGTCTTCTGACATAACAGGACAGTGACAGCGAAGTTTTTTTTTAAATTTATTTCATGACCATGGATACTAGTCCTTTAGTCGTAATATTAGAGTTCATTGATTATGAATGACTATACCACTATACGATGATAATGAGTGATGATAACATGAACGTTTAACCTCTCGGTCTTGGAATCGAAATGTCTAAAAATTTTGGCAGCAGGTGCGATTTGGCGGGAATTTCAATTTGCGGAAATGGAAAAAAAAATTAAACGCAAAGATGGGCATTTACCAAAAAAGTCCGTTACGTTGCGTAATCGAATTGAAGTGGAAAAAAAAAGTTTGTTACCAAACAAATTTTTGTTGCTCTTACAATAAATCTAATTTCGTAAAAATAGTAAATTTAAATACGAAAAGTCTTCTAATTAGTAGGAAATTAATGTTTTAATGAAGTATGGGCGATGAGAAATTCTATTACGTCACAAAGTTTAGGTAGGTACCTAATATTTTAATAAAATTCAGTGGCAATTTGAAATTATTATTTATTTAATTATCTCTAATGGTGAAAAGCAAAAGTACTTTTAGGATGTCACCACACTTGTCGAAGCGGAAGTGGATGATTTGATTTAGTGGTATTCAAGTGATGTCGTTTTATTTATCGATTAATGTTATAAATAGAATTTTTTTTAATATCTTAACTTTAAGTTTTATGTAAGTAGTAATATTCTGATTCAATGATCATTGCTCTAGGGAACTGTTATGCAGTGTAACAATATCGTGCGATGATCGTATCAGAATATTATTACTTAACTTAAACTTAAAAGACATGAAATGGATAATTATGTAAGAAAATAGGATGTCCAAATTAAACATATACACACATCCGTTATGACATTGGTGTTTAATGATAATGCATCAAATAAATCTATGGAATGATATTTCATTTAATTCATTCAAAATAACAGATTAAGATCGACAAAAATAATTTGATTGCGATAGCGAGTTTCCATTAACACAACGTGGACTTAATAATGTCTATGTTTGCTTAGGTATTTTATGAAAAATATATATAAATAAATATAATTATGTAAATGAAACATTAGATGGATCAACTCGTGATATAATCTGTTGAAGTCAGCCATTTACCATAACATTCCCATGAATTGATTCGTAAATCCAATCACACAACCATGTAGGTATGTTTTGAAGTAGAATCGATTTTGGTCTAAGGGAGTGTATAATAATCCTTACCTAAGAAAAGTGATCGCAGGGGTGGGTTTACTTCAAAAATGAATGTAGTCAGTATGCTGTTCGTAGGTACTAGTGGGTCTTTGTGATATTTCACGTTGTTTTATAATTAGTTGTTGAATTTTTATTAAGTTAACACTATATTACTAAATAAATAGTGTTAGAAATACTTACCAGAATTTTCATTACCTTCCCTTATTGTCACTTGCTTGTTCAAATGTTATTTATTGTTTATGCTGATCTGATTAATCTTCATCAAAATTACCGATTTGTCGAATTTTATAACGGAGCATCCCTACCGCAGAGCGACACCGATCGTGTGATCGTCTATATTCGCCTCGATCATCGTGCAAGCGTCTACACATTCGTTTGTAGTAGTTGTCGAACGGCAAGCGTACGAGATGGACGTGGAGTGTGTTGCTGCTGCTACCATTTATTTAATGGCGACATACCACCATTATGTCAATGTGGTTGGACGAAAATTTGTGAAAAAAAAATTCTTTTGCGGTCCTTGTTGCCTGTCTTATACATGCATATAATCACTATTATCCCCGAAGGGTTAGTCAGAGACTACTCTAAGCTGTTGGACGTATGTGCCATCTTTAGTCCTATAGTCGCCTTTTACAACACCCTAGGGAAGAGAAGGGGTGGAGTATTCTTTTACCGCTACCCGACACGGTTAAGCTCTATGAGCTAAAAAAATACCTACCGATATAAAAACTGCTACCTACAAGTCCATTATTACAAACTAGCAGCAGCCCGCGGTTTCACCCGCGTGGTTTCCGTTCCCGTGGGAATATCGGGATAAAAAGTATCCTATGTGTTAATCCACGTTATAAACTATCTGTATGCCGAATTTCATCCAAATCCATTTAGTAGTTTTTACGTGAAGAAGTAACAAACATACACACTCACAAACTTTCGCCTTTATAATATTAGTGTGATATTACGCCTATGCCCGCCCACTCTTTGCTCCAATCCAACATGGCATTGTCCTTTGGGGAAATAGTACTGATGCGACACAATTGTTTCAAAAATCAATAATCAAAATTTCTTTTTATGCATTTTGAATCGTAAAAAGTTAATGGATACCCACCCATCCATCCCACCTATTCAGGAATTCTTTTGGCTGTGGAGAAGAACGGGCGCAAGAAACTCTACAGATTTTGCCGAATTTCATCCAAATCCATTCAATAGTTTTTACGTGAAGAAGTAACAAACATATACACTCACAACACTTTCGCCTTTATAATATTAGTGTGATAGAAGTAACGACATTCACAAAACAATATGTCGTTACCAAATCATATAATACTTAAACAAATATACAAATTGTAAAATGCCATCCCTTCACAGAAGGACATTTTCCATTAAGTACAACAAAAAAAACTTAATACGATTACAAGACAACACAACACATACAAAAGAATATTGCTCGATTTAAAATAAAACGAACAACGTCTTACAGTATCTTTGATACAAAAAAAAGACTATTACTACCAATAAAAAATAAGATTGCAAAAGCAGACCAGTCTCCACAGTCAGCACCGTTCACGAGTATGACATGTGAATCAGCCATCGCTTCGCTCAACCATGTTTTAGGGAACGTAACGACCCGACGACGCACATGCCGCCACCACCGCATGGCATGACACACACTGCTGTTAAAGGCTATCATACCAGCGTCAAATTAATTGTTCATAAAAATAATTGCTAAGAAAATATAATGTGAAAATATTATTATAACCAGGCTGTTTTGTCTTCTAAATATTCTTTGACTGTAAACTAAACCGTGTTATATTAAAAGGTAGGTAGGTATATTTTATTTTTAATAATTAATAATTTTTTGACTTACGTAGGTATGTTATACTTTCTAAGTAAGTAAGTATTTAATTTATCGAGAGAATTTAATTGTATGACATTTATAAAAAAATTAATTGTTTTTACAGATTTTGAAAATTAATTAATTTTGCTGTGCATTTTAATGCTCTAAGCCGCATACCAGGGTCTATGTTTGATATTATTGTCTTTAAGACCATCTGTAGTTTACAATATTAGTAATGGCAATAAATGTTTTGACTTTGTCTTTGATCTTTGTCTTCGAGCTAAGAAACTTTCACATGCCGGATGGGTGACCAAATTAAAACAATCTCGAGTTCCTCCGTGCTTCGTAAGGCACTTACAATTAGTTTTATGGTTATACATGTATAGTGGTCGGTCGGTCGGTGGTCGAGTGGGGTCCCGGGTTCAATTCCCGGTCGGGTTAATATAGAAAAAACTGTTTTTCTAAATTGATTGATCGATTGATCGAAAGATGGCAGTTGTTAAACCCGTATTGGACCAGCGTGGTTGGTCATCGCCCAACATCACCATGTTGACCATGTGGGAAGTCCTGTGCCCAGTAGTGGGACGTTTATAGTAGGGTTGATTAGGATTCCTCTTTCGCTTCCACACGTTGCGGAAGTTCCGTAATTATTACAGTTCCCTACTGCTATCGCTTCCCCATAAATGAAAGTTAAAAATTCCTATTCCGCTATCGCTTCCTCATAAATTAAGAGGAATTAAGGAGGAGTAGAGGAGGAGTTCCATCGCTCTTTCTTTTTCTTCCTCTTCCTCTTCCTCTTCCTAATAAATAAATTATCCTTATCCTCTTTCTTTGTGCTATACAATTCCTCTTCATCATAACCACATCCTCAAACACCCTAGTTTATAGGCTGATGATGATGATGATGTGTGTGTGTTTATAAAATAGGTCGCATGTAAAAGTTCACGCTATCAAATTCAACGCTAGATAAGTGAGTAATGTTATCGCGCAGTTTCGCTGACCGTTGCTTGATCAAGGCACGTTTGATAGCGATAAACCTACGTGACTCGCTGCTCGCTAAGGCTGTCACAACTAATATCATTGGTCACAACGGTGATAATTATCTATTTGGGTATTTTTATTACAATTATAATATATTATAATATATATATATTATTATAATTATATAAGGTGACTGCTAGAAACCGCAAAAAACTTCAGGGGCTGCTCAGGTCAAGTGTTATAAACATGACAAAAATAAAATTCGTTTTTTATTCATTTTTAATGAAATAATTCATTTTGTGAATTTTTATTGGGTAGTCTTTGAGTATCTAATTTATTTTAAAGCATACGGCCGTCTATAGACCCGTCCGCGTCAGCTGGGTGATAAGTACCTACGTTGACGGGTCAACAGACGGCCAGCCGGCCGGCCGTTGCCCCCGTCAGCTGGGCGATAAGTACCTACGAAAAAACACGAATTCCTTTTTTGTCATTTTTGTCATGTTTATAACACTTGACCTGGCCAGCCCTTGAAGTTTTTTGCGGTTTCTAGCAATCATCTTATATAGTTTTGACGACCTCCGTGGTCTAGTGGTTAGCACGCCGGGTCTGGCGTCGCGCCATCTCTGAGGTCCCGGGTTCCATTCCCGGTCGAGTCAATTTAGACAAAACTGTTTTTCTAAATCGATTTCGGGTCTGGGTGTGTTTCTATGTATATGTATCTATTTATCCGTTATCTTACCATATTAACGAGTTTCAAAAGAAGCTTGTCTTGTTTTAGTCTAAAAACTTTTAGATAAATTAGTGTGAGCGTAAAAACAAATTTTATGTTTATTTATTTATTATAGTGAACTAGCGGCCTAACACTTCGTACGCGTGAAGAATTTTCAATCCGCTTGTCCTAACAACAATTACTATTACAAACAAAACAAAGAGAGAATTAGCCATATAGATGCAGCCGTTCTGAAGTGATGCGCAAACAAATATGGCAATTGATTTTTATTAAAAAGATAGGTAACAAGTACTTACTTAAAGAAAAAATTGTCATTCTGGACGAAATTTCTTATTTCTTCTAAGTACTCTTATAATTACTTAACTGTTTATTTAATTTGCCATCAATTTAATACGAGTAACAGCAGTTATTCATTATTATTATTTTAATGCCCGCAATTATATTTTACAACTAATTATGTTCTGAATGTTACTATGAGAGTAGGTAAATGTAGGTAAATTTCCGAGTTTCTTACGGCTTCTTCTGTTTAAGTACAAAGAAATTAGATTATCGGTACATAGTCGTGGCTTAGATTTTAAAATACTTATTTAAACATGGTCTGCTTTAGGTCCGAATCTGTTGCGTTCCGTTAAACATATTCAGTCGTTTCGTGAGACGTACGGCAGCTAATTAGATCTTCACCGGGTAGAGAGTCAAGTTATGTGTTCTCAGTCTTATCCCCACATCATCGACGAGGTTGAAGTGCAAATCTTTCCCGTTAAAGAGCTGCTTGCTGCAACGATAGATAGGTTTCTTTTCTCAAATACCATTTCCTACAAATTGCCTCGAATAAAACTTCAACTTAAAAGAATGATTTTTTTGTTAGTGTCATCTCAATTACCACGCTTGCTGATGCGGGTTTGTTATTGCAAACTAAACTGGTCGAAAAATCCGAAAAAACACTTTGTCCGTCGCGGGGTATCGAACCCGGGGAACCTCCGCATATCGAGCCGAGCACTTGACCACTCGGCCACCGAGGCACAGAAAATAATAGTTAGTACTAACAGAGGCGACAAAAAAAAGAAATAAGTAAAAAAGTTTGCTAAGTGAAGTGCCAACCCTATCGTTATCACGTTAACATCTCCAGTATTATCTTCACCATCTCGATTGATATTTTAAATAACGGAGATGCTGCGGTTGGCCTCACATCGTCGGTCGGGCGTAAATGCGGGTGCAAGATGCGTTGGTGGTTAGTGTTGTGCGCGTCCGTGCTTTGGAGATCTGTAAGTAGAACTCTTTTGTATTTTTGTGATCCTGGTAGGTACTTACTGTTGAATGCTCTAAGACTTACTGAGATACTAGAAACCATATTTTTGAATAATAATATAATAATAGATTCGAACCCATGTCTATTAATAAGTTCTTTAACCGCTGCGAGGGCCAGTGTAAGTCGAACTATTTTGTATGGGTCCATATTGGTTCACCTAAGAGTTCTTTACCCGAAATTGTTCTTCCTACCGATTTGTAATCCGAATGATCACTTCCTAAAATTTTTCTTCACTTCCTAAAGTATTTCTGTTGTCTAATAAAAAAAATAACTTCGAAATTCAAGACAATCGCTACGCTGCGCTTCGCGATTTAGCCGCGTCCACGCCGACCGAGCACGGGTCGCGAGGCAGCCTCGCATGGCAATCGCAAGCCAATGCCTCAGCCGGTGTGGACGTGGCTCGGGCTGCCTCGGGCGCACGTTGCCTCGGCCGAGCGTGCCTCGGGGCCTCGGGGTCGAGGTGCCTCAGGGTGCGCTGTGCGTTCGATGTGGACGGTGGTGGTTCTCGGGGACTTCTGATGGCTCGGCCTGCCTCGCTAGGCTCCCCTGTGTTTCGCGGGTGCATCTCGAGTCTGCCGCGCAAGCCCATGCGCCCGGTGTGGACCCGGCTGTTGCTTAAATTTCTAACCTATCACGTGACCTACTACAGGAGTAGGGCAGCTTAGTATCCTCAATAATAGTGTAAAAGAAGGTTATGTTGAGAAAATATACGAAAACAAACAATAGTCTAATAGATGTTTATTGCTACTGACATTATGAATTTGAATGATTCGGAATTATGAACATTAGAAACAGAGTAGTTAGGAATTGTGATTGTTAGGATGAAAAATGTTTAGGAAGAACATTTTCGGAGTTGAAAATTTAGATGAACTTTGGCGCACCTCTTTTGTATTCATGTGATCCTGGTACTGAGATACTAGACAGCATAAAAAATTTAATTTTAAACTTAAAATAATAAGTATATCCCTGAAAAATAACAAATCGTCGGTGGCCGAGTGGTTAAGCGATCGGATTGGTAACCGGACTAAGTAACAATTCGGACACTTTGAATTCGGACACAGTGTCCGAATTGACACTTTTTAATTTTACTATTATTCACTAACGATTCGGACACTCTTAAATTATTGGAGCTGTTCAGTACAGTCAGATTAAAAAGCTTCAAAATATAATGTTTTTTACTATAGTTTATTTTCTTAAAATTAATGTAAAGAAATCTATAGAAGTTTTTATCTGACTGTACAAAGCAGCTATTTTTGTTGGTGTCCGAATCGTAAGTGAAAAAAATAATAAAATTAAAAAGTGTCAATTCGATGCATAGGTACCTGGTTTGTAAACAGATCATCAACCACCATTGTGCATAAGTGGTTATTAAGCTACCAATCAATACCCATTAATGGTAGAGGCCTCAGTCCAGCTGTAGGACAGTGTAATTATGCTATTTACTTTAGTTTTTTTAGAACCAATATTAGTTTTAACCGATTCGTGTTTATAGTGTAAAAACTGTATAAAGTGCATTTTGATTAAACTGCTTGTAACTTACTTATTATTTACTCTTCCAATCTCAATCCGTCCTTCAACGAAGCTTTCTGAGCTTTCAAACATAAAAAAGGCGGTAAAAGACATCTTGGCGAATAAGAGAATGGTTATTCTGCAGTTTTGTTTTATTTCCTGTTTTTTCGAATCATAATTAGCAATGACATTGAATGTTATTGAATATTAATCTAAAATAATGTTGGATTATTAACCGTCGAGTGTTCGTTAACCTGCATAAGTGGATATCATTTACTATTCTGCATCTCCCGAAGCAACACTGTCACTAATGCAAAAGTGCATTTTTACAGAAGAAGTGTATAAAGTTTAAAGACCTAAGTATACTATTATAACAATTCCAGATTTAGGCAAGATGAATAGGTTATCTTTACTTTCTTTACGTTTCTTTATCTACTTTTAACTTCTTAATGATGAAAAAAATTACCCATAACATTGTAAAAAACCGGCTAAGTGCGAGTCGGACTCACGCACGAAGGGTTCCGTACCATTATCTATAAAACTTTGATTGATGTTTTAATAATAGTGTATTTTTTAAAATAAATTAATTTAAGATGTATTAAAAAAAAACTATTTACTAGATCTCGTTTATCATATCATCGTATACATCATACCTATATTTTTTTAGTTTTATCATTCTCTTATTTTAGAAGTTACAGGGGCGGGGGGGACACACATTTTACCACTTTGGAAGTGTCTCTCGCGCAAACTATTCAGTTTAGAAAAAATGATATTAGAAACCTTATTAACATTTTTAAAGACCTATCCATAGATACCCCACACGTATGGGTTAGATGAAAAAAAATGTTGAGTTTCAGTTCTAAGTATGGGGAATTCCCAAAATTTAATGTTTTTTTCTATTTTTGTGTGAAAATCTTAATGCGGTTCACAGAATACATCTACTTACCAAGTTTCAACAGTATACTTCTTATAGTTTCGGAAAAAGTGGCTGTGACATCCGGACGGACAGACAGACAGACATGACGAATCAATAAGAGTTCCGTTTTTTGCCATTTGGCCACGGAACCCTAAAAGCGAATGTATTCTTCTTTTAAAGTTTCAATCAGACCCTCTCAATTGTGTGTGTAAAGTTTCAAACCCCTTAATAACGTTGATTTACTAATCTAAAATAATAATGTAAGAAAAAGAAAAAAACATTGTGGCAAAATTGGAGTTTACGTTATTTTTGACAAACACTTCATACAGTCTCTAAGTACATTTACCATCGTTCATTTTCTACTGTTTAAGGGTACGCCCTTAAACAGTAGAAAATTAACAATGAACAATGGTTTTTGTTAGTGTCACAAAAACCATTTTTTTTAATTTGAAGTTTTATTCGAGGCAATTTGTAGGAAATGGTTTTTGAGAAAAGATTTTTTTTTAACGTTGCAGCAGCTCTTTACTTTTCAGTAAACACATCAAATATCATTCTACTTTTCAAATATTTGTTTCAGCATCATATAATATCTATCTAGGTATCGTACCTAAGTTATGTTAGATGGTGAGTTTGAAGCACGTAGACACTACCCACCAACCCGCATTGGACCAGCGTGGTGGGTTATGGTCAAACCTCCCCTTGTGAGTTGTCCATGTGGGAAGGCCTGTGCCCATCAGTGGGGACATTTATAGGGTGATGATAAATGAAACTACACCCCGCACTAAATGAAGCAACTTACAGGGTCAAAAAGTCCCCTTAACGCAGTGAACGTGTTAAACACGTTGGCTGCTGAAAAAACACCCCCTGTGTGTTTTTCTCGACGCGAGCGACGTCAGTGCAGCCGCACGCGGCAAATCACGCGGAGCGTGTGAAGAGAGAGTGAGTGAGTGCTTATTCAAAGTAAAGGCGGGTGCGGGTACGGGTAGATCAAATGTATCTAGACGCCTTTCGCTTTCACAGCAGTGGTCGCGCGTATGCGCGTTTGCATAGGCGCGGGTGCGGGCGCGGGTGGCGTGACTATAGCGCGGGTGGCGTGACTATAGCGCGGGTGGCGTGACTATAGCGCGGGTAGATCAAATGTATCTAGAGACGCCTCTCGCTTTCACAGTGCTCTAGCGTCTGTCGGTGGCTAACTCGTCTGATTCTAGAACTTTTTGATCCACCCGCGGCAACATGGAAATCGATACAGAAGAATTTATATCTGCAGTGCAACGTCGCACTGCTATCTGGCAAAGCAAACGTCCACAACACTTGAATAGAGCTGTAATAAGTAAATTAAAAAAGATTTGGACGATTCAAAGTACTTATTAATTGAGTTTATTGAATAAATATATTTTGACTATTGACTATTGACTATGGGATATGTGTATTTATTGACATTATTCAAAGAACTTTTTTGTTAGGTAAGATTTCCTCCAGTATTAGGAAAAAAAAAAAAAAAGGTAGCGCGAAGTTTGAGAATCATATACACACGCGTGCGTTCATTCAGTCTTCAGCCGCTCTGCCACTGTGATCACATGAAGACGCCAAGACTAGAGTTGGCAAAAAGTGCATATTTCATTTTAACGTATAAGCATTGTATGATTTTCAAAAAGCATGCTTTTAAAATGCTTTTTGCTATTTTGCTTTTTAGTTACAAAAAGCTGGCTACATTGTGTTTAAACGAAAAACGTAAAGCAGACAGACAACTTTACGTTTTTCGTTTAAACACAACGTAGCCAGCTTTTTGTAAGTAAAAAGCTAAAACGCAAACAGCATTAAGTTTTGAACTTTTTTATATTTTTCTTTCATTAACATTCGGCAGTTTATCATCGTAGATTTGCTAAAAAAATCTGAAATACTGGAAGTATTGATGTAGTTTTATAGAGACCTCATAGATGGCGGGACGTAAACTTTTATAAGTGAAAAGCTTATTAAGTGTAAACCTAAAAACATGCTTATTACTTTTGTCAAAAAGTATAATTTTTAAGTGCTTTTGCTTTTAACGCCCACCTCTAGCCAAGACCCGCGCGCCCGCGCCCGCGCCCGTCCCCGTCCGTGCACTCTGAATAAGCACTGAACTGAAGCGCCGCCGCCGACGCTACGCCCCGCCTGTGCGGGACACGGGATACGCTTCATAATACGCTACGCGCGCGACGGACGAGGCGTCGTGTCGTGTTTTTTATTTTTGTCGGAAACACGCCACGCGTGTGGTGCCGCAGCCGCACTGCCGTTTAGGCGGCGAAAACACGCCACGCGTGTAGGGCCGCACTGGCGGTTGGGTGGCCGAAACACGCCACGCGTGGAGGTCGCAATGGCGCGTAACCACAGTATAAATATAAAGCAGTACGGAAACTAGGCCTTTTTGTTGTTTTATATACCTACGCACCAATTGAGCGTTAGGGATCCTCTTATTTTTGTAAAATTGAATAAGTTTTTGTTTAGTTAGCGCTGTATCTCAGCTAGTTAGCGCTTTTTTTGAGATAACTAGCAAAGCATTAGGGTTGTCACTTTTATTTTTTTATAAAATTAAAAGGTATTTATTTATTATTTATAAAAACGTTTATTTGGGTTTTATAATGATCAAATAATCGAACGAATTGACTAGTTTACAAACAAAATTCTGTAATTAAAAAATCTTCAACATTTTAATAAGTCTTTACTTTTCGTTAATTATTACAAATTACTCGCTTCGCTTTCTACGACACGTTCGAAAACATTATTATTAAATTATAAATACTAAAAATTCGTATTCTAATTAATAACTTTTTAAATAAATTATCAAAAAACATGGACATAGCACTATAAAATTGATTATGTCTACTTCTTTGTAAATTAATACAGCTACTTATTTAATTAATTATACAGCCGAGTTCAAGCAGCCGTAAACTACGCAATACCTACACGAGCGGCATTTTTAAAAATTGCGCGGACAGAGCGCACGCAATACAATAATACACAAGAAAGACACACGGCACGCGCTACTCAGAGCACTGCGATGTCCGCTTAGGGGTCCTGTAAAGACGTGAGTCTGTGGGCGTGCGTCGTTTCGAGCGTTTGTACGTAGCTTCCTTACTACTTTAGCTTATAATTATACTGTGGCGTAGCGTCCGAAAAATTTCGCAACAACAGTGCGTTGCTGGCGGCCCACACGCCCGGGGTGTAGCGAGAGCGAGTCGCTCCCACGGTTAGAAGCTATTAGAGGCGCCGCCGCAGCCAACGTGTACGCCACGCACAGAAGCCGAAGTGTCTTTCTTTTTTTTTCATAGTTGTTAAGGAGCGATCCCATAAGATTGAGAACATTATTATGCCACGTTTAGAATCAAATTGTTTTTTAATGCTTCATAATTTAATTTGACATCAAAGTTATTGAACGAAGTTAGTTAGGTTTTGTGTATAATTATTAATTTGTTGTATTTCAACTAACTTTTTACTATAGTTTGGTTTTTCTTCAGTCTCGAAAATAACCGAGACTGAATGTTTTGGGACGTAAAATGTTCCGTGACTCCCGGGAAACCGATACTCTCGATTCCCGGGATGAAAGCCCTAGCTAGCATTCACGTAAGCGTGCGGCGCGGCGCCCCTGTCGAACTCGAATTTTTAAAAGCCCGCTTGCCGCGGTAGTTATATATAACGTGCGCACGTTCGAGTGACTAAGTGCTCGGCCAGACTGCACGCGCGGGCGCGGGGCGGGCGGCAGGCCGCACAAATACGGTTTCCTGATTAGGTTTCCGTATCAGGAATTCAGATTCGGAATTCCGTAAGCCTAGCGCATACATTCTGTTTTTTCTATTCGGAATTAATATTGCCAGTACGTAGAGTGACGCCTTCGTGAAAGCACGTTTTAACATGGACGAAGACGAGCTGATTGCTGTGGCACTGTTGCTGGCGCTAATACCCGATTTACACGTATTAAGAAGTTTAGCAGTTAACAAAATTTTAACTTAATTTTAAGTGAAGAATTGCATGTAAACACACAATTTAATCTACCAAAAATATCAGTAGCACACGTCCTCTCAATACAGCGCTGATGCGGTTTCTGAATGAAAAATTCCGTGCACTCGTTCCGTCCGTTCGTGTGCGGCCAGTAAAACACTACGAGAGCGCTGCCTTCGGAATGACGTCATTCGGTTTTTTTTTCGTAAAACGGCGGTTTGTAGCCCGGAACGAACGTCAGGTTTTTTTCCTGATGGAAAATATACGAACGTATGCGCCCTGGTGTATGTTTTGTAGGACACGCGTGCATTCAGCTCAGCGTCATGACAGCTCTCCGAATCTGATTCCTCTGATTCTGATTCCTGACACGGAAACCTAATCAGGAAACCGTGTTTGTGCGGCCTGCCTTATCTCGGCGCGGTGGAATCACGTGGAGTGGTCAACGCAACCTACCGGATTGCGGAGGACGTGGGTTCGATTCCCCTCTAAGTTAGTAATTTTTTTCAACGTTTCGTGATCTGTGAATACTATTAAGGGAAATGAAAGTCGTTGTAGTTAAATGCAGTAAAGTGATGGTACCAGATTAGAATGGTTTAAATGAACAGACACTTAAATACCTATTTTTTCAGGTAACACCAAGAGCAGCAGGCGATATAGAAAATGTCTCCGACCAAGGAACACGAAAGTGCTGTCCCTGCCCGCCAGACCTTGAGCCATCTGGCAACTATCCTCTGTCAACTGCTATATCAGAGGAAGCGTTTGGCCCTCTGTTGTCATTGGCATACCCGGATCAGGAGTCGTTTGCCACGTCTGCTGCTGGCAGCCGCGCCGCACTGGATGCTGCTGCTGTGGACGACTGCCCGTGCCGCTTTCGAGACGCTGACTCCTCAGGATCGGCATCGGTATTCTTTCCGACGGCAATGCGCGCTGCTAGGCCTTTCGTGAGGTATGTTCTGTCTTATTCCACGCGGTAGGCATTCGCCTTCCTTGATGGTAAATTATTCATATCTAACTTATTGCTAAAATCACATATAAAGTATCTACAATTTTGAATTTGAATAATGAAAGACTAACTAAAAAAAAAACAAGACTTATACCTACTATGACGGCGCAGCGACCCAAGCTATCGCCCTCTAATCTTGAACTTGAAGCTCTTGCAAATCCCGCCTGATCATCCCCGCGGTACCTAGACCGACCGTCCGGTCGCCGGCCGTTCCGTCGTCCCAAGTAAGCGCGCTTGACGGCACGATCACTGCCTATTCTCTCCAGGCACAAAACAGATAGGTACAGAAGTCAATCTCATGTATGTACTTCACTATTCATACCTACACTCGGCGGTCGCGCTAGGGCTGTGCGCGCGACTGAGGGGACTACTCCAAGCCCGCAATAGCCCGCATAGCAAAAAAACTTTTACTACAATATTAAAACAAAACGATAAACATACTACCTATTACAATACAAAACGTTTACAGAACAGAAACATAAGTACTTGTAAAATTTTACATTTAAACATTTTCACAATCGAATATCCCTAGCGGGCCGATACTCTATTTACACAATTCTTTTTCCCTATCCATTTTAGATCAAAAGCTATCAAATGACACTAAAAACAACACAATGCCAAGACCAACAAAAAAATATTTTTCAACATACGAGCCATCCATTAATCACGTGATGTTTTTTAGCATGTTTAACCCATTAACATGATGGTGGTACGTGATGGGTTTAAGACTTACCCTCCCACCCAAAATCACTTGTAATTTTTAGTACCTACCTACACCCTACACCTAGGTATAAAGTATAATCTAATTTAATTCTAGAATATTTTTTTTTTCTGTGTAGTAAGACAGGTGATATATTACTACACCGAAAAAATAAATACTCGTGATATTTTTGCCGAACCCCCTCCCCCCCCCCCCCCTTTCAAGCCTCACGTGATTAATGTACGGCCCCTTACGTAATATTTGGTGACATTAATTTATCTTACATACATTTAGTTAGGTACTTTGTTCACAGTTTAGAGTGATAAAATTACAATAGGAAACTTACATAAATGAAGCTTAGATAGCCACCTTACAACATATTCTCCGGGGACCGGCCGGGGCGCTTACCTACCTGCCTAACTGTTCTGTGTCAGTAGTTACGTTACAACAACCATCAAGTTACAAGCAAATGCTTCTCTGAAACAACTGGTAGCTTAAAAAACGACAATTCACCGTTTAACGTTGAATTTAAACAACCGTCCACTGAACAGTTATAATAACTTTTTTTTGTTGCCCCATTTTTGCACATAAAAGTTCACAGACGCGTGTCGCAAGCGGATGGAACTCGCGCTCGCACTGGTCCGAGCCGGTCCGAGATATCGTGTCCGTAAATGGTGTCTATGTGTGCGTAGCTCGAGAGCACTTTGTATGTAGATTGACTTCTGTACCTACATAAATCTGCTTGTGCTCCAGGAGTTAGTGTGCTTTTATCTTGCCGATTATGTTGGGTCCTGCCATCAGTTGCTCGACTTCCTCGTTTTTCCTTCTTCGCCATATTCTCTCTGCGGCACGCGTTGGACCAAGAATCTTTCCCAGCACTATTCTTTCCGTCACCAGAAGTTTTTGTTCTTCTTTAAGGGTGAATGTCCAAGCTTCACATCCGTACATCAGTATGGGCCGTATAACTGTTTTATAAATACATCTTTATTTGTCGGCTGAGAAGCTTGAACACCAACACCACAAAACAGATGGGTACAGAAGTCAATCTACATACAAAGTGCGTCCGATTCGAGCAACGAACACATACATAGCTCACGGACACGATATCTCGACTGGGACCAGTGCGAGCGTGAGTGCCATCCGCTTGAGACACTGGTCGTTTTTAAAGCTACCAGTTGTTACAGAACGTTTAGGTAGGTAGGTAAGCGTCCCTGCCCCCGGAGAAAATTTTGTAAGGTGGCTATATAAGTCGATTTTTAGATTCCTATAAATAAATAGCTTCATATTTTGAATCATTTTATTAGTATAAACAAAGTAACAACATTTTTGTAAGATAAATTCACGCCACCAAATATTACGTAAGTTGAAAACAAGCTTTTTTGTTTTCGATTCGAGCAACGAACACATACACGGACACGATATCTCAAACCGACTGGAACCAGTGCGAGAGCGAGTGCCATCCGCTTGAGACACGCGTTATTATAACTGTTACTGTTCAGTGGACGGTGGTTTAAATACTACATTAAATGGTGAATTGTCGTTTTTTAAGCTACCAGTTGTTACAGAACAGTTAGGTAGGTAGGTAAGGGTCCCTGCCCCCGAAGAAAATGTTGTAAGGTGGCTATCTAAGATCGATTTTTAAATTCCTATTAATAAATAGTTTCCTATTTTGAATTATTTTATTAGTATAAACGAAGTAACAAAATTTTTGTAAGATAAATTCACGTCACCAAATATTACTTAAGTAGAAAACCTGCTTTTTTGTTTTTGTGTAGATATTGTGTTGTTTTTAGTGTCGTTTGATAGGTTTAGCTCTAAAATTGATTTTGCAAAAGAAATTGTGTAAATCTGGTAATCCGTTTAAAGTTATTAGGGATTTTCAGTAGTGAAAATTGTCAAATGTAAAATTAAACAACAACTAGAATCTAGATACGAGTCCTACTACAAACAACTAGATACGAGTGCCACTACCACGGTAGTTTTTTGTGCACAAGGCAAAGTTGACAACCCTAGCGCGCGCGACCGCCCAGTGTAGGTATGTGTAAAGTGAAATAATACATGATTGACTTCTGTACCTTTCTGTTTTGTGCCAACACTTTTCATGCTGCACTACAACGAAGAGTATTTTGGACCTTGAGATCTATTTCATCTTACCTGGTGTTGTACTCGTTACAGTGCAGCCTAATTATCTAAACTTTTCCACCCCTCTAAAGGCTGTAGGTATCTAAGGCTCGTATTCTAAAACCAAACTCACACTCAAATCCCTTTCTAACTGTACTCAAGCAGAGATTAAAGTGTGAGTTTGGTTTTAGAATACGAGCCTAAGACTTTTAATTTTTCTCTGGGTGCTCTGGTGTTGTTGTTGCGGCGTATGTGCAATTGTGCATAAGTATATTCTGTTTTTCTTTGATTGACTCTCAGTCTAACCCTCCTTGCTATCACCTGGTGTTGTCCATTCAGTTGTTTTTATTTATTAGGTACACAAAACAGATATAATTAAAAAATAACAAAAAAGCGTCACAAATTGTATAAGAGCTAAATTCCTATCTAAAACATGTGTACACAGCACGATTAATAATAAGTGTCCATATTTAAGTTTATCTAATCTAAAACTAATATTCAATTAAAAACTAATTAAGTATATACATATAATGTAGAATAATAAAAATCAAACAAATCGAAAACTTATTCTAGTTTAATGTTGACAACTTTATGAAGTTTTTTAATAAGTGGGATATGCCGAGCCGAGAATTTCCCGGACATTTTTTTTAATTCATGTATTTTCATGGAAAATATGTCGATGTTGTTAGTAACCAGTTCATTGTATAGACGGCACATTCGGACAATGGGATTGTAATATTATGATGTATTATTTTTATAGACATTTAGTACAAAAGTCTTTGGCGCCCGGGTTCGATACAAAGTATTTATTTGAATTACAGAAAGCAATTCGGGGGAATCGATTATTGAGTGCAATATTTTAAACAAGTAAATTAAGTCTTACTTTTCTCGACGGACTGCAAGCGAAATTTGTAAGAATGAAGAGATCTGCCTAAATGAAAGCGTTAAGATAGAAATCTTAAGCACTTTTTCTCAATACCTTTTTATGTGTATTTAATAGAATGGGCTCCAAATTGTACAATCCTATTCAAAAATTCTACGTATTATGCTGTAATAAAGACATAATATACTTTTCACTCCTTTGCTCAAAAAGACCGTCATTGTAGCGTTCTAGAGCGGGGCTAAAAAAGCTTTTCTCGCCCTAGGGGAAAAAGTAATTGTTTTTAAAATTTTTGTCTGTCACATGACAATGAGCCTACAAAAACGAAAAAGTATTTAGTCTCATGAATAAAGACTCGACTTATTACTGTTTACTTAGATCAACAACTTTTTTGAGATAACGCAGACCACGCTTCAGCAAGAAAAAACTGCACAGTCTGCACATGTGCTTAGGTGGTGAGCCTTTAGCCCGTTAGTCGCTTTTAGGACACTCAGGGGAAGAGAGGGGTTGGTAGTATTATTTTAACGAGCCCATCGCCGCTCTATGCTGTTGGATGTATAAGCAGTTTTTAGTCCATTAGTCGCCTTTTACCAAATCGAAGAAAAGTGAAGGGTTGGTAATATTATTTTGATGAGCCCATCGCCGCTCTATGCTGTTGGATGTATGAGCAGTCTTTAGTCCATTAGTCGCCTTTTACGACCCCGAAGAGAAGAGAGAGGTTGTAGTATTAATTTGATGAGCCCATCGTCCCTCTATGCTGTTGGATGTATGTGCAGTCTTTAGTCCGTTAGTCCCCTTTTACCATATCGAAGAAAAGTGAAGGGTTGGTAATATTATTTTGATGAGCCCATCGCCGCTCTATGCTGTTAGATGTATGTGCAGTCTTTAGTCCGTTAGTCCCCTTTTACCAAATCGAAGAAAAGTGAAGGGTTGGTAATATTATTTTGATGACCCCATCGCCTCTCTATGCTGTTGGATGTATGTGCAGTCTTTAGTCCGTTAGTCGCCTTTGACGACACCCAAGGGAAGAGATGGAAAGACTGCACATATCTACTAACGGACTAAGGACTGCACATACATTCAACAGCATAGAGCGGCGATGGGCTCATCAAAATAATACTACCAACCAGTCTCTTCCTTTAGGTGTCGTTAAAGCAAGTAACGGGTTAATTTTAAATAAAATAAACCAATTCATATTGTATTGGATTGTTTTATTTTCTCGCATTCGTAGTGAAAAGCAGAGTGTAACACTCGGCGCTAAAAACCCATTAAAACTCGGTTTCTATTTACTCCCTCGCTAAAGCTCGGGGTAAAACTACCTCGTACATAATGGGTCATTTTAGCCCCTTGTATAACAATCTACTATTTTGGTTTCTTAAAACCTTTTGTAGATCTAAATATAAAACCTAAAATACCATTACATATTTTTAACACATTCATAATGTTGACGGAATGAAACTTTAACATCAAAAATAGTGTCAAGGTCCTTTGCAGTAGTGCATCGAGAAAAAGCGCAATTGTTCAATTTGTAGTTCTAATTTTGTGGTATTCGTTTTCTTGTAAAAGATATGACAAAACATTTATTATATTCCTCCGTCATGTGCTATTACGTATCTAAGGACGAGTTCCAAGGTCAGATTGAACAACATGTAACAGTGTATCTCCCTGCTTTAGACTATAACAGACTTATAATTCATTAAATTCCGTTTACTATTGGACGAAAACTAATGAATTATAGACTTATAATCAGAGGTCGGAATTAGGTAGAGTTATTTATTTATGTACTTGCATCGAAATGTTGATATTAATATGGATCTTCCCGGGATTTCTAATGGACAATCCCGTGTGACAACAATATTACAAATAAATAATAATAAAAACAGAGCTAGATAAGACAAATAAAACAATGATAATTAACACACCTTTTTGTTAATTATAAATTTTGCAACTTCGGGCATTGGATTTCGCTGAAATAAATTTGGCAACGTCGCGCGTGCTGTGGTTTAAATTGTGTAAAGTAAATAACTTTTGTATTTCATTAATTACGGGATTTTTCTGCTCTTTAAAATTAATCTCGGGATTTGAGGCATATCCACTTCGTTCTTTCGCTGTATGAAGTAAGTGTAAGTACATAAATAACTCTACCTAATCACGACCTTTGCTTATAATTCATTAAATTCCGTCGACTGTAGACTCCCGGACATTCAATATGAATTTTTATTCGTTAACAGAGGAAACCATAACAATAACCATTTTAACGGATTAATATTGCTTTACAGTTTGGAAGATGAAAAGGAAGATACAAAACCGCTTCTGCATCCAGAAGTTGGTCTTGCATCATCGGTGTTACAGACATTACGCGAAGCAACAGAGGAAGATTACAACGAAGCATTAGCAAGAGATGCAGCTCGAAGTGAATCTCGTTCGATGGAGCCTGACGGAATCGCCGAAGAATCACAAAATCTAGCCACTTATGTCGTAAGTCCTAAGCAAGCGTTTGACGATGACGTCGTACCTGAAGCGTTTTATATTGAAGAAGCGAGAGCCATAGACTCTCCACTTGATAAAACAATTACACGAAGGATACCGTCCTTAATAAACCCACCCGATCTTCAGACACAAATTTTAAATAAACCATCGCGAAACCCGTCTATCCTAAATATTTTTAATTTGGACAGTAGCGTTAGTGCGAGTAACGTTAACGAAGATATGCTTGTAGTACCTGCTGAAAATGAGTTAGAGAGATCAAAGGAAAATTCGAAGACTGATTTTCCAAATATTTTATTGGGAGACAGATTAAAGAAAACTAACTTTAATATACCTAAACTAAATGATTTTCTAAAAAATGTTCAAGACTCTGTATCTGCATTTAGAACCACTACTAATACCGATGGTAAGTCCACAGATGAATCCAATATTTTGCATAAAATTTTGGACTTAATACCAAACAAAAAACAAGGTAAATCACTTAGCCAAAATAAAGCTGATACAGATGACGAAATGTTAAATTCCGATAATGTAAATTCACCTAGTAACGTGGTGGAACGTTATTCAGGATTTGCAAGCGACAGTTTATTCAACACTCCTAAAACGAAGATGGCAGATAAAAGTACCAACGATATATTCCCATTAGATAATTTTAAAAATAAGATATTTGGAACTAAAATACCACAGATAAACGTACCTTTGAAAGGCCGTGATGCATCTTCGGATTTATTAAGTGAAGTAATTAAGAGTTTGGAAAAAACTGGCAACTTATTGCCCTTTAATTTATTTAACGAGCAAAGAGACATTCCGGCTGTAAAAAGCTCTGACTTACAAAATAAAGTAGTCGAGAATACGTATTCAACTTTGAAAGACGATAAAATAATTTCAACAGAGATAATTGATACAATTCCAAGTTCCTCGTCATTAAAAACTAATGAAGCAGATGTTAACACATTAGATTGCTTGAGAAAAACTGAAAGCGTAAATACGGGTGATGATAATGCCGTGGAAGAAACGAAGGCTGAAACTGAAATATTAGATAACTTATTAGATTCAGGAGTTAATGTAATTGACAGTAGTGAAGCTAGTAATGAAGCGAATGTTAAAAAAATACCTGACAAAAATTTTGTTGATTCTAATGAGAATGCTAAAGAAGACGATATTACGGAAACAAAAATCATAACTCATATACCAAGAAACATTGACGTAACAAATATTGATTTAGAATCAACGAGTAATGTAGATGAAAAAGAAAATAACAGTATAGATAAACACTTTGAATTAGATAGAGAAAACTGTTTTGATAATAAAGAAGATTCGTTAAATGAAGCATCTAGTAATGTTGCTAAAATTGCTTCTACAAAAAGATTTGACGATATTTTTGAAGATCCATCCTTTGTTGGAGCAAGTTCAGAAAATTTTAGTGAAGATTTTGAGAGATCTAATTTCAAGTCAGGTTTAAATAGCGTTGACGATGCTACAGTAATTGCCGACGGCGATAACATTGCAACTGATAATAATAACGAATTGACGTACAAAGAAAAGCTTTTGCAAAAGTTAGAAAGCCTCAAAGTCTCACCTAAAATTACTAAAACCAAAGAAAAATCAACACCTTTTGATGTAAAAAAAGAAATATCTAATCAGCTCAGTATTGGTGATTTACAAAAAATGTCTAATTCACTACTTGACAAAGAAAAAATTCTGATAGACGTCCTAGCTGACCGAATTAACAAAGTAACAGAACCAAAAACCGGGATAAATGATGAAAGCCAAATTGTCTCTGAAGAATCCTTGGAAACATCAAAAGAAAATTTAGAAGCTAAAGATGCTGTCCCATCGGAAACAAACAGTTTAAATCAAATAGTAAATTTAAGTGAATTAGAATGCCCATCCAGTACAGATACGCAGTCGTTAACACAAACTAATTTAAATGACAATGTCACAGAAATGGATTCTGAAGCTAGTGAACGAGTAACCAACGCTGTTGCCCCAGATAGTATTCTCATGTCATCCATGTTTCCGAATGTGGTGCAGCCGCTCCCTTCTCTGTTTAATCGTTATGACAATGTGTTCAATAGACCAATCGTAAATTTACCTAATATTTTTAACAATCCTCTGCCAACGTTAAGTAGATCTCGCAGTTTCGAAACTAAAGACAAAGCAATTATAGGTAATAATTTATTGTCAAACGATGACTCCATTGCAACAAAAGACCGCGATTTATTGCAATTTGCTAGTACATCCAATTACAAGTCAGCATTCCCACCTTTACAACCACTAGAAGATATAAACTTAGACTTTTTGCAATTAAAACCTTTGTCTCTGTCACAAAATAGTCCTCTATCCGGAATTCCAGCATTACCACGACTAAATTTGAATTCTTATAAAACAAAATTGGCCCTTCCGAAATCGTTAGATTTAAAACCCGTACTTTTGGAGTCTACGATAGGAAATAAAAAAAGCATGGTAGGCGCTACTGTGAGTTTTGGAAAAAAGAAGAATGGAATCGGCCGCAAAACTAGTACACTACAGAAAGTTCCCGATATTCTTGCTAGCCCAGTAGTTTTGCCCAGATTTGACGATCTACGGGAAAACTTCTTGGAAAAGGCTCACGACTTATTAAGTACACCTTTAGAAACGTCCGGTAGAAACATGATCGAAGATACATTGCGTTCTAGTCAAGTACTCACAGAAAATTTTAAAGTTCAAGCTAAAAATACCGTTAAAGATCTTAAAAAAAACTTTGAACATTCTCTTAAAGGAGCTGGACTGTCAAGTAGTAATATTTTGGGGAATCCTTTAACCGGTTCTGATTTACTCGAAGCTGTATCATTGACGCATGACGATTTTGGTGATAAACTGAAAGGCATACATCAAGACTTTACCGATCGACTTGAAACACTGCGCAATGATATATTTGATCAAATTCCAAGTCTTAGTTCACCAATGGCTAGACAAAGTAGTAATATAATGACGTTTAAGCAACCACCCAGACTTTCAGCCAAAAATAATAGAAATCAACTATCACTTCCAAAAAAGACTAAAAAGTTACCTGGAAAATTTAAATTTGGTTCACCAAGAACAGACAAAAGCAAATCATTGAAAATGCATTCAGCTTCAAGTGTATTGTCTCCTAAATTTGCTGAGAACCCCCAATCAACACTACCAGACTTCTCTCACCTCCACTCTTTAAAAGAAACACCATTACATTCAAAACTGGGTTCAATGAACAGGCCCCTTCTAGATATTTTACAAAATCATAAAAAACCTATTTTAACCAAACCGGCATTTAAACCAAAATTTAAGGATAGCAAAGTTACCATAACTTTTTCAACTACACCTCGACCTGATAATTTAAAATTCAAGCCTTTCACAGCTACGGTTAACAACAAACCAAAACTTAAAAGTAAATCATTACTGGAAAATGATTTCTTAACTTCACAAAATAATATTAAGAGCAAAACGGGTTCAAAATTGACATCAATCAGGGAACCTAACGTATCGCCGAGTGAGTTAAAGGCAACAAAAGTAAAAGCTTCAATAACAGTACCAATACAATCAAAACCACCCACATTGAAAGACGTATCTAGAGCTTTACCATCAACGTCATCTTTTAAATCAAAACTTCCATTGTCATCGCATATAAAAGCCCCGATATTAAATAATCCTTTACAAATTGATGAAAGTTTAAAATCTGTGGAAGATGTAGTTATGCCAAAAACGTCATTGGTGCCTGCTGACACAAAATACAACTTTAATTTAGAACCTTTTAAGTCTAGTCTTGCAGCTGCCCGCCCTTTATCATGGCCCAGGACTATAGATAATACATTTCTAACAAAAGTAAGAGAAGCAGTGAAAATGCGCTTAGCTGAAATTGCTACTAAGACTGCAAAGCCTGCTAAGAACATAACGCTCACTAAGACTGAACCAGCGGCAGATATGGCTAGATCAGCATCAAATAAAGTGGGTATGGTCTCCCCTATTTCAGAAACCATGACAGAAAACACGTCTTACACTTGTAAAATGATGTGCACCAAAAACACTTAAAATGGCAACATCTCTTTTAGTAAAAGAGTTTTAAAGTTTCCAATGCCTCATATGATGAGAAAAAGAAACATATTCTATTTTTTTGGAATTAAATCCTACTTAGCATCAAATGGTAGGTACACTATTATTTTATAACACAATAACATATTTTTCTTACCTGCTTCATTGTATAACAAATACGTACAAAAATATTGTTTCGTCTATAATATTCCAAATAGGATAGTAAAACATTTTACCATGTAGGTATATATTTGTAATAACAATATTAACAATACCTAGGTTGGTATATTATCATAATAATACACTGTCTGGTATATGGCATCACAAGGTCTTTACAAACTTTTATATTATTTAAGCTTTGTATATAGTTTTACTAACGTTAGTATTAATTAGGTAGGTAATGTATTTTTTTATGATTTTTTAATTAAAATGTTTTAATAAAAATGTGTTTATTTATTGATTTCCTCAAGCCTGCATGCTATTCTTTTATTAAAAATTAAGAGAGTACCTAAGTAACTACACTGAAAGAACAAAAAGGTTGATTTTGCACGGGTTGGCGACACATTAGTTGAATTAACAAAGTGATCTGTTAAAGCAACATAAACAAGTTGTTGTTTTCACAGAAAAGTTTTTGTTGGTATGAAAACAGTTGTTTTTACCTATTTGTACATTTTGGCGTAACAATTCATGCATAATTCAATAGGTAATTGTTGATTTTACTGTTCAAGTTGTTGACATAACCATTTTTAAAGTTAAATTTACAAAATAAATACGTTAAAACAACAAAAGATATATGTAATAAGTTCAAATTACCGTAACTGATCAACAATACAGTTTTTGTTCATTCAACAAAACTCAAGAGTAGGTGCTATATTAACCCTAAAATTTTGTTGAAATATGGTAAACCCAACTAATAATTTCTTTCCGTGTAGGTAGTTGAATTAATTTTATTTTAGTAATTAAATTACTTTTGTCTGTACAATTAATGAGCTGAATTTTATCAGTATAAATGACATGAATGAATGTCTTTAACGTTAGAAAATGTCTAGGTAAATGTCAGATTTTCGCACTTTTTCTTTCACACTTACACACAGAGACAGACTTTAAAACGCAAGTTTAACTTTGAAAAGGTAACTAAAACTATTTAAACGGGACCTACCACGACTAATTTTTGTAATTAATACATTATTTACTTACTGCTTGACGTTTCGGCCGCGATTCTGCGGCCGTCGTCGTCACACGCGAACATCGCGGCCGAAACGTCAAGCAGTAAGTAGATATGTACTTACTTACAAAAATTAATTGTGTTAGATCCATTGAGGTGCAATAGTTAAATCCCGTTAAAATAGTTTTTATGCAATGCCATATTATCACATCTTCTGTTGCTCATGTCATTAAACACGGCCAAATTCTAGCATCTGCTTTCTCTAGGCACGATTTAATTTTCCTCGCCTATAAAATAAAACCCCCTAAACCCAGGCCGAAAATTATCCGTATGCGTAATTTTGCAAGGATGGATGTGGAGAAACTTGAGCATGACGCACGTGCGATTGACTGGGCCCCTGTCTGGGATGCGTCATCCACTGACGATATGATAGCGTATTTGCAAGGTGTTACCTTAAGTCTATTCGACACTCACGCACCACTGAGAAGTGTTAAGATGAGACGACCGCCCGCGCCATGGATTACGCCTGGTGTTCGTATGGCTATGAGGAAGAGGGACAAGGCCTTCCGAGTCTTCAAAAGGTGTCGAACGGACTACAATTGGGAAGCCTACAAGTCTGCCAGAAATCGGTGCAATCAGTGGGTAAGAAGAGCTAAACGTCACTACATTCACAACAACGTTCTTGATTCCACACCTGCTGATACCTGGAAGTTTCTTCGTTCGCTTGGCATCGGTAACTCACACAAGCCATTATTTACACTGGATGAACTTAACAATCATTTCTCCTCTACTAACACACTTTCTGAAAACGTTAAACGTTCAACCATTTCTACCATAACTTCGTACACTCCTCTTTCTGTCGATCAATTTTCATTCACTCCGCTAACCGAGGAAGAGGTCCGCAAGATTATTCTCTCTATTAAGTCTAAGGCAATAGGAGATGACGGTGTTGGTAGAGGTATGATTATTTTTATTTTAGAATGTATACTTCCCGTTCTTACCTACATCCTTAATTTTTCCCTATCTTCTGGAGTATTTCCATCATCGTGGCGTAAAGCTTTTGCTATCCCTCTTCCAAAAAATTCCAATCCTAGCATTCTCAGTCACTACAGACCTATTTCCATTTTGCCATTCCTATCCAAAATCTTAGAAGCTGCCGTCCATAAACAATTATCATCATTCGTTCTCCGGAACAACCTTCTTAGCCAATATCAATCCGGATTTCGTCCTGGACATAGTACCTCTACTGCTCTCTTGAAGGTCATGGAGGATGTTCGGGATGGTATGGAGCATGCGCGGCTGACTGTGTTGGTTCTTATTGACTTTTCTAACGCATTTAACGCAGTCGACCATGACATCCTTCTCTCCATTCTGACACAACTCGGATTCTCTTCCTCAGTGTGGACGTGGTTTTCTTCATACCTTCGTGATCGCCAGCAAGCTGTTCGAGTAGACCAAACCGTTTCTACCTGGTGCGACTTAGTTGCTGGTGTTCCACAGGGTGGTATACTTTCACCTCTTCTCTTTTCGCTTTTTATAAATACTCTTTCCACTCATCTCTCTTCATCTTTTCATCTGTATGCTGACGATCTGCAATTATATGCACAAGGCGATGTTAGCACCTTAAACAAAGCCATCGTGTCTATTAACCAAGACCTTCAGAAAATTCACGACTGGTCAGCCAGTCATGGCATATCTGTTAATCCCAGTAAGTGTCAGGCGATAATTATCGGCAGTTCCCGTCAACTATCCAAGGTGGATGTGGCTTCTGTGACCCCATTGAATTACAGCGGCCAGGTAATACCGTACTTGTCAAAAGTTAAGAATTTAGGTTTAGTTATTGACAGTACTCTCAGTTGGGATGGACATATTGGAAACATATCTCAGAAGGTTTCAAACACGCTCAGATCTCTGTACAGATTCAAACATTTCCTTCCTTCTAGTACAAAGATTATCTTAATGCAGGCTCTCGTCCTTCCCATCCTTGACTACGCTGACGTATGTTATACTGATGTCAGTCAAATTCATCTCAACAAGTTAGATCGTCTCCTTAACAACTGCATACGGTTTATTTTTGGGCTGCGTAAATACGACCACATTTCAGTTTTTCGGCATCAACTCAAATGGCTTCCTATTCGGGAGCGCAGGAAAGTGAGAGTTGTTTGTTTCCTCCACAACATCATCAACAATCCACTTGCTCCGGAATACTTGAAGTCTAGGTTTCAGCTCCTGGGTGCCTCTCACCAACGTAATCTTCGCTCTTTCAGCAACCTCCTTCTTGAGACCCCAGCCCACCATTCTGGATTTGTATCCAACTCGTTTACCCTCACTGCAATACGACTCTGGAACGCCTTGCCCTTACACATAAAAAAAGCTACCAGTAAATATATGTTCAAAAGAGTGGTACGCGAGCACTACTTTAAATCTCTGCATTAATTTCATAGTCTGACATTATATGGTATTTTTTTTATGTATATTATTGTAAGTAAGTTTATATAATAATATCATATTTCTATATTTATTTATTATTTTGCGTAAGTATATTTTTCTTATGTTACGTATATGTATTTATTTATTATTTTTTAAGTATTATATCTTAATCATGTATTACATATATTTGTCAACAAATAATTAGGTTTTTAGTCTAGTCTTTTTTTTTTTGCAAGCTTGCTTTTCTCTAGACACCCTTACTGGTCGACTGGCAGAGAATGCCTCAGGGCATTAAGTCCGCCTTTTGCTGTAATTTTGCAATAAAGAATAAATAAATAAATAAATAAATGCAACGCGATAGTTTAAAGTCTTATTTTGAAAGGTACATTTACTTACCTATTTAAAGTTAAGCTCGTATTTTAAATTCTACAGGGTTACAGAATAAGTCGACCTATTCCCGTTAAGGGAGTGTAGTTTACATCGTTTCTGACTAATTTGACTATGAAACAACCTATCCTAAATGTAACCGAAACTTGAAACTTAATAGTTTAGTATTTTGTTCTCACCTATTGTTTTATTTAGCTTTTTTGCCTCCCCTGTAGGCAAAATAGCGCTATATTTACTAAGCTTTTTATCAAAATGACTAAAATCAATGTCTAAGTTGTAAAAAGTCTACAAAGCAAAACGTCTAAATGAAAATTGTCTAGCAGCATAACGTCTACAACCTATGTTAAAATGTCTAAAAGGTAAATTAACCTAACAGCATTACGTTTATGCCTACTACCCATAGAGCAACGCGGCTTCCGTCCTTCCGTGCCAGAAGGGGTAGCCAATACGAATTCCCCTCTATCAAAGTATAGCCCAAGTGAGTGAATACCTAATTAAAAAATAGTGAATGTTAGACAAAGTAATAGTATGGTATGGTATAATCAATAGATATAATTTAATAGAGCATTTTCGTATATTCCAAATTTCCAACAATGTTTAAATATTTAGATAATGTTACTTTATTTCTGTCAACATTTTGTTTGCGTTCTGATGAGATCAAATACCTACCTAGATGAAAATGCATGCTCTTGACCCGAATGACTAAGTTAGATAAGCTTGTGACTAGGGCATCGAAGCCGGGTTTACCCGACCCGAAAAACCCCGGGTATCTCGGGTTTTCTGGGTTGCAAGAAAACCCAAGTTTGGAAAATCAAAAACCGGGTTTTCGGGGTTTTCGAGCTTTTTTACAACAGTTTTCTTGTCGGTATTTATTTGTATCCTAAGTATATTTACGCCTTTTCGAAATGATCTCTTTGATTGAACACGGTCAAAAAGTACCTAACTCCATTGTATCTCACTACAAAGAAACCTTTCTATGTAATCAAAGATACAAACAAGTTAGTGAAGTTTACTTCTCTCTTAACCATTTTTTGCACTAGGCACTAATAATTTCTGCTTGACTTTAACTAGTTGTTTTTTTGTGCGAAAAAGATTAAATTAATAAAGCAAGTTGCACGTTATTCGTGCGTTTGACTCAGATCAGAAATTACATAAACGGAATGAAATATGGAAGAAAGATGCGTCGTCGCGTTGTTGACACGCAACAGGGCCCTTATTCTGTAACGATTCCTTGTTTCAAAACCACGTTAATTCCTTAAAAAGTTACGATATCTTCCCAAAAACGTATGCGTTTGACGTTTGTGCGCGGTAAGGTTTAGGTGTGGAATCTATAGATTGCGATACAGAATCAGGGCCCAGGAGCGGTGAGCTGCGAGTGACTCCGCCGCCATTTTGTTTCGTCAGTCCTTCTCCCTCTCTTCAGAACTCTCCTTTACCCATTTCAGTGGACCTCAGCATTCTTGGCATGGACATCGGCCAGGAACTGAATCCAAAATGCTACATCGAGTGTTATTTTAACTGCATCCCGTAAGTTTTGTATTCTTAATAAGGTCAGGCGGTTTTTCACTCCCGAGCAGCGCTGTTTGCTGTACAAGACTCAGGTGCGATGGAGTATGGAGTATTGTTCCCATATATGGGACGGCCCCGCTAAATGCACTTGATAGACTGCAAAGGCGAGCGGTACGCAGTATTGGAGATGCTGAGGTAACAGTCTCTTTTGAGGACCTCCAGCTGCGTAGAGACGTTGCTTCTCTCAGTGTCTTCTACCGAAATTACTACGGAGAGTGTTCTGAAGAACTTTTTGATCTAATCCCGCCCTCTCCTTTCCTGTCCCAGACTACACGTGCTGGTCTTAGGAACCACCATCATACTGTGCAGACTATCAGCACTCGTACCGAACAAATTGGCAAGTCGTTACTTTGTAAGACCATTCGGCTAGACGCATGTGTTTCCCAGCTCCTATAGTCCCGGGTCTTTTAAGCGGGGCGTGAAACGGCATTTACGCAGGCCGTCATCATGAATGGGTGCGCTTGTTACCGTGCTTGTTCCACGGTGAGGAGCGTTCCGTTATTTTGGACTGCATCGGCTGCTTACCATCAGGCAGAAAGCAGTCACTATGACGTTTCACATAAAAACAATCTGCCTTCTTACGCGTTAGTTAGCCACAAGACGAATTTATTGTTAATGTTATGAAAAAAGTTTAATTAAAGTTAAAATAAGTTTTATAATAGTCTTTAGTTTTAGTTCAGAGAAAAACTGATTATTACTGAAAGACTAAATTTTTTATTCTGAAACCAATGTGACTTCATACGAGTAAGTTAGCTACTAAAACGCATTTATTGTTAATGTTAATAAAAGAGTTTAATAATTTAAAAATATTTCTATATAGGTATCAAAAATAGTCTTCAGCATATTATAATTATTAGCAGTATAAGAACTGACTATTACCAAAAGACTAAATTAATATAAATAATTGGTCTGTGATCAAAAATAATTACTAGCTAGATAAATACTAGATATTTCTCTATTTTATATTTGTTTTGAACAAATACTCATTGTATAAAAGACTTTTTAAGACCTATTAAAAATGTTTTTGTGTATTTTAAAGTACTGTTTAATTGATATAAATCCTTCCCTTGTTTTATATAGGTACCTACTCGTATTGACTTAGCAAATCCATACTAAAATACAGTTTCCTTATATTTAAAAAAATATGACCGAAAAAGCTCCAAAAACCCGGGTACCCGGGTTTTGACTACAGGAAAACCCGAAACCCGGGTTTTCTAAAAGTGGACCGGGTTTCGATGCCCTACTTGTGACGACTTGTGAGTTTCCGTTATGCCCGGGTTACACGAGGCTAGTTTTTCAAGCTAGAATAGCAAGCTAGTGTCAGTAAGTTAGCAAGCTAGTACTTCTGGCTTCGTGTAGACAAAACTAGCCTCATTTCTAAGCTAGTAAGCCAGTAAACTAGTTTACAAGCCAGGACAGTTTTTAATAGGATGAAGTTCAATTTTTTAGGCTAGTAGCGCCAAAACCACTGAATTTGTAATCCTGGCTTGTGTACTATCTACATGTGGCCGACGAAGCTAATTTTCAGTTGGCTAGTAAGCAGGAACCACGCGTTTCGTTTATTTTGTAACTGCGTCGTGTTTTTAAGGTTTCAAGATGCCCAAACTAAGTACGGAGATTCATTTAAAGTTTGTACAACTGTACCGTGACCGTGACCGTGACCATGAAAGTCTGAGGAACGCCACCCTTACAAGTTATAAAAACAAGCCTAAATGTGATACAGCACTACAAAAAATTTATGGCGAATTAAAGACAGTAGGTATTGATATAGTCTGGCTAATGAAAGCTGTCCCAGAGAAACGGCGGCAATTTCAAAAAATCGACACGAACTTTGGTAGTGCTCACGTATCACAACATGATGTGGCAAATACACAGCTGTTTCACACTGCTGATTTTCTGAAATACACTCCATATGGTTTTTAACTCCAAATACTCAAATATAGCAGCATTATATTGAGATTTCAAAAGAAGGTATTTTATCTAATCTTCGCTCTAGAGAAAGTAATCTTCGTGTGGCTATTTCTTTGAAATGTCCATATTTACTTTTCGGATTATCATCACGAAAAGGCAACTTCACCACATATCGACCAACCTCATCATTAAAGGTAGTTTGTGTAAATATCACTTCACACCGATTCTCTTTTGGAGTTAAAATACATTTGCTTACATACCCCTCATCCGATTCTAGCTCCCAACATTTCATTTGGGTCATCACGCAGTTGAATATGCATACTCACAAATTGATTACTATCAAAGGAGTCAGAATTTTCTGACTGAATTCGTCCAGGTAGAATCCACCCTAATCTTGTATTTTGAGCATTAGGATAACCAGGGGGACTTTTCAATAAATCTTCAACTAAAATCCGTATATCTCCGCACATAACAGCAAATAAATTTTGTTTGGAGTATGAAAGTTAGGATCTGCTAATTTCATCTCTGACAACTTAGACCCTTTTTGGTGGAAGAAACTTAGTGAGTTTGCTTAACACATGAGCCTTAACAACAATAACAAATGAGGGATCGTAAATCGATTGCAGTTTAATAGAAACTGAATATTTCGATGCAATCGAATTATTCTCATTATTCCCTACTCCATATATAGAAATGTTGTTAGGTACTTTTTTGAGACCTAGAGCCTGAACTGTCTACTCTGTTACAAAGGAAGCTTGGGATCCCTGATCCAACAAGCATCGAATGATTAAATTACTACCTGTTCGTGATTTAGCTTTAAGGGGGTGCTTAAGTCTCTTAATGAACTTCAAAGCAAAATTAATCATATTGATATTTAAAACTACAAAAATTCTGCTTTGAAGTTTTAGACCTAGTAATTTGATAAGAGCAATATTTTTATTCTGCGAAATGTACAAAACCATCACGCGCTTGTGTTAAAAATTAAAAATTACTTTTTTAAGATGGGAGTGACCTGCGGAATATCAATACAAATATTTTTACATGAGAATGATTGTTTCATGCGTTAAATTAAGAAAGTTGTCGAAAAAAAACTTTTTAGGACTCATTAGATTTATGTATTGTTTGTTATTGTTTAAAGAATTTGTTTCAAATTTCAACAAGGCCACGACCTAGTGCAATGATCAGGCTAACTTACGTAACTTCTTATATTTCTTATACTTCCATCATACGGGCTTCCTGAGAAATTGTGTTCGTGGGTTGCCAGCTTTCTTTCTGGGCGTAGCATCAGAGTCGTAGTCGACGGTTCGTGCTTTGACATGCAAGAAAGTGTGTTAGCCCCTACTCTTTTTGTTCTGCATATCAATGACATGTTGCAATGAGTGAACAACAGCATTCATTGCCAAGCGGACGACAGTACAGAAGTAACGCTCTTCACCAGACGAGCTAATATTTCGCTGGAAAGCGTCATCGAGAGCCGAAATAAACTTGTGACTGACACCGAGAACATGTTAAGTCATGTCTCGAATTGGGGCCGACATAACTTAGTCCACTTTAACCCCTCCAAAACACAAGTTTGCGCATTTACCACGAAAAAACATCACTTTGTCGTACCTCTGAACTTTGAGGGAGCTCTCCTTGATACCAATCCGACTATTGGAATCCTTAGCGTCGATATTTCGAGTGACGATCAGTTTCGAGGTCATTTGGAAGGTAAAGCTAAATTAGCAAACAAAAAAGAAATTATTTAAATGGAATTATCAAATCATTGGAGTACGATGACGATGAAACCGTACGTTGTAGGGTACGGGTACATTAGTTACAATTTTTTCCCTAGTGCCGGTGTGACGTCACGGGTGAGAACTCAGGAAATAAAAATTTGGTATCGCTACGAAATTTACCAGGTTTGCAACTAAGAGCATAGACCGAGGTTATCGGTAACGACTACCGCAAACGCAGATGCTAATATTGGCGTAATTTTAAGTTATAACAAAAGTACCGAAAGTACCGAATTTCCCGGAACGAATACTCAGTACCGGTACTGCGTAAAAAGTCAATTTCCCGGGAAATACCGGGAAAAATCGGTACCGTTAAGTTGTGACGAAAACGTTGTCCCGAAAACTATACGTCCAAATATTGTTAGTTGGGACAAAAACAAACAACAAACGTAATGACGTCACGTGACGTGGGGTTGCCAGTGCAAGGAACGGAAATAAGAACTTTCTTTTTAGGATATCTAAAATTGTGAAGAATATAGCACTATCTCATGTACACACAGTGACAGATCAACCTACCCTAAACTGTCATATTTCTCCAATGAATATTGTAAAGTTATAAGTTAGTTAGTTAGTATAAAGTTCAAAATGGATTGTAGAAATTTGACAGTTTTTTTGGGTAGGTTGATCTGACGCTGTGTGTACTGCTGCATGTAATAAATAAATAATCGCCTTCGGTTGAGACCCAAAGTATAATGTTGAAACAATTGCCGCAATTTTTTGACATTGCTTCACTAATTGCTCCAGATTGATAAATACGTGCGTTGCCAAGCAATAATTGATTAAAAAATTGCCCGTGTAAGCGCTCCTTTACGTGCTTTATAAGTAGTTACATAATTTCCGATCAAATGCAATTATTATACTTATCAAAATGAATAACACGAGGATAAAATGTTTACTAGAAAAAAAACAACTAGTCTCAGGAAAGCTCGAATGGGAATCGAACCTATGACCTTTGGATTACCGGCCCACTGCTCTAACCGAGACCCCAGAAGACCCGTTTAATTTTTTCCTAGTAGATTGTGAAACGCTGCAAGCCAGCGGTCCTATATCTATATATATCCTATAGCATGGTGTATGCTAAAATTTCAGTAAAAAAAACACGAGAATATATGCACAGCGTGTTAGTTAACACGAGGGACATATTTAATCCTACAGCAGTTTATGCCTGGGTAAACATAAACAAATAAAAAAATACTACTCGAAGCATATAAAATAATTCAGAAAATCGATGTTAAAATTTCATGTTTCCCGTAATGTTTGGGCACTTAGACTTTCGACTCATTTACGCGTATGGTATTGAATAAGTAGCTGTCGTGGTTGGTGTGACCCGTTTTTCTTTTATACTTGATCATATTTAATCTTTTCCCGCGCTTAGTGTATACGCTAACATTATTTAGGGTGGATTCGACCAAACTGGATTAAGGTCTTATACCTAGATTAAACGGCGAATTTGTATAGACTAATCTCGGAGTAAGTCTTATTCCAGTTTGGTCGAATTCACTCTTAATAGAATAATTATGCAAAAAATTATGAGTTTTTTTAATTAATCGGATCGGGAATCGAATACCTAATGTCCTCCCTTCCCTTAATATGTTCCTCGGTTTAAATAACGCCTGGTATAGGCATCCTACGCATACCTTTTATACCCGACGTTAAGTTATGAGAAGATAATACATTTATTTGCTAGAATACAGCAAATTAGGATGTTACATTTTTAGGACATTGTATTCAACCAGCAAGCATAAAGCAAAATCTTAATTACTTATAGTGACAAAATTATGACATTTCGTGATGTAAGAATTCACTGACGCTATAAAAGCAATGACCGAATAGCCATTTTGTTTCACGTTCCACGAGCATATTAAAACTTGGTTCAATAAGTCCCGATACTAAATACTAAAACAAAGTATTTTTTGATAAAATTATTTTTTATTTATCAACATAGTCTCCTTCAACTGCAATACAGTCTCTTCAACGCTTTTTTAACTTTTCTATTCCATAAGTGTAGAAAGATTTACCTTTGGCTTTAAAATAAGCCTCCGTTGCTGCGAATATTAGTTCACCATTTGAGTCAAATTTCTTGCCCTGAAGCATTTTTTTAACCCTTTATAAGGTAGTGGCACATATAATGCCACAACATTTTGAACTTTATACAAATGAGATAAGGTCGAAAACCAATGAAAAATTTAAACATTCTGTGCCCGTTAAAGGGTTAAGTCTGCAAACAGTCAATTATCACGGGTCCAGATCTGCGGGTCTATGTCCATAATATGCCTATATATATAAGGACAAAATATGGGTTTCAAGTGTCAAATGAAGCCCATGTCCATATCCATATTTTTTAGCCGATAGGGTAGCTGGAGAATACGGTGGATAAGGAAGTAATTCGAAGCCTATTCGTTTAGTTTCATTAGTTTGGCCATCGTTTTCAAGGACTTGTGACACGGTGCATTGTCCTGGTGAAAGATCACTTTTTTTTCTTTTGAGCCGTTTTTCTCCGATTTCGTACTTTAATCGCTCCAATAATCCTATGTAATATTCGCTTTTTATATGTTTCCCTCTATCAAGGTAGTCGATGAATAGTATTCATGCACATCCCAAAATACAGAGGCCATAACCTTCCCGGCAGGTTGTTGTATCTTAGGGTGGTTTCAGAGTCACGCTGACCACACGAGCGAGGTGTTTACTTGTACCGTTCCATAGTGACGCTTACCACCCGCGCTTACCATCAGCGCGGGCGGTCAGCGTACTCTGAAACTACACTTAGGCAGGCCGCTTCAGGCCAGTGTTCCCACCTTAGGGTATTTTTTTTTAGGGTATTTTTACGCCTTTATAGGGTATTTTTTAGGGTAGTAAATTACTTTGGGTATTTTTCAGGGTAAAATAATTTAGAGAATGTTTAAAACTCCTTGCAAGCAAATTGGTGATTGATTAAAAAAGTCAATTGCATATATACAAAAATTGATTTGTTTTTAATTTTATAATTTTTGGGGTAAAAAAAATAAAAGTGCCTAATTTAGGGTAATTTCGCCGAGCGTTAGGGTAAAGAAAAAATCTGAGGTGGCAACACTGCTTCAGGCGGCTTTCACCGACCGCTCTCCACTCTGCTGACTGCCGTTTGGATTCCGGAGTGAAATGGTGAATCCATGTTTCATTTGTCACATACCGACGTAAAAATCTTTTTATTTCTATCAAACAGTTTCAAACAGCGCTCTGAATCATTAATACGTTGTCGCTTTTGATCAATTGTTAGCAGACGCGGCACCCATTTGGAGGAAAGCCTTTTCATGGTCAAATTTTGATGTAAAATAGTGAAAATACTACCAGTTGAAATCTCTACTATCTCAGCTATCTCACGCACTTTTACTTTTTGATCTTCCTTAACGATTTGCAGGAGTTGGTTGATGTTTTGTTGAGTCACTTATTCATTTCGACGACCTTCACCATCTTTTGTGTCCATACGACCGCATTTGAAATCGGCATACCACCGACAAATGGTTGGTTTAGATGTAGCAGATTACGGATAATAACACTTTATAAGCCGTTGCTGTGCTTGAACCGGGTTTTTTTTCCCATTAAAACTACGTTTTATCAACACACGAAACTCCTTTTTTCGCATTGTTTTCGGAATTACAAAAGTAGCGTCACTTAAATATCTGTCAATCAATATTTAAAAATTGTTCGATTTTCAAAATAATTGAAAACGCAACATATAATTTAATGGCCAGTACTTTCTAAAAATCAAAAGAGTTTTTAATATATGCGCCATCTCCAAGTAAGTCTCGGGATTTATTGAACGATCTAGTATGTTGTTATTAAATAGGCCAATCAAATTTTTCGGAACGACTACTTTGAATACATAGGTCACACTAAAAGTTTCCGGAGTTTTAGCCACTTACATAAACAATATTTAAAAAGTAATTACAATATTTGGAAATGGAACTCTTTGGCTGTACAATGCAGTTTGTTTCATCTGACTGTCAATTGTTTTTACACTGGGGCGCCATTTAAAAAAAAACCGTTAATGTGCGAGTCGGACTCGCCCATGAAGGGTTCCGTAGCAGCAAGCAACATCATATAAAACTTCTTGTATTTCGTTGTAACTTTGATCGAGGTTTTAATAATAGTGTATTTTTTTAAACTAGATCTCGTTCAAACCAATTTTCGGTGGAAGTTTCTCGTATCTTTGAAGTTACAGGGGGGGGGGGTGGGGCTCACACACACACACACACACACACATTTTACTACTTTGGAAGTGTCTCTCGCGCAAACTATTTAGTTTAGAAAAAAATGATATTAGAAACCTCATATCATTTTTGAAGACCTATCCATAGATACCCCACATGTATGGTTTGATGAAAAAAAATTTTTGAGTTTTAGTGCTAAGTATGGGGTAGCCCCAAACTTTATTGTTGTTTTTCCTATTTTTGTGTGAAAATCTTAATGCGGTTCACAGAATATATTTACTTACCTAGTTTCAACAGTATAGTTCTTATAGCTTCGGAAAAAAGTGCCTGTGACATACGGACGGACAGACAGACAGACAGACATGACGAATCCTTAGGGGTTCCGTTTTTTGACATTTGGCTACGGAACCCTAAAAATGCGTGTCTACATTAACATGGATTTAACTATGGAAAATTTTCGTAGTATGATTTTGTACGATTTTAAGTGTAATTTGACAGCTCAACAGAGCATCGCTCGCGATGGCGATGAAGCACCATGCAAGACGTCTATTTATAGCTGGTTTGCAGAATTCAAGCGCGGTCGTGTCATTCTCAGTGACGAATCTCGCCATGGTCGCCCGTCCGCCACTGTGAACAACAAAAACATCGATGTTGTGCGCCGTATGATTGAAACAGACAGGCATGTGACCTACCATGAGATTCGCGCATCCTTAGACATAGGCCTGAGTCAAATACAATCAATCCTACACAAACATTTGGGTGTGAGAAAGCTGTGCTCGTGGTGGATCCCACACAATTTGACCGAGGCTCAAAAAACGGACTGCGTCACTTGGTGCAGTGCCATGCTTACCAGATTCAACGAAGGTGCGTTAATTTGGTGTGGGGCATAGTAACAGGTGACGAAACATGGATTTATTTCTGCGATCCCAAAACAAAGCAGCAATCGAGCGTATGGGTCTTTCAAGATGAGCTGAAACCAACTAAAGCGGCGCGCGTGAAAAGTGCATCTAAGCGGATGATTGCTTCTTTTTTAAATGATACTGGACACGTGGCTACTGTTGCTTTAGAGAATCGTCGTACCCTGAATAGTGACTGGTACACGACCATTAGTTTGCCGGAAATTATTGACGAACTCCGTAAAAATAACCGTAAACGCCGTGTCATCTTGCACCACGACAATGCGAGTTCCCACACGGCCAGAAAGACAAACGAATTTTTGAAGGTGAAAAACGTAGAACTTATGAGCCATCCTGCATACAGTCCCGACCTGGGCACCTTGTGACTTTTTTCTGTTCCCAAAAATTAAGAACCAATTACGGGGTCAACGATTTTCATCACCAGAAGAAGCTGTCGAAGAGTAAAAAAACACGTTTCAGAGGTCACCACGGAGGAGTGGCACAAAAGTTTTAAAAATTGTTTCAATCGAATGAAAAGGTGCATTTACACATAGGGAGAATATTTTGAGAAACAATAAATTCATTTTTGATTTTTAATAGTATTTTTTCTTATTCATTCCGGAAACTTTTAGTGCGCCCCACGTATTACGATAATAACAATGAATGACTCTGTCGTATGTATCATCCTGGTGTTCAGTGTGGATGGAGCTGTCGCCTCACACGCACGTATCAATCAAACTGTTCGGAAGTAATACGACGAAGTGACGAAAGCTTTTGATAAACGTGACAATTCGCTTCATATTTAATTAGAAACATGACGACTTTCAAGCTGAGTTGGATTGCAATGGCTCTGCTTATTGCGAAGACAAGCGCCGGTAAGTCCCTTTATTTTATTTTGGAACGTAGTGTAGACTGTAGTGTACAACTAACCCACTTTGGGCCAGCTTGGTGGCTTATGTCCCAGTCTCCTCGTATTGTGTTGTATGTGCGTCTATTTTGCAATAATATAAAGTAAATTAACAACCCACAGCAATTTGTCTACTACAAGCTGCTCTCAGCTTTGTCGTAGACTGCTTCTTCTGTTAGTGTCAATGGCTCAATATTATTATTATCTTTCCGACTGCGAATCCATTGCGTCAGTTTAGATTGTCTTCATCTTCGATCAACAATACAACTAGATTTAAGGTTGGCGCTAAACATATGTCTCGGTAAATAAAGGCGCACTTGAGAAGTGAGCGTTTATTTTCTCTCAAGGCAATAACAGGAAAAAGTACTTTATTTGATGGCCTTTAAGGTTGATTTCACCACTACATTTATTGACGTCTTTTCATTTTTAAGTGACAGGAGTAATTTATTGCTTTGAAAAAGTATTTATTCACGTGGACAGAATTAAGCTTTGATTTTATACGTGACGCGTTATCTAGTTGTATTGTTGATCGAAGGTCTTCATGCTAATAATAGTATACAAAACACAAATTTTAGAAAACAAAAGCCAAACTGCAACATGTGTCATGAACTCATGAGATGACGCTTCACTTTCCCGCCAAGAAGTCCCCTCTCAGCTGTTTTTTCACGGTGCCTGAGGGCCGTCCGTCTTTAACATCCGAATCTTTGTTGGGACGTTATTCGTACAATGCAGGCGCGCTGTCATTTTTTCACTAACGATTGGCGCTGTACAAGCACACAGCCGTGTACCTACGACGAATTACGGGCGGCCGAACTTATAGATAAGAGCCTCTGACACAGTATAAATTCATACTGTGCCTCTGATGTCTTTCTTTTTGTTTAGCTGACAATCCGTGCAATGCGCGCAAAATCGCCGGCCAGTCCGTGGTGTGCGTGTGCAACGCGAATTATTGTGATGAGTTCACCAGGCAGCCGCCATCATTCAACCACTACGTCGCCTACACTTCCTCTGCAGTAAGTTTTTTGTGCACACTTGACATAGTGGCAATGGCAACCGCTCCAAGACAAACGCAAATCGCAGTACAGCCTACAAACTGTCCCAATAATGCTGGGCAAGGGCTTCGTCATTTAAACTAAGTCATCGCTACAATTGATGGGTATTGCTTGATAAATGCGGGTTAGTCAATAATTAAATAATTAATATGAACCACAGTTTGTCCGACCTGGGTGATTAATAACCTTCGGGTATCGAAACAACCGCTCTGTCACAGAGGCTGTAATTTAAGGAAATCACGAAGCCGCTTTTTACGGTAAGCCTTTCACTTCCAAACAATCCCAAAGCGTGTGGATCCCATAAGTAATTTCAAAACCCCCTAAGCCACTTTTTTTCAAACGAAGATAATTCATGTTTTAATACAAAACCGCATAGAGCATCGTTCGCTACGACAACAATAACGCCCAATAGCGACATACTGTTCTAACTAAAGTTATACTTACGTGTCTTAATAAAGCTATGCTATTGGCCAACTCTATTTTAGTGGAATTTGATAGTGACAAGACAGGTGTTTTGATACAAATTTCACTTTTCCTAATAGCTTTTAAACGGTTTTTAGTGGGATTTGTTACGGAATCATAAAGCTGGTTTCTCACGGTGCGGCGACGCGAGATATCACACGTCGCGCCGCGGCGAGCCAATTTGTACGAGCGAGCATGCGCCTGCCCGTTCTCACGGGCGCGGGGCGGCGCGGCGCGCGTGTACCCGCCTCGAGCCACGCAGGCCCATGCCCTTCAGGCATTGTCCTAATACAATGCGAATGCGCGATAATCGCGCGAGTAAGCGATGCGACCATCGTACTAGTCGACGATAAAACATATTGATCTAGAATAGGTGTCCTAATAGGCGATCGCGCGATGCATTCGCGCGACTAGAATGTTTAAAAATCGATCGATCGAGCGATCAAACCTATTAATGATGAGTAGGTGTCCTATCATAACTGAGGTTCACGCGATGATCGCGTCGCGTCGCAAACTGCGTGTTGAGCAGTCATAAATCGTGATTGCTTATTCTCGTTCTATTAGGACACCCAGTTTTTGCTATCGCGCGACCAGGCGATGGTCGCATCGCTTACTCGCATGTTGATCGCGCATTCGCGTTTTATTAGAAGTTAAGGACAATGACCACATGAAGCATAGGCGCGAGCTGGCGCGGCGCGACTTGTGATATCTCGCGCCGAGAGAAGCCAGCTTTAGTGGATCATGAACGGAATTCATTGCATTTTGCTTTTCTGGTAATGGTTAAATTTTGACCAATATTTGTTTTAAGGGGTTTTGAAAGTGGACCCCGCTAATTATGCCATTTTACTTCTGTAAATTAGATACAGCTTGTTCGATTAGCTATTGGCATGGAGTCCATGGACAACACAATAACACTGCACTGGCAGCACGTTCAACTACCGCTTATAACGTGAAAATTTGGGGCTTTCCGTTTTCATCCCACCTTCTTAAAATAATTATAATAATTCCGCTTTCGTCCCATTGCCTAAATCAATTGCGTTTTCATCCCAAGGGGACACCATTGAGCAGAATGTAATGGCAGCAGATAAACAGAAATCTAACAATTATTGATTAAAATTTTTTGGTAAATTTTTAATCTTAGTATTTTACACGTGTTTCCGAACGTTCCGTCCGAAGATGATGGTTTTTAAACTCCTGTAGGTCACGTGTAGGGCATCGAAACCCGGTCCACTTTTAGAAAACCCGGGTTTCGGGTATTCTCGTAGTCAAAACCCGGGTACCCGGGTTTTTCGAGCTTTTTCGGTCTTTTTGATATTTTTTTTTAATATGAGAAAGCTGTATTTTAGTATGGGTTTGCTAAGTCAATACGAGTATTTACCTATATAAAACAAGGGAAGGATTCATATCAATGAAACAGTACTTTCAAAATCACAAAAATATTTTTAATAGGTAATAAAAAGTTTTTAAAACAAATATAAAATAGAGAAATATCTAGTATTTATCTAGCTAGTAATTATTTTTGATCAAAGACTCACGCAAATCAAATTATTTATATTAATTTAGTCTTTTGGTAATAGTCAGTTCTATACTGCTAATAATTATAATATGCTGAAGACTATTTTTGATACCTATATAGAAATACTTTTAAATTATTAAACTCTTTTATTAACATTAACAATAAAGGATAAAATATTTACTGGAAAAAAACAACCAGTCTCAGGAAGCTCGAGTGGGATTCGAACCCACGACCTTTGGATTGCCGGTCGGGTCGATGACCTAGTCACGTGATAGCTTAGAGATTTAAGAAAATCGCGAAGCGCAGCGTAGCGATTGTCGCGCGCCGCCCGCGACTTCGTCCCCATGAACACCCATACCATGACGAATTTCTGAAGTGATGCAATATCTGTTGTCCACGTGGGAGGGCTTGTGCCCAGCAGTGGGACGTTCATAGGCTGATGATGATAACGATAATGATAGGTAACACTTCAACTGCGGCCGCGCACTGATCACTGCTTATTTTTCAGGCCGGATCGAGGTTCTTGAAAGCAACGTACGACTTTCGAAATGGAAGTGCATGTAAGTATGCGTGAAGGTTCAGTTTGAGTTACTTATCGCTAACCTTATTAGATAGATATATTAAATAGATAGATCGAGGGGCTCGATGGCGCAGCGGGCTAGCGCGATCAACTTGCGATCTTGCCCGCTAAGCAACTTTCGCAATGCCGGGTCGCCTGATGGGTGACCAATTAATAACATCTCGAGCTTCCTCGGTGCTCGAAAGGCACGTTAAGCCGTTGGTCCCGGTTGTTGTCGCAAGATGGCAGTCGTTAAAACCCACGCATTGGGCCAGCGTGGTGGGTTATGGCCCAATATCTCCACGTGCACGTGTTCACGTGGGAGGCCTGTGCCAGCAGTGGGACGTTTATAGGCTAATGATGATAATGATTAAATAGATAGTAATGCCCATACATAAGTACCATTTACACAATATGGCATAATGTTAAAGCTGGCAAAGCGGGCAAATGCAGTCTAATCGCTGAAAACGATCTCTTCCAGACGACCTTTCGTTTATGGAAATTCTTTAAAGAAGTTTTAATGAAAATCTAATCATACTTGTTTCACCAAATAATAATAACTGCACATGTGCTTAGCCTGCTATGTGCTGAGCCCATCGCCGCTCTATGCTGTCGGATGTACTCGTATGTGCAGTCTTAAGTTCATTAGTTGCCTTTTACGACAATCTAGGGTAGAGTTGGTTGGAAGTATTAGGTATATTAATAAGCCGCCGCGCACGCAGCCCCATTAAGATATTCATTGTTACATTAACATAAAATAAATAGATAATAAATAAATTTTACAACTGTCACACCAATATGGTGACTGAATACAAAAATACTAATAAACATTCATAAGACCCGGTCACAAATGCTCGTGCTCACCACACAAACATTTGCCCCTACCGGGATTCGAACCCGGGGCCGTGCATTGCGCAGTCAGGTTCGCTGACCACTCGGCCACCCGGCCGTCAAATTATCAGGTTTATTTGCAATCGCCCTAGAATTAACAAAAATATCCGACTTTTCCAATTTTATTGTTAAATAATTAAATATACACTTTTATTCCTCAGCTAGCCGTGCCATGACATTAACCCTGGACCCTAGTAAGCGGTACCAGACTGTGGAGGGTTTCGGGGGGGCAGTCACTGACTCCGCGTCCATCAACTGGAAGAACTTGACAGACCCCAGGCTGTTGCAGTATCTTATAGAGTGAGTATTGAGTATTATGCTGTTAAAGTCAATAAAAAATACATATATATATACCTACTTACAATATCATAATACCTACTTACACTTTTATAAATGTACGACGGGGAGCGCTTGGCCTTCATCTCACCTGGGCCCTGATTCTGTATCGCAATCTATAGATTCCACACCTAAACCTTACCGCGCACAAACGTCAAACGCATACGTTTTTGGGAAGATATCGTAACTTTTTATGGAATTAACTTGGTTTTGAAACAAGGAATCGTTACAGAATAAGGGCCCTGATGGTAAGAGACGATAAAGCCGAAGGTGGAAGCGCGCTTCACCCGAAATCCCCAACTATTGAAGAACTGGCTACTTATCAACTCTAAACTGCCGGAACAAAACATGCTTTAATGGCGCTAGACTTAGATAGGACGACAGTAGCTAGCTAGGCGGACTTTACAAGCCCTACCACCAACCACTAAAAGTACTTAGTACTTAATAAATTGATTGAATAAATTGATAAATAAAAATAAATAAATTGATAAATAAATAAAAATAAACAAATATGTACCCCTGCTGGGCATCGAACCCGAGACTTGAATAGTTATATTACTGGGTCTAAGACCGGTGGCTTAGCCGACTAGACCACAGAAGAGGTGGTTAGACCACCGAAATCATTAAAATCGGTATAGCCGTCCTTGAGTTATAAAGGGTGTAACTAACCCGACTCTGTTTTGTGTATTTAGATGTCCGTAGAAACAACGACATTAAACCTACTCAAAGTAATGGTGCAGCAGTCACAATTATATTTTTAACAAACGCAAAAGTTAAGCTAAGTCAAAGAGACTTCACTTTTAGTCTAGGACATTTTTAGGTTATATACATCATATTTTTATATAAATATTGGTCAAACATCATATTTTAGATAAATTAAAAAAAAAACTACTTACTCGCTATATTAAATTAAGCTAGACTTTTGTGATAAACAAGAAATGTGACCATTTACACAAAAACAAATGTGACCATTTACACAAAAACATCGTTAATCGTATGTTTTTATGTAAATGGTCTCAAAGGCCAAACATTTTACTATGGCCAAACTGTCAAATTGAACAGAGGTAATTTCTAGTTAACATTGGATAGAAATCTCTACTTTATTTTAACCTAATTCCTACATAAGATAAAAACTTAACCCTTCTTAGCAGTCTTTATTTTATCTTATTATTTTTATGTTTTGACGACCTCCGTGGTCGGGTGGTTAGCACGCCCCGGGCACAGTATAAATATGAGCTCATATTTATACTGTGCCCCGGGCGTGTCTTGTGTCGCGTCGCGCCATCTCTGAGGTCTCGGGTTCAATTCCCGGTCGGGTCAATTTAGAGAAAAAATGTTTTTCTAAATTGATTTCGGGTATGGGTGATTTTTTTCTAAGTTAGTGTATATTTATCTGTTATCTTACCATATTAACGAGTTTCAAAAGAATACTCATTTTCGGCTAGATAATAATAATTGGTGAGAGCGTAAACATTTTTTTTTTAATTTTTATGTTATCGCTCTTTTTATTAGTGTACTATTCCGATGTAGCCATTTGAATCGTAGTGTTTCCAAATAAACAATTACTAAACTGAATGTTGCGTAAATGTTTGTGACTTAGTAACAATGACCTTTTATCTAAAGACTATTATAGTTATACGTGAGTACGTGACTGAATTGCATTTTAAAATGTCGAAATTGTTTCTACATATGAAATGTATGTCATAAGGAAAAATCATATCATTAACCTATTGTTAAAAATAAATAAACATTTATTTTGACTTTTGGTAGTTGACAAATGAGCTCATAGAACTTATTTATGCGCTGCGCCATCTAGTCCGCCGGGTCCATTTGGCTCACCTAGAACTATTAGGTAAGTATTCCTATTTTTTTTGTTTTACTACCGATTTGTGTTTATAATAATCACTCTTCATAAATTTTTTCCTCATGCTTTTTTCCCTCATACATTTTTATTACCCACTAAGTACTATGGGAACCCATTAACAGACAGGAATTATCATTATTTTTTACAAGCTTTTATTTAACTTGCAATGTATGTATGATGTCTTTTGTTCAGGTGGAATTTTGCAACTCAATTTTGATCAATTTTGCAAACATATGTAATTCGCGGGACAATGGAATATTATGATGACATGGCGCTGATCTGATGATAGAGCTGGAAGGCGGCCATTGGAACTTCGCAATGAAACAACACTACCTCATCGAGTTTGGGCTCGTTTGAATCGTCTTGACAAGTAGTTGGTCTTTCACTGGTAACCAGGATTTGATGATGGAGCTGGAAGGTGGTCATAGGAACTCTGTAATGAAACGACGCAACCCCATCGAATTTCGGCTCGTTTCATTGGTCTTGACGAGTACTTTGTTTTTAGATGGTTACCAGTGTATGATCTGATGATGGAGCTTGAAGGTGGTCCTAGGAACTCAGTAAAGAAACGACGCAACCCCATCGAGTCTCGGCTCGTTTGATTCGTCTCGACGAGTACTTCGGTGCTAGATGGTAACCAGGGTCGATGATGGAGCTGGAAGGTGGCCATAGGAACTCAGTAATTAAGCGATACAACCGCGTCGAGTTTGATTCGTCTTAATGGGTGGACAACCGCGTCGAGTAAATTGGTCTTACAACAAGCCACTTGCGTGCGTCACGCACGTGCGTGTGTGCGTGTGCGCGCGTGTGTGCGTGTGTGCGTGTGCGCGCGTGTGTGCGTGTGCGTTTGTGGGCACAGAATAAATAATAGTACTACGGTGGGTGTATGTGTGTGGGGGTGTGTGTGTGTGTGCGTGTGTGGGGGTGTGTGTGTGTGTGTGTGAACCCTGCGGTGGGTGATGCTGATGACTGATGATCATAAGTGATGGGTGGTTTCCTGCCATAGCTCTTACTACGGCAAGAAAGGCCTGCAGTACAACATGATGCGGGTACCCATCGGCGGCTGTGACTTCTCCACACACGCGTACGCGTACAATGAGCTGCCAAGAGGCGACTTGGCGCTAAGCAACTTCTCGTTGACTGTCGAAGACTACAAGTACAAGGTAAATTTAACATTCTTTGAGGGTTAATCTGTAGAGCAGAGATCTTAGCATCAGATCCATGTCTTGAATTTTTTAGGCTTGGATAAGAGTATACTGGCAAACTGGCTGGTTAGACTGGCAAATTCATACGTGATAGTCTTATGGTCTGCGATACGAAGAACGAAAGGTAACGGGGGCGGGAAAGAAGAAGGAATAATACATAAAAATGTACTTTTCCTTCTTCTAAATAAATAAGCTACTTTTACCCCTAGGGTAACAACCCTAGGGGTAAAAGTAGCTTATTTACTCCCGAGACGGGGTTTGGCGCCAGAGTGTAGCAAGGGCGCCAATAGTTCGAGGGAGTAATTTTAAGTCTTTCACTCGAAGTAAACACTGTGCTTTTCATTACGAATATAAGGAAAGTAAAAACAAAAACAGAATGTCTTTAATCCGTTAGTCGCCTTTTACGACACCCAAGTGAAGAGAGGGGTTTGTAGTATTATTTTGATGAGCATATCGCTACTCTATGCTGTTCGGTGTATGTGCAGTCTTTAGTCCGTTAGTCGCCTTTTACGACACCGAAGGAAAGAGAGGGGTGGGTTGGTAGTATTATTTTGATGAGCCCATCGCCGCTCTATGCTGTTGGATGCATGTGCAGTCTTTAGTTCGTTAGTTGCCTTTTACGACACCCAAGGGAAGAGATGGGTTGTTAGTATTATTTTAAGAATAAGTCACAACAACACATGATAGTACCTGTCAGAAAAGCGATTCTCCCTAGGGCGTAAAAGTATTACTTTCCACCCGCTCCTCAGGCAACTTCAAACCTACTTACCGTGTATGAGGAATGAAAAGTCAATTGAGTGCGCAGATGTCACCCCTTCCCCGTCGCCCGCAGACCATGGGACTGTTACGTACGAATTTTACAACTTTCTGCTATTTGTCTTATCGATAGGCGGATTCTACCCAGAATCCGAATGGATGGCGACGCAGCCTAACAACTAATATGCCGTATAAAATGTATACTGTGACCATATATCTATAAATAATACTAGCGGCCCGCGCGTGACTACGTCCGCGTTATACTGATCTGATTACCCATATTCATCACGAATCAGTGAATCCTTCTCGGGATTAATATTACGGTAAACAGAATCTTCATTCTTGTTAACTAAGGCATTGACATACGATCAAAACTTAGTAACGATATGAATTCGAAAGTGTCGTTGACCACTTGGCTAACGCTTTTCAGATACCGATGATCCAAGCTGCAATGAAGGCGGCAGCAGGAGGAGACCCCATCCATATCGTAGCCACCACCTGGTCGCCCCCACTCTGGATGAAGACCAACGAGGTATATGGTGACATGAGTGAGCTGAAGCCGGAATACTACCAGACGTACGCGGATTATCATATCAAGTAAGTTTTCTTGGAAAACTCATAGTCATGTTTTAATTTTAATAAGGCACAAAGTCGAGATCTGTCGGCCATTTGGGCAGAACTGTCCTTGAGTGTAGGCAGGCCGGCAAGGCGGACCAACGATCTAGTGATGGTCACGGGTAGCCGCTGGATGCGAGCAGCACTAAACCGGTCATGGTGGAGATCCTTGAGGGAGTCCTTTGTTCAACAGTGGATGACTCATCGTCATCAGCGCATAAAGGGACAGTAAGCTGACAGTCAGGGCAGTTACATGGACAATAGCCCTTATTTGTTTATAATGGGACACGACAGTTTATTTTTACAACATTATTTTATTTTATTTTACAATTTTTGGAAAACTTACAGCTATATATATTTTGAAAATAAATTAATGTATGAATACAATAAGGCCAATTACAAGTTTTCACCTACAAACAAAACAAAGTACCTATGTTGATACATTTAGCAAATCGTTTTTAATAATAATATATTTTTAAGAGCCGTGCGTGATGCATAGATCATACCTTTCATGAGCTAACAGACAAAAAAGTTATCATTCGCTAAGTAGTGCATTGCTACCAGTCCACGTGGCACCAAATAACAACTGCGTGTGCTGCAACATGTGCTCAGTGCTCGTGCTCAGATATGTGGTGAGCCCATCGCCGCTTTATGCTGGTGAATGTCGTGATAACCGTGTCGCGGAGCGGTGAAAGAATACTACCACCCCTTCTCTTTCCTTGGGTGTCGTAAAAGCCGACTAACGGACTAAAGACTGCACATAAAACTAACAGAATAGAGAGGTGATGGACTTACCACCTGTCACGTTGAGCACATGTGCAGTCGCTATTTGGTGAAAAGTGGACTATGGTAGAGAACTGCTTTTGCGGTTCCCATTGCCTAGTCTCTGACTAACCCTTCGGGGATCGTGATTCTCTAAAATGCAACGTCTCTATTTTTTATAATTTTGTTTTTATTTATGCAGGTTTGTACAGAAATATGCCGACAACGGAATACCAGTGTGGGGTCTCACCACCACAAACGAGCCTTTCAACGGCATACTGGGATCCGCCCCATTCAATTCACTCGGCTGGTCTCCTTTAAAGATGGTAAGAGTTGGTCACTGTCTTAAATATAAATAAATTGTGTGATGGCGGCTCATTATAATAAATATAATGCTAACCAAACCTTTTCTTCCCTTTGATGTCGTAAATGATTAACGGACTACAGACTGCACATACATCGAACAACATAGAGCAGCGATGGGCTCACACCCATCACGCTAAGCAAATGTCACTCTCTTATTAGAAAACTAATTTTTTTTTTAAACTAAGTTCTAAGTTCTGGCTATAAGTCGACATTTTAGGAAATAATTTTTTCTATTTAATCTACTTATATTTTACGATGCGATGTGCATGCAATTGTTAAATTTTGGTGAAACATGAAATGTGTCAGTGGACTGCTTATTTGCTGTCCTCTTTGCCTAGTCTCTAAATTCTCTGACTAACCCTTTGAGGACGTCCCCTCTCCTTAATTCACTAAGTTTTATTTGTACTGGCACCTCGAGACCAACCTTTAGGTTATTGCAAGAAGTGCCAGACGTCTCTGCGCCAGTAGAACACTCGCGCAGGAGACCATCTGCGTTAGGTCTTGACGCCAAATCAGTGCCCGCCGAAGCGCGCTCTTCATTCGGTACTCATAAGACTAGTGTCTCGGGAGAGTCTCCCCGTGAACACGTGCAGTTCACTGCCTATTGTCCAGATAGGTAACCGGAGCTGTCGAGCTCGCTCACTTCTCATTGCACGAAGGGCACAACTCGCAGTTGCCACTGCTAGGGTCGTCGACTCTAAAGTCGTCTCCCAAGTGTCCACCTTGGTAGCGGAGTAGTAAGCACACTCACTTCTCGGAACCCATCCAGGCGCCTAGCCAGTTCCCACGTCCTACGCGGCTGGACCGGAGGCTACGGCATCAAGTGGGCCGCCTCTACTAGTTCTCCAGACTAGTACCGGAGATGTCAACACCAATGTCCAATGAGAACCACCGGACAAAGCTGCCAACTATAAGGGAAACTCACGTTCCCCGCAGGACTTTTCGCTTCTGGCCCCTCAGAGACCGCTACTAGGCCCCGCTCGCTGTGCGCGAGTTTGGAAGTCCTGGCACACAATACCAGGACAAACGAACATTCCCAAGCTCTACAGCTAACCACGAGCCACTACGAGTCCAACCCACGTCCGGATCCCGCCGGAGGCGCCGGTCAAGGCACAACCAGCGGGGGCTTGAACCGGAACCCCGTAGTACCCCTGAAAACACAACCGGACCCGTAGTTCCAGTTGCGATACCCTGTCTACCGACCCCGATACCCTTTGAGGACAGTCGTAAATGTCGTACGTACTTGTTGTTTATAATTATTGACAATTATTGTTTTTGCAGGGTAAATGGATTTCTGAAAACTTCGGACCGACTATAAGGGACTCGTCGTTCCACGATTTGAAGATATTGACCATGGATGACCAGAGAGCCTCCATCCCCTGGTGGTTTAATGTGGTAAGATTTGATTCTTAAAATGTATTATATTATATTTTTCATCTATAGCAACCGAGAATGATGAAAATGAAAAATGAAAGTACCTATTACGGATACATAATTCCATGGACTGATTTACGTGAATTTTCTACAGATGATAGAGTTGTATCCTGAGTCGCTTAAGTACATAGATGGTGTCGCAGTGCATTTCTACACAGACTTGATTATACCGCCAGCGATGTTTGACCTTATCACCGACACTCACCCTGAAAAGTTCATACTGTCCACGGAAGCTTGTGAAGGTAAACTATCATTAAAACTCTTCGCACACCAAAAGCAGGGGCCTACTATCACTTCACAGCAGTATTACTTTAAACGATAAGCTTCGTTCGTCCCACATAAAAAATCCTGCTTCGTCCCAAACAATATGCTTCCTTCGTCCCAAAATATTATTTTAATTATTTTATTTTTGCTTTGTCCTATTTATATTCCTTTCACAGCCCATATTTTTTATATGTAAGTATGCCAAACTTACTTTAATCTTAATATTGCTCAATCAGCAATTTATTTTTTTTACTTTACTTTATCTATCTACATGTAATTTGTGACGAAGCACTACTTCAATAGTGATATGGGACAAAATAATAATTTTTTGGAATGTGGGACAAAACTTTGGGACGAACGAAGCATAAACCATTTAAAGTTACGTACATAGATTCACAACTGTTAATGCCCAAAAGTTAGTCAGAGACTTGGCAATGAGGGCATTGAGGACCGCGAAGCAGTCCACACGTACGAAGCAGTAGGTACACTGTTCCCGCCAAGGCCGTGAGGCCTATCTATATGATCCCGCCATCTGTACGGCGCGCGGCGGTTGATTCAGCGGTAGGTGTGTGATGACGATTACGCCCGCCGCGTCGGCCCGCCTCTGCGCGTTGTCGCTGTTTTCGTCGAATGAGATGCGTTCAGTCCATATTCAGTCTTAGATCACCGGCCCGACATGTGCCCGCGCTGCGCCTGCCCGTAATAACAGAAACGCCATTTTCACCGCGTGAAACATTGGGGTCACAAATTTGAAAACCGGGTTTACGGTTTTGAATCCGTGACAAAACCGGTTTTCCGGTATATTCGGTGATTTGGTTTTATTACTTAAAAATCGAATGTCAAGGAATCATCTTTATTAATCAGCCTTAATAATGATTTGTTATAATAATATAACCAATTAGTGCTTCAATAATAAGCCACTTATAGAGAATGTGCAGATTTTAGATGCGCGTGTAAAAATGGACTACATCGAAACTGTGATTAAAAATGCCTCACGTAAACTCGTGTCCTGAACAAGGTGTGGCGATTCTTGACGCCTGATCAGTTGTGTCTATTATACAAGACGCAGGTGCGGTCTTGCGTGGAGTATTGCTCTCACCTTTGGGATGGCTCCGCAAAGTACCCTCTCGATGTCTAGGACAGATTGCAGCGCCGCGCTGTGCGCATTATCGGCAATGCAGAGGTCACAAACACTCTTGAGCCTTTGCAATTGCGTAGAGATATTGCGTCACTAGCGTCTTTTACCGTTTATACCATGGCGAGTGCTCTGATGAACTCTTTGACCTCATCCCTCCTTCTACCTTCCTCCATAGGAGTACGCGCGCTGCTCTCCGGAGTCCTTTTTAGTATTTTTATTTTTTATTGCGTTAGTAAAATACTGCGGTAACTACTATTATTAAGTATATAAAACTAATTATTAGAATAAACCACAAAATAGAGAAAGGATTATAGCCGCAATCGTAATCTTACAGTGAAATGCTCAATTAAATTTTAGGTTATGAAACTTATTTGTTCTCTACTGAGTCAGTGGTTATGAATTAGTATGATTTTTTTAATTGTTTCTACAGTCGTTTGAGCGCGGCGTGAAACCACTGTTGCTAGACTAGATCCTTTTTCCAGAAATCGGGTAAAGTGAGAATTTTTACCAAAAATATCGACCAAAGTTAAAAACCGAGAAATCTAAATAACCAGTTTTGTCAAATCTTAAACCCGGTTTCAAAAATTAGCGGTAAAACCGGTTTACTCGGTTTTTTCGATTTCGGTGAAACCGGTTTTGTGACCCCTAATTGCCCTGACGGAAGTTTAGCTCACAAGCCGCAGGAAAAGGTCGATCTCCTGGCCAAACTCTTTGCGGCTAACTCCCGGATCGATGACTGTAATGCACAGCCACCCTCAATTCCTCACTGTGGCCACACAATGTCTGATATTAAAATCAGGCAGTGTGATGTCCGTGCGGAGCTGCAGTCAATCGATGTCCGAAAAGCTAACGGTCCTGATGGCATCCCAGCAATAGTCCTGAAAATGTGTGCAGCAGAGTTGTCCCCTGTGTTAACGCGTCTGTACCGTCTCTCGCTCTCTTCGGGTTGTGTGCCTCAATCTTGGAGAGAAGCTAATGTGCAACCTATCCCCAAAAAAGGAGATCGGTCAGATCCGTCTAATTACCGCCCTATAGCCGTAACTTCAGTGTTGTGTAAGATCCTAGAACGAATATTTAACAAACAGCTTATTCGATACCTAGAAGATCACTCCCTAATTCACGATCGTCAATATGGGTTTCGGCCAAAACGGTCAACGGGTAATCTTCTAGCGTACGTCACACATCTCTGGGGTGAGGCTATAGACAAGCGTGGCGAGTCACTGGCAGTTAGCCTTGACATAGCCAAGGCTTTTGATCGGGCCTGGCACAAAGCTCTTCTCTCCAAGCTCCCGGCATACGGTTTGCCCGCTCAGTTCTGTACCTGGATTGCTAGTTTCCTGCATGAGCGTAGAATCCGTGTCCTTTCGGATGGATGCGCTTCGCGGTTCATGTCAGTGAACGCTGGTGTTCCTCAGGGCTCCGTTCTATCCCCCACGCTGTTCCTTCTGCATATCAATGACATGCTTCCTCTTGGAAACATTCATTGCTATGCAGATGATAGCACAGTGCATGGGGGATATAACGGTCACCCAACGGCTGGGCGGGTAGACACCGAAATGAAGCGAGCAAATCTTGTCATTGAGCTCGATCGGGTCATTTCTAAATGGGGCTCCGATAATCTGGTGGAGTTCAATGCCAAGAAAACACAGGTGTGCGCGTTCACAGCGAAAAAGTCGCCATTCCTTCCCCTTCCCTCTCTTCAGGGTACATCTCTAGGGCTGCAGAGCAGTATTAACATGCTCGGTATGAATATCCGCTGCGATCTGAACCAAAAGGATTACATCGAAACCGTAATTAAAAATGCCTCACGTAAACTCGGTGTCCTGAACAGGGTGCGGCGATTCTTCACGCCTGATCAGTTGTGTCTATTATACAAGACACAGGTGCGGTCTTGCGTGGAGTATTGCTCTCACCTTTGGGACGGCTCCGCAAAGTATCTTCTCGATGCCTTGGACAGATTGCAGCGCCGCGCTGTGCGCATTATCGGCAATGCGGAGGTCACTAAAACTCTCGAGCCTTTGCAATTGCGTAGAGATATTGCGTCACTCAGCGTCTTTTACCGTTTATACCATGGCGAATGCTCTGAAGAACTCTTTGACCTCATCCCTCCTTCTCCCTTCCTCCATAGGACTACGCGTGCTGCTCTCCGGAGTCACCAATTTACAGTTTCTAACATTCCATCACGCACAAAGAAATTTGGTGACTCGTTTCTTTGCCGCACTTCCAAAAGATGGAATAGTCTACCAGCACACGTATTCCTCAAACGAGGCGTGAAGAAGCACTTTGTGGGCCGGCAGAGTGAGGGTGACTGATGCTACGTCTCTTACGCTGCACCAGTTGTCCTCGCGCCTGGACTTCATTTCCACTTAACATCAGGTGGAGTGGAGTCATTTGCCGGGCTTAGTATAAAAAAAAAATCACTTAGAGATATGATCTCTAAGTAACATTGCCAGTAACTAGGTACATTTAATTTTATAAAGTAGATGTTTCTCGCCGCTCGGCTCGTTGCGTGCGAGATATTGTCAGCATACCCGCCCCAATAAAACTTTCACAGACTTGGTTAGTACTAGAAGCGTGATTCCATTCGTTCCACTACTGACCCGAAATAAATAACTTGCGAATTGTACATTTTAAGGATGAATCCGATTACTTACAAATTCGATAGTGTCATACAATATTGCTGTTACCTGCATCGCGCTTAAGTGCCTATTTCGTGCTTAGAATAATATTTAGGTATACTTTGTGCTATACTTATATTTGTACCACGCTAAGTAGGTACTTATAATTTGGTCGCTAGCGCTTACATAGTTGGTACATAATTAGTTGGTTTACCCACGCATCAATTTAAAAATTGAATTCAACTTACCTTACCTTCTCATGGTAATTGTGGATAACGCTGCATAAATTCAGCTCGATTATTTTGCCTTTATTTTACTTTCATTTTAACATTTCTCGTTACATTTTTATCGACTGTAGTTATTTTTTTTAACACTGTTTTATTTTTTTTATTCTTTCCATTTTTTTATTCTTTTCATTTATTATCTTCTGTTGGATTACGCTTACGTACACACGGCGTCAGATCAACCTACCCAAAACTGTCAAATTTCTACAATCATTATTGAACTTTATTGTCTGGCTCCAAGGATTAATTAATATTCATTGGAGAAATTTGACAGTTTAGGGTAGGTTGATCTGACGCCGTGTGTACCTACATACATTGCCCAACTGTGAGCTACATACAGCGTATCCCACACTTCCTTTTTTTCGATTTAATTTCTCCCTTATCGCTTGCCGGTTATTTGCGTGCGTCGCCCTCGCTAACAATTACGCTTTCCCAACTATGGGCTACAGACAGCGTATCCCACACTTTCCTCTTATTCGATTTCTTATTTCCCTTATCGCTTGCTGGCTATTTGCGTGCGTCACCCTCGCTTACAAATATGCTTGCCCAACTGTAGGCTACATACAGCATATCCCACACTTTCATTTTATTCGACTTTTTTCTTTCTCGCTTGCCGGCTAATTGCGTGCGCCGCCGCCCTCGCTTGCACATACGCTTGTGTATGTGGCCCTAAGTGGGCTTTATATATATTTTTTTTTATCTCTGTTGTTGGATTTTTCCACGCTTACGCATACGCTTTCTCACCTGTGGTGTGGACTTCATATAGTGGGCTTTATATACCTTATATTTTATTTGTCTTGTTGGAATTTTCCTCGCTTACCGGCTAATACTACCTATAAAAGTGTGATTGGCGCTTTCGTGATCAGTGTGATCAGTTTTTTTCTCGCTTACCAGCTGGTGCTGCTTGCGCCCTCGATTCTACCCACGTTTGCCCAGCTGTGGGACACATACAGCGTGTCCTATATTTTTGTCTCATATTTTTTTTCCTGTTGCGACCGGCTCATTTTTCGCTCACGCTGCCACCGCAGGTCTGCCCGCCTGTGGGCTATATACAGGGTGTTACACTACTTAAGTTCCCCTTTACACTCACATTTGAGCTCATCTGGCGTCACCCTTTGTTCGCTGATACACTCAAGCGCCTGTAGGGTATTAACAAAGGTGTTGATCTGTTCACCGCCTTTTTAATTATTTTTTTCTTTCTTTTTTCTTTCGCCTTCTCTCGTTTAACACATCGCAATGCCGACCAAGTCACAAGCCGCGATATTCAGGAAGGCTGCAAAAGCTATACATCAGCTCCTAGAGGTAGGGTCACAACGACGAGGGGGTTGAAAAGACATACACGGAGAGAGAACCACACGAAAGCCTCCGAGGCGTACCTGGGGATACTTATGGCAAGGGAGGAAATCTCAACCTCTTTCACGTCTTCTCCAACCCATAGCGCTCAGCCCAGTCTCGGCGTCAATACGCCCACAGCCGTCCTCCCCAAGATAGCGCTGCCCAAGTTCAGCTCAAGAGTGGAGGACTGGCCTTCCTTCATAGCGCTGTTTACTAGTTTGACTGACGACATGGTGACCTTGTCATGCTCCACTACCTCTTCTCTAGCCACTGTTTTTCACTCCGCTTATATCCGCTCAGTGTGCCCTTAATAATTTGGAACTGCTCATAGGAGACAGTCGTCTCCTATGGGCAGAGGAGACGACTGTGTCAGGCGTGTTTGTGTCAATAGTAGTGCGGAAGCTCAAGAGCGAGCTCCGCACGCTATTTAAACGCAAACAAGGGTCTAGTAGCACCCTGCCCACGTTGCCCACGTCCAACATGGCTGTGACTCAGCCCATTCCGCCCCAACCCAGCCCTGCTCGTAGCCGCACACCTGCCTAGTTGCCTCAGCGCACATATACTCAGATGGCTTAGCAACAACCCGACCATTACCGTGGCCGCTCCCCGTCTCCATCGCCTCACCGCGCCTACGATCAGCCCACTTAGGTACTAACCGTTCCGCCCAACGCAGCAAATACGTCCTCGCTCATTTCCCTCCCCGACTCGTAGTCAGCGTGCCGCAGCGTCCGGCAGTCCCATCTGCTCGGCCTTCCAGCTAAGCCGCTCATCATCATCGTCGTCCTCTTCCTCACACTCGGCGCGTTACTGCCCCTATGGGAACACTAGAGGACAGGCTTATGGCGTGCAAACGGTACAATGCCCAGCCAACACAAGGCCGATGGGACTTTATAAGGATGTAATCGTTAAGTGTGCACAGGCAATTATTCCAAAACTATGAGAGATATTAAAAAAGTTAAAACTGATAACGAAAGTACGTTATCTAATGAGTAAACTGGCATCAATAACTTTTTAAAAATCAAACGATAAGTATCTAAAATTTTGACATTAAATACTCCCATACATTTAGTATGAGAATAGCAGAAAGGTTTTAGTTTCCTTGTTTTAAGTGGTCTAGTATTCATTTTACCTTAATCATATTTTATGATTACGTATGATATGATAATTATGATTTTCAAGTAGATACACGTGTAGGTATCTTACCACTTCTAACTAATAATAAACCTTGTTTCAATATCGCATTAATTTCAACTGGCTAAAAAGCACTACAAAAATACCAAAAAAAAGTTACTTTTTGTTAATGTTTTTATATATATTTTAGCGTTTAATTAACGCTTAAATATGCTTAAGTAAAATTTTAAACACCGGAAAAACACGACAACCTCTTCTTAGTTCTTTCTAAATTCAAAATCTTGATCGCGGGTCGGAATTTTGAATTTAGAACGAATAACAAAAAGTTACTTTTTTTTTGCTATTTTGTAGTGCGTTGCTTTTCAGCCAGTTCAAATTAATACTAAATGTATGGGAGTGTTTAATGTGAAAATTTTGGATACTTATCGTTTGATTTTTAAAAAGTTATTAATTTCATTTTACTCATTAGATAACGTACTTTCGTTATCAGTTTAAAATTTTTTGATATCTCTCATAGTTTCGGAATAATCGCCTGTGCACACTTAACGATTACACCCTGTATAGGCACGCGAGCGCTGCCAGCGCTGCCTAGGCCCACACTACGACAATGAGTGCAGGTCGATAGGGTGATGTAAAGAGTGTGGGAGCTCCAAACATCATCCCTTCATCAACCAGATGACTCGGCAAACTCAGCTCATTCGTCAGCACATCTGCGCCCACCACAACCGAAGGAGCAGCCGAAGCAGCATCCCAGAAACAGCAGGCGGTATGAATCCGCACATGCAAAACAGGCGCAACCCAGCTAAGCTCACAGAGTCAGCCCGCTCTGGTCCAGTTCGCCAGGCAAGCCCCACGAACGCCGCCAGCAATTGTGACTACCAACAATCACGGAGCACCATGCAAACATGAGTCAAAAGCGGCAATAACAATAGTATGCCGATCCACGCACAATGATACTCCTACAATTACTGTCACAGCTCCTATTTTTATAGAATGCCACTGGCTCCCTTCCTTTAGAGAAGGTACCAAACATCTCACACATACTAGGCCGCCCACCCGTATCATTGGCTGATCAGCACTACCACACACCAGCCCCGATCGACCTCTTATTAGGGTCAGACATTCTTGGTCAGGTGTTGGACGGGACTAAGGTCTCGTTGGGCCCGGGCAAGCCCATAGCCTTCGGCACGATATTTGACTTCGCTCTGATAGAACCCAAGGAGGATTTGTATGCGCAGCCGGCGCAACAGGCTAACTCAGCTCACGTCGTCAGCTCACAACCAGACTCAGGTGAATCAGCCCAGGACATACGTCAGAGTCTGGAAAGGTTCTGGGAGTCTGAAGAACCCGTACCTCAACCTCACACTCATACTGACCCCTTGGAGGAACAGTGCGAGGAAATGTTCTGCTCTACCACCACACGCGATCCCTCAGGCAGATATATAGTAGCTCTGCCCTTTCTACAGGACACCCCTCAACTGGGTAAAACTCACACTGTCGCATTACGAAGATTTCTCATTATTGAGAAGAAGCTAATGGCGAAGCCATCTCTGCGTTAAAAATACGTCGACTTTATAGCCGAATACATCAACTTAGAGCACATGGCTCCCTGTCACTCAAATACATTAGCTCATCAACCTCACTTCTATATACCCCACCATGGCGTATTCAAGTCAGGGTCGGACAAGCTGCGCATTGTCTTTGATGGTAGCTGTAAAAGCTCCAATGGCGTCAGTATAAACGAATGCCGACACACAGAGCTCTTTGACCTCATCCCTCCCTCTCCTTTCCTTTCCAGATCGACGCGTGCAGGTCTTAGAAGGCACCTTCATACCGTGCTGACCATCAAGACATGTACCAAAAAGTATAGACAATCGTTCTTTTGCCGAACTGCCCGTATGTGGAATGCGCTTCCCGCACACGTGTTTCCCTCCTCTTTTTCTCCCGGGTTAAGCGGAGCGTGAAAAAGCAATTATGCAGGCCGCCATAGTGTGAGCGTTCGGCATAGCGTGGTAGCGCTGTGATGAACGCTTTCACTTCTTGGGCTTCACTGGCTGCTTCTCATCAGGCAGAGTGAGGCCATTATGGCGTGCCACAATAAAAAATAAAAAATCCGCACACTCCTTCAGCTGGCTAATGATGGAGGTCATCGCTACCCTGAAGCCGCCCAAGTCCTTCGCAAGTCTATCTTCGTTGATGACATCTTGTTTGGCCATGACACAGTTGAATCCGCCCAAGCACTCCAGGACGAGTTAATAAGTCTACTAGCCTCGAGAGATTCCCCGACAACCAATGTGACATGCCCAAAGACTTCGACATGAACCCAGACTTTCGTTAGTTCACCTACCGTTTTCACCTCACTTTATGACCCTAACGGCTGGGTTTCTCGCGTTATCTTCCGCGCAAAGTTGCTCCTTCAGCAATTGTGGCTACTGAAGCTGGAATGGAATAAGCCCTCTCTGAAGTACAAAAAGAGTGGCACCACATCTCAGAGGACCTGCCGCAACTGTCTAGCATTCGTTTCCCTCGGCACATTTGTGCAAACAAAGGCTCAGCTGCATACTCGCTTCACGGATTCGCAGACGCCTCTAAAGCCGGGTTTGCCGCCGTCGTTTACCTCCATGAGCTCGATGCTACCGGAGATATCTCCGTATACTTGATTGTCGCCAAGTCGCGAGCCGCACAATCAATTAATAATCGCCTTACAATCCCAAGTTAGAGTTGTCGGCCGCCACCCAACTCTCTCAGCTCATGCTCCGTGTGTCAGCTCAGTTATCAGCCCATATCAATAATGATAACAACAACACATATGTAGGCAGTACGATAGTCCTGGCCTGGCTCAATACACCGCCTCACCGTCTTCAACCCTTTAAAGCCAACAGGATGGTTAAAATCAGCTCAAGCTCACCAGAATATAAATGGCGACACCTACCTTCTGAGCTCAACCCAGCAGATTGTGCAAGCAAAGGGATGTCTGCGCAATTTGCGTGGTCTCCCACGTGGCTTAGACAGCCTTGTAAGTCTAGGCCTGCGATGCCCTCAGCTCTAGGCCACCACCCCCTACCAGGCCTTAAGCTCAAACACATTCCGTCACTGATCACAGTACCTGGTCTGGACTTTGATCAGCTCACTCGATTCAGCTCACTTGACAAGTTCGTCGGAGTGACAGGTTGTCTAAGGCGCTTCAATCACAACTCCAGACACAACCCAGACTTGCGACGCTCAGGCCCCTTGTCCGTCAGTGAACGAAGGGAGGCCCTACTTTACTGGGTACGCAGTGTTTTAGCACAATGAGTTTGCAGAGGATTTTCACCGCCTCCAGACTAGCAAAACTTGCTCCGTCAGACTCCAGCGGCCTCACCTTTCATTAAAGATGATCTCCTTAGAGTTTATGGACGACTGTCCCATGCATCTATCCGATATGTCGCGCAGCATCCGCTCATACTTTCCAGCTCTAGCCCACTTGTAGACCTCATCATCAACCACTACCACAAAATACAATTCCACCCTGCCGCTGACACCTTACACGCTAGTCTACGCCAACAATTTTGGATATTGTCCGCGCGCCGATGCTTTCGATGCCGGGCCCAACCGCAAGCTCCCCCCGTCATGGCCGACCTGCTAGCCGATAGAGTTTCGCCTCAGCCCGTATTTAGTCAGGTTACAACAGATTTTGCCGGCCCATTCCTCGTTAAATCTAGTACCCTACGTAACGATAAACCTTTAAAGGCGTACTTTTGTGTTTCCGTGTGCCTCTCAACTAAGGCGGTTCATTTAGAACCAGTCTCGGACTTCAGCACAGAAGCGTTCCTCGCGGCGTTACAATGTTTTATCGCACGCCATAATGCGGCGGTCCTCATCCGCTCAGATTGCGGTACAAATTATGTAGGCGCTAGAAATCAGCTCATTGAAGTACAAAATTTTCATGTCTCGAATTAACACGATTGCGCACAAGCTCGCTGGTCAGCACATTACTTGGTTATTAAACGTACCTAAGGGACCATGGTTCGGCGAGCTATATGAGATCAACGTAAAATCAACAAAGCAAGCGCTATATCGCGTAATTGGCGAACAGCACCTCACATTCGAGGAATTCTCTATGCTTTTAGCACGAATCGAGGCTGTACTTAACTCCAGACCTCTCACTTTCGTCTGATCCTTCAGACTTCGTGCCGCTCACAGCCAGACATTTCATTATAGGCCGCCCACTAATGGCCCTACCCGAACTATCATTAGAAGATCGGCCTGTATCTGCCCGTAGGCGTTTCCAGTTGGTTCAGGCTCTTTTCCAGAAATTTTGGACGTTGTGGAGTAAATCCTACCTCACCACCCGCCAGACCCGCTCCAAATGGTTATCCCCATCCTCCTCTCCCCGAGTTGGCGAGCTCGTTCACATCAAGGAGGACAACCTCTCCGCCCTCCAGTGGAGAATGGGGCGTATCACCCGCACACTGCCGGGAAAGGATGGCGTCGTCCGGGTGGTGGAACTGGACACCGCGAATGGACACACCTTCGGAGGCCTGTATTTCGGATCGCCAGGCTTCCATTAGATGAGCGCACCCTAGGCCCCGGAAGATGTTCCCCAGTTTCGTGTCGGCACTCGCGCGGGTAGGCTGCGTGTGCGCTGGTCGCTGAGTTATTAGATTCGTCTACGTAGTGTGCCGTCCTTGTGTCGTATCGGTTATACATTGATCGAACGATTTGTTTGTTGACCTTGAGCTCACGGCCCGCTGCGGGCGGAGCGTTGTTTACATACGAGAAATTGCATTTATAATGCAATATGAATGAGGACGAACTAAATGTTGCGTGCGAATCAACCTTGATGCAGAATGAGGAACTTGATGTGCCTACTAAGGAGCAAGAAAGCTTGATTCCCTTAAATAATGATGAAAAATAATACCAATGCCTAAATGATAAGGAAGAAGTTAAGCGTCCTGAAAAGAGAATACACAGTGATGAGAAATCGACAGAGGGAAGTGATGATTGGGAATGGAATGTAGTGAAAAGATCGGGGAACTTTAATTCGGAGACCATCGACGTACACATAAAGTGGTGGTGATGGTCTCAGAGGTGAAAACTTCTAAGATTTGATGAAGCAATGTTGACTAAAAACATAAGCATTAAGCACTGACAAATTTCGACGGTTAAAAGCCAGACCTCGGTAGCCAAGTGGTTAAGGCAGCCGCCCGGAATGCGGAAGGTGCGTGGTTCGATTCCCGCCTGAGGTTGTCGTCTTTTTTCCGTGTTTAAAATTTTTTACATATGTATATTTAAGCGTTAATAAAACGCTAAAATATAAAACATTAATCTATAAACGCAGCTTCATCTTAACCGAATGTTTAAATATTTGTAAAAATATTTCTTTCGGATCTCAGAGGTGAAAACTTCTAAGATTTGATGAAGCAATGTTGACTAAAAACATAAGCATCAAGCACTGACAAATTTCGACGGTTAAAAGCCAGACCTCGGTAGCCAAGTGGTTAAGGCAGCCGCCCGGAATGCGGAAGGTGCGTGGTTCGATTCCCGCCTGAGGTTGTCGTCTTTTTTCAGTGTTTAAAAAATTTTACATATGTATATTTAAGCGTTAATAAAACGCTAAAATATAAAACATTAATCTATAAACGCAGCTTCATCTTAACCGAATGTTTAAATATTTGTAAAAATATTTCTTTCGGATCTCAGAGGTGAAAACTTCTAAGATTTGATGAAGCAATGTTGACTAAAAACATAAGCATCAAGCACTGACAAATTTCGACGGTTAAAAGCCAGACCTCGGTAGCCAAGTGGTTAAGGCAGCCGCCCGGAATGCGGAAGGTGCGTGGTTCGATTCCCGCCTGAGGTTGTCGTCTTTTTTCAGTGTTTATAAAATTTTACATATCTATATTTAAGCGTTAATAAAACGCTAAAATATAAAACATTAATCTATAAACGCAGCTTCATCTTAACCGAATGTTTAAATATTTGTAAAAATATTTCTTTCGGATCTCAGAGGTGAAAACTTCTAAGATTTGATGAAGCAATGTTGACTAAAAACATAAGCACCAAGCACTGACAAATTTCGACGGTTAAAAGCCAGACCTCGGTAGCCAAGTGGTTAAGGCAGCCGCACGGAATGCGGAAGGTGCGTGGTTCGATTCCCGCCTGAGGTTGTCGTCTTTTTTCAGTGTTTAAAAAATTTTACATATGTATATTTAAGCGTTAATAAAACGCTAAAATATAAAACATTAATCTATAAACGCAGCTTCATCTTAACCGAATGTTTAAATATTTGTAAAAATATTTCTTTCGGATCTCAGAGGTGAAAACTTCTAAGATTTGATGAAGCAATGTTGACTAAAAACATAAGCATCAAGCACTGACAAATTTCGACGGTTAAAAGCCAGACCTCGGTAGCCAAGTGGTTAAGGCAGCCGCCCGGAATGCGGAAGGTGCGTGGTTCGATTCCCGCCTGAGGTTGTCGTCTTTTTTTAGTGTTTAAAAAATTTTACATATGTATATTTAAGCGTTAATAAAACGCTTAAATATAAAACATTAATCTATTTTATTTTTACAAAATAAATTTGCGATTTTTTATCTGTGGATTACAAGACCCGAACCACGGGTGGCCATGATTGAGCTTCATGTGACGGATTGTGACACATTACACGAAGTACCTATACAGAAACTATCTGTCAGGTTTTAAGATAAGTTTCTATATTTATTGAAATGTGACGTCACAGCAAAATGTCACGTGACCAACCGTTTTCGCACGAAATTTGAAATCAATAAAGAAAAATATGTATTTTTCTGATAAATAAAGCTTTTTCGAGAAAGAAAATATTGTACGGGGTATAAAATAAGCGTTTGTATTTTTTTAAATACTTTTTCGAAAACTGTCAAGTAGCCAATTGACTCATTCTAGCATGTCCTCAGCAACTCTTGTGATTGAGTTTTTGGAGAAAATACAGGTCTTCCGGGACTAGCCGAGCGGCTAGTCGCGGTCCCGAGTGATTTTTTTAAATGGTACGGATCGACTCGTGAGACACAGAAAGTTCAGCGGCTATCTCTCTCAAACTTGAATAAGGATTTTCAGTCACCATTTCCTTAACTTTTGCGATGTTAACTTCAGTTGAAGACGTTGATGGCCTACCAGAGCGAAGCAAATCTTCCATCACATCTCGACCGCTTTTGAACGCTTTTTACCACTCATAAGCACGTGTTTTTGATAAACTTGATTCACCGTAAGTAAGCCTTTCTGTAACATTTTCAGTGACTCCGAACACGAAATTACATTGGCGAAGCAAAATTTAAGACAAACTCCTTGTTCGATATTTTTATCCATTACAAAAATACACACTAGACACTAGATATAAACTAAATAAAAACAGCACTGTATTTAATCTAAATATTAGATGCAACTCCGATTGCGCGCCAAAATGGATAGGTAACAGTTGTGCCAATCTAACAACAAAAAAAAAGAAAAAATTGAATTTGGAATCAATAAACAAATCATCCGTTGCCGAAACTTTTTTGACAGAATGTACATACAACAAAGGGTATTTTCCTAGGACCCTTTTTTAATTTGTCTGTTTTTTTCCCGAACTAATTAAAATTTAGTAAACAAACACCCCACTAAAAACCTGATTTTTTTTCCAAAAAAAGTTACTTACTAGCTTCTTTTCAAAATTCAAACGCTCACACGTGTCTCGATAAATTCCTTTTACTCTTGGTACTATTCCCATCTCGTACCTTCCAAAATCGTACATTTTCATTGGAAAAACCATTGAGGTACAATAAATATTGTACCCCAATCATTGAGGTAAATATATTTTATCGTAGTACATTATAACTCATTGACCCAATGGGTAAAACCTATAAACGCGCCTATTCGCGCCGCTTCGCTGTACACAATGATATTATAATACCATTGGCTGTACACCCGTCCCGTACCGTCGTCCGTCGTACCGTTCTTCTTTAATCTGTGGTACCGTCAAGAGAGCGAGAGAGAAGCGCTCGGAATAAATACCTCGCCTTAAAATTACACCAACCAGGGGCCCAAGTCTGCTAATTTACGAATAGCATAATTGAATCGCAATTGGATCGCATTGTACATGTTTGACACATTTGGTATTCTCTTACTCATTTATGAATACTAAATGTGTCAAACAATTACAATGCGATTCAATTATGCCATTCGTAAATTAGCAGACTTGGGCCCCAGCTTGCTCGCAACGATCGCGTTCGTGCAACCATTATACCTATGAACGCAGTAGTTGGTTGACATTAGTACAAATAAGTTGAGTTACTTCTGAGGCCGACCGCAACTATTAATATCTTTGTTTTGTGGTTGTAATACCGTGTGACAGTGTCCTTGCACTGAATCATCAAAATATCTCTTTTGATGTCACACCTTCGCTCTCCATTCTTGACCGAATCAAGTTGTTTCTTAATAAGCAGTGCTTTTCTGGTAGCGGCTCACTAATAGAATACCTACTACTGCCCCACCTTTCCATTGGGTGTGGTAAAAGGCGACTGCCCATAATACATAGAGTATAGAGCGGCGATAGGCTCAAGCTCACCACCTGTCACGCTGAGCACAAGTGCGACTATTATCTCCGAAGGAGTAGTCAGAGACTAGTCAATGAAGATCGCAAAAGCAGTCCTCTGCCACAGTCCACTTTTCACCAAATAGCGGCTGCGCGTGTGCTCAGAGTGACAGGTGGTGAGCACATCGTCGCTCTTTGCTGTTGGATGTATGTGCAGTATTTAGTCAGTTAGTCTCCTTTTAAGACACCCAAGGGAAGAGCGTGGGTGGTAGGATTCTTTCACTGCTACAAGACACGGTTAGCAGTGCAGTTATCATTAATTTGGTGAAACGTGAACTGCTTTTGTGGTCCTCATTACCTGGTCTCTGACTAACCCTTCGTGAATAATTGTCGACTCGGGAATATATGTATGTACCTATGTATCTTTATTACAGGGGCAAATCCGTCTGACAAAGAGAAGGTGCTACTGGGATCTTGGGACAGAGCTAAGAATTACATCAAAGATATCATTGAGGTTAGTTGGTAACTTATTATAACTTTTTAACAATCTTTTAAAAAAATGCTTTGAAATTTATTAAATATACAGCTGTTTTTTTTCATGTCCATTGATGGTATTTGTGACATAAAGTCCAGAGGTGGAAACGCAGTTTGCCCGTAATATTCAACCTTTCTTAATATTACTACATTCTCTAACTCGCAGAACTCTAACACAAAATGCTACCAAAATTGGTGTTACCAAGGACGATATAAAGTTTGTCTATGGTGTTACTTAGTTTTATAATATTAGCAACGTTTTTGCTGCCGGTAAGACCCAATCGTGTCTCTGGTGGCATGCGAGTTAATATATGTATAATAATAATGGAACCTATGGCAGGGCTTTGACGACAAAGGCGGATAAGCATTGGGTGTTTTTATAAATATCGTCTTTCGAATTCCAGGACCTCACCCACAGCGTTGTAGGCTGGATCGACTGGAACCTCTGTTTGAACGCCCAAGGAGGTCCTAACTGGGTTGGAAACTTCGTCGACTCACCAATCATAGTATTCCCCGAAAACCAGGAGTTTGTCAAACAGCCGATGTTCTACGCCCTCGGCCATTTCTCCAAGTTCATTCCGAGAGGTTCTCAAAGGATTGATATTAAGGGGAAGAAATCTTTTAGGAGGTCCAACATCGAGAAAGTGGCCTTCGTGACGCCCCGTAATACGGTGGTTGTTGTTCTCTATAATGACAAGTGAGTGGAACATTTATTATTTTGCTTTGTGATGACTATCGCCACGGCTGGCATTTGTGCAATTTAAAACATTTTTCACAACGAACTTTAAAGCACCTAACAAAACTATATTTATTTATTTATTCTTTGCAGTAACGATCCGAAAGACGTGACAATAGAACTAGGCAAGAGGAGAGCGTCTGTGAGACTGGAAAAAAAGTCAATAGTCACCGTCGAGATGCAGTTCTTACGATGCGACCATAGAAAAATGAACTGCCAATAAAGTCTGCTAATTATTTACGTTGTTTCGTATTATTTGAATAACATCATTACAGTGAGGGATCTCAATATCGGGACCAACGCCCGGTAGTAGAATTTTGTATGTGTCTACACCCAGCGGGATCACCTATCTGGGAGACCTATGAGTGATGCAGGGAATTAGATCTATATTTGTTCTATTGAATTATGCTAAAGACAGAATTTGTTCCCTAAAAACAACGGAAATATGGGCTTTTCTAACCGACCTCCAGCCAGCTGGATATTTACCAAAGTTACGTCTGATGAAGTATAAATTGGTACTAACATTTAGATCTATCATTGTTCTGTTTACCAAAACAAAAAACATTCTTCTATCGTCCTTACTTAAGCCACAATCAATCTGCAAAGAAACCTCCAGTCAGCGGACTTTTTCTCTTAAGGCATTATTTTTGTAACTTTTACACTAAATAATTAAAACGTTAACTGTTTATGACTATAATTATAACTATATTATAAAATTTCAACTATTTACGACTATAATTTTACTTAAATTAGTTACCTATTCGTACATCTTGTGTTAAAATAAAAAGTATGGAATTTGAAAGCTATTATGTGGGTAGAATACAAAAAAGTTACATGCAAATTCAAGCTGTTTATAGTTTATAAGCAATACAAAACTCGGTTAGTGATAATGTGTTACTCACATTTGCGTAAAGAATATTTGCATTTCCGATATTAATAAGAATATAGAATTGAATGGTTAATTTAGTGTAAAAGTTATGCCTTAAGAGAAAAAGTCCGCTGACTGAAGGTTTCTTTGCAGAGATTGAATGTGGCTAAAATAAGGACGGTAGAAGAATGTTTTTTATTTTGGTGAACAGAACAATGATAGATCTAAATGTTAGTATCAATTAATACTTCATCAGACGTAACTTTGATAAATATCCCGCTGGCTGGAGGTCGGTTCGAAAAGCCTATATTTCCGTTGTTTTTACGGAACAAATTCTGTCTTTAGCATAATTCAATAGAACAAATATAGATCTAATTCCCTGCATCACTCATAAGTCTCCCAGATAGGTGATCCCGCTGGGTGTAGACACATGAATTTTGTCCAGAATCTAAATTATGGCCGAAATCCCAGTTAATGGAAGTATGTATTAGGGAGGACCTAATAATACCTATATAGCCGGAACGCAGCAATGTCAATCATCATAGCTTTACATTGCTGTGTTCCGGCTTAAGGGTACGAGGTTCAATTATTGTACTACAAAGTATAGAAGCATATTAGGGTCTGCAGGGATTGCCCTTTGCGTCGCGAAGGTCCATGGAGTCCAACGGTGGCCGCTTATTATCAGGTGAGCCGTGTGCTCGTTTGAGAGCAGAAAAATAAATTTCGAATTAGGCAAGACACGTCTGCAGACGGACGAAGCCATTATCGATAACCATACGATTGACGTAACCTCAGAACAATATGCTTTAGTTATTGTTCTGAGGACGTAACTGACAATTTTTTTGGCTTCGTTGCTATGCAACCTATAAACAAATTATAATCAAACCTTCCTGACTTTCTCATTTCTATATTTGGCCATCTAGATTTCAGCGTTTTTAAAATAATAATTTGAAATTTATTAAAAACTCAGAATCCGAGCTTTCTTTATAAAGTACTAACTACCAACAGTTTTTGTACTAATACATTCACTAAAACTAATACATAAAATAAAAGTAATAACAGGTAAATACAAAAAAACTAATTAAAAGGTAGACACCACATGGCAAATAAAAAAGTAGTAATTTATCTACTAACTAAATAATAAACTTAACTATATCTTTAACTGTTTTTTATTTTTAACTAATAACTGTTTTTTCTTGGCCACATAAAATGTATGCCTAATGCTTTGTATGGAGTCATTAAATATGTCTATACGGTTACTATGATTGTTTCCTAATCTGCAAAGTCTAGGTTTGGTAGAGTTAATCCCAAGACCGGAACAACGAAGTGGGGGCAGAGAGGTGTAATAGATTTTCTAGGAATACAGCGAGAAACTCTTAAATTTATTTTGCTTAGTAAATTAGGACAATCTATTTTGCTGTTAACTATATTATTAATCAGTTTAAGGTCAATAAAATGTAGTCTATCACTAATTGGAAACATATTAAAATGGTTCAATCGTTCATGATATGATTTTTTTTTAGCTAATCCTAGGGAATAAGCCAAGTGCCACATAAACCTGTTCTGGATCCGTTCTATTTAAAGAATATGTACTGCATAATGTGGACGCCATACAACACTGGCATATTCTATTATACTACGCACCAAAGTGTTATACAGAAGTACTTTTGTTTTTGGTTTTTGAATGCTTTTCCATTTTGTATTACGAACCCTAACATTCTAGACGCTCTTTTTATAATATTATCGATATGTGGCACAAATGTACTGTCAAATATAACGCCTAAGTCTCTGATAGTGTCCATTTATTTCAAGTCAATGCCATCAATAGAATATTGATTTTGCCTTGGTTGACTTTTACGTGTAAATGTATCTTGTGAGCATTTATTCTGGTTTAGTTGCATACCGTTATTATGACACCATTTAGAAACCCTATTTAAATCCTGTTGTAGCAGAGTACTGTCGTACTCGTAAAGGTTGGGGGGCGTTTGTTATAATAACAACAACCTTTATTTAGTATACGACTTCTTTTATTCTATACGTCTTTATCTTTATATACAAGTTACATTATTACAAATTAAATATAAAAACAACAATGGCTAAAACTGCTGGAAATAGAGTGGCTCTTCAAGCATATCATGGCTATTTAAGTTTAATCTTAAGATACGGTATTCTTGTGTGGGGAAATTCTTGCAAAATAAATAAGGTACTCATATCACAAAAATCTTGTATCAGAGCCATATGTGACGCAGACAACATGGTGTCATGCAGACCATTATTTAACTGAATCTACTAACTGTCCCTTGTTTATACATTCTAGAAATATGTATTTTTGTTAAAAGTCATCCTGACGTATTCAAAAGAAATGACGAATTTATTAGAAAATTTCCTACAATGTATCCATCTAAACTGAGATTACCAAAGATGAGAACGGAACTTAGGTCAAGGGTTGTTATCCTATGGGTATTAAAATATTTAATTGTATTCCTAACGACATTAAAGATCTGTCTCTCAGTCAATTTAAAACCAAATTAAAGTCATGGCTAGTGAAAAATTGTTTCTATAATCTTAATGAATTTTTAAATTTCAATAGTAAAATAATTTAAATATTTAATGTTTTGTTATGTTGTATGAAATTAATTTATTATAATTATCAATTTAATATTATTACTAGTATGTTGGATTCTGACATGTAATGGTACCTAATTAGGTTGACATAGTAGGTATATCATTAAAATGTTCTGCTTTATGTTTTGCATGCCAGCTCCTGGTGAATGTGATGTGACTTTCATAATTTAAGATCTTTTATGTACCGCATTCTAGCAAATAAAATATATATTCTAACATGGTCAAGTCTACCCATGTTGGCACTTCAGATCGATCTCCTTAATTCCCGGTTTGACATCTTGTCAATTCAAATTACGTTTTATTTATAAATTATTATAAAGTAAAACCAGCCAGCGCCCTAACATGGTAAGTATAAACTCTACATTCCTCCCGACCTGGGGAAAAAAATTTATAAACAAAAAATAAAATTTCTAACTTTTTTTTTTACATTTCTACCCATTTCTAAACATCCTAGCGGAAACGCGAAAAATAATACATAAAAGAATGATTCAACCTAAACCCGACTTGGATTTAGCTATTCGAAGAATTAAACTTCGAAGAACTTGGCACATATGAACCCGTCAAAACTATATACCTATTTCGAATCATCCTCTAAATCACTGACTAACACGACTCATAAACATCACCCTTAACAAAAATTACATAACTAACTTTATCAATCTGCATATTAAAATATTTAATGTTAATGCAGAGAAAAATTCAAACTCTCTAAGGGTGAGATAGTCGTTCTTAAACTTAGGCTTTATAACAAGACTCAAAGCAGAAACTATCAACTTATTAATAGGAAAAAAAATATTCTACACCATTATATTTAAAACTCTCAAAAATTCAAGAGGCTCAAGTACCTACAAGGTAAGAAACATAATCCCCAAAAACATGTCAACTATCCCACGTTATAACTTGATACTCAACAATACAATATTCCCTCATAATCTATAGAATTAGGGAATTATTGATTAAACTTTAAGGCAAAAGATAATCCCTCTATTTCCAATCCATTACTTAGGTAAAACTTCTACTAAATAATTCCGAATGCTTATGTGAATAGTCACTCTATTCTACACCAGAAATTGCTTATCGTGAGAGAAAGGAGACCGGCGAAATTCCTTAGGACCTTGGGCCTTGACCGTTACACTGATGATTTAATGCGGTTTTGTAGATCAAAACCAGCGGATTCTAACAATATAACCATTATAAATCTGTTCCACGGGATAACACAAATATTGGGAGTTAAGTAACTCAAAGTGAGGTTAGTTAACGTAAATTAAACAAATAGCTGTTTACTTACTATTTATATTGTGTATTTGGTATGTAACTGAAATGTTTACATATATGCACTTCTAATCTAATCTTAATTAATGGCTTCGCGTTTAGCATTAAGCCAATTTCAAGTTAACTTATATTTTAAAATATATATAGTATTGTACGGTAGATTGAAATAAAATGGAGTCTCACAACACGTGTTGTTGATAAAAGAACACGGGAGAAACTCCTATATGCACTTACCATAAGAGTATTCTCTGTTGAATAACTGACAGTATTGCTTCGTCTTGTGTCAAATGCAAACCTAAAGCATTGTTACAACAACAGTTTATGAAGTTTATCTTTAAAAGAAGTACAATCGGAAGCAATGGTCGGTGTCTCACCACTGCTAGAATACTTAAACAGTACTTACTTAAAGAGTACGTAGTAGTACTTAGAAAGTCAAACAAGCAGTGATCAATGTCCGTTGTGCAGGCGCGGGTTGTTCGTAATGGCAGCTATCGTCAAAGTCCGTAATAGGTACGTAGCGTAATCAAAAATCACTAATTTATTTATTATGTGAAGTATCAATGAATAAGTCAATCTCAATACTACCTAAATTGAATAAAAATACAATGATCAATTCGTACTAATCGAAACAACAGGCAGTTTTTCTACTGGCAGCATTGTCCTCGACTACCACGTGATATGCGTCCTTAGTTAGGTGGTTATTATAATTAATTACAAAAAATTGTTCCCCATAGAATTATTACTTAGTTGTTTTTTATTCCACAAGTTATTAAAAATTACACTATGATTTTAGTTAAAGTCTGATTTCTGTAATGGTTAGGCCCAATTTCGCCGATCTCCTTTATTAACTCACTACAAACTACTAAAATAATAAACTATTAAATAACCCTATACTACTATTACACTACTCCTATAAATCAAATAACATACTAAATCATACTTCATACTATTAACTCCTTACCCCCTTCATAAACTATGCTAAAAATACTCAACCCTTTATCTGCATACTACATACTGCTAACTCCTAAACCTTCACCAACTATGCTATAAATACTCAATCCTATAACCCTCTGTAATAATAATAACACACCATTTACAAACCAGATACTAACCCAGGGAGCACTTAGCCAGTGGAGAGCGCATAGATGCATTTTTCTTAGAAACACAATTCACCGATTAGCGGTGCGGGGGCAACGGGTCATTGGCAGCTGTGATTGGTCACTTCATTTACACGTGTTTGTTGTAGGGAGACCGAAAAAATTATCGAATATCGATACATTTTATCAAGATTTTAGTTTGATGTGAGGATATTCGTGAGTAATAAAAGAATAAATCCAATAACTAACTAATATATTTATTTCTACTGATTCTTGAAATGAATCAACTTGGAATATATTTTACGTACATTTATTTTTTATTTTTTATTGTGGCACGCCATAATGGCTTCACTCTGCCTGATAAAAAGCAGCCAGTGAAGCCCAAGTGAAAGCGTTCATCACAGCGCCACCACACTATGCCGAACGCTCACACTATGGCGGCCTGCATAAATGCTTTTTCACGCCCCGCTTAAATAACCCGGTAGAAAAAGAGGAAAGAAACACGTGTGCGGGAAGCGCATTCCACATACGGGCAGTTCGGCAAAAGAACGATTGACCAAACTAGACATTTTAAAACTGCCAAGACTTTTAATAAATAAATCATAAAGGGGATAGAACCTTTGTGGCATATCCACATTGCCGCCATTTTGATTTTTTTCTAAAGTTTTTACGCATGATTAAAGTGGGCGACGGCGACGATCGGGATATAAAACAAGCCAACCACCGCGGTTCGAGTTACCTATTTTGACAAAACAGCGTTTTTTCGTGCTACGAGGTTGTACTGCCTTCTAATAAATACTTGGGAACTATCATTTGAATGCAGTGGAGAGGTTTTTAATGATTGTTATTTTTTCACATGGCGATCTTTACCTCCAAGTATCTCGGGAACGTGACACTTAGGGTTGCTTAAGACATGACATTTTTTATTTGTTAAAGTATCCTCTATCCATATAAACCACTTAAAACCGTGCGCGGGAACTTCAGAAAAAACTCAAAATGGCGGCAAGTGGATATGCCAGCTTCCATACAAAAATGTTTGAACCCTTTATTTTTTAATATTTTGTATATGTCATTTTATAATACGTAAAAAATATTACAGATGATCTCGCAGGTTCCGTTTCTAATCTTAAAGATGGTTCGGACCGCGTCTCATTATTATTGTGTATTGGTGACGAAGTCGTCTGAACAAGATAAAATTAATAATTTTACTAAAAACTTCATTTGTATGAGGACTACAGAAACGTTATTTTGGAAATCTTGTACCATAAGAGGTAAACATAACGTAGGAACTGCTGAGCTAAAAAGACGTCGTCGATTTTTCAACTGTTCGAAACAGTCAGATGTTAAGTGTCGTGAACATATGACACTACGTTTCGCAGGAAAGAATTCTTCTCTCCCAGAAGCCTTCATCCAAATTTCTTTTTTTTCTATATCATTTAGGAATCTGGAAAAAATATACTTAGGTAAGGCAGGCAGGAACCTAATGTAATTATTATGTATTTAAATATTATGCATTTATAAAATGGCAAAGTTATCATAATTTAGACACCTTTCAATTTTGAAATAACCTAAAAAACTCTAAACTTTATACAATTTTAAGATCGTAACAAAAATAAGAATATTTAATTTTATCGATAAATTTTTAAAAAATCCAGCTCGCCACTACCGTGAACGAAAGAGACATCTGCATAGTAAATTAAGCCTAGGAAAGACAGAGACGGCAAGAAAGACATCAACGCGTGCTATTTTTATATTTAGTTAAATAATTTTATTTTAGGTAAAAGTATTTGCATAAATTTAAAATAAATACTACTGTCCTGTGGAAGGTTATACCGTGTTTTTTATAATTTGAGGTAGTACTCGACTTCCCACACCATTTCACAGCACAACTTGGCATTTTTAACGTAATTAGTCGCTTTGAACGATAGTTTCTGTCACTGTGTGATACGCGCGGCAGCTAGAAGCACACTGAAGCGGAAATCAGTGTGACCAATTTCAAATTAGAGTTTTCTTGCCCAAGTGGGGCATCCTGCCCCACTTGGGCAAGAAAACTGACAAATCCTGCCAAACTCTAAAGCACAAAATGCCGAAAAAATGCCAAATTATTAGAAAATTTTAAATAAACAGACACATTGTTTTTTTTGTAGTTTTATTTATTATAATTAATCATAAAGTCAAAACGTTAACTAAATAAAATTATACATTCGTATTAGCATCGAATTCTTCTTCATCACTTTCTTTATACATCGCTTTTGTCATTTGTTTAATCATTTCATTAGTTGGCTGGAATGAAACGCAGTCACCATATTCACTAATGCCCTGTTTAACATGTAAAATTGAGGCGACATGTTTATTAATAAATCTGTTCCTAGTTTTTGTTTTTATGAGGTTAATTTGCGAGAATATCCTTTCACAAGAAGCATTCGACATTGGCAAACACAACAAACCTTTTACAAAATTAGAAACATTAACGTAAGTATTTTAAGTTTCCATTTGAATTTCGGATTTTACCAACGGCACCCCAAAATTTATCAATATCTAGAATTGGCTTACTATTGTAATTTGTAATAAAATAAAAATAAAATTGTAATTGCATTACTTCCACCAGATTCTAATAAATCACTAACATCTTTGTCAAGTTTTAATTGTCTGTATTCATCATCAATTTTTTGAATCGTAGATATGTTCATCAACAAGATTAGGAAATTGCGTAACAACATTTGCTATCGAAGAAAACTCCTTGTGTACAACGTCTTGAGGAGCTAAGAACTGTAATTGCTTAAAAAGGTCGTTTAATGGCAGACGAGTTTTAAGTTGACTTGAAAGTTGAATGAGAAATGATTGCATATGCTCAAGAAACGTTTGTATTGCAGGTTTCAGATTTATATCTCTTGCTAGAACAGTGATTACTCTGCTGACATTAACACCTAAATACATATCTTTCAGAGGTAAGTAGTTAACGCTGGATGTCGGATCTAGAAGAAGTGGGTCTGTACTCTTAACGTAATTGACTTTCATGTAGCAGCTTAACAATGCCATAAACATTTCAGACACGTCTTTATAAGCCAAGTGTACAGTCGTGTAATCCCCTTGAAATACCGTATTTAATTTATTGACAATAGGCAGAATATAGTCAAGTGCGTAAAAATATAGTTTAAATATGTTGTTGTTAAAGCTTTCGAATAAAAATTGAGAGGATATATTTTTGTCGTGCAAATATTGGCCTTGAAAATAAAGTTTTAGCTCATCCCATTGCTCAAGAATTCTGTTGACACAGGAGTGGAATGACAGCCAACGAATATTTTTGTGTTTATCTGTATTTACAAACGTTTGGAACTCCGAAAATTCCCTCTGCCTTTTGCTACTGTGAGCAAAATACCCATACACTTCTTTGACTATTTGATTCAGAGCTCTTGGTAATGTGTCTTTGCTTGCATGACTAACGGATAAAGCCGTGGAATGACAGACACATTTGATAAATAAGCAATGCGGATTTACATCCTTAATTTTAGCAATGATTCCGCCACGTTCACCAAACATTACATTGGTAGTGTCGGCTCCGAAACCAACTGCATCTTTTATATCAAGGTTTGAATCACGTAAAGCTTTTGAAAGAGCGTCAAACAAATCCTGTGCCGATTCCCCTTCTAAATCAACTATAGTTAGAAATTTCGTTTTCAACGCTAGTGATTTCTCAGAATAGTATTTAGTTACTATAACAAGCATTTTCGTCGATGAAACGTCTGTACTCTCATCTATTATCAAAGAATACACTGGTGCACGGCTACTAACATTCTGACATGATCTTAAATCTGCTTGCATTTCCCTCTCCAGTTCCGGCTTCAAAACATTATATGTTACCGCAGCTGCTTTGGTTCGTTTACAGGAGAAAGATTTTGCTACCTCTGGATTGGTAAAGCATTTTGAAATGATTTCACTCATATGATCCATGACGCGAAAGGGTAAATTATGTTCTACCAACAGAGCACACATGTTGAGCTCTGCTTTTTTCACCTGATCTTCTAGTGAAGACGTTTTAAAAAACTTTTGCACCTGAAACAATATTTTTTTTTAAAAAGTAACTTACTAATACTCCCTACCAACGAACGTTGCTCCCTACAATTTTCCTGTTATACCTATGTAAATAAAACTGTATATTTACCGATGACTGCCCACTGTATCCAATCATGTTCTTCTTGTGCTTAGTAGTAGTTGCATGTTCTTTTATGATAGACAATCTAGGCGTCAACTTAGTGTTACATGCTTTACACCATGCAACATCTTCATCTTTCGCTTTTGTTATCCAGGACGAAAGTGATGGATCCTGCTCCCACTCTACACGATATAATCGTTCATATTTACGTTTCATGATAAATCACGAATGGAATACACTCACACCGCACGAAATTAGAAACAATAAATGTGTCTCCGAAGCTTTTCTAGTCAGACTAATCACAGACTAATTAGAAAAACAAACAACTGACAAACAAAGATATTATAATAAACATTATGCTCAGTACTATACGGTTTACAATGGAATGAACAACAAATTCAGCCATAGATGTTACGGGAAATTCCCGAACCAATGGTCTTTGCGTTGCCAGTGTTGCCATAGGCATTTTAAAATTCATACTTAAGTACTGTTTTTTTTTCATTTTGGGTATTGCACCCTCCTCCTTTTATAATACTGCCAAATCTGCCAGCTTATATTGCTAAATACTGCCAAATACTGCCAGATTTCTAAAAAGTCACACTATAGTGCCAGAGAGTAAAATAAAGGGCTAAAACTGCCAAAAAGGTAGGATCCTGCCACATATGGTCACACTGGCGGAAATCCTCACATACACTCGTTTTATCATATGCTTAGTGAGAAGATTGCCCCCGCAAGCGCAGTCAATTGGTTATATAAACTTTGTACTAACCCTATATCCCATCATTTATGTGTGTGAAACCCAAATCAGGAATCCATGACAAATAGCTTATTGCCTAATCATGTTACACCAAATAATAGAATTAGTCGACTAGATCTACCAATCTAAATCTGCTTAACCCTTACAACTCATTACCTTTCTCAAATACTTACTTTACCAGCATTCAACATTACAAATACGCTAACAAACCTATCTCACAATTTTTAACAATATTTCCTTTTTAATTATATCAAACTACTATTTATTATTTGTATTTGAGCCTCTTTTTCAAACATCAATTGCTCCCTGCCACCATTAATTAGGTTACCTAAAATACGTTATTCTTATTTCCCTCGTTCATATATGAAAACATTAAGACATATATTAGTAAATAACAATGACAACTTAAAACTTAAAATTAACCTACTAAAGCCTTCCCTTTTTACACAAAGTCATTATAATTTACAAACATACATACACAACAATGTCTACAAACACACATCATCGTGACATGAAATGCTTCAGGCGATCTGTATGAAAAACGAACCCTAACAAGTCACCACGTTAGACCTCGCGTCGCTCAATGATTTTATATGCCATTGATAAAGACGTACCTACCAGTTTCGTACATCTGCCAATAACTCTCCTTGGAACATATAATAAAACTAAATCAACATCTCTTATCATAATATCATTTTTGGTTAACCTGAGAATTTCTGATATTGCGTAGTGCCTTCGTAAGTAATCTACTCATACGACCTACCTGTTCTATCGAATTTTCGTATTAGGATAACCCGTTCCTAAATCTACATTAATTACAAAACGTTTTTCCTCCACTGGCAAGGAAAATTTACCACTATTTGGTGCCTTCAAAAAATATGCGTAATTACATTGAGTTATTATGTACTACGTACTAGAGAAGACATCTCAACTAGATTGTTTGTAACACGCGTGAGAGCCAGCTCGCTCCAACTGTTGTAGTCTGTGGCAGGCGCTAGACGCAACAATAAGTGTGTATTCTGTGTTCTATTTTATTAAAATATACCTTTATGTGTGCTAAACAACTCAGGAAATACAAATAAAACCAAAGGAATCACTTTTCACCTGGAAATACGTACTAAATTATCGATGTAACATGCATTTGACTAATTATTTTATCAAATCGCCGAGACATGAAGCGGCGGCCATGTTTCGGTAAAATGCATATAGAGTAACAATATTTCTGTTTTGTGCAGAAGTGACACTTTTAACGCTTTATGTGAAATAATTACTAGGGTTAAGATTATGGTGGCAGATTGATTGGGGATTTCGTTATAATTAATAAACTTACCTAAAATACTTTTTTATTAAAGAACTTGACCGTTTTTTTCGAGATCATTAGATATATTAATAAATATTAGATATTTACCTTCGGGGTATCACAGGATTCACACGGCGTGGAAAATGACTTTATTCTTTAGCTCCGATGCATCGTTTCTGTGATATTTTTATTTATATTTTAGTTCCTACTACTAGGCAGGTCATAAATAAACGCAAAGAGTTTCTTTCATTTTATCAAACCATAGTATTATCTGTGGTTTAATCTGAAATAATAAAATGTAATAAAGATTGAATTCTAATTAAAGGTAGGTAGAAAACATGCTTATGTACACTTTACGTCACTCCAGAAAAAAATAACGCATTGTTTGATATACAAACCGTTATGATACGCCTTGTAGTATAACAATTATTTAAGATTTTTCACTAAATCTTTTTTCCTGTAAAATTGCGTTTTGTCGATTGCGGCTTTGTTGCAATAACCCATCGTATTTTAAATTCTTGTTTAAATAAAAAATCGCTCAAACAAAATATTACATCGCATTTTTCAACTACTTTTAACCTACTACCATTAATTGCACTAATACATCTTTTTTCTATATCTCTACATTTTACTCCTATCTCATCCGCGGCAGCTTGACTGATGCAGGAAACCGTGGCACCTGTGTCTACAGGAGCTACAGAATTAACCTCATTTGTAGAAAATACTAATAATGGCAATAACGCAGAAGAAGGTCTAACCTGTTGACTCGCTTCATCCATCGCTTGCAATTTCACGTCAAATGTGTGCGCTTGCAAAAGACCAGACGACATCTCAAAAACATCACCCTCGCGACAATTGGCCTTTTTTATTGTCGGCGCAGTGGAAAACCCGGCTGCGACTGCGTTTTCCTAAAATTAGAACGTAAATTATAGCTATTTGAAGGTGCAGGTCCTGGTACAACGCGGCATACATATTGCACTTCCGTCGTCATTGGCGGACCAAATGGATTGGGCGTACTACGATCACATCCCCCACCAACAAACTTATGAACGAACGCAGCAGGATTCTGCGCTAAGTTCAACTGCTCTTCACGTGCTTGATGATACCTTCTCCAATTGGCTACTTGACAGTTTACGAAAAAGTATTTAAAAAGTTACAAACGCTTATTTTATACCCCGTACAATATTTTCTTTCTCGAAAAACCTTTATTTAACAGAAAAAAACATATTTTTCTTTGTTGATTTCAAACTTCGTGCGAAAACGGTAGGTCACGTGACATTTTGCTCGGTGATGTCACATTTCAATAAATATAGAAACTTAACTTGAAACCTGACAGATAGTTTCTGTATACTTTGTGAAATGTGACGTCACAATCCGTCACATGAAGCTCAATCATGGCCGCCCGTGTTTCGGGTCTTGTAATCCACAGATAAAAAAACGCAAATTTATTTTGTAAAAATATAATATTTACAAATTATCTTAATAAAAAAAACTATTGGATAATTATCGTTTAATCGTAACCTACCATTTCCGACATATTTCATATTTTATTGTTACAACTGTCAAATAGCCAATTGCAAAATAACCTCCCTGAGGTCTCTTTTACAGGCATAGTGGGAAATTGCGTAATGAACGTTGCTTCACTAGTAATGTTTGCTTTGCCAGCCAACTCCGATAAATTATAAAAATGCTCGCTTAGGCCTTTCTGGTCCTCCTTAGCATTATAAAATAATTCGGAGTAATCACACACTTCAAATTCTTTCCTCAATTTATCCACCACTTCTTCAAAGCTTTTACATGAAGCTTTTATTGAGCGAAAGTAATATAAAGCACTTCCTTTCAAAAATGCTGGCAACAACAATAATCGATCCTCAGAGCTAGTGCACTTCTTATAAACTGCTACTGCTTGGAACTGCTCCAGAAACTCTTCCACCGACTCATCAAAATTACCCGTAAAACAAGTGATTACGCGATCCATTTTGCTTTAAAAAAAATACTCTTCTTTCAGGTATAGATCATCTTAATTTCTTCTCTATTCTTCATTCTTCAACACTTAGCTTATTCATCATTCTTTTCAGTGCTTTCGTGCAATCTGAAAAACGGAAACTTTTCGCGCACGGCCCGCTACCCGGCTGCGACTCCACCATTATAGAACTTGTTAAGGTTGGGGGCGTTTGTTTTAATAGCAACAACCTTTATTTATTATACGACTTCTTTTATTGTATACGTCTTTATCTTTATATACAAGTTACATTTTTACAAATTAAATATAAAAACAACATGGTCAAGTCTACCCATGTTGGTACTGCAGATCGATCGCCTTAATTCCCGGTTTGACATCTTGTCAATTCAAATTACGTTTTATTTATAAATTATTATAAAGTAAAACCAGCCAGCGCCCTAACATGGTATAAACTCTACAGTACCATCATTCTTTGAGTTTATCACTCGTAATAACTTAAGATCGTCAGCGTACAAAAATGGCGATGAGTTTTTGAAGCATTGAGAGATTTCATTTATAAACATGTAAAATAAAATAGGTCCCAAATGCGATCCCTGTGGTACCCCGGAAGTTATGCTATATTTATCTGAAACAAATCCATTAGCAACTACATAAAATAGCTGATTTGATAAGTAGCATTTGAATCAGTTTAACAGTGATCCCCCGAGACCAAATGACTGCAATCTTTCTAATAAAGCGCAATGTAAAACCTTGTCGAATGCCTTATATTATAATAGTCGGTATATATTACATCCGCTTGTTTACGTGCATCTAAAGCTTCAACCAATGTATCTTCGAACAAGACCAAGTTAGTGACATTAGACCTAGCCTTGAGAAAACCATGCTGACATTCAGTAAAGTATTTTTCCAAAAGTACAAAGTAGAGATATTGGTCTTTAATCACTTACAAAATTCGACCCAGCTGCTTTCGGTATCGGTACAACTTTAGCTGTCTTCTATTGCGACGGGAATATTCCTGTAGCTATTGATTTATTAAATATAAACAGCAAAGGACTGCACAATTCGTGTGCACATAATTTAATAAATAAAGGTGGGATGTTGTCTGATCCCGGACCTTTAGTTACATCGAGAGATTCTAATTTTTTAAGTACATCAGGTACTTTTTACAATTTAATATTAGACCAGTGAAACTATTTATAGTCTGAATCTGTTGAAATGCTTCTGAGCTGATCCGAACTGGTTAGGTGTCGCTATAAACCAAGGCAAAGTAAGATGCAAATAGTTGACACGCAACTTCCCCGCTTGTTGTTGTATGTCTTGCATGTACACCGTCCGTAATGAAAGTAGGGTAATTGCTCCTTCTTCCTTCCTTCCTTCCTTCCTTCCTTTACCTTTAATGAAGGACCAAAAATGTGGGAGATTAAGAAAAGAGAGTAATGATTTTTTGATCAATTTATATTCATAAAAACCAGATTAATTGGTAGACAGTAATAATTATGGCATTAAATTACGTCATTGTAGCGTTCAAAAAGACCGTCATTGTAGGGTTCTAGAGCGGGGCTAAAATAGCTTTTCTTGCCCTAGGGGAAAAAGTTTTTTTTTTAAATTTATGTTTGTCACATGACAATGAGCCTACAAAAACAAAAAGGATATAGTGTTATGTAGAATAATCATGAATAAATACTCGACTTATTACTGTTTAAGTACTTAGATCAATAACTTTTTTGAGATAGTTATTATTAAAGTTTATGGTAAAATTAGTAATCATTTGAATTTAAGAACAACACAGACCACGCTTCAGCAAAAAAACTGCACAGTCTGCACATGTGCTTAGGTGATGAGCCTTTTGCCCGTTAGTCGCTTCTACGACACCAAAGGGAAGAGAGGGGTTGGTAGTATTATTTTGATGAGCCCATGGCCGCTCTATGCTGTTTTATGTATGTGCAGTCTTTAGTCCATTAGTCGCCTTTTACGAGACCCAAGAAAAGAGAGGGGTTGGTAGTACTATTTTGATGAGCCCATCGCCGCTCTATGCTGTTGGATGTATGAGCAGTCTTTAGTCCATTAGTCGCCTTTTACGACACCGAAGAGAAGAGAGGGGTTGGTAGTATTATTTTGATGAGCCCATCGTGTATGTGCAGTCTTTAGTCTGTTAGTCCCCTTTTACGACATCGAAGAAAAGTGAAGGGTTGGTAATATTATTTTGATGAGCCCATCGCCTCTCTATGCTGTTGGATGTATGTGCAGGTTTAGTCTGTTAGTCGCCTTATACGACATCCAAAGGAAGAAAGGGGTTGGTAGTATTATTTTGATGAGCCCATCGCCGCTCTATGCTGTTGGATGTATGAGCAGTCTTTAGTCCATTAGTCGCCTTTTACGACACCGAAGAGAAGGGTTGGTAGTATTATTTTGATGAGCCTATCGTCGCTCTATGCTGTTGGATGTATGTGCAGTCTTTAGTCCGTTAGTCCCCTTTTACGACATCGAAGAAAAGTGAAGGGTTGGTAATATTATTTTGATGAGCCCATCGCCTCTCTATGCTGTTTTATGTATGTGCAGTCTTTAGTCCATTAGTCGCCTTTTACGAGACCCAAGAAAAGAGAGGGGTTGGTAGTACTATTTTGATGAGCCCATCGCCGCTCTATGCTGTTGGATGTATGAGCAGTCTTTAGTCCATTAGTCGCCTTTTACGACACCGAAGAGAAGAGAGGGGTTGGTAGTATTATTTTGATGAGCCCATCGTCGCTCTATGCTGTTGGATGTATGTGCAGTCTTTAGTCCGTTAGTCCCCTTTTACGACATCGAAGAAAAGTGAAGGGTTGGTAATATTATTTTGATGAGCCCATCGCCTCTCTATGCTGTTGGATGTATGTGCAGGTTTAGTCTGTTAGTCGCCTTATACGACATCCAAAGGAAGAAAGGGGTTGGTAGTATTATTTTGATGAGCCCATCGCCGCTCTATGATGTAGGATGTATGTGCTGTCATTAGTCCGTTAGTCTCCTTTGACGACACCCAAGGGAAGAGATGGAAAGACTGCACATAAGTACCTACTATCCAAAAGCATTTTTTTTTTTTTTTTTTTTAAATGGGTGTGCGTTTGGCCTCAGTCTCGCCTGGTGGTAAGCGATGACGAGGCCGACGGTGGTACACGCTTACCAAGAAAATGCCTATTCACTCTGGCCTTGAAGATACTAAGGTTGTAAGTATCCGGAAACACAGACGCAGGGAGAGCGTTCCACTCCTTAGCGGTGCGTACTAGAAAAGATGCAGCAAACCGCTTCGTACGGATTGTTGGAAAGTCAACGACATGGGGGTGGAAGCCCTCCCGGCGTCTAGTGGTCCGGTGGTAGAAAGTAGAGGGTGGTATCAGGTTATGTAGTTCCTGCGCACACTCGCCAAAATACACCTTATAGAAGACCGATAGACAGGCGACTTTACGCCGATGATCCAAACTCTGAAGTTTGGTTCCAACGAGCGCATCATCGCCTATGAGTTTCCTAGCCCTTCGGTCTACTGAGTTCATTGCGTCCAACTGGTACTTGGCAGAGCCATCCCACAGGTGGCAGCAGTACTCCATACACGACCGAACTTGTGCTTGATACAAGTGGAGCAGCTGTTCCGGTGTGAAGTATCGCCGAACCTTAAAGAGGATACCAAGTTTTTTGGCAGCAGTTTTTGCTTTCGCCTCAATGGAGCTGCCAAGGTTGAGGCATAGAGCGGCGATGGGCTCATCAAAATAATACTACCAACCATTCTCTTCCCTTGGGTGTCGTTAAAGCAACAAACGGGTTAATTTAAATAAAATAAACCAATTCATATTGTATTGGATTGTTTTATTTTCTCGCATTCGTAGTGAAAATCAGAGTGTAACACACGGCGCTAAAAACCCATTAAAACTCGGTTTCTATTTAGTCGGGTTTAGCTCGGGAGTAAAACTACCTCGTATATAATGGGTCATTTTAGCCCCTTGTATAACAATCTACTATTACATGAATCTTTTAAATTGTTACAAAGCTAAAGCAAGACTAAAAAGAAGGTGGTCGGGTATCCCCCAAAGAGACGGTTCGGATTGGAATAATTCGAATAATTCGAGCGCTTTTTCATTTAACCACTCCATGTGGGTCGATACGTGCGTCGCCGTTGAGCTCATGTTGCATGCACACTGATGCAACGGCCACACTACCTTACCGTCTACCGGGCTGTTACCGCAATAATTATGGCATTAAATTACTGTTTAAATTACTGCTTGAAGTGGTGTGGTTACACTAGAGGTTACCTACATATGTCAATAAATTAGGCGGTAAAAATATCATTTTTCAAGATGGAGGTTGAAGCTGCAGCTGTGTTGTGTTTTATGAGTGCCAATTATTTTTACTTACATGAATCTTTTAAATTGTTACAAAGCTAAAGCAAGACTAAAAAGAAGGTCGGGTATCCCAAAGAGACAGTTCGGATTGGAATAGATACAATAATTCGAGCGCTTTTTCATTTGACCACTCCATGTCGGTCGATACGTGCGTCGCCGTTGAGCTCATGTCGCACACTGACAAACTAGCGATGGGCGATTGTTACTAAATAAAATCGAATTATTCGATTGTTAAAACAATCGAAATTATTCGAATGAAAATCATAACTAGTCGATTATTAGTAATTGCGCAATTGTTATAAAAACAATCGACAGTCGATTGTGTACGAATGAAAATTGTTACTACTTATTTAATCGCTGAGTGATTGTTAGTAACTACGCGATTGTTACAATCGACAATCGAAAGTGTTCGAATCAAAATCATTAGGAGTTGATTATTAGTAATAATAACGCAGTTGTTATAAAAACAATCGACAGTTAATTGTGTTCGAATAAAAATCGTTATTATTCAATATTGTTATTAGGTAAACTGCGCATATGTTCCTAGAGTTAGGTATACCTACTAGGTAGGTCTATGAAATACGAAATAAAGTAGTTTATTCTAAATACTTCCCGGGAAAGTTTTCCTGAATAAAAGAAATGTTTAAATAAAAAATATCTTATTCTACATCAATCGATCGTTAACGAAGTCACGCGCGTCGGTATAGGATTACTTATATCATGACCACACACACGTACATACAAATTGCATATACCTACCTACAACTACAAACTTAGTGAATGGTAGGTATGATTTCGGAGAAAATTAGCTTCGAAAATCTTTGAAATGTAACTTGTAGTCTTATTAATTTATCTACTTATCTAAATTCGAATAAATATTCATTCGAATATTTTTTAGTAACAATCAATTATCAATTTTTATTCAATTTTTTTAGGTTAGGACGAATGAATCGACAATCGAACACATGATAGAGATACTAGTACAATTGTATCGATTCATTCGAATATTTTTAGTAACAATTGATCGTCAATTTTTATTCGATTGTTTCTAAGTTAGGACGAATGAACCGACAATCGAATACATGGTAGTACAATTGTCGATTCATTCGATTGTTTTTTTAGTAACAATCGCCCATCGCTATGACAAACGGTAGTGTGACCACAAACGCATTCAATTACTGCGGTAATTTTCTTTGATGTGCGATAAAAGACCGCCGCCGGAGCTATTGCCTACCGCCATTTGCCATATTGATTGGCATTGTAAAATTATGGCCATAAATCGTGGTTACACCTAGGCGTTGTTGAAGTTATGGCAATAATTATTGGCCGCTGCATTACTGTTAAGTGTTCATGAACGTGCATGAGTGTTGCCAAATAAAACAAAACAGTGCAACATAACTTTTCAAATTCTCTCAAAAAGTCCGTGTGAGATCTCATTATAGGATAAAATGTTTACTAGAAAAAATCAACAAGTCTCAGTCTCAGTAGACATTTTATCCTATATCTATATAGCATTGTGAATGCAAAATTTCATTAATAAATATCTCAATAAAGTCCCACAGCTTTATTGAGTCTCAAGGGGTTTGTGCTAAGTGATATTCCATTTATCCAATAAAGGATAATTATTACTCATTATCATCTACTTTATGCAAAAAAATATTCACTTTAATACCTATACTGGCTAAATGTGCTGACCGCACGAAGCCATTATTTAAGAGAAAAAAAAATAAAACGTCATTGCCCTAAACCCTCAAAACAATATTTTTTGGGGGTTATCAATGCTCACATCCGTAGGTGTGTACCCTTGAGACCCTACATGTGACCCCTGGGTGGTGCTAATTGAGCATTTGGTGGTAGAGCCTAGCTCGCCCGGTTATCGACCACCGTGCGGTAGTCACGGACCTGAAAAAAAGACGGACGGAATGTCACACTATAAAGATGTGAAGCGTGCAAGGTCCTACAATTTCGTTTGTTGTACATGACACTACACTTACACAAATACAGCAGGTCCGACAACCCGCCACCATTTTACCCCGCGTGACAGCGACAGTGACACGTCTTTTTGTAACGACGAAAATTTGAAAAAAATGCCGTCTTGTGTGGTGAAATCATCAAAGAACTACATGAGTAAACTTAAAAAAATCACAAGGAATCACCTACCACGCGTAAGTTGTGACGATTCGTGATATTTTTTTGTTATCTAAGTTTTATTGAATGTGATGAAAAATGTAAACAAAAGTACGACAATGTGGCCACTTTTTTACGGGAAAATTACCCTTAAAGTGGGCAAAATTGAATTTGTTGCATGTGACTCGGTACGATCAGATTTCGTAACTTTTTAGGGTTCCGCATATATATCGCAAAAGAAAATAATAGAACCTATATTATATTTTTTATGAAATAACTCTTGCATCCTTTTTAATAGGTTTTCTAGAAATAAAAATCGTAGAGATGACTGGGTCTTAATTATTTGAAACTGCAGAGGATAAAACATTTTATTTTATTTTTTAAATTTATTTATCAAATTAACAAGGTTTTACATCATAATACTAATGACAATAGCATCTTAAAACCACAAAGGTTTGTCTTGAGCTATAGGCGTTTACCCTTTACAATAAAAGTTTATGTGAATAAAAGCAGCTAACAATGGCGGCTTACCTATGACTTACATATAAGTATGTAGAAGAACAAAAATTAAAGGTAGGGTAGGGATACAATATCAAAAATCATATTAAGAGTAAAAGTAATCAAAATCAAAGTAAGTAACAAAAATAAAAAATAATAATTTAAAAAAAAAAGAATAACATACAAGACTAAATTTGTTATAAACTACCAAAATATAAATAAATACATTTCTGTGCCAGTATAAAATAACATTTACTTTACAAATAATTAAAAAAACAAACAAAACACAGTACAAGGTCGTCTCTGACAAAATATCAAAATCAAGCAAAAACTGGGCCGTCACTTCCCCGACACTTTATCAAGGAAATAACAACCCAACCTCCGCTTAACGTTTTTTTCTGTGAGATTGTCAATAATTTCTGATGGTAACTTATTGACAAGGCGAGGAACTAAAAAATCAGTTGTGCGCTCGCCGTACGCATTGTTCGCACGCGGTTCACAAAGCCGCTTCTTGGAAATGGCTCGAGTATGTACAGGATGACTAACAAATTTTTTTAGTGGTTCGTTAAAATAATTTTCTTTCAATAAATGATAATTTACTTGCTCTTGTACAGGTAAGGTATTACAATGCTTAAATAGACCACACTCGTCATCTTTAAACGCATATTTAACTTTTTTTGATACAATTCTTTTTAAAATTCTTATTTAAATCTGCTATCGGCTATCTGGTCAAGATATGATTTATAAGTTCTACCGTAACTGCTGAGGCCATATTGAATATATGATTCTGCTAGTGATTTGTACAACATTAACTTTACTTTAAATGGAATGCGATTATTCAGGATAGTGATGTTAGCCAAAAACTGCCTTAATTTATTACACACGCGATCGATATGATATTTCCAATTAAATTTATTATCTATTATCACGCCTAAGTATGTTTGTCTATCGACAACTTCTATTTCCGAACAGTTACAAGTGGCGTTGTTACTCGTACTATGCAGGCAGGAATGGTTATGGGCTACTAGTTTTTTTAAATTATTTGTATAAACTTTGATGTAGGAAGATTTAATTGCTAATAATTTTGTTTTATTGGCATTAAGAACTAGACCTGCGTCGTGGCACCACTTGGTTAGAGCGTCCAGGTCTGATTGCAATTTGTCAACAGCCGTTTCTGGATTTTCATCGGATATCACAAGGCAAGTATCATCAGCGAATTGGTAGCAAGAACTGTTGGCGATGCAGTTACCCATGTCATTTACGTAGGACAGGAAATGCAAAGGTCCCAGGACTGACCCTTGAGCCGTACCCTCCGTTACTGAAATGGGTTCACTATAGTTATTATCAATCTTTACAGAGAAAGTTCGATATTTTAGATAATTTTCACACCATTTCAGCAAGGGGCCACGCACTCCACAATTTTCCAATCTGTCGATTAGTGTATCGTGAACCAAGGTGTCAAAAGCACGAGAAAAATCTATGAAGAGAGCTAATACGTATCTTTTTTTGTTTAGGTGACTATTTATTTCATCAGTAAATTTGGATAACAATCCTACTGTGCTTTTGCCTGCCTGAAAACCATATTGATTTTGATTTATAACTGAATGTTTCTTATAAAAACTGTGAATTTGTTCACAAACATATCTTTCTACAATTTTATCAATCGACGATAGCAACGTGATTGGTCGATAGTTTGCATAATCGGCGTATGTTCCTTTTTTATGAACAGGTCTAACGCACCCCATCTTTAGTTGGTTCGGATATAATCCAGTTTCAACACTACGGTTAATCAACTCGGCAATAGTAGCCGCTAAGTCTACCCTAACATCTTAATATCAGAAATGGATATGCCATCGGAGCCAGGTGCCTTTCTTGAGTTGAGGGTTTTGATAATTTTGTAAATATTTTCACTCGTCGCTTTTTTAAACAATATACTTGCATTGACAGGCCTACATGTAAGACTAGGGTCAATTAATTTTACTTTACAATTAGGGATAATATTTTTTACAGTTTTATCAAAACAATACGCAAAGTTATCCGCAATAGCCTTAGATGTAAGTCCCTGAGATTCAAAAGCTTTTAAAATAGCCGTATCAATCGATCTATTTACTTTTCCAAGCATTTGATTCACAATCTCATAAACTTTTTTTATATTATTAGAGCTGTTATTTATTTGTCTCAGATAAAATGCATTTCTTTTGCTCTCTAAGACCTTATGCACCCTGTTACGAATTTTGTTATATTCTAATCTAAGATTGGCGTCGTTCAAACTGTTTTTCCACTCGCTATATAATTTGTCCCGTTTGTTACAGAGCCGAAGAACATTTTCATCAACCCAAGGCACCTGAAATCTTTCTGTAATTTTCTTTTTTACTTTACATTTTTTATTACTAGTTGCAAAATCCTTTGCTGTTTGAAAGGAGTCGTAAATAAAATTTAGAATCTCGCATGGGGATTTCAAGTTTTTAGACTGAATCCATTGCACCTTTTGTAGTTCCTTGCAAAATATATTATAATTAATAAAACATTTAGTTACACGCTGTATACGCTCGGGCATCGTACGTGCATTGTCAATGCATGCGAAGACAATGCCTCGATGATCCGCCAGTACAATATCGAGCACCGCCGAGTACGGATGTAGTGTAGCTAAGCGTGCGAAAATGTGATCAATGCATGATTTTGTAATAACGTTTAGTTTTGATTCAACTCTTGTGTAGTTCGTTATTCCACACATCAATCCGCGCTCACTAAGGGCTCCCTTATACGTGTCTGTGTATGATGAAAAAGATTTCAGATCGATGTTAGTGTCACCGACTAAAAGGAAGTTTTGGTTTAATTCAAACCTAGAAATACAATCACTAAGTTCCAACAAAAACAGATTACGGTTAGTGTTTGGTGGCCTATAAACAGCACAAACTACCATATTGAGATTTGAATTAACTTTTATAGTGCCTACAATGCTTTCAAACGTTTTTGTTTCATATTGAATTTTAGTAAACTTTAAGTGGTTACTAACATAGAAAATAATTCCGCCCCCTCTTTTACCTACACGTAGTTGTGAATACATGTTATACCCCGGTTAATTAAACAAATGCACGATATCGTTTGAGATACCGGCTTCAGATACTGCAATTACATCTAGGGGAAAACTACTACTGTGGATTATTTGTTGTAGTTTCGTAAAGTTTTTAATAAGTGATCTGATGTTAAAATGTATACATGATAGATTTAAAGCACTATTAGGAGGTAATTGATTAAAAAAATTATTTACAGAAGTACAGTTACAAATTTCCGTAATTTGAGTACCCATTCTATGAATAATTAAGAAATAAAATAAAAATCTATTTATATCCTTATTCAGAAACAAAACAAAACAAGCCTCGTCGAGTTTTACAAAATAGTGGCCTTGGAGACCAGTGGTTTCTCGGTTTGAACATTGCTTTGCTTTGTGATTTGCTCAATATCATGCATATTACGAATATAAAATATTTTGCTATTGCCGGTTTTTCTAGCACATACCTTTCCATGTTTATACCACACATATTGACATGATTTGTTTAATAATATAGATTTTGCATTAAATAAGAGAGTTTTATGGTACTTAGTTAGGGCCTCTCTAATAAACACTCGTCTATCAGCTTGCTCCTTTTGAACATTAGGTATAATTAAACCAACAGTTAAGCACTTCTCTTTGCCAGCATCTATCCATTGTTGTAAAAGACACTTCGATTTAAGTTCAACGAGGATTGATCCTGGCTTGTCCTTTGCTCCCGGAAGGCGCTGCGAAGAATGAGTATCCCTTTCTTCTACATTCAGCTTAGAGGCAACAGTTTTTAGTACTGAGCCTACTTCAGTGGGCAATATCTCCGGTAATCCAGCAATTTCCAGTGACGTTGAGAGTGATTTTTGTTCTAAACCTTGCAGCCCCTGTTCTAGAACTCTGACTCTTAGTTCCAGATTTTTATTTTTGTTAAGCAGGTCATAATTTTTATTTTCCAGATCTTTTATTTTTGTATCTTGTTTTTTAATGGACTGATCCATAGTGGTTATTTGGTCACTTAGGAACTCGAGCGACCGTTCCAAGCTGCTGATCTCTTCCCGGAATGTCTTTTTCACTTCTCGGCTGATATCCTGCACCAGCTTTTTAGCATCGATAACCGGCGAGTTAGCACCATTTTCGTAGTCATCATCATCGTCGTCATCCTCTGGTATCACGAAAGAAGATCTGCGGGAAATGTTCTTCAAGCATTCCTCACAACTGCATTCCATTCCCGGCGAATTACGAAGCATATTAAGTTGTTTGTTCGATAACTTAGAACATGAAGGGTCAGCATGAACTACGATGTTACATCGACTGCATTCCAAACCAAGCACTTTTTTAGTAATGTTTTTTTTACATTTGATACATTTTTTGACCACCATTATCTCTTAATGTAAGTAATGAAGGTATATAACTATTTTTGTTCGTACACTAACTAGCGCGTGTGCTTTCACTACGGTTGAGCGGTAGACTGATTGGAACCCATCATCTGCTAGTACCGTGTGCAGTGCACATTTTGATGACATAGATTTTGTAACTACGGCTAGGGGGCTACGGTGTTTGGTTCCGTATGCCGTTCCAAAAAGGGTTAATATTATTGTGTTTGTAATATTTGTTATTATTTTATTATTTCTTTGGCTGCTTCTTAATTATTTTATTACTTGCAGTTACTTTCGAACTCTCCAGAAACACAAATACAAAGCACTTCGTTACCTATACTGCAGGTAGTTATTGTTTTTTTTGCACAAGGATTAATTTAATGTTTGATGCTATGTAACATTTAATTTTGTAAAACGCTTTTTAAGATGTCATCAAATGTCAGAGGAATAGCAAACAATCAACAGGCGACGTCATCATCACGCACGATATCGTCTTCGTTGCAGGTATTGTGCTTTTTTAAAAATCTACGTAATAAAGTGGTAACAAACCTACTAATTTTAGTAGACTATAGAATAGTAGAATAATATGATATTAAGAATGTGAATGTTTGTATGTTTGTTTGTTTTTTTTTACATCTGCCAACAACCATTTGCTCTGTTTGTGTCAAGTCATTGTATACGGCTTATGATTTCGTTGTTGGTATAGACCTAGACCTGATGACTTAATAAAATATGTGTTGTTTGTGTTGTTTTTTTCTGTTGTTGTTTTTTTCTTTAAGACAAACAACGGATCAGAAGCATGTGATTTAGATCAGCCTTGGTTATATGTATCAAGCGAAACTACTTCTTCACAACAAGTATGAACTTTTTTATATAATGCTTTGTTTTTTGTTTTGGGTCTTTAAAATTTTGACATTATTTTCTCTTTCAGCTATCACCGAAAATTGAAGCAGCACCACGACCAACATATTTTTTTCATTTATAGACGCTTAAAAAAAGAGTTGACCAAAGTTTGTATGGGAGTTCGCTAATATCCTTTTATGCCTAACATGATTACTATAGATTTAAATGATTTGAATAAAAATTTAACAGAACTACTATAAAATAAGCTTTTGAAACTAAGTTGTGTTAACGGAAATAAAGTACAAATTATTTTAGTTATCTAAGTAATATATAAATTATATGTTAGTATTTCTCTTACAAACGTCTCTATTTAAATAAGTACACCCCGTTTTTTATTATAATACATTATGTTTGTGATGGTAAGTTCTTTGCTATGATGGAGAAGGCAAAGTTGTGTATGATTTAGGCGATATCAAAATTCCCAATTTGCTCTAATAGCACTGATTATTTCATCATTATAAATGATTATTTTATTATTATTCATTACTTAATACATAATCATCAAACATTATGTTAAGTAAATAATACATTTATTTATACGTACAAGTTACATGTGTTTTCTTTTCTATCACTGTGGTCTTAAAAATGATGTTTCTTAAGTCATCAACATTAAGATTCTGAAGTGCAACCGTTTAAATTGCTGAAATATCGGGAGCTCACAACGAATAAAAACATGGTTTATGCAATGTCACGTTTTAATAAAATGTATATGATTACATAATGTTAACAATGTTTTAGTTTGCGAGATTGAAAAATTAGGGAAATTGATGGTTTATGATGGCAACCCTCAAATTACGCACACACCATAAACGGGCGGCCATTAGCATGCTTCACTCATGATTAGACGAGGTTACGTCCGTCTTTTTTTCAGGTCCGTGGCGGTAGTATACGCCCGCCAAGTGGTCTGTGCTCGTCGCAGGTCGCGTTTCGGGAACAGCGCCGCACTACCGGAGCCAGGGGAGCCGCTATTGTTGCAAACTGTGAACCAGAGAGTTCTGCCGTGGAACCATTGAGCGGGAGACGAAACTCGACACGCCGGCCAGGGAGACCCGTAATCTTTCATGGATATTTTGTTTTTGTAAAACATTTGGTAAATAAATAAGTTTACCTAAAGTTATTGTGTTCTTTGTTCTTTCAATTTTAATACCTAAAAACAATTTTACTTTATTTAAATAAATCAGTCATGTCAGAATCATATCAGTTTTAATAACTCATTCACAATTTTGATAATATTGTAAGGTTTGTTCATTGTGTGTGTCAAATCACTAAACCATCATCATATAGCACTAGGTACTACACTATGTGCGTTGTTATGTATATAATTTTTATCTAATCAATAAAGACATGGATCTCAGAATTATGAAGACCCATTCCTTTTAGGTTACGATCGAAAACGTTCATACCAACATCGCGAGGATTGCTTCAGTCAATATAATGTTTTGCTTAATTAACAAACTTGGTTTGGTATACCAACAATAGGTAAGGTATTTTCATACAAATATTCTCTTAACTATGCCATTTAAAAAAAAAACATTTTTTACGTCCATGTGATGGACTTAGAGGTCAAACTGAAAAGCAAAAGTAAAAATAAATATAAAAGTAATGATACTAGTAATAATTAATTCGCGCAACAGGTGCAAACGTTTCGTCATAATTTTGTAAGTATGTTTGGGTAAAAAAAAACGGACACTAGATGGGCCTTTTATCGCACCGGTTCCCCGTTTCCGTTATTTTTACTTTAAAAACCCATTTAAGATTCGATTTCACAATGTATGGCGGAAAACCATTTATCAGTATCACACCATTAAAAACACCACTGTAACATAGTGATAAGGAATGAAAAGTATTCAAAAGAGAAATACAAATCGGGGTCAGTCATTTTCTTATAAATTTTCGGGGATAGATTGCTAATCCGTTCGTTACGTCTGACAATTTTGATTGACTGAGTATCATCAATTACTATTGTCTCGTCGGTTGGAATTTTGTGTTTCTTGCCTATTAGTTGTTCAGAGACCTTTACGGACTGACTAATTTTGGCGGGAATTTATACTTGATATTGCTCATCACTTTTAAATATTGGCCAAGAATTTTCAAAAATTACATCCGTCAAATATTACTCTTGCAAGGACAAAATTGCTTATTTTCGACATTTAACAATTTGTATCCACTTTTGCTATAGCCGACAATATCGACTAGTTGTTATTTTTTTTTATTTTATCATGTACATGGTTACATAAGCAGAGCTAAATATTTTTAAGTGATTAATTTTATTGTTCGTACTATGCCACATTCGTATGGTTTTTAATTAGCAGCGCTTTAGTAGGTAGTTATTTTGTTAGATATGTAGCCGTTAAAGCCGCTTTACTTAAAAATATTTTATGTAACTTTGCACTTGCGACCATGGTTCGTGCCATTTCAGTCAATGTACGATTCATGCGCACTGAGAAACCATTTTGTTGTGGAGTGTACGGAATTGTCAAATGGCAACTTATTCACTTAGAAACACAAAACTGCTTAAATTAATTATAAATGTATTCTCAACCATTTTCTCATTGCGTGAAATTAACGAATTTCGCATTAAATAAATTTTCACTTTTTATTAACAAAATCAATAAAACATTTTAAGACTTTCACTTTAAAATTCATCAAATATGTGAAAGTATAGTGGGTAAAATGCTCAATAAAAGTAACAATATAATGTTGGTCGTCGCCGGTAGTCGAGCTGATCGGACCGCATGAATCCGAATAAATGATAAAAATGGTCTATTTTGAACACACTTTCCTTTTTCTTTTGCAAAAAGAAGTCGCGATCTCGCGACTGATTACCTATTATGCATGGCTCAGATAATAATATGCCGTAGTAGTAGATAAATGTAACGAATCATTAATTTATCATCAACTAAATTTTTTTTTTCTTTGCTTCTTTACATGTTCTAAGCGTTTATGCCATAATTCAAAAGATTTCGAAGCATGAGATAATTAAACTACATACACATCACGACTATCATAAGGGTTAGTCAGAGACTAGGCAATGAGGATAGCAAGACTGCAGTCATCTGCCATAGTCAACTTTTCACCAAATAGCGAATTTAAATAAGTTGAGAGTAAATGCATTTAAAATTCAATTTTACAAAGGTTGTTACTACAGTATTGCATAATGCAATTTGTTATTTTTATAGATATGAACACCATTGAATCAAATAAATAGCAATCATTGGAGTTGCTTGCTTGCTGCATTCGACTTACGGACAGTCAATTATGAGAAACTTTGGGGAAAAAATAAAACGATCCTCGAATCGTCGATTGTACCTTGAACTCCATATTTGTCCTTTTCCATAAACCAAAATTGAAATTCCATTTTTAGCTACGCCAATCTTCATAGGACAGGGTAGTTTGGTATGTGAAGAAAAATAATCTCGTGAATTAACATGTAATCGGTAGCTCCAGAATCTAAAAGAAAAGAAACATGATTAGTAGAATTACTTGTTTCGTTTCATAACTCACAATAATTTGAAATCATAAAAGCAATACTGCCCTCGGTTTCCACGTGATGAACAGCGTTTGCTGTACAGTTAAAATTACTGCTGCTGCCCTCGCGTTAAGACAACTTCTTGAAAAAAAACGGCAGTCCTTTTTCATGTGATTTCTACGGCCACATGCTCGCAGTACAGTTTCGTAATTTTATGCGTTGAATTGCCACAATATTGATTTCTTCTTGAAGATTGAGGGTACACATTTTTATTCATCTTGTCCGGTCCATAATTATTACGCATAGAAAACTTCTCTGTATTGGCATGCGCAACTTTAAATTCGGTAGATATTTCGGTCTTCAACTAAACTTCATGATCTAGCAGACGAGTTTTACGAATGCTAGGCTATGGTGATCCTCTCCTAGCGTTTACAGCGCCGTGATCATACCGCCATATTATGAGGGTAGGGTGAGTAATTCTGTTATCAAAACTCGTGAAATGTTGAAATAACTGACATCGGTTGCAATTTTAGGTGAATTAATTGCTTACGTAATGCTTACTGAGTCGCCAAGCTTCTTCTTACATAAATTTTGTCAAGATTGATTTAGCCTTGCATAGCATTTAGATTGAGGTACCCTGGCTATCAGCTTGAGGAGCAATTCCGCGCGAAAGCCGGAGTATGTCTGTACGTGAGGGCTGACATTTGTTGTCGTCGTCTGCACTGTTTGGAAGACCGCTCCTTTCCCATCCTTTCGGTGCGCATTGAATTCGGCTCCCGTTGCCGTGTCTTTGCGTGCCTCTATCTGTCCCACACAGGAGATACTAACACAAGCAGCCTTTTTGACCACCTCGGCCGAGTGACTGATGTCGCTTAGGAGCGATTCCCAAACGACGAGGTGGTGGTTTTGGGGGACTTCAACGCCCACCATGAAACATGGTTGGGCTCCTCCAAAACTGATCACGCTGGTAGCCTTCGCTCTGACGCAAGACCTGACGCAACTGGTAGACCAGCCCATCAGGATGCCAGATATCGTAGGTCACGCGCCCTCCTTGTTGGACATATTGTTGACGAGTCACCCTGCAGGGTATAGAGTGTCGGTGCTTGCACCTCTAGGCTCGTCAGACCACTGCTTGGTCATTGCCACAGCACCGCACAGCGTTAGTCCACCGAAAACGGTGGAGACCGAGCGTCGTCTGTGGCACTACTCGTCGGCGGATTGGGACGGATTGCGTGATTACTTTGCATCCGTCTCATGGGGCCAGAGCTGCTGTCGCCAATGCCTCAGTCTTTATGTGTGTAATTTTCGCACCTCGGAATATACAGAACTAAGCGAAGCAGATACTCTAATATTTTTTGTTTTACTCTACCAATAACGTAACAAGCAATGTATATAAAATTAATATGTAATAACACAAAGATATTCCGGGGTCGCGACAATATCGTAATAATAGAATAGAAAAGATATTTTTTCCATTCTGTTCCACGGCTTCTACAATCATAGACTAAAAACCTATAGATGTTCCCATCCAAAACCGGTTGTAGGTAAAATATGTGACTGAGGAGCACTGACTTATTGTGTTGTTTTAAAAAAATATTTTAAGTTGTTTTAATTGGTTTTCAACCAGATTAATATTTTGAGTTTTTTTGTGTCAATATGTTATCTACGTCATGACGAATGTCACTATGTTATCTACGGCACGGTGATTTCATATTTGAAGTATGGGCGACAGATCGCCCAGTATCTGTCGCCCATACTATCACCCACAGATATTTCAGTGCTGATAATACTAAAAGTCAATTACGGACCGCCGAGTTGACAAAGTATTGTAGGCACAAAAGTTGTGTCCCTTCTGGTAGTTGACAATCTATTTGGGACGCCATCTTGACACGCCCTACGAATTTTAACAAATGGTTTGTATGGACGTTCTTTTCTATCTCTTTAGGTCAATGACTGTAGTCTGCTTAAAGAAATGTGAATAATTTAGTTATAAACATTCGTCATCGAATTTAGCTCTAACACAGAACAGAAGGGACCGGATTAGGTGCTCCTTGCCGGTTACACAATATCTATGAGTGTCAATGTCAACAAAGTTAGAAAAAAATACATGACAGCGGCGGCGCAGATTGTTCTGAGGCAGCGACAGCGACACGGCCACAGAACAATATTATAGGTGGGCCAATATTTAAAAGGGTCCAAATTCATGTCTTTGGAAATGTCTCGAGAACGTGTGTATCTATTATTAAAACTCAGAATAATAACTAAAAGAAGTATCACATTTCATAGTTAAATGACTAACGAAAATGTCGCATAAAACCAGGATTGTAATAAAATAATATTAAAAAAGTTATGTCAAAAAAAGCGGGAAAATTGCTCTTTTTTTCATGTGTCGCCTGAGAGCACTTACACCTATATTTTGATCGCATAAAAAAGAGACTTCACGGAGCCATTTCCTATTGAGTGCTGTAATTGTAATAAATCAATCTTCATATTTTTAATAAAATTACTAATAACCGCTAAGTTAATAAATTTTCAAAAAAATCATGTTCAAAGAATAGTCATTGCATTGTCCAATGCAATGACTATTTTCGATATATATCTCGTAAAAGGCGGGAAGTGCGGGGAAAGTTCTGGCCCAGGCCAGGCTACAACCCCGGCGAACAGACTCCCCGCACTTCGGAGGAGATACACATGATAGTTTTCTGCAGGTAAGCCTTTAAAATTCGTTCTTCAAAAAAGTTTATTTGGAACGTCATTTACATTTTCAAATACAACTTCTGGAAAAATTATTGTTAGTGTTCCCGACGGGTGTAGTCGCCGAACAGTTTAGCCGTTGTGCTTCGATGTGGACTGTATGTTCTTCAATAAAACTCGGTTCTTGATTAGTGCTTCTTTATTCTTCTAGGTGGGGTCCGGTGAGCTTACAAATTCTGCTCTGACCGGCCGTGACTTAAACACATTATGGGTTGGCAACTAGCAGCCTTGTGGGACAGCTGCCGGCTCATGTGGGCAGTTTTACATTTTACCATAACTAACTACCCACATGAACCGTCGTAATTTGTGCAGCTGTCCCTTTCGTTCGGACTTCTCTTTTTATCTTAAATTTATTACCTACCCTACGGTATCACTCGTAATCTGGATACCCTACTTATTTATTTTCTTAATTACATTGATATTCCTAACAATAGAAACCTATAATTACGAAAGCTAATCTCTTACTTTCCTAACTTTAATTACCTTAGAGAGGCGTAAGGCCCCTGGGCACGTATACCTGGCCCTTACCTTGTCAAAACCATTACCTGTTTAATAACTTTTACCTTTTGTTAAAATGAAACGCAAAAAATTAATTATTTATTATAAAAAAACCTTTACACATATGAGACTTAATCTACTTATGCAAATACACATACCTATATTTAGCCGTATTATATCTAACTATATAATATCATAAAGTCGAGACTTCTGTCCGTTACAGGCTCCCCCCGGCGCAGCATCCGCGTAGCCTCTTCACTCCATCGGCAGGACAGCCAGTCTCGTCGTTGGTCGTCGGAACGTGCCGCCTTTGGTGCGCACCTCTACGTTGCGTACTTCGTTGTCAGGTCCAGGAATTGCGGGGTAGTGTGTTATCCACAATTATGACCACGTCGCCCTCTCGTACGTTGCGTCGCTCGGAGTCGCGCGTGCCGCCGCGCGGTAGGAGTAGTGGTAGATACTCGCGCAGCCAGCGTCGCCAGTACTCGTCCGCCAGCGCCTGCGCCGCCCGCCATATGTTTCGGTCGGCGCGCTCGCACGGCCCAGTGGTGGGCAGGCCGCTCGAGCTACCCAAAAGGAAGTGATTGGGTGTCAGCGCGCAACGGGTCGTCGATGCTCACAGGGACGTGTGTTAGAGGCCGAGCGTTGACAGTGTGCTCGGCTTCGGCTAGTAGCGTCATAAGTACTTCTTCACGCGGTGACTTCTCGTTGAGCGTAGTGCGCAGCGCCGTCTTGACTGTTCTCACCAGCCGTTCCCATGCGCCGCCTTGGTGTGGCGCGCCTGGCGAAATGTAACGTCACTCTGTGCGTTGCGCGCGCAGCGTCAGCGCGTATTCTCGTAGCGCTGGCTCCCATTCTTCGTATGCGGCCTTTAATTCTCGGTCCGCGCCTTTAAAATTCCTAGCGTTGTCACTATATATAACGTGGGGCCATCCCCTCCTGGCCGCCATTCGTCTTAGAGCCATAATCGCTGAGTCGGTAGATAAGCTCGCTTGCCGTAATCTGCTGCCCGCGCGTAGTTTGCAGGATACTTTGAGACGGTCGATGTCGTCTGCGAAGCTCTCTCGTTGCGATTCAATGGTTAGTAGGCGCTCGGCCTCGTTGATATGTTCAATTGTCATGTTACTAGCGCGGCGGCGGCATCTCTGAGTGAATAGTAGCACGTTCGCCATCGTTCTAACTAAACGCTCGTAGGAAGAGAAGCGTTTAGCGTCTGGCACTACGCTACTATCACTCTGCCACGTGTGCGTGTGCGTCACGCAGTGTTCACTCTCCGCGCTGTGTTCGTTGTTGATGACGTCACTCGTAGGCCATTCGGTTTCGTTTTCGTATAAAAATGCCGGTCCGACAAACCACCGATCATTCTTCGTTTTCATAATCTCACTGCCGCGCGTTACGTCGTCCGCGACATTGTGAGCCGTAGGGACCCATCGCCATTGTGACGGCATCGTCGTTTCTGTGATCTCAGTTAAGCGGTGCGCTACATAGGGGGTGTAACGCACCGTGTCGTTATTAATCCATTTCAACACTGTTTGTGAATCGGTAAAATATACGACTCTCTCAGGTTGCCATCTTTGTTCATTCAATACTGAGCTCGCTAGTCGCGTAGCTATCAACGCCGCTTGCAACTCCATTCTCGGAATACTTTGTTGCTTTATCGGTGCCACTCTGGCCTTAGCAGCGGCGAGTGCGACTTGTATTTCGCCATTTTCACCCTTCATTCTCCAATATACTGCAACGCCGTAAGCGACTTCGCTGGCGTCACAAAAAACATGTAGTTGCTTTCTCGTCACTCCCCCCGTATGTAGACGCCGGGGTAGACGCAGACTACGTAATGCCCTCAATCCGTTCAACCATTCATGGAACTCGCCGGCCTCGTAATCGGGTAAGACCTCGTCCCATTCTATTTTTAGCCGCCATATGCCTTGTAAGATGATCTTCGCTCGTATAGTATAATAACTCAACAGTCCGAGTGGGTCAAATATTGACATAACCGCACTCAGCGCCTCTCGTTTAGTAGGAGCGCGCCTCATTTGCTTCACGTCGTCGTGCACGCGAACCATCTCGGTGTTAAACGCCAACTCGTCTGTAGCAGCGTCCCATAGTAAACCGAGCGTTCTGCCCCATTGCTGAAAACTAGCGCCGAGCTGTCGAGGTGTGTCACGGCTTTCTGCTGGCAGTTCACGCAACACGCACGGTCCGTTAGAGTTATAACCGGCCAGCGTGAATCCTGCCTGCGCGTGAACCTTCGCGACCTCCTTTATCGTTTCAATCGCTTCTTGCTCGGTGTCGTAGCAGTCGACGTAGTCGTCCATATAATGGTTTCTCGTAATTGCCTCGTATGCGCGCGGATACTCGGCAGCGTGCGTTTCAGCGTTCAAATCTCTCACGCTGTGCGCTAAGAAAGGTGAACTCTTAGCTCCGAATATCATTGACGTCATTTTGTAGCGCGTAGGTAGCTTCGTTCGGTCGGCGCCCCTCCATAGGAACATCTGAGCGGGTTGGTCACCTTTAAATATCTTAACTTGAAGAAACATCTCCCGGATGTCGGCCGTAATTGCGATAGCTCGTTCGCGAAATCGTAGTAGCAGGCCCGCCAGGTCGCGTAGTAAGTCGGGACCCTCCAAAAGCTCGTCATTCAGACAAACTCCGTTTGCTTCAGCGGCCGCGTCAAAGACAACTCGTAGTTTTCCGGGTTTATTCGGATTTGTTACGGCGAAGTGAGGTAAGTACCATAAATGCGGGCTCATCAAATCGCTCTCGCTACTTTCCTCGGCGTAGTGTTTATCAAATAGATTCTCTATTTGATTCGTATAAGCTCGTTTGAATTCGTCAGACTTGTCCATCTTCCGTTCTATGGATTTCAATCGTCTCAATGCTGACTCGTAACTTGGCGGCAGCGTGACGTCATCACGTCGCCACGGTAATCTAACTTCGTATTTTCCGTTGACTTTCTTTGTCGTCGTTCTAAACGATTCTATGGCGCGTGCATCACTCGGGCTCACTCGCTCCTTCTTTGTTATTCCCAGTGAGTCAATTTCGAAGTGCTTCTTTACCATAGCATGGAGTTCGTTGTCGGGTAAGAGAGTGCGCGAGATCGTCGCGCACTGCGGCGTGTTTACGTATAACACCGCAGCCGTATTACTCTCCATCAGCACGCTTGACCGTGGCGCTGATCCGTGTATTACCCAGCCCAGCTTCGTGAGCGATGCGATCGGTTCGTCTCGCTTGCCCTGTAGCAATCTTCGTGTGACTATGAGATGCCAATTGTCTGCCCCAATCAGTATTCGAGGCTTGACATGTCCGTAGCAGACGTTGCTGTTTGATAACTCTTTCATATGAGTGTATCTCAACCAGTCGTTGTGCACCGTCTGTCCGTTGAGTGATAAATCTTTCATCGTTCTAGCTTTAATGTCGAATTGTCGTTTATTCGTAGTTGCAATTAACTTTAAATTCACCGTCTTGGTTTCGCATGTCGTTTGTGTATTCACGCTTCGTATTTTCAAATCGTTCGATGGCCCGTCCGCGCCTACGTAGTCCGCCAGGTCTTGGTCGATTAGCGTAACAGTCGACCCCTCGTCGAGCAAGGCGTATGTGTCGATTGACCCCTTTGGTCCCTTGATGGTAACGGGACATACTTTCAGTAACACCTTGGTAGCATCGGTCGAGTGATTAACCGACGCCACCATCTCGGTTTCGTTCGGCCTGGTGCGGTGTTCGTGTAGCAAGGCGTGGTGGGGATGGCGGCAATCATCAACTCCGCACAGATCGCGTTTATCGCATTGTAGGCGACGGTGTTTCTTATTCGCACAACGGAAACACACTCCGCTTTTCTTTATCCATTCCCATCGTTGTTTAACCGTCATGGTTTTAAAGCGATCACATTGCGGCACGTCATGGCGTCCTCCACAACATAGACATTCTTTGTTTATGACGTCATCACTTGTTGCGTATACAGCCGTATTTTTCTTTCGCTCGATTTGTTGTTTCACGTTCGCTCGTGTTTCCGTAATAACGTTCTTTCGCGTAGGGTTGTAGCTCACGTATGCATACTGTAGGGCTCTGTCGGCTTCTCTCATGAGGAAGTGGGATAGCGTGACGATCTCAGGCTCGGCATAGCTTCCGTAGTCAGTTGCGTAGTCGCACCACCTTGAGCGTAGGTGCGGTCCTAGCTTGTCCACCACTTCTCGCGTTAACATTGGATTTCGTAAGTACCCTCTGTTGTCGATATTATCGAGTATGCACACAATGTTCTGCAGTTTGATCGCGAACGTGTTCAACTCACTGGCCGTCGTGCCGGGACGCGGCAGTCTCTTAATAATGAGCCGCTAGAGGGCGTCGCAAAGTAAACATAAGCTCCGTACGAAACTTTGCTAAATATTATTTATCTTACTCTAATCTTTTAGAAAACGTGTTAAATAAGTGCCTAAGTCATAATAATTAGCTGTGAGTGTTTTCTCAATCATTTGATAGACATGGTCAAAAAACAGTGTAAAACTTGTGATCTTAAACAAAACTGTTATTAGCAACTGTGTGAACCTGTTCTACAAAAGAGTGAACCTTAACTGTGATTAAAACACAAAGCCTAATAAGTGAAGCAATATTGTTGTCTCAATAATTGTGATAAAAACTACTTTAATTAAAATTTCTTAACCATATTAAAAATAGACGGTAACAGTGAAAGAAAAAAGTGTTAACAGTTCTAGTTCAAATTTCAAACAAGAGGCGCTTACTGACCTTCACTAAGTACCTACTTACTGCTGTTGTGAATAACTACACTAATTTGGCCATCGCATTTAATGACATCCGTGGCGCAGTGGATAAGCCACCGCGTTAAAAACCAAGAGGTCCGAAGATCGAACCCTGGCAAACGGTTTTTTGGGCAATTTTATGATTTGAAATTAGTTTTTATTTATATTGTACTGTGCTGACAAAACATTGTCCGCTTACATTTTTAAATATAAAATCAATACGGAATCTTAAAATGAGTTTTCTACAAAACATCACGTTCCGCAAACCGCGCGCTCAGTCATTAAGCGAAAAAAATGATGAAGATAAAATAGTTGATACGACATTAGATTTAACTAATATGACTGCAAATAGTTTGCCAAACATTTCATCTGGCAGTGAATTGGATGAACAAGTTCAGGATTTAAAGAACCAAGTTGAGAAATTAAAAGTAGACCTATTATCAGCAACTCAAGAAATTGATAATTTGTCGCTAGAAAATACACAACTCAAAAGAACAATACAGGCAATGGAAACTAAACATGAAACTTACAAAAAAGCTACATTAAGTTTAAGCAGCAGTTAAATAAACACACCCAATAAAATTACGCCTAAAAAAGGTACATCAAACTTACATAAACAAGTAGAATTCATGGACAACAATAATACTCGTAAATTAAGCAGCAAATATCGAAAGTTACCAAAAAAAAATATTCAAGATGGCGAAGGAAGCTCGCCTACAATTACTAAAGAAACAAGTTTAGGTGCTATGAAACCATTACTACCTAAAATTAGCATACTTAGCACCAAAAAAAGCATGAACATTTTATCGGTGGCCAAAAAGACATTTTGTGAATATGATATATGTCATTATTTGACAACAAATGGCAATCTGAAGCATGTAGTTAGCTCTCTGGAATCAAAACTGATAAACTACACAATGAAGGATTACTGTGTTGTATTGATTGGTGAAGAGGATTTTAAATTCACCAATGATTCTCAGAAATACAAACAGTTTTGGGTATGATGAGATTTCAGTAAAGGTTCTCAAAACTGTTGGTGGTGAAGTATGTGTGCCATTGTGTCATATCATTAATATGTGCATTGAGACTGGTGCTTATCCAGATTGGCTAAAATTATCAGTTATCAAACCTTTGTTTAAAAAAGGTGACAAAAATTCAGTAGATAATTATAGACCAATTGCACTTATACCCGTTATAGCTAAGGTTTTTGAGAAATATTTTTACGAAGAGGTGTACTCTTACTTAGAAAAACACAATATTTTGTGTACAGAACAAAAAGGTTTTCGTAGACAAAAGACAATAAATATGGCAGTATTTGATTTTCTTAAAACAGTAATGTTCAATGTGGATAAAAGGACTCCTGTCTCGGCTTTAAGCAGCAGTTAAATAAACACACCCAATAAAATTACGCCTAAAAAAGGTACATCAAACTTACATAAACAAGTAGAATTCATGGACAACAATAATACTCGTAAATTAAGCAGCAAATATCGAAAGTTACCAAAAAAAATATATTCAAGATGGCGAAGGAAGCTCGCCTACAATTACTAAAGAAACAAGTTTAGGTGCTATGAAACCATTACTACCTAAAATTAGCATACTTAGCACCAAAAAAAGCATGAACATTTTATCGGTGGCCAAAAAGACATTTTGTGAATATGATATATGTCATTATTTGACAACAAATGGCAATCTGAAGCATGTAGTTAGCTCTCTGGAATCAAAACTGATAAACTACACAATGAAGGATTACTGTGTTGTATTGATTGGTGAAGAGGATTTTAAATTCACCAATGATTCTCAGAAATACAAACAGTTTTGGGTATGATGAGATTTCAGTAAAGGTTCTCAAAACTGTTGGTGGTGAAGTATGTGTGCCATTGTGTCATATCATTAATATGTGCATTGAGACTGGTGCTTATCCAGATTGGCTAAAATTATCAGTTATCAAACCTTTGTTTAAAAAAGGTGACAAAAATTCAGTAGATAATTATAGACCAATTGCACTTATACCCGTTATAGCTAAGGTTTTTGAGAAATATTTTTACGAAGAGGTGTACTCTTACTTAGAAAAACACAATATTTTGTGTACAGAACAAAAAGGTTTTCGTAGACAAAAGACAATAAATATGGCAGTATTTGATTTTCTTAAAACAGTAATGTTCAATGTGGATAAAAGGACTCCTGGCTCGGCTGTCTATTGTGATATGACCCAAGCCTTTGACTACGTTGATCATAATATTCTTTTAAATAAACTGGAAAATTATGGTATAAGAGGTAACTTACAATCTTTGTTCCTATCTTACTTGACAAATTGTAAACAATATACTTCTATCACACGTATTAATTTAGCCACCAAAGAAGAAGAAATTTTCAACTCGCGTAAACGAGTAATAGAATACGGAGTTCCCCAGGGTAGTGTACTTGGCCCTTTACTGTTTATTATATATATAAATGACCTACCTATTAATATCGATTATCCTATTTCTTTATTTGCTGATGATAGCACAGTGACAATTCCTTGTGCCAATGTAAATAATTATGAAGTTGACATACATACATGTTTAATATCAATAATGTCATGGTTAAGAAATAATAATCTTAAAATCAATTTAAATAAAACTCATGTCATGCAGTTCAGTCAAAGGCCATCCAGCATACAATTTGATAGTCTTAATAATATCATAGGCGAAACTGATACAACAAGGTTTCTTGGTCTTTTAATTGATAATAGACTTAACTGGAAAGCTCATGTTGACAATGTCTGTAAAAAGCTTAGTAGTGCTGCCTATGGATTATTCAAGCTCGCGCCAGTATTAAACACGGATGCCTTGTTAACAGCATACCACGGTATGGTAGCATCCGTGCTGAGGTTTGGTGTGATATTTTGGGGCAACTCCACCAACAGAGAATCAGCATTTAAGATGCAAAAACGATGTTTAAGATCAATGTTTGGGCTTAAAACTACTGACAGTTGCATACCTTATTTTATAAATCATAAAATTCTTACACTTCCGTCTTTATATATATTCGAAGTGGTTGTATTTGTAAAGTCGAATCTACATCTATTCCCACATCTGTCAGATAATGTTATTCGCAATAGGCGTGACAATCATAGACTTCAGTCACTAAAAGTTAAAACTAGTCTTTTGGGAAAAAGTATCTTTTGCATGGGCCCCAAACTTTATAATAAAATCCCTAACACCATAAAAGAATGCAATATAAACATGTTTAAGAATAGATTGAAATCCTTGTTAATTGGCAAGTGTTATTATAACGTCAATGATTTTATTTGTGACAATAGTTTGTGATTTTTATACTAATAATAATATATATTTTTTTAATTTAATTTATTTTATGACTTAAATTATCATTTTTATCTTATTGAATTTTAAATTTTATTGTATTGTATTATTGTTAATGTTGGAAATTATATGTAATTTAATATTAACTATGTAATAATTTAAATAGAATAATGTAGTTATTAATTTTATAAACACGAAAATTATTTAAATGTCTTCTCTATTGTGGTATCACAAATATGATAATTTTTTTATTTTTTTATATTGTACGCCTGGCCAGGCAAGACATGTTGAAACTATTATAATGTTTTTTCTACCAAAGTTCCATGTAACGAATGACACACATGTTCTTACAAATAAATTATCTTTTATCTTTTTATCTTATCTTTTAATGTCGTCCAGCGCTCGATCAATTATTACTTCTGGCCGTCCGAAGCATTGCTCGAGTGTTTTCATAACCACTTCCGGGTCCACGGCCGTATATAAAAGAGCGGACACCGCTTCCTTTGCTTCATCTTTAAGACAGCTTCTTAATCGTGCCAAGTTCTCGGCTTTGCTAAAGTTAAATTGTTTAGTCGTATCGCGCATCGCCGCTTTAAACGGCAACCATTCGGCCGGCGAGCCGCTGAATATAAGCAAATCCAGCGCCTGTCGTGGTACCGGTCGATTATGCATCATTTTCTCTAGTGTAAGTGCGAGCTTAACCATCCCCGTGTCGTCTTTGCTAGTTTGATCACGGTTCGCTGCCTCTTTCACTACGTTTTCGTTTTCAACATATGGCGAATTAGTGAGGTGGCGACCTCTGTCCATCTCAGTTGCGCGCGCATCCTTTTGTCTTTGTCGCACATTTCCGACTTTATCTGTGTCGGGCTCATGCACGTTCCGACGCCGATCCAACCATTCATCCACTCTCTGTTGGGCAATATCGGCGGGTAAGCTCTCCGGTTCTAAATCCGTTTCTTCTTCAATAACGGCGATTTCGTATGCAAGTCTCTTCTTAATCATTTCCGTTTCCAATTGTAACTCTCGCCGACGTACTTCGGCGAGCCGCTCCTCCGCTTGAAGTTGCGCTTGTTTCACTCGTGAGGCGACGCTCGTTGTGGATCGTACCGACGGCGGCCCGGCTCTGGGCGCGTCGAGTGGGGGTGCGTCGTCGTTGCGTCTAACTTCCGTAGTGGCGGTGATGCCGCGTTCAGCGGTCTCTTGTTGCGGTTCCATTGGCGTCACGGTTGAGGCAAGGTTTGAGGGTGATGCGGGTGGTCTGTCGAACGTTCGTAGTCCCGTTGTCGTCTCGGCTTGGCTTTGTCTTCGGGTGGTCGGCATCTTCTTTCTTGCTGCCCCTACTCCTAACAATCTCAAACGGGCACACTATGTGGGGAGCCCGTCCAAGGATGGAGTACGTGCGGGAGTGGAAAGGTAGGACCTACCCAGCAGAGAGTCGACGTGGACAACGGGGCGCTCGCGAATCGGCTGGAGTGTCCGACAGCTTAGGCAGTGCCTACAGAAAGGACCCCCGCTCCACGACAAACCGTACTGGCGTAGCCGGACTCTTAAGCTTGCCCTAAAAAGGACAAACTGACGACCCCGTCCGATAAGTCGTCCCGCCTTGAACGGCGTTTACTCAGAACGCACACCGTTTGGCACCGTTAGGTGATGTGACGTTTTGAGCCGCGGTCCGCCCGCGTTAGCACTTGTTGCAGAACACAAGTGGTGTGGTTACAATGCGTTGATGGTTACGTTGGTGGTTACGTAGATCTTCTATCTTCAAATGGACGAAGGCTTCAGTTCTTCAAATCCGGCTCCGAAGGTCCAAAGAAATTGTTCCCGACGGGTGTAGTCGCCGAACAGTTTAGCCGTTGTGCTTCGATGTGGACTGTATGTTCTTCAATAAAACTCGGTTCTTGATTAGTGCTTCTTTATTCTTCTAGGTGGGGTCCGGTGAGCTTACAAATTCTGCTCTGACCGGCCGTGACTTAAACACATTATGGGTTGGCAACTAGCAGCCTTGTGGGACAGCTGCCGGCTCATGTGGGCAGTTTTACAGTTTACCATAACTAACTACCCACATGAACCGTCGTAATTTGTGCAGCTGTCCCTTTCGTTCGGACTTCTCTTTTTATCTTAAATTTATTACCTACCCTACGGTATCACTCGTAATCTGGATACCCTACTTATTTATTTTCTTAATTACATTGATATTCCTAACAATAGAAACCTATAATTACGAAAGCTAATCTCTTACTTTCCTAACTTTAATTACCTTAGAGAGGCGTAAGGCCCCTGGGCACGTATACCTGGCCCTTACCTTGTCAAAACCATTACCTGTTTAATAACTTTTACCTTTTGTTAAAATGAAACGCAAAAAATTAATTATTTATTATCAAAAAACCTTTACACATATGAGACTTAATCTACTTATGCAAATACACACACCTAAATTTAGCCGTATTATATCTAACTATATAATATCATAAAGTCGAGACTTCTGTCCGTAACAGTTAGCTTAAGATTTTGACAAGAAAGTATGAAGGATTTGGTTACATTATGCATTAGTAAAATATTTTTAATAACCATTTGCACTAAACCGGTTTGAGCGTGATTTTGTCGAAATCATTATTTTTTTCAACGTCTTTGTCCTGAATTTGTGCTGCCAGGATAATGACGGTCGTTGAGAAGAATGAGACTATATGCAATGATAATGATAAGTGTTGAGGATAATGACGGGAGTTTGTTAATGCGTTTGTTTAAGAGGGTTTACGCATTTCGGTTTCCCATACAAACATCCATGTCGAAACATTTAAAAACCAATAAGCTAATTTTGATGAACCTTTGCATGCTGAAGTAAAACACAGGGATCTAAATAGTTTGTTAAAAACCTTTTTAAAAAACGTTTATTTAACTGAGTTAATGCGACATTGACATTCGTATGTCAGTTCACTTCGGTACTGGATCGGGACAAGACGGAATGGCGGAACGGTCTGCTTACGGGACGCTGGTTAAATTCTGTCGGTAGAATAGCGTCAAATCTTCGAAAATCGGTTCGAAAACCCCGCGAGAATCGGTTGCGTATGGAGTCCTGACGACAGGACCACGCGCTCGCGTTTATTGTGAGTCGACGTGTTCACTTGGGAAATCTCACCACATGTGTCGGGCGTAAGTTGTGCGGACAAGAAAATCGCCTTATATCTTACTAATCGCCTTGCAAACAGCCAGCGGAGGCTCCTATGTGTAATTGGCCGGGGTGCAACGGATGCGTGCGTGTGTGATTTGGACTGGCCTACGAAGAGTCGGCGGGTTGGCAACGCCGCCAGAGGCCAGGAGCCCTCACAGCAGCTGAACTGCAACCATCCCATTTCCTTCCTCACCTCTGTCCTCTCCTCAGGTTGCAAGGCGGTTCAACCAACCAAAACCTTTGCATGCTGAAGTAAAACACAGGGATCTAAATAGTTTGTTAAAAACCTTTTTAAAAAACGTTTATTTAACTGAATTAATGCGATTTTAAACTTTGTATAGTGGACTTTAAATCGCATTATCTCAGCTAAATAAACGTGTTAAAAATGTTTTAACAAACTATTTAGATCCCTGTGTTTTACTTTGGCGTGCAAAGTTTCATCAAAATTGGCTTATTGGTTTTTAAAAATATCGACTTGGAAGTTTGTATGGGAAACCGAAATGCGTAAACCATCTTAAGGTCCAGATTCTGGATCTTAATAATTATTATAATCATGAAGCTCAAGTATTAATTGACACAAATTGTCATTTTATTGACAAAAGTAATTTTTTTGTATTTTAATGTTATATTCGCTAAATATGAAGGTGGACAATGCCGAGCCTTATGTGTAGACTAAAAAATATTAAATATATATTATAGGAAATCAGTAGTGAAATCGCTTAAAAAAATAACAACTTTTATTAACCTAAAGATTACAATTGAAATAAAAGATAACGAAATTAACGCAATTCAAAATCAAACATGACACTTAATAATAATAGCAAGTAAACTAGGGAATATCACCGCGAAGAGTCTGCAATACGTCCGACCGGTATGATGTTCAGCAGCAAAGTGGGCGCAAGCAGCCGCTCGTTTTGCTTTTATACAGAAAGTGCGGGTATTACCCACTCCTATTTTCTCTGACTGCTAACACGGCTTCTCCTGACACCCTGACGTCCTCGACAGGTATCAGCTTACAGTTCACTGTCAGTGACGCTTAGTTCCAGCTCAGGGAGGCCATGCTGTGTTGAAGGTCCGGGTTGAGGTGACTTTGGTATATCCAAAGTAGGCATGTCCAATGCGGCAGCTGGACCCGGCTCGTCGTGTATGGGAAGTTCTTGCCCTGGTGCTTCGAGAGTTTCATCATCTCGTTCGCTTGCTATGAAAACATAGTAAAAGGGCAGTAGTTAGCAATAGTGACGTCTCCCAATATTATACAAGTTAGATGTTAGTTATTGTTAGATCAGTTAACCCATAACCACTATGTTGCGACCAAAGAGTAAGTTTAGTAACAGGCTCTTAAGTCACAACATTAGATAAAAATAAAAAAACACACTCTTAGTCATCATGCGAGGGACACGAGGCGATGGAAAACTGATTTCTTTAGAGTCAAAAGCTTCCACCCCCCGTGGCCAGAGAGGGTCACAGGTGGTTGCCGTGAGACAACCCACCCTTAAGTGACCAGAACAGAGGTACCGTGGTGCGAACTGACTCCCAAGGAGACCAATCCCACCACAGCACAAAGAGGATTGAGGCAACCCGCAGGCTCACGCACTCAATCAGAAACCAGAGAGTGATACCGATCACTAGAATGAGGGCTATAACATAGCCAGACGCAGTACCACAAGCTTACCCTCAAAGAAAGCAGAGCAAGCCTCAGGGGTCCATTCGCCCCTCCATGGCACCATAAACTGGGCAGCAGCATACGTTGTCTTCCCATATGCGCCGGCCACCAATCGCAGCTCATACCGTCCATTAGGCATGGCTCGAACGATGCGATACGGGCCTCGCATGCCGGGGTCTAGCTTCCCACGTGACTGAGCATACTTGATAACATACACCAAGTCACCTTTCTGAAACACACGAGGAGGGCTCCTGCCCTCATTAACATAAGCGTCTTGGTCAGATTGGTTTTTCGACAGCCGCTCGGCCGTCCTTTGCCTTACCAACTCTCTACGACCTTCACGGTTAGTACCCGTAGGGTGCATTGCGACATCTCGCACTAGTACCCGAATAGCTGGAGTGGCACTATCGTGACCAATAAGTAAATTTAAAGCCGAAGTCTGGGTAGTTCGCTGCTTTGTAAGATTAAGAATCAGCTGTAACTGCCACAACTCGTCAGCCCACTCACGCTTTCTGTGGTTCGTCTCAACTCGAAGCATATTGAGAACAGTGCGAATGTAACGCTCCACCTGCCCATTAGCGTGATGCATTTCTGGCGTTATATGGTGAACTTCGATCCCTAATACTTGCATCCATGAAGTGAAACCGATCGATTCAAACATTCGACCTCTATCAGACACAATCATACGAGGGGTACCAAACAAGGAGAAAACAGTTTGAAAAACGCGTTTCAGCTCTTCCAGATCTTGTCGAGCGATAGGTGTTAACAAACAAAACTTAGTATATGCGTCTACCACTACCATGACATACTTATAGTTCTTGGACTCCGGAAGAGGACCCAGTACATCAGTATGTAAAGTGTCAAAAGGTACATCAAGTTTAGGCCAAGAAGATATAGGCTGGAGCGGTGCACGTGGCACCCTTTTATGAGCAACACAAGTCAAACAATGAGCAATGTATTTCTTAACAAAAGCTCTAAGGCCGGGGAACCAAAAATGCCTTAAAATTAAATCGACTGTCTTATCGGTACAGATATGTCCATGCTCATCATGAAAAATTCTAAGAAGGCTCAAACGATAGCCCTTCGGTATATAACAAAGGAGCCTTTGTTCCTCACCCGTACAACTGTGCCGATAATACAGGATGTCGTTACGCTTAACATAACGCGATGAGTCCAGCTCGCCCTGGTCAAGCGCCCTTAGCAAATTGCGAGTCTCTTCATCTCCGGACTGAGCGATCTGGGCCCAATTACGTGGCCTTTCGATGGTATTCACCGTATTACATGGGTTTCGGCTAAGGTAGTCCGCGTGCGGCAACATAGCGCCCTTTCGATATAGAATGTTGAAATTGAAATCTTGAAGGTAGACCCACCATCTTGCCACACGCGGTAACAAGTCTCGCTTATTTTGTGTTGCTTTAAGAGCATTACAGTCGGTTATTATAGTAAAGGGGTTACCAATGAGATAATGTCTAAAATGTCTAAGTGCTTTTACTACAGCCAAGGTCTCTAGTTCGTAAGAATGATATTTTGCCTCGGCTCCTTTAGTCACTTGGCTGTAGTAGGCCACCACATGTTTCGTACCGTCTTTGTGAACCTGCAGCAGAACTGCGCCATAACCGATACTACTTGCATCCGTGTGGACTTCAGTAGATAGTTCGGGATTAAATATTGCCAGTACCGGCTCTGTAGTTAAATACGTAATAACTTCCTGGCGCACGCGTTCCTGCTCAGGTCTCCAACAGAAAGGCACATCCTTACGGGTAAGACGCGCGATACAAGCCGTCTTGGCGGAATAATTTGCAATGTACTTCCGAAAGTACCCTGCCAAGCCCAACAACTGTCTAACTTGTTTCGCATTATGAGGGGGAGAAGCATTAGCAAGTGCCTGAATTTTAGTTTTAGAGGGCCGAACTTCACCATTCGATATCACTCGACCTAAGTACTCGATTTTGGTGCACGTGAACGAACACTTTCTTAAATTAATGGAAAAACCGGCCGTAGTTAGAGTAGCTAAAACTTCATCCAGCGTCTGCAATCCTTCCTCAACTGAATGATGAATGATTAAGCAGTCATCAATGTATACTAAGACCTTTCCTTCATTAATAAATTTCCGCAGAGTTTGGCATATAAGTCGCTGGTAAACTATGGGAGCATTAGCCAAACCGTACGGCATTTTAACATACTCAAAATGGCCCTCAGGCGTAACGAAGCCAGTGAGTGGAACAGACTCCTCATCCAACCTTATCTGGTGGAAGCCTGTGGCCATGTCCAAGGTGGTAAAGAACCTACCGTTGCCCAAACGATCTATATGGTAACATCGATAAGGGGCAGCGGGTATCTATCTTTGACCGTAATCTTATTTAGAGCCCGAAAGTCTACACACATGCGATCGGAGCCGTCCTTCTTCTTAACCAAAAGCACCGGGCTAGAATAAGGAGACTCCGATTCGCGCACGACCCCCTTTGACATAAGGTCATTTATTATTTCACGGACCTTTAACTTCTCGTCATGTGACATCCTATAAGGGCGATAATAAACAGGGGCGTCGCTGCTGAGTCGAATGTGCATACTACCAGTAGTAACAGTAGTGGTGGCAGTACCCGAAATCATGTACTGTGAGTACTTATCGAGAATGGATTTTAGCTTCGACAGATCATCACCAACTAATTCGGTATTAATAGCTCGACACTCATTCGACTCCACAGCAGATACCACCTTGGGTGTCGGAACGCGCACGATACGTTGCAAATTCTTTGTACGTATGAAGGTAATACCGTCCCTATTTAGTACATCTGTCCCAATGATAACAGGTGCATTCATGCATTCACTCGGTACTACTAACAAATCTACTTCAAGGGACACACCATCTAACTCAATGTCTAAAGTGACATAAGAATTAATTTTAATAATTGACTCGCCTACACCCTTAATTTGTGATTCAGTTGGTTTATATTTACAAGAAAAATGTTTTACTACTTCAGAAGATATAAGTGAGACACCAATAGCCCCAGTATCTATAAGTATATCTACCGGGATACCCTGAACGACCCCAACTACGACATCATTGCGCTCTTGGGTTGCAGCTGTACAAAAGTTAACGTTATTTTTATTTTTTTGTTGATCGACTCGCTGCTTCGCAAAGCAAGAAGAAATATCATGTCCAAGTTTCTTACAATATGCGCAAGAGGTCGTACTTTTGTCGTTCTTAGTTTCATCTTTGACACTACTATCGGTATGCACAGGTTTAGATTTCTTAGGACATTCATTTTGCTTATGCTTAAGGTCACCACAAATAAAACACCTCGGGCCGGTAGGCCGTACATGTTTTTTAAAACTAGAAAACCGGTCGTTGGTTTTACTGGCCACTAATGGGCGGCTAGGGCGAGAATCATTGTTAGAGGACTTAACTGGTTTTGTAAATGTAGACAAGAAATTAACTAAATCGTTAGGTTTTAAATTAGCGTTTGTGGCGGTTGCTTTAACATGTGGGTCGTTAATACCTCTTAACACAATTTCAGTTATTAAATCATCGCTAAGTCCTCTAACAATGCGCAAACGTAATAAGGACTTTCTAGCATAGTCAGCATAAGTATTGAATTTATCAGAATTTGTACACAAAACCTCGTACAAAATACCCGCCGAATCAATACGTCTGATACACAATGGCTTGAAATCGTTCTTAAAATTAGACCAAGATCGGTCATCGGTAACCCATTCGTTCAGCCAAGACTTTGCGTCTCCCTTAAGGCAGTTACCGATGCGTGACAAACACTCAGAATTATCCCATCTATTCAAAACTTTGGCCCTATCAACCTCGGCACACCAGGCATCAACGTCGTGTATGCTGGGGTCAAAATTAGAAACATAATAATGTTAAGAACTCATAGTTTTCAACGACTGGATCGCCTCCACGATTTGTTCTGTACCTCGGCCAACAGGTGACACAGGATCACGAGGGCGCCCCTCCAATGCCTCCAGACGCGATAAGATGGCTTCAAGTGGCTCGGAGCGTGCTGGTGTCCGATGATCTGCACTGGAGTCCTGGCGTACGCAGCTGCGACTGCGGCTCCGTCGTCTCTTTGGCGTCGCCGGTGTCCGTGAATGACTGCGGGAACGGCGGCCACGAGAACGCCAGTTGTACGAACGCCGGTCACGAGAACACTGGTCGCGAGAGCGCCGATCGCGAGAGCGCCGATCGCGAGAGCGTCGATCATGAGAGCGCCGATCGCAAGAACGCCCGTCGCGGGGACGCCGGCTACGCGAGCCGCGTATTTCGGTACGACTGGATCTATCCATTAGCACAAAAACAACAAAAACAAAAGACGCAAGGATTAAAAGAGAAAAAACCTCGTTTTAAATTCTAAACGTAGGTAGTTTAATATTTTCTCAGCAAACTAAAATGTACTGAGAAAAACCCTCGATTTAAAGAGAATTCTAAACGTAGGTAGTTTAATATTTTCTCAGCAAACCAAAATTTACTTGATAAAAGAACTGAATTAAAAATCAAAAGTGTGTGGAAGTGAATACTAATCCCACTTCTGATATAGGAAATCAGTAGTGAAATCGCTTAAAAAAATAACAACTTTTATTAACCTAAAGATTACAATTGAAATAAAAGATAACGAAATTAACGCAATTCAAAATCAAACATGACACTTAATAATAATAGCAAGTAAACTAGGGAATATCACCGCGAAGAGTCTGCAATACGTCCGACCGGTATGATGTTCAGCAGCAAAGTGGGCGCAAGCAGCCGCTCGTTTTGCTTTTATACAGAAAGTGCGGGTATTACCCACTCCTATTTTCTCTGACTGCTAACAATATTATATTTATTAGTCTACACATAAGTATGTAGACTAAAAAATATAAATATATATTATATTTTTTAGTCTACATATAAAACAACACCCATTGACAGGATGGAGTACTTATTGATAAGCACGGACAGCTGAACAGTTTATTTGACGACTTAATAAATGAGGATCTTTGGATTTAACTCCGCTATGAATCATTCATTATTAAATCATTTGTGCAATATACACATAAGTACAATTAATGTTACAAATGAGCCGTACCACGAAAACTTCACAGGGTTTATCTGGGTTCCGGCGAGGCGCTATTTACATTTGAGTAAGTAAGTTATGTCTTTTTATAACACATTTGCTCGTAAAGTGGCTCTTATTACACCGATTTCAGCATCGTAATGTAGCTTATTAGTGCGGTAATGTAAAATTAGTAATAACACACTAGTGCGGTAATGTAAAATAAGTAATAATTTGCATCTATGGACAACACAGACCACGCCCACACAGTCCACGCTTCAGCAAGACACAACTGCACAGTCTGCACAAGTGCTTAGATGGTGAGCCTTAAGCCCGTTAGTCCCTTTTACGACACCCAAGAGAAGAGAGGGGTTGGTACCTGTTATTATTTTGAAGAGCCCATTACCCGCTCTATGCTGTTAGATGTATGTGTCCGTTAGTCGCCTTTTACGACACCGAAGAGAAAAGATGGGTTTGGTAGTATTATTTTGATGAGCCCATCGCCGTTCTATGCTGTTGAATGCGTGTGCAGTCTTTAGTCCGTTAGTCGCCTTTTACGACACCGAAAAAAAGAGAGGGGTTGGTAGTATTATTTTGATGAGCCCATCGCCGCTATACGCTGTTGGATGTATGTGCAGTATTTAGTCCGTTAGTCGCCTTTTACGACACCGAAGGGAAGAAAGGGGTTGGTAGTATTATTTTGATGAGCCCATCGCCGTTCTATGCTGTTGAATGAATGTGCAGTCATTAGTCGGTTAGTCGCCTTTTACGACACCGAAGGAAAGAGAGGCTTTGGTAGTATTATTTAGATGAGCCCATCGCCGCTCTATGCTGTAGGATGGATGTGCAGTCGTTAGTCCATTAGTCGCCATTTACGTCACCCAAGGGGTTGGATGGAAAGACTTCCTACCTTTCACATACCTATATTTTATCGATTCAAACAGCGGCTTCTTGTTCAATAATTACTATGAAAGTATAAAAATAAATATGTCTAGTTTTAGTAATGAAGAACTAAACTTACAGTCTACACCACCGGACATAATAAGTGAAGCACAAAATGTTATTGACAGCCATTACCATCTAAGTCCAAAGAAAAATACATGTTGGCTTACCGAAAATTATACATTAGAAAAGCATCAAAAACACGCAGTCATTTTCAGAAAATGTGTTTTCCTCGCAAATATGTTATAAAACGTCGTATGACATACGTGCGCTTTGATAATTACAGCCTCTGCTTTCTTGTAGTCCTCGCCTTCGGCTCGGGCTAGCAATATCGCCTCTGCTGTAATTTTCAACTTACCGCACTAATAACATAATGTACTATTAAATTACACCAAAATCTTTTCACATTATCTTTATACATCCTCTGTAATTCAGTAGGCAGCTTATTTAAATAAAAAAGTAAGTAGTTATTCTTGTCCCATACAGGTTGTTATGTTTAGGTAAAATATACTTATTTAGGTATGGTACTGTTCTTAAATATACAGACCTTTCTTTTTCTATTACACAATCAGGGTTATTAGATTCAGTGAGAATTTGAAATTCAATTTTCTCGTATACATTCATTACATTACAATATTTAAAGAATTCTTGATCATCGTTTTTAAGTTTGTTTAGAATGAACTTTGGAGTAATAATTTTTAACATTTTTAATTGCAATCTATATATAGTTTCTGATCTAAACAGACCATGGACCACCAGGTCAGCGATCAGGGCCTGTTTGCAATTAGCTGCGCTTCGCAGCGTTAATGTTTTATCTAACATAGTAACTAAACTCACCGAATGCGGCGATGGTTGAACCGCCTTGCAACCTGAGGAGTTGCAGTTCAGCTGCTGTGAGGGCTCCTGGCCTCTGGCGGCGTTGCCACGCCGGCCAACTCCTCGTAGGCCAGTCCAAATCACACACGCACGCATCCGTTGCACCCCGGCCAATTACACATAGGAGCCTCCGCTGGCTGTTTGCAAGGCGATTAGTAAGATATAAGCCGATTTTCTTGTCCGCACAACTTACGCCCGACACATGTGGTGAGATTTCCCAAGTGAACACGTCGACTCACAATAAACGCGAGCGCGTGGTCCTGTCGTCAGGACTCCATACGCAACCGATTCTCGCGGGGTTTTCGAACCGATTTTCGAAGATCTGACGCTATTCTACCGACAGAATTTAACCAGCGTCCCCTAAGCAGACCGCCATTCCGTCTTCGTGTCCCGATCCAGCAGTGTTGCCAGATCCATAGGTCAAAACTATCCTAGATTTACAGCAAAATTATCGTGTTTTTATCGCATTCAAAAAAACAGAATTTATACGACTGGGCACTCCAAATATGGTAACATCCAAAGTCACGAGCAAAAAAAAAAAAAAGCTCTTCGACTAGAAAAGGACTGACTGTGGTACCTTAAATTTCGTTATTTCCAAACTGTGACTGAACGAATGATGCTAAACCAGGTTTGTCACAAAATTATCGTAGAACTGACAGGAATTATCGTGGAAAGTCGACGAATTATACAAATTATCGTGCGATACTTAATTATTATTTTTTATCGCATGCCCCTCGAAATTATCGTGGATCTACGATAATTATCGCACGTCTGGCAACGCTGCGATCCAGTACCGAAGTGAACTGACATACGAATGTCAATGTCAACTGACAGTTTTGTTTTTATATATTTTCTCTGTCTTTGTGGCAGGCAGAGTACCACATCCATACTGCCTTTGGTTTTATTCAGTTTCAATATATGTTATGTACGTTCTATCATAGGTGCTTAAACCATAAGTTATGACCGAGTCAGCCAGGGCTAGGTATAATAACCTTAATGTTTTAAAAGGTAATTTATATTTAAGTACATAAAGCTTACTAATAAGTGATCTTAATTTATTACATACGTAATCAATGTGAGGTCCCCAACAGAACCGGCTATCGATTATGAGACCAATGTACTTGTGAGTACCGACTACTTCTAGGATAGATAGATAGGGACATCAACACGTATCGTTTACGTTATTGGTGTGTAAGCAAGCATGTTCATGGGCCACCACGGATGGTGTGATTAGTGTTTTGTTTTGTGATGAGCGTATATGTACTATTTTGGTTTTTTGATCATTAATTACCAAGCCTAGGTCATGTGCCCATTTACACATGCTATTGAAGTTTTGTTGAACCAGGTGTTGCGCTTCCGAGACACTTTTACTGGATAGTAAAATGCACGTGTCATCTGCGAATTGGTATACAGATCCCGACCCTATAATCTTGCTCATATCATTAACATACAGGAGATACTCAGTCGGACCGATTATGGAACCTTGTGCCGTACCTTTGGTGGTCAAAGTCTTAGTACTTAATTGATCACGTACTTTAACTGTCGTATACCTATTGCTGTGGTAGTTAATTAGCAATTTTAAAAGAGGGCCATGGACTCCATTTTGTGACAGTTTATCATAGAGAGTGTTTTATCTAAGCATATCAAATGCTTTACTAAAGTCAATAAATAGGGCTATAGAACGTGCATTTTTTTATTAAGATTTTTATTAACTTCGTCGGAAAATTGACTTAAGAGCTGTGTAGTACTTTTGTGTCTTTGAAACCAATATTGGTTTTTACTGATGATGTTATTTGATTGTAAATATTTATTATAACCTTATCTAAGGCAGACAGTGGATTGTAATTGGGCGATAGTTATTATAATCATCATTCTTGCCTTTCTTAAATATGGGTCTAATTACTCCGATTTTTAGTAGATCGGGATAGATCGAAGTTTCCAAACAGCGATTGATAAGATGTGTTATTACTGGAACTAAATGATCGGAAATACTCTTAATGTCTTTTGCCCGAATACCGTCAAATCCCGGACTTTTATTGTCATTAATTTTTTTATAATTGATTCAATAGTTTTGTTATGTGCGTGTTGTACTCGGATCGATCTGTCAGGAACTATCTCATAGGATTTTTTTTCCAATAAGGGTATATCGCAAAGTTGCAAATAATTTTTGTGTTATTTTCAAATTCCGCGGCAATATTATTTGCTATTAAAGCAGGATTAGTTTTAAAGTTTTTCAATAGTATGTTGTCGATGCGATTTATTATTTTACCTGTGACGTTATTAATTATTTCCCATACGTTCATTGTATTTTTAAAATTTTTGTTTATATTTATCTGAATTTGTTTGTTTTTGATGTAATCAGCGTATTTATTTGTTTTATTCCTATATTTATTATACAGAAGCCTATTATTAAAGTTTTGTTTATTTTTTAATTAGATCACATGTAGCTCATCGCGTTTCTTACACATCATACTTAATTTTTTATCAACCCAGGTACCTGCCTTTCGCTTACCGTTTACGTTTTTTTCAACAGTGTATTTTAATTTATCATAAGCACTATTAAAGTTATCATATATAAATTTTACAATTTCGTTAGGGTTACTGTATATCAAAAGTATGTTCCAGTCTATACTATTCAATTTACTGTGCAACCTGCCATTGTCTAGCTTGTTTACAAATAGTTTCCGCGGTGAGTCATTCGTGCTGATAACGGCCGAGATGGCACAGCCGGTAATGTGGTGATCGGCGAGCGCGGTGTTTACTACTGAGGTGTAAATATCGCGCAAGTCACAGTTACGCACAAACACATGATCAATGCATGATTTGGTTATAATATTACCGTATTTTTCTATGCGTGTATAAGAGCTCACGCCGCTGTTTAGACTCTGGTTGCACAGCGAATCTAGGTAAAGTTTCCTTAGGGGATTGGATTCTCTCAAGTCAATATTCATATCGCCTATTACCAAGTAATTATCTCTTTGCGAACAGGTGTTTAACAATGTACATACCTAGTTCGGTAATAAATCCATATTTTGAAGTGTTTGTTTGGAGGCCGGTATAGGGCACACAATTTAAAGTTATATTTATTTATACATATCTCACCAGTAATACATTCAAACTCCTTCAGGCTAGGATTATTAAATCTATTAAATGATACAGTTTTATGCACATACAATAATATTCCACCACCCTTTCTGTTTGATCTAACTTTCGAGTGAACAATATAGTCTTTCATTCATTCTTGTAGGTAAAACAATTGTACCCTGGGGCCTGTTTCACGAAAGGTACACAAGTTCACAAGTCCACAAGCTTCGATAAGTAACAAGGACTTGTAAATTCTGTTTTACGAAGTAAATTTATAAAAAGACAGTGTTTTTTTTATGGTATCAAAATAGATTGTCATTGCAATAATGACATTTATATACACTGGCTGGTAAAAATTTTAGCTTAATGTCAATGTCACTGACATTACACTCGTAAAAGTGAATGATACCCATCTTTTAGCAGGAAATTGTATTAGTTCAAATTATGCAATAAACATGTCTAAAATGGATAATAAAAATTCTGTGCAAACTAAAATTCGTTAATCAAAAGATTTTCTTTTTGGAAAATTTGCGATGGTCTTTTAGAGACAACAATTGACAAAACTATGAAAGCACTAAAATGGCCGCCAACTTGTGATTCTGATGTTCTACAAGAGTAAAAATACAAGTGCTTGTAAAATATGTTTCACAAAAACATTACAAGCCTTGTAAATAACTATAATAATATGTCATTTTTACAAGTTCGATTGGACAATCTCTCTGAAAAACTGACGACGATAACTTTTAAAACGAGATGATTGAAATCTTAGAAAGTCTCCAAAGAGATTTATATACTAATAGTTTAATGTCTTTAAAAGTCTCAAAAAGAATTTAACATATAACATTACGAGTGTGATAAAGGCGCCATTTTGTTATTATACTTTTTATTTTATTTATGGACAATCATTTAATTTCAGGATGAAAAATGTTTGACTAACGAAGGTATAAAGATTTTAACCCGTTAGTTTCGTTTCAGTATTATTATTAACTAGCGGCCGCTCGCGGCTTCACCCGCGTGGTTCCCGTTCCCGTGGGAATATCGGGATAAAAAGTATCCTATGTGTTAATCCAGGTTATAAACTATCAGTATGCCAAATTTCATCTAAATCCATGCAGCAGTTTTTACGTGAAAGAGTAACAAACATACACACTCACAAACTTTTGCCTTTATAATATTAGTGTGATAAGCGATACATAAAAATTAAGAGTCTCCCGACACTGCTAGAATAATTTCTGAAAGTCATTAGTTACAAGTGTCAACGCAATTTTTTGAGAAACAGAATTACTTTTACACGTGTAAATATTTACTTGTGAGGTTGATAATTTGATTGAGATTTTATTCTACATACGTGCTAAGTACAGTTTCGTGAAACGCTACACTTGTAAGTTTGGTAGGTATTTTACTAGTGTTACTATGGTAACATACTTGTATTACAAGACTTGTACCTTTCGAGAAATAGGGCCCAGGGCCCTGTTTAAGTTTACTTCTGTTAAAATGATAAAATGAATAATATGTTTAGAGTTACGTATAATATTTTCGGTTTGTGCAAAGTTTTTTTTAGTGGAACGTATATTAACATGAAAAAAGAATAGTGAATTGGTTGTCCTTCGTACATTATATACAAAGTCATTCCATGTTTGACAGTTACTTTCTATAAATTAAGATTTTTATTATAAAATCTTAATTTATAGAAAATAAAATTTTTTTGAAAAAAAAATTTTTTTTTTAAATAAAAATAAAAAATAAAAGCAGACAAAATAATGTAACTCACTCATTGTGATGAAAGGACTTTGCAGTTTCGATGTCCTGTAAAGATCGAATAGTCATTTTGCCTTATCTGCTTTACGTATTAGGATGTTTCCGTGCTTGCACAATATGAATTTATATATTTCGTTAGTTCATCCTTAGTTTTCCATAGTAGGAATGCGGTGGCCGATGTTAGGGATTTGCGTAGGTAAACTTTGCCGGTACTATCCAGATCAACACTCATCTTGGAGTTATCGAAGTTTTTGGCTGCTTCCAACCATGAGTCACGAGTACCCTCACGTAGAACTACGGTGATTGATGAAAGCTTCTTTCTTTTTGAGTTACTGGAGCGAGTTTTTTTCTGTAAGCCTTGACAATGTCGTCGGGGTTTTGTTTGATGGCTACGGCAACATCTTGCACGATTTGTTAAACGTTTTCCTTTTCTAGCTCTTTAACGCCGCATATTTCAAGTTGGTTTATTAACTGTGACTGCTCCAATTGGTTACATTTATTTTCTAGGACTTCGTACTTAATATTGACGTTTCGCAAATTGTTTCGTAAATCAGTACATTGATTTTCTAGATTTTCTACACTTTTGGCGTACAATTCATCTTTTTCTCATATTCTATCAGAGTAAAACTGTACGTTGTAATTCTTGTATGATAACTTCTTTCACTTCTGCGCAAATCTCGCGTAAAATTTTGTTTGACGCAAGGTCAGTGTCTGCAGGAGTAGTATAGGATTCAGTATCTGTATTTTCATCACCGTAATCCTCCGGCATAATGCACGACACTCTTCTTGGCTTGCTTGCGCTTGCTCAAGATTTGCACTTCCAATCCACAGAATCCGTGGCGTGTATTGTCTTCAATTGATCAGCTGATATAGAAGCACATAGGGCATGCAACCATTTATTTAAATTGTTGCACTGAAGCCCAGGGGCCTTTTTATTAACCAATTTTGCACATTTCGCGCACTTCACCATTATTATTTTATTAGGAGGGTAAACGAATACTAAATTATCGTAACGACGACGTTGGGATGGACGCAAGTGTGCCGGCTCAATGCTCGCGAGCGACTGAATAGCCTTCTAACTCTTCTTTCTATATCTTACTCACACTTTCTATTCCATGCGCGCGTTTTTAGTCACGGTTTGACTACTCATAACCGAGTGCAAAGCGCCATTTACCGAGTTTCCTTTCTTAAGTTTTTTTTCTATATCTTCCTCACACTTTCCATCCATTCGCGCCTTTTCAGTCATGGTTTGACTACTCATAACCGAGTGCAAAGCGCCATTTACTGAGTTTCCTTTCTTTATTCTTCTTTCTATATCTTCTTCACACTTTCCATCCTTAAACAAACTCCCCAAATAAACAAACTGACGCACTTGTTCCACTTTCTCGCCGCCTATAATGATAGGCGGCGATAATGATCGCACAGTCAGACATTTCTTCATCTCTTTCAAACACCATCACTTTCGTCCTTGATACATTGACTTTCATCCCTTTTCTAACAAACACATCATTCATAACGGACACCATTATCTTGTAACTCCCCCACAGAGGACGCAAGTATAAACCTGGTCGTCAGCGTAGAGAAGGCACTTGATACGGGTCCCATTCATCTAATCTCCACAGTCACGTTTCTGCAGGCCTTTCATACAACTGTCCAAAAACATTTAAGAGCCACGGTGACGCAACACATCCTTGTCTGACACCTCAAGAGATGTCAAAGCAACCAGTGTATGCCTCAGAAAAAGGAATCCTAAGGAAATGTTACAACAACATGTAGAAACTTAGTTATGTAATAGTTTAAAAGACGAAATAATAAACATGATGGCGTCTTTGTCTAACGTATGCAATAAAAACAAGCCAACTCTATAGACAACAATTTCGCTCTAATGGCAACATTTGTCATGACGTCAGGCCTGTGCCGGGTCCGCTATATTGTGACGCGCTGGTACGGGCTTGACGGGCTAGTGTACATATTTGGTAGACTTCCTATATTCTTACTTGATTTATTGACAGAGCCTTTTCCCGTTTCTGGTATCCTTTCTGTTTCCTTCATTTTACTTTCACTTCCTTCTTCTTCACTTAACATAACAACAAAAGCTTTCTTTTCGACCTTTTCATATTTTTATTTTACCGATTGCAAGGGGGACGCTCAATTTGTAATCCGTCTGTTATCACTTCCGTACGTCACTTTACATATTTTTCATATTTCATTTCATATTATTCATATTGACTAGATTTAAAAGATGCCTTTAACAATATTGAAAAGCGAATTAATATAAATAAACAAATACTGGATGTATGATTTTTTTTTGCAGTGCCTATCCCAAACCATATCCTTCTCAATATCCCCATTGCACGGGTACCTATGTACCATAATAATAATATGTTAATTATATATACAGTATGGCAGAAAATTATGGGCCCTGTAGGGAAACTGCCTTAAAATCCTTTAGCTAGATCATTTTACTCATCGGAAACATTCTTTTATTTTAAAAAGATACAGAACTGCAATCAAGGATTTTCTTTCATGTTTACATGTATACTTCGTATGCAATTGAAGATAAAATAAATGTTAGCGTTCACCTTTCTTTTATTTCAAAGACTAAATGTTTATTAGAGAAATATTATCCTGAAAAATAATGCTATCGATTAGTGCAATAAATGGCGAGTTACTTTTTTATGTTTAGCCGGTTTGAAAAAATTGAAAGCAGTTTTATTTCTAGTTAAAAATAAAGAAATGTTTCCTGTGAATTGAGCTTACTAAAAGATTTAATGTAGTGAGGGCCCATCATTTTTTTCCACCATGTTATGTCGACTAATACTTAGATACAATATTAAAATCTTATGTTTTAATCTAATATTAAAACATTTAAAACCCACTATGACTAAGGTAATGTCAAAGTAGACTTTAGTACGAAGTCAATAAGCTTCATCGATGGTTTTATCGACAGATAATTGACGAAGTCGATAAGTATACAACACTAAGCCGCCATGTTTAGACACGGTTATACCTAATAGGTATACACGTTTTTTTCGTAGGGATGGCAAATCCATTTGATTATCTAATCTAAGGTGTATGCGCCGTTAACCCTGACACATGCACGGTAGTTCTCATAAAGAGATTGCAGTGCGTGAATCAACTTGTTCTCTAATCCGTAATCACACAACACCTTCCATAGTTCTATTCTGTCGACTCGATCGTAGGCCTTCTCCAGGTCTACAATTAGCTAGGTGTTTTTCGGTCAAGCAACTTAAGGAGAAGACCAGCCCCTTTACTCTCGAAATTGATCGCTATTGGATCGGATTGGTATTGTGAATTTTCGTATTTTTAAGTTACGACACCAGCGCTAATTTGGATTCATATTGGGTGAACTAAATGGCATTGAGTGTAGTATTTTTTTCACTCAATATCCACGTAGTATAAAGAATCCAAATTCTTTCCTAAATCCCGCTTGCACATCCCAAATACTCTAAATGTGCAGAAATAAAGAACGATCCTGAATTACTAGCTGTGGAAAAGAAAAAATTGTCTCCTTTTTCTTTTCCACAGCTTGTAATTCAAATACTTAAAAAAGATAGCAGAAAGTAATACAGGAAAATCTCCTCGCGCTATTAAAGAGCAACGCAAAAAGTGGAAAGAAAATTCTAATAGATAAATAGGTAGTAATTGTGACGTTTAATAGACAAATATATTGATTGTTGATTTTGATAATTTTAACTGCTTGCTAATACAATTTAATAAAAGCTGAAAAAAAGCATCTTGATTGAAATATTACACAGAATAACATACTGACCAGTTAGAAATAATTTTCTGTTAGACCTAAGTAATTAAAATTTTAATATTCTTTTTGTATGAACCAAATAAAACTAAAATGGATAAGTACGTTGTTTTTTTTCTCTCGTGTTTTACCACCGACATAGCCAATAAGGGGTAACTGACTGAATACCACGTCATAATGAACAATTTTTACTACGGAACCAATGCTGGGAACTCGATATTTCGACATTACAAATTGCAAAATACTGGTATGAAATCGTCGTTTTGATGATTGAGTTCCCTGCATTGTTTCAATAGTAAAAGTTGTTCATTTCGACAGGCTGAGGCACCCCTTCACGGATTATGTCGATGATAATTATACATCTGGTAAAAAACAAATTAAAACTCATCAGTTTATCATTATTCTCAACAAATTGTCACTATCCTTACATTGATAATCATTTTCTCACATTTTATCATTATCCTCAACAATAGTTTTTAAAAAACATCATTATTCCTTATAATTTTTGATTATTTGAAGTAACTCTAATTAGAATCTTATTATCTTAACTTGCCTACTAACTTTTTTTTTTTTATCAAAATTTGTAGATTCTTAAAAACCTGCGTGCTTCGCTAAGATTTTTTTTAAAGTTATGTAGAACTTTAAAAAAAATCTTTAAAAAGCCGCACAAATTTTTAATAAAAAAAAAAGTTTTGGAGATTTACCCAGGTACTCTAGACACGGCACAGTTTTAAAAGCATGCGACGATGGTGTACCTTATTACCGTGCTTTCGAAGTACCTAGGTAACATAATTTCTGAGCAAACAAATATAATTATACTTAGGTATATTAAAAATAAATAACATGAGAATATGCAAAATATATAGGTACTTATGTATTATAAACAGGATATAACGCAATACTATACTTAGTAAAGGCAATCCTGTTAAAGACATTAATATTAAATCTCTTTGCATCCTACACATACCTTTTATACCCGAACCCGACGTTTCACGTTCCACGAATGTTGTTAGTATGCCTAAATAATAGGCCAATTAAATTTTTGGAACGACAACCCTGAATATTACGATAATAACAATGACTCTATCGTATGATGAATATGATAATCCTGTTCAGTGTGGTATGAGCTGTCGCCTCACACGCACGTATCAATCTACTGTATGGAAATAGTACGACGAAGTGACGAAGATTTTGATAAGTGAGAATTTGCTTCTTATTTAAATAGAAACATGATGACTTTCAAGCTAAGTTGGATTGCAATAGGCCTGCTTATTGCGAAGACAAGCGTCGGTAAGTTCCTTTATTTTATTTTGGAACGTAGTGTAGTGTATACAACCAACCCACTTTGGGCCAGCTTGGTGGCTTATGGCCCAGTTTCCCCATGTGTTGTCTTGTCTATGCGTCTATTTTGCAATATTATAAAGCAAATTAACAACCCACAGCAATTTGTCTACTACAAGCTGCTCTCAGCTTTGTCGTAGACTGCTTCTTCTGTTAGTGTCAATGGCTCAATATTATTATTATCTTTCCGACTGCGAATCCGTCGCGTCAGTTTAGATTGTTTTTATGTTATTAATTATCATGGACGTAGTAGTTAAAAATATACAAAATAAAAATTTTAGATAACAAAAGCCAAACTGCAACATGTGTCATTACTCGTACATGAACTCATGAGATGACGCTTCACTTTACCGCCAAGAAGTCCCTCTCTACTCTAATGTCGCTTCCGCACGCTTGCCACTTACCGCAAACTCTAAACCTCTACAAACGTTTGGATTTGTGATTTGTTCGACGGATCGACTACAAGCGTTTGCAAACCAAGCCAAACGGTTTATCCACACGTTGGAATTTGTAACGGCTTGTTGAGGTTTGCCAAGCTTGTGGATCTAGCATGACATTCGAAACTTCGTTGGGACCACTGCCACTGGGGCGTAATTCGTACAATACACGCGCACTGTTGTTTTTTTCACTAACGATTGTCGCTGTACAAGCACACATCCGATCCGTGTACGACGAATTACGGGTTTAGGCGCATTAGGGCTAATTCACATTGTGGCAACCGACTCGCTAATGGACTACTTCTCATTATGGCCACTTCTCATTTTGGCTACTTCTGATTAGGGCTTCTCACTTGGGCTACTTCTCATTAGGGCTATACTTCTCATTAGGGCTACTTCTCAAAATTTGGTAATGTTTTTTGAAATAAGTACTGTCTTTATATGTATATAAACATGTTTATTCATTATATACAGATTCATTACATAATTTATTTTTATTTATTTATTTATTCTTTTTAGGAAGGTTAACAGCTGTTATTACAAATTTTATAGCTATGTAAAATCTAAAAGCTAATTATAAACCTCCACAAACTACTAACATACTAAAGTATAAGAGATCAATGACATTATTTTAAGAATAAATCAACATTAATTGAACTAATGTAATAGGTAAGTATACAATATTATAAGTATTACTTCTTGTAATTGCTTTAGTCTGGTTTGAAACTAACATTTATTTATTTCTAACATACACAAATCAATAGTTAAAGGATAGGTAAACATTACTAGGTCTCACTTCTTTTAATTACTTTAATTTCAATAAAATCAACATAAATCCACACAATAATCAACAAACAATATTAATTAGGTATATCTTCATAAAAGCATAAATCAACATAATAATTAACAATCAGTATTAATTAGATTCCTTTCTATAAGAAAAGTCATTTTCTTTAAAACTGTTATTTGACCATTTTTTAGTTTCGTAAGTACTTTTTATACAAATGAATGTACTTGTTATGCCGTTTTTTTGTTTGAATTTGGCTGTTTTTAAATTTAGAGTCAAAATGCTTGGCTTCGTTTCGGAGCTTCTGTAAGAATAAAAATAAACTTGAACGCTTGGGAATTTTCACATTTATCCGATGGTGCCATGGTGTCACTCTTATGAATGAATAAATATGTTTATATACATAAAGACAGTACTTATTTCAATAAACATTCCCAAATTTTGAGAAGTAGTCCTAATGAGAAGTAGCCCTAATGAGAAGTAGCCCTAATGAGAAGTAGCTCTAATGAGAAGTAGCTGAAATGAGAAGTGGCCATAAGGAGAAGTAGCCCATTAGCGAGTCGGTTGCCTTAATGACAAGTAGTCCATTAGCGAGTCGGTTGCCATAATGAGAATTAGTCATAATGTGCCTAAACCGAATGACGGGCGGACGAAGTCTCGGATGGCCTCTGATGTCTTTATTTTTTATTATAAGTATCTAGAACTTAATTAACGGCTTCGCGTTTAGCATTATGCCAATTTCAAGTGGTATTTAAATTTTACGTGTTGTTGCTAAAAGAATACGAGAGAAACTCAGTCTTTCTTTTTGTTTAGCTGACAAGCCGTGCAATGCGCGCCAAATCGCCGGCCAGTCCGTGGTGTGCGTCTGCAACGCGACTTATTGCGATGAGTTGACCAGGCAGCCGCCATCATTCAACCAGTACGTCACCTACACTTCCTCTGCAGTAAGTTTTTTTGTACCACCACACTTGACATAGTGGCAATGGCTACCGCTTCAGGACAACATAAATCGCGCTAGCGTAGTGAAGTGAAGTTCAGCCTACAAACTGTTCCAATGCTGGGCAAGAGTCCACTATTCACCAAATAGCGACTGCACATGTTCTCAGCGTGACAGGTGGTGAGCCCATCGCCGCTCTAAGCTTTTGAAACATCCAATTGGATTGGTTGGAGCGTAAACAATTTTTTTTTAACGCTCTATGAATATTACGTTAAAGTTATGCGGTAGTTGAACGTACTGCCAGAGCAGTGTTATTGTGCTGTCCATACCAATAGCTAATCGAACAAGCTGCATCTAATTTCAAAAGTAAAGTGGCCAATGATATTATTCTCTGGTGGCAAAGCAGTTGCTTCTATACCGGAAAGTTATAGGTGTAAGCACCTTTTTATGATTAAGTTTATAAGTAGGTACACTAAAGTATACTTTTAAAATTTTGTTTTATAGGTCATGACTACCACTACGAATTAGGATCTTCTCTCCTTAAGAAGAAACAGACGATTTATGACAAAAGTGGTATCCGACAAAAGTGTCATTAGAGGTTATCCACATCCGTCATTCATGACGAAACTGAACTGAAATTATAAAAAAACCTGCTTCTGACGAAACTGGAATCTGACAGACGTTTACTAAATCCTAAATACCCAGGTCCAGTAAACTATGATTCATATTTTACGATGCATGCCCGGGTTTGTGATTGTCTACCCGCATTTATCAAGCAATACCTACCCATCAGATTGAAAAAGACAGTGTTGAAAAAATTTCCACGAGCAGGATTCGAACCTGCACCCTTCTGGCAATCCGGGCCAGGAGCTACCGACGCTACCGTGGACCTATCCAGCCCGCCGAAATTAATCAACCCTATCTTTATTTTTTACATTGTAATTGTAAGCCAAATCAACTGGAATTTGGGTTCGAATCCTGCTTCGTGGAAAGATTTTCGACACTGTCTCTTTCAATTTATAATTTGTTCGCAACAAAATTATTTACAATATTTAAATAAGCGTTAAAATAATTTACAATAACAATATAAAATAGCTTGCCTATTTCTTAACTGATCTTTAATATTTGTAAAAATATTAAGCTCGGATATTGATATCGTAGTTTGTTGACATTGAATGGGCGCCAACCGTGTCGCGTCGCGTAGCGGTGAAAGAATACTACCTACCACCCCCTCTCTTCCCCTGGGTGTCGTAAAAGGCGACTAACGCACTAAAGACTGCACATAATGTACGTGCAGTCTTTAGTGCATGTTAGTCGCTCTGACACAGAGGTTGTAATTTAAGGAATTGTACCATTTTACTTCAGTAAATTCAGCTTGTTCGATTAGCTATTGGTATGGATACTCGCAGCACGTTTAACTACCGCATAACTTTAACGCAAAATTAATAATTAAAAAAAAATGTTTACGCTTACACTAATTATCTAGCGAAAGATAAACTTCTATTGAAACTCGTTAATGTGGCTTGGCTAAACAAGATAACGGGTAAGTATACATAAACATAGAAAAACACCCAGACCCGAAATCAATTCAGATAAACAGTTTTTCTCTAAATTGATCCGACCGGGAATTGAACACGGCACCTCAGAGATGGCGCGACGCCAAACCCGGCGCGCTAACCACTCGACAGCATGAACACCTCGTATAAGTACCATGACGAATTTCTGAAGTGATGCCTAGTAATATTATTCTGTGGTAATGCGCGAAAATACATTATTATATTATCCTACTAATATTATAAACGCGAAAGTTTGTAAGTATGGATAGATATTTGTTACTCTTTCACGTAAAAACTACTGAATGGAGATGAAATTCGGCAGTTTATAACCTGGATTAACACATAGGATACTTTTTATCCCTATATTCCCACGGGAACAGGAACCACGCTGGTGAAACCGCGAGCGGCCGCTAGTTTTTATAATAATTATGTTTATATTATATTGCTATTTATTTTTATGTCAAATATCTGTAGACAACGTGGGAGGGCCTGTGCCCAGCAGTGGTACGTTAGGCTGATGATGATAACGACGATGATTTAATTTAACTAACACTTCAACTGCGGCCGCGCACTGATCAGTGCTTATTTTTCAGGCCGGAGCGAGGTTCTTGGAAGCGACGTACGATTTTCAGAATGGACATGCAGGTATAGTTTGAGTTACCGCTAACCTAATTAGGAAATATAGCACATTCATAAAATACATGATAGTACGCATAATCTTAAAACTGGCATAGCGGGCAAAAGCGGTCTAATCGCTGAAAACGAAGTTTTCCAGACGACCTTTGGTTTATGGATCTAAGATGGAGATAGGGGAAGTACGTAAGTCTAATCAAACTTGATTCACCAATTGAATTGAAATACTTTTTTTGGATCTAATTCGCGTTTATTACGTTTTAGGATATTTCAATGTGTATTATTTCTATGTGTACTTATTGCTTGCGTAAACCTTAGAAAAGTATTTGTTTTGCCAAATAATAATAAGACTCCGGGGTATGTTGAGCCAATTGTCAGAATGTCCAGTGTGTGAAAATGACAAAGCAATAATGGCCAATTGTTAAAATGACCAGTTGTCATAATATCCAGGTTTCGAAACAAGAAATTGCTAAAACGTCTAATGGCCATAATGTCAAGTTACCAAAACAACAAATTGTTAAAAAGTCGGATTGTCATAATGTCCAATAACTGCACATGTGCTTAGCCTGACATGTGGTGAGCCCGTCGCCGCTCTATGCTGTCGAATGTACTCGTACGTGCAGTCTTATGTTCATTAGTTGCCATTTACGAAACTCTAGGGTAGAGTTGGTTGGAAGTATTCGCCACGCACACAGCTCCATTAATTAATTCTTAGTTATTTTAAATTGGTTATATTAAAATGATCCTGTTTTTTGCAATTAGCCTAGAATTAATAAAAACATACATACATAAATAATCACGACTATCATCCCCGAAGGGTTAGTCAGAGACTAGGCAATGAGGACAGCAAAAGCAGTCCTCTGCTATAGTCCTTTCACCAAATAGAGACTGCACAAGTGCTCAGCGTGACAGGTGGTGAGCCCATCGCCGCTCTATGCTGTTGGATGTATGTGCAGTGCAGTCTTTAGTTCGTTAGTCGCCTTTTACGACACCCAAGGGAAGAGCGCGTCGTGCCGTATGCACCGTTGACCGATGGTGCAGGTGCCGGCTCGCCCGGCGTAATACCAGGGTGGTATTACGCCGGGCGAGCCGGCCCAATATAACGCTCACGTATTCGTGATATTTCCGGTGTAAAATAACGGCACTTGGTGCTGTTGGGTTCCCCCTCCTCACAATTCCTATGCCTTGCTTAACCCTATTCCTTCCTTTAAGGCCGGCTACACGCCTGCGATTCCTCTGGTTTTGCGAGTGTCCATGGGCGGCGGTGATTACTCTCCATCAGGTGACCCGCCTGGTGCCCAAGTCTGCTAATTTACGAATGGCATAATTGAATCGCAATTGGATCGCATTGTAATTGTTTGACACATTTGGTATTCATAAATGAGTAAGAGAATCGTTTGCCTCCTTCTACTATAAAAAAAAACAACCGCATTGATAGTACTCGTATAGTGTCATCTCAATGGTGCTGATGAGGGGTCTCGGACCCGTTCGTCCCGTAAGTTTCGCCCCTCATACCACAAATGGACCTGTTCGCCCCTTGAAATATTAAATGGTTCAGTTCGCCCCTTATTAATAAATAAGTAAAAGTACAGTTGTCAAGAAACTGGTTAAATTCTTAGTTCTCAATAATAGTGGGTAACAAGGTAAATTAAAGGTAACTTTCGTAAATTAATTTAAGTACAGACACAATAAAACAAATTTAATTATAAAAAATGTATGTATGATTGTACTGTTTTTAATCTAAATATTACAAGGGGCGTATTTCAAAATATTGAAAATATTTTCGCCACCTCATTAAGGGACGGGTACCTCTTAGTAGGGGCGAAAGGATATTTTTGGGAAAAGCGGCGAAAGATGAGGGGGCGAACGGGTGTGAGACCTGGGGGGTTCCTCTCGAACGCAAACTCAATCTTAATACAATTCCAATGCGATTAATTGTATCGATATTGGGATAAGTAAAGATAATTCCGGAACGCCAACTTGATAATAATTTCTTCAATCAATTTCCACGCAATTTAATTCCAATGTAGCGCTACTGTCGCTTACAAAAGTGCCATTTGACATTTTTTAGATTTGTGATTGGAAATTGATTAATGCAATTCTGTTTCAAGAGTAGCCTACCAGATGAGGCCATAATTAATCCGCGGTTTCGTTTGCACTTAATGGTGCAAACGAAACTAATTAGTCTCAATCTCACATGCACTAGGTCAATGGTGCATACGGTATGACACGGAAGAGAGGGGTGGTAGTAGGTATTATCTTTTATTATTTACTTGTATTAAAACCCAGCACCCCTTCTAGAATCATTTCCATCTTCCAACTAGCTATTATTGGAAAGTAGTCCTAAGTCCTACTTGCTTCCGGTTGGATATAGGAATGATTTTTAAGTACCAAATAATTTTATAATTATTCACCCCAGTAGCAGTTCTGGCTTCGAGAAATCAGTTAGACGAAATTACAGTGCATCTTGGGCTCGGGGGTTTTTTTCGCACTACCGGTTCAACGCCAGCGACACGTTAATTTGTCAAAATTTTTCAAGTTAAACGGCCGAACTAGTAATTCACGTAGCGGTCACTCAGAGTAATTTCTTAAGTAGGATTCACAAAGTGGTCTTTCGGGGAAGTGGCCGAAGTGGGAATTTGCATAGTGGTCTTTTAGGGAAATGGCTGAAGTAGGAAAAGCCCCAACAAGGAAATGACCGATTTAGGAATTTACAAAGTGGTCGTTCAGGGAATAAGTAAGTGATAATAAGATATTCATGGTTACATTAAAATTATCCGTTTTTTTGCAATCGCCATAGAGTTAACAGAAACATCCGTGCTTTTCCAATGGTCCTACGACTTAATTAAACCTGTATTCCTCAGCTAGCGACGCCATAACATTAACCCTGGACCCCAGTAAGCGGTACCAGACTGTGGAGGGTTTCGGGGGGGCAGTCACTGACTCCGCGTCCATCAACTGGAAGAACTTGACCGATCCTAGGCTGTTGCAGTCTCTTATAGAGTGAGTATTGAGTATTATACTGTTAACGTCAATAAAAAAAATAAAGAATTGTTTACGCTCACACCAACTATCTTAACCAAGATAAGCTGTTTTTGAAACTCGTTAAGAGGCCTATTACATCTCGAATGTGATTTTTGCGTAAAATGCCTATTTTCGCATTTTGTAGTAATTTTGCTGCATTGCATTTATCGTTTTTATCGAAATAGGATAATAAATTTGTGCATAATATTACAAATATCCATTCTGTGAGCATAAGTTGAATTCGGACGGCCGGCGCATCGCATTTTGTAGTAATTTTGCAGTTGTATTTATCGTTTTTATCGAAATAGGATAATAAATTAATTATAAAATCTTTATTCCTCATGAAGTAACAGTTACTCTGGTATAAATTTTGCTCAATAATATTATCGCAAATAGGAGATATTCACAGTTAATTTATAGCAATTTTCGAAGTTTTTTGGTTTAGAATAAGATTTTTTCCTATATAAAATCAATGATATCTAAAAATTCCGAGGCCGCTACGCATTACTCGACTATATAAGAGATAACATTATAATTTTTTTATTTATCTTGTTTAGAACAGTAGTTCAATCGATGAGCTCAAAAAAGTGCCTTCGCGCACTTTATGAAAATCTTTCTCTGCAATTTTGTGTTTAATTAAAAAGTTAAGCAAAATTTACAAAAAGCGAGGCCGTTAAGCAATATTCCAATAGCTATTCTACACTATTCAATAAGTCATAATTGTTAGTGTATTTTCGTTTCTGAGATTCATAACGCCAAAGTTGGCCATTTTACGCAAAAATCACAGTCAAGATGTAATAGGCCGCTTAATATGATAAGATAAAAGATTAAAATACATAAACATAGAAAACACCCTGTCCGAAATCAATTCAATTTAGAAAAACAGTTTTCTCTAAATTGACCCGACCGGGAATTGAACCCGGGATCTCAGAGATGGCGCGACGCCGACCCGGCGTGCTAACCACTCGACTACGGAGGTCGTCAATACAAATAAAAATACAAAATTCTTTATTTATCACAAACATAAGTCTAAATAACAGACGTGGTGTCCTCAACTGCAAAAGTTTTAAACTGCAGCGCAGTGAGGGCGCCCTCTCCCAAACAGAAAATAAAGGTACCTACATACTATTACAGGCATATTACGCATAACAATTTTTGGTTCACAAATATCGATGGTCTAGAAGACAAACATGCTAATTACAGACCTACCAATTTTTCAGGAGGACTGTTTTTATTAATGCAAAACTTCTAGATACTACAACTTAAAACTGTACCTACATAGAAATTGGGTACATACTGCCTATACTTAGTTAGGGCACATGAGTATTTATTCATGTGGTTAGGGTATTTATCTTTATACTTAATTATTATAAGTTTGAACATCAATATCCAAAATATTCTATAAAAATATCAAAATAGCAAAAAAGAGCATCACTTAATACGTTTGTACACATACTTTATATAATATTGTTCACTTAACACTTTCGTGTATTGTATATTAATTTAGGGTTATTGAAGATATTACTGCCGATGTAAGTATTTAAAAAAGAATAAGTATCGAAGTTTCTTTATTACCTTGTGTTACCTATCAGAAATGTTATCTTGTGGTTCAAAAGTAGTGCTAAAGGCAATACATAAATCATTAGCTGTGGAAGCGGTTTCTGTAAGAGCGTCGGCGAATACTTCGGGTGGAGACAGCAGCACCGAGGCAGTGGAGGCGTCGGCAACGGTAATTTTTGTGGAAAATTCTGTGTTTACTGTACATTTACTGAGGCATTTGTACATCACCGTCGATATCGGGGATTTTCTGTAGTCGGTGTTAACAGTAAAGTTAGCGAGGTCAGCGGCAACGGGGCAGAGGAGGTGAAATGTCACTTCTAAGTCACGTTTATAAGCTGTTCTCGAGGGTTATAACTAATCGTCTCGTACGCAGATTTGATGACTTCCAGCCCATCGAACAAGCCGGATTCTGAAAAGGCTTCAGCACCATAGACCACATACATACGCTGCGGCAGGTTATACAGAAGTCCGAAGAGTATAACCGGCCACTTTGCTTTGCGTTGGTGAAACATGAGAAAGCCTTTGATTTGATCGAAACATGGGCCGTACTACAGTCTCTCTAGTGCCAAATTGACTACCAGTACATCGAAGTCTTGAAGTGTTTGTACGAAAACGCAATTATGACAGTTCGCCTTCAGGACCAGAGCTCGAAGCCAGCCAGATGCGGCTGCAGCGTGGAGTGCGACAAAGAGACGTCATATCTCCGAAGCTCTTCACTGCTGCACTGGAGGACGTATTTAAGCTTCTGGAATGGAGAGGACTCGGCATCAATATTAACGGCGTGTACATCAGTCACCTTCGATTTGTCAACGATATAGTAGTCATCGCTGAGACCCTGGAGGACCTTGGCACAATACTCGGTGATCTCAACTGAGTCTCTTAACAAGTGGGCCGTAAAATGAATATCGAGAAGACGAAAATCATGTCTAACTCACGTGTCCTACCCACGCCTCTGAAGGTTGAAGACTGCTCTTGAAGTTGTTGACGAATACGTATACCTGTGACAAACGGTCCAGTGAGGTAGGTCCAACTTTAAGAAAGGGGTCAATCGTCGAATCCAACTCGGCTGGGCAGCGTTCGGTAAGCTACGAAATATCTTATGGTTTATGGTTTAAGAAATTTATTTCTTTAGAAAGAATACATAATTCACTTACCTAAAGAAATACAATTTTACCTTAGCACTGAATTCCAGTTCCAGACGAATTGGAAAATAGAATTCAGACGAACGGAACAAATAGTATAAGAAAACTTACGTTAAATTAAACTAAAAAACGAATGGAACACTGATTCACCACACGATATACCTATAGCATAATATTACTTTATGTACATTATTTTAAACAAACTTTCGGCGTAATGCGTACTTAATACAATTTTAACTAAAAGTGGGTAAGAGAATAAAAAATATGTACTGCGTTGTTCCGTTTGACGAAACGCCTGGTAGGCTTCAGATACGTATTGCACTGCAATTCCTATCAGACGGCAATTTGATGGACATAACAATATCCACGTGTAATCAACATTCTGAGATATCACTTAAAATGTGGCGCTTCAGTTTTGTCTTAAATAGTGACAGTGATTTAATTCCTTTAATATGATTTGGCAGCTTATTATACAGCTGAGCTCCTTCGAACATTAGGTTTTTTTTTCCATAATTTGTTCGTGCTATTTGGAGATGGATATCATAGGGGCGCCTTGATGAACGAGTTTGAGTGTTCGATTTTTTTAGGAAATGAATTTTTGTGTGTATTACGTTATCTATAATTTTGCGTATGAGGAAGCACGTATTATGTCTATAGATTTGAGAAACAGTCATAAGTCGAGTGTGCATAAATAACGTCGACGTTGAAGTTAAATAGTGGTAGTGAAAAAGTAGTTTTATTATTTTATTTTGTGCTGTCTGTAGTTTTTTTATATGAGTCTTAGCAGCACTGCCCCATACCTCGATTAAGTAGTCCAATTGCGATTTTACAAGTGAATTGTATATTAGGTAACTAACAGATCTGGGAAAACAACGAACTGATCCACGAAGCGAATCCATTAAAGATGATAGTTTTAAACAGATTTTTTTGATATGCGGTTTCCACGTCAATTGGCTATCCAAAATGAGACCAAGATACTTTTCAGTGTATACCCTATTAAGCCGCTCGTTGTTCACAAGTAAAGGTTGAAAGTCTGGTATTTTTTTATTTTTAGCACAGAAAATCATGAAGTTCGTTTTAGAGACGTTTATGGTCAAAAGGTTACTTTGAAACCAAAGAGAGAGAGAGTTTAAATCATCCTGTGCATTTCGCATTATAGTGTTTATGTCTCTATTACAGTAAAATAGGCATGTGTCGTCGGCGTATAACGAGATATCCCCTCGTAATCCTATGTCTTTTACGTCGTTTATGTAGATGAGGAACAGCAGGGGTCCAAGAATAGACCCCTGCGGAACACCATACGTAACAATTTCAGAGGTACTTAGATGTTCACCGATTTTGACCACTTGGTATCTATTACTGAGGTAAGACCGAATTATTTTATGCGCAGTACCGTTAATTCCAGCAATAGCCAATTTTTTTAGAAGCAGTTCGTGGCTTATGGTGTCAAATGCTTTCTTGAGGTCAATAAAGATACCTAAAGCTATTTGTTTCTGGTCAATCTTTGTTTTCAAGTCCGTTATGAGGTCGATGCAAGCGGAAAGGCTATTAGATTTGGGGCGGAAGCCGTATTGTTTATCAAAGAGGAAGTTGATGGATTAAGATGTTCTTCCAAACGGTTGTAGATTATTCTTTCAATTATTTTAGAGACTGTCGGAAGCACTGATATCGGACGGTAGTTTCCAGCGTCCGCTTTATTGCCAGATTTATATATGGGGCTAACTTTGGCCAACTTAAGAGACTCGGGAAAGTGACCCTTTCTCAAACATTGATTTATGCAACCCGTCAATTCTTCCAAAATAATGTTCTTTACGCATTTAATGACTTTACAGCTAATACCATCTAGACCAGTGCTAGTGTTAGGGTTCAGTTTATCTATTATTCTGCTTACTTCGTCTGTTGTAGTTGGGGCTAGTTCTGATAATTCCTTAAAGCATTGATTGTGTGGTTGTAAATAATTATTAGTGTTGTGATATGTTGAAGGTATTTGGTGTGCCAGAGTAGCGCCTATATTAGCAAAGAACGAATTCAAATGGTTACAAATCTTGAAGGTGTCGGTAATAAGGCCATCGTTAGTTTTTAGTTCAGCGGGAGCGCAGCTAGTTTTTGCTTTGTTACTAGTTAAGTCATTTATTACATTCCACATTTTAAGCGGTTTGTTTGTACAGTTTTTGAATAATTTTAGATAATAGTTACTTTTGGTAGATTGTATGATAGTGTGGACTTCTTTTTTCGCAGCAAAGTATGCTCTTGTTACATTTTCGTTAGACGGTAATCGTAGTCGGGAACATCCAAGTTGGTTTCTTCTGTTTATAGAGTGTATGATATCCTTGTTAATCCAATCTTTTTTGAGAGGGTTCAATACTTTGGTCTTTGTAATCTTGCTGTTTTTAACTGCTTCAGCCATTATACTGTGTAACTTCTCATATTCATCGTTATAGTTACTTACTGTTGATTTTTCTAGTGACTTACAGAGTTTATGGTAATCGACTTTTACATATTCAATAGTTTTCTTTGTCTCTGGTTTAAATCTTTTAACCTCTAGATAAATTTGCTTATGATCAGAGATCGTAGTTTCAACAATGGCTAGGTGAAAGTTATTATTTTTAACATTGGAGCATACGTGATCAAGTATTGTTTTGGAACTTGAGGTTTGTCTCGTACAGTATTCTGGGTCAATTTTATTTAAACAAACCACAGTGTTTCAAGACAATTTCTTCGACTAGTGTATGTTGCCAGTAATGACATACGGTACCGAAACGTGGTCGCTCACTAAGTGCCTAATAAGCAGGCTCAAAGTCAAGCAAAGAACAAAGGAGAGTATGCTCGGGGTTTCTCTACGTGATAGAATCAGAAATGAAGAGATTCGTAGAAGAACTAAAGTAACCGACATAGCCAAAAGAGTCGCCAAGCTCAAGTGACAATGGGCAGGGCACATTGTCATAAAATACAAACACTTCTTTTTAATACTAAGATCCGATACTATGAAATTAACCGATATTATGAAATTATCCGATATTATATCAATCTTAATATACTTTTAAATATTTGTTAATGCCTTGGTTAATTAAATTAAATAAGTTTAAAACTCTCGGGCTCCTTTTGTTTGCTTAGAACTTTGTTGTTAAATCATTTACAACATTTGTCTACATTTTATTCTTTCTGGTCTAGTATTTTAAAAGCATTTAATATGTTTTACTATTTACTGACGAGTGTCCAAAGTAGTACTAATAAGATCACTTAAACCATTTGTCTATACTGCCACTAGAAAATATTAACATCTTTTAATATAATTGGGAATAGTTACAAAATGACAAAAGCAATAAAAATATTTAGCTTATTTGTCAATCATGGTAAACACAAGCGACATGTTATAAATCTATTTATCATTTTTTGTAGTTTAAACTAATGATAAATAACTGCCATTACTTTTTTGTCTTCAAAATGACATCACTTGCTATGAATGTACAAATACAGTTTCGACAGAAAGAGACAAAATTATGGTAATTGGATAAGTGCGAACGGTAGAGCATGCTCATTTAATACATTTGGCATTAAAATGTAAAATTATAAAAAAAATTGTAATTAGCACATTTGTCCTCTAGACAATCGATATATAAATAATGTGAAAACAAAAAGTGTGTGTGTGTGTGTATATATGTGTATGCGTGAGTGTGTGTGTGTGGGTGTGTGTGTGTGTGTATGGGTGTGTGTGTGTGTGTTTGCGTGTGCGTGAGTGAGATACCGAGCTGCACATGTTACTGTATTAGTTTTAATAGATTTTCTGATTACTGGTATGAGAGCAACACAAGCCAAGCAAATAATTTACGTCGGCATGGACTTGAAGCCAGGTGATAAATTTGGAGTTCTTTGTTGGCATAGTTATATAGCATACCACTAAGGTGTAGGTAGTGGCGAGCAGCAGATGCAGTGTTTCGTCTTATAGTAGGACATACTAGGGATTTGGCACACGGCGGCGTATCGTAAGCATATCGTAATACCTACGCGCGTAAGACAAGAGCAATACGAGCATATTGCTCTCGTCCTACGCGCGTATAACGATACGCTTACGATACGATTACGATACGACGCCGTCTGCGAAGGCACTAAGTCTCCTCTGCGTTTTGTATTCGAAAACTGACGGTCAAAAATTAGTTCAGTGTGCTTCCGGAGAATAGTTTGCTGTATGAACAGTCTTCGAATGGATAGGACATTAGAGTCTGCAAATATTGCTATCAGTTGGATAACGAAAACGCTTGAATGTCATTACTTTTAAGACAGCTCTCTGAGCCACCTCTACTTTTAACATGTGTGTTTGCGCAGCTGCTCGCCACACTGTGATGCAAACAAAAACATACATAAGTACTTCATTAAATTAATATACAAATATCATATTATTATATTACCTACATACACTATTAGAAATGAACGACGGGGACCGCTTCACCTTCATCTCACCTGATAGTAAGCTGCGATAAGGCCGAATATGGCAGCGCGCTTCACCTGAAATAAATAATAATAAATCTTTCCTACAATCACACCAATTATCTAGTCCAAGAGAAGCTTCGAAGAAACTCGGGAAATGGTTACTAGACAACGGATAAACATACTTAAATACATACTTATTATACATAGAAAACACCCAGACCCGAGACAATTTAGAAAAACAATAATTTCTAAATTGACCCGACCGGGGATCGAACCCGGGACCTCAGAGATGGCGACACCATGAAAACCGGTGTACAAACCACTCGACCAAGGAGGTCGACAAATAAATCCTCAACTATTGAGGAACTGGCTACAAATCTTTAAACTGTCGGAACACGACAATGCTATTATGGTGCCAGACTTAGGGTCGTATTCTAGAACCAAACTCACTCTCAAATCTCTGCTTGAGCACAGTTAGAAAGAGATGGTGCTATTCATCGCATATATAATATCACCATTCTTTCTAACTGTATTCAAGCATGGATTTGATTTTGAGTTTGGTTTTAGAATACGAGCCTTAGACAAGACGACGATAGCTAGCCAGGCGGATTTTACAAGCCCGACCTACAATCACACCAAGTAGATAGGTACACAAATATGTAGGTACCACCACTGCGAATCGAACCCAAGACGACAGCCGAGACACAGTATAAATATAAGCTAAATTCATACTGTGGCCGAGACCTCTGGGAGGCTCTGGCATAGAATAGAAATGTTACTGGGTCTACGACCGGTGGCTTAGCCGACTAGACCACAGAAGAGGTGGTTAGACCACAGAAATCATTAAAATCGGTATATTAGTAAAATCGTCCTTCAGTTACGAATTTTAATGGTGTATGTAACTGACATGACTTTGTTTTATGTATTTAGATGTCCCTGAAACAAAGACATACACAAAGTAATGGTGCAGCAGTCACAATAATATTTTTAGTAACCGCAAAAGCTAAGCTAAGTCAAAGTTGACGACCTCCGTGGTCGAGTGGTTAGCACGCCGGGTCGCGCCATCTCTGAGGTCCCAGGTTCAATTCCCGGTCGGGTCAATTTAGAGAAAAACCTATTTTTCTAAATTGATTTCGGGTCTGGGTGTTTTTTCTATGTTTACGTATATGTATTTTTCCGTTATATTCTTACCATATTGAGTTTCAATAGAATACTTATCTTGGTCTAAATCTAGATAAATGTTGTGAGCGTTAACAAATTTTATTTTATTAATTATTATTATTATGAGACTTTACACTTTTAGTCTAGGACATTTTTAGATTATAAGTACCTACATCATTTTATATTTTAAAATAAAAAACTCTACTTACTCGTCAATTGGGTACTTGACAGTTTTCGAAAAAGTATTTAAAACATTACAAACGCTTATTTTATACCCCGTTCAATATTTTCTTTCTCGAAAAAGCTTCATTTAACAGAAAAAAAACATATTTTTCTCATTGAATTAAATAAACTAGAAAAGACGTCCCATACAATAAAAATGTGCACAGCTACAATGATACTGTACCGTGGTGTTTGTGTTTACCTAGTTGTCAATTTGTCACAGAAATGTCTAAGCGCGCAGATGCGACACACTGTTCATACAGTTTTATTACCGAGTTGTAAAGTTTTAAGATAATGTTTTTGATAAAACTAACATGTTAGGTTTTATATTTATTGATTGTTGTTGTTGTTGAATGTTGTTGACGAATATGTATACCTGTGACAAACGGTCCAGTGAGGTAGGTCCAACTTTAAGAAAGGGGTCAATCGTCGAATCCAACTCGGCTGGGCAGCGTTCGGTAAGCTACGAAATATCTTCTGGTCCAAAATACCACAGTGTTTCAAGACAAAAGTCTTCGACTAGTGTATGTTGCCAGTGATGACATACGGAACCGAAACGTGGTCGCTCACTAAGTGCCTAATAAGCAGGCTCAAAGTCAAGCAAAGAACAAAGGAGAGTATGCTCAGGGTTTCTCTACGTGATAGAATCAGAAATGAAGAGATTCGTAGAAGAACTAAAGTAACCGACATAGCCAAAAGAGTCGCCAAGCTCAAGTGACAATGGGCAGGGCACATTGTCATAAAATACAAACACTTCTTTTCAATACTAAGATCCGATACTATGAAATTAACCGATATTATGAAATTATCCGATATTATATCAATCTTAATATACTTTTAAATATTTGTTAATGCCTTGGTTAATTAAATTAAATAAGTTTAAAACTCTCGGGCTCCTTTTGTTTGCTTAGAACTTTGTTGTTAAATCATTTACAACATTTGTCTACATTTTATTCTTTCTGGTCTAGTATTTTAAAAGCATTTAATATGTTTTACTATTTACTGACGAGTGTCCAAAGTAGTACTAATAAGATCACTTAAACCATTTGTCTATACTGCCACTAGAAAATATTAACATCTTTTAATATAATTGGGAATAGTTACAAAATGACAAAAGCAATAAAAATATTTAGCTTATTTGTCAATCATGGTAAACACAAGCGACATGTTATAAATCTATTTATCATTATTTGTAGTTTAAACTAATAATAAATAACTGCCATTACTTTTTTGTCTTCAAAATTACATCACTTGCTATGAATGTACAAATACAGTTTCGACAGAAAGAGACAAAATTATGGTAATTGGATAAGTGCGAACGGTAGAGCATGCTCATTTAATACATTTGGCATTAAAATGTAAAATTATAAAAAAAAATTGTAATTAGCACATTTGTCCTCTAGACAATCGATATATAAATAATGTGAAAACAAAAAGTGTGTGTGTGTATGTATATATGTGTATGCGTGAGTGTGTGTATGGGTGTGTGTGTGTTTGCGTGTGTGTGAGTGAGATACCGAGCTGCACATGTTACTGTATATGTTTTAATAGATTTTCTGATTACTGGTATGAAAGCAACACAAGCCAAGCAAATAATTTACGTCGGCATGGACTTGAAGCCAGGTGATAAATTTGGAGTTCTTTGTTGGCATAGTTATAGAGCATACCACTAAGCTGTAAGTAGTGGCGAGCAGCAGATGCAGTGTTTCGTCTCATAGTAAGACATACTAGGGTCAAAAATTAGTTCAGTGTGCTTCCGGAGAATAGTTTGCTGTATGAACAGTCTTCGAATGGATAGGACATTAGAGTCTGCAAATATTGCTATCAGTTGCATAACGAAAAGGCTTGAATATCATTATTTTTAAAAAAGCTCTCTGAGCCACCTCTACTTTTAACATGTGTGTTTGCGCAGCTGCTCGCCACACTGTGCTGCAAATAAAAACATACATAAGTACTTAATTAAAATTATATACAAATATCATATTATTATAATATCTACATACACTTATAGAAATGAACGACGGGGACCGCTTGACATTCATCTCACCTGATGGTAGGCTGCGATAAGGCCGAAGATGGAAGCGCGCTTCACCCGAAATCCTCAACTATTGAGGAACTGGCTACAAATCTTTAAACTGTCGGAACACAACAATGCTATTATGGTGCCAGACTTAGGGTCGTATTCTTGAACCAAACTCACTCTCAAATCTCTGCTTGAGCACAGTTAGAAATAGATGGTGCTATTCATCGCATATATAATATCGCCATTTTTTCTAACTGTATTCAAGCATGGATTTGATTTTGAGTTTGGTTTTAGAATACGAGCCTTAGACAAGACGACGATAGCTAGCCAGGCGGATTTTACAAGCCCGACCTACAACCACACCAAGTAGATAGGTACACAAATATGTAGGTACCACCACTGCGAATCGTACCCAAGACGACAGCCGAGACACAGTATAAATATAAGCTAAATTTATACTGTGGCCGAGACCTCTGGGAGGCTCTGGCACAGAATAGAAATGTTACTGGGTCTACGACCGGTGGCTTAGCCGACTAGACCACAGAAGAGGTGGTTAGACCACAGAAGAGGTGGTTAGACCACAAAAATCATTAAAATCGGTATATCAGTAAAATCATCCTTCAGTTACGAATTTTAATGATGTCCCTAGAAACAAAGACATACACAAAGTAATGGTGCAGCAGTCACAATAATATTTTTAGTAACCGCAAAAGCTAAGCTAAGTCAAAGTTGACGACCTCCGTGGTCGAGTGGTTAGCACGCCGGGTCGCGCCATCTCTGAGGTCCCAGGTTCAATTCCCGGTCGGGTCAATTTAGAGAAAAACCTATTTTCTAAATTGATTTCGGGTCTGGGTGTTTTTTCTATGTATTTTTCCGTTATATTCTTACCATATTAACGAGTTTCAATAGAATACTTATCTTGGTCTAAATCTAGATAAATGTTGTGAGCGTTAACAAATTTTATTTTATTAATTATTATTAATAAGAGACTTTACACTTTTGGTCTAGGACATTTTTAGATTATAAGTACATGATATTATTTTTTAAAATAAAAAAAAACCACTTACTCGCCAATTGGGTACTTGACAGTTTTCGAAAAAATATTTAAAACATTACAAACGCTTATTTTATACCCCGTACAATATTTTCTTTCTCGAAAAAGCTTCATTTAACAGAAAAAACATATTTTTCTTCATTGAGGTAAATAAACTAGAAAAGACGTCCCATACAATAAAAATGTGCACAGCTACAATGATACTGTACCGTGGTGTTTGTGTTTACCTAGTTGTCAATTTGTCACAGAAATATCAGATGCGACACACTGTTCATACAGTTTTATTACCGAGTTGTAAAGTTCTAAGATAATGTTTTTGATAAAACTAACATGTTAGTTTTTATATTTATTGATTGTTGTGAATTGTAATATTAAAATGAAAATAAGTGAATTAATGCCAAAAATAAAAGTGAGTAAATAATTTAGTTAAAACATTTCATATTAATAATAATTATTTTCACAAATTATTAGTTCCTTATCTTTAACTATAATATTCAAAATAATGTAAGTAATGGAAGAGCGGAGTCCTCTGGAACAGGTAATCTTTTGCTTAAAAGGAGACTCCGGCCACTAACTACTGTAATGCAAAACTTTTTATCGAAATAAATTTATTATTATTATGCTCTTTATTTAAAATATAATCTTAAGTAAAATTTTTTACAATATTTTATATAAAAAAAAACATATTTACAATATAAAATATTATAAAAAACTTAACCTAGGTTGCCACCGGCAGCGGGGATTGACCCAAGCTATCGGTGGTTAGGGCTGCAGAGTGAGGAACCTCCTGACAATACGTGCCGTGTCAAGAGTACTGCCTTTTGCATCTGACCCTTGACCCAACCTTTCAGCGAGAGCCTCTCTAGGTGTTGATCGAGGCTCTTCGCTATAAGGCCGTGTGCCGAAACGATTATCGGTACAATAATGGTTGAATCCACATCCCACATGGCGGTAACCTCGTGAGCCAAGTCAAGGTTCTTACTGAGCTTGTCCTTCTCGGCTTTCACGAGGTTCTCGTCATGAGGTATGGTGATATCAACCAATATTGCTTGGCGCTGAGATCGGTCGATCACCACGATATCAGGCTTATTAGCGACAATAGTCCTGTCCGTGATGATAGAGCGATCCCAGTAGAGCGTTGCATGACCATTTTCGAGAACTGGCGCAGGTGCGTACTTATAGTACGGCACCTCTGATTCAACAAGGCCATATCGAAGAGCAAGTTGCTGGTGAATTATTCTGGCTACTTGGTTGTGTCTGTGCAAATACTCTCCGTTAGCAAGATGAGAACAACCGGAAATAATATGTCGGAGTGATTCTCCCGGACGGCGGCATGCCCGACAGATGTCGACCGTACCGTCCCTCATTATATATTTCCGGTAGTTATTCGTCTTGATAACTTCATCTTCAATAGCACAGACAAAACCTTCGGTTTCCCCAAAAAGGTCACCGAAACGTAGCCAGTTCACCGAGGCAGGCAAATCTACATCAGGCCCAGTCAGAGCCCGATAGTAGCGCCCGTGTAGCACCTTGCTCTTCCATATGTCCTTGCGATCGAGAGTGCTTAGCACCACTGGTTTGCGCCAGTTTTCTGTTGCCAAGGAGAGCGGCGTAAAGTGTCTATCAACTGCCACGACATCCAAATGCATCCCGCACTCACTGTTAAGGAAATAATCCCTGAGACTGCACACCTCACGGTTATGTAGGTCCTTGGCATTTAAAAAGCCGCGACCCCCACATCTCCGCGGGATGTACAGCCTCATAACAGATGAGCGCGGGTGTAACATTCTGGAAGTCGTGAGCATTTGACGGACTCTTCTATCCAAGGCGTCCAATTCGGTCTGAGTCCATCTTAGTATGCCAAAGGAGTATGTGAGTAGAGGCATAACCCAGCCATTAAAAGCACGCGTCTTATTATTATTATTATTATTATTATTCACGTATTTATTTATTTTCTTAGGTGTAGGTTTTTTATAATATCCCATATAAAAATAATAAACAAAACTACTATAAAAAATAAAACATTTAACATTATAAAAACCTAAACCTAGGGTGCCGCCAGCAGCGGGGCAGGGCCCAAGCTACCGGTGGTTAGGGCTGCAGAGAGAGGAACCTCCTGACGATGCGTGCCGTGTCAAGAAGTACCGCCTTCTGTATCTGGCCCTTGATCCAGCTGTCTAGCGAGAGTCCCTTGAGATGTTAATGTTGAAGGTCGAGACTCTTCGCTATTAGGCCGTTTGCAGATACGACTATCGGGACAATGATAGTCGAGTCAACATCCCACATGGCGGTAACCTCGTAAGCCAAGTCAAGGTCCTTGCACAGCTTGTCCTTCTCAGCCTTCACGAGGTTCTCATCATGTGGGACGGTGATGTTGACTAGCACTGCCCGCCGCTGGGACCGATCGACTATCACGATGTCAGGCTTATTGGCAACAATAGTCCTGTCCGTGATAACCGATCGGTCCCAATAGAGCAAAGCACGACCATTTTCGAGAACTGGCTCAGGTGCGTACTTATAGTACGGCACCTCGGACTCAACAAGACCGTATTGAAGAGCAAGTTGCTGGTGAATGATCCTGGCTACAAGATTGTGTCTGTGCAAGTACGCGCCGTTAGCAAGATGAGAACAACCGGAAATAATATGCCTGAGTGACTCTCCGGGACGGCGGCATGCTCGACATATGTCGACCGTACCGTCCTTCATGATATACTTCCGGTAGTTGTTCGTCTTGAAAACTTCGTCCGCAATTGCACAGACAAAACCTTCGGTTTCCCCAAAGAGGTCCCCGAATCGTAGCCAGTTCACCGACGCGAGCAGGTCCACATCGGGCCCTTTTAAGGCCCGATAGAACCGGCCGTGCAGCTCCTTGCTCTTCCATACATCCTTGCGGTCCTTGGTGCTCAGCACCTGAGGCTTGCGCCAGTTCTCTTTGCCTAAGGAGAGAGGCGTAAAGGTCTTGTCAACTGATACCACATCGCGATGCATCCCACACTCGTTGTTGAGGAAATATTCTCGGAGACTGCACACCTCACGGTTGTGTAGGGTCTTGGCATTTAAAAAGCCTCGACCACCCCATTTTACGGGATGTACAGTCTCATAACAGACGAGCGTGGGTGGAGCATGCGATGTGATGTCAGTTGCTGTCGAACCTTTCTGTCCAGGGCGTCTAACTCGGTCTGAGTCCACCTTAGTATGCCAAAGGTGTATATCAGTAAAGGCATAACCCAGCCGTTGAAAGCGCGCACCTTGTTGCCTCCTGACAAAAGACTGTTAAGTACCTTTGTCAGGCGACCAAAGAAGCGTTCTTTCACCGACTGTTTTATACCCTCACTATCTATACCCAATCACTGTGACATACCAAGGTATTTGTAGGTGTCGGCTTCGGAGAGAGATCTGAAAGTCATCGTCTCAGAAAGCTGCAAATTCGTAGAATTTACAACTTTCCCCCGCTGTACGTGCATGACCGCGCACTTGTCTACACCGAACCCCATGTTGATGGCGCTGCTAAAAGTCTCAGTGACTTTCAGCAACGCCACCAATTCATGACGTTTCGGTGCAAACAGTTTGAGGTCATCCATGTACAGCAAGTGCGAAATAACTTCACCCTGCCTCCTAAGCCGATAGCCCAGCCCTGAATCCTCTAGCAATGAACCACAACGGACTCAGACTATCACCCTGGAAGATGCCTCACTCAATCCTTACGAAGTCCTGCGGACCAGAGGGGCTATCTCCACCACCCGGTTAACGAAGGACTGTAGTCCACTGTCTCATACAAGAACCTAGAAAAGATCTCAGAGTTGTATTACTTTTATACAGCTCTAAGATCCTCTCCAACCAGGTATGAGGCACCGAATCATAGGCCTTCTTATAGTCAATCCAGGCGGTGGAGAGAGCCCCTTTGTCCCGCCGGACTTGTTGGCAAATGGTCGTGTCGATGAGGAGGAGCTCCTTAGTACCACGGGACCCAACCTTACATCCATTCTGAGTGGGAGCCAAAATATTGTGCGCAACAATGTGCGAACTAATTTTAATTCTCAGAATGGATGTAAGGAGCTTGTAAAGCGTCGGCAAGCATGTGATGGGTCTATAGTTCTTCGGTTCCGTGGTACTACCGGACTTGAAATGTTGGCAAGGAACCGACCTCGAGGGCTTCTTGGAATTGCGTCGCTAAGCAGTCGTGTGAGCATCTAATCCACTTTATCCAAAAGTTATGCAACCCGTCCGGTCCAGGACTTTTCCAGTTCTGAGCCGTACGGATCGCACAACTAACGTCTTCGGGGCTAATGGTCACAGGCCCCATGGATTCGATAGACTCACACGCACGCTCAACGACGCTAATCCAATCACCCTCTGTGTGTTCGACTGGTACCGACCAGATACTACGCCAAAAGTTATTTATGGTAGTAGCATCCGGACACTGCCCGTTGCTCACACATTGGTCGGTTCCTTCCCAACTCCGGTATTATTATAAGGAGGAGGAGGAGGAGGAGGTTCCTCTCTCTGCAGCCCTAACCACCGTTAGCTTGGGCCCTGCCCCGCTGCCGCCGGCGGCACCCTAGGTTTAGGTTTTTTATAATGTTTAATGTTTTATTGTTTATAGTAGTTTTGTTTATTATTTTTATATGGAATATTATAAAAAACTTAGACTTAAGAGAATAAATAAATACGAGAATAATAATAATAATAAGTACGCACCTGCGCCAGTTCTCGAAAATGGTCATGCAACGCTTTACTGGGATCACTCTATCATCACGGACAAGACTATTGTCGCCAATAAGCCTGATATCGTGGTGGTCGACCGATCTCAACGCCGGGCAATATTGGTTGATATTACCGTACCTCATGATGAGAACCTCGTGAAAGCCGAGAAGGACAAGCTCAGTAAGTACCTGGCTTGGCTCACGAGGTTACCGCCATGTGGGATGTGGATTCAACCATTATTGTACCGATAGTTGTTTCGGCACACGGCCTTATAGCTAAGAGCCTCGACCAACATTTAGAGAGGCTCTCGCTAAAAGGTTGGGTCAAAGGTCAGATACAGAAGGCAGTACTCCTTGACACGGCTAGCACACATAAAGGCATATTTTAATAAAATAGAATCTCGCGAAATCTCGCGGCAACCTTTTTTATAAATTGTGTAACGACATCATAAGTAATTATTTATTTTTAGCGCATTTAGGTAAATAAAAGCTTGTTTTTTAAAAAGGTTTTTAATTTATTTTTTACTTTTTAGTTATCACTGGACACGTTTTTCACCTGTTCATCTCACTGAATACAAATATGTATACAAAATTTATCCACGTCCACCAAACGGTCTCGCACCACCCATTCGCACCTTATCTTTCGCCCCTTTTCCTAATAATACCCTTTCGCCCTCTACCAAGGTACCCCTTAATGCAGAACGAAAATATTTTCGTTATTTTTGAAGCACCCTTGTAATATTTAGATCAAAAACAGTACAGTCATACATAGCATCAAATAAACCAAAACCCCCACGATAGTTACCTTTAATTTACCTTGTTACCTACTATTTTTGAGAACTAAGAATATGACCAGTCTCTTGACAACTGTACTTTTACTTATTTATGAATAAGGGGCGAACAGAACCATTTAATATTTCAAGGGGCGAACGGGTCCGAGACCCACCAAATCACCACCACTCACCGCCCATCAAAAATGAATCAAACTCGACTCGGTTGTGCCGCTTAATTACTGAGTTCATATGGCCACCTTCCAGCTCCATCATAAGACCCTGGTTACCATCTAGCACCAAAGTACTCGTCAAATCGAATCAAACGAGCCCAAACTCGATGGGGTTATGTCGTTTAATTACTGAGTTCCTTTGGCCATCTTCCTGCTCCATTATCAGACCCTGGTTACCATCTAGCACCAAAGTACTCGTCAAGACGAATCAAACGAGCCAAGACTCGATGGGGTTGCGTCGTTTCTTTACCGAGTTCATAGAACCAACTTCCAGCTTCATCATCAGATCATACCCTGGTAACCATCTAAAAACAAAGAACTCGTCAAGACGAATGAAACGCGCTGAAACTCGATAGGCTTGCGTCGTTTTATTACAGAGTTCCCATGATCACCTTCCAGCTCCATCATCAAACCCTGTTTACCATTGAAAGACAAACTACTCGTCAAGACGATTTAAACTCCTGACCGCCCTCGTACTACTCATAGGACATCAACAAAAAAAAATATTTGGCGTATATTTGTCGTTCTTGCGGTAAAAACACCATCCAGCGTCATCTGTTTTTTGTTCACCCAACAAACTAAAACTCACTTGACCTGTCATTTTTAGCAAAATGTCGTTTATCAAATCGTTTATCGAAAGGTGCACGCACGCCAAAGAGCCGGTATGTAAAATCTGGTTTAATCATAGTAATTACTATAAATTTCATTGATAACTAGTTTCTAAAAGTTTGGCCAATTGCCTAACGTAATAAGTTTTGAATAATTTTTCGGAATAGACTTGTATTCGACATCCCACAACGTGGTTTAGATGGATATCCTTTGTATAGTACAATGTCAGACTATTATGTTATGACTGCATACATTTCCAATGTCCTAGGTATAGTACAAAGCCAATTTTTATTTCGTTTCAGTACTGACAGAAGAAAATATCGCCAATGTTTTAGTAAATCTGAGGAGTTTCTCCCGTGTTCTTTTAGCAACAACACGTGTTGTGAGACTCCATTTTATTTCAATCTACCGTACACACGGCGTCAGATCAACCTACCCTAAACTGTCATATCTCTCCAATAAATATTGATCGTTAAACCCCAAACAATAAAGTTCAAAATGGATTGTAGAAATTTGACAGTTTTGGGTAGGTTGATCTGACGCCGTGTGTACAATACTATATATATTTAAAAATATAAGTGTAACTTGAAATTGGCTTAATGCTAAACGCGAAGCCATTAATTAAGATTAGGTTAGATTAGTAAATCTGACTTTGACAGTGGTTCCGAAGCATCTGACCACGATTCCAGTTTTATTTCTCAATCAAATGATCGCAATGCAGATTCAGAAAGTTCTTCACACAGTTCTTCTGATGACGATCCAGTTGAGCCTGCACCAGCATCGCCAATATTGTCAGTAAATTCAGAAAGGCCAGGTCGGACTCGTACACGTGGAAGATGAGGTGATAGGCGTAGATTGCTGCCTAGATCAAGGAATATACGTTCGTCAACAGTTCAAAATGCCGATAGACAAAACTGTTGGATTGGAGAAAACTTGAAGCCAAACTACCGACAAAATCTAGTTGGGAATATTTCGAATTTATTCAGTAATATATTGATGACGACATTCTAAATACCATAGTAGAATGCAAAAATAGGACAGAAGTCTTACTAAAAGGAAAGACATTAGGTCTTACAAAAAATAATTAAAAATGTATTTTGGTAGGTATAACGATGGCCATGTCAACACTACAATATCAAAAAATAGATGCCTATGTATTGGATGCAAAAATGGAGAGTACCTGTCTACTATTGCAAGTGCTATGACTCGGATTCGCTTTTATGCTATTAGAACAAGAGACTAAAATGTGTTTTTGATCAGAATGTGCCTAATGAAAATACCAGATAAAATATTGATGGGTTGCTTAGCTCAAGATTGTCCAGAAGATGTACCATGTGTCGATGAGATGATAATACCTTTTTCTGGGCAATGCAAAATGCGACAATATTATCACAATAAGCCCAAGCCCGTCGGTCTCAAAGTGTTTGTTCTCGCAATTTCTGACGGAATTGTACGTGACATGATTATATATCAAGGGGATACTACAAATTGTGAACGAAAGTTTATTAACTTGGCGTTGATATTGTGTAGTGTACTTCATTTTGATCTCACTATGGGCCAAACTAAGTTTTTGCTAAGAGTTATGCTATTAAAAAGTTTCAAAGAGTGTTTTTATAAATTAAATAATAAACACTTTTTCTTAATGTATCTGTAGTAGTTTTATTGCTTACACTCTAAATATAAAAGCACAATATTATTATTTTTTTGTATAAAACGCTATGTCCTATACAAGTACAAACTCATACTCTGCTAATGTCCTTTATAAATGACGTAGTGGAAAACTAGATTTTCCAGTTTTTTTTTTTTTAGTATTTTTTACCATATATTAGGGCCTTCGTTTACAATATATCAAAGTTTTGCGGTAAAATTCAGAAAAAAGTGTGTTGAATAACAACAAGCCCAAACTCGATGAGGTTGTGTTGTTTCATTTCAAAGTTCCTATGGCCACCTTCCAGCTTCATCAACAGATCAACACCATGTTGTCATAATATTGCATTGTCCAGATTAAATTTTTTTTTAGTATTTTTTACCATATATTAGGGCCTTCGTTTACAATATATCAAAGTTTTGCGGTAAAATTCAGAAAAAAGTGTGTTGAATAACAACAAGCCCAAACTCGATGAGGTTGTGTTGTTTCATTTCAAAGTTCCTATGGCCACCTTCCAGCTTCATCAACAGATCAACACTATGTTGTCATAATATTGCATTGTCACGCGATTTACACATGTGTACAAAACTTTAGCTTAATCGGTAACCGGGAAGTGGATCAAAATTGATTCGGTTTCCGCCGTTTCGTTTAGAAGTTCCTATGGCCACCTCCTGACTCCATGATCAGGACCCTGTAGGTACATCATCTAGCACTAAAGTGTTCAAAAAGACAAATCCAACGAACTCAAACTCGATGCGTTTCCGCCGTTTTGTTTAAGAGTTCCTATGGCCACCTCTAGGCTCCATCATTAGACCAGCTCAATAGTATCATAACATTGCATTGTCATCGTACTTATAATTCAGCTCAATCGGTTGAGGAGACCTGGTCTTAAATTCAGTTGCAAGATTTGTCCCACACATACTAGCTAACAGGGAAAGTCAAATAAAAGCTTGTAAAAACCATTGACGAATTTAGGGTGACTGCTAGAAACCGCAAGAAATTTCAAGGGCTGGTCAGGTCAAGTGTTTTAAACATGACAAAAATGGAATTCGTGTTTATTTTTCATTTTTAATTAAATAATTCATTTTGTGATTATTTTAATTGGAAAGTGTTTGAGTGAGTATCTAATTTATTTTAAAGCAATAATAAGAAAAATAAATAAAAAAGACCAACTAAAAATACGATTATTTACAACGCGCGGGCAACGGCGGCAGGCCGGCCGACCGTCTGTTGACCCGCTCGCGTCAGCTGGTCGATAAGTACCTACGTTAGTTAGTTAGTGCAATAAGACCATTTTCATCATGTTTAAAACGCTTAATCTGACCAGCCCTTGAAGTTTCTTGCGGTTTCTAACAGTCACTTATATACGTCGATGGTTTTACTTTATTATGTAATGATGTAAGTAATGATAATGATATTCTGTATGTAGATATTTCAACGTAGGTTGGGGTGAAAATGATTGATTTGATTAGCGTAAAATATATTAAACAAGTCCATACAATTATTTCAAATGTTTAATTTGCAATTTCAATAATAATCAATTCAATTTAAGTACCTAATTTGTTGAAGATCTTCACTTGTTTAAATAATTCTTTATCTATTTCGTGTTGTTAACTATGCATCCGTTGCTGTCGCTCAAGAATAAAATTGGTATTACTTACAACAAGCCACTTATGAAAATGCCAATGCGTGCGTGTGTGTGTGCGTGTGTGTGTGTGTATGTGATGCTGATGATCATAAGTGACGGTTGGTTTCCTGCCCTAGCTGTTACTACGACAAGAAAGGCCTGCAGTACAACATGATGCGGGTACCCATCGGCGGCTGCGACTTCTCCACACACGCGTACGCGTACAATGAGCTGCCGAGAGGCGACTTGAAGCTGAGCAATTTCTCGTTGGCTTACGAAGACTACGAGTACAAGGTAAATTTAACATTGTTTGAGGGTTATAACCTGGAGAGCAGAGATCCTGGCTGATGCCAGGAACCTGGATTATCCATTTCTTGAATTTTTTAGGCTTGGATTTGGATATGAGTTTAAATAAGTATGGCAAATTTTTAGGCGTGGATAAGAGTATATGGAAAATTCATACGTGATAGTTATACGGTCTGCGGAACGGAGGACGAAAGCTTACGAGGGCGGGCAAGAAGACGGAATCTCACCCCTTCCCCGTCGCCCGCATACCATGGGGCTGTCACGTACGAATTTGCCACCCAATTAGCTATTTGTCTTATCGATAGATTCACTGTGGAAGGATTCTACCCAGAATCCGAATGGATGGCGACGCAGCCTTACAACAAATTTTCCGTAAAAATTCATACAAGTAACCATCATCTTGAGTTTGGGTCTACTCTGTTAAAAAAAATTCTCCTAAAAAAGACGAAGTTATTCAACATAGAAAACAAAAATAAATTGCAAGCAAAGCACCTTGGGCATAAGACAAACGAGGATACCCCCGTATTTATTTCGGAACAACTGACCCCTAAAGGAGCACGACTGTTCTTCTTAGCCCGAGATCTCGTTAGATCAAAGAAATATAAATATTGCTGGACCTCCATTGGTAGGATTTTCGTACGACAAGATGACAATTCACGGGTTATTCAAATAACTAACGAATCTCAGATTCATCAATTGCAAAACTCATGACTGTACCTTGTGTTTTTAATTTGTTATTAATGACTAAAGACGCATAATAAGTGCAATATTATTGCACTTTAAAGTTCATATTATGCTATTTTTTTATTCTAGAGGTTAAGGTTTTATTTATGTTTTTGCAAAAAAGTAGAAATTGTAAAACCCAAAAATTCAACTTACTTTTAAAGAGAAGGTAGTTTAGCATGTTATGTATTCAATCTATAAACAATTTTTTTTTTCATATACTCTCACTTCCATACACATTACACTTACACATCTCAATTTATTTATCTCAAACGCGTAAAACCATACTCACTTTAAATTTCACTATAAATACGCATTATGACTTTGATGTTTTTTAGGTACCCGTAAATATTCAGGTTATCCATTATTAAAATTAAACTTGTACTTCTTAGACAACTATCTAATTATTAAAGACTTTCTCAATGAATAGTAACCTACATGAACTAGAGTTATTGGACAATACTGAAATTTCTAGATCATTAATATGTAATATTGGAGAATTAAAAAACATTTTGCGGGACTTTGATTTGAATTTCAATGTTTTAACGCAAAATATTAGAAGTATATATAGCAATCACGATGACCTACATTTAACGTTATCATAGTTATCATTGAAGCTGATATTTTAATATTAACGGAGTGCCGACTTAATATCAACAAACAAATTCCAATATTAAATAATTATACATCATATCATACTTTACACCAACTAAATCAGAATGATGGTGTTCTTGCTTATATTAAAAACAATCTACAGGCGCAAGTGACAGAACTGAAATTAACCCTCTATAAGTAATGCTGGTGATTTTATTAAATCAATTAATTCCAACCTGGAAACTATAGCTTCTCACAAAAATTTTGTTATTATAGGTGATATCAACATTAATTTAATACCAAAGTCTACTGAAAAAACATATGAACAAAACAATCGTCTGAAGTATCTAGATGTTTTATCATTGCATGGCCTTTTACCTGCTCATAGTTTACCTACCAGAGAGGATAGCTGCCTCGATCATGTTTTGCTAAAGATTGATAAAAAGGACAATAATTCTGCCCTTGTGGCGGTCTTAAATACTACAATAACAGACCATTTAATGGTTTTACTAAACATTTCAACTTCTAATAAAATATGTACACAACCTTTAAAGACTAAATCTATTACAGATCTTGAAGCAGCATATAAATCCTTAATAACTATAGATATTGCACAGTTCACCACTTTTACCGATCCTAACATTTTAGCAGATTCTCTAATTAATCTCTTAAAGTTAGCCATTCAATCAAATACTAAAACTATATTAGTTCATAGCAGTAAACGCATTCTCAAACCATGGATGACCATTCGTGCTCTAAGATGTATAAGACTTAGGGATAGGATGCAACTTAAGCTAAAAACAAATTCGTTGAACGAAGTTTTAAAAATCACATTTAGGCGGTACCGAAATTATTGTACAAATCTTATTAGAAAATAAAAGAGACAATATAATAAAAAAACAAATAGAAGACTCAACTAAAAACACAAAGCTAATTATGGTCAACAATAAATAAAATTACTCTATTTAAATCTTTAAAAAATTCTAACGTTAATCTCCTTAGTGTTAAGTCGGATCCCAAGGACTCAGTTAACTTTGTTAATCACTTCTTTAGTAGTATTGGTAAGATATTGGCTGAAGACATACTTCATAATTATCCACGAGCACAAGTATATGGATCTAATAATCTACACGCAAACTCTTTGTACTACTGGAAACCGATCCTCAGGAGGTGGATACTATACTAATGAGTCTTGATTCTAACGCGGCTCCTGGTTGGGATGGTATTCCAACCAAATTTCTAAAACAGTGTAGAAGTTTCGTTGTCCCTCTGATCAGCTAATTAGCAAATCTTTGTTTTAATACTGGTATTTCTCCCATCTCTTTGAAACGCTCCATAGTCACACCTGTGCACAAGGGAGGGGACAGAAGCGAGGTCAATAATTACCGGCCTATTTCGGTGTTACCTTGTATACAACATGTCCCAAAATTCAAGGATAAGCTGGTACCAGAGGATGAACCTTTTCTTCACTATTAAAGAAAAAAAAAGAAAAAAATAAAACTCAACATTCTATGAAAATACAAAAAAAAATTGAAATCCTTAGAAAATTTACAACCCTTAACATATTTTTAACTACCATAACCACAACTTTTCTAAAATTTCAGTTTTTTTTTTGTATCGGCAACTTACATAGCACTGCAATACACCACAATCCTTAAAAATCCTAAAACTACAGTAATTTTTATTCAAAAATCAATCATAATATTTTATTTCCCTAAAAATTTGAAAGTTTTATACTTTCAGTCTACTTTCACTCCTCGTAGCGTAAAAAAACGTATGGTAACTACTATGGCAAGTTTTTTTAAAAATTAACGCAACTAACTATGATTCTAAAATGGTATAAGACTCTACGAAAACTAGCCACGAAAGAAAGTGCGTTCTATTTCTAAAGAAGAACCAAATTTAAGAGTTGTGTTGTTCAAGAGTTTTTCCAAATTTTTTTATATAAAAAAATTTGGAAAAACTCTTGAATAACAGATTAATAAGTTTCTTGAAATAAAATAAAATAAAATTCGAAAAATAAAATATTATCCGATACACAATACGGCTTTCGGAAAGGGGTTTCAACTCAAAATGCCATAAAGGATTTAACTAAGTACATTGTTGAGAAAGTTGATAGAGGAGACAAATGTCTCACTGTATTTCTTGACCTGAAGAAGGCTTTCGACACCGTTTCTGTCCCAGTCCTTGTTCGCAGACTTGAGAGCATCGGATTAAGAAACACATCACTTGCAATCTTTGAAAACTACCTTCACGAAAGGAAACAAACTGTCAGAATTGAAAATATAAACAGCGACGAAGAATTTGTCAGTTAACGTGTTCCGCAAGGGTCTGTGCTTGGGCCTACGCTGTTCTTGATCTACACAAATCAACTGTGTGATTTGCAAGATAGTGGAGGGGAGATCTTCTGTTATGCCGATGACACAGCAGTGGTGTTTTCTGGACAGTCTTGGCAAGATGTGCAGGCTAAAGCTGAATCTGGCCTTGCTAAAATTGCTGATTGGCTAAACATAAATCTCCTGACGCTAAATATAAATAAAACTAATTTTATATGCTTTACGCCGAACCAAAGGTCACAGCCAGATGAAGGATTCTGTCTCAGAATTCATGGGTGTTCTGACCAATCCGGTCCAAACTGCCCATGCCCTCTAATTAAAAAAGTTGACTGTACAAAATATTTAGGTGCACAGATTATCATGGCATTCGCATTTAGAACTTATTTCGGTCAGAATTAGAAAACTTATTTATATATTCAAAAAACTGCGTTACGTAATGTCCAGTAGTTTACTAAATAAAATATATCTAGCTTTAGCTCAATCAGTTATTACATACTGTATTCCTGTATGGGGTGGTGCCTGCAAGACGAAATTTCTTCATCTTGAGAGGACTCAAATGTCAAAGCCCTACCGGTACTCGACTAACGATCTATATAAGCTTTGTGGCCTTCTATCTATCAGAAAACTATACGTTCTGCTACTCATACCTTACTTGCATAAAAATTTTCCATTTGATCTGGGTAAACTAAAGAAAAGACGTAAAAATAATGTAGCCTCATATTACCGTGTACGTACAGTTCAGTTTGCTGAGCGTCAATATGCTACTCGATCATCAATCATCTATAATGCTGCAAATAAAAAACTAAATATTTACTCTAAAAAAACATTTGAATGTAAAAAAATCTTAATAAACTGGCTAAATTCAATGAATTATGAAAAAACTGAAAACCTTTTGACAAAAATTACATAACAATACTTAAATATAATTAAACATAATAAAAATAAATAAATAAAAGCAAATATAATTAATTAAACACAAACTTATTGACGTCACACACATTATTTACCATGTTGTTTTTTATTTCGTTATTCTTAATATTTCTTAACACAATATCTCACCTACCTATTGTCTTGGGAAAGAGCGATTCAACCCCAACACGGGTATTGTATTACCCCCTGGGATGACTCAAAATATTGTTAAATCAATATTGGGAAATAAAGCAATTTTTTTTATCATCACAGCATTATCAGCCTATAAACGTCCCACTGTTGGGCATGTCCCTCCCGTAGACAATAAATAGCACGTGGAGATATTGGTCTATAACCCACCACGCTGGGCCAATGCGGGTTGGTGGGTTTTAACTGCCATCTTGCGACAACAACCAGAAAAACTAGTAACCATACCTGAATTCTATCAATTTTATTACCGATAGACAATTTAATTTGGCTTTCGACCGAAAAGGAACACTTTAGCTGCAACACTCGACTTAGTAACTAAATACGACACAATATTGATAGAAAAAACATTGTCTTGGGTGTGTTTATCGACCTAAAAAGCATTTGATACCGTAAGTCATGAAATCCTACTAAAAAGCTTGAAATTATAGGTATCGGCGATAATACACTCAAAATGTTTAATTCATACCTCAAAGATCGTCATCAAATTGTAAAAATAAAACATTATCAAAGTAAAGCTCTTCCATTACACTGTGGTGTTCCCCAAGGATCCATATTAGGACCCTTGTTATTTTCTATTTACATTAATGACATTGATAAAATTGGATTACACGGTCACGTGAGCGGATGACACTTGCCTATTCTATTTCAGATTATCCATTAACAGAATAATTTCTCTCGCTCAACAAGATCTCCACATCCTCACCACATGGTTGCAACAAAATCTCATAACAATTAACACATCTAAGACTTCTTACATAATTTTTAAAGCAAAAAAACAAATCAATTCCGCTATCTAACCCACCTACAATATATAACATACCTATACAACAAAAAACACACGAGGAATACCTAGGCTTGCATATTGACACCCACTTGACAATGTTGACATGGAACATACATATTAACCATTTAAAAAATATCGTCGTTGATGAGTTCCCTACGACCTATAGTTCGATGTATTCCACGCAATCACGCGAATCAAGATATGATATCTGCAACTCACTTGTAAAGTCTCACTTAATTTATTTAATAGGAATATGGGGCAGTGCCTCAAAAAATAAGTTGTCAGAACTCCAAATAGCACAAAATAAGATAATTAAATTATTATTCCACTATGCATACCTCACACCTACCTCTAAGATCTACATGGAAACGTGTCTTATGAATATAAAACAATTACTTGCATTCCACACCCTGCATGCTCATCGAAAAGTATTGAATAAAACCATCCACACCTCAATAGCAATAACGCAGCGCGTATCGAAACGCGCAACGAGACGCGCCAGTGTTTTGGTTCTACCCAAAGCACGAACTAATTATGGCAAACGAATGTTTACTTTTGAGGGAGCACAGCTCTTTAATAAACTACCTTCATCATTAAAAAGCGTTAAATGTTTAAAGTCATTTAAAGCAAAACTTGCTCAATATGTTTGCGAAGTGAATCAATGAAATAAATAAACTATAGTGTAAGTGAAGTGAGGAAATATTTGTCATATAGATACAACGGCGCGAACGGTGCCTGTGGGTGGATCTCACAAAAATATTTTTTTATGCATTTTTTATCTTTCACGGGAATTTCTCTATATAATCAATATTTTGGGATACATTCTTAGTCTACCTTACTGACAGCTTTTTACAAGTATTTGGATTATGTTATCTCTTGTAGATTTTGAGTAATCAAGAAATTTTTATTTATTGCGTGAATGTAATGACATCTACAGGAGTGTAATAACATTTTCATATTGCAGTATAGAAATCAAGGTATTTAGTGGCAATAGGTAGGTATTATGAATACATGTAGGTGTTAATTCTTGTAATTATCATATTTTATCTTATAACGATTATACAAACTTAATAAAAAAAGTAACTATCAATACTTCGTATTCAATAAAAAATAACAATAGTAAGTACTTAGGTAATTACTTAATAAAAGTCAGTTTGAATAACCATAACAATATATTTTTAGGCATTATTATAATAATACGTTCGATTTCGTCGGATAGGCCGATCAGTTTCAGTCTCATCAGGAGACCATGCTCAGGGTTTAATGCAAGATAACTACGCCGTCGTAAGGTTCTAGGTCCTCTAAAATCTACTCAAAGATAAACTCAAACACAAATACTACTCAAAACATAATATAGTGAAAGATAAATTGAAAACAAAAAAAAACTCGGAGCAAAACTACAACTCGAATCAAAAATACAACTCGAAACAAAAATACAACTCGAAACAAAAATACAACACAAAACAAATATAAACAACAATATACTTCGTAGAATTAACAAGGCTTTGATTTTTATAGTAACAGAACAGTAACAATACTTTATCTCTTAGATATAATAGGTAACAATTATGTACTAACTGCAATATAAAAAAGCAAGGTATAATTATGAACATAAATTACAACTTTGATTTACATTTATTTACCCTATAAAAAAATATTCTAAATCCGTAGCATCTTCGAGATAGAGAATTTTAAATTCGTAAAGTACTTAGTTTCAATACCATCTTAAACTACTAAGATCGTAATAACAAGACGAGCAATGTTAAATTATAATTTTTGCTAAATAAGAAGTTAATAGGTAAAACGCCACACATTTATCGTTGGGCACCAGGGTCTAATAAATGCATAAATTAGAATTTACTTATGGTTGATCCTTTTACAGTTATACGTTCAAACGGAATGACATAAAGTAGTGACAAAATGCTGCGAACGAAAGTTGGTTAAAAAAATATCAATATCAAGCGTCTTTTTCTCAGTGATCGATCACGGTCGACGAATGAGGGCAGGCCGGTGGGCGCTCAGAACAATAGGGTGTTTAGTGAGGTTTCGGCAGGTCACGGCACGATCAAACATAAATTTAAAAATTTTCAATAGTCGAAATGTCATCGTGAACTGAATGACTTATTTACGGTGACAAAACTTTGAATTGAATTATTTTCCAAAATATTAATTATTTTCAATTATTATATCTATTAACTTAATGGGACATTCATCAAGTCACAGTGATTTTTTTTATTTTTTGATCCTAGTAGTAGTTTTTTTTTATAATTATGTTATTGAGCCCAGTTGGCTTCAAGCGTCTGAATGACATTTTGCATAGTTTTATTAGCTTATTTTTTTAAAGAGTGATAAAACACATGTTAATTGTTTCTTATCTAGTTAATATAATCTTGTAGGTACTCATTATTTGCAGCTAAAATTAATTTAGAAAAACTGAAATTCTATAAATAATCAACGGTAGATTGTTGATATCGAATGTTGTAGGATCCACCCAATGATAATATCATTGGATCCACCCCTGTATGTAATAACGTCATTGCTTAATTCTTTTCTCATGTAAGTTTTTTTTTTTTGAGAATTAAAGAATCTTTAAACTTAACCATGTATTTATAAATCTAGTATTTATTATGTATTATTAAGTATGTATTAGTGCTCAGCCAGACTGCACGCGCGGGCGGCGCGGCGCGACGTACAAACATAATTGCCCTGCGCTGCCCTTATATTAAGGACACTCAAATAAGAACTCATATGTTTGAGTACGCCGCGCCGCGCCCGCGCGTGCAGTCTGGCCGAGCACTTATTTTTATGCCCGCCCGCGATTATATACGTCCGCGTAATACAATCACCTATGACTTATGTCTATCATAAATCAGTGAATACTTATCTGATAAATAGTATGGTATAACAGAACCTTCATTCTTTCATCTACAATACTAACAAAACTTAGTAACGAAACGAATTCAAAAGCCGTTCTTGAGCCTACGATAACGCATTTCAGATACCGATGATCCAAGCGGCAATGAAGGCGGCAGCAGGAGGAGACCCCATCCATATCGTAGCCACCACCTGGTCGCCCCCACTCTGGATGAAGACCAACGAGGTGTATGGTGACATGAGTCAGCTGAAGCCGGCATACTACCAGACCTACGCGGATTATCATGTCAAGTAAGTTTCTTTGGACAGTACTTATCGTCATGTTTTAATTTTAACAAAGCACAAGGTCGAGTACTGCCGGCTATTTGGGCAGAACCGTCCTTAAATATAGGCAGGCCGGCAAGGTAGACCAACGATCTGGTGATGGTCGCGGATAGCTGCTGGATGCGAGCAGCACAAGACCGGTCGAGGTGGAGATCCTTGAGGGAGTCCTTTGTTCAACAGTCTTTCAGCTGATGATGTATGACTCATCGTCATCAGTATAAATGGACACTAAGTCGAAAGTCAGGACAGTCACATGGACAATAGCCCTTATTTGTTTAAAGTGGAACACGAAAGTTTATTTTTACTACATACATACGAGTACAGTCGAGATTATTATCTCCACAGGCTTAGTCAGAGACTAGGCAATGAAGACCGCAAAGCAGTGCATTGCTACTACCAGTTCATTCATATGTCGCCAAATAACAACTTCATATGCTCAGCGTGATATGTGGTGAGTCCATCGCCGCTTTATGCTGTTGAATGGCGTGATAACCGTGTCGCGCAGCGGTGAAAGAATCCTCCCACTGCCTCTCTAGCAGTGGCAACTGCGAGTTGTGCCCTTCGTGCAACGAGAAGTGAGCGAGCTCGACAGCTCCGGCTACCTATCTGGACAATAGGCAGTGAACTACACGTGTTCACGGGGATACTCTCCCGAGACACTAGTCTTATGAGTACCGAATGAAGAGCGCGCTGCGGCGGGCACTAATTTGGCGTCAAGACCTAACGTTGGTGTGGTCTCCTGCGCGAGTGTTCTACTGGCGCAGGGACGTCTGGCACTTCTTGCATAACCTAACGGTTGGTTTCGAGGTGCCAGTACAAATAAACTTAGTGAATTAAGGAGAGGGGATGCCTCTCTTCCCTTGGTGGTCGTAAAAGGCGACCAACGGACTAAAGACTGCACATACAACTAACAGAATAGAGCGGTGATGGGCTCACCATCTGTCACGTCACGCTGAGCACATGTGCTGTCGCTATTTGGTGAAAAGTGGACTATGGTAGAGGATTGCTTTTGCGGTCCTCTTGCGGTCTTGCTTAGTATCTGACTAACCCTTCGGGGATAATAGTCATGATTATATATTAATGTATGTGCAGTATTCAGTCCCTTCCCAGTTGGGAAAAGACTGAATACAAAGAGATCGTATAAGCAATTACTCTCACGACTTTGGATCGATAAACACTCGTATTAAAGATCCTGTTATTTCAAAAAGCCGAATAAAAGCAGTTTTCTCGATTTATTAGCATTTAACGCTTTTTGGCTCTATAAACATGTCGAGTGTCAAGTAAACGTAGACTTAATGAATTCGTATCGCATTTACTCGATAATCGTCCTAGAAGGCGTAATATGGAAACACACATTTCTATTTCTCGGCTAAAAGTCGAGTGAATTCTCTGTGGTGTTAAGTGAGTTGCTATTAATGGCAAATTGATTTTATTTTATAAAATAATATTAATTTTATTTATTATTAACTAAGAAATGGCGCGGCCCATGAAAATATGAACTAAAATGTAAGGAATATAGACGAACTATTTTATTCCGCATAAGAAAGTAAAACCTATTCTTAGATTAAAACAAAAAGGGAAGATACGGCATTAGCGTCTAGTGAGTGAGCCGCCAAAATTAGGCCTAAAGGCACAATTTCACTTCAGTCACAATTTGCCGAGCGAACAGGCTACATCGCACTATTTCGGATATTCTGCTGTGTGAAAAAGAGAAAGACGCTACTCCGTAGTGGCGTCGGAATCGGTCGTACGTACTCGTCTGTTGCGAAGCGACCGAGACGTCAACGCGCTACTCGCTGACTCCCTCGCGCTGACGTTGAAACTTACCGCTTTGTCTCGCTCGCTCGATTTACACTTTTATTGGTCGTGAGAAGGATCTTCAAAATGTCGAGCAAACGATCTGTGCACGTTCTCTCAACGCGATTTGGGCGCACTTCTCTCTGCTTTAAATGCTGTAAATATCGTAAGATTATAATTATGAATATAGAGTCATCGCAACACGAATGTTACTAGTACTATAATAGACATCAGTATGCCATCATTCCACACAATGACATCAGCTTCCCCCAAGTCGGTAGGTGTGCATGTGTGAATGTTTGCTTAAGTAGTTGAGTAGGATTATATTTTGAATGACTACAAGTAGGAGCTATTAGCTTACTTACCTATTAGCTAACTTTCAGAAGGTTACAAATACCTATTGCCATTATGGCTGTAAAATTGTAAGACATAGTAAGGCAAAATAATTACATTTATTATAACTCCTTGCGTTTTCACAAACAAAACAACTTGGTTGCATTCACACGATCCAAGAGTCGAGTAACTGCAACCGCGCCGCTATGGTATAATAAATAAGTCGAATGAAAGAGATTCTACCGACTTGGGGGAAGCTGATGTCATTGTGTGGAATGATGGCATACTGATGTCTATTATAGTACTAGTAACATTCGTGTTGCGATGACTCTATATTCATAATTATAATCTTACGATATTTACAGCATTTAAAGCAGAGAGAAGTGCGCCCAAATCGCGTTGAGAGAACGTGCACAGATCGTTTGCTCGACATTTTGAAGATCCTTCTCACGACCAATACCTAAAATAGAAACGTGCTGGTGACTTTTTTACGATATAGTTTTGCTCTTTGGGTTATTTGCATTTTACGGTACCCAATAGAAGAGATGGATTTGGTAGTATTTCTAAATAACGCACCACCACACAGCTCTAAAATGCAACGTCTCTATTTTTTATGATTTTGTTTCTATTTATACAGGTTTGTTCAGAAATATGCCGACAACGGAATACCAGTGTGGGGTCTCACCACCACAAACGAGCCTACCAACGGTATAACGGGATTTGCCGCATTCAATTCACTCGGCTGGTCTCCTTTAAATATGGTAAGAGTTAGTTACTGTCTAAAATATATGGCGACTGCTAGAAACCGCAAGAAACTTCAAGGGCTGGTCAGGTCAAGTGTTTTAAACATGACAATTCATTTACCGTTCTCAACTTCAGTGGCTATCTATCTCCCGAAGACGAGACTGCCACGCGTTATCCCTCCTCTACTCTATCCTTTTTTATCCACATTCACCTTGCTATCTTACCTTGTCCGTGACCTTCGTTCCTCTAGCTGCCTGTCCCTTGATGTTCCTCCTCATTCTACTGATTTCGTAGCCAAGCCTTATACTGTGCACTCTATCCACCTGTGGAACTCCCTGCTGGAAAGTATTAGACGTGCCCAGTCTAGGGACTCGTTCACTCGTCAAATTAAAAATTACTACCTGTTTAAAATCTATTGTACGGGTGTGGTACTTTGCCTACCAAAATTGACGGACGTAGAAAAAATGTCATTTCTTTTTTGGTTCGGAACACGTTATGGCGGAACGGTCGGCTTACAGGACGCTGGTTGAATTTTATCGGTTGAATAGGGGCAAATCTTCGAAAATCGGTTAGGTGCTGTTGTGTTTCGTCCGACCAGTGAGGGTTCCGGGGGCCCCTTCCCCTCCCCCCTCCTCCCAATTCCTATTCCTTCCTTAAACCTATTCCTCCCTTAAAGGCCGGCAACGCGCCTGCGATTCCTCTGGTTTTGCGGGTGTCCATGGGCGGTGGTGATTACTCTCCATCAGGTGACCCGCATGCACGTTTGCCTTTTGTTTTTTTTTTTTTTTATAAAAGAGGGACTTTTATAAAAAAAAAAAAGGAAACCCCGCGAGAATTGGTTGCGTATGAAGTCCTGACGACAGGACCACGCGCTCGCGTTTATTGTAAATTCGATGTGATCACTTGGAAAACTCACCACGTGTCTGCGCGTGAGATTGTGAATTATCAGTTAATCGGCTTAAATGTTAATAATCTAGTGCAAGCCGCTTCGGAAGCGTCGCGGTATTTTGTAAAGACGGTGGCTTATCGGTAAGCCAAGGACTAAGTGTTCACTGATCGGGAACGGATGTGTGTGCGGAGGTGATCTGGAGAGACTCTTCGAGTCGGCAGGCGAGGCAACGCTGCCAGAGGCCAGGAGCCACACCACGGCAGCTGGGCTGCGACCATCCCTTTCCTTCCTCACCCCTGTCCTCTCCTAAGGTTGCAAGGCGGGTCAACCAACGCATCATTCGGTGAGTAGATAGCATAGTATTAAATTTAGTCATAAATTTTAGTTAGTAGGATTAACGCTGCGTATCGCAGCTAATTTCAAGCAAGCCCTGATCGCTGACCTGGTGGTCCATGGTCTGTTTGAATCGTTTTGGTAGCAGAGCGTGGTTTAAAACGACACGGACCAGCAGGTTCCTTGGAACTGTTTTGTGCAGCTCGGGAGCCAGTCCGAGTAACCTGTTTGATCCACTGTAGCTCGGGTAGGTAGTTAAACATAAATATATCCACCTGAATAGCTTATGATTAGTTAATTACATTTAATAAGTTTGTAATTACATTTAAATAGATGGTATGTAATCATATAATGTTTTAGTAGTGCTAGCGGGTTGTCTGTGAAATTGTTTTTCGTCGGTCATTGACAACAAGTACTCAATCAATGCTTATCACATTACAACATGGAATCGTGTTGAGTCGGTATCTTTAATAGTTGTTGTGAATTATTGTTACATGTGGTGACCACGGTTTAGATTTTGTTTAGGTGGGTAGATCATTATCATCAGAGGAGTTATGGAGTGTGTCTTGTAACGGAATAGGGCCTAGGATGGGTGACGAGTTGTACTTTTTCGGAAGCTAAAAATAACTTTGTTTTGATGGACGTGTGTGAAGAAGCGTTGTCATGATGTAGGAGAACGCGGATTTTGGGTCGTCTTTCGCGAACTTTTTCTAACACCCTGGGTAAACAAATGGTAGAATACCACGCGGCATTAGCACTCTTTTGATCTTCAAGTGGAATTGTACAGATGAGACCCGTAGCTGAGAAAAAAAAACGCAACCATTTTTTTATCATCGTTTCTCGCCTGCCTCACTTTTATTGGCCTGTTCTCATTTTCAAACACCCATTCACAAGATTGGTGTTTTTTTTCGGGTTCAAAACAATAAATCCACGTTTCGTCTCCTGTGACAATGTCATAAACAGCATTAGAATGTCCATGGTCGTACTTCAGTAGCACTTGTGAGCACCATTCCACGCGAGCCCGCTTCTGCTCCGCTGTCAGTTCATGAGGGATCCAACGTCAACAAAGTTTCCGAACTTTCAATTCTTCGTGTAAAATTTTCTGAATTTGGCTCATACCAATCCCCAATAGTCCTTGAATTGTCTCATAGGTAATCCGCGGGTTTTCTTTAATTAGCCGCTTAACCAGTAGCCACATTATTTTCGTTGACGGCAGTTGAAGGCCGCCCTTCACGAAATTTGTCATGTAAAGAAACTCGACCTCTCTCAAATTCAGTAAACCATCGCCTCACGGTTCTCAAACAAGGTGCTTCTCTCCCAAAAGCATTTTTGAAGACGAGCGATACAGTCTTGCGGAGAGAGAGAACTTTTAAAATCATAAAAAATCATCGCTCTAAAACCTTTTCGACTTAATTCTATTGTCGTTGCGTACGTAGAACTTTGATGTGTGATAAAAAACAATTGACAAATGATTTCCCGCCAATTGTTTTTTAACATTGGAAATGTTTTTTCGATCGCTTCTGTAGGGGCCCCGTTTTCAACAAAAGTGCGACATGCCGATTTTAGCGTTATTTCTAGGTCAATATAGTTAATTGAGGTGTCAAAATATTTGTATTGACGAGATTAATAATATGGAAAAAAAATAAAACTGACATAGTCATATATTTCTTTGTGGGCCCAATATCTACTCTTATGATATTTTTTACATAATCTCCACATGTACATGGTCAGAAAGGTTATATCCCGGGAGGTTTTTCGAAGTTTATGAAAATAATAATAAGTTTGGGAGTTATGACGATTTTAAGATCTAGGTTTGTGCGTCTCGGGCGCGCGGGTTTTGAAGTAACATATTCGGGGTTTTGATATTATATAGTTACTTGTGGTATTCATTATATTTTTGTGTTTTATTAATACTATTTACATTTTTTTTTAAATAACTATAAAAATAATATAAATTGTAATAATAATCTATGTTTAAAAATAAAGAAACTAATTATAATCTCCGTAATATTTAAAAAATATTTATAACTGTAACGTGAGACCTGAAAATTAAGCTTTTTTATTAGACCAGTGGTTTCGGCAGTGCGTTGATAAGTGAGCCAGTTAACAAACAAACTCTGAAAATAATTTGAACAATTTGATACCTGCACAAGAGCAATCGTTTTCGAACGCAAAAACTAAAAATTTTATATTTTTGTTAAATATTTGTTTAGAGGCCTATTACATCTCGAAAGTAATTTTTGCGTAAAATGCTCATTTTCGCATTTTATAGTAATTTTGCAGTTGTATTTATCGTTTTTATCGAAATAGGATAATAAATTTGTGCATAATATTACAAATCTCCCTTCTGTGAGCATAAGTTGAATTCGGACGGCCGGCGCATCGCATTTTATAGTAATTTTGCAGTTGTATTTATCGTTTTTATCGAAATAGGCTAATAAATTTATTATTAAATCTTTATTCCTCATGAAGTAACAATTACTCTGGTATAAATTTTGCCCAATAATATTATCGTAGATAGGAGTTACAGTTAACTTATAGCGATTTTCGAAGTTTTTTGGTTTAGAATAAGATTTTTTTCCTACATAAAATCAATGATATCTAAAAATTCCGAGGCCGCTACGCACTATTCGATTTTATAAGAGATAACATTATTATTATTTTTTTCACTTGTTCAAAACAGTAGTTCAATCGATGAGCTCAAAAAACCTCCTTCGCGCACTTTATGAAAATCTTTCTCTGCAATTTTGGGTTTAATTAAAAAGTTAAGCAAAATTAAAAAAATAAATAAATAAAAATTGTAAAAAGCGAGGCCGCTACGCACTATTCCAATAGCTGTTATAAATTGTTAATGTATTTTTGTTTCTGAGATCCATAACGCCAAAATTGATCATTTTACGCAAAAATCACAGTCGAGATGTAATAGGTCTCTTAACGCGCAAGTTAAAAACTGATTGTACACACTAAATAGGTAATTAATATTATTTAAGCTTAGAATAATAACGCTATAGAAAGATAGTCTTCATACAAGCGCTCTGTCAAAAATGAAGCAATAAACCAATGACGCTGCGCGCATGGCTTTGATCTGCTGTCTCTTTCCAATTCTATGAATATGAAAGAGGCAGAGTCAATCCTCGCGCTGCGGCAGCTGCTGCTACCGAGACTATAACATAGAGAATCACACTGCGTACGTTTATATTTTGACTTAGTTAACTACAAGATACTATGAAATACTGAACGCTTACCTGTGAAAAGTGATGTTATTAAACTTATTTTGTTTTTCAGATGTGTTGTGACACAATTTAACTGCACAAACCGTCATATTTTTTTTGTTTTCGCGAGACACGTTCGGCGCGCATTGACATTGAACACTACGGAGCGGTCCGGCATTTGGAGCAATTTCTGGCTCCGATTAAGGTGCTTCAAAATAGGCGCACGGACTTGGTTTCTATAGCATTATTATTCTAAGTATTTAAGACATGACTACACTGACTGACACAAGTTTTGGGTGCATTGTTCCCTCCCCACCAACACCCCCGCACCGTATGCGTTTATACCCGTGCCGCATCAGACGACGAACAACAGTAGACTTTTTGTCGGGGTCACAATTTTAATGTTTACGCACTAAGGTTAAACTTAGATCGCGTATATTAATGAAAAGTATGCCATTGTCACGTCGTATAATGTTCGACATTACGTTCTTAATAATAAGATTGTGTTTGCTTGGTCTTCGTCTGCGCCGAATCTTAGTCGTGGGGTTGTCTTTTACAATTGGATACCACATGTGTAGAGTTTCGTAGAAGTCCGGCCAGTCAGTCGTTCGGCTCCTATCTTTTCTGTTTTTTTTATTACCGAAGTTCATTTCCAATGCTATTTGAAGGTCATGTGGTGCATGAGATCTGTGAATTTTTTATTACTTAGAAGGTTGCAACGTTTAAAAAAATATAACATTCGAAATTCAAATAGTTCCGATTAGCTAGAAGTGCAAAACTTTTAGTGTGCCCCATGTATATAGGTTGCTAGTTATTTGAATAATACGGTAATAATAATATAGTGTTTACTGCCAAGCAACGGGCTTGATGTATATTTATGCAGTTCGGTTATAATTTTACTTCTTGTTATGTGAATCGAAATAATTACATTCGTATAATTTCTTATAGCACTACGGTTGATTGAACATGTATTATTGTTGTTTATAAGTTAGTATACATAACTAATTCGGACTTCGTCGTGATTTGTTTCGGGAAAGCCTTGTAATTTAACAATAAGTTTATTTTTTATTTTTGTTTGGTTGTTATTGCATAAAGACCTAATCGGAGTTGGGTATAATTGTGCCCCTTTATATAGGGTGTTTGGTTTGAGTTAATTTTTTTTTTATTGTGTTGTAACTCGTAGGTAACATGCCGGCAAACACGGACACCGCGATTAAAGCCAGGGTAGGAAGTGAGCTGCGATGGTTTGCGTCAGCTCGTGCCTTGATGGATAGACCGGACAGACAAGAGGCATTCTTAGCACGGGCTTCGGTTGTTGACGCACGTGTGGAAGTGGTGTATCGGTGCATCACGGATCTCACGGAGTTTGCGGCTGATGACAGTGATGTGCTGTTGTCTTCGGAGAAGGACCTTGACCAGTGTCAGCAGTACGCTGATGACATAGTGCAGAGGAAGATGTAGATTATGAATGCTCGCTCCACCGGTGGAGACAAGGCCGAGCAACCATCTTCATCTGGCATTGTGTCACGCCTGCCTAGCATCGAGCTACCGGTGTTCGATGGTGACCTGAACCAGTGGGTCGGGTACATAAATTTATTTGACAGCCTGGTCCATGATCCGGAAGGACCTAACGGCATCGTACAAAATGGCACAGCTGCGGGGGGCCATCACCGGTGAACCTGCGGAGTTGGTGGCTCACCTGCCAGTAACGGAGGACAGCTATCTTACGGCTCAGCAGATACTATTCGATAGGTATCAAAACGAACGGCGGTTGGTAAAGGCCCAACTGACACGGATTTTAACTATGCCTTATGTGGCTCGGGTCTCTGAAATTCGGACAGAGATTTTGATCCCGATGATGACAGCCACTTAGGCTTTAGCTAATTTTGGCCTGCCTGTTGACCAGTGGTCATATATATTATTTTATATTGTTCCCGGTCCGCTCCCAGTGGACATGCAGACCAGATTCGAACAGCACCGCACCGGGGGCAACGAAGGCCTTCCTACCTTGACTGAGTTGTTGTCGTTTCTGGAGGGAGAATGTAGACGGGCTGACAACGTAACAGTAGGACGACCACACCCCTTGGGGCCACGTGACTCTCGGACGGGTCACGTGATGTCGGGTGCCTCAAGGGGGAGGTGAGCGTACGGGACCTACTCAGCGCTTGCATGCGCAGGCGGAGCTAACTCGGTGCTCGTATTGTCGGAAGCCTGGGCATGACGTCACTCAGTGCACAACGGGTGCAAAGACGGCAGTTTATTGTACGGCTACGGGGCTGGTGCTACATGTGCTTAGGCCCACACATGGCACAGAAGTGCTCACAAGCTGGGGCTTGCGATTTTTGTGGTGGTCGGCATCATGACCTACTCTGTCTAAATATGCTCGGGATGTCAGACCACCAGCAAGGACTTAGGAGTCCTGTACGGGAACAGCCACAGGCTGACGGAAGTAGAGTCTTGGTTGCGAGCGCTTTCGGATATGCGCAGGGGTCAGGGACCCAGGCAAGGACGGTTGGAGGAGAGGTCCCATCGGGGACCCCCTACCATGTTGGGCCTGGGGGGTCGACCCCAGACGGTTCGGGACCCAACCAACAAAATTCTGACAAGGGGCCCGATCGGGGGGCCAATTCTTGTCTGGTGACGCATGCTCCTGTCCCTACGGGGAGGACGTCAAGGAGAGGTAGGGCCAGTAGGGGCGAAAATCGGCCTGCAGCGGGCGGGTGCCATTGGGCACCGTCAACCTACGCTGGGGTGGTTCGGTCACCATCCTGTACGCGCCCATGCTCGTGGCAGGGGTCGGGGGAACTCCTTACTGTTAGGTACGTTACAATGAAACAACGCCAGAGTGTAGACTGTTCGTTTATTGGCCGTCACTGACTGTGCGGCTGACAATATAAAGTACCAAGCGGGTAGGAATGAATAACTCATACATAACACTTTTCCCTTCTAAATAATAACTACAATTAGTTATAATAATAGTAAGTACCTACTAAGTAAAGTTTATGAAAGAAACAAAACATAAAATACTTAGCATAAGGTTATTGTTACATAAAAGTAAGTATCTATATACTAAAGCGTAAATAATAACTTAATAATTAATTTACATTTTAACTAGTCTTTCTCGGCAACGTAAAGCAGCTGCCCTGCGCGGCGGGCGAGTATCTACAAGTGCAGTGGTCGGTGACGGCAGCGCTGGCGGCACAGCCGCGGACACCGAGCCCTCGCTCGCTTCCTCCTCCGCATTATCAAAGTACTCATCTTTATCAGAGCCTGAGCCCGACGCGACTGGACTTGCGTCGTTTGTTTGTTCCTGTAAGTCATTCACGACCTGACTTAATGGATGACGTGACTTCCTTGCTAGTATTTGGTCTATGTGTCTTTTCTGTACGCGACCATCACTCATTTTAACGGTATATGATACTGGCCCTGTGCGTTCTTTTATTGATCCTTCAATCCACTTATTGCCTGTCTTGGAATAATTTCTTATAAGAATTTGTTCACTAGGGTCAGCGATTCGTAACGGAGTACTGCGCCGCCGTTGTTCAGTGAGTTGGCGCGTCGGGGCGCAACAGCTCGAGCCGGCCGCGCAGCCGCCTGCCTAGCATAGCCATTGCCCGTCGTACTCTGCTCAGTATTTCTATACATAAATAAAAACTGACTCAATGCCTTATTAATATCATCCCTTTCCAACTCAGCCTTCTTCAGAACTCTTTTTATCGTGCGTACTGCATTTTCAGCAGCTCCATTGCTTGAAGGGTGATATGGCGGCACTAGGGTGTGTTGTTTACCGTTCGATGCTAAATACTGACTAAAAGCCAACGAGGAAAATGGTGGCTCGTTATCACTAACGATGCGTTTTGGCAGGCCAAATCGTGAAAAAATCCGTCTTAAGCAGTCGCAAACTATGGCGGCTGACGTCGTGTTTACCTTTTCTACCTCAATCCATTTTGAATGCGCGTCAATAATGATAAGATAATAATTGTTACTAAAGGGACCGAGGAAATCAACATGCAAACGTGACCAAGGCTCCGTGGGCCAGGGCTACGAGTGCAACGGGGCGGCGGGGGGCGCCGGCCGCAGCTCTCGGCAAGGGACACACTCGCGCGACACTTGTTCTATATCACGGTCTATATTTTCCCACCAGACGTAATTACGCGCGATCTGTTTCATTTTAACTATGCCTGGGTGGCCTTCATGAATTTCCTTTGGCACCACGATGCGATAACCCCAGATTATACAGCCTTGATCAATATGCAAGCCATCTTTTTTGTTGAAAAATGTCTTTTCAATGTCACTGTATTTATTGTGTGCCGGCCAACCGTACATAATATATCCAGTTATTTTGTTGAGTAACGTGTCTTTCGCGGTTTCAATTTTTATGTCCTTAAAACTGATCGAAAAACTTTCTTGTACGTAATTAAGATAGCTACCTTCTTCGCCTACCCTGTCTAGTTGCCGTTTTGACAATTCTAGAGGGAGCCGTGAAAGGGCGTCAGCAAAACAATTTTTTGCCGATGTAATAAATTCTATTTTGAAATTATAAGCTGCTAACTTAACTGCATAGCGTTGAAGTCTACTAGCTGCTGTCACTGGCAATCCTTTATTTTTACCAAATATATAACTTAAAGGACGATGATCACTGCGCAGCGTGAAATATCTAGGTACCGTACAGATATTGGTGGTGCTTAGTCACCCCGAATACAATAGCGGTCGCCTCTTTGTCTATTTGAGAGTAGTTAGCTTCGGCCGCGTTGAGCGTGCGTGACGCACAGCACACGGGCCGCTCCGTGCCGTCCGGGTAGCGCTGCGTTAGCACCGCTCCTAAGCCGTACGCGCTGCTGTCTACCGACAAAATTAATTCAAGGCCCGGATCGTAATGCGCGAGCACAGGGGAACTGCTTAAAACCTTTTTTATCTTGTTAAAAGTGGATTGATCGTAACCTTGTAGTCACCACATAATCTAATTTTACCATTCGTCTTAATCACCGGCACAATAGGCGTGCCATAATCTGATCTCTCAACCTTGTAAATAACGTCCTCCCGCTGCAGCCGATCGAGCTCCATCTCCACGGGCTGGCGTAACGCTAATGGCAATGGTCGCGCCTTAACAAAAACAGGGGAATCAGCTTTTAGATACAGCTTAAATTGAGACTTAAACGTACCTAAACCTTCAGCAAATACCTCAGGGAATTCTTTACGTAAAGAGATCGCCATCGAGTCCTCTTCCCTCAAATTATGACATTTCACTGTAGATAATTGTAACTGTTTATAATCCATACGCGGCCCATCAAAGGTGGTCCTCCATTCTCAATCACAAATAAATTTAAATTAACTTGTTTTTCGCCATAATTTACATTGACCTCAATAAAACCAAGAGTCTCGATAGTGTCCCCCGTGTACGATTTTAGACATAATTGTTTTTGTTTGATAGGAACATTACTAAAATTTAAATCGTAATATTTTTTAGAAATAACAGATAGTTTACTTCCTGTGTCAATTTCAAATTTACACAATATATTCTCAACTTTAACCATTGCGTAATAAGGACCATCGCCATCACCACTTATAACTAAATTATAAAAATTACAAGTATCGTCGTCAGTGTCCGATTGGTTCATAAAGAACTGATTTCTATTCGATTTCCTGTTCTTAAAATTTTCACTTTTATTTTTAGAACACACTGATTTAAGATGACCTTTTTCGCCACATTCATCACAATTATAATATTTAAATCGACACTTGCCTTCCGAATGCCCTGATTTACCACATCGAGAGCAAGCGCGCTGCAGCCGAACCGCGCCCACGCTCCCCCGGGCGCTCTCGGCAGCGCCCGGGCTGATCCGGTGCAAGCCGTCGCCCTGCGCCTCAAGCGCCAGCCGCGCCCCGCCAGCCGCCGCGCCCGGTCCCGGCGCGCACGCCATGACCGCGTGCCGCTCCGCTGCCTCCAGCGCCTGCGCCAGCTCCACGGCGCGCTTATAGTCCACATTCTTCTCTGCAAAGATCCTTGATCTCATGCCTTCAACGTACAGACCGGATACGAATTGGTCTCTTAGATTCTCTTCCAATTTTTCTCCAAAATTACACGTTTTAGCCAAATGTTTTAAAGCTTGAAGGTACTCGCGAATACTTTCTCCTTGATGTTGCATTCGCTGCCTAAAAATATGTCTTTCGGCAATTTCAGATCGATCCGGTTCCAAGTGTGTTTTCACCAATTCCTCTAACACATAAAAAGATTTCGATTCTGGGGTACTCGGTGAACATAAGTCGCACATCAATTCATAGCACTCCGCGCCTACGACAGTCACTAACGTGGCAACTTCTAGTTCGGCACTGATTTTATTTATTGCTACAAATTGCTTAACGCGTCGAATATACGCTTCCCAGTTATTGCTAGCGAAATTATATGGTTCGATGTGTCCAATAGGCATTTTGATCGATCTTTTAATTTGTTAGCACACACAACACACGCGCGGTAGTTTATTCTAACAGCTCGTCGCCAATGTTAGGTACGTCTCAATGAAACAACGCCAGAGTGTAGACTGTTCGTTTATTGGCCGTCACTGACTGTGCGGCTGACAATATAAAGTACCAAGCGGGTAGGAATGAATAACTCATACATAACACTTACCTTCGTCGCCGCCTCCGCTCTAGGGCATGCTCCCGGGAATTTCCGGTACCGATTTTTCCCGGTATTTCCCGGGAAATTGACATTTTACGCAGTACCGCTACTGAGAATTCGTTTCCCGGGAAATTCGGTACTTTCGGTACTTTTGTTAAAACTTAAAATTACGCCAATATTAGGCTCCGCGTTTATAGTAGTCGTTACCGGTAACCTCGGCCTATGCTCTTAGTTGCAAACCAGGCAAATTTCGTAGCGTTACCAAATTTTTATCTACTGAGTTCTCAACCGTGACGTCATCGGTACTATTTACTGGGCAAAAAATTGTAACTAATGTACCCGTACCATACACCGTACGGTTTCATCGTCATCGCACTCCAATGATATGATAATTCCATTTAAATCATTTATTTTTTGTTTGCTTATTTAGCTTTACCTTCCAAATGACCTCGAAACTTAACGTCAGTCAACATATCGACGCCAACGATTCAAGTAGTCGAATTGGTATCAAGGAGAGCTCCCTCAAAGTTCAGAGGTACGACGAAGGGATGTTTTTTAGCGGTAAATGCGCAAACTTGTGTTTTGGAGGAGTTGTTATGTCGGCCCCAATTCGAGACATAACTTAACGGTGTCAGTCACAAGTTTATTCCGGCTCTCGATGACGCTTTCCAGAGAAATATTAGCTCGTCCGGTGTAGAGCGTTACTCACGAAGTGTCGTCCGTGTAGCAATGAATGCTGTTGTTATGCAACATGTCATTGATATGCAGAAGAAACAGAGTAGGGGCTAACTAAAACCCCTACCTGTGAACGCTGGAGTCCCGCGTTCACGCCCATAAAGAAAGCTAGCAACCCACGAACACAATTTCTCAAGAAGCCCGTTTGATGGAAGTTACGAGAGAAGAGCCCTGTGCTATACCCTGTCAAAGGCTTTCGCTACGTCCAAGCTAACTGCCAGTGCCTTCCTTTACTCTCGACTGCCTCCGTTTATCGGTGAGTAAGGTACACTAAAAGATCACCAGCCGAACGACTGCGACGAAAACCATACTGGTGATTGCTTAGTAGCTAGTTTTCTTTTAGGTACCTTAAGAGCTGGCGGTTTGTAATGGACTCAATTACTTTAGAGAGCAAAGAGGTGATGGCTATTGGCCTGTAGTTGGACGGATCTGATCGATCGCCTTTTTTGAGAATCGGGTGGACAAGGGCTGTCTTCCAAGAGCTCTGGACAACGCCAATAGTGTAAGAGAGCGTTAGAACCAGCGCCAAATCAGGAGCACACGTCCGAAGGACAATGGGAGGAACTGTATCAAGCCTATTCAACTTATGGATATCAAGGGAAAAAAGAGCCTTACGAACTGACCTTTGTAGGAACCGGACGTTTAGCACTGAACAAGCGCAATGCGGTATGGTTGGTGGAGAGTTTTTCCCATCTTCCAAGGTCGAGTTTGATGTGAAAAGAGTGCCCAAGAGATCGGCTTTCTCCATTGCAGTATGGGCCAGGCTGTCATCGGTCTTGTGCAATGGTAGTAGGGACGGCTGACAAAAAATCCCTAAGATAGCTTTGGCGAGAGACCAGAACGCACGCGAACCCGAAGGGAGATGCACTAGCCTCTCGCCAATTTCACTTATTAATTAATGATGACTTCGCCTTGGCAATGTCCTTCTTAAAGGACCTGGCGGCAAAGTTGTACCTCTTTCTGAGCACACTGGTGTTTGGATCCTTTGATGACACCGCATTAGCCCAGGCTTGGTAAGGCTGTCGCTTTTTGCGATACGCCATTTTGCAGCAACGACCAAACCATGGGTGGGACCTGCCGCCAATGGGAACTACAGAGTTTAGATTGAAATGTTCCATCCCCTGCAGTATCACATCAACGACAAAGTCGGCGGCGACATTAAGATTATCCAGCGGGAACAAACTCGCCACCATGGGTAGGACGCAAAGAAACTGCGCATCCCATCCCAGTCCGCTGACCTATAATGCCAGACTCGACGTTTTTGAAGTTTCTATGAGAGGCACAGTGCTACGAATCAGACAGTGGTCTGATGAACCTAGTGGTGCATCAACAGAAACTTGATAGCCGTCTGGGTGCGAGGTCAGCAGAAGATCCAATGAGAAAGTGCATGGCCCTCCACAACTGGAACCCGCGTAGGCTCGGTTACCAATTGGGAACGACTGTAGGCTAAAGCGAAGTCATGAACGGCTCTACCCCGCGTGGTCAGTTGTGTGTGAACCAAGCCATTCGACGTGGTGGGCATTAAAGCCTCCCAATTCCACTGAAGTCTCGCTTTGAAGTCTCCCAATCTCGACCGAGGTTATCCGTTGGAGAAGGGTCTGTCGCCGTTTGAACGATCTCGGTTTGGACGAATTTATATTACTTACTCACCTTAAAACACTCATGATTAAAATCCATTGTATATAGACCCTTCTAAATTTAAAACCTATAACTCGGGTGACCTCTAATCAATTCTATTCGGCAAAGTGATTCCACAGCTAGTACAACAATAGGCAAAACAAATTTTATTAAGTATTAAAAATATTTTGTGTAATATTTTATTTTGCTCTATGATCCATATATCACGCGTTAGTTACATCTGGGTTAAAAAAAATCTCAGTACCGAAAAGTACCGAAATTTCCCGGTTTTCCCGGTACCAGAGTTAGCGCAGTACCGGGAATCCCGTTTTCTCCACAGTACCGGGACTGCAACCCCTACTCCGCTCCCACCGGTTGGACTCAGGGAGACTCGGGTCCCCGATAGGAAATTGTTGCCCACCCGCGCGTTGCTCTCAAACCAGAGACTGTTTTGCTTCCTACACCCTCTGTTTGCGTTTGGGGCTCTGATGGCAGCGCTCGCCAGGCTCGCGCCCGGTTGGAATCAGGGCTGTATTGTGTTGAGTTGGCTTGCGGGTTGGTTAGGCAACACAATTAACAAGTAATATATTAATAAAATATAAGGTGACTGCTAGAAACCGCAAGAAACTTCAAGGGCTGGTCAGGTCAAGTGTTTTAAACATGACAAAAATTACAAAAAAGGAGATCGTGTTTTTTTCATTTTTTATTACTTAAATAATTCATTTTGTGAATTTTTATTAGATAGTCTTTGAGTATCTAATTTATTTTAAAACAATAACATAAGAAAAATTAAGTAAAAAAAATTTAAAAATAACGAATATTTACAACGCGCAGTCAACGGCCGTCTGTCAGTGGCGTGCCTAGGGCTTCAGATGGGAGCAAGCCACGAAACCTGAAGTTCCTAATCTTGCTACCTAGGTACAATGTTGGTGCCCATTTGTGACGCTAGCCACTTTTTTTACTCAAATCGTCATAGGCCGAAGCATTCCAAACGTTCTTGTCGTTTGTAAAAAAACAGCCTATTACCTATACCTCTATTACCTATATTTCTATTACATCTTGAATCTTGAATGTGACTTTTGTGAGAAGTTTTTGAAAAAAAAAAATACTGCGGCTAATTTTGGCGTTCTTTATCTCAGAAACAAAAATACATTTTCAGTATTTACTTATTAAATAGTGTAGAATAGCTATTGGCATAGTACGTAGCGGCCTCGCTTTTTGTAAATTTCGCTTAACTTTTTATTTAACTTATGAGGGACGGGTAGGTATTTTTTTTAAAATTGCAGAGAAAGATTTTCATAAATTGCACGAGGGCACTTTTTCGAGCTCCTGGATTGAACTACTGTTCTAAACAAATGAAATAAAAAAATGAGAATGTTATCTCGTCGTATAATGCGTAGCGGCCACGGAATTTTTAAATATTATTAATTTTATATAGAAAAAAAATGTTATTCAAAACTAAAAAAAACTTCGAAAATCGCGTTAACTTATCTGTGAATTTCTATTATCTACGATAATATTATTGAATAAAATTTATACCAGAATAATTGTTACTTCATGAGGAATAAAAATGTTATAATGAATTTATTATCCTGTTTTGGTAAAAACTATAAATATAACTAAGTAGGTACCTACAAAATTACTACAAAATGCGATGCACCGGCCGTCCAAACTTAGCTTATTCTCGCAGAGTAAATGAGTAAGAATAAATGCATGCTTAATATTACGAATCTCCATATTAAGCATGCATTTATTATCCTATTTCGATAAAAAACGATAAATACAACTGGAAAGTTACTACAAAATGCGAAAATGGGCATTTTCCGCGGGACTCACAGTCGATTTGTAGGCCTCTACACTTAATTTATTAATTATTACTTAATTATTTTGAATGGAAGCAACCAAAAATCCATAGAGTTTTTTACATAGAACTATTATAATCAATGCCCTAGATGACTTTTAATAGTTTGCGAAATACATAAATCATGTGTGATGTTCAAAGAATTTATTTACCTCTGCCTTTCGTATGCCAATCATCAACACGTTTAAGTACACATTTGTTTGCAACACATCACATGCCCAACACATCTAAGTTCGTCACAGAGACCAATAAAGCGACGAACTGAACTCAGAACACATTTTTTTTATCACAAATTACGAAAACACTTGTTACAAACAATCGCTAAAACAAAGTGAAGTGTGACAATAACAAAGAATAAAAAATGGCTGGCTTGGCTGCAGCCTGTGGCTGCTGCACAGCACAATCGCGTATTAACGCTCGCCTCTGATTGGTTCGCCCGAGCTCGAGCTGTCGTCGGTCGCCTCTGATTGGTTCGCCCGCGTTCAAGTTGCACGTGATTCGGTAGAAATAAAGCCTGTTTTGGAGAAGGCCTTACTTGCGAACTTCATAACGCAAGCTGGCTTTGACGAAGAGTATGAATTTCTCATAGAATCTATATATACTTACGCAGTTTTATGTTTATAGAGTAGCAATTTTGTTAAAGTTAGAAGAGAGCGGGTATACTTTAAATCCGAAGCCCGGTTGCAAGCCAACTTGTGCGAGAGAGATGTAAAGCATCGCACGATTTATAAGCAGCTTTATGCGATTTGTTCGGTGATTCTTAATATGAGAAACTTATAAAATTGATAATTTGAATGCTGATGAAAGAAAATTAACTATGGTAAGAAATATTAAGTGATTTTAATAATTGCGTTTTACCAGTAGTGATATTAAATTTTTGTTAGGGCAAGCCGGGCTTTTCGGCTTGTATGAAGGTACCGCCACTGCCGTCTGTTGACCCGTTCGCGTCAGCTGGGCGATAAGTAAGTACCTACCTACCTACGTCAGTCTGCAATGAGACCATTTTTGTCATGTTTAAAATGCTTGACCTGACCAGCCCTTGAAGTTTCTTACGGTTTCTAGCAGTCATCTTATATTTTCATTTTATACGCGTTATCGGGACGTCGTACGGTTCGGAGCGTCGTGTTTCGGCGCTTGCCTTGTTATCGGCTCAAGGCAGCGACGACGCAGCCTGCCACCCGTTTGTCTGTCAATCTACCAAGGCGGTTCATCTCGAGGTAGTTGCTGATCTGACGACGGAAAGCTTTCATTGCTAACTTGGACAGATTTGTTTCCCGTAGGAAACTGCCGTCGCGGATCCGTTCTGTTAACGGAACCAATTATATGTGGGTGCGGAACGTTACTTACGAGAGGTAGTAGAGTTTTTAATGTAAAACGGGAGGATATCGGAACAGCCCGCTCCTGTCGGGGCATCAACTGGACCGTCAGTCCTCCGAGATGGCCCCACTGGGGTGGGATTTGGAAGCTGTTGTTAAGTCGGCAAGACATTTAGCTCGCGTGATCGGACAAACCGCGCTAACTTTTAGGCCTTAGCTACGGTATTTTGTAGCGACGGTGTCACGACTGCCTGTTGTGTAAGGACAGGATGGGTTTAAAATCTATTAAGGCCGTACGGGTGTGGTACTTTGCCTACCAAAATTGACGGACATAGAAAAAAAACAGGTCGGTAAATTTGACATTCGTCGTATGTCATTTTTTTTTGGTTAGGAACACGTATTGCTCTCACCTTTGGGACGGCTCCGCAAAGTACCTTCTCGATGCCTTGGACAGATTGCAGCGCCGCGCTGTGCGCATTATCGGCAATGCAGAGGTCACTAAAACTCTCGAGCCTTTCCAATTGCGTAGAGATATTGCGTCACTCACCGTCTTTTACCGTTTATACCATGGTGAGTGCTCTGAAGAACTCTTTGACCTCATCCCTCCTTCTCCCTTCCTCCATAGGAGTACGCGTGCTGCTCTCCGGAGTCACCAATTTACAATCTCTAACATTCCATCACGCACAAAGAAATTTGGTGACTCGTTTCTTTGTCGCACTTCCAAAAGATGGAATAGTCTACCAGCACACGTATTCCCTCCTACCTATGACATAGGGTCCTTCAAACGAGGCGTGAAGAAGCACTTTGTGGGCCGGCAGAGTGAGGGTGACTGATGCTACGTCTCTTACGCTGCACCAGTTGTCCTCGCGCCTGGACTTCATTTCCACTTAACATCAGGTGGAGTGGGGTAATTTGCCAGGCTTAGCATAAAAAAAAAAACGTAATGGCGGAACGGTCGGCTTAGGGATGATTTATATTAGAGCGGGACGTTGCACCTCATGCACGGTGTAATATGAACTGCTTCATACAAAATGTATGAAACGTCTCTCATATAAATCCGCTCACAAAGGAGCTCATTCTCCGCTCTTCTATAAAGTCTGCAACCCAGGCGCACAAACGGGGCGGCACACCGAAGGCCGATAACTTGGAAAGAAGGGAACGATGCCACACTTTATCGAAAGATTTGGCGATATCAGGTATTCGCCATTCTTGTCTATCGCTTTACCCCATGCGTGAGTAACGTATGCTAGAAGATCACTCGTTGATCGCTTGGATCTGAACCCATACTGGCGATCCTGAAGCAGCGAGTGATCCTCTAGGTAGTGAATGAGCTGACAATTAATTATCCGCACAAACACTTTCTACAGCACAGAAGTTACAGCGCAGCGATGGGAATAAAACAGTCAATTTTTCCACGCCAAATCACAGTATAATAAAATGTCTCAATCTTAAAAACTACTAATAGACTAATAAAAATAATATTTTTATAAGTCTATTAATAGACTAAAAAAATCTTTTTTTTTCATGCAAAATCAACAATTTACTTACACCTACCTACTTAATCAAAAAATTTGATTTATTTGACGACATTAATGACGAAACGAAATAACCGAAAAAACCGGGTAATACAATTTTAAGAACCGGTTCTTTGAAGATTGAAAGAACCGGGTAAAACCGGGTCTTTTCGGAACCGGGTAGAACCGGGTGTACGCCCTATCTCACTGAGTGGAGATTTTGTAATATTAAGCATGAATTTATTGTCCTACTTCGATAAAAACGATAATTATACAACTGCAAAATTACTGCAAAATGCGAAAATGGGCATTTTACGCAAAAATCGCAGTCGAGATGTAATAAAACATTTAAACTTTTTGACAATTCTTTTTGCAGGGTAAATGGATTTCTGAAAACTTCGGACCGACTATAAGGAACTCGTCGTTCCCCGATTTGAAGATAATGACCCTGGATGACCAGAGAGCCTACATTCCCTTGTGGTTTAATGTGGTGAGATTTGATTTATAACATTTAAGTAGGTAGGTACGTAAAACAGTCGAGTCAACTTTTGTACCTTGCCACAGTAACGTCCTTCAAGAATATTACATCTATGGCAATGGCAACCAAGAATAATGATAATGAAAAATAAAAGTACTTATTACGGATTAAATACATGATTACCTATTAAGTACTTATTGTACTATTAAGTACCTATTAAAAATAAAAAAATCTAAACTAAAATATCAATGAATAATAGATAAACTGGTGCGTGTCATTTCATATAATGACATATGAACTAATTTCAAAGGAAATAACGTTCATTGGATATAATTTTTACTTGTTCTAAATACACTTTCTATAACAACATTACGCATATTATTCCTTTGATATAATACTTACTCATATTCTATAACTTTATTTGATATATGTAATTTTTGCTTCTATATAAAAATAGCATTTTAGTTAACCCTAAATTGATTTCAAATATTGTCTTAAAAAGTTAATACTCTGTGTTTAGTCATAGTCAGTGCCAAAATCGAATCGTGGCTAAACCGACTCCACGTAGACTTGTCTGCCCTACGCTAGAGTGTAATTTAAGCCCGCGTAGGCGCAAAGCGGCGAGGCGGCCCACGAGCTGAGGAGCAGGTGGTGAGCGAAATCCATCTGCGACGATAAGCTCGCGTGGGACCGCCGGAGTCTCGCAGCGCCGGAACCGTGACAGAAACCATGCCTGCCTCATGCTGCATGCCTGCCTGCATGCTCATGCCTGCCTGCCTGCTTCATGCCTGTCTGCCTGCCTGCATGCTGCATTCTTGCTTGCATGCTACATGCACGCTTGCTTCCATGCTGCATTCTTGCTTGAATACTGCATGCTTGCTTGCATGCTGCTTGCTTGCTTGCTTGCATGCTGCTTGCTTGCTTGCATGCTGCTTGCTTATTACATGAATAATATTAATTAATTTTATATTATTAGATTATTATATCAAATGTATATTATATCAAAAGTACATTGTATCAAATGAAATTATAGAATCTAAAATTATATTAAATGTTTATTATATTAAGTCAGTTGTTATATCAGATGAAATTATATGAAATGAAATGAAATTATCTGAACGTTAGACCATAAGTATTTATATCAAACATTACACACCCTAGATAAACATCTTAAAATTATTTATTTATTTATTATAATATTAAATAATATGAAAAATAAAATACAAGAATTTATGATAATTTAATCCAAAATTAATTAGAAAAGGTCTTCCCTCTTCAAATTACTGTGCCCCACAGAACCCATAATGAACCTGTACCTATATTATAATTTATAACAACTTTCTAACATTATGGTGTGCAATAAAAATATTAAGTAATAAGTATTGAGTACTTACATAATTCCATGGACTGATTTTCGTAAATTTTCTACAGATGATAGAGTTGTATCCTGAGTCGCTTAAGTACATAGATGGCGTGGCAGTGCATTTCTACACAGACTTCGTTATACCGGCAGCGATTTTTGACCTTATCACCGATACTCACCCTGAAAAGTTCATACTGTCCACAGAAGCTTCTGAAGGTAAACCATCATTAAAGTGTTCACACATCAAAACCAGGGGCCTGCTATCACCTCAGAACAGTATTATTTAATCTTCGGATGGTCGGTGTCACGGTCGCTTTACCACTTTGCAGCGATTTTCGTATGAAGCGCACCGACCGCCCGGTACGTGCCCGTACGAAATAGAGGACGCGGTGTGTAAGGGATTTTGACCTTTACACTGATAAAGCGACGGAGTCCGCCATTGTACCTAATGTGAGGTAGATATTTTCTCAGTCATTTAAACCTTTTCATATTTACTACTCGACCAACATAATTAGTTGCATTAAAGCTAGACGTTTTATCATAATTGTTCAATGATTACAAACTAAATATATTGCATTGCACTTCAATTAGTTTATTAATATTATACTTTCTCTTAGATAAATCTTAGTCTAATTGTCGCTTAACTTCAAACTCGGATAAATCCACTTTATTATTTTAGTCGACATTTAGAAAAAAGTGATAATAATCTTAATTCCATGATTTATAAGGCAGTTTTTATTTTATCATGGCAACAGTGTTACAGAAAACCATCCTGTATAGCAAATTTAGTATTAAATTCTGACCGCTACCGCTGTACCGCGCCTTGGGTATGCGAGCGGCGAGGCGGGGGGGCGAAACAGTTGCTCCATTGTGTCATTCTGCCGTCATCGCTCACGGCGGCAACTAGTGTGTCAGACGCACATGAGATAAAATATCTAAAAATGGGTCGTGCATTATCTCGAGATAATCAAGACTGTCATTTTTAAAGTGGCCGAATATTTTAAGAAAAGAAAAGCAAACAAAGAAAGTTTATATTATATATTTCCAAGAATTAAAGATTTATTTCATTTATATTGGTTCTTTAATTGTACTTATCTAAACTCGTAAATATAAAGCTTCAATAAACTGTGCTTCGATATCGTAAGATCTGTCTGACACTACGAATCTCATGTGAGTTCATGCTCTTTACTTCCCACTCCCCCCACCACCCGCGCATTCCTAAGGCGCGGTACAGCGGTTGCGGTCAGGCTATAAAACCATTCTTTCTTTCAGAAAATAATGTAATATTTAGATTGGATTTACCTTCATTCGATATAATGGAATGCAATTTATCTATCTTTGGAAAAACTCGGTATAGATTTATAGACTTTTGATTTAATAGATCTGGTTTTATCTGGATTTTAAATAATACGATTAAAACTAGGGATGTGGTAGGGGGGATATCACGGTATGCTATCGACTCGAGGAAGCTAACTGAATAAAGCTAAAAATAACAAAATAAGGTCTAGTTTTATTTCAAAAAGGGGGGAGGGGGGAGGGAGTTGTTAAATAACTAATTTAATTATTTAGTTAATTCATTATCATTTAAATAAATAAATATTTAAATGATAATGAACTAACTAATATAATTAAATCGGACATTACACACATTAGACAAATTACATTTATAATTAATTATATAACGCGTATGTAAAAAAGTAAGCAAAAGTGTAAAACCACTCTTCATTTTGGTTATAAAGTAGTCGTAAGGAATAAAACTCTGATTACTTTGATATTTGTAGACGAACATCATCTGGACATTCAGTTAATCCAAACAATTCTCTAATAAGAGTTGCTACTGATGTCTTTTTTTCACTCTTTGGGCTGGAAACCCAAGTTTCGAACAGGTCCCTATTTTTTATAATTGGGAGGGGCTCTGAAAAATGCTAATAACGGCTAAGTTTGCACGTTGTTTCAAAAAATGTTTACAAATTATCCAAAGTACAGATTTAAATTGACTTAAGAAAATAAATATCCCACAGAGGATTTTTTAAGTATTTTAGTAAACCTTCGACATATCTTGGAAATAGAATTAATTTTGAATATTTATTTATGTTACACTTTTAAGTTCTTATAATACACTAATTTATCTAAATTAAAATCACTTACGGTCGGTTGTACTCTCCATGACAATATTTGAATGAAAAATCAAACAAATATTTAATAAATAAGCCGTAATAAATTAATGAAGCAACGTACTTTTAATAAAAATAATAGCAGGTGGTTTACTTGTCACAGTTCACAAAGCATTAGCTCATTAGTGGCGTTGACGAATACGATATTATTTTGATTTATAAGAAGGGTAGACATCTAAGAATACTTACATGTGTTTGAAAACTACCCTCGTCTATTTCAATAATTTAGGTTTTGGGTATGGGACGTCCCACTATGCGGCGCGCCGTCCGTCATTGGTGCAAGGGGAGAATAATAGCGGTTACTCGCACATACATGCGCTTTGATAACGAGGCGGGCCGCGCACTAGGTGACAATTATTTTAATTTTCATAAAGAAGAGTGAGACAAAAATGTAAAAAAAATATTTTTTTTTTGATTATTTGGTTTTACTGCTGTTATCACGTGAAAAAATTTGGCGGGGGGTCCAAAATTAACCCTGTGCAAAACATATTATCACGACTATATCCCCGAAGGGTTAGTCAGAGACTAGGTAATGAGGACCGCAAAATCAGTCCTCTACCATAGTCCACTTTCCTCCAAATAGCGACTGCATAATGTGCTCAGCGTGACAGGTGGTGAGCCCATCGTCGCTCTATGCTGTTGGATGTATGTGCAGTCTTTAGTCCGTTAGACGCCTTTTACGACATCCAAGGAAAGAGAGGGGGTGGTAGTATTCTTCCACCGCTACGCTATACGGTCAGCAGTGCAGTTATCATTTGGTGAAACATGGAATACGGCAGTGGACTGCTTTTGCGGCCCTCATCGCCTGGTCTCTGTCTGACTTTCGGGATTCCTTTCAGGTATAATAGTCGGGAATAAATATAAGTATGTATCTTCATTACAGGGTCATATCCGTGGGAAAAAGAGAAGGTGCTACTGGGATCTTGGGACAGAGCAAAGAATTATATCAAAGATATCATTAAGGTTAGTTGGTACCTTATTTTAACTTTGTAAACGTCTTTTAAAAAAATGCTATGTACCTAATTTCTTAAGTCTACAGCTGTTTTATGCATGTCCCTTGATGGTATTTGTGACAAAAAGTCCATAGATGGAAGTGCTGTTTGGCCGGAGTATTCAACCCCTCTTATAAAATTACTAGATTCTCTAACTGGCGGAACTCTAAGACAAAATGCTACCATCATTGGTGTTACTTACTTAGTTTTATAATGTTAGCAACGTTTTAGCTGCAGGTATGGGTAACGTAAACTTTAGATCCGCACAAGTCTCAGAGGTTTTCTAGTGGAGCTAACATTACTTAATCGTCTCTCTGTTTCCTACAAGATACTTGGTGGCATGCGAGTTAAGAATTATGTATGGAATAAAACCCAGAGCAGGGCCTTGGACGATGAAGCCAGGTAAGCATTGGGTGTTTTTATATATCGTCTTTTGAATTCCAGGACCTCACCCACAGCGTTGTAGGCTGGATCGACTGGAACCTTTGTTTGAACGTCCAAGGAGGTCCTAACTGGTCTGGAAACTTTGTCGACTCACCAATCATAGTATTCCCCGAAAACCAGGAGTTTGTCAAACAACCGATGTTCTACGCCCTCGGCCATTTCTCCAAGTTCATTCCGAGAGGTTCTCAAAGGATTGATATGAAGGAGAAGAAATCTTTTTGGACGTCCAACATCGAGAAGGTGGCCTTCGTGACGCCCCGTAATACAGTGGTTGTTGTTCTGTATAATGACAAGTGAGTGGAACATTTATTATTTTGCTTTGTGTCGGACGACGACCGACACCACTGACATTAAAATTTGTGCAATTAAAAATATTTTACACCACAAACTTTAAAGTACCTACCTATTAAAACTAATTTTATTTATTTATTCTTTGCAGTAACAATCCGGAAGACGTGACAATAGAAGTAGGCGAGAGGAGAGCGTTCGTGGGACTGGAAAAAAAGTCAATAGTCACCGTCGAGATGCAGTTATAATGACGCGACCATAAAAAAATGGACAGCTAATAAATTTGATAATTATTTACGTTGTTTCGTTATATTTGAATAGGGTGGAGGCACCAATTATCGGCCATGTCAACTTTTTTTGAACTTGGACTGCTTGTAATTTTTACGTTAATAGCTTTTACTTTCTTGCAATGCCTTTTTTGGGTAGAGGAATACTGAAATTCCATTGCTACATTCGCAAAATTACGAATCGTTTGTTATTTTTGATAATAAAGATGCTTTTTTCCGAGTATGCTGTTTTCCCTTAATATCGGCCTCTAACACCCTAATATCAGCCGCCTGTGACCCTAATATCGGCATACCTTTTCTAGGTGAAGTTAGGTTAAGAGGGTTTACGCATTTCGGTTTCCCATACAAACTACCAAGTCGAAATTTTTAAAAACCAATAATCCAATTTTAATAAAACTTTGCATGCTAAAGTAAAATACAGGGATCTAAATAGTTTGTTGAAAACATTAAAAAAAAACATTTATTTAACTGAGTTATTGTGATTTAAAGTCCACTATAGAAAGTTTAAAGTCGCAATAACTCAGTTAAATAAACGTTTGCGAAAAATGTTTTAAACAAATTATTTAGATCTCTGTATTTTACACTAGCATGCAAAGTTTCATTAAAATTGGCTTATTGGTTTTTAAAAATTTTGACTTGAAAGTTTGTATGGGAAAACGAAATGCGTCAACCCTTTTAATAAAACTACTAACCAAAGTAAAAAATGATATCGTTTTATATTTCAACTCAAGTACAATTCACTTTTTTTAACTGTTATATATCATTAATTAGTCTTTTCTTTAGATCTCAGTCTTAAAAATTATAATATATTCTGTTATTATAAAGTAAAGATCACAATGATTCAACATTATTAAGAAAAATTAGGAAAGGAGCTCCAAAAACAAATTATTATAAATAAAAATAATTAGCAAATAAAGTCAACAAAAAAAATTACTTTACTTAAAGTATTTTCAATTTAAATGCTCTAAACAGTGATGCCAAGTAAAATCTTCTTTAGCAACATCAATATAATTTCGTCCACGATGAACTGTACACTTTAAGTGGAACCATTGGGGGCATATGTCGCATTCAATATTTTTGTCTTCATCTTCTTCGACATCACAGCCAGCACAAAGAATTTTCTCCTTTTCCATTATGTCTTGAGAAGGTAAATCAATGAGGTCAGTTTCGCGATTGCTGTCCTTTAATAATCTCTTCTTTATTACTTTTGTTTTCTTTGGCTGGTTTATTTTTTTATTCTCTTTTCCAGTTTTTTTCTTTCTCTCTCCGCTTTATTCTGTTCAATTCTTTTTTTTCTTTCCTGGAATTGTTTGACAATATTTTCCTTTTTATTGTAAAGTTTGAGGGTAGTAGGAAAGTAGGTAGGTACCCAATACTTGGTGGCCGTTATTACGCATCGATTCCCTTTATATCGGCCGTAGCTGATAAAAATCGTTTTTAGGCGGCCGATGTTAGGATCTAGTGATCAAACTGAGCTGTTGTTTCATTTTTAACTTTATTAATGTTACTGCTAACATATAAAATAGCTAAACATGTTGTTTAACGTTTTCATGCATTTCCCCAATATCGGCCACCCGGCCGATATTGAGATTTATCAATAATTCAGATTCCTAATCTCGGCCCCACGATTGTTTTATAAAAAAGACAAATAAATGTAAAAACATACTATCTAAACGGTACTTAGACTGTTTTTCTTCAAGATCAAATAAAATAAAATACCATAGGTATGTTTATTTCCATTCAAATACTTACCAACGCAATGCGTCGACTCAGGGATTTGACTAAGCAATGCCACCAAACGACGCACGTCTGTACCTGCACGTGCTCTATTGCCAATAAAACGTTCAAATGTTGAGGCACCCGCACCAAAATATGGGAGGATATGCGTATGGATATAGTTACTTTTTGCATAAAAACTATTATGATTTTAGGGCTATTTTTATAGTTATGTTTCATTTTCTCAAAAAGGCCGATATTAGGAGGCGGCCGATACTTTTTTTTTATTTTTATAATTGACTTGACTTATTGTTATTTTGGGATATATGTATCCTTTGCTGTTTATATTATGGAATTTGGGTACTTCCCTCACATAATGAAGGCGACTACGGAGAAAAGGGGAAATTGGGGCTAATGTTTAGTTTAAGGAACAGTTGGATAAGGGTTAATTTAGGATATTGGGAGATTTGGGGAAGTTAGGGATGACGATTTAAAATGACTCTACTATTTTTAAAATTCTTATGCTTCGACTTAAGGTCTTTGCCTATTATAATTAATTGCGGGGCACTGTTGAGGGGAAGAAAATATAAGGAAATGAAGGGGAAGAGAAAGGAAGAAAGAAGGGAAAATAATTGCAGACACTGGTGTAGTTTTTAGCTATTTAAAAACTGCAGTAGTTCTGTTAATTTGGGTTTAACATTATTTGGCTGTTATTTAGTTTATAAGTTAGTAGTTTATAATTAATGTTTATGTAATTGTAAAATATTTTAGATATTATTTAGATTTTAATTTTCAATTTAGGTGTATTTTGAGTTTGTTAGTTCGTTTTTAGATTATTTTAGATGTTGTTTGTCTTTTGATTTTTGTGAATGGGTTAAGTTGATATTATTTTAGATTTTATTTAATTTAATTTAAGTTTAGTTAGATTTTTGTTATTTTAGATTTTATTTAATTTATTTTAAGTTTAGTTAGTTTTTATTATTTTAGATATTGTTTTGTTTTAAAGTTTTATTGGTTTTTAATTTGCTGTTTTGTGTTTGTAAATTTGGTTTTGTTTGTTTATTTTATTTATTTATTTAAATTATTTAAGGTTTTATAAAAATTGTTTTATTTAATTTTAGTAAGGCAAATTTATTAATTTCCATAGTCGGTCTGGCCCTGCAAACGCAGAACCATAGACCGAATACGGGGACACTCACGGGCGTTAGTGGCGTTGTGGCCGGTGTCGATCCTTGTGCCCATGCGCTGATTATGAGCCGAGCAGTTATAACACTTTGGCCCCTGGGTCTTGTTGGGGCATTCTGGTAACTGATGGCCCGGACTGGCGCAATGGGCACAAGGTCGCTTTTCAGCCGTACACTTCGCCTTAGTATGGCCGTATTGGAGGCATTGGTGGCATTGTACAAACCGGGAGAAGTCCTCCACGTGGACCCTACTGTGGTCCACGCAGAGCCTCCCGAGAGCGAGGATGACTTTTCGCATCTCGGGAGTGACCTCAATCACCGCATTGTACAATGCCGGGTTGCGATTTGCGGTCAGGAAACAGATGGATGCGGGAAACCTCTACGTCATTTTGGGCGACAAGGACCTCCGCTAACTCCTCGCGGGCAATATCTTTCGATATGCCCTTTAGGATAATTAGCGGTGGTCTCTGCTTCGCCTGTTCTGCGGCGAAATTAGCGCTCGATGCGTGACGGGCTATCGTCTCCTCGCACTGTTTCCTGGTCTCAAATTCAACCCGTAGTTTGGAGTTAGGTAAGGGCAGTATTTTGACCGGGGCGTATTTGAGCCTCCGGAAGCTAATCTCCTTCTTCCACTGAGACATCACCTCCGGAGGCTTGCGCGAGCAGTCGTATGGTGAAACCAAGACTGCGGGGTAGGTTTTGGGTGTTTGGGGTTGGGGCCTCGCAATGACACTGGCGTATGAGGGAGCGTTTGGGAGCCCAGCTTCTTGGACGTTTTGGACATCATGAGCACCGGTCGGTGGACCCTGGGCGAGAGGGATCTCCTTCAGTGCAGCTGTGACCATGTTAGCGGTCAGCCGCACAAGGTCTTCGAGACGCGACTGTTGTGCCATCATCTCGTCGACCTTCTGAGACACCTCTCGCCGGATCTCCGCCGAAGCCTCGCTCTGGATAGCGACTACGGCGCTCATGCTGTTATCCAGCTTGTGGCTAAGCTCCCTTACACTGTCCTCACTGACTTGTTCCTGGGAGAGGTCCGGCACGTCGGCAGAGCCAAGCAGGTTGGTGAGGCAGCGGTCAATTCCGGTCGCGGCATCAAGGATAATATCCTTGTTCGCCTTTGTGACCGACTTGCCCGCTCGAACCGCCTCAGTTATCCGGTTGCAGTAGCGTCGGACCATGGTCTCAAAAGATTCCACGTCCTTCACCCTCATGTAGGACCCCAAGCAGCACACAAGCGTTTACAACATTAATTTACCAGCTCATTTAGAACTTAAGGTCCTTTAAAAGACGTACAAGAGTGTCAAAAGATACTTTTATATTTATGAGAGAGATATTTGAGTTATTATACAGATCAAGCTGTATAAAATTAGTTTTAAGGGATTTGCGGAATCTTAAGGTTTTAAAACAGATTATTAAAACTCTGCTATAGAACTTTAAGAGTTTTGTGACACTTTAAGCTAGCTTTATCGTTAAAGCTGTTTAGAGGCTGGTTTTTGTGTGTGATCACTTACTTACTACTGAACTAAGCGTTATTAAGGTATCACTCGATACTTGTTTCTGTACAATGGTGTATGCAACCTCCATTATAAAACTTAATCTTATAGCGTAATTAGGCATTCTTGTGAATACAGTGGTTTTAAAACAACTGTCTCCAAGAGTGCTTTAAAACTAAAAAAATAAACTACATCAATAGTACAGCTTTAGCCCACTTTACTGACAGAGTCATCACGATTGCATCATAGTGTTTGCTGAAGCTCGCATTTATAATGTGGAAAAAAAGAAAAAGATGGACGACAGACGACTTGAGCACCTCCTCCTTTTTCTACGTCGGTTAATAACGAAATATAAATAAACCAAATGACAGTAATTATTTATAATATTTTAAATTTGACAACCTACAGTTATGCGCCAATTCCATCGACGTCCAACAAAGGTTCTGTAGGAAAAACAATAATTGGTGTCGAATGTTTTAATTTTGTTAAAACTTTGGAACCTGATTAACAACGTAATAATGATGATGACGAATTTTCAATAAATATGTAATTTCGCCAGTGAATAAAAGAATGGGCTACAGAAAGAAATATATATTTATTTAACCGCCTCTGTGGTCTAGCGGCTAAGCCACCGGTTTTAGATCAAGAGGTCCTGGATTCGATTCCCAGCGGGGTGTACATCTTTGTGTGCTCGGTTTGGTTGGTGGTAGGGCTGTTAAATCCGCCTGGCTAGCTACCACCATCTTATCTAAGTCTGTCGCCATAACAACGATGTTTATAGCATTGTTGTGTTCAGACAGTTTGAGATAAGATAGCCAGTCTCAGTGGTTGAAGATTCCGGGTGAAGCGCGCTTCTACCTTCGGCCTTATCGTCACTTACTATCAGGTAAGACAAAGGCCAAGCGCTAACCCGTTGTGGATTTAAAAAAACTCATATAGCTCTAATCGATTTAGCGCCACATGACGCTAGAACTATTTTAGGTACTATCAAACAAATACGTATCAAAACGATTGAACAAAGTTGAACAATGTTCCAACTAAAATTACTTTAAATTTCAATTTTGATGGTCTCCCAATATTTAGAAGCTCAAATAAAGAGTTTTGGCCAATTTTAAATATAATTTTTTATTATAACCTTAAAAACAAACACTTACTTACCCGTGTTTAATAATCTTCTTTATGTTTTTTCATAGTTTTACTGGCGCGTTAAAATATTGCCAATAACCAACCACACATTGACAATAAAATTGGATTTGCACTTTGTTTTACCAATTAACATCATCAGATTCCTAAGATTTACCAATACTTGGGATTGCACTTTGAAATATGAACATCATGCGTCATAATTATTGTATTATTCTTGTACGACATGTTTCTCTTTTATGTTCATAATTTTCTAATTCACTTATAACTCATATTTTAAACTTTTATCTTTATAAAATATTATTTGGAGTGTAGTTGCTTTTCCTTACACCGATTAACATCTCTTAAACAGCTACTAAACAGCTTCTGCTTTGCTTCTACAGCTACTATACAGCTATACTAACGCGAATAGTTTTATAATATGGGCCCTTTTTGAGCTAATAAGGTCTGTATAATCGCTTATACAGCCTTTTTACAGCCTCAATATGCAGCTGTAAGTATAAAAATAAGTTCAAATACAGCTTGTATACAGCTTTATATGCTACTTGGGACCTCTCTACCACTCCCGGTGTCTCCGGCTCACTCATTTCGCCCGGCTGTGGGCTGGTGATATGCGCCATATCGAGTTAGATTAGAGTTAGGTTAGGGTTAGGTTAGGTTTTTAAAAGTTGATTTTTGACGAATTTTAATATAATTTTTTTTTGTAAAAAGTTGATTTTTGGGTGTTTTTAGATCTAAATAATGTTTTATGAAAGATTTGGAAAATTTGATATTTTGAAATTTTGGCTTTTTCTCAAGTCTTTTTGGACTTTTTTGTTTTTGGGTGAAATTTAATTTTTTTTCCGGAATAGTGTTTTATAAATTTAAAAAAGCTTATATTAGCAATATAAGGGGCCGAAATCCAAGTTAATGGAAGTACTCGTATGTAGGTATAAAGCGCCTACCAGACTGTTGTAAACCGAAATTTTCAACAGCGATTTATAACAGTGTGGTTAGTTGTTTGCAACGAAATTTCGGTTGACCTTTCCACGACCTTGGTTTGCGGGCGCGCCTTGAAAACTTCTGGCGGTCCGCTGTGTGGACGTTTGTTGTAAGTTGTAAGCCACGCAAGCAGTGCTGCCACTGCTTCTATAACAAATTCCACACACACGTCTTCTCATTACACACCATTACACACAAACCGCAGCGCATAGTTTACAGACTAAATAATATATTTAACCTACATCAACGTGGTTACTGAAAAAAGCAAAGTTATTATATATTAATGTACGTACACCGCGCCTTTGATGGCGCCCCGTAGCTCATCATGGCTTCGCATAGAGTTTCCGCACCAGCTCCCCAAAAGACAACCACAGTACAACGCACATTTACTGGTACTAGACCCCTCCGCGTCCGCTCCGAGCAAGGGGACGCCCTCAGAAAAGCGCCCCGTTGCTCATCATGGCTTTCACGTGGGTTCCAGTACCAGGCCCATGAAAGGACAGCCACTGTACAAACACTACACTAACACGACCGTCACAAACAAGTAAAACAACACAAAATAACAACAACACTCGACACTGGACAGCACTTGGGCAATGCTGTCCATCGCGCCCAACATTTAACGGTTTACGTGAACACTTGGGGTGATATAATTAAATACCCATGCCAGTGCCCACTCGACACAGACTTATACCTAACAACAACCTAAACTAACTAAAACCATCAGGCGTCCGACTAGTCGGGGCGGAGCCCGACCTCCGCCAGACGCCCGGAATCACCCTCCGGTGGATCACCCGGTGCCGCTGACACCTCTGCCACGTCCATGGGCGCGACGCCCTCCTTCTCCGCTGGGGAAGCCCTTGTCCAAGGGGCCCTCTTGTGCTTCGTTATGGGGGACCTGCACGTCCTCCCCACCATGTGGTGCTCATGCGGGAGCTTCGCCTCCCTACACACGATGCAGCTAGGCTTCTCCGCCACACACTCCGCCGCTCGGTGTCCCGGGGCGCTGCATCTGAAGCACAAAGTGCTACGGTCCGCCTCTGAGTCACAGGTGTAGGTCGTGTGACCCGCACCGTAGCACTTAAAATACCGCACGGGTGTCCTCTCCAGGACCACCACCCGCACGGACACCCATCCCATGGTCAGGCGGCCCGCATCCGCCAAAGCCTTGGCCTGCACAATCGGGAGGCAGACCAGCATGGTGTTCGTGCCCCATGGTCCAACACGTACTCCTCCCAGGGTCACCTGTTCCGCCGGGCAGCCCGTCTTGGCTGCGATGGCCTCCTTCACTCGCTCGGGCATGACCCCATCTGCAAGGCCGACCAGCCGGAGCTCGGCCGTCCGGAATGGCCTACGGACCTCGGCGTCCCCTGCGATGACTTCGCGGAGTCGCGTCGCGAATGCGTCAGCCTTGGGCTCACTGGTCGCTCCTGGAATTTCCAGCTTCCGCCCCCCAGCCGCCGTCTTCCGCATTCGGACAGACTCCAGCCCGAACTCCTCCAATTTGATGGCGCCTATCGCTCGCTCCAACACCGAGGCATAGGTCGCGCCCTTCGCCGCCGCTTCGGGCTTCAGGGTGATCGTCACCGCTGACGATCTTGGCGGCACCAGCCTAACCGCGGGGACAGAACCCTCGGCGGTCGCTCTCTTCTGCCCAGTGGCTCGGGCAGCCGCGGTTGCAGCCTTCTTGGCTCTCTTCCTGGCACTCATCGACAGGATAGGCCTCCATTCGTTCGCCGGCGTGTTGGAAGCCGCTGCCAGGGCAGGGGATGCTGGTCGCGGCATCATCCCTTCGGGTGCTCTCTGAGGCGGCGGCGGGCCCTCCCACACAGGCGCAGGTGGCCTTTTCCTCATAGGTGCCCTCTGGGGCAGCAGGGGGCTACCCCATACGGGCGCGCTGTGTGCGACTCCATTGGGGGGGGGTGCTGGGGGGTCCTGCAGCCACCCTGGCATAGCTGGCCTCCGTCCTCGGCCTCTTGTGCGCCAGTGGCGGCCTCACTGGTGGCTCGCGCGGGAGACGCCTCTCCAAGGCATCCATCCGCTCATTGAGCATGCCTCCGAGGGACTCAAGGACATCCTTCTTCAGGACCTCTACAACGTCCATCTTGAGTCCCTCTATCACGTCGCCGATTTCAGCTCCCTACATTCTCGCCTCATGTTCTTCAGCTCGGCCTCCATCCTCATGCAGTACGCCAAGAGCTTTCTGTCTGCTGCCTCCTCATCGAAGACGGCACACTGCTCCAAAACGGCCGCCAGCGAGTTCATCCACTCATTTATGAGCTTACGGCATGTCCCCTTTATATTGCCGGATTTGTGCACCGTGTCGCTGACCTGCTGGAAGCTCTTATAGGCCAGTTCGAACATCTCCGGGGACGACAAACTATTCACGTGTTCCCGGTAGGGAGCCATCATCCTGTCATGAGGAGTGCCGTGCCGCTCCTTATCCGTTTTATACCACGTCTCCCTGGCCTCCTCGGCATTTCCCTTGTAGGCGTCAACCTCCTCCCGCGTCATGAGCCCCTCAGAGGCCTTGGAGGTCTTGGGTTTGGGTTTGGGTCGAAATTCCTCCTCCTCCTCGTCCTCGTCCGACCAAGGTTCCTTCTCCGCCCTTTTCACTTCGGCAATTCCAATGGAGGTGCCCAACCTCTCCACCTGTAGGGTACTTCCACTTCCTTCTACTGCGACTTTTTTGGGTTTATTCCCCATCTTGGCCGCCTTTCTCAACACGACCTTGTCGGAGTCGCTCAAGTCGACCCGCGAGTCGACCAATGCCCGCTTCCGTGTCTCCTCGACAAGGTCGACTACCATCTTCTCCGTGTCCTTCAGAAGCCGGACCCGCTCCCGCTCCACCTCGGCCGCGTCGAGTCGAGACGACTGACGCCACTTCCTCCGGGCACCGCCGGCTCCACGCCGCTCAAGCCATTAGCCCAAGCGGACGCTTCCCCGGTCGCGTCCCCGGCCTCTACGTCCTTTCCGGACCCATCACCTACTACGCCCCGCTTGGGCACACTCCCCCCACTCCTTCCAGAGGCATTACTGACCCCTGAGGCCTGGTCGCCTACCTCAGGGCAGTCTTCGGTAACACATTTCACACGTGGGGGCCCGGTACCCTCCACGCGCCGGGTGCTAGCCGGGTGCTAGCCGGGTCGTAGCGCAAACGTACTTTGTTATCCGAACTTTCCATTATAATTCGGAAATGAAAGGTTTACCATCCCTTTTGGTCGCTAGGGGGTGGGCTGTCTGCCGCCCACCAACCCATCCGAAGACGGGCGCCCGTCGCCGCGCCCCGCAACGACGGCACTTTTGCAATGAAACGACGCCCAGAAGGGGCGCCGAACTACCCCGAACCCCCCCCCCGTGTAACGACGCCCAGAAGGGGCGCCGTCAGAACTCCCCTCAAAGCCGCTCGAGAGTGAGCGGCAAGCGTGCGACCCAGAGTGGGCCGCACGTGGAGATCCCCCCGCAGGTCAGAGTGACCCGCTGTGCGGTCCAGAAGGGACGCGCGTTGAAGGGGTGCGATGCCAGAAGGGACACCGCCTACATTATTCGGCGCCCAGAAAGGGCGCCAGGGATTAGCATAAGGCCCCTTGTCCCACGCTGAACGTGGGCCGAGAGGCCTTACCCCAGGGTGCACCACGAGGAAGTTTCCAAATCTGCACCCCAGATGACCAAATAAACCTAAACGAACATCAAAAAACAAAAAGAAAAACAAAGAAATCTACAACATTACCCCAAACAAAACTTAACTCTCAAAATTTGCTGCTATAATTTGAGATCTTTAGCATCATTAGAAAGATATTTAGAACTAACAAATGCTTTGCAAAACATAAACCACGACATAGTAGGACTAAGCGAAGTTAGGAAAATGGGCTGCGACATAGAGGAATACAAAGACTACATTTTGTGCTACATTGGACAAATGAAAGGTCTATACGGAGTAGGATTTCTGATAAAGAAGAAATGGAAAGATACAGTAACTAAATTCACAGGAATATCGGAAAGGGTAGCACTTCTGCAACTTAATATAGAAAACTTAGACCTTTCAATAATTCAGGCATATGCACCCACAGAAAAATCAAGCGAAGAAGAAATCCAAAAATTCTACGAGGACATCAAAGAAGCACATACTTCAATGCAAAGATAGGTCATCCCAAAAAAGAAGAAAATCTTGTGATGGGCAAGTACGGTTATGGAAAGCGTAACAAAAGAGCAGAAAGACTTATAGACTACGCTCTAGAATACAAATTTGCAATAATGAACACTTAAAAAAAAAAAGAGCAAATAAGAAATGGACCTGGATGTCACCAGACAAAAACACTAAAAACGAAATCGACTATATACTGACGAATGACCCAAAAATTAAACAAACTACGAAGTCCTGAACAACGTTATGTTTCCTTCCGATCACAGACCACTGAGAGCAACACTTAACTTAAAACACATTGCCAAAAGTAGAAAGAACTTTAATAAAGTACCTAAAACACCAAAAACAGAAGAGGAAGTCCAAAACTACCTTAGACACTTAAAAACAAGTCTAGAAATAACATTTCAATCAAGTGTACAAGATTACTACAACCAGATAGAGAAGTCCGTAATTAACAGTCTTAGAAATGCTATTGAGACCCATGATAAAATAGAAAACAAAATCTTTAGCGTGAACACATTGCAACTAATCAAGCAACGTACAAAACTTATGTTCGCTGAGAATAAAGGTAAAGAACTGAATAAAAAGCTAAGCAATCGATTCAAAGAAACAAAGAAATCCATAAGAAAAGATTATAGTGTGCACAGACACGAAGTGATTACACGAAAGTTGACGAAATTCAGAAGCACAAAAAGAGCATTAAAGGAACTAAATCTAAATAAAAAGTGGATTCAAAAACTCGAAAATAACAAAGAAGTAACAAAATCAAGACAAGATGTAATAGATCACGCAACAAATTTCTCTAAAGAGCTATACAGAAGACAGGATCCCGACGACATAGTGAAAGAAACAGATAAAGACAGGCTACCTAACACTAACACAAACAAAACACTCGAGTCGATTGAAGAGAAAGAAGTATACGAACATATAAGAAAACTAAAAGCAGAAAAAAGCCCAGGCCCTGACAACTTGACCAATGAAACCCTAAAACTAGGCGCTCCAGTTTTACTCCACCATCTCACCAAACTATTCAATATGATATTATACTCCGAGAAAGTTCCAAAACAATGGTGTACATCCGACATTATCCTGCTGTATAAAAAACGGAACCCTTTGGACATAGGCAACTACAGGCCAATTAGCTAACTAACAAGAACATATAAACTCTTCTCTTCAATCATACTGACAAAAATATCCAGAACTATTGATGAATCTCAGCAAGCTGGCTTCCGAGCAGGTTTTAGTACAACTGATCACATTCATACACTGGAACAGGTAATCGAAAAATATAAAGAGTTCAACAGAACTATTTACGTGTGCTTTATCGATTACAGTAAAGCATGCGACAGCATAAGCCACAGTGCAATCTGGGATGCGCTTAGGAAGACCGGTGTTGACCAAAAATACATCAACATTATAAAAAATATATATGCAAATAGCACCAGCAGAGTCATACTAGAGTCAAGAGGGCATCAAATACGAATAGAGCGTGGGGTACGACAAGGAGACACTTTGTCGCCGAAAATCTTTATTGCGGTCCTGGAATGCATATTTCAGAAGCTGCAATGGGAAAAGAAAGGCATAAGACTAGACGGCAATTACCTCAATCATCTCAGATTCGCAGACGATATAGCTGTCATAGCAGAATCTGCCAAAGTACTTATATAAAATCATGAACGGATCCATTCATACTACTCTGCTGTCTGATATTTACCTCAAGGTTCCGACCCGCTCTTCTAGACACAATCGTCCTCTATCAGTTCCATTGTGCAACAATAACGTGTCATTCCACAATCCTATTTTCAGAATGTGTCGCGATTACAACACTGTTGGACCGGTTAGACGGCGTGCCTGATATCCATGCTTCATCACTTGCTAAGTGGAAATCTGCTTTACATGGACTGGTTTCCATTGAGGGCCATGACGCCACGTAATGTCTTGCGCCCGTTTGTTTACTAAGAGAATTGAGAGAATTGTTCACTTTTTTTTTTAATATTATAGCACCTTTTTTTGTAATTTTATTATATAAGGTGACAGCTAGAAACCGCAAAAAACTTCTAGGGCTGGTCAGGTCAAGTGTTTTAAACATGACAAAAATGAAATTCGTGTTTTTTCATTTTTTTATTAAATAATTCATTCTGTAAATTTTAATTAGATTGTCTTTGAGTATCTTATTTATTTTAAAGCAATAACATAAGAAAAATTAAATGAAAAGCAATTAAAAATAACGATTATTTACAACGCGCGGGCAACGAAGTTCAACGAACTGCCGGCCGGCCGTCGCACAGTATTTTTTTGACCCTCATTTTGAGACAGCCTAATTTTATTGAATGATCGAATGGAGAATTATATCACTAATGTATGAGTAAAACTCCCACAAGGCCGGCTATCATAGTTTTGGAAAAAAAGCGATCCAAGTTAAAGAACCGGTATTTTATGAAATTTTAATTTTAATTTTTAATAATTTTTTATTGAATGTAAAACTTAATTTTGCACTGTGGCCGTTAAGGCCTACCATAGGGCCAAATTATAAACTATGCATGGGGAAGCTACAACTTCGCAGTTCCAAGATAATCGCAAATATAATAAAATCGTATTTATTTTTTTGTGACTAAATTCTTAAGTATTTGCGTTTTATTTTTACTTTAAAACATAGCTTCATATATGGACTATTTCCACAAAAAATTTCGATTGCTAAAATTACAGACTTTCGGAGATATTAATTTATTAAAAAGGTACCGGTTCGGACCGGTTTTGGTCAAAGTTCTCAATGTCACTTTTTAGCAATATCAAGTACGATTGTTTATTGCAGCCTACTGAATGCGGAAGAATGCAATTTATTATATGTACAACAAGGATTTTTTAAATATTAAAGTGCGCTCTGCCATGTCACGCTTTTCATGTCATGTGGACTGCACGGCGTAGCGATCAAATCTTCTAATGATAGGTAATATGTAGTGCGGGAAGGAGTCCACCCTCGTTAGGCAAGCTGAAACCCCGTATTAGGTTTAAGACATTTATTTTCTCAAAAGATTAAAACAATCACTTATAGAGAAAATACAAATTAAAAAATTATAGGTAGTGTAGCGTAAACAAAACGCGCGCGCGTACAAAAGTGGGTACTTATCAAAACATTCGCGCACCGATGTCCAGCCACAAATCGAGTTGTAAGCACTAAGGTAGCGAATACATTAACTCATTTATGCAATGACAAACCATTACAAGCTACATCATTATATTAGTGATTGATCCTTTAAAACATGGTTTTTGAGTAACTTTTTAAATGTTAATTCTGTTTTAGCGTTTTTAATACATTTAGGCAATTTGTTGTAAAATTGTGCACCTTGGAACATAATACTATTTTTTCCATAGTTGGTTCTAGGGTTTCCTTTGCAAATATTATTCACTGGCGGGTTTTAATTTTTTGATGTTGCGATTTTATTTTGAAAGTAATATCCGTGTGAATACTTTTATTAAGCATTTTTTTAACTAAGAGGCAGGTATTATATTTAAATATTTGAGCGACTCATTAAATTTGTTTCTGCGTATATTTTTTTGTAGGTGTAAGAAAATTATACTGAAATAGTGTTTTAATGATCCTATTTTGCAATGTCTGTAGTTTTATTAGATTGGTTTTCGCTGCTGATCCCCATACCTCAATCAGATAATTTAAATGAGATTTCACAAGTGAGTAATAAATATTGTATCAATACATATTGCCTGTTCGAAGCGGGAATGAGACTTCACAAGTGAGTAATAAATATTGTATCAATACATATTGCCTGTTTAAGCGGGGGTGAGGCATTATGTAGCCGTTCCAGACTCATAATGCCGCTTTGCCTCAGCAGGGCTTGATCTATCCTGCTGAGGGATGTCTCTCCGAACTCCGATCGGGAGACTTAATGCAAGGGGGGCATGAGGACGCCAACCCTCATGCTGGTCAGCGACAGGCAAACGAAGCTTTGGATAACGCCATAGCCGGCACGTCTTATGCTTCGGATGTGACGGCAAGTAGGCTAGAAGTAGGAACCGACAGCCAAATAGTAACTCGGCTTGATACTTATATACTTCTGAATCAAGAGAGTAAAAAAAATGGTCGCTATGGAAAACCGTTTGACCTATTTAAATCGGGAAAAAATATTTATATAAAATCGATTCTAGCAAATAGATAAAACACACCACTTTCGGCATCACAAGAAATAAATCTGGACACTGCTGTAGGCCTATATATTACCAAAATTGAGAAAAGATATAACGACTGCAAAAGAAATATGGCTAATTTTCGGAGAAAGAATAAAGACTGGTTAAAGAAGCCCATCATAAATGATCTTCCTCAAGATTTAATTTCGAAGCCTCCTGAAGTTGTGAACATGCCACTTGCGGTATTGGAGGTGCCACCAATGGTTTTGGACGTGCCACCTGTGGTTGTAAATTGGTTGGGTAGGTTAGCTATTTTTTTTGTGTTTGTTTAAACATAAGCCATTGTTTTTTGTTAAAATACTTACAAGATTTATCTTAGCCTCGCACGCTATCATTTTATATGTAATAAATAAAAAAAGCTAATTAAAAAAAAAGTAATCGTAGTTAGCCTAATATGATAGACTGCAATAAAGAATCGTCCTTGATATTGCTAAAAAGTGCCTTGAGAACTTTGACTAAAACCGGTCCGAACCGGTACCTTTTAAAAAAATTAATATCTCCGAAAGTCTGTAATTTTAGCAATCGAAATTTTTTGTGGAAGTAGTCCATATATGTAGCTACGTTTAAAAGTAAAAATAAAACACAAATATTTAAGAATTTAGTCACAAAAAAATAAAGACGATTTTATCATATTTGCGATTATCTTGGAACTGCGAAGTTGTAGCTTCCCCATGCATAGTTTATAATTTGGCCCTTAGGTAGGCCTTAACAGCCACAGTGCAAAATTAAGTTTTACATTCAATAAAAATTAATATAAATTAAAATTAAAATTTCATAAAATACCGGTTCATTAACTAGGATCGCTTTTTTTCGAAAACTATGATAGCGAGCCTTGTGGGAGTTTTACTCATACATTAGTGCTATATTTCTCCATTCGATCATTCAATAAAATTAGGCTGTCTCAAAATGAGGGTCAAAAAAATACTGTGCGTCGGTTGACACGTCCGCGTCGTCAGCTGGGCGTTAAGTACCTACGTTAGTCTGCAATCATGAGACCCCATTTATTTTCCTTTAATTGAAATGTGCGTAGGTATAAGGTGCAGTTAAGTCCAACGACTAACGATTGCATCAAGTTATGGCCACATTTTAACTGTAATTATGATAATTATGATGAGCGTAATTTTAATTCAATCCTACCCTACGTCTTACAAAAAAAACTATCACACATTATGAGAAGATAGGTACAGCTACCTTTCCTTACAAATGAAAGATCAAATGTAGTGTAAGAAACTAAGTCAGATACGTGGGTTTGCAAAAGAAAACTAGGCATTCCTTACATTAAACACTTTTATTTCTCATAGGATCTTTAATTCCAAAACTACACAATAGAAATATAGCAAATCATTACTTACACGGTTTTTTCCTTATTTTTAGACAACTGGTTGCACTTGTAGCTACAGACACTTTAAGCCTCCGTTCGCGCTGGCGTCTCCGAACATAATGGCCGGCATGGCCGCCATTAGCCGGTTTTTACAGAATGTGTGAGCGAACGATGAGTGACTGACAGTTGAACAACTGCCGTAGTCAATTGAATGATTTAAGCGGATGTGAATTAACAATCAATGTATATTATAATTTGGTAAGTTAATAAATATGGTTGTTATTCTAAATAAAAGCTAACAGCTCGGCCATCCTGCTCGGAGCGCGTCCTCGCGCTCTATTATTAACACATTTTTTTTATACACAAATTAAATTAAAATCTTTATAATCATAATTTTGTCTATCACTAACATTAAATAAAATGATACCTTGGAGGATAAAGTAAATTCTTTAAAGCTATGATCAACAACAATACTGATCTAGTTTATTTAAATTGAAGTACATACAATACACATTTCACATTACGCAATACATTAATACAATTTTTTTTTATTAACAAGTATATATAAAAAATAAACAATAATACAATTCACTTTTTTTTTCTCACAAAATAAATGCATTGTTTCTAATAATAACTTCATAAGTATTTAAAAAAATATATATTTGAATTAACGTTAAAGCATCGTAAACAAAATAATGAGCTGGCTTTCTAATCATCTTTTTCATTTTCACTAAGATTACTATTTTGTTTATCTTCCTCATCACTTTCTAAATCGCGACAAAAGGTCAGCCATGGCTGTATTTTATCGATTGCTACTACAGCTTCGTAGCGACGACCGTTTTTACGAGTCATTGGAGTGTCTTCTATTAAATATCTTTCATTAGGTAGTACTTTTAGTATGCGATATGGTCCTTGAAATTTAACTACTAACTTTTGGGATTGACCGTCGTGGGGCATTTGCCTTTCAACGCGGACTAAATCTCCTACTTTGTACTTTTTGCTTATCTTCCTACTTTTATTAAATCTTTCGCTGTCTTTTCTTTGTTGTTCCTTGATATTTACACTAGCCTTATCTCTAATGTCATCTAACTCTTCTGAATTAATTGCCTTAGATATATTGGAAATGACTGGGTTTAAAATCCCTTCCGCTTTACTGGTAATATTAAAGCCAAACAATAACTGTGATGGACTTTTCTGGGTTGTTTTATGTACTGTGGTGTTTATGCCTACCTGTATATCATAAATATTGTCATCCCAAGCTTTGTCATCTTTATTGTGAGAACAAGTAGAGAGAGCGTCTAGGATGGTTCTATTGAAACGTTCTACCTGCCCGTTTGCCCTAGGCGTAGCGACGGCGTTAGTGATATGTTTTATTCCGTACGAAGAGATAAAGTCTTTAAACGTTTTGCTTGTGAAACTAGTTCCTTTGTTAGTAATGACTCTGGTAGGTACTCCGAAGTAACTAATATGCTCCTTAAAAACGCGTATGGTGGTCGTAGACTGGGTGTTCCTAACAGCCTTTATGTTAATATATTTAGTGAAACTATCGACAATAACAAGGAGATAACTATTGCCAATTTTACTTTTAACGAAAGGTTAACGAAAGGCAAGGTGATCTGCATGCACCGTGTGGAAAGGAATGCTAACCTTTTCAATGGGATGTAATTCACCTTCTTTTTTTCCACCAGGCATTTTGTGATGGGCACATTCCAGACATGATTGGACATACTTCTTAACGAAACGTCGCATTTTGGGGAACCAATAGTGTTGTTGATAAGTTGCAGAGTCTTATCAAAACCGTAATGACCAATGTCGTCATGGTTTCTCTTAAGTATCTGCCAACGCACCCCTTTAGGAACTAGCCACTTAATATCATCCCCAACTATACGATAGATGCGACCATTCTTTAACTTATAGTTTTTTTGCACGTCCATAATAATATCTGCATTTTGACCATTAAGTATACCCTTAATTCTTAAGACTTCTTCATCTGCGTCCTGTACTGTGGCAATCCAGTCCGGCTCTGAGCTTTCGACAGATAATATGTCTAACACATGAGTTTCTGACACAGGATCACCGACCGGTCCGCGGCTCAACGCATCAATGTGCGACATCCTAGAACCACGACGATACTCTATGCAAAAATCAAATTCCTGCATCTGCACCCACCAGCGAGCTACTCTTGGAATAAGGTCACGCTTTACTAGTGTTGATCTTAAAGCGCTACAATCAGTGTAAATTGTAAACGGTACCCCTAGCAAGTACACCCTAAACCTATCCAACGACGCTACGACTGCTAAGGTTTCGAGCTCATAAGAGTGAAACTTTCGTTCGTCGACTGTCGTTTTTCTGCTAAAGTAGGAGACTGGATGGAATATTTCTGCAGAGTCACTTTGTAAAATAATACCTGCGAGTCCGTCTTTAGATGCATCAGTATGCAATTGTGTGACTGCGTTCGGGTCATAAAGAGCCAATAATGGACGTTGTGTAAGCAATGTTTTAATTGTGACAAAAGCTTCCTCTTGAGCCTTCCCCCAGATCCAGCTCTGATTCTTTCTTAAGAGGTCAGTTAACGGAGATGTTAATACAGCATAGTTTTTAATAAACCTTCGAAAAAAACCGGATAATCCTAAAAATTGTCTAACTTCATGTTGATTTTTTGGAGTTGGGAATTTTGAAATGGCCTCGGTTTTCCTATTGCCTGGTCTAATGCCTGACGCATTCACTTCAAACCCTAAAAATTCTAACGTGTCCATAAAAAAATTACATTTACTCAGTCTTAGAGTCAGCCCACCCCTTTTAAGTAATTCTAACACTTCTTCCAACCTCTTCAAACCCTCGTTTACATCTTTACACGGAATCAAAATGTCATCCATATAAACAATTGCGTAATTGATCTTAGCGTCATGGAGAATCTTATTCATTGTTCTCTGAAAAATGGAAGGCGCGTTCACTAATCCGAACGGCATGCGATTATACTCGAATTGGCCGTCCGGCGTGACAAACGCGGTTTTGTATCGGGACTCTTCAGCAATCGGGATTTGATAATAGCCCGAGGCTAAATCAAGAGACGTAAATAGTTTATTACCCGCTAATTGATCTAATTGATCTTCAACTCGTGGAAGAGGATAGTGATCCTTCTTCGTTTTCCTATTTAGCGCTCGGTAATCAACGCATAGTCGTTTCTCACCTGTTTTTTTTTCAACAAGAACTATAGGGCTAGCGTATGGCGAAGATGACTCCCTTACTATTCCACTTTCTATCATTTCTTGGACCATACCTCTGACTAGTGCCCTTTCGGTGTGTGATAAGCGATAGGGTCTGTACACAACAGGTTCGACATCTGTAAGCTCTATAACCATCTCTGTAGCAGTAGTGAACCCTAGATCTTTCAGATTTTCAGAAAAGCAGTCTTGATGTTTTTTAAGTAAATCTTGTAATCTTAATTGATCATGACTGGCCAAGTTTTTGCCACTTTTTATCGAGTCATGAGAATCAAGAGCGTTAACAGCAATATTACAGCAATGCAAGGTCTTTAACGAACTCAGGTTACTTGCAATGATAGATCTAGTAATTAAAGAATCTTTGGCAATGGCTATATCACTTTCAGATGCGTTATATATTAGTAGAGAGCCAAAGCCATTTTTAATTTCGTATTCGCCAGCAAGAAGATAACAGTCTTTGCCACCTACCTCCCTAAGAGACCCATGTACGTAAACATTCCCCACGGTTAAGGGTTCAGATTGAATTGGGATAGCACCTAGTGAGCTCTTAGGAACAACTACATCAGCTCTTGCTATTAAATGAACTTTAGTACTATCAATCTTTTCAAATATTACTTTTGTAGAAGTCTTGGTAATCATGAGATCAGGCGACTCTGTGAAGGAATGCTCCAAAAGAGCCGGATAGTTCAAAACGTAATCATCGACAACATATATATCTATAGATTTCTCAATACCCTGAACTTCTACCGCGGTACTAATTACACCTAAGGGACTGATTAAGTTAGCACCAATGCCCCTTAGCATAGGTAAGTCAGGAGTAAATTGTATATGAAGCCCAAGCTGCTTTTCTTCTGTGATTCTAATTAAAGAGCACTGGCTCCCTAAATCTACGTGACATTTAACTACTCGTCCATTAATTTTAATATCAAATACATATTTATCGTTTTGAGCGTCTTCTAAATCTAACTTAGATACCTGTTTCTCATTTGTTTTAGTGTCATTTTTGTTTGTGTCTGTGTAATTCTGTTTATTTCTGTAACAACTAGAGGATAGGTGCCCTATCCTATCACATGTGGAACATTTAACGAGAGGCTTTTCGCATTTAAAACTAGGGTGTCCTACTTCGTTGCAATTGAAACATCGAATACTTGTGTTACCATTCCCTGCCCTAGAGAATTGCTGTCGCTGTGCAGTATAAAAAGAAGTCTTGCGTTCATGTCTATTCCTGTTACTAGCCTCATTAGTTTCTCTACTTTGACCAACCTTGACTGTTCTAAAATATTTAAGAATTTGCTCGGGTTCGCTAAATTGAGCCGCCTGGGCTCCAACTTTAATGGCTCGATCTTCAACTCCGTATAAAATACAATCTACGGCTTGTTTGCCATAAATTTTACACCTATTCAGTAAATTAAGCTTTGTATAATAGTAATGCTCCAATGACTCGCCGTATTTGACCCGCTTGGCTAACATTTTCGTCAGGAGTTCAGCGTAGTCTTCGCGACAAGGGAAAGATTCTATCAATTTTCGTTTCCATTCAGTCCAAGTATGCAAAAGGGAAGGTAAGCCTTGGTACCATGTTTTTGCCACCCCAGCTAACTTTGGAAGAGCATAGTGTATAATTTCTTTTTCTTCCCACCCATATATCTCTGCACATTCCTCTATTTTAGTGATCCAAACCAATACTGTCTGTTCTTTGCACATGGGATTAAACTCAGGGATTACGTTAGTGTTAAACGATAGTTTCGGCCTATCTGAACTCCTGACGTTATTCAAAATTGACAAAAATTTGTTTAATATTAAATTAGTATCAGATTCCTGTTTATCTTTATCGTGTTTATAAATGTTTGCATGCAACTCACTGTTACTCGAGCTCGTACTGCGACACCTACCTGACTTCCTACGTTTCTTACGCGACCGCCTCCCCTGCTTCCTCCTTCGGCTCGGTTCTGCGTCCGTTGAACTATCTGAATGCGATATCTCAGTCCTTCTTTTCCTGCTCCCAGATGAACCAGTCGTCCGTCCTCCAAGTCCTCTTGACAATATAGTAGTGTTCAATCCTCTATCCAAAGGAAGTATAATACTCCCTCGTCTGCCCTCTGAACTGGGCGTTTGTTGGCCCTCTAACCTGGGCATCATTTCATCAGATCTTCGTTGGCTCTCCAACCTGGGCATTACATCACCAGGTATCAGTCCTTCACCTCGACTGTGCCTGTTCCCATCCATTCCGAATCCTGCATCAGGCATCAGCTCTTCCCCTCGACTGTGCCTGTTTCCATCCTTTCCGAATCCTGTATCAGGCATCAATCCTTCACCTCAACTGCGCCCGTTTCCATCCATTCCAAATTCTCTGAAACATTGCATGAGCTTAGCATTAATAAAGGAAAAAAACAAAAGAAGTTCCCTGTTCTCAACCTATCACTGCTCATGAAATAAATTTTATTTTTATTAGATAGCGATAGGTAAATGAAAAAACTATTTAAAAAAAAAACTTATCATCATAATCTTAGTCTAATGTCATAAAGATAACCTATTCAGTATGGTGCAATTAACATCTTGGAACAATAGCAAAAGCATTGCATCAGTCACCAAAACGGGTTAGTTATCGTTTTCACCAAGAAAAATCTACTGCCGGTAGGAAGGTATGTAAAAAAAAATATCATTGTATAAGCTTAGCATTAATAAAGAAGAAAAACAAAAGAAGTTCCATGTTCTCAGCCTATCACTGCTCATCAAATTCATACCTATTTATTTTCTTTCAAATAGCGATAGGTAAATGTAAAGAACTATTAAGAAACTTATCTTCTTAATGTAACAGAATTAATCTATTCAATATGATGCAATTAACATCTTGGAACAATAGCAAAAGCATCGCATCAGTCACCAAAACCGGTTCATTATCGTTTTCACCAGGAAAAATTTACTAAATTTACGGAGGTATGTTAAAAAAAATTCTAAAATGCATTGTAAAAATAAGAAATAGAAAAAAGAAACGAAAGGAAACTATAAATTTTACTTGAGTTGTTATTAAAAGTAAGGAAAAGAATCTGCATCTTGCTATACCTGTTACGTAAAAACTAAATTATTTCAGTAACTTATGTGGACGTGAAAGAAAATTATAAAAACTCTCTTACGATCCCACTTCTGAACTGTAAGAAACTAAGTCAGATACGTGGGTTTGCAAAAGAAAACTAGGCATTCCTTACATTAAACACTTTTATTTCTCATAGGATCTTTAATTCCAAAACTACACAATAGAAATATAGCAAATCATTACTTACACGGTTTTGTTCCTTATTTTTAGACAACTGGTTGCACTTGTAGCTACAGACACTTTAAGCCTCCGTTCGCGCTGGCGTCTCCGAACATAATGGCCGGCATGGCCGCCATTAGCCGGTTTTTACAGAATGTGTGAGCGAACGATGAGTGACTGACAGTTGAACAACTGCCGTAGTCAATTGAATGATTTAAGCGGATGTGAATTAACAATCAATGTATATTATAATTTGGTAAGTTATTAAATATGGTTGTTATTCTAAATAAAAGCTAACAGTAGGTAGTTATCTAAGGTACGACCAACGACCGAACGATGACCTTTCATGTCTTCGACAACTAAACTTAAATAAGTATTATTAGGTTATTTAATAGAAACTTTCACTTCTTGTGACGTCACACGGCATCCCCTATAAATACGATTGCCGTTGGAGCGTCTGGTCATTTGACGGTTGGCTGTCGTACGTAGCGGTTGTCTGGTGATCGACGCAATTTGCAGTAAGTCGTGTCCTATTTTTGTTATTTCTCATTGTGGGTGAAATGAAATGTTTGATTTAGATTATTTGCGGAATAAAGGTTGATTTAAGTCGTTGTGAATAAAATTAAAAGCTAATTAAATCGTGCGTTTGTTTGTAAGGTTTGTTTTTTTTTAAATAAATTCGGTTTCTGATCCTAAAATCAGAAGTGGGATAGGCTTTCGTCCACTTTATTAACTTTCCATTCTGATAAATTATTAAAACAAGTGACGGTCAATTCGAAATTGTGTTAAATTGTGTCGTTTTCTTGAATAACCGTTAAAATTGAATTTCCTTCCGAACAAATCAACCTTTATTTGCGAACATGCCGCGATCATCGCGTCCACGTGATGACACTGGCGACTCACCGCGTAGAGTTAGACGTGCACGCAGCAAATCGCGTCGTCACCATCGTAGGTCGCGTTCGAATACGCGTTCTCGCTCTCGTTCACGACGCTATAGGACGCCGGATAGGTTGCATGAGCGTGACGGTTCCGTTAAAAGAACTTTAGGCGCGATTATGTTGAGATTGAATGCGATTGAGGAAGGTGCCGCGAGTGTGACACAAAATTCGTTGCCGTCGAATCATTGCGCCACGCCTCAGCGTGATAACGATGTTCCGTCAGCGGCTCAGGCAATTGCTGATGCGCTTGTGTTAATTAATCAGATTAAACCACAAAATTATTATGTGTCTAATTTTGATCCATCCGTTCATAACTTTGAGGTGTGGTGTAGCGAGGTAGACCGCGCTAAGTTGGCCAACCATTGGAGTGAACTAGAGTGTTTGTCGCGAGTGGCCCACTGTTTAAAAGGAGATGCTAAAACCTGGTTAAACGAGTGGACCGCCAATGATCGTTCCTGGTCTAATTTTGTAAAGGAATTTCGGCCTCTTTGCCCTCGGAAGCTTGATTATGCGAATATTCTTTTCGAGGTCATGAATGCCACGTCTGACGGATTTCCATCATATGCCGAATACGCCCGTCGCTCATTGCTGCGCCTACGTATAGTGCAAGGTTTGAGCGAGGAGCTTATGGTGCAGGTTGTGATTCGTGGTATAAATGATGCTCAGGTTAGGGCTGCCGCTGCTAATGCCGATTTGACCACAGAAAATTTGGTATCATTTTTGGCCATTTACGTCAAACCTAGTCGCAATAAAGATAACCGAGTACAACCTACAAGTAGTAGTACGAAAAGGCGAAATATTGATCGCGCCAGTAACAAATGTTTTTCTTGTGGTCAAACCGGGCATATAAGCTTAAATTGTCCAAAAAAACAGAAACCTTCCGGTTCCGATGCTCAGACTAAGGTAACGTGTACCTTTTGCAAGAAAATAGGTCATAAGGAAAGCAATTGTTTCGCAAAGGCTAGGTCGGGTAATCATGCAAATCAACGAAACGTTAATCTCTGTGGAGAACTTGTTAGTGCTTCCGGGAGTAATGACATTTGTACAGCCGTGATACAAGGCATTCCTGTAGACGTTTTGATAGATAGTGGTGCACTTAATATTTCTCTTATGTCATCATCAGTAGTTAAATACTTCGCTGGCCCCCGTAAGCAAAAGCACTGTGTTCTTAAAGGAATAAGTAGTAATGAAATCATTGCCCGCGAATCCATATCTCTCACAGTTGAATTTAGTAGTATAGCATTGGATGTTGATTTTGTCATCGTTCCTTCGTCGTACATGAATACGCCTATTATTATTGGAACTGACGTGTTAAATCGGGACGGAGTGACATTCATTAGAACGAAGCATGGCCAGTACCTAACGCACACTCCCACTTTAAATAAAATTAACTCTTTGCAAGAGGTCGATAAAGTAAATACGCCTCTTCAAGGCACCGAATATAACTTACTCATGTCGGTTATAGATAGTTTCGCTCCGTATCTTATCTCCGGTACTGCTTCAACTACCGTTAAGACAGGCAAAATGCAAATTAACTTGACGAATGACACTCCGGTAGCCTATCACCCTTACCGATTGTCTTATCAGGAAAAACTTAAGGTGCGGGAAATAGTAGCAGACTTGTTGAATAAAAACATAATCAGGGAGTCAGACTCCCAGTACGCTAGCCCCATCATCCTGGTAAAGAAGAAAGACGGTTCCGACAGGATGTGCGTGGATTTTCGAGCTCTCAACCGCATCACTGTTAAGGATAGGTACCCGCTTCCGTTGATAGAGGACCACATAGACAGGCTTGGGGGGTCCAGATTCTTCACCAGCCTGGACATGGCTTCAGGGTTCCACCAGATCCTCATTGAAGAGGCTTCGATTCACAAAACAGGGTTCGTAACGCCCGAGGGGCATTACGAATACCTAAAAATGCCATTCGGTTTATGCAACTCACCTACCGTGTACCAGAGGATAATAAACAACACACTTCGAAGATTTATCGAAGCCGGCAACGTGCTCGTGTACATAGACGACGCACTCCTTCTGAGTCAGTCTATCGAAGAGGGCATTAATCTTTTACGTGATGTCTTAAAAACCCTCACCGAAGCTGGATTTTCGATCAATCTTCGAAAGTGTTCGTTCCTAACCACCGAAGTTGAATATCTGGGCCGCGTTATCTCCCATGGTCAGGTTAGGCCGAGTCCCAGGAAGATAGACGCATTAGTGAATGCACCTGTTCCCTCTAATGTGAAACAGGTTCGTCAATTCTTGGGTCTGGCGGGATACTTTCGGCGATATATTAAAGATTACGCGACGGAAACTGCAAGTATTTCTCGCCTAACAAAGAAGGATGTTAAGTTCCAATGGGGGCCTGAACAAGAACAGGTCCGACAAAATCTTGTGAAACGCCTCACCAGTGAGCCGATGCTTGCAATTTTCGATCCGAATCTAGCTACAGAGCTCCATACGGATGCGAGTAGCGCTGGATACGGCGCCGTGCTGATGCAGATGCACAGTGATGGCAACAAGCGTGTGGTTGGTTACTTTAGTAAAGTGACCCAAGGCGCTGAAAGCAGATACCACTCGTATGAGTTGGAAACGCTGGCGGTCATCAAGGCTTTGCAGCATTTTCGGCATTATTTGATCGGAGTTCAATTCAAAATTATCACAGACTGCAACGCCTTGAAGGCCACCGAGCGCAAGAAGGATCTACTTCCACGCGTCGCCCGCTGGTGGATGTACCTGCAGGATTTTAACTTCAGCATTGAGTACAGGAAGGGTCAGCTGATGAGTCACGCTGACTACCTCAGCAGGAATCCACCAGTGGCACAGGTCAACCACATAGATAGGCCTTTGAACTGGGCCCAAATGGCGCAATCCGCCGACAATGAAACCCAGGATCTGATACAGAAACTCAGGGATGGTCTCTTGGACTCGAACCGTTATGTTTGTCGAAATGATCTCCTCTATTACCGTTTTACTCCAATAGGTGAGGAATCTCGCCTTTTATGTTTTATACCCAAAGGACATCGCCTTAGCCTCTTACGAATATTCCATGACGAACACGAGCACATTGGACCTGAGAAAACTTTGGACCTCATTCTCAAACATTTTTGGTTTCCCGGCCTTAAGCAGTTTGTCACAAAGTATACGTCACACTGTCTTATCTGCATCTCTAAGAAAAGAGTCCCAAGAGCCCCACTTCAACCTATCACTTCATGGCAAAAGGCCGATATCCCGTTTAGTACAGTTCATGCTGATGTGTTAGGTCCCCTACCTGAATCCAATGGTTTTAAATTCGTGTTTGTGCTAGTAGATTCGTTTACCAAATTCTGTCTGTTATTTCCGATGTATCGTCAAGATGCTCATGAGCTCAAACGTGTTTTTAACAATGCAGTTGCATTATTCGGCGTTCCCAAGCTACTTGTATGTGACCGAGGCCGTATGTTTGAAGCCTCTAGCTTCACTGCTTGGATGACAGAAATAGGATGTGATATCCACTACATAACGCCTGAAATGCATCAGGCTAACGGTCAAGCCGAACGTTATGTACGCACTGTACTTAACCTAATACGGGTTCATAGTCACCACCGAAATTCCTCATGGTCTGACGCTTTATGTAAAATGCAACTAGTGCTGAACATTACAAAGCAGAAGAGCACCCAGTTGTCAGCCCTAAACATACTTATTGGCACTGATGCAACTACTCCCGTTATTCGGTCGCTAATAAGAGATGTTGCTATTGAAAACGCAAACCCAAACCGTGAAGCTTGGCGAGAGATATGCAGAGAACGAGCTAAGGGCTTGCTTGAGAAAAACCAACAGCAACAAGACTCATACGTTAATCGCCATCGCCGTTCTCCTAGAGTTTTTAAGAAAGATGACCACGTATTTGTTATCAAGTACTCACAATCGACGGGCAAGCTCGACTCGGGTATGCGAGGCCCGTATCGCGTTATAAAGATTTTGGCAAGCGACCGCTACGAACTCAAGTTGCTTGGTGGTGCACGCGGCAAGACTACACAAGCTGCGGCTCAGTATATGGTGCCTTGGAAAGGAGAATGGTGTCCTGAAAGTTGTGCAGCATTCTTCGAAAGTAAGTTTCAAATGTAAATCTGTGTTTCTGTTACAGATTCTATTCACGCGTATGTATGAGTATGTGTGAGTTTAGTCAAAAGGGTGCCTGCTCATGGCCGGATGAGCTTGGTCCTGATGAAGGCTGCCGTGAGCTGCTGCCATAGTGTAGGACGCTCACCTGTGGGCCTGGATCGAAGTCGGTCTGGCCTTGCGGATGCGCGACGCTGCGCATGTTGGACTCCGGTCCTGCAGACACGTTGCAGTACGTGTAATGGACTTCGGTCCTGCAGACACATCGCCGTATGTGTATTGGACTTCGGTCTTGCAGACACATCGCCGTATGTGTATTGGACTTCGGTCTTGCAGACACATCGCTGTATGTGTATTGGACTTTGGTCCTGCAGACACATCGCTGTATGTGTATTGGACTTTGGTCCTGCAGACACGTTGATAACGTGTGGGGTGGTTTTAGTACGATCGTACCAAGTATGAGAACGGATGGCATACCTGTCAGGTGAAGTATGCTATCGTGACGAACGTTTGACATGGATGTTCTTTCGACACAGTGTGTTTGTTTGGTTGAAAGAGGGCCTTGGATGCGTGATGTATGAAATACTAGGCAAAACGCCTGTGGCACTTTTAACTAAACTGTATTTCTTTAAAACAGATAGCTATGATGACGAGGAGGATGACGCTGAAGCCGGATCATCTTCTGCTTCTGACGGCTTCAGACATCACCCAGAAACGAACCAGGGTGACAATGAAGGCGCTGACTTTTCCGTGGCGTTGGGCGGCTGTTCGGGTGACGCTGCTCCAGACCCTGCTGAAGACGAAGCCGGCTCTTCCGTGGCGCTGGGTGGTCGTTTAAGTGTGGCTACTCAAGACCCTGCTGAAAACGTGCCCGAGGACGGTGCACCTTCAGGATAGGCCGTATTAGGTTATTTAATAGAAACTTTCACTTCTTGTGACGTCACACGGCATCCCCTATAAATACGATTGCCGTTGGAGCGTCTGGTCATTTGACGGTTGGCTGTCGTACGTAGCGGTTGTCTAGTGATCGACGCAATTTACAGTAAGTCGTGTCCTATTTTTGTTATTTCTCATTGTGGGTGAAATGAAATGTTTGATTTAGATTATTTGCGGAATAAAGGTTGATTTAAGTCGTTGTGAATAAAATTAAAAGCTAATTAAATCGTGCGTTTGTTTGTAAGGTTTGTTTTTTTTTAAATAAATTCGGTTTCTGATCCTAAAAGTATGTATTACCTATTTTGTGTTGTTGTTAGTCAAGCGTTATTTCACTACTCAGTCTTGCCTACTTACACTAAATTAAGTTAAAGTAATGTATCGCATTAAAGGCAACGTTGATACCTAAACTGCTGCATAATTAATAGGTAGGCAGGTACTTACATGGTGTTATAGAGCATTCCAGTTTATTACATTAGCGCACAGGAAAGGTGATAAGCTTCCCACTGTCAAACTAATGTAATAATGATTACTTAAATAAAAGTGAAAACCTGTGCTAAAATTTCGTAAATAAATTAAAATTTATTAAAGGATAAACTAGAACAACTTTTGTGATCGGCACATAATTATTATTACACTAATTCGGCGTGCTTAAGGCATTTTTACGCACACGCGACGCGAATGCACCAGACAGAATGCATAAGTTGACTGCCGAAAAAATCAAATCAAAGACGCGCGAGATGCGCGAGCGAGCGACACGTAGACGCTGTGCGCATGGCTGTGATCTGCTGTCTCTTTCCAATTCTATGAATATGAAAGAGACAGAGTAAATTTTAACTTAGAGAATCGCACTGTGGCACTGCTGTGCTGAGTCGAGTCACTGAACTCACTTGAGTCTCTTGCGCAGCGCAGCGCAGCGGGTGTGTGCAGTTTCTTCGGGAAAGTTTTGGTGTGTAGTGTGTATGTGAGGTGCATTTGTCTGTGGGCGATTAAACTAATAACTAGTATGAGTTAATTAGTAAAGTATTAGTATTATTATGAATAGACTACCGTGAATAAAGTAATCAGTTCAGTAACAAATTAATGTTTTGTGTAACAAATGGGTGTTAAGTCGTATTAGACTTGTAGGTAGAACACACAGGTATAGTAGAACAAACACAACACAGGTGGTGTTCTTTTAAACACGTTAAATAAGTGTAATAATAATGTGCCGATCACAAGAGTTATTTTAGTTCGTCCTTTAATAAATTTTATTTTATTTACGTTATTTTGGCGAAGGTTTAATTTTTATGTAATATTACATTAGTGTGACAGTCCAAAGCCTGTGAGGTGTGATGGGAAGCTTATCACCTTTCCTGTTCGCTGATGTAATAAACTGGAATGCTTCTAACACCATGTAAGTAAGTACCTACCGACACCTATTAATTACGCAGCTTTTTAGGTATTAACATTGCCTTTAATGCGAGACATTAGTTTGACTTAATTTAGTGTAAATAAATAAGTAAGACTGAATAGTAAAATAACCGCTTGAATAACAACAACATAACATAAATAACTTATCACAATGCTTTAGGCTGTTTAGTTGTCGAGGACATGAAAGGTCATCTGGTCATTTGGTAAGGAGTTAGTGGCAAGTGCTTAGCGTGCGGACGCGATATTAGATAACTACCCAACTACCCATTGATCTTTCATTTGTAAGGAAAGATAATTGTAACATCTCATAATGTGTGGTGTGATAGATATTTACTAGGATTGAATTGAAATTACGTTCATACATCATAACACTTATCATAATTACAGTTAAAAAGTGGCGTTGGACTTAACTGCACCTTATTCTTACGCACATTTCAATTTAAGGAAAATAAATGGGGTCTCGTGATTGCAGACTAACGTAGGTACTTATCGCCCAGCTGACAACGCTTACGGGTCAACAGTCGGCCGGCCAGTCGTTCGTTGCCCGCGCGTTGTAAATAATCGTTATTTTTAATTGTTTTTAATTTTATTTTTCTTATGTTATTGGTTTAAAATAAATTAGATACTCAAAGACCATCTAATTAAAATATACAAAATGAATTATTTAATTAAAAATAAAAAAAAACACGAATTTCTTTTTTGTCATGTTTGAAACACTTGACCTGCCCCCTTACTCTCGAATCTAATCTCAATGTCGATATCAAAGCCGTCAAATAACAATACAATAATAAGTGCGTACTCTTGACGCGCTTAAATTCGGGATCAGATTGAAATCGAAATCATGTTCATATCGGAAAGATAAGTATGAAGTTTGCTGCCAATAATGTCATCGATAGTGAGAACCTTTTATCGATAAATGTAATGCATAATAAAAATCCACTTTAATATCTAAAATTATAGCTGTATCTAATTAATGAAGTTATAACTCATTTTATGGCAATAAATCCTTCAATGTTAAGCAGAATTTACAAAACAATATTGCATTACATATTTAAAGCGACATCAACATTTTAGGACGTATGAAGCGCTGCCTTCGCCTTGAAATGCTTTAAAAAATAAAAAGTCTCTCTGTGACGTTGTCTGTCTGTCTCTGATTTGACAACATCATTTTCTGTCATGAAGGACAATCAAATATTACCTATTAATTTTCTGCGATGTAAGATCTAATGAATTTGTTTGTTGTGAAAGTAAAGATTAATATTACACTTGCTATAATTGACCGACGACCTAAGTTTTACTTATTCCACCAATAGTCAATTAAAGTGACAGTGAACGTTTCAAACTTTCGTAACGTCTTGAAAAATATTTGGGATTATCGAATCAAATATCATAAAGTTCATTGTTTACCTTTATTTTATAGTATTGGGCTCAAAAAAAGACCACTAAAAGCTCAGTATTCGGTTTTGATGAATGAGGCAAACGGGTAGAGGCCGTAAGGAAAGTGGTTGGACCGTCTCAGATGCAGTAGAGCATCCAGCACAAGATATTTTTGAGGCACGGACGTGAGGTTGCCAACGCTCTCCAACAAGCAGCAAATAAATAAATAATGAAGCTAATGAAGACATGTGTATTTTTTTGATAACTGGATTAAATAATTGTAAGCAAGCATTAGATTTGAGCAATTGTGAACAATTGCAAGAACAATAATTGTGTGTTAGGCAATAAATTTTGCTGAATATTATTATTGTTTTATTAAAAGAGTACTTATTTGTTTTGTAAAGATACTGAGAGTTAAAGAAACTTAATTTAATTTACCAAAAAAACTTTATTTAAAAGGAGACCTTTCCATTTCGGCTCAAAATGTACCGAGGTACACTTTACTTTAAAATATCCTATTTATTATGCAGAAGCATCTGATGATATCATTTTTCTATAAAACACGCCGCAACTAGTATTTATTTGGAAAATAAAAAGTCACATATTATGGTTTAAGAAATCGTAAACATGAAACGAAACGTGCAAATAAAGCGCGAAAATATGACAGTGACAACTGTCATACTTACTGGTTTTTTGTGGTGGTGACAGTTTGTGGATAATGTACTTTAAAAATAAGTATTTACTTACCACTTGAAATTGGCTTAATGCTAAACGCGAAGCCATTAATATAGTTATTTTATTTAATATCTCACAATGGATAATCAACCGGTGCAAAACCTAGTTAAAATTATATGGTTTTCTATAAACTCACATAGTCGGTCTACTAATATTTGTCACTCTCAAAATAATCAAACACACAAAATAAATCAAAACAGTTAAAAACACTTATTTTTGTTACTATTTATCATGTTTCTGCTAAAAACAGGTTATGTTTATGTTAAAAAAGGCTTTTATCTAATAACTAGTAACCCATAAGTAAGCTAACGAAACGCACCCGACAGCGAGAGAGTTATGCTTGCCAGTTAAATTAATCCAATGTTGCAAGCCGTCAAATCTTTCCAATGATATTTTTAGGTGGTACAATTATAATAAAAAATATAATACATATATTTCTGGAATCTACGATTTTTTTCCTACATTTTGGTACCTTTGAATCTTAGGTACATGAGTGGCCGTAGTTGTATGGGAAGAGGAAAGGTCTCCTTTATTATAATTCATATGAGGCACCCTGTGCTCCAATAAGCTTCTGTGTTAAGCTTGTGCGTTTCTGCTTAATTTTAGCTCGGTTCTTAGAGCGTTTCTTAAAATAAGAAAAGAAAGAGCTAAACGCGCCATCATAGTACTTACAAATAAGTAGGTACATACTCGTATATACATACATATAATCACGACTATTATCCTCGAAAGATTAGTCAGAGACTTCAGAGACTAGGCAATGAGGACCGCAAAAATAGTCTTCTACCATAGTCCACTTTTCACCAAATAGCGACTGCACATGTGGTCAGCGTGACAGGTGGTAAGCCCATCACCGCTCTATGCTGTTTGATGTATGTGCAGCTTAGATTAAAACATTGTTTTAATCTAAGATGTGCAGCCTTATAAATAATTTATTTAAGTAGGTAACAAGTCTTATCACATTTCACACATTAATAATCTTTAGTCAGTTAGTCGCCTTTTACGACACCCAAGGGAAGAGACGGGGTGGTAGTATTCTTACACCGCTACGCGACACAGCTGCTTAAAAATGAGTACCTATTTAGCGAAAAATACGTAAATTCAATACACATAAAGTACCACTTTAGTTATTGTGACAATGTCAATTGACAGCCAATCTAAACACCATAAGAATACCATATTTAACTGTCAAAATAGCGTCCAGGGTACGAATTTCAACAAAACTTAATGTCATTTAGTTCACGCAATATCCGCGCGACATGAATCCATTTTATCGCTAGTGTCGAAACTCAAGAGTACGAAAATTCACAATACCAATTCGATCCAATAGCGATCGCTTTCGAGAGTAAGGGGGCTGATCAGCCCTAGAAGTTTTTTGCGGTTTCTAGCAGTCACCTTATATTTGTTTAAAATTGATTGAAGGCCTTGACATATTTTTATTGTATTTTTTTTAAATTTATTTATCGTTAATTTTGTTTTAATTTTGTAATATTGTTGATTTTGATTTAATTTTGTTTTAAATTGTTTTTTATTTTATTCATTGCATTGTATTGTAGTAATTATTATTGTAATCAATCACTATTTGCACAATTTAATTTATTTAATTTATCTTATCGGCCTTGAATATCATGCTGGTTACACATATGTTTGGAGATACAGCCTATTTATAGTTTAAGTAAAAAATCATGTTACTCATATTTTTTATTTCATATTAAATTTAGTTAATACATTTTTAAATTTATTTAAATACAAACAAACAATAATTTATAACAATTAATAAAAATAACTAAACTAAATCCACATAAAATACGTCAAATTAGTTAAAATGTCAAGATTTCATCATCATTACAAAAAATCATTAATATTAAAATAGCATTTGTTAATTAGTAATTTAGTTAATACATTTTAAATTTATTTAAATACAAACAAACAATAAATTATAACAATTGATAAGAATAACTAAACTAAATCCAAATAAAATATGTCAAATTAATTAAAATGTCAAGATTTCATCATTACAAAAATCATTACTATTATAATAGCATTTGTTAATTAGTAATTTAGTTAATACATTTTTAAATTTACGAGTATTTCTATTATGTCTCTGTATATTGTCAGGTAGTTTATTATATAATCGCGGGGCCATAGCCAGGACACTATTTCTCATCATAGCAGTTTTACATTGCGATATAGGGCCTCCTGGGGCGAAGACGAGAATCCTTTGCAGACTGTATAACTTGAAACAAATGATGGTTGCACTTGAAAAACACACAGCATTCCAATATGTAGAGGCTCGGAAAAGTTAACAAACCTAGAGACTTAAAATAAGGTTGGCAACTTTCTATGGGTTTCAATGCACAGAAGGCTCTAACACATTTCTTTTGAGCTCTAAAAATAATTTCTCTCTAAGAAGAGTTGCCCCAGAAAATAACACCATAACGTAAAGTTGCGACAACGTAACCGTGGTATACCATTAACAATGCTTTTTGATCTACAGATTTAGATAATTGATTCAATGCATATGAAAATTTATATAGCTTTTTGCAAACTTCTATGGATTGAGACTCCCAAGACATGTCACTGTCTATGATGACTCCTAAGAACCGAGTACTGTTTGTCCTATTAACATTTACCCCTTGAATATCAATATCCAGGTTTCGAATTGGCTTTCTTTGAGAAAAATGCATGATATTTGTTTTTTCTAAATCAATTTTAAGATTGTTATCATTTAACTAACTGATTATATTTTTGATAGTGCCAGTTATGTCGTTTTTATAGTCAACGTTATCTTCAGCGTTAATAAAAGCGGTACTATCATCTGCAAACAATACCAGGGGATGTCTAGTAGATTTTACTATGTCATTAATATAGACCAAAAATAATAGAGGCCCTAAAACGCTGCCTTGTGGTACTCCATTTTTTATTTTTATAGGTTCAGATGTATATTTATTTTCTTTTTTAGAGATGATACATATTTGCGTAAGTTCTGTACATTGTTTTCTATTTTCTAAATACGACTTTAAGATTATGGCAGTTTCCACGAATTCCATATTTATTAAGTTTGGCAAGCAGTATCCTGTGGTCTACACAGTCAAATGCCTTTGACATGTCCATATACAGAGCACATGAGGGCTTTCTCAGATCCATATTTGTTACAGCCTTTTTCACTAAGTCATAGATCGCCGTATTTACCGAATATTGTTTTTGAAACCCGTTTTGTTCTTTTAATAGTATTGCATGCTTCTCTAAAAAATTGTATATATGATAATGAATTATTTTTTCTATGACCTTTGATAAAATAGGCAGTAATGCAAAAGGGCGATAATTTGCCAAGTTTTCCTTATCCCCTTTTTTAAATAGTGGTTTTATTAATGCTGGTTTTAATTTATCTGGGAATATGCCAGTATCAAAACAGAGATTAACTACATGGCTTAGAGGTGCAGCTATCAAATGCCCAACATGTTTTATGACTTTTGTACATAGTCCATCAAAACCAACGCTTCCTGTGTTTTTTAAATTTATAATAGTTCTGTACACATCACTAGGTGTGGTTGGTGCTAAGAATATGGAGTTCAAACTACTATGTAAATCAGATAAATCTATATTATATGCTCATGGTATTTTATTCGTTGCTTCATTCACAAAATAGTTATTAAACTCATTTGCAATATCTATAGGCTTTGTAACACATTTGTTATTGATTTTTATTTTAATAATCGGTTCTTTCGGATTATTGGTTTTAGCTTTATTTACTACTTGCCATGTCGCTTTTGATTTATTTTCAGAGTTGGTTATGTATTTAATGTTTTGTGCGCGTTGCGTTAACTTAATAATTTTTCTTAATCTATATGTATATCCTTTCAATGTTAATTTCGCGTGATTAGTTTTATTTAACCTATAATGCCACAAGAGTTCTCTTTTTCTTTTACAACATAATTTTATCCCGCAAGTAAGCCATTTATGTTTAATTTTTGTTGTTTATTAGTTATTTTTAAAGGAAAACAAAGATCATACAAGCATTTAAAAATATCAGAAAACGAGTCATAAGCCATGTCAACAGTATCAGATACATGAACATCGTTGAAAGTCAAACTCCCTACGTATTTACTAAATTTGTACATATTTTCTTTTCTATAATCTCGGCGCTCATGGCTTATGACTCGTTTTTTGATATTTTTAAATGCTTGTATGATCTTTGTTTTCCTTTAAAAATAACTAAAAAAACAACAAAAATTAAACATAAATGGCTTACTTGCGGGATAAAATTATGCGGGATAATATTTATTATTGTTAATGATATTGTAGTAAATTAAAGATATAATGTATATTTATTAAATATTTTTATTCTAAGAAGGGTTTAAAATTGTATTTTTTTTTTGTTGTAGTTGTCTTTTTTTATTATTATATTTCACTTAACACATACATTTTAAGTTGTCTTTTAAAACCGATTAGTGAATTGGCCTCTTTTATTTTGTCTGGTAGTTTATTATATATTTTCACGCCTTGAAATTCAATGTTTTTAATGCCGTAATTCGTTCTCGGATGACGTGACATTAAATGGTTTGCATTCCTTAGTTTCATTTTTTGTATGTGACCTTTTTTATGAAATGATAATGATGTGTGGATCTGTTTATTAACTATTTTGTGGATCAATATGCTCGTGTAGTAGGCGTATGTTTGTTTGATGTTCATTATTTTGGTGTCTTCATAAATTTTTGTAGTTGGCGTGTAAAAATCATAATGAAAAAGAGATTTTATAAATTTATTTTGAGCAATTTGTATATCTTCTAAATTAGTTTTTGCAGCTGTGCCAAAAACTTCGATTAAATAGTCAATGTGTGGTTTGATTAGCGAATTATAAACAAGATATTTTATTTTATTAGGTAGACATTTAGCTACGCTGCGTATGGTACCAGTGAAAGACATTAGTTTATTTTTAATTTTATTTATGTGATTTTTCCAGTTCAGATGGCGATCGAGTATCAGGCCTAAATACTTCTCATGGTCTTTTTCTTGGAGTAATTGGCTCACCACCTGTCACGCTGAGCACGTGTGCAGCCGCTATTTGGTAAAAAGTGGACTATAATAATAAATCTCTTTATTTCAGGCAACAAACAATGTACAGAATGGTAAAGATACAAAGAGGCCCATATAATAAATACCATTCAGGCTAACATACATCCTACTATAAACGCGAAAGTTTGTAAGTATGGATGGATGTTTGTTACTCTTTCACGTAAAAACCACTGAATGGATTTGGATGAAATTCGGCATGCAGATAGTTTATAACCTGGATTAACACATATAATACTTTTTATTCCGATATTCCCACGGAAACGAGAACGATGCGGGTGAAACCGCGAGCGGCCTCTAGTACATTATAAAACAATTTTGTTAGCATATAATACTTAATAACTACACACATCAAAAGTGTCTAGGGATCAAGCATTTTTATGCGGATTTCTTGAGATTGAGATGTGGCTTTGTAATAAATTTATGATTTTATAAATTTATATGGATCCTTTTTGGTGCATTTCATAATTTGAAACAGGAACTTTCAATCAATTTCTAGTAAAAGATGAAAATCAGCTGTCAATATTTTCCCTATAAAAACATACAACGCATTGAAGACATTATTAGTGCTACTGTTTCCCTACTACTGATTAAAACCAACGTTATTATGGAGCGGCGACGTCATTTAAGCAGGGAAGAAATGCTCAGAGCCGTGGGAATGATAGAAGCTGGTTCCCGGCAACGTACTGTGGCTTTAGCTCTGAATACAAGTCAGAGTGTTATCAGTCGACTTTGGACACGTTACCGAAGCACTGGTACCGTGGCTGAGCGCCATGGAGGACGGTATCGCTGCACCACACGGAGACAAGACCGATACATTCAAATCACAACTCGAAGAGCTCCAACAATAACCGCCATGATGTTAGCCGTGAGGCTTCATCACTCTTCAGGGAACTTAATTAGCGACCAAACAGTCAGAAACCGCTTGCATGAAGTGAACCTTCATTCCCGAAGACCGCTAAGGGTACCACCTATAGCAATGCACAATCGTAGGATTCGATATCAATGGGCTCTTGAACACAGAAATTGGGCAGAAGAACAATGGCGTTTCGTGTGCTTTTCTGATGAGTCTTGTTTTGGTATGAGACCGGATACAAGACGTATACGACACTGGAGAACCCCTGGACGCCAACAGCGATTAAAATCCTGCCAGGAAGTCCATCCTTATAGTGGTGGAACCATCATGGTATGGGCGGGTATTTGGATCGGCGGAAAAACTGAGTTGATTTGGATCAGAGGCAACCTCAACGCTCAAATTTATGCTGAGACGATTGTATCAGACGTCATCGTTCCTCTACAAGTGCAAATCGGTCCCTTATTTCAGTTAATGCATGATAATGCACGACCGCACACCGCAAGAGTTGTAAGACAGACTCGCCGCAGCTAACATCAATGTCATGCCCTAGCCTGCTCAGTCGCCAGACTTGAACCCGATTGAGAATGCATGGGATATGCTACAGAGAAGAGCTCTGCCGAATATGGAGGGTATCCAGTCGCAAGAAGACCTTTTTTTGGTTGTTGCAACGAACATGGGCGGCCATTCCACAGCGTGATTTGGATGAACTCATTTTGAGTATGCCAAACCGATGTTCTTGTGTTGTTAGTGTTCGCGGTAGAAACACGGATTATTAATTGTTTAAGTTACTCTATAAAATTTTAAAGAAAACTGTTATTTCAGTCTTTTTTTCGAACTTTAATGTTAGTGGTTCAAATGTCAAAAATCCCTTTATTAGGAAAATGGCAAATTTCTTTATTAATGCAAAGGTGACTTGGTTTATCGTTCCTGTAGACAAACGAAAACACTTTATTTGATGAATCGTGGTCTTTGACGCCAATTTCAGACAGTTTTTTGAGGAGCATTTTGTGACAGATGGTGTTGAAGGCTTTTTTAAGATCAATGAAGACCCCAAGTACCAAATGTTTTTCATCAATCTTATTTTTCATTTTAGTCACTAGATCTATCGTTGCAGAGAGAGTGTTAGATCTAGGTCTGAAGCCATATTGTTTTTTATATAGAATATTATTGGCGGTGAGATACTTTTCTATTCTAGTATAAATTACTTTTTCAAAAATTTTTGAAATCACTGGCAATACGGAAATTGGACGATAGTTACACGGGTCAGACCTATCTCCCGATTTGAAAATTGGTCTTACTTTTGCAAGTTTAAGACTGTCAGGAAACACGCCTCGAGCCATGCAATCATTAATACAGTTTGTAAGTGGAATAGCTATTAGTTGTTTGATACATTTGATAGATTTTGCACTAATGCCGTCAATGCCACAACTCGTGTTTGGATCCAGTTCATTTATTATTTTAGAAACTTCATCCGTGGTTGCTGGTTCGAAGTCCGTCAGTTCTGTTGTTTCAGTGGTGTTGGCTGCTTTTGCTGGATTGGGACTTGTTAAAGGTTTCTTTGGGATTTTACTTGCTAGCGCTGCGCCAATGCTCGAGAAGTAGGTATTAAAGCATTCGCAGATTTCCTTGTCGTCTGTTATGGTCTTTGAGTTCATGATAATTTTGTTCGGTCCAACTTTGTCTTTAATTTTATTTCTTGCTAAAGTGTTTATGGCTTTCCACATTTTTTTAGGTTTTTTCATTTGTGTTCGGAAGTATTTGTAGTAATATAACTTTTTCGTCTTCTGTATAGTATTGTGAACTTTGTTTCTGGAATCTTTGAATTTTTCTTTTATTGTTATGTCCGAATTGTTATTTATGTATTTGTACCATAATTGGTTCCTGTTATCTATGTCGTGTATGATTTCTTTATTTATCCAATCTTGCTGTGGCGGGTTCAATAGTTTTGTTTTGTTTACTTTACTTTTTATTAAACAGTCTAAAATTGTTTGTTCTAGAGTATCAAAATTTCTATTATCTTCACTGTTCATTGATCTCTCAATAGATTCGTAAAACTTGTCATAGTTTATTGCCGTGTACTGAACTTTTTTAACGGGTGTAGGCTGATAGTTTTCAATCTGAAAACAAATCTGTTTATGGTCTGACAAGGCAGAATTGATGATATCAAAGTGGGAGTTGTTGTCTTTTAAATTTGTAGATATATGATCTAAAATGGATTTCTTAGATGCTGTTTCACGGGTGCAATATTTTACATTAATTTTGTTTAAAATCCTGAAGCCACATTCTTTTACAATGTCCTTGTATTTACGAATGTCTGAGTCTGGTGCCAGCAAATCAAAGTTAAAATCACCGAATACAACGGCTCTCTTTCGGTTTTTTAGTTGCACTGCATAAGCTTCTAGAAAAGAATGTACCTTGTTGCTGTTTGGGTTATACACAGCGCCAATATCTAGACATTGTCTTTCCAGGTGTATCCAGAGAAAGTGTATATCATCCTCAATACATTGTTCCTCGATAAAATTGTGTTTTAGGTCATTATGTACGAAGATTGATACTCCTCCTCCTATTCGGTATTTCCTGTGGCTGTAGTAGTGTGTGTAGGATTGAATTTGTAACATTTGAATGTCATTGTCGTTTTTTATCCAGGTCTCTGTTACTATAATAATATGTGGCATATTTGAAGCAACTATGCAATTGAGTTCATCGAATTTCCCTGGCTTGACGAGACTACGAGCGTTTAGATAAAGACACTTACGAGATTTTTTGGTGTTAATGATGTCATTATAATTACTTGCAATGTGATAAGTTATTTTCCCCGTTGAATAATTTAGTTTTTTGATTTGGATGGTTCTTCTTTTTGGTTCTCATCTGTTGATTTAATAATCTTGGGTGTACCTTAATGTTTTATATTTTAGCGTTTTAATAACGCTTAAATATACTTAAATAAAATTTTAAACACTGAAAAAAAAATTTTATTTGGGTGTACCTTTTATATATTTAATTAAAAGATTTGCCTCTCCTTTAGCAGTACGATTCTCAAGTTCTTCTTTCAAATGGTGCATATATTTTCTTTGGAGCGGTGTTTGGTCAGAAAATATTTTAATATTTCCTAATTTTACAGTGTTTTTGTTGCGCAGTAGAACTTTTGCAGTTTCTTCTGATGCAAAACTTACTTTGATAGGACGTGTATGATTAGGTTTGTATTTCCCAAGGCGACTTATTTTTAGTGGGACGGGACATTCATCAAATATCATTTTGACAATTTTATTAACCTCATTGCTATTATAGGTGTGCCGGTCAGTCATTAAATCTGGTTCGGGTATTCCCACAATCACTATATTTTTGGCTCGTATATTACGCTCATTAATCTCGCTTACAATCTCTTCGCAGCTTCCAGGCGATTTAGTTGTAAGGGTTGGCGATGGCAAAGTAATTTTAAAGTTATTTATATCTGATTCTAGGATGCCAATCTTTTTCTCAATGTTTTCGCTCGTAGTTTGTAAGTTGTTCACTGTTATTTTCATGTTATTTTGATCTAAAATAATATTTTTAATTGTACTGCCGATGTCATTGACTTGATTTTTTATTTCAGAGACGTCTTCCCTTAGCTTAGTGACATTTTCTGCTTGAGAACTGGTGCTTGACTTAATTACAGCGATCATTTCGGACATTTGTTTTTTTAAATCGCAGAGTTCAGATTTTATCCATGCATTATCATCGAACTCCTTTCTCTTGTTACGTTTTGTAATATTAATAGGGGTATCACAGATTTGATGTAATTCTGCCAAGTTCGGTTGAGAACCGCTGAGTCGATTACCGGCAGTGCCGCATCCAGTCGGTGACCTTTGTACACTCATCGTATATCAGTATAAGATAATGGTCCCGTCTCGTTTGCCCGAGGGGATGAAGAGCGGTTACCGCGTCGATTTCTCCGGACGGCACTTGTCACTCAACCAAATTAGTCACAACACACACTGTAAGATTTTAGGAAATTATGCCGTAGTGCTTAGGCAATAGTATGTATAATTGATGGACGATTACTTTGCTACATTTAATAATATTTGCGACACGTCTGACTTGTACGCTCTCCGCGAAAGATTTTTAAGAATGCTAAATGATATTCCCCCCAAAACCCATAAGTTTCAGTAAAGATGTGGGACTTTACTGAGATCTCACACGGACTTCTTGAGAGAATTTGAAAAGTGATGTTGCACGGTTTTATTTTATTTGCCAACACTCATGCACGTTCACGAAATGAATTAAACGAATGATGAATTGGGACTTTATGGCGGGAAAGTGAATCGTCATGTCTGCAGTTTTGTTTTATTTTCTATAATTTGTGTTTCGTCGAATATTAATGTGAAACAATGGTGGATTATTTATTGTTAAGTGTTTGAGAACGTGCATGAGTGTTGGCAAATAATACAAAACAGTGCAACATCACTTTTCAAATTATCTAAAGAAGTCCGTGCGTGATCTCAGTAAAGTCCCACATCTTTACTGGGCTCAAGGGGTTTGGGGGGAATATCATTTAGCATTAAACGTTGTTAACATTATCATCTACTTAAAGTATGTCAATGAACTCTAATATTACGATTGAAGGACTAGTATCCATGGTCACGAAAAAAAAAGAATGATGAATTGAATGATAGTGTCAAAAATGGCTGATTCTGGGCTAGAAGGAAGTGTTATCTTAAACAACCATCATTATTAATATATTTTTTCCGGCAAAGTTAAGACTTAATTCTAAAAAGGATCAAGTACTAAAAAAATATATTAATTTTCTATATTAATTTGATAGGTGTATAAAGCGATTTCAAAGAAAATTCTTGGATTTTGCACACCACGATATGCGCCTTCGCACAAGGCGATCATTGTAATTGTACCTAAACGAATTTTTGACCAAAAACTCATCAAATACCATCGAGCAACCACCTTATTCACCAGATATGGCTCCAGCCGACTTCTTTCTTTTTCCTAAACTCAAATTACCACTTCGTTGCACCCGTTTTCATTCGGTAGAAGCTTAGATTAAAACAACCCTTTTTGTTTTAATCTAAGGGTAGAAGACATAAAGGAGAATTCGCAACGAGAACTCATTGAGTTATAATGTACTACGTACGTACCATCTCAATGCGAGAATTGAACTAAATTCCGGAAAAAGCGTTTAAAAAATGTTTTGATGATTGGATTATTTGTTGGCTTATGTGTGTCGTTTCTAAAGGAGCATACTATGAAGGCGATGAAATAAATTTGCATGAATAACTAACATTTTGTGTATTATTGATCTTATCCCGGTACTTTCTTGACAGAGTAGTATATATGTATGTAACAATACCTACGTAACTTTGCACATTTTAATATCTTTTTTGTTGTTACACACTCGTACATAATAATTATATTCACGACTATTATCCCCGAAGGTTTAGTCAAAACCAGGCAATAAGGACCGAAAAACCAGTCCACTGCCACAATCCACGTTTCGCCAAATGATGACTGCACATGTGCACAGCGTGACAGGTGGTGAGCCCATCGCCGCTCTATTCTGTTGGATGCATACATGCAACCCAATCCAAATCCAAACTTATTTGTGCTAAAGTAAAATAAAATAACATTAAGGAAGCTCATCATCACACCACGCGAGTAAAAAAAAATTTTAAAGCTATGCTTCCGGGTGTAATTACACTAATCTTGTACATATTATAAAGGCGAAAGTTTGTGAGTGTGTATGTTTGTTACTCTTTCACGTAAAAACTACTGCATGGATTTGGATGAAATTCGGCATACAGATAGTTTATAACCTGGATTAACACATAGGATACTTTTTATCCCGATATTCTTACGGGAACGGAAACCTTGCTAGTAAAACCGCGAGCGGCCGCTAGTTATTAATAAAGTAAAGTATTCCGGGTCTAAATGCCCCACTCTTCTCTTGGAGGTCCTACTACAACACAAGCCAACCAAATCCAAATCCAAACATGTGCAGTATTTGGTCCGTTAATCGGCTTGAAGGACACCCAAGAGAAGAGAGGGGGTAATGGGACTAGTGGGGCATTTAGACCCGGAATACAAGCATAGCTTAAGTTTATATTATAATTTTATACATATCATATTATAATTTTACTATAAGTAGCACAAATAAGTTGGGAAATAAAAAATCATCTTAAATACATGTGCAGTCGGTGAAATAAATAAATAAACGTGTCATTCAATTATTAGGAAACCATTATCTATTGACTATTCTGTGTCATCATTATGCTGTAGAGACTGTGCATACCTAAGTATATGAGAAAATGATAAGAAAAACAAAAATTAAATCATGCCCTAAACATAAAAGCAACGGGGCACAAATTGTACACCTGTAATTCAATTGTGATTTGTGCAATGTAATGTAATGATGATAGTAAAATGATTTTGGTATAAATAAAAATAAAAATAATAAAAAAATATAATTTACCTAATATTAAAGCTGTTCTGACTTATGGTCTTTGACTAACCTTTTGGGGACAATAGTCGGTAGGTATGTATGTAAAATAATTGTATGTTGTTATTTTCTTCTAAATAAGCATTTTTTTCGTAACGTTATACATAAGTACTTTCATACATTTATACCTATTTCCAATAATATCATTGCCTATTCCCGACTATTATCCTCGAAGGGTTAGTCAGAGACCAGGCAATGAGGACTGCAACAGTCCACGTTTCAACAAATGATAACTTTACTGTGCTCAGCGTGACAGCTGGTGAGGTGAGCCCATCGCCACTGTTGGATGTTATAAATTTGGTTCAAGTTGCTCGCGTCCTTAGGTTTACCCTTGAGACCCTATACGTGATCCCTGGGTGGTGCTAAATGAGTAACACTGACTGAGTGGTAGAGCCACGCTGCGTTGCAGCACGCATTGGGCCGGCTCGCCCGGCGTAATACCACCCTCTCACGAATATTCGGCGTGAAATAACGGCACTTGGTGCTGTTGTGTTTCGTCCGACCAGTGAGGGTTCCGGAGATCCTCCCAATTCCTATTCCTTCCTTAAACCTATTCCTCCCTTAAAGGCCGGCAACGCATCTGCGATGCCTCTGGTTTTGCGGGTGTCCATGGGCGGCGGTGATTACTTTCCATCAGGTGACCCGCCTGCTCGTTTGCCTCCCTCTTTTATAAAAAAAAATCTCTATGAACGCACTTAGAGCACTGCTCTTAATGTTCTGAGGAGCACTGTGTCGTCACTGACACTGACAAGTGAGGATGCGTTCATAGAGAATGTATGAAAGAATATTTCAGCACTGTTCCGGTACTGTGTCGGAACTGTGACGTCACTGATATGTGTGAAGCGACCTTTAATGTGCCGCTACCAGCAACGCACGGCAGCGTATGTTACGGCAGCGTATGTTTCGGCAACTCTGAATTAATTAGGATAAAAGACTGATCCTATCGTATAATTTGTTCAGTGTGGTGTGAGCTGTCACTTCACTAGCACGTACCTACCAAACTGTACGGAAGTAAAACGAGGAAGTGACGAAAATTTTAGGATAAGACAAGTTACTTTTTAATTTAATGGAAACATGACGACTTATAAGCTGAGTTGGATTGTAACAGCTCTGCTTATTGCGAAGATAAGCGCCCAAGGTAAGTCAGCTAAGACTGTAAATCTATTTATTTTATTTAGTGTAATGTAATAACCAACCACATCACAGGGCCAGCGGTGGCCAGCGTGCCGGTAATGTACCTACACACGGCGTCAGATCAACCTACTCTAAACTGTCAAATTTCTCCAATAAATATTGATCCATAATACCAAACTATAACGTTCAAAATTGATTGTAGAAATTTGACAGTTTTGGGTAGATTGATCTGACGCCGTGTGTAGGTATCTATTAATGTGCGTTTGGGGTAAGTTTGAACGGTTACGGTGTTTCATAGTTAAATCAGTCAGAAATGATGGAAACTACATCCTCTTAAAGGATGTAGGTCGACTTAACCTTTAACCCTGTATATTCTCTGCTATTATAGACTAGGGCGAAAACGCTAAGCAAATTTTTGCGCACTGAGTTGCATTGCAGCCCGTAGGCTGGAAACGCCTCAGTGGTTGCGTGTGATCCAAGCGATTGTGGACCTTGCGGTTGCAATCAGTAGGCATATCAACAAATTGTTTCGCGGTGTAGTCTCTAGTCTAAAATACCTCAATGATAGAGACCGGCGTGCGATGCGAACGTGCGCAAAGTATAACGAAGGAAATATATCACTGGGAATGGAAATTTGTACCGCTATGCCTCTTCTCTCTTGACCGTTGGTCTTATCACAGATCATAGAGGTGGAATAAGGCTGGCAAATTCATTCGTGACAGTTCATGGTCTGCGGGACGGGAGACGAAAGGTTGTGGGGGCAGGAAGAAGAACGCGGGCGGCCGGCGGGGTCGCGTAGCAAGAACGGCAGTTGTGTGCAAAAGTTCCTTGGTTGTGATTCTGAGCAGATGGCAGCTTTTCGAGACGCCAGAAAGAGTCATAGCTGGTGGGTCCACCCTATTTCTTTAGGGCCAAACCCTTTGTAAACCTAAGGCTAATAAAAAGAACTTCGTTTTTTTATGAACGAAAAATTGTTTTAATCTTAAAATAAATACTTAAGTAAGTAAGTACTTACCAGTTTTTTAAGAGCAAAAAATACAACTTTATTTCTGAGCGCAGAGTTCTTTTTTAAAAACCTATGTTGTGAGACTTCATTTTTTCATTGAGTCTTATGTGTATTATTTATTACATAATATATATATTTATACCTCTACCTACTACTTAAAATTGGCTTAATTCGTTTATCGCGAAGCCATAAATTACGATAATATAATAATCTCTAAACTCACCGTTCTCTCCAAAACCGATGTTCAAATCTTTAGAATCATCCTCGAGACCTCGAACATCCTGGACAAACTAACAAGGTATGGTAACTCTCATAAACAGCCTGAATGTGAATACCTAGTTCTACAGCGAAGGCTTGAGAGCACCAAGTATCTCGTCGTCTCTTCCAGTTACGTTGTTAGAGACATTAACAACACACATCAAATTCTGTTTAAGTACTAAAAGCTGCTCACTGCTTGGCCGTAGACTGTTTATTCTATTAGTATCTTTACGACCCAGAATCCGGCCACGAGAAGTGCCTTGATTCTGCAAAATGTTATTAATAAACAAAACACAAATTAGAAAACAAATGCCAAACCGCAAGATGACACTTTCTTTACTTGCCCGCTAAGAAGTCACTGCTCAGCTGTTTTTAAATGATGCGCAGATAGGTTAATGGTAGGTATTTGGTTGGTGGTAAGTCCGCCTGGCTAGCTACCACCATCTTATGTGAAGCGCGCTTCCACCTTCGGCCTTATCGTCACTTACCATCATGTGAGATGAAGGTGAAGCGCTTACCTGTTGTAAAATAATAAAAAAAATGCTATGCCTGATTTCGTCCTTTTTGTTTAGCTGACAAGCCGTGCAAAGCGCGCGAGGTCGCCGGCCAGTCCGTAGTGTGCGTCTGCAACGCGGATTATTGCGATGAGTTTACCAGGCAGCCGCCATCATCCAACCAGTACATCGCCTACAGTACCTCTAAGGTAAATTAATGTTTTATATTTTAGCGTTTTATTAACGCTTAAATATACTTAAGTAAAATTTTAAACACTGAAAAAAGACGACAACCTCAGGCGGGAATCGAACCACGCACCTTCCGCATTCCGGGCGGCTGCCTTAACCACTTGGCTACCGAGGTCTGGCTTTCAACCGTCGAAATTTGTCAGTGCTTGATGCTTATGTTTTTAGCCAACATTGCTTCATCAAATCTTAGAAGTTTTCACCTCTGAGATGCGAAAGAAATATTTTTACAAATATTTGAACATTCGGTTAAGATGAAGCTGCGTTTATAGATTAATGTTTTATATTTTAGCGTTTTATTAACGCTTAAATATACTTCTAAGGTACTTAATTATGTTTATTTTTAGAAGGTCCAGACATTCCATGACATATTAAGGGGGCGATATCGCGTTAGTGGGTTTATAGTAAATTGATGAACAAGTTTACAGATATTTTTCGAATTCAATGCAATATTTTCAATACTGCATTACATACATAAGTACATTTACATTCAGGACTATTACCCCCCAAGGGTTAGTCAGGGGTAGGGTTACCATCCGTCCGGATTAGTCCGGACATATTCGGACTTTTAGACTAGTCCGGATTTTGTCCGGCTCTCTAATTCGTCCGGTCTTTGGAAAATGAGTAACAAAACTACACTTAAAATTGTATGTCTTATTAAAAATTCAAGCTAGGTATGTGGTGTACCATTCGGCCACCAATGTTGAAATTTTAAAGAATTTAAACAACTTAATTCTTTTATTACTTACGGCTTGTTTGATTAGCTGAAGATACGTTACGTAAAACACGAAAGCGCGTCAGACTACCGATTTCGATAATCTATTTTGAACTAAACACTCAATCAACAGAACTAAAGTTGAAAATCTTTTGATTATGAATTTGACGGTCTTAAACTTACTTGATCCTAGTTTGGTCTTAATAAGACAAAAACTTTATCGGTAAACTGTCACTAAGCGAAAATACAAAATTTCACAGGAGAGCCAATTTAAAGAAATATTGAGTCTTTACCCGTGGACCCGGTGGGTCGACCCATTACCGGGTCCACGGGTAATTTTAATTCCCCGTGGTCCCATGGCACTAGGGTAATACATTTGGATGAATATTTCGACTTCGATTATATCGATATTAAATTATTTACAAAAATGAGAAATATAAAAAATAAGTAAGTAAAAGTATAATAACCAAAAAAAATATATACTTACTAAGTAAGTAAGGAAGAGATGATGTATGTGCAGTCTTTAAGTCCGTTAGTCGCCTTTTACGACACGCAAGTGAAGAAAGGAGTTGGTAGTATTATTTTGATGAGCCCATCGCCGCTATATGCTGTAGGATGTATGTACATAATAATACATAGGTAATCTTAAGTTGAAGTTCATGGTTTTAATTAATTTAATATCGATATAATCGAAGTCGAAATATTCATCCAAATGTATTACCCTAGTGCCATGGGACCACGGGGAATTAAAATTACCCGTGGACCCGGTAATGGGTCGACCCACCGGGTCCACGGGTAAAGACTCGAAATATTCACTGTTTTTGGAAAATAAACAAGCATTCGGTATTACGAGTATTATTTTAAGACTATCTGATAAATATTTATTCATATTTCAGCATTTATTTAAAAATATATGTTTTGTTTAGATATACAATTATTTATAGTTTTTAATTATTATAGTAGGTTACCTACTACCTACCTACTTTTGTATTAATTTTTTTTTGATTATGATTGATTAAGTATTATAAAATCACTGAGTAAATAGTGTGACTAAATTCAATGTTATTTCAAATCGAATTAATTTGTACAACTGGTGCAGCGTAAGAGACGTAGCATCAGTCATCCTCACTCTGCCGGCCCACAAAGTACTTCTTCACGCCTCGTTTGAAGGACCCTATGTCATAGGTAGGAGGGAATACGTGTGCTGGTAGACTATTCCATCTTTTGGAAATGCGGCAAAGAAACGAGTCACCAAATTTCTTTGTGCGAGATGGAATGTTAGAGACTGTAAATTGGTGACTCCGCAGAGCAGCACGCGTACTCCTATGGAGGAAGGGAGAAGGAGGGATGAGGTCAAAGAGTTCTTCAGAGCACTCGCCATGGTATAAACGGTAAAAGACGCTGAGTGACGCAATATCTCTACGCAATTGCAAAGGCTCGAGAGTTTTAGTGACCTCTGCATTGCCGATAATGCGCACAGCGCGGCGCTGTAATCTGTCCAAGGCATCGAGAAGGTACTTTGCGGAGCCGTCCCAAAGGTGAGAGCAATACTCCACGCAAGACCGCACCTGTGTCTTGTATAATAGACACAACTGATCAGGCGTGAAGAATCGCCGCACCTTATTCAGGACACCGAGTTTACGTGAGGCATTTTTAATCACGGTTTCGATGTAGTCCTTTTGGTTCAGATCGCAGCGGATATCCATACCGAGCATGTTAATACTGCTCTGCAGGCCTAGAGATGTACCCTGAAGAGAGGGAAGGGGAAGGAATGGCGACTTTTTTGCTGTGTACGCGCACACCTGTGTTTTCTTGGCATTGAACTCCACCAGATTATCGGAGCCCCATTTAGAAATGAGGTCCAACATCCGATCGAGCTCAATGACAAGATTTGCTCGCTTCATTTCGGTGTCTACCCGCCCAGCCGTTGGGTGCCCGTTATATCCCCCATGCACTGTGCTATCATCTGCATAGCAATGAATGTTTCCAAGAGGAAGCATGTCATTGATATGCAGAAGGAACAGCGTGGGGGATAGAACAGAGCCTTGAGGAACACCAGCGTTCACTGACATGAACCGCGAAGCGCATCCATCCGAAAGGACACGGATTCTACGCTCATGCAGGAAGCTGGCAATCCAGGTACAGAACTGAGCGGGCAAACCGTATGCCGGGAGCTTGGAGAGAAGAGCTTCGTGCCAGACCCGATCAAAAGCCTTGGCTATGTCAAGGCTAACTGCCAGTGACTCGTCACACTTGTCAATAGCCTCACCCCAGAGATGTGTGACGTACGCTAGAAGATCACCCGTTGACCGTTTTGGCCGAAACCCATATTGACGATCGTGAATTAGGGAGTGATCTTCTAGGTATCGAATAAGCTGTTTGTTCAATATTCGTTCTAGGATCTTACACAACACTGAAGTAACGGCTATAGGGCGGTAATTAGTCGGATCTGACCGATCTCCTTTTTTAGGGATCGGTTGCACATTAGCTTCTCTCCAAGATTCCGGCACACAACCCGAAGAGAGCGAGAGGCGGTACAGACGCGTTAACACAGGGGACAACTCCGCTGCACACATTTTCAGGACTATTGCTGGGATGCCATCAGGACCGTTAGCTTTCCGGACATCGATTGACTGCATTTCCGCACGGACATCACACTGCCTGATTTTAATATCAGACATTGTGTGGCCACAGTGAGGAATTGAGGGTGGCTGTGCATCACAGTCATCGATCCGGGAGTTAGCCGCAAAGAGTTTGGCCAGGAGATCGACCTTTTCCTGCGGCTTGTGAGCTAAAGTTCCGTCAAGACATCTCAGTGGTGGCAGCGAGGGTTGGCAGAAGTTGGATTGCACGGCTTTGGCCAGACGCCAGTAGCTACGGCTGCCCGTAGGATGCGTCAGGAGTTCTTGGCCTACTCGTGCAACGCGCTGGGCATCCGCTCTAATGTAGGCCCTCTTACACGACTTGGTGGCATTATTATAGGCTGCTTTTAGCGATGCGAGTTTCGGGAGCCCCATGAGCTTTACCTCTGATCCAAGCGCGGTATGCCGTCTGTTTGCTCTCAACAGCGCTGGCACACTCGCGATTGAACCAGCGGTTGCGTCTGCCTTTGCTGATGACATAGGAGTGTGGAATATAGTATTCCATTCCTAATACTATCTCATCAGCAACGGCAGTGGCGCTAGCGGTCGGGTCCTTCCCAATAAAGCAGCGCTGCCTCAAAGGGACGGATGCAAAATACTCCCGCATCCCGTCCCAGTCTGCCGACGCGTAGTGCCAAATCTGGCGTTTCGAAACCGCTGTTGGCGGGCGCGATGCCAAGGGCACTGTGCTGGATATCAAGCAGTGATCCGAGGAACCTAAAGGAGCTCGAATCTCCACCCGGTATCCAGCTGGGCGACTCGTCAGCAGAAGGTCGAGTAAGGAGGGCGCATGGCCAACTATGTCTGGGATCCTGGTGGGCTGGTTCACCAGTTGCGTCAGGTCATGCGTGAGAGCGAATGCGTGGGCAGTTCTACCAGCATGGTCTGTTTTGGAGGAACCTAACCACAACTCATGGTGGGCGTTGAAGTCCCCCAAAAACACCAGTTCCGCCGATGGAAACCGCTCCTGCGCATCATCTGCTACCCGACTAAGATGTTCAATTAGTCGAGTTGTCTCCATGTCGCCGTTATGGGATCGGTAGACGCAGACGTAGACACGGCAATGAGAGCCTAAGTCGACGTGTACCACTAGGAGGGAGAAGGAAGGGTCCTCCAGACAGCGCAGACGGCGACAGCAAACATCCGCCCGAACGAATAAGCAAACTCCGGCTTTGGCTTTGAAGGATTCTTCAAGCACAAAGCCGGGATAGTTCAGGTAGGTGGTGTCAGCTGGGCGGATTATTTGCGTCTCCGTCAGGAACAACATTGCTGGCCGTGCCGTCTCAAGATGGTGGTGGACGGCATTGAGGTTTGCATGGAGTCCGCGGATGTTAGCGAACTCCACCTCAAACGGTAAGGTTGTGGTGGGGGTGTGCACCGCTGTAGAACCAGTTTTGTTGTTAGGCGCTGTCATTTTAGGAGTGGAAAGAGAGAGGCGTGAATCGAGAAAATGATGCCGCGATGCGAATGGTCAAAGTGTGGTAGCCTGTTTCCCCAGGAATTTGCCCACAGACGATTATTATCAACCTGCCGAAGAGGAAGGGCCCCCGAACCCCCCCGGGAATGACCGCCGGGACCCCACCTTCCGGTCACCAACCGGCACGACGGACCACCCCGAGATTATGCGTGGCATGGTGAGGCAGCCTCACGAGCTGGTTAGGCTCGCTTGGGCCCCTGATAAAATGATATTAGACGTCGACAAATTGACATCGGCAGTACTTGAACTGTCAAATTTTATCGTATAATGTCACTTTATCGGTTGATAGAAGATCCGTGCTCAGGGGGCTGCGACGATAAGCTCGCGCGAGACCGCCGGAGCCTTGCAGCGCCGGAGCCGTGACAGAAACCAGTGTATCCCAGTAGTCCCCTCTAGCCTTTCCCCCTTGGGGGACAATTGGGATTTTTTTATAAAAATCTCCCAGTTGTCCCCTCTACCAACGACACGGGTGACAACTGGGACTTCAATTTTTAGATGTCCCAGTCTCCCCTACCTACTTGAGATGATGCCGTATAATTTTTTAAGTGGGGGAGCCTAGGATATTTAAAAATGTAAGTCCTAATTGTCCCCTCCACCGGTGACATGTGGGACAACTGGGAGATTTTTATAAAACAATCCCAGTTGTCCCCCAAGGGGACAAACGCCAGAGGGGACTACTGGGATACACTGACAGAAACCATGCCTGCTGCATGCATGGTTGCATGCTTAAACGTTACTGAGATTACAAGTCGTTCGATGATATTATGGATTTCAATTATATGGCATGTTGTATTTTTATATATTTTTTTTGGAATTTGTGTTTTCGGTAAAAAGCAAATTATGGAAAACAAAAAATTACAAAACATTTACGGCCAACTAAAATTCTTGCAGGTTTCGAATTTATGATAGGTAACCTTTGTTGACATTGTGATCAAAATGTTTGTAAACATTTTCTAACAGCAGTATTGAAACAAATAGTAATTTTCATGTGATTTTGTAGAAATTTCGGTAAGTAGTGTACGAATTAAAAAAAAATAATCCAACTTTATAAACTAAATTAAATCTGCTTTTTGAGCCTTCAAATTTATCTTTTGATAAAGATCATAAGACGTATTATTTTGCATTTTTTTTATTATTTTTCTAATATTAGGTAATGACTTGTAAACATGCATGTTACTTATACTTGTACACGTGCATACTATGTTGCCTTTTTTGTTTTCCGTTTCGTTATGTTTTTTATTCGAAAAGATTTAAATTTGTTTAAACTGTAGTAGTCTAAATAAAAGCAGTGATCTTCCAATATTATAATGCTTTTTTATGACCTACTTCCCGCTAGACATATTATATAATTTAATTATCAATCAACAAGCTTTACCAAATGCGTTAATTTTGGGTTACATTTTAGTGTCACGATAACACAAAATAGGTTGTGTTACTGTTGTGTTACATTTGACAATTTTGGCGGCCTTACCCAATTGGTAACATAATTTAAGAACGATATAAGTAAGTACTTGGTATATCCGACGAAAATTGCCAACTATTTTCAACATTGGGAATTTTTTCAACATTTTCCATTTTGTAATTGGTTCGCAACAAAATAATGTTTTAAAATAAATAAACAATATGTATTTATCTGGATAAGTCCACGGTAGCTTAATTGTAAAAGCACATTACCTACCCGGATTGTCAGGAAGGTGCAGGTTCAAATCCTGCTCGTGGGAGTATTTAAAACATTTCCCATTTTGTAACAATATATAGGTACTTATATTGCATTTTAATAGTTTTTTAGCGTTGTTAATACGTATTTATTTATTCACTTAATTTATATTTCAGGATGGATCGAGATTCTTCAAACAAGTGTACAGTTTACCTATCAATAAAACTTCAGGTAGGTACCCTATAGTTTAAGTTATCGCAAAACTAATTAGATAGATAGGTAGACACATTTATTTAGATCCAAAACCAGTTTAAGCCGGTTCTTAACCGGTTTCGAATAAAAAGTTTCGGAGCATGTGGAATAATAATGCATTTAGTTACAGATTAACATAGGTCGAAAACCTAATCCTTATTTTACCTAATCCTCCATACAAAACCCTACACCACCCTAACAAGGTGTGTATTTTACAGCAAAAAGAGACTTGTTTTCGTCCTTTTTCTTAGGGAAAGTTATTCAATTTTATGCTCCCTTTCATGCTCCATTTTATGTTTTTTATGCGCCTTTTAAAAACTTACTTGATGATAATAGATAGTAACCGATAATTACGAACTTTTGATTACTAAAATTTTCGATTTAATGAATAAGTATTCGATATTATGAACGTTCGATCATTTAAACTTTCGATGTTTTGAAGACCCAATGTATTGACATTTCAATTTTAGAGCTTTTGATAAAACGAAAGGTCGATTATCTGAATGTTCGATACATCGTTGTCGATTAATTGATATTCGATGACTTGGTATCCGATATGGCGTAGGGGATCCGTTCGCGGGCGTCAGTCCGGTCGGCTATTGTAGCTTCATACATACGAGTAAGGCAGTTGTCTCGCCAACGGCGAGTAAACGACTAACTATCGGCTATTTTCTCGCCCAAGAAAAGTAGGTACAATAGAAATACATTCCGTGGAAACAAAAGAGATGCATATATAAATAGTTGATTGCTGAATGTTCACATTGCCGGCGAGGACTCGCTCCACTAGTTCGTCGCTGAGCGACAACAGCTATCAAAGATATTCTCGCTTATCGATAACTCATGCCGCGCCGAGGGACCAACCAGCGGCAGCGGTCATTTCCCGCCTAGAGGACTGCTATTATATATATAATATATAGTACTCTATGACTGCTATCATAGACGCTGCGCGCATGGCCTCTGATCTGCTGTCTCTTTCCAATTCTATGAATATGAAAGAGACTGAGTCAATTCTCAGCGCTGCGTCAGCCGCTGCTACCAAGGCTTTAACATACACCGGCCGCCGCGAACGAGTGGCGCGAATAATCCCCCATCTCACTCGTACACTCACTCGCTTATAGCTCAGCGAAAAACTATCGGAACCTACACACTCGCTTTCCGCTGCTCGCCAACTCGTTTCTAGTTCTAGCTCGACTCGCTTCTTGTTCATCGTCGGCGGTGGGACAACTGCCTAAAGCGCGGAGTACGCTAGGCCTGCAGCTGTCGGTCGCTCCTGCTCCCGAAAATCTAGGGTGTCCGGCCTTTTACCCAAATGTCCGGCCAAACTGGCTGGTCTGTCTGGCTATAAGTTTTGGTGACCTGGCAACCCTACACCCAAGGCAAGAGATGGGGCGGTAGTATTCTATTAGACTGGTTTCAGAGTCACGCTGACCGCCCACGAGCGCGGGTGGTAAGCGTCACTATAAAACAGTACAAGACCTAGCTCGTGGCCCGCCGCCCGCGTCGCTTACACCCGCGCGGGCGGTCAGCGTGACTCTGAAACCAGCCGTAATAAGCCGCTATCGTTTTACAGCACAGAAAATCTACTAGCACAGCACGGAAAACAACAACTACCTACAATAAAACGGTGTATAAACTTACTTAACATTCCTTAGCTAGCGACGCCATTACATTAACCCTGAACCCCAGTAAGCGGTACCAGACTGTGGAGGGTTTCGGGGGCGCTGTCACAGACTCCGCATCCATCAACTGGAAGAACTTGACGAACCCCAGACTGTTGAAGTATCTTATTGAGTGAGTATTGAGTAATTATGATGTGAATCGAATGGTATCTCCTGTTACTAACTGTGTATACCTACTTATTTATTTATTTTTTAATTAGGAAGATTATGATAATACTCGTATATAGATAATGATAATGATGTAATATAATGTAACAATCCAAGTGGTAGATAGATAGATATTTGCACAAAGAAATGACAATAATCTATGCACCAACAAACATTCTTTATCGAATTTGACTGCAATATACTTACATAGATTATAGTAATAAAAGATTTATTATCACTTTATTTCAATCTTATCGTGAATTAGGTAATAGTACATTATGATATGAGGCTGTAATTATCAAAGCGCACGTATGCCATACGACGTTTTATAACATATTTGCGAGGAAAACACATTTTCTGAAAATGACTGCGTGTTTTTGTTGTTTTTCTAGTGCATGAGTCTTTGGTAAGCCAACATATATATTTCTTTGTCCAACAGCATAGAGCGTAGATGGGCTCATCAAAATAATAACACCAACCCCTCTCTTCCCTTGAGTGTCGTAAAAGGCGACTAACGGACTAAAGACTGCACATACATCCAACAGCATAGAGCGGCGATGGGCTCATCAAAATAATACTACCAACCCTTCTCTTCCCTTGGGTGTCGTAAAAGGCGACTAACGGACTAAAGACTACACATACATCCAACAGCAAAGAGCGGCGATGGGCTCAACAAAATAATTCTACCAACCCCTTTCTTCCCTCGGTTGTCGTAAAAGGCGACTAACGGACTAAAGACTGCTTATACATCCAACAGCATAGAGCGGAAATGGGCTCATCAAAATAATACCACCATCCCCTCTCTTCCCTCGGGTGTCGTAAAAGGCGACTAACGGACTAAAGACTGCACATACATCCAACAGCATAGAACGACGATGGGCTCATCAAAATAATTCTACCAACCCCTTTCTTCCCTTGGTTGTCGTAAAAGGCGACTAACGGACTAAAGACTGCATATACATCCAACAGCATAGAGCGGCAATCGGCTCATCAAAATAATTCTACCAACCCCTTTCTTCCCTTGGTTGTCGTAAAAGGCGACTAAGGGACTAAAGACTGCACATACATCCATCAGCATAGAGCAGCGATGGGCTCATCAAAATAATACTTACCATACCAATCCCTCTCTTCACTTGGGTGTCGTAAAAGCTACTAACGGCACAGAATAAATATACCAACAGGCTAAAGGCCTATGTTGTCCATAGATTCAAATGATTACCAATTTTTAAATTACATTACCGCACTAGTGCGTAATAAGCTACATTACGATGCTGAAATTGGTGTAATAAGAGCCGCTTTACGAGCAAATGTGTTATAAAAAACATGACCTTAAGCAGTGCAGGTAAAAGAATAAAACACATATTATTACATAGGCATTCACGACTATTATTCCCGAAGGGTTTCAGAGATCATCAGGCACTCATTGTCTGATCTCTGAAACCCTTCCGTAGAAGCAGTCACTGCGACAGTCCACTGGTTCACCAAATGATAACTTTTAACCGCCTCTGTGGTCTAGTGGCTAAGCCACCGGTCTCAGACTTAGAGGTCCCGGGTTCGATTCCTCAGTGGGAAGTACATCTTTGTGTACTTGGTTTGGTTGGTGGCAGGGCTGTTAAGTCCGCTTGGCATCACCACCATCATATTAAAGTCTGTCGCCATAACAACGATTTTTATAGCATTGTTGTGTTCCGACAGTTTGGAGTTAAGATAGCCAGTTCCTAAGTAGTTTAGGATTCCGGGTGAACCGCTTACACCTTCGGCCTTATCGTCACTTACCATCAGGTGAGATGAAAACCTGTGTACCTGTCCGTTTAGAATTTTAAAAAAATATTGGTATCAGCGTGTCTTTGGTCCGTTAGTCGCCTTTTACGACACCTAAGGGAAGAGATGGGCCGGTGTATTTTGGCATTGAGCCGCTACCAGCACTGCACAAAAGAATAATAGGTAGGTAATAAGAAGGGCGTGCTGATCATTTCACCAAGGAGGTCGGCTTAATAATAAAAGTACATTGTCACCCTAGGAGTGAAAGTAGCTTATTCACCCCCGAGACGGGGTTCGAGGTTCCCAATAGTTCGAGGGAGTAAATAAGTCTTTCACCCGGGGTAAACACTGTGCTTTTCATTACGAATATAAGGAAAGTAAAAACAAAAATTTGAATGTCTTTAGTCCGTTAGTCGCCTTTTACGACACCCAAGAAAAGAGAGGGGTTTGTAGTATAATTTTGGCGAGCCCATCGCCGCTCTATGCAGGGCCCTTATTCTGTAACGATTCCTTGTTTCAAGACCACTTTAATTCCTTAAAAAATTACGATATCTTTCCAAAAATGTATGCGTTTGACATTTGTGCGCGGTAAGGTTTAGGTGTGGAATCTATAGATTGCGATACAGAATCAGGGCCCTGTTGGATGCATGTGCAGTCTTTAGTTCGTTAGTCGCCTTTTACGACACCAAAGAGAAGAGAGGGGTTGGTAGTATTATTATAATGAGCCCATCGCCGCTCTATGCTGTTGGATGTATGTGCAGTCTTTAGTCCGTTAGTCGCCTTTTACGACACCGAAGGAAAGAGAGGGGTTGGTAGTATTATTTTTATGAGCCCGTCGTAGCTATATGCCGTTGGATGTATGTGCAGTCTTTAGTCCGTTAGTCTCCTTTTACGGCACCGAAAAGAAGAGAAGGGTTGGTCGTATTATTTTGATAAGCCCATCGCCGCTCTATCCTGTTGGATGTATGAGCAGTTTTTAGTCCGTTAGTCGCCTTTCACGACACCCAAGTAAAGAAAGAGGTTGGTAGTATTATTTTGATGAGCCCATCGCCGCTCTATGCTGTTGGATGTATATGCGGTATTTAGTCCGTTAGTCGCCTTTTACGACACCCAATGGAAGAAAGGGGTTGGTAGTATTATTTTGATAAGCCCATCGCCGCTCTATGCTGTTGGATGCATGTGCAGTCTTTAGTTAGTTGCCTTTTACGACACCCAAGGGAAGAGATGGGTTTATAGTATAATTTTATTAATAAGTCACAACTACACATGACAGCACCTGTCAGAAAAAAATTCTCCCTAGTGCGGAAAAGTATTACTTTACATCGGCTCCTCAGGCATTTTCAGACCTACTTTCCGTGTATGAGGAATGAAATAGTACATTGTTACTCTACGGATGAACCAATAGTTCGAGGAAGTAAATAAGTCTTTCACCCGAGGTAAACACTGTGCTTTTCATTAAAAATATAAGAAAATTAAAAACAAAAACATGAATGTCGTTAGTAAGTTAGTCCTTTTACGACACCCAAGGAAAGAGAGGGGTTTGTAGTAAGTATTATTTTGATGAGCCCATCATCGCTCTGGTCACAAATTCGATAGTCTATTTTAAAACCGGGGTTACGGTTTGGATTCTGTGACAAAACCGGTGTTCCGTTTTTTTCGGTGATTTCGGTTCTATTACTTAAAAATCGATTGTCAAGGAATATTCCTTATTAATCAGCCTTAATAATCAATTGTTACAATTATATTACCAATTAGTACCTCTTGTAATATCTCTTGTAGTCAAATTAAAATTATATTAATTTTTACAAACGCACAAAATACTTTCTTAAAATCAGGACATGCATGATACTATGAAATAAATAATAATTATTAACAATATTAACCCACTATTAGAGAATGTGCAGATTTTAGATGTGTAAAATTCCGAAATGAAGCGAGCAAATCTTGTCATTGAGCTCGATCGGGTGTTGGACCTCATTTCTATATGGGCTCCGATAATCTAGTGGAGTTCAAATGCAAGAAAACACAGTTGTGCTCGTTCACAGCGAAAAAGTCGCCATTCCTCTCTTCAGGGTACATCTCTAGTCCTGCAGAGCAGTATTATTATGCTCGGTATGAATATCCGCTGCCATCAGAACCAAAAGTACTACATCGAAACTGTGATTAATAATGCATCATGTAAACTCGGTGTCCTGAACAAGGTGCGGCGATTCTTCTCGCCTGATCAGTTGTGTCTATTATACAAGACACAGGTAGGGTCTTGCGTGTTGGTATTGCTGTCGTTTATACACTGGCAAGTGCTTTGAAAGAACTCTTTGACCTCATTCTTCCTTCTCCCTTCCTCCACTACACGTGCTGCTCTCCGGAGTCACCAATTTACAGTCTCTAATATTCCATCACGCACAAAGAAATTTGGTGACTCGTTTCTTTGTCGCACCTCCATAAGATGGAATAGTCTACCAGCACACGTATTTCCTCCTACCTATGACATAGGGTCCTTCAAACGAGGAGTGAAGAGGCACTTTGTGGGCCGGCAGAGTGAGGGTGACTGATGCTTTGTATGATGCTATGGTGGACTTCACTTCCACTTAACATGAAGTGGAGTGGGGTCATTTGCCCCCAGTTTAGAATGTAAAAAAGTGTTAACAGCAATAAATGCTCGATTATGTTAACTTTTTAGGCAGTTGTTTTATTTTGTATTGCGTTAGTGAAATACTGCGCTAAACTATTATTAAGTATATAAAAGTAAATAACAGAATAAACCACAAAATAGAGAAAGGCCGCAATCACAATCGTACATTTTTAATGTTCAATTCAATTTTAGGTTATGAAACTTGTTTGTTCTCTACTGAGTCAGTGGATATGAAATTTTTTAATGGCTTCTAGAATCGTTTGAGCGCTGCGTGAAACCAGTGTTGCTAGACTAGATCCTATTTCCAGAAATTGGGTAAAGTGGGAATTTTTACCAAAAATATCGACCAAAGTTAAAAACCAAAATATCGAAATAACTGGTTTTGACAAAACTTGAACCCGGTTTCAAAAATTAGCGTCAAAACCGGTTTACTCGGTTTTTTTCGATTTCGGTGAAATCGGTTTTGTGACCCCTAGCTCTATGCTGTTGGATGCATGTGCAGTCTTTAGTTCGTTAGTCGCCTCTTACGACACCAAAGAGAAGAGAGGGGTTGGTAGTATTATTTTGATGAGCCCATCGCCGCTCGATGTTGTTGGATGTATGTGCAGTCTTTAGTCCGTTAGTCGCCTTTTACGACACCCAAGGGAAGAGAGGGGTTGGTGGTATTATTTTGATGAACCCATCGACGCCCTATGCTGTTGGATATATGTAAGTACAGTCTATAGTCCGTTTGGTCGCCTTTTACGACACCGAAGAGAAGAGAGGGGTTGGTAGTATTTTTTGATGAGCCAATCGTCGCTCTATGCTGTTGGATGTATGTGCAGTCTTTAGTCCGTTAGTCGCCTTTTACGACACCCAATGATAGAAAAGGGTTGGTAGTATAATTTTGATGAGCCCATCGCCGCTCTATGCTGTTGGATGTATGTGCAGTCTTTAGTCCGTTAGTCGACTTTTACGCCATTATTAACCAACTTCAAAAAAAGAAGGAGGTTCTCAATTCAACTGAATGTTTTTTTTTAAATAAGTCACAACTCACAACTACGCAGACAGTACCTGTCAGAAATACGATTCTCCCTAGGGAGAAAAAGTACTACTTTCCACCTTTTTACCACTTTGAGGAGCTCAGGCACCTTCAGACCTACTTTCCGTGTATGAGAGGATGAAAAAATTTTTGTTAAAATATGCTGGCTATAACATTACAACGTATAGTTTACTATACGTTGTAATGTTGCAGTGTACTTAGTTATTTTGTGTAGGTACGCAACTTTATTTTTCATGCAAAATATTCAGTATCTACGTTGGATAACAATGATTGATATACCTAATTACCGTAAAATAGGTTAAACAGGTGGCAGCCATTTGTTTCTTAGTCAACTCTACAATTCATACAATTCTCCAATGTTTAATTAATATATCCAATTAAAAGTCTATGTTAACAAGTGAAAATTAATATAATGTTTTCGCTTGTTGCCTACGCTTAAGGGGATCCTACACGAAATTGTGAAAATTTACGTATTTTTAAATAACTTGTACTATGCGCTGAATTAGTTAAATACATTAAAAGAACTTACGTAAGTTAGCCTGATTATTGCCCAAGGTCGTAGCCTTGTTGAAATTTAAAACAAATTGTTTAAACAATAACAAACAATACATTAACCTAATGACTCCTAAAAACATATTTCTTCGACAACTTTCTTAATTTTACGCATGAAACAATAATTCTTACATGAAAATATTTGTATTGATATGCAGGTCGCCCCCATCTTAAAAAAGTAAATTTTATTTTTTAACACAAGCTACTACATGAACTACCTTAATGCGGATCAAAGTCAAAGTCAAAGTCAAATTATTTATTCAATGTAAACCTTTACAGGCACTTATTGACGTCAATACTAATAATAATAAAAAAACAGTTAACTAACTTATAGTTAAGACTTAATAACTAATCTAACGAGCTATTATAGTCTGTGCCAGACAAATGCGCATTGCTACCCCCAGTACCACTGCACGCCGAAACAGAATCGCGTCGAACCGAAATATAAGCCGTGGTCATAGAATTGTGTAATATGATTTCCAATTATCGTATTGATACTGTGGTAAGTAATATAAATTGGAGAGTTATTGAAGTAAAATAAAGTAGCGGCTGAAATGAGTTTTGGAAAACATTAGTACCTAACCAATAAGGTTGACATTTTTAATCATTCAAATATCTTTTTTTATAAAAACTTAAGCATAAAAAAACGTCAAAAATTAATAAGCATAAACTTGTGTGTTTAAAATTGTTTCGTTATTCGTCTTGGTACAAGCACAGAATAACCAATACTACTACCGTACAGAAGGTTCACCCCCCAACGACCCCCACGCGAAACTGAAACCTATCTCGTGAACCGAGCGTTCATATTCCGATAAGCACAGCCGACTCGATATCGATTTGACGTCCGTCAGGAGCGCAGGGTTTACGCGCGCGCGTAGGGATTACGAGTTAAGAGGAAACACCACGCCGACGCGGCACCCAAAACTCCCACACCAAACACAGAAAAACGACGCCCCGCAGCCCCCTTCCAAAACCGGACCAACCCCCACCACCCCTTCAGCAACGGTTGAAGAAAGAGACCCTTCACGTCCGTATGCTTGATTCCTTTGCATTAAGTCATTTATTTATGATGATATGGATGATACTACCCTTATTATTAAAGATAAAGACAATGATAAATTAAGAGATAAAATAACTAAATGTATACATGACATAAATAACTGGTTGAATGATAATAATTTAATTATAAATATACAAAAAACGAAAATGATTCAATGTAGGACGTACAAACAAAATGACATCAAATTGGACATAATTTACAACAATCAACGAATATGTGGAGTAGAAACAACAGACTTTTTAGGCTTTACAATTGACCAACACTTTAATTGGAAGGCGCATATTGACAAAGGGTGTTCTAAATTAAATACGTTTGTGTATGCACTCGGCAAGTGTCTATGGAAGCAGCTATCAGTGCATACTATGGATATGTCTCGTCAGTACTAAACTACGGATTACTACTATGGGGTAACTCAGTCAACATTTTGCTAGCCTTTAGGATACAAAAAAAATGCATAAGGACTATATGTAATACTTGGAGTACTGAAAGTTGTAAACCTCTATTTCAAGATTTAAAAATACTTCCACTCGCCTGCATGTATATTAAAGTTATATGCATATTTGTAAGGCAAAACTCCGGTTACTTTCCCAAACACTCTGATGCTAATGCGACGCACGAGACATAAGGATAGATTATTTCTCCCGAAAATTAGGCTCGAGCTGTTTAAACGGAATGCTTATATTCAAGCGATAATAATATTCAATAAGCTGCCCGATGAGATGAAACAATTGCCGTTTAATATGTTTAAATAGTAGATTGTTATACAAGGGGCTGAAATGACCCATTATATACAAGGTAGTCTTACTACCGAGCTTTAGCGAGGGAGTAAATAGAAACCGAGTTTTAATGGGTTTTTAGCGCCGAGTGTTACACTCTGCTTTTCACTACGAATGCGAGAAAATAAAACAATCCAATACAATATGAATTGGTTTATTTTATTTAAAATTAACCCATTAGTTTCTTTAACGACACCCATGGGAAGAGAATGGTTGGTAGTATTATTTTGATGAGCCCATCGCCCGCCGCTCTATGCTGTTGGATAGTAGATATGTGCAGTCTTTCCATCTCTTCCCTTGGGTGTCGTCAAAGGCGACTAACGGGCTAAAGACTGCACATACATCCAACAGCATAGAGTGGCGATGGGCTCATCAAAATAATATTACCAACCCTTCACTTTTCTTCGATTTGGTAAAAGGGGACTAACGGACTTAAGACTGCACATACATCCAACAGCATAGAGCGCCGATGGGCTCATCAAATTAATACCACCAACCTCTCTCTTCTCTTCGGTATCGTAAAAGGCGACTAATGGACTAAAGACTGCTCATACATCCAACAGCATAGAGCGGCGATGGGCTCATCAAAATAATATTACCAACCCTTCACTTTTCTTCGATTTGGTAAAAGGGGACTAACGGACTAAAGACTGCACATACATCCAACAGCATAGAACGGCGATGGGCTCATCAAAATAATATTACCAACCTTTCCCTTTTCTTCGATTTGGTAAAAGGGGACTAACGGACTAAAGACTGCACATACATCCAACAGCATAGAGCGACGATGGGGTCATCAAATTAATACTAGCAAACCTCTCTCTTCTCTTCGGTGTCGTAAAAGGCGACTAATGGACTAAAGACTGCTCATACATCCAACAGCATAGAGCGGCGATGGGCTCATCAAAATAGTACTACCAACCCCTCTCTTCCCTTGGGTGTCGTAAAAGCGACTAACGGGCTAAAGGCTCACCACTTAAGCACATGCGCAGACTGTGCAGTTTTTTCTTGCTGAAGCGTGGTCTGTGTTATCTCAAAAAAGTTGTTGATCTAAGTAAACAGTAATAAGTCGAGTCTTTTTTCATGATTATTCTACATAAGACTAAATACTTTTTCGTTTTTGTAGGCTCATTGTCATGTGACAGACAAAAATTAAAAAAAAAACTTTTTTTTCCCTAGGGCGAGAAAAGCTATTTTAGCCCCGCTCTAGAACGCTACAATGACGGTCTTTTTGAGCAAGAGGAGTGAAATAGTTATTTGTTATACAAGAGTGCAAACTTGCTTTTTAACCGCGTGCTCAATTTTGATGACCGAGCAAGCGAAGGATTCTAAAATTGAATCACGAGCGCAGCGAGTGATTCAAAAATTAGAATCCTGAGCGTTACCGAGGGAATCAAAAGAGCACGAGGTGAAAAATCTTTGCACTTGAGTGCAACACGTAACTTTTCATCCCACCTCAACGCGGAAATTACCAACCAAATTAAAAAAGTAGGTACACCAAAAAGGTTCCGAGTCTGAGTTTTTAACAATTTAAAAAGGTCGTATGATAAATCGGCACCATGGAGGAAGAAGAAAATAAATTACCTACAACAAAAAGGTTCCGAGTCTGAGTTTTTAACAAATTAAAAAAGGTTGTATGATAAATTCGGCACTATGGAGGGAGAAGTAAATGGTGTTTTGAATTCACAAACTTAGTGCACACGAGGTTCTAAATTCAATTTACTTTATTCTCTAGCGGATAAAAACGGCTTTTGCACTCAGATATCGAAGAGTAAAAATACTCTTTCCGAGATGGGGGGATGAAAAATAAATTAACAGCTTGGCTATTAGAGCATTGTTTCTATACAGTTAGAGAATATTTAAATTATAAATTGACTTAATCAACTTCATAATGGACATAATGTAACGCACTATTAATATGTAGTAATTGTTTATTAATGTATTATTATTGTATTTATTGATTTTTATTAATTTTCATAGATAATTCGATAATTGACTAGTATGATATTTTTACATTTATTTTTGTTGTGTTTTTGACTTTTAATTAATTAATTAAACGTATTGACATGTTTAACTTCTTTTTTAATGTTTGAATTTTTGTATTCACAGTAATAATTATTATAATATGTTTAACTCCGACATTCTAAATTGACATTTGCATGCTGTTTTATAACGGCTAAACATGTGCGCATTGCAAATTTTGTAACCACCCGTAAATTACCATGTTTTTGGCAAATAAATGATTATCTTATCTTATCTTATCTACGAAACCGTGTCGCGTAGCAGTAAATGAACACTACCACCCCTTCTCTTCCCTTGGGTGTCGTAAAAGGCGACTAACGGACTAAAGACTACACATACATCCAACAGCATTGAGCGGCGATGGGTTCGCCACCTGTCATGTCACAGCTGAGCACATGTTCAGTCGGTATTTGGTGAAAGGACTATGGCAAAGGACTGGTTTTGCTGTCCTCATTGCCTAGTGTCTGACTAACTCGGATATGTTTCTACATAACAATAAATCGATACCTCCCACGTAAGTTGTTGTATCTGCTGAACTACAACTTTACAGTAGAGCGTTTTTAAGTTAAAAATTGGAATAACAATTGCACCTGTTATCGTAATTTTGTGAAACTTGTTTAAAAATATAATTAATATTACTTTCAACTCTAGTAATAGAATCATTTTGTTAATAGGTAATCATCATTACTTACTACTAATAAAAAGAAAATATTGCTCTTACTGTATTGTAATTAACTGCCGTACTCAGAGATGTCAATTAAGTTTTAATGACAATTAGTCTTTTGCTGTCACTTTCTTTTGTATAGTGCTGTAGAGAGAGGAAAGACTGAATTATCATTAAAACCTAATTGACGTCTCTAAGTATGGAAGTACTTAAGTATCTTAAAACAAAAACACCGAAATTTATTAATAATTAAACTCTGTAACAAACCAACATAATAATTAAGTCAGTAGTACCTAAGTAAATTAAATAAAATAAAATTACAAATTAAATTCATTTTCTACTATGAGATCTGCATAATAACAAGGTCACTTACAAGTGAGAGTTCTTGGAAGACAGCCCTTGTCTACCCGATTCCCAAAAAAGGCGATCGCTCAGATCCGTCCAACTACAGGCCAATAGCCATCACCTCTTTGCTCTCAAATTCTACTATTTTTTTTAATAAGCTTCAAATATTAGTACATAAATTAATGACCAAAAATAAAAGAATTATTTTAACAGGAGACATAAACATTGACATATTGCAGAATAATACAGTGTCTGAAACTTTGAATGACATTTTATTAAATTATAATTTACAATTATTATTAAGGAACCTACACGCCAAAAATCCTGCATAGATCATATCATGAGTTACATTAAAGATGCAGTGGGAAAAGTTAATCTTCTTTGCTTATCCGATCATGACACTGGCCAAACTTTAACGTTTACAGTAAGACAACGGAAACAGAAATTAAAACATTGGTATGTCATGAAAAGGGACTTTGGTAAAGATAATATACAAAAAATTAGACAATGTTTAGCTAACTTATCATGGTGTGACATATTTAATGAATCTAATTGCATTAAATCTTTTGACAGCTTTTATGATATTTTCTTATTATTTTACAATCTCTGCTTTCCAATTTATAAATACAAAATCAATTGTAATAAAAAGTCTCCTAAATGGATCACAAAAGGAATAAAAACTTCTTCTATAACTAAAAGAAAGTTTAGATACTCTTGTTATAAAAATAATACAATTGAAAATAAATTAAAATGCGTAAAATGTGATTCAATCTAGAAAAACTTAAATAATAATTATATAAACAGTGCTAAAAATAAATGTAAGGCGTCCTGGAACATAATAAAAGATAAAGTAGATGATATTACAACTGATCAATTTATACAATCTGTTAGCACAAATGGTTCCGTGGTAAGTAACGCTACGAGAATCGCGGACATATTTAATACATACTTTATTTCATTTGCTATGTCAGAAACAGGAGTACATCCAGATTATACTTCTATTACCGCCTCTGTGGTCTAGTAACCGCCTCTGTGGTCTAGTGGCTAAGCTACCTGTTTCAGACCCAGAGGTCCCGGGTTCGATTCCCAGCGGGGGGTACATCTTTGTGTGCTCGGTTTGGTTGGTGGTAGGGCTGTTTAGTCCGCCTGGCTAGCTACCACCATCTTATCTAAGTCTGTCGTCATAACAACAATGTTTATAGCAATGTCGTGTTCCGGCAGTTTGAGATAAGATTGCCAGTTCCTCAGTGATTGAGGATTCCGGGTGAAGCGCGCTTCCACCTTCGGCCTTATCGTCACTTACCATCAGGTGAGATGAAGGCCAAGCGCTTACCCGTTGCCAATAAAAAAAAAATTAGCACAGTGAGTTCTAGCATCTTCCTAATGCCAACATCGGCAGATGAAATTATAAGAACAATTAAATCGTTGAACAATACAAGGGCCGTCGGATATGATGCCGTATCAACACATATCATTAAGGAAAGTGCCAAAGAGATCGCGGAAGTGTTGTCCTACCTTGTTAATCTCTCTTTTGACCAGGGCATATTTCCCGAGAAACTAAAATTATCAATAGTAAGACCACTTCATAAGAAGGGTGATAAAGAGGACATATCTAACTATAGACCTATAACTTTGATCCCAATTTTTTCTAGTCTTTGAAAAGCTTATGCACTCCTGCCTGATATTTTTTTTAAATAAATTTAATGTTATTGTAGAGGAGCAAAATGGCTTCCAGACAAAAAAATCAATGACATTAGCTGCCTTTACGTTAATTAAACATATAGTTGATAGCATAAACGAGAAAAAACGTGTTACGGGTATTTTCTTTGATATGAAATTGCATTCGACCTTGTTAATCACCAAATCTTATTAAATAAGTGTGATCCTTATGGCATAAAAGGAAATGCAATGAAATTTTTAGCTAGTTACTTAAACAATCGAAAACAATGTGTTGAAATCATGCGAATTGGTGAAGATCTTTTATTAAGTACTCTTAAATCCAGCTACGAAATCAATATGTCAGGCGTACCTCAAGGTAGTATACTGGGTCCGCTTTTATATCTTCTATACATTAATGATATTACAAATGTGACCAGACATCGATGTGTTCTTTTTGCTGATGACATCTCCGTTGTAGTACCAGATACTTGCAAAAACGTGCCATATGAAGATAATCTTAACTCTACTGTAGATTCCATAACGAAAAGGCTTCACATAAATAATCTAAAAGTAAACGTTTCCAAAACAAAAGTTGTACAATTTTCTAATTACCAAAGTAACCGACAACACTTGAAAATCAGTTGTAATGGTGAAGGTGTTGTGGAAGTGTCTGAAACAACATTTTTAGGCTTAGTACTTGATAAGCACTGCAACTGGAAAGCGCACATAAAATCAATTTGCACTAAACTCAATCGATTTGTCTTTGCATTGAAAAAGTTAAAAAGTCTGGCATGTCAGAAAACAGCCATGGCAGCGTATTACGGTTACGTTAGTTCAGTGCTTAGATATGGCTTATTATTGTGGGGAAACTCGACACATACAAATAAAGTGTTCTTAGCTCAAAAAAAGTGTGTTCGAGCAATATGTAGTGTTGGACCGCTTGAATCATGTAGACCTCTTTTTAAGAAATTGAAACTACTTACTTTAACCTCACTCTATATTCTGGAAATAGGACTCTTTGTAAGAAAACACCCAGAACGATTCCAAAGAGCCAATGTTAATTTAAAATGTTCGTCTAGAGACCCGACTAGACTTCTAGTGCCCATGTGTGCCAGCCAACTTTACCACGAAAACTGTTCGTTTATGGCCATAAAAATCTTTAATCGGATCCCTAAAACCGTTAGAGATTTACGATTGAATTCTTTTAAAAGTCAACTCTCGAAGTGGCTCATAGATAAGTGTTTCTATACAGTTGAAGAGTTCTTAGGCTAGGTATTTATTAGAAAATTATTAATTTACATTATTCTTGTAGACATAGTAATCCAATTATTTTATCTATTTAATTCGAATGTGTTTTGATGTTTTTTTTTAATTTTAATTTTGAATTGTATTGTATTATATGTGATTTATAGATTTTATTAATTAATTTAATATATTATTGTGAACAATTTTTGCATGCTGAATATTTAGCGAAACATGTGGATCAAATTATCGTTTATCATCTTTAATGTACCGTATTTCCTGCACAATAAATATTTCTATTTCTATTTCTATTTCTCCAAAGTAATGAAGTCCATTACAAACCGGCAGCTCTTGAGATCTAAAAGAGAATAAGCTACTAAGTGATCGCCAGTATGGTTTTCGTCGCGGTCGTTCGGCTGGTGATCTTTTAGTGTACCTTACTCACCGATGGGCGGAGGCAGTCGTGAGTAAAGGGGAGGCACTGGCAGTTAGCTTGGATGTAGCGAAAGTCTTTGACAAGGTATGGCTCAGGGCTCTTCTCTCCAAACTTCCATCATACGGGCTTCCTGTGAAATTGTGTTCGTGAAGCGACCCACGACAGCTTTCTTTCTGGGCGTAGCATCACAGTCGTAGTCGACGGTTCGTGCTCTGACATGAAGCTCATGCTGGAGTCCCGCAGGGGTGTGTGTTATCCCCTACTCTGTTTCTTCTGCATATCAATGACATGTTGCATAACAACAGCATTCATTGATATGCAGACGATAATACTGGGGACACACTCTACACCGGACCAGCTAATTTTTCTCGGAAATGCGTTATCGAGAGCCGGAATAAACTTGTGACTGACACCGAGAATATGCTAAGTCATTTCTCGAGTTGGGGCCGACGTAACCTAGTCCAATTTAACCCTCCCAAAATACAAGTTTGCGCATTTACCGCGAAAAAACATCCCTTCGTCGTATCTCTGTACTTTGAGCGAGCCCTCCTTGGTACCAACCCGACTATTGGAATCCTTGGCGTCGATATTTCGAGTGGCGTTAAGTTTTGAGGTAATTTGGAAGGTAAAGCTAAATTAGCTTCGAAAAAGCTGGGCGTGCTTACAACTGTACAAAGCACAGGTCAGGCCGCATATTATGGAGTACTGCTCCCATCTTTGGGCTGGAGCACCCCAGTACCAACTCCTTCCATTTGACCGCATTTAACGCAGAGCTGCTCGAATTGTCAACGACGTGGCTATTACAGGTCGGCTCGATCCACTGGCTCTTCGGAGAGATATTGCGTCTCTCTGTATATTGCACCGCATAATCATGGGGAGTGTTTTGAGGAATTGTTCAGCATTGTCCCTGCCACTGATTTCCTTCACCGCACTACACGAAATCGACTGTCATTCCAGCCACATCTCCTTGATGGATGGTGGTCTACTACTGTGTGTTTTTCACGAAATTTTTTGTATCGAACTACAGTGTTGTGGAACCAGCTCTCGGCTGCGGTATTTCCGGACCGTTACGACTTAGAGATCTTTATGGAACGAGCCTATTCCTTCCTTAAAGCCCGTTAACGCGTCTGCGATTCCTCTGGTTGTGTCGCCGCCGTCCATGGACACCCGTCCATGGACGGCGGCGACACAGTATAAATATGAGCTAAAGCAGTAAGGAAGATACGTACAAAAGCTCGAAATGACGCACGCCCACAGACTCACGTCTTTACAGGGCCCCTAAGCGGACATCGCAGTGCTCTCAGTAGCGCGTATCGCGTCGAGACGAGATGTACTGCGTGCCCTGTGCGCGCGATTTTTAAAAATTCCGTGAGTGTATTGCGTAGTATACGGCTGCTTGAACTCGGCTTCTTCAAAACCGGAGCTTTCGTTTTTTAAACTTCCTGCTGATGTTGAAAGGTAAAAATGATTTATTATTACTAAATGAAAAGCTTTTTCTTTTAAATAAATCGTTTGGTTGTCTAAGGGTGGATTCGATCAAACTGGAATAAGGTCTTAAACCTAGACTAAATGCCGAATTTGTATAGACTAATCTCGGAATAAGTCTTATTCCAGTTTGGTCGAATCCACCCTGTTCCCGCCAAAGCCGGGACGGACTCAGCGGTTGTTGACGACCGCGTCCGCCTGTCTGCCGCGGCGCCACCGCTGCGCGAGCCGCCGCCGCTGGCTTAGTGAGATACTGCGCCGACCAGTCTGTCTGCTAGCTAACGCGAGACGCACACAAATTACGCGCGCTGGTATCTACCCTTATTATAGTGACTCCTGAACTTAAAGTGAAGAGCTCGACCTAAACGCCCTTAACCAGTGCCCCTAGTGAACTGCCTATTGTGGAGTGAAGTGACTGTGTGACCGTGAAGTCCATTTCAACGCCCTGCCCGTGCTTTGCCCAGCTACAGTTGCCTGATCACCCATCATCATCCCAGGTAAGCCTTCCTACCTACCTACCTACCAGTTCCCTACGTCGCGTAATCGCCACTCAGACGTGGCGACTACATTTGGTCCAATCGAGCACGGAATACCTCTAAATTTCATGGTCTTTCGACCATAATCAGCCCCGAATCAGCCCTTAACTTTGATTAATTATTTACAGTCCGCTAAAAATAATGTTTCATAATTATATCTATTTCACTTCCTAACATTTATAATTTCATCTCCATACAAAATTTTTTCTGCACGACAGTCGTTGCAAAGTTGACCTACCTACACGAATAAAAATTCGTGTTTCGGGTATCGTGTTCCAAATAAAAGTTCGTACCAGTATCCGATTCGTGCTAACTCCTAGTTAATTTACGCTAACAAGTTTAGTGTTTATGTTGTTGATGTTGATTTTATGGTGTCATACAATGTCTTTGTGATTTGAGCGAGCTAGTGTACTAATTGTGTATTACTTGTACTAATGATGCGTTAGGTTTAGTAGTTAAATTATTGCGTTACGTTTGCGTTTTACGTTTTTCGGTTGCACATATAACTTTGGTTACGTAATAACACACCCGCGTCTAGACGACGATATTGTTGTTTTTCCCGTTTTATTTTTTAAGGAATTTTTTATGTTCTTGTCGTGTTAAACCGGCTCAGATCTCGTGCATGCTCACCACGCGTGCCAAATAGCGTGCTTTATTTTTTCGCTCGTGTTAATTTTATATCTATTTTTTTATTTTTTATTTTTGCCTTTGCGATCGGCTCATTCTTGGTGCGTGCTCACCACATGAGCTTAGTGTGTTTCATTTAGTTTCATCAGTTTTTTTTATATCGCTTACGGCTATTTGCGTGCGTCGCCTTCGCTTCTACACACGTTAAGTTTAATTAAGTTTTTATTATTAGTTTATTTTTATTCTTTTTTGTTTGCGACTGACTCATTCTTCGCGCCAGTGTCGGCAACAGGTCTGCCCGATTGTGAGCGCCTTGCCCAACAGTGGGCTACGGATAACGTGATTCTTTTTGTTTTTGTTGTTTTTGTTTGTTTTTTGCTTGCGGTCGGCTAATGTTACGTACGCGCGTTCAATAAGCATACATACATATACACAGACATGCCTACACATACACGCGTTTGCCCACCCGTAGGCCATATACAAGGCGCCCCAACTTAGTTTTGCTTTCTTTATTGTTGCGTTAATTTTAGCCCATTTGCCCTTACCTTAGTAAACAAATACCTCCAGCCCAACTATAGAATATATACAGGGTGTTGTTCTTTTTACTGCCTTTAAATTTGTTTAATTTTTTATTTTTTATTATTTTTGTTGTCTCCTTTTATTCATCGCGATGCTGACCAAGTCACAAGCCGCGATATTTAGGGAGGCCGCCAAAGCTTTACACCAGCTCCTAGAGATGGGATCACTGATCATTGCTGGCGACACCAAACATTCCATAACGGAATTCAACGTGCGTTTCGCACAGATACAGGGCATAAAGGAGAAGCTGGACTCAGTGTATTATAGCATTCTTGACGAGGAGGACCTGGACGAGAAGACCGAGAAGGCATACACTGAGAACCACACAAAAGCCTCCGGGGCGTACATTGGGATTCTTGTGGCTAGGGAGGAAATCTTACCCTCTTCCACGTCATCCCCAACCCATAGCGCTCAGCCCAGTTTCGGCGTCAATACGCCCACAGCCGTCCTCCCCAAGATAGCGCTGCCCAGGTTCAGCTCAAAAGTGGAGGACTGGCCTACCTTCATTGCGCTGTTTAGGAGTCTGACTGACGACATGGCGACCCTGTCGGACGCAGTCAAGCTCCACTACCTATTCTCATGTCTCAGCGGTGAGGCATTAAGTATGGTGTCCCACTTAAAGGTCACCAATGAAAATTTTGCCGTGGCCATGGACATCCTCACCAAGCGGTACGAGAACCGCCGGGTTCTCATTGATAGTTTTGTGGATATCATCCTGGGGCTGCCAAGCATCCATACGCGCTCGAACATCCGCACACTGTTCCTCACGCCGCTCATATCGGCTCAGTGTGCCCTCAACAATTTAGACTTGCCCATAGGAGACGATTACGTGTTTGTGTCAATAGTGGTGCGGAAGCTCAAGGGCGAGCTCCGCACGCTATTTGAACGCAGGCACGGGTCTAGTAACACCCTGCCCACGTTAAGGGACCTTATCTCCTACCTCGAGGAGCACGCGCGCTGTGTGGAGACAGAGTTCTCCAACATAGCCATGGCTCAACGCATTCAGCCCCAGCCCGGCCCTTCTCGTAGCCGCGCGCCTCCTCAGTTGCCCCATCGCACTTATGCTCAGATGGCTCAGCAACAACCCGACCATTACCGTGGCCGTTCCTCAGCTCCATCGCCTCACCGCGCCCATGAGCAGCCTACTCACCAACCGTTCCGCCCAGCGCAGCAAATGCGTCACCGCCCGTCCACCTCCCCGGCTCGCAGTCAGCCCTTCCCCGTCTACTCGGCCTACCAGCAAAGCTGCTCCTCATCATCGTCATCGTCCTCTTCCTCACGCTCGACGCCCCACTGTCCCTATTGTGCCATTAGGGGACATACGCTCATGACGTGCAGATGGTACAATGCCCAGCCAACACAGGGCCGTTGGGACTTCGTACAGGCACGCGAGCGCTGCCAGCGTTGTCTCGGCCGTCACTACGAGAGCGAGTGCAGGTCAAGGGGGGCATGCAAGAACTGTGGGAGTACGAACCACCACACGTCCCTCCATCGACCAGACGGCCCAACGCACTCAGCTCATTCGTCGTCTGTACATGTGCCCCCACCTCAGCTGACAGAGCACTCGAGGGAGCGTCCCAGAAACAGCAGGCGGCACGAACCCGCACATGCCAAACAGGCGCAACCCAGCTCTGCTCACAGAGGCAGCCCGCCCAGGTCCGGTTCGCCAGGTAGGCCCCGCGAACGCCGCCAGCAATTATGACTCCCTACTATCACAGAGCACCCTAGCGAAGAGGTAGATTTAGCCCATGCCCAGTCAACCCATGCCCACACAGCTGATACATACTCAGCTCATACAATTTCAGCTGATACTCAATCAGCTCACTCACCTTCTGTGCCCACTGGCACACCCATTTTGTTGCCAACCGTCTCACTAAGAGTCGCGGACGTACATGGCCATCTTCACACAGCCAGGGCTTTATTGGACTGTGGCAGTATGCTGACGTTAATAACGTCACGCATGGCACGACTTTTGAACCTGCCATTAAAACCCACTTCTTTAAAAATTACAGGAGTTGGGAATCAGCACAAACATGAGTCAAAGGCGGCAATAACAATAGTATGCCGACCCACTCACAATGATACTCCTACAATTACTGCCACAGCTCACATTTTAAAAAACGTCACTGGCTACCTTCCCTTAGAGAAGGTACCAAACATTTCCCACGTACTAGGCCAGCCACCCGTGCCATTGGCTGACCAGCTTTACCACACACCAGCCCCGATCGACCTCTTATTGGGGTCGGACGTTCTTGGCCAGGTGTTGGACGGGACTAAGGTCTCGTTGGGCCCGGGCAAGCCCATAGCCTTCGGCACGATTTTCGACTTCGCGTTGATAGGACCCATTGAGGACTTGTATGCGCAGCCGGCGCAGCAGGTTAACTCAGCTCAAGTCGTCAGCTCACAACCAGACTCAGCTGAATCAGTCCAGGACATACGTCAGAGTCTGGAAAGGTTCTGGGAGTCTGAGGAGCCCCTCCCTCAATCTCGCACTCATATTGATCCCCTGGAGGAACAATGCGAGGAAATCTTCCGCTCTACCACTACACGCGATCCCTCAGGCAGATATACGGTCGCTCTGCCCTTTCTAAAGGACGCCCCTCAACTAGGTAAAACTCACCCTATCGCATTACGCAGATTCCTCAATATTGAGAAGAAGCTAATGGCGAACCCGTCCCTGCGTTCTAAATACGTCGACTTTATGGCCGAATACATCGACTTAGGACACATGGCTCCCTGTCACCCAAATACATTCGCCCATAAACCTCACTTCTACATCCCTCACCATGGCGTATTTAAGTCAGGGTCGGACAAGCTGCGCATTGTTTTTGATGGTAGCTGCAAAAGCTCCAATGGTGTCAGCATAAATGAATGCCTACACACAGGCCCCGCCCTTCAACAGGACATTGTGGACATCATCATGTCCTTCAGAACGCATCCAGTCGTTTTCAGCACTGACATCCAGAGGATGTTCAGAAATGTGCTGGTTGCCCCAGACCAGAGACGGTATCAGCTGATACTATGGCGGTCCTCACCAGAACACCCTCTGCTCACTTACGCCCTCAATACAGTCACGTACGGCTTAAGATCAAGCCCATATCATGCAATCCGCACCCTGCTCCAGCTGGCTGATGATGAAGGCCATCGCTACCCTGGAGCCGCTCAGGTTCTTCGCAAGTCTATCTTCGTTGATGACATCTTGTGTGGTCATGACACGGTTGAATCCGCCCAAGCACTTCAGGACGAGTTGATAAGTCTGCTAGACCTAGGCGGCTTTCAGCTCAGTAAGTGGACATCTAACTCGCCTAAGCTGCTCGAGAGATTTCCCGACAACCAATGTGACATGCCCAAGGACTTCGACATGAACCCAGAATCCACGTCCATTAAGGTCTTGGGTATACAGTGGAGCCCTCAGTCAGACGAGTTCACTTACCGCATCTCTCTGCCCCCCATCACACATGTCACAAAGCGGTCTATTTTAAGCACCGTAGCCTCACTTTATGACCCAAACGGCTGGGTTTCCCCCGTTATCTTCCGCGCAAAGCTGCTGCTTCAGCAATTGTGGCTACTGAAGCTGGAATGGGATGAGCCCACTCCCTCTGAAGTGCAAACGGAGTGGCACCACATCTCGGAGGATCTGCCGCTGTTGTCTAGCATTCGCTTCCCTCGGCACGTTTGTGCAAGCAAAGGCTCAGCTGCATACTCGCTTCACGGGTTTGCAGATGCCTCTGAAGCCGGGTTTGCCGCCGTTGTTTACCTCCATGAGCTCGATGCCTCCGGAGATACTTTGGTACACTTGATTGTCGCCAAGTCGCGAGTCGCACCAATCAAGAACCGCCTCACAATCCCCAAGTTAGAGTTGTCGGCCGCCACTATACTCTCCCAGCTCATGATCCGTGTGTCGGTTCAGTTATCGGCCCATATCAGTATACAACAATACATATGTTGGTCAGACAGTACGATAGTCCTGGCCTGGCTCAATACACCGCCTCACCGTCTTCAAGCCTTTGAAGCCAACAGGGTAGTCAAAATCAGCTCAGGCTCACCAGAATGTACCTGGCGACACGTACCTTCTGAGCTCAACCCGGCAGATTGCGCAAGCAGAGGAATGTCTGCGCAATCCCTGTCAGCCCACGACCTATGGTGGTCTCCCACGTGGCTTGGACAGCCTTGTGAGTCTTGGCCTGCGATGCCCTTTGCTCTGGGCCATCACGCCCTGCCCGGCCTTAAGCCCAAACACGTCCCGTCACTGGTCACAGTGCCCGGTCTTGACTTTGACCTGCTCACTCGGTTCAGTTCACTCGACAAGCTCGTCGGAGTGACAGCTTGTCTAAAACGCTTTCTGCACAACTGCAGACACCACCCAGATTCGCGACGCTCAGGCCCCTTGTACGTCAGTGAACGAAGAGAGGCCCTACTTTACTGGGTGCGCAGTGTCCAGCACAATGAGTTTGCGGAGGACATCCACCGCCTTCAAACTGGCAAAATCTGCTCCGTCAGACTCCAGCGGCTGTCACCTCTCATTAAAGATGAGCTCCTTAGAGTTGGTGGACGACTGTCCCATGCGTCTATCCGATATGACGCGCAGCACCCGCTCATACTTCCCAGCTCTAGCCCACTTGTAGACCTTATCATTGACCACTACCACAAAATACACTGCCATCCTGGCGCTGACACTTTACACGCTATCCTACGCCAACAATTTTGGATATTGTCCGCGCGCCGTATTATTAGACACCGAGTTTTTAAATGCATTAGATGCTTTCGATGCCGGGCCCAGCCGCAAGCGCCCTTCATGGCCGACCTGCCAGCCGATAGAGTTACGCCTCAGCCAGTATTTAGTCAAGTCACGACCGATTTTGCCGGACCATTCCTCGTTAAATCTAGTACCCTACGTAATGTTAAACTCTTAAAAGCGTACTTTTGTATATTCGTGTGCCTCTCGACTAAGGCGGTTCATTTGGAACCGGTCTCGGACCTCAGCACAGAAGCGTTCCTCGCGGCGTTACAGCGTTTTATAGCACGCCGCGGTGCCCCGGTTCTCATCCGCTCGGACTGCGGTACAAATTATGTAGGCGCTAGAAATCAGCTCATCGAAGTACAAAACTTTCTTGCCTTGAATAATGACACGATTGCGCACAAGCTCGCTGGTCAGCACATTACTTGGTTGTTAAACGTCCCTAAGGGACCATGGTTCGGTGCGTTACATGAGATCAACGTAAAATCAACAAAGCAACTTTTATATCGCGTAATTGGCGAACAGCACCTCACATTCGAGGAATTCTCTACACTTTTGGCACGAATCGAAGCTGTCCTTAACTCTAGACCTCTCTGCCCACTTTCGTCTGATCCCTCAGACTTTGAGCCGCTTACAGCCGGACATTTCCTCATAGGCCGCCCACTAACGGCCCTTCCCGAACTATCCGTGGAAGATAGGCCGATCTCCACACGTAGGCGATTCCAAATGGTACAGGCCCTTTCCCAGCGCTTCTGGACGCTGTGGACCCAGTCCTACCTTCATACCCTCCAAACCCGCTCCAAATGGTTGTCCCCATCCTCCCCTCCCCGAGTTGGCGAGCTCGTCCTCATCAAGGAGGACAACCTGCCTGCCCTCCAATGGAGACTGGGGCGCATTGCTCGCACCCTGCCTGGGAAGGATGGCGTCGTGCGGGTGGTAGACCTGGACACCGCGAACGGACATCTTCGGAGGCCTGTATTCCGGATCGCCAGGCTCCCAGTGGATGAGCCCCCCCTGGCCCCCGGAGGATGTTCCCGCCAAAGCCGGGACGGACTCAGCGGTTGTTGACGACCGCGTCCGCCTGTCTGCCGCGGCGCCACCGCTGCGCGAGCCGCCGCCGCTGGCTTAGTGAGATACCGCGCCGACCAGTCTGTCTGCTAGCTAACGCGAGACGCACACAAATTACGCGCGCTGGTATCTACCCTTATTATAGTGACTCCTGAACTTAAAGTGAAGAGCTCGACCTAAACGCCCTTAACCAGTGCCCCTAGTGAACTGCCTATTGTGGAGTGAAGTGACTGTGTGACCGTGAAGTCCATTTCAACGCCCTGCCCGTGCTTTGCCCAGCTACAGTTGCCCGATCACCCATCATCATCCCAGGTAAGCCTTCCTACCTACCTACCTACCAGTTCCCTACGTCGCGTAATCGCCACTCAGACGTGGCGACTACACACCCTAAGTGATATTTGCCGTACTTACATAAGTAGGTATATTTTTTGAGCGCGCGTTATTTAAATGGTGAAAAATAATAAGAATTGATACTACGAAACTTCATCGTTAATAAACTTTGCTTTGAAAATCAATATCTGAGGATCTGTGTGGTTTCTGACAATGAATCTGTTATTAGAATGAGAAAACGTAGCCGCCATATTGAACATTTTAGTTATTTAACCAATTGCTTTGAAAATCGATATCTAGGGATCTGTGTGGTTTCTGACAACGACTCCGTTATTAGTATGAGACTAAATAGCCTCCATCTTGAACTTTTTAGTTATTCGACCGATTGCTTTAAAAATCGATATCAGCGGATCTGTGTGGTTTCCGACAATGAATCCGATAATAGAATAAGGAAAGTAGCCGCCATCTTTGATTTATAAGTTTTTAATTTTTTTTAAATAAAAAGTGACAATTCTTTTTTTTTTGCTAGTTGTCTCAAAAAAACGCTAACCAGCTGAGATACAGCGCAAAATAAACAAAAACTTTTTCAATTTTACAAAAATAAGAGGACAACCCTAACGCTCAATTGGCGCGTAGGTATATAAAACAAGAAAAAGGCCGAGCTTCCGTATTGCTTAAGCTTATAATTATACTGTGGCGGCGATTACTCTCCATCAGGTGACCTGCCTGCTCGTTTGCCTCCTTTTATATATAAAAAAAAATACAACACAGTTTGGATTAGTAAATTCCGACGTAAAATGTAGTACTTATGTATTACTTGCGAAATATTTTTTTTGTTACTTAGCAATTTAAACTGTGGTATGTCATAATACAATATAGTTTTAACTAATGAATACCGACGTAAAATGTTGTATGTATTACTTACCATAAATTTTGTTTTATTTCAACAACGTAAAATGTTGTATGTCATTAAACAATACTAATTTATGACACCTACAGCGACGTAAGTTGTTGTAAGTAGTCTATACCACATTTTAGGTTGGCATCACTATAAATTAGTAAAATATGACAATGAATATAAAAAAATTAAACATACCTGAGATATTTAGGAAGTCTGAACGACGAAAACTGTCGTGATCTATTTGATTTAACGAAACATTGTGATTTTCGTTAATTTCAGTTGGATTATTTTTTTGTAAGCTCATCTTGTTTACCATATCACATAGTTTTCGACCTCTAGTTTGTATTAAGTAACGTTTAATTTGAATTGAATTGAGCTATGTTTGAATACACGCTAATTTCGTTAATTCTTATCCCGAAAGAGCCACGCTTCCTACGAACGTCCGCACTTTTGAGACCGCAGCGTATGCGTAATCTGTATGTAACCGATACGATGCTAGAGCGTGTGAATCTCCCCTCACCTTTCCCCGCGTGAACTGTTGCCAAGGACGATACAATATTTTACGTGCTTGATTTTGATAAAATTACAACAATTTAAGTAAGTCTTGCAAGTGCTCGTAAATTAGGAGTTTTTGATCTTTTTTTTTTGATCTTGTAGAATACATAAATTTAGACATAGTAGGTGTAAAAAACTACTTTTTGAAATTTTATGGGTTACAACAACTTACGTGGGAGGTATCGAAATATTATCTGTCTAACTGACGTTTATTCTATCTTTAATTACGGATATCCCCCTGCACGTGCGTGGCAAATGCCTAGCCACCAAATATCAAGGTAGCCGTGTGTGTAGCGGGTCCCTGAGAATGCTGGCAAGTCTGGCAACCCTTCTCTTTCCTTAGGAGTCGTAAAAGGCGACATAAACGGCTATGAGCTCACCACCTGTCACGCTGAACACATTTATGCAGTTATAATTTGGTAAAACGAGGAATAAGGCGGAAGACTGATTTTGCGATCCCTTTGCCTTGTCTCTGACTAACCCTTTGGGGATAAGAGTGTGTGTGTGTGCGGGTGCGTGTGTGTTTGTGTGCGTATGTGTGCTAGAACCCTGAACCCTGAACGCTGAGGTGGGTGATGAGTGATGATAATTATCAATGGTTTATTTCCTGCTCTAGCTCTTACTACAGCGAGAAAGGCCTGCAGTACAACATGATGCGGGTGCCCATCGGCGGCTGCGACTTCTCTACACACGCGTACGCGTACAATGAGCTGCCAAGGGGCGACTTGACGCTGAGCAACTTCTCGTTGGCTCACGAGGACTACGAGTACAAGGTCGGTGTTACATTAGATAAGTATTGAAAAACACATGCAACAAGCACAGCGATTCAATTCAATATTCTGTTACGATACTAATTTTGTAGTTCGTACCGTCCCCCCACCCTTTCTTTACTAGTGCAATTCTGTCTTAATACTGCCCAGAATTCTACGGAATGGCGACCACCGTAATAGCTATTCTCCCATCACAATCAGCATTGTTTTATTTAATGTACTCTGTGTCGCGTTAATGGTCTGCCGTGGCCGCTTTTCATCATAGCCAGTGGCCAGTGGTTGAAGATTCAGGATGAAGCGCGCTTCTACCTTCGTTCTTATCGTCACTTACTATCAGGTCAGATAAAGGCCAAGTTCCCACCTGTAGTGGATAAGAAAAGACCACTAAAAATACTGGAAAAAATGCTGTAAATAAGCTTAGGAAGTTACATCTCATCATCATTTGGGTCAGAAGTGCCAGAACTTGAAAAAGGAACAATATGCTTCAGTTCTTAAGACTGCTTTTCAATCTATTTAGAATAATGTATCAAGAATGGTTTTCCAGGTGGAGGATATCGTTTTGACCAAAGCTATAAGATTGTTCTAAAATCTAATCTCTGCTAAGATCTAAAGTGGATGAAACTGAGCAATTTGCACAAATATAATAATATGTCAGGACAAACGGCGCTAGGGCATCGAACCCGTGTTTACCCGACCCGAAAAAACCCGGGTATTTCAAAAACCGGCTTTTCTACAGTCGTTTTCTTGTTACGCCTTTACGAAATGATCTCTTTGATTGAACACGGTCAAAAAATACCTAACTCCATTGTATCTCACTACATACAAACCTTTGTATGTAATCAAAGATACAAACAAGTTAGTGAAGTTTACTTCTCTCTTAACTTTTTTTGCTCTAGGCACTAATAATTTCTGCTTGACCTAATTAACTACAGTTGTTTTATTGTGCGAAAAACATTAAATTAATAAAGCAAGTTGCACGTTATTCGTGCGTTTGACTCAGATCAGAAATTACATAAACGGAATGAAAGATGGAGGCAAGATGGATTGTCGAGCTGCGAGTGACTCCCCCGCCATTTTGTTTCGTCAGTCCTCCTCCCTCTCTTCAGAACTTTCCTTTACCCATTTCAGTGGACCTCAGCATTCTTGGCATGGACCTCGGCCAGGAACTAAATCCAAAATGCTACATCGAGAGTGTTATTTTAGCTGCCTCACGTAAGTTGGGTATTCTCAATAAGGTGAGGCGGTTTTACACTCTCGAGCAGCGCTGTTTGCTGTACAAGACTCAGGTGCGATGGAGTATGGAGTATTGTTCCCATCTACTGGACGGCCCCACTAAATGTACTTGATAGACTGCAAAGGCGAGCGGTACGCATTATTGGAGATGCTGAGGTAACAGCCTCTTTTGAGGACCTCCAGCTGCGTAGCGACAATGCTTCTCTCAGTGTCTTCTACCGAAATTACTACGAAGAGTGTTCTGAAGAATTTTTTGATCTAATCCCGCCCTCTCCTTTACTGTCCCGGACTACACGTGCTGGTCTTAGGAACCACCATAATACTGTGCAGACTATCAGCACTCGTACCAAAAAAATTGGCAAGTCGCTCTTCTGTAAGATCATTCGGCTAGACGCATGTGTTTCCCAGCTCCTATAGTCCCGGGTCTTTTAAGCGGGGCGTAAACGGTATTTATGCAGACCGTCATCATGAATGGGTGCGCTTGTTACCTTTGCTTGTTCCACGGTGAGGAGCGCTCCGTTATTTCGGACTGCATCGCCTGCTTACCATCAGGCAGGATGCAGTCACTGTGACGTTTCACATAAAAAAAAACTACCTTCTTACGCGTTAGTTAGCCACTAGACGAATTTATTGGTAATGTTAAAAAAAAAGTTTAATTAAAGTTAAAATAAGTTTTATAATAAGAAGTCTTTAGCAGATTTTTAGTTAAGAGAAAAACTGATTATTACTGAAAGACTTAAATTAAAAAAATTATTCTGATTCCAATCTGACTTCAAACGAGTAAGTTAGCTACTAAAACGAATTTATTGTTAATGTTAATAAAAGAGTTTAATAATTTAAAAATATTTCTATATAGGTATCAAAAATAGTCTTCAGCATATTATAATTATTAGCAGTATAGAACCGACTATTACCAAAAGACTAAATTAATATAAATATTTTGATCGGCGTGAGTCTGTGATCAAAAATAAGTGGACCGGGTTTCGATGCCCTAACGGCGACAGCGCAGCGCTGTCGCTGTTCAGAAACTGAGTTTCTAAACTCAGTTCCGAAAAGCTGCCGCTATTCAAATATACCTTTTAAAAAGGTAAAGACATATTGGATGCTCACTTACCCGAAGAGAAACGTCATTGTATGGCCAGTACCTATATAGGCCAGTAAAAATTTTAACAAACAGAAAAATCGACTCCAAAAAAGTTAACTGAAATAAATGCACTAAAACGTAAAAAATAATTGCTTAGTTTAGTTTGTTCAATTTAATTGCAATATTAACCTTTATTTTACTCAATCTTATAATCTTAAAAAATATTTTTTGAGTCGGTGCCAGCCAAGGTAAACATAAACATTAAAAGACATACTATATTATTATTATATTAGCCCATATTGTCCCATTGCTGGGCAAAGGCCTCCCCCCCCCCCCCCTTTCAGTATTCGCGGTCTTTTACGTGTGTTGGCCATTGTCGTTTTTATTTGTAAATATGTTTAATAAGCCTCTAACAGTTGTCGTGTTCATTAGTGAATATGGTATTGCTACATTGTCGTATGAAGCTGGCACCGACTCCAAAAATATTTTTTAAGATTATAAGATTGAGTAAAATAAAGGTTAATATTGCAATTAAATTGAACAAACTAAACTACGCAATTATTTTTTACGTTTTAGTGCATTTATTTCAGTAAACTTTTTTGGAGTCGATTTTTCTTTTTGTTAAAATTTTTGTTTATTTCTCGCTTTTTAGTGAATCGTTCCGATCTATTTATCGAAAGCGAATATTGGTAAACCTACAATACGCGCTACTTGTATGAGACAGCGCCGTTTAAATGCGACAAGCGAAGAAAACGAGAAACGCCTATCACAAAGTAGGAAATCAACATTCAAAACAGACGGCAAGTTACCCGGATTTACTCGTGAACGCTGTATAGACCCCCTACGATGATGACTTGCGAGTTACTAGGGTTCACCGTTAGGCAAACTAGAGGGACGTTTTTGACTTGCTCCAGTCTTAGACCGTAGCCAAGTCACCATTGATCTGCTCAATCGCTTCTGAGAGGTTCTCAGCCGAGGCCTGAGAGTAAATTTGTAAGTCATCGGCATAAAGATGTTAAGAAGAATTTAGACAAGAAGTGACAGAATTAATAGTGTGAATAGTGTATTTTTAAATCCTAATAGAAATGTTTTGGAAGGAGTGATAAAAAGTGGCTTCTGTCACTTTTGTTCTTTAGCTATCTATGTGCAAAATCAGGTCGATGCGCAAGTGAGAGACGGACAAAACAAACAAACACGTTTTCGCATATATATTATTTCGCATTTACAATATTAGTTAGGAATGATTTATTGCCGGAGTGGATCTCATTTGACCTATGGCCGAAATACCAAAATCGCTATAGATATGCCTACAATATTTGAGGATTTCCCTCAATTCCTCAAGGATTCCACAATCAGAACTAAGTTCCGGTACCTGCCTTCTTTTGCTTCGTCATAGTCGCTTAACTATCTTAATCGAGATATCTTATCGCCACCCGTGAAAAACTTATCATGGAGGAGTTCCAATGACATTCTGTGGTCTTCTTCATCAGTTCTACTTCATCAAATGATACTTTCTGAATGCAAATTCTTGACTTATTGCTGAAAAAACCGAAATCGCTATAAGTATGCCTACAATATTTGAAGAGTTCCCTCAATTCCTTAGGATTCCATCATCAGTACTAGATTTTGATAAAAATGGGACCAATCTGAAAGTATATCCTTTCAAATAAAAAAAGAATTTTCTAAATCGGTGTATAAATGACTGAGTTCTGAGGTAACAAACATAAAAAAATAAAAACATACAGCCGAATTGAAGACCTCCTCCTTTTTTAAAGTCGGTTAAAAAAAGTAAGTATTTGAGGATTCATGTAAGAACAATAAGTCTAAATTGCATCGTTGCAAAAACACCAGATCCGAAAGCAAATTGCTGCTTCAGTTGCATGTGACTACGAACATCCTGACTGAGCCTACTGAGTGCTAATAGTAAACAAGGAATTTTAATATGATATACGTTATTGTTCTAAGTTTGCTTTAAACTAGCAGCCTGCTCGCGACTTCGTCCGCGTGAACACCCTGTATCCAGAGACGAATTTTCAACTTTTTCTTTTACACAAACCTTGTCCTGACAATTACGAACACATCAAAAAAAATCAGCCAAATCGGTCGCGCCGTTCTAAAATTATGCGCGTACAAACATTTCGGCAATTGATTTTTATTAATAAAGATAAATTCTAATTTTAACTTACTTTAATCATAACATGGGCTGCTGTCCGTAAATGGAAGTCCATAACTGGGTCTTTTTTGACGATACGGCTAGGGAACATCATTGGAATTTTGTTGACCAATAAAAAGCCTTTTTCCTTTTTTTGATTTGTTTCATAATTTTTAAGGGAAATTTTGATCAAGATTCTGATATAATAACGACTGAACTAAGTACTGCAAAGATCGATGCAGCCCCAGAAAATTCACATACAAAACAATAAATAAATAAAAATAAATATTTACTGTCCTTAAACTGTATATAACTGGGGTTATCTTACGCATTCCAGATACCGATGATCAAAGCCGCAATGAAGGCGGCGGCGGAAGGGGACCCCATCCATATCGTAGCCACCACCTGGTCGCCTCCCCTCTGGATGAAGACCAACGAGGTGTATGGTGACTTGAGTCAGCTGAAGCCGGAATACTACCAGACGTACGCGGATTACCATGTCGAGTAAGTTTACATAAAAAGTACTTAACTTCATATTTTTATTTTAATCGTCGTACATCGCTCGTATAGCTTTCGGCCGTTGAACCAGAACGGTCCTTGAGTGGCGACCTCGCACAGGAAGTGCAAGCAGGCCTCCAACAAAATAGACTGACGACTATCTGGTGATGATCGCGGGTAGCCGCTGGGTGCTAGCAGCACAAGACCTGTAGTTGTGAGGATCCCCGAGGGAAGCTTTTTTTACGATTACGTCGATCGTACTACTTAGCTCAACACATTGGAAAGGACATGATGGCCCTTTTTGTTATAAAGTTTAAAAGTAAGATTTATATTTTACTTTAATTTTGTTAATATTTATACAGGTTTGTAAAGAAATATGCCGACAGCGGAATACCAGTTTGGGGAGTCACCACGACAAATGAACCTTTCAACGGTATGATGGCATTCGCCCCATTCAATTCACTCGGCTGGTCGCCTATAAAGATGGTAATAGTTGGTCACTGTCTTTTACAATTAAATGAATTACTTACATAATGGTTTTAGTTAGTCTGGGCGTGTCGCCGAGCTCTTCTCGACGCATGACAGCATTGCAAGCCGGAGGTTTTTTTTTTATGCTAAGCCCGGCAAATGACCCCACTCCACCTGATGTTAAGTGGAAATGAAGTCCAGGCGCGAGGACAACTGGTGCAGCGTAAGAGACGTAGCATCAGTCACCCTCACTCTGCCGGCCCACAAAGTGCTTCTTCACGCCTCGTTTGAAGGACCCTGGTAAGGTGGATGTAAATAAGTAGGTATCAATTAACTTTTTTTTGTTATAACGAACGCAGTTAGTAAATATTAGTAATATAGGTAGTCAGGCAGAGATTTGAGCATAAATTTTCCTTAGTAAAAATAATGAAGGTCCCCTACTTTAATAGTAAATTGAATTTGAAACAGCAAGTCGCGTAAATCGCAAGTGGTAGTGAGTCGTGGAATTTAGTTAGGGTTGACAAACTTTTTTGAGGGTAAATCCTATTGTTGGCAACCCTTCACCTCTTCATAAGGAAGTACTTTTACTAAGCATTGTAAATGGATAAGCAACGAGTGGCACTTATGGTTACATGGGGAGGGAGAACTCTCTAGCTTCATCTGTTGAGGCCTTCGAACCTCCCGGAGCTTTGAAGGCCTCGACAGGAATTCGGAAGAAGAGGGGCCTATCTTACTAAAAACCCAAGTACCTACAGTCGGCCTCAAAGTAGCTGAACACCATGTAGATATGTCACACCGACTACTGCGTTCATACATAATAGAATGAGCGAGTTGGTGTGACATGGTAGGTATCAAAGAGTTAATCTACTTGTGCGGTCAATCGTATAACCCCTCAGTTTATGCTGGGGTCTAGGACTGCTCTCTTTCTCTCTCTCTCTCTCTCTCTCTCTCTCTCTCTCTCTGGTAAGTATTTATTATTTTATCATCAGAGATCGGAATTAGGTAGAAGTATTTATGTACTTACACTGATTTCATATAGCGAAAGAATAAAGAGGATATGCCCCAAATCCCGAGATTAATTTAATGAGCAGAAAAATCGCGTGATTTATTCAATAAAAAAATTGTTTACTTTTACACAATTCATACCACTGCACGCGCGACGTTAGAAATCCATTAGACGTCCATTAGAAAATCCGGGAAGATCCATATTAATATCAACATTTCGATGCAAGTACATAAAACTTTACCTTACCTAACCCTGACCTCGTTTATCATTGTATATTATTACCAATCAACTGCCTCTCTGGTAAGACCACCTGTCTAAGACCCCGTGTTCCAGCGGGTGTACAAACAAACATGTTTGTACTTGTTTTGGTTAGTGGTAGGGCTTAGTTAATCCACCTGGCTAGCTACCACCATCTTATCTAAATATGTCGCCGTAACATCGGCGTTTGTAGTATTGCTATGTTTCGGCAGTCAGGCGTGAGATGCCAGTTCCTCAGTAGTTGTCGAATCCGGGTGAAGTGCGATTCCATCTTTAGTCTTATCATCACTTGCCATCAGGTGTGATGAAGGCCAAGTGGCCAAAAAAACATCTATTTACCCCAGCAGAAGCCCGCCAGCCAGAGGAAACATACCAGAGGATTCTATTGATTTCAGCTCGATTAATCCTGTCGAGTAGGGCGTCATCACAAGCTCAAGCGCTCAAATGTGTTGTTGACACCGGTTTTTATCACAGGAAACCGAAGTAACTCTAGCGGAAGCGGCGACCGGACACAGTCGGTTACCGACACCACACGTCATAGGAAACCGTTGCTGGTACTGCTATGTAATGTAACTGTCACAGCGCTGTACGTTTGTAACCTAGGATAGTATCAAGATCCTAGCATAAAACATTAGTAATTGTTGCTTGAGCCGGCAACTGACGGCTTTTAGTTGCCAGTCACCTACACGGAATACTTGATTTGATTCGCAATCGCTATTTCTACGTCTACGCGGTTGGTGATTAATTTAATATTACATTATGAGGAGTGACTTTTCAAAAACGGCTTATTTTAGTATGATATTTTTTTCAGAAACAACAAAAATAGGAATACTTATCACATTTTTATTATTACATTCTTAATTATTTAACTTTTATGTACATTATAGGTTAGTGAATAGTTTAGCATTTTTATTTTTTTAAGTCTTCATTATTACGAGTTATCATTATATGATTTAAAGAAATAAGCCATTTTGTTTCGGCACTCTTAGAAATGAAAGGTGAAAGAACCACGATTTTTGCTGCCTACTTAGTGCTGAAAATTTTGTTTACCCAAAGATTCCTTATAGGAGATATGGAAGTAGATAAACATTGATAACATTGTCAAACGTTCATACATTGTCGAAAACTACTTATACGATTACCTTGTCCGGCTATTGTGTCTGGATTTTCTTTTCCTTCCGCCCGAATTCTCGCCCGAAAACTCCTGCACCGTTTTGTTCATTATGCACTGTTCATAAGTCCAAATTAATCTCATCAGTGAGAAAAACCGTTAAATTATACGAAAAGCAGTATTCATTTATCAAAACATAACTTAGACCATTTGAATTGACAGGAACCTGACATTACCGGTGACGTTTAATATTTTTTTCATTGACCATAGTGTTGCCAATGTATATAAATGTAAGTTCGGATTCACTTTGGGTTGGGTTTAAAGAAACTTTATTCTCAAGAATACATTCACTTACATCAGATTATTCTTAAAAGTAACATTGCCTTGTGACAAAACATGAATTTACAACAACGATTTACATTTCCTTACTATAAAACTTTAATAATCCATATGAAAAACAAATATCACTAAGGAGGTAGTAAGATTTTAAAATAAGCAATTCTTGGCCGACATGGTTCAAGTAAGAACACCATTGAAACGACACCACTACACCGAGATACCCTCATTACCAATGATATTATATATCATTGCGCATTACCCAATAATCTTTTAGAAAATAAAGCAATCTATCCACCTTCCAAAATAATCCTGTGATACTAGCCTAGAGATAAGCTTTTTTGTTACGTATTGTCAAGTTTCCCTACAAAATGTTCCAGAAATAAGCCATCTTGAAAAATACGTTGACGTAATCAGCATGGCCAAGAAATAACCTGAAATAAGCTACTTTGTTGCGGAAAGCACTTTTTATGCACATTTTTCTCAGATAAGTAAGTATTTAATCACCGAACACTTCACATAATATGATGTAGGTATACTCAAAGTACCGATTGGCATTAAAAATTTAAAAATCTGAAAACCGGAAATAGCCGTTTTGAAAAGTCACTCCTTATATTATAAGTACCTAGTCACGAATATTATCCCCGAATTGTTTGTATTAGAAAAGGCAATAAGGCCCGCAGAAGCGTCCTCTGCCATAGTCGCCACGTTTCACCAAACAGCGACTGCAAATGTGCTCAGCGTGACAGGTGGTAAGCCCATCGCCGCTCTATGCTGTTAGATGTATTGTGCAGTCTTTAGTCCGTTAGTCGTCTTTTACGATACCCCCCCTTCCCTTGAAGAGAGGGGGTTGTATCTTAGACTGCTACGCGACACGATTATTTTATAATTTAATATTGATTGTATGAAAATAAAATATTCTCTGATAGCCAGTACCTATCCGAAACCAGCCTCCAAAAGTATCCTCCTTTGCCCAGTGCCTCAATGTTATCAATTCCTTTTGCAGGGTAAATGGATTTCTGAAAACTTCGGTCCGACTATAAGGAACTCGTCGTTCCCCGATTTGAAGATATTGACCATGGATGACCAGAGGGCCTCCATCCCCTGGTGGTTTAATGTGGTAAGATTTCAATTTCATCAAATATGTACAGTCACGAGCAAAAATATGTTTACAATTGTAACTCATAATACAATGGAATAAGAGTCAAAGTGTATACATATTTTTGCTTGTGACTGTCCATACCTACTAGACTCATACAATTAGAATGCCGACATAATGAAACGTTTTCCTTAAAGGTATTTTTACACCTCGTATTGTTTTCTTTTTTATAGTGGACTTTAAATCGCAATAACTCAGCTAAATACACGTTTACTTTTAATTTTTTCTACAAACTATATACTTAGATAAAATTTTAAACACTGAAAAAAGACGACAACCTCAGGCGGGAATCGAACCACGCACCTTCCGCATTCCGGGCGGCTGCCTTAACCACTTGGCTACTGAGGTCTGGCTTTCAACCGTCGAAATTTGTCAGTGCTTGATGCCTATGTTTTTAGTCAACATTGCTCTATCTCAGAGGTGAATACTTCTAAGATTTGATGAACCTTCGCACCTTCCGTGCGTGGTTGATTCCCGTCGAGGTTGTCGTCTTTTTTCAGTGTTTAAAATTTTACTTAAGTATATTTAAGCGTTAATAAAACGCTAAAATATAGAACATTAATCTATATACTTAGATCTCTACTTTAGCATGCAAAGTTGCATAAAAAATTGGCTAATTGGTTTTAAAATAAAATTAATTTGGAAGTTTGCATGGTGAACCGGAATGCGTAAACGCTCTTAAAATATTTTATTATAATATATATATTTTAAAATATTTATTTAAACCCTATTTTTTATTTTTCGATAGATGGTAGAGTTCTATCCTGAGGCGCTAAAGTACATAAACGGCGTCGCGTTGCATTACTACACAGATCTCTGGATTCCGGCATCTATATTAGACCTGATTACTGACACTCACCCGGACAAGTTCATACTATCCACAGAAGCTTGTGAAGGTACAAACACATAACATATTTATACATAATCTATACTAATATTATAAGGAGGAAACATTTGATTGTTTGTTTGTATTGAATAGGCTTCGAAACTATTGATGATAGAATAAAAGAATGTACGGCTTTACAGAAGAACACGCCATTATCTACAAAAAGCGTCGCGATAGCATAATATGTCTAACTATTTTAGTTACGTCACAATAAGTGTTCTTGGGAGGGGAGTCATTTTTAAAATTCGTCACTGGGTACGGGGTCCACGCGAGCGAAGTCGCCGGCGCACAGTGTAGGAAAATCGACATCTATTCATTGAAGAAACAGTATTGCCTGTTTATACCTAGGACCCTACTAGTCACTTCTGCATTTAAGATTTTTTTTGTAAGTAACTGAAAATAAAAAATGTTAAAATGGGTAAACAATATTCGTCGTACATTTACATTTAAAGCGATATTTTTAAAGCATCAACTGTTATTACGATTTCTGATTACTTATAGACACAAGATAGTTTTTTGGTTTATTGTTGGATTGTGCCTATCTTTGAGGTAAGTTCAAGTATATTTTTTGGAACTAATAATGAAACTATGATTAAATAACATCATTTCAAAGGTAAGGTAAAAATATATTTTTTTAGAGAGGATTTGTAAACAAATTTGTGCATATATCAAAACGCCCGTATTATCCTGTATTTTTTTTGGTTTACTTAATAGTACAGAGGCTTAACTTTAAAGTACAGTTGATACATTTTGCGCTTTTTTGCGACACCCATACATTTTTTTTCGTTTTTCAGAATGCCTACCAAAATACCAAAAAAACAAATTAACGATATTTGGACTGCAAACGCAAAAAACGAGCGATTCAATGCTATTTTTGCGTTTGTAAAAGATCAAGTGAGTTTTCTAAAGATGCTGTGAAGGAAATTAAGGACTTTTTAAGAAAGTTGTGCAGCATATTTAAAGAAAAATGGGCAGCAAGCGGTAGCCATTGTGAACGCTTGTTAAACCAAAATATAACATGGTTAAATTACATTAACTTGCCAGATAGTGTTTTGCGAGATGTACCGTCTCACCAGGAAGACTACAAAAATGTTTTATGGAATGTTGCGATAAAACAAAAAAGTTCAAAATCTTTTACAATCCACAAGCCCTGAAAAAATTATAATTGCGACTGAATGTAATCTTCGAAAATCTGGTTAAAGAGATTCTGCTGCTATCGTAAGAGAACTTTCAATGAGTTCACCAAAGAGAGGTACTGTCATAAAAAACGTAGGTAAGGAAATTGGTAGTCAAATCGATCCGGTGACTTTATCTGCCGATGAAGCTTTAACCATGATAAATTGTTAATATAGATGCTAGTTTATCAACAAATCAATATGAAGTAATACGACAAATAGTAAATAAATTTGCAAAAAAGCTATTACCATCTTACGATCAAATAAAAGAAGCCAAGATTAAATGGGTAACATTTCAGCTCAAATATAATTAAATAGATGGTAAATTAAGTGATAAATTTAAATAAAAAAAATATTGTACCTACTGCATACGTTTTTTGTAATATAATAAGATAACATGGTTTGTAACTTCCTAGTATTATTATTTAATTGGAGCACTAAATAACACTATTTATTACATAAACCATTAGGTTAGCGCGATTAGGAATTAAATCCCGCTAGATTGCGTTTTTCCCACACTGTGCGGCGGTCTGCTAGTATGTTACATGTTATTATATTCACAACTAATATCCCCGAAGGTTAGTTAGAGACCAGGCAATGAGGACTCTAAAAGCACTGCCACTCTCCAAGTTTCACCAAATGATAACTGCACATGTACTCAGCGTGAAAGGTGGAGAGCCCATCGCCGCTCTATCACATATTAACCTAGCTGGCTAGAGCCAACAGCCAAATACCAGTACATTCATCCAACAGCATAGAATGCTGTTGGATGAATGTACATTCTTATCTTTGGTCCTCTAGTCGCCTTTTACGGTCCAAGGGAAGAGAAGGGGCGGTAGTATTCTATTAACCCTTAGCCAAGCAGTGATTTATAGCGACCACCATATTTTAACCTTTATTCCCTAAACATAAGGTCGATACAAAAAATTTTAACATGCTGTGCTTGGCTAAGGGTTGATGATCTGCTACCAGCACAACACACTTGTGAAGGTACACCATCATTAAAGTCCTCTCACTCTAAAACCCATGAGTCCTTCGACCGACACTTTTAAAAGCGACCTTAATCTTCAAATTGTTGCAAGAAGTTATTGCAAGAAATTGTTTAGAAATTAGACACTGTTGTTTATCCTTTAGTATTTAGTTTTAACTGTAATTAATGTTTTATTAGATTTTAGATAAATTAGATTAGTTTTACTAATGATTTAATAATGCCACAACGCATCCCGTGGCTGTCTGTAATAAAAGACTGTGCAGTACACATCAGTCTGCGACAATTGCTAATGTAAAATACGGCTGGTGGCTTAGGGTGGGCGATGCCACTTGTCTAGGCCCTCAGAAGAGGCAACCATTCTAGCAAAAATTTCTTGCAGCAATTTATTTATTATTTAGACAGTTAACAAAAACATATTATACTAACAAAAACAATGATACTGTTACAAACATAAGCCTTATCTAAGCACATTCTTTTATTACAGACAGCCACGGGATGCATTGTGGCATTATTAAATCATTAATAAAACTAATCTAATTTATCTAAAATCTAATAAAACATTAAAAATCAGTGTCAGTGAAGACAGAGTACTCTCACTGATATGTGGGGATACGTTCATAGAGAATGTATGAAAAAATATTTTTCACTGTGCCGGTACTGCGTCGGTACTGCGTCGGAACTGTGGCTTCACTGATATGTGTGAATCAACCTTCAGGAGGGCTGATGTCATCTTCAATCTCCATCCTTGTCCAAATTAAGTCGTGTCTTCATTACAGGGTCAAGTCCGTCTGACGTTGAGAAGGTGCTACTGGGATCTTGGGACAGAGCAGAGCATTACATCAAAGATATCATTGAGGTTAGTTGGTAACTGGTTACGACTATTTGAACATCTTTTTAGAAGAATTGCTATGAGATTTCTTTAATCTACACCTGTATTTATTCATGTCACCTAATGATTATTGTGACAAAATAGTCGAAAAGTGACGGCGCTCTTTTCCCGGAATCTTCAGCCCCTCTTATCATTTTCTAGATTCTCTGACTAGCAGAACTCTAAGAAAAATTGCTACAAACGTAGGAGTTGCGGCTGATTCAGTCAGATGCGGGGTGCTTATGGTAATAAGTGTACAATACTGCTACCGAGCAACTCTGAATTTGCAATTTTTGCAAGTTCTAACCACGAGGATTTGAAACAAACTAACCAACCAATCAATCAAACCTAGTAGACACTTACTTAGTTTTATATATTTAACAACTATTTTGCTGTAGGTATGGGTGACGTAAAACTTAAGATTCCTCAAACTTATGTGACCGCTCAATCCTCGGCGATTTTCTAGTGGGGCTAACATACGCAATCATGTCTATATACCCTACAAGATTCTCCGAGACATTCGAGTTGATAATATGGATGGAACCCGGGGACCCAGATGATAAAGGCGGGTAACCATTACGTGTTCTTTTATTATTGTCCTTTAAATTTCAGGACCTCACCCACAACGTAGTGGGCTGGATCGACTGGAACCTCTGCTTGAACGCCCAAGGAGGTCCGAACTGGGTTGAAAACTTCGTCGACTCACCAATCATAGTATTCCCCGAAAACAAGGAGTTTGTCAAACAGCCGATGTTCTACGCCCTCGGCCATTTCTCCAAGTTCATTCCGAGAGGTTCTCAAAGGATTGAGGTGAAGGAAAAGAAATCTTGTTCGACGTCCAACATCGAGAAGGTTGCTTTTGTGACGCCCCGTGACACGGTGGTTGTGGTTCTGTATAATAACGAGTGAGTGGAACATCGATCATTTTGCTTTTATAACTAACTCGCAAAGTAAATCCCCGAAATCTCTCTCATATTATGTAGGAACTAAATTAGAACACTTTTATAACACTATAATCTCGCACACACATCACGTTCCCTCTGCGATGACCAAGACGTCAAGAAGTCAGGGTTTTTTTCAGGAGAGAATTTGCTGTTGACTACAGTTGGCCTTTACACTTTAACATTTATTTTGGGGCGTACAGATTAATCAAGCCTTGTCGTTGTTGATGACCTAGAGGTCCCGGGTTCGATTCCCAACGAGAGGTTTTTTTTATACATAAATAATATACATACATACATATAATCACTACTATTATCCCCGATGGGTTAGTCAGAGACTAGGCAATGAGGACAGCAAAAGCAGTCTTCTACCCTAAGTCCACTTCTCACCAAATAGCGACTGCACATTCATGTGCTCATAATAATATAAAAAATAAAAATTAATGTCATCTTTAATTTACTTTGCAGTGACGAACTTAAAGACGTGATAATAGAAGTAGACAAGAGGAGAGCGTTTGTGCCACTGAAAGCCAAGTCTATAGTCACCGTCGAGATGCAATTCTACGATGGGACCACGGAAGAATTGTCTTGCGAATAAACAACTGAGAATTTGTCAATTATCTAACTTGTTTAATTTTATTTTAGTAACATTGATTATTCTAATAGTTTATTGGGGATCTCATTTCGAAATCAATTAACGCATGGTTGTAGAGTTTTACCCAGAACCCAGAATTCATACAGTACATTAGCTTCGTAATAATGCAAAGAATGCTGGGCATCCGGTTTCGTTAAGGGTCCTTTTACACCTCGTAGGTACCTATTTATATTTCTTGTAATTCAATCCCGACCACTTGGCAAAGGTCAACTACACAATCGCCAACTACACAAATAAAATCAACTCTTTGTTTATGATCGAAAAACCCCGGGTTCAAATCCAGGTAGGGACAAATGTTTGTGTGATGAGCACAAGCATCTGTGACCGAATCATGGATGTGTATTAGTATTACTATTTATGTATGTTTATTATCCGTTAGAAGTCACCATAGTTCGGGCTATGCTTAGTTTGGGGCTGAATGATTGGTGTGACGGTTGTGAAAATTATTATTATTTAATGGGTTCCTGGAGATGGACGACGACCGCGCGAGGCCTGACCAGGAAAAGAGGTGGGTGGCGTAAGGCATTTTGTTTTAGTGGTTTATTCCCAATACAACGTACAAGGGGTTTGGTAAGGTATATATAATCCCGCAACAACCTATAAATATAAAAAAAAAAAACATTTGTATTTAAGCAATGGGCGATTTTCTGACAGTCCAAATTAAAAAGTAAAAATTAGTTCAAAAACACTCGATAGATGTCGTTTTATGAAAGCCGGCCACCTGCCCTACCTACAAATTCTACACTTTTACTTGTCTACCAAAAGAATAAAAAAATAGTAAGTACTTACTTATTTATATTCAGGACATCCAGAACCTATTTCTATTTTGGAATAGAATAAATATTACGCAGCCATACACGTGCTCTTTATGAACTCGCCTTTTACTAAGCGCCATACTAATCTATGCTAAGCGCCATCTATGAAGTCATTTACGAACCAATTTCTTTTTTCTTTTTGATCTCGGAAAATCGCCCATTCTGAAATAAGTAGGTAGAGCACAATTTAGTCCCGCTTAAATTATTTACCACTACAGCTAAGGTTTACTGGAACAAGTTTCTTCTAGTGATAAGCACACCTTTGTAATGCCCTGTGTAGCCTGTGTCTAAATGAATTTCTTGTGCAATAAGGTATTAAATTAATATGTATAGAGGCAGAGTCATTTTATACTCTTTACCAATTGCACGCTTATTTTGTTTTTTAAATTACCGTTTATAACACTTTTACCATCTTACACGCTAATGTAAACCGTGTTACAAGAATTACTTTTTAACGTCTGCTTGTTAAGAAGGCAGGAAGCTACCAATAGAGCAGAGCTCTTGATGCGATTCGTCAGTCGTGCGTAGGCTTGCCAACCGTCCCGGATTTTCCGGGACGTCCCGCTTCTGGGTCAATTTTGGGCCGTCCCGCCGTTACACCTTGCGGGACGCTTTTTGTCCCGGAAATCAGTGATAATATAATTTAAGTATCTACCTCGTACGTCAACTACCCTCGGGTTAGGCATTTGTTTTGATTTTTTTATTAAATATAAAATAAATAGTATACCTACGTATTTTTTTACTAACAATTTTAAATGTGGTGTGTTGTGCCCCGCGTAATATACCCAAGTCCCGGATGTCGAGCTGGGCAGTCCCGGAAATGCCTTTTTTGGAGTTGGCAAGCCTAGTCGTGCGTGCGTGCTCGTAAGTCAGTCAGTCAGTCCGTAGTACGTGGAAGCAGCACACAAGCGTTTACAACATTAATTTACCAGCTCATTTAGAACTTAAGGTCCCTTAAAAGACGTACAAGAGTGTCAAAAGATACTTTTATATTTATGAGAGAGATATTTGAGTTATTATACAGCTCAAGCTGTATAAAGTTAGTTTTAAGGGATCTGCGGAATCTTAAGGTTTTAAAACAGATTATTAAAACTCTGCTATAGAACTTTAAGAGTTTTGTGACACTTTAAGCTAGCTTTATCGTTAAAGCTGTATAGAGGCTGGTTTTTGTATGTGATCACGTACTTACTACTGAACTAAGCGTTATTATGGTATTACTCGATACTTGTTTCTGTACAATGGTGTATGCAACCTCCATTATAAAACTTAATCTTATAGTGTGATTAGGCACTCTTGTGAATACAGTGGTTTTAAAACAACTGTCTACAAAAGTGCTTTAAAACTAAAAAAATAAACTACATCAATAGTACAGCTTTAGCCCACTTTACTGACAGAGTCGTCACGATTGCATCATAGTGTTTGCTGAAGCTCGCATTTATAATGTGGAAAAAAAGAAAAAGATGGACGACAGACGACTTGAGAACCTCCTCCTTTTTCTACGTCGGTTAATAACGAAATATAAATAAACCAAATGACAGTAATTATTTATAATATTTTAAATTTGACAACCTACAGTTAAGCGCCAATTCCATCGACGTCCAACGAAGGTTCTGTAGTAAAAACAATAATTGGTGTCGAATGTTTGAATTTAGTTAAAACTTTGGAACTTGATTAACAACGTAATAATGATGATGACGAATTTTCAAAAAATATGTAGTTTCGCCAGTAAATAAAAGAATGGGCTACAGAAAGAAATATATATTTATTTAACCGCCTCTGTGGTCTAGTGGCTAAGCCACCGGTTTTAGACCAAGAGGTCCCGGGTTCGATTCCCAGCGGGGTGTACATCTTTATGTGCTCGGTTTGGTTGGTGGTAGGGCTGTTAAGTCCGCCTGGCTAGCTAGCACCATCTGATCTAAGTCTGTCGCCATAACAACGATGTTTATAGCATTGTTGTGTTCCGACAGTTTGAGATAAGATAGCCAGTTCCTCAGTGGTTGAGGATTCCGGGTGAAGCGCGCTTCCATCTTCGGCCTTATCGTCACTTACTATCAGGTAAGATAAAGGCCAAGCGCTAATGCGGTGTGGATTAAAAAAAACTTAAATAGCTCTAAACGATTTAGCGCCACATGACGCTAGAACTATTTTAGGTACTATCAAACAAATACGTATCAAAACGATTGAACAAGGTTGAACAATGTTCCAACTAAAATTACTTTAAATTTCAATTTTGATGGTCTCCCAATATTTAGAAGCTCAAATAAAGAGTTTTGGCCAATTTTTTCCACTATATTTGAAAGACCAGATATTAAGCCGTTTGTAATTAGAATTTATTTTGGTGTTGAAAAACCAAACAAATAGACCAATATTTAGATGATTTTGTGTACGAAATGGAACACTTAATTAAAAACGGTATATATAGAAAATGTGAAAAAGAAAGTATCTGTTGCAATAACATGTTTTATTTGATTAAATATTATTTTGATTGTCTGCAAGAACATATATTACTTTGATTATCTAAAATTTATTTTAGATAATTTTCAATCTGATTTTCTTCGTGATCTTCTGGGTTTGAAAAGGGGTTTGAGATTCAAACTCATTACGATGGGGGTCGACAGAAATTGTTGCCAGCTCGCACTCGTCTATATATTGAATAACTTATTTTTCAGCAGTTGTCACTTCTGGAAGTATCTGTGTGAATATTGTTGCAGTAGGTGAAGTTAATGGTTTCTCTTGTTGATTAACAATCTGGAACCAATCGTAGAATAAATTAAATGTTATATTTTAATTTTTATTACCACTTTAAATTCAATTACATTTCATTGTTCAATTTTTAGAATAAAACTCAGGGATAATCAATTCTTACACGGATCTCTAAACAGAATTATAATTTCTCTACCCAGATCTCATATACAGCCTAAATAATAAAAAAACACTAATAAAGCTGGTTAAAAACTAAGAGATGTATTATGCAATCCATATCCGCTATATCCATCCATATTATATTCATATCCATATTATATATCCATATATCCATATTCAAATATAATTATCCCAATGTTTGTTAATAGTTTGAACCGTTTCATGATTATCAGCTACAAAATTTTATCGCTGTGTCCTACAATCTATTATTTTAAATATAATTTATATTATAACCTTAACAACAAACACTAACTTACCCGTGTTTAATAATCTTCTTTATGTTTTTTATAGTTTTACTGGCGCATTAAAATATTGCCAATAACCAACCACACATTGACAATAAAATTGGATTTGCACTTTGTTTTACCAATTAACACCATCAAATTCCTAAGATTTATCAATACTTGGGATTGCACTTTGAAATATGAACATCATGCGTCATAATTATTGTATTATTCTTGTACGACATGTTTCTCTTTTATTTTCATAATTTTCTAATTCACTTATAACTCATATTTTAAACTTTTATCTTTATAAAATATTATTTGGAGTGTAGTTGCTTTACCTTACACCGATTAACATCTCATAAACAGCTACTAAACAGCTTCTGCTTTGCTTCTACAGCTACTATACAGCTATACTAACGCGAATAGTTTTATAATATGGGCCCTTTTTGAGCTAATAAGGTCTGTATAATCGCTTATACAGCCTTTTTACAGCCTCAATATGCAGCTGTAAGTATAAAAATAGGTTCAAATACAGCTTTTATACAGCTTGATATGCTACTTGGGGGTAGTACTACCTAGTACTATTACTTATTCTGTGGCAGTACCTACCGCGCTTGGAAGGGTGGCTCGGTACCTTCTACTATGTTTAAATGATATATGGACTATTCCTGGCTTGCAAACACAATTTCAATTGCTTGTCAATGCTACAAAATTAAACCTTCGTAAATATAAGAAAAGGATTTGTTGACATTACACACAAACCACAGACAACACTCAGGCAAAGAAAATATACACTACCGTGAACTCAGGGCCCTCAGAATAATAACTAAGAGTTCTATGACATTTAAGTGGGCACTCCGTTTGGTCACCATTCGAATTACATTTTTGTCTATGTCGCTTTTGAATTCGGTACTAACCTATCATAAAATATGGTAACCGGTTTTTTTATCGCTGGACATTTGACGTTTTTGTCAACTTATTTTGTCTCTTTCCTTTCAATGTTTATGGCCCTTTTAAAAAAATAGGACAACTATTACGAGTCTCATTTGGACTCCTTCTATACTTTAGTTATTATTCTATGGGGCCAATTGTCCCAAAAGGCTTGGTCTAAGACTAGGCTATAAAGACTGCAATAGCAGTACACTGCACAGTCCACATTTCATCAAATTACAACTGCAAACGTGCTCAGCGCAGTAGGTGGTGAGCCCGAACGTTGCGACGTCGCGACCACATGAGTAAAGAATTACTCATGTGGTCGCGACGTCGTCGCGTAGTGTATATTTAATAGGATGTAAGTTTGTGTATATTATATTCTCTGACGTCGCTGCGTATGCGCGGTTTAGGCCGTCCGTCTACGACACCCAAGAGAAGAGATTCAGATTGCTGATAGTATTCTTGTAATAAATTCATACATACTTAAAACCTTGACTATTATCCCCGAAGGGTTTGTCAGAAACAAGGCAATGAAGACCACAAAAGCAGTCCTCAGCCATAGTCCACTTTTTACCAAATAGCGACTGCACATCATTGCACATGTGCTCAGCGTGACAGGTGGTGAGCCCTGTGATGGGTGATGGACTCACCACATATTATCGATGACATATTAGCGACTTGCACATATATCCAGCATACTGTTTTATGTATGTGCAAGTCGCCTTTTACGACACAAAGGATGAGAGGACCGCGTAGCGGTGAAAGAATACTACCACCCGGTAGTATATTTCACGATTTTCGCGATTCTGTTTCAGCGTGCAGTGGTAGGTACTGGGGGTAGCGATGCGGATTTGTCTGGCACAAACTATAGCTCGTTAGATTAGTTGTTAAGTCTTAACTACAAGTTAGTTAACTGTTTTTTTTTGTTATTATTAGTATTGACGTCAATAAGTGCCTGGAAAGGTTTACATTGAATAAATAATTTGACTTTGACTTTGCTATACGAAACACAGTAAATAAATGTACCTACTTAAACATAAATATTATACACTAACCCTGTCATCAGTAGGCCTAGCATACGCAACACGAGATACCTATGTCGCGGACGAGAGACGACAAATCATTTTAAGTTGTCATGTTAAGGTTTGTAGACAAAAACACCACCGTTTATGCAAAAGCTACTATCAAGTCTATTTTTAACATATTATGTAGAGTTCTAAGCGCATCCATGTGTCTTTAGTATCGATAGACATTAGAGATAAATGAATAAAACACGAGAAAACGAGAAGAGCTCTCGTGTTGCACATGCTAGGCCGGCAAGGCCGTCAAGCATATTCAGCGCCGGGGTTGCGAAAGTCAACATGCGCTCTTGTCAACAAAAAATGTACCTACTTAAATTTGATTTGTTTATTTTATTTATTTCTCTATAATTCTAACTAATAAATAAGTACTGGAAAAGCGTACATGTGAGTTTGTTTGTTTGTCACGCTTGACGTTTAAACCGCTGTGCTGAACCCATGCTGAACCGATTGTATGAATTTTGGCATAAAGATTTTTTTTTATAATGACTTGTCATAGTGACTGCATCTTGCCTGATGGTAAGCAGCCGATGCAGTCCAAAATAATAAGAGCGCTCCCCACCGTGGAATAAGCACGATAACGAGCGCTCCCAATTCATGACGGCCAGCATAAATGCCGTTTCACGTTTTATATAGATAGGGCCTATACAGAGGCCCACCCTGAAACACCCTGTATACATACGGTCTCTATATTATATAGAGACCGTATACAGGGTGTTTCATGTAAGGTGTCAAGGCGATTTGTGGTGAAAGGGAATTGCTATGCCTATCTATTGAACCACCATGTACCTATGTTCAGCGATTTTTGGTAGTTTTCGACCTATATTTTTTAGCAATCAGTATATATCAATGGTGTTAGTGTATAAAAGAGATGTTTTAGTGTGCTACAAATTTACCCTTTCAGGGCATTGTGATTTTATAATTAGGAGGTAATAATAATGCATTACATTACATTACATTAATAAATTACATTAAAAACAAAATTTTTAGCTCGTTCTCAAATTTACTGTCTTGGAGGGCTTTTATGTAATTTGGCAAATATAGTATGAACCATTTCTATAAATCGCAAGATGCACCTTGGGTACGACTATATTATTATCATTCTCTCTACGGCGAGATACGTATTGACCTTGCTTGTCTCCGATCTTAGGAAAGTAGCGGGCGTGTCTTCTGACTGGTCTACATAACTCAAAGATATAGACTGAAGTCACCGTGAGAACGCGAAACTTAACAATCAGCAATCTACATGTATCTCTTCTCCCCGCTAAGGCTATAATTCTCAAAAAGCGCTTTTGTAAGATGGCGACAACAGACACACCAGTCGAGTTACCCCAGAGAGCGATGCCGTATCGTATCCAAGCCGCGGCATAGCTGTGGTTGGTACGCTGTAAGCGCGCACTCTTTGTTTGTACATTTTCGAAGCTCACGCAGTGCTTATGAAAATCGGCTAAGTTTATTTGCAACTGACTCAATCTGGAATTTCCATGCCAAGTAAAAGTCCACTGTAATACCCAACAGTTGATATGAGTCGACTTCCTCGATTGTATGGGCTTCGTGTGTTATGTTAAGACATAGTCCCACTCGTTGGTATGGTCTAAATTGCATTATTTTAGTCTTTTCATATTTAAGTACTAGATTTATTTCTTTTAAGTGCTCCACAATTTTCGTTAGTGATTCTGTTATTAATCTGTGGACTCCGCTCATATCAGGGTAGTCATGGGAGATTATAAGGGTTGCATCATCGACAAACAGTGTAAGCTTATGGGGTATCACAGAAGGGAGCTCATTAATGTAGGAAAGAAAAAGTAAGCATCCTAGTACACTCCCCTGTGGTATAGATCCAGTCACTAATTTGCTACAAGAGTTAAATTTTGTAGCTCTCCAGTCACTTCATCTAAGTGTGTGATTTGTACAATTTGTCTCCTATTACTCAGGTATCAAGTAAGCCACTTCTTTGCTTGCCCGCGTAGGCCAAGAAGCTTTAGCTTTTTTATTAAAATGCTATGCGAGACCCTATCGTAGGCTTTAGATAAATCCATAAAAATTGCAATTGCGCACTTTTTATTATTCAAGGAGTTTAATATTTCTAAATTGCAATCAAACACGGCCGACGTTCTGGATCGGTTTTCCCTGAATCCATGCTGATTGCTGTTTAATACGTTATACTTTTCCATAAATTTATAAATATCTTTGCAAATTATACTTTCGAATATTTTTGACATGACCGGTGGGATTGTAATAGGGCGATAATTCGATAGACATCATTTTTTTCCTTTTTTGAAAATTGGTTTTATAATTGATAATTTTAGACTCTCTGGGAATTGGCCTTCGTTGTATGACTGATTCACGAGAAATGTTAATGGTGCCACAAATTCGTGTACACAATACACAACCAATGAACCCGGTATATCGCCATGCCCACTAGTAATATTGCGTTTTATTTTTAATATAGCATTTTTTAAGTCTGATTCAGTAACATCTCCCAAATAAAAGGAATTACTTAGCGATTTCGTGCTGAGAAAATAACAGCCGATATAAAATACTAAGATAATCACTTTTAAGATTAAGTGGACTTACATAGTGCTAATTATTAATTATTAGTGATTTATTTTACTAATTTTTACTATTTTAGTAATTACAAGTGTTAATTATTAAGAATTAGTCTTACAGAGTGCGTTTATAACACTACTGGTCTTATTGATGTCATTTCTCGTTTTCTTGTATACTTCTAAAAGTATTTTTTACAAGTATATATATATGCTCTTATAGCTTAAAAGACTTATGCAATGCCATTATTAGGGTATCTATCTTAATCAGAACGTATATTAAATTTATTTAAGGACATAGCTCTTAAAAGCTTTATGGTATTTTGCTAGCTGGGATGCTATATAAGGTGACTGCTAGAAACCGCAAGAAACTTCAAGGGCTGGTCAGGTCAAGTGTTTTAAACATGACACACAAGTAACGACTTAGTGCTAGAGTAGAAGAGTTCCGGCAGTAAAATAATTCTAATTAAGTACAATAATCTTGTTTTTAGATTATTTTTTGGTTATAATTATTATTATGTTAAGTACCTACCTACTTAGTACTTTAGAATCGTGGCTGTCGAAAACTCAAAAAACCGATTGACATCATTGAGTTACGTTTTTCAGAAAAATTTAATAAAAGTTACAAAGATGATAAGGATATTCTAATATCAGACGCTCGTTTTTGCACTTACGTACCATCGCAATCAGCGATTTTTCTTCATTCTCGATCGTTATCAGCCCCAGAGGAGTTAGCGAGAGATTTAGAAAACATGTGCTTAAAACTAAATATTAATCAGTTACTCATAATAAAAAGTAAGAGTAATGATAAACACATTAAATGTTAGCTGCGCAGCATAAAAAAGTGTCGAGTAGCGTCACCTCGATTATTAATTACGAGAGGCATAACGCGAGTAACTGATAACGACGAAATAAAAACAATTTAAAATGATTTTCACCTATTGCCAACAAGCGGACATGCAGGCACGAATCGTATGTTTAATAACATTAAAAATTACTATTTTTGGCCAGGCATGTCAAACGACGTCACGAATTATGTCAAAAAGTGTAAGAGTTGCCAAATAGAAAAGTACTCAAATAAAAACTCACGAGAACCCTTAACAATCACGTCTACAGCTGATTCAGCTTTCGATAGAATAAGTTTAGATATAATGGGCCCTCTAGATATAGACAATTATAATAATAAGTATATTCTTACTCTTCAATGCGACTTAAGCAAATTCGTGGAAGCGTATCCTTTACCGCGGAAGGATGCCGAAACCGTTGCTAAGTCTTTAGTTAATAATTTTATATTGCGCTATGGCATACCTAAACAATTTTTGAGCGATAAGGGAACAGAATTTACGTCATCAATAATGAGCGAAATCTGTAACTTATTAGGCATAGAAAAAATACACTCTACGGACAGCGTATCATCACAAGGCAATGGGTGGCATAGAAAACAAGCATAAACATTTGGCCGCTTATCTAAGAATTCAATGCGAAAATAATAGGTCCGATTGGAGTGAATGGGTTCCATATTGGTGTTTTTCCTTTAACACTAGCGTTCATTCATTAACAAAATATTCTCCTTACAAGTTAGTCTTTGGTAAAGTTTGCAATATACCAAGTAACTTGTCAAATGCTCTTGACCCATTATACAACTTCGATGACTATCCAAAAGAACTAAAGTACCGTTTGCAGAAAGCGCAATTAGATGCTAAGCAAAATTTATTAAAAAGTAAGCAAATAAGAAAGTTAAGATATGTTAAGAAATGTACTTCATGTAATTATAATTGTGGAGATTTTGTATTAGTTAAGAATCAAACAGGTACTAAGCTTGATTGTATTTACGGCGGTCCCACGGGATGCTCCATGCTGTTGGATGTATGTACAGTCTATAGCCCGTTATTCGCCTTTTACGACACAGACGGAAAGAGAGGGGTTGGTAGTATTATTTTGATGAGCCCGTCGCCGCTCTATGCTGTTGGATGTATGTGCAGTCTTTAGTCCGTTAGTCGCCTTTTACGCCATTATTATAACCGACTTCAAAAAAAGGAGGAGGTTCTCAATTCGACTGAATGTTTTATTTTAATAATAAATCACAACTCACAACTACCCATGACAGTACCTGTCAGAAAAACGATTCTCCCTAGGGCGGAAAAGTACGACTTTCCACCCGCTTTTCAGGCAACTTCAGACCTACTTTCCGTGTATGTGGATGAAAAAATATTTTTTGCTAAAATATGCTGGGTAGCAAACTATTGCTGTTGCTAAGTAGTTATTTTGTGTAGGTACGCAACTTTATTTTTCATGTAAAATATTCAGTATCTACTTACGTTGGATAACAATAATTGATATTATAATTAGCGTAAAATATGTTAAACAGGTTGTAACGTGATCATACGTGGAATAAAGTAAACATACGCGGTCCCACGGGAGAGTTGAATTTGTCATACTCAGCACTCCCCTTCTCCCCCCCGCGCTTCCCGCAAAGCGTGTGAACTTAAGAATTGAGATTCATTATAACTCTGGATTTTGTACTGAAAACAAGTGTTATGTTTCGCAGCTTCATTCTTTGCGATTTACCTAATAATTGTGAGATTTACCTGTTGTAGTAGCGCCTCCAAGCGTTAGCCTTGCACGTATTTTAGAGTTTTTTTTTTGGCATAACGTAAAAACTCCTTTGTCAAAGTCACGTGATTGTTCGTTTTAATCCATAACCCCCTCTACCCACATTCGTCGAGCTCTTTGGTTCTGGCGGAATCAAAGCCTCATTCTGTGTCTCCGTGCTCAAGCCTTCGCACGTCTCGCCTTAAAACACTACAAGAAGTTCCGGAATTTTCTTTGGACAATGGGGAAAAGGCGCAAGCATGAAAAAAGTGAAGAAGAAATACGGCGAAAAATCAAAAAGTTAACGGAAAAGTTAACCAAGACGACGAATGATTGTGTTGAAGAGGTGATAAACCCTCCTGAAGAAATGATAAATTGTAAGTACCTACCTAATGTTTTAAAAACAGTGTTATGTTCTTATTTTTAAAGTAACGTAACGAATTCTGAATTCTGCCACAGCAAAAGTGATGCGTACTGCCACATATGGGCTAATACTGTCACATAAACCATCTCTATTCATAAAGAATTGTGATATGCACGCTCAAGGGTGATGCGTACTGCCGTAGATGGGCTGATACTGTCACGTAACCTTTCAAAAATAATTCTTGTCCATAAAAAGATGTGCTTTATCACACTTAAAGGTGATGCGTACTGCCATATATGGGCTGATACTGTCACATATCAACTTCTTTCTAAAGAAGGACAATTTTGTTCTCAGGCTCGCCGCAAGATACGGCTTATGATTGGGCGTCATATTGTGACCCCTTTTTTGACCATTGCGATCCCTCGATGCCTTACTTGGACACAATGGAACAAGACCAGCTGCCTACGGCTGACCCGGCGTTAACGCCACCAGTGTCGGTACCGCCGCCATTATCACCATCACATCCGCCACCAGTGACCCGGCCGCCGTCACCACAACCAGGAACATCGGCCGTGGAGGGAACGGCAGAGGAACTGCAACTAGGCGATGACATTCTGGAATTATTGGGCGATGCTCCTAAAGAAGACACCCTTTTAGGCCCACCTATTCATAATGATATTGCTCGTAGATGGCAAGGTATTTTGGCTAAGGGTTTACCCAAAGACGTAAAAGAATCTCTGCTAAAAGCTTACTTGATTCCTAGTAATTGTGATCTCTTATTTACTCCCAATCTTAATCCAGAAGTAAAGGCTGCTTTGCCAGAACCTTTAGTTAAAAGAGACTCAATATTATCACATAAGCAAAAACAGGTTGGTGTCGCTTTATCAGCTTTATCGGCTGTTACACAAATGATCATTTCAAATGAACGAATGAAGCCTTATAATAAAAATGTGTCCACATCATGTAGTCACTGTTGGACCCTCATCTTGTTATTTTATAATAGGCTAATTTTCAGTAGGCTGCCCTTGTGTTTGATAGATAATTGAGTTTGTCTCACAAAAAAAATTACAAAGTTAAGCCTTAAAAGTTACCTTGTGAAGTCATCTGACATTAGTCCAGTAAAAAAACGTGGAAGTTCTGCAAACATGATTATGTAATATCGAGTTTATATTAATATTGTATTAGGGCCCATAACTTTGACACAATTATAATTATATTTTTCATAAATTCAAAAAGTCCTAACAGTCACAAGGAATGACTTTGTATGACCTACTCCACTGCCCATTAAAATAAATGTGCAATCGTACTTATAGGACATAAGCTCATTATGAACCAAGTCTTTATTGTGCAGCATACCTAAGTATTTTTTTTCCCTTAAAGGGGATTCCGGATACGCCCAGCGAGAGTGCATGATGACTGATTCTGCAGGCAGTTCCAGATTCCCCAGAATCCCACTATACAGATCTCCACTGCAGCACTCGCAACAAAGTAGAACACAGCAGTGGGGTCTTAAAAGCAAGGTGGCGCAGCTAGTCTTTGCCAGAGATGGTGCCACTTCGCGACAAGTGTTAGTGGAAATACTGTGGAGGGAATGTTGTCACCACAAATAATAAAAACTATTAAAATAGAAATATCGTTTTTATTTCTATATTGTCAGTCTAGCTCAAGTTACAACACTTTTATATAGATAATTTTTTGTAAAAAGACTGCCTACCTATTTGTTCTAGTAATAATACTTGCAACAAACGACTAAGCAGCTTTCAGCCCAAATTTAACTTAAAAACTAAATCAGTATTAGAGTAGTAAATAGAAAGGAATAGGAGTAGAAAATATTATTCACATCACAGCCTTATATTACCTAGTGATTACATTGATACTGATTGTGCTAATAAAGCTTTGCAACAAATGTCTAAGCAGAGCCTACTCCAAAATGAAAATTTCAAATACTAATTTCGTCATTTAACGATCAATATAGACTTTTCAATCAACATTACCTAAATCATTGTGTTTGCGACATAACAAAATTAATTTTTAGGGTTTGTAATATTGAAGACAGCAAAAAGCTGCTCAAAATTTCATTTGGAAGTAGGTAGCCTTCGGCTATAATTAGCTTACAAACTAAATAATAACTTATTTAAAAATTAAACAAGACTTCTTTTGACTAAAACAAGTTTTAAAACTAATTATATAACACAAAATAAGAAATTACTTTTAAGAACATTGCCAAACCATTATTTATTAGAAATGAAATAAAATAAATTGGCGGCGCTAGTAAGCTGTTCACAGCCTCTTAAACATCATGGCGTTTTTTGATGGGTAACAGACATTCAGAGCAACAGGTCGATGTTTTAAAACAAATTATTACACAAAGTAAGAAATTATTTACAAGACCATTGCCAAACCTTTTTTTTAAATTTACCTTAATTAGAAATGAAATAAAATAGATTGGCGGCGCTAGTTAGCTGTTCACAGCCTCATAAACATCATGGTGTTTTTTTTATGGGTAACAGATATTCAGAGCAACAGGTCGATGTTTAGGAGCTTCTCAAAGTTTAGAAGCGTTTAGTTTAGTATTCACCCGAGTACTAAACTATACGCTTACTAATAAAAACTAACAAAATAACTTAACTCATAATAAAAAATTACAAATATATAAATATTAATTTTCTATGCTCTTACTGTACATATTATGTCATAGTCATAGTTTGCAAAAAGATTTGGACAGATTATATGAATATTATAATAATAATAAACTCTTTTTAAATTTCAGAAAATGTATCCTTTACAAGAAAGAAAAATAAAATAAATTATAATTATACACTAAATAGGGAAACACTACCAAGGGTTAAGGGTTAGATGAGAGACTTGGGTGTAACAGTTGACACAGTATTATCATTTCAGCCACATATTTAAAAAGTTACAGCAAAAGCGTATCATATGCTTGGCTTTATTTTATGCCTATAAAATAAAATATGTAAAATATAGTATGCCTCCGTTGTACGGAATCCCCAGTATAATGTACATATTAATGCACTCCAACATATACAAAATAAATTCATAAAAATATTGCAATACAAATTTAAAAAACCTTTTAATGATTAAATATGCAAAAAATAGATTCCTTGTTCGTGCACAATTTTAATAATAGTTTTAAGGAAATAGATTTATTTTTCGAAAAATTGGCTCTTTTAAAAGAAGCATTGCTTTCAGTCACTAGCAGATGACAGACACCCCTTAGGCCTTGGCCAGACTGCACGCGCGGGCGCGGCGCGGCGTACAAAATGTATCCCGCGCCGCGTGCCCACCATGGACACTCAAATGAGAACACATAGGTAATATGTTTGAGTACAGTCTGGCCGAGGCCTTAGTGTCTGTCATCTGCTAGTGACTGAGAAAAGTACTGAGAGACTATGAGAGAGGTTATTGTCGCTTTATTTACATGTAGTTAATATTTCTTATAATAAAATAAAAATGTTATGATTAAGTTAAATATGTAACTCGTAGAGGCCTTCATTGTTAAAGATAAGTTGTTAAGCTAATTTGTATGTTTTTTACATTTGTAAAAACTTTTTTGGCTAACGGAATGTTTATTAACTTCTGTTTTAAAGTGTATAATATGCTGTATGTTTCCCTTAAATAAATAAAAATAAAATTTCCAACGCTTCTTCGGCTATCGTCACTAGGCGTTAAAGCAAGCGCGCCCGATTTCTATCTATACGAAGGCGCTGATCTTCGTATCTGCGTGCCCACTCTGGAGGGTCATCATAACGCAGCCTGCGGTCTGAAACAATATAAATTTTTGATGGATTGTTTATCTATGTATGTTGACTTAAGAAGCTGGCGACCGGTCACCTAAAATGAGCCTTCCATACTAACGTATTACCAAAATGATTTGCAATTAGAACATTATTTTCTGTACTTGTGATGTTCGGATTAAGACAGTATTTATCTAGGTCGCCATAAAAAAATAGTCCAAAATAATTACACAAATTAATCCGAATACATCACAAGTACAGTGAATCACGCTCAAATTTTTTAATATTTTATTATAACGTTTGTAACTATGAGAGGCTGACGTGTCGCCGGCGTCTTAATACCCAGCACGTAGCCATTATTGCTCCAATAAAAGCCTCTTCCTAAGAGGCCTATTACATCTCGAATGTGATTTTTGCGTTAAATGCCCATTTTCGCATTTTGTAGTAATTTTGCAGTTGTATTTATCGTTTTTATCGAAATAGGATAATAAATTCATTATTAAATCTTTATTTCTCGTGAAGTAACAATTCCTCTGGTATTAATTTTGCTGAATAATATTATCGTAGATAGGAGATATTCACAGTTAACTTATATAGCGATTTTCGAAGTTTTTTGGTTTAGAATAAGATTTTTTTTCTTATATAAAATCAATGATATCTAAAAATTCCGAGGTCGCTACGCACTATTCGACTATATAAGAGATAACATTATAATTTTTTATTTCACTTGTTTAGAACAGTAGTTCAATCGATGAGCTCAAAAAAGTGCCTTCGCTTTATGAAAATCTTTCTCTGCAATTTTGGGTTTAATTAAAAAGTTAAGCAAAATTTACATAAAGCGAAGCCGCTACGCACTATTCCAATAGGTATTCTACACTATTCAATAAGTCATAATTGTTAATGTATTTTTGTTTCTGAGATCCATAACGCCGAAATTGGCCATTTTACGCAAAAATCACAATCGAGATGTGTGTGTGGCCTCTAAAACCATACAACAGTATTTATAATATAGTAGTTAGTACTCACAAAGTCGAGGGTTGCGCCCTTGAGCCGTTCGACCCCGCCTCGGTCCACAATTAGCATTTTTGGGCTAACAGAAAAAAATAAATTATTCCATGGTGATAACTATAAAATAAAATAATATTGAGTAGTCATTCGTATGCTTTATATAAGCTTAGTAAAAAAGTAAGCATAAAGGCTTTGCTAACTACCTATCATGGATATACATTGAGATACGGTGGCATGTTTTGAGGTAACGCAACCGACAAAGAAATTGTATTTAGGTCTCAAAAATGCTGTATTAGAGCTATGTTCAACCTGAAACAAACAGACATAGCCCTACTTTAAAAATGACAAGATTCTTACACTTCCGTGTCTGTACATTCTTGAATGCGCTAATTTTGTCAAACTAACATTGAATTGTTTACATTTCTTTCATCTGCACAACTTATGGATAAACTTTGCAATGTTCTTTGTAAAACCGCGCTTATGAGTAAGAGTGTCTTTTGTAATGCACTCATGTCTATAAGAAGATATCAATAAGACACAGTGATAATAACTTTACGTTTAAGCAGAAATTAAAGACATTGTTGTTGGAAAAATGCTACTACACACTAATTACGTTAGCCACTGCCGGAGAGCTCAAAAAAAACCGATTTACTTTTATAAACTATTTAATTCTGATATTAGAATCACAAAGAAAATTATAATTAATAATTAAATCTAAGTGTTGACCCGATCGATGTAGGTACCGAAGTGGCGTAGTCGTCCGGTCACGTAGGCCGCTGCGTTGGAAACACGGGGCGCGGTGTCAGCAGTTTCCGCCAGTTGCAATAACTGGAGCGGGCGAAGTCCGTACAATCGCCGACTCAGCTTTTAGGGCCGTGTGCACTGTTATTAGTGGTGCTTGCTATCTTAGCATAATCCCTACTACGTGATCTCGTAACATCTCCCTCCCGAAGAGCAGCAACTATTTTTGGGCAGGTCGCAAAAATATTGCTGGATTCTGTCGTGGCGACTTGGCAGCTTCCGGTATTGCGTAAGTTGGAGCACGTTCTGGGAGCTCGGGTGTCATCTCCAGGTCCATATCTCTATTCTTAAGACACGTCGCATATTTTCTATATATCAAGATAATAACGAGTGCAAGTGCACTAGACAACGCCACATAAAATGGTATTGTGGTGTGATATAATGAATCCGTAGAGACCTCGTCGAGATGTACTGCAGTCTGAGAAGCGATCTTATCTTGTATTACTTGAAGATCGTTGAGATTCAATGATGAGAGCGTTACAGGAACCCGTGTTGCTGCGTTCGTGGTGAAGACATAATCAGAGATGTTCAATATCTTCATAGGTTGCCCTTCAATTCGGTCGTTAGTGTTATAAATGGTAGAATCTTTCGTCCGTATTGAACATTGAGCTGGAATGGTTATAAGATAGCTACCTTTCAGCATCTGATAATCGTTGCGTTCGCAGGTAAGTTGGACTTTTGTTGCCTCTGGGAACATTGCTATATAGTTGCGATCGTCTAACCTTTGGATGTCTTCTTTTAGGACGGTCACGAAGGTTGGTTTACAGGACTCGTCCAGTCGTTGATGGTGCAGGAGCTCCTTGATATACTCTGGATCTGATCTTAAATGTTGATTTAGTTTCTCGTGGCAAAGATACCGATTGTTGTACTTCGGGCATTCAGCCTCAATGTACACGTAAAAGTTCTCATTGGTTGCTACTAAAGGATAAGGAGGAATAAGGACTCGATTAGCTCTATTAGGTGCTATAGGAAGCTTATACAGTTGATAAACGTGAGATGATATTATTGGTACTTTAAAAACTATAACTATCTGTCTACCTGAATAAAATGATCCTGTTTTTATTACGTCATAGTATTCCCTAAGTTCTAAGTCTAACAACTGGTCTTTATTATAAAAATGTTCTAGTTCCTTTAGCATCTTTTCTAACGTGTCTATTCCTATCATTGAATGATGTGTACTTGCGGTTCGCGTAAACGCTATGATATTCTCTATTCGTTGTAACTCTTGAGATAGATCGTCTATGTTATCTGTAATAATGGTAAGAAGCTGTGCTAGCTTAGCGTATTTTATTAAACTATGTTGAATATAAGCATCTGTGTCTAAAAGCAAATTTAAGGTATCGTTAATCTTTCTCTGGTTTTGTACAATACTTGAGATGATACTTGTATGTTGTGTCATCCAATCTTTACTAAGACTTATGTGGTTATTAATTTGAGATGAAACTTTATCTTGGTTATCCTTAAGATTTTTAATGGCATTACTGTATTTAATAGCGTCAGTGTAATCTAAATTTCCTGTTAAAGATTTAACTACAGATCCTAACCCATCTACAAGACCTCGCTTCACCCGATGGGGCTCTAGGCCTTCTAGTTGGTAAGTAACTTTATCTAATTTTAAGCTAAGATAATTAATCTATATTTCAAATAATATATGAGTGTCGTTAGGTAACTTATTTTCTAATTCTATAATTTGTCCTTTAACTATGTCTCTGCGCCGGTTATGAAATGAATGCTTTATTCCAGTTTCTTTTAACAATAATTTATTTCCTTCAATTATAGATTTTAACAATAAATTAAATGGAAGTTATGGCCTAACTAATGTCTGTTGGAGGAATAGGCTCCGAAGTCGCGCGCGCGGGCTTATATTATCTTCGTTCAGCGCCATCTGCGGACCCATAGCTGCACGATTTGGTCTTCTTCCTGCTTGTTAGCACGGACGACGTCGCGATGCTTTCGGTGGCGGTGGTGCTGTCCTGCACCGCTAGGTGGAGTCACGAACATGCCGGCGGGCCTTGAGAGAACCATCTCTCAACAGGATTGTATTGGCTCAGCTGAAGCATCTGGATCATCAGCGGAGACTGGTAGCGGGCAGATTTTTGAAAAGGCCCTCCGTATTACACCCGTCGCGGTCAGTATGGACGCGACCCTGGATACGCCATCCTTGCCTGGAAAAACAGACAAAATTCTGCCCATCCGCCATTTAAGCGGTGGCAGGTTATCTTCTTTGATTATGACTAAGGCATCTAATTTTATGTCTTCATTCTTCGTCTGCCATCTAGTACGTTTCTGTAGCTCAGTGACATACTCCTGAGACCAGCGCTGCCAAAACTGTTGCCGCAGCTTCTCAACACGTTTATAACGTGACAAGGTGTGCGTGGCTGTAGTCGTGAAGTCCTCCTTCTCAGCAGGGACAGTCAAGGGCCGGCCAATGAGGAAGTGCGCTGGGGTTAGCGGAGTAAGGTCGCTTGGGTCTGAAGACATAGGACACATAGGGCGGGAGTTCAGGACGGCTTCGATCTGCACTAAAACCGTATTGAACTCCTCATAAGTTAAGTTTATATTTCCTAACACTCTAGTAATGTGGTGTTTGCAGGATTTTACCCCTGCCTCCCACAGACCACCAAAATGAGGCGCATATGCAGGAGAAAATTTAAATTCTATATGGTTACCTGAAGTGAAATCAATAATAGACTGAGAGCTGTCCTGTAAAAATTGCGGAAATTCTTTTACAGCGCCTACAAAGTTTCTACCATTATCTGAGAAAATTTGCAAAGGTTTGCCCCTCCGAGACATAAATCTCTTTAAGGCTAAGATGTAGCTCTCGGAACACAAACTAGTGACTAGTTCTAGGTGTAATGCTCGTGTTGCAAAACAACCAAACAGACACAAATAACACTTTTCCAATCGAGCCCCTCTACCCCTTCTATTTAAAATAAACATAGGCCCTGCATAATCAACCCCACATCTTATAAAGGGATAGCCAGATTGTAATCTTTCAGTAGGCAGGTTTCCCATTAGAGGTTGTATTGTTTTGCCCCTAATACGCATGCATTTAACACATTGTCGAACAATCTTCCTAGCTAAGTTTCTACCCCCTAAGGGCCACCAAGTTTCTCTAATATGCGAAAGAAGGAGAGTGGGTCCACCATGTAATAACTTATAATGTTCAAATCGAAACAACAAAACAGTAAAGTAATGCTTACTACATAATAACATTGGGTGTTTCTTATTGTAAGTAAAATCAATTGAATTTGCCAATCTACCACCCACTCTAATTATATTATCGTCATCTAAAAATAAATTCAAACCCGAAATATTACGTTTTAGTTTTGATACGCATGTTTTTGGAAGTGCACTATACTCGGAAGGAAACGATTGTGCTTGTGCTATTTTTGTTAATAATATCAAAGATTTGTCTAACTCGTTTACGGTTAAGGACCCGGTGTGACGTTCTGTCTTATTTTTCGTATGTAAATTATTTATAAAGCGAAGTACATACGCACAAGTACGTTGTAACCTACTAAAATTCGAAAATCTATGAAAATCAATACAAGAACTAACCTCTTTACTACACTGCACAACATTACTAACACTTCTTAGCTCTGGTAAATTAGCACTTTGTTCTCCATCTCCATCTCCATTATACGGTACGAAAGTATTAATTTGCTGCAAAAATGTAGGTCCGTTCCACCATAAGGACAAAGAACTTAATTCATTTAAACTAGTTCCGCGCGACACTAAATCAGCTGGATTATTTTTACTATTCACATGTCGCCATGTTGCTTCACTTGTCATGTCACAGATTTCGACAACGCGGTTCTGAACGAAAGTCTTTAACTTGTGTGGTGACGTTCGCAACCACCCGAGAACAATAGTTGAATCCGTCCATAAACAAACACTACTAAAACTTAATCTCAATGAATTTACGATTTTGTTCATCAACTTTGCACCGAGTAACGCACCGCATAATTCTAGTCTGGGAACACTGATAGGTTTGACCGGCGCAACTCTGCTTTTTGAACATAGCAGGTTAACTGTGACGTCATCGTCAAAATTAGTGGTGCGAACATAGGCGCAAGCTCCGTACGCGGCCTCACTTGCGTCTGTAAAAATATGCAACTCAATGCGCGTAGGGTTGTCACACTCGAAAACGCGACGCGGTACTCTAATGCTATGTAAGCTCGCTAATGAAGCAATATATTTTTCCCAATTCGACTGAATGTCACGAGGCACCACATCGTCCCAATTTAATTTATAGAGCCATAATTTCTGTAATAACATTTTACCAACTATTACAATAGGACTCAATAAGCCTAACGGATCATATATTTGTGACACAACAGATAAAATTAAGCGTTTAGTTACTTTACTAGCGGATTTATTTAAACTTGAAGTAAAATGGAGCTCGTCACTATTATTATACCAACCAAGTCCAAGAGTGGTACAAGAACAGTTTTCTAGTGACAATTGTTTTGATTCATTGTTTACATTGTTTACGTTAGGAACAACATCAGGTGAATTAGAAATCCACTTTCGTAATGGAAAACACCCGGACGAAAACACTTTAGTTATCTTTTCACAAAGTAGTTTTAAGGTTTCCTTACAGTCATTCCCTGTAATTAAATCGTCAACGTAGGTATCGTTTAAAATAATAACAGCGACATCCTTATCATTGCACTCCAACCCTAGCTGCTTCACACAGCGATTACTTAGATAGGGCGCTGATGCCGTGCCATAAGTTACGGTATTGAGGCGATAGACACTAATTGATTCTTGCGGATTGTCACGCCATAATATCAATTGCAAATTTCGTTGGTCTTCATGGATAAGTACCTGCCTAAAAAATTTCTCCCCGTCCGCACAGACTACGTACTTATATTGGCGAAAGCGTAAAACAATAGAAAATAAGTCGTTCTGAAGCGCGGGACCAACCATCTGAATATCATTATATGATTTTTCAGAAGACGTTTTTTGACTGGCGTTGAATACGACCCTTAGCTTAGTTGTTGTGCTTTGTTCACGAAGTACACCATGGTGAGGTAAAAAGTAACAAGGCATCGTGTAATTTTCTATGCGCGTCATATGTCCGAGATCTAAATACTCCTGCATAAAGTCACTATACATTTTTTTGTATTGTGGTTCTGATCGACTAAACTTGCGTTCAAGTGATAAGAATCTCTTTTCTGCAATACCGTAACTTTCACCCAACACCTCGGCAGATTCTTTTAACGGAATGCGAACTGAAAAACGTCCATTATTTTCTCGTTTAGTTGTTGCGGTAAACAGATTTTCACAAAACTGCTCATCAGAAGTTAACAATGGGTTAGGTAAACAAATTTCCTCCATTTCCCAGAATTTCTTCAACTGTTCATTTAACTCTAAATTATGCGTATACTGCTCATTGAACTCTAAGCCTTGCGTATAGTTACATTGTACTTGTTTAATGCGCGACTTATTATTAGTAACAATGGGACCGGAAATTATCCATCCTAGCTTAGAGTTTTGTAAGAATGGCCCACTTGGCAAACGGATTTTGCCATCGACTATTAAATCCCAAAAACATTCTGCACCTATCAATAAATCTATCTGTGAAGGGGCATAAAATGTTGGATCGGCAAGATTCAAATTGTCGGGTATACCTACAACGTTATTTATGCGAACGCCGGGCAGTAGGCTAGTTATGCGAGGTAAAACAAAACATGTAATGCGAGTATTGTAGTTACCAATTAATGATTTAAATTCAATATTACAAATCTCATGAGACTGGGAAACGGCTTGCCCTACTCCTACGATTTTATATGTGGACTGTATCGAATCAACCTTTAATTTTTTACGTAAGGAGTCAGTTTTTATGCAATGTTGACTTCCACTGTCTAATAAAGCGCGAGCTTGGTAATAAGTGTTGTCGTTACGTGCGATTTCAACTAAAGCGGTAGATAGTAAAACTGTCTCAAATTCATGCGTCTTTAAGAGACTCGCGCCTTCGTTAACGACGTTTTTTACCTGGGAATGTGTATGTAAAACTACAGTGGCATTATCGGACACAGATGACAACTGAGGTTGCTGTACTAACGTAGAACATGACGTATTAGCACTAAACTCGTTATGTAACAAACTATTATGTTTTTTATTGCACTGACGACAAGGTCCGAAATAACAATCCGACACTCCGTGGCCTACCCGTAAGCAATTTACACACAACTTGTTTTTGTCGACAAATGCGAGTTTGTCTTTGCTCGATAAATCTATAAACTGATCGCATGCGTATAGCGAGTGTGTACCTTTGCACATTACACAAACGCGGGTACTTTTATAATTATTCTTGTTTCGCGTAGACACAAAACTATGCACCTTTTGTTGTGGTGGCTTTTTAACCGGTTCGTGCGAATGCGAACGAATAGTGTTAGAATTATAAGAATGACCTGCTTTTAACATTTCTAATGTGTCGGCTTTGCCTTTTAGGAAAGTGAGCAAATCATTTAAGTTGAATTTACTTTTAGATTGTGAGGCGAGTGTACATTTAGATTGTTCCCATTCTTTTTCAATACCTACATCCAACTTAGATACAACCATAAACATTATAAGAGTGTCCCACTGATCTGTGGCTTCACCCAGGGACTTTAACGATCTTAAGTTCTTTAGCACAACGTCAATTAATTTTCTAATCTGAGATGGTGACTCTTTATTTATAACAGGCAAGGAAAATAATGCTTTTACGTGATTATGGATCAATAAATTGGTGTTATTATATCTTTCGTTCAATAAGTCCCATGCTATTATGTAGTTTTTGGATGAGAACTCTAATGATCTTATAACTTCATTTGCACTACCCACTAACGCTGATCGCAAATAATGAAACTTTTGAACTTCATCGAGCTTATTAGAATTATGAATCATGGAAATGTATGTATCTCTAAACTCCAACCAAGCATTGTAAGACCCGTCAAAGGTAGGCAATGTTATAACAGGCAACTTTATTAGCGAATCATTGCCCCTAGAGTTGTCACTTTTACAAAAGGTAGGTTTGTGCGAATTTCCAAGAAAGTTAGTGGCTTCACTCATGGCCTTGTAATAAGAATCTTCGAATGATTGACGGATTTCCAATTGATTAAAGCTATCACTGTCAGGCACTATTTCTTCTATAGAACTTTGCACGCTATTAAATTCTGTAATCAACGTTTTGGCTATATCGTGACGCAACTTCATCTCTGTAAGATTCTTTTCAGTTAATTGAGATTCTTCAAAAGAGGATACATATTTAGAAAATAAAGTCAGTCTACCCTTAATTGTACCGCGTTTTTTATTTAAATAAGCTAAATTATCGTTCGAATCTACGCCTAGTTGAAGAACCGGAGATTTAACGCGTTTTGGAACACTATCGACACTCATTTTGGCAATCTATAGTAAGGAAAGGGCACTTACGATTTTCCTGCACACCGGTGATATAATGCGCACCAGCGCCGTTGCCTCGAAGTCGGTTGATAACTAGGAAAAGATACGGTTTTAGTATAGTGCGAATGAAAGTGGAAGGAAAGGAACGACTAGCCAGACCCTTCTGCTGATCCCACGTGGCTGATGCGATCTTCGTTTTTGCTCGTGCTTCGTTTCAATGCGGCTTCGAAGGTCCAATCTCTGCGCCGGTTATGAAATGAATGCTTTATTCCAGTTTCTTTTAACAATAATTTATTTCCTTCAATTATAGATTTTAACAATAAATTAAATGGAAGTTATGGCCTAACTAATGTCTGTTGGAGGAATAGGCTCCGAAGTCGCGCGCGCGGGCTTATATTATCTTCGTTCAGCGCCATCTGCGGACCCATAGCTGCACGATTTGGTCTTCTTCCTGCTTGTTAGCACGGACGACGTCGCGATGCTTTCGGTGGCGGTGGTGCTGTCCTGCACCGCTAGGTGGAGTCACGAACACTATGTTAATCTTGTTACGAATATCTACTAATTCTATATATTGCAGGAAGCTGTGGTAGTGTGTTGCAAGATTCATAGGTTGCCAAGTTTAAACGGTAAGAGTCCTGGTCCGTCGTCCAGACTCTCAAGTCTTATCTCGTGCGCCAGTCCCAGGCTCATGGTCAGTGTCAGCATTATCCTGTAACAATTTTGCGCTTTTTGGTACTCGCTTAAGTCTAGATTTAGCAATAGGGCCTCGTTTCTTTGAAGTGTAAATATGTATGGGTAAGTCAGCTAAGACGCTATCGTGTGTGTATCGCGGGGCTATCTTTTGTCGGCTTGCAAGAGGGTTTGAAATAAACACCTGCTGCTGTGGCTGGTATTCCTGTTCTGGTTCGCGAGTTTTATTGTGTCTTTCGATAAGGGCGGTACGGTTAACTAAACTTGAATCGTTGATTAGGTCGTAGACTATCTTCATTTGATTTCGGTGAGTATGAATATATTGCTGCATTATATGTCCGGTTATGTCTATATCTGTAGGGTCTCTAGGATCAAAATGTCCATTTATAATGTCAATGGGCCTACATTTGGTAAAGCTGTGTACTGAACTATTATATGCTATTATCGCATAGGGCATAAGATTGACGATTGCCTCGTCCCTATTCTGAAGCCGTAATATCCTTAGGTGTTCTAATATGGTGGAATGAAACCTTTCAATATTTCCGTTATCATTGGGTGTATTCGCGAGTGTTCTATGATGAATGATCTTATGTACTCTTGTGAATTCCGCAAACATCTGGTTTGTGAACTCTGTGCCTTGATCAGTTATTATAGTTAGAGGTAACCCATGATGTGTAGAATATTTTAACAATGCTTGGATTACGCTAAGAGCCGTACCATCTCTTAGGTGGTAGGCTTGCCCATATTTGGAGAAAACGTCAATGAAAGTGACGTATTTTTCGCTCTGAACGGTAAAGAGGTCCATGTGAAGGACTTCAAAGGGCTTACTAGCAGGATGTACAATATTAAATTGTTGGCGTATTGGATTTCTGTCATTTTTAGCTTGCCCGCAGATGGTGCACTCATTGATAAACTTGGTAACATGCTCTTTCATTTTCGGCCAGTAGTATTTATAAGATAGTGATAGATAGCATTCGTTAATTCCCCTATGATTAGTTTTCCCTTCGTGGTAGTGTTTAATGACATCCTGCTGTCGAAGGTACTCCCTAACGTTCTCTATTTCAGTTTTAGCAATAACTAGGTTCATAGCGGAATTTTTAATTTTTTCTTGTAATATAGGAACTATTTTATACATGCCTAATGGAGGTGTTATTAATAGCGCAGTTTTAACTTTTGGATTTACGTATTCCTTGATAATATTGACTACATCATCTTCTAGATTAGATTCCGATAGTTGGGCTGATATACGCGTATGTGTATCAAATGGCTTTGTTACGGTTGTACGTTTCTTTATATCACCTACGATAGTGAGACATAATTGTCGGTGAAATTTATTTAAAGGATCGTCTGTTATAGGAACCTCAAATATGGGGTTCTCTTGGTCAGTATGAACAGTGTTAGTGTCGGAGTTATTCCCTAAAGTAGGAGTGCGTTCTAAAGGATTAACAGACATAGAGTTAGTCTCCTCATTGTGGATTTCGACACGAGAGAGAGCATCCGCGTTCGTATTGGCTTTTCCCGTTTTATAGATTATAGTATAGTTGTATTCACTTAGTTTAAGACGCCATCTCGTGAGTCTGGAGTTTGGCTCTTTTAAGTTCATAAGCCACTGGAGAGGCTTATGATCTGTGATTACTTTAAACTTACGCCCAAACAAGTAGGGTCGGAAGTACTTTGTAGCCCAAACTATAGCTAACAATTCTTTTTCGATTGTGCTATAGTTTATCTCGCTATCGTTGAGCGTGCGAGAGGCATACGCGATTGGCTTATCCGAACCTATTGGCCCTTGTGATAGAATGGCACCTATAGCAAGGTTTGACGCATCAGTTGTCAAGTTAAATTCGCGGGTAAAGTCAGGGTATTGTAGTATAGGATCGTTAGTAAGAAGTCTTTTGCATTTTTCGAAACAAATGATATAATCTGAGTCTAAGGTTATTGATTTACTTTTCTTTAAACATTGTGTCAAAGGCTTTGTGATTTTAGCAAAGTCCGGAATGAATTTACGATAGTAGCCAAGTAAACCAAGGAATTGTTTTATTTGTTTTGTGGTTTTTGGCAAAGGGTACCTTTCAATGGCCTTGATCTTATCTGGGTTTGGCTTAATACCATCCCTGCTTATGATGTGTCCGAGATACGCAGTTTCTAATTTCAAGAACTCAGACTTATCCATCTGGATCTTAAAATTAGATTCTCTAAGTCTATGGAACACTTTCTCGAGGTTGATCATATGTTCCTGGAGGCTGGTGCTGAAGACAATGATGTCATCTAAGTAAACCAGGCAGATAACATTTTGCAACCCTCTCAGGACATTATCCATCACCCTTTGAAAGGTTGATGGAGAATTCTTTAGACCCATGGGCATCCTCAGGAATTCAAAGTGCCCGTGCTCTACATTAAAGGCTGTTTTATGAATATCGTCAGGGTTCATCTGTACCTGGTAAAACCCACTAGCCAAGTCTAAGGTCGTGAAATATTGACATTTCCCTAGCTTATCAAGGACGTCTGATATGTTGGGAATAGGATATTTGTCGTCAATAGTCTTTTCGTTCAGTTTTCGGAAGTCGATTACTAAACGCCATTTCTGTCTACCTGACGCGTCAGCCTTCTTTGGTACTATCCAAATCGGTGAGCTCCAGGCGGAGTCCGAAGGTCGTATTATTCCCTGTTCTAGCATTTTCGCGATTTGTTCCCGGACCTCATCACGATGTACAAATGGATAGCGGTAACTCTTTGTGTAAATAGGCATTTCATCAGTAGTTCTTATTGCGTGTTTGATCTTATTACTAAAAGTTAACGGTTCGCCATCTTAATAGAATATGTCACAATATTGAGAGCAAAGTCGCCTAAGATTCGCTTTCTCTTCCGGGTTTAGGTGGTCCGTCCTAAGCCGCGAAATTACATCATCGATTCGTGACGCGTTACTGTTTTGTTCGGTACACGCGTACTTAATATCAAACGACTCGGTGTTAAATATTTCTGCGGCCGCGGGGCGGTCTAGCGAGAATATGACGTCATTGTTCGTTGGATTCGTCACTTCTATTATACCGCGACTATTTTCTATGTTGGTGACGCATTCCGAAATAATACAGTTACACAAGATTTGTTCGTTAACTATGACGTCACCGTCTAACGCATTTATAGGTAATCTTACTAGTTTAGATGATCTGGCTGGTATAATGTCTTCATAGAGATTAATATTTCGCGAATTATACATCCTAATAGGGTTAGTAGTAGTGCGGGTTGTCAAAATGTTGTCTTTTAGATTTATAGTAGCTTCCCATTGTGTCAAGAGATCAAGTCCAATAAGCCCATCAAAATAGTCGTGGAATTTATATACGAAAAACTTTATATTATTTTCATCTTTAAGTTCTCTAAAACAAGGCATCGTTATTGAATGACTACTTCTACTAGTTCCGTGTATGTTAGACACCTCAAATGGATCGTAGTCTAATGGTATGTTAGGATAAAAATTACTTACAGCATCCGGGCTCAAGAAAGATTGATTGGCGCCAGTGTCGATTAACAATTTTAGAGGTGGATTATTAATAAGAATATACGGTAGCTGTCTTTGTGTTTGAAGATTAACTTCTATTTTGAGCTTTTTAAATTCCTGTCGGACTGAAAATCCTGATCATCATTATTAGAGGATGTGGAAGGCTGGGCCTGCTCTTCCACTTGCTCATACCATACTTCTTGTTGTTGTGGTGGCTCCTCATACTGATATTGGTATGGAAACGAATTATCACATTCATAATTTTTGTTGTGTGAGTCATACATAGCAAGGTAAGAGTATGTATCATAGCAATCATTATAATAATAATTAGAGTAATCTTCGTATGGAGCACACTCATTCAGGTTTATATCGCGAGTTTTAAAGTAATTCGATGGTGGTGGGTTACCATGCTTCGTCCAATCATGCCCTGATGGTGGCAAAATTCGAGGAGCAAAGTGGCTAACGCCGCTCATAGGTTTTGGAGCATTACTATTGAAATTAAAATTAGGTCTCTGCTGCATCCTAAACATATTACTTTGTGGGTTATAATTAGTAGGGCGCGCACTAAACATTTGCTGAGTGCGCGTGGGCATACGCATAGGAGGCGGTGGCATGGATTGTTGGAATTGAGGTTTTGGCGGGAAGTTATTAGTAAAACGTTGAGGTGGAGCTTGGATGGTTGGGAATTTTACAGGAAAGGTAAATGGTCGTTGAACAGCAAAAGCATTATTAGGCATTGGCATATGTACGGGAGGTCTATAGTTAGACGCGTTTTGTACGGTTTTAGGTAAAGCTTCGTTTCGATTCTGCAAAGACATAGTATTAAGCTCTTCCTGTACGTATTCCAATGCTTTTTCTATAGATTCCGGGCGCATGCACCTTATACGAGATCCTAGAGGCTCCTTAAGTCCGCGTACGAACGCTTGCATTGTAAGTTTTTTATATAAGTTACGTTTTGCCTCAATGGTAGTCTCTATAGTCTCGTGTAAAGTAACGTACGTCATAATTGTAGAAAATAAGGTTTGACATTTATCATAAAATTCTTGAGGGGTGTAGATTCATCCCTTTGATCAGTAAAATTATTAATCAAAACGCTTCTAATGCCACTCCAACTCTCAGGAATCCCATTAGAATTAATTGTTCTAGCAGCGGGTCCCGTGATTTTGTTAAGTATCCCGTTCACTAGAAATAGTTTGCCTAAGGCGTCCGTTTGTTCGTTATAAGAATCTACTATTTGATCACATAACCTTAGAAATCTAGTTAGTACATTAGGGTTGCCGTCAAATTCCGGCAACAGGCGTAGCGCCTTGAGGATCATATCAGGATCAGCGGACGTAGCCATTGAGCTTACTTCACTGACTGTACTAAAACTATCACTACTTTCGTTATCACTATCAATATTTCTATTACTATCGACAATGGTACGGGTAACCCTAGTACTTCTAATAGCCTTAGGGCCCCTATTACTCCTTGGATGGAAAATTTTGAAGGATAAAAATACCAAAGGATAATTAAAATCTAGGAATTAAAATAAGGAATTTAAGTAGGAATAAAGTAGGAGAGCAACACTAGAGAAAATTCAGTAGTGTACTTACAATAACATAATAGGTGTCGGTTTCTTTGATCTTGCTATCGATGTCTGGATACCCCGGCGCAGGCTCGTTCGTTATGCAGAACTCCCGGTGAAGGCTTGAAAACCGATTAGATACGACGACGATTTCGGAGAAAAGTCTTTACGCGCACTAACCCGGGAATCCTACCGACTGCGCCAATTACGTTAGCCACTGCCGGAGAGCTCTAAAAAAAACCGATTTACTTTTATAAACTATTTAATTCTGATATTAGAATCACAAAGAAAATTATAATTAATAATTAAATCTAAGTGTTGACCCGATCGATGTAGGTACCGAAGTGGCGTAGTCGTCCGGTCACGTAGGCCGCTGCGTTGGAAACACGGGGCGCGGTGTCAGCAGTTTCCGCCAGTTGCAATAACTGGAGCGGGCGAAGTCCGTACAATCGCCGACTCAGCTTTTAGGGCCGTGTGCACTGTTATTAGTGGTGCTTGCTATCTTAGCATAATCCCTACTACGTGATCTCGTAACACACTCAATGAACTTTTGTCAGATTAAGATTTGTTTATTTTGACTGTATTCAATGATTTTTTTTCTGACATTTTATTTAAATTAATTTTCAATATAATTTTAATAATATTATCTTATCATGCATGATCAATTTGTACTATCATTATTATTTCAATTGTAGTATAGTTAATTCAACCCATCATTGTATACTATCATGTGTTCAAACAAACGAATTTTCAGCTTTATAATAGTATAGGTACATTTAGTTATATTTCTTTTACTTACATGATGTGCAGATTCTACCGTTGGAAGGTTCTGCACTGCAGTTACAGCTTGTGGGAGCTGCAAAAACAGAAAATAATGAGATCCATGGTGATAGCAACAAGGAATAGCTGGAATGTGACAATGATACATACATCACAAAAACCTCTATTTGATATCATACTGTTATTTAAAATACATTTATTTTTTGTTTCTTTTACTTACATTATGGGAATCCCCCAGTATTAGTAGTATCCGGCTTTTTATAATTGAGAGTGGTTTTTTTGCTAGATCACCGCCAGTCCCACAGGCCTGTTGCCGGATATCAGTATCGCTTTCGGCTCCGGTATTTTAGTTCGGCCAATACTGAAAAATATAAAAGTAATAACAGCTATTGTGTTCTCTGTTTATTATTAATTAATGGTTAAAACTAGGTAGCTTTACAGTTTTCCACATATTAGAATAAAAAGAGGTAGATAGGTTATGTCAGTACTAATGTAATGTTAATAATGGACCAAAGCTTTACGATGTTAACATCCCATGAGTCATAATTGTGTTGTTTCTACAGTGTCGTATTACACAGGACGGCATTTTTAAACTAATTTACGGAAACGAATATACTGACACTGTCTACCACAGACCGCCGTCCACAGAACACATGTCAACGCTTTTCTGAGACTATGCTAAGGTAAGCCAATTAGCAAAGTTTTCTGTTGCCAGTTTTTGGCACATGTAACGCATCTACCTCTTTTTATTGTAACATCATTGACTCACTCAACATCTCCCATGCTAGGAGCTAGGATATTGCGCCAAAGCTCATCCACGCGATGACTGGCCATGCTATCTCCAAATTGGACTCTTTGTAATGCAACCTACACTCTCTGCCACAGACTACGAATCCTACGTAGCTATTTCTTACAAACTACATTTCTGTGATACGAGATCTTTTAGTACATTTTTAGGCTGTCGAAGTCGATAGGATGTCGTTACGAAGTAGTTGGTAATGTTAAGAGTAAGATATTACTCTCGCCTTTGGCACTGAATTTGTTTTGATATGAAATTACCAAGCAAAGATACACATTGAAAAGTTTATTTATTTAGTTTTCATCAATGACCTTTTGTTTTCATAATCTCACTTTACAGTCACTTAAAGCACACTGAAAGATTGTTTACACTTTGTGTTGTTTATTTTTATAATTTATCTACTATATTTTACTTACTTATGTGTAAATTCGACAATTTAAATACTCTATTTTGTATTTTTCTTGCTGCTTTAATGAAAAACCATCAAATCAACATTGCGTCACATTGACATTTTAGCTTTTTTGTCAGCCCCACAGAGTACTTTCTACCTCAACAACGCTACCTTTTGTCGAGTAGTAGAAAACTTATCCCGCCATCTAGGGTCCGGTAGCTGAAACTATCGTTTCATTCGTTCCTTGCGTTTAGTTACTTAAAGATTTTTTACATGTTTTTAGTTTCAATTCAATGTTTTTATCAATCAAAGTTCACTTTTGAGGTAAAAAATGATACAAAACATACACTACGTTTTACTATTCGATGATTATTGTAAAATAAATCAAGGTTTCATTGAGTAACTTTCATAATAAAACGCAAATTCATGATACGTTTTTAAGTCATCGGTCTTCATGGAATGGACAATAATTACGCAATTCGAATTGACATGTTACGATCGATCGTCAATTGTAACGATCATCCATCCATGAACAACCTTACGCAATCGCACTTCTGATCAACCCGTGGCTGTCGAAATACTCAAAAAACCGATTGACATCATTGAGTTACGTTTTTCAGCAAAATTTAATAAAAGTTACAAAGATGATAAGGATATTCTAATATCAGACGCTCGTTTTTGCACTTACGTACCATCGCAATCAGCGATTTTTCTTCATTCTCGATCGTTATCAGCCCCAGAGGAGTTAGCGAGAGATTTAGAAAACATGTGCTTAAAACTAAATATTAATCAGTTACTCATAATAAAAAGTAAGAGTAATGATAAACACATTAAATGTTAGCTGCGCAGCATAAAAAAGTGTCAAGTAGCGTCACCTCGATTATTAATTACGAGAGGCATAACGCGAGTAACTGATAACGACGAAATAAAAACAATTTTAAATGATTTTCACCTATTGCCAACAAGCGGGCATGCAGGCACGAATCGTATGTTTAATAACATTAAAAATTACTATTTTTGGCCAGGCATGTCAAACGACGTCACGAATTATGTCAAAAAGTGTAAGAGTTGCCAAATAGAAAAGTACTCAAATAAAAACTCACGAGAACCCTTAACAATCACGTCTACAGCTGATTCAGCTTTCGATAGAATAAGTTTAGATATAATGGGCCCTCTAGATATAGACAATTATAATAATAAGTATATTCTTACTCTTCAATGCGACTTAAGCAAATTCGTGGAAGCGTATCCTTTACCGCGGAAGGATGCCGAAACCGTTGCTAAGTCTTTAGTTAATAATTTTATATTGCGCTATGGCATACCTAAACAATTTTTGAGCGATAAGGGAACAGAATTTACGTCATCAATAATGAGCGAAATCTGTAACTTATTAGGCATAGAAAAAATACACTCTACGGACAGCGTATCATCACAAGGCAATGGGTGGCATAGAAAACAAGCATAAACATTTGGCCGCTTATCTAAGAATTCAATGCGAAAATAATAGGTCCGATTGGAGTGAATGGGTTCCATATTGGTGTTTTTCCTTTAACACTAGCGTTCATTCATTAACAAAATATTCTCCTTACAAGTTAGTCTTTGGTAAAGTTTGCAATATACCAAGTAACTTGTCAAATGCTCTTGACCCATTATACAACTTCGATGACTATCCAAAAGAACTAAAGTACCGTTTGCAGAAAGCGCAATTAGATGCTAAGCAAAATTTATTAAAAAGTAAGCAAATAAGAAAGTTAAGATATGTTAAGAAATGTACTTCATGTAATTATAATTGTGGAGATTTTGTATTAGTTAAGAATCAAACAGGTACTAAGCTTGATTGTATTTACGGCGGTCCCACGGGATGCTCCATGCTGTTGGATGTATGTACAGTCTATAGCCCGTTATTCGCCTTTTACGACACAGACGGAAAGAGAGGGGTTGGTAGTATTATTTTGATGAGCCCGTCGCCGCTCTATGCTGTTGGATGTATGTGCAGTCTTTAGTCCGTTAGTCGCCTTTTACGCCATTATTATAACCGACTTCAAAAAAAGGAGGAGGTTCTCAATTCGACTGAATGTTTTATTTTAATAATAAATCACAACTCACAACTACCCATGACAGTACCTGTCAGAAAAACGATTCTCCCTAGGGCGGAAAAGTACGACTTTCCACCCGCTTTTCAGGCAACTTCAGACCTACTTTCCGTGTATGTGGATGAAAAAATATTTTTTGCTAAAATATGCTGGGTAGCAAACTATTGCTGTTATTTTGTGTAGGTACGCAACTTTATTTTTCATGTAAAATATTCAGTATCTACTTACGTTGGATAACAATAATTGATATTATAATTAGCGTAAAATATGTTAAACAGGTTGTAACGTGATCATACGTGGAATAAAGTAAACATACGCGGTCCCACGGGAGAGTTGAATTTGTCATACTCAGCACTCCCCTTCTCCCCCCCGCGCTTCCCGCAAAGCGTGTGAACTTAAGAATTGAGATTCATTATAACTCTGGATTTTGTACTGAAAACAAGTGTTATGTTTCGCAGCTTCATTCTTTGCGATTTACCTAATAATTGTGAGATTTACCTGTTGTAGTAGCGCCTCCAAGCGTTAGCCTTGCACTTATTTTAGAGTTTTTTTTTGGCATAACGTAAAAACTCCTTTGTCAAAGTCACGTGATTGTTCGTTTTAATCCATAACCCCCTCTACCCACATTCGTCGAGCTCTTTGGTTCTGGCGGAATCAAAGCCTCATTCTGTGTCTCCGTGCTCAAGCCTTCGCACGTCTCGCCTTAAAACACTACAAGAAGTTCCGGAATTTTCTTTGGACAATGGGGAAAAGGCGCAAGCATGAAAAAAGTGAAGAAGAAATACGGCGAAAAATCAAAAAGTTAACGGAAAAGTTAACCAAGACGACGAATGATTGTGTTGAAGAGGTGATAAACCCTCCTGAAGAAGTGATAAATTGTAAGTACCTACCTAATGTTTTAAAAACAGTGTTATGTTCTCATTTTTAAAGTAACGTAACGAATTCTGAATTCTGTCACAGCAAAAGTGATGCGTACTGCCACATATGGGCTAATACTGTCACATAAACCATCTCTATTCATAAGGAATTGTGATTTGCACGCTCAAGGGTGATGCGTACTGCCGTAGATGGGCTGATACTGTCACGTAACCTTTCAAAAATAATTCTTGTCCATAAAAAGATGTGCTTTATCACACTTAAAGGTGATGCGTACTGCCATATATGGGCTGATACTGTCACATATCAACTTCTTTCTAAAGAAGGACAATTTTGTTCTCAGGCTCGCCGCAAGATACGGCTTATGATTGGGCGTCATATTGTGACCCCTTTTTTGACCATTGCGATCCCTCGATGCCTTACTTGGACACAATGGAACAAGACCAGCTGCCTACGGCTGACCCGGCGTTAACGCCACCAGTGTCGGTACCGCCGCCATTATCACCATCACATCCGCCACCAGTGACCCGGTCGCCGTCACCACAACCAGGAACATCGGCCGTGGAGGGAACGGCAGAGGAACTGCAACTAGGCGATGACATTCTGGAATTATTGGGCGATGCTCCTAAAGAAGACATCCTTTTAGGCCCACCTATTCATAATGATATTGCTCGTAGATGGCAAGGTATTTTGGCTAAGGGTTTACCCAAAGACGTAAAAGAATCTCTGCTAAAAGCTTACTTGATTCCTAGTAATTGTGATCTCTTATTTACTCCCAATCTTAATCCAGAAGTAAAGGCTGCTTTGCCAGAACCTTTAGTTAAAAGAGACTCAATATTATCACATAAGCAAAAACAGGTTGGTGTCGCTTTATCAGCTTTATCGGCTGTTACACAAATGATCATTTCAAATGAACTTTCGAAAGAAAAGATTTTGAAGCCACTTAGTGACGCTTGTCGGATCCTTTGTGACAACCATTTTGTAGATACAAGAACTCGAAGAAACTTTATTATATCCTCTATTAATGTAAACTTAAGAGACCTTAATCGAAACTGGGAGAGACAAGTTTTTGTTTGGAGAAAATGTTTCTGACAAGCTAAAAGCAGCCAAGGCCATTCAACAATCTGGTAATGTTTTAAAAAACGCTCAAAAACCAAGGTTTCAGAGACCCAACCCATCACAAACTTCGTCCAGGGGTCGTTTAAACTATGCGCCCCAGCATCGCAAGATGGTCAACAAGGAAGCCGAGGGTCGGAGGGCACCATATCCAGCGCCGCCGTACCCAGCGCAGTATCCAGCGCCGTACCCAGCCCCGTACCCACCGCCGTACGCTGCACAACGACATATGGCGAGCAGCAACGCGCGGCGACCTCACGACCGCCCATTACCGCCACCCAGGCCACAGAACACTCGTCGGAGGTAGACGATCATCAGGTACGTTATGCTGGAAGACTTCGTCATTTTATTCATGCGTGGACTCAAATTATTAACGATGAAAATGTTTTATCGTGGGTAGAAGGTTATACAATCCCGTTCAAAAGTATTCCTTTTACGACTATGAGGCCTAGCGTCTACCCTAAAAATGAACAAGAAAGAGTTGATTTTGATAAAGCAATAAATCATTTATTAGACATAAATGCAATTTCAACTTGTAATCATGAGCCTGGTGAATTTTTGTCTTCTGTGTTTTTAGTGCCTAAATCAAACGGCGACAAAAGATTTATCCTAAATTTAAAACCGCTTAATAAATTTGTAGACAAAAGACACTTTAAAATGGAAGACTACCGCACAGCTTCCAAGCTAGTGACCGAAGGTTGTTACATGGCTACAATAGATTTAAAGGATTCATATTTTTTATATCAATAAATAAAGACCACAGAAAGTACCTTCGATTCAAATACAACGATATTCTTTATGAATTTAATTGCCTCCCGTTTGGTTTATGCACGGCACCGTACGTTTTTACTAAAATTCTTAAACCCGTTATGGAATTTTTGCGAAGAAAATATCAGCTTATCTCTGTAATATATATCGAAGATGGTTTTTGTATCGGGAGAACGTTTTCAGAGTGTGAAAACAATATAGAAATTACCAGAATGTTGTTCAAAAATCTAGGTTTTCTTATCAATACCGAGAAAAGCAGCCTTATACCTGATACTCAATGTAAATTTTTAGGCTTTGTTTTTGATTCTGAGAATATGTTATTGAAACTTCCTAATGAAATTTTTGGCGCCACCGTCACACGATAACAAAGTCACTGTGTATTTTTCTCAAATTAAAAATATAAAACAAGATTATTTAAGTACAAATACATAATTAAACCGTTGCCAAGTATGCAACGCTCAAGTGCTAGTGTTATCTAACTAAAGTCAGTGATATTACATCAATTTATCAACAAAAATAACACCGATCAAATTAACTAAGCAAAAAGCAGTGCTGAGTGATAAAAATCTTATTGACAGTGAATTTTTCTGATATTTTCTTGACATAGCAATCAGTGAATAAACATAAAATAGTGCTTATTAGACTAATAATGCAAAATTAAAGCAGTTATTTTGTGCATCAAATTCTTTTATGACTCATTTTTAACTGACGTTTATAAATTTAAAGTTAAAGTCGTTTCCAAACAACGACATCTATGTAACGGGGTGTTAATTAAATAGACTATTAGCAAACGGTTCTTACCGCACCTACGAGTTTTCAAACGTTCCTTCGGCGTGACAAAGGGGGCGCTAAAATGAACTTTTTTGAAAATATAACTTTTCGTCGTAACAGAAGAACACAATCATTCAGCAACGATTCAAATGTTTTTGATGGAGAAACAGTGGCTAGTAATGCAAACTCAACGTTGAACAGTATCTTAGATGGTAGCTCCACTAGCTTACCAAACATGTCAAATGAAAGCTTAGAACCTCTTAAGGAAGAAATAAATAGATTACGGTTGCAACTTCAGAGTGCAGATGAAGAAATATCTAACCTTAACAGTGAAAACTGCTCTTTAAAAGCAAAAAATATGGAATGCGAAAAAAAGTTGAAAATGCTCAGGGATTCCTTTCAAACCTTGCGTGCCTCACCTTCTAATATAAAAACAGGAAAATTCTATACACCGACAGCGAAGCGAATTCAACTGTCTACTCGGGGACTTTTTCAAACTCCAAATCAGCATAACATAAAGCATTTTGTTGATTCGAGCTCATTAAACATCACTGATAAAACAACTAAACAGAAGATATGCAGCTGCTCGCAAGATGGCGCTATAAGTCAGCCAACACAAAACGCCTTCCCCTTCGGAACGAATAAGCACGTCACTGAGTCTGATACAAGCTCACTACGTAGGTGCAGCAGCTCACAAGATGGCGCTACGAGTCAGACAACACCACCAACACAAACTTCTTTCGTAACAAATGTCAATACGTCAACAATAACCACAGAATGTGTTAATAATCTAAGTACAATAAATAAAAATAAATTACTAGTGCTAAGTAGTAACAATACCAATAGAGTGTTTGGAATAATGCAGAAAGTGTTTGATAATAACTTTTACATATGTCATTACTCATCACCAGGTGCAGGTATGGAACAATTGTTTACAAATATTGAACAAAAATTACAGGATTATACCTTAAACGACTATTGTGTTATATTTATAGGTGAAATGGATTTCCAAACGACAAAAAATTATAGCAAACTTGTAGCATTTATACGAGAAAAACTTATTATACTAGACCATACAAATATTATACTGGTTTCTCCAACATTTAAAATCAATAGAAATGCAACATTATTTAACAACAGAATTGAAACTTTTAATAAATGTCTGTATGTCAGTAATTGTCGTTATGGCTTTGCTTACTTGCTTGACTCATGTATAAACTTGAAATATACACGTGAAATGTTTTCTTTTAGGCAGGGAAATGTAAACAATAGAGGTTTTGTGAAGATAGTAACTGGTTTGAATGAATTTATTACAGAACTTAAGAAATACTATTCAGACTTGAAAGTCAGTGAAAATTCCATTCAACCTGTTCAAGTAGTATCTGACAGGGACAGCTTTTTTCGTGTCTAAACATATAACTGTAATGCACCAAAATATCTGTGGCCTATTAAATAAAACAGATTTGTTGACAGTGGCAATGTATGATGAAACTACTTCAAAAAACATACACGTAGATATCTTATGTATCACAGAGCATTTTATGTGCAAAGAGGACTTATGTAATTTGAATTTGCATAATTATAAATTGGTAACCAGCTACACAAGGGACAAACGTAGAGGGGGTTCCTGCATCATGATTCGCCAAGGTTTTGATTTTGAGGTTATTGATGTCTCAAAATTCTGTATTAAATGTGTTTTTGAAGCCTGTGCGGTAAGCTTGGTTCGTGAAAATCTTATTTTAGTGTGTATTTACAGACCCCCTAAATCTGACATTGAATTATTTATGAATAAGATTGACTTAATATTGAATAAATTGTGCAATAATAATAAAAAAATAATTATCTGTGGTGACTTCAATATAGACATTTTAAAGAAAACTAAAATATCCATTAACTTTGAAAATATATTATTAAATTATAATTTGAAGTTACAAATTAGAGAGCCTACCAGAATAAGTAGTGGGACTTGCTTGGATAACTTTGCACACAACATTCGAGGTAGTAAAAGTAAAGTAACCGAACTTGCATTGTCTGATCACGCATCTCAAACCTTACAGTGCCCTATCAACAAAACATGTCGATTAAAATTCTGGCGTATAATTAAAAGGGATTATTGTGAGGAAAACATGGAGAAGTTTAAGAAAGCTCTTGAAGCACTTAGTTTTAGTGATGTCTATGAAGCCAAAGATGTTAACGAAGCTTATTGTGCTTTTATAGAGTTAATTACCTTATTTCACGATCTTTGTTTTCCTCAAATGTTAATAACAATACGAAGTAACAAAAAACCCAAATGGGTTTCGCGTGGTATTCGGATTTGTAGTAAGAGGAAGCGACAGCTGCTATGGATGTATAGATCCTACCCGACCAAAGAAAATAAATTCTTGCTTAAAAATTATTGTCGCAGATATAAAAAGGTCATAAAGCTCACGCAACTCGCCCAAAATAATCACTACATCAGCACATCCAATAATAAATCTAAGGCAGCGTGGCATGTCATAAATAATAGCAAACATCAGCTTCCTACCGAAACCGCACAGCTAGTTCACAATAACAACGGTGTTTAAATTAGTGATCCTACAGAAATAGCAAACCTATTTAACAATTACTTTGTGGATGCGGCACGTCGACTAAAAAATTATGACCCTCTTTTTTCACAATGCTGTAATGTGTCAAATTCTATATTTATCTCACAATGTACGAGCGATGCGGTATTAAAAATAATACGATCATTGAAAGTGACACAGAGTGTTGGAATAGATGGTATTCCCACTAAAATTATAAAGAAATTTTCTTTACATTTAGCTGACCCTTTAAATCATATTATTAATTTGATGTTGACTACTGGCGTTTTTCCTGATGACCTAAAAATTGCCATGGTAAAGCCAATATATAAAAAAGGAGAACGCACCGACGTAAAAAATTATAGACCGATTGCTCAATTAAATGTATTCTCAAAGATATTTGAAAAAATTATCCGTGATTATTTTTACAACTTTTTCGAGAAGTACGACTTGTTTGCTAAAGAACAATTTGGGTTTCGTAGAGAAAAAAGCACAAATATGGCTATCCATCAATTTCTTCAACCTGTCATGAAATCAGTTGACCTTAAACAACATGTATGTGCATTATATATGGACATGTCAAGCGCATTCGACCATGTCGACCATAATATACTTCTACAAAAACTTTACTGCTACGGTATAAGAGGTGTAGCCCATGATCTAATAAGGTCATATCTTAGAAACAGGAAACAGTATACTATTGTAACAAAGTTATGTGAGAAATCAGGAATAAATAAGAATTATTCGTCAGACTGCAGAAATGTGGAGGTAGGCGTACCACAAGGCAGTATATTAGGCCCTTTGTTCTTCATTATATATATAAATGACCTTCCAAAGTCTATTGAACACCCTATGATAATGTTTGCCGATGACAGCACTGCCATTATCAAATGTGTTAATAGTCAAACTTATGAAGAAGAAATAAACAATGCCATGACAAAACTTAATGACTGGTTGGAAAAAAACAACCTGATACTTAATACTAATAAAACAAAAATTATGCATTTTAGACAGAAAACTCCTCTACCAAAAGTGACTCTAAAGGTTAATGACGGTGTAATAGAATCAGTCTCTAACATTAAATTTCTGGGTGTCCAAATTGACTACCAAATTAACTGGAAGTCACATACTGAAATGCTTTGTAAAAGACTAAGTACGTCTACTTATATCTTATACAAGCTTTCCAAAAATGCAAACACAGAAACTGTTGTTATGGCCTATCATGGATACATAGAATCCATATTACGATATGGCATAATTTTTTGGGGTAATTCCTGTAACAAAAATCTGGTCTTTAAAGCACAAAAAAGATGTATAAGGGCTATAAAGGGTCTAAAGCCTACTAATAGTTGCAAACCAGTTTTTAAACAACTTAATATTTTGACGCTCTCATCCTTATATATTTTTGAAGTTTCGGTATTTGTCAAAAAAAATCAACATGCTTTTTCCACTTTTTCAGAAATAAATGCTCATAGAAACCATAGACCAGGACGTGGGAATAAATTGTGCGCCCTTAAACATAAAACAACATTATTTTCAAATAGTTTTTTTGGTATGGCTAGTAAAATATTTAATAAAATCCCGAATGACATTAAAATGTTACCAATTAATCAGTTCAAGATAAGACTATTAAATCTTCTAATTGACAAAGTCTATTATAAAACCGAAGACTTCCTTACTGACTTTTCCAAAAAATAATAGGTACTTAAATAAAATTTTGACATGAATGTATTATTTTTTTTGACATTATAGCACAATTTAATATTAATTTTAATTTAATGATGACATCGTATGTAATTTGACATTTTTATACCTAATTAACACAATTTAATACTGTAATTTAATATAATCAATTATGTCATATTAACTTAATATTAATTTTTCTATTAATTTTAAATGTATGAGATTTTCCAAACCTAACTATATCAAATTATTGTATACCTTGTAAAAGGTGGAAATGTAGTGAAACACCAAAAACCCAACAACAGCAATCTATGTATACTAACCTACATTTCACAATAAAGAGATTTGTATTTGTATTTGTATTTGTATTTGAAAAGTGTAGTGTAAAGTAGAGTGTAGGTGTTTGCAACACTGGGAGCAAACGTCAGTTTTTATAACGTACAAAATAAAAGAGGATCAATAAAAAGAAAATATAGTTTTTATTACATAAAAACTCATTACTACATGGCGCAGACGTAATAAAAAGAACAATGCAGTGTTATTTACCAGAGAAATTAAACCTGTCCGGTAATTTGTCGGAAAACTGGCGTGTTTTCAAGCAAGCCTTGGAGATATACTTAGTGGCCGCCGGTTTGGAAGAAAAGGACGTTAAGAGAAAATTAGCAATATTGCTTAATTTAGTTGGAGAAGAAGGGTTGAAAATATATAATAACTTTAATTTAAAAGAAGAGGAGAATACCTACGAAAGGGTTTTAAAAGAATTTCACAATTATTGTAACCCAAAAAAAATTTTATTGTACGCGAGATTTTTGTTCTATGAACGAAAACAAAAACCTGGTGAGCCATTCGATAGTTTTTTTTCTGATGTAAAGAAGTTGTTAAGAGATTGTTGTTTTTAAAGCGAGGAAGAAGCTTTAAGAGATAAATTAGTGCTTGGAACAAATGACGAAAAATGCCAGAGTTCACTCCTGGTTGAAGAGGAGATTACCTTATCTGATGTCATAAAAAAGTTAAGGATATCAGAGTATGATAAGGAGCAAATTAAAAATGTACAGTTAGCTCAAAATAAGAATGAACATTTGGATGAAGGGAACAGCTCTGTCGATGCAATTTCTAGAAAAGGCTCTAACTTTGGTGCACATGCGGGTGATATGAAGAATATCATTTTGTGCAAGTGGTGTGGTCTCAAGCATGTTGCCAAGCTAGATAAATGTCCAGCCCGGGGGAAGGAATGCTCCAAATGTAAGAATCTCAACCATTTTGCAACAGTCTGTCGAACAAAAGTCAAACGAGCTGTAAAGATGGTGGGAAAATCAAACACTTCAGATGCGGAGGAGGAGTTCTATTGTGGGTTAGTGTCAAGTACAGATTGGTCACAGAAGCTGTTAATTGAAAATACTTTGTTTGTTAATTTCAAGTTGGACACAGGTTCGGAAGTAAATTTAATTCCATACAGTGTGTATGAAAGATTGTCAAAATCCAAGAAATTAGAATTGAATAAGTGTCGTATAAAGTTATTTGCCTATAATAAATCACATATTCGAGTTCATGGGACAGTTCTATTAGAAGTCAAATTGAAAACTAAGTCTTGCTTTATTGAATTCATCGTAACAGAATCAGATTTCCACCCTACCTTGGGGAAGGATACTTGTGAGTTATTAGGGTTGAATATCAGGAAACAAATTAATGTGGTAGATAGTGAAAATTTGCAGAAGGAAAAGGATAAAATTGTTAATAAATATACTGATGTTTTTACAGGCTCGGGGAAGTTCCCCAATGAATATGAAATCCAACTTAAACCAAATTCTGTACCTGTATCAAAACCACCTTATAGAGTGCTATTAAAGTTGAAACAAAAACTGAAAACTGAACTAGACAGATTGTGTGAACTGGGAGTAATAACAAAACAGGACACGGCAACAGAATGGGTTAACCGTATTGTTATTGTAGAAAAAGATGAGAATTCTATCAGAGTATGTTTAGATCCTAAAGCATTGAATAAATGTATAATTAAAAAGTACTATCAAATTCCAACCATTAATGATTTAAAAGCAAAAATTGGTAATGCTAAATATTTCTCAGTTTTAGATCTAAAAGAGTCATTTTGGCAAATTGGGTTATGTGAGACTAGTAGAAATCTGTGTACATTTTCTACAATATTTGGAACTTATTTTTTCAATGTTTTACCTTTTGGTCTTGATGTGGCTGCTAAAGTTTTCCAAGAAAATAGTGAAAAACATTTTAATGATATTGAAAACTTGTTTATATATATCGATGATTTTTTAGTGTTTGAAAACACAAAGGAGGAACATGATATTGCATTACAAAAAGTATTGGTAAGAGCTAGAGAACTGAACATTAGATTTAATATTAAAAAATTTCAATATCTCCCTTCTGTTGTTCGGTATTTTGGACATGAAATTGTTAATGGATGTTTAAGACCAGATACTAAAAAAATAGAAACTATAATTAATTATGACATTCCCAAAGACAGACAAAGTTTGCAAAGGTTTTTAGGAATGGTGAACTATTTAAGGGACTTCATTCCTAATTTATCTGAAATTACTACTCCTTTGCGACAACTATTAAAGAAAAATACAGTTTTCCAGTGGAATGGTAACGTTCACACTAAATGTATTAATCAAATAAAGCAAATTATCATTAGTCCTCCGGTACTTCAGAATTTTGATCCATCTTTACCAATTGTAATACAAGCTGATAGTTCACAGAGTGCTATAGGTTGTGTCCTTTTACAAAATAGTCATCCAATTGCTTTTAGTTCTAAGAGTCTTACTAAAAATGAATGTGAATATGGACAAATTGACAAAGAATTTCTTGCTATTTTACTATATTTATGGCCGGCATGTTACAGTGCAAACTGACCATTTGCCTTTAGTAGCTTTGATGAATAAAGAAATACATGATATTAGCTCTCAAAGACTAAGGAAAATTAGATTAAAATTAGCTATTTATGATATTGAGTTAATGTACATTAAAGGTTCTCAGATGTTGATTGCTGATGCAATTAGTAGAGCTTCAAGTGTCGCTCCTACAACAGAGCTTGAACAGTCTCTTGACAAAGTAGTACATACGGTCAATGTGTCGGACTCTTATTTAAATGAAATAATCTTAGAGACACAAAAAGATAGTTCACTTCAAAACTTAGTACAATTTTGCAAAAATGGTTGGCCAAATAGTATTAACAAGATGCCTGATTGTATAAAATCGTTTTACAAGTTTAGAGAAATGATTTATTTTAAAAATGACATATTGTATGTAAACCATAAAATTATTGTACCAATTACTCTGAGAAAGAAAATTCTGCAGGAGACACACAGTTCTCTTTTTTGAGTAAAGAAAACACAATCCAGAGCAAATTCTTTGTTTTATTGGCCTTCATTAAATCAAGATATTTTAAACTTAGTCTTAAAGTGTAGTTTGTGTGAAAAATATAGTGTCAAGAAAACTAAAGAACCCATGATAATAGATGAACCATGTAAACTTCCTTATGAAAAGATAGCGTGTGATTTCCTAACATTTAATGGCAGTAATTATCTTATAGTAGCAGATTATTATTCAAAATGGTTTGATCTAGTTAAAGTTACATCTCTGTCAGCACTTACAGTAAAAAATATTTTAAAAAAATTGTTTTCTATTCATGGGATTCCAAAAATAATTAGAGCTGATAACATGCCTTTTAATTCATGGGAATTGAAAGAATTTTCTAAGTTGTGGGGATTTGATATAATAACCTCTAGTCCATATTACCCAAAATCAAATGGCTTTATTGAAAGGTTTGTAGGAATTGCCAAAAATATGTTAAAAAAGAGTTGTGAAAGTAAAATAGATTTTGAGTATTTACTTTTAGAGTATAGGAACACACCTGTGATGGCATCACCATTCTCACCTGCCCAACTGTTGTGTAGTAGAATGCTCAGATCTAAAATACCTGTACATGACAATCTGTTATTACCAAAACTTGTTAAAGAATTTTGTGAATATCAAATAAAAAAGGATTTGAGAAACAAAAACAATTATGATAAAAACTCAAAATTAAATAATAAACAATTTTATATTGGCCAGAGTATAGTTTATTTGAAAAATAATGTATGGTTAAAAGGTAAAGTTGTTGCTTTTTACAATTCTCCTAGGTCTTTAATTATTGAAGATAACCAGGGAAAACAATTTAGAAGGAATACGTTTCATGTCAAACCATCAACGTCGAAAATAGTGACAAGTAGAGAATCAGATTTAAAACACCACAATTTAAATCACTGTTCAGATTCAAATCAACATGTTAATAAGAAGTTGGTTGTAGGAGTTGATGGTGATTTAGATAATAGGAAAAATTTTTGTAATAGGCATGTTTTGTTAAATAAAGGAAATGAGGTAGATACTAATACTTTTGTTAAAGAAACTGTGTTAAATGCAAACAATCTTTCAAATTACAATGAAGAATTTGTTGTTATCAGTAAAGTTAATATGGATGAAGGTAATCAAGATTGTGATAACGTTAATGATAAGTTGTTAAGGGTGATGATGATTATGTTGATGCTGTTGGTAATGACAAACACAGTAATAATATAAATGATAAGTTATTAGATAAAAATTACCGTAATGTTGATGTTACTGTTAATGATGGCAACCAGAATGTAAATTGTAATATTTGTAATAAAAGACCCACCAGGGCGATGAGGCCTCCAAAATATTTAAAGGATTATGTGTGTAATTCTGAAGGGGAAGATGTAGTTGCAACACTGGGAGAAAACGTCAGTTTTTATAACGTACAAAATAAAAGAGGATCAATAAAAAGAAAATATAGTTTTTATTACATAAAAACTCATTACTACAAAAAGAAGTTGAAACTTAAATCTATGATAAAAAAGTTTTTGACAATAGAACGATGCAAACTGCGAGAATTTGCGCGATTACTTGGCTTTTTAATATCAGCATGTTCTGCATTAAGTTATTCTTGGCTTTATACTAAATATTTTGAGCAATTTAAATACACATGTTTACTTCATAACCCTAGTTATGAACAAGCTGTTAGAATTCCAATGAAATTAAAAAATGAATTAGTTTGGTGGTTAAACCATATTGACAATGGTTACAATTCTTTAAATTCAGGTGAATATCATTTAGTCATATATTCGGACGCATCTACCACTGGTTGGGGTGCGTATTCTAATAAAAACAATTGCTTTGGATATTGGAAAGAAGATGAGGCTAGGTTACACATTAATGAATTGGAACTTAAGGCAGCTTTTCTCGCACTCAAGTGTTTCGCAAAGGATCTTTATGATTTACAGATTCTTTTACGGATTGATAATGTAACCGCAATCTCATGCATTAATCGAATGGGTAGCGTGCAGTATGAGCACTTGAACAGGATCGTTAGGGATATATGGCAGTGGTGCGAAAAGCGTAGAATAACTATTTATGCATCATATATTAATACCAAGGATAACCTAGAAGCTGATCAGTTGTCGTGTAAAAAATTTCAAGATACTGAATGGGAGTTAAGCAATGAAGTTTTCAAACAAATAACTAGTTGCTTTGGGTGTCCCGTCATAGATCTTTTTGCAAGCAGGTGCAATGCCAAATGTCCGATTTACATAACCTGGAAAAACGACCCTGAAGCATGGGCGGTTGATGCATTCACCATTTCTTGGCAGAATATGTTCTTCTACGCTTTCCCTCCATTCTCTTTAATAACTAAAATGATTCAAAAAATAATTAAAGAAAAGGCAGATGGTATTGTTGTGGTTCCATATTGGCCAACACAACCATGGTTTCCGCTATTCGAGAAAATAGTAGCTTCTAAAAGTCTATACTTTGGTCCTGATTTTAATTTATTGATTTCTCCTTTCAGGTTGAGCCACAACCTTCATCAATCCCAACAATTAGTTGCCGCGAGGCTTTCAGGCAAACTCTATTAAAGAAACATTTGTCACCAAGTACAATTGAAATCATGTTAATGTCTCTTTCTGATTCCTCATATAAACAATATGATAGTTGTATAAAGGCATGGGTTAAATATTGTAATATTCATAACTATGATTATACTATAGGTTCAGTACCCATTGTCTTACATTTTCTTACAGAAGTTTTTAATAAAGGTGCTAAATATGGTACCATCAATTCTCACAAGTCTGCTTTATCTTTATTATTTGATAACTTAGATGATGATAGAATAAAACGCTTTATGAAGGGTGTTTTTAAACTGAGACCTACAAACCCAAGGTACAGTTTAACTTGGGAAATGCAGATCTCAGTTTAGAAAACCTCTCCAAGAAGCTAGTTACTCTATTGGCTTTGGTGTTGTTGTTGTTGTTGTATTGTCTTCAAACGATTTGTAAAATTGTGTTCGATAGGTTGACCAAATTAATGTTAATTTCTTAGCACTAAAGCTCGTTAACTGAACTAACTGTAATCACTGTAAATAATTATATTATTAAGTTAGAATTTATTTGGTTGCATTTACATTAAAACAATGTCAATTTAATATTTAGGTAATAAAAACTAATCATACATCGTTTATGGTTATTTATATTGTGGTGAAACCACTTACCTTTTCCACTTCCTAGGTATTATTTCATGTAATCATCTCATATTTTAACTTCGTCTTATTTATTTGCTTTTATTTTCCTCGCTTCTGCAACGATACATAATGTTTTAGTAACTACACACTACACTACACACATCGCAATTCCTTTATCTAAACACATTTACTTACGTGATCTAAATCACGAAACTTCGGACACTATTTTTCGACACTTTTACGTATCCCACAAGTTTCGGATCACTTCGATAATCTTATTATGCGTTTTTCCTTGTAATATTTACATTTATCTCACTTTAATTGTTTTCTATTTACTAAATATTGTGTTTTGGTTATGTTTTGAAGTATCTGACAACTTATTTTTGCTTCGTTGCTATGCAACTTATCAACAAATTTTAATCAAACTTTTTAGTTTCTTATTTTTTACATTTGGCCATCTAGATTTCAGCGTTTTAAAAATATTATTTTGAAATTTATGCACAACTCTGAAACCGAGGTTTCTTTATAAAGTTCAGCCGACGACTAATCATTACATTTCTAGCTTTGGATTCAAAAGGTTTACTCTACTGAGACGATCACCAGCTTCCGAATTGGAAGGTCAAGACTCCTTACTTTCCTCTTCCAAATTGGAAGGACTAGTCTTCAAGTACAAACACCAGCTTCCGAATCGGAAGACTACAGCCTCCAGTCATCGCGTGCACCTTCGCCTGCCTGTGCCTGTCTCGCCTGTCAGCCTGCACCTTCGCCTGCCTGCGCCTGGTGGCGCCTGCCTGCCTGCTCCTTCGCCAGCCTGCGCCTGCTTGCGCCTGCTGCCTGCGCCTGCCTGCGCCTACCTGCGCCTGCCTGCGCCTACCGGCGCCTGCCTGTCGGCGCCTGCCTGTCGGCGCCTGTCTGTCGGCGCCTGCCTGCCTTCGCTTGCCTTCGCCTACCGGCGCCTGCCTACCGGCGCCTGCCTGTCTTCACTTGCCTGCGCCCTTCGACGACTGCCAAGTTCAGCGCTTGCCTCCACACCTTCGCCTGCCTCCACGTCAGCTGCACCTACCCCTTCACTTTTTTTTTATATTATCAACCTTCATTTTTAACCATCATCATCTCCATACTCACCATCCTCACTCACCTTTTTCTTTAACTTTTGTTTGTAATTTTATTTTGTCTTATACCTAAATATTTGTAAATTTCTTATCATCTTTTCTTTTCTAAATGTCGCTTCACGACAATATTTCACATTTTACCCTTATTCTCTGAACATCTACAACAGGTAAATCTCACAATTATTAGGTAAATCGCAAAGAATGAAGCTGCGAAACATAATTGATAATCAAACGAACTTAACAAGTGAAGTTCGATTACAATTATGTGAGCAGCTTCATTCGACGCGATTTACCTAGAACCCTCCACAATTTTTTCTTAACTACCCTACCCTAATTAGCAGGGTAAAATATGAAACATGTATCTATCTCTAAACAAATGAGGCTTTGATTCCGCCAGAACCAAAGAGCTCGACGAATGTGGGTAGAGGGGGTTATGGATTAAAACGAACCATCACGTGACTTTGACAAAGGAGTTTTTACGTTATGCCAAAAAAAAGACTCTAAAATACGTGCAAGGCTAACGCTTGGAGGCGCTACTACAACAGGTAAATCTCACAATTATTAGGTAAATCGCGTCGAATGAAGCTGCTCACATAATTGTAATCGAACTTCACTTGTTAAGTTCGTTTGATTATCAATTTTATTTAATCATCAAAACCCTAGAAGAGCCAGCGTGTTTCAAGGTGACGGCCATTTGTTTCGTGGTCACCTCTACTATTCATACAATTCTCCAATGTTTAATTAATATATCCAATATAAAGTCTACAATATATTGAAGATTTTCACTTGTTAATATAATGTTTTCGTTTTCAAAGTCAAAGTCAAATTATTTATTCAATGTTAACCTTTACAGACACTTATTGACGTCAATACTAATAATAATAAAAAAACTGTTAACTAACTTATAGATAAGACTTAACAACTAATCTAACGAGCTATAGTCTGTGCCAGACAAATACGCATCGCTACCCCCCAGTACCTACCACTGCACGCCGAAACAGAATCGCCGTCGACGAGTCGTCGAATCGTCGCTTAGTCGCTTAAATACACAGACCACATTAACCCACACATAAATATTATCTGTCTATTGACGTCATGATCACCTCCTAATTACGAAACCGTACCGTGTCGCGTAGCGGTAAATGACTACTACCACCCGTTCTCTTCCCTTGGGTGTCGTAAAAGGCGACTAACGGACTAAAGACTGCACATACATCCGACAGCAATGAGCTCACCACCTGTCACAGCTGAGCACATGTGCAGTTGCTATTTGGGTAAAAGTGGACTATGGCAGAGGACTGGTTTTGCTGTCCTCATTGCCTAGTGTCTGACTAACCCTTTATGATTACTTACCTACTAAGTAATTATAGTTGCGAACCCGAGAAATGCACTACATGTATGTAAAGGCGGAAACAGGGAACTAATAATAATTGTCTATATTCCCAAAGGTCCACGACTCTATTGTTCTTCAATTCCCACTGGGTCCATAAAATTTTTACATATATTTTTAACTTTCATAAATGAATTCCCAACGGGTCCACGAGACTTATCCGATGTACAATCAACAAAAATGATACAAGGGGGTTTGTGCTATTTGTATTGCAGGGAACGAAGAACAACAACTTGTATTTAGATATGTATAATGTCTATCCTCTCATAATGCTTCTAATGCTGATTGTACCAAATCTCATGGACCCGCTGGAAAACAAAAGGCCTATCCTATCCTATTGCCTTGTCTCTGACTAACTGTTAAATATTTGAGCGTTATGCGGCGTTTAAGAGAGCAAATTCGACGAAAAAGGCCAAATTTGTGGAAACATAATTCTTGCTATATTCTTGATAATTCTTGCTATATTCTTGATAATTCGCCTTCGCACAAGGCCATATCATTGTGAACGAATTTTTAACCAAACACTCAACAAATACCATCGAGCAACCACATTATTCACAAGATATGGCTCCAGCCGACTTCTTTCTTTTTCCTAAACTCAAATTACAACTTCGTGGCACCCGTTTTCATTCGGTAGAAGACATAAAGGAGTTAGAAAAAGCGTTTAAAAAGTGTTTTGATGATGGATTATTCGTTGGCGTAAGTGTGTCGTTTCTGAAGGAGCATACTTTGAAGGCGATAAAATAAATTTGGATGAATAACTAACATTTTGTATATTATTGATCTTTTCCCGGTACTTTCTTGACAGAGTAGTATGTATGTAACAATACCTAACTTTGCACATTTTCATATTTTTTTTGTTGTTACATGCATAATATTTATATTCACGACTTTATCCCCAAAGGTTTAGTCAAAGACCAGGCAATAAGAACCGAAAAACCAGTCCACTGCCACAGTCCACGTTTCGCCAAATGATGACTGCACATGTGCACAGCGTGACAGGTAGTGAGCCCACCGCCGCGCCGCTCTATGCTGTTGGATTTTAGATTAAAACAAAAAGGGAAGATACGGCATGCTCCTACTTTGTAGTCATTCAAAATATACTACTCAACTACCCGATAAAGTGTAAATCGAGCGAGCGAGACAAAGCGGTAAATTTCAACGTCAGCGCGAGGGAGTCAGCGAGTAGCGCGTTGACGTCTCGGTCGCTTCGCAACAGATGAGTATGTACGAGTACGACCGATTCCGACGCCACTGCGGAGTGGCCTTTTCTCTTTTTCACACAGTAGAATATCCGAAATAGTGCGATGTAGCCTGTTCGCTCGGCAAATTGTGACTGAAGTGAAATTGTGCCTTTAGGCCTAATTTTGGCGGCTCACTCACGAGACGCTAAAGGCACAGTATAACTTTAGCTTATATTTATACTGTGCTAAAGGGGCTACCACACTGTTGTAAACAAGCCTTTCCCACCAGGTCACCTTGGCGGGAGGCTCGTTTACAACTTGTTGTGAACGAGCTTCCACTTGGTTTGCCACAGTCCACAGTGTTGCCATTTTTAGCAGGATCCTGCTTTATTAGTATATTTAAGAGTAAAATTTAGGCTACAGCAGGATGATAAGCATTATCGTAAAATTTAGCATATTTGACATTATTTTGTTTTATTTGCGAATTTAAATAGCGCTATTGGCATCCCTTCCTTGATATACCTACATAGTAAGGCAATTTTAAAAAAAATGATTAATTTACTGGAGATAAACGCGATTAAATTTATATAATTATTAGCTAAATATAAGCTTTTAAAGATTTAGAAAATACTGCGCTGTACATACATTAATTTATACGAACTTGGCTTTTTCCAGTAACCACGTTTTATGTAGGTTGAAGATAGCGGTTTGTGTGTAATGTTGTTTTAAGGCAGTGGCAACACAGCGGTTTTCAACGCGCGCCCGCAAACAAAGGTCGTGGAAAGGTTGACCGAAATGTCGTTGAAAACAACCTACCACACTGTTGTAAACGGGTGTTGTAAACGTCGGTTTACAACAGTGTGGTAGCTCTTTAATGCCGCATCTTCCCTTTTTGTTTTAATCTAAGTGTTGGATGCATACATCCAACCCAATCCAAATCCAAACTTATTTGTGCTAAACTAAAATAAAATTATATTATGGACGCTTAAAAAAAATGTTTAAGCTATGCTTGTATTCCGGGTCTAAATGCCCCACCCTTCTCTTGGGTGTCCTACAAGCCAACCCAATCCAAATCCAAACATGTGCAGTATTTGGTCCGTTAATCGGCTTGAAGGACACCCAAGAGAGAAGAGGGGGTAGTGGGGCATTTAAACCCGGAATACAAGCATAGCTTAAAAATTTTTTTTTACTCGCGGATTGTACTGATGGGCCTCGATAATATAATTTTACTTTAGCACAAATAAGTTTGGAAATAAAAAATCATCTTAAGCACATGTGCAGTCGGTGAAATAAATAAATAAACGTGTCATTCAATTATATGAAAACCATTATCTATTGACTATTCTGTGTCATTATGCTGCAGAGACTGTGCATACCTAAGTAGGTATAAGACAAAATGATAAGAAAAACAAAAATTAAATCATGCCCTAAACATATAAGCAACGGGGCACAAATTGTACACCTACAATTCAATTGTGATTTGTGCAATGTAATGTAATGATGATAGTAAAATGATTTTGGTAATAATAAATTAAATAAAAATTATTAAAAAATATAGGGGTAAACCGACATTCATTGGACACTTATGCGACCAACAAATTATTATTTTTTTAAACTAATAAACTAGCTACATATTATATTTTTCTGAAACTAAATAAAATTAACTATCACTACAACATCTTAAATTATTAAAATATTAAGGCTTTTTTATATAACCATAGTTTGAAAAAGATGAGGCTAAAATATAGTCATTGGACAGAATTTACAATTATTGGACAGCCAATAAATAGTTATTGGACAGTTTATAAAAATACTTTATCATGCTGTTTTATATCAGCACAGTACGGTAGTGATTCAAGAAGAGGAATTAAATAAGTACTTATGGTTCATGGGTAGTTTTTATTTTTAATTTACAACAGACAATAAAGGAGTAAGAAATTAACAAAAGATATTTTTTTAAATATTATTCAGTCTCAATCATTGCAGATCAGTCAAGAATCAAACCTTACTTATTTAGGTATTTGTACACACAGACTGACACTCATTAACTGATAGAATAACCCGTGAAATATAAAATTAAAAATAGACCATACCTATTAACCCGTCTTACAATGACATAGAAGTGTAAAAATAGTTAATACTCAGTCATTTAATTCAATCTGTTCAATAATAGAATTTCTCTATCTTATTGCATACAGTTATTGGACGGGTCGACATCACCTCAAATCAAGGTATGGGTTTCATTGAAAGTTGATAAAAACGTAACATAAGCAATATATTACCTCTCCCCAAAAAGACGAAAGCATAAAGTTTATCACCACACCTATGTCACCAAAAACTTACAGCCTAAGAAATATTTAATTTTCGCGGCAAAATTCACTGACCGCGCATGACTGTCAAAAAAATATTTTTGACACTTTACACTGCCATCTATCTTAACTTGATGAATCAACTTTAACGACTAATAAACAAAATAATTTACTGCAAACCATAGATGTCGTTTTTAAACCATAGAAATGTTATTATTTGCGTTTGAATTGAAACTGTCCAATAACTATTCAGTGTCCAATGACTGTTGGTTTACCCTACCTAATATTAAAGCTTTTCTCACTCATTGCCTAGTCTCTGACTAACCTTTCAAGGATAATAGTCGGTAGGTATGTATGTAAAAATAGGTACTTACGACAATAATTGTATGTTGTTATTTTCTTCTAAATAAGCAATTTTTTTTCGTAGCGTTATAGGGTGGGGGTGGCATCAATGAGCCAGGAAAAATTTGGAGTTCCATATTTCTGCATCCCTATACACGACCGAAATGTTAAATGTGCAATGATATTATAAACTATAGATATGTAACGTTCATAGTAATTTGCGTTTTGAATGTGATCCTAGCTGCACACAACACTGTGCTATTTCGTATCAAAACAAGATACGAAATAGCACGCAAATGAAAAAGATAGCTATAATTTTAATGATTGCACTTCAAATGTTTCTTGTGCATAGAGTTCATACAAAACGTCCCAATTGGGACGTATTTGAGTCTTCACTTCGCGCGCGTTTATAACATATCTGCCTCTTGTTTTATATAATATCATTGTAAGTGTGTCAATCAACGGTATGGAAATTTAACTGACTATCTAATGACATACTCAGATTTGTTCCAAAATCATACTGAAATGAGCCTATAGCATTTTTTTTAAATGTGAGAAATGGCTCATTGTGTACACCCAGCGGCACACAATGGGCATGGGAGGTGGTACACAATGGTTTGGGGTGTACACAATCAGCCAGGCATGTATAAAAGTATTATTTTTTTTTATATTTATTAAAAAATTTACGAGAAAAACAATATTTATATTAAAGTTATTTATTGCAATCGTTTGAGGTTTTTATTATGTTCTTTCAAGGTTTGGATAACAGTAACTTATAAAATAATATCTTCAATTTTTTATTTATATTACTTATAACATTTTTTTAACATGACCTTGGATAAAAAAATATATTGTCTAAGACCGAAGGGGTTCTGCGTCATCATCTTGATCAACTGTACTTGTACTGGTGGAGACCCGCCGATGATGTCTTCTGCGTCTTATCATCGTTATCTTCAGCGGCAGGTCTGTATGTTACACAGCTTGGCAGAAAGTCTAAAAAAAGCTTGTCAGCACATTTCGATCATGTAATCGTGAATGTTATCGTGTTCACTGGATAATTTGGCTCAAATGGCTGCGTTTCACCTTTCTTAAATTTTTGACGTATCTTTGTAGCGTTTGATACGGAATTGCGCATTCATTGGCCGCTCTTCGAATACTACCTCGGCGTCAAAAAAATCGCACCTTTTAAAAATCATCTTTAAAAATTCTTAAACCTTATGTAGAGGATAGTGTTGGGTATCATTAGAAAGGTAACAAAAAGGAGTATCAAAAAACAATTAAATTTAACTTTCTGTTTAATTATAATTATACAAACAACATTAAAATTAATAAAATAATAAAAATCCTTAATTAAGTCCTAATTAACAACAGATAATTTACAAAGAAAAATGTACAAAAAGTGTCTTAAAATTAACTTAAAATCTAGTGTTACCCCCCCTTGCCCTGATCACGGCTTCCATACGGTCCCTCATGGACCTCACCAACTTCAGGAGCTCTTCTTGAGGGATAAGCCCCCATTCTTCAATCACCGCGTCTTGGAGCTCCTGTAGAGTCGAAGGAGCTGGATCCCGAGATCGAACCTTACGTTTAAGATGGTCCCAGAGGTGCTCTATAGGATTCAGATCCGGACTTCGCGCTGGCCACTGCATCACAGAGATTTGGGACCTCTGCAAGAAGTCGCTCACGATGCCTGCAGTGTGAGCGCGAGCGTTGTCGTGCATTAATGTGAACCCCTCGCCAAAAGATTCGGCAAAGGGGACCACATGCACTTCCAGGACCTCAGTGACATAGCGGCGAGCAGTCAGCGACCCTTGTCCGCGAGCACCTCCAGTCCGGGAGACGCAGACAAGGTCGGTTTTGCCGGCAGCAGACATACCGCCCCAGAACATGCAGGATCCGCCACCATATTCCACCGTCTCCTGGATGCAGGCTTGGGCGAAACGTTCACCCTGCCTCCGGTATACTCTTCTCCGTCGGTCGTTGCAGAAAAGACACACTCGCGTCTCGTCTGAGAAGAGAACAGCTCTCCACTGCTCAAGGGTCCAATCGACGTGGTCACGAGCAAACTGCAAGCGGGCTCGCCGATGCGCTGCAGTCAATTTTGGACCCGTAGCAGCTCTGTGGGCCGCTATCTTCTTCTCCTTCAATCTTCTTCTAACCGTAGATACGCTTACGGTGCGTCTGCGAACTGCCTGGAGCTGCTGTTGCAACTCAACAGCGTTGGAGAAACGATTTCTCAAAGAGTTCGACACAACGAACCGGTCGTCTCTTTCCGAAGTGCAGCGACGTCTACCCGAACCGTGTCTGCGGATATAGCCACCGGTCTCTATGAAGCGCTGGTACACTCTTCGAACGGAATAACGGCTCAGGTTCAGTTGCCGGGCGACATCACACTGCCGCACCCCTGATTGCAGTAGTGCAACCACTTGAGCGGCTTTATCAGCTGTGGTATCCATCAAAATCTGTGCGTGTGTCCTCTTCAACGGTTGAATAGCGAATGACCCACATTGAACCCGTGTTGACCGTTTTATACCCACAAAGGAAGCGCAACTAGCAACTCTCACGGGTAGCAAAATTTGCATCGAATTTTTGTGACACTTTATTTGTTGCATTAGGTTTTATTTGATAATGAAAAGTAATGTTTTTTATTAAGTTAATTAAGTAACCTTGTAAATAAAATCATAATTAATGCGACTGCATGTGCATATCAAGAGTAAATGACATTTGAAAGTGATTTTCTAAGAGGTGCGATTTTTTTGACGCCGAGTGTATGTTGACAATTGACATGAAGGTCTATTGCGCGTGCATTTGGGTAGCGGTGGTAGGTAGTTCCTTTTTGCCTCACGTTCTTCGCGGTTCAACCCATTCTGTAACTTTACAACAAGTAAATGGGTGGATCTCACAAAAGTATTTTTTTTAATGCATTTTTTATCTTCCACGAGAATTTCTCTGTAAAATCAATCTTTTGGGATACATTCTATAGTCTACCTTATTGACAGCTTTTTACAAGTATTTGGAGCATGTTATCTCTTGTAGATTTTGAGTAATCAAGAAAATTTTATTTATTGCCGTGAATGTAATGACATCTACAGGAGTGTAATGACATTTTCATATTGCAGTATAGGAATGAAGGTATTTGGTGGCAATAGGTAGGTATTATGAATACATGTAGGTGTTAATTCCTTTAATTATCTTATTTATCTTATAAGATTATACAAACTTAATAAAAAAAGTAACTATAAATACTTCGTATTCAATAAAAAAATTTAAAATAACAATAGTATGTACCTTAGTAAGTATTAAAATATTAAGTACTTACTTAGTACTGAGTCAAACTGACTTTTAATAAAAAGTCAGTTTGAATAACCATAATAATATATTTTTAGGCATTATTATAATACATTTACCCACCGGCCTGCCTTCATTCACCGTAATCACTGAGAGAAAGACGTTTGTATTGATATTTTTAACCAACTTCGTTCGCAGCATTTTGTCACTATTTTATGTCATTCCGTTTGAACGTATAACTGTAAAAGGATCAACCATAAGTAAATTCTAATTTATGCATTTATCAGACCCTGGTGCCGAACGATAAATGTGTGGCGTTTTAGCTATTAACTTTTTCTTTAGCAAAAATTATAATTTAACATTGCTCATCTTGTCATTACGCTCTTAGTCATTACGTTCAAAAAAATTAAAAGCCTACTATTAAGTTTAAGATTACTTTTTATTTTTTAATCAGATTACGAACTTAAAGTAGGTACTTAGGTCATTTTGAAACTAAGTACTTTACGAATTATAAATTCTCTTGATCTCGAAGATGCTACGGATTTGGAATATTTTTTATTGGGTAAATGTAAATCAAAGTTGTAATTTATGTATTAACTAATTAGCACCTAATTATTCCTTGCTTTTTTATATTGCGGTTAATACATAATTGTTACCTATTATATCTAAGAGATAAAGCCTTGTTAATTCTACGAAATATATTGTTGTTTATTTTTGTTTCGTGTGTATTTTTCTTTCGAGTTGTATTTTTGTTTCGAGTTGTAGTTTTGATTTGAGTTGTATTTTTGCTCCGACTTTTTTTTTGTTTTGAATTTATCTTTCACTATATTATGTTTTGAGTAGTATTTGTGTTTGAGTTTATGTTTGAGCAAATTTTAGAGGACCTAGAACCTTACGGCGGCGTAGTTATCTTGTATTAACCCTGAGCATGGTCTCCTGATGAGACTGAAACTGATCGGCCTATCCGACGAAATCGTACGTATTACTATAATAATGCCTAAAAATATATTGTTAAGGTTATTCAAACTGACTTTTAATATTAAGTACTTACTTAGGTACTTTTTGTTATACATACTATTGTTATTTTTAATTTTTTTATTTTATACGAAGTATTGATAGTTACTTTTTTTTATTAAGTTTGTATAATCCTTATAAGATAAATAAGATAATTAATGGAATTAACACCTACATGTATTCAAAATTTAATTCAATATTACATAGGTACATTTGTTACTAACATAGTTTTAAGTCTTAAGTGTTACTAATCCATGGATCCTATGGTCTGAAATAAATGATTTTATTATTATTATAATACCTACCTATTGCCACTAAATACCTTCATTCCTATACTGCAATATGAAAATGTCATTACACTCCTGTAGATGTCATTACATTCACGGCAATAAATAAAATTTTCTTGATTACTCAAAATCTACAAGAGATAACATGCTCCAAATACTTGTAAAAAGCTGTCAGTAAGGTAGACTATAGAATGTATCCCAAAAGATTGATTTTACAGAGAAATTCCAGTGGAAGATAAAAAATGCATTAAAAAAAATACTTTTGTGAGATCCACCCTGATGTGTGATGCGACCTTTAATGTGCCGCTACCAGCAATGCACGGTCACATGAGTACCGTTTGTTTACTCATGTGGCACGGTAGCGTATGTTTCGGCAACTCTGAATTAATTAAGATAAAACACTGATCCTATCGTATAATTTGTTCAGTGTGGTGCGAGCTGTCATCTCACTAGCACGTACCTACCAAACTGTACGGAAGTAAAGCGAGGAAGCGACGAAACTTTTAGGAAAGACAAGTAGCTTTTGAATTTAATGGAAACATGACGACTTGTAAGCTGAGTTGGATTGTGACAGCTCTGCTTATTGCGAAGATAAGCGCCAAACGTAAGTCAGCCAAGACTGTAAGTCTATTTATTTTATTTAGTGTAATGTAACAACCAACCACATCACAGGGCCAGCAGTGGCTAGCCGTGGCCAGCGTGCTGGTTAAGTATTAAGGTGCGTTCATGCGTAAGTTCGGACGGTTACGGTGTTTTATCTAATGTCAAATCAGTCAGAAACGATGGAAACTTCATCCCCTTTAAGGATATAGGTCGACTTATCCTTTGTATATCTCTGCTGTTATAGACTAGGGCACAGTATAAAAGTAGCCGCCAAATTGAACTTTTTAGTTATTTAACCGATTGCTTTGAAAATCGATATCTGGGGATCTGTGTGGTTTCTGACAACGACTTCATTATTAGTATGAGACAAAATAGCCTCCATCTTGAACTTTTTAGTTATTCGACCGATTGCTTTTAAAAACGATATCAGCATCTGTGGGGTTTCCGAACATAAATCCGATAATAGAATGAGGAAATTAGCCGCCATATTTAAGACATTAGTTTTTAATTTAAAAAAATTAAAAGTGATAACACTTATGCTTTGCTAGTTATATCAAAAAAAGCGCTAACTAGCTGAGATACAGCGCTAACTAAACAAAAACTTTTTCAGTTTTACAAAAATAAGAGGACAACCCTAACGCTCAATTGGCGCGTAGGTATATAAAACAAGAAAAGGGCCGAGCTACCGTACTGCTTTAGCTTATATTTATACTGTGACTAGGGCGACATCGCTAAGCAAATTTTTGCGCACTGAGTTGCATTGCAGCCCGTAGGCTGGAAACGCCTCAGTGTTGCGCGTGATCCAAGCGATTGTGGACCTTGCGGCTGCAAATCAGTAGGTATCAGTAGGTATATCGTCAAATTGTTTCGCGATGTCGTCTCTAGTCTAAAATACCTCAATGATAGAGACCGGCGTGCGATGCGAACGTGCGCCAAGGATAACGCCGGTAAAGTATCACTGTGGCTTCTTAGCCTCTTCTCTCTTGGCCGTTAGTCTGCACAGATCATAGAAGTGGAATAGGGCTGGCGAATGGTTGCGGGGGCGGGAAGAAGAGCGCGGGCGGCGGGGTCGCGTAGCAAGAACGGCAGTTGTGTGCAAAAGTTCCTTGGTTGTGATACTGAGCAGATAGCAGCTTTTCGAGACGCCAGTAACAGTCATAACTGGTGAGTCCACCCGATTCCTTTAGGGCCAAACCCTTTGTAACCCTAAGGCTAATAAAAAGAACTTCGTTTTTTTATGAACGAAAAATTGTTTTAATGTTAAAATAAATAAGTACCTACATAAATAAGTACCTAAGTACTTACTTAGTTTTTTTATGAGCAAAAAAATACAACCTTAGTTAATACCTAGTTCTACAGCCAAGGCTTGAGAGCACCAAGTATCTCGTCGTCTCTTCCAGTTACGTTGCTAAAGACATTACCAACCCACATCATGTTCTGTTTACTAAAAGCTGCTCACTGCTTCGCCGTAGACTGTTTCTTCTATTATAGTATCTTTCCGACCCAGAATCCGGCCACGAGAAGTGCCTTGATTCTGCAAAATGTTATTAATAAACAAAACACAAATTTTAGAAAACAAATGCCAAACCGCAAAATGACACTTTACTGGCCCGCCAAGAAGTCCCCGCCCAGCTGTTTTTAAATGATGCGCAGATAGGTTAATGGTAGGTATTTGGTTGGTGGTAAGTCCGCCTGGCTAGCTACTACCATCTTATCTAAGTCTGTCGCCATAATAGAGGAATTCGGGTGAAGCGCGCTTCTAACTTCGGACTTATCGGCACTTACCATCATGTGCGATGAAGACGAAGCGCTTACCCGTTGTAGAATAAAAAAATGTATGCGGTGCCTGATTTTGTCCTTTTTGTTTAGCTGACAAGCCGTGCAAAGCGCGCGAGATCGCCGGCCAGTCCGTAGTGTGCGTCTGCAACGCGGATTATTGCGATGAGTTCACCAGGCAGCCGCCATCACCCAACCAGTACATCACCTACAGTACCTCTAAGGTACTTTTGTTTATTTTTAGAAGGTCCAGACCTCATGTGGTCCAGACATTCCATGATACACTAAAGGGCGCTATCGCGTTAGCGGGTTTATAGTAAATTGATGAACAAGTTTACAGATATTTTTCGAATTCAATGCAATATTTTCAACACTGTATTACATAGGTACATACATTTATATTTAGGACTATTACCCCCCCAAAGGTTAGTCAGGAGTAGGGTTACCATCCGTCCGGATTAATCCGGACATATCCGGACGTTTAGACTCCAGCTCTCTAATTCGTTCGGTGTATGGAAAAAGAGTAACAAAACTACACTTAAATTGTATGTCTTATTAAAAATTCAAGCTATGTGGTGTACCATTCGGCCGCCAAGGTTGAAAGCTTAAAGAATTTAAACAACTTAATTCTTTAATTACTCACAGCTTGTTTGATTAGCTGAAGATAGGTACGTAAAACCAAATCATTGCGTAAAACACGAAAGCGCTACCTACCGATTTCGAGATTATCGAAATCGGTAGGTAGCGCTTTTGAACTAAACAGCCAATCAACAGAACTAAGGTTGAAAATCGATTGATTAAGAATTTGACGGTGTTATACTTACTTGATCCTAGTTTTGTCATAAACTATTGTATTATATGGTTTTGTGTAGTCTGATGTGCTCTTGTGTGTAGGTAGGTAGGTACACTAAGAAAGAATTGACGTAATTGGGTAAGGCCGTCAAAATTGTCAATTATTTGTGGGACATTTTGTTTTTTTTTTATATAAGTAGGTATTTTGTGTTAAAAAATTTCGAAGTTTAGAACGTAAATCTTAATTTATAGCTACGTTTGACTATTGAGGATATAGATATTTGTCCTCAATATAAGACCGTTTTAGCTGCGAGAATACCTACTTGTAAGTTCTTGTTTTACTGACAGTTGCATATTTTAAAATAGTTTTTGCTTTTGTGTTATAATTTTTTGTGTGACGTATTTTTACCACAATACCTACTTATTATTTAAAACTCGATGTAGAATCGCACTATTAAACTGGCCATAACACTGTTAGCGGTCCGGATGATTTTAAAAAAAGGCAGCCATGTTTTTTCGCGGATGACGGTGTCACAAATGAGCGTAACGTTTTGTCAGTGCTAAAAACATATATTTCTACCGTGATTGTGAGGTATGAGGCAAATATTTTAACATTATTACATCATATTTATCAGTAACAGGGTATATATACAATTTGCTATAAAGTAATGATTAGTAGTACCAAATTCTACCAAATAACCAAATTATAACATAAAATTGTTAAAAAGATATTGCTTTTGGGTAACGTTTGTGTTATATTTGTGTTCCTTCTGTGTTATAGTAACATAAATCTTTGTGTTATGTAACACAAAAGCTCTATAAAGCCGCATTCATATAGAATATAAGACCGAATTGATATATTAGGTACTCCCACACTGTTACTTTTACCACACATTTACTAATAAATATTAGCATTATTACATTCTGTTAGGAATTGTAAAATGTTTTAAGAGCTCCTTTACTTTTTATTCTTTCAAAAATTTTTGCTAACTAACATTACCCATTTAGATAAATAAAGTAGAGAAAACGTTCTATACAATAAATGTGCACAGCCAGATGACAGCGGGCATCTAGTGCGTGGTGCGTTACGGGCGCACAGTACAATGATACTTGTACCGTAGTGCGGGGCTGAGTTGTCATCTTCTGCACAAAACAGAAATATTGTCACTGTATGCATTTTACCGAAACATGGCCGCCGCTTCATGTCTCGGCGATTTGATAAAATAATTAGTCAAATGCATGTTATATCAATAATTTAGTACGTATTTCCAGGTGAAAAGTGATTCCTTTGGTTTTATTTGTATTTCCTGAGTTGTTTAAACAGTACCTTAGCACACTTATAGGCATATTTTAATAAAATAGAACACAGAATGCACACGTATTGTTGCGTCTAGCGCCTGCCACAGACTAAATATAGTTGGAGCGAGCTGGCTCTAACGCGTGTTACAAACAATCTGGTTGAGACGTCTTCTCTAGTACCTACGTAGTACATTATAACTCAATGACATTACCTTACATTTGTTGACGGCAACCTATCATAAATTCGAAACTTTCCTGTACGAATTTCAATTGTTCGAAGAAGTTTTAAATACCAGATCGTTGCATTGACATAATTTTGTTAATTCATAAACTTATCATACATACGTTTCGTTTCAAAACTACTTTTTTTCTTTTGGAAGATATTTTGATTACAATAAATTTCATATCTAGAAGTATTAAAATTCGAAGTAACTTTTTCTCTTTTTCTCTAAAATATCATACTCATACCCAGTTTTTTTTTGTTTTTCATTATTCACATTATTAGGTGAATAAACTCAAATGTCTTAAAAAGTGAAAACTTTATGTTTCCGGTAAAGTTGTGTTTCAAAAGCCAGTGACAGAAACGAATCGCGGCAAAACCGACTCCACGTAGTCACAGTATAAATATAGTCTAAAGCAGTACGGAAACTAGGCCTATTTTTGTTTTAAATACCTACGCGCCAATTGTGCGTTAGGGTTGTCCTCATAATTTTATAAAAATTAAAAGTTTTTGTTTAGTTAGCGCTGTATCTCAGCTAGTTAGCGCTTTTTTTGAGATAAGCATATTAAGGGTGTCACTTTTAATTTTTATATAATTAAAAGGTATTTTTTATTATTTATTTATTTGGGTTCTATATTGATCAAATAATCGAATGAATTGACTAGTTTACAAACAAAATTCTGTAATTAAAAAAATCTTCAACATTTTAAGAAGTCTTTATTCTTCGTTAATTATTATACTGAAATTACTCACTGAATCATACTTTCATCTTCTACGACACGTTCGAAAAGATTTTTTATAAAATTTTATATAATAAGTGCCTTACAAATAAAAAAAGAATAAGCTACGAATAGTTATTCCGTATTTTAATCCTAGAAATGATAAAATCGTGTTGTTATTATAACATCCACGTGATTTGATCAAATCACTTAGGGAATTGACAAAATCTCTGTTTTTATCATAACCCTGCTTCTTATATAAACCTACCGAGTAGAACCGGCAAGAAACTCGATAGTTTACTGGGTGGATTTCACCAAAGTAGTGTAAGTCTTATTCTAAGACTAAATCCTTATTTACACGCGTGTAGGTAAATGAACTTTACGTTTCACCAGCGCTTAACGTAATGATAAAGTCACTACACTAGAGTAAATTCTTATACCGCCAATTTTGGCCGTGTTAGCCCCTATTCTTAAGATAATAATGTCACTAATGTCATTTAAAGCAGCCTTCAAATTAATATTGTAAATAATAAATGCCCCGTCGTTTGAGATTGTTGATTGACGAATCTGATAGCAGTGATGAATATTATTTAAGGCCCACGCCCGAGATGGTTTAAGGAAAGAACAAATTACATAAAAGATTAACAACAACAACATTTTTTTTGATGTCAGCGTCAGAAACGTTACGTCAAACAAACAATGTTACGCCAGAAAATAAAAAAGTGTAAAGCGCCTTTGCTCTCGTACGACATAAACTGCAACTATACTTTGGTGGTTAATACGCTCATTCGTTCGGTTCGTTCAATAGCACAGAGTAACTATGTGAGAGTAACTTATTCTTACATTAGCGTGGTGAAATGAAATACAAGTTATACGTATGATAAATCTGGGTAGTAAATTTATACTCGGGTAGCTATTCTCGTGTAATTTTCATATTGGTGAAATCGGGTCTTAGTCAATTTCCCCTTTTTTGTACATGGTTATTTTGTCAAAGCTAAGTCATACAGTTAGCTCTTTCAGACACAGGTAAATTAATATACAATACGGGTTCAGACCGAAACGATCAACGGGTGTCTTCTGGCGTTCATAACACACCTGTGGGGTGAAGCAATGGACAAGCACGGAGAAGCACTGGCTGTTAGCCTGGACATGTCCAAGATTTTAGATCGAGTTTGGCATCGTTCGCTTCTCTCTAAGCTTTCGTTATAACTTCTTGCCACCTCGCTTAAGCGATTGGATCGCCGGGTTCCTGCATGAGCGCCGCATTCGCGTACTCTGCGAAAGCAGTGCCTCACAGTTTCTGCAGGTGAACGCCGGAGTGCCGCAGGGCGATATTATAGTATCGCCCACGCTGTTCCCTCTGCATATCAATGATTGTTATCCTTGGGTAACATTCATTGCTATGCAGACGCCAGTACAGTACATCGGCGTTATATGAGTCACCCTGCGGCAAAGCAAGCCGATGTAGTGGAGTCGAGACGGAAGATTGTCATTGAGCTGGACGAGGAGTTAGACCGCATTTATAAATGGGGCTCTGATAACCTAGTCCAGTTCAATGCCAAAAAAACACAGGTCTGCGCTGTCACGGCTAAAAAGTCCGCATTTCTCACTCAACCCTCTTTCCAGAGCAACCTATTACCCATCCAGACTGGTCTCAGTCTCTTAGGTATAGACATACACAGCGACCTCAACCCGAAGAGCTTTATTAAAAGCATTATAACCAAAGCCTCACGTAAACTCGGAATCCTGAACAAAGTGAAGCCGTTCTTCACGCCGGAGCAGCGTTGTCTTTTGTGTAAGACTCAGGTGCGCTCCTGCGTTGAGTATTGCTCTCATCTTTGGGACGGATCCGCCAAGTACTTGCTCGAAGCTCTTGACAGGTTGCAAAGACGTGCTGTCCGTACTAACGGTAACGATGACGTTACGACCAGTCTGGAGCCGTTAAAGCTACGTAGGGACATTGCTTCCCTTAGTGCTTTCTACCGCCTTTAGCACGGTGAATACTCTGAGGAGCTCTTTGACCTCATCCCTCCCTCTCCTTTCCTTTCCAGATCGACGCGTGCAGGTCTTAGAAGCCACCCTCATACCGTGCTGACCATCAAGACACGTACCAAAAAGTTTGGACCATCGTTCTTTTGCCGAACTGCCCGTACTTATGTGGAATGCGCTTCCCGCACACGTGTTTCCCTCCTCTTTCTCTCCCGGGTTATTTAAGCGGGGCGTGAAAAAGCATTTATGCAGGCCGCCATAGTGTGAGCATAGCGTGGTAGCGCTGTGATGAACGCTTTCACTTCTTTGGCTTCACTGGCTGCTTTTCATCAGGCAGAGTGAGGCCATTATGGCGTGCCACAATTTTTTTTTTTTAAATAAAATTAATTTAAGTTAAATCCTCATTTGGATTTAGGAACTAATTCGTGAAGCAGATAGAAAGTTCTAATTGGTCAAGTGTGTTTTTACCGCGTATTTTGGTTCTGATTTGTCAAGCAATGCAAAAGTAATAATTAGTCAAGACCCAATTTTGTTTCTATTTGCCAAGCCTTATTTTTGTTTCAACTGGTCAAGCCAATAAAAAGTTCTGAATTGTCAAATGCTAAAAAATGACTTAAAAAACATTTTAAACACTCAAGCCCCAAGCGGCCAAATATGGTCGCATCTAAAAAACTCGCTATTCCGTCAAACCCCAAGCGACCAAATATGGCCGCGCTCTCCACTTGACTTTGTACCGTGTTTTGATATACTTAGAGACTACATTAGTATGAATCAGGTCGATTATTTTGGTTCTGTGGTACATTTTAGGCATCGCTAATAGAAAATTTTATATGAACTGCGTTCGTTTTTTTTTCCATTTCCGCAAATTTATTTATTTTTCCATTCCCGCCAAATGGCACCTGCTGTCAAAATTTTTAGACATTTTATTCCAAGACTGAGAGGTTAAACCCCACGCTGCATAATAATAACGTAAATAAAAAAGTAAAAGATATAATATCCTGAAAACTGTTTATTTATAAACAATTTGTTTTACCAAATCAGAAAACAAACAAAAAAGATTTGCTACAGACCTTACAATGACAATTATTAAACGCACTTGTTTACTACCTACCCACTTAGTAAAAATGCATTCAACCACCACAAGGAAAATAAACTTACCCACATGTAAATTAATCATGCATGACACTAATGTGAAATAATCTTACCATTATTTTAATGGGAATATGAATACACACCTATGTAATTAAACCTTAAAATACACTAATATTTGTGTTTAAGTAAAAAAAAACATTTGACAAATCAGAACTTTTTATTAGCTTGACCCTTAGATTAAACCCTTTTTGTTTTAATCTAAGGCTTGACCAGTTGAAACATAAATAAGGCTTGGCAATTCGAAACAAAATTGGGACTTGACTAATTATTACTTTTGCATTGCTTGACAAATCAGAACCAAAACACGCGGTAAAAACATACTTCACCAATTGGAACTTTCTTTCTGCTTGACGAATTAGTGCCTAAATTCTCATTTAGTCTTCTTTGTACCATCCCCACTTAGAAGGACATGGCAGGTCTTGTTGGGGTTGTAAGATTTGACCCCACTCAGACTCTCCTTGGTAGACTGTCTAATTCAAATCAAATCAAAAAATCTTTATTCAGTATGCTTAAAATAAGCATTTTGAATCGTCTAAATTTATTTTTTTATGGATGGATGGATAGGCATAGGAACTGTTACGGGGCGAGCCAGGAAAGTCTTTTAAAAAAAAAGGTATTTTACTTGAAACACGTTATTTTATTTATTAAAAGAATGGACAGTCTATGCCCGGCGGAGGTCCAATCCAATCTAATGTGAAAACTAACTGAAGCTATAATGACGATTCGGGTTTCCTATTGCATTGACGCAAATGCAATGGGAAACTCAGCAATTTAATTTAATATGGCAAACAGAGCTAATTCCGATATAACAACCCCCCCGTTAAGATCGATCATCACCATTCAAAGTGATGAGAGATTATCCCAAGACGAGATGAACTATGATTGGACTTACGTTTGGCAGAGCGGTTAAAATCACAAAAGAGTAAATAAAACTTATAATAATAAACTTATTTATCGAAAGATATGTATGTGCTACAGAATGCAGCATCCATGATTATAACATAAGAAAATATAGAAATAGTATTAAAATAAAAGATTAAATTGTTACAGATCATGTGTTTTAGTGAAAACAATATTTCTTTTAGTAGGAGTTGGCGTTGCTGTAACATCAGCCTCCTCAGATGTTTCTACATGTGCATCTCGATAGATGACCATTTGAGATACAGGATCTTTCTTTATTTTAGAATTATTACATTGATTGTAAATTTGAATACAACAAGATGACGAGCGATTACAAAATACTTTACGATATTTGAATAGTACATACATTAATATTAGGAAGCTGGATATATAGCTAAGAGACATATAGTGAATACCATAGGTTTCAAAATGAGAAGGAGTCTCTAATTTATTTAAGTCTTATTCCAAAGAGTTTAAATGTATGCTAGCATGTAACAATGAATCAAGATTATTAATATTATCTAACTTAGTATAAGGTAATTTCTCTAAAGTTCTATTTACTTTCGACCGTTCGCAGCAGTCATCTAATAAAATATTAAAATCTGAGATTTTATTAGTAACATTACCTATTGTAGTTTCGCCGACGGCGGTAAACTGTAATGTTTTATAAAATGCTTTACAATTTTTTGGCAATGACAATATACCAGTTCCGAACAAGATGAAATCTGAATTTACATCTCGATTACTGCAAGTGATATGGCATTTCCCTGGCTCTGATTGTACAAACAGCCATCGGTTAAAACTTAACTTATGAAATAAATCGATTGACCCGTGTACCAATTTCGTAGAACACACATCTGGAAGTTTCTTCACAACTTCGCTTAATAGAGTCGTTTCACACGTTGGATTCGCGATCACTGAAAACACATTTATAAGTACGCACACATAACACTTGTCACTAATAAGTTTGCACTTCTCTATGTCTCTTATCAGCGAGTAGAACATGCGATCAGCTATTATTGCTACGTATGAGCTAGACGGCTCGATGAGAATGAATGTGTCAGGTTTCGATATATCATATGGGACAGGTAAAGGAACTATGTTATAAAGGTCATAGACCTGAGGTAACACTAAAGGAATCTTAATAACGATTATAATTCTATTTAAATGATAATAACATATTAGCTTAGATATATCTATAAGTTCATGTATATTTTGTAGAGTTAAGGATACAGCGAGTTCATAATGGCTAGGTAGTCTATTCCTATGCTTATCTAGTTCGTTATATAGTTGATGCGGGCTAATTACAGTCGGATGCAGAATATTGAGCTTCGCGAATAAAATAGCATTATTAATATCGTCAATGTCGAAAGATAAAGTTAGTATTATAGACTCTAATGAATTCAATAAGGAGCTAAGTTGCGATTTGATTTCTAATTTGTCATTAGAGTTTGAGACATTCTCTAAGATTTTGTGAATGGTCTCCATATTTCTCATGAGATGTTTCTCATTTTGGTCGACCTTGGATATAGAGTTATTGAAAGATGTGATAGTAGATTTTATCACGTGGATATTATCTTTCATCAGATGAGCCAGCTGCTTCTCATCCGTCTGTACATCTTCGATAGCCTTCGAATATTTAACAGCATCTTCCGAATCTAATGTACCAAAAATAGTTTTTAGCAACGATCCTCCGAAATCGATGAGAGCTCTTTTATAACGCTTATTTGGCCTTTCATCTACCAGTAGATATGAAATAGAAGAAAACTTATTAACATTATTTAAATGTTGATTTCTCAACGCAGATAAAGAATTGAGACAATCAGTCTCTATCTTAGAAGATGTAAATGAGTTACAAAACACGTTTAACTTTTCAAATAGAAATTCGATTTTATCTAAATTAGGCTGTATATGACTTATGTCTACATATGCTACGACATTCCAGTCACTATTAGTAAACTTAACATCTAAGAGTTTATCGAAGAAAACCCCTGGACTACTGACTATGGGCGATACGAATTCGCACGCGACCGAAGACAGCGCCGATCTGAAATAAATGATAAGGAGTTGTAATAATATGACGTCATGCCATGTGACGTGTTTGTTATGACGCGCTATCACTAGCGGGCTTGATCTCGTCATAGTGATGACGTACGTGCTTACGGTTTATCAGTAAGGTAACAGTATGTTTTCCATTTAGCTTTATTATTTTAAAAGGGCCCTTCCACACTGGAGATAAGGCTTTGTTTTGCTTATGGTGGCAACGTACATATACTAAATCATTAACGCTATAAGTTATAGGTTTGGTGTGCGAATCGTAACAATTTTTAGATTTTTCTTTAGAGGCTTTAATATTCTGAAGCGCTTTTTGGCGGCTATAATAAAGACGATGATTAAGAGCTCGGATGTAATCTATATATGTATTGGTGTCGAGAGTATCGATACTCGTAGGTATATAAGGCTTATAACCGAATAACAACTCTAAAGGCGAGTAACCTGTAGTGCTATGCACGTTAGAGTTGTACGCAATCATTGCGCTTGGGATATAAAGATCCCATGTGTGTTGATTTTCACCGATATAAGATCTAAGATACTCTTTAAGAGTAGAATGACTCCTTTCTAGGGCACCGCACGTTTGCGGATGATATGGAGATGCGAATATATGTTTTATACTAAAAAGTTTCTCGAGTTGTTTAAATACGTCTGAGCAAAAATTTGTACCTTGATCTGAGACGACCATTTTAGGAATTCCCATATGGGAGATAAAGATTTCAAATAATTTAGCTGTTTCTTCAGCAGAGCATGTTAGCATAGGATATGCTTGAGAAAATTTGGTTAAGTCGTCTTGTAAGGTAAGTAAGAATTTATATTTGTGCTCATGAGTTTCCGGAAGTGGACCGACCAAATCAAGATAAACTTTTTCGTTGGGCCGAGATGCTGTGGAAGTTACTATCATAGGAGCCCGATTTGTCTGCCTTAAGGGCTTATTGATTTGGCAAGAGCGACAGTTCTTAACATAATCTTCAATATCTTGTCGCATGTTTTTCCACCAAAATTGAGATTTAATTCTCTCTAACATACGCGAGATACCGGGATGACCGGCGAGAGGAGAGTCGTGATTATCTTTAAGAATTTGTTTGATCTCGTCCGGCGTAGGATACTTTATAGAATTGCGGTATATGTTAACTTTAATATTAGTATTGTGAAATAGAAACGATATAATGTTATAGACCTTAGTAAATGATAGTTTAGTAAATGGATCCGTGAAGTCTGGTAGAGCGATTTCTTTTTCCTCCATGTACCAGTACTTGATCATATCTCGATAATCTCGTAGAAGATTAAAAATATCTCTATATGACGTTTCATCAAAGTGATTGGCTTTTACAAATAAATGAGTAAACGTATGTTTATCGTTTGACGTAGAATAATAGGTGTGCAGATCATGTTCAATACTACGAATGTCCGGCGGATTTGGACAAGCATCTATGATGTCTTGACAGTAAGGCACGGACTCATCTAAATCGACTGATGCTGGATAAGCGATCAGTTTGCACTTCACCTTAAGTAAGGAATCGTTGTGCTCTTGAATCTTAGTGTCAAACGAGACACCGGGTTGTTTTATTATTTGAAGAAACTGTTCGTAAGTTTCTGATATGGAAGGTAAATTATGTGAGTCGTCTTCGTTATCTGGTAATAGCGTCGGATTACATAACATGGAGTCTGTGTTATCGTCATCGCTTAAGACGTTTACTGGAAAACCGGATAATGCATCGGCATTTGCATTTAATTTTCCCTTTTTATAGACGATCTCATAGTCGTACTCTTCTAATTTTAGGCGCCATCTTATAAGCCTGGAGCCTGGATCCTTGACATTAAAGAGCCACACAAGTGGCTTGTGGTCTGTTATTATTTTAAAAGTTCGACCGTATAAGTAAGGACGAAAGGTCTTTACACCGAATAGTATGGCTAAGAGCTCCATTTCTATGGTAGAATAGTTTCCCTCGGCTTTGTTTAAGGTGCGTGACGCATACGAGACGGGCTTGTCTTTACCTATTTCGCCTTGCGACAGTATAGCGCCTATTGCGTAGTTAGACGCGTCGGTGGTCAAAAGAAAAGGTTGTTTGAAGTCAGGATACTGGAGTAGAGGTGCCGAAGTTACTTTAATTGGATGAAGGCTTGCTCCTGATTATGAGACCATTGGAAGGTGGCGTCCTTTTTTAATAAGGAAGTCAATGGTTTTGTTATTTGAGAAAAGTTATTTATAAAACGACGATAGTATCCGACTAGACCTAGGAAAGACTTTATATCTTTAGGATTTTTAGGTGTCGGAAACTGAGAGACGGCCTTGATTTTGTCAGGATTCGGAGACACACCTTTGTGTGTTATTATATGGCCTAGATAGGCGACTTCGCGCCGTAGAAACTCGCACTTATCTGGCTGTAGTTTCAGATTAAACTTTCTCAATCGATCAAAGACTAAAGTAAGTTTTGTGATATGACTTCTGAGGTCATGGCTATAGATTATGGCGTCATCCAAATACACGTAAGCGTGAAGACCTTGGAGGCCAGAAAGAGCTGTATTCATCAGCTTTTGGAAGGTGGTAGGAGCATTTTTTAACCCGAAGGGCATTCTAGTAAATTCGTAATGTCCGGAAGTGCTAGAATTGGTATTGACAGTGAAACCTGTTTTAGGAGCGTCCTTGGGACTCATCCTGATCTGATGAAAGCCACTGGAGAGGTCCAGGGTGCTAAAATATTTGGAGTGTCCTAATTGGTCCAATATGTCTGTGATAAGAGGCAGAGGATAGCTCTCAGATACGGTGACGTCATTGAGGCGGCGATAGTCTATAACTATTCGCCACTTCTTTTTACCAGAAGCGTCCATCTTTTTAGGGACTACCCATACTGGGGCGCTCCATGGCGAAACAGAAGGACGTATAATGTTCTGATCGAGCATCTTACGGATCTGAGTGTCTACCTCCTCTTTATGACATTCGGGAAAGCGATATGATTTTACGTGAGTGGGAGGCGCATCTCCCGAGTCTATGGTATGTTCAATCGCGTTTGTGAAGGACAAAGGCTCGCCTTCCATATGAAAGATGTCGGTGTACTGTGAGCAACACTCGAGAAGTGACTCTTTTTCTTCAGAGTTAAAATGAGAGCAACGAATAAGGTTTAATACCTTCTGTATTCTATCGGATGCTGTGTAAGATATAGAATTTATGCATTGAGATGAATCAGTGATATCGTTTTTAGGCTCTAGAGGCGTTAACTTTACAGCATAGTCCTTGACCTCAACTTCAGAATTAGTAGTATTTAAAATAGTTACGTTTATTTTTTTTATTAGGTTTTATAAAAACGAGACAGTTAGCGACATAAACACCATCGCTTATAGAATGATCTAGTAATAACCCTTCATTGTTTTGATAGCGTTCGGGCGAGTAATTTGATACCGCGCACTCGATAACAGCTTTGGCTCGAGCGGGAATAATATAAGTTGGCTGGATATAATTCATATGCACATTTTGCCCGTAAATATTTATTAAATTCAAATCATAGTTTATAGTGGCCTTGAAATAGCCCAAAAAATCGCTACCGATGATGCCGTCATATTCTAGACTGACGTCATCGTTGACTATATGAAATTTATACGTATAAGTATTCTTGGCTAGGATAATATCCATTTGAAATGTGCCAAGGGTTTCTGAACAAGATTCTATGCTATTGATTCCTCTTATTTTAACAATTTCGCGAGACAAGTCAGGTGCTTTGCTTAGGCTTGATCGTTTAACAAGACTGATACTTGCGCCCGTATCTAAGAGAAAACGAAGAGGTTTCGTAGAAAAACTAGTTTTAAGATGTACATGTGGCAAGGATATTTTTTTAATGACGAATTAATCTCGTATACAGGAATATTTATATTATTCTCGATTCGGTTTTCCGGATTGTGCGATACATAGGGTCCCGAGGACAAATGGGACGTTTTACTCGGTGGAACCGGGACTCTAGATAGATTATATTTGGGTTTTACAGATTCAGAACTCAACGAAATAGGGACTCGCGGTGGAGCGTGTTGAGGTTTATTATATTTAGGATTCGATGAAACAGCGGTTCCCGAAGGAAAGTATCGAAGTTTGTTATTACTAGGACTCAACGAAACAGGGACTCGCGGCGGAGCATGTTGAGATATATTATGTTCATACGTACGACTCGACGAAACAGCGGGTCCCGCAGGACAGTATCGAGGTTTATTATTTTTTGGGCTCAACGAAACAGGGACTCGCGGCGGAGCATGTTGAGCTATTTGTGCATACGTATGACTCGACGAAAAAGTGGGTCCCGAGGGACAGTATCGAGGTTTATTATTTTTTGGGCTCAACGAAACAGGGACTCGCGGCGGAGCATGTTGAGCTATTTGTGCATACGTAGGACTCGACGAAACAGTGGGTCCCGAGGGACAGTATCGAAGTTTATTATTTCTAGGACTCAACGAAACAGGGACTCGCGGCGGAGCGTGTTGAGATTTATTTTTATACGTATGACTCGACGAAACAGTGGGTCCTGGAGGACAGTATCGAGGTTTAATAATTCTAGGACTCAACGAAACAGAGACTCGCGGCGGAGCATGTTGAGATTTATTATTTGAACGAGACTTAACTAGAAATGCGCGTGTGCCTAAATCACTCGGAAAACGACGGCACGTTTTCGTAGACCGATTATTTAGTTTAAATCGTCGTAAGACTCTTCGACGTTTTCGCACGAAACTTGATAAGGTGTTGGTGACGGCGGCGATAGCGTCGGCGGCGGGTCGTATGTAACGTGATGCATATTTGACGACTTATTATAATTATTAGAATTCTGTGCATTATAGAATTTCCGTTTGCGACATTGTGAAATATCCTTATGTTTGCAATACCTGCAGAAAGCGTGTGAGCCGGAATTATTATTATATGACGTTGACGGCTGAGGCTCAGAGGAAACACGTGGCGGAAACGCCCGCTTCGGTTTAGCGAAACATTCGGATTCTGGATGCCCGAGCTTTCCACAGATTCTGCATTTAGGCTTAGTCACGGTCTTAAATAAAAGATTTTGAATCTTTTCTTCCTCAAGAGCGATATTTACTGCATCATTGAGAGATTTAGGGCTTCTGCATCTAACGTTATTGCTTAATCGCGGATGTAGCCCTATCGAAAATGAGAAGAGCGCTAGATCTTCTGTCATAGCGATACGCCCGGATAAATCTTTTTTAAGAGATTCGGAATTATAGATTTCAGACTGCAGATCAGTAAGGCAGCCTTCGACGCGGAGCGCAAACTGTGCAACAGTATCGTTTGATTGTTGCTTACACGACTGTAGATCTAGTAGTAAATGATTATAATGTTTCCTTTCACCGAAATTTTGTTTGAGAAAACATTTTAATTGATTAAAATCTTCAAAAATTTTATTAGAACACGCGATTTGGGCCTTGCCCTCCAAACGAGATAAAATATATTTGGTTAATAAAACTTTTTGACTCAACGATGCTAGATCTAGAGCGTTTTGGCAATTTGTAAGAAAAGCGGTGAGAGTTTCGCGGTCTCCTTTGTAAGGACTAATAAAATTACATAACACGTTTATTGGAGACTGTTCGTTCAATGAGATTTCCGCGCTAGCACTGCTTTTCTTCGAATCAGTAGACATTATGATATAGAAAAGAAATAGAAAGTAAAAAGACACAGTACTTACTTGTATTATTTGGACACGGTTGGTAAGTATAAAGGATTACGTTATTATTATTTAGATAAGTTTAAAGGATACACATTAAATAATAAGGTAAGGATTTATAGCATAGGAAAATAGGATATTATAAGGTAAGTATGATATATCGTCTAACACAATTTATAGAACACTTTATAAGAAAATTGTAGCAGTAACAGATGATATTATGTTCCACTTACAGAGTTAGCAGGATCACGAAGGAGTTGGACATCTCTGCAACTGGAGCAGCGCGTTCACAGGATCGGAGCAGCGTGGCACGCTACGCGTCAGGCAACGCGACCAGCGACTGGAGCGGCAGGAACGGCGGCGAATACTACCACCAGCGGCGGTGACCCGGCGTGAGCGGCACCGGCACGTGGCGGCGATGGCAGAGCGTTGCTTCAGCGGCGACGGCGGCGGCCAGCAGGCGGCAGCAGCAGGGGGACGGCGGCAGCGGCGGCGCGACTTACGCACCGGCGGGATACAGCGGCTATCTACGGAAGCTGGTCGGCAGGCTTACGGCTGTAAGGCTGACTGTCGCGACTCAACCACAGGAGACGAGCGGGAACTTGACGAAACGTAGTTACTTAGTGGTTACTCACGTTCCGGAGACGGACTGGACGATACGGAGTATTATAACGGATAATCTATCACGCGACCCGTTGATGGAATACCAGTGGAATGGAATCAACGAATATTAACGAATTTCAACACTGGTATCCCACTTCTGACACCACTGTTACGGGGCGGGTCAGGAAAGTCTTTTAAAAAAAAAGATATTTTACTTGAAACACGTTATTTTATGCCCGACGGAGGTCCAATCCAATCTAATGTGAAAACTAACTGAAGCTATAATGACGATTCGGGTTTCCTATTGCATTGACGCAAATGCAATGGGAAACTCAGCAATTTAATTTAATATGGCAAACAGAGCTAATTCCGATATAACAGAACCCACTCACCCTCCCCACTCATTCAGGAAGTCTTTTAGCTGTGGAGAAGAACGGGCACAAGAAATTCCACAGCTTTATAATAATATAGAAGTAACGACATTTACAAAACAATATGTCGTTACCAAATTATACAAATAATAATCATAAAACAATTATCTAATAAAATAAAAGATAAAAACAAGTGAATCTAAAAGTTTTACTCGGGCACTACTAACGCATTAGAACAATGTGTGCGAAACTAGAGGAATGTTAATTCCATGCATTTTTGTCATTGATGTAATCGCTTACAGTGTAATAGCCCTTTTCTAAAAGTCTGTCCTTAACATGTGTCTTAAATTTGTCAAAGGGCAAGATTATAACATCGTTCGGGATTTTATTGTAAATTATGATACTTTGTCCCATAAATGATCCATACACTTTCTGAAGTCGAAATTTAGGAATTACAAGTTTATACTTATTTCTAGTACCTATTTAGTTTGTGTAGGTATATCGCATTTTTTTTTGAAATGAGAAATGTTTTGACGCACGTTAACAATACAGTTATAAATAATTTGTGATGCAACTGTAAGAATATTTATTATATGGACCAAATTGCTCTTTTTTGTAAAATGAAAATGGTTTCTATATCTGCTGCTTTACCACAAAGTAGTCGAATACCATAGGACATAACACTGTGAAAGTAACTAAAATAGACTAATCGAGCAGTTTCCACGTCTGTAAAATGCCTAATTTTTCTAACAGCGTAAGCAGCTGAACGAAGTCTCCCCGCAAGGGGGCTAATATGAGGGCACCACTGTAATTTTGAATCTAAGGTAATACTTAAGAAAACTGTTGAATCAACAAGGTCCAACAGTTCACCATTCATTTTAATTTTATTTACTATAATATTCTTTACGTTAGGTAGAGTAAAATTTATACATTTGGTTTTCTTTGCGTTTAATTGAAGATTATTAGTAGTAAATCAATTCAAAACATCTGTTAGGGCACTGTTGATGTCATCAAAACTATTTTTATTTCGATCAGTCTTAAATATCAAAGATGTATCGTCAGCAAACAAAACAATATTGCAAAAGTTTTCCGCATAAAATGGTAAATCATTAATATAAATTAAGAATAAAAATGGACCTAGTATTGACCCTTGTGGAACCCCCATTAGCACAGAAGATTCGAATGATATGGATCCATTCACGCTAACTTTTTGGATTCTGCAGCTGAGATATGATTGAATGAATTTCAAGGCATCCGAGTGCACTTCATAGTGTTTTAGCTTTATTAAAAGGGTGTTGTATTCAACGCAATCAAAAGCCTGGGAGAGATAACAAACACTCCAAAAGCATTCTGCGATCCCTCCCAAGCCTCAAATATGTGTTTTAGAAGAGCTACACCTGCATCAGTAGTAGACCTTCCCTTGGTAAAACTATACTGTTCATTGTGAAAAAGGTGGTTTATAAATAGCGAAGTGGAAGCCGAGTTGATCTAAAATAAGTTTTTCAAAAACTTTACTAAGAGTAGGTAAAATCGAAATAGGTCTGAAATTGCTGGGGTCATCTTTACAACCTGATTTGACTCTACCAAGGAGAATTACAGCCGTCCATACACTAAAATGCCGTTAACCGACCTGAGGTCGATTTTGACTTTTTGATATCATTGGACTCTGAATAAAACGCGCCATCAAACTGTCTGACAAATTTTTTTCTATCTTTTTTGTTACCTGAGATATCGATACTGATACGAAAAACGACGTTAAACAAATGTTTTTTTAAGTAAAAAAATGCTATAACGTCGTTAATTCATATTTCATTGCACTCTTCTTTCAAATCACAAAGTTATAATCCCATGACTTAAATGCGGTTGATTAAAAATACTAAACTATAATGTGGCTAAACACCACGTAACGTTTTGCAATAAATGGCGATTATCTGAAAATGTCACTTTTGCAGTTAACGGCATTTTAGTGTTATGGACGGCACTGCTCGCAATAGATGCTGAGTTTAAAGCGTCTCGAGTCGGCGGCAAGTTTTCAATTTTCCTGCCTTTTTTCGTAAATTGATGTTTGCTACAGCTACTAAAGGTCTGTTCAAACCTGAGCGGTATTCGCTACCGCTGTGGGTAGCGGCAGCAAAAATACCGCGCAGGTCGCTCTAGCCGCGGAACTTTATACTAAATACCTGAGCTAAACCCGCGCGGAAACCGCTCGGTATATACCTTTACCCACAGCGGCAACGAATACCGCTCAGGTTTGAACAGGCCTTTACATCGGTGCAGGAGTCAGATCGAAACAAAAAGATGTCGAACACACGGACATATAAGGAGGAAATAAAAAATGCCAGACAAATAATTTTGAAGTGAATGTTGTGTTTTATTACTTGTCGTACATAGCAATGACAATTTTTCAAGCACTATAGGACCGCCTGGTCAATGTTACCTTGTACGGCCAACCTGAAGCCTGTAACATTTTGATACAGTTCCCAGGTTTCAAATGCAGTTTTTCTACCTTTACCGCAGAAGAAAGATAAATGTTAGTAAAAGGTAAAAAAATTGCTTTTGAAACCTGGGGAAGTGTATCCAACGGCTTCAGGTTGGCCGTTCAAGGTGACATTGACCGGTAGTCCTAGTGCTTGTAAAATTTGTGATTGCTATGCACGACAAGTAATAAAACACAACATTCACATCAACATTATTTGTCTGGTTTTTCCGCCGACTCGAGACGCTTTAACTCAGCGTCTATTGCGAGCTGTCTACAGGAGCTGTCTACCTACTTGTGTCTGTTGCCTACTGGGGTCTTTATTAATATCACCCCATCGGCAGTCCAGCAGTTGGAAACGCCGAATCTATTCCTGGCTGCCATGAAAGCTTCATGGCGCGTCTTAGTAAGGTACTCGGATAGAGTAATCTTCGAGCCCTTGAGAGCAACCTTGCCTCTCCACAAAGCTGCGCGCACGGCAGCATCAGAGAACTTAACAACAATTGGCCGTGGTTTGCTGTTGTTAGGGACCAGCTTGCCCATCCGATAACTAGCGGTGATGCAGTTAACCGAAAGACTTCTGTAACTTGCATTTCGATTGAAGTGTAGTAACAAGTTTGGAACATGGTATCCATACCGGCCTGCTCGGGAATTCCATGCACCAGCAGCATCTTACTGCGGAAACGCATCTCGATCCGGTCCATACTTCTTCGCAAAGCATCTACCTCAGAGCGAAGCACAGCCAGTCCGTTACATTCAAATGCCTTAAAGGCGAGAAAATTCGAATTGAGCCCTGCAATAGTGTTAGGATTCTTACGTGAAGTGGATGCCTGGTTGAGCTTAGCCTGGAACTCGGCCATTTTCGTCTTCGTTCAATAATGTCTTCAAGGCGTGATTGATTCATGTTGGTGTTTAGTGAAGTGCGATAAAGGAAAATTTAGAAAGGAAAACTATAATTGCAGGCTAGTAGTAGTACCTTATGCTTTAGGTGCACATAAAAAATATTGTAAATAACTTAATTTACTATTTTAAATTAATAAATAAAGAGAGCAAACTAATTTCGTGGTTTAGTTGGCAATTACCCACAGACGAAGGTTCAGAGCCTACATTTTACGTTGTAAACGCCCGATATTTCAGTGTCTTTTTCAATCTGGTGGTTAGAAAAATCATATTTCGAAATACTTACTTACGCAATTTTAGCTTTACTATCTAGCTGGAAATTTAGCCCTCTAAGGGTGCATAAGCAATTCTTAAAAGTGTCGCTTAATAAATTTGGGCCGCGATTTCCAAACATATGTTTGACGCTAAGTGTTATTTTTCTTGTCATTATCTGGATGTTGGAAGGCGCTTAGGACGAATTGTTCTAACGGATATCTCTATTCTTAGTGGCGCTTATCCATTTTTTCCATGCCGATATTTAAAAGAGAAGAGCGATTAGATGATATAACGATTAAAAATATTTACATACGTATGCAAAAAAACATAAATGGCAGATACCGCAGAGTCTCATTTATCCGTTTCTACCACAAAATAAACATTTAGGGCGTTGGAGACAGTTGCCCAAGCGCCACGTGCGCATACAATCCATTCCAGCACACAGTTTCTTTGAGCTCGCATTGAAAATAGTAAGTAAGATTTCATATTTCTATTGTGATCTTTAATGAAGATTTTTAAAAGCATAGTTTATTTTATTCTGCGAATATTGATTACCTAAATTATTAAATTTTGGAGAAGTGGATAAACGTAGTAATATCTTGTAGATATCTAAATGACAAATGTAACTGGTTCCAATATTCAATAGGTTTTTGATATGTATTTATGTGAATGCTTGTAGTACCTTCGTTGATTCTGTTTATCACAACACAGGATAAAGAACTAGCTCATATTACTACTAGCTTTGGAATCAGATTAATGTTTACGTAGTTAAATATTTATATATAAAAATCGTCGTTACACAGATCGACTTCTTCTGGTCTGTCAGCATTTAAGTATTTCTCTTGAATATACATACATACTCATAATCACGACTATTATCTCCGAATGGCTAGTCAGAGACTAGGCACTGAGGACCCGAAAGTAGTCCTCTGCCATAGTCCACTTTTTACCAAATAACAATGTTTCCCTTGAATATATACATTTTTTGTTCTTCTAATGTCATGCAATCAGTCCTTAGACTATAAGCAGATGCGTTTTAGGAGTTGTCTGGCAGGTGGAGCCTGTTCCACAGCTGGAACTGCTCAATAGGAATCTGGAAGCATAACTATATTATGTCATTCAACTCCAGAATTTGGCGATAACTGGTTGGGAATAGTAAGCTGTACTGCTAGCTGATTTGCGTGACGTTGCAATCGGGCTTTGTAAGATTTAGTATGAGTATCTATTATTAACTGTGCTTAGTTGTAGGTTTTCATGGACCTCGGAGTTTTTTATAAACTAGGGTGCATTCGCTATTTGTTTTAGGATAGAGTCTTCAGCTCTCTGTATCATGTTAATCAGGACTGGCAAGCAGATCTCTACAACTGAATCTCATAATATGTCCAAATAGGTTTGAGAATAATTTTGTAGATTAGCAATTTATTGTCAATAGACAGTGCTGTGTCTCTCTTAGCTTGGATATGGTTTCTCCAGGTCAGTCTGCGATCGAAATGCATCCCCAGATATTTGACGCAGTCACTGTGTAAGAGCAGTAGGTCACACAATTTCACAGATGGGCAGTTCCTTCTTCTCAAAGTGAATGTGATGTGTGTAGATTAAGAGGAGCTTGCCTTAATTCTCGACTGTCTCAACCACTTCTCTACTGTTTCGAGGCCCATTTGTAGAAACTGTGAGGCTTCTTCACACTTCGTACTTGAGGTCAGAATGGCTTTGTCATCCGCAAATGTTGCTATGGTTATCCCATTGCTCTAAGGTAAATCGTATGTATATCTTTTATTTTATTTATTTATTTAAGGAAAACGCATATTATACGCTTATAAAACAAAAATTAAAAAACATTTCATTAGCCAAAAAAGTTTCAACAAATGTTAAAAACATACAAATTTGCTTAACAACTACTCTTTAACAATGAAGACCACTACAAGTTACATATTTAACTTAATTAACATAACAATCAAATTTTGCTAAATAAATATGGCTAAATATGGTACCTATATAGAATGGGGCCCAGTACAGAACCTTGGGGTACTCCCGTGTGTATTTCGTTTAAAAGTCATGTGTATTCTTTTTCCTGGACTTGAAATAGTCTCCCAGATAGACATGACTTAAGAAGCATAAACAATCTATGCGGTAGGTTTGTTTTTATTTTTTAAAGGAGGCCCTAAGTACTACACCCTGTCGAAAGCCTGTTGAATGCCCAGGAAAGCGGTCAAACAATATTCCTTATTTTTCAGGGCATTTCTTATTACCTGGTAAACCCAATGGATTTGTTCTATTGTAGCGTGGTCTTGCCTGAAGCCAAATTGATGTTCTAGTATCATACACTGATCTGAAATTGCTATGATTAGTCGAGAGGTCACTTCATTTCTCGGTTGCCTGGCTTATGGATCATGATGATTTGGGACACTTTCCACAAGGCTGAAAAGCATCCTGCAATCAATACGCCATTGAAGAGCACGGTAATGTACACAGACCCTTTATGAAGCAATTCGCTTTATAACTTTCTGTCAACGAGTTCAAATCCCGTAGCCTTTATGTCGTCTAGGTCCTTAATTGATCTTACAAATTTGCGAGGGGAAGCGGACTTTATGGGGTAAGCTAGTTGCAGATCATCATTCAAAACTCGGTCGATATTCAGAACTGTTTCAGGGTCAGGTTCATTATTCCCAGAATTTGACACCGAAGACGATGATTATAGTAACGATTTAGTAGATAACGAATATTTTTAATTACTGTAAAATGTTGATTACTTTATAAGTAGGTACCTCAGACTATACCCATTATTAAGTAGCCTTATGGTCAGGAAAGCAGGCCTTGATACTAGGAACTTACAAAAAGTAAAGTTCGTCTTTTATAAAGCTGTGTATACTTAATCCCTTAGGGTGGATTCGACCAAACTGGAATAAGACTTATTCCGAGATTAGTATAAACAAATTTGGCGTTTAATCTAGGAATAAGACCTTATTCCAGTTTGGTCGAATCCACCCTTAGTAACATATCCTACGATATTATAAACGCAAAAGTTTGAAAGTATGGATGGATGTTTGTTACTCTTTTACGTAAAAACTACTGAATGGATTTGGATGAAATTCGGCATACAGATAGTTTATAACCTGGATTAACACATAAAATACTTTTTATCCCGATATTCCAACGGAAACGGGAACCACGCGGGTGAAACCGCGAGCGTTTCGTTTCGTTAACACTAAGTCTAAAGCCAATCACCACTTATGTTGTAGTGCCTCAACTTTATGTTAAACTTAATGTCGGTTAAGGTATTTGAATATAAATAAAGATGCAGTAAAGTTATTTAGGATTACATTTGAATTTTTAGCGTAAGAGGTAACGACTTTTTTCCTGTTCTGAAAAGTAGTCCATTTGAGCATAAGCGTCAAAAAATACTATTATTACACGGAAGATTCATAGTAATATAAATAAGTCATTTTGTGGAGAAACAACTTAAAAATACACTGGCCTGCAAAAATAAGTATCACACTTTCAAAATTGTAATAACTTTTAAAGTACACAAGATAAACAAGACACACAAGACTTAAAAATGTTACTATTGTATAATTTACTATAGTTTCAAAGAAAGCTGATAAAATTGCCATAAAACGTTTTTTTATTTTAAATCTCTAACTTCTACAGTTTTGAAAAAATATATTTTAAAAGTGAGATACTTTTTTTTGCAGGCCAGTGTATATGGCTAAATTTAGGAGTCTTAAAAAGAAAAGAGTCTTTAAAAGAAAGTAAAAATAAAATTTTAATTTTATTTTTTCTAAATTTTGCAACTTTAAAGCCTTCTCCTGTAAAGTTTGTAAAGTGGCGGTTATACCTTTTTGGCCGTTAGGCATCGCTATACTTACAGATTTTTGCGGGTGCGGCGCTTTATACATAAGTAGCAATCTTAATTTTACAAATAAAATATTTAGTTATACCTTTTTTTTATACTAAGCCCGGCAAATGATCCCACTCCACCTGATGTTAAGTTGAAATGAAGTCCAGGCGCGAGGACAACTGATGCAGCGTAAGAGACGTAGCATCCGTCACCCTCACTCTGCCGGCGAAAACCTGTGTCTGAAAGAGCTAACTGTATTTAATTTTTGTTAATATTTCGTTTTTTTTTCTATGATGGGGTAAAATGTTTGTTCCAGAAATGGATTTATTTTATAAAAAGATACCACACTTGCCCTAGTAGCTATAAATGGAGAGGAACTATGCACCGACTGCAAGGCGGGAGACGTGTGGGTGATGAATATTCCCCCCCCCCCTGGTGCCCACCAGCGGGGGGTAACTCCGTGGCTACCTACCGGGCTAAATCAGATCAGAATGACTTAGAGAACAATCGTGCCAAGTGGCGTCTTCCAAAACAAAAGTGCACAACATCGTTAGCCTATTACCTGGGGAAATAAGCGTCGATTTTGGGCCAACCCTTGCACTTTTGTCTCGGAAGACGCCACTTGGCACGATTGTTCTCTAAGTCATTCTGAATGATGGTACATAGCTTGGGTAATTTCTTTCCACTTGGCTTGTCGTTCCCGACATCTAATTAAAGTCTGTCGCCTTAATCATAATTAAGTACTTATAACAGTTACGTGTTCCGTTACTAGAATAGACTATACTGGGAAAAAAAACTTTTGGTAGGTGAAGTGCGCTTCTAAGTATCTCAATCAAGAGACTCTGTTTTGTGTATAAATAAAATGTGTTAATTTATCTCGCAGTTGGTAAAACTGATGTCAGTCATTTCATTGTCACACGGACCTTGGAACGTTTTTTTACCCTCTTACTGTCTCGTCTCGAAGGACCAATTTTATAGAGTGATAAAAGCTAAAAAGCTTAATTGGGTGCAGTTGGTAACAGTAAAAGGAATCATAAAAACCTCAGTAAGTATATTATTTATTATTCTGTGGCTTCTGTAGACAAGCCTGCAGATTAACCTATCCAACACTGTCAAACTACAAAAAAGTTCAAAATATATTGAAGAAACTTGACATTTTATGGTAGGTTGAGGTGCTGGTGTCTGTACCTACCTCTAACCACAGTACAAATATGAGTATACTGTACTCTAACGTTGACCGTCGACCGAGGCACAGTATATTAGCTCATATTTATACTGTGACGTAGTCTTGTCTGCCCTACGCTAGAGTGTAATTTAAGCCCGCGTAGGCGCGGAGGGGCGAGGCGGCCCGCGAGCTGAGGAGCAGGAGGTGGGTTTAACGCTAGCCGCCGAAGCTGCGGTGGTGTACTTTTGTATTTTTTTGGAATTTGTGTTTTTTCGGTAAAAAGAAAATTATGGAAAACAATAAATTACAAAACGTTTTCAGTCAAATAAAATTCGTACAGGCAAATTTTGAATTTATGATAGGTAACCTTTGTTGACATTGTGATCAAATGTTTGTAAACATTTTCTAACAGCAGTATCAAAGCAAATAGTAATTTTCGTGTGATTTTGTAGGATATTTTTTGTAGTTTATGAATAAAAAAAATTAAATCAACTTTAAAAAACTAAATTAAAACTGCTATTTTGGGCCTTTAAATTTATCTTTTGATAAAGATCTTATGACTTACTATTTTGCATGTTTTTTAAATTATTTCTCTAATATTAGGTAATGACTTGTAAACGTGCTTACTATGTTGTTTTTTTTTGTTTTCCGTTTCGTTATGTTTTTAAGGATTTTAATTCGAAAAAATTTAAATTTGTTTAAACTGTAGTAGTCTAAATAAAAACACTAATCTTCCACTATTATAATGCATTTTTATGACCTAGACACATTATATAATTTAATTATCAATATGAAACAAGCTTTACCAATAAAATGTGTTAATTTTGGGTTACATTTTTGTGTCACGATAACACAAATTAGGTTGTGTTACTGTTGTGTAACATTGACAATTTTGGCGGCCTTACCCAATTGGCAACATAATTTAAAAACAAAATAAGTAAGTACTTATATACGACGAAACCTGCCAATTATTTTCATCATTGCCAATTTTTTTAACATTTCCCATTTTGTAATTTGTTTGCAACAAAATAATGCTTTAAAATAAATAAACAATATGTATTTATATAAGGGCAGGGCTGGATAAGTCCACGGTAGCTTAATTGTAAAAGCACCTTACCTACCCGGATTGTCAGGAAGGTGCAGGTTCAAATCCTGCTCGTGGGAGTATTTAAACATTTTTTTACAATATATACTTATATTGCATTTTAATAATTCTTTAGCGTTGCTAATACGTATTTAAATGTATTAATTCACTCAATTTATATTTCAGGATGGATCGAGATTCTTCAAACAAGTGTACAGTTTACCTATCTTATCTATCCTAACTTCAGGTAGGTACCCTATATTTTAAGTTATCGCTAAACTAATTAGATAGATAAGGTATACACATTTATTTAGATCCAAAACCAGTTAAAACCGGTTCTTAACCGGTTTCGAATAAAAAGTTTTGGAGTATGTGGAATAATAATGCATTTAGTTACAGATTAACATATGTCAAAAACCTAATTCTTATTTTACCTAATCCCCCATACAAAACCCTACACCACCCTAACAAGGTGTGTATTTTACGGCAAAAAGAGACTTGTTTTCGTCCTTTTTCTTAGGGAAAGTTATTCAATTTTATGCTCCCTTTTATGTTTTTATGCACCTTTAAAACAACTAACTTGATGATAATAGATAGTAACCGATAGATTACGAACTTTCGATTACATAAATATTCGATATTATGAACGTTCGATCATTTAAACTTTCGATGTTTTGAAGACTCGATGTATTGACATTTCAATTTTTGAGCTTTTGATAAAATGAACGTTCGATTATTTGAATGTTCGATAAATCGTTGTCGATAAATTGATATTCGATGACTTGGTATTCGATATGGCTGGCGTAGGGGATCCGTTCGCAGGCGTCAGTCCGGTCGGCTACTTGTATCTTCATACATATGGCAGTTGTCTCACCAACGGCGAGTAAACGACTAACTATCGGCTATTTTTTCGCCCAAGAAAAGTACAATAGACATACATTTCGTGTAAACAAAAGAGATGCATATATAAATAGTTGATCGCTGATTGTTCACACTGCCGGCGAGGACTCGCTTCACTAGTTCGTGGCTGAGCGACAAGAGCTATCAAAGTTATTCTCGCTTATCGATACTCGCTCAGCGATCAGGGCCCTTATTCTCATTTTTCGAGATGTAGTCTCGAATTAAGTTTTGATTTCGATCTCTATCTCGACCCTTTCGGGACGGTCCAATACAATTGTGCGTGTTACAAAGTCGAACGTATCTTATTTAATTTACATCCGTACTGGATGGGCCCAGTGTACAACGATTGCGCGGGTAACGGTCTTTCACCTCCCACCCAAAATTTGTTCGGCGCGCAGTCGACGCGCAGGTCCCAACCTACTCAGTTAGTGTGAAATTTGCATTCCCCGATTTGGCGAAAGTGAGTACCACAATATATTTATTTTGTAACTAGAGTGAATAAAGTGTTTTTGGGTATAAAATTAAATAAACATTGGACGTTTTAGTGATAATAGCGACGCCTTGCAAGCAAACGATTCGGCGTCATCACTTAACGAACTTTTCCGACACAATTGTATCAACCTGGGCCCTATATACCCTAATACTTGTTTATAGCGTAGTATTATTCTTGATATTTTCAGGGTTTTTACACAATGCCGCGTGTTGTAAATGATGCTGTCATCGCAGAAATGCTTAATGAGTCTGGGGATGACGCCAATTATGATGAGGAACAAGATTTTGAGATTCATTGTGAAGAAGTCGAGGCTTCTGGCTCCTCTTCTGCAGACGAATCCGACGATAGCGAAGATGACAACGTTTCTCTGAGTCAGTTAAAAGAGTGGCAGAAAATACCGTTTAACAGCAAGCCTATTCCATGAGATGCTACTCGTCCTGCAGGAGATATTATCACCCCCGCGGAATACTTTGAACGGTATTTTACAGTTGAACTTCTGGAACAAATTGCTTTGACTACCAGTCAGTATTACATGGCCAATACCGGTGTACAAATGAAACCTGTTTGTACTTTGGTGGATATAAAGTAGTTTTTCGGAATTCATGCCATGATTGGATGTATAAAGTTTCCTTGACCTAAATTATACTGGAATGAGTAATTCAGGTATGATCCGATTGCAAGCGCAATGTCTAGGGACCGCCTCAGAACAAACCTGCATGTTGTAGATGTTACCTCGGTGAATCAGTCCGAAGAACTAGCAAAAAAACAAGCTGTGGAGGGTGCAGCCTGTAATTGACGCCGTCCGAAACAGATGCCTGGAGTTGCCAAGAGATTTCGGAAACTACTCAATTGATGAACAAATGATTCCCTTTGACGGTGCTGCATTGGATTAAAGGTAGTCGTAAAAAACAAGCCACGTCTAGCAGGTTTAAAAAACTTTGTCGTAACTAAATACAAAGGGCTAGTCCTGGATTTCGAAATTTACCAAGGTAATACTACAAACTTGACTGACTTATCAGAATCTATGGGCGTCGGAGGTGCTGTGGTGTTGCGCTTGGCTAGATCACTTCCAGAAGGAAGCTTTCTGTATTTTGATCGCTACTTTTCCTCACTAACTCTAATGGCCGAATTGGTAGAAGAAAAATGGAGGGGACTGGGACTTTTGTAGCTAATCGATTCAACACTAAAAAGAGAACGAGATTTGACTTCAAGCACGATAAAAAGATGTCTAGGGGAGATGATGAGGGGATTGTCAACGCTAATAACACTATCAGCCTCGTAAAATGGAAAGACAACAAAGGAGTCCTCATGACCTCAACAGCTTTTAGAGCCGAGCCGCGCACCCAGGTATCAAGGTGTAGAAGTAAAAGTAGGGCCCAGTATGATACAATTGTAGCCCTCACAATTGTACGTAGGAAATGTAAGGCCCAGAGTAATATAATTGTTGGCATGTCAATTTTCCAAGATGGCGCCGGGAAAACTATGGGAGATTCGTAATCTCCGACCCCAAATTACCAAGGATTCCTATTCAACGGTATTAGTTTCGCTGTAGTTTAGACACCGGTCCGAAAGGGATAATCGACATTTTGTTCACGAATCTCCTATTCTCAGCGCTAATCGAAATAGACTTCGAGTTTTTTTTTGATAAATATTGCCATTCTTTTCAATGCAATCAACTTGGGATGCGTTCCGTTTGACACGTTTCATCCGGTTTTAAACCGGTTGCAACTAAGTGCCTCAAATATTTTTACTGTAAAGGTATTTAAATGTATTGAACTTGCTTTTTAATTAAAGAAGTAAATTTTTAATAAGTATCGAAAAATCATTATATTTAATGTGTTGTGATCAAATTTAATTTCCTTAAACAACTTGTATTGTTTAAAACGTGACGTATCGTCGATAAATTTTATGTTTTTTGTTTGTGATTGTGTGCTTGTTTTTTGACGAAACGATCATTTTAGTATTCACAAGACACACACAATGTCACAATGTCAACAAAAAATACAAAACGCCACAGCAGAAGCAGCTTCTTCTACAAATGTTGGAAGCCGATATAAGTACAGTTAAGGAGTGGAAAGTTTTCTTCCACCTTCTAAAAAAAAGAGAGCGAGCTCTCTCAATATTTTAAATCACTTCCACGACAAAATTGGACATTAACTCTTCCATATCCACCGTAATTTCGCCGCTATTTGACGTTTCATAGCTTCTCGTAGTCGAAATTACGCCTCGACCACTGCCGACCACACGAAGCAATTCGAGCGGCTCTCCTTCGAGAAATGTCGAGTTCGAGATGTTCAGAATAACTAAATTATATTACCACTCGATAAAGTTCGAATTCGAATCAAACTCGAAGTCGATTAGCGCTGAGAATAGGAGATTCGTGAACAAAATGTTAATAACGAGATTTTATGGTCGAGATAAAGATCGAAATCAAAACTCGATTCGAGACTACATCTCGAAAAATGAGAATTGGCCTCCAGAACTCACGCCGCGCCGAGGGCCAACCAGCGGCAGCGGTCATTTCCCGCCAAGAGGACTGCTATTATCATAGACGCTGCGCGCATAGCTGTGATCTGCTGTCTCTTTTCAATTCTATGAATATGAAAGAGACTGAGTCAATTCTCAGCGCTGCGTCAGCCGCTGCTACTAATACACTGGCCGCCGCGAACGAGTGGCGCGAATAATCGCCCATCACACTCGTACACTCACTCGCTTATAGCTCAGCGACAAAACTATCGGAACCTACACACTCGCTTTCCACTGCTCGCCAACTCGTTTCTAGTTCTAGCTCGACTCGCTTCTTGCACAGTATAAATATTTAGCTCATATTTATACTGTGCTTCTTGTTCATCGTCGGCGGTGGGACAACTGCCTAAAGCGCGGAGTACGCTAGGCCTGCAGCAGTCGGTCGCTCCTGCTCCCGAAAATCTAGGGTGTCCGGCCTTTTACCCAAATGCTCGGCCAAACTGGCTGGTCTGTCCGGCTATTAGTTTTGGCGACCTGGCAACCCTACACCCAAGGGAAGAGATGGGGCGGTAGTATTCTATTAGGCTGGTTTCAGAGTCACGCTGACCGCCCGCGAGCGCGGGTGGTGAGCGTCACTATAAAACGATACAAGACCTAGCTCGTGGCCCGCGTCGCTTAGGGTGTTACCAGACCAATCGATCGATCGTCGATCGACGACATCGATCGATGGTAAAATGGATTAGTCGACGTCGATCGATAGTTTCTACCAAACCAATCGATCGATGGTCGATCGACGTCGACCGGTAGAATCGACTTATTTGATTAAACGCGCCGGCCGCTTCACTTTTTTTATAAATTTATTTCGTGACCATGGATACTAGTCCTTCAATCGTAATAATAGAGTTCATTGATTATGCTTAAAGTTGATGATAATGAGTGATGATAATATGAACGTTTAAATGCCAAATGATTTTACCCTTAAACCTCTTGGGAAGCACTTTAGATTAAGCAACACCGAAAAAGGGGGGAAAGGGAGGGGAGGGGTAACGAAAATGCATAGTTTTCAAGATATTTTTATGTTATGTTAGGTCACTTCTACCATTACCATACCCCCTCAATCCCCCCCCCCTACCCCCCCCCCCCCCCCCTGTCCCCCAAGATATTTATGAATGGAGCGAGCTTCTATTGTCTTATAAAAAAATTTGCGATCTTTGGCTTTAAAAAATCGCCGCATCCAGATTCTTCTGCGTTTGCGTCTCCGTAATAATAGTACGAGCAACATCGTACTGGCTAAGAACAACGACTCCTCTTCTGAATTCATTTCGAAAGAAACTTTCCGTATTTAAATACGTCACTCTATGAAAGAAACTGATGGAATATAGCCGGGGTTAATCGATCAACGTCGATCGACCGTCGATCGATGGGTTAGACGAACGGTATCCGTCGATCGATTAAAGCTACCACACCTATCGATCAACGTCGACCGACGTCGATCGATGCCATCGATCGGCGATCGATCGATTGGTCTGGTAACACCCTTACACCCGCGCGGGCGGTCAGCGTGACTCTGAAACCAGCCGTAAGGCTCTGACTACATGCATCCGGAATTAGTCCAGCCCGGGAAAAAACCAAATTCGGCAAGTAATCGACTACTCGCGCTCCGTTTTGAATCCGGGGAGAAATTTACTCAGTCGGTCTCTAGCACTTGCGCTGGATAGTCGTCCAGTCGACAATGGAAAGTTTAACTTTAGTTGTAATTGTATGCTTAGCTGTAGCCGTTAAGAGGCCTATTACTTACATCTCGACTGTGATTTTTGCGTAAAATGCCCATTTTCGCATTTTGTTGTAATTTAGCAGTTGTATTTATCGTTTTTATCGAAATAGGATAATAAATTCATCTTAATATTACAAATGTCCTTCTGCGAGGATAAGCTGAGTTCGGACGGCCGGCGAATCGCATTTTGCAGTAATTTTGCAGTTGTATTTATCGTTTTTATCGAAATAGGATAATTAATTAATTATAAAATATTTGTTTATTATGAAGTAACGATTTTTCTGGTATAAATTTTGCTCAATAATATTATCGTAGATAGGAGAAATTCACGGTTAAATTAAAGCAATTTTCGAAGTTTTTTTGGTTTAGAATAAGATTTTTTTTCTAAATAAAATCAATGATACCTAAAAATTCCGAGGCCGCTACGCACTTTAAGACTATATAAGTGATAACATTATTTTTTTATTTCATTTGTTTAGAACAGCAGTTCAATCTAGAGCTCAAAAAAGTGCCTTCGCGCATTTTATGAAAATCTTTCTTTGCAATTTTGGGTTTAATAAAAAAAAAATATTAATGAAAATTTGCATTCACAATGCTATATAGATATAGGATGAAATATTTACTAGAAAAAAAAACAACCAGTCTCTGTAAAGCTCGAACGGGATTCGAACCCGTGACCTTTGGATTGCCGGTCCACTGCTCTAACCGGTAAGCTACCGAGACCCCAGAAGACTCTTGAATTTTTTCTAGTATTACGTCAGTGTGAAGTGTGTGTGCGTATGTTTTTTTCTAGTAAACATTTTAATTAAAAAGTTAAGCAAAATTTACAAAAAGCGAGGCCTACGCATTATTCCAAAAGCTATTCTACATTATTCAATAAGTCAAAATTGTTAATGTATTTTTCTTTCTGAGATCCGTAACGCCAAAATTGGCCATTTTACGCAAAAGTCGCAGTCGAAATGTAATAGGAAACAGAGGAAAGTGAAAAGATATTGGGTTCATCCTTTTCACATAGACCGCCTATCGGAGTATTCTACAAGTCTTATACAAAAATTAGGTTATTTCCTGATAAATTCTACGAACACTACTACTAGTAGGTACCTACTTACTATTATTTATTCTGTGCTACTACTACTATCACCATAATGAGGCGCTCGGAATCAACTACTATTTTGCAGTTTTGCTTGAGCACGCGACGCGACCGTCCGCTTTGAGCGTCTGTCATCGACTGGCGCGTGATTCTTCCGGACCGGAACGGACGTTTCTCGAGTTCTCAACTTCATACGTTATTGATAGGCCCCGCCCCCCGTGCCGTTAAATAACGGAGCGGGTACTCGGAGACGTCCGGAGCATGTTTCGGTTGCTTCTGGGTGAAAATCGGGATCGGAAGGCCCCTGATAACATGTAGTCGATGCAGTAAAAATTCATATATTTGTTTGAGCTACGGAATTAATCCGGGGCCGTGTGTTTTGGGGTCCGTGTGATTCCGGATGCATGTAGTCCGAGCCTAATATAGCCGCTACCGTTTTACAGCACGGAAAACCTACCATAGCTTGACCGCGACCGCGACAGCACGGAAAACAACAACTACCTACAATAAAGCTGTGTATAAACTTACTTTACGTTCCTCAGCTAGCGACGCCATTACATTAACCCTGGACCCCAGTAAGCGGTACCAGACTGTGGAGGGTTTCGGGGGCGCTGTCACAGACTCCGCATCCATCAACTGGAAGAACTTGACGAGCGCCGAAATTGAGAAGCAGCTTATTGAGTGAGTATTGAGTATTTATGATGTGAATCAATAATATCATTGATGTGAATGGTACCTCCTGTTACTAACTGTGTATACCTACCTTCTTATTTATTTATTTTTTAATTAGGAAGATTATGATAATACTCGTATACTTATAGATAATGTTAGTGATGTAATATAATGTAACAATATTATTATAATATATATTTGCACAAAGAAATGTCAATAATCTATGCACCAACATTCATTATTGAATTTGACCGCAATATAAGATGACTGCTAGAAACCGCAAGAAACTTCTAGGGCTGTTCAGTTCAAGTGTTTTAAACATGGCAAAAATGACAAAAAGGAAATTTGTGTTTTTAATTAAATAACTCATTTTGTGAATTGTAATTGGATAGATAGTCTTTGAGTATATAATTTATTTTAAAGCAATAAAATAAGAAAAATAAAATGAAAACAATTAAAAATAACGATTATTTACAACGCGCGGGCAAAGGCCGGCCAGCCGTTGACCCGTCAACGTAGGTACTGACGCGGACGGGTCAACCACTTGCCCGCGCTGTGTAAATAATCGTTATTTTTAATTGTTTTCATGTTATTTTTCGTATGATATTGCTTGTTTAAAACCAGCAATGAACAGGGTAGGATAATAAAAGTGTCATGGCGGTAAAATTGGCATTCGTATGTCAGTTTACTTCGGTATCGGTTCGGCACGGAATGGTGGACGGCGGTCTGCTTACGGTTTGCTGGTTTTGAATTCTATCGGTGGAACAGCCTCAGATCTTCGGTGTAAAAACAACCGCGATTAAGGTGCGCGCATTATATAGTCCTCTCGGTCGGATACGCGCTCGCGATAGTTCGGAAGAAGTTGTTTGTGTCTGTGAATTAACAGTTAATCGGATTAAATCTTGTCGATCTTAATGTAGACAGCCATTGGAGGCTGCGATGTTTACTTAATCGGACAAACAAACGCGGCGGCAGCGCGTATATGACGAACATTACCTCGCATTTAGCAGGCACTGTTAGCCTCGTGTGGTGGGCTAGTGGGAACCGGTTCCCGGCGATATCGTGGAGGAGGCGGCTGCTCGGCGAGTTGGACGGTGCGATCTGGACAGCCTCTTGGAGTCGGCCGGCGTGGCAACGCCGCCAGAGGCCAGGAGCCATCACAGCAGCTGAGCTGCAACCGTCCTATTTCCTTCCTCACCTCTGTCCTCTCCTCAGGTTGCAAGGCGGGTCAACCTTCATCATTCGGTGAGTACATGCATAGTATTTAAGTTTAGTAAAACGTTAACCGCTGCGAAGCGCAGCTACTTTCAAGCAAGCCATGATCGGTGACCTGGTGGTCCATGGTCTGTTTGAATCATGTGGTAGCAGAAGCATAGGTTCTTTAAATTTAAACGACACGGACCAGCAGGTTCCTTGGAACTGTTTTGTGCAGCTCGGGAGCCAGTCCGAGTAACCTGTTTGTTCCACTGTAGCTCGGCTAGGTAGGTAAACACATAAATATATCCACCTAAATAGCTTATAATTAGTTAATTACATGTAATAAGCTTTGAAATTACATTGATTACATGTTATGTAATCATTGATTGTTTTTGGTAGTGCCTGACAGGTTTTGTTTAGGAAATTGAATTGTATTGGTCATTAAAAACGCACTCAATCAATGCTTAATTAATTTCAACATTGAATAGGTTGTTGATTCAGTCACTTTAAGAATGTTGTAAATTGTTATATGCAATAACCACATTTTAGACTATTTTGTTTAGGTAAGTGAAATCATTTACTGTCGGAACAATTTATGGAGTGTGCTTACAACAGAATAAGGTCTGTCACACTAATTGTATTTTCTTACCTACATTAAGTTCAACCTTTATTAAGAAGTTAATTAGGACTTCAAGTGATATGACATATGTTGCTAGTTATTTAATGATACGGTAATAATAATATTGTGTTTACTGCCAAACAACAAGCTTGATGTATATGCGGTTCGGTTATAAGTTTATTTCTTGTTATGTGGATAGAAATAATAACATTCGGATACTTTGTTATAGCACTACGGTTGTGTGAACATGTGTTATTGTTGTTTATAAGTTAGTATACATTACTAATTCGGACTTAGTGATTTGTTTGCCTCGGGAAGGACTTGTAATTTGATAATAAGTTTATTTTTTGATTTTGTTCGGTTGTTGTTGCTTATAGGCCTAATCGGAGTTAGGTATATAGACCTAATCGGAGTTAGGTATTTAGGTAGTTAGGTATTTAGTTAGGCTTATAGACCTAATCGGATTTAGGTATTTTATTTTTATTGTGTTGTAAATCGTAAGTAACATGCCGCTAAACACGATTGCAGCGATTAAAGCCAGGATAGGAAGTGAGCTGCGATGGTTTGCGTCAGCTCGTGCCTTGATGGATAGACTGGACAGACAAGAGGCATTCTTAGCACGGGCTTCGGTTGTTGACGCACGTATGGAAGTGATGTATCGGTGCATCACGGATCTCACGGAGTTGGCGGCTGATGACAGTGATGTACTGCTGTCTTCGGAAAAGGACCTTGACCAGTGTCAGCAGTATGCTGATGACATAGTGTAGAGGAAGATGGAGATTTTGAATGTTCGCTCTACCGGTGGAGACAAACAGAGCGACCATCTTCATCTGGCATTGTGTCACGCCTGCCTAGCATCGAGCTACCGGTGTTCGATGGTGACCTGAACCAGTGGGTCGGGTTCATAATTAATTTGACAGCCTGGTCCATGATCGGAAGGACCTAACGGCATCGTACAAGATGGCACAGCTGCGGGGGGCCATCACCGGTGAACCTGCGGAGTTGATGGCTCACCTGCCAGTAGCGGAGGATAGCTATCTTACGGCTCGGCAGATACTGTTCGATAGGTATCAAAATGAACGGCGGTTGGTAGATGCCCAACTGACACGGATTTTCACTATGCATTATGTGGCTCGGGTCTCTGAAATTCGGTCAGAGATTTTGAACCCGATGACGACAGCCACTAAGGTCTTAGCTAATTTGGGCCTGCCTATTGACCGGTGGTCATAATTATTATTTTATATTGTTCTCGGTCGGCTCCTAGTGGACATGCAGACCAGATTCGAACAGCAGCGTACCGGGGGCAACGAAGGCCTTCCTACGTTGACTGAGTTGTTGTCGTTTCTGGAGGGAGAATGTACACGGGCTGACAACGTGTCAGTAGGACCAACCCCCTTGGGGCCACGTGACTATCGGAGGGGTCACGTGATGTCGGGTGCCTCAAGAGCAGGGAGGGATACCGTTATTTATTTTATACCGGTAATGTACCAAAAAATTCTGTTCCGTTTTTGTTCTGTTACAAATTACCGGTATTTATAACGTTACCAATAACGTTATTATCGCGACGTTGCCAAGTCGCTTACACGTGGCAAGTTGGCAACAGTGTAGCGCCGAGTGCCGACCGACAGACTACACTTGTTTGTTTTGATTTTGTTGCGATATTACTCTAGCGCTCTAAGTTATTAAACGTATTATTTATTACTTGTGCGTTGTACAATAATGGGACGTAAAAAAGAAAATAAGGTGTACAAATACTTCAAAATTAATAAAGAAAAACTTAATTCAAAGTGCTCTATATGTAATAGAACATTAAATGTAAATATTTTCATTTCTAGGTACTTGTTATCAAATCTTTTGTCATTACCTTAACTACCTATTTATTACCTACATATTTGTGTATTGGTTATGAGCTGTAGTTGGGCGTTTTCGCGCGAAGATGTCTCGGTTGCAAAGTGGATGTCATTTTAGTTTATGTTATAAAATTATGTTATTTAGATGTAAAAATATTCCTTATATTTCAAGCTACCGATTGAACATAAAAGTTTCTTAGAAAAAAATATAAGAAACGTGTGAAAAACGGATTCAAATTTGGTACAACACCATTTTGACTTCCACTTTGTAACCATACTGTTTTCTAATTAAGGCTAGGTGTTAGTGAAAAATTCAAATAACACGTTCTTAGAATTACTTTTTGAAGTAGTAAACAATAAAAATAAAATCTGCGAAAATTATGAAATATTGTTGAGGCTTTATTATGTGAAATACACCCGATGGAAACACGATTTTATAAAGTTGGCTCGATAGAATAAATTCACAAAGTTACATATTTTTGTGTCGTTTTATCTTCTTTTCCCGATTTTATTCTTAAAATAAGTGATTTGATATTATGAGTCATTTACCAAAATGAAGCTCGTAAATAACTTGAGTTATTATAACCGATGGTTTTTTATTTATTACATCTATCAAATTTTTAAAATATAAAACGCGATTTTTCGCGCCGCTTCGCTGTTATACCCGTCCCTTACCGTTGTACCGTCGAGAGAACGAGAGGGAAGCGCTCGAAATACCTCCCCTTAACAAGAAAGCTATACTGTTGAGATTTGCATTTTTACTGCATTACATTAGTTACGCAAAGCTTGATAAACTACACAAAAACAGAAGCGCTAACAGCTATAGTTATAATTTTATAGGTGAAATAAGATCCACTTTTCACTTAGTGGTCCAAAATGGACACTGATTTTCTTTGTCATTGTACTCAGAACGTCCAATATAACTAAATAAATATTATATGGTAGATGTTTAGCATCTACTTTTGCCTTAGCATAAAACAATTAAAACAACATAGTAATATTTTTAAGAAATTTTTATTTTAGAGTATTTGAAAAATGGGACAGGGTACAAAATTTAATATGAAGCTACAAAATGGAAATATAAAGTCACAATCACAATGAAAATAATTATTCAAAGCATTTGTTACAAGTGTCGTGTAACAACATTCAAAATTCAATTCAACACAATATGATATTATGTGTTTATTAAATGTTGCAAATACAATGGGTGATTTTCTGACAGCCCAAATTAAAAAATAAAAATTAGTTCAAAAATACTCGATAGATGGCGTTTTATGAAAGCCGACCCGTTCCTACCTAAGGGCTGTAATAAATTCTACACCTTTGTTTGTCTATAAAAAAAAAAAATAGTAATTACAAATTTTTATTCAGGATCTCCAGGACCTATTTCTATTTTGGAATGGAATAAATATTACGTAGCCATACACGTGTTCTTGATGGACTCGCCTTTTACTAAGCGCCATACTAATCTATGCTAAGCGCCATCTATGAAGTCATTTACGAACCAATTTCTTTTTTTTTTGATCTCGGAAAATCGCCCATTGTTTCAAATGTGTGTCTTATAAACACAAAACTATATACAAACACATAAATAGGTATTTTGCTAATAATTTGTTAAAAAACTATGATGAAAATGGCTGAATCAGCTGAATGTGAAAAATAAAATAATGTAAAATTGTTAACAGCTGATTCAGCCATTTTTGGAGTCGGTGCCAAAAGACATACTATATTATTATTATATTAGCCCATATTGTCCCATTACTGGGCAAAGGCCTCCCCCCCCCCCCCCCCTTCCAGTATTCGCGGTCTTTTGCGTGTGTTGGCCAATCCTTCGCGTAAGCATCAAGCTCATCTCTCCACCTCCGTCTGGGTCGACCTTGCTGCCGTTTAACCCCATTGTCGTTTTTATTTGTAAATAATATTAATTAGCCTTTAACAGTTGTCTTGTTCATTGGTAAATAGATTTTATTAGGTATTGCTACATTGTCGTATTAAGCTGACACCGACTCCAAAATAATTTTTAAGATTATAAAATTGAGTAAAATAAAGGTTAATTTTGCAAGTAAATTGAACAAACTAAACTACGCAATTATTTTTTACGTTTTAGTGCATTTATTTCAGTTACATTTTTTGGAGTCGGTTTTTTTTTTGTTAATTTTTTTGTTTATTTCTCGCTTTTTAGTGAATCGTTCCGATCTATTTATCCAAAGCAAATATTGGTAAACCTACAAAACGCGCTACTTGTATGAGACAGCGCCGTTTAAATGCGACAAGCGAAGAAAACGAGAAACGCCTATCACAAAGTAGGAAATCAACATCCAAAACAGACGGCAAGTTACCCGGATTTACTCGTGAACGCTGTATAGACCCTCCTACGATGATGACTTGCGAGTTACTTGGGTTCACCGTTAGGCCAACTAGAGGGACGTTTTAACTTGCTCCGGTCGTAGATCGTAGCCAAGTCACCATTGATCTGCTCAATCGCTTCTGAGAGGTTCTCAGCCGAGGCCTGGAACTAAATTTGTAAGTCATCGGCATAAAGATGTTAAGAAGAATTTAGACAAGAAGTGACAGAAATAATAGTGTGAATAGTGTATTTTTAAATCCTAATAGAAATGTTTCGGAAGGAGTGATAAAGAGTGGCCTATGTCACTATTGTTCTTCAGCTATCTATGTGCAAAATCAGGTCGATGCGCAAGTGAGAGACGGACAAACAAACAAACACGCTTTCGCATTTACAATATTAGTTAGGAAGGATTTATTGCCGGAGTGGATCTCATTTGACCTATGGCTGAAAATACCAAAATCGCTATAGGATTCCACAATCCGAACTGAGTTCCGGTACAGTCAAGGAATTTAATTTCCAACCCACCTAATGTTCAAATTTGTATAGCAAATTGTCACTATAAGAGCTACCTAGAGCACGACGTTACTTTTGACATATCGCATGCATTGTTTTATGTTAGTAACTAGGCAACAGATTAACTGACTACGTTCACATGGTGAACTGAGTCGAGGATGGCGAACTGTGTCTCTGCTCACATTTATCCGACGTGTTATCTCATGAATCCCTATTCCTTTTTGGTGTAACTGCACTATTTGAACTCCTAATAGTTCACGGTTAGCGGCAAGCATTTTATTTTTCAAATTAATGTAAAAATTATTTTATGATTTTCTCGATTGTCACTGACACAGTCATTTTCGTAATTTAAAAAACGCAAATGATAACTTTTCGCAAAGAGGTTATCTGTAATGTGAAGTGACAAATAAGACGTATTGACTTTTCAATACTATCACTGAAATAGAATTTTCGACCTAAATGCATTGCGAATGTCTAACGACATTTCAACGAAATGGGTAGGGAATTAAATTCCTTGACTGTACCCGCCTTCTTTTAATTCATCATAGTCGCTTAACTATCTCAATCGAGATATCTTATCGCCACCCGTGAAATACTTATAATTGAGGAGTTCCAATGACATTCTGTGGTCTTTTTCATCAGTTCTACTTCATCAAATGATACTTTCTGAATGCAAATTCTTGACATATTGCTGAAAATATCAAAATCGCTATAGGTATGCCTACAATATTTGAGGAGTTCCCTCAATTCCTGAGGATTCCATCATCAGAACTAGATTTTGATAAAAATGGAACCAATCTGGAAGTATAACCTTTCAAATAAAACAAGAATTTTCTAAATCGGTGTATAAATGACTGAGTTCTAAGGTAACAAACATAAAAAAAACATACAACCGAATTGAGAACCTCCTCCTTTTTTTAAGTCGGTTAAAAATAATGTAATGTAAAATTGTAAAGTAAGGCCACTTAAAAGTGTAAGTATGATTAATAAAACTAAATCAGTACTTATACCCACTGACACCACACACATCACCGAGACAAAGTAGGTGTGCAGAGCCAAATGCATGAAATTAAAACAATTGTCTTTTACAACACCAACTGTTATTATATTTACAGTAACTGGTTTGCGAAACATTTATTTTTAAAATAAAATGCAACACGTGAATTCGACTTTATGTTTCCACTTTGTAACTTCTATTCCATCCAGAGGTTCTGTTTGCGCGCTTTTATTTGTTTCCTTGTGTGAGAGGGTAGTAGCACTATAAATGGTTATCGGTGTACCGTCCGCACAAGCGATTCTCGGCGCGCCCCAGAATTCCTCTGACTGTCATCTGACAGTTGCGAATTCACCGCTGAGCTGAACGCCCGCTCCCGCTTGTTCGCTTTCGCCGCCGCCGCGAACACCGCCGCCGCCATCGCCGCTAACCGCTCTCCGCCCGCGCGAGTCCGTGCCACACACAGCCGCCGTAGCTAGCTGCCAGAATCCTGGGTGCTGAAGACGCCGATTATCAGGTTAGTGTTGCTGCTTATTTCGCTCAGGGGAACACTTGAAGGCCGTAACCGCCGCCCTTGGCTTCCTTCGTTTAAACTGCCCCTTTCTATATATTTATATATGTGATAACCGCCCCCGCTCATACAGTCCACTGCGCCTAGCATCTACTTACCCGCCCTCCAGTAAAACGGAGACACCATAAATTTTGGTCCATACGACCGGATTAAAACTAGTTTATTTATCTATTTACCCGCTCCGCTTATAATTATATTTATTTATCACATATATTTTAAATATATATTTTAAGTACCCCACGCATTTATAACTGTATTTTCGACAGTCGTTATTTTCCAGCACATACCTACCCACATTCCGTGGTAGGGGGCACTTACCCACCGCTAAATTATTTAACGGATTTAATCAACCGCGCTTATAGCACGTTAATTGTTTCTTCGACTACAAAATGGCAGCCGAAGAAGCAAAACTAAAACTAGTCATTGCAAAAAAGCAATCCATTTATAAACGCGTTACCAAATTGTATGACGTTTCAAAGCAATTGGTGCCAGGCGCCGTCGACACTAGAACGAAAACTGAGTTTATGGCGATGTCGTCTAACTTGAAAGGTTCATATGAACAATTCAGCTCATTGTGTGATGAACACAATCTGTTGTTGTTGCAGCAAAAACCAGACGTTGAAATTAACTATAATGACTGGGAATCTTTTGAGACCTTATATACGCGTATAAGCCATACACGCACTCTAATGTCTGGGAGTAATGAGTCGCCATCATCGCCTGCAGATAGTACCCCTTCGAAATGCAAATTACCGCCTATCGAATTGCCATCATTTGACGGGAACCCGGAACATTGGCCTCTTTTCTATGAGTCATTCAAGGCAAACATCCATACTAATAATAGTTTGTCTAACGCGCAACGGGTCCAGTACTTAGTGGGTAAACTGAGTGGGAAAGCTCTTTCGGTATTTGCAGGTATTATACCTAACGAGTCTAATTATCCCATAATTTGGGATTCGCTCATAACTAAGTACCAAGATAAAAGAATGTTGGGTACCTTATATTTAAATAATATTTTTGAATCGCAACCGCCCGCTAATTCACCCGCTCATTTAAATAATTTTATAGAAAAAATACACTCGTCACTATCCGCTTTAAGACAATTAGATATTTCTGATTTGGCCGATTTTATCGTCACGCATATAGCATTAAAAAAGTTAGACTTGTAGCTTGTGCAATCGTTTGAACTATCGCTAAAGGACAAAGATATTCCTAACAGTTCCGATTTAATTAACTTTGTTCGTCATCATATTAAAATACTCGAGAGAACGTCGACCGTTAACAATTTAGAACCTACCGCCGTTAATTTAAAGTCGAAAGTTCGAAGTCTACCTCGCCAATCAGTAACTAAGATGTCGCATACCTTCGCTTTAACCAGTAATCATAACCGTCAAATGTCAGCACCCGCTTCCACTTGTGGATATTGCAATATGTCCAATCATTCTCAATTATTTAATTGTCTCGCATTTAAAAAATTACTGGTTAAGGATCGTTTTAATTTCGTGAAGCAAAGTAAGTTATGCATAAACTGTTTAAGCGCAAAACACTCGACGTCTTATTGTAAATCGCTTAATACTTGCAACGTATGTCATAAGGGTCATCATTCGCTTTTACATTTTAATACGGAAACCGGTTCGATGTGGCGCTCGCGTGACACTGCTGACACGGCTGCGCGCCCGCCCGTCGGTGTTGCGCCGTTAGATAATAATAGGCCTGCCACCGCCAGCTCAGACATCTCGCCGCCGCCGCTCCGCCCGCGCGAGTCTTTGTGTTTACACAGCAGCGACACAGCTGGCACGTTCGCAGTTCATGATAGCTGCGCGCGCACTCAGATTAAGAATAATACGACTGTTTTGCCAACCGCTCAAGTTTATGTGCCTACTTCTGATAACAATAACGCTATTATACGGTGTTTAATAGATAGTGCTTCACAAAACAATCTCATAACGCTCGCATCTTGTAAGAAATTAAACTTAAAAATTACACCGCTTAATAACACTAACATAAAAACTGTAGGACTGATTAGTTTACCTATTTTAGGATACGTTCCGCTCAGGATTAAATCGCGCTATACGGATGCTCAATACAGTTTGTATTGTTTAGTAGTTAATCAAATTACAGATTATCTGCCTACCCAAATTATTAATTCAGACTTTATTAATAATTTCGCAAACTTACCGTTAGCTGACGATTCGTGGAATATTCCTGGGAAAATTGATGTTATACTTGGCGCTCAAATGTATCCACACATAATACTTGGAAATAAAATTATTTCCACGCCGCCGCCGTCGCGATCAGCTGATTGTAAGAACGCTGTTCAGATAACACCATATGCGCTTGAAACTACGCTTGGTTATATTGTTATTGGAGAAATATCTACAATGGAACTGACTAATACGACGTTGTCTTTTGGTCCTTTACTAAAGGAAAATTTAAATAAAAATTTAAAATTTTCAGAACTCAAGCAAGTGTGTACGCTTAAAAAAATAATATAAGTTCGGACTATCGCAAATGTAAAAGGTCATACCAATCTTCGGTAACGCGCCACCCTTCTGGTCGATTTATTGAATCCTCACCATTTAAGGGCGATCAATGTCACACAACATTAGGGCACTCGCACACGTCGGCTCAACGTCGTCGGTTAACGTCGATAGAACGTAAATTCATTTCGTGTCCGGCTTTACGCCAAACATTATTTTGATACTTAATAATAAACCGAACGTAATTTAACGTCAATTCTTTCTTTAATGACCCGCTTATTTGACGTTTTAGGTTTAGTCGCGCCTGTTATACTTTATTCCAAATTGTTAGTACAAGACTTGTGGCTCGCTAAAATGGATTGGGATGAGAAACCGCTTCAACCAATTATCAACCGCTTTTTTAATTCAAAGTGAATTACCACTTTTATCGCATTTTCAAATAAATACCGCGGCATTTAGGAATTTCGACAGATTGTACTGCACGTCTAGGTTTTGGTGACGCAAGCCTGAAAGCTAACGGCTGTGTCTTTTATTTACACTTTACGTATCCTAATAGCAACGTATCACAATAGATTTGTATCATAATAGATTTGGTATGTTCGAAATCCAAAGTCGCTCCGCTAAAAACAATAACACTCGCTAGGCTCGAGTTATGTACCGCGCTGCTTTTGTCTGAGCTAATAAATCAAGTTTACCACATATTACATAATCGCTATCCTATTAAAAGATATATTCGCCTTTTCTGATTCTACTATCGCGTTATCGTGGATACATTCTTCGCCGCAACGTTTGTTGCCAACCGTGTTAGTATAATACAGGATAATTTATCTCCTGATCGCTTCTTCCATATACCTGGAACTGTGAACCCCAGTAATTGTGTTTCGCGTAAAATACTTTTTTGTGGAGGCATGGTCCAATGTGGACTCATAGCCCTATATTTGCATGGCCTATTGTGCCTTTCGAGCATTCTCAAACTGAAGATGTACCCGAAATTAATCTTCCGTTATGCATCCGCTTATTAAACTCGCACTCCAGGTCTCGTCCTGGAAACAATTAGGTATTTACGCATAATAATTTATGTTTTGCGCTTTATAAAAATAAAATTACTCTAGTCCCCGCGGATTAAAGTTTCTCATTTAGAAATAGCAGAACACATTCTTCTCCGCTCCTTGTAACATTAATACTTTTGTAAGAATGCTGCTGCCGCGACATCATCACATCGTCGATCTTCGTATCGATGACTGCCACTGCTCCAACTGCCACACTGGCTCGCATCTTGTTATGTCTTTAATAATAAAGGCAACGCTATTGGATAATTTCGCAATATAAAACGACAGTTGGAAATTTATATACTTAGTTTCTTTTTGTCGCTCATGAAACATCAGCCGCTTTTCAAAACGAATTTAGTAATCGCAGAATTGAATAGAGAACTATTCCCGCTCGCGCTCCTTACATGAAAGGTTTATGGGAGCCTAATATGAAATAAATTAAAACTCATTTATATCGCACCATTGGTAACCAATTGCTTTGTTGATGATGAAGAGCTTCTAACTGTGTTAACGCAAATTGAATGTATCTTAAACTCGCGTCCGCTATGCTTGTTGTCCGATCAGCCGCATTTTATTCTCACTCCCGCTCATTTTTTGCAAACTACTCCTTTACAGTCACTGCCCACGTGTGAGCTGGATACAACGCTTAGTCTCTCCGCTCGTAAAAGATTGCTAGATAATTTGGGGCGTGGTTATATATTGGAAGCAGTGGCGTGTAGATTATTTACACACCCTGCAACTAAGACAAAAATGGAATACACCTGACGTCTCTGTTAGCCCGGTACTCTCGTACTAATTCACCAATACGATGTTCCGCCTCTACGCTGGCCTACTGGCATTGTAGAACAAGTCTTCCCAGGGAAAGACGGAGTAGTTCGCGTCGCTTCTGTACGGACAACAACTGGCACGTACAAACGTCCTGTTGTGAAATTGTGCCCACTGCCTACGCAATAGTTAATACAGTTATATCTGCACTTATTTAGTTTATTTTAATCCCAATGTAGTCCTATATATATTTTTGTTTAACTTAGCTTCATATCAACATATTTATGTACATATATTTCCGCTTATTACCCGCTATAATTGTATTTCCGCTCATCCTCTCTGATGGAGAGACTTCTATACCGCTTTATGGTTTCGAAAATCCCTAGTATTTTCAAGCCGGGGAGGATGTTTGCGCGCTTTTATTTGTTTCCTTGTGTGAGAGGGTAGTAGCACTATAAATGGTTATCGGTGTACCGTCCGCACAAGCGATTCTCGGCGCGCCCCAGAATTCCTCTGACTGTCATCTGACAGTTGCGAATTCACCGCTGAGCTGAACGCCCGCTCCCGCTTGTTCGCTTTCGCCGCCGCCGCGAACACCGCCGCCGCCATCGCCGCTAACCGCTCTCCGCCCGCGCGAGTCCGTGCCACACACAGCCGCCGTAGCTAGCTGCCAGAATCCTGGGTGCTGAAAACGCCGATTATCAGGTTAGTGTTGCTGCTTATTTCGCTCAGGGGAACACTTGAAGGCCGTAACCGCCGCCCTTGGCTTCCTTCGTTTAAACTGCCCCTTTCTATATATTTATATATGTGATAACCGCCCCCGCTCATACAGTCCACTGCGCCTAGCATCTACTTACCCGCCCTCCAGTAAAACGGAGACACCAGGTTCCATCCAATATGTAACCAAACAAAGTGGAAGTAACGCTCCTCCATTTCGGCCGCTAAAAACTGTTATATCTCGTAAAGTGTGAACCCAATGGTTTTGAATGTATTATGTATGCATTGTTGTATAATCAAACTTGCCTTTCAAAATAGGCCTTAACAGCAATTCCTTGAATAACTTTTATTTTAACGGTTACAAAGCAAAGCCAACTTTTTGTACCTCTCTCAACGACGAGTTAGAACCTGAACCGACAAAACATGATTCTTGCCAATCCAAGTAAAATATGTTTGCCGGAATTGATTTAGTTTTACATAACCGTAAAAAGTGACATTCATTGGTAGTTTTTATACAATTTCTTTGCAAAAAGGCGGTTACAAAATTGAATTCCATGTCAGCACCAAAATCCGACACGAGTAATTAAATGAGTTTTAAAAATAATGTACTTGTATTTTCAATAATTTACACTCCATTTCATTAAATTCATTATTATATGCATCAAGTAAAATACTTCGCGACTGCATAGAGCTAACAATAAATGAACAATAATGTTCTAAACTTCATCTAGTCAGTATGGGACATACAAAAAATTATCATCATTTTAAGTTAAAAAACTTAATAAAAACACACTGTGTACCTTACACTGTTAAGTACGCTATGAAAGAATTCCGAATATTGAGTGTGTAAACGCGAGCAATCGCAAATTGAAAAGAGAAAGAACTATTGGTAACGTTATAATAACGTTAATTTTTAACGGTACTAAGAACGATACAAATTTTGGGTATAACGTTACATTAACGTTATATTAGTAACGTTATATGAAAAATACCGGTAATCCGGTCCCTGCTCAAGAGAGTGTGGACGCACGGGACCTACTCAGCGCTTGCATGCGCTAGTGACACAGGCGGAGTTAATTCGGTGCGCGTATTGTCGGGAGCCTTGGCATGACGTCACTCGGTGCGACGGGTTCGGTGCAGAATGGGTGCAAGGACCGCGGATTTCTGTACGGCAACGGGGCTGGTGCCACATGTGCTTAGGCCCACACATGGCACAGCAGTGCTCACAAGCTGGGGCTTGCAATTTTTGTGGTGGTCGGCATCATGACCTCCTCTGTCTAAATATGCCCCGGGTTTGTCAGACCACCAGCAAGGACTTAGGAGTCCTGTACGGGAACAGCCACAGGCTGACGGAAGTAGGTCCCCACCAGCGGGTTATAGTTGCGAGCACCTTCGGATGTGCGCAGGGGTCAAGGACCCACGCAAGGACGGTTGGAGGAGAGGTCCCATCGGGTGACCCCCTCCCATGTTGGGATTGGGGGGCTGACCCCAGACGGTTCGGGACCCAACCAACAATATTCTGACGAGGGGCCCGATCGAGGGGCAAATTCTTGTCTGGTAACGCATGCTCCTGTCCCTACGGGGAGGACGTCAAGGAGAGGTAGGGCCAGTAGGGGCGAAAATTGGGCCTTCAGCGGGCGGGTGCCACTGGGCACCGTCAACATTCGCTGGGGGGTTCGGTCACCACCCCGTACGCGCACATGTTTGTGGCAGGGATCGTGGGTGAATTCCCCACCTTCGTCGCCGGCCCCTCTCCAATCGGCTCGGCTATCCCCTCAACTTATGGAGCGCCCACACCTGGAGCCACTTCCTCCAGTGTTCGGAAGATTTGGGCACTCCGCCAGGACCTACATCAGGCGGGATGGTAGACGGTCACCTTATTGTGGTGCTTGGGACCCGTTGGCGCAAGGGCGCCTCCCGCCTCGTGCCACTAGGAGGGGAGGGGACTCGGGTCCGCAATAGGAAATTGTTGCCTAACCGCGCGTTGCTCCCAAACCAGAGACTGTTTTGCTTCCACTGCGCATTGGCTTGCGGATTGGTTGAGCAACACAATTAACAAGAAATATATTATTAAAATATTTTCATTTTATACGCGTTATCGGGACGTCGTACGGTTCGGAGCGTCGTGTTTCGGCGTGCCTTCTTATCGGCTCAAGGCAGCCACGACGCAGCCTGCCACCCGTTTGTCTGTCTATCTACCAAGGCGGTTCATCTCGAAGTAGTTGCTGATTTGACGACGGAAAGCTTTTATTGCTAACTTGGACAGGTTTGTTTCCCGTAAGGGACTGCCGTCGCGGATCCGTTCTGTTAACGGAACCAATTATATGTGGGTGCGGAACATTACTTACGAGAGGTAGTTGAGTTTTTAATGTTAAACGGGTGGATATCGGAACAGCCCTCTCCTGTCGGGGCATCAACTGGACCGTCAGTCCTCCGAGATGTCCCAACTGGAGTGGGATTAGGAAGCTGTTGATAAGTCGGCAAGACATTTAGCTCGCGTGATCGGACAAACCGCGCTAACTTTGAGGCATTAACTACGGTATTTGTAGCGACGGTGTCACGACTGCCTGTTGTTTAGAGGATAGGTCGGGACCTATCCGAGCGGGTGACTGTTTAAAACCAGCAATGAACAGGGTAGGATAATAAAAAGTGTCATGGCAGTAAAATTGGCATTCGTATGTCAGTTCACTTCGGTAAACGGAATAGTGGACGGCGGTCTGCTTACGGTTTGCTGGTTTTGAATTCTATCGGTGGAACAGCCTCAGATCTTCGGTGTAAAAACAACCGCGATTAAGGTGCGCGCATTATATAGTCCTCTCTGTCGGATACGCGCTCGCGATAGTTCGGAAGAAGTTGTTTGTGTCGGTACATGCCCACGTGCATTCGTGGTGAATTAACAGTTAATTGTATTAAATCTTGTCGATCTTAATGTAGACAGCCATCGGAGGCTGCGATGTTTACTTAATCGGACGAACAAACGCGGCGGCAGCGCGTATATGACGAACATTACCTCGCATTTAGCAGGCACTGTTAGCCTCGCGTGGTGGGCTAGTGGGAACCGGTTTCCGGTGATATCGTGGAGGAGGCGGCTGCTCGGCGAGTGGGGCGGTGCGATGTGGACAGCCTCTTGGAGTCGGCCGGCGTGGCAAAGCCGCCAGAGGCCAGGAGCCATCACAGCAGCTGAGCTGCAACCGTCGTATTTCCTTCCTTACCTCTGTGTTCTGCTCAGGTTGCAAGGCGGGTCAACCTTCGTCATTCGGTGAGTACATAGTATTTAAGTTAAGTAAAACGTTAACCGCTGCGAAGCGCAGCTACTTTCAAGCAAGCCATGATCGGTGACCTGGTGGTCCATGGTCTTTTTGAATCATTGCTATTGAATATGATATAATATTGAAAAAAACACGTATCCTTTTTACAAGCTTTTATTTAACTTGTACTGTATGTATGTATGTATGTATGTCTTGTTCGGGTGGAATTTTGCAACTCAATTTTGATTCACTTCCCGGTTACCGATTGAGCTGAAATTTTGCATACATGTGTAAATCGCGTGACAATGCAATATTATGATGACATAGTGCTGATCTGATGATGGAGCTGGAAGGTGGCCATTGGAACTTTGCAATGAAACAACACAACCTCATCGAGTTTGGGCTCGTTTGAATCGTCTTGACGAGTACTTTGTTTTTAGATGGTTACCAGGGTATGATCTGATGATGGAGCTGAAAGGTGGTCGTTGAAACTCAATAAAGAAACGACGCAACCCCATCGAGTCTCAGCTCGTTTTATTCGTCTTGACGAGTACTTTGGTGTTGATGGTAACCAGGGCCTGATGATGGAGCTGGAAGATAACCATAGGAACTCAGTAATTGAACGACATAACCTCATCGCGTATGGGCTCGATTGATTCGTTTTTACGAGTACTGTGGTGTTAAATGGTAATCAGGGTCTAATGATGAAGCTGGAAGGTGACCATAGGAACTCAGTAATTAAGCGACACAACCGCGTCGAGTTTGATTCGAGTTAATGGGTGTACCGTTTTTGATGGGTGGTGAGTGGTAGTGGTTTGGTGGACGTGAATAAGTTTTGTATACATAAATATTTGTATTTAGTGAGATGAACAGATGAAAAACGTGTCTAGGGATAACTAAAAAGTAAAAAATAAATTAAAAGTAAATAATCTTTTTAATAAACAAGCTTTTATTTAAATGCGCTAAAAAGAAAACAATAAACTCTTACTTTAAAACTTTTACTATCAACTAATAACGTCATTACACAATTTATATGATATAAAAGGTTGTCGCGAGATTTACTTTACAGGTACCTACCTTTACAGGTAAATTAAATAACTTGATGTGATTGATTTTAACTATTAAAATTTTCAATCTAAGAAAATACGAGTACTTACTTAAATCTCGCGACAACCTTTTATATCATATAAATTGTGTAATGACGTTATAAGTTGATAGTAAAAGTATTAAAGTAAGAGTTTATTTTTTCTTTTTAGCGCATTTAAATAAAAGCTTGTTTATTAAAAAGATTTTTTACTTTTAATTTTGTCATTTTTTTCATGTATAAAACACTTGGCCTGAACAGCCCTTGAAGTTTCTTGCGGTTTCTAGCAGTCACCTTATATACATAGATTAAAGTAATAAAAAAAAATTATCACTTTCTTTCAATCTAATCGTGCATTGGGTAAAAACATTACCCTAAGCAGTTCAGAAAAAAGAATAAAACATACATATTATTACATAGGTATTCACGACTATTATTCCAGAAGGGTTTCCGCCAACAGTTCGAGGGAGTACTTAAATAAGTCTTTCACCCGGGGTCACTGTGCTTTTCATTATAAATATAAGGAAAGTTAAAACAAAAACATGAATGTCTTTAGTCCGTTAGTCGCCTTTTACGACACCAAAGGGAAGAGAGGGGTTTGTAGTATTAATTTGATGAGCCCATCGCCGCTCGGGTCACAAATTCAAAAGTCTATTTGAAAACCGGGTTTACGTTTTTGATTCTGTGACCAAACCGGTTTTCCGGTTTTTTTGGTGATTTCTGATCTATTACTTAAAAATTGATTATCAAGGAATATTCCTTATTAATCAGCCTTAATAATCAATTGTTACAATTTTATTACCAATTAGTGCCTTTTGTAGTCAAATTAAAATTATATTACCGTACCCGTGGGAATATCGAGATAAAAAGTATCCTTCGTGTTAAACCAGGTTATAAACTATCTGTATGCCGAATTTCATCCAAATTCATTTAGTAGTTTTTATGTGAAAGAGTAACAAACATTCCATCCATACTTACAAACTTTCGCCTTTATAATATATGAGTGATAGTAGAATTACAAACAAACAAAATGCTTTCTTAAAATCACGACATGCATTATAATAATAATGAAATAAAATAATAATTATCAACAATACTAGGCTGTGACGTAGGGGTATATTAAAATGATACAACCCTTACGGTCATACAAATTTATTGTAACTTGGTCTCAGGGCCGGGCGTGGAATACATAAAGGCCTAGCTGGGTAGTTTGCTCTCGTCCCTGACTTAGCTTGGGGAAACGCCGAGGTGCTGGGAGGCGCGTCGCTGTACAGGAGCTGCGTGCTGCGTGGTGTGTTCACAAAATGGCGGCCGCGTCGAAATGCGAAGACGGTCGCGTAGAATTCTTCTAAACTCCGGACGTAGAACGTGGAACTTCAGTCCAAGCGTAGAACTCCAAACGTGGAACGTGGAACGTGGAACGTAGAACGTAGAACGTAGAACCCCTAACGGGGATTAAGTAGCACAATTATCGTGGAATGACGATAAGGCTGGATACTTTATAAAAATAATAGCTTTGGTCAAATACGTGACCTATTAAATATTTATAAAAAAAACGTATGAAATTGCACAAATTTACAAAAGCAACGTCTGTGTAGTATGGCTGTCTCTCGGGCGTATGAGACGACGCCAACTGCCACCGCGCAGGTAAATTTTAACGTACCTACTTTCATCAAATAAAAATATACCAAAGGCATTTTAGGGTACCGTGCGCGCAATGATAAAACCATATGAAATAAAATACGTTTGTTTTGCAGTTATCAAAACTATTAAGACTTTATTTCTTTGTAGATATTAGATAAGTAATTTGGTTTAAAGTAATATTAAGAATTAAGTTAATAAGGATAAGATAATCTACGTTTGTTTATTTATAAATAAAAATTTTATATAAGTATTTAATAGCTATACGTTTATAACGTTACAAGGCATGCCTTTTAAGTTCTGTCGTTTCCATATTTCCCGGCAATTTTGAATTTGGAACTGTTCTATATTCGAATGTGTTTAAATTTTGAACCTCAAAACAGTTGGAAGTGTTAGGATTAATGCTATTGTTTAGTCACAGCGTCGATTGAAATCTGTCAGGTTACGTACGAAAATGAATCTTTCTAAGAAAAATGTTTGTGCAATAATTTTCTACAACTTTAGAAGTGGCCTGACACGGCTTCAGTGTTTTGAAGAGCTAACATCTGTGTTCAGTGATGAAGCCCCATGTCTGCGGACTGTCGAACGCTGGTATTTAAAATTCCAGCATGGACATACTAGTATTAGTGACAAATCTCGTGAAGGACGCCCAAAATCCGCCTTCACTGAAGATAACATCATAGCTGTGAGACAACTAATTCTCGAAGATCGTCATGTGACGTATCGAGAGATTGAGGCTCTATTAGGCATCTCAGGGACAACCATTTAGAAGATCTTGCATGAAGCGCTTGGTGTGAGAAAGCTAGTTTGCCGTTGGATACCGCATCTGCTTTCCGATGATCACAAGGCGGCCCGCGTCAGATGGTGTAAGAAAACTCTGCAAAGGTTCCACCGAGGAGAGTCAAATCACGTCTACGACATCATCAGTGGTGACGAATCTTGGATCTATGCCTACGATTCTGATTCCAAACAACAATCTACAATCTGGGTCTTTCAAGACGAGCCAAAGCCGACTAAAGTTGTTCGTTCTCGAAGCACTTCAAAGAAGATGGTGGCCGATGGAAGCGATTATCGCAAAAAAGTGGTCGACCGTAAACTGCCTCGACTATAAATTGCTTTGCTAGTTTGCATATTCATATTAACCAACTTTTAGAGAATGTGCAGATTTTAGAAGCGTGTGTAAAAATCCATGACCAGCGCACTATATTCCTTTCCTTTCTGAATTTCACTAAAAATGAGACATAAAAATTGTTTAAAGCAAAAGCACCGTAAGAATTGTTTATATTTCTTGCTCTCACCTTTGGGACGGCTCCGCAAAGTACCTTCTCGATGCCTTGGACAGATTGCAGCACCGTGCTGTACGCATTCAGCTGTATCAGCAATGCAGAGGTCACTAATACTCTCGAGCCTTTGCAATTGCGTAGAGATATTGCGTCACTCAGCGTCTTTTACCGTTTATACCATGGCAAATGCTCTGAAGAATTCTTTGACCTCATCCTTCCTCCTCCATTCCTCCATAGGAGTACGCGTGCTGCTCTCCGGAGTCACCAATTTACAGTCTCTAATATTTCATCACGCACAAAAAAATTTAGTGGCTCGTTTCTTTGTCGCACCTCCAAAAGATGGAATAGTCTACTAGCACACGTATTACCTCCTACCTCTGACATAGGGTCCTTCAAACGAGGCGTGAAGAGGTACTTTGTGGGCCGGAAAAGCGAGGGTGACTGATGCTACGTCTCTTACGCTGCACTAGTTGTCCTCGTGCCTGGAATTCACTTCCACTTAACATCAGGTGGAGTGGGATCATTTGCTGAGCTTAGTATATAAAAAAGTATTAACAGCAATAAATGCTCGATTATGTTAGTTATTAATTTGCATTATGAAAGAAAGATGTTTTAACAAATTACTACGCTTCGGCAAGTCGGCAAGTGAAGTAACCTTAGCTCTCAGCAATACAGTTAAACAAAAACTTACCTTTTTAGGCAGTTGTTTTATTTTGTATTGCGTTAGTGAATTATAATGCGCCAAATAGTTGAATATGCACCAAGGGCATAAAGTAGCGTCTTATGTAGCGGGCGCTGTATTGAATCCCGAGCAAAACGAAGGATTTCTACGTTAAGGTTAACTCCTGAGCAAAGCGAGGGAGTTAAGACAAGAATCCTGATTGCAGCGTGGGATTCAAGGTCGCCTAAGACGAAGGCACCTTTATTCCCAAAGAGAATACTCTACTATTCACACCATCTACGAGATAAAAAAGCAATAGCTTAACAAAGCAGTTTTCAGTATACGCGCCTCTTTTAAATTTGTTTTCTATTTTCTTTTATTTTTAATCTACTGGTAGTGGCAAGTTCGATTTTCGAACAATTTATTTTTGAGTGCAGATCTAAATTGTGAATGCATGGAATTAGTACCTTTCCACTATTAATGACCTATTAATGCTAGACCTCAGGTCTTAAATGACTTACTTTAGGTTAAGTTTGATTACATATAATTTGACATTGTCGAGCAAGTGGTGTAAAAAACGAATTATTAGAATAAACCACAAAATAGAGAAAGGATTATAGTCGCAATCGTAATCGTACAGTGAAATGTTCAATTCAATTTTAGGTTATGAAACTTGTTTGTTCTCTACTGAGTCAGTGAATGAATTATGTAGTATGTTTTTTTAATGGCTTCTAGAATCGTTTGAGTGCTGCGTGAAATCAGTGTTGCTAGACTAGATCCTGTTTCCAGAAACCGGGTAAAGTGGGAATTTTTACCAAAAATATCAACCAAAGTTAAAAACCGAAAAATCTAAATAACCGGTTTAGTCAAACCTTAAACCCGGTTTCAAAAATCAATCAATTTAGCTAATCAAAAATTAAAACCGGTTTACTCGGTTTTTTCGATTTCGGTGAAACCGGTTTTGTGACCGCTCTTAGGGCTTCCAATCCCGAAATACCGAGATCTCGATATTTCGGGATCCCGCGTCATTTTACAATCCCGCGTGATGTTGGATTACGGGCGCGAAATCCGCGGGATTTGCCTCTAAAATACGCAGTAGTTTGGCAGACGACAGTTTAGATATGTTGTTTCATTCGCAAATATTTTCAATTGAAATTGAAAGCTGACAAATTAAATAATTTAAGTAACCCATATCAATTTTCAGTTGAAAATTTGTTTTTTTTGGTTGATTTTTTTAATTTTGTTGGTGTACTTTTTGAAGCAGATTGATTTTTCGTCTTTTCAGTATTTGTTTCTGTTTTATGTGAAGAATAAAGGTATATGCTATCGTCTACACAAACGCGATTCTTCCTATTCGAGATTCCCATACGATATGGATACCACACAAACGGTGTAATTTGATTGATTTCATACTAATAGTAATACGTAATTAATGTAGAGTTAGTTGAATAATTCATTGTTTGATTGTGATAAATAAACGGTGTAATGTGATTGATCTCATACTAATAGTATTACCTACTAATATTATAAACGCGAAAGTTTGTAAGTATGGATGGATATTTGTTAATCTTTCACGTAAAAACTACTGAAAGGATTTAGATGAAATTCGGCATACAGATAGATTATAATCTGGAGTAACACATATTGTACTTTTTATCCCGATATTCCTACGGAAACGTATGGATGGATGTTTGTTACTCTTTCACGTAAAAACTACTGTATGGATTTGAATGAAATTCGGCATACAGATAGTATATAACCTGGATTAACACATAGGATACTTTTTTATCCAGATATTCCTACGGGAACGGGAACCACGCGGGTGAAACTGCGAGTGGCCGCTCGTATTTAAATTAATGTGGAGTTAGTTGATTAATTCATTGTTTTATTTGCCTTGCATAAATATGAATATTTTCAATATACGGGATCCCGCAAATACCGAGATCCAGCGGGATTGAAAATACGTAGTCCCGCAAATACTGAGATTGAATTCAGGCTGCGGAATCCCGCAGCCTGAATTCAATCTCGGTAATCTCGGAAGCCCTAACCGCTCTATGCTGTTGGATGTATGGTCTTTAGTTCGTTAGTCGCCTTTTACGACATCCAAGGGAAGAGAGGGGTTGGTGGTATTATTTTGATGAGCCCATCGCCGCTCCATGTTGTTGGATGTATGTACAGTCTATAGTCCGTTAGTCGCCTTTTACGACATCCAAGGGAAGAGAGGGGTTGGTGGTATTATTTTGATGAGCCCATCGCCGCTCCATGTTGTTGGATGTATGTACAGTCTATAGTCCGTTAGTCGCCTTTTACGACACCGATAGAAAGAGAGGGGTTGGTAGTATTTTTTTGATGAGCCCATCACCACACTATGCTGTTGGATGTATGTGCAGTCCTTAGTCCGTTAGTCGCTTTATACGACACCTAAGGAAAGAAAAGGGTTGGTAGTATTATTTTGATGAGCCCATCGCCGCTCTATGCTGTTGCTGTTAGATGTATGTGCAGTCTTTAGTCCGTTAGTCGCGTTTTACGCCATTATTAACCGACTTCAAAAAAAGGAGGAGGTTCTCAATTCGACTGAATGTTTTATTTTCGAAAGGTGAAGAATGATAAATCATAATGAATTGTTTACTTAAGTTATTACTGTAAGAAATAAAATTAAATGTGATTAAATGTGATTTTGGTGCCTACGCTTAAATACACAGACCACATTAACCCATACATAATTATTATCTATCTACTGACGTTTTTGATCACCTCCTAATTACGAAACCGTACCGTGTCGCGTAGCGGTAAATGAATACTGTGTCGTAAAAGGTGACTAACGGACTAAAGACTGCACATACATCCAACAGCATTGAGCGGCGATGAGCTCATCACCTGTCATAGCTGAGCACATGTGCAGTCGCTATTTGGTGAAAAGTGGACTATGGCAGAGGACTGGTTTTGCTGTCCTCATTGCCTAGTGTCTGATTAACCCGTTTTGATTACTTACCTACTAAGTTATTATAGTTGCGAACCCGTGAAATGCACTAGATACCTACATGTAAATGCGGAAACAGGGAACTTAGTAATAATAATTGTCTATATTCCCAAAGGTCCACGACTCTATTGTTCTTCAATTCCCACTGGGTCCATACATTTTTTAAATATATTTTTTAACTTTCCTACATGAATTCCAAACAGGTCCACGAGACTTATCCGATGTACAATCAACAAAAACGATACAAGGGAGTTTGTGCTATTTGTATTGCAGGGAACGTTGAACAACAACTTGTATTTAGGTATGTATAATGTCTATCCTCTCATCATGCTTTTAATGCTGATTGTACCAAATCTCATGGACCTGCTGGGAAAGAAAATGTTTTTTATTTTTAATGTTGTGGACCCGTTGGGAATCGAAGTATAAACTTACAATTCTTGAAAACAATAGAGTCGTGGACCTTTGGGAATAAGCCACTTCAATTCAACAGTTGAAGTCTTCAACTGTTGAAGTGAAGATGTTGAAGTTCAACATCTCTCGCAATCGCTTTCAAGTAGAAGTACTTATTGCTTTGCTAGTTTGCATATTTACGACTATGTGTAAAATAATCATACTAGCTAGAAGTTAGAAAGTCAGTCCCTTGTTTCCGCCTTTACATGTATCTAGTGCATTTCTCGGGTTCGCAACTCACTAGTAATTAGTAGGTAATCATAAACGTCAGTAGACAGATAATAATCTGTTTATGTGGTCTGTGTATTTGCGAAGCATGCATCACCGCGCACAACACAACCACAACTAATGTATATACAATTCCGTTTTGGCGAACTGTCAATTTTCGTCAATTTCATTTTTTTTTTGTGAAATTATGTTTGCCATTAGATAGATTTCTTTTACTTTTATAATGAATTAGTAGCCACAGAATCACCTCAAATTTTTTGATGGACCTACGTACTACGTGTTTTTGATGACTGACTACCGCACAATTCGCTACTTTCCACGGGTGACTACCTATACTCACCCGGGACGTATGCGAAATTTTTGCGCTCAGTGACTAAACTCACCTTGGACGTGACAGTGGTTACTACAGCAAGTATGGCCTGGAGTACAACATGATGCGGGTGCCCATGGGCGGCTGCGACTTCTCTACACACGCGTACGCGTACAATGAGCTGCCAAGGGACGACTTGACGCTGAGCAACTTCTCGTTGGATCACGAGGACTACGAGTACAAGGTCGGTGTTACATTAGGTAAGTATTGAAAAACACATGCAACAAGCACAGCTATTCAATATTCTGTTACGATACTAATTTTGTAGTTCATACCCTCCCCCCACCCTTTCTTTACTAGTGCAATTCTGTCTTGATACTGCCCATAATTCTACGGGATGGCGACCACCGTAATAGCTATTCTCCCGTCACAATCAGCATTACATTAATGTACTGTGTAGCGTTCATGGTCTGCCGTGGCCGCTTTTCATCATAGCCAGTGGACAGTGGTTGAGGATTCCGGATGAAGCACGCTTCTACCTTCGTTCTTATCGTCACTTAATATCTGGTCAGATATAGGCCAAGTTCTCACCCGTAGTGGATAAGAAAAGACCACTAAAAAATACTGGAAAAATGCTGTGAATAAGCTTAGGAAGTTACATCTTTTGGGTCGGAAGTGTCAGAACTTGAAAAAGGAACAATATGCTTTAGTTGCTTGCTTCAGGACTGCTTTGCAATCTATTCAGAATAATGTATCAAGAATGGTTTTCAAGGTGGAGGATATCGTTTTGACCAAAGCTATAAGATTGTTCTAAAATCTAATCTCTGCTAAGATCTAAAGTGGATGAAACTGAGCAATTTCCACAAATATAATAATATGTCAGGACAGGACATACAGCGACAGCGCAGCGCTGTCGCTGATCAAAAACTGAGTTTCTAAACTCAGTTCCGAAAAGCTGCCGTTATTCAAATAAACCTTTTAAAAAGGAAAAGACATATTGGATGCTCACTTACCCGAAGAGAAACGTCATTGTATGGCCAGTAAAAAAAAGTAAGTGTTTGAGGATTCATGCAAGCACAATAAGTCTAAGTGGTTGCAAAAACACCAGAACCGAAAGCAAATTTAACTGTTTCAGTTGCATGTGACTATGAACATCCTGAGCCTATTGCGTGCATTAGCACGCAGTAGGCCCGCTAGCGACTTCGTCCGCGTGAACACCCTGTATCCAGAGACGAATTTCCAAATTTTTCTTTTACATAAACCTTGTTCTGACAATTACGAACACGACAAAAAAAAATCAGCCTAATCGGTCGAACCGTTCTAAAATTATGCGCGTACAAACATTTTGGCAATTGATTTTTTATAATGAAGATAAATTCTAATTTTAACTTACTTTAACTGTCCGTAAATTAAATTCCATAACTGGGTATTTTTTACGGCTAGGGAACATCACTGGAATTTTGTTGTCCAATAAAAAGCCTTTTTCTTTTTTTCATTTGTTTCACATAATTTTTAAGGGTAATTTTGATCAAGATTCTGATAAAATAAAGACTGAACTAAGGTGCATTGGGGTAATTTCGATATATTTTGGATGACTTGACATTATTTTCGTGCTAAGGCTTAAATGTCACAATCAGTGAATTTTTGTTTTATGGGATATGTTGTATAATGTTCTTTCTTATAAATATTAATTTGAAAAATTGCAAATTTAAGAAAATATTATACGTTTCAAAATTTTATAACTTTTTTTGTCTCCACCTGATACATTTAACCATCTTTTTCAATCGTATTGTTTTAAATTCAAATTCAGAATACCACACGACATGGAGCTACGCCTGACAAGTCGGGTGGGTATGCGCCTTGATGAAGGCAGTTGATTTTTGAATAAAAAACATATTTTATCAAATAAAGGTTTAATTTAATAACGCGTGTTGCCTCCTTGGGCATCTACGACAGCTCTCATACGATTAGGCATAGAGTTTATCAACCGCTCTATGAAATTTTGAGGGATCATCTCCCATTCCTCTTCTATGGCAGTTTTCAACTCCTGCATCGTCTGGGCAACTAGCTGACGAGCCCTAACACGTCTTTTTAGCTCGTCCCACATGTGCTCAATCGGGTTCATGTCTGGGCTTCTGGCTGGTCAGTCCATAACTGTGATGTTTACATCCCGAAGGTATTCCCTGACGATGCCGGCCGTATGGGCTCTTGCATTATCATGCATAAAAAGGAAATTTGGGCCCACATGGTCCACGTATGGCATCACGTGAGGTTCTAAGCACTCACGAATGTACCTTTCAGTATTTAATGTTGGCAGCCGTGGTCCCGTAATAACCTCAAGTTGAGTTTTGCCGCTCGCGGATGTACCGCCCCAGACAGTCCATGAGCCACCGCCATAAGCAACTCTCTCTTCAAAGCAGCATTGTGCAAAACGCTCTCCCTTACGTCGGTAGACCTTCTTACTTCCATCATTGCCATGTAACGCAATTTTAGACTCATCAGAAAAGAGTACACGGCTCCAATGCTGCTGAGTCCAATTTAAATGAGTGCGCGCGAAATAAAGACGCGCTGTTCGGTGGGCTCGCGTTAGTTTGGGGTCATTAGCTGGCTTGTATTGCGTTCTTTTAACCTTCTCTGAACAGTTCGAGCGCTCACAGATACTCCGTGGAAGTCGCGAAGTTAGTTTTGTATCTCAATGGAGGTGACGATTTCTCAAGCTGGTCGTCACGATGAATCGATCCTGCCTTTCAGTTGTGACCCGAAATCGTGGCCTTCCTTGGCGACGAACAAAGCCAGCAGTCTCTAGGTACCTCCGATAAACATTTCGGACCGCAGATCGACTTAAATTAAGTTGAGCACTCACATTTCTTTGGCTGTGTCCGGCCTGGATAAGTGCCACAACTTGGGCGGCGACTTAAGGCGAAGTATCCATAGATTATTGATAGAACCTCACCTTAATGTTAAGAATAAGTAATGTTTGTTGCAAAACCAAAGAGAAAAATCACACTTTCAAGAATTAAATCCAAGTAAACCAATAAAATCAAGTTTTCCTAGTATTCGATTGTTTGATATTAACGAACAGGCTCCAAATCTTCCAATCCAATTGCCTTTTGTTTCTTTAAATTCTGTGTTCGAAATTTAAAAAAAGACTATTGAATAAAATTATGAATGTGCCTGGTTCAAAACTGAATAAAAACTTTTTGCTCGACCTAATTTAAATTTTTAGCTAAGACTAAACGAAACTGAAAATGCAAGGTGGGCCAATAGATGTGTCCAGAAGTGTAACATGATAAACGATGCTATCCGCTTAAGCTTAAAAACTATGTAGCAGATAAAAACGCCCGCCCCCAAAGAGTATCAGAGGTAGGGCAGTATTTATACATACAGTTTACAAATCGATGGCTCCTACGTAAACTACCGTATCCAACATTTTGGGCATTTTCATGTTATAAGCTATTTGAAACTAAGTAATTAGTTGCTATCAATTCCAAAAATAAAAAGTACAAAATCTTAAAAAACAAGGATTTTTTTTACGTAAATAATAGTAAGTAATATTCATGCCGCGTAAATTGTTGTATCTGACTGTTGCGAGCAATGATATTTATTGCGAGGATATACGCGGTCAAGGTGCGCGCGTCCGTTCGTTTTATTTTTGTTGGGAATATTTTGGTTTTGTTGGTATTACTTTATAAGTTTTTAATGGTAAGTGATTAAAAAAAAAAACAACTCGAAACAATATTTACGCGCACAAACAATCATGTACTTCGACACAGAAAAAAATCAATGTTTTTGAATTATTATCCCCAGAAGAAAACCTGTATGCTATAATTGAAAATGACATAGAAAACAGATGTGTAAGTAAGTTATTTTAATAATTTACTTAAATTGAATAAGATTAACGCTTTATCCTGTTTTTTCCTATATTTTTACATAAAAATATAGTATGTGACAGATACGATTGTGTACGTTGTTAATTGTATTAAAAAACTATCGTATGTAACATTTATGATTTTTTACGTCGTTAAGAAAATTCCATATTTAATCGCTTGTACCACATACGATTTATTACGTTGTAATTGACAGTGTGTCTATTATCGGATTTGACACATACAATTATTTACCATGTGAAATGGCACATTGTATCCACAAAATAAGATAGTTTACGTTGCAATTACGGGAAAAAGTTATATCTTAAGAAACATTTTTTTATTTTAATGTCGCCCCTACACCTGGGACTGATTTAGTAAAAATTTTAGGCCTTTCTGAACTTATAGGAAACAGTTTTTCCGAAACACCACCACTATTGTCGACTTTTAATAATGGTCAATTTCAATTGTAACACTTGAAATTAAAACTTACATGAAAATAAAAGAATCAATTTAGTCTTAATCATAGTCATAGTAGTTACTTAAACTTTTAGGGTTCCGTGACAATGTACTAATTCTACTTTACTTTACTTTATTAAGTACGTCCTAAAATCATTTATGAATTGCTTAAATGATTTTTGCCCGTACTTTGTTAGTAGGTAACCTAAACCATGATTATCAGTCGGATTTTTTCGGCTATTCAACACGCAAGCTATTACACCGTCAACCTTTTCTGTTGAGACTGTGTCCCCCAGATCTGAAACTAAAAAGATTAGAGACGACAAAGGTAATAATATAAGGAAATTGATCTAATAAAGAGCCAGGCACTGATTATCGTAGTAATCACAGTAATCATCTTGTATTCCACTGATCGTACACTGAGTGGTTCGAAAAGCCGAGTGCATCAAAAAGGGTGTTAAACAGAGATGTGTTTTGTCACCTTCCCGTGGCTGTTAAATCTATACATAGACAGTGGTTTGCAAAATCTGAAAGATGATGAAAGTGGATTAAGAACGAATGAGTTGTTCGTCTAATGTCTTCTCTATGCAGATGATCAGGTTCTACTTGCATCGTCAGCGATGGACTAACAGGAGATGGTAACTATTATGCAAAGATCTGTAAAAGGAAAATTAATGAATTAAAATGAGTGAAGGGATGAAAAGGAATGTAAGTAAGACGAAAGTTATTGTGCTTGATAGAGACGAGTGTTCAACAGAGTGTGATATTGATTAAGGAAGAAAAAGTGAAGCAAATGAAAGAGTTTTTGTACCTGGGCACGATGTTTACTGGGCATGTAAAGCATAATAAAGATATTTAAAAGTGAGTGAATACTGGGAGTATAGTGAATGGGGCTCTTAACGCCTTTAAGAGCAGCCGGAAAGTATCCCAAAAAAATACTGGCTGTGCATGGAGGAGTCTTAGTGCCGACATTAATATGTACGGAAGTGAAATTAGGTGTTGCAGAAGAAACATGAAAGTCAGTAAGATGGTTTGGTTATGTAGAGAGGATGAATAAAAAGAAATTACAAATAAGGTGCATGAGGCGAGAGAGAATGGGATAGTTAGAAGGGGAAGACCTCAGCGGTAACGTTTTTGTTAAAGGTCAGGTCAAGAGTACCCTAAACCGACGAGCATGTAAATGAAAAACGTTAAGAGAGTAAGTGAAGCAAAAGATGTTTATCAGGATCGTAGCAAATGGAAAACTGTGATCTCTGCCTACCCCTCCAGGAAGCGGTCGTGATTTGGTATATATGTTTGTTAACTCATTAACTGCCACACAACCAAACACAATAAAGTTTAATTCTTTGTCGGTCACCGGTGTCTGCCATGGTGCTTTAAGTGTTAATCAACGCAATCTCTATAAAAAGACTGTGTAATATAAGCTAGTTTTGTTCATTTAGTTTCTTTAATAAGTTTAAATCATATACTTACTTACCTGCTGTTGTTATTGTTGATTTCTTATTAAAGTGCATACCATAGATATGTAGGTATGTACAAAATTGGTTATTTAGTGTGCTAGTAATTATAATATTTTGTAATATTCTTTGAACTTCTTTAATATTCTTGTAATAGGTAATTAATTATAAAAATTATGCTGGTAAGTTATTGCCTTAATTTAATTTTTATTCAAATCACCCTAACCTAATTTTATTGCTATTAATAATCAATTGGCTTTGTAACTTTTTTTTAATGTTCATTAATTTAATAAATATATATATTATATTTCGTAGTTTTTTTACTATGTTCATAAACCAATATTTAATCTTATTATATTATTGAAATGGTAAGCTTCGTGTTAATCGACCATATAAAGTAGAAGTACTTGGAAATAATAACACATTTAAACAATTTATTCTACTATAACATTATTCTAAAAAAACTATTTTATAGGTTACTAACCATGAGATACTACATTAACTATAAATTATTTACATAGTTAAAAATGGTATGCTACTTGCGTGTAAATAGAGTAACAAAATATCAACGATATATTTTGCAAATATATTTAAACGTAAGTTATCGTAAGTGCCACTTAAGATTTTAAAAACATTTAACTACCGGTGTAAATAATTGTAACAACATTATTTCGAAAACTAAACCAATTTCAGATTTTCTTTTGGAAACATACTGAGGCGCCATTCGATATGTACACACGGCGTCAGATCAACCTACCCTAAACTGTCAAATTTCTCCAATCAATATTGTTCCTTAAAACCAAACAATAAAGTTCAAAATGGGATGCACAATAGCTCTTTTAAAAACAGTGGGGAAAATACCTGATGAGAGACAAAGATTAAGTACGTAATTTAATTTAGGAATGAGAATGTGGCTGGCTGCTTTAATGACTGTTGTGGGTATGCCATCCCAGCTAACTGCACACCTCTCTTTAAGTCCAAGAATAGTGCTTTCGATTTCTTAATCGCCTACAGCGAATAAAGCCATCGAATGAGATGTGAATGAAATTATTGGTTGTTGCGTTAACCCATTCACTGCCTCCCTAAAAAGTAGTGACATCACCCGCATGCCGCCATACATTGGTGTTCGGCCCGCCCATCGGCGGGCACGGCATCTCGTTAAAGTATTCTTGCCCGCCCATCGGCGGTTTCGGCGTGAGGCCGTAGATTTTGACATGAGCTGCTTTTTATGTCTAGTTTACATGTCCTGTGTGTTGTTTAAAGCGTGTATGCGTCACTTTCTGTGATTCCTGTGACAAAATTGTGTTAGTTTGATTGGTTATTAACCGAAATAGTAATGGAGTGTGAAGGTAAGTCATAACTTTCGGTTAATTGATTTAAGACGAAGTAAAACATATAAAGGAGAATGCCGAAATTAGGCCCAGGAGTGCACAACAATATCGATTTAGTTAACAATATGGAATATTCGTCCTTTTTTTTCGCATTTTACATTTATCATAACAACTAAGCAGTTTAAAATAAAAAATAACTGAAACAACAGATATTATTATAATCTTGTTGGCTGATTTTTTATAGCTCTTATGGCACTGGGTTAACTACTGGGTTAGCTACTACTGGGTTAGCCCTTTTGTGCATGACTTGTTATTCTCTTCCCGTTTTTTACTTGTTGGGCAGACTTAACAATAACTTGCCTGTACAAACAATAATAATGTAATTAATTATAATAGCATGGTAACGATATTTGTACCGATGGTAATTTTTAACTTTTTGTCTGTTAATTTTAAGGGACATATTGGCCATTATAGATTGCCAAAAGTGACATTTGTGTGAATAAAATATAATTAGAATTAAATGCGCGCAAAATCTCATCACCAGCTTTCGCGCGATATACCATTCCATTAAAAATGTATTAGACCTTTTATCGTCAATTAATAGACCCATATTATATATTTTTAATGCATAATTATGAGACAGCTATTGACTACAATATCGCCCAATTGTAAACGTAAACATACATAGTATGTAGAATGTTACAATAACTTAATGCATGACGCATTTGTGTGCAATTCGAAAATGGTTTTATGAATAAAAAACATTTATATTTTTTATGCAAACCCCAAGTTTTTTTTTTACCGTTTTCTTTATGGATTAATTATTGGCCCTTTGCACTATTATTTCCATACAGTTTAATTGGTGTGCACTGAGGGCCTAAGTCAGTATGGCCACCTGGCATTCCCCTTTGCGTATATGATAAATTCAAGCTCATATTAATGTAAAGTAAACCAAAATGTATTAAAAAGCTTAAATTTTAGGGCTTTTTTAAAGTCAGGCGTAGTCAACCTTTTTTGTATCTCTATTTTTTTTCCCAGCGTTATACTTCTTAAATTAACTTTGTAAAAATACATTGTGAAAATGTATTCAACATTAAGTAAATAATTTTTAGGGCTCCGTACCTCAAAACGAAAAAAACTAAACACTTATAGGATCACTTTGTTGTCCGTCTGTCTCTCCCTTCGTCGGTCTGTCAAGACCTTTTATCTCGGAAACACGTGCAGGTATCGAGTTGAAATTAAAACCATATCCTCAGGTCTATAGCCCCATGAAGTTTTGAAAAAATCCAACTTCTAAGTTAACATATTAAAAATATATGTGTCCGTGGTACTACCGGACTTGTGGAGCAGGAAGGTCACACCGGTTGTCATAAATGTTGGCAAGGAACCGACCTCGAGAGCTTCATTAAATTGCGTCGCTAAGCAGTCGTGTGAGCATCTAATCCACTTTATCCAAAAGTTATGCAACCCGTCCGGCCCAGGACTTTTACAGTTCTGAGCCGTACGAATCGCACAACTAACGTCTTCGGGGTTAATAGTCACTTGGCCCATGGATTCTATAGGCTCACACGCACGCTCAACGACGCTAATCCAGTCACCATCAGTGTATTTGAAGGGTACCGACCTGATACTACGCCAAGTTATTCATGGTAGTAGCATCCAGAAACCGCCCGTCGCTCACACACTGGTCGGTTCCTTCCCAACTCCGGTACACCTTCCTTTGGTCATTTTGAATCATTTTGACAATATCGATCCACACGTGCTCTATAGCGACGAATACGGCTTGCCAGCGCATAAACTTTCTGCTTCAGAAAGTCAATGCGTTCCGTGATACAGCTATGTAGTCCCGGGGTCTAATCCCGGTTCCAGCAAAGGCCTGGTATGCGCGAAATATAAAAGTTCATATAGACAAGAATTAAGCAGAGGAGATAATCTCAACTCGATGCACTAAGTCAAACAGCAGACGAACTTCCAAGACACTCAGCGAAACTAAAGTTGTGATTACCACGAACGTCAAGTTGCGAGTGAAAGTTTTTATGAGGTTTTACATAACTGTAAAATTTCCAAAATAAGAACTTCGCTAAAATTAAATCGTAAATCATACCGATAACTTGTAAAATGGTCGGTGACCACAACAAAAGGTGTCGGCACTTTGTTTGTTTTTAAAGACACAAATACCGACTGGCTCTTTTTGTTTAGATCGCCACCCGTTTTATTATCTCGCTTCCTGGTAACAGACAGTTTATGTCCTTAACTGTATTGTTCTGGACTACGACGACTCACTGCATCATGCAATCGTTTAAAGGTCAGTTACATATTAAAAACTCTTCCAAGTTATTAATTTGATTATTTTAAATTTTATAGTATCAATAAAATCATCCATCACGTAGGTAACTTATGTGCGTATGTATAACTTTTTATAATTAATTTTACTAAAATTATAGATTATTGTTATAATTTCACTAAAGGTTGGCGATTTCTGAAACAATGTCTTGCCCGCCCATCGGCGGGCTCGGCATGAAAGGTCAGAATTGACATTTTCCAAATCCTTAGAAACCCGGAGGCTGTTTGGGTTACGAATCAATTATAATAAAATGAATCATTACACAAAATCTCATAATTTTCTAATGTTATTTGGCTTAGTTAATGAAGTTTGAAATCCAACCGCCCATGGGCGGTCTCGGCATGCGAGTTAAAACGTTTCGCCCGCCGATGGGCGGGCAAGACACTGAATGGGTTAACAGATATGTAGGCAAAGTATTATTTATTCGTGTTTTATTACAATTAATTATGTTTGCTGCTAGATTTGCACCTACATTTGAAAAATAGAAGTTAACTTTGTCAACAGCTATGATGGGATCAAAAGACAGCTTTAAAAGCTCAAACGAAGATTTTTTTTATTAAGGCTAGAAAATTGTTTAATAAGCTTCCATGTTTCTTTAGGATTGTTACCAGCCTGCTCAATTTATTTTTTATTGAAATCCTGTTTTACCTTTTTCAATAAGTTGTTGCAAAAAGTACGATATCTAGTAAATGTTAAATTGATTATTTGATTATCAGGATTATTTTTATGTTTACGATACAGTTTATCTCTATTGCGTATACACCTTAATAGACCTGGTGTAATCCATTTCTTAATAATCCTCTTACTACTAGGAACAATAACTTCTAAAGTATGTTGTTTGACAGCAGTTGAAATTATATTAACTAAACTTTTAGAGGCATATTCAGAATCAACAGATGTAAGAATAAGAGAAAAATCTGTAGAAGCAAGAGTATCTGGGTCGATCTCCAGAGGCATTTTTTTTCGTGTCGGGCTGGATAAACCCATTTTAAAATCCAAAAACGTTTTCAAAATATTTTTGTATATACAGTTCGGTGTTTAATCTACGTGATACAAGGCTAATATTATGAATAAGTTTATTTTAAATATTTACATAAAAATCTTAAACCCTAAAATCCTGATCGCTCTGGGTTGAATTACTTCCAACTCCCGATTGAATGAAAAAAATATTCTTTAACTTATTAATGAGAAGGTTCATATGAAACAACTTATTAAGATTACAAAACAAATAGTTAATCTTCATAGTAATAAAATATTTTTAGTTATTTAACAATACTTTTGCCACAATTTGAATTTAAAATCGTGACCGGGCATTTTACCTCATCGCTCTGCGCTGAGGTAAAACATCGCGCTTATCCCTAGTTACGCTCTGTAGACCAGTGCTTCCACAATGAGGGAAACTTCCCCTTTTGAGGGGAAATTAGGGTCCAGAGGGGAAGAAAAGGGGAAAGAGATGAATAGAGGAAATCGAGGGGAAATCATGTTTGCGGAAAGGAGACTCGGAGTTTTATGCTTAAGTTGTATACTTTTTTAATTTTTAAAAAAAATTAAAAGATTCTCATTGTTTTTAATGTAAGAGCCGCTTTCCTCGGGAGAACAAATGTATGAATCCGATTCAGAGAATTGATCTATGTCATCATTTACAAATTCTTGATTATCCATTTGAGGTTTTAGGCAAGTACAGGGGGACAATATTTTTGATGCTTATAGTAATAGTTCCGGGGAAAATAGTGAATGTAGATAAACATAAACGGCTCATTTTTTCCAAAAGAAGACTAGCATATCGAGGCACAGAAGTCATATTATATAGTGAGTAGTAGGGTGTGTACATGATAGTAAATGTATAGTGTAAGTTGTTATGTAATTGTTTTGCGTTTGTATTTAAATTTAAAAGACATAATATTAAGTTGCACAGAATCTCGAACACGAGGAAAAATAAAATAATAGAAACATATAAAAGAAAATAAAAAGAAAACAATAAAGCAATTAATTTGAAAATAATTTGGAGAATAAGGTAAATGTACGTAATTACTGAGTATTTAGGCATTCCTGTCTTTCCTATCAATTTCCACTAAAACAGGAAAACGCAGCGAATTGAAATTAGTTCATGCGTAAAGAGAGGTTTTCAGAGAGGAGATTGTTACTGTAACCAGGGGCGAGCTTTGCTATCCGATGGAACATCGGAATATGGAATGTAATATTTCATACCCCACAGTATTTGGACGGATAGTCTGAAAAAAAACAGCACTGCCGCCAAGGAAAAGGTACATAGAAATGTCGCATCTCATACCAGTCTGCAAAATTTTATCGCCACACCCGTCTCATACAACTGGGGTTTGATCAGGTGGGGAGTAAAGGATACAGCTTTCACCAGACAGTGATCGGATGATCCCAAAGGGGCTGATATAGATATGGAATGTTTGTCTGGATCAGTCGTCAGCAGAAGGCTCAGGCAGTTGGCAGTATGTGAGTGTTTATGTCTGGCACGCGCGTAGCGCAGTATACAAGCTGGGAGAGATCTTGCGATAACGCAAGTCTACGCGTCTCCCGCCCAGTATGGTCGGTCATCTGTAACGAGAACAACCACTGTTGGTTGTGGGCATTAAATTCCCTCAGAATGACTAACTGCGCCGAGAGATAACGAGCCAGAGCTAGATCAGCCGACTGACTTAGTTGGTCAATTATCAATGTGGTTATCTTCCGGTCCCCGCTGTGCGAGCGGTACACAGGAGGCGTAAAGATTGAGCTCTACTCCGGTATTCACCAAAGCCCATAGCACTGAAGATTTTGGCTCCATAAATCATTTGAGACGCTTGAAACAAATATCAAATAGGGTATAAATTACGTTGGCACAAAAAAAATCAAGCGCCTGCGCATTCGCCGATGTCAGCGCGGTGAATAAAAGTCACCAACCACCTACGCGGCAAAAACAAAGACTTAAAACTAACCAAATCGCCCGAGTATAATAGACCATTGGGGAGATGTTGCTTAAAATTATCACCAAAACGTTTTAGCGACTGGTCGAAACAAAGCTTTGTGGCTATACCATTAGGATAGAACTGATTAATCAAGTTTAATGGTTTCTCGCTCTTACGTATGGTAGTGCAAATTATCATAATTCTTGGTTGAAAAGTCACTAAATGGACTTAGTTAGTTTTAGCATACATGTTCTGATTCGAAACAGTCATTCTTAAACTAATCAAGTGGTTTAAGTTAATTTTCGAAAAGGTTGGGTCCTAGTTACCATCCATTACTAAAAAAAGGAAAAGTAATTAACCCGACTTAGGTACAACTTTGCAACTCTTTCCAAGAAGGAAAAAATGTTTAAGTAAGTTAGTTTATTTTCGAGTAAAATGTTGTAGTCTTAAGTAAGTGTTAATGATTTTTCGCACTTCCTACAATAAAAACTATGATACCTATTGACATGATAGTAAGATTGAAATTTGAAATGAATGAAATGAAATGAAATGAAAAAATATTTACTGGTCTTCCGTGGACGCCTGAGGTACATAAAGTTAAAACATACAAAAACACAGAAGTAAACATGCAGGGAATGGTGAAAATTAGTCAACTGACAAAACAAATCAAAACAAAACTGGGTGTCAACAAGACCTATGCCTTAACTTCTCTTATTCTTAAAACAAACAAAGACAGTCAAAAAGCAACAAATTTTACAAAACATAACGAACACAATACACAGCAACTCCACATAACAATGATTAAAATTTCTGAATAATTAAAAGATATATTTTGTATTTATTTTTAAAAGACCTTACTGATAAGAGGTTTTTAATTGGAGGCGGAATGTTGTTCCAGCATTTCGTGGCTGAATACCGAAAACTGCCACGAAATGCGGCTGTGCTGTGCCGAGGACAGGATAACAGAGTCGCTGCTCTTAGTGGACGTTTCGAAAACTGGAGTTTGTTATAAAGATATGATGGAGTTTGTGTCTTCAAAATTCCAAACAACAGACAAGCCAGATGAAGAGTACGTCGAGACTCCATGTTCATTAAACCACACTGGTTAAGAAAAGGAGATACATGAGCTCTACGCGGTATCGGAAAACAAAACCGCGCACATGCGTTTTGAATGCGTTGTATTAACCTTTTGGTGTAATTGAATAAATATGGACCCACAACAGTGTCCGCATAGTTCAGTTTCGACAGTATCAAAGCGTCACAGAGCTTAATTCGTAGATCAACACTTAAATACTGGCGCACCTTATATAAAACCTTCAGTCTGTAAAAGCAATTTTTCACTGTGTCCATCACATGTTGATGGAATCTTAATCTATTGTCCATTAACACCCCCAAATTTCTTGCTTCTGTTACCTTGTCAACCAAGCCATCTCCAATTTTCACAGTCGGTGTAAAATTATTGATTTTCTCTATCTGACGCTGCGAACCTAGCACAAGAAACTTTCATTTTAACGGGTTCAAACACAAACAATTTTTAGCTGCCCAATCGCTAATATTCTTCAAATCCTGGTTAACCTTTTCGACCGCTGTGGAAGTTTCTTTAGGATCAAAAGACAAATAAACCTGTAGATCATCGGCATATATGTGATATTTACAGTGCTGGATACAATTTACTACATCCCCGCTGTACAAAATAAAGAGAATAGGTCCTAATATGGACCCTTGTGGCACACCCTGACTAACCCCCACCGATTCAGAAAATGAAGTTTCACCCGATACGTTTGAAAGTGCAACACGTTGGGAGCGACAACTAAGATAGCTAGAGAACCAATTCAGAGTCGCACCATCAAAACCATAGTACGCGAGCTTTGAGATAAGCAAATTGTGATTTATAGTATCAAACGCCCGAGAAAAATCCAACAAAACCAGAATTGTACCCTTCCCGGTATCCTGCGCGGACAGGATGTCATCCACAACATCCATTAATGCCGTTGCCGTACTGCGACCAGTGCGAAATCCTGATTGTTTTTGTGGTAATATGTTGTGTTTATTCAAATACTCCATGAGTTGCTGACATACTATTTTCTCTAATATTTTAGACATAAAAGGAAAGATGCTGATCGGCCTGAGATCCTTTAGAACTGTGGGATTGGTCTTTTTGGGAATAGGTTTAATTAGAGCTTCCTTCCATATATCCGGAAAGACACCACTCCGAATTGACTGGTTAACTATGGAAGTAATAACGTCTTTGCAGAAAAAATCGGTGATGTTGATGACATTTCTAACTCAATTTCGGTCAAACTGCGACTTGGTGACTTTTCGCTCTACAGCGACGATATATCGAGCATCTAAGGTTTATAACATATCCAACCAAACCTTGCATGATAAAATTAACAAAAAATACAAAAAACAAGAGTCAGCAGGAGCTCCAACAGTCCTGTTACCTACAGAAGAAGCTTTGTTGGTACAATGGGTGTTGCATGTGGCGGTAAGCAGAAGAGGAGTCTTTACTATTCAAGGTTTAGACTGTGGAGATTAGATTATAGACTTCTAAACTGATTATGTCATAAACAAATAACAAAATTAATATTATATTGTTTGCTAAGCCTTGCTTAAAGTTGATTATTTTATGTTCATGTTCATAAGTTCCTAAAAGTATTTATAAATAAACTATTTGCCTATACTTATAAAATAAAGTTATTTTATTTCAGAACATATCACAATCACAATCACAACATAAATACACATTTTCCCATTCGTATAATCCTGCAGCAAAACGGCGCGGCGCTTTACTGCATATACCGTAATTACGAGCGCGCATTACCGGAATTAACCGAAGAGTAAAATTTTATATCGTAATAACGGACATTTACGGGGTCCAGAAAAATTACGATTAGTATTTTATAACATAGTTTAATACAGTAGTGTTGCCTAAACAATCTCCTCTCTGAAAACCTCTCTTTACGCATGAACTAATTTCAATTCGCTGCGTTTTCCTGTTTTAGTGGAAATTGATAGGAAAGACAGGAATGCCTAAATACTCCGTAATTACGTACATTTACCTTATTCTCCAAATTATTTTCAAATTAATTGCTTTATTGTTTTCTTTTTATTTTCTTTTATATGTTTCTATTATTTTATTTTTCCTCGTGTTCGAGATTCTGTGCTTATGTCTTGTGCTTACGAGAAATTATGTCTTTTAAATTTAAATACAAACGCAAAACAATTACATAACAACTTACACTATACATTTACTAACATGTACACACCCTACTACTCACTATATAATATGACTTCTGTGCCTCGATATGCTAGTCTTCTTTTGGATAAAATGAGCCGTTTATGTTTATCTACATTCACTATTTTCCCCGGAACTATTACTATAAGCATCAAAAATATTGTCCCCCTGTACTTGCCTAAAACCTCAAATGGATAATCAAGAATTTGTAAATGATGACATAGATCAATTCTCTGAATCGGATTCATACATTTGTTCTCCTGAGGAAAGCGGCTCTTACATTAAAAACAATGAGAATCTTTTAATTTTTTTAAAAAATTAAAAAAGTATACAACTTAAGCATAAAACTCCGAGTCTCTTTTCCGCAAACTTGATTTCCCCTCGATTTCCTCTATTCATCTCTTTCCCCTTTTCTTCCCCTCTGGACCCTAATTTCCCCTCAAAAGGGGAAGTTCCCCTCATTGTGGAAGCACTGGTCTACAGAGCGTAACTAGGGATAAGCGCGATGTTTTGTGCCCGGTCACGATTTTAAATTCAAATTGTGGCAAAAGTATTGTTAAATAACTAAAAATATTTTATTACTATGAAGATTAACTATTTGTTTTGTAATCTTAATAAGTTGTTTCATATGAACCTTCTCATTAATAAGTTAAAGAATATTTTTTTCATTCAATCGGGAGTTGGGTCAACCCAGAGCGATCAGGATTTTAGGGTTTAAGATTTTTATGTAAATATTTAAAATAAACTTATTCAAAATATTAGCCTTGTATCACGTAGATTAAACACCGAACTGTTTATACAAAAATATTTTTAAAACGTTATCCAGCCCGACACGAAAAAAAATGCCTCTGGAGATCGACCCAGATACTCTTGCTTCTACAGATTTTTCTCTTATTCTTACATCTGTTGATTCTGAATATGCCTCTAAAAGTTTAGTTAATATAATTTCAACTGCTGTCAAACAACATACTTTAGAAGTTATTGTTCCTAGTAGAAAGAGGATTATTAAGAAATGGATTACACCAGGTCTATTAAGGTGTATACGCAATAAAGATAAACTGTATCGTAAACATAAAAATAATCCTGATAATCAAATAATCAATTTAACATTTACTAGATATCGTACTTTTTGCAACAACTTATTGAAAAAGGTAAAACAAGATTTCAATAAAAAATAAATTGAGCAGGCTGGTAACAATCCTAAAGTAACATGGAAGCTTATTAAACAATTTTCTAGCCTTAATAAAAAACAATCTTCGTTTGAACTTTTAAAGCTGTCTTTTGATCCCATCATAGCTGTTGACAAAGTTAACTTCTATTTTTCAAATGTAGGTGCAAAGCTCGTGTTTGTATTATTTTCAAAGAGAATAACTCCAGTTAGTTAAAATACGACTAAACTTAGGAAATTCAAAAGGGGTTTTAGTGATTATTCTTAATTACTTTTTTATTTTTATTAATTTTATTAGTATTAATATCTAGTTAAAATCAAAAAGGAGAGTAATCTAATGCAGTTGTTGAACTTTTATAAAAATTATATTAATAAATACACACACATATTGAGCGTTTCCCGAGTAAGTCAGTGATCCAGATGCAAAGGCTTTCAGAAAATGCATATGCAGGAGATTACTAATTGGGCTGCACTGCCAGACCCTATCAAAGACTTTGGAGATATTAAGCGAGACGGCAAGGGCTTCGCCGTGTTTCTTGATCGCTTCATTCCAAAGATGGATGGCATACACAAAAAGATCTCCATTCGACTGACCGTGGCGAAATTCTAACAGGCGGTCACTAAGGAGATCATTGGTCTCGAGGTATGTCAGCAGTCGAGAGTTCAGTTCACGTTCCATAATCTTGCACAGTTTGGACGTGACTGAAATCGGTCTGTAGTTATATGGATCGGCACGGCTAACTATTTTTGGCGAAGGCTGCACTAATGTGCAGCCTGTGCCCTTTCCTGGAAGTGATACAATCAAGATAATCAAGCTCTCCTTTATTGTAGAATCTTTGTATCTGGCAAAGTATTCTTGGTACACTTATAAATTATACTAGACGATCACTAGAAGGCCCGAACCACCACAGTGTACTAAAGTAGGTTGCTTAGCCTGGGTGCATTAAGTCTACTTAAAGGTGCACTTAAAATAACTAGGGTGGTATCACTATCTGGTAGATTGGCCTGCTTCTACGGCTGAAGAACTAGACCAGTCTCAAGTGAGAGGCGATACAGGCGTGTTAGAACAGGAAACAACTCAGATGCACAGTTACCTTACCAAAATCAGTGTAGGTCATTTGCGGTAGTAAGATTAACAGACTCTTCTACAAAAACAAAATCACCTTATTTGTCTTAATTCCGTTACTGTTACGTATTATCGGACATGGTTGGTTTTTAGTGTAGGTAATTGCGGTAACCAGTAAATTAACAATTAACTCGCTACAAGTAACTGAATTAACTTGAAACGGCAATCAATCAGTTTGTTTTAAGGTTCTTAAAAATAAGAACGACACTTTGTTATGAACATACTAACATAACACTCGTAATATCCCATAAAGTTACTATACCTCTAGGTATAGTAACTTTATGTAATATCCTTAAGAAAATCCGTGCGGCAGCTTGCTAGATAAGCACTACACGCACGGCACGTCCGTTGGCGGTTTGGCTCTGACTGACTTAAGGAGACGTCAACGACTGATCGCTAATGTTTGCAGTTCCTCTTTACCGTGTGTAACTGACGCTGTAATGTTTACACTTGATGGATAATTACATATTTTTTTGAAACAATTAGTAGTTTTCTTATTTTTGGGCATAAACCGAAAATATACGCAATTCCGTACACTTACGTAATATGGTACATCTACCTTAGCTATAGCTAGTCATTTCTTAATTATACTATCAAACTCTGCTTCGTTAGTTATTTTAATTAATGATCCGTTTTCCGCCTTGCGGAGAAAAATCTGTCCATTTTTAACCCAACAAAACCTAAAGTCATTTTCTTTTGCATATTCTCTTGCTAGATAAAAAGCCGTTTCTTTTTTGTTGAAAGATTCTCTGCGATAAAAATAGGTTTAGCGGGTCCACATAACTTTATATGTTCTGTAGTAAGTTTTGAAGACTGTTGATTAAATTTGCGGAACATAAATAAGGTTTTTTCTTTTAGTAGAACACTTGTAAAATCTACTATAATAGGTCTCTTTGTCGGGTCCTTCGTTTGATACAAAAAATATCTAGCTAGCGACCGAAGCGAACTGAAGTGGGGGATTGGGTGAACATGGCGTCCAAGTAAGTGTTGCCATAGCATCAAATTGCTGCCTGTTTGGTAGAAATCCACGATTATCGAAATTTACCCGTTCACGAAGTTACCCCAATGCACCTTACTGCAAAGATCGATGCAGCTCCAGAAAAATTCACATGCAAAAATATTGTTTATAAAAATGTATATTTACTGTCCTTAAACTGTATATAACTGGGGTTATCTTACGCATTCCAGATACCGATGATCAAAGCCGCAATGAAGGCGGCGGCGGAAGGAGACCCCATCCATATCGTAGCCACCACCTGGTCGCCTCCCCTCTGGATGAAAACCAACGAGGTGTATGGTGGCATGAGTCAGCTGAAACCGGAATACTACCAGACGTACGCGGATTACCATGTCAAGTAAGTTTACATAAAAAGTACATAATATCTTCATATTTTTATTTTAACAAGGCACATCGCTCGTATATATTTTGGCCGTTGTACCAGAACGGTCCTTGAGTGGCGACTTCGCACAAGAAGTGCAAGCAGGCCTCCAACAAAATAGACTGACGACTATCTGGTGATGATCGCGGGTAGCCGCTGGATGCAAGTAGCACAAGACCTCTATGTAGTTGTGAGGATCCCTGAGGGAATTTTTTTTTTACGATTACGACGATCTCTCTACTTAGCTCAACACATTGGATAGGACATGATGGACATTTTTGTTTAAAGTTTAAAAGTAAGATTTAAATTTTACTTTAATTTTGTTAATATTTATACAGGTTTGTACAGAAATATGCCGACAACGGAATACCAGTGTGGGGAGTCACCACGACAAATGAGCCTATCAACGGTATGATGGGATTCGCCCCATTCAATTCACTCGGCTGGTCGCCTATAAAGATGGTAATAGTTGGTCACTGTCTTTTACAATTATATAAATTACTTACATACCTAATAGTTTTTAGTTAGTCTGAGCGTGTCGCCGAGCTCTGCTTGATGTATGACTGCATTGCAAGCCAGTGGTGGATGTAAATAAATATTAATAAACTTTTTTATTAATTAGTAATATAGGTATATAATTAATACAGAATAAATTCCCCTTTCCGGTAAAAATAAAAAAGGGTTCTACTTTAATAGTATAATGAATTTGAAACAGCAAGTCGCTCAAATCGCAAGTGGTAGTGAGTCGTGGAGTTTAGTTAGGGTTGACAAACTGTTTTGAGGGTAAATCTTATTGTTGGCAACCCTAGCTTAAGCTCTACATAAGGAAGTACTTTCACTAAGCATTGTAAATGGATAAGCAACGAGTGGCACATATGGTTACATGAGGAGGGGAACCCTCCAGCTTCACCTATTGAGGCCTTCGAACCTCACGGAGGTTAGTCCTTCGAACCTCCCGGAAGTTTGAAGGCCTTGACAGGAATTCAGATGTTTCACGATTAAGTATATTATTTGTACTGATGTTATAATGAGATGGACCAGCTTCTATAAATTGACTCAACAAACTTAAATCTTCTGGTGTCTATAGTTTCTCGACTAAATATCCAAACCAAATCGAATGATAGGTAATAGGTAATATTTTATTTATAGGTACGCAAGAAAGCCAACGAATATTGAAGTTCAACCAAGACACATTTCGTTTCATATTTTTTTTGGCATGTCATAATGTGCATTTATTTATCAATTATTTTTTTAAAGTTGACAATGTTTTTATTATTTTATATTTGTTGATGTTTTTTAAGTCTTTTTCGGAAACCTTTGATGGAAAACAACTCAACAGCAAACTAAAAAGATAATCAGATTTTTTGTTGTCTGTACAATTTTGCAATGTCATGTAAAAATAATATGTAATGAGCCATTTTAAACCTAACTTATTTAAATCAATATCTAAATTAAAACGCGGAAATAGATCAACCCTGTTTTGCTGACACAGAATTGATTGTAAAGATAATAATCGTCTGTCTGGAAACAAAAACAAAACAAAATTCAACCAAATCGAATAACAACTCAGCAAGAACGAGCAAATCGATAGAACAAAAAACGAAAAATCATCAAAATTCAGAAACAAGCAAGCAATTACAAGAATAAAAGAAACAAAAAAATAAAAATTTTTCGTTTATTCAACGAAATCGAGTACTTAACGATTAAGTAATACGAAAAAATCAACAACAGCTATGAAAGATGTTTTAACTAGCGCAATCGCTTATTAGAATGCATGTCAACCAATTTAGAGTGCACAAACAGACAGTCACAGACAGAAGCTGTGGCTTGGTATTTCGTTGCCTGAATGCAAGCGAGATGGTGAATGAGAGAAAATTACAACTTTGACAAACGCAGCGCGTCGGGCGTGCACATTGATATATGTTACCGGCAATCTGTATAATCCGGTATTCTATACGATACCTAAGCAATGTATAGAATACCTAAAACGTGTAGGTAATGTATGAAATATATTTATTTCATACTTTGCCTAGGTATTATATAAGTACAATACCGAATGCGCATCCGGTAATGTGTGAAAAGGCGTAGAGTAGACCTACTTATTATTTTTTCAGAATTGTTTTGTTCCTTAAGTTTCTTATACTTGTTACATACCTATGTACCTACTAGTAAGAAGATTACATTGTGTTACTTATATACAAAATAATTTTTAGTTGCACTTTATTTTTAAAGTGATTTTACTGAAGTAACAGAAAGATACTGCTTAGGTGCTTTTTTGAAAAGTATCTAAAAGAATAATTCATTGATTATTTAAAAGTTTATTATGACTGAAAAGTTTTCATATCTTAAATGTCTAATATTTTCTTGCATAGGACCTAGTAACTTAGGAGGCCTAGTACATTCAAATGTGATTTTTGCGTAAAATGCCCATTTTCGCATTTTGTAGTAATTTTGCAGTTGTATTTATCGTTTTTATCGAAATAGGATAATAAATGTGTACATAATATCACAAATCTCCATTCTGTAAGCATAAGTTGAATTCGGACGGCCGGCGCATCGCATTTTGTTGGTTACAACTAATTTTGCAGTTGTATTTATCGTTTTTATCGAAATAGGATAATAAATTCATTATAAAATCTTTATTACTCATGAAGTAACAATTACTCTGGTATAAATTTTGCTCAATAATATTATCGTGGATAGGAGATATCACAATTAACTTATAGCAATTTTCGAAGTTTTTTGGTTTAGAATAAGATTTTTTTCTATATAAAATCAATAATATCTAAAAATTCCGAAGCCTACGCACTATTCGACTATATAAGAGATAACATAATAATTTTTTTATTTCACTTCTTTAGAACAGTAGTTCAGTCGATGAGCTCAAAAAAGTGCCTTCGTGCACTTTATGAAAATCTTTCTCTGCAATTATGGGTTTAATTAAAGTTAAGCAAAATTTACAAAAAGCGAGGCCGCTATGCACTATGCCAATAGCTATTCTAAACTATTTAATAAGTCAAAATTGTTAATGTATTTTGGTTTCTGAGATCCATAACGCCAAAATTGGCCATTTTACGCAAAAATCACAGTCGAGATGTAATAGCTTCTTAAGATTAAATAAATCTTTTTGAGTGCAGTAATTGTTTTATTCTTCTGAAAAAAAATGTCTACCCTATTTATAAAGATTCTTATTAAGGAGCATCCTAAGTGTTAATTTTATTAAAGTTGTTTTTAACTTTTATTTTATCATTTGATAGGTAGGCTGCTGATTAACATTGATAAATATAGACAAAGAGCTATTTATTTTACACATTGCCGGTGGACCAGCAGGTACTTTATACAATCCCTAGGAATTTTATACATTACCTAGGTAAAGTATGTAATGGACAATAATATGCTTAATATTTCATACATTGCCTGGACGCCCCAGGTAATCTATACATTGCCTAGGTATTGTATAGAATACCTGAATTATACAGATTGCCGGTAACATAATATATATCAATGGGCGTAAATAACTAAACTGTTGTTCGGAAACCTGTTTTTTTTACCTATGTTTAGCCTAGGAATTTAGAAATTGCTAATAGCTTAGCTATATTAGTAACAATTTCAATAAATGTTGGTTGTTGAAACGTACTCATTATTTTAAATTTAATTAATTCCGTGCGATATTAAAAGCTTTATTAACATATAAAAAAACATATTATTCTATTTCAAATGTATAAGCGCCTGTAGCTTCGAAGACTGCAAGAATACAAAAAAAATCCAACATTTATCATAGAGAATCTATAAAAACCACCAAGATTCAAAGCAAATCCCCAGCTCATTACGGAGTTAGGCTGGTTTCACAGTCACGCGTTTGACCAGCGCCGGCCACACGCGCGCGCTTACATACACTAGATTGTAGGTTGCGTTTCATAGTCATCTATCACGCAGTTCAAACGCGCAACTACTATGTAGTGTAGCGCGCGCGTGTGGCCGGCGCTGGTCAAACGCGTGACTGTGAAACCAGCCATAAATGCGTCAATCACTTTTCCTCCGTACAAAAAAATATTCGATATTTTTTTCTCAAAAACCATAAGTTTATTTGAAAAATTGTAATGAGTAAAAGTGATTTGCAATCTAAAGAGGAGTACGTATAAAAATAAAAACTTAAAATATTGACTTTGATGCGAATGTCCCGTATTTTGCCAAAGTCATCTCGATTAACCCTGTCGAGTGGGTGTCATCACAAGCTAAGCCTAATTTAAAGCGCTGCGCAAATGTGTTGTTGACATTGGTTGTTATTACAGGAAACCGACGTAACTGTATCCGAAAGCGGCGACCGGACACAGTGGTTAACGACACCACACGTCATAGGAAACCGTAGCTGTTACTGCTATGTCATGTAGCTATCACAGCGCTGTAATTTTGTAACCTAGGATAGTATAAAACTTAAAGATCCTAGCTTAGAACATTTGTAAATGTTGCTTGAGTCGGCAACTGAGACAACTGCCGTGCGATTCTCTAAGCTTAAGCCTTGATAGCTGCGGCTGCCCCAGCGCTGACAAATGACTCTGTCTCTTTCATATTCATAGAATTGAAAAGAGACAGCAGATCACAGCCATACGCGCAGCGTCTATGTGTCGCTTAAAGAATCGCATAGCTGACGGCTTTTAGTTGCCTTTCAGTCACTTATACTACACCGAATACTTTTTGATTCGCAATAGCTATGTGACAGGTGGCAGCGACTGGATTCAAGATCTGTCTACGTCTACGCGGTTAGTGGTGTATTTAATATTACATACACTGGTGTACATTACTATACATTACCTGCAGTGGTGAGCCCATCGCCACTCTATGCTGTTGGATGTATTGTGCAGTCTTTAGTCCGTTAGTCGCCTTTTACGACACCCAAGGGAAGAGTAGGGGTGGTATCTTTCACTGCTACGCGACACAGTTAATTTAATTTAATATTGATTGTATGACAATAAAATATTCTCTGATAGCCAGTATCCGACATCAGCCTCCAAAAGTATCCTACTTTGCGCAGTGCCTCAATGTCATCACTTCCTTTTGCAGGGTAAATGGATTTCTGAATACTTCGGTCCGACTATAAGGAACTCCTCGTTCCCCGATTTGAAGATATTGACCATGGATGACCAGAGAGCATCCATCCCCTGGTGGTTTAATGTGGTAAGATTTCAGTCTCATCAAATATGTACAGTCACGAGCAAAAATATGTAAACAATTGTAACTCTTAATACAATGAAATAGGAGTGAAAGTGTATACATATTTTTGCTCGTGACTGTACATACTTACTAGACTCATACAATCAGAATGCCGACATAATGAAACGCTCCTTAAAGGTATTTTTACACCCTGTATAGTTTTTAGTGGACTTTAAATCGCAATAACTCAGCTAAATAAACGTTTACTTTTAATATTTTCTACAAACTACTTAGATCTCTACTTTAGCATGCAAAGCTGCATAAAAAATTGGCTAATTGGTTTTAAAATAAAATTAATTTGGAAGTTTGCATGGTGAACCGAAATGCGTAAACGCTCTTAAAATATTTAACCCTATATTTTATTTTTTGATAGATGGTAGAGTTCTATCCTGAGGCGCTAAAGTACATAAACGGCGTCGCGTTGCATTACTACACAGATTTCTTCATCCCGGCATCTATATTAGACCTGATTACAGACACCCACCCGGACAAGTTCATACTGTCCACGGAAGCTTGTGAAGGTACAAACATACATATAAGTATACATAATTATATTCACAACTATTATCCCCGAAGGTAGTCAGAGACCAGGCAATGAGGACCCTAAAAGCACTTCCACTCTCCAAGTTTCACCAAATGATAACTGCACATGTGCTCAGCGTGACATGTGGTGAGCATATCGCCGCTCTATGCTGTTGGATGAATGTACATTATTTGGTCCGCTAGTCGTCTTTTACGGTCCAAGGGAAGAGATGGGGCGGTAGTACCCTTAGCCAGGCAGTGATTTATAGCGACCACCATATTTTGAACTTTATTCCCTGAACATAAGGTCGAAAACCAATGAAAATGTTTAACATGCTGTGCTTGGCTAATAGGGTTAATGAGCTGCTACCAGCACAGCACACTTGTGAAGGTACACCATCATTAAAGTCCTCTCACTCTAACACCAATACGAGTCCTACGACCGACCCGTTTGAAAGCGACCTTAATCTTCAAATTGTTACAAGAAGTTGTTGCAAGAAATCGTTTAGAAATTAGAATGTGTTGTTTATCCTTTAGTATTTAGTTTTAACTGTAATTAATGTTTTATTAGATTTTAGATAAATTAGATTAGTTTTATTAATGATTTAATAATGCCGCAACGCATCCCGTGGCTGTCTGTAATAAAAGAGTGTGCTTAAATAAGGCTTATGTTTGTAACAGTATCATTGTTTTTGTTAGTATAATATGTTTTTGTTAACTGTCCAAATATCCCCACATATCAGTGTCAGTGACGACACAGTGCTCTCAATGATATGTGGGGATACGTTCATAGAGAATGTATGAAAGAATATTTTTCACTGTGCCGGTACTGCGCCGGTACTGCGTCGGAACTGTGACTTCACTGATATGTGTGAATCAACCTTTAGGAGGGCTGATGTCACCTTCGATCTCCATCCTTGTCCAAATTAAGTCGTGTCTTCATTACAGGGTCAAGACCGTCTGACGTTCAGAAGGTGCTACTGGGATCTTGGGACAGAGCAGAGCATTACATCAAAGATATCATTGAGGTTAGATGGTAACTTGTTACGACTATTTGAACATCTTTTTAGAAGAATTGCTATGACATTTCTTTAATCTACACCTGTATTTATTCATGTCACCTGATGATTGTTGTGACAAAATAGTCGAAAAGTGACGGCGCTCTTTTTCCGGAATCTTCAGCCCCTCTTAGCATTTTCTAGATTCTCTGACTACCAGAACTCTAAGAAAAATTGCTACAAACGTAGGAGTTGCGGCTGATTCAGTCAGATGCGGGGTGCTTATGGTAATAAGTATACAATCCTGCTACCGAGCAACTCTGAATTTGCAATTTTTGCTAGTTCTAACCACGAAGATTTGAAACAAACTAACCAACCAATCAATCAAACCTAGTAGATACTTAGTTAGTTTTATATACTTTACAACTCTTTTGCTGTAGGTATGGGTGACGTAAAACTTAAGATTCCTCAAACATAGTGACCGCTCAATCCTTGGCGATTTTCTAGTGGGGCTAGGGTTGCCAGATCGGGAAACTAAATTAACTGGAAAAAAAATCAAAATATCTGGATTTTGGGATTATTATCTGGAGAAATAAATTTTAAGTATCCAAAGGCCATATTTTTTTTACTATGGGGTTTGGTACTAAATTCCAAAGTCTTTTAACTTGACGCCAATGTATAAATACTTAAACTAATATATTTATGACCGTATTATTAATTTAAAGACCTCCGGCGGATTTTAGTTACCAATTCTCATATTTCCTTGCGACATTCATTTTGTGCCTGCTGGCCACCGCCATTCTTATAACTTGTGCATAAATCTTTACGAAAACTATTTGTCTGGAGATTTTGTACTTTGTCTGGAGTCTGGTCATCATATAAAATATCTTGAGAATCCAGACGAATCCAGACCATCTGGCAACCCTAAGTGGGGCTGACATACGCAATCATATCTATATACCTTACAGGATTCTCCGAGACATTCGAGTTGATAATATGGATGGAACCCGGCGACCCAGATGATAAAGGCGGGTAACCATTACGTGTTCTTTTATTATTGTCCTTTAAATTTCAGGACCTCACTCACAACGTTGTGGGCTGGATCGACTGGAATCTCTGCTTGAACGCCCAAGGAGGTCCTAACTGGGCCGAAAACTTCGTCGACTCACCAATCATAGTATTTCCCGAAAAAAAGGAGTTTGTCAAACAACCGATGTTCTACGCCCTCGGCCATTTCTCCAAGTTCATTCCGAGAGGTTCTCAAAGGATTGAGGTGAAGGAAAAGAAATCTTTTTCGACGTCCAACATCGAGAAGGTTGCTTTTGTGACGCCCCGTGACACGGTGGTTGTGGTTCTGTATAATAACGGGTGAGTGGAACATCGATTATTTTGCTTTTACAACAAACTCTTAAAGAGTAAATCCCCGAAATCTCTCTCATATTATGTAGGAACGAAATTAGAACACTATAATTTATAACACTATAATCTCGCACACACAACACGTTCCCTCTGCGATGGCCAAGACGTCAAGAAGTCAGGGTTTTTTTCAGGAGAGAATTTGCTGTTGACCACAGTCTAGGGGTACCCCCAGTGTCACTCCCACTTACAGGAGATACATAGTTATGGAGATATAAGCATTTGTTCTCATTAAAACTAACCTTAAAATGTGTAAAAAAGGTCATTGAAGATGGTTAGGAAGAGGGGAAAAGAGATAGGAGAGGGGGGAATCTCCACCCCCCAACCATCAAGAGCTATAAAAAATTTTTTTGTATGGAGCTAGATTTCTGTTGTCTAATAGAAAAAATAACCTCGAAATTTAAGACAATCGCTACGCTGCGCTTCGCGATTGTCTTGAACTTCTAACCTCTCACTTGACCTATAGGAGTAGGGCAGCTAGTATTTCATTTTCTAATAAAAAAAAACCTCGAAATTCAAGACAATCGCTACACTGCGCTTCGCAATTGTCTTGAATTTCTAACCTATCACTTGACCTACAGGAGTAGGGCAGCTAGTATTTCTGTTGTCTATAAAATAAAAATAAAACACCAAGAATTACACCTTATAAACATGCTGTATTGCTGTTAACAATTCTTCGTATGGGTCTTTTTCGAAAACTAAGAGTCTCCTTAGAAAATGAAAATGTGCATTAGAATCTCTGATTTTTTTATAACAAAGTGGAATACTCGTTTTATACAAATTCGTGCACCATTTTTTAAGATCCAAGCCAAACTAAAATTAAATGTCATCTTTAATTTACTTTGCAGTGACAAACATAAAGACGTGATAATAGAAGTAGACAAGAGGAGAGCGTTAGTGCCACTGAAAGCCAAGTCTATAGTCACCGTCGAGATGTAATCCTACGATGGGACCACGGAAGAATTGTCTGGCGAATAAACAACTAAGAGTTCGTCAATTATCTAACTTGTTTAATTGTATTTTAGTAACAAGGATTATTCTAATAATTTATTGGTGATCTCATTTCGGAATCAATTAACGCATAATTGTAGTTTTACACAGAACCCAGAATTCCTAATTAGATTTTTGCCTAACATCATTGTAGAGATGACTAGACTTACTTCGGGTTTTGCCACGATAAGCATTACATCGTCGGGACTCGCGTTCCGGCACCTTTGAAGCGGACATTGTTTTATTTATTTTGCTCTTAAGTGTTGCCTCCTTTCATTCTATGTTTCAAATAGTCTCCCAAGTACTTACTTGTCCATTATTTTATGTAGCCTGTCTGTCTGTACTGTCCAAATTGTCCAATTGTCCATGTTTCCCACGTGTTGTGACGTGGCATATCGATTATCTTTTATTTTTATTTATTTATTATTTATTCCTTCAAAAGCTTGTACAATGGTTCTTTACACCAATTTGTAGTTACTTAAATACCTACTAACATTAATTTTGAAGTTCACTACATTTCCACTTACTACATAACACTTGTAAATTCATATTTAACAATGTCTTTCAAACCACAAACAGATTGTAAGAAGAACCACTGAGTATGAAATATGTACCCTCCGTATTAGTAATATTTTTACTGGGCAACGGTAGGATATTCATTCCCCGCACTCAGATAGTTTTACAAAATATAACCGAGTATTAGCATAAAAATCAGATGTTACTTATTCTCAAGCAATAGGAGTCAAAATGTAATGGTTTCCCAGGTATCGAAAGCAAAGTTAAACTGGCCTTGTCGGTAAACTTTACAAAGATAACCGCTAATGACTTTGTTTATAGTATCTTTATTACATGCAAAATAACGGTCATTTTGCTTTGAGCCAGATTAAAAGTAATGTTGTACAGAGGCATTGATCATTTTGTGTAGTATAAGTAAAGCAGCGAGATAAGTTGTTTAATTAACATTAGATATTATCAATCTAAAGTATATTTGTTTGAAGATGAAACAAAAAAAAAAAAAACAAAAGAAATAAAATAAGAAAAAGAAATCCTATGTTGCTACATCATTGGAAATGGCTTTTATCTATTTCTACATACTAATTCAGTTAATCAGTTTATTCAGTTTATTAATATACCTAACATGTAATTGTTCAACTAACTGCTATTGATTATTAAATATATCTTAGGTAAGTATATCTAAATAATATAAATTTAAGCATGTAAATATTAACAAAAGAGTACATATAATATGTTATACTATGTGAATATATAGTCATATATGATTACTATACCTTTAAATAATATATCTCAGAAGATCTTCAGTGTCATTATAATCAAGTTCCAACAAGTATTCATTTAAAACATTCTTACATGAATATGACGAAAGATTATAAATGTTTATGATTTTAGAGATTTTGTTATATATAAACGGGCCCAAATAAGAAAATTGATTACGAGCAAAGGTTGTTCTTATTTTAGGTAAATTAAATATTTTATCCTTTCTTCTCTTATTAGTTGCAATAGTTGATCTTGGGAATTTGTGTTGGTATAATATTAGGTTTTTTATGTATAGTTGTCTGACTGTAAGTGCTTTAGCTTCCTTGTACAAGCTTTGTGTTGAGTATTTGATGGGTTTAAACATCATAATTTTTAGGATAGCTCTTTGGGCTTTTTCCAATTTTAATAATTGCGTTTTAGGACATCCTCCCCAAATGAGAATACAGTAATTTAAAATTGATTGGCAGAGTGATGTATAAATTATGTTTAATAAGCGTTTATCGCAGATGTGCCTAATGTTTTTAAAAATGTATATTAGTTTTCTAACCCTACCAGCAGTAGTCACGACATGATCTTCCCATGTTAATCGATTATTCAGTATCACACCAAGATAACGGACAGAAGATGTGCCAGTAAGTAAGTAGCAATTACAATTTTGTGGACTGTTGCATTTGTGGCATTTAATTACAATAGACCCGTCAGTCGGTTGGGTATTCCTGCGCATACTAAAAGACATATAGTTGGTTTTTGTTTCATTTAGTGTCAACAGATTATAGTCGAGCCATCTCGTAATTATTCGAAAGTTAGTATCTGCCTCTTTACCCAGTGCACTCCAATCTTTGCCCGTGCACAAAACCACTGTATCATCTGCAAATGAGACCAACTCCATCCCTGTCCGCTTTATTCTACACAGTTCATCAATATAAATCAAAAAAAAGGGTTGGACCCAGAACGCTCCCTTGTGGAACGCCGAAACTGATAGTTTCCTCTACACTTGTGTAGTTGTCAATTTTTACTACTTGTTTTCTACCATCTAAGTAATTTCGCAAAAGTTGAAGAGGCAGGCCTCTAATACCCTTATTTTCGATTTTACTTAGTAACAAGGGGATAGACACGGTATCGAAGGCCTTTTTTAAATCGAGGAATATGCCTATACTTTTTTTATTAGAGTCTAAATTAGACACCACTTGTGTAAATAAATGTTGTACTGCGTTAACCGTTGATTTTTTGGACCGAAAGCCGTATTGATTCGGAGACAACAATTCATATTTTTCTAAATATCTTTTAAGTCTATGGTTAATGAGTTTCTCAATAATTTTGGAAATATTAGGCAAAAGTGAAATGGGTCTGTAGTTGGAGACATTATCAGTTTCACCGCTTTTATATATGGGTATAACTGTAGCTTTTTTTAACGAGTTTGGAAATATTCCATGTGAGAAACAGATGTTGCTTATTAAAGCAATTGGTTTAGCCAGAACATAATATGCCCGTTTAAGAAAGGATGATGAAATTCCATCATGTCCAGTTGATGTGCTTGATTTGATTTTTTTTATGATATTGATTACTTCTTCTTCATCGGTTGGTAGTAGAACAAATGAGTTAACTGGGTTAGGATTCAATGGTTCTAAGGTTTGAGATCTTACACTGTTGTCAATATCCAGTCTTTCCATAATAGTCGTTGCAAGACTTTTATCTATATTGGAAAAGTAACTATTGACATAGTTGACAGACTCCTGAGGTGTTTCCTTTAAGTGAAGGAGCTCAGATGAATTATTTTTACTTTTATTTAGATAGCATATATTTTTTATTATAGACCACTGTTTTTTAAGATTGTTATTAGATTTGTTCAATTCATTTTTATAAAATTCTCTTTTAAGTTTTTTTCAAATAAATTGTTGCATGTGTTTCGGTATCTAATGTATATAATTCTAAGTATGTCGTTTAGAGGTTCTTTTTTAAAATTTCTATATAGCCTATTCCTATTACGTAAACATCTTATAAGACCAGATGTTACCCATGGTTTAATATTTTGTTTCCTGTGTGATATTTTCACAGTAATAGTACTATTATCAATCGCTTGTTTAATTTTAGAGGTGAGAATGTTAAGTGACGTATCTGGGTCATGAGCTGGTAGGATTTGGTTCCAATCTATTAAACTCAGACATTCTGTAGCTTTGTCATAATCAATTTTTGTTATAAGATTACATTTATCATTCATGCAATGTATTTTTTTAGGTAATGAAAGTAATACACTACTATGGTCAGATACTGTCGAGTTACAGACGACGGTTGTAACAGAGCATTTGGTTTTTATGAAACAGTGATCTAAACAATTTTTATCACGTGTGGGGAGTAGGTGTGTCGGTAGTAGACCATGATAAGACATTAAGTCCAGATATTCAGATGATCTACTATCGCCGTTACCAATTTTAATATCAACATTCATATCTCCCAATATTATGATATTCTTAAAGTTCTTTAAGTTAGTTAAGATTTTGTCCAGTGAGGTTAAAAAATTGTCAATATTATAGAAGGAAGGTGGTCGATAAATACAAACTATAGCGTAATCAGTTTGCATAGTGACAATAAGACAATTCGCATCAACGATATCTAAGGATTCCGCAACCTTAACTTTTAACTTATTATTTATAAAAATAACCACACCATCATTTTGATTTAAATATTTTTGTGTGCGATAGGAATTATAATTTGAAAGAATGGGTAGCACAGTATTTTCATTAAGCCAACATTCGGTTAATACTATTAAATCTTGATTAATCTTTATCTGATCCAAAAGAATGTTAAAGTCGTCAAAATTGTGATTAATGCTACGTATATTCTGTGTAAGAAGATTAAAAGCCTGTTCAAAGTTAGGTACAACACTAGCGCATTGCTCAGCTTCCCCCACGACTACTGCACTGCCGACATTGACACTTGAGTCAATATCAGAGTAAATATCTTGGATATTGCTCATCCTGTAAATATATAGTGGTATATGAACCACAGAAATAATTTCTGTGATATGAACAATGTAAGTTTTGATAGTTTGGCAGTGCCATGGCATAGTTTAGGACAAGAGCAGCGGCAAGTGTAATAATGTTCTGAGATCAATTCATATAATAATAATAATAAGTTCATACGTATAATATAAAATAAACATATATAAATTTGAAAATAAAATATAATACTTAAAAGTTCAACAGAAATTAATTTATTATTCATGTTTGGTTTAAAAGTTACCTCACAACGATGCAGCAGAACTAAAACTAGCATAAACTTAACACTAAAACATGTACCTCTACTATAAGAAACTAACGATAACAGCCGCAGAGACATTCCTACGAGTATAATGCGATTGGAAAATATTATCCCTTGGAATAGTCAAATTTGGGAAGGAGATGTGTCAATTCGCAGCAATTCAATCTGATTAAGGGACTTGATATGAAGAGCAGGGGAACCATCTGATTTCCTAAGGAAGATCTTACCACGTGAGATCCAGCAATATTTAAATCCATGGTTTTTCAGTAAGTTTCTTGCGTGATAATGAAGTAATTTTGCAGCAGGTGTAAGAACTTCCGAAACATATACTGGCCTCACATCACCTTGAAGTCCAAGAGTTCTTGTGTTCAGCTTATCATTTGTGTTTGTTAAATTGAATTTTTTGATCGCAGTTAATATGTGTAAACGAGCATCTTCGGTCTGATAATCAACAGTTATTGTGTGCTTGTCCTTGCCAGTTTTGCTCAAAGATATTCTACGTACGTTACTTTCATTCAAAGACGCTCCTGTAGATGTGTGAATCTTATCGACTATATCAGACAGTTTACTTTGGTCCACTTCACCGAGATTGCGTACTTTAATAGATGCTGCATTCAAGTCACGAAGTGTTTCTTCTAGATTTTCTTCCAGGCGAAATATCTTCAACTGCATGCTATCTTGTTGTTTCTCAACATTATGCATCTTCTGATTAAGAGTTTCGTATGAAGCATTTATACTTTCCAATTTCTCTTCAACGCTCTTTTGAACTTTAAAGAGGTCCTTGTTTTGCTCTTTTATTTCATCCATAGACTCTTTCAGTTTATTAAATGTAGTTTCTTGATCTTTTTTCATATTTGATAGCATCATTAGAATCTCGTCCCGTAGTTCCATGGCATCCATTTCAGGTCTTTCTTTCCTCTTTCTCGTTGATACGAACAAGGTATTATCCGTCAAATTTTGAAGGTCAGATTGTGACGATGAACGCCTTTCGGGTGGAGAACGTTGGGTCGACATTTTATCTGATTATGTTGCGTATACTAGATCGAACAGTTGATAATTTTTTGATTCGGGTTATGCGAAATGTAACCTACACTATTAGCAATTAAAGTTTAAATTGGTATTGACACAGTTTTTGAGATTTTTACAATGGGTTCACTGTCACAACTGCTCGTTACGGCAACCGCACGAGGAATGAATCGTTGTAATTTTATGCAGAAAATCTCAGATTTCTCAGATAACGATTTTCTGTTCTACCACCACTTTGGCTGTCAAAAATAAAATGTCATTCCTAGTGCAAACTTTTAATTTTATTATATTTTTTTGTGTTTTTCTATTTTAAGCACAGGAAGGCAATCAAACAGCCAAGATGTGCCGTGCCGTAGTGTTATCGTCTTTTATTTTATAATTGTTTTTCTTTTTCTTTTTTGCGTTTAGCGTTTTATTATTTATTTGTTAAGTCCTTGTTTTGTGGACACCTCACCGATTAGGCCCCTCCCGTACCAGCTTTGCAGCGGTTTTATGTCGCTGTAGCACGTGCTGAGGCTGGGGCCTAGTTGGCCACACTTTATCTTTTGTTTTAGCTTTATATTGTTACTGTAAAAATCGTACTTTTGTCTTTATTCATATATATATTTTTTTACATGTATGTAATTTAATAGTGTGAGTCCATAAATGTATTTTCTTTCTTTCTTTCTTTCTTTCTTTCTTTCTTTCTTTCTAGATCGGTACGATGACAAACTCGCATCGAATTATTCGAACTTCGAAATGTTACTTTTTCTACTCGTACATGTGTATAAAGCACAGAACAGTTAGTATAAAGTGTATAAAACTTATACATTTAACACACATGCACAAATGAGTAGGTAGGTAGTATGTCAGTACGTAGAAGACAATGACATTCTATAGAACACAATATACAAAATATTTTATTCACAAATATAATACTTAGTATATCTAAGTACAATGTAATGGTACGAAAAAGGTTATAAACATTCTTAATGTACAGTCAGCAGTAGATGTTGATACACACTTTTGACAGTTTGCGATTCTTATAATCTTTAAAAATAAAGACCACTAACTGTCGGATTTGTATCTACTTTTAATGCTGGCTGTACTGTTTTGTAAACAGTCAATTAGTCAAACTGAACTGGTTATAACTGTTAGTATCAAATGTGTCTCTTCTTATCAGTAACTTTATCATGTGATTAAGGCTTTCGTAGAATATTTAGCAATGAAGTAGGTAGCCGTAACACACAAATTAACAAACATTAACTATTAATTTCTATACGAAATTAATTAATATGCCATATTATTGCTTTTACCAAAACTAATACCAAAGGTATTTAATGTTTTATATTTTAGCCTTTTATTAAAGCTTTTATTAAAAATTTTAAACACTGAAAAAAGACGACAACCTCAGGCGGGACGCACCTTACGCATTCCGGGCGGCTGCCTTAACCACTTGGCTACCGAGCTCTGGCTTTCAACCGTCGAAATTTGTCAGTGCTTGATGCTTATGTTTTTAGTCAACATTGCTTCATCAAATCTTAGAAGTTTTCACCACTGAGATCCGAAAGAAATATTTTTACAAATATTTAAACATTCGGTTAAGATGAAGCTGCGTATATAGATTAATGTTTTATATTTTAGCCTTTTATTTAAGCTTAAATGTACTTAAGTAAAATATTAAACACTGAAAAAAAAAAGACGACAACCTCAGGCGGAAATCGAACCACGCACCGTCCGCATTCCGGGCGGCTGCCTTAACCACTTGGCTACCGAGGTCTGGCTTTCAACCGTCGAAATTTGTCAGTGCTTGATGCTTATGTTTTTAGTCAACATTGCTTATTTTTAAATTTTACCAATGGTATTTGTTTGTAATCGTAATCGTAAACCAGAAAAGGGGAAAAAGGTTGAGTATCAAACGATCAATTACAGCAAACTTTCTGAAGAACTTGAAACTATAATTAAACTATAAACTATAATAGATCATACAAATTCCTTATTGTTGTGTTTGCAACAGCGCTACGATAAGTCTTACGCAAAAGTAAAACGTACGACGCTGCAATATGAGTCAGTGACACATGACCTTTTTTTTTTTTTTTTTTTTACCCGGTGTAATCCCTGCTTATGGATTCAGAAGGGCCTCCAGAAGGGAGACTGGATATGTGGGACTCTCCCGTCCCTCTTTCCACGACGTTACGTCGGGCGAGAGGGAGGGGCCTACCCACTAATCACCGGGGGTCCAAACTCCGAAAGCGTAGGGCTTGGGGTGGCGGTCACGGGACCTGATCCACGGGGGAATTGACCACGCGAGGGCCACCCCGTCGCCGTGTGTTGGCCTATAACTACTGCCTAGCAGCCGTTACGCGCCATCACACGGCGACTACGCGCACGCGGCACTACAAACAGCCCCTTGGAGGGCAGACCCACAAAACATACATCCACACATACACTGACTCACAGTCAACACGGATTGCGTGGGCACTTGGGGTGGTATAACGAAATACCCATGCCAGTGCCCACTTACACACACACACAAGCATTTACTGACAGATTCAGTAAACGACAACACAAAGACACAACACCCCCAAGTCATCGGGCGTCGGGCTGGCCATGGCAGACGACGATTTCTGCCCCGGCCAGCCCCACGCCCGGCACAGTGACACATGACCTAGACAACCTAGACTTGTCTACTATTGTCTACTATTTACAACTCGGATGACGTTAATAAATCAACCGAATACCTTTTATCATCCTTAACTAAAATTATTGAATTTAATACACGCACTGTTTTGTTAACCCGCCGTAATAAAATCATGAAACCTTGGATAACTCCTGGACTTTTACGCTGCATCAAGCATCGTGATAAACTTCACAGAACACTCAATAAAAACCCAGACAGTGAAATTAATAAAGTTACCTATTACAGATATCGGAATTATTGTAATAATTTATTAAAAAAATTAAAGCGACAATATGAAAGGAATCAAATTCAAAATGCGGGTCACGACAAGAAGAAATTATGGAAAGTCATTAAAAACATTACTTACACAACTAAAACCGAACCGCCTGTTCATAAACTCATTGCAATTTCCGCTACGCCTGCACATTCCCTAAACAGATTAAACAATTTCTTTGTAAACATCGGAAAAAACCTAGCTGCAAAAGCGAAATTCAGTCACATGCAGCCGTCTTCCTGTATTGCACCCCCTTCCAAATTACCAGTTTTAAACTCTTTTGCCTTATTCGACACTGACGAAACCGAAATTGAACAAATTATTATGACTTTAAGAAATGACTGTGCCACGGGAATTGATAAAATATCTTGTGCTTTCATAAAAACATTTAAAGATAAACTTACTCCCCCGCTTACACATCTTTTTAATTTATGCTTTGCGAAAGGAATTTTTCCTAATGTATTGAAGAAGGCCCTCATTCGCCCTATTTATAAAAATGGAGATACTAGTTGTATGAATAACTATCGTCCCATAGCCATACTGCCATCAATATCCAAGATCCTAGAAAGACTCATTTATAACAGACTTGTAAAATACTTAGAAAATAACAAACTCTTAGCAGCTACTCAATTCGGTTTTAGAGCAGACAGATCGACTGACGATGCAGTACATCAGCTAACTGACTACATTGTAAGGCGACTGGACTCACAAAAAAAGTGCTTAGTCATATTCCTTGATCTCGCAAAAGCATTTGACACGATTTTAATATCTATACTTCTAGAGAAGTTATGATATGAGTGTTATGATATGAAGCTATGAGTGACGAATTGACTGTTGAATATGGTGTTCCTCAAGGGAGCATAATAGGACCCTTGCTATTTCTCGCATACGAGGGGCGTTCAAAATATTCTCGGTATTGATACGTTACAACCTCTTTTATATATATATTTGTTACTGGCCGCTAAGATTCATCCATTGACATTAAAAAAAAGTAAAATTGGAACCGAGATGTTCTTTTGTTTTTCTGCAATTGCCGAACAAACATGAACACCATGAGCGAATTAACAATTTTAACGAAATTAGAGCACCGATCCGTCATAAAATTCTTGACAAAACAGGGTAAAAATAAAAAAAACCATAAAAGAGGAAATGGATTGTGTTTACCGTGAGTCTGCTCCTTCTTTATCTACTATTCAAAATTGGTCAAGCGAATTTAAGCGTGGAAGGGAGAGTATTGAAGATGACCCTAGACCTGGCCGGCCTGTAGTGGCTACCTCACAAGAAAATATTGATAAAGTGGAAAAACTTATATTGGAAGACGGCCGAGTGAAGGTAAAATCTATAGCTCAAGTAACCAATCTCTCTATTGGTACCGTACATGACATTATACATGACCATCTTAATATGTCAAAAGTAAGTGCAAGATGGGTTCCGCGAATGCTGACGCTTCTTCAAAAGGATATGCGTGTGGCTTGCTGTTCAGATTTTATCGACCTGTGTGGTGAAAATCCCGATGAGGTGCTGCAAAAAATAGTTACTGGAGATGAAACCTGGGTTCATCATTATGACCCAGAGAGCAAACAGGAGTCCATGCAGTGGCACATTAAGGGTTCAGCTCATCCCAAGAAGTTCAAGGTAATCCCGTCAGCTGGCAAGGTCATGGCCACAATATTTTGGGATTGTGAAGGAGTTTTGCTTATCGATTATAAAGAAAAAGGTGTAAATATCACAGGGCAGTACTACGCTAACGTTATACGTCAATTAAGAGATGCGATCAAAGAAAAGAGGCGAGGAAAGTGAACCAAAGGTGTTCTGCTTCTGCATGACAACGCCCCTGTCCATACTGCTCATATTGCCAAGGCAGCTATTGTTGAATGTGGGTTTGAAACTGTTACTCATCCACCCTATAGTCCGGACTTAGCCCCAAGCGACTTCTTTTTGTTCCCCAATCTTAAAAAGGATCTGCGTGGAAATAAATTTTCTGACGATGAAGCGTTGAAGACGGCCGTGGAGGAGCATTTTTACACCAAAGATAAAAAATATTTTTATGAGGGATTAAAAAAAATAATTGATCGATCTTATAAGTGTATGAACATAGGGGGGGAGTATATTGAAAAATAAAAATATCAAACTTTTCGTACTTGTTTGTTTTTATCCACATACCGAGAATATTTTGAACGCCCCTCGTACATTAACGACTTATGCCTCCTTCCCCTTTCTAATAGCGGAAAAATAATATCTGTTACGGCGAAAGGTGATCGCAGTAACATCGGCGAAATAAGGGTTAGGCAGGAGGTATAAGGGAAGAAAGCACTTACAGGGATAATGAGTCACAGGAACCGGCGGGCGAGCTGACCACGGGCGGCGAGGCTTGAGGGCGGCGATGTAGGTTGGTTTCCTGGCGCACAGTCACTACACGAAACTATTCACTAGGGCAGTTCGTTAGGCGTAACTTTACACATATGCTATGAGTGGTACTGCTTATTACGAAGGCTGAGTTCAAGGGCGCGCGACGCGTGATTCCGTCTTGAGATCTCAAAGGCCACTAACAGTTGCGTGGGCGCCGGCCGTCACCATCCCCGCGCGACGGCTTAGTGCATTCTAATATGCACCCTATTCCGGCGCAGAAACGGATGTTTTCCGTTGCGCTGTGGCGCAAACATCCTCCCGGGGCCCAGGGGTGGTCTCATCCAGGGGGAGCCTGGCAATCTTGAACACAGGCCTCCGGAGGTGTCCATTGGCGGTGTCCAGGTCCACCACCCGCACGACGCCATCCTTCCCAGGCAGGGTGCGAGTAATGCGCCCCAGTCTCCATTGAAGGGCAGGCAGGTTGTCCTCCTTGATGAGGACGAGCTCGCCGACTCGGGGAAGGGAGGATGGGGACAACCATTTGGAGCGGGTTTGAAGGGTATGCAGGTAGGACTGGGTCCACAGCGTCCAGAAGCGCCGGGAAAGGGCCTGTACCATCTGGAATGGCCTACGTGTAGTGATCGGCCTATCTTCTACGGATAGTTCGGGAAGGGCCGTTAGTGGGCGGCCTATGAGGAAATGTCCGGCTGTAAGCGGCTCAAAGTCTGAGGGATCAGACGAAAGTGGGCAGAGAGGTCTTGAGTTGAGGACCGCTTCAATTCGAGCTAAAAGTGTGGAGAATTCCTCGAATGTGAGGTGTTGTTCGCCAATTACGCGATATAAAAGTTGCTTTGTTGATTTTACGTTGATCTCATGTAACGCACCGAACCATGGTCCCTTAGGGACGTTCAACAACCAAGTAATGTGCTGACCAGCGAGCTTGTGCGCAATCGTGTCATTGTTTAAGGCAAGAAAGTTTTGTACTTCGATGAGCTGATTTTTAGCGCCTACATAATTTGTACCGCAGTCCGAGCGGATGAGAACCGGGGCACCGCGGCGTGCTATAAAACGCTGTAATGCCGCGAGGAACGCTTCTGTGCTGAGGTCCGAGACCGGTTCCAAATGAACCGCCTTAGTCGAGAGGCACACGAATATACAAAAGTACGCTTTTAAGAGTTTAACATTACGTAGTGTACTAGATTTAACGAGGAATGGGCCGGCAAAATCGGTCGTGACTTGACTAAATACTGGCTGAGGCGTAACTCTATCGGCTGGCAGGTCGGCCATGAAGGGCGCTTGCGGCTGGGCCCGGCATCGAAAGCATCTAATGCATTTAAAGACTCGGTGTCTAATAATACGGCGCGCGGACAATATCCAAAATTGTTGGCGTAGGATTGCGTGTAAGGTGTCAGCGCCAGGGTGGCAGTGTATTTTGTGGTAGTGGTCAATGATCAGGTCTACAAGTGGGCTAGAGCTGGGAAGTATGAGCGGATGCTGCGCGTCATATCGGATAGACGCATGGGACAGTCGTCCACCAACTCTAAGGAGCTCATCTTTAATGAGAGGTGACAGCCGCTGGAGTCTGACGGAGCAGATTTTGCCAGTTTGAAGGCGGTGGATGTCCTCTGCAAATTCATTGTGCTGAACACTGCGCACCCAGTTAAGTAGGGCCTCTCTTCGTTCACTGACGTACAAGGGGCCTGAGCGTCGCGAATCTGGGTGGTGTCTGCAGTTGTGCAGAAAGCGTTTTAGACAAGCTGTCACTCCGACGAGCTTGTCTAGTGAACTGAACCGAGTGAGCAGGTCAAAGTCAAGACCGGGCACTGTGACCAGTGACGGGACGTGTTTGGGCTTAAGGCCGGGCAGGACGTAATGGCCCAGAGCTAAGGGCATCGCAGGCCAAGACTCAGAAGGCTGTCCAAGCCACGTGGGAGACCACCATAGGTCGTGGGCTGACAGGGATTGCGCAGACATCCCTCTGCTTGCGCAATCTGCCGGGTTGAGCTCGGAAGGTACGTGTCGCCAGGTACATTCTGGTGAGCCTGAGCTGATTTTGACTACCCTGTTGGCTTCAAAGGGTTGAAGACGGTGAGGCGGTTTATTGAGCCAGGCCAGGACTATCGTACTGTCTGACCAACATATATGTTGTTGTATACTGATATGGGCCGATAACTGAACCGACACACGGATCATGAGCTGGGAGAGTAAGGTAGCGGCCGACAACTCTAACTTGGGGATTGTGAGGCGATTCTTGATTGGTGCGACTCGCGACTTGGCGACAATCAAGTGTGCCAAAGTATCTCCCGAGGCAGCGAGCTCATGGAGGTAAACAACGGCGGCAAACCCGGCTTCAGAGGCATCTGCAAACCCGTGAAGCGAGTATGCAGCTGAGCCTTTGTTTGCACAAATGTGCCGAGGGAAGCGAATGCTAGACAACAGCGGCAGATCATCTGAGATGTGGTGCCACTCCGTTTGTACTTCAGAGGGAGTAGGCTCATCCCATTCCAGCCTCAGTAGCCACAATTGCTGAAGCAGCAGCTTTGCGCGGAAGATATCGGGAGAAACCCAGCCGTTTGGGTCATAAAGTGAGGCTACGGTGCTTAAAATAGACCGCTTTGTGACATGTGTGATGGGGGGCAGAGAGATGCGGTAGATGAACTCGTCTGACTGAGGGCTCCACTGTATACCCAAGACCTTAATGGACGTGGACTCTGGGTTCATGTCGAAGTCCTTGGGCATGTCGCATTGGTTGTCGGGAAATCTCTCTAACAGCTTAGGCGAGTTAGATGTCCACTTACTGAGCTGAAAGCCGCCTAGGCCTAGCAGACTTATCAACTCGTCCTGAAGTGCTTGGGCGGATTCAACTGTGTCATGACCACACAAGATGTCATCAACGAAGATAGACTTGCGAAGAACCTCAGCGGCTTCAGGGTAGCGATGGCCTTCATCATCAGCCAGCTGAAGCAGAGTGCGGATTGCATGGTATGGGCTTGATCTTAAGCCGTAGGTGACTGTATTGAGGGCGTAGGTGAGCAGAGGGTGATCTGGTGAGGACCGCCACAGTATCAGCTGATACCGTCTCTGGTCTGGGGCAACCAGCACATTTCTGAACATCCTCTGGATGTCAGTGCTGAAAACGACTGGATGCGTTCTGAAGGACATGATGATGTCCACAATGTCCTGTTGAAGGGCGGGGCCTGTGTGTAGGCATTCATTTATGCTGACACTATTGGAGCTTTTGCAGCTACCATCAAAAACAATGCGCAGCTTGTCCGACCCTGACTTAAATACGCCATAATGAGGGATATAGAAGTGAGGTTTATGGGCGAATGTATTTGGGTGACAGGGAGCCATGTGCCCTAAGTCGATGTATTCGGCCATAAAGTCGACGTATTTAGAACGCAGAGACGGGTTCGCCATTAGCTTCTTCTCAATATTGAGGAATCTGCGTAATGCGATAGGGTGAGTTTTACCTAATTGAGGGGCGTCCTTTAGAAAGGGCAGAGCGACCGTATATCTGCCTGAGGGATCGCGTGTAGTGGTAGAGCGGAAGATTTCCTCGCATTGTTCCTCCAGGGGATCATTATGAGTGTGGGATTGAGGGAGGGGCTCCTCAGACTCCCAGAACCTTTCCAGACTCTGACGTATGTCCTGGGCTGATTCAGCTGAGTCTGGTTGTGAGCTGACGACGTGAGCTGAGTTAACCTGCTGCGCCGGCTGCGCATACAAGTCTTCAATGGGTCCTATCAACGCGAAGTCGAAAATCGTGCCGAAGGCTATGGGCTTGCCCGGGCCCAACGAGACCTTAGTCCCGTCCAACACCTGGCCTAGAACGTCCGACCCCAATAAGAGGTCGATCGGGGCTGGTGTGTGGTAAAGCTGGTCAGCCAATGGCACGGGTGGCTGGCCTAGTACGTGGGAAATGTTTGGTACCTTCTCTAAAGGAAGGTAGCCAGTGACGTTTTTTAAAATGTGAGCTGTGGCAGTGATTGTAGGAGTATCATTGTGAGTGGGTCGGCACACTATTGTTATTGCCGCCTTTGACTCATGTTTGTGCTGATTCCCAACTCCTGTAATTTTTAAAGAAGTGGGTTTTGATGGCAGGTTCAAAAGTCGTGCCATGCGTGACGTTATTAACGTCAGCATACTGCCACAGTCCAATAAAGCTCTAGCTGTGTGAAGATGGCCATGTACGTCCGCGACTCTTAGTGAGACGGTTGGCAACAAAATGGATGTGCTAGTGGGCACAGAAGGTGAGTGAGCTGATTGAGTATCAGCTGAAATTGTATGAGCTGAGTATGTATCAGCTGTGTGGGCATGGGTTGACTGGGCATGGGCTAAATTTACCTCTTCGCTAGGGTGCTCTGTGATAGTTGGGAGTCATAATTGCTGGCGGCGTTCGCGGGGCCTACCTGGCGAACCGGACCTGGGCGGGCTGGCTCTGTGAACAGAGCTGGGTTGCGCCTGTTTGGCATGTGCGGGTTCGTGCCGCCTGCTGTTTCTGGGACGCTCCCTCGAGTGCTCTGTCAGCTGTGGTGGGGGCACATGTACAGACGACGAATGAGCTGAGTGCGTTGGGCCGTCTGGTCGATGGAGGGACGTGTGGTGGTCCGTACTCCCACAGTTCTTGCATGCCCCCCTTGACCTGCACTCGCTCTCGTAGTGACGGCCGAGACAACGCTGGCAGCGCTCGCGTGCCTGTACAAAGTCCCACCGGCTCTGTGTTGGCTGGGCATTGTACCATCTGCATGTCATGAGCGTATGTCCCCTAGTGGCACAATAGGGACAGTAGGACGTCGAGCGTGAGGAAGAGGACGAGGACGATGATGAGGAGCAGCTTTGCTGGAAGGCCGAGTAGACGGGGAAGGGCTGACTGCGAGCCGGGGAGGTGGATGGGCGGTGACGCATTTGCTGCGCTGGGCGGAACGGTTGGTGAGTAGGCTGATCATAGGCGCGGTGAGGCGATGGAGCTGAGGAACGGCCACGGTAATGGTCGGGTTGTTGCTGAGCCATCTGAGCATAAATGCGATGGGGCAACTGAGGAGGCGCGCGGCTACGAGAAGGGCCGGGGCTGGGGCTGAATGGGTTGAGCCATGGCTATGTTGGAGAACTCTGTCTCCACACAGCGCGCGTGCTCCTCGAGGTAGGAGATAAGGTCCCTTAACGTGGGCAGGGTGTTACTAGACCCGTGCCTGCGTTCAAATAGCGTGCGGAGCTCGCCCTTTAGTTTCCGCACCACTATTGACACAAACACGTAATCGTCTCCTATGGGCAAGTCTAAATTGTTGAGGGCACACTGAGCCGATATGAGCGGCGTGAGGAACAGTGTGCGGATGTTCGAGCGCGTATGGATGCTTGGCAGCCCCAGGATGATGTCCACAAAACTATCAATGAGAACCCGGCGGTTCTCGTACCGCTTGGTGAGGATGTCCATGGCCACGGCAAAATTTTCATTGGTGACCTTTAAGTGGGACACCATACTTAATGCCTCACCGCTGAGACTTGAGAATAGGTAGTGGAGCTTGACTGCGTCCGACAGGGTCGCCATGTCATCAGTCAGACTCCTAAACAGCGCAATGAAGGAAGGCCAGTCCTCCACTTTTGAGCTGAACCTGGGCAGCGCTATCTTGGGGAGGACGGCTGTGGGCGTATTGACGCCGAAACTGGGCTGAGCGCTATGGGTTGGGGACGACGTGGTAGAGGTTGAGATTTCCTCCCTAGCCATAAGAATCCCAAGGTACGCCCCGGAGGCTTTTGTGTGGTTCTCAGTGTATGCCTTCTCGGTCTTCTCGTCCAGGTCCTCCTCGTCAAGAATGCCATAATACACTGCGTCCATCCTGTCTTTCACTCCTTGTATCTGTGCGAAACGCACGTTAAACTCCAATATGGAATGTGTGGTGCCGCCAGCAATAATTTGTGACCCTATCTCAAGGAACTGAAGTATGGCCTTAACTGCCTCCCTAAAAATAGCGGCTTGTGACTTGGTCGGCATCGCGATGAATAAAAGGAGAAAAAAAAAAAAAAATTAAACAAATTTAAAGGCAGTAAAAAGAACAACACCCTGTATATATTCTATAGTTGGGCTGGACGTATGTGTTTACTAAGGTAAGGGAAAATGGGCTAAAATTAACGCAACAATAAAGAAAGCAAAACTAAGTTGGGGCGCCTTGTATATGGCCTACGGGTGGGCAAACGCGTGTATGTGTAGGTATGTCTGTGTATATTGAACGAGCGTACGCAATATTAGCCGACCGCAAAACAAACAACAAACAAAACAACAAAGGAAATCACGTCATCCGTAGCCCACTATTGGGCAAGGCGCTCACAGTCGGGGAGACCTGTAGCGGATCCTAGCGCGAAGAGTGAGTCGGTCGCAGAAAAAATAAGTAAACAAAATAAACAAATAATTAAAACTTAATTATAAAAAAAAATTGGGATGATTGTGTCCCACAAGTGGGCAAACGTGTGTAGAAGCGAAGTCGACGCACGCAAATAGCCGTAAGCGATATAAAAAAAAACTGATGAAGCTAAATGAAACACGCTAAGCTCATGTGGTGAGCACGCACAAGAATGAGCCGATTGCCAAAACAAAAATTAAAACCAAAAAAATACAAAATTAATACTAGCGAAAAATATAGCACGCTACTTGACACGCGTGGTGAGCATGCACGAGATCTGAGCCGATGTAACACGACACGAACATAAAAATTTCATTACAAAATAAAACGGGAAAATAAATCTCTCGTCATAATACCACACGCAACGCAATAAAACGGGAAACCTTCTCTCGTTATATTACCCTACGTAACGTAATAATTTAACTACTAATTAAGTCACCGTTAGGAGTATGAACAACGTATCGTTAGGCAAAAATCGTTTGGGTAGGTACAAGTATTACACAATTAGTACACTAGCTCGCTCAAATCACAAAGACATTGTATGACACCATAAAATCAACATCAACAACATGCAGAAATAATTGCGTCAAGGTAACTCGGATGTCGTGTGGTCGCAATCCTACCACAAACAAATTATAACTACCTCACCAAATTTTTATTGGGGCAGGTGTGAAGTTATGTGAACAAATGAAATTCGAAATGATGGCACTAATTAGATTATGGGCGGAAACAATTATTTATTAGTGGACTGTAATTAATTAATCAAAGTTAAGGGCTGATTCGGGGCTGATTATGGTCGAAAGACCATGAAATTTAGGGGTATTCCGCGCTCGATGGACCAGAAATGTTACGGCGAAAGGTGATCGCAGTAACATCGGCGAAATAAGGGTTAGGCAGGAGGTATAAGGGAAGAAAGCACTTACAGGGATGATGAGTCACAGGAACCGGCGGGCGAGCTGACCACGGGCGGCGAGGCTTGAGGGCGGCGATGTAGGTTTCCTGGCGCACAGTCACTACACGAAACTATTCACTAGGGCAGTTCGTTAGGCGTAACTTTACACATATGCTATGAGTGGTACTGCTTATTACGAAGGCTGAGTTCAAGGGCGCGCGACGCGTGATTCCGTCTTGAGATCTCAAAGGCCACTAACAGTTGCGTGGGCGTCGGCCGTCACCATCCCCGCGCGACGGCTTAGTGCATTCTAATATGCACCCTATTCCGGCGCAGAAACGGATGTTTTCCGTTGCGCTGTGGCGCAAACAATATCTTACGCCGACGACACAGCTCTGCTCTTCAGCGCGGACACTTGGAGTGAGGCGTACGAACTAGCTCAATCTGGATTTAATACAGTCACTCAGTGGCTTAGAAGTAACTTACTGACACTTAACATAGATAAAACAAAATATATGACTTTTTCCTATAATTCACTATTCCAACCTATCCCAAACTCACATTCAATAACAGCCCATCTGTGCAAGGACTCGCCTGACACTTGCTTCTGCCCTAAGCTCAGCAGCACTGACAATATTAAATAACTAGGGGTAATAATTGATAAGTATTTAAAATTTAAACCACATATTGAAGCACTTAAATCTAGAGTTAGAAAGTTAATCTGTCTTTAAAAATCTTCGTCACATTGCATGTGCTAGTCTACTAAAATCAATATATCTAACACTTTGTCAGTCATTATTTGTATACTGTATTACATCATGGGGCGGTGCACACAAAACTATTATGATAAACTTAGAAAGAGCACAGAGAGCAGTTCTAAAAGTCAGCACTTTCCGACCAATACGCTTCCCGACGGCAGAGCTCCTTACTAAATGCGATGTCCTATCTGTACGCCAGCTGTTTATTTTACTAACAATAACTAAAAAGCACTCAATAATGCTCTATGACCCTGCGCTCGAAACCAGCCGAAGACGTGCAGATATTGTATGCTCTACTGAACCATTTAGAAGATCAAACTCTCACAGATTCTTCTGTCACCTGGCTAATTTTTTGTATAACAGAATAAACTTGTCTCTATGTATTTACTCCATGACCAAAGTAAAATGTAAAAAAACCGTACAAGAGTGGTTAAAAGGTAAAACATATGATGACACAGAGAACTTACTATTAGTTATTACGTAATCGTGTAAAAAATCTTGATTAAGTAGAGCAATATTTAATATTATAATTGTACTTTCTATTTCCGTATATTTTATAGTTTAGCTAATGTGTAAATGATTTATTGTCTAAAAAGCACTAACCTAGTTTTATGCATAGATACCTAATACACAGGCAATATTGTTTGCTTAGCTTAGGTATTACATATTATTATAATATACACTAACCCTAATTTCTTAACATAAGTCTTTTGTATCTAGGCTAAGTTTTTATACAGCAATAAATTATCTTATCTTATCTTATAAGACTTGGTGAATGTGATGGTGACTATGAGAAGTTCGAAACCTTTTTACGAGAAGCTATTACTAAAAGCAAGACAACAAAGATAAAAATATTAAACCCTCCGAAAACAGATTGGATTAATAAAGACTTAATTAAAGCTATCAATAAAATAAATGAAATTGGATACAAATGCATCAGAGCAACAGACGAAGCAATAAAAGAAGAATATATTATTGAGAAGAAGAAAGTGCAAAAATGCATACAAAACAGCAAATCGAACTACTATCAGAAACTATTCAAAAGCTGTGTGAATAAGCCCCTTAAAATGTGGAGACTTATCAATAGCCTTAACAACAATAAAGTTAAATCGAATACTCTTACCGATAAACTTATGACAGACGCAGGTCAAATCACAGATCAAACTGAGATATGTGAATGTTTCAACTCGTTTTTTTCTAGCATAGGCTCAACTTTAGCTAAGAATATTCCCGCGTCGTTTCATAAAAAAACAGAAACTCAAAATAATCATAAACATAACCGTGAAGATGAGTTTTCTAGATTTTCTCCGGTAACGACCAATGAAATTAATAAAATAATCGATAATCTAAATTCTAATACAAGTTGTGGTCTGGATGGTATTAGCTGTAGAACTATAAAAACATAAATTTTTTAATCTTAGACGAGCTTACTAATAATATTAACAAATGCTTAGAAAGTGGCTGCTTTCCAGACTCAATTAAAATAGCTAAAGTTAGTCCAATTTTTAAATTAAACAGCAGGACTGATTGCGGTAATTATAGGCCCGTATCTGTGCTACCAATAATTTCAAAAATCTTTGAACGAGTAATTTATAATCAGCTTGAAAAGTATTTGAATTCTATTGACTTTCTATATAACAAGCAGTACGGTTTTCGACCTAAGTCTAACACTATCTCTGCGTGTATCGATCTCACAACTAAGGTAAAAGTGAAACTTGATCATAAGCAAATAGCTCTAGGAGTTTTCATTGATCTAAAGAAAGCCTTTGATACGATAAGTCACGAATTTCTCTTGCACAAATTGCGTTCAGTGAGTGTGACGGGCATCGTGCTTGATATGCTCCAGTCATATCTTACTAACCGATACCAAATCGTTAGAATCGGTGAGGTCCAAAAGTTCAGCAAAATCAATCACATATGGAGTTCCTCAAGGATCTATTTTGGGTCCACTCCTATTTCTTGTCTATGTGAACAGCATTGGTGAACTAAGCCTAAATGGCGAAGTTTCACTTTATGCTGACGACACGTCCCTATTTTACTTTGGTGCTGATATTGTTTTCTTATTGAAAGATGCACAAGATGACCTAAATTCTCTGTTTGTCTGGTTCCAGTCTAATTTATTAACAGTAAATATAGCTAAAACCAACTATATTATTTTCTGTGCCAAAAACAAACTCTACGCTGCTTCCCTAGGGCCGTTCGATACACCATTTACAACTCCCTGGTGAAGCCTCATCTCGATTATCTAATATGGGTATATGGTAGTGCTGCTAAAACTAATCTTACAAAACTCCAAACGGCGCAAAATAAAATTGTCAAGCTGTTATTTCACTTTGACTATTTGACTCCAACATCAGAAGTATATAAAAAAACCAGACTTATGTCGTTAGCTCTAATTTATAAATACAATACATGTATACTAGTGCGTAAAATACTAACTAAAACTATACATACTCAATTAACATTTAAAACAAAATCACAATTCCAAAAACGTTCCTTAAGAAGACCTAATGACATACATATAATATCACCTCGAACGAACTATGGCAAGAAAAATATAATGTGCGAGGGAGTTCAAATATATAACAAGTTACCTAGCAATATTAAACATATAAAGTCATTCACTTCATTCAACAATAAATTAAAACGCTATTTTCTAGATCACTACTCGGAGTTCACATAAAATCTAATTTATTTTGTGTTTTCAATAACAAAAAAAATAGCAATGTACCTAATAATTCAATAAAAGTTATTGTTACTTAGCTAAACAAACAAAAAAAATAGAATATAAAAGAAAGGGAATATTCATTGTAATTTAATTGCACCTTTTTACTTTAATAAGCATTAGCGATGGCATCTAATGTCTATCGAGAAGTACGCAAAAAATTGCATAAATACTTAAAGGTATACTTAAAAATAAAGCTTTTTCCACAAATCAAAGTTATTCATTTTAGTCTTCAAAATGCAATTATTCAAGATATCACTCACGATCAACGATTAACATTATTAATAAAAATTATGTAATAGGTACTTACATAATTTTAATTTGTCAAATTATTTAATTATAGGGTTAGATTAAAACAAAAAGGGAAGATACGGCTTAAGCGTCTAGAAAGTGAGCCGCTAAAATTAGGCCTGAAGGCACAATTTCACTTCCGTCGGAATCGGTCGTGTACGTACTCGTCTGTTACGAATAGTGATGGGTTTTTATCCGGATAAATACTCAAAATGGATAAATACTCAAAATGGATAAATACTCATAAATATCCGTTTTTACTCGAGTATTTATCCAAAAAGACTGATAAATATTTTATGAACCCTTTTCTTTACAAATCATGTAAATTTTGAAATTAAAATATAGTTTGTTATTATAACCAAAATAACTGCTATTGAGTTTTTTAATTACATAAAATGAGCGATAAACCAAAATATTTGGTCAAAATTATTCGGCAAGTTTGAATTCAACTGAATTGGTTGGGTTTTTACCATTTGTATGCAATTAATTATAGATTTTGGTATATTTTTTTTGTTGGTTGATATGATTTGGAAGCTTATAAAATTAAAATTATATCAAAAAGAATTAAAATTAATAAAATTTCCTACCAAAATATAGCGAATTGTTGCAAAAGGTTGAAGTTGTGGATGTCTAAATGAATAAGTGTATTTTATACCCTCCTCAATACTTTGTATTACCCCCCTGGCCCTAATGACTGCCTGTAACGGTTTCTCATTGACCGAATGAGTTTTCTGACGGAATCTTGTGGAATTCCCTGCTACTCTTCGACCAAAGCAGTTTTCAGATTTTCTGTCGTCGCCGAAGCTGGATATCTTCTTCCTCGTACCCGTCTTTTCAGCTCGTCCCACACGTGTTCAATAGGATTCAAGTCAGGACTGTGGGCTGGCCAGTCTAAGGTGGAAATCCTGACTTCTCCAGGTGCAGTCTAGTCATTACAGCAGTGTGGCAGCGGGCGTTATCGTGCATTAGCAGAAAATGTTCGCCAATAAACTCGGCGAACCGGAGCACATGGTCTAGCAGAATGTCGTTGATGTATCTTTCAGCAGTTAGGCCCCCTCCCCGACCACCACCAGGTTCGAATACAATATGATCCGTTTTTTCTTCTATAGAAATCCCCGACCACATCATACTGGACCCGCCCCCGTATGCCACTGTTTCCGCCACACTGCATTGTGCAAATCGCTCCCCCGGTCTTCTATAGACTCTCTGTCAACGGTCGTTACCATGCAGGCACATCCTTATTTCATCCGAAAACAGGACTCGACTCAATTTCTATATTATATCCCATATCCCTATCTAAGTGATCGCTAGCAAACTGAAACTGGGCTTCTCGGTGGGCTGGAGACAATTTGGGTCCCGTAGCTGGCGTTCTTGGAGTCAACTCGCTTCTTTAAGTCTTCGCCTCACTGTCCATTCGCTAACAGCCCTCTCTCAAACTTCTCTGAGCTGCCATTGGACGTCCACGCCGCGCCGGTTAGGTATTGATTTCGGAGAGAAGTGGTGACAGTGAATCGGTCATCTCTCACCGAAGTGCAACGCTGTCTTCCAGATCCTGGTCTCCGGACAAAGTTGCTAGTCTCCGTAAACCTTCTGTACACCTTCGAGACACAAGACTGGCTTAGATGAAGCTGTCGAGCAATATTACGCTGAGACAACCCTTGCCGGATTAAGATGACGAATTAAGACGACGACAACGCGGGACGAGGGAACCCGAGCTTGCTAATATAACTAAATTGCGCGGCGAAGCCGGCAAATAATTGTAAGCAAACCGAATACCTATACTTTTCTCGCTCTCGCGGATCTGTGCGCAACGTGTGCAAGAGTAAGAAAGCCTATACGACGCAGTTCCACTAGAAACACTATTACCACAGCTATTACCGTGACTTGATGGAAGCTGTATCCACATATTCACCACCCGATCATGGCCCGAGTGGTATAAGACGGGTGTGGAGATACAAGTCAGCGAATTAAGATGAGATGCGTCATTTCTTTGCATCCTATCCTTGGCGGCCAATTTGCTTTCTTCAGGTGACCCAACGAGCAGCGCCGATGCCATAGGTGAAGTCATACGCCAGGCAATAGAAAATTTCATACCATTTACTGACGTTCCGTGCTCGTGCTGAGGCCCGTAAACAGTCCACGTCCAATTCTTGGGTTGATGCTCGCTCACGCAAGGCTCCAAACATTCACCACCTGAAGAAAGCCTATAATAAAGCTGCCAAGTCCTGCAAGAAGGTATTGCTCAGGGCGAGATTTCGTCGCATTGGGAAGATTGGGTCCAGGTTGGCATCTTACCCGGCTGGAAGCCGAGCATTTTGGTCTCTTGCCAAAGCGGTTAAAAGTAATTTCTACCAGCCCTCCACACCACCGCTGTTAAAACCAGATATCTCACTTGCCCATACTACGGCTGAGAAGGCGAACTTGCTCGTTTCTCTGTTTGCGCAAACTTCGCGTCTAGATGTCTCGGCGAAATCACCGCCTAACATACCTCATGCCGGCTACTCCATGCCAGCTGTCCACATACACCAAAAAGAGGTATTAAAAATCCTGGGAACCTTGGACGTGAATAAGGCGAGTGGGCCTGATTGTATTCCAGCAATAGTCCTCCGCAACTGCGCGCCTGAGTTGTCTCCAATCCTTACTCGCCTGTTTCGTCTCTCACTGGAGACTGAACTCGTTCCTAAATCTTGGAAGCTTGCGAACGTTCAATCTGTTCCGAAAAAAGGTAGTAAAGCCGATCCTGCCAACTACAGACCAATTTTAGTCACCTCCATACTCTGTAAGGCTACGGAGCGTGTACTCAACAACAGACTCCTGACATACCTTGAAGACAATGACCTCTTAAGTGACCGCCAATTTAGGTTTCGCCGCGGGCGGTCCACGGGAGATCTTCTTGTGTATGCCACTCATCTATGGAGTGAGGCTATAGAGAAACACGGTGAGGCTTTTGCCTTGTCTCTTGATATCTCTAAGGTCTTTGACAGGGTTTGACACGCTAGCCTTATAAACAAGCTTCCGTCGTATAGGATCCCCCTTGGCCTTTGCAATTGGATTTCGGACTTTCTGAAGGAGCGATCGATACGTGTAGTCTTAGATGGCTGCACTTCTGATCTACAGGCTATTGATGCCGGAGTTCCTCAGGGGTCTGTTCTGTCTGAAACCCTATTCTTGCTACACATAAACGATCTGTTGATACCCGGAATTCGGGGGTACGCAGACGATAGCACAGTTGTGGACAGATATTTCTCAAGTGCAAAGGCCAAGAGGGATGAAGTTCGGCTTTGTCGAGAGGCCATGGTTGAACGTTTGGACGCGGTCCTAGAAGCTATCTCCGACTAGGGTGATGCTAACCTGGTCGACTTCAACGCCACCAAAACACAGGCGTGTTTATTCACTGCCAAACGGAGTTCATTTCAACTCGCTCCGACTTTCCGTGGTATATCTGTGCCGATATCTGACCATCTTAGCATTCTAGGTATGACCATCTCTGTAAACCTAAACTTCAGCTACTACATAGAGTCCATGGTAAAAACTGCAGCTAAAAAGCTTGGCATCCTTTCTAAGGTAAGGCGGTATTTTACACCGGGGCAGCTGCTTCAGCTTTACCAAGCACAAGTCCGATCCTGTATGGAATACTGCTGCCACCTCTGGGATGGATCTGCCAAGTATCAGTTAGCCGCTTTAGACTCTATTGAGAAGCGTGCTAAGAGGGTCATTGGCGACTCTAAACTTGTCGAATCCAAGCCTTGTCTTGAACATCGACGCAAGGTTGCCAACCTTTCGGTTTTTTATCGATTGCACTTCGGCGAGTATGCGCAGGAACTACACGAGCTGATTCAACCTTCTCCTATCTATCTCCGGGGAACGAGACGCGGACTGAGATCTCGCACAAAGCGCTGAGCATCACCGTTTTTAATGCGGACAGCTAAGGAGTGGAATTCCCTTCCTGCAGATCTGTTTCCTGACACGTACAACCTGGACATTTTCAAGGCAAGGGTAAACAGGCATTGTCTAGGCAAGTATGCTACATCCTAGGCCGCATCGTCACTTACCATCAGGTGAGATCGCGGTCAAAAATTTGCCTATAAAGAATAAAAAAACTTAATACAGTGCTAAAACTACAATAAAAAATTTAGTAATATAGTATTCGGATACATAATACTAACCATTCGTCAAATGTAGTCCAGGGAAGCGATCGCGTTAAATAATCTCAACCAAACTACAACTGAACCTCAGCCGTTATATAGTGCTATCGCGTTTGGCACATGCGATGGCGCTATACGAAGTTAGCAGAACGGCTGCGGTTCAGATGTGGTTTGGTTGTGAATATTTAGCGCGATCGCCCCCTAGAAAAAAAAAGTTGTGCGTGGATACCGCTAAAAAGATATTTATCCGTGATTTTGAGTAAATATCAGATAAAAATGGATAAATACGAGTATTTATCCATTTGCGATAAATTTCCGAGTATTTACTCCTTGGATATTTATCCACTGCCCATCACTAGTTGCGAAGCGACCGAGACGTCAATGCGCGTCAGTTGAGTTGAGTAGGACTATTTTTGATTGACTACTAGTAGGCGCATGCCGTATCTTCCCTTTTTGTTTTAATCTAAGATTATTGGTAACAATCATATCGATACCTGTAATATGAATTAATGTAAGGGACAAATTGCTACATTTCAGGAGAAGCAAAAAACTATATTTTTATTCTGGATTAAAACAAAAAGGGAAGATACGGCATGCTCCTACTTGTAGTCATTCAAAATATAGTCTTACTCAACTACTTAAGCAAACACTCACACACGCACACCTATAAAGTGTAAATCGAGCGAGCGAGGCAAAGCGGTAAGTTTCAACGTCAGCGCGAGGGAGTCAGCGAGTAGCGCGTTGACAACTCGTCTCGGTCACTTCGCAAGTTTCGCAACAGACGAGTACGTACGACCGATTCCGACGCTACTGCGGAGTAGCGTCTTTCTCTTTTTTACACAGTAGAATATCCGAAATAGTGCGATGTAGCCTGTTCGCTCGGCAAATTGTGACTGAAGTGAAATTGTGCCTTTAGGCCTAATTTTGGCGGCTCACTCACGAGATGCTAATGCCGTATCTTCCCTTTTTGTTTTAATCTAAGGGAAAAATGCATAGTTATAACTTTTTTATTTCAAATAGTGCGTAAAATTTATGTATGACAAAGTTTCATGGAACTTTAAGCTCTATAAGGCTATTTCAATTCAATAGAATAATTATAATCCTTTTGGGTTGACTTTTGAATCGAGTCGCCTGAATTTGAAGAAAGTAACACTGTGGGGGGGTCTAAGGGGTTCTTATATAAAGGTTTATTAACATTTTTGCTGCCGCCGTTGCGTTAAAATATAAAAAACCACTTGAAAGTTTTGTCAAAATCGGCTATAATCACGAAAAATTACACGTTTTTAGGTTATACAGTACCATAGTAACAGAACCAAAGCGGGTTCTGTTACTATGGTACTGTATAAAGGCGGGGGGGCGCAGCAGCCCCCCCCCGCGAGGAGGGCTCGGGGGGCGATGCCCCCCGCCATGAAAAAAGTCTCAAGAGTTAATTAGGTTAGGTTAGTATGTTGACCAAAAACGAGCGAAGCAAGCGTGCCGCGGGAGCGGCCGGCGAAGCGCCACAAATGACATTTTTGTAAATTTCCATATTTAAAAAAAAATTACATAACTTAAAAATTACTTGTCTGTGGCAGGAGGGGTGAGTGGGGGGGCACTCCTTATTCCTCCCCTCCCCTTCCCCCACCAATTATGGCTACTCGATTCAATTTTTTTAGTACAATACATAACCTCAAAATACAAAAATTATCATAACTTAAAAACTACTTGTTGGCGGCAGGGGGGGTAAGTGGGGGATTACTCCTCCCCCCTCCCCCTACCTTCTCCATCCCCACCCCACCCCCGATTCAGGTGACTCGATTCAAAAGGTTTACCATCCTTTTTTTTAAATAGATTGTACCTAACGTTAGTCTTTTTTTTGTCTTTTACACTATGGTTTTTACCGAAAGTAATTAAAGACATTTATTTTAAAAAAAGCATAAAGTAGAAAATTGTTAATATAATTTATACTACAATTTCATACTTGTTTTTCATTTTTCGTACTTGTTTATATACAATTTGTATATACACAGTCAGGAGGCCAATTCTCATTTTTCGAGATGTAGCCTCGAATCGAGTTTTGATTTCGATCTCTATCTCGACCATAAAATCTCGTTATTAACATTTTGTTCACGAATCTCCTATTCTCAGCGCTAATCGACTTCGAGGTTGATTCGGATTCGAACTTTATCGAGTGGTAATCCAATTTAGTTATTCTAAACTCGACATTTCTCGAAGGAGAGCCGTTCGAATTGCTTCGAGTGGTCGGCAGTGGTCGGGACGTAATTTCGACTACGAGAAGCTAATGAAACGTCAAATAGCGGCGAAATTACGGTGGATATGGAGGAGTTAATTTCCAATTTTGTCGTGGAAGTGATTTAAAATATTGAGAGAGCTCGCACTCTTTTTTTTAAAAGGTGGAAGAAAACTTTCCACTCCTTAACTGTATATTGGCTTCCAACATTTGTAGAAGAAGCTGCTTCTGCTGTGGCGTTGGGTATTTTTTGTTGACAATTGTGACATTGTGTGTGTCTTGTGAATACTAAAATGATCGTTTCGTCACCAAACAAGCACACAACCACAAACAAAAACATAAAATTTATAGACGATACGTCACGTTTTAAACAATAGGTACAAGTTGTTTAAGGAAATTTAATTTAATCACAACACATTAAATATAATGATTTTTCGATACTTATTAAAAATTTACTTCTTTTATAAAAAAGCAAGTTCAATACATTTAAATACCTTTACAGTAAAAATATTTGAGGTACATAGTTGCAACCGGTTTAAAACTGGATGAAACGTGTCAAACGGAACGCATCCCGAGTTGATTGCATTAAAAGAATGGCAATATTTATCCAAAAAAAACTCGAAATCTATTTCGATTAGCGCTGAGAATAGGAGATTCGTGAACAAAATGTTGATTATCGAGATAGATATCGAAATCAAAACTCGATTCGAGACTACATCTCGAAAAATCAGAATTGGGGCCCTGGTCATAAATTCTGTCACATGTTTAATATAAAATAATTGAGACAAGTTTATTCATTATGTAACCATTTATATACCAAAATAAACTTAACAAAACATAGATTCTTATGACAATAAAGTTTATTCAAAATGACCTCAGTGATTTTGAATACAGGCCTTCAATCTGCGCGGCCAGTCGTCTATCGCAGCACGAACGAGGTCCATGTCAATATCGGCGGCTGCCTTAATCAAGGATGTCTTGAGTGACTCCAAATTGGGATGACGCTTTTAGCACGCCTTTTCCTCCAAGTGTTGCCATATCTTGTAATCTAACGGACTCAAATCTGGACTGGAGGAGGGCCAACTTCGTGCCGGATGAAGTCGATTTCACGCGCCGCCAGCCAGTCTTGTGTGCTCTTCGCTCTATGAGCTGGCGCCGAATCTTGTTGGAATACCCAGTGCCTGTTATTGAACATGGTATGAGAAACAGGTTCCTGTAGTGTGTGACTCACCTCACACCTCAAATACATGTCACACTGGCAATCATACTTATGGCACGACAGTCGTTTCACTTAAAGCTTCTCCCGGTCCCCACATTGCATGGCGACCCTGCCAGTGCTGCCTATTGGTGGCGCTGGGCCAGATCGTTTTTTTATAAAAAGTTTAAAGTAAAAATTATTAAAGTTGAAGTGATGAACAATCTAATGAGGTGAAAAAATAGACAATAAAAATAAAAATGAAATAAAATAAAAGACAATTTTTAATAATTAGTGTGACTGTAACTAAATAAATAATTTGATACTCATAAAATTTTTAACTACGTGCGAGTAAGTGCTTCGAAGAAATCAAGAATTATAATTACGAAGATGTAACTAGTAAAAGTTTATAATTAAATAATATTACAATATTATGTTGCTGCAAATAAGTTAAAAACAAAGAAAATGATTTGTTGCTGCTGCTGTCGAGAGATGACTGCCGAGAGTCAGACGAGATGGTGGAAGAAATTGCTGGGCGCTGGGTGAAGCAGGAGTCGGATGTGGACCAGCCGCGTGAATCAGGCCAGTTTTCCAAAAACATAGTCAAAAAATTAATTTTACATTTTTTTGCGTAACAGTTTAATAAATTAGGTACTTAATATAAAAGTGAAGTGTAATTCCAAAATGTAATTAAATTCATTGGTGACGTAATTACTTTTTTTTTCCACGGAAAGTAACATTTTATTTTTGTAAAAGTTTTATTAATCTACATACTAAGTATTAACTGCATTAATTGAGTAAAATCGCTTAACAATTTGGTTGCGGAAGAATTTATTTAGTACAGCTCACGCTAATGGATGCGTTTTTTGTTATTAGATCATGATATAAAAATTCATTAATTTTAAAATTTTAATATGATATTTTCTTTTTTTACTACTTTATAGTTTTGCAGACACGTGTCAGTCTGTAGGTGCCTTCGTATTTGTTTTGTGGAAGCAATTTGACTTCTGTAGGAAGTGTAGGTTTTTCAGCGGATATTTTGTGTGTTTTGTGCGTTTTTGATATAGCTATAAAATAAAATGTAATCGATAGAATTCTAAGCACCTGATTATGTTTAACAGTTGTTGACGATATGACGACAAATTGATATTTTGTGACTTTAAATAATGGTGGCACAATAGCATATTAACTTAAATTTTAATACATATATCTAAATTATTCTAAAAGGTTCTTAACATTAAAAAAAAACTAAGTGACCTATGTAGGTAAATTCATTCAGAAAGATAAGAAAGGAATATTATCGAAAATAACTTTAGTAATAAAAAAGGTCTGAGGAAGTTATTTATTGTACTTACCTATAGATTTTATTAGAAGACAAATTTTTTTATTGCTGTGTATTTCAATATTACCTAAAGATTATAATTGTTTTCTGTTATTAGTAATAATTTTACTTTGAGAGATTTAAAGATTTATATTTGTCTTAGAAACGGTGTTTTCTTATTGTTGTAACTGTAACCTGTCTTATTTACAGTGTAATTATGTTGCTGGTAAGTAATAATTGTTTAGCCACGTCTTCAGAAGTAAGTAAGTACCTATCAATAGTGTGAATTGTGAAAGTATCATTTAGAAACGAAAATTACTGTTACAAATAGTTTTCAATTACTTAACGTATTTTGTTTTAACCTATTTCTTGTTAATCGAAAATATATTACAGTTATCCAGTTCATCCAGTTATACAGTTTTCTTTTTAATCAAAAGTTGGCAATGGCGGTATCTACTTAGTAAGTTGCATTTCTCGCTTCATGTCATTTTAAACATTACATTTACATTTACATTGAAATTGAAAGTGAAGGTAAAAATTAAGTGAAGTTAAATTACTTCTTGAAAACCTGAACTTTCGTTATTTTTGGCTTAATTTACGTAGTAATTTGTTTAAAGTTTAAACATTCATGTTTTGTTATAGTCTTGAATATTGGTAAAAGAAGTTTGTTGCATAATTGGGAAATTTATTGTAAAATAAAAAGAAGTGTTAGTTAAAATTTTAGTAATTCTAAATCATTCAAATCATGCACGAGTTCTTAGTATATCGACAAAGAACACAACATGTTGTAAGTTGGTTTTGTGTTCAGTCAAGTCAGCGTAACGCGCTCGAAATTTACACGTTGCAAATGCTGCAGAACGTTACAATAACAATCTTGTACCAGGAAATCATTAGTCAACATTTCATTTTAATACTTCGGAAGCACAAGCTTAAGCCGAATCACGAGATAGTAATTGAAAAACAAGTTAAATTTAAAATTTTGTATACACAAAGTAAAGTTATTGTAGAAGAAAATAAGTAATTATTGGTTCTTAATGCTGTAAATACATTATTTTAAAACAACAATAGACGACTATTTCATACGTAACTGTTAAAAGACATTTTATTTAAATTTGTGTTTTAAATAATAATAATCAAAACATTACACATTACATTATAGCATTACCTTAGAATACTAACGAGCATTAATTTTCACTAGTAAAGGTATCAATTAGATGAATTATTATGCGATAAATTGGTAAATGAATTAAGTAATTTAATGGAAATTAGTAAGGCAATATTTTGCTAGCAATTTTATAATTAGATAAAAAAAGCTGTTCTGTATTAAAAACACTTTTAATCATTTGATGTGCTCCACACATTTCAATTAAGTTATTAGGTACATGGCGCTGATTAGTTGGTTTGTCTTAAATACTCTTATTACAATTATACCTATTACGAAAATTAAAGGTTTTTTTAGTACTATATTTTAGTTTAGACTATCGAGAAAGGTAATCGTTTAAAAATTACATTTAAATAGAATATGGCATAGTGCAAAATTAGTTTGATTTAAATTATAAATATGAGACATAGAACACTATACTTAAACAATGATTTGATTGATTCGGACCATTAGTTCAAACAGCGTGCTAAGTATTTCTTATTAGAATAGATAATGTTTAGTTGCCATCAGTTATTAATTTACAAGACTAATAAATAAGGATTGTTATCACATTCCTGTACCAACTGCGGTACGACCGCGCAAGATGATAGATAAAGGTATCATCGCTAAATACGGATGTAGCGAGAGAGGTATCTATACTCGGAATGATTTCATATGCAATGCGACTCGGGTTGCTCCCTATTGTTATGAGTTTCAATGCAATGACAAAAGTTGTATAACTAAAACGGATTATGAGAGAATAAACTATTGGAATAATAGGATGAAGTAGAATAATGGAGAGTAGAGTAAAGTATCTAGACTGTAAGATACGAGGACGAGAAAAATAGTATAAAGATAGAAAGTAGGTGTATTGCCTACACAATCTGTATTAAAAATCTTTTTGTAACAATATGTTGACAATTAGGTACAGATAGGACAGTTTTGGAATGTATAAGACTGGCATTGAATGTTATATGGATAAAAAGAGTTTGTGATTAATTAGGTTCTTGGGAATGACGTGCAATTGGACTGATCACCCAAAAGTATTGAAAAATCTTATTTACCTAATTTTTCTTATTTTGGATTGTTGTTATATAAATAGTTATGAAAGATATGGACAAAAAAATAAATGAAAGAGATAGATGAAAGATGATACGGTACACATTAAAAGGTACTATAGGGATCAAGTCCTTCAGGCTTATCTAGATGTGAACGAGATTCCTCTTTAAAAACTGTTGGAGACCAATAGATGTCTTAATTTATGACCCTATAAAAATGGTACATGGAGGGTCAGATCCTTCCATTCGATCATGGTGTAAAGGAAATTTCTCTGTGAGATAAGTTGGAGTCCAATAGAAGCTTAAACCATGACCCTCAAAATAAATGAGTTGTGCGCACAACCCAAACAGGCACTAAGATGCATTGTTTTAAAATATTAATAAATAATAAAATAAAAGTCGACTTTATGCAAATGTACCAAAATAAATAAATAAAAGGGAGCGGCCGCCCCAAGTAATAATAAAAAGTACCTAATAAATAATATATATTATTTTATAATGATAAAAAGGTGTACCGATGAATAATGTGATGACTAGTCTATGAATGAAATAAAATATAGTACGCGATGAATAAAAGTGTGCACACGATGTTATGTAAAGTGAATAATATAAGTGGAAAATGTAAGGTACCTTACCAAACTATAAAATGACGAAAAAGAAAACTACGAGTAGGTAAAATGAGATTTCGTTAAAATACACGTGTAGGTACGTCAAGCAGGTAGAATCATTATGTATGACATTAAAATAAATTAATGGAAGTGTATAGAGTGTCACAAGCGGCACTTTATCTCCATCGGTTAGGGAACCGTAAGTTTTGCGGTATACTAGTGACGCCGCATAATCTGCCGTAAAGTTTTTGTTAGACAACAGAAATACTAGCTGCTCTACTCCTGTAGGTCACGTGATAGGTTAGAAATTTAAGACAATCGCGAAGCGCAGCGTAGCGATTGTCTTGAATTTCGAGGTTATTTTTTTTATTAGACAACAGAAATCTAACTCCATACAAAAATATATTTTGAATAATAAGTCGTCTGAACATTATGACAAATAAAAAATATATTACAGTTCCCGAACCGATTGAGATATAATGCCGCTTGTGGCACTCTATACGCTTCGTACTAGGATGCTGTCAAATTACGGCATCGTAACCGATCGTACTAAGTTGCCGCTTGTGGCACTCTATTCACTGCCTACACTTTGTACTAGGATGCCGTAATAACGGCATCGTAACCGATCGTACTAGAATGCCGCTTGCGGCACTCTATCCACAGCCTAAATTAAAAAACAAGTAACGGACTATTGTGAAATACCTATTAAGTGTTTTTTGAAACACCAGGTACCTATTAATTAAGTGAAATGCTAAGAGTTATAAAGTTTTGTGTCATTTATATAAGGTGACTGCTAGAAACCGCAAAAACTTCTAGGGCTGGTCAGGTCAAGTGTTTTAAACATGACAAAAATGACAAAAAAGAAATTCGTGTTTTTAAGATTTTTTATTAAATAATTCATTTTGTAAATTTTAATTAGAAGGAATTTGGGTATCTAATTAATTTTAAACCAATAACATAAGAAAAATAAAATTAAAAACAATTAAAAATAACGATTATTTACAACGCGCGGGCAATGAACGCCTGGCCGGCCGACTGTTGACCCGTGCGCGTTGTCAGCTGGGCGATAAGTAACTACGTTAGTCTGCAATGTTTTGAATTAGTCGTAGGTATAAGGTGCAGTTATTAAGTCCAACGACTATCGATAGCATCAAGTTATGCTAAGGCCACATTTTAACTGTAATTATGATAAGTGTATGAAAGTAATTTCAAATCAATCCTAGTAAAAATCTATAACACCACACATTATGAGAAGTTACAATTATCTTTCCTTACAAATGAAAGATCAATGGGTAGTTATCTAATGTCGCGTCCGCACGCTAAGCACTTGCCGCTAACTCCAAACCAAATGACCAGATGATCTTGCATGTCCTTGACAACTAAACAGCCTAAATCATTGAGAATAAGTATCAGTCTTACCTATTTATTTACACTAAATTAAGTTAAACTAATGTCTCGCAATAAAAGGCAACGTTAATACCTAAAAAGCTGCGTAATTAATAGGTGTCGGTAGGTACTTACATGGTGTTAAATAGCATTCCAGTTTATTCCAGCGAACAGGAAAGGTGATAAGCTTCCGATCACACTTAACAGGCTTTCAAACTAATGTAATATTACATAAAAATTAAACCTCCGCAAAATTACGTACTTAAATAAAATAAAATTTATTAAAGGACGAACTAAAATAACTTTTGTGATCGGCACATATTTATTATTACACTTATTCAACGTGTTTAAAAGAACACCACCTATTCTACCTACAAGTCTTAATACGACGTAGCACCCATTTATTACTCAAATCATTAATTTGTTACTGAACTGATTACTTTATTCACGATAGCCTATTCATAATAATACTAATCCTTCACTAATTAACTCATACTAGTTATTAGTTTAATCGCGCATACACAAATGCACTTCACATACCACAACACAACTAGGTACCTACACTACACAACAAAATTTCCCCGAGGAAACTGAACACACCTGCTGCGCATGAGAATCACTGAGTTCAGTGACTGACTAAGCACAGACAGCGCAGCGCAGTGCCACAGTGCGATTCTCTAAGTTAAAGTCGTAAAGTTGGTGCCACTGCGATGAGAATGCCTCTGTCTCTTTCATATTCATAGAATTGGAAAGAGACAGCAGATCACAGTCATGCGCACAGCGACCATGTGTCGCTCGCATTCGCATGCAGTCCGGCAGATCTGACGAGAAATCCGTCAATTTGGCAACACTGTGTGTGGCGGCGTTTCTTCAAAGACGCTTGCGACGATCCATATCTATTTAGGGCTGCCGCTAACTATGAGCGGTTCTTTTTCGATATGAATTTGAATTCGTAATTCATATCGTGTGTAAATTGTGTAATGGATGTAAAGTGAAAGAGGTTTGATGAGACACTGTTGCTTAAAACACAAGTCAAATGCGTTAAAAATTTTGACATGTCAAAAAATATCTAGATGGCGGAGTGTTTAACGCCGCCCGCCTCCCGGATTGCGGAGGATGTGGGTTCGATTCCCATCTGAGGTAGTAAACTTTTTTCGACGTTTTAATATCTCAATGTTAATAAGAAAAGAATTCGTGATAAAAGAAAAACGTTGTTTATTAGAAAAAAGAAACGGTGGCGCGAATAATTAATAAATTGATTTCAAGTACCTATCTAGCATCCACATAAAAAGACCTAATTTTGTTGTTGATTTATTTTTCTTAATTCTGAATTCACGTGATGCAGACCAAAAACAGCTAGTCGCACTAGTAGTGATGCGATGCGTACCAGTTTGAATCTCAATCATTACCATCAGTAGCTTGTTTAACCATTATGTTATGATCCTTTTAAACTTTTACGAGCAAACATTTTTGGATATTTTTATAACTAACACAACAAATCCCATAAAACTGTAGTCAATACAGTAACATGTTAATCTTAGAATTGATATTCCAAGTGTGTTAGTTTGTGTACAATGTAAACCTGCTAATGCGTTGTGGTTATGGATAATTAAAGTTTTTGTTTTCTTTTTCTATTGAATTGCAATCCAGATTTATTAACATTTACTTGATAGTATAAGTTTTTTGGTTTACCAAATTAACTAATAAAAATTAACAGATAAATTATTGATCTAATCTAATAACTTTTATAATTGTAAATTCGCTTAATATGCAAGTTTGGACGATAGCTTTAATTATTTAAGTTTGTCTATTCATGTTTGAAAAAAAATGTGAAAGAGTTTGTTATCAACAAAAGGCCAAAGTTTTGACATGTCAGTAACTTCTAGGATCTAAGTAAGTAATGGTTTTATTTTCTTGTGCGTGCCAACCCTAATCACGTGACCTACACACACGGCTGCTTTGATTTTTTCGGCAGTCAACTTATGCATCTTGAGATGCTATTCTGCTATCGTGAGAGTGACGAGGTAGTAAGTGGTGCTATGCGCTTAAACGAAGAGAGAGTTTTTTAGTTTTAAGGTGTAAATAAGACTTGTAAATACATAGGTGATGAACTTTTAAACACGCCGAATTAGTGTAATAATAATCATGTGCCGATCACAAAAGTTGTTCTAGTTCGTCCTTGAATAAATTTTAATTTATTTACGAAAGTTTAGCACAGGTTTTCACTTTTATTTAATTATTATTACATTAGTTTGACAGTCCAAAGCCTGCTATGTGTGATGGGAAGCTTATCACCTTTCCTGTTCGCTGATGTAATAAACTGGAATGCTATTTAACACCATGTAAGTACCTACCGACACCTATTAATTACGCAGCTTTTAAGGTATTAACGTTGCCTTTATTGCGAGACATTAGTTTAACTTAATTTAGTGTAAATAAATAGGTAAGACTGATACTTATTATCACAATACTTTAGGCTGTTTAGTTGTCGAAGACATGAAAGGTCATCTGGTCATTTGTTTTGGAGTTAGCGGCAAGTGCTTAGCGTACGGACGCGACATTAGAAAACTACCCATTGATCTTTCATTTGTAAGGAAAGATAATTGTAACTTCTCATAATGTGTGGTGTGATAGATTTTTACTAGGATTGAATTGAAATTACGTTCATACATCATAACACTTATCATAATTACAGTTAAAATGTGGCCATAACATAACTTGATGCTATCGATAGTCGTTGGACTTAACTGCACCTTATACCTACGCACATTTCAAAAGTTTGCAGACTAACGTAGGTACTTATCGCCCAGCTGACAACGCGCACGGGTCAACAGTCGGCCGGCCAGGCGTTCATTGCCCGCGCGTTGTAAATAATCGTTATTTTTAATTGTTTTTAATTTTATTTTTCTTATGCTATTGGTTTAAAATTAATTAGATACTCAAAGACCTTCTAATTAAAATTTACAAAATGAATTATTTAATAAAAAATAAAAAAACACGAGTTTCTTTTTTGTCATTTTTGTCATGTTTAAAACACTTGACCTGACCAGCCCTAGAAGTTTTTTGCGGTTTCTAGCAGTCACCTTATATAAGAACATAATAGAAGTCGGTAAAAAAGGAGTTTTTCTATTGTTTTGAAAACTGGGTAAAATAAACAATCACTTAAGTATATTTTATGTATATTTTATTTAGAAAATTGGTTTTCTAAATAAAATATACATAAAATATACTTAGAATATGAGGGAATAATAGGTTGTTAAAAATAAAGAATAGTTTAAAATATTTAGTACCTAGCAATGTAAGCAATAGTAATCCGGAAAAATAACAAGATTAACTTCAGTTTTGTTTCATTTTTTAAATGGTTTTATAAAATGTATGTTAACTAATAATATTTTCAAAATGTATTTAATGATATATAAAAAAAAGTTTAGTAGTTATAAAGTGCATTAAATTCGTTTTTATTAATATGTATGTACATCCGGATATGTATTTGTTTTAGTATTATTATAATATGGTAAATCATAACAACTTAAGCTATAGGTAGATTATATTCCCATTATGTTTTTTTAGTTGTTTATCGTGTTAAATAATATTTACATATGTATATTTACACGAAAAAAAAATGTTAAGAGTAACCACATTTTTTTTTAATTTTTATTTTTTTTTACTAGGTATTTTATATCCTATTTCAAATGTATTTTTTATATTCTAATATTTAGCAATGTGAAAACTGTAACAACTTTGCGTTAGTTTATTTTCTTTATGGTTTTATAAGTAGTTAATTTTTTATTGTCTAACATAATATGTAACCGTGGTGTAGTACCATCATAATTATAAAGTACAAGCGTGTAAAGCGGTTTGATATCATTTTTCTTATTCCTTTTGTTACAATCTTCAATCTTTTCAACAAAGCATGTATTTCAATAGTACTTATTAATGTTTTAACTTTTAATAACTTGCTTAGAACCATTATGTATCTGGTAAAAAAAAACTTATCAAATGTGTAATTTTCAAATATTTTTTTTCCAAAAAAGAGGGGAGGTGTAGTGTGTGACTCACCTCACACCTCAAATACATGTCACATTGGCAATCAATTAGTATTAAATCATACTTAAGGCACTACAGTCGTTTCACTTACTTAAAGCTTCTCCCGGTCCCCACATTGCATTCCACAAGGTTCGTCAGGACTGTATTATGATACACAACTGCATTCGTTTTTACACCTTTCTCACAAAAATGTACCTCTGTTAAGCCCCAATAAGAAACTCCCAACCATACCATGAGCGAGGATGGAAAATGACCTCGTTGGACACGCGGAATACGGTTGCTCGCTTCTTCACTACTGTGTGCGTACACCTTATCATTTTGTTTGTTGTAGCTCTCTTCTACGGTAAAAATTTTTTCATCCGAAAAAATAATTTCCCTTTATTTTTTTCCCGCGTACCGCTTCAACAAAGCGCTACATCTCTTCAGTCTTAGGTCCATTAGACGAGCATTCAAACGATGTCCTGTTTTTCTTCGATATGCCCGAAGCCCTAAGTCTTCATTTAACACCCTTTTCACTGTGGTTCTGCTTAACCCCATCTGATGGGCCAACAGTTTCTGCTTACGCTTGGGATTTCTTTGTATTCGCGCCTTCATAGCTTTTATCACTGCTGGAGTCCTAACAGACCGAGGGTTTCTCTCTGAGAGAGTCGCCAGCCTTTAGGTTATAGATTGCTCGAATAGCCCTCTTCTGGAAGCACAAAGATAGTTTGAATGTCGGCAGCATTTCCCCACAGTAAAATGCCGTACGACATTACACTATGAAAGTAACTGAAATAAACTAATCTAGATGTATCAACGTCAGTTAACTGACGGTCGTCTTCATTAGTCTTCATTACTGCATAAGCCGCAGAGCTAAGTCTATTCGACAATTTAGCTATATGTGGGCCTCACTGAAGCTTGGCATCTAACGTGATGCCTAGAAACACAGTGGTGTCCACAGGATTCACATTCTTATCTTTAATTTGTACACTAGTTGTTACTTGCTTAACATTAGGCAATACAAATCTTTCACATTTGGTTTTTCTCTCGTTTAATAGCAAGTTATTTACACTAAACCAGTGAACAATCTTTAAGATCGCATTATTCACATCGTCATAATTTGGGTGTAGTCGTTTCACTTTGAATAAAAGTGAAGTATCATCAGCAAACAATACTATCTCATGACTGTCTTTTACAAAATAAGGTAAGTCATTAATATAAACAAAAAAACAAGAATGGACCTAGTATTGAACCCTGCGGAACTCCCATTGTAACCACTGATCCCGGAGATCTTTTTCTTAGACAATTCGTAATCAGGAGTACTATTATTTATTCTGTGCCAGGGCCCTTATTCTGTAACGATTCCTTGTTTTAAAACCACGTTAATTTCCAAAAAAAAAAAACAAAAAATCAAAATCAAAATATCTTTATTCAGTAAGCTTTTTGAATCGTCTAAATTTATTTTTTTATGGATGGATGGATAGGCACAGGAACCCACCCACCCACCCCACCCATTCAGGAAGTCTTTTAGCTGTGGAGAAGAACGGGCACAAGAAACTCCACAGCTTTATAATAATATAGAAGTAACGACATTTACAAAACAACATGTCGTTACCAAATTATACAATCAATAGTCATAAAACAATTATATAATAAAAAAAAGATAAAGACAAAAGTGAATCTAAAAGTTTTACTCGGGTACTATGAACGCATTAGAACAATGTGTGCGAAACTCACAGACATTATATGTCTGTGGCGAAACTAGAGGAATATTAATTCCATGCATTTTTGTCATTGATGTAATCGCGTACAGTGTAATAGCCCTTTTCTAAAAGTCTGTCCTTAACATGTTTCTTAAATTTGTCAAAGGGCAAAATTAAAACATCGTTCGGGATTTTATTGTAAATTATGACACTTTGTCCCAAAAATGATCCATAAACTTTCTGAAGTCGAAATTTAGGAATAAATTACAAGTATATACTTATTTCTAGTATTTAGTTTGTGTATATCGCAATTTTTTTTGAAATGAGAAATGTTTTGACGCACGTACACAATACAGTTATAAATAAATTGTGATGCAACTGTAAGAATATTTATTTCTTTAAACAGCTCCTTTTTAGAAAGGTCCATCTGTAGATCTTGGTTAAGGATTTGATCCACGTCTGTATCTATACTACCAGACTCTTCAGGATCGTTGGGAGTAAATATTTTTGCTAAATGGGTAACAAATGCGTTTGCTTTTTCTTTTGTTGTTTTAGCCCAAGTGCTTTCAGGGGTTCTGATAGGTGGTTTTGGGATAACAGGTTGACAGGTCTTCCTGCAAGCTTTCCACAATGAGTAGTTTGTTGCACTAGTAGCACTCAAAGACCCCACATAAGCTGCTGTAGTAGCTTCCATTTCTTCCTTTAGCATCTCTTTAAGATCCTTAATGGATCTGTTGTAAGCTCTCTTGTCTGCAGAAAGTTGACTACAATGCCATACCCTGCGAAGTCTTCGTTTCTCTAGAATTTTGGCTTTTATGTCATTAAGCACTGCACTCCATCTAGTGATAGGCTTAACAATTTCAGGAGTGTTTTTCCACAGGCTATTTTGTATTACTGAAGTAAATTCTTTAGTGGCGGTGTCTATGTCGTCTTTAGATTTGAGGGACATTTTAAGGTTGGCATCCCATTTAGCAAAAATATTTACTCCCAACGATCCTGAAGAGTCTGGTAGTATAGATACAGAGGTGGATCAAATCCTTAACCAAGATCTACAGATGGAACTTCCTATAAAGTCTACATTACCTGGTGAAGTCCGAAACAACATTAAGCTTCTTGGAAATAAAAAGCTCCTGGGTTTGATCTGATAGACAAAAAGGTACTCCAAGAACTACCCAAAAAAGCTATTGTTTACCTCACAGCTCTGTTCAATGGCATACTCAGGACTGGTTTCTATCCTGCATTGTGGAAGGTCTCTCAAATTGTTATGGTGACAAAACCGGGAAAACCAGTTCATGAACTCTCATCATACAGACCCATTAGCCTACTGCCCGTCACATCGAAGCTCTTTGAAAAGATACTGCTCCAAAGAATCCTTCATGAAATTACAGAAAATTCCATAATACCGGATCATCAGTTTGGATTTAGGAGAGAACATGCTGCTACAGAACAAATCCATAGAGTATATAAAAAAATTAGAGAATTCTCGACATACATCAAGCGTTCGGTAAAGTGTGGCACAAGGGACTGCTATGCAAAATTAAAACGAACCCGTCAAATTCCTACTATAATATCCTCCAATCATATTTGTGTGGAAGAACATTTCAAGTCAAGGAGGGTGAAAGCACATCATGTTTCCAAAACATTCAAGCAGGCGTACCACAGGGCTCTATTCTCGGACCAGTCCTGTACTCCGTATTCACAGCAGACTTACCACAGTGCTCAGATGTGATTGTAGCCACCTACGCTGACGACACGGCAATACTAACATCTAGCAACAATCCTGCTCAGGCTTCTGGAATCCTTCAACAAAACCTCTCAGACACTCACAGATGGCTGAAAAAATGGAGAATCAGAGCAAGCGCAACTAAATCTGTACATGTTACATTTAGCCTCAGAAAGGAGGACTGTCCGCCAGTGAAGCTAGGCGATCAGAGCCTTCCCCACTGTGATGTGGTACAATATCTTGGGATCCACCAAGACCGCAAGTTGACTTGGAGAAAGCATCTGCAAACAAAGCGAGATGAACTCAATTTAAAGTACCGGCGCCTCCACTGGCTGCTGGGCAGGAACTCCAGACTGTCGCTGGACAACAAACTTCTGATATACAAGACCACATTTAAGCCTATTTGGACCTACGGCATACAATTATGGGGATCCGCATGCGACTCTAATATACAACTGATACAAAGAGCTGAAGATTGCATACTTAAACAAATAGCGAACACCCCCTGGTTCATTAGAAACCGGGAAATTCATGACAATCTGGAGATCAAATCCGTAAAGGAAGAGATAAGCTCGTTCTCCAAAAGATACAGAACCAGGATTATGCACAACCCTAATAAACTGGCGGTGGAATTAACAGCTCCTGATTCTGTAAAGCGCTTGAAACGGCGCAATATCTGGGACCTATGCCTATAAACAAGTCCTAAGGGACAGTCCAAGAAAAGGGAAAAGTCCTAAAGGGGAAATTCCCTCCACTCCAAATTACTTCAGCTCATCTGCTTATAGTCAAACGACTGATCGCATGATAATATAATAAAAAAAAAACAGCTCCGTAAGGGAGTCACGTGATCCTACCCAAGTAACAAAATGTGGTCTTGTAGTGGTTCCGGAGCCAGGTATATAACAGGCTAGTAAAAGTTTATAACCACGGAAAAGGGCCCATTTTATACGCGTACTTTTACTAATAAAACACTCATAGTAGACTTGACGAGCACCACTTAGACCAATAATACACTTATAGTTGGACTACGCAGAACCATTTACTCCCGCGAAGCTCACTATGAGCATTCAATAGAACCAGGCAGACTTGTAACGTACTCCGCACTTCTATTACTGGCTACTTCAAACATTTGTGAATTGATGTTTTGTTGTGCAGTTGTGGAGAAAAAAAATAAAAATAAAAGTAACTTCATCTATTTTATATAAAATGTATTAACAAGTATTTTGCACGTAATATTATACGTGCATACATGATTTCACGGCAAACGCGTATGTATTTTCGGTGAAATATATTGTGTTTTATATCTCAATTTTTGTTCGCCTTTTGAACATGGCGTATTAACTAAGTTGTGTTTAAAAATAATATTAGTCCTAACAGCATTGTCGCGCCATATTGTGACGAAATAGGGTTCCGCATGTCTTATGCTTAATTTTAATAACTAAGAGTTAATTAATTTTAAGTTTTAGTTGTGACTTTGATTGAACTATCATGGCCATATTTCCATTTGTTTATATCCAGTTTTGTAATAATTTAATAAAAACCCAATGACTCAAAAGAAATCAAAATGGCCGTGAAGATGCGAGAAATATTAAAAGCAATTGTCTTCTTAAATGGACTTCACGAAGATATCTTTGGACACTAATAGTTTTACAAGAAACCTTTTTAAAGAAATTAAGACTATAACAGTATTCGAGAGTCCACAATAATACCAAGTACACTTACTCCTAGAAGAAACCACTGTAGAACTAATTCACTTATAATTGGCACATAAAGTTGACTTATACACTCCTATAAGGTCAAGTAACAAGTGCATATGGTTTTAGTCTATAAATTACTATTACTGGCGTATGACACTTATAGCGGATTTATAATTACTTCTTGTAGGCGATTATAAGTGTAACTGACTAGAGCAACTTTTCTCAAGTGTATTTATGCAACCCTTTTATAGGCCATCTTAGCCTTTACTGCGCCTATAATTTCGTTCTATACACGACTATAAGTCAACTTATAAGAGCAGGTGTACTATAAACCCAAACGAACTCCGTGTAACCTGTTTAAAGCTTGGTAGTAAAACCTGGAACCACTAAAAGAGAGATACTAGTGCTGTAAGCCTGTAAATTGTGCACTACAGGAGAACTTTGTTACTTGGGAGGTTATATATGGACCTTATTGCTCTTTTCTGTAAAATGAAAATGATTTCTATATCTGCTGCTTTACCCTAAAGTAGAATACCATAGGACATAACATTGTGAAAGTAACTAAAATAGACTAATGGAGCAGTTTCCACGTCTGTAAAATGCCTAATTTTTCTAACAGCGTAAGCAGCTGAACTAAGTCTCCCCGCAAGGGTGCTAATATGAGGGCACTACTGTATTTTTGAATCTAAGGTAATACATAAGAAAACTGTTGAATCAACAAGGTTCAACAGTTCACCATTCAGTTTAATTTTATTTACTATAATATTCTTTATGTTAGGTAGAGTAAAATTTATACATTTGGTTTTCTTCGCGTTTAATTGAAGATTATTCGTAGTAAACCAATTCAACACATCTGTTAGGGCAGTGTTGATGTCATCAAAACTATTTTTATTTCGATCAGTCTTAAATATCAAAGATGTATCGTCAGCAAGCAAAACAATATTGCAAAAGTTTACCGCATAAAATGGTAAATCATTAATATAAATTAAGAATAAAAATGGACCTAGTATTGACCCTTGTGGAACCCCCATTAGCACAGAAGATCCGGATGAATCAATTTTAAAGCATCAGAGTGCACTTCATAGTGTTTTAGCTTTATTAAAAGGGTGTTGTATTCAACGCAATCAAAAGCCTTGGAGAGATAACAAAACACACCAAAAGCTTTCTGCGATCCCTCCCAAGCCTCAAATATGTGTTTTAGCAGAGCTACACCAGCATCAGTAGTAGACCTTCCCTTGGTAAAACCATACTGTTTACTGTGAAAAAGGTGGTTTATAGCGAAGTGGGAGCCGAGTTGATCTAAAATAAGTTTTTCAAAAACTTTACTAAGAGTAGGTAAAATCGAAATAGGTCTGAAATTGCTAGGGTCATCTTTACAACCCAATTTGAAAAGTGGCAGAAATTTGCCATGCTTCATGAGATCTGGGAAAAGTCATTCGTCAACACAGCTATTGAATATGACTACAAGAAAAGGCGCAATGGACTCGATAATATTATTAATAATTTTCGTTGAAATATCCCACAATTCACAAGTGTTTTTTATTTTTAAAGATTTAAAGGATTTAAGTACGTCTTTACAGTTTACGTGTTTAAATTTGAACACTTCATTACACATGGGTACATACTTTTTTAACAGAATTTCTGCATTACTCGGTGAAGAGTTGAGTAACATTGTTGTGGCAATTGGTATATTTGTAAAAAACTGTTCAAAAGCATCAGCAACTTTATTGTCTTCACTTAAAATGCTATTGCCTATTCTTAAAGAAAACTTAGTATCACGTGGCTTCAAAAAGTTACGATATCTTTCCAAAAACGTATGCGTTTGACGTTTGTGCGCGGTAAGGTTTAGGCGGTGGGTGGTGGTGGTGTAACCAGGGCCCAGACGATTCCCAGGTATATGGCACAGGACATTAGCATCGTAATAATAGAAAGAATGCTAGGCTTGCGGTTTCGTGAAGGGTCTTTTTACACCTCGTAGGTACTTTTTTATGTTTCTTGTAATTCAATTCCGTTCCGGCTCTGGGCAAAGGTCTACACACTACTACTACACAGTCGCCAACTACACAAATTAAATCAACTCTTTGTTTATAATCGAAACATCAACTACACTGACGGCCGGGTTGTCGAGTGGTCAACGACCTAACTGCGAAAGCCAAGGCCCCGGGTTCGAATCCAGGTAGGGACAAATGTTTGTGTTGTCGATGAGCACGAGCATTTGTGACCGAGTTATGGATGTTTATTAGTATTTATGTATGTTTATCCGTTATTCAGTCACCATAGTTCGGGCTATGCTTAGTTTGGGCACAGAATAAATAATAGTAGGTACTGGCTGAATGATTGGTGTGACAGTTGTGAAAGGACATTGCTAAGCTTCCATACATTGTTGGCCTTATCAATGCACAGCTATGAAATTATGCTCGTTGTTTTGTAAATAAGTCATTAATACTCAGCTGGGCTTTCTCTAAAAACGGACAATTATGGAAATCGTAGAATCACGCGAAGTGTATCACATTTTGAGGTTACAATATATTTTGATTCCGTTTACGTAGCTATTTCAGTAATGTTAATCAAATCATCAAAAAATATAATAATTACAAGTACCTACTTACTTACCTAATAGTAAATAATAAATACTAGTCTGTAAATTAATATAGGTAGATAGGTACCTCATGAAAGCATACAAACTTAAGAAATCATGCACTTAAAAAAAAAAGAATTTTGTCTTATAGCATAGCAAAATATGTTAACCTGACGGGGTGCCAACCATTGTTGTATGCAGCGAAAAATCTGCTCATTTTCCAATACCATGGAACCACCAGCAGAATCACAATTAACACAAACACCTTCCATTTCCTTTTGTGGGTAGCAAAAGTCCGTTGTCAATGCAAAGTTATCGTTCGAAGATCACAAAGTCCTTAGATGAAAGCCGTGGTGTGTATGTTACTGCAAGATATATCGGAGTCCAAAAGAATAGCCAAGTTATTAAAAGAAATCCAGAAATATACATAAAAACACACTACACAACTAACTACGGGAGCAAAAGTGAGCGAGGGAGCAGAAATAAGGAGGTAGGTATTAAAGAGCTACTGTAGAATCAATACGGGTAATTGAACTAACTAATCAGGAATCGATTATGTTCTACATCGATCGAAACGCTGTTATTATGTTTTTTGGCAATTGTTATATATATATTATGATATATTTCGATATCATGTATACGTATTTCAACAAAGATATGACACAATTTGATAAAAAATAAACAGAATTAAATTCCAATTGAATAATCAATTTCATTTAAAACAGTTGGAACATCTCTTACTTACGCTGTTGACATTGAAATGACAGCAATGTAGATCTCAGCAAATTGTTTAGTATTTAAAGGGAGTTTCTCCCGTGTTCTTTTAACAACAACACGTGTTGTGAGACTCCATTTTAACTCAATCTACCGTACAAAACTAAATATATTTTTTAAATATAAACTACTTGAAATTGGCTTAATGCTAAACGCAAAGCCATTAAATAAGATTAATAATAATAATAATAGTATTTAAATAACTTTTAATTATTCGTTTCAAACCACAGGTTGTCTGTTTACTAAGGATAACTGATATAAATGTAAAAAAATAAAAGAAGAATTATAATGCGGGATACTTGTTTGTGCGTGTTAACGGGCAAAATCGTCGATGTCCATTTATTATTTAATGGGTTCGTGGAGATGAACGACGACCGAGGCCTACTCAGAAAAAGAGGTAGCGTTTTTTTTGTGATTTATTTCGAATTACAACGTACGGTCGGGGCACCGTCGCTTTACCACTTTGCAGAAATTTTCGGATGAAGCGCGCCGCCCGCCCGGGTACGCACCCGCACCCGGGTACGGGCACGCGCCCGTACCAAATAGACGACGCGGTGTGCAAGGGATTTTGACCTTTAGACTGGTAAAGCGACGGAGCCCGTGATAGTACAGGGGGTTTGGTAAGGTATATTATAATCCCGCAACAACCTATGAATAAATAAAAACATTTGTATTTCAGCAACTCTGAAATAAGTATAGGTAAAGCACAATTTAGTCCCGCATATATCTTTTTACCACTACAGCTAGGGTTTACTGGAAGAAGTTTCTTCTATGATAAGCACACCTTTGTGTTTATGTCCTGAGCAGCCTGTGTCTAAATGTATTTTTTGTGCACTAAGATATTAAATAAAAATGTTTAGAGGCAGAGTCATTTTATACTCTTTATCAATTGCACGCTTATTTTATTTTCCAAATCACCGTTTTTATAACAAACACTTTTAAGATTTTACACGCTAATGTAAACCGTGATACTCTCGTAATAAGCATAACTTTTTAACGTCTGCTTGTTATGAAGGCAGGAAGCTACCAATAGAGCAGAGCTCTTGATGCGATTCATCAGTCGTACGTGCGTGACTCGTGATGAGTCAGTCAGTCAGTCCGTAATACGTGGTAGTACTACCTAGTAGGTACCTACTATTACTTATTATGTGACAGTACCTACCGCGCTTGGAAGGGTAGCTCGCTACCTACTACTACTTATGTTTAAATTATTTAAGGACTATTCCTGGCTTGCAAACACAATTTCAATTGCTTGTCAATGCTACAAAATTAAACCTTCTTCGTAAATATAAGAAAAGGATTTGTTGACATTACACACAAACACTCAGGCAAAGAAAATATACACTACCGTGAACTCAGGGCCAATCTCAGAATAATAACTAAAGCATAGAAGGAGTTCTATGACATTTAAGTGGGCACTCCCTTTGGTCACCATTCGAATTACATTTTTGTCCATGTCGCTTTTGAATTCGGTACGGCCACAGTCCACATTTCATCAAATTACAACTGCAAACGTGCTCAGCGCAGTAGGTGGTGAGCCCGAACGTTGCGACGTCGCGACCACATGAGTAAAGAATTACTCATGTGGTCGCGACGTCGTCGCGTAGTGTATATTTAATAGGATGTAACTTTGTGTATATTATATTCTCTGACGTCGCTGCGTATGCGCGGTTTAGGCCGTCCGTCTACGACACCCAAGAGAAGAGATTCAGATTGCTGATAGTATTCTTGTAATAAATTCATACATACTTAAAACCTTGACTTATTATCCCCGAAGGGTTCGTCAGAAACAAGGCGATGAAGACCACAAAAGCAGTCCTCTGCCATAGTCCACTTTTCACCTAATAGCGACTGCACATCGTTGCACATGTGCTCAGCATGACAGGTGGTGAGCCCTGTGATGGGTGATGGACTCACCACATATTATCGATGACATATTAGCGACTTGCACATATATCCAGCATACTGTTTTATGTATGTGCAAGTCGCCTTTTACGACACAAAGGAAGAGAGGACCGCGTAGCGGTGAAAGAATACTACCACCCGGCAATGATGTATAAAAAGTTGTCTTTGCCACCCGGTAGTATTTTTTCACGATTTTCGCGATTCTGTTTCAGCGTGCAGTGGTAGGTACTGGGGGTAGCGATGCGGATTTGTCTGGCACAGACTATAGCTCGTTAGATTAGTTGTTAAGTCTTAACTACAAGTTAGTTAACTGTTTTTTTTTTTATTATTAGTATTGACGTCAATAAGTGCCTGTAAAGGTTTACATTGAATAAATAATTTGACTTTGACTTTGCTATACGAAACACAGTAAATAAATGTACCTACTTAAACATAAATATTATACACTAACCCTGTCATCAGTAGGCCTAGCATACGCAACACAAAATACCTATGACGCGGACGAGAGACGACAAATCATTTTAAGTTGTCATGTTAAGGTTTGTAGACAAAAACACCACAGTTTATGCAAAAGCTACTATCAAGTCTATTTTTAACATATTATGTAGAGTTCTAAGCGCATCCATGTGTCTTTAGTATCGATAGACATTAGAGATAAAGTCGAGAAGAGTTCTCGTGTTGCGCATGCTAGGCCGGCAAGGCCGTCAAGCATATTCAGCGCCGAGGTTGCGAAAGTCAACATGCGCTCTTGTCAACAAAAAATGTACTTAATTTTGATTTGTTTATTTTATTTATTTCTCTAAAATTCTAACTAATAAATAAGTACTGGAAAAGCGTACATGTGAGTTTTTTTGTTTGTCACGCTTGACGTTTAAACCGCTGTGCTGAACCCATGCTGAACCGATTGTATGAATTTTGGCATAAAGATTTTTTTTATAACGACTTGTCATAGTGACTGCATCCTGCCTGATGGTAAGCAGCCGATGCAGTCCAAAATAATAAGAGCGCTCCCCACCGTGGAATAACCACGATAACGAGCGCTCCCATTCATGACGGCCTGCATAAATGCCGTTTCACGTTTTATATAGATAGGGCCTATACAGAGGCCCACCCTGAAACACCCTGTATACATACGGTCTCTATATTATATAGAGACCGTATACAGGGTGTTTCATGTAAGGTGTCAAGGCGATTTGTGGTGAAAGGGAATTGCTATGCCTATCTATTGAACCACCATGTACCTATGTTCAGCGATTTTTGGTAGTTTTCGACCTATATTTTTTAGCAATCAGTATATATCAATGGTGTAAGTGTATAAAAGAGATGTTTTAGTGTGCTACAAATTTAATAAATCACAATGCCCTTTCAGGGCATTGTGATTTTATAATTAGGAGGTAATAATAATAGTGACAAATTAATATTATAAGCATTACATTACATTACATTAATAAATTACATTAAAAACAAAATTTTTAGCTCATTCTCAAATTTACTGTCTTGGAGGGCTTTTATGTAATTTGGCAAATGGTTGTACACCTTAACAGCCTTATAGTATGAACCATTCCTATAAATCGCAAGATGCACCTTGGGTACGACTATATTATTATCATTCTCTCTACGGCGAGATACGTATTGACCTTGCTTGTCTCCGATCTTAGGAAAGTAGGGGGCGTGTCTTCTGACTAGTCTACATAACTCAAAGATATAGACTGAAGTCACCGTGAGAACGCGAAACTTAACAATCAGCAATCTACATGTATCTCTTCTCCCCGCTAAGGCTATAATTCTCAAAAAGCGCTTTTGTAAGATGGCAACAACAGACACATCAGTCGAGTTACCCCAGAGAGCGATGCCGTATCGTATCCAAGCCGCGGCATAGCTGTGGTTGGTACGCTGTAAGCGCGCACTCTTCGTTTGTACATTTTCGAAGCTCACGCAGTGCTTATGAAAATCGGCTAAGTTTATTTGCAACTGACTCAATCTGGAATTTCCATGTCAAGTAAAAGTCCACTGTAATACCCAACAGTTGATATGAGTCGACTTCCTCGATTGTATGGGCTTCGTGTGTTATGTTATGACATAGTCCCACTCATTGTTATGTTCTAAATTGCATTATTTTAGTCTTTTCATATTTAAGTACTAGATTTATTTCTTTTAAGTGCTCCGCAATTTTCGTTAGTGATTCTGTTATTAATCTGTGGACTCCGCTTATATCAGGGTAGTCATGGGAGATTATAAGGGTTGCATCATCGGCAAACAGTGTAAGCTTATGGGGTATCACAGAAGGGAGCTCATTAATGTAGGAAAGAAAATGTAAGCATCCTAGTACACTCCCCTGTGGTATGGATCCAGTCACTAATTTGCTACAAGAGTTAAATTTTGTAGCTCTCCAGTCACTTCATCTAAGTGTGTGATTTGTACAATTTGTCTCCTATTACTCAGGTATCAAGTAAGCCACTTCTTTGCTAGCTTTTTTATTAAAATGCTATGCGAGACCCTATCGTAGGCTTTAGATAAATCCATAAAAATTGCAGTTGCGCACTTTTTATTATTCTAGGAGTTTAATATTTCTAAATTGCAATCAAACACGGCCGACGTTCTGGATCGGTTTTCCCTGAATCCATGCTGATTGCTGTTTAATACGTTATATTTTTCCATAAATTTATAAATATCTTTGCAAATTATACTTTCGAATATTTTTGACATGACCGGATTTTTTTCCTTTTTGAAAATTGGTTTTATAATTGCTAATTTTAGACTCTCTGGGAATTGGCCTTCGTTGTGTGACTGATTCACGAGAAATGTTAATGGTGCCACAAATTCGTGTACACAATACATAACCAATGAACCCGGTATATCGTCATGCCCACTAGTAATATTGCGTTTTATTTTTAATATAGAATTTTTTAAGTCTGATTCAGTAACATCTCCCAAATAAAAGGAATTACTTAGCGATTTCGTGCTGAGAAAATAACAGCCGATATAAAATACTTAGATAATAACTTTTAAGATTAAGTGGACTTACATAGTCTTAATTATTAATTATTAGTGTTTTATTTTACTATTTTAGTAATTACAAGTGTTAATTATTAAGAATTAGGCTTACAGAGTGCGTTTATAACACTACTGGTCTTATTGATGTCATTTCTCGTTTTCTTGTATGCTTCTAAAAGTATTTTTTACAAGTATATATATATATGCTCTTATAGCTTAAAAAGACTTATGCAATGCCATTATTAGGGTCTCTATCTTAATCAGAACGTATATTAAATTTATTTAAGGACATAGCTCTTAAAAGCTTTATGGTATTTTGCTAGCTGGGATGCTATATAAGGTGACTGCTAGAAACCGCAAGAAACTTCAAGGGCTGGTCAGGTCAAGTGTTTTAGACATGACAAAAATGACAAAAAAGGAATTCGTCTTTTTTTCATTTTTAATGAAATAATTCATTTTGTGAATTTTAATTGGATAGTCTTTGAGTATCTAATTTATTTTAAAGCATACGGCCTTCTGTTGACCCTTCCGCGTCAGCTGGCCGATAAGTACCTACGTTGACGGGTCAACAGACGGCCGGCCGTTGCCCCCGTCAGCTGGGCGATAAGTACCTACGAAAAAACACGAATTTCTTTTTGCCATTTTTGTCATACATGTATAAAACACTTGACCTGACCAGCCCTTAAAGTTTCTTGCGGTTTCTAGCAGCCATCTTATATAGATTTAGGATAAAATGTTTACTAGAAAAAAATCAACCAGTCTCAGGAAGCTCGAATGGGATTCGAACCCACGACCTTTGGATTGCCGGTCCACTGCTCTAACCGCTGAGCTACCGAGACCACAGAAGACTGGCTGAATTTTTCCTAGTAGTTTGATTTACGCTGTAAGCCAGCGGTATTACGTCACTGTGAAGTCTACCCTCACAGTCGAAAGAAAAACTATTGCAAGTATTTAACAATCGATAAAGACGTAATTGCTTATAAATATCTTTATTATTGAAATTTTGCATTCACAATGCTATATAGATATAGGATAAAATGTTTACTGGAAAAAATCAACCAGTCTCAGGAAGCTCGAATGGGATTCGATCGAACCCGCGACCTTTGGATTGCCGGTCCACTGCTCTAACCGCTGAGCTACCGAGACCCCCGAAAGACTCGCTGATTTTTTCCTAGTATTTTGATTTACGCTGTAAGCCAGCGGTATTACGTAGAGAATGCAGAACCGGACCTTATTTAGGAACCGGGTTTTTCGGTTTCATTTTACCGAAGAACCGGTTATTTTCGGAGCTTTTGGGTTCGAGAAATAAAATAATGTTTAATTTGTTACCTATGCTTTTATTTAGGAAGTCTATTAATCACAGTTAAAGAAATCGACAAGTAACAGAAGGCCTACTCTCTTTCTCCGAAACGAAATTTCGGTCGATTTTTTTTGCTAATTGGCTACTTGACAGTTTTCGAAAAAGTATTTAAAAATTACAAACGCTTATTTTATACCCCGTACAATATTTTCTTTTTCGAAAAAAACATATTTTTCTTTATTGATTTGAAATTTCATGCAAAACGGTTGGTCACGTGACATTTTTCTTTTATTACGTCACTGTGAAGTCTACACTCACAGTCGAAAGAAATATTATTGCAAGTATTTAACAATCGATAAAGACGTTATTGCTTACAAATATCTTTATTATTGAAATTTTGCATTAACAATGCTATATACGACCTTTGGATTGCCGGTCCACTGCTCTAACCGCAACCGCAAAACCAGAGTGAGAGGAGTCGCAGATGCGTTGCCGACCTTTAAGAAAGGAATAGGAATTGTGAAAGGGGGGGGGGGGGAGGGTCTTCCGGAACTCTCACTGGCCGAACAAAACACAACAGCACCAGCCACCAAGTGCCATTATTCGTTAGAGTGATACTACCTCGGGCGAGCCGGCCCAATGCGTGCTCGGCGTCTTATAAACGTCTCAGATGGAGAGTCGTTTTTTGACAGCGATTCACTTATAAGTTGGATCGCTGACACGACTTCGTTCATTCAATTTGTATGAAATTTGCTACCACCACGTCCCTTGACGACCTAAACTGATACGCGTAGCTGTCATATAAAGCGAACCAAAATAAGTTGCTATTTTTTAACCTAAAGTGAATAGAATAAGTGATTTGTGTTATTCCTGTTGGATTTGATTACAATAAATTGTTTTCGTGAGTATCCAGTGATGTAAAAAAGCTTCATCAGGTATTGTATTTAATTTATACTTAAATATTTTAAGTTTAAAGTTAGTTTTATGCGTTCCATAACCTAACAATAATAAATTCTTTGTGTTTAGAATATTGTGAGTAACTAAAGGATGGCTTGACGAACTTCGTACAACGAACATAATGGTCTCTATAGTCCAGCCACCTGGGAGTCAATAAAATCCCGAAAATAATAGGTAGGTACCTAAGTACTTTGTTTGCTCAAACATGTAAGGTCATTTGCTTTCATAGACATTGTCTTTACCGAAATTGAATAACAACAAAAGACCCGTAATTTTAGTTGTAAGACAATGCATTTATTGTAAGTTGGACGACCCAAAGGCGTGGCAAAATTTTATTTTTATCCTAGTTAGTGTTATTGTTTCACGAGAAACTGTCGTGGCGGGGTGCTGAACCCCATCTGGTCGGGTATAGTGAGACCTTTCGCGAAATTTCGGTTCCCAGCCCCCACTAGCCTGCTCAACATCAAAAGGAGAACTGGTTGTCCGGTCCGAGTAGTCAGTTCCATCCACATAGTGTTAAATTCCAGTTCCATCCGAATGGTGTTACATTCCATATCAATCCTGAAAAGTAACAATGATAGTTACATCTGAACAGTCAGTTTGTTCGAGTCAACCGCTTTGAATTAAAAGTAATTATAATTTAAGTAACTAGAAATGTCCGCTGTAGGAAAATAATTCATCACCTAGGTATCGACTTACAATATATTTTATTTTTTAGATGTCGGATGAATGGGCCAAATTAGTGTTCTTGGAGAATGACTACAGCGAGTCAAATTTAAGGCGAAAGCGTCAGCGTATGTCGCTAAGGGTACAGGCGGATGCTTTTGAACTTGAAGACCGAGAGTTCATTTGGCAATATCGCCTATCCAAATCATTGGCGCAAGAGCTTTGCGAGGAAATAAGACCAATGATCAGGGAAACAAGACGGTCTAGTGATCTGTCTGTGGAGACAAAGGTAGGTAGAGCACTGCCAAATTTTCGGAAACTTACTAAGTATATCAGTGTTACCTACTGTTAAATAGTTTTAGTAGGTGATTTGTATGTCAATTTGAAACTTTATTTTATGCCTATTTCAGGTTTTAACTGCATTGTCGTTTTATGCCAATGGCTCCTATCAGAGACCCATTGGTAGTATCAGTGCACATTCAATGGCTCAACAAACAGTGTCATCGGCTATAGCACAGGTGACAGCATGTCTAAATTCATCTGCAATGAGAAGAAAGTATGTGGTTTTTCCAAAAAATCAACAAGAAAGGTCTCTCATTAGAGCAGAGTAAGTCATAATTAAATTTGAATTTGACATATACAATTAAAGTGTTCATTTACAATTTTCTAGCCGACTTAAAGATTGTATTTAAACAGGAAATCCTTGAAACTATGGTTGTCTTGGTTTTTTACATAAATGACAAAATAACTTTGCTAAGTCCAAACTGTCCAAACCTATCATCCACAGTAGACAATTAAACATAATAATGGACAGTTTACTGTACCTATGAAATGTATGTATATGTACTTGTATAAATTGAAACAAAATATTTGGTGTGAGATCATACAATTTATTACCATTTAAAATAAAATAACAGACTATTTAAACTAACATTTTTAATATTTACAAGGTTCTACAAGAAATTTAACATTCCCGGGGTGATAGGATGTATTGATTGTACTCATGTTGCTATAATCAGACCTTCACAACATGAAGAAAGATATTACTGCAGGAAACACTATCATTCCCTCAATGTACAATTGGTGAGTTTCTTTACTACAACGTAATTAAGTACTCATTTTAAGTCATTTACCGTCAATAAATTATGTCCTGTGATGGTCCCTCCAGTGGAAATGGTTCCAAAAATCATGATGTTAGCAAATAGGCTACTTTTCATAATAATTTTGAGTACATTTAAGTATGTTATAAAATTATTTTGTTTTCTTACTAGAACGGGTAAGTGCTTGGCCATCTTCTCACCTGATCGTAAGTGACGATAAGGACGAAGGTGGAAGCGGAATCCTCAACCACTGAGGAACTGGCTATCTTATTTCAAACTGTCGGAACACAACAATGCTATAAACATCGTTATTATGGTGACAGACTTAGATAAGATGGTGGTAAACTAGCCAGGAGACTTAACAGCCCTACCAACCAAACCGGCCACAAAAAGATGTAAACCCCCCCCCCCCCCCCCCGTTGGGAATCGAACCCGGGACCTCTGGGTCTGAAGCCGGTAGCCACTAGACCACAGAGGTGGTTAAAAATTAATAATAATCTACAATTTTATTAATATCAATTTTATTACAGATTTGTGATGCCAATATGCAGATTACTAGTGTGGATGCTAGTTATGGTGGAGCAACTTAACACACAAGACAGATAATTTAATAATTATTGTTAATTTACATAGGTACTAAATATTCTTTTACTATAAATTAATGAGACATTATTTCCTTTATATTCTTGGTATTAATCAGTCTATTGTTTAAATTTTTAAAATAAAATTATATACTAATAAATTACCTAATCTCTAAATGTTTTAGGTGATTCTGGGTATCCATTAAGGCTATACATTATGACTATTGTCAATGCATTGCCAAACACTCCAGAGGCTAACTATACTCAAATGTATGTTCGGGCTAGGAACATTGTAGAGAGGACTATCGGGCTACCTCAATTGTGAATGCTTGTGTAATCCTTCACAACATATGCAACAAGGCTAATACAGACGTCTGACTGAGCGATGCCGAACTTCAACAAGAAGCTCAAATGCAGCCAGGAGGAGAAGTCTATAACCCCAGTTGTGGTAATAATCCTGACTTGCAAATGGGACAGGCTACAAGGCAGGACCTCATTCAACGTCTGTGCCAGGCAAGGGCATCCTAAAATGAAAAATAACAAGTTGATAATGTTCATTGATTGTTACTCTTTATACTTAGTTTCCTAAAAAAATATTAAGTTACCGTTTGTCTGATATCAAATATTTTCTTTAGAGTAGAGTTAGCATTTAGTTATTATTAAGTTTAGTATTTAAAGTAGGTACCTAAGTTTTATTGTAAAATTATATTAGTTTAAAAAACTAGCACAAGTTTCTTGCCCATTCCTTTAATTTTTTTAATATTAAATATGTATAATGCAATGTAGTTAAATTATCAAATTAAAATTAAACCCTTACTCATCGTGAATTTAATATATTTTTTATTTCCCTTATATCCTTAACTAAATATCTAAGGACATTTAATTGCTTCCGTGACAACGTAGTTCTATCACTGGAGTCTAATACTAGCGCTCTTCGTGCCGCCTCTTGCGTCATCAGTGGTTCACCTCGTCTCAGCCTATGCCGTGTTGGTGCGAGTCTCATCGTCGAATGCTGTCGAGGCGGCGGCGTTTGAATCCGCAGACGGCGAGAGGTGTACGCCGAGTTCGTCGCTCGAGTGGAAGGCCCGCGGTGGCTGCGGGGCTGGCACGCCGCGACATGAGACGAGGTGGACGACGCGGCGTCGCTGGTAGAAGAACAGCAGGTGACGCAGGTGGAGGGGTTGCTGTTGGGTGCTGCTGCGCGTCATCACCTACAGTCAGTAGTGCTGGGTATGGCCACTGTGACAATAAACTTTTCGACCAATGCTGACTTTGGTCTGCTGGTGGTGCCTGTAAAACAAACAATCGTTATTGTACTTTATCTACCAGCTGCTAGTCGATGATTCAAAAGTAAAAGTGATTTCCTTCCAATTTTTAAAATAAATAAAATATTTCCATATCCTATGCCATTGCTATATTGCCAGGGTTTAGCATAACTCATAAATTTGAATGTTTGTTTCTATAGTAAATTTTGCCATACTATTAAATTATTTCCAAATCTTTTAAGGGATGAATTTAAAGAAACTGAAGGATTGTTCACAAGGCAAATTTTATTAAAGTAATACACTTCATCATAATAATATGAAATTAGCTAAAAATAAATTATACTGATTCTCTATTTATTGATGTCAATTGAATTATTTAATAGGACTGTATGTATTAACTGTTACTGAATTAAATAAATAAATGATAAGTACTCACATCATGAAATGGTTCAACCCTGGCATCCGGATTACCAGAACCAAAATCCTCTCCTACAATTTGGAGGAATTTTATTCTATATCTGTCAATAGGTGCACTTTTGATGTCCACCACCTGTATGTTGAAGTGATACTCGCACAGAGACCACTCTAGACTTAAGCTTGGATTTATAGTCATTCCAGTACTGTAATTTAAGAAGTACAAGGTTAAATTAGTTTTATTCAAAACTAAACTAATGTTACAAAGGAAAAGAGTTATTGTTATTACTCGGTAAGAGGTTGCCGTTGGCCTTATGGGCTTATTGAATGAATATGCATTTTATTTATATTGTACCTACTTAAACTGCTATGCCACACGGGATACATGGCGTGCACATTCTCTTTAATATACATACATAGAATCGTGACTGTTATCCCCAAAGGGTTAGTCAGAGACTGCCTAGTCTGTGGTAGAGGACTGTCTTCATTGCCTAATGAGGACAGCAAAGCAGCCCTCTACCAGTCCACTTTTTAACAAATTGCGACTGCAAATGTGCGTAGCGTGACAGCTGGTGGTGATCCAATCGCCGCTCTATGCTGTTGGGTGTATGCAGTCTTTAGTTTGTCAGTCGCCTTTTACGACACCCAAGGGAAGAGGGGGTGGTAGTATTCTTTCACCGCTACGTACGCAACACTGTTAATTTTAACAACATTAGACTTTTTTTATTTATATTTAAACTGCGACGCTGCTACGATGAGGTCCCACGCCTAAAGAAAGTAAACCTACTATGTCTTATTGAAAAACAAACAGCCACTTGAGAACACTTCAAACCCACATTCCATGAGTTCGTAAGTTTGAGACTGCGAAGGCGCGGGATGTGAACAAAATGTAAACCAACCACACATGTACACAAATTACTAGGTTTTCTAAAGCAATACTTCAATTTTAAATAGGTACTTACGGCATTGTTAAACCAAAAAATGATTAAATACTATTTTATTTTTGAATTTAAACACCGCGGTACCGCGGGTGTTCACTTCACAATGACAGATTTCACAGATCGTACGTTTAAAGTTCTGTGTTTCAAACTCGTGTTGTCAAATCTTTGTAAATAAAAAAAATTGAAATTATCGATACAAAGGTATCACATACGTGCTTTTTTACTCAAAACTTTACAAAACAATGTTTTAAATTGATTGTAGTAACATTAAAATTATATTACGTTAAATAAAGTAGGTTTATAAAACCGATTATTTCCGCAACTTTTTAAAAGTAGTTTACGAACGCTCTTCAAGCTGACTTGAAAGCGAGACGCACTTATAGCAATTCTACGTAGCGCCATCTCTTTCTTTTCTCAAGGTTAGACACGCAGACCAGCGACAATGGTCATTCATTCGATCGGACCAAATGCGGCTCAGATTATTTAGGATGATGGTACGGATCTAAGCGATTCAATTTCAGAACCTATACTGAACTGAGTAGAACTTGAGTCGTTTGCTAAAAGATGGCGGTAAGGGCCCTGCAATGTCTTTGCCTGCAACGCAGCGTGGCTCTACCACTCAAAATACTTAAAATGAGGTTAGTACCAAAACCTTACTACAAAGTAGAAAGTCATCTTTCCATCTGTTTGTCCCATTCATTTGTATGTTGGATAAAAACGGTTAGTCACTGTTTTGTTGCCCTCCTATTTTACTTTGTGAGTCATAGCCGTATGGTCTATACGACTGTCTTTTGTAGCATTCAAAACCACCTATGTCGGTATACTTGTTTCACATAGGGTTGCCAGTTGTCTGGTCATACATACATACATTATAAAATTACCTATCACTACTATTATCCCCCCAAAGGGTTAGTCAGAGACTACATGCAATAAGGACCGCAAAAGCAGTATTCTGCTATAGTCCACTTTTCACCAAATAGCGACAGGTGGTGAGCCCATCGCCGCTCTATGCTGTTTGATGAATGTGCAGTCTTTAATCCGTTAATCGCCTTTTACGACACCAAAGGTAAGAGAGACGACGGTATATACTGTTCTTTTTCTAAGCCGCTTCGCGACACGGCTCAACAAGATGTCCGGCCAAATATAAATAAGTCTCGCCGATAAGTCGGTGACTGATTTTTTGTAAGAGAAAAATAGAACGTACTTATTTATTGCAATAATTCACGCACACGTCCTAAAACAAGTCGGTCAGGACAGTAATCAAATCAGAAATCGGGATGCCCGATTATCGGTCCTACAAAAAGTCTGGCGTGGGCGGGGTGGGCAGCCTTATACCACAGTATAATATTTATACTGTGCTTAAACTATACTTACATAATAAAATCGCTGGTTTTACATTCACGGGTTCCAGGTACGATTTAATCAGGTGAACTTATCTCACCTACTATTTTCCGTAGTCAGTGATTAGGCAATGAGGACCACAAAAGCATTGCACTGCCACAGTCCACACACCAAATAACGACTGCACATATGTTCAGCGTGTTAGGTGGTGAATGACGTGAGCTCATCCCCGCTCTATGCTGTTGGATGTACTCGTATGTATGTGCAGTCTTCTTTTTTCTATCTCGTAGTAGACTACGAGATAGATAGATCTCTGTACTCACGCGTGTCTTGGATATTTTTTGACACTTTTTTTGGCGCAACTGTCAACGTCAAATTTGACAGAATTGAGCATAGATTAAGCGATATTTTGCGATAACAATACATAAGATGTACCACAGAACCGAAATAACCAAACTTGTTCATACTAAAGTAGTCTGTAAGTCTATGAAGACACGGTACAAAGTCAAGTGTCTTTTTGTAGGTGCGGTCGCATGCGACCGCTTGGGGCCTCAGCCTGTACTTACATACTTACTTAATTTGAATGTTGACTGAGTTCTAAAGCCGATACACAATAATAGCAATGAATACTGCTTATTGTATCGTGAATTCGTGACTACAACTTCACCCATAATTTTAAAAGAGGAAGTATGACGAACTCGTTTAACTGCACAGTCGACAGTGTATCAGTAGCATTGTAAAATAACCTCTATTTTTTAAAAGATAAGAACGGTTTTAAGGTCACTCTGTTACGCTAGCAAGTTGACAGTACACAATAATGATTCATTTATTAAGAAGACTCATTAGTACACAACAAAAACAATTAGCAGGAAGTTTGTATTCCAATTATTTGAGGTTATTAATCAGCAGATTTTGCCGCAGTTTTATTATTTAATTATACATATGTATTTATGTAAGATAATGTACTTACTTCTTATTGTGTTTTAAATAATTTTCCTACACAAGTAACGAAGTATGCGAGAGTAGAAGAGTTCCGGCAGTAAAATAATTCTAATTAAGTACAATAATCTTGTTTTTAGATTATTTTTTGGTTATAATTATTATTATGTTAAGTACCTACCTACTTAGTACTTTAGAATCAGATCGCGTCTCGTAATCAGATGATTTTAAATACCAAATAGGGTTACCACAGAAGTTTATCACAGTAAAAAGATAAAGATACAGGTGGTTTATTAGAACTATAATACCTACTTCACACTAATATTATATAGGCGAAAGTTTGTAAGTATAGATGGATGTTTGTTACTCTTTCACGTAAAAACTACTGAATGGATTTAGATGAAATTCGGCATACAGATAGTTTATAACCTGGATTAACACATAGGATACTTTTTATCCCGATATTCCCTCTGGAAAGGTAAAACCGCGAGCGGCTGCTAGTAACTAAATAAATCTCTAAATGAAATAGGGATCTAGTCGTGAATAAAATAAATTAAAGCATTTCTCTCTTATCCGTGTCGCGTGGTGGTGAAAGAATACTACCGCCATTCTCGCCTTTTACGACATCCCTTGGATGTCGTAAAAGGCGACTAACGGACTAAAGACTGCACATAAGTACATCCATCAGCATATAGCGGCGAAGGGCTCACCCCTGTCACGTTGAGCAGCATGTGCAGTCGCTATTTGGTGAAATGTGGACTATGGTAGAGGACTACTTTTTCTGTCCTCATTGCCTAGTTTTGACTAACCATTAGGGAATAAAGTTATATGAATTTCTCTCTTAAATTATTGTAGTGCCCGCAGGTTTCATAATAATCATAAAAAAATGTATTGCAGTAGCAGTGGCCGAAATTGGTCAGAAGGAACATCATCATTTAAGCTAACAGCCGATGGTGGACCATCTCGGTAAAAAATTACAGTCATAGTCATAATTATGCAAAGAAAATATATACGTAATATATTACGTCCATGTGCATACCAGACTGATAAGAGGCCTATTACATCTCGAATGTGGTTTTTGCGTAAACTGCCCATTTTCGCATTTTGTAGTAGGTAATTTTGTAGTTGTATTTATCGTGTTTATCGAAATGGGATAATAAATTTTTGCATAATATTACAAAGGCCGGCGCATCGCATTTTGTAGTAATTTTGCAATTGTATTTTTCGTTTTTATCGAGATAGGATAATAAATTCTTTATTAAATCTTTTTTCCTCATGAAGTAACAATTAAGTACTCTGGTATAAATTTTGCTCAATAATATTATCGTAGATAAGAGATATTCACAGTAAACTTATAGCGATTTTCGAAGTTTTTTGGTTTAGAATAAGATTTTTTTCCTATATATATCTAAAAATTCCGAGGCCGCTACGCACTATTCAACTATTTATGAGATAACATTATATTTTTTTTATTTCACTTGCTTATAACAGTAGTTCAATCGAAGAGCTCAAAAAAGTGCCTTCGCGCACTTTATGAAAATCTTTCTTTGCAATTTTGGGTTTAATTAAAAAGTTAAGCAAAATTTACAAAAATCGAGGCCGCTACACACTATTCCAATAGCAATTTCAATAAGTCATAATTGTTAATGTATTTTGGTTTCTGAGATCCATAACGCCTAAATTGGCCATTTTACGCAAAAATCACAGTGGAGATGTAATAGGCCTCATATGTATACTTATGTGATGTGTGACACGATTATATAATTCGATACGACAAAATCATCTTCCTAGCGTTTGTCCCGTCCGGTGTTACGATTCACTCTTCTTATTTCTTTCGTCAATTTTCCCCTGTCTCATTCGACAAGGTGAGGACAGCTCCTCCTACACCTGATTAGTTTCTCATTTTTGAGGGTTATGACCTCTACAACAGTTGCAGCAGTAATGCCGGTTTTACACAAGGGCAGAACAGTGAGGCAGAACAGTGGGCAGGACAGTACTGCTACTGTTTGAACGCACAGAACAGTACTGAGAACAGTCAAGGCAGAAGCCTTGGTTACTGTCAAGACAGTACTGTTCTGTGCGTTCCAACAGTACTGTGCTGCCGACTGGTCCTGCTTCACTGTTCTGCCCTCGTGTGAAACTGGCATAACAGCAGCAGTCTCAGTTAGCCCAACCTCTATAATCATGATTAAAGAAGTTGTGAATGATGTGACTAACCACGACTCACAATAACTGTACTACAATGTACTTAAATAATGAGTAAACAGATAATTGACGAACAAACCTACTTCGTCCAAATGTCAATGACTCTTAGGAAAACAATGCGATTTTTATTAGAAACTAACTGACTCGTCAGACGTTAGTCCTGTCCAAATTTTAAGGTCTTTAGGAATTGGGGTACCTACGGTACATGTATATCAGACGTTAGACCTGTCCTAATTTTAAGGTCTTTAAGGAATTGGGGTACGGCAAGGGGTACGGTGAGATTTGGTTTGGTACTTACGTATTATAATAATGCCGAATTTGAAAATACCGAACTTCATAAGACCCATGAACGGAAGGCCGAATATTAAAATGTCGAATGTTTGTATGATCGAAAGTTCTAAATACTTACCAAAAGTTTAAAATCCCGAAAATTCAAAATACCGAATCTTATAAGACCATAAACAGAACGCCGAATATTAAAATTTCGACTGTTTATATGACCGAAAGTTCAAAATAAGTACCGAAAGTTTTAAATCCCGAAAATAGAAAATAGTTTAAACTTTAATGATTTTTTTGACAACAGAGAACTGCCTGCCCTACTCCTGTAGGTCACGTGATAGGTAGATAGAACCCAGAAAACAGAAAATCAGAGAATCAGAAATAGGTACTAGCTGCCCTACTCCTGTACATTCGGGATTTGAACTTTCGGGATTTTGAACTTTAGGGATTAGATAGGGGGTAGATTCGATGTTTTAAACGTAGGTGTTTTTAATTGTACCTACCCAAGTAACAAATTATCGCTGCATAATAGTTGAGAAAACGTTTTACATTTCCTTTTGGTTCTATAAAGTGGGTCATATAAACGTGTCGTAGACGTTTATACAACGCGAAATAGGCCCATATTAAACGACATTATTGTTATTTACAAATTAAATAAACGTCAGTCAAGAACTTTTAAATGTTATATAAAAGTTTTCGACCGACTGTTATCGAACCACTGAAGTCCTATAACAATTGCATAGACATTAGAAGATGACTGTAATGTCGGTTAAGTGTTTAACATCGACTTTTATTGTACACATTCAGTTCATTCCATTCATTCGTTCCTGTGATGTTTCTGGTAAAGTTCATGTTATCAAATACACAATTTAAACGGTTTATAAGTTATAATTTACTTAACTAGTTTTACATTTGCTTTAACAATATTATACACGAACAGAGTGTAAGGATAAATGTGTGCAATGCACCTAGTTCTTATGGGACGTTTAGTTTTGTGGTGAAATATAGGTGTGATGTTGTGAAATTTTTTACGCCCCCTTCGAATTTCTTGAAATTAAATTATTGTAGACTATTGCTTAAAATTTGTTTACATACTAAAATAGCGGCCATCTTATCTAAGTTAAGAAACGACTTCTATACATCAATTATAGAATGAAAAGGTCGCATAATGCGGTTTCTTGCGACCAAGATGGTCGGCCATGATAAATTATTTTAGAGTTCCGTGAGATAATAAACATGAACAGATAACCTTTAATTTAAATAAATCCTTTATACATGGTGTCATGTTTTTTTTATTTATCCGACCTACAACCTGGCTTCATAATACGACGATATAATAAAGCAGTCGTAAAAACGTTCACGTAACCTATACTCTAACACCACTATTTGACGTTGTATGAATCAGCCGTAAAAACGTCTACTTAACCTATACACAGGCACCACTATACGACATTGTATAAATCAGTCGTAAAAACGTCTACCTAACCTATACACAGGCACTACTATACGACGCTGTATGAATCAGTCGTAAAAACGTCTACCTAACCTATACACAGGCACCACTATATGACGTTGTATAAATCAGTCGTATAAACGTCTACCTAACCTATACACAGGCACCATTATACAACGTTGTATAATACAGTCGTAAAAACGTTTACTTAACCTATATTCTTGTACCATTATACGACGTTTTATAAAGTAGTCGTAAAAACGTTTACTCAACTTATTTAGTGGACCATGTAGTTACGGGACTAAATCGTTGTAGGAAGAACGGTTACACAACGTTGTAGTTGTCTAATAACATCAATTCAACAGCTATATAACCGAAAGTCGAATAGCACAGTTTTTATATGACCAATTTGCTAGTTGGGTACGTATTATGAATTTTCGAGATTATAATTGAGTGAGAACCCGTGAGATTAGGGATGTGCCAACAATGCTAATTGATTGATCTAATTTTCGTCTAACAGTGTGTGTGTGTATTTTTTCCTCTTAAAACGAATCCAATTTACATACGAGAACATGAATGAATAGCACTGTTTGATTCTCAGAACCACTATCGGCCCATTCGTCATATTGAACGTCCGACCGCTTTATTTATCATGAATGGGGAGTAAAAATCTGAACCAGTCCTCGTCTTAACGCCGACAGAGGCGAACGTGTGATTCTCAACAAAAGAACGCGATTCTTATTTTAAACTAGTGTTTGATTAGAGAAAAGAAACCGGTTTCCAAAAGAGTTTAGCTTCTTAGCTTCATAATTAGGTATCTTATTAGTCGTTAAAAGAGGTTATAATGTTGTGTACTACGTTGTTCGCTTTGGTGTTAGCGGTGATCGGTGGTGCCCACGCCCACACATATCATCTGGGAGCCTGCCCAGTGGTGGAACCGATGCCTGGCTTCGAAATGAATAAGGTTTGTTGACTGACTTTAGTAAGTAAATAGAGATGTATACTGTGCCTGTGATGGGCAAAGGCCTGATCACGAAATCAAGTCATCGATAATATCTTATGTACTATTATAGGTACATAAAGTTGATGTGTATTGGTGTAATCATCACGCTTGCCAAATGAGGGTTGGTGCCCTCTATATGTATAATTATACAAGTAGGTACTATTTAATTTAGATATCAATGAGTACTGCGATCAAATTCGATAAAGAATGTTTGAAAAAAATTATTGACATTTCCTTGTGCAAATATCTTAGTTATTTCCTGGTTTTTTGGTTTTCCTGGTATTCTCGTGAATATCTCCCAAAAACAATAAAAATTCGAGTGACACTAGATATTGACACAAATTACAATTTGTTTTTCGAACATTCTTCATCGATTTGTCTCTGCATACATAAAATTCTTAATCTCTTTTGTTTTGTATTCCATACCGGGTTTCTTGGCCTCAATCTGACCTCATGATAATTTCAAAGTTGAAAGCGGGCTATGATCATTGGTCATTTAAAGGCTGGACTATCTGACGGAACACAATAACATTGTTTTTATTATTGTACAGAAGATGGTGCAGACGAACGTAAAACTAGTCCTAGGTATTGTAAAGACAATTGAGCGCAATATGTTCGATATCTATCCCGCCGAGAATAGATCTAGGGACCTCACTGGGTCTAAGACGGTGGTTTTACTACTAGATCACAGAGGTGGTGTGGTGGTAGCTCTGCTTATAGGTACTCAAACGTCTTTTTTGTATGTTTGTTCTTTGCAGGTTATAAGAAAGATAGTGTATTATGCTAAATTTACTGATAACGAGAAACAAACAAAACATTGATAATCATTATCTATCTCGTCCTATGTAGGATAGGAAAAGTGAGTGAGAGGTAGGCCTCTCACTCACTTTTATTATGATGTGAATAGAATAGAATAGAATAGAATTTTTATTTGCTTAATACCATGTACATAGATTGTGGATAATAAATCAATTTAATAGAATCAACAGTATTATACCTTATAATTGTAGGCATGCAAATATTTTATAAGATTAATATTAACAATAATAAAATCATCAGCATAATGGATTTGGTACATTAACAATGTCATTATTTTAGATTATAGTATATGTCATTATGGATTGTTTAATTATTTATGTCAATAGAAAACGTCAATAGCATGGTAATTTATAATAATTATGGAACATGGAACAAACATAGAAATTATAATGTCAAATTTATATCGATATAATAATTCTGTATAAATATTCAATAATACAATGTCAAGATTCCTTAAAATCTAAGTATTCTTTGACTGAATAAAAATTTTTATCATTAAGCCAACACAATAAACTGTTCTTAAATCTATTTTTATCCATTGGAAGATCTCTTAGCCCTGGTGGTAATTTATTAAATATTGTGATTGCCATATAATATACATTTTTCTTGAATAGCGTCAGGTTACATTTTGGTATTGCTAATTTGTTTTTCCTCGAATCTCTAACATTTGATTTAACTTGTATGTTTTTATTGAAGTATTCAGGATATTTTTTTACAAATAAACACATTTCAGCAATGTACAAACAGGGTAGATTTAGTATCTTATGTTGCTGGAATAGTGGTTTACAAGAGTCTCTTTGTCTAATATTACATAATGCCCTGATGCAGCTTTTTTGAGCTCTAAACTCAATATTACCCCATATTATTATTTGAGCTCTAAACTCAATATTACCCCAACTACACTATTACCCCATATTATTATACAGTAGCGTAACAGAGACGCAACATATCCATAATAAGCTTGTAAGGCTACTTGAAAAGAAGAAACCCTTCCGATTCTACGCAAAGCAAATACAAATTTATTTACTTTTTTGCATAAAGTGTCAATGTGTTTTTTCCAGCTACAATGTTCGTCTAATGTAATACCCAAAAACACCGTAGATTCTATTATATCAAGCCTGTTGTTATTGTGTGTTATATTTATGTCAAGTTTGTTTGATTTGTATGTGCGAAAGTGAATTGCTTTTGTTTTATTCAAATTGATTGTTAAATTATTTTTAGTCATCCAATTAATTACGTCAGTTAAAGTATTATTTATTGCAGATTTAAGTTGATCAATATTCTTATTTTGAAAAAGTAATGTACAATCGTCAGCAAAAAGAAAGCATTCATTATTGGTTATGTCAGGTAAATCATTTATATATAGAATAAACAGCAGAGGTCCCAAAATACTACCTTGCGGGACTCCTCGCTCGGTTTTTCTATATTTTGAACGTGTCGTTACTTTATTCTTATTTTCTACTCTATTGATTTCTATGCATTGCTGCCTATTGGATAAATAACTTTCTAGCCATTTGTTTGCAGCGCCCCTCAAACCATAGTCAGACAGTTTGTTTAGTAGTGTGCTATGATGAACGCAATCGAATGCTTTTGACATATCTAAAAATATGCCTATAGTAGGCAGTTTATTATTGAGCCCCTCAGTCACCTTTTTAATAAAAGCGAAACTAGCCAAACATGTCGATTTACCCTCTTGAAAGCCAAACTGGTTATCTTTTATTATATTATGTTTCTTGATAAAAGCATTAATTCTTTTAGCCATAAGTTTTTCAAATACTTTTGCTAACACCGGTATTAATGTTATAGGTCTGTAGTTTCCCATTTCGTTTAAGTCTCCTTTTTTAAATAAAGGTTTTACTACAGACAACTTTAGTTTATCTGGAAAAATACCTTGTTCCATGGATAAGTTAGCTATATGCGTCAAAGGAGTAGCAATTTTATTAGAGCATATTTTTAAGACCTCGGTTGAAATACCATCATATCCCACAGAATTTGTGTTTCGCAATTGCATAATGATGCGTTGGATTTCTGTTTCCGATGTTGGTAGTAGAAAAATACTGAAGTTCACTTTATGTCTATTAGTATTTTCAATATTAGTGTCGGTATTTTTAGATATGTCTATAAAGTAATTATTAAATGATTCCGCTATGCTAGTTATGTCACTTACAATGTCATTATTTATTTTTATTGTTTGTATGTCATTTGTATTCATTGTTTTATTAATGTTATTATTTACTATGTTCCACGATGCTTTACACTTATTTTTAGCATTTAATAAATATTTTGAATTATTTATTCTTTGAGCGACATGAATACATTTTTGTAGTAGTTTATTATATTGTTGGTATTGTTTTTTATTTTTAAATTTATTTTTTTTATCTGACAATATATAGTTTTTATATAATCTCCGTTTAATGACACAGCTAGTTTTAAGTCCTTTTGTAAACCATGGATTTTTTTTTCCAATATTACTACATCGTCGTTTAATTATTGGAAAGCATTGTTCAAAAAGCATACACAGAATATCATGGAATATGTCAAAAGCCTCATTTGTATTTGTTTGCCTAATCACGTCATCGAATGTTAAGGAATTAATATATTGATAAAATAATTTCATGTTTTCAATATTAAGGTCCCTTCTCATTTCATACCAGTAAGAGTCCTTTTTTTTTATTAAGAGTGATAGTATTTGGCATGTATTGTGGTCAGAAAGAAATAACTGTTCTGTTAACCCCTTTGCATCTTCTACATTACTCGCTATCAGATCAAGGCATGCCTTTTTTCTGGTTGGAGTTTGAATGTGTGAGGTCAGGTTGTAATTTTGTAAAATGCTAAGTAGTTTTTGTGTATTGGAATTATTTTTTAAGATATCTACATTCCAATCTCCACATAATATTATTTTTCTGGACTTAGTATTTAATTTTTGTAGTATAATTTCCAATTTATCAAAAAATACTAGGATGTTTGATGTGGGAGTTCGATAGATGCAGATTATCACCACATTGGGATCTCTCAAAACAACACCGCAACATTCAAAAGTGTACATTTCCGACAAAGTGTCTGCTAGATTCAACGTATTAAAAGTTATATTGTTTTTAAGCAAGATGCACGTGCCGCCCCTTCTTTCATGGTTACGTGACCATGATGAGCCTATTTTGTAGTTATTTAAAACTAAATTTTGTTCATGCCCCTTTTTTATGAAGGTTTCAGACAAACAGATAACATCTATACTTTTATTCTCCGTAGCAAGTTTTTTTAGTACTATTTCAAATTCGTCTTTTTTTTTAAGAATACTGGCTATGTTTTGATGTAATATATTGAAGTTAGTCAATACAGGGGTCTCGAAAAAAGTTCCCACTTTGAGGTTTCTTTTGAAAGTAAAATGGTATAGTTCCCTTTTTTGGGTTTTCCTTGTAAAATGTGTGTGGATTATTAATTGTTTTTAAAATCTCTCTTTTATAGTTAGCCAACATTTCTTGCTTATGAAAATAGTAAGGAATTGTTCCCTTTTTTTTATATAATGTTTCAAGCTTAAACTTGTAACTTGCTTGCTTAGAAGTTTGCTGTCTAATTTTATCTAAGCACGTTTTAATATAATTTATTGTGTCTATTTCTAAATTTAATTTATAACATAATTCCTTGTATGATGTCAATTTATTGTTATTTCCATGTTGTGTCAAAGATATAAATGTACAGTTATCATAATTGTTACTTACAAGTTTTAATTGATTATTTAACATTTGTGTATTTAGGTGAGGGTTGTCTATAGTTTGTACTAATAGAATTTGTGTATTTTGGCATTGCGCTATAAACACAGACAGTTCACATAATATTTTTGTAGGCACCCTGTCATTGGCACCAATAAACAAAATCAAAAAGTCATTCCTTTTCAAGTCCTTATGTAGATTAGTGTTTAGAATGTTACTGCAGTTAGCATCAGGCTTAATAAATGAGGTAACAGTTCGATTCTTGACGTTACAAGCTTTCCAATAACTGGTTAGGTAATTTGACAAATTTATAGCTTGCTGATCGCCAAGAATTAATAAAGATTGTTTATCGCTTATATCACCACAATCAACCGTTTTGTTATTGTACTTACATTTCAAAGAAGAGCTATGAAACTTTTGGTTCCTATTCACAAAATTGTCCGTACATAAATTACTACATGTTACTGCTTGTTGAATCATGCATTGTTGTTGTGATATATTATTTACGGGTTTGACAGATGACGTTGTAATTAATGGATCGTTTGCTGCTTTACTTTTCTCGCTAGATGTCGTTGCTGTATGACTGTCATTTCGTAAACAGCGCTGCGGCGGTCTAGTGGGTGTAGGTGTAGTGTTGAATCGTCCTTTGTTCGTCGCATGTGACTGGTCATTTTCTGGGGCTATACTGTTTTTATAACATTTTATAATGTCATGGCATTTTTCTAGTTCCAACTTAAGGTTACTAACTTCTTCGTTTAAGTTTTTATTTTCATTGTTGGCTGATGTCAATTGAAGTTTTAATTCTTCCAATTGTTGTCTTAACTCTGTTGCAGTGCTATCGTCCAAAGATGATGCGTTAGGTAGACTCATCATGGTTGAGTCTAATATATGCGAGTCATTTGAGCTGTTGCTGTAATTTGAGTCGTAAAATCTTGATTCGTCTATTATTTTAGACCTTTGTAACTGACGCCTTTGTGTTATATTATCTTGTGGTGTAGCCATTTTAGTTTGTTACTTTGGATTTAATAGTAAAAAAACAAATTTAAAAAAATTACGAAAAGTTTAAATAATTATGATTTTCACATCAATATTTTTTCGTACTGTGTGGCCATCTAGTGAGCCGTGTTGAACTATTTGCGACGTTCTTCGTCCCGCGCTAATTAATGTGTTGTTGCTTTTCGACAAGTTATTTAACCATGTTAGTCATAAATCACACCAGGTGGCGTTTTACTTGATATATCAGGAAAACATGTTTTCGGTGTATAATAATAAGTGTCAATTTTATGTGTACACAATCGATTATTTAAATAATATTAACGGATACACCGGATCACTAACTTCTTTTTATTGTAGTTATAAGTTTTAAGTCACTAGTTTGTTGTAATGTTAGTCACTTCACTAGCTTTCAGCAGAATGTTCACTTTCATAACAGTTTATTTACATTTTTTTCTGAAGATAACACTTTATTCGAAGTCAAAGTTCACACCATATTTTTAACAAAAACATGTAAAGTTCGTAAAATCGTTTGAAGATAACACTCACACGCCCTATTTTAATATTAATGTTCACATTTATCACATTTGATGTTACATTAAATAATGCTAAGTATTTATAAAGTTAAAAGATATACGGAGCCTATGTTACTATGGCAACAGCGCCATCTACGTCCATGATGTGAAGACTAGTTGTTTCACTCAATAAATGTGGAGATGCTGTCTTATCGTTATCACAAAATCCCAGGAACTACGTATTCATAGATAACTAACTTTACATAAGAAAGGAAGGATTCTTAAGAATTCCCACGAAGACAGGGACACAATTAACAGTCTCAAAGGTAAAAAATTACCAATAAATACACTACGAAATGAAACTATAATGCCGCGTCCGCACGCTTGCCATTTGGCGCAACTTCAAACCTCTACAAACGTTTGGATTTGTTCGACGGATCATATTATATTATAAGACCTTAAAATTGTACCATGTTTTGTGCAAATAAATTGATTGATTGATTGATCGGCTACAAGCTCTTGCAAACCAAGCCAAACGCTCTATCCATACGTTTGAATTTGTGACGGCTTGTTGAGGTTTGCCAATCGTGTGGTCGCGGCATAACGTTATGCCGTTACGGATAGAGCGTTTGGATTGGTTTGCAAGCGCTTGTAACCGAACCGTCGAACAAATCACAAATTTAAAAAATGCCGCACTTGCCGCAAACTCCAAATCTCTGCAAACATTTTGCCGCGACCACACGCTTGCGCGCCGCGATTTGTTCGACGGATCGGCTACATGCGCTTGCAAGCCAAGCCAAACACTCTATCCACACGTTTGAATTTGTGACGGCTTGTTGATGTTTGCCAAGTGTGTTGTTGCGGCAAACGTTTGTAGAGGTTTGGAGTTGGCGGCAAGTGGCAAGCGTGCGGACGCGGCATTAGGTATGTGTACTTATAATAAATAGCCCCTCCACCCAGTCCCAACTAAGGTCACCTTCATCGGTTTATACATTCATTGAGCATGGGAAACCTTTTAACAACAGCGGAGTTAAATAGGTTACTACTAGGTAGGTAGATTGGTGTTACGCAGAAACTAAGCCGGCATCACAGCCACAGTATAAAATATAAGCTAATATTTTACACTGTGTCACAGCTCTGTTGCTAGAGTCACGTTTCATATTTATTGATTTTAATACATAAGAGTTTAACTCAAAAGCGCGCTTTACGCGGAATCCTCAATTCCTTAACCACTGAGGAACTGGCTATCTTATCCCCAAACGGTCGGAACGGAACACAACAATGCTAGTAACCTTTTTTTATGGCGCCATGCAGACTTTAGATAAGATGGTGGTAGCTAGCCAGGCGAACTTAACAGGCTCTACCACTAACCAAAGCAAGTACTTACCTACACAAATAAAAACAGTAGTGACACTAGACATTTACACAAAGAATTGTGAATATGTAATTAATTGTTTACAAACAGTCTACTTTGAATTTGGCCCAAGTACCTACTTTGAAATTTTAGGCCTTGGGGTTACGTTATATTTTGTTAAATCTGCTTGTATATAACTAGGGTTGCCAGACTCAGAAAAAGAAAACCCAGACACATATTGATAATTAGCTGAGCACCTTGCCCTGAAAGCCTGACATTTGGTTTAATGCTCTGAGCTAAACAAAAAGCTGAAAAGACCAGATTTGTACATTATTTGGCCGGACACGACAGTAAAAAGCCGGATAAGTCCAGCTAAAGCCTGACACCTGGAAACAGGCAATGCCACAGCGCGCTCATTGCTCATAATATCTTTAAGCGATAACGAAACTTAGGTACCTACTCGTACATATGCCTTGGGCTTTTATTTGTCTGTAGTCGCCACAAATGACCCCAGTCATCTCCGATAACATCGAGTCATGTACAAATGACGAAGATACTTTAATGTTCATTGTAAAAACGTCTCTAATATCATGAGGTCGTAAGCACCTTTTGGAATGATCACTGTACATAATATAATAATAAATAACATTAAAATGACGCCTTTAACCGCGGCAAAGGTTCAGATTCAGAGTCAACTGGTCAGAGACAGAGTAACGTTTCTTAAACCATAATTCTACCTGGGGATCTTTATGTTAAAAACTTACCTACTTACTTATATACTTTTTTATTATTTAACAAACCTCTGCATTTTAGTCTTATTTAAGAGTAACGATGGATATACTTTTTTATTATTTAACAAACCTCTGCATTTTAGTCTTATTTAAGAGTAACGATGGTCCTTTAACAAAGTTGTTCAGGATCTGATGGCCCTTGTGAACCTCTGCTAAAAATGATTTAAAAAAACCTTTCCGATCCTTAGCCATTCCTCAAAACGCAGGTTATAATGGTCATTGTCTTATTGTGAATTGTATTCAAGCAAACTGGGGTCCTACTGTCTCCTCAAAGCAGTATTACTTTAATCTTATTAGGTACTTATACAAAATTCGTGTGATAATTTGCATAGTTTAAGTATCTAGATACTTAATACTTATTGCCTTAGGTTGATGATAAGGGTTTGTCTCTAGTGGGTTTTCCAGATCAGCAAAGGCAGAATATATTAATCGACTCCCTGTATCAGTAATATGAAGTTGATTTACTCATACATTTTCAATTAAGTAATTTAAAGCTTGACTTGCTCATATAGAGGATTAAAATAATCGACACGCTTTGTGTTACGAACAATGGAGTTCATTACACTCGTACAGACGCAATTTACGACTGTAAACATGTTGCATAAAATTCAATTAAATAACACCAGTAGCTACCACTTATTGCAAATCTTGTATAACGAAACGATACATACGAAATAGTGTTTTTGTCCCGTATGACATGTACTTGTAAGTTAATAAGTAGGTACTATAGTATTCTTTCATCGCTACCCAACACCAACCACTGAGGAACACTTTGTGTTGATTTAAATTTAAAGTTACAAGTCCCCTCTCTTCCCTTTGGTGTCGTAAAAGGCGACTAACGGACTCTAGACAGCACATATTATATCCAATAGCATGGAGCGTTGGGCTCACCACCTGTCACGCTGAGCACATGGTGTAGTCGCTAATTGGTAAAAAGTGGACTATGGCAGAGGACTGCTTTTGCGGTCTTCATACCTAGTCTCTGACTAACCCTTTGGTCGTAATAGATAATAAAGTAGATAGGTACACACTTTCGACAGCTATTAACTCTTATGTCTTTAGGAATAGGAACTACGAACTGTCATATACTCGTATGTGTATCTGCCACAGAAATATATCAAGATATATTTCTGTGGTATCTACTTATGTGCGTTCTGGTCAAATCTTGCAAAGAAGATTTGGACCCCTTCTCGGGAACTGATCGAGCTGAAATTTAGTATACCTACCTATAACTTCGATGACAATACAATAATATGGCACCATGGAGCTGATATGATGATGCAGTCATAGGGTGATTGTATTGTATGTATGTTACCATGTAAGTAGTTTTAGGTTTATTGTGTTTTTTTTAAAGTTTTTTTTGTAATTTTTAAATCTATCTGTTGTTATATTTTCTTTGTCTGTTATATGTAGGTATATTTAGGTAGATAGATATAATTTTACTAACTAAATCTTCTCAATCCACAGCTGCTGGGCGTCTGGTACGTGATCCAGAAGACGTCCACCGCCTCCCATTGCATCACCTACAACTTCACGAAGACCCTCGAGCCTGGGAAGTATGAGCTGGAACAGGTCTCCCAACACTTCATCTTAGGGCTCACACCGCTCAAGCATGACTACAGGTTGGCAAAACATACATATTACGACTATTATCCCCGAAGGGTAAGTCAGAGATCAGACAATCAGGACCGCAACAGCAGACCACTGCTACAGTCCACGTTTCACCGAATAATAAATGCACATGTGCTCAGCGTGACAGATGGTGCGTCCATCGCCTCTCTATGCTGTTTAAGGTTTAAGTGCAGTCTTTGGTCTGTTAGTCGTCTTTTACGGGTTTTTCCCTTTGGCCCCCGATCTCGTTGCCACCCTTCTCCTTGGCCCCCGATTTCTATAAATTTAATTACAGTGTCTTTGCTAATTTTTTCCATTTTTTTCAACTTGTGCCGTCGAGTTAAAAAGTGCTGCAAGGTGTGAATATTGTTTTTGGGTAACTGCCCGCATCTAATGTTTAAGCAAGGATATGGTTTAAGTAATTTTTATGAAAAAACGGGATTTTTACCATGTCTGAGTTCTTGATTTTGAGTCCCCGATATTTTACGGAGTAACCAGTTACTCCGTGATCATGGTGCATGCAAATAATTGCAGTGACCATGAAGTTTAAAATGTTATTATGGTTTAAGTAATTACAAAATATTAAAGAAACCGTTAAACGCAAATCGTTAAAGCATTTTAAGAAAACTAGCAATCAAGGGGCCAAGGAGACGGGTGACAGACAACGAGATCAGGGGCCAATAATACCCCTCTTTTTACGACATCCAAGAGGTAGAGATGGGACGGTAATATTTTATTAATGAGCTACTATCAGTACAGCAAACAAGTCAGTAGTTAGGTTAAAATCAGCATGGTGTCATGCTCATTTTGATTTCTGGAAGGTCCGCTCCGCAAATGACTCCATCCAAACGCGTAGACAACTGGTGCAGCGTTAGAGACGTACAAAGTGCCTCACGCCTCCTTTGGACTTCATGTCGAAGAAAGGAGGTAAACGTGTGCTGGCAGACCATTCCATCTTTTGGAGGTGCGACAAAGAAGCTAGTCACCAAAATTGTTCTTTGTGCGCGATACAACATTGGAGACTGTAAATCGGTGACTCTGGAGAGCAGCACGCTTAGGTATCTACTCCTATGGAGGAAAGAAGAAGGGTTTCTGCAGCTAAGCAGAATTGTTTAAAATTTGGTGTGGTAGTATAGTTTTGTAGGGTTCTAGATTCAGTGAAGTTATAGCGCATATAAATTGAAGCTTCAATATCGACAATGCGCGCGTAATTTCTAGGTAATCAGTTGGTAACATAAAAAATACTAGATTTATGATCACCGTTATGGAACTCTGGAAATAAGGTGACAGCCTATGCCTACGTTATGTGCATTCAGAGCAAAAATTTGGATACATTATCCGCTGGCCTTCATAGAATGTACCTACTTAAGTATATTTTTTCGAAGTTAAAGCCCAGAACCTATTTCTTCCTCCTCTTCCGGTTGAAGGCTTGAAACTATCGTCATATTTATTTGTCTCTTTGCAGATATAAAGGTATCCTGACCGTTCCAGACCCTGCTATCCCCGCTAGGATGAAAGTCCGCTTCCCGCTTAGTAAGTATTTCTTGTATTAATCATCATTACGAGTACTTAATGACAAAGCCCGAATTCAAATTCATATGTTTTTTCAAAAATGCTTTTATATACTTGTAATTAATACAAATTAATGCCAATCGAGCTCATATTCCGACTGGGTTAATTAAAACCAACACATGGGGTCTCAAGCTCTCAAGAACCTCAAGTCCTTTTTCGATCAGTCAAAATTTTATCTAGTCATTTATTTTCCCCTTTTGCACGGATTTTGAATTCCAGAGGACCTTCAGTTTCCAGGTTGGTCTTTTCTTGCATAGCCCGGGCTTGTGATCACCATAGGATTAGGCCAATAGGATAACTTAACTGGCGGGCCCAGACCCTAGCAGCAAGTAAGGGGATGTTCTTGGTATTTTAGTGGGTATACCCCCCTTTTCCCGAATCCCTGTTGAGACTTCTGGACCTGGACAGGGGGCGGTAGCTAGGGGGAGAACACCTTTTAACACCCCAAATTTCAATGACTAAGTACTTACCCAGCAAACGTTTAGGCTTAGATAAGAGTTTTAAGAGATCTAATAAGTCGTTGACTATATAACTCAAAGGAATAGTGTTAAGAGCTACAAAGGAGTTATTGCATGCATTAACTCTCCTGTACCCCTGGCTTGGGCAGAACTATTTATAGACTAAGACTCTACAACGCCTATTACAATAGAGTTAAGATAGGATTAGGAGTTAGGTAACATGGGAGCTATTTCAGGGCTTTCTTTCATAGATAAGAAGAGAGAAAGGCAAATAGCCACCAAGTACGTGATGCTATGACTTCATGAAAGTTACACTTTGCGATATATGTAAAAGAGAGGAAGGCGAATTCATAGACAGGAAAACAATGTTAATGTAAATTAGTAAAAAAATGTAATATTGAAAACTAAACTTAACATTAAACTTAAATAAAAAGGCCTATTTCACCTCAAGTCGACAACAACTCTTAAGAGCTAGTAAAGTGGCATATGTGCGTAAATTAACACTTTGGGAGATAATTGCTTTACTCTACTTTGCAGGCGTGGCCGGTTCAGCAACGTACACAGTGATGGCGACCGATTACAACACGTACGCAGCCATCTTCACCTGCCAGAAGCTGGCGTTCGCGCACCGCCGCTCCTCCACCATCCTCTCCAGATCCAAGGAGTTGGACAAGTTTTTGGTAGACAAGGTCAGTTCTGGATTCGCGCGACAATTACTTCAAGTAACGCCAAATACAAAGTCTTTGGCGTTATTTAATTAATTTAGACCTTTACAGGCTTACTTATTGACGTCAAAAAATGTACTTTTATAAAAAAGTTAACTAACATGTTGGTTAAATCTTATCAACTAACTTAACTAGGTACCTACCTATCTAAAATCTACCGCCAGTTCGGATTTTGGGAGAGCCTTCGAAAGAAGCTGGCAAGAAACTCAATTCAACATTTTGTTTTATCCTTAATTGTGTTATGTTCCAGATGCGCACTAAACTGTCTTCATACGGTGTCGACCCCTACGACCTGTCCATCATCTCCCAGAGCGGCTGCCCCACCCACGCCAACGGCACTGAAGGCGTCAACATCAACATCGACCCTGACACCTTCTCGTCACACAACATCGGCCAAGCGGTGCGCAAGACGGGCGGTGCCATCGGTAAGACCTCTCAAACCCCAAGCGGTCGCATGAGACCGCACCTACTAAGACACACTTGACTTTGTACCGTGTTTTCATAGACTACAGACTACTTTAGTATGAACAAGGTCGATTATTTCGGTCCTGTGGTACATTTTTTACGTCGTGATCGCGGAATATCGCAGTCTGTCGGTGCGACATTATACTACTGAACGCATCTTTGTGTGTATTCGCACACGCGCGCACACATATAAAGCACAAGCTACAGGCTCGTCGGCCCGCGCAACTCACTCTGCTTCCGATCGCATTGTCAATCACAAATGTATTGTACCATTTAAACAAATACATCTATTTTCGAAAGTCATACCATCTTTTCACCCTTATCATCATAAACCACCCCCTTACGTCGTATTTATTGGTCCTTCAACCGGATAAAAGTCGAAGAAGAGTGATCCAGTGTCGACGTGAGTAAAGTGGTTTACCTATTTATTGAAGGGAGACATTGTGCAGCTTTTTCAGAACAACATTGTTCTAAGGCGAGTGGCGAACTGGTTAGACTGTTTTTAAAGATTTGTGCCAATAATCCAACCTTCCAAAAATTCCAAACCTTTTTCTACTTAACCAACATTTAACATCGCGTCGCCCGTTTTAGTCCGGTCGTGGGACATTAAATTCCATAAAGAAGTTTTGATAATTCTAAAACTTTTCGTTTTTGCTGAGTGGATAGCGAATGTGGATTGTGAGCTACTTTTAAAAAGTTAGAAGTTTTATGACTGTGCTTTAGGTATGGTTTAGGTATTTCATAATATTTCGTGTAACGTAATGTATATAATATTAAAGTTTGAAATGTTGAGTGTTTTATAATAAGAACTATCTTATCTTTGTGTTGTAAAAAGTTTAGAAACATAATATATGTGGAACTATGAAAATCACAAATTCACTCTTTTTGTCTTTAAATAAAATTTTAAAATTTATGAAATAATCTTTAAGACTTTCAGTGGTTAGTGGTATACATGTTGAACAAAGTTTAGAAAGTTAAGTGGTGTGCTTCTTTGATCATTTCATTTTTCTTTCGTAACACACGCAATAATAAATTAAAATTGACAGAATCGCTCATACATGTCCTTTATAATACTATTTTATACCACACAAAAAATTAGAAACATACATACAGTGCATTTTGTTTAAATCACGAATAAAATATTTCGCTAATGTACGTTTCTTTATGCGGACGCGGGCGGCTGCGGGCACGGCGCGGCGGTGGCGGCGGGCAGGCGCGGGGGTGGGGGCATACCTACCTGTACCTACACTCTATATGACTGATAATCCACTTGCACGTCAGACGAGTGGATACATGGCGAACATAATACAAGAAGACGTAATGCAGAACAGTAAACTAAGTACCTTAACCTACAACCTTACTTTACATCTTAGCTGACATCAATAAAATCATTATTAAATGACAAGTTTTGAGTAGTTAGTACTTACAGATCGCGCAATTCTTCTTTCAGATAAGATTATTCTACAATCATCCGAATTGGATGAATGGGATGAAAACGTAAACACGCAATAATAAATTAAAATATACAGAATCGCTCATCATGGCCTTTGTAATGATATTTTATACCACACAAAAAATAGAAACATAATACAGTGCATTTTGTTTTAATCACGAATAAAATATTTCACTAAATACGCGATTGGGCATGCAGGACGTGGGCAAGTGGATTTGGGCATCAACTCGTCACACCAAAATTGGTCTAATTGGTCACACCGCCAAAAGCAGTATTATTTGTTTCAACCCGTCACAAGTTGATTTATTTCTATTAGGACACATTGCTTACTTACTGCTCTTGATTTCTTGCAGTAAGCCGACGATATTATCTTATTTGCCCCTGCCCCTTATCTGTGCATAATACCATAGAATACTTACATAATAGTACAAGTACAGAAGATTCACTCCGCAAAGTCATTTTAATAAATAGCGACTCTTGCTAAGACACAATAAAATGCAATTCAGGTCGCACACCGCTCCCTTATCTACAGTTAAATTCATCTAGAAGTTGCCCTCTTTCTTTCGCGTACTCTCTTCTAATGACTTTTGGGTGGTCTTCTTTTAAATAATAATTAATCTGAATACTTACTTAATTTATTACAAGTGATGGTGTTTATAATGTGTACTTAAATGTGAACAAATTACCATTTCAAATAATCCTAGGCTAGGTATGTCAGTACAGTCAACGCCACATCAGACTATCTAAACGGTAATATAATATATATTACTGTGCTACCTATACATGTTTATTTTGAGCACCACCAGTGACACTCCGTGTACGTGAGAGCTCGAGTGCTGGTGACCTTGAGCAGAACGTATAAACACTAGGGTTTAATACCGAAATGGAATTTAGACTTGTGCCAAAGAAGACGTATGTATATGTTACATAGTATGTTATGTAACGTAAAGTAGTATTAGCAGTTACTCCATTAAGTAAGTAACTACTAGGGCTTGTAGTCCTGGTACTGTGGAGAAAACAGGATTCCCGGTACTGCGCTAACTATGGTACCGGGAAAACCGGGAATTTCTGGTACTTTTTGGTACTGAATTTTTAACCCAGATGTAACTAAGTTTGATTAATGGATCAATGAGCAAATCAAAATATTACACAAAATTTTTATAATAAAAAAAATGTTTTGCTCATTGCTATACTAGCTGTGGCATCACTTTGTCGAATGGAATTGGTTAGAGGTCATCCGAGTTGAATGTTTCAAATTTAAAAGAGTCTATATACAATGAATTTTTATCATGAGTGTTTTAAGGTGAGTAAATAATATAAATTCGTCCAAACCGAGACCGTTCAAACAGCGACAGACCCTTCTCCAACGGATGCCCTCGGCCGAGATTGTGGTATTGGAAGACTGCAATGTCCACCACGTAGAATGGCTCGGTTCACTCAAAACTGACCACGAGGGTAGAGCCGTTCATGACTTCGCTTTGGCCTACAGTATGTCCCAATTGGTAACAGAGCCTACGTGGATTCCAGATGTAGAGGGCCATGCACCTTTCTTATTGGACCTTCTGCTGACCTCTCACCCAGACGGGTATCAAGTTTCTATTGATGCACCACTAGGCTCATCAGACCACTGTCTGATTCGTAGCACTGTGCCTTTCAAAGAAATTTCAAAAACGTCGAGTCTGGCATTATAGGTCAGCGGACTGGGATGCGACGGAAGTTTCATTGCGTCCTACTACGAGTTTGCTTCTCACTGGATGATCTTGATGTCGCCGCCGACTTTGTCGTTGATGTGATACTGCAGGGAATGAAACTTTTCAATCCAAACTCTGTGGTTCCCATTGGCGGCAGGTCTCAACCATGGTTTGGTCGTTGCTGCAAAATGGTGTCTCGCCAAAAGTGACAACATTACATGGCCTGGGCTAATGCGGTGTCATCAAAGGATCCAAACACCAGTGCGCTCAGAAAGAGGTACAACTTTGCCGCCAGGCCCTTTAAGAAGGACATTGCCAAGGTGAAGTCATCATTCAAGTGGAATTGGCGAGAGGCTAGTGCGTCTTCCTTCGGGTACGCGTGCGTTCCGGTCTCGCGCCAAAGCTATCTTAGGGAATTTTTGTCAGCCGTCCCTACCACCATTGCACAAGACCGATGACTGCCTGACCCATACTGCAAAGGAGAAAGCCGATCTCTTGGGCACTCTTTACGCATCAAACTCGACCTTGGACGATGGGGAAAACTCCACCAACCATACCGCATTGCGCTTGTTCAATGCCAAACGTCCGGTTCCTACAAAGGTCAGTTCGTAAGGCTCTTTTTTCCCTTGATATCCATAAGTCGAGTGGGCCTGGTGCAGTTCCTCCCATGAGTTGGCGCTGGTTCTAACGCGCCTTTTCTGGCTCTCTTACACTACTGGCGTTGTCCCGAGCTCTTGGAAGACAGCTCTTGTCCGACCGATTCTCAAAAAAAATCGATCGCTCAGATCCGTCCAACTACAGGCCAATAGCCATCACCTCTTTGCTCTCCAAAGTAATGGAGTCCATTACAAACCGCCAGCTCTTAAGGTACTTAAAATAAAACTAACTACTAAGCGATCGCTAGTATGGTTTTCGTCGCGGTCGTTCGGCTGGTGATCTTTTAGTGTACCTTACTCACCGATGAGCGGAGGCTGCCGAGAGTAAAGGGGAGGCACTGGCAGTTAGCTTGGACGTAGCGAAAGCCTTTAACAGGGTATAGCACAGGGCTCTTCTCTCTAAACTTTCATCATACTGACTTCCTGAGTAATTGTGTTCGTGGGTGGCCAGCTTTCTTTCTGGGCGTAGCATCAGAGTCGTAGTCGATGGTTCGTGCTCTGACATGAACCCCCTTAAATGCTGGAGTCTGGAGTCCCACAGGGGTGTGTGTTAGCCCATGCTCTGTTTCTTCTGCATATTAATGACATGTTGCATAACAACAGCATTCATTGCTACGCGAACGTCAGTAAGGGAGTAACGCTCTACACCGGACGAGCTAATATTTCTCGGGGAAGCGTCATCGAGAGCCGGAATAAACTTGTGACTGACACCAAGAACATGTTAAGTCATGTCTTGAATTGGGGCTGACATAATTAGTCCACTGTAACCCCTCCAAAACACAAGTTTGCGCATTTACCGCGAAAAAACATCCCTTCGTCGTACCTCTGAACTTTTGAGGGAGCTCTCCCTTGATACCAATCCGACTATTGGAATCATTGTCGTCGATGTTTCGAGTGACGTTCAGTTTCAAGGTTATTTGGAAGGTAAAGCTAAATTAGCAAACAAAAAAGAAACTATTTAAATGGAATTATCAAATCATTGGAGTGCGATGACGATGAAACCGCACGGTGTAAGGTACGGGTACATTAGTTACAATTTTTTCCCCAGAAAAAGTACCGGTGACGTCACGGTTGAGAACTGTGGAGACAAAAATTTGGTAACGCTACGAAATTTGTATTGTTTGCAACTAAGAGCATAGGCCGAGGTTACCGGTAACGACTACCGCAAACGCGGAGCCTAATATTGGCGTAATTTGAAGTTATAACAAAAGTACCAAAAGTACCGAATTTCCCGGGAAACAAATTCTCAGTACAGGTACTGCGTAAAAAGTCAATTTCCCGGTAAATACCAGGAATTCCCGGGAGCAAGCCCTAGTAACTACCAACCTAGTTAGGTACTTGTAAATTGTAATAATATAGGTAGGTACTTAATAATTGCAGGTGACTAGTAGAATTGATAATATAATACTTAATTAAGTAAATAGGTACCTACGTACTTACGTAGACATACAGACTCGGGGGGACTGTGTTTTATAATTAGTAGGTACCTAGGTAGTGATGAATGATTTTGTGATAATAAGAGTACCTACTTACCTTATTATAATTTAGGAAATACTTTTGCATACTTACCTGAAGCTCTTAATAAAATTGATTAATTGTCTAAAAAACACGTAAGGGTTGTGGAAAAAACTTTAATCGGATGATGTGGCCCTAGCTAGATACGCAATTCTATAGCCTATTGTACATCTTAAAATTACTTTCCTATTATTGTGATTTGTGAACATGACAGGATGATAGATTGATTAACCAAAGTGAAAAATAAACAGATAAGTACTTAATCATTTGCAGTTTTTATTTTTAATAAAGAATATGTTACATACTCATCGGTTTACGTTACGTACGTTTTCATCCCATTCATCCAATTCGGATAATTGTAGAATAATCTTATCTGAAAGAAGAATTGCGCGATCTGTACTTAACTACTCAATTTGTTGTCAGCTAAGCTGTAAAGTAAGTAGGTTGTAGGTTAAGGTACTTAGTTTACTGTTCTGCATTACGTCTTCTTGTATTATGTTCGCCATGTATCCACTCGTCTGACGTGCAAGTGGATTATCAGTCATATAGAGTGTAGGTACAGGTAGGTATGCCCCCACCCCCGCGCCTGCCCGCCGCCACCGCCGCGCCGCACACTGGCTCGTCGCCATACAAACGGTTGGACGTTGCCTTTTTAACTTAGGTTGAAATCTATGTCTACACTTAGTTAATAATAAAAGGTTATTTACTATACTATTGCAAACTACTCATTTTTTAATTTATAAAAATATATTTCATGGAAAAGTATAAACTTCAATCTAACACAAATGAATCTGTGCAAAAATTGATGTGGTTTCAAGTCTTAATATATTAAAATGTAAGCTTTATTAATGTATTTCTTTTACATAATGTTACGGAGTATAATGCATTTATTTAAAAGACATAGCATTTGAACCAAACGTAGCATTGTTTTCTATACTATGATTACTTTTTCAAGTACAGGTCAGTTTTACCTAAACGTTGACTTTTAAAGAAATCCCCAGAAAACCCCAAAGTGCTACTGTTTTAAATATTAAGGTAATATGTTGAGTAACTACTTTATGAAGTAATATTGATCTCATGTGACCGCATTTTAAAGAAAATGACAAAAATAGTTTTACCCCTACAGAAATATAATAGCAATGGTTCACGGAGGAGACATCATTGAACATAACGGGATTGGTCAATTATCTTTACCGCCTCTTTTAATTACCGCCTCTGTGGTCTAGTGGCTAAGCCACCGGTTTTAGACCCAGAGGTCCCGGGTTCGATTCCCAGGGGGGGGGGGGTACATCTTTGTGTGCTCGGTTTGGTTGGTGGTAGAGCTGTGAAGTCCGCTTGGATAGCTACCACCATCTTATCTAAGTCTGTCGCCATAACGACGATGTTTATAGCATTGTTGTGTTCCGACAGTTTGAGATAAGATAGCCATCTCCTCAGTGGTTGAGGATTCCGGGTGAAGCGCGCTTCCACCTTCGGCCTTATCGTCACTTACCATCAGGTGAGATGGAGGCCAAGCGCTTACCCGTTGTGGAATAAAAAAAAAATCAGAAGATGCACAAGAGACCATTCATAAAATCTTCAGATATCTAAGACTACACCACACGCGCAAAATATCCAGACAATTGTGTAATACCGACCTTGAACATTGTTTATTGTTACTGTCAGATCCTGTGTTATCTAGCCGAATAGTGCGTAAAACACAACAAGTATTTTTAACCGATGCTAGAGAGCTATTGAAAACTCATCCATTACTTATGAACCTGAAGAAGAAGGATAATAGTGCATTTTTTTTTTTTGTATTAACTAAACTGTGGCTGATAATAAAATATTTTGTATTTATTGTAACACAAAATATTTGTTTGTATTGAAATAAGTACAAGAAAATATTTTTATTAAATTTTTCAGTAAGTACTTACAAAAATATTTTTAAGAAATTTTTCACATCAATTAAGTTTCATGGAATCAAGTTTTTCCATATTTTTCAGTAAACATTTTATTTTAATATAAACAAACGATCTAAATAAAAATAATTAAGTACGAAAACTAAGTGTACATTTAACACATTATTTTATAATGACTTATATCTTTATTTCTTTCAAAAATGCTAACAAAGAATAGGTCCTTTACTTAATAATGCTGTCTGAAAATTTAAGGCTTCTATATAGTCAGGTTCAAAAGATATGAAAATATATATGTTAGGACATAGCGCTGTCCAACCGTTTGTATGAAGACGAGCCAGTGTGCGCCGTGCCCGCAGCCGCCCGCGTCCGCATAAAGAAACGTACATTAGCGAAATATTTTATTCGTGATTTAAACAAAATGCACTGTATGTATGTTTCTAATTTTTTGTGTGGTATAAAATAGTATTATAAAGGACATGTATGAGCGATTCTGTCAATTTTAATTTATTATTGCGTGTGTTACGAAAGAAAAATGAAATGATCAAAGAAGCACACCACTTAACTTTCTAAACTTTGTTCAACATGTATACCACTAACCACTGAAAGTCTTAAAGATTATTTCATAAATTTTAAAATTTTATTTAAAGACAAAAAGAGTGATTTTGTGATTTTCATAGTTCCACATATATTATGTTTCTAAACTTTGTACAACACAAAGATAAGATAGTTCTTATTATGAAACACTCAACATAACAAACTTTAATATTATATACATTACGTTACACGAAATATTATGAAATACCTAAACCATACCTAAAGCACAGTCATAAAACTTCTAACTTTTTAAAAGTAGCTCACAATCCACATACTCTATCCACTCAGCAAAAACGAAAAGTTTTAGAATTATCGTAAGTAATTTCTTTCCGGCTACGCGACTATTTGTGAAAGTGTTGCATCCTATCGATTTCTACCCTACATATTTGTCAATTTAATATCAAAGGGCTACCTATTGCCGCATTATTAAGGCTACCTATTGCCAAACTAAGGTTACCTATTACCTATTCTATAATAATATTCTATAAAAATCATAAATTTACGATAACTTTCGTCGCAATTATATTTTTTTATTACTTGTAGTTACCTACCTACAAATAAATTTATTTGGATAGGACTACGAGGGGCGTTCAAAATATTCTCGGTATGTGGATAAAAACAAACAAGTACGAAAAGTTTGATATTTTTATTTTTCAATATACTCCCCCCCTATGTTCATACACTTATAAGATCGATCAATTATTTTTTTTAATCCCTCATAAAATTTTTTTTTATCTTTGGTGTAAAAATGCTCCTCCACGGCCGTCTTCAACGCTTCATCGTCAGAAAATTTATTTCTACGCAGATCCTTTTTAAGATTGGGGAACAAAAAGAAGTCGCTTGGGGCTAAGTCCGGACTATAGGGTGGATGAGTAACAGTTTCAAACCCACATTCAACAATAGCTGCCTTGGCAATATGAGCAGTATGGACAGGGGCGTTGTCATGCAGAAGCAGAACACCTTTGGTTAACTTTCCTCGCCTCTTTTCTTTGATCGCATCTCTTAATTGACGTATAACGTTAGCGTAGTACTGCCCTGTGATATTTACACCTTTTTCTTTATAATCGATAAGCAAAACTCCTTCACAATCCCAAAATATTGTGGCCATGACCTTGCCAGCTGACGGGATTACCTTGAACTTCTTGGGATGAGCTGAACCCTTAATGTGCCACTGCATGGACTCCTGTTTGCTCTCTGGGTCATAATGATGAACCCAGGTTTCATCTCCAGTAACTATTTTTTGCAGCACCTCATCGGGATTTTCACCACACAGGTCGATAAAATCTGAACAGCAAGCCACACGCATATCCTTTTGAAGAAGCGTCAGCATTCGCGGAACCCATCTTGCACTTACTTTTGACATATTAAGATGGTCATGTATAATGTCATGTACGGTACCAATAGAGAGATTGGTTACTTGAGCTATAGATTTTACCTTCACTCGGCCGTCTTCCAATATAAGTTTTTCCACTTTATCAATATTTTCTTGTGAGGTAGCCACTACAGGCCGGCCAGGTCTAGGGTCATCTTCAATACTCTCCCTTCCACGCTTAAATTCGCTTGACCATTTTTGAATAGTAGATAAAGAAGGAGCAGACTCACGGTAAACACAATCCATTTCCTCTTTTATGGTTTTTTGATTTTTACCCTGTTTTGTCAAGAATTTTATGACGGATCGGTGCTCTAATTTCGTTAAAATTGTTAATTCGCTCATGGTGTTCATGTTTGTTCGGCAATTGCAGAAAAACAAAAGAACATCTCGGTTCCAATTTTACTTTTTTTTAATGTCAATGGATGAATCTTAGCGGCCAGTAACAAATATATATATAAAAGAGGTTGTAACGTATCAATACCGAGAATATTTTGAACGCCCCTCGTACGTAATTTGCATTTTTTTCTATTTTACGTTACGATTTATAAGTCTATTTTAGAATGACTACCGAACAAGAATTCATTAAAAAACGTGGTAACTGTAAAGGTCGCCTAACGTTATTCATTAATTACATCAATAGTTTGCCGAAAACATTAAGTAACGAGACTCAGTTGGAACTTGAATTGCGAGTGTCAAAGATGGAAGTATTAATGGATACTTACAACGAAATTCAAGAACAATTAGAATGTTTGTCATCCAATCCTGACGAGCAATTCAAGGAACGCGATATTTTTGAGGGAATGTATTATAAAGCAGTAGCATCTGCGAAGGCGAAATTAGGTATCACGAGCGCGAGTAATCCGCAGCAAAGCCTTCGCAGGGACTCGGAGGACGCAGCCAGTGTGGTGCAACACACGAGGGCCAATGTAAAGTTGCCGGTAATTCAACTGGCCAGGTTCAATGGTACATACGGTTCTTGGTTGGAATTTCGAGACACATACATTTCTCTTATTCACGATAACCCTGATTTAAGTCCAATAAATAAATTCCATTATTTGCGCTCGTCTCTCGAGAGTAGTGCCCTATTAGTAATTAAATCTATAGAATTTTCATCTAACAATTATGAAGTTGCATGGAAATTGATCTGCGATAGGTATGACAACAAGAAAATGCTTCTCGCCAACCATGTCAAATCTTTATTTAGTGTTTATCCCATACAAAAGGACACTTCATTCAATTTAAAAAGATTAGTCGATAGTTTCGTCAAAAATTTAAGATCATTAGCCACTTTAGGTGAACCTACAGACAAGTGGGACACTTTATTAATATACATGTTGTCAAGTAAATTTGACCCACAATCTTTGGTTGAATGGGAAAAGTTTAAAGCAGTACACGAAAATAAAAGTTATGATTTTGAAGATATACTAAAGTTTACAAGAAATAGGGCCGAACTGTTAGAAACATTAGAACAAAGCAATAAATATAAATATCCAAAGCAGGTAGGAACAATAGGCACGCATACTTTAGTTTCTACTAACGCGGCCAAATACAAATGTCCCGTTTGTCAATCTGATCACTATATCTATTATTGCAAAACATTCCTCAATTTATCTAATAAAGATAGGGAAAAAAGGGCTAATGAATTAAATTTGTGCTTAAATTGCTTAAGACCCGGTCACACAATAAAAAAATGTATTATGGGTCCATGTAAAAGGTGCAATAAAAAACATAATAGTTTGATTTGCCTCGAATTAAATGACGTCGCGAGGGCAGAGGTGGCACACGAATCGAACGAACAGGTTTCGTTATCTTGTTCAGTAGTTTCGCCTCAAGGTCTGCTGTCTACGGCGCGCGTCGCTGTGTGCGCAAACAATAGCGAACATAAGCAGCAGGTACGAGTAGTACGCGCTATGCTAGACTCCGGGAGCACGTCCAATTTTATAACGGAACGTTTATGTAAACAACTGCGTTTACCTACTACAAGTAGAACTACAACTATAAACAGCTTAAATAATAACGTATCAGTAGCTAACAATTGCTGTGATATTACCATTCAATCAATGCACTCCACTTACAAATTTACAATTACTTGCATTATTATATCTCAAATAACTAATCCGTGGCCAAGTTCCCCTATTGATAAACAATTAATTAAAATACCTAAATCTATATCACTATCAGACCCCGATTTTTATAAGCCCGCAAACATTGAAATTTTGATTGGTAATGGTGTTTTTTGGGACTTGATTGAACCACAACAAATAAAATTAAACTCTCAAAACATAACATTACAAAAATCTAAGTTGGGTTGGATTATTGGCGGTTCAATTAAATCCGATCCAACTACATATTGTAACTATTCTGATACTCAAATACTAAGCGATCAATTAGCTAAGTTTTGGGAATTGGACAATATTTTTACTACTACAAATAAACATTTTAATTGGTCACAAGAAGAAATTGATTGTGAAAATCTCTTTGTAAACACCACATCGCGCCTACCTAGTGGCAAATTTTGTGTGACTATACCTTTAAAAATGAGCACTAGTTTATTGGGTGACTCATACCAATCTGCTAAAAAACGATTTATGCATTTAGAGAAAAAACTACAAATTAATTCAAAACTAAAAATTCAATACACAAATTTTATAAAGGAGTATATCGATCTAGGACATATGAGGGAATCAAAGTCGTGTAGTAGCGATAAGGTTAAATACTTTGCTCCTCATCATGGCATTGAACGCCCCCATAGCTTAACAACCAAGTTAAGGGTTGTTTTCGATTGTTCTGCCAAATCAAGTTCTGGTTATTCATTTAACGAGCTGCAAATGGTAGGTCCAACGATACAAGACGATTTATTTTCGATATTACTGCGTTTTCGTCAGCACAACTTTGTGTTGACTGCCGATATTGAAAAAATGTACCGCGCCGTAGATATAAATGAGTCACAGCGGTGTTTACAACAAATACTATGGCGCGACGATCCCAGTCAGCCGTTAAAGGCCTACGAACTAAATACAATAACGTACGGAACGGCGTCCGCGCCTTTCCTAGCTATACGATGTCTCAAACAATTAGCTAATGAGTGTACCGATTTATTCATACAAGAAATAATTAGTAAAGATTTCTTTGTTGATGATTTCATTTCAGGGGGTAAAGATTTCAATCAATTATTATACATTTACACATCGGTTACCGAACAATTAAAAACCGGTTGCTTTAAGTTAAGAAAATGGTGTTCAAACAGTCGCGATTTAATTAGCAAAATAGAAAACAATGATAATACTTCAACTGAACGTTTAGATCTGTGTCCTAATAGTATCTCAAAAACTTTAGGTATAAATTGGGATCATAGGTCTGACAATATTTGTTTCTATATACAATTAAAATCACGCAATAAGATAACAAAGAGAAATATTTTATCTACGATATCTCAATTATTCGATCCATTGGGACTTGTGAGCCCCGCTATATTAATGGCAAAACTTACATTACAAAAATTATGGTTATGTAAGCTATCTTGGGATGACGAAGTACCGCCTGCCACACAAAAGGCGTGGCTTCAGTTCATTGATTCCTTACCACAATTAAATAAACTAAAAATTCCTAGACACGTCACTTGCAATAACTTTATAAATTTGCAATTACATGTGTTTACAGACGCGTCTGAGGAGGCCTACGGAGCCTGTGTGTATTTACGATCTATAGACAGCGATAACAGAATTCATGTACATTTATTATGTTCAAAAAATAAAGTGAGTCCTTTAAAATCACAAACAATTCCTCGATTAGAATTATGTGGGGCCGTTCTTGGCTCTAGACTTAGCTATAAAGTTATTAATTCATTACGATTACAAATACACCAGTGTTTTTACTGGTCAGATTCTACTATTGTTTTAAGTTGGCTAAGCGCACCAACAAACAAATTACAAACTTTTGTACGGAACAGAGTTGCAGAAATACAGTCCACTACAGATATTAATACCTGGAAGTACGTACCTACTAATTTAAATCCGTCTGACTACCTGACGCGTAATATGAGTGTTGATGTGTTGGTTAACTGCGAGCAATGGTGGAACGGCCCACAATTTCTAAAACATGATGAATCATTGTGGCCTACATTTGATTTAAAAAACAATAATCAATTTATGCCCGAATTAAAAAAAGAGGTTAGTTGTATGATAACTAACTCCGTGGGGCCATTGTTCCCTTTCCATATATTTTCTAGTTATTCTCGTATGACGAGAACGATGGCATATGTGTTGCGATTTATAAACAACACAAAACATAAAATGAATAAATGCACAAACAAATATTTAACGGTTAGCGAACTTCGTTTAGCTACAAATAAATTAATTTCTATTTCACAACAAGAAAGTTACAGTACTGAATACGATTTACTAAAATTAAATAAATCAATAAAAAGTGGTAATTCATTACTTTCACTTAATCCATTTTTTGATCCCGATTTAAAATTAATAAGAGTGGGTGGTCGTCTTAAAAACTCACCATACAGTTTTAATAAAGTACACCCAATATTATTACATAAAAATCATATATTTACAAAATTATTATTCTCCAATGAACATAAGATTTTAATGCATGCTGGACCACAACATTTATTGTATTCAACTAGACAAAATTATTGGACTGTAGGTGGTCGTGATTTGGCTAGGTATGTTTCTCGAAATTGCACTATTTGTAATCGGTTTCGCGGCAATACAGTAACCCCTATAATGGGAAATTTACCTAAGGAAAGATTTCTTACCGGATATGCATTTCAATACTCAGCAGTGGACTATGCTGGACCAGTGATGGTTGCCAACAAAGAGGGGCGAGGCTGTAGGCTTATCAAGTCATACATTTGTGTCTTCGTGTGTTTCACCACCAAGGCCATTCATTTGGAACTCGTTAGTAGGTAATATGTCTACTGCGAATTATATTTCAGCGCTAAAGCGATTTATCGCCCGTAGAGGCAAACCAACATACATTTATAGCGATAACGGGTCTAACTTCGTCGGCGCTAATAACGAGATAAAAAAGATGTTTATTAGTGAGGGGGACCGTATTATCGATAGTTTTGCACAAAGTTCAATAAAATTTAGTTTTAGTCCTCCACAGTCTCCACATTTCGGTGGATTGCATGAAGCTGGAGTTAAATCCACAAAAACTCATCTAAAGCGAGTAATAGGTAATTCAAATTTAACTTTTGAACAATTATATACAACACTTACACAAATCGAAGCGATATTAAACTCTAGACCCATTAGCCCAATATCCTCTGATCCTCACGACCTATTACCGCTTACCCCTGGTCATTTCCTTATTGGCAAACCGCTTACGTCAATACCAGAGCCAGACTACGCCGATTTACCACTCCAAAGGTTAAACCACTACCAGCGAGTAGAAAAACTGCGGCAGCAATTCTGGTCTAGATGGCACAAGGAATATATTACCGAACTCCAGCTCCGATACAAATGGAAATCTTCACATGGTACCTTACATGTAGGAGATCTTGTACTAATCAAGGATGATCAGCTTCCACCCATGAAATGGCTCTTGGGACGAATCCTCAACACGTATCCAGGAACCGATGGAGTCACGAGAGTTGCAGACATACGTACGTCTACAGGAACGTTACGAAGATCATTTGCGAAGATTTGTCCACTCCCAACAATGGACCAAGATTGAAGCAGCAGCAGCAGTGCTTCAATGAGGGGCGGCATGTCGGTGCGACATTATACTACTGAACGCATCTTTGTGTGTATTCGCACACGCGCGCACACATATAAAGCACAAGCTACAGGCTCGTCGGCCCGCGCAACTCACTCTGCTTCCGATCGCATTGTCAATCACAAATGTATTGTACCATTTAAACAAATACATCTATTTTCGAAAGTCATACCATCTTTTCACCCTTATCATCATAAACCACCCCCTTACGTCGTATTTATAGTCTATGCTCGATTCTTAATTCAACGTTGACAGTTGCGCCAATTTCTGTATCTGAAAATTTCCAAGAGTGAGTGGTTAATAACTTGAGTAGTATTTCGGAATAATAGATCCACGCCGACTTGCAGCACGAACGCACGTAATACCACCCTCTCACGGAACGGAATATCGGCGTGAAACAATGGCACTTTGCTGTTGTGTTTCGTCCGGTGAGTGAAAGTACCGGAGGCACATGAGATATATCTCCCCCCTAAGTCTTTTTTTTAATAAAAGAGGGAGGCAAACGAGCAGGCGGGTCACCTGATGGAGAGTAATCACCGCCACCCATGGACACCAGCAAAACCAGAGGAATCGCAGACGCGTTGCCGGTCTTTAAGGGAGGAATAGGTTTAATGAGGAATAGGAATTGGGAGGGGGGGGAGGGGAAGGGGCCTCCGGAACCCTCTTACGGTACTTCAAGATCAGCAACGTATCTGCGACTATCTGGTTGGTCATCTGGTGTCCATGGGCGGCGGAGCGGAGATTACTTTTCATAGGTGACTCGTCTGATCGTTTTCCTCATTTTCACATAAAAAAGGTACATCATCATCAGCTTCTTAACGTCCCACTACTAGGCAAATACCTTGTAAGGACATTGAGCCATAAATACCTTGTAAGGACATTGAGCCATAACGTAGCGTGCTGCAAAATGCGGGTCAGCAGATTTCCTTTTCCAGACCTTTTATTCATTGGTCTTCATTCTCACCTGATGTTAGGTGATGGATGGTGGAAGTGCACTTCACCCGGATTCCTCAACCACTGAGGAACTGGCTATTTTAATTTAACTGTCGGAACTTAACAATGGCAACTAAGTAGTAACATTGCTGTTATGGCAACATAATTATTTAGAAAAGATGCTGGACACATGACACCACCATACAAAAACGCGTTTGCAGGGTCTGGTAGCGGCAATTGGAAATTGCGTTTTTTTATAATGGTGTCCCGTGTCGGCACCAGTAGTAGGCCTAGCATGAGCAACACGAGATTTATGTCGCGGACGAGAGGCGACAAATCATTTTAAGTTGTCATGTAAGGTTTGTACATACTAGTTTTAAGTTTATGTCACGTGTAACTGTTCCTTGTGTATGTGCAATAAAGTGTTTATCTATCTATCTATCTACCTAGACAAAAATACCTACCACAGCTTATGCAAAAACTACTAAGTATTAAGTCTATTTTTGACATATTATGTAGTGTAGTAGAGTTCTAAGCCCATCCATGTGTCTTTAGTGTCGGTAGACATCCTACTAATATTATAAACGCGAAAGTTTGTGTAAGTATGGATGGATGTTGTTAATCTTTCACGTAAAAACTACTGAATAGATTTGGATGAAATTCGGCATACAGATAGTTTATAACCTGGATTAACACATAGAATACTTTTTATCCCGACATTCCCACGGTAACGGGAACCACGCGGGTGAAACCGCGAGCGGCCGCTAGTTAGAGATAAATGAATAAAACACGAGAAAACTGGTCGAGAAGAGTTAACGTGTTACGCATGCTAGCCCGGCAGAAAGTGTCTAGGTACCTACTTTTAATCAGTATAAATCCTTAATCTCGTATAAATATTGCAGCTGACGGCGTAGAATACGTGGTGGAAGCGGGCAAGAAGGTGTACCACAAGGTCGCGAGCAGCAAAGAGGACCTAACAGAAACACCTGAGCGAGAACAAGAACGGCGGAACATGGATTCTGACGCGGAGTGGCTCCCTTGAATCCCTCTCTTATGGCAGGTTACAACCCACCAAAAGCAGGGCAGAGGACACGGCACACTCACTACAAACAAGCGACAGTTTCTTTACGAGACCGCGTTACAACAGCAAGCGTTCCAATGCGTGCATTTCAATGGGATCGTTATGTAAAAGAGCTCTTATCCACAGGATTATGAATTTTATGTGGCGTAGTATCTGGTACGCCTTACGCGGACTCAACCTGCTTCTGAACTGCTTTTGGTTTGTTTGATGCCTTTAGTTCAATGAACTATAGATTTAGTTTAAACTCGAATGTAATAAGTGTATTAGAGTTAGTAACGAAATTCGCGTTTTTAAAAGCAACTGATGAATGTAGCAGGCGCTTGTCAACTTCTACCTACTTAGTAAAGTTAAAATGAAATGGCTAAGCACCATGTTTAGCGATATTCGGTGCTCACTGTACCAACCTATTTTAAAATGGCTTTGAATTCTGAATTTCCTTTCAAGATATTCCTATTCCTTTTATCTGCTAGTCTATGAGGTGGCAGAATTCAGCCAGAAATTACCTTACACACCATAAATTCCTATGAAGTTTTGATAAACTGTTTAAGTAGGTATGACAGCAGTTGTGGATAGACAGTCTAGTCTACCATTAATTGCTTATTTACATTTTAATACCAGCAATGGGTAGTGATAATAATTTTGTAAAAGTTAAAAAATATGCCAGCAATAAACGGCCACGGATTAGCTATCGCATAGCCACTCATACCAAATACTCAAGTGCACGTGTAATGTGACTACAATTTAATGTCTTTGTGTGCAACACATTATAATTATTGTGGATTAGTTAGTACCTAATTTTAGTTTAGAATAATAATGAAAACCCTTGTGCCAAGAAATATACTTAAGTAAGTACCAAAAGTCTGTAGATTTGGATATGGCAAGATATTTAACTATTAAACAAGTTATATTATTAAATCTCCCATCTCTTTCAATTGCATTGGCTGACAGGGTAAATAATGTACTTACCTACCTTCATGTAGGTATTTTATAACCCATTAAGGTTTTCAATCAATACCTATTGAGGTTTAAAATTAAAAATCAAAGTATGATATTCTTTTTATTTACATCAGATTACACGGTGGTTATGACATTATTATTATTTAAGTAGCTGTGACTGCGATACTTTTATAAAATACAAATTATAATTACCTAATTGCAATCAGATTAGTATGTTTGTATATTTCGACGAGTAGGTAATAAATAAAGAACATTGACTACATACCAGCTTGGTACTTATTTTCCCCTATCTAATAACCAGTGATCGGAGTACCTACGTAGGTAGCTTGATTTTTCGTACAATACTTGCATTATAAAATGTTCATAGATAGCAAAACATGGATAAGCCATATTCTGAAAAGTCGTTTCGGTATTTCGTAATTTAATAAAATTTAAAACAATAAAGTAGCCTAGTAGTCCTATTGCTATAGGACTTTAAACTATCGCGTTGCATTGCATTAAAACTATACACGATTAATTTTTGTAAGTAAGTACATATCAGTTCGCTTGTGACCACGGCCGCAGCATCGCGGCCGAAACGTCAAGCAGTAAGTAGATAATGTACCCATTTACTTACAAAAATTAATCGTAATAAGTCCCGTTAAAATAGTTGAATATCTATTACTTATGTATCGCATTTTGCTCTCTGTTAAGTTTTAACTTCAAATCTTTGAATACAGAATAAAAAGAAGACAACCCTAAAGTCGTTAGAAGAGATAAGAGCTACGCGATAGAAAGAGAGGCAACTTCTAGGTGAATTAAACTGTAGGTATGGGAGCGGTGTGCAACCTGAATTGCACTGTATTGTTTTTGCAAGAGTCGCTATTTATTTAAATTACTGCAGAGTGGATCTTCTGTACTTGTACTATTATGTATTCTGTGGTATAGGCACGCGTCGCGGAAGTGGTGGCGAACCAGCAGCCAGCACAGGAACTGCTCCAGGCACAGCCCGTAGCCGCCGTGCGGCACGCTGCCGAACTTATATTACTCCGTGTACCAATTAAAATATAGGTAGTCATTTTTACCCCTTGTGTGCTACGGCCATTTTTAAAATTTATAGGCACGTGTCATTACTTCCGGTCGCTTGACACAAGGGGTTAAACAAAATTCTTAGTACCTAGTTACGCATTTATGGATCAATTTAAAAAAATAATAATTATACAAGTATAGACGACATAAAAGAGAAAGGCAAATAAAAAAACAATAAAAGTAGGCAGAGACAACATTTATTCGATATTTTTAAATAGCAAAAAAAGAACAAAGGAATAAATATATTCATTCAGCCTTAACGGAACCTCCGTTTAACATTTTTATTGGATCGTTCTGGTACATTGTGTATCTTCTTAAGGCTTCTTTGGGAGTGCACCGCTCCAGGAATCGCGGGTAAAGGCATTCGTCGCGGATGTAGTGGCGGCCCAGCAGCCAGCACAGGAACTGCTCCAGGCCCAGCCCGTAGCCGCCGAGCGGCACGCTGCCGAACTTACGCTACCCGTTGAACCAATTAAAATATACGTAGTCATTTTAAACCAAATTCTTAGTAACTACCTACGCATTTTTGGGATAATTTAAAGAAAATATTATTATTATCCATTTTTATACGACATAAAAGAGAAAGGCAAATAAAAAAGTAAAATAAAAAGTAGGCAGAGACAACATTTATTCGATATTTTTAAATAGCAAAAAAAGAACAAAGGAATAAATATATTCATTCAGCCATAACGGAATCTCCGTTTAACTTTTTTTTTATTGGATCGTTCGGGTTCATTGTGTATCTTCTTAAGGCTTGTTAAGGAGTGCACCGCTCCAGGAATCGCGGGTAGAGGCACACGTCGCGGATGTGGTGGCGGTTTAGCAGCCAGCACAGGAACCGCTCCAGGCCCAGCCCGTAGCCGCCGTGCGGCACGCTGCCGAACTTGCGCTGGTCAGTGTACCAGTAGTAGGGGGTGGGGTCGATGCCTTCGCGCTTGTAGCCTGCGAACAATCATAATAACAATGTACATAACCGACATAACAATGGAAGAAATAGGTTTTTTTTACGGGTAACGGGTAACCTTGGGGATCTCGGTCCCCGAGCTATACCACTCAGCTCGGAGGAAGAGCTTTCCTTGCCTTCCTCAACGTGGCATCCATCTCCAACCTCCCCACCATCGCTTCCCTACATCTCGAGCTCCTCCGTGCTTCGCAAGGCACGTTAAGCCGTTGGTCCCGGTTGCTGTCGTAAGATGGCAGTCGTTAAAACCCACCAACCCGCATTGGGCCAGCGTGGTGGGTTATAACCCAATATCCCCACGTGCTATTGTCCACGTGGGAGACCTGTGCCCAGCAGTGGGACGTTTATAGGCTGATGGTAATGTTTTTTTTTTGGCACAAACAGTCATATTAAAAATAGTTTTACATTTTAAGTCTTAACACACAAAAAGACAAAACAGTGCCAAAAATTAATCACAAGAGTTACAAATACTAATACGAGCTGTGTAATACTACTAAAAAGTATATAATTGATATCCTAACTGATATACTATTTTTTAAACATACTTCAGACATAATATGTTACAATTGTGAATTTTGAATATTAACATTTGCAAGTTTAGCACGATATATTCTAATAAACGTAAGAATAATATATCGACAGAAGTAAACTTAGGTTAATTATAATTGTAGATAAAGCGAGGTATGTACTTATTAACTATTTAAATTTTTCAATAATTTTGCGTTTAAATGTAACCAGAGAGTTATTGAAAATGATGAACGGGTAAGCGCTTGGCCTTCATCTTACCTGATGGTAAGTGACGATAAGGCCGAAGGTGGAAGCGCGCTTCACCCGGAATCCTCAACCACTGAGAAACTGGCTATCTTATCTCTAACTGTCTGAACACAACAATGCTAAAAACATCGTTGTTATAGCGACAGACTTAGATAAGATGGTGGTAGCTAGCCAGGCGGACTTAACAGCCCTACCACCAACCAAACCGAGCACACAAAGATGTACCCCCCGCTGGGAATCGAACCCGGGACCTCTGGGTCTGAAACCGGTGGCTTAGCCACTAGACCACAGAGGCGGTTAAAAATATCGGATAAATATACATAAACATAGGAAAAACACCCAGTTATAATTTGGTGGACTACAGCAGTGGACTGCTTTTGCGGTCCTCATTGCCAAGTCTCCGACTAACCCTTCGGGGATAAAAGTCTTGAGTATATTCAGAGTTAATTTTGGACCCCCCACCAAAAGTACCTAAGCATGGAGTATTTTTTACCCAATAATAAAATATTTGACGTAAAAATAATGAACGATTTCTTTTTTTAATAAATAAATAAATAATAATAAATTTGGTTTACGCTCACACCAATTATCTAGACCAAGATGAGTATTCTTGTGAAACTCGTTTATATTGTAAGATAACGGATAAATATACATAAACATAGAAAAAACACCCACACCCGAAATCAATTTAGAAAAACAGTTTTTTCTCTAAATTGACCCGACCGGGGATCGAACCCGGGACCTCAGAGATGGCGACACCATGAAAACCGGTGTACAAACCACTCGACCAAGGAGGTCGCGCGGTTTGTACACCGGTTTAATAAATTTTTTTTGCCTGCTTTTTATATCCTATAGTTCAAGGTGCGCTCACCCTCGCGGTCAAAGCAACGGCGCGCTGTCATTGGTGCACGGGGTGAATAATAGCGGACACGCGCATGCGCTTTGATAACCGCGGTAGGTGACAATAATTTGAATTTTCCTAAGGAATAGTTGAGACAAAAATGTAAAAAATTATGTTTTTTTAATTCATTATTTTGTTGTACTGTAAAAAATTTGGCGGGGCGTCCAAAATTAACCCTGTATGTATTTAATTTATGTATTCACAGTTAACATTAAACAAGTTCCAATGAAGCTCAACTTAGGCAAAATAATCTGGATGAGCGTGAGAAATTAATTTATTCAAATCCATTTCTCCCCCTTCCCTTCACAATTCTAATCCGTCCTCAAAGCCGGCAACGCATCTACAACGTCTTTATATCGTATTTTGCGGGTGTCCATGGGCGGCTATGATTACTTTACATTGCATCCTTCTCACCTATTTACCATTATTATTATTAGCCTCATTTGTCCCATTGCAGGGCAAAGGCTACCCTACCCTTCTTCTACTCTACTACTCACAGCAAAGTTTCCACATCATCATCAACAGCCAGAGGACGTTCACTGCTGGACAAAAGCCTCCCCCAAGGACCTTAAAGAAAAATAATATTAAAACCTACCTTCGAACAGCTCCTCAGAGTCCCAGATCCTCATAGACCCCCCCACTATTTCCCCCACGCCCGGCATCAGCACGTCCACAGACTCCGTCAATCGCTTGTCATCCGCACACCGCGCCATGTAGAAGGATTTGATCTCGACGGGGAACTTGCAAAGGAGGATGGGTACTCCTATGGCGTCCGTCATTTTGCGTTCTGGCATCTCGGGAATATCCTGGGTAAAGTGAGTTGAAGTTAACAAACTTTATTTTGAAAGCTGACATACTGAAATGTGACGTCACACGAAGCTCAATAATGACCGCCCGTGTTCCGGGTCTTCTAATCTACAGATAAAAAAAAGCAAATTTATTTTGAAAAAATAAAATATTTACTAATTATCTTTATAAAAAAAACTATTGGATAACTAATTATTGTTTAATTATAAACAACCATATCCAACATATTTCATATTTTATTGTTACAACTGTCAAATAGCCAATTTCAAGTACTTAGTACAAATTTTGTAATAGTACACCATAGTATTACTATAACATTGTGATTGGTGTTAAAAATAATGTTTAGTTTATAGTTATTTTTAATAGTTGAATTTATTATTAGTTTATTTATGTCAGTTACTTAAATTATATGTAATTTTAAGATAAATTAACAGTTACATTACATGTAAAATAATATAACGCTACAATAGGATTCTACGTACTTTAGATTAAGTTATATAGTCCCACAATACTCAGCCCCTAGGATAATACCCTGACCTACTTTGTGCACATACAATTATTCGCAATGTTTGACACAGTGTGTAATTAAGACATTCGGCTTCTATTAATGTACACACGCCAGGAGTCCACCCATCCAAAACTGTGAAATATTTCTAATCAATTTTGACCCTTATTCCCACAACATAAACTTCAAAATTTATTTATGAAAGGAGAACCGGACAAATGGTCTACATGACCAATTGAAATGACTCGCCATACAAATTATTGTAGTACATTACAATAACTATAAATATTTAGCTAGCTATCATACATTTTTGCCGATTACCTTGACATTTTGTGATAGGTTAACCTGCTGGCATCCGCATTTTAATTTAAAGACAGTTCCGTGACAGCAATAGTGTAGCCAACTTAGTGGATTTTCCACTAAAACGGGAGGTTTCGACCCCCTCTTAGTGGCGAAATATTGCTTTTAGTGGCTGGTGGTTTTACGAGTGAAATAATTTAATTTTCACTAGGTGAAATCACTCAACCACTCAGTAACTTTTTTTGGTACAAAAATTTGGTAATATCAGCTGGTTTCAGAAGTCGAATCTAATGAGTAGCAAGCTTAACCGTTGGCAACACTGGACAGCAATGACATATAGGTACTTGACATCCGTAGTTTATATCCGCAATAGGAAGTATTGAGCGTTACCTCTCCAAACTCGTAGAAAGTGCCATCCTCTTTCGTGATGTTGTTCTCTCGCAGGTATTCGATAGCCTCAGGGTACATCATCCTTTTGAACGGCCTCTCGGGTTTCTGAAAGCACACCGACATCATATCATCTAAATATATAAAAAGGAAAACTAACATAACCCTTGAACTGGTACAGCAATTTATATTTTTATTGGTTTTTATCCTATCACAATTAGATAAGGTTCAAATTATGGTGGCATGTATATTGCCACTAACAGCTACAAGGGTTTTGACTGACTGACATTAACCGTGTGAACCATGTCGCGTAGCGGTGAAAGAATACTACCACCCCCTCTCTTTCCTTGGGTGTCGTAAAAGGCGACTAACGGACTAAAGACTGCACATACATCCAACAGCATAGAGCGGCGATGGGCTCACCAGTCACCACCTGTCACGCTGAGCGCACGTACAGTCGCTATTTGGTGAAAAGTAGACTATGGTAGAGGATTGTTTTTGCTATCCTCATTGCCTAGTCTCTGACTAATCCTTGATTATATGTATGTATGTATGTATAGAGGAGCTCGATGGCGCAGCGGCTAGCGCGTTCGGCTTGCGATCTTGCTCGCTAAGCAACTTTCGCAATGCCGGGTCGCTGAATGGGTGACCAAATTTAAAAACATCTTGAGCTCCTCCGTGCTTCGGAAGGCACGTTAAGCCGTTGGTCCCGGTTGTCGTCGTAAGATGGCTGTCGTTAAAACCCACCAACCCGCATTGGGCCAGCGTGGTGGGTTATGGCCCTTATATCCCCACGTGCTATTGTCTACATGGGAGGGCTGTGCCCAGCAGTGGGACGTTAATAGGCTGATGATGATGATGATGTATGTATGTGCTTGGCCACGTAAACGGGCTAGGCGCGGTTGCGGGTGGCGGCGGCTGTTGGCTAATTTAACAAATGTATGAGAATGTATAAAGCATGTCACGACGCGCGCGCGGCGGGCTAGAGCGGCTGCGGCTGGCAGCGGTTGCGGGCGAGGCGGGCAAGTGGAAACAAAGCTATGGGCTAGTTTGCGCCTGGCCACGGTGCACAGCGGTTTCTCGGGCGGTTGAAAAGGGCTAGCGCGGGACGGATCGAGTCGACTACTTCAACATGTTGAAGTATAATTAATCAAAAGTTTCAATACTCATAAAATTTGTCCGGATACTTCCGATAATCTGCATAAAGATTAAAAAATTCTCCACATTTGTGACGATCTTTATTTAATTCATGCACTCCGTCTCTTGAATTTAAAATGTCGTGCATAAAATACGAACTGCTGTCAAGGCAACTACGCGTCACTAAAGTTAGAGCCATCCTCAATACGTCCACTTAGCCAGCCGCTGTAGCCGCTACCGAATGTACGTGGCATGTCACCCGCGCCCGCAGAAGTCACCCGCGCCCGCGTTAAGCCTAGCCCGTCTACGTGGCCAGTAGCCTAATTGACGTAACAAAACTTCAACGACATGCAAGCGATTTGATCGCTAAAGTCACTTTTCGTATTCACGTATCAATCGCAAGATTTTGTTTACGTCGGTTTTGTTTCAGCGTATTCTCGTGCATTAATCGAAGTTCGGTCGTTGCCTCCGCGGTATTCACCTATTATTTTGACGTTTAGTTTTATCGGATTTTAGCGATTACCCGTCAAATTAGACAGTTTCAAAGTCGTTGGAAAAAAATAATAAACATTTCTGCATGTTTTGTTAACAAAAAGTACTTATTTGAATTTATTTGGTAGAACTGTAATGGCAACATTATGTTTAAATAGTTGACAAATCGCTGAGTTGCGTTCCTATCGAGTAATCGTTCTATCGAAATGACATGTGAATGCGGATTTATGACTGTTTTTCAATATGACGACTTCTAAACGTAAACGACATTTCGACTATTACGAAATACGTGAATCAGGCCACTGGGCGTATGACATCAACGCACAGCCCGAACTCGGATTAGAGACATGAAATCTCGCGCCATGCTTCCTTTTACAGTGTATTTTTTTAGTTGTATTATTATTCTCTCTGTATATGTAATCTTAAGAAAAATTCTGCATATCAATGACAGTTGCATAACAACAGCGTTCTTTGCTATGCGGACGACAGTACTGGGGATACGCTCTACACCGGACGAGCTAATATTTCTCGGGAAAGCGTCATCGAGAGCCGGAAAAAACTTGTGATGGACACCGCGAACATGTTCAGCCATGTCTCGAATTGAAACCGACGTAACCTAGTCCACTTGAACCCCTCTAAATCACAAGTTTGTGCATTTAGCGCAAAAAAACATCCCTTCGTCGTACCTCTGAACTTTGAGGGAGCTCACCTTGATACCAACCCACTATTGGAATCCTTGCTCGCTCTAGATAGTTTGATGTACATATGTGCAGTCTTTAGTCCGTTAGTCACCTTTTACGACACCCAAGGGAAGAGAGGGGGTGGTCGTATTCTTTCACCGCTACGCGACACGGTTGAATCTACACGAAACGAGCCTATTCGCCTATTACATCTCGACTGTGATTTTTGCGTAAAATGACCATTTTCGGATTTTGTAGTAATTTTGCAGTTGTATTTATCGTTTTTATCGAAATAGGATAAGTAATAAATTCATGCTTAATATTATAAATTTCCACTCAGCAAGAATAAGCTGAATTCGGACGGCCGGCGCATCGCATTTTGTAATAATTTTGCAGTTGTATTTATCGTTTTTATCGAAATAGGATAATAAATTCATTATAAAATCTTTATTCCTCATGAAATAACAATTATTCTGGTATAAATTTTGCTCAATAATATTATCGTAGATAGGAGAAATTCACACCCAACTTAAAGCGATTTTCGAAGTTTTTTGGTTTAGAATAAGATTTTTTTTCTATATAAAATCAATGATATCTACTCGTAAAAATTCCGAGGCCGCTACGCACTATACGACTATATAAGAGATAACATTGTAATTTTTAAATTTAATTTGTTTAGAACAGTAGTTCAATCTAGGAGCTCAAAAAAGTGCCTTCGCGCAGTATATGACACCTTTCTCTGCAATTTCGGGTTTAAAATCCTCAAAAAGCTAGGCGCGCTACGAACTATGCCAATAGCTATTCTATACTACTTATTCAATAAGTCAAAATTGTAAATGTATTTTTGTTTCTGAGATCAAAAACGCCAAAATTGGCCTAACGCAAAAATCACAGTCCGAGATGTAATAGGGCTCTTAAAGGCCGGCAACGCGTCTGCGATTCTTCTGGTTTTGCCCGCCTGCTCGTTTGCTTCCTTCTTTATATCAAAAATGAATCAACAATTACGTAAAAACACCCACCTTGAAGTCGGGGTTGAGCTCCTGGACAAGATGAGCGTGGGGGGAGGCCAGCACGCGCTCCACCACGTCCACCACCAGGTCTTCAAGGCGATCCAGCAGTTCTTCGAACGTGATGAAAGGGCACTCCGCCTCCACGTGGCTGTACCTGATGTACAAATTGGCTTACAATTTAGGGGATGTGAGAAACAAAAAAAATCCTACTTGACCTATTTCAAAAGTTCTATACTGTATTGCAGCCTCAAATTTTAATAATGTGCATTTTTCGAGGTTGCAATTCGGTATCAGCAGCTTCGCGTCGCGTATAGGGTTGCCAAAAGCCAAAAGTAGAAAATCCGGACATTCACATTAGCCGGACATTTTGCACTATTTTTGTTTGTTATTTTTATACATGGTATTTTTATTTGTTTTTCCCGCTCTTGCGATATATGAATCATCGCGAGATCGTTTGGCATAATTTAGCGAGCGCGACGGGGTTGCCCTAGCCTAACAAAAGCCGGACAGGCCGGACCAGGAGGGTTACTCTTGAACGTAATCTCAATCTTAATACAATTCCAATGCGATTAATATGTATCGATATTGGGATAAGTAAAGATAATTCCGGAACGCCATCTCGATAATAATTTGTTCAATCAATTTCCACGCAATTTAATTCCAATGTGGCGCTATTGTCGCTTACAAAAGTGCCATTTGACATTTTTTAGATTTGTGATTGGAAATTGATTAATGCAATGGACATGGGAAAAATGAAAGAAAAGTTCATTTTTACTTTATACCATTATAGAAGTCGTTATTCTAAAACCAATAGTTTTTATTTCACTTTGATACGAGAAGTATTTACAAAGTTATTGTATATAAATAATTCGTTAAAACACTACTACCTCGCTTAGTTCGCTAGCACTCGACTGACGTAACGTGACGTCATCTTATCCGATAGTCCCCGCCGCCGCTCTCGCCGCCCGCACCCGGCGGGCGTCCGATTACATATCCGATGACGTCACGCCGCGGGTTTCGCGCGTATTTTCAGTGTCACAAAAACAAAAGCGCGTGGTCATTTTTATGAATCTTTAAAAAATTATTGTGAAGTATTTTAAATTGCAACAGAAATTTTTTTTGTCATATTTTAAGTTAAAATGTAAATATTTCAAAACTAAATACATAAAAATACTGTTCCCAAGCTCATTGTGTTTCAAGAGTAAGCCTACTGCATAAATTTGGATGATAAGAATATAGACTGTAAAAGTCGGACACGACTGTAAATGTCCGGCTAAACCGGTAACCCTAAGCTAGTCGCGTATCTTTTTCGGTGTGAATAAAAACCTAAAATGGCGTCGCGTATGTTTACTCACTCGGCAAGATGGCGGCGCGTGCGCGACTGCTCGGCGCGGTACAACTGCGAGATGCAGTACACGCTTCGATCATGTAAACACTAGATACCAATAGCATCATCTATAAACACTAGATATACAATTGGCGCTCTCAAAGTGTCGCCTCGAACTAATGCTCCAACCAACCATCAGTTGTGATTTGACATTGACGTTCAAAAGACATATTTTTTTTACTATGGGGCTTGGTACTAAATTCCAAAGTCTTTTAATTTGACGCCAATGTATAAATACTTGAAGACTACATTATTATCAACATATTTTATGACCGTATGATTAATTTAAAGACCTTCGTTTTTTTATATAAATTAAAACCCAACATTGATTTCTACTCGAAAATGGCAACATTATAGGTAGTAGGATTGTGACACTTTATGTTATTAAAAATGAAAAAGTGACGCTTGTCTGACGTTTTATATGTCAATACGCATCGTAGACAGATGTCATACTGTCAGTCGACCGCCAGACGATTCCCGGCCGCGCTTTCGTTGTGTTAGTTGTCTGTATCGTTGCTAAATATGTACTTAAGTGCGAAAAAGATAACTGTGTTAACGATATCGTCTCTACATTAACATAGACCTCATAGACTTACCTACTTAATAACTCTGTGTTCGTTAACATTAAAAAAACCGGAACTTTTGTTCGGAAACATACAAAACTTAGCAAAATACAGTATTCTTTAACGGAGGTAATTAAAAATCTAAAAAATATACAGAATGATAGCATTTAGTCTCTTGGACAAGGAAATATATGAATTGTTGCAGTTAATTTTTCTTTTATTTTAGTAAACAAAAAAAATTATGTCCTTTAATACCTATTGTGGCGATGATAGGGCCGACTATCAAAAATAGTTGTGATTATTCGATAACTAAATTGTATAGAATAATTGGAACCACTTTTTCGAACGTATTTTATATGGGATTGTGTATCTAGTGTTATTATAATTATAACTTAATTAATGGCTTCGCGTTTAACATTAAGACCTGACATAAGTCTCTTAGTGAACTTCAAAGCAAAATCAATCACATTGATATTTAAAATTAGAACAATTCTGCTTTGAAGTTGTAGACCTAGTAATTTGATTAGAGCAATGTTTTTATTCTGCAAAATGTATAAAACCATCACGCGCTTGTTAAAAATTAAAATTTACTTTTTTTAAGATGGGGGCGACCTGCGGAATATCAATACAAATATTTTCATGTAAGAATTATCGATTTATGCGTAAAATTAAGAAAGTTGTGGAAAAAAATGTTTTTAGGAGTCATTAGAACTATGTATTGTTTGTTATTGTTGAAAGATTTTTTTTTCAAATTTCAACAAGGCCATGACCTTGTGCAATGATCAGGCTAACTTACGTAAGTTCTAATTCAGCGCATAGTACAAGTAACTTAAAAATACGTAAATTTTCACAATTTCGTGCAGGATCCCCTTAAGCCAATTTCAAGTGGTATCAAGTGGTATATACCCCTAAAGTACATTTAGTATTGTACGGTGGATTGAAATAAAATGGAGTCTCACATCACGTGTTGTTGCTAAAGGAACACGGGAGAAACTCCGTATCTAGTGTTTAGATGATCGAAGAGTACTAGTCGCCATCTGTAATCAAGATGGCGCCGCATCCGGTCACTCACTCGGCAAGATGGCGGCGCGTGCGCGACTGCTCGGCGCGGTACGACTGCGAGATGCAGTACACGTCGCCCAGCGACGGCAGGCACGTCTCTAGGTACAGCTGCGAGCTTTGCGTCAGGTATGCCTTTTCACTGCCAAACGAAAGAATTACATATTGTTATAATTAGTTAGAATATCTAGGTGTGCTATTGTAGAGAGGCATATCGATTCTCTAAAGGTCAATCGCAAAATACCCTCTCACATCGACGTACCCTTCGACTCCGATCATGAGTGACCTTTGTGACTTTTTAGAAAATACGGATTTGGTAATGTACTGTGAACACGGAATCGAGCATTTGCAGAATCGCAGTGCTCAAGACCATGGGAGATCATCGGACTGTCACGTATGAATTTGCCAGCCTACAACTAAGTGTATCCGAGTGTGTATCGGCATTGAAAGTGACAGAAAAAGGCCCCCTTTCGTGAGTTGTCGTACTACTAGGCCTCCGCCACTCCTTCAAAGTGACGTGCTACAGCGATTTTGGACCGTGCGGCTCATTGAAAAGAACCCCATCTCTTTCCTTGGATGTCGTAAAAGGCTAGTCGCCTAGGTTAGTCGCCTTTTACGGACTGAGGACTGCCAAACATCTAACAGTATAAAGTATGTACGTAATTAACTGTTATAAATCACAAGAAAATAATGATTCCCTACTTTAAGTCAAAGTCAGTTATTGACGTAACACTAATAATAATAAAATAAAACAGTTAACTAAGTTGTAGTTAAGACTTAACAACTAATCTAACGAGCTATAGTCTGTGCCTTAGGCCTTCGGCCTTAGGCATTGTGCCTTCTGCCTAAGGAGGCACGCCTCTATGTACAGTCAAGAGGTCTTGGAGATTACACATTGGGACTTTGCACCGTTCTTATTACAATCGCCTCCTTTCATTTGTATCGGCTGGCGACGCTCTTGTATCTAGGTATGTAATGGCTACAGTGTCAGGTGTAGTGTTGCCACTCGATAGTCCACTATCGATAGTTGAGCAAAAGCAATAGTTTCGATAGTTCGATATTATCGACACACAGTAATACTATCGACAGTATCGATACTATCGAAGTTCAATAGCGAAGGCACTATCGATACTATCGTCACAGTCTACAATCGATAGCGCAAACAAATTGATACTATCGATAGTATTGTTGTTACAATAGTCATAGCCGAAACTATCGATAGCATTTGGCTATTTGTCGGAGTAGGAAATGGAAGGTTAAGATTTAACGATAATTATCCAATTGTTTTTTTTATTAGGATAATTTGTAAGTAAATATTTTATTTTTACAAAATAAATATGCGATTTTTATCTGTGGATTACAAGACCCGAAACACTGGCGGCAAGGGGCGGCCATGACTGAGCTTCATGTGACGTCACATTTCACAAAATTATCAAAAAGTATCTGTCAGGTTTCAAGATATATTCATATACAGTCGTGGTCAACTAATTAGGGACAATCTCTAGTTAAGCCAAATTGTGAATTTATTTTTTATTTTCCAACGAGTCTTAACAATATTCCATATCTTTTACACGTAAGTATAATTAGTCATTGATGTGCCTGATTATACAAACAATAACAACTTCTTAAACATTAAACCTCTTTACAGTATAGCTGATAGATTATCAGTGTGCTATTTGTTCAAAGAATGCTGGCTGGCCATTTAATTAGGGACACTGAGATATTGCGTTCTATTTTCAAAATTTGAATCTCAATACTTTTTTATTTCTTCTTTTATTGTTTTGTGGTAGTTTTGGCGGCAATCCAGATTTTTAATTATAAGTTAGGAGAATTATTTTGAAGAAATATGGGCAAAAATAAAAGTTGCGATCCAACACTACGAACAATTATCATGAAGTTTGTCGAGCGTGGTTGGTCATACCGAGGGATAGCAGAACATTTAAATTGTTCAAAAACTATGGTATGCAATGCAGTGCAACATTTCAGGCGCAATAACACAGCTTTAAATGTGCCCAGGACAAAAAGATCGAGAAAAACAACTCCGCAAGAAGATAGAATGATAACCAGGTTAGCTAAGAAAGATCCGTTTCTAGGCTCTATTTTAATTAAACACGAAGTGTTTGGGGCAGACGAAAGAGCCGGTGTATCAGCGAGGACCGTTCGACGACGTCTGGTAGAAGCAGGGTTGTTCGGAAGAGTGGCTGGCAAAGTACCGTTGTTGAAGAAAGAACATAGAAATGCTCGTTTGGCGTTTGCACGTAAATATGGACATTGGACCTACGCCCAATGGCAACATGTATTATTCTCTGACGAGACCAAGATTAATTTAATTTCTTCAGATGGAAGGCAATACGTACGGCGTCCTGTAAAAGCGGAAATGAATCCAAGATTCACAAAAAAGCAGGTGAAACATGGCGGTGGAAACATTAAAATTTGGGGTTCATTTTCTAGACGTGGAGTGGGACCTGTGAGAAAAGTTCAGGGTAACTTAGACCAACATCAATACAAAACAATATTGGAGGAAACTATGCTTCCCTATGCTGAGGAGCATCTCCCTATTATATGGACGTTTCAGCATGATAACGACCCGAAACATACCGCCCGTTCAGTCAAGTCGTTTCTTACCAGTCAGTCAGTATCGGTGCTAGATTGGCCAGCAAATAGCCCGGACCTCAACCCAATTGAGCACCTTTGGCACGAAATCAAGAAAAAAGTTTCAACTTATCGTACCACAACTTTAGATCAACTTAATCAAGCTTTTTGTGAGGCATGGGCAAACATTCCTATCGAAACATGTCAGAAACTGATAATGTCTATGCCACATCGGTGTCAAGCGGTAATTACTAACAAAGGTTTTGCTACTGGGTACTGATTTTACACGTAATAAAATGGAGCTTTTAAAAATATTATAATACTGGAGATTATTCGTTTTGTTTAACTCTATTCATCATTATACTTTACTGTCCTTAATTAAATGTCCAGCTACATAATTATACCTTAAAATTTAATACATGTTCAACCTTTGATATTAAATACTTTTTTCTATTTAATTATTCTCTTATTTACAGCCATTTATAGTATAGTAATCGGACCAAATTATGCAAATAATAGGTGCTGAAAAATCAATAGGGTTTTATATTTATATGTACATAACCGGTTATTGCTCTTCACTATCTTGAATGTCCCTAATTAGTTGACCACGACTGTATATATTCATATTCATTTATTGCATCTTGTTGTATAAAATGGTGTTACATAATTTTTTAAGCACAAACAAGAACTTCTATATTTATTGAAATGTGACATCACAGAGCAAAAGGTTACGTGATTAACCGTTTTCGCACGAACTTTGAAATTAATAAACAAAAATATGTTTTTTTCTGTTAAATAAAGGTTTTTCCAAGAAAGAAAATATTGCACGGGATATAAAATAAGCGTTTGTAATTTTTTAAACACCTTTTCGAAAACTGTCAAGTTTACAATTACGATATTGGCTTCAATACTATCGATAGTATGGCAGTATACCGATACTATTGTACCAAACTGCATAACTGTATAATCGATATTATAGATGATTTCCGAGGTCAACTATCAATAGTCAAACTATCGATAGTTCGGCAACACTAGTCAGGTCTAAGATGGGTGGATGGATGGGTGATTGGATGGGTAACTAAGTATACTCACCCGAAGAAGTTAAAGTCGAACAGCGTGCTGCCGCCCTCGCACTGGGTCTGCACCAGCGTCGGGGGAGTAACTTCAGTGTAGAAGCGCGCGGCGAAGTGCTCGCGAAAGGCGCGCGTGATGGCTGCACGCGCGCGCAGAATCTTGGACGTGTTCTCGCCGCGGATCATTATATGCCTGAGACAATTATAATAATAATATGAAACCATGGCTAGAAATGGAATAAAACAGGGCCAAAAAAAATTTAGTTGGCCCTGTTTTATTCCATTTCTAGCCATTGTTTCATATTATCATTATTTTTATTAATTACACAATTAATGCATACAAAATTGTACATAGTGTAAAAAGAGACTGAAATTTTTGTGACAAAGAAGGAGAAAGAAAGGCTCTACTAAAATCCAAACTTGCGGTTCTAATTTATAAAACTACCAGTTCATGACTTCAAGAAGTGCGTGTAAAGGCTAAAGGTTGCTTCACACATATCAGTGAAGAAACAGTTCCGACACAGTACCGGCACAGTGCGAAAAATTCTTTCATACATTCTCTACTAAGGTTGTCAAAACAAATACGTCCGTGATTTGCCGATGGCGGCACTGACAGTAAGAGCACTAACACTGACAAGTGGGGATGCGTTCATAGAGAAATTATGAAAAGGACTGTGCCGGTACTGTGTCGGAACTGTGACTTCACTGATACGTGTGAAGCAACCTTTATACTGAATAAACGATTTGACTTTGACAATAATCAAATGCTACTTACAGCACATAATAGAGAAAAATGAGCTTATAGAGCCAAAACAAGCTGATTTCCTGTGAACATTTTCGTAGTAAGGAGTTTCGAACCTGTTGTCTAACTGCACGTCAGGCAACGCCTCCTCGTTCAAGATGGCGTCGGCGCCGCCCGGTGGCGCGAGGCCGATCAACTCCCAGTAGTCAGCTGTCAACTCATGACCGTCCGGCGCCTGAAATTTATCATTATTATGGCCTATAAACGGGACAGGCCTTCCCGCCGCATTGACAATAGCCTAAATTATATAAATATATATATATATATATATATATTGAACAATATATAACCCACCACTATGGCACAATGCGGGTTGGTGGGTTAAATGTATAAATAAAAGTAAACTAAATGCTAATAAGTGTTTTGTAATTGGTAATAGATATACGAGTATAATCTATATATAATCCCGCAATTGCATAAACACAACTATGTATTTATATTAGTACAATATTTCAATCTCAAAAATCATTTATTCAATCAAACTTTTTTGAAAGTGCTTTTCGATTGAATCATCCAAACATTTTTTGCTTACTACCCATTTAGGACGTCTTTTTAACTGTGGAGAATAATCGGCGCAAGAAACTCCACAGCTTTATAATAGTAGTAAAATATAGGAACAACTCTGAAATTGCATTAAAATATCAGCTTTCCATACATTTAAGTATCATGTCCCCTGTCCCACTGCTGGGAAGGGCCTCCATCATTGGTGTCAAGTCATCGCAACAATTAATAGGCACCTTGGTGGCAGAGTGGCAAAGCTTTCAGCCAGATACCTATCCTGGGCCCTGAGTTCAAATGTTAGACATTTGTGTCGTCTAGTATCAAAAGCCGCCAGATCCACTTTTATGAAAAAAAAAAGTTATGATGCTCTTAGGCTTATTTTTCTTGAAATCTTTGCTTCCAATTAGTAAATTCGTATCAAACTCCGCTAAATCGCTAGCAAATTGAGATCGAAATCTGTATTTATTATCAAATCCCGCCCAGATCCTTGACCACTGAGGTTCATTCCCCGCTAGATCCAAATGGACCATCCCCTCTCCTTATTTCACTAAGTTTATTTGTACTGGCACCTCGAGACCAACCGTTAGATTATGCAAGAAGTGCCAGACGTCCCTGCGCCAGTAGAACACTCGCGCAGGAGACCACCAACGTTAGGTCCTGACGCTAAATTAGTGCCCGCCGCAGCGCGCTCTTCATTCGGTACTCATAAGACTAGTGTCTCAGGAGAGTATCCCCGTGAACACGTGTAGTTCACTGCCTATTGTCCAGATAGGTAACCGGAGCTGTCAAGCTCGCTCACTTCTCGTTGCACGAAGGGCACAACTCGCAGTTGCCACTGCTAGGGTCGTCGACTCTAAAGTCGACTCCCAAGTGTCCACCTTGGTAGCGGAGTAGTAAGCACACTCACTTCTCGGAACCCATCCGGGCGCCTAGCCAGTTCCCACGTCCTACGCGGCTGGCTGGACCGGAGGCTACGGCATCTAGGAGGCCGCCTCTACTAGTTCTCCAGACTAGTACCGGAGATGTCAACACCAATGTCCAATGAAAACCACCGGACAAAGCTGCCAACTATAAGGGAAACTCACGTTCCCCGCAGGACTTTTCGCTTCTGGCCCCTCAGAGACCGCTACTAGGCCCCGCTCGCTGTGCACGAGTTTGGACTGGACTTTTGGACTGGCACACAATACCAGGACAAACGAACATTCCCAAGCTCTACAGCTAACCACACGCCACTACGAGTCCAACCCATGTCCGGATCCCGCCGGAGGCACCTGGTTAAAGGCACGACCAGCGGGGGGCTAGAACCGGAACCCCGTAGTACCTCTGAAAACACAACCGGACCCGTAGTTCCAGTTGCGATACCCTATCTATTGAGGTCAGTAGATAGGGACCCAAATGGACCAATCAAAATGCAGGATTTTGACTGGCAACTGTCATGGCGTCCTTGGCGTCAGTATGGCCGTCCATGCATTGTTATGTGGATTTCGTGCTGGATATTTATTGAATTTAATAGTAAATAATGGGTGATTTGTTGGAAAAATTGAAAAAGATCCGCCTAATTAGGCAAAGAAGCGAAGCGTAAATAAAGAAGACTGGAAAAGAGAAAGGAAACGTCGAGAAATGCAATATAATATACAATTTCATAGAAATTGGTATACAATGACATACAGACAGAACAAAAATGTCCGTTTTACACAAATTGTTTTATTTATAATTCCTCAAGGACTATATCCTAACGACAATCATTAGTTTTGTGTTTTGCGTTTTTGTTTTAGTTTCAAGCCACTCTTTATAACATCCTGTATTTTAAGAAAGTGAATGTCAAAATCCGCTACATCCATTGACCTTAGTAACAAAGTCCGCCAGATCCATGACTCAATATCAATATCCGCTATATCCATTTTTTTTATCTCTATTTTGTTGTATAATTCAAAATCTAAAAATAATTTATAGAATCATTTAAATTAATTTTACTTTAAATTACTTAGAATCATATTGTATTTGTAACTGTAACAAAGAAAAAAGTCATTTATTGTAAAATGGACTTTTCTGGATCTGGCGGATTTTGATACTAGACAACACATTTATACATTTTGTGATCATATAAAACAAAAAGAAGTATCTATTCAAACAAAATCTAAAGTTAACTCACTCTCTGCCCTTCAGGCACTGCTTCTAGTTTTCCATAGATAACCACAGATGACTCTGTAGAGAGCACCAGCGCATCATACGTCTGGCACAGGACTCCATGGAGGACACATTGCAGGTAGCCAGTACCATCTCGGAGTGTTATGAAAGTGAGGGCCTTGCCTTGCCTTCTGAGCCGGTGTACCCAGCCGCGGACACATATCCGCTGTCCTCTATGAGAAACCGCTAAAAAAATAATTTTAAATTATTTTCGCCTAGAATTTTACATAAATTAATCTACTTTTTTTCTTTTTTTTTTACTGGTAACCGGTAATAGCTTGGCCGTCATTTCACCTGATGGTAAGTGACGATAAGGCCGAAGGTGGAAGCGCGCTTCACCCAGAACCCTCAACCACTGAGGAACTGGCTATCTTATCTCTAACTGTCGGAACACAACTATGCTATAAACATCGTTGTTATGGCAACAGACTTAGATAAGATGGTGGTATCTAGCCAGGCGGACTTAACAGCCCTACCACCAACCAAACCGAGCACACAAAAATGTACCCCCCGCTGTGAATCAAACCCGGGACCTCTGGGTCTGAAACCGGTGGCTTAGCCACTAGACCACTGAGGCGGTTAAAAATACTCTTACAAAACACACACACATAAGAGAACATCTTAAGTTGTCAAACTCACTAGGTCTCATTGAACAATCCACACAAACATTTCATCAGTAAAAGAGTGGTTGAGGGAATTGTTGAGTTTGCCCAGCAGTGGAACATTTATAGGCTGATGATGATGATGACAGTAAATATTATCATCACTGCAAGTGATTCACTACAAATAATGCATTACAGTGGTATCATATATGTGTATGTATACAAACAATATGATGCAACTTATGCTAGAGTTTTATCACTGACTCATAATGATGCAAGGGTAACTCAATATTATAATTTTTCAATTGCCACCTAAATATATATTATTAGGTAGCAATGATGTTTACAGGTATGTGTTTTTAAGAATGAGAGAGTGTGTGACCTTAGACCATAATATTGTAAATAATAAAAATATGTAAAGTCAAAATCTAATTTAAACAAAAAGATTCAATATCAAGAAGAGAAAAAAACATTTGAGTTAAATATATCTTATTCTCTATGCTTTTGAGTATCTATGGCATAAATCAAAAAGTTGACAATGTTTCATACTCTGAAACAACATACATCATCCTAATTGCCAGAATGGGCAAAATAGAATAATTTTATTTGCTAAGAATATGGTTGATATTACAAGTAGTCACAGACCATTTTAATATTTGTTTTCATTATAGCTCCAATATTAGCTCCTCCACAGCAGCATAACTACAACACACTTTTTTTTGCGACAATTACTCACTTACTAGTATTCTTTAAACAAGCTTGTTAGTTTTGGGTGCTCCTAATTTAACTTTTATCGAGAAAACTCATAGACTGTAGGACCGGGGTTTTCTGTCAATTTTACTGGTACTTAATAAAAAAAATCAACTTACTTACCATTGAATATTTTAATGATTTTGCTTTTAGGTAGACTAGGATCTTCCTTGATCTCAACCTTTTTGGCTTCGTCCATGTTTTGCTGACGTTTCTGGTTGGCATCCTCCTCCGCCTTAGCTTTGTCGTTAGCTTTATAGAATTCTCTCATCCAAATCTTCTGGATTTTCTTGAGCTGGGATTTTGCGGCGAGCTCGTAAGTCTGCGTAGCATCTTTCGCGTCTACAAATATAGGGGGTGCCGTCTCAGCCCCGGCATGCCTCATCGCTTGCAAGATCGTTTTGTAGGGCTTCGACGCCGTGCCATCTCCAGTCTCGTCGTTGCCATTCTTATCTGACGTGTATATCTCGGCTAAAAGTAAAACATTCACTGTAATATTCATAGGACCGCCTGCATACGTGTACAGTACAGGGGTTATAAAAACATATGGCACTTACTTAGAGGGGGTTTTGTACTTTCTGGCATTTTAAATTAAATAAAATCTGAGGTGTAAGTATTAAGTGTTTAAGTAAAATAATTTACTTGGTGTAGTTGATTCTAAATCACGAATTCAATAGCATAAAGCGACCCGACCACTGCCTGCATTGCGCAAAAATGCATGCACACAAACTGTCAGTCAGTGTCAGTCAAGCAAGTCAATGTCAAAAAACTTTTTTTTTTATATATATATTTGTTCCATGAAGGAACAGGCTAAGGTCTGAGCCATACTGCCTAGTCATTAGTTTTTTATTTGTTTTTTTCCCTTGATGATAGTGAGTGGTGATTAAGATGAATGATAAATGATGTTCCCCAAACCCCTTGAGTTTTCAGTAAAGATGTGGGACTTTACTGAGGTCTCACGCGGACTACTTGAGAGAATTTGAAAAGTGATGTTGCACTGTTTTGTTTCATTTGCCAACACTCATGCACGTTCACAAACACTTAACGGTTAATAATCTACTATTATTTCACATTAATGTTCGAAAAAACACAAATTTTGGAAAATAAAACAAAACTGAATACATGACGCTTCACTTTCCCGCCAAGAAGTCCTGTCAAAAAACTTCATTCCTTTTTTTTTTGTTTCCTGAAGGAACAGGCTAAGGTCTGAGACCATACTGCCTAGTCATTAGTTTCTTTATTTCTTTTTTTCCCTTGATGATAATGAGTGATGATTAAGACGATGAATGATAAATGATGTTCCCCCAATCCCCTTGAGTCCTCAGTAAAGATGTGGGACTTTACTAAGATCTCACGCGGGCTTCTTGAGAGAATTTGAAAAGTGATGTTGCACTGTTTTGTTTCATTTGCCAACACTCATGCACGTTCACAAACACTTAACGGTTAATAATCCACTATTATTTCACATTAATGTTCGAAAAAACACAAATTTTAGAAAATATAACAAAACTGCCAGACATGACGCTTCACTCTTCCGCCAAGAAGTCAATTTTCATTCCTTTCTATTGGATTCTATTGGATTGAGTACAGTCAACATAAAATTAAGCAAACTAGTGAAGCGCTGCGCTGTACTTCGATTATTTTTATCGAAGTACATTGCTTCATTAAGACGCTTTACTTTTTCGTCAAGAGGTCTTTGCTTATTTTAAAATTCGTTTTACATTAACAAAGTAGCAACGTAATTATCACCAGCACTACTCAACTAAATTCTAATAATCACAGGTGTAACTATGTTTCTTAAGTTATGCACAGTCAGCATCAAAAGTGAATATACACGTAACACTTTTCACAACTCTTGGCTTTTCTAATAATATTTTAGGAGTTCAAAGAAGTGAGTCTACTCTTTTATCTGACTGTACCTAGCTAGCGAGATGTCATCATATTTTTTTTTGTTTTTAGGCTCCTCTGAGCCTGACCTATACAGCAAAGTCTTTTATATAATTTCTTGATTAACGCTTGGTCAATAATCAAAATATATTTTACACTGTCATTACTCAAGGGTCATTTTGACCCTGCTATAAAAGCATGTATATTTTTTGTACTAATAAGAATTATGAAATAAAACACACTACCTAGGTATTTAAGAAAAATAATTTATAATGTAATTAAATTACACAACTATAATTGAGCAAGTGCTGCAAATTAGTATTTTACATGAAAAACAAACGCTGTTTGTTTTGCGATATTTTTAATAAGGACAAATGAATCGATTATTTAAAAAACAACACAAGTCACCAAATGTAAAGGACATTGACAGTCTTTGTATGGGGGTTGGACCAAGTGCTGCCCAGAATGAAAACATAGTGCATTATGTTCCTTAAAATAACATTAGTCTGTAAAACTAAGTGCTTTGAAATCTAACCCAGGGATGTTGAGAAAAAAAAATGTTCCTTGTTAAAATAATTTTATTTAAGTACAAAGAATAAAAATGATTATAATAACGGCTTATTCCAATATATTTTAGTAACAGCAATTATTTTGAACAATGTTTTACATTATTATTACAATACATTATTAAATGACAATAATTATTTTACATACTAAAAAAGATACATTATTATTACAATCATTTTTTTCAACAACATCTTCGTGCCTAGCCCACCCTAAAAACCAAACTAGGCACACAACGTGCGCACAAATGCCAATTGTTCTCCGACCAGTGAAACATGAGCAGCAATAGTTTTTTCACTCCTCTTGTTCAAAAAGACCGTCATTGTCGCGTTCTAGAGCGAGGCTAAAATAGCTTTTCTTGCCCTAGCGGAAAATGTTTTTTTTTTAATTTTTGTCTGTCACATGACAATGAGCCTACAAAAACGAAAAAGTATTAGTCATAAGTAGAATAATCATGAATAAAGACTCGACCTATTACTGTTTACTTAGATCAACAACTTTTTAAGGTAAAATTAGTAATCGTTTGAATCTATGGACAAGACAGACCACGCCCACACAGTTCACGCTTCAGCAAGAAACAACTGCACAGTCTGCACATGTGCTTAGGTTCACCACCGCCTTTAGCCCGTTAGTCGCTTTTACGACACCTAAGGGAAGAGAGGGGTTGGTAGTATTATTTTGATGAGCCCATCGCCGCTCTATGCTGTTGTATGTATGTGCAGTCTTTAGTCCATTAGTCGCCTTTTACGAGACCCAAGAGAAGGGAGGGGTTGGTAGTATTATTTTGATGAGCCCATCGCCGCTCTATGCTGTTGGATGTTTGTGCAGTCTTTAGTCATTAGTCGCCTTTTACGACACCGAAGAGAAGAGAGGGGTTGGTAGTATTATTTTGATGAGCCCATCGTCGCTCTATGCTGTTGGATGTATGTGCAGTCTTTAGTTCGTTAGTCCCCTTTTACGACATCGAAGAAAAGTGAGGGGATGGTAATATTATTTTGAAGAGCCCATTGTTGCTCTATGACGTTGGATGTAGGTGCAGTCTTTAGTCTGTTAGTTGCCTTTTACGACACCAAAGGGAAGAGAGGGTTTGATAGTATTATTTTGATGAGCCCATCGCCGCTCTATGCTGTTGGATGTATGTGCAGGCTTTAGTCCGTTATTCGCCTTTTACGACACCCAAAAGAAGAGAGGGGTTGGTAGTATTAATTTGATGAGCCCATCGCCGCTCTATGCTGTAGGATGTATGTCATTAGTCCGTTAGTCGCCTTTTACGACACCCAAGGGAAGAGATGGAAAGACTGCACATACCTACTATCCAACAGCATAGAGCGGCGATGGGCTCATCCAAAATAATACTACTAACCCTTCTCTTCCCTTTGGGTGTCGTTAACGCAACTAACGGTTTAATTTTTAATAAAGTAAACCAATTCATGTTGTATTGGATTGTTTTATTTTCTCGCATTCGTAGTGAAAAACATAGTGTAACACACGGCGCTAAAAACCCATTAAAACTCGGTTTCTATTTACTCCCTTGATAAAGCTCGTGAGTAAAGCTACCTCGTATATAATGGGTCATTTTAGCCCTTTGTATAACAATCTACTATTTCATTCCTCATACACGGAAAGTAGGTCTGAAGTTGCCTGAGGAGCGGGTGGATAGTAGTACTTTTCCGCCCTAGGGAGAATCGTTTTCTGACAGGACTCTTTCGAGCGATGATCTGCTCCACTGGTGGTAGGGCTTGACCCGTCTGGTTGGTGACCACCGTACGCATGGTGTAAAACCCGTCAAGTGACTGCTTGTCGGTCGCGTTTCGGGATCAGCCAGCGTATAATCAGAGCTCGAGAGGATGATGCTGCGATGTATTTGGTCTGTGGAGGCTTCCGTCAAACCAGTGCCAGGAGGACTTCGTTAACCTGCCGACCAGGGAGACTCGTAGAAACGGTTATCCCGCTGGCCGCCCGTGGCACAGTACAGAGGCCCAAGCGAGCCTAACCAGCTCGTGAGGCTGCCTCACCATGCCACGCATAATCTCGGGGTGGTCCGTCGTGCCGGTTGGTGACCGGAAGGTGGGGTCACGGCGGCCATTCCCGGGGGGGTTCGGAGGCCCTTCCGTTCGGCAGGTTAATAATACTCGTCTGTGGGCAAATTCCTGGGGAAACAGGCCACCACACTTTGACCATTCGCATCGCGGCATCATTTTCTCGATTCACGCCTCTCTCTTTCCACTCCTAAAATGACAGCGCCTAACAACAAAACTGGTAATGCAGCGGTGCACACCCCCACCACAAGCTTACCGTTTGAGGTGGAGTTCGCTAACATCCGCGGACTCCATGCAAACCTCAATGCCGTCCACCACCATCTTGAGACGGCACGGCCGGCAATGTTGTTCCTGACGGAGACGCAAATAATCCGCCCAGCTGACACCACCTACCTGAACTATCCCGGCTTTGTGCTTGAAGAATCCTTCAAAGCCAAAGCCGGAGTTTGCTTATTCGTTCGGGCGGATGTTTGCTGTCGCCGTCTGCGCTGTCTGGAGGACCCTTCCTTCTCCCTCCTAGTGGTACACGTCGACTTAGGCTCTCATTGCCGTGTCTACGTCTGCGTCTACCGATCCCATAACGGCGTCATGGAGACAACTCGACTAATTAAACATCTTAGTCGGGTAGCAGATGATGCGCAGGAGCGGTTTCCATCGGCGGAACTGGTGTTTTTGGGGGACTTCAACGCCCACCATGAGTTGTGGTTAGGTTCCTCCAAAACAGACCATGCTGGTAGAACTGCCCACGCATTCGCTCTCACGCATGACCTGACGCAACTGGTGAACCAGCCCACCAGGATCCCAGACATAGTTGGCCATGCGCCCTCCTTACTCGACCTTCTGCTGACGAGTCGCCCAGCTGGATACCGGGTGGAGATTCGAGCTCCTTTAGGTTCCTCGGATCACTGCTTGATATCCAGCACAGCGCCCTTAGCATCGCGCCCGCCAACAGCGGTTTCGAAACGCCAGATTTGGCACTACGCGTCGGCAGACTGGGACGGGATGCGGGAGTATTTTGCATCCGTCTCTTGGAGGCAGCGCTGCTTTAGTGGGAAGGACCCGACCGCTAGCGCCACTGCCGTTGCTGATGAGATAGTATTAGGAATGGAATACTATATTCCACACTCCTATGTCATCAGCAAAGGCAGACGCAACCGCTGGTACAATCGCGAGTGTGCCAGCGCTGTTGAGAGCAAACAGACGGCATACCGCGCTTGATCAGAGGTAAAGCTCATGGGGCTCCCGAAACTCGCTCGCTAAAAGCAGCCTATAATAATGCCACCAAGTCGTGTAAGAGGGCCTACATTAGAGCGGATGCCCAGCGCGTTGCACGAGTAGGCCAAGAACTCCTGACGCATCCTACGGGCAGCCGTAGCTACTGGCGTCTGGCCAAAGCCGTGCAATCCAACTTCTGCCAACCCTCGCTGCCACCACTGAGATGTCTTGACGGAACTTTAGCTCACAAGCCGCAGGAAAAGGTCGATCTCCTGGCCAAACTCTTTGCGGCTAACTCCCGGATCGATGACTGTGATGCACAGCCACCCTCAACACCTCACTGTGGCCACACAATGTCTGATATTAAAATCAGGCAGTGTGATGTCCGTGCGGAAATGCAGTCAATCGATGTCCGGAAAGCTAACGGTCCTGATGGCATCCCAGCAATAGTTCTGAAAATGTGTGCAGCGGAGTTGTCCCCTGTGTTAACGCGTCTGTACCGTCTCTCGCTCTCTTCGGGTTGTGTGCCGGAATCTTGGAGAGAAGCTAATGTGCAACCGATCCCTAAAAAAGGAGATCGGTCAGATCCGACTAATTACCGCCCTATAGCCGTAACTTCAGTGTTGTGTAAGATATTAGAACGAATATTGAACAAACAGCTTATTCGATACCTAGAAGATCACTCCCTAATTCACGATCGTCAATATGGGTTTCGGCCAAAACGGTCAACGGGCATTCTAGCGTACGTCACACATCTCTGGGGTGAGGCTATTGACAAGCGTGGCGAGTCACTGGCAGTTAGCCTTGACATAGCCAAGGCTTTTGATCGGGTCTGGCACAAAGCTCTTCTCTCCAAGCTCCCGGCATACGGTTTGCCCGCTCAGTTCTGTACCTGGATTGCCAGCTTCCTGCATGAGCGTAGAATCCGTGTCCTTTCGGATGGATGCGCTTCGCGGTTCATGTCAGTGAACGCTGGTGTTCCTCAAGGCTCCGTTCTATCCCCCACGCTGTTCCTTCTGCATATCAATGACATGCTTCTTCTTGGAAACATTCATTGCTATGCAGATGATAGCACAGTGCATGGGGGATATAACGGGCACCCAACGGCTGGGCGGGTAGACACCGAAATGAAGCGAGCAAATCTTGTCATTGAGCTCGATCGGGTGTTGGACCTCATTTCTAAATGGGGCTCCGATAATCTGGTGGAGTTCAATGCGCGTTCACAGCGAAAAAGTCGCCATTCCTTCCCCTTCCCTTTCTTCAGGGTACATCTCTAGGCCTGCAGAGCAGTATTAACATGCTCGGTATGGATATCCGCTGCGATCTGAACCAAAAGGACTACATCGAAACCGTGATTAAAAATGCCTCACGTAAACTCGGTGTCCTGAACAAGGTGCGGCGATTCTTCACGCCTGATCAGTTGTGTCTATTATACAAGACACAGGTGCGGTCTTGCGTGGAGTATTGCTCTCACCTTTGGGACGGCTCCGCAAAGTACCTTCTCGATGCCTTGGACAGATTGCAGCGCCGCGCTGTGCGCATTATCGGCAATGCAGAGGTCACTAAAACTCTCGAGCCTTTGCAATTGCGTAGAGATATTGCGTCACTCAGCGTCTTTTACCGTTTATACCATGGCGAGTGCTCTGAAGAACTCTTTGACCTCATCCCTCCTTCTCACTTCCTCCATAGGAGTACGCGTGCTGCTCTCCGGAGTCACCAATTTACAGTCTCTAACATTCCATCACGCACAAAGAAATTTGGTGACTCGTTTCTTTGCCGCACTTCCAAAAGATGAAATAGTCTACCAGCACACGTATTCCCTCCTACCTATGACATAGGGTCCTTCAAACGAGGCGTGAAGAAGCACTTTGTGGGCCGGCAGAGTGAGGATGACTGATGCTACGTCTTTTACGCTGCACCAGTTGTCCTCGCGCCTGGACCTCATTTCCACTTAACATCAGGTGGAGTGGGGTCATTTGCCGGGCTTGGTATAAAAAAAAAAAAAAGAAGGTACTGTCATATGTATAGTTGTGACTTATTGTCAAAATAATACTAACAACCCATCTCTTCCCTTGGGTGTCGTAAAAGGCGACTAACGGAATAAAGAATAAAATAGAATAGAATAAAACTTCTATATTGGTTAGACTGTGTAACATGTTCTTAACATAATAAAATAGTATCAACAGTTTGCCCATGATCGGGCATGCAATGTACACAAATATTTTATTTTACATTAACATTTACAAAATACATAAAAAATTTAACAATTAATTAGTCTTAAAACCAAAGTATTCATTTAGTAGTGTATTGAAAACATTATTACATAACCAACTTTTTAACTTAAGTTTAAATATATGACCATTCAATACCTATTTATTGTAAGTATACTTTGTGACGTAGGGGGTATATGCTTTAAAGCAAGTAAAGAATGTCACAAACAAAAAAACAGCTATTACCACCTATCACGCATACATAGAGTCCATACTACGTTACGGTTTAATTATATGGGGTAATAGCATAGACAGAAAAAGAGCATTCATTGCACAGAAAAAATTCATAAGGGCTATATGTGATATCCCTTCCGACGAGACCTGTAAACCTTTATTTAGGAGTCTTGGCTTGTTACCGCTACCATCTTTGTATATTTTCGAAATGTGTAATTTTGTTAAAAAAAAACAAGAATCTTTTTAGGCGGGCTTGTGATGTCAATTCTAGACTAAAAAGAGATCCACACAGACTAGTCCTCAATGATATTCCTAGATCTGATATATACGGAAAAAGCTGCTTAATTATGTGTGTTCGAATATGTATAATGTAATACCTAATGAAATAAAGAAGTTAAATTATAATTTATTTAAAAATAAGCGCCCTCTTTAGTGCATTGATGCAATTTCTTAATCAAGTGCTTTTTTCGATCAATGAGCAAATCAATCGTTCAGGTACTGGACACTAGATGACGTTACTTTTATTTTTGTAAGTTTTTAATTATGCGAATCAAAATTAAACTTTATGTTAATTTGCTGAAAAATCCATTGAATAAATCACTTTAAAAATTGTCAATTGTTCCTTATGTTTATCTTCACAAACACTACAACACAATATTTGGAGTCCGTTATGAATGTTTACTCTAAAAAATTATGTGAATGTGGAACACAATAATAAGGGAAAATAAAATAAAATGAGAAAATGAAAAAACTAATGAATAATTGCATAAAAAATTCTGTGATTGGATCCCCGACCGCTAAGATAGAAAGTCTCACACCGTATCCAATGCGCCACTGCTTCTGTCAATCAAGTGTCGAAATAAACACTTATATTGGTCATTGACAACAATCTATACAAACAAAGCTGTTAAAATATTTTTAAATTTAAAAACCGTTTGCTGTTTGTATCACGTATCACCAAACACAAAAAGTTATTTGCACTATCAGTTTAAAATCACGAGCTATTCAATTGTTCGTATTATTTAGACCGCACAGTTAATGTAATATTTAATTGTAAATCGTGTTGGCACTGTTGGAACTTTGTAGTTCAGAAGTCACTGTATTCGTTTGTATTTTGAAAATGTTGTTATTGTTCACTATTTTATCACTGAATTAAAAGAATCTTTATGATAACGTTCACTGGTATAAATTGGAGTATTTCTTAAGGTTTCTATAACAATTTCTAACTTATAACATAAAATAACTATTTTTAATAATATTTTAACACGGAGCTAGTGTTTACTCTCTCGCGTTGCGCGCGAACCTATCCATATCCATAATATCCATTTAGATAAGGTTTGTTGTTTATTAACGATACGGATACGGTTCTAAAACAGAAAAAATTGTTTGTTCGGACGAGCTGACCATATGTTTGCTCATAAACATTGATAATAATTATCAATGTACAACATTGATAATAATTATCAAATACAATTATTGTATTATGGCGTTGAACCTTATGTACATCTAGATAAGCTGTGGTTTTCTTTGGTATTCTACCATACTATTGCTAATTTATTTCTGGGACTTCCATTGTATTGCGAGCGAGATCAAAGATAAGAATTCTATTGTCTATTAATTGGATATAGACATCGCTTGGTAAATAAGGTTCATATTGGAATAATTGCTAGGAAAAATAATTTGTTTCTTTACTCGGTAACTTTAATCTATAAGATTTTGTATTTTGCAATATTGGTGACGAGTTATCTTAGATGAAATAATAAGTCCTTTTAGCGGGTCACAGTGTAACTTAGTGTTAACTAAATAGTTGTTATGTTATGTTAAGCTACTTTTGTATGGTTCATAATAATAATAATAACTTGACTTGGCTCACGAGGTTGTCGTTTTGATAGTCGTTTCGGCACACGGCCTTATAGCTAAGAGCCTCGATCAACATCTAGAGAGGCTCTCGCTAAAATCAAGGGACAGATACAGAAGGCAGTACTCCTTAGGCACGTATTGTCAGGAGGTTCCTCACTCTGCAGCCCTAACCACCGATAGCTTCGGTCTATCACCGCTGCCGGTGGCAACCTAGGTTAAATTTTTTTTAATATTTTATATTGTAAATAATTATGTTTTAAATAAAAGATTGTAAAATTTTTTTCTTAAGATGTATATTTAATAAAGAGAATAATAATAATAATTCTTTATTTGCAGAAAACATGGTATGGAGTTATACATTAGTTAAAATTAAAGTGCACATGTTCAGCTAACACACGGATAGCATGCAAATCATAGTGGTACATTTAAGTATACATTCAAATTCAAAATATAATTATTAAATCAAACATTTAAAAGATAATAAGTAATTCACAAAATAAACAATAATAATTACTATGTCCGTTTATTGAACAGTTCCTTAACATCATAAAAGCACTCCTCCCATTTCAAAAGTTTATTTTTAAATAAATTATAATTTAACTTCTTTATTTCATTAGGTATTACATTAAACATATTCGAACACACATAATTAAGCAGCTTTTTCCGTATATATCAGATCTAGGAATATCATTGAGGACTAGTCTGTGTGGATCTCTTTTTAGTCTAGAATTGACATCACAAGCCCGCCTAAAAAGATTCTTGTTTTTTTTAACAAAATTACACATTTCGAAAATATACAAAGATGGTAGCGGTAACAAGCCAAGACTCCTAAATAAAGGTTTACAGGTCTCGTCGGAAGGGATATCACATATAGCCCTTATGAATTTTTTCTGTGCAATGAATGCTCTTTTTCTGTCTGTGCTATTACCCCATATAATTAAACCGTAACGTAGTATGGACTCTATGTATGCGTGATAGGTGGTAATAGCTGTTTTTTTGTTTGTGACATTCTTTACTTGCTTTAAAGCATATACTAACTGGTTTATTTTTTTGCACAGGTTCTCTATATAAATCATCCAATTGAAGTGGTGATCGATAGTTAAGCCAAGAAATTTTAAATGCGTAGCTTCTTTTATTTTTCTTATATTAAGTTTAATATTATATTTTGCTTGCTTGGTTTTATTAAATTGAGTTACATTTATCAAGGTTAATTTTCAAATTATTTGCATCTAGCCATTCAATTAATTTATCAATTGTATTATTTATGTCAATTTCATGATTGTGAACTGAATTATATACTTTAATCGATTTTACAATTATTGAGATGTCATCCGCGAATAATATACATTTATGATTAGTCAATAAAGTTATGTCATTTATATAAATAAGAAATAAAAGTGGTCCTAAAATGCTTCCTTGCGGTACTCCAACTTTGCTTTCCCTAAAATCAGATGAATAGGACACCTTCTCATTATGTTCTATTTTATCTACTACAACGCGTTGTCGTCGGTTAGTTAGATAGGATGTAAGCCATTGTAATGGTTGTCCTCTAATTCCGAGCAATTCCAGTTTTTGCAAAAGGAGACTATGTGAGACAAAGTCGAACGCTTTCGATAGGTCCAGAAATAAACCTGTGGTCAGACAGTTTAGATTTATATTTGTCAACACCATACTCGTTAAAGTAAACATAGCTAATGTGGTTGACTTTTCCTTTTGAAATCCGTATTGATCTGCATTGATCATACTAAATTTATTGCAGTAATCTACTATGCATACATTTTTCAAGCACTTTTGACAGCATAGGTATCAATGTTATTGGGCGATAGTTGTTGACGTTATTTTTTTTTCCCCTTTTTTATACAACGGCTTTACGACTGATAATTTAAGTACTTCAGGAAATATTCCTGCAGAAAAAGACAAATTAGTTAGATGCGTTATTATAGCACCAAACTCCGAAATGCAATATTATATTATTTTGTACTAATACCGTCATAGCCTTCGGAATTAGTCGTATTTAAAGACATAATTTCACGTTTTACCTCGTCTTCTGTCATTGGCTTAAGAAACATGGAGTAAGATAGTGTTTGGTGTTTCAATTTAGTTGACGTTACGTTTGTTGTCGAAGTATTTGTGGATTCAATGAAATGGTCATTAAAAGCCGTGGCTATGTCCCGTGGATTAACATTATTTTTATTATTTATTGTCAATGTAGTAATATTATCACCAATTTTTGAATTAGAAATTTTATTTTTGATTACTGTCCACGTTGCTTTACATTTGTTTTTACTGTTTCTTATAATTTTAATGTTTGCTTTTTTTTAGATGTATGAATGCATTTTTTTTAACATTTTAGAGTAAGTCGTGTATATATTTTATTAACTATTGTTTTGTTTTTGTAATACCGATAATGCAGATATCTTTTATGTTTGCAGCTATTTATTAGGCCTTTACTTATCCAATCACGCTTAGTTTTATTAGTATTATTGAATTTTATTCTTATTTTTGGAAAGCATAGATTGTAAAACAACAGCAATTGCTCGTGGAAGTTTGTAAAAGCTGTGTTTAGGTTAGTCTCAATGTGTATTTCTGATCACGATAGATTTCTTAGACACTCCCTGAATTTTTGCATATTATCAAGGAAATAATCTTTTATATAAATAAAATACGACTTTGGCTTCTCATTTTTTTGTTTTATTGGAAATTGCAATATCTGTGCTGTTGCAGCGTGCAAGCAATCATTCAGCGTGCAAGCAAGCATGCAGCGTGCAAGCAAGCAAGCAGAATGCAAGTAAGCACGCAGCATGCAAGCAAGCATGCAGCAGGCATGGTTTCTTTCACGGCTTCGGCGCTGCGGGACTCTGGCGGTCCCACGCGAGCTTATCGACGCAGATGGCTTACGCTCACCACCGTAGCTTCGGCTTGCTGGAGTTGCTGGCCGGCTCCACCGGCCAGCCTCAACCACGACGTTGGGCGTTAAAGCCACCTGCTCCTCAGCTCGTGGGCCGCCTCGCCCCTCCGCGCCTACGTGGGCTTAAATTACACTCTAGCGTAGGGCAGACAAGTCTACGTGGAGTCGGTTTTGCCGCGATTCGTTTCTGTCACTGACTGTTGTGGCACAACCTTACCAAAAACGTAACGTATTAACTTTTAAAGATTTTTTTAAAAATCAAATTGGGGTTAGAATCCTAATGTTATTTTAAAGTAAAAATTATATCAAATGAAGTTAAACAATATGTTATTATACCAATATAGATTTATAGAAAAAGTTGTTATAGAATATGAGTATTATATCAAATGACCGGTATACGTAATGTTGTTATGGGAAGTGTATATAGATCAAAAAAATTTTTTTGAAGTTGTATGCTTGCTTGCACGCTGCATGCTTGCTTGCATGCCGCATGCTTGTTTGCATGCTGCATGATTGCTAGCATGCTGAATACTTGCTCGCATAATGCTAGCTTGCTTTCTTGGAGGGTGCCCTTTGGGTCTGAGTATTATATGAATAATGTTTTATACTATTACATTATTATATCAAATGTTTATTATATCATATGGACATTATATCACATAAAATTATAGATTCTAAAATTATATTAAATGTTTATTTTATCAAGTCAGTTGTTATATTAAATAAAATTATATGAAATAAAATTATATTAACGGAACGTTAGATCATAAGTATTTATATCAAACATTAGGTACACACCCGTTATTCTCATGTGATCATCTCATGTCATTCGCCTTAATTGCCTTTATTTTTCCTCGCTTCTGCAACGATACATAATGATTTAGTTATTAAACAATTCCACTACACACATCGCAATTCCTGGACCTAAACACATTTATTACGTGATCCTTAATCATGAAACTTCAAACACTATTTTTGGACACTTTTACGTATCCCACAAGTTTCGGATCTTTTTGATAATCTTATTTTACGGTTTTCCTTGAAATATTAGCATTTTTCTTACCTTTTTCGGTTCTCGTTACGTAACTGACAACTTATTTTGGCTTCGTTGCTATGCAACTTATAAACAAATTATAATCAAACCTTTTCGACTTTCTCATTTTTATATTTAGCTATCTAGATTTCAGCGCTTTAAAAATAATATTTCGAAATTTATTCAGAACTCAGAATCCGAGCTTTCTTTATAAAGTTCAGCCGACGACTGGTCAGAGCATCTTCAGCTTTCGAATTGGAAGGGACTAGTCTCCTGAGAGTATCTTCAGCTTCTGACTTGGAAGGGACTAGTCTCCTGATAACATTTTTTTTTTTTTTTTTTTTTATAGCAGAAGGAGGCAAACGAGCAAGCGGGTCACCTGATGGAAAGTAATCACCGCCGCCCATGGACACCCGCAAAACCAGAGGAATCGCAGGCGCGTTGCCGGCCTTTAAGGAAGGAATAGGCTCGTTTCTTGAAGATCCCTAAGTCGTAACGGTCCGGAAATACCGCCGCCGAGAGCTGGTTCCACAACACTGTAGTTCGAGGCAAGAAATTTCTTGAAAAACGCACAGTAGTAGACCGCCATCCATCAAGGCGATGTGGATGGAATGACAGTCGATTGCGTGTAGTGCGGTGAAGGAAATTAGCGGCAGGAATCAAGCCGAACAATTCCTCAGAACACTCCCCATGATATATACGGTACAATATACAGAGAGACGCAACGTCTCTCCGAAGAGCCAGTGGATCGAGCCGACCTGAAATAACCACGTCGCCGACAATTCGAGCAGCTCTGCGTTGAATGCGGTCAAATGGAAGGAGTTGGTATTGGGGTGCTCCAGCCCAGAGATGGGAGCAGTATTCCATATGCGGCCTGACCTGTGCTTTATACAGTTGTAAACGGTGGGCCGGCGTGAAATACTGACCCGCTCTATTAAGCACACCCAGCTTTTTCGAAGCTAATTTAGCTTTACCTTCCAAATGACCACGAAACTGAACGTCACTCGAAATATCGACGCCAAGGATTCCAATAATCGGATTGGTATCAAGGGGAGCTCCCTCAAAGTTCAGAGGTACGACGAAGGGATGTTTTTTCGCGGTAAATGCGCAAACTTGTGTTTTGGAGGGGTTAAAGCGGACTAGGTTATGTCGGCCCCAATCCGAGACATGACTTAACATGTTCTTGGTGTCAGTCACAAGTTTATTCCGGCTCTCGATGACGCTTTCCAGAGAAATATTAGCTCGCCCGGTGTAGAGCGTATCCCCAGTACTGTCATCCGCATAGCAATGAATGCTGTTGTTATGCAGCATGTCATTGATATGCAGAAGAAACAAAGTAGGGGACAGCACACACCCCTGCGGGACTCCAGCATTCACGGGCTTCATGTCGGAGCACGAACCGTCGACTGCGACTCTGATGATACACCCAGTAAGAAAGCTGGCAACCCATGAACACAATTTCTCAGGAAGCCCGTATGATGGAAGTTTAGAGAAAAGAGCCCTGTGCCATACCCTGTCAAAAGCTTTCGCTACGTCCAAGCTAACTGCCAGTGCCTCCCCTTTACTCTCGACTGCCTCCGCCCATCGGTGAGTAAGGTACACTAAAAGATCACCAGCCGATCGACCGCGACGAAAACCATACTGGCGATCACTTAGTAGCTGGTTCTCTTCTAGGTACCTTAAGAGCTAGCGGTTTATAATGGACTCCATTACTTTGGAGAGTAAAGAGGTAATAGCTATTGGCCTGTAGTTAGACGGATCTGAGCGATCGCCTTTTTTTGGAATCGGGTGCACAAGGGCTGTCTTCCAAGAGCTCGGGACGACGCCAGTGGTGTAAGAGAGCTGGAAAAGGCGCGTTAGAACTGGTGCCAATTCAGGAGCACACGTCCGAAGCACAATGGGTGGAACTGCATCTGGCCCACTCGCCTTATGGATATCAAGGGAAAAAAGAGCCTTACGAACTGACCTTTGCAGGAACTGAACGTTTGGCATTGTACAAGCGCAATGCGGTATGGTTGGTGGAGAGTTTTCCCCATCGTCCAAGGTCGAGTTTGATGCGAAAAGAGAGCCCAAGAGATCGGCTTTCTCCTTTGCAGTATAGGCCAGGCAGTCATCGGTCTTGTGCAATGGTGGTAGGGACGGCTGACAAAAATTCCCTAAGATAGCTTTGGCGAGAGACCAGAACGCACGCGTCCCCGAAGGAACACGCACTAGCCTCTCGCCAATTCTACCTATGAATGATGACTTCGCCTTGGCGATGTCCTTCTTAAAGGATCTGGCGGCAAAGTTGTACTTCTTTCTGAGCGCACTGGTGTTTGGATCCTTTGATGACACCGCATTAGCCCAGGCTTGGTAATGCTGTCGCTTTTGGCGAGACGCCATTTTGCAGCAACGACCAAACCATGGTTGGGACTTGCCGCCAATGGGAACCACAGAGTTTGGAATGAAAAGTTCCATTCCCTGCAGTATCACATCAACGACAGAGTCAGCGGCGACATCAGGATCATCCAGCGAGAAGCAAACTCGCCACCACGGGTAGGACGCAAAGAAGCTTCGCATCCCATCCCAGTCCGCCGACCTATAATGCCAGACTCGACGGCTAGCCGCTGGTTGCGGTTTTGAAGTTTCTGTGAGAGGCACAGTGCTGCGAATCAGACAGTGGTCTGATGAGCCTATTGGTGCATCAACAGAAACTTGATAGCCGTCTGGGTGCGAGGTCAGCAGAAGGTCCAATAAAGAAGGTGCATGGCCCTCCACATCTGGAACCCGTGTTGGCTCGGTTACCAATTGGGACAGACTGTAGGCCAAAGCGAAGTCATGAACGGCTCTACCCGCGTGGTCAGTTGTGCGTGAACCAAGCCATTCGACGTGGTGGGCATTGAAGTCTCCCAATACCACAATCTCGGCCGAGGGGATCCGTTGGAGAAGGGAGTCTGTCGCTGTTTGGACGGTCTCGATGAGTTGGTCAGTTCCGATGTTACCGCTGTGGGACCTATACAGGCACGCGTAGACGCGAGGATGACGTCCGCAGTCGACGTGCAGCCATAAGATGGAGAGGTCCCTATCTTCAAGATTGCCAAGGCGACGAACGCACATATCCTCCCTGACATAGGCACAAACACCGGCTCGTGGCACAAATGCATGTTCCAGGTTGTATCCCGGGTAGCGCAAGTACGAGATGTCAGGAGGGGGGGATATCTGCGTCTCGGTGAGGAAGAGCAAGGCCGGTTTCGCCGTCTCGAGGTGGTAATGGACGGCGCTCAAATTAGAGTGGATTCCCCTGATATTGCAGAAGTCCACGCGAAGCGTAGGAGGGGGTGCCAATTGTCCCGCCTTTCTCCTGCCTACAGCATGCCTTGGCACGGGCGAACTTTTGCCCTCCCCAGAATACGTAGGGCAGCCTGAGCGAGAACGCTCAGGGGGGGATTCTCCGACACTGGATGTGTCGGTACCCTCCTGGGGTAAATCTAGATTACAGTTCGCTGCCATATCAATTGTTAGGGGGGGGGGGGGGAGGGGTCACCGGAACCCTCACTCGCCGGACGAAACACAACAGCACAGAGTGCCATTGTTTCACGCCGAAAATTCGTGAGGGGGTGGTATTACGCCGGGCGAGCCGACCCAATGCGTGCTGCAACGCAGCGTGGCTCTACCACTCAGTTGGTGTCACTCATTTAGCACCACCCATTGGTCACGTGTAGGGTCTCAAGGGTAAACCTACGGACGCGAGCAACTTAACCCCCAAAAACATCCCCAGCTTCTGAAATTGGAAGGGCCTAGTCTCCACAGATCAACTTCACCCTCCAGTCATCGTGAGCTCCTGCGAACACCTACGCCAGCGCCTACCACTACGGCAGCACCTGCCAGCGACTGCCTCTACGGCAGCGCCTGCCAGCGTGTGTCCCTACGACGGCGCCTGTTCCACGCCAGCGCCTGCCTTAACGGCAGTACTGCAGCGCCTGTCTCTGCTGCTTGCCTCTACATAAGCGCCTCACGACGCCTACCAGTGCCTGCCGGCGCTTGCCGGCGCCTGCCTGCGCTTGCCTTTTCTACGGCAGTTCCAGCTTCAGTGTCAGCGTCTGCCTCTACGGCAGCGCCTTCAGCAGCGCCGGTCTCCTCTGCCTGCATCTACGTCAGCGCTTGTCTCTACACCTTCGCCTGCCACCACGTCAGCTGCACCTGCCTCTAGCTGCACCTGCCTCTTCATCTGTATAATCTCATCCTTACATACTCACCACATCCTCATTCAATTCTTCCTACACTTTTGTTTGTTCTTTTTAATATTGTTATAAATATTGTTAAATCTCACCATCTTTTCTTTTTTAAATGACCATTTGTTTGCTGGAAATTATTGACGAACTCCGTAAAAATAACCGTAAACGCCGTGTCATCTTGCACCACGACAATGCTAGTTCCCACACGTCCAGACAGACAAACGAATTTTTGATGGTGAAAAACGTAGAACTTATGAGCCATCCTGCATACAGTCCCGACCTGGCACCTTGTGACCTAATTACGCGGTCAACGATTTGCAGCACCAGAAGAAGCTGTCGAAGAGTATGAAAAACACGTTTCTGGGGTCACCACGGAGGAGTGGCACAAAAGTTTTCAAAATTGGTTTAATCGAATGAAAAAGTTCATTTACTCAAAGGGAGAATATTTTGGGAAACAATAAATTCATTTTTGACCTTTAATAGTATTTTTTCTTATTCATTCCGAAACCTTTTAGCGCGCCCCACGTATTTATTATATATATATATATATATATATATATATATATATATATTATATATTATTTATATATATTTTATATATATTATTTATTATATTATTTATATTATATATTTGTCAGATTTTTAAAATCATTTCTATACTTAATAATTAATAAATAATTCATAATAAAAATGATTACTTATATAATGTTTCGATATCTATATTCATTATAAATATTAAATGTTCGTAGACTCTGATGATAAATATAAAGATTGTATTGTACTGTACTGTTATTGTTAATAATGAAGTATTGTATTGCACGCTAGTCAAACTGGCGTTATTTATATTATATGTTACCTTGATTTTTAAAATAAGTAGTTAGCCCTCTTTATTCACATGTATACTTTTGCTCCCTTCGGAACATAATGTACAAAACGCGAAATGTACACTACACGCAAAATGTACAATACTCAGAATGTGCAAAACGCAAAATGTGCACTACACGCAAAATGTACAAATCGCAAAATGAACAAAGTAAGCCTAAGGCTTCATTCACGGCAACGCCCCTGCTAATGCCGCCCAAGTAACACAGACGTGCTGAATAAAGATTGATTAAGAGCACTCATCAAGAGCTTATGCTGAATACTAAGGTGAATAACGCCTGAGTACCGTCTATTCAGCTGTTATTCAAGCAAAAAGGGCCCCAATTTTGAATGCTTAACGCTGAATAACATCTGAGTAACAATTGAGTAGGAGCTTAATAACTTTTTAATATCTGCACAAATTGTTTTTATAAAGCTTATATAACGCAGTTATTCAGCTACATCGAATTGGTTAGACTATTCAGAACTTATTAAGTATTTAATTTATTGTTTAGATTTATGCAAGCAATATTCACAGAAATTGTGAAAAGAAGAAATAAATTAACGTCGATACCTTTATTTGACATGACGTGAACTTTAAGTTATTCGGTAAGTAACTTTTAATTTTCAAGTTAGATCCGCTACATGTTAATTGTTAGTGCGCAAGTAATTTTGTCGTGAATAGTATGTGTATTTTTTTCATTTTTATGACGCGCCTCGTGAATAATCAAGATAATTAATTGTAAATAGTATTTTCATACATACATACTAGGTCTGACAAAAGTACTTGTGATGAACTATCTAATTCTAGCAATTTTATCCAATAAAATAACATGACTCGAGTTGGAAATGTTGTAGTTTTAAGATTAATAAGCATTTTGGTGATCTCGTGAATTCCTTGTAAGTATTAATTACAAAGATTTCAATGGCGATCGATGTTTTGTTTTATAATGCTGAATAAAAGTGCACACATGTTTTGTTACTAAACTATAACTTGAAAAAGAGTAGTCTCTTTACACTAACTTCTGAATAACATTTACATAGTTGACCACATTTCGTTATGGTACTTAGATTTTTAGGGTTCTCCAATCGAACGAACAAAAACCTTTTATAATGTGTAACTTTCCCGTCCGGCTTTCACTAAATGGATGACTTACATTTAAAATTATAGCATCTTTGTTTTTTTTTCGTGAAAAATAAAATTATTGTCATAGTTATAGGTACCTATCTAATATGTTTAAAAAAAATGCATGTTTCGTGTGTGCACTGGGCCCTTGATTATTTAATCTTTATTGCACAATAATAGGATTTACAAATGGCGGACTTATTATTCTATTATTAATTATAATTTATGTTTCGTTTCAGGAAAATGACGTTTTAAATAATTTCAACACGTCGTAAGGGTCGCTCAGATTTGTGTACTGTGCTGACCCAATGGGAGAACAAAGAACAATTTCGATGGCCAAGATATAATGCGGATTTATTAATTAAGTGAAGACAGCAGTGTCCAACTTCGCGCAGATTGGCTTACGATGAAACAAACAAACAACGCAAATAAAACATTTTATCACAACGTTAATTTTATTTTCTTCTACTGCGATACCTTCTGCTAACAAAATAACAATTTCAGAAATGAAATCTTCTATATAGATTTTTATATCTTTCGGTTTTCCATTCCCGAAATCGATGTTAGATTTTTTTTGGGGGACGGAACCCTCTTCATTGCAGGGCAAACACGCATGCCGACTGGGACCGGGTGTGGACCGGGTTCAGTTTTGTTTAAACTATTTTCACAAATCATTTCATGGTCATTACTGCTGATGACATTTGGACAATTACTACTGCTGACATTTAAATATTCTTTTAACAATTATCTTTTTATATGACCGGTTCTTTTACGCTATTGCTACGACTTTCGATCCATGATTCAAACAACGCATAAAATAAATACGTACAATAATATTTTAATAAAGCTGGTATAAAGCTATGGGCGCTATATCAATACAAATGTGGTCTTTAATTTGAAAAAGTTAGTTGAAACTCTTTATTATACTGCAAAAAGCTTATTAAAAACACAAATAATATTGTTTATTCAGCAGCTGAATCATACAGTTTAAAGATAAAGTAAAAACAATTATTCAGTATCAAGCTGTATACCAGAATTATGTGAACAATATTATTCAGAAGGTGATACTATATTCAGCAGTTAGCTGTTTCAAACGCTACAAGCTTAGTACTGCTTTAATAATAGCAGTATAGATTATTGTTATTCAGATAAATGCTGCCGAAGGCACTGTTTATTTATTTATTTTTTTATTATTAGGAATAACAAACAGTTACACATTACATAGTATTGCGGCAAAATAACAATGATTCGTATAAATGTATAACCAACTACGTTATTCGCAGAGTAATAAGATACAATAATTGTCTATCAGCTAAATCGGCCGAGTTAAAGAAAAAAAAAACCAAATTACAAAAAAAAAAATGAGCAAAAAGATTATCAAGTGTTAATATACATTTCAATGATGTGCTTCTTATCTCTAGGTGCAGACAAGTGAAATATATCTAGGTCAACAAAGTGTTCATTATAATTTTCAACCAGCCGATGCATCGGAGATCGCTTACCCGCATTTGTTCTGCATCTAGCCGTAGCAAAGACATGTCGGGTTCTGTTAACACGTATGTAAGTTGATCGTGGGACACTGTACTTGAGTCTGTCATTTAGCTCTATACAGTCGAAAGCGTTGTTAACCAAACCGTGAAGCACATTTGCTTGAAGTAAAAGCCTTCTTGATTTGAGGGTGGACATGTTATAAATTTTGAGAAGTTCAGAGTATGTAGCTTTCCTACGGTGGCATCTAAAATGAACAGCACGCAAAAATTTACGTTGGACTTTTTCTATTTCTTGTATATATTTATCATAGTATGGGTCCCAAATTGCCACTGCATATTCAAGTTGGGGACGTATTAATGATTTATAAAGCGTTATGAAAGTTCTTGATTGACTGAATTTTTTAGTAGATCTCATAACAAACCCATAAAGTTTAAATGCTTTATTAATAATTTTTTCAATATGAGTGTTTGGTGTCAAGTATGACTCCAAGGTCCTTAAGTTTTCCACTGTTTTTCAGATTTGAGCTGGATGCGTAATGTTTAATAACGTCTGTCTAATAATCTTACGGAGATTGGTTATTAAGCGTAAAGAAGGGAAGGACTGAAATGCAGAATTTATTAAGCGTTAAGTATTTTAAGGGTCCGTACTCAACCTTATTCAGTATTTGGCTATTCCGAAAGCTCTTACACAAACCATATTCATCTTTAAACTGTTAAAAGTTTTAGGTGTGTACTGTTATCTTGCTTATGTGTTACTTAGGCGTTTATCCTTCAGGACCATTAAGTTGAACTTCCGTTATGTTGAATTTTATAAAAGTTGGATTCCCATTAAGTTGATTTCCCATTATGTTGAATTCTCTAAAAGTTTTTTTTTTGTAAAAGAAGGAGGAGTGAGGAGGCTCGATATTTCCACACAAAGACTGCCACAAGGTATCCTGGGTTTCTCCTGACAGACGTACAGAAAATCAGAAAGATCACGTCATGATAAGTAGGAAATGGCCCCACTCTTTATTGGATGTCCGCAACCGAAGAGGAGCAGACGTAAACAGTGATCACCACCTCTTAGTAGCGAAAATCCGCCTGAAGATAGCAAAGGTGCAGAGTAAGACGACCAAATTATCTCGGCGTTTCGATTTTCGGGTTTAACACCTTGCAATGTAATGTTATATGCAATATGCTATCAAGAAGTATGGACTGCACCACATCCGCCTCCATCTCGCCGCAAGAGATAAAAGAAACCATACAAAAACAGCTCGCAAAACGAATTGGATAACACAATATTAGAAAATAATGGGTTTAAAAAGCAAATCGCAAAATTAACAAAGGAAAATAATACTCTTAAAGCGTTTTGCCAGACTCCAATAATAAAAAACCAATTATGTCGCAGTAACACAAAATTAAACAATGTTAGATGTACTTACCTTGTTAAATTCGGACACCTGTTTCTTCACGCTACCTAGACAGCGCACAACAACATACGAGAAGGGTATATCATACAACGTTGAGACCGTCGTTACTCTTCAACGGAATGTCGCACACTTAGAGCAACAATTACAAGAAGCCAAGAGTGAAAATATTAAACCAGCAAAACCAAATTATTGCCTCTCATCAAAAACTACAACGACTAAGAAACCGCAATTTGTCATCTACCTATCACGATACTTCTCTGAAAATACCAGATAAAGAGCATCTTAATAGTATATTTAAATTCGGTACTCAACAGTGTGTTGGTTTAAGCTCTTACGATGTCAAGGGAAAACACAAAATACGGACAATATTTAATTACGGCTCTAACAAAACCGTTTTGCTCTTACTACAGATATTCTTAAGCATTGTAAACCTAATGTAATAAAACCAAATGACAAAATCATTGTATGTGTAGGCAAAAATGAATACGATATCGAAATATTGTCGTCACTACTGCGTAAATTCCTCAACCGATTTCAGGACAATGATGTAATAGTTTTAAGTTTATTAAAATATGTACATTGATGGGAATACACTAAATAAAACATTACATAAAATATCTAGTGAATTCAAAAATTGTTACTATGTTGAAACTTGAATGTAAATTAGAACATAAATTATTTAATATGTGTAAATCAATAAATTACATTATTGATTGTATTGATTATGATTATACTTATATAAATGTAGTCATTGAAAAACTGATGTCAGTGCATAACAGGCCCGGTAATCCCCAGATCTTTTCTGCAAAACACCAAAAAGGTACCATTCCATACTATTTTGCTCGGATGCAGTCAGAGTGTGACTTCGCTAGGTTTGATGCATAAAATCTCTACCCCTACAAAAACTGGAACTTTATTGGACTATTTCCCCGTAATAAAAAAAAATGATAAATAGTTATATATTATAATTTTTGTTCAAAATCGCATGGCAACCACAAGTAAACACTTTTTTAAAATTCTTCATCAAAACATTGCTAGTATCTTATCAAAGCAAGAAATAGTGGAGTTGACACTGCAAGAATTGCAAGACTCAGGTGATGAGCCAGACCTTTTGTGCTTCTCTGAAACATTTTTATGTGACAGCACTTTAAAGTACATAAAAATCTATAACTATGAATTGGCGACAGCGTACTGTAGAAATAAACGGAGAGGCGGACACTGTATCTTAGTAAGACAGGGTACTGTATACAAGTAACTAACAAATCTATTACGTAGTTATACAACTCAAAAGTCATTCGAAGCCTGCGGTATTGAAATTTCCCTATACAAACTACTTGTGACCTGTCTCTACAGGACACCGACATCCGATCCCAACATTTTTCTACACAAATAAAACCAGTTTTTGTATGAAGTTTACAGAAAATTTAAAAAAATATGAATAGCGTCATCACAGGTGATTTTAATATTAACATTCTCAAACAAGGAAAAATTACTGAATATTTACAAGATTTATGCCATAATTACAATTTACAAATTCTCACCAAAGTTCCCACGCGTAGAGACACTTGCATAGACAATATTCTTAGCAATATTAAAAATTCTTCTGCTAGGATATCACCATTGAATTTATCAGATCATGACACAGCACAACTATTAAGTTTTCCCATTAAACAGAGAAACTATATCTAAGTCATACTTTACATACAAAAAGGACTATTCTTTAAATAATATTAGGAAATTTAAAGAATGTTTATGTAAGTTAAAATGGATGGATGTTTATATGGAATCTGACATGAACAAGGCGTTTAATAGTTTTCACGAACTGCTGTGCTTTTTTTATAATTTATGCTTTCCTACAATAAAAGTTAAAATAAACAAATCAAATAAAAATACAAAAAAATGGATAAGTAAGGGTTTAAGAAATAGTTGTAAAACGAAGCGTACTCTCAGATATTTTTATTATAAAAATAAAACTGCATTTCTTAAAAACAAATACACAGTCTATTCAAATAATTATGTTAAAAAACTGTATTCTTAAATCAAAAAAGAATTGCAATATTAAATTTATATACAATAGTAAGAATAAATGTAAAGCAACGTGGTCTGTTATAAATAATGTTAGGATACGCACAGCAAGACCACAATAAAATAGATTTAATAAATAAAAATGATACCATCACGAACCCCTCTGACATTGCAAATATTTTTAATCATAATTTTATCGACTCGACTAATATCGTAACTAACAACCGACATTCCAAATGTATAAATAGTAAAGCAATGATAAGTAACTCCATTTTTCTTGACCCTACAACAGAGAGCGAAGTCAGAAACGAAATTAAGTCCCTAAATAACACAAACTCGGTGGGTTACGACGGTATTAGTACTAAGGTAATTAAGGTTAGCATAAACGAACTGGGAGCTGTTTTGACACATTTAGTAAATTTATCATTTTCGTCGGGAACCTTCCCTGAGTCGTTGAAACTATCTGTTGTAAAGCCACTGTACAGAAAAGGTAAAAAAATGATGTCGATAATTATCGCCCAATTACTTTGATACCTGTTTTATCAAAGGTATTTGAAAAGTGTATGTACAAGAAAATACTTAATTTTTGTACAACATAGTATTATTAATGAGTCACAATTTGGTTTTCAAAAGTAAAAGTCAACTTCTTTGGCAATATATACTCTAGTCTAAACAGTTTTAACAAATATTAATAATAATAAGTTCACAAACGGTATTTTTACGGATTTATCCAAAACTTTTGACAAAGTGGCACATCACATCTTACTACAAAAGCTAGATAATGTCGGTATAAGACGACATGCTCAGCAATGGGTGTCCTCGTACTTGACGGGGCGGAAACAATGTGTTGTAATTGACAGAGTTGTTGAAAATGAATTAGTATCATATTATTCTAGTTATAGGGAAAACAAGTGTAGTGTCCCATAGGGTACAATACTGGGGCCAATATTATTTGTATTGTATATATATGACGTATTGCAAGCGACAAAACAAAAATGTATATTATACGCGGACGACATATCGATAATTGTTACAACAAAAAAAATTGACTCCATAAAAAATCATGAGTTTGATATTAATACAGCTTTAGAAAATATAATTAATTGGCTTGAATTCAATAATCTAAAAATAAATTTCAATAAATCTAATTATATTCATTTTAATAAATCAAAACACACTAAATACAATTATAATCTAGACATCACAAAAATTAAAGAAGTTACGCAAACAAAGTTTTTAGGTGTTACCATTGATGAAGATTTGAATTGGAAAATGCACGTAGACAATTTATGTAGTAGGGTTAACAAGTTCGTTTACGCTATAAACCAAATTAAGAAAGTGACTAACAAAAAAACTGCGGTTTTATCTTACCATGCACATATAGAATCTCTATAGAGATTATAATGTGGGGAAATAGTACAGATAAAAATAGAGCATTTATTGCGCAGAAAAAATGCATCAGAGCCATATGCGGATTCCCCCCTGGCGAGTCCTGTAAACCAATGTTTCGAGATCTTGGTCTCTTACCACTGCCATCATTGTACATATACGAAATCTGCACCTTCGTTAAGAAGCATAGGAATTTATTTAAAATGTGATATAAACTTAAGGCTTAAAAGAGACCCATATAAACTTGTCTTAAGAGATACACCAAAATCTGCCAAGTACAATAAAAGCTGCTTGGCAATGTGTGTGCGTATTTTTAATAACATTCCTAAATTTTTAATAACATTCCTAAGGATCTTAAATTGCTAAACACTAATCTTTTTCAAAGAAAATTGTATAAGTGGTAGTTGAGAATACATTTTATGACATAAAGGATTTTTTTTGTTTTGATAAATAATGATATTTACTATATAACTTAAAATGATTTACTTGCATAATGTTATTGTTTAATGGATTTTAATTATTGAAAATATTAGAGTATTACTGAGAGGACTTAATGTTTGCATGCTATTATAAAATGAGCTTGATATGTGATCTATGTATTTTATAATGTAACATCTTTATACCATGTCAAAGTGCAAATAAACAAGTGTTTATTCATAAAGTTTGTGAGCATAAAGTGTCGCCACTAGAAGCTGGCTTGGCAATTTGGCTTCGCGCCAGCCGCTATATTACTGTGGCCAAGAACTAAGCACGCCTTCATTTCGCCTTATTACGTTTTAATAAGTACTTCTTCATTTTACGGGTCACTCGGCTTGTAAATAAGCGAATTTTAAATGTTGCATTATGTACTTGTTGGAACATTTAAAAGGGCCGAGTAACAAAGCGTATACTAGATAGTTATAAGTTAGCCTCTTGCTGTTTTGACAGTTTTCCATTAAGGAGTTGGAAGACAAACATTTTAAAGATTTAATATTGGCTAGGGGACAGAGACTTTTTTAAAACATCATTGTAACAGAAGCATCTAAAGAAGTTTTTATGCATGCCCTGTAATTTTACTAGATCACTTTACCTTTCAAAGTTAAGTATCTTATCTTATAAATAAATGAAATGAAATAATATGTGAATTATCATTACTATAATTATATATCATTACTATAATTTTAAATTATAAGACATTCATTAATTTTAATCCTAATTACATAAAAGCTTAGTACCAAATGGGCCCTTTTTCGGCATAAACAATGGCAACGTGTGTCACCACGGCACTAGTTTTCTGCTGATAATGGTGCTTGACGCTGAGCAAACAACATTTTACAATAACAAGCAAATAATACAACATAAACACTAACATACACATGAAAAATAATTAAAGAAAACAAAAAAATACGTATTTGCAAAATTCGAAACAAACAATCAAACTTAATTACTTACATATTAAGAATATTAAATTCATACAAGAAAGAAAAATAATGAAACTCGTTATCAATTTACTCGATTTTAATTCGTATTAAATATAAAACAAATTAATTATGTACCTATCATTATTATCAATATAGGATAGGAGGAGCTCGATGACGCAACGGCTAGCGCGTTCGGCTTGCGATCTTGCCCGCTAAGCAACTTCCGCAATGCCGGGTCGCTAGATGGGTGACTAATCTAAAAACATCTCGAACTCATCGGCCAGGAACTGAATCCAAAATGCTACATCGAGAGTGCTATTTTAACTGCCTCCCGGAAGTTGGGTATTCTCAATAAGGTGAGGCGGTTTTTCACTCCCGAGCAGCGCTGTTTGCTGTACAAAACTCAGGTGCGATCGAGTATGGAGTATTGTTCCCATCTATGGGACGGCTCCACTAAATACCTCCTCGATGCACTTGATAGACTGCAAAGGCGAGCGGTACGCATTATTGGAGATGCTGAGCTTACAGCTTCACTTGAAGACCTCCAGCTGCGTAGAGACATTGCTTCTCTCAGTGTCTTCTACCGGAACTACTACGGAGAGTGTTCTGAAGAACTTTTTGATCTTATCCCGCCCTCTCCTTTCCTCTCCCGGACTACACGTGCTGGTCTTAGGAACCACCATCATACTGTACAGAATATCAGTACTCGTACCAAAAAAATTGGCAAGTCGTTCCTCTGTAAGACCATTCGGCTTTGGAATTCTTTGCCGGCGCATGTGTTTCCCAGCTCCTACAGTCCCGGGTCTTTTAAGCGGGGCGTGAAACGGCATTTATTCAGGCCGTCATGAATTCGTTATCGTGCTTATTCCACGGTGGGGAGCGCTCTCATTATTTTGGACTGCATCGGCTGCTTACCATCAGGCAGGATGCAGTCACTATGACGAGCCATTATATTAAAAAAAAAACTCCTTGCTTCGGAAGGCACGTTAAGCCGTTGGTCCCGGTTGTTGTCGTCAGCAACGCGCCTGCGATTCCTCTGGTTTTGCGGGTGTCCATGGGCGGCGGTGATTACTTTCCATCAGGTGACCCGCTTGCTCGTTTGCCTCCTTCTGCTATAAAAAAAAGAAAAAAAAGATGGCAGTCGTTATAACCCACCAACCCGCATTGGGCCAGCGTGGTGGGTTATGGCCCAATATCCCCACGTGCTATTTTCGACGTGTGAGGCCTGTGCCCAGCAGTGGGACTTTTATAGGCTGATGATGATGTTGATGATGATTATCAATATTCAATATGTCAAAAACATAAAATAAAGGCGTTTTTGCAATTTACTAATGTCCAAATTATAATAATTTCCGAAACTAACATTGTCCAAAAATAAAAGTGTCCAAAAATTATCTTATTTATTTAATAAATGTCTCCTGTAAGTACTTAACTTTAAAAGTGTACACAGTTTTTTTATATAAGAAGGAGGCAAACGAGCCGGGCGGGTCACTTATTGGATAGCAATCACCCGCAAAACCAGAGGAGTTGCAGATGCGTTGCTGACCTTTAAGATTAAGGAAGGAATAAGAATTGTGAGAGGGGGGGGGGGGGGGGGAAGGGCCTCCGGAACTCTCACTGGCCAGACGAAACACAACAGCACCAAGTGCCATTATTTCACGCCGGATATTCGTGAGAGAGAAATAAATTCTTCCTGTAATTATTCTCTAAAATGAGAAAGTGAGTTTGTTTGTTTGTTACGCTTTTACGCATTAAACAGCTATTTTCATGGATTTTGATTTAAATATTGTCACACCCTGGTATGGGCTAATATCCTCGCAAATATATTACGCGAGCGAGGCCGCGGGCAATTAGTTGGATAAAGTAAATTGGGCGTGTAAATAAACAAATGTTTTAATAAAATAATTTATATTTTAAATTAGTTTTACTAAATTTCCAAATAATTTATAACTAGGTTATAGTTGGATAAAGTAAATTGGGCGTGTAAATAAAAAATATTTTAGTCAAATAATTTATATTTTAAATTAGTTTTATTAAACTTACAAATAATTTATATCTAAATTACCATAAACCATATTACATGCAACCAGTTCTTACTTTAAAAAATGGAAACTTAGTAGTAATAAGGATATGAGGTTGGCGGGGGCGGTGGGTTATTGCAACCACAGCCACATTTGGACTTGCCGCCTTTAGCACTAGAAAGTTCTAGAAGTTTCTCCTTCTTCTCGTAGATTGGTTTTGGCTCTAAACTGCATGGTATCGGTGGCGGCACCACGTAAGCGTTCATCGGTACTGACGGTGGCGGCGGTGGTGCGTATTGTGGGCGTTGCGATGGGGGGGGATAATAGGAAGGAGGAGGGGGAGCGTATTTTGGTGGGGGGGATGGCGGTGGTACTACAGAAATGATTGTAGGTGGCGATGCTGGCGGAAGGTATGAAGGTTGGTACGTAGGAGGCGGCGGAGGACGATAGGCTGGTGGTTGTGGAAGGTAGACCGGTTGCGGTGGTGGCGGTTGCCCGTAGACTGGTGGGGATGGCGCTGAACAAGGTTTTGGGGGTAAGGGGACTGGTTGGGGCGGTGGAAGGTAGACTGGCGGTGGCGGTGGGTTATACTTTGGTGGGGGAGGCAATAATGGTGGTGGAGGCGGCAGAATGAGAGGAGCTGGTGGTGGCGGGAAGAATACTGGTGGTGGGGGTAACATAAATGGTGGTGGGGGTAGTAAAAATGGTGGAGGGGGGAGAATTAGGGGTGAGGGTAACAATGGTGGTGGCAAAGGCGCCCCGGCTGGCACCAGCATGATGGTTGACCCTGGTGGTGGCAGCAACTTGTCACATTCCTTCTCCTTATCTTTATCTTTTTCTGAAAAAGAAAGTTTTGTATCTTTATAATTTGCCGGTGGCAGGGTTGCTGGTACTTTTGGGGGGTGGCTACCATCCACATTGCTTTTTCTGTCATCATCAGCCTATAGCCTCTGCTAAGCACAGTCCCACATAGATTACAAGCACATTTGAAGATTGATCCATACTGGCCAAATAGGTTTTTTCTATTCAAGTCAAGTAGTATTTTCAACTATAAAAGTATAATTAATTGTTTGGTTTGCCGGCTCGCTGTCCGCTTCCCGGAGAGGTAGACAAGAACTTTCCATTTAATTTAAATATTTATAGTAAAATAACAATGAAAAGTTTTACCAACCTAATAAGATTTTCTTTTCTAACAAGGGCTTGAATAACCTGGAATGAAATAAAAACATTAAATGAATTTGGCACACTTAATTATTTAAGTTATTTATAAACATAGAGGGCACACAGCACAGACATTTACTTAGAGAAACAAACTTATAAAAAAAGTACTTACGATGATAAAACTCCTTTTTTACATTCTTTCATTTCCTTTAGAGCCTCCAGCTAAAAAAGAAAATAATTTACATTAAATATAATATAACATTCCTATGATCTTACGATTGATACTATAATTAGATATTACATAAATTGCATTATTATGGAACGATTAGTTTATTTACTTTTTGTGTTTTACTTTGTAATCTTAATTCTTTACCACAACAATCATTTCTGGTATGTGGTACGAAAAACAACTTGTATTATCTATTTAAGTTAAACATAAACTTTAAATTGTCTACACAGTCTAACATCACTGCCTTTTAACTTTCAAATCGTAAAACCTCACTAAAATTACACAAAACACGTACCAAGCACAAGTCCTTCTCATCACAAGCTATAACATAAGTCGACGTGAACAATACAAGCCCTATAGAGGGCCAGAGCAATCTGTACGCCCCCATAGTATGCTATCGGAAGTGTCACCCCCCAGTAAAGACAACTTTCTAAATGTCAATATAAATAGCACACCGCTATTATAAAGAGTAGTTATCCCATGTGGCCATGTCACTTTTTCAAGGAACGTGCTGCATTCATTCGTTTTTTATCGTCTATTGCAACCGATAGTGTTTTCATGAAATCAGTTAGACCCCCCGATAAGATGGTACGTGCCGATATATAACGCGTAATATCTATATCTATGGGTGTAATGCAATAGTTGACGTTGGGCAGTGTAAGTGGTCTCATCATTATTTTGTGCAATCCTTTTAGGAAGAGTTCACACTTGTGTGACACACGACTATTATCCCCGAAGGGTTAGTCAGAGACTTGGCAATGAGGACAGCAAAAGCAGTCCTCTACCATAGTCCACTTTTTACCAAATAGCGACTGCACATGTGCTCAGCGTTTCAGGTGGTGAGCCTATCGCCGCTCTCTACACCCAAGGTGGTAGTATTTTTTCACCGCTACCCGATACGGTTAAATATTAAACATCATTGTTAAACATAACAGTTTTATCTATTCCGTGGTCATAATGTTTGATTTGGATGAATATGTGACAACTTTATAGACAGAGAAGTAGGTGATAGAGCAGTTTCATCCAAGGTCGTTGCGAAATAACCCTTAATCCTTTAACGAGCACAGCATGTTGAAATTTTTTATTGGTTTTCGACCTTATCTCAATTTCATAAAGTTCAAAATATAGTGGCAATATATTTGACACTGCGCTATAAAGGGTTAAACTCATGCAGCTTTTACTTTTTTTTCATGTCTTCATTTTTTTTGTCAAACTTTGAAATCGCGAAAAATTGCTTGTGTGCTCACCCTCACCTGATGGTAAGTGACGATAAGGCCGAAGATGAAAACGCTTCACCCGGTATCCTCAACCATTGAGGAACTTATCCCTAAACTGTCGGAACACCACAATGCTATAAACATCATTATTATGGCAACAGACATAGATAAGATGGTTAACCGAAACTTGTATTTCCCGGAATTGAACCCGGGACCTCTGGGTCTTCGACTGGTACTCTGCACTATATTTTTAAACAGAACGGCTGCTAAGAATTACCGAATGAAGTTGCTCTCGCGCACGCATTTACACACAAACACACACGCACACTCACACTCACACACACGCACACACTTACACATCCACTTGCTTCCCACTAATTATTTTCATTAGTTTCTTTGTAGCTTAAGTAAATTAGTTATTTTTATTAAAATTATTATTAAGTATTATTTTTTCCAACACCTCAAAATGTAAATTAGTTTATTTCATTCTAATTTTAATGTTGATGTTGTTCTGTTTGGTCACAAAACCAAGTGTAAATTGTTTATTTTCCCCCACAGGCCAGCCGATGCCTAGTGTGGGGGCTTGTAAATTACTTTTGTAAAATTTGAAATACTTACTTACTTACTTACTAGACCACAAAGGCGGTAATTTTTTTTTTCTATAAGTACTTAACTAACTAATTTTGACAAATCTTCTGATAATAAAATTGTTTATGATCTGTTGTAAATCCCTTGTTTTACACATTAGTGCGTTTATAAGAAGTTTAAGCCAAATTCGATAAGATTAAATCACTATTATTTTATGAATCGATGTTAAACTATAAGAATAATCCAGCCAGCTATACTCACCGCCATTTTCTTTGAATAACTCATAGAACAGACAAAGAGGTTTCTTCTGTTCTGTGGAATAACTGCTCTACATAAGGCTCTACAATAACTGCAATGATACGAAATTAATTATTTTCAAGTGTATGCTCCGCCTGGCTCCATACGGCTGTCACCGGCTAATTTAATTAGCTCAGATTTAACTTAGCTTTAAATAAGCTTTTTATCCCCCCTAGACAAATGGCAACTGCTTCATATTAAGTCTATTCGTTAGCGTTTGTCAATAGCGCGGTGTCAGTGTGCAGTGTCAATGCCGTGTCGCGTAACGGTGAAAGAATACTACCAACCCCTCTCTTCCCTTGGATGTCGTAAAAGGCGACCAACTGACAAAACACTGCACGTACATCCAATGACAGAGGACTGCTTTTGTGGTCTTCATTGCCTAGTCTCTGACTAACCCTGCGGGGATAATAGTCGTGATTATATGTATGTACTAGCGGCCACTCGCGGTTTCACCCGCGTGGTTCCCGTTCCCGTGGGAATATCGGGATAAAAAGTCTCCTATGTGTTAATCCAGGTTATAAACTATCTGTATGCAGAATTTTATCCAAATCCATTCAGTAGTTTTTACGTGAAAGAGTAACAAACATCCATCCATACTTACAAACTTTCGCGTTTATAATATTAGTAGGATATGTAATTGTCAATAGCAAATTGGTAGACAAGCCTATACTGATACTTAGCAAATTCTCTATACAAACGCTACCACAGAATATATAATTGAATAAATTATACCTAATAAAACAATAACGTTACAAAAATAAGCTCTTTTAATTGTTTTACATACATACATACATAGATGCACAACTTATTACCACTCTGCCAAGAAAGTACTTACCGGGAAAAGATCAATAATACACAAAATGTTAGTTATTCATCCAAATTTATTTTATCGCCTTCAAAGTATGTAAGAAACGATACACTTACGCCAACGAATAATCCAATCATCAAAACATTTTTTAAACGCTTTTTCCGGAATTGAGTTCAGTTCTCGCCGCGGGTGCCACGAAGTAATAATTTGAGTTTAGGAAAAAGAAATAAGTCGGCTGGAGCCATACCTATCTGGTGAATAACGTGGTTGCTCGATGGTATTTGTTGAGTTTTTGGTTAAAAATTCGTTCACAATGATGGCCTTGTGCGAAGGCGCATTATCGTGGAGCAAAATCCAAGAATTTTCTGTCAAAAAATTTGGCCTTTTTCGTCGAATTTGCTCTCATAAACGCCGCATAACGTTCAAATAATATTCTTTATTTACCGTTTGACCTTCCGGCAAGAATTCCGAGTGTACAACATCTTCTTCTTCTTCTTTTTGTGCAGTGGCGTTTCCCTTTGGATTTCGCCAAGTGTACAACATCGCGATAGTCAAAGAAAACAGTAACAAGACTTTGACTTTTGACCGACTTTGGCGTGGTTTTTTCGGTTCAGTCGGAAGGCGCCACTCCGAAGCTTGTTGACTAGTTTGTTTGCATGTCAAACTCGTTAACCCACGTCTCGTCACCAGTAACAATGCGTTGCATGAATGTTGGGTCGGAATTGACTCGTTCTAGCATGTCCTCAGCTACTCTTAGGCGATTGAGTTTTTGAAGCAAAATTCAGGTCTTTTGGGATTAGTCGAGCGGCAAAATATTTCATACCCAAGTGATTATTTAAAATGGTACGGAACGACTCGTGAGATACAGAAAGTTCAGCGGCTATCTCTCTCAAACTTGATTGAGGATTTTCAGTCACCATTTCTTTCACTTTTGTGATGTTAGCTTCAGTTGACGACGTTGATGGCCTACCAGAGCGAAGCAAATCTTCCATGACATCTCGACCATTTTTAAACGCTTTGTACCACTCATAAGCACGTGTTTTTGATAAAGTCGATTCACCGTAAGTCTTCTGTAACATTTTCAGTGACTCCGAACACGAAATTCCATTGGCGACGCTAAATTTAAGACCAACTCTTTGTTCGATGTTTTATCCATTATGAAATTCGCAATACACACTAGATATAAACTAGCTAAAAACAGCACAGTTAATCTAAATAAGAGATGCAACTCAAACTCCGCGCCAAAATGGATAACAGCTGTGCCAATCTAACAACAAAAAAAAAAACAAAAAATTTAATTTGGAATCATAAACAAATAATCCATTCCCGAAATATTTTTTGACAGAATGTATATTATTACCACATTGTTACCAAAGGGTCAGTCAGAGACTAGGCAATGAGGACCGCAGAAGCGAGTTAGGATATCGCAGGTCAATTTCCTTACTTGTCGATTTCACTGATTCGCCAGTTTACTCATTAGATTTCTGAATTCGCCAATTTTCATTTTTGCCAGTATCACTAAGTTGTAAGTTTCTCTATGTTAGTTTATTGGTTCGCAAACATCCTTATTAATCAGTTAGTTTATGTTGTCAGTTTTGCTACTCCGTCATGTTCCTAACCCGTTACTTTGAATGTATGGACAACACAGACGACGCCCACATAGTCCACGCTTCAGCAAGAAACAACTGCACAGTCTGCACATGTGCTTAGGTGGTGAGCCTTTAGCCCGTTAGTCGCATTTACGACATACAAGGGAAGGGAGGGGTTGGTAGTATTATTTTGATGAGGCCATTGCCGCTCTATGCTGTTGGATGTGGGTGCAGTATTTAGTCCGTTAGTCGCCTTTTACGACACCGAAGAGAAGAGAGAAGTTGGTAGTATTATTTTGATGAGCCCATCGCTGCTCAATGCTGTTGGATGTATGTGCAGTCTTAAGTCCGTTAGTCGCCTTTTACACCCAAGGGAAGGGATGGAAATACTGCACATACATCCAACAGCATCGAGTGGCGCTCATCAATATAATACTACCAAGAAAGGGTTCTTCCCTTGGGTGTCATAAAAGCAACTAACGGGTTAATTGTTAATAAAATAAACTATTTCATATTGTATTGTATTATTTTATTTTCTCGCATTCGTAGTGAAAAGTAGAGCGCTAAAAACCCGTTAAAACTTGGTTTCTATTTACTCTCTCGCTAAAGCTCGGGAGTAAAACTACTTCGTTTATATAGGTCATTTTAGCCCCTTGTATAACAATCTACTACTAATAAACTGGATTGAATTCAGAAAATAGTTTGCGGTCATGATAACAAAACATAATTATAGCTAACTGGCAAAATTGTCTACTTAGGGTAACTGACGAAAAGGTAAACCGGTCGATTAACGAAGCTGACAAATAACGAAACTAGCGGATTGAAAAACAGGCAATTTTACGAAACTTACATCGTAAGAAAACTAGTGAAGGAGGAAATTGTAGAATCAGGAAAATTACTAACTAGCAAAAGGAGAATGACCAAACCAACCTATTCGATATATATTGCGTCTTACTCATATTTCCAAAATGTTCTCTTTAATTATAATGATTACTGTAAAAAAAGGATTTCTATAGAAAGCCGCGATATTTGAGTCAAGTGATAAATAAATGCTGAACTGAACTGATAGTCAACATACGATAATAGACTAAGTCTATTATATGATCTAAAAACTTGTTTTATATCCTTTTCTTAAAGTAGGACAGTAAGTAAATAGGTACATACATATGCATTTAAATAATTTCACATAGAAAGTACAGTGGTCATAACCTAAAAATACCTAAAAAGTCTTAAGCTAAAAATGAAGATAGCTTCAAACTCCCGCATGATATTGTAATGTAAGTTTTTCTTCATAATTCAGAGCATTGCTGCTATTGATTGCTACTTATTTCATTTAAGCGCTGTGTTACGCTAGCTCGCTAAAAACTAGCATAACTCCCATAGTAAATAGGTCATTCTCCTTTTCAAACTAGCGAAACAGTCTAATGAGTAAACTGGAGAATCAGTGAAATTGACAAGTAAGGAAATTGACCTGCGATACCCAACTCGCAGAAGCAGTTCACTTGCCGTAGTTCACGGCTCACCAAATTACATATTGTGCTCAGCGTGATAGGAAGTTGTATTAATAAAATGACATATATTCGTATACAGGGTGGAAAAAAAAGACCGTGGTTGGAGAAAAAGTAAGTAGGTACAGTCACCAGCATTAACATGTGATGATGCAATAATATCTGATCATCGGCGGAAGGCATATTATAGGCATATATATGCCTTCCACCAATGATCAGATATTTTTGCAGACCGTCGATAGTCACATTTAACCACCCCGTGGTCTAGTGGCTAAGCCACCGGTTTCAGACCCAGTGGTCCCGGGTTCGATTCCCAGCGGGGGGTACATCTTTATGTGCTCGGTTTAGTTGGTGGTAGGGCTGTTAAGTCCGCCTGGCTAGCTACCACCATCTTATCTAAGTCTGTCGCCATAACAACGATGTTTATAGCATAGTTGTGTTCCGACAGTTGTAACGTTATAAACGTATCGCTATTAAATACTTATATAAAATTTTAATTTATAAATAAACAAACGTAGATTATCTTATCCTAATTAACTTAATTCTAAATATTACTCTAACCAAATTACTTTTCTAATAACTACAAAGAAATAAAATCTTAATAGTTTTGATAACTGCAAAACAAACGTATTTTATTTCATTTGGTTTTATCATTGCGCGCACGGTACCCTAACATGCCTTTCGTATATTTTTTATTTGATGAAAGTAGGTAGGTTAATTTACTTGCGCGGTGGCAGTTGGCGTCGTCTGATACGCTTGAGAGACAGCCATACTACACAGACGTTGCTTTTGTAAATTTGTGCAATTTCATACGTTTTTTTATTTTTATAAAGTATCCAGCCTTATCGTCATTCTACGATAATTGTGCTACTTAATCCCCGTTAGGGGTTCAACGCTTGGGTTCTACGCCTGCTATCGATAGCGAATCTTCTACTCCTGTTGTGCCTATCAACATATCGGGCACATGTGATCGTAGTGAAGCCAAGTCACTCGAATCTGTGCAGACCTTAAGTCACAATGAAGTTAAAATTCAGTCTCATCTTGCAAAGACCCACGAATCTAGTATAGTGATTCCTATTACATTGCCTTCAGAAATTGCATACAATTTAGATGGTAATAGGATTGGCGGTGGTATTGAATCAAATTCACCAAATCAAAATTTAAATATATCATTTATTAGATTTCAACCATGTTATAATAAAGGCAATTATAATTATGATTGCGCTATATTCGACGCGGCCGCCATTTTGTGGACAAACCACGCAGCTCGCAGCTCCTGTACAGCGACGCGCCTCCCATCCCAACACCTCGGCGTTCCCCAAGCTAAGTCAGGGACGAGAGCAAACTACCCAGCTAGGCCCTTATGTGCTCCACGCCCTGAGACCAAGTTAAAATAAGTTTGTTTGATCGTAAGTGGGTGTTATTATATTATTAATCACATACCCCACCTACGCCACACAGTTAGAGATAAGATAGCCAGTTCCTCAGTGGTTGAGGATTCCGGGTGAAGCGCGCTTCCACCTTCGGCCTTATCGTCACTTAGCATCAGGCGAGATGAAGGCCAAGCGCTTTCCCTTTGCAGAATAAATTAAAAAAAAACATCTTAATGCTGGTGACTGTACCCTTAATATTGACGATGATGGAAACATTCCTTTACTTTCAAAAATAATTAAAACTGCATTTAAACATTTTTGAAAAATCACCTGCTTGAGCCGGGAATCGAACCGGTGAAATGTGAAAAAAAATACATATAACTCGATACAAAATGCGACACGTAACGAATTCAGTCGAAGCATACGTCTGTGCATACGTGAAAATGGGTCTAATTTCTATGTTTAAAATGTTATTCTCGGTATTTCTTTAATTTAAGATACATGTTGATTAAAAGAAATTGATACCTTTGAATGACTTTTTTAGTTGGTATCATAAAACACAGGACGTCTTTTTTAACATTTCACCGGTTCGATTACCGGCTCAAGCAGGTGATTTTTCAAAAATCTTTAAAAGCAGTTTTAATTATTTTTGAAAATAGAGGAATATTTCTTTTGAGTAAAATTTGCCATCATCAATATTAATGCAGTTGGATGTAGGTATGTGCAGTCTTTAGTCCTAAGTCGCCTTTTACGACTCCCAAAGGAAGAGAGGGGGTGGTAGTATTCTTTTACCGCCACGCGACACGGACAATAAAATGACGTTGCGGTGATATAAGTAAAATCCCAGATTTTCATCATTCTTTTCTACAGGCCATTTGTTATTATATATCCTATATCCTTTATTATAGCACCAACCTTACCACACATTACCTGACCTGGGAATTGAACCGAGAACCTTTTGCTCTTTTTATATGAGAGGGAGGCAAACGAGCATTCGGGTCACCTGATGGAGAGCAATCACCGCCGCCCATGGACACGCGCAAAACCAGAGGAGTCGCAGATGCGTTGCCGACCTTTAAGAAAGGAATTGTGAGGGGGGGCTACGGAACACTCACTGGCCGGACGACACACAACAGCACCAAGTGCCATTATTTCACGCCGGATATTCGTGAGAGGGTGGTATTATCCTGGGCGAGCCGGCCCAATACGTGCTGCAACGCAGCGTGGCTCTACCACTCAGTCAGTGTCACTCATTTAGTAGAATAGGGTAAACCTACGGACGCGAGTAACTTTAACCTCCGGATATCGAGCCGGTCAAGCCCTGACCACTCGGCAACCGAGGTAAAAGAGCTGATTTATTAAGATTACAAATGACAATGTTGTTGTTTTTTTCAAGTTAGGTATTGTTTAAAATTTCATCGAAAACCCATATCAGTTCTGAGAACTTGATACTATTGAATGACATTGTTACTTAAAGTAGGTACTATTGATGAATCAACAAAATAACAATGCAACAGTTACATTAATAAGTACTTACCTAAAGTTATATAAGCGTTACGTGTTGATGATAAGGTTTATTGAACAAAAAGGAACCATGGTTGCGGGCTTGCAGAAAATAAGGAACATGTCTTGTGCTAGTTGTCTCTTGTTAATCGTAAGTATTATTATATTTATAATAATTAAAATAATAACCATGTCGCGTAGCGGTAAAAGAATATTACCACCCCCTCTCTTCCCTTGGGTGTCGTAAAAGGCGACTAACGGATTGAAGATTAACATCATCATCATCAGGCACAGGCCTCCCACGTGGACAATAGCACGTGGGGATATTGGGCCATAACCCACCACGCTGGCCCAAAGCGGGTTAACTAATTGGTGGGTTTTAACGACTGCCATCTTACGACAACAACTGGGACCAACGGCTTAACGTGCCTTCCGAAGCACGGACATTTTGACAGATTGCACATACTTCCAACAATAACGCGACGATGGGCTCACCACCTGTCACGCTGAGCACATGTGCAGTCGCTATTTGGTGAAAAGTGGAGTATGGCAGAGTACCTACTGCTTTTGCTGTCCTCATTGCCTAGTATAGACTAACCCTTCGGGGAAATAGACGTGATTATATGTATGTATGTTAATTTAAAATATAATTAAGTATACAATATATTAATTATTATTATTACAATTGGTACTATTTATTTATTTATTTATTAAGGACTTCCAACAAGACTTGTATCAATACATTAAAAGAAAAAATAACAATCAAAACATATAGCTAAACACAAATCTTACTTAAAGGAAGCCACAGCATGTACCAATCTAAACTAATAACAGCTAATAAAGATAATAACTTAATATATGAAAAACAAATTCAATTTAGATACAATTGAAAAATAAATAAATCATCATTAAAAATAAAACTAAAATCATTGAAAATTAAATTAAAAATGATAGATAGATAGATAGATAATACTTTTATTGTAACATAATAACACAAACATTTAGACATAAAAAAGCAAAAATACAAAGTTACAATTTGGCGGTCTTATCGCTTAAAAGCGATTTCTGCCAGACAACCAATCGGATGGAGAGAACTTATAAACTCTATGATCGGAGGTGCAAATATTTAAAACATAGTTAAGAACACAGTAAAACGCAAAACTAAGAAAATAATTAAAATGAAATATTAATTATATTATAACATTTATTATAAAACTATGAAATAATTAAATATTAGTAATATACATATTTACATATACATACTTAAACATAATAGTCTCAGGTAAGAAATAGGAGACAAAGACAGCTATGTAGCAGGATAGGGTTAAAGGGAAAGGTAGTAATTTGTAAAAATGGTTTGTTATGAGAATTTCGCAAATGCATTATTCAGTTGCAGCGAATAATAGGGCAGACTATGCAAATAATTGTCGCTGCAACACAATAATATAGGTCGCTTGCTTGCAAACCGTTGGAGAATTGGGGAAAAAATAAATAATAAAGAACTACTACATTTTGATTTTTATGATACTTTCGATAATTTTGGCATTTAGTTATAAATAAATCAAAAATACTAATTTAAAATAATTACTAAAATTCTGCTTGATCAAAAAAAGCATTTGCAAGATCATCTAAAAATCATCATCATCTATTCCCACGGAATACCGTGGGAATATTTTGATATGCCATCCTGCGGTGTAGGCTTATTAGCTTACACCGCAGGATAGCATATCAAACTAGAAGTAATACTTTCGTGTTTCATTATCGGGATGAAAACCAACATTTATTGTTCAATATATTTTTTCTCCTGGGGATTTCAAACAAAATAATTATATGGAATTAAAAGTGAGGTTTAGCTCTTTGATTTAATACATATTTAATTTTTGTACGCAACATTTTGAGATCTGGGTCAATTATGCCCAATGACCTTTAACATTGAGAAATAAATAAAAAAATACCAATTGAGAATTAAATTTAAAATAAATTGAATTTAAAATTGAAATGAAAGAAATAGAAGAATTGAATGAAAGAAAGAAAAAAAGGTATTTTAAACAGTTTTAAGAATCGTTAAAATCGTAATTCTTTTTACGATAGGTACGCATGATCGTCAAAAATTATGATAACCTGCGGTTTACGATTATCGGCATCGGTATCGTTGCATCCCTAATATTAACGACTGCCACTAAACGTCAACTGCTGAAATTGACAACTTAACGTGCCGTCCGAAGCAAGTAGAAACTCAAGATATTTTAGTTGTGAGCGCTTTTAACCGCGTCATAGAGGCGGTTAAAAGTTTGGTGGTTGGACTACCGGTCTCAGACAAGTGGTCTCGGGTTCGATTCCAAGCGGGGAGTAGGTATACGTTTGTACTTGTTTAAGGTCATCCAGGCTTGATTGATGTTATTGCAACATTATAATATCGTTCGACGACCTCCGTGGTAGGGTTAGCACGCCGGTTCCGGCAACGCGCCATCTCTGAAGTCTCAGGTTCGGTTGCCGGTCGTATCAATTTAGAAAAAAACTGTTTAAGTATCTAAATTGATTTGAGTTCTGGGTGTTTAATAATAAGTATGTTTATCCAATGTCAAAAAAGATTCGGTAACGGATGTTTTGTTTATGATTCTAAATTCATTTTTTGTTGTTAGATTGGCACCACTGTTATCTATTTTGGCGTGGCGTTTGAGTTGCATCTGTTATGATTAAATTTTAATACAGTGCTGCATTTAGTCAGTTTTTAACTAGTGTGTATTGCGAATTTCATAATGGATAAAAAATGGAACAAAGTGTTTGTAAAGAACAATGGCCACTGTCTATACATTTGAAAACCTGTCAATGAGTTAACTTGTATAAATCCACTACATATCAAAATGTGATCGTTATTTGTCATTGTTTAAGGATCTGAAGTCAGATTTATTAGTAAAGCTCTAGGAAGTCTAAAAATAACACTTAAAGGTTTGAGGTTAGGATTTTTTTTATCGTATATTAACATTATGCCATGCTAATTATTTTTAACAGGTACCATTTTTATTCAAATTAACTCTAGAACACATTATCTTTTTAGGTCTTTGCATTACATTGTTAAACCAATAGGTACCTACCTAATAATGTCATCATGACTAATAAGATCTAGGTACTTCGTGTCTAAGTGCACATGCCGATATTACTAACTAAAAAGTACTTATGATTTACACCAACACTGAAGATTAAATAACAAATGAGTTTGTGCCTGTATTATTATTTTTCTCTTTGGTTTGTACTTGAGCAGTTATGCCCAATTTCATCCTACAGATGTTAAAGGTAATAAATAAAACACCTCTGTTTAGTACATAATATTTTTTATTCATCATCACTACCTAATCTTACAGCTACCTCATCCAAAAACTCTGCTGGTGCTGATATATTGGATTGATATTTAGCCCATCCAAGGTACCAGACTAACGTCATTACGTGGGCGCAACAGCCTATTGTTCGACGCCCCACTAAACAATTGCAACAATATTCAGTGATACCCTCTCTGCCAGACACATTATTTTCTACTAGAATGTGTCTGGACTTAATTCTTCCCCTTATTAAGGTGGTATCTCCGCTACCCCTTAAATTAAACTGAGAAAAATCTCCATGTTCTGAGTTAACTTCTATTATATACCTTCCATTAAAACGTACATGTTCACCATAATAAGATCGGGCTTGTCTGATTTGATAGGTTCCCAAGGAAAATAATATTAGTTCATTATATTCCATCCTTGGGAATATAACATCATCTCTATCAGCTGTAATGCTTCTAAAGCCCGATGTCCTTCTATTCATATTATTAATATTAACCATTACAGATACATTATTTTCTAAATTAATTCTTTGTCGAATAACTTGAAGAATTTCTCGAGCATCATTTCTATCCTTTAGGCGAACACCAAATCTATTTAATAGACTAGCAGCTATCTCCTAATTCTGCATCATATAAGGTAAGCTTTTATTAAAATATTCTTGTCGAAGTAATTTAAAATCTCGTTTGAGGTGGCCATTGACCACTTCAACCACCCAACGACAAATGGTGATACAACGACTTCTATTAGCTTGTTGGGTGGTTAATTGATGTTCGCCTTGTAATAAGGAATCAGGCATGTATGGTTTATAATTACAGCTTTGTAATAGAGATATTGAGTCTCGAAAGCCCCTATCTAAAATAAACACATCGTTTTCTTGGAAATACTGCCTCAATGGAGAATTTTCGTTTGAAAATAAATCATTCATAATTTCTGCATCTGATGTGGTAGCCTTGTATGGACCAAAACAATCTGCAATATATCCATCACATGTAACCAGCAAAAAGGGTTTTAATAAATTCCTATACTTATGGAGTGAATATGAGTCTTTTTGGAAGCTGTAATTGGAACTTTTGTTTAAGTAAATATATGTACCATCACATACAATAATAGCATTTTCATTATTTTCATTATATATACCATTTGGTATCAACAAATTGTGACTTAATAATGTTTCTCTGGGTAAATGTTGTATCCCTAGATTATTTGTTACAAAATCTTGTAAAAGAATTTCTCTGACATTCTTCATCAACCTCTCTAGTGTCCGACGTGGGATGCTTAAAAGTGTGGACAAGCGCTCGTCTGACTCCCCAGTTCTTAATTTGATAATTAACGAAGCCAAACCTAAAACACCTCTATGCACTTCCTGGATACGTGGGACTTCATTTAACAATGTGACAAAGTCTTGTTTCGATCGTCCAGTCCAGTAAAAGAATAAATTGTCTTCAATTTCTAGAATGCTTTCTATTGTGCTAAAGTCCAAAAATGGCTTAAATGCATTTACAAATGAAAAGATATGTTCCACTTGTTCAACGGTGAATGTTCTAATGCTTCTATCAGAGTTATATAATGTACCCCAATCATTAAAAAATAGATGCTCTTGACAAATACGAGCATGAATTGGTACATAATAATGATGTGAGCTAAGTATTGTAGCTCTTAAAGAGTCTGAAATGTTGTGTAGACTCATATTAGTACACTCAGGAAACAAACAATGTGACGCAGTATTTGCTGCACGACGGTAATTCAGCATTGTTAAGTGTCCTGTCACAGCGCCAGTACCTAGCTCTTCATCTGCTATATTTTGGTCCACAATTATTTCTTCCTCCACGTTAACTGGTTCAACTTGATGTTCATCCTCTTGAGCTCGTGCCTCATCGATTTGCTGCTGACGTACAGCTGACCTTCTGATACTGACCCAACACGAATGGCATATCCGATCTGATGTCATTATCTATAGAAGAAAATAAAATAGTTTTTTTTATTTTCAAATGATCAAGTATTACTATTTTACATTTCTCATAAAAAGTAGGTATTAACTAAATAATAAGCAATTTCTTTTTTTTCATTTATTCTTAGACAGATCGAAAAAATAAGTCTTACAATTAACATTTTTAAAGGTAAATTAAGGTAAATATTAAATTAAGAGAAAAAAGTACCTGATGTGGATTAATTCTTGTTTCTATAATAGTTCTTATCATTCTTTCCATGGGTGATGGATTATTAATACAAATAGGATGACTCTGTCGTCTTATTAATGAGCAACCACACTGTGCGCAGACTTGTGTATGTCTTTCTTGTCGAGATGAGCTTGCGATCTGTCCATCACCACTTAAAGTGACCATTCTTCAATTTACTTCCCTCATAGCAATTTCATAGCATGTTTCACAAATGTAATCCTCTTCAGTAATCTTAAATAAAATAAGTACATTATATAAGTACATATTATATTAAGCACATTATTGTCATACACAACAGAATATTAGTTTAGTTGTAGTAATTGTACTGTGCTTCTGCATGGATATAGGTACAAAATATGTAAGTAAAAGGTATGAACATCATTGTAGATGGTTGAACGAAATAAAAGTACCTAGATAAACTTACGATTAATGGTGAGAGCCACTCGCTGAGTAATGAAATAACTCTCGTATTAAGGTCGAACACGACGAAACGTCGAATTGTATCTACACAAACTCTGCAGTCTATGCACAGAATGCGCCCACTTGTTATTGAACTCTGCATCATAAAATCCAAATCGCAAGCCAACAGTGTCCAGTAATCGTGAGCCAAGTGTATGTCGGTGTGAGAAGATATCGGTGTCCAGAAATCAAAAGCCAAAACTCGTTATTGTTAGAAGATAATATCAGAGTCCAGAGGATAGCGTAGGTCAAAAAGGAAAAACTCAAAATCGAAACAACAAACAAACGCACTGAACGAACACAACGAACACGGAACAACGACAGACATTTTTTTTAGTTTTGTTCTTCCGTTAGGGATAAGGCAAAGTGATCTAGCGCATACAGCCTGGTCTTCAGTATTTTTTCCTTTATTTTTTTTCTTATTTATTTTTAATGAGTGAATTATGAATTATTGTCTTAATAACTCTTCTCAAAATGTTAAATGTATTTTAGGTAATAGTAACGCTTCCTATAACTGATATTACCTACCCATAATTTATCAAACATCACGTTCAACTGACAATACAAAGGTGAAACGAAACGCACACTGCCGGCTCACAGGCGGCAGGGTGCGTTCAAAAACCTTAACTTAGTTACTACCCTAGAAATAGAAAACACAATATTGTATTACTCCTAGAGCTTTAATGGAAACCTAGATAACATGGTTTGATTTAATGAATTTAGAGCTATTTTTGCCAATAGCACTTGATTTTATACATTTCCAAAAAAATCAGGTCAATAATGGCCATTGTTCTTTGCGTCGCCAATGGAATTTCGTGTTTGGAGTCACTGAAAATGTTACAGAAGGCTTACGGTGAAGTAAATCGACTTTATCAAAAACACGTGCTTATGAGTGGTAAAAAGCGTTCAAAAGCGGTCGAGATGTGATAGAATATTTGCTTCGCTCTGGTAGGCTATCAACGTCTTCAACTAAAGTTAACATCGCAAAAGTGAAGGAAATGGTGACTGAAAATCCTCATTCAAGTTTGAGAGAGATAGCCGCTGAACTTTCTGTGTCTCACGAGTCGATCCGTACCATTTTATATAATCACTTGGGTATGAAACATGTTGCCGCTCGGCTAGTCCCAAAAGACCTGAATTTTCTCCAAAATCTCAATCGCTTATGAGTCGCTGAGGACATGCTAGAGCAAGTCGATTCCGACCCAACATTCATGCAACGCATTGTTACTGGTGACGAGACGTGGGTTTCAAGTTTGACATGCAAACTGGTCAACAAGCTTCGGAGTGGCGCCTTCCGACTGAACCGAAACCAAAATATCACGCCAAAATCGATCAAAAGTCAAAGTCATGTTGACTGTCTTCTTTGACTATCGCTGTGTTGTACACTCGGAATTCTTGGCGGAAGGTCAAACGGTAAATAAAGAATATTATTTGAGCGTTTTGCGGCGTTTAAGAGAGCAAATTCGACAAAATAGACCAAATTTGTGGAAAGAAAATTCTTGGATTTTGCACCACGATAATGCGTCTTCGCGCAAGGCCATCATTGTAAACGAATTTTTGACCAAAAACTCAACAAATACCATCGAACAACAACCTTATTCACCAGATATGGCTCCAGTCGACTTATTTCTTTTTCCTAAACTCAAATTACCACTTCGTGGCACCCGTTTGCATTCGGTAGAAGACAAGGAGAATTCGCGGCGAGAACTGAACTTAATTCCGGAAAAAGCGTTTAAAAATGTTTTGATGATTGAATTATTCGTTGGCGTAAGTGTATCGTTTCTGAAGGAGCATACTTTGAAGGCGTTAAAAATAAATTTGGATGAATAACTAACATTTTGTGTATTATTGATCTTTTCCCGGTACTTTCTTGACAGAGTAGTAGGTATATTACATTCTATTCAAGAAAAAGTTATTTTGTAATTTGGACCACCGCCTTACAAACTGGCTACATAAGGTCACTATTTAAAATAATAATATTTAAATAAATAAATAAATGAAACTTTCCTATACTCACACCAATTATCTAGCCCAAGAGAAGCTTCGAAGAAACTCGTTAAATGGTTACTAGACAACGGATAAACATACTTAAAATATTTAAATACATACTTATTATACTTACATAGAAAACACCCAGACTTGAGACAATTTAGAAAAACAATAATTTCTAAATTGAGCCGACCGGGGATCGAACCCGGGACCTCAGAGATGGCGACACCACGAAAACCGGGTGTACAAACCACTCGACCAAGGAGGTTGTCGTAAATCGTAAATACGAAAATCTACCGTACATTGTATTTGAGCTTTATGTTATTGTTCTGTATGACAAATTTTTCTTAGTTATGCATATTATACAGGTTGGCCCAAAGGGAGACACAATTTTTTTTTTTTAATTCCTGACATCCAGTTGTTCCCGGAAATATCCCACGTATGTTCCGCGAGTTTTTGTAGTTTTCGAACTATGATTTTTTTTTTTTAATTTTGAGAATTTTCGACTTGACCGACTTAAGTATATTTGTTTTCGGAAAAGATAAAGACACAATTTTCAAAAAAAGGGACTGGGGAGATCATGAGGGAATCCAAAAAAAAAAAGTTGTGTCACCGTTTGGGTCACACTGTATATTAAGCTAGTATTTAATGTAAAAGATAACGAAACGTAGAAGAAAATGTCTACCTTAGGCTTATGTTCAGCCTTATCTTAACTGAATGTTTGAAATATTGTAAAATATTTTCGTTCAGATCTCTATGGATGTAAATTCATACTGTCTTACAATTAAACAAAGAATAAGCTACGAATAGTTATTCCGTGTTTTGTTCCAGTCATACAAACGTAATTTTAAATTAGCGGCTGCGTTGACCACCACCTCGGTGGTGGTCAACGCAGCCGCTCGAATTGCGGAGGACACGTGTTCGTTTCCCGCCTGAGGTAGACATTTTTTCAACATTTCGTTATCTTTGAGTTTATTTGAACGTTTTTTTAACGCAAATAATCAAATATTACGTATTTAATGTACTCATGTAAGTGACATGTTATTTGTCTTAATGAGTAGGTACCAAAGACTAGTATACATCCATACTTACATATATTTATAATCACCACTATTATCCCCGAAGGGTTAGTCTGAAACTAGGCAATGAGGACAGCAAAAGATGTCCTCTACCATAGTCTACTTTTCACCAAATAGCGACTGCACACGTGCTTAGCGTGACAGGTGTTGAGCCCATCGCCGCTCCATGCTGTTAGAAGTATGTGCAGTGTTTAGCCCGTTAGTCGCTTTTTACGACACCCAAGAGAAGAGAGGGGTGGTAGTATTCTTTCACCGCTACACGACACGATTAGGTACCTTATACTTTAAACTGGAAAGGTATTTATTTATTTGTTTTGTTTCAGATTTGCTTATCCCAAAGCAGCAACGGCGGGCTGCTCCCGGGGGACTTGAAAATCAAATCGAAACCGATTACCATTGAACACCATTCACCGTTGGTTATAAATATTATTACCGACAAAAACAAACTACCAATACCACCCTTGTCTCCTCCTAAGCCTGCAAAACCACCTCCGTTAACTGACCAACTAACTTCTCCTTCTAAATCCGTTCTCTCCGCTATTACACCAAAATTATTACCTATTTTACCCCCAGTTTTACCTCCCTTCATACCAAAATTGCCCTTGTTGCCTCTTTTACCCCTACCGATTGTGCCACCTCTACCGTTAATACCTATAATACCCCCGCCATTAATTCCGAAATTACCCCGTTCATCATTGCTAGGAAGTTCTTTAAAACCATCTTTATTAAATGATTTAAAACCTATCAAAGTCCCCATTTTAGGAAAAAAGACACCTGTAGAGAAAGCTTTATCGAAAGCGACAAAAAAAATTAACTCGGATATTACAAGACGTAATGTATCAAAGAATCTTAAAAAATTGTTGAAAGGCTCGTCTACTTTGACGACTGAATTTGATAGATTTAAAAGAAGATTATTATCCAAATAGGTGAGATAAGTAGAAATATTTATAGTCTAAGATCCGAGTATAGAACGACCTTCACCGGGCCGGTTGAATAGTATTTTATATTAAATTTAATATTTTAAAAATACATCGCGAGTGGGTTGGCTGTAAAATTTTAGTCCAGTAAGTACATCTAATGATTAATTTAATATTACTAAAAAAAATTTATTAGCATTGCACTGGTTTGCTGTGTGTGTGTTTGTAATGAGATTATCTTTATTTAAACATAAATTTAATTTATTTAAACAGACGGTTGCAAATTACTAATATTGACTTACCTGTTTACACCTGCCTACCCAATGTTACGACATGAAAAAAATAGTCGATCTAACGTTTGCATATTCTATAGGCTTCATACTTTCGATTGGTACCTATGTAATTTATCTATTATCCAAACCAGTACAATGTTTAAAAAAATTAATTAAATATTTAAATAGTCATATACTGGACTCAAATTTTTCAGCCAACCCACTCGCAATATATTTTTTAACATATTAAATTTCATATAAAATACTTTTCATCCATTAACCGGCCCGGTGAAGGTCATTGTATACTCGGATCCTCTACTATTGCGACTGTTCTAAATATAGAGCAACGATGTGATATATTTATTTGAGTAGATATTTATTTTAGTTTAGTTTATAGTATCAAAACAATATAAGGTACTTATACTTTTGAGACTTCGTGCATTTATTTTGATGAACAAGTAGGTGATATAATAATATGTGAAATTGTGAATATGTTAAATATATAAGTAGTTGCGGAAAAATCTAACTTGTTGTTTATCAAAATTATCTCTAGAAACCTAAAAACTGCATTTTGTTAAATCTTTATTACTTATATGTGTAAGTATGAAATAATCAGAGAAGATGGAAAAGAAAAACAAATGACTGGCCTCATTATATTTTACTTATTTATCATTTAATGTTAGAACTGTGTAAGAGTTTGTATATTTGTATCCTAATGTAAAAGTTACCTAGTTAGAAAGTAGTTAGTTAGTTTAACAAAATACTTTATTTAATGCCATGTATCCTAATCATGTTTTGGCTATAATCTGTGTTGTGTACCGTATATAAATAAATAAATAAAAGTAAACATGTATTTCACAGTAATTAACAAATTTATTTTATTTCTTTAACCATAAACTTATGATAGAAGCGAAACTAACGATAACAAAATATTTAAATTCTTCAGATATTTAAATATTATTCTTATATAAAACTTATATTAAAATATTTCAATAAAAAGTACCAAACTAAATAAATAAAATTAAAAAGGATGTATAAAATACCTTTATCAACCATCTCGTCGATACTGATTGATATCACCATACCTCATTATCATTTCCTTTGAATAACAACGTTAAGGGTGCATGTACAGGCTTTACATGAAAGAAAATATTTCAAATGAAAACAATCGATAGACTAAACATAGAACAGAGTCAGCGTTAAGAGGCCTATTACATCTCAAATGTGATTTTTGCGTAAAATTCCCATTTTTGCATTTTGTAGTAATTTTGCAGTTGCATTTATCGTTTTTATCGAAATAGGATAATAAATTTTATTTTATTTATTTATTACACAAAACAGATATACAGCAAATAAAAAATATAAGTACTTAACATGATTTTTTACTTAAACTATGAGTAGGCTGTATCTGCAAACATATGTGTAACCAGCATGATATTCAAGTCCGATAAGATAAATTAAATAAATTAAATTGGGCAAATAGTGATTGATTACAATAATAATTACTACAATACAATGCAATGAATAAAATAAAAAACAATTTAAAACAAAATTAAATCAAAATTAACAATATTAAAAAATTAAAACAAAATTAACGATAAATAAATTTAAAAAATTACAATAAAAATATGTCAAGGCCTTCAATCAATTTAAAAAAATATATATTAAAATTAATAAAATTACAAAAAAAAAAAATAGTGATATAACATTAAAAAAAAAAGTGAAACAATTCTCTCAATTCTCTTAGTAAACGCAAAACATTACGTGGCGTCATGGCCCTCAATGGAAACCAGCCCATGTAAAGCAGATTTCCACTTAGCAAGTGATGAAGCATGGATATCAGGCACACCGTCTAACCGGTCCAACAAAGTGTTGTAATCGCGACACATTCTGAAAATAGGATTGTGGAATGACACGTTATTGTTGCAGAATGGAACTGATAGAGGACGATTGTGTCTAGAAGAGCGGGTCGGAACCTTGAGGTAAATATCAGACAGCAGAGTAGTAAGAATGGATCCGTTCATGATTTTATATAGGTAACTTAGGTCGTGCACTTTACGGCGGCTCTCCAGACTCTTTAAATTAAAATAATGTAATCGCTCTGTATACGTTGCAAGTTCTCTTTTCTTGCCGTATCTTAGTGTTAGGACCCTGAGAATGCGTCTTTGAATAGATTCTAGCATGTCTGTATACTTCTTATATTGTGGTGACCATACTACGGAGGCGTACTCGAGCTGGCTCATTATCAGCGCCTTGTAAAGTAACAGCAGACTCTTAGGGGATTTGAACTCTTTAGAAACACGGAAAATAAAACCAGATAGTTGGTTGCACTTCTTAGATAGTATTTCAAGCTTAATATTACAAATCTCCACTCTACGAGCATAAGTTGAGTTCGGACGGCCGGCGCATCGCATTTTGTAGTAATTTTGCAGTTGTATTTATCGGTTTTATCGAAATAGATAAATAGAGTATAGATTTTATAATAATATAAATTTATTATAAAATCTATATTCCTCATGAAGTAACAATTATTCTGGTATAAATTTTGTTCAATAATATTGTCGTAGATAGGAGAAATTCACAGTTAACTTAAAGCGATTTTCGAAGTTTTTTGATTAGATTTTTTTCTACATAAAATCAATGATATCTTAAAATTCCGATTCCACTACGCACTATACGACTACACATAGGAGATAACATTCAATATTTTTTTCTTTCATTTGTTTAGAATAGTAGTTCAATCGATGAGCTCAAAAAAGTGCCTTCGTGCATTTTATGAAAATGTTTCTCTGCAATTTTGGTTTTAATTAAAAAATTAAGCAAAATTTACAAAAAGCGAGGCCGGTACGAACTATTTCAAAAGCTATACTATATTTTTGTTTCTGAGATCGCGAAAGCCAATATTGGCCATTTTACGCAAAAATCACAGTCGAAATGTAATAGGGCCCTTAAATCTATGTAGATTTAAAATTATGTCCAAGCGGATTTTATTCCTTGAGCGTGATGGTTAAAAATACATTTCTTTATAAGTAATGACATTTAGAATGAAATGTGAAATATATTTAAGAAGAAGAATAGATAAATACATAAGTACTAACGCCGTCCAGTTAACAGCCTTAGAACGCTGCTGTAAGAAACAAAACTTGAATGTTCGTTGACAACAGAACCAAAAACAACTCAATGTAACTATGTAGTGCTAAAAAAAATTTAATTTTTAAAGACTACAATTTACAGGCATCTACAGAATATTATCTGCTAACTTATGGTCCTTAGTACTGGCCACAACCTCTTTGAAAACCCTGATGAACATGTCCATGAGCTTGCCGAAGTACTGATCAGGGGGTAGGCGAACAGCGTTTACAAATCTTGATTTTCAAAGTTATAGTCCACAACAATTTATTTTAAAGACTGCAATGTACAAACTATAGTTTACAAAGACTTATTTTCTAATTTATGGTTCTAAGCACTGGCCACAACGCCTTTGAAAACCCTGAAGAACATACCTTGCTATAGTAGGCAACTAACGAGCTTGTAGGCGAACGGCGTCTACAAAGTCTTATTCTAACCTATGGTCTTTAGCACTGGCCACAACCTCTTTGAAGACCCTGACGAACATGTCCTTGAGCTTGCCAAAGTAGCTGATGAGCGGGTAGGCGAGCGGCCGGTCCCCCGCGCGGCAAGAGAAGCACGACTCGTCGCTGCGCGGGCGCAGCAGAGACTGGCGAAGGAGGAGGCTGCCCTGGAAACATATTATTATATACATACATTTACTTGAATTAGGTATACACGTATTCAGATTACAGTCAACTACACAATCATGAAAATTTTACAATAAAGTAAACAATGAATACAAAAATAATAGACAAGCGGCATAATGGCACATGGAATAGAACGATGAAAGTTCGGGATTTGATACGTAATCAATTTAGCGAACGTGATACATAATAATAATTAATATTAAAGAGCTAATTTATGGTAAGTACAGTCACGAGCACACATATGTAAACAATTGTAACTCTTAATACAATGGAATAAGAGTCAAAGTGTATACATGTTGGTGCTCGTGACTGTACATCATTCTTTATTAATTTACTAGCGGCGGCGCGTCCGCGAATTCGTACGTGTGGACCCGTACCCCGTGACAAATTTCCAAAAAAAACTCATTCATACAAACCTTGTCCTGACAATTACAAACTCAACAAAAAAGGAATTAGTCAAATAGGTGCAACCGTTCTGAAGTGATGCGCTTACAAACTTTTCGGCAATTGATTTTTATTAATATTTAAGCTGACTTCTAGAAACCGCAAGAAACTTCAACGGCTGGTCAGGTCAAGTGTTTTAAACATAACAAAAATGGAATTCGTGTTTTTTAAATTTTTAATTAAATAATTCATTTTGTGAATTTTAATTGGATAGTCTTTGTTTGAGTATCTAATTTATTTTAAAGCATAACATAAGAAAAATAAAATGAAAACAATTAAAAATAACGATTATTTACAACGCGAGGGCAACGACCGACCGGCCGGCCGTCTGTTGACCCGTCAACGTAGGTACTTATCATCCAGCGGACGCGGAAAAAATACGAATTCCTTTTTTTGTCATTTTTGTCATATATTTAACACTTGACTTAACCAGCCCTTGTAGTTTCTTGCGGTTTCTAGCAGTCACCTTTTATACAAGCGGGCCGCCCGCGACTTCGTCTGCGTGAACAACCTGTATTCCGTGACGAATTTCCAAAAAAAATAATCATACAAACCTAGTCCTGACAACAGTAACTAGGAACACAACAAAAAAAGAATTAGCCAAGTAGGTGTAGCCGTACTGCGCGTACAAACCTTTCGGCAATTGATTTTTATTAATATAGTAGTTTTGGGACCTCTCAATGGAGGTAAGTTTTTATGAAAGTGTTTGAATAGTCGAATAGTGAACTAAACTCGTACTTCACTCTTGTGCCTCTATACCCGTAACTGCACTGGATACGATCAACAACTAAGATGATACAATATATTTTTATAAAAATGTAGGTACTTACTTAACTACAAAAGAGTTTATGAAAACAAAAAAAATATTCTTATTAAGAGGGTTCGGTTCTTACGCATTTCCGTTTTCCATACACACTTACAAGTCGACATTTTTAAAAACCATTATGCCTATTTTGATGAAACTTTACATGCTAAAGTGAAACACAGGGATCTAAATAGTTTGTTGAAAACATTTGTAAAAAACGTTTTTTTAGCTGAGTTATTGCGATTTAAAGTTCACTATAGAAAGTTAAAAATCGCAATAACTCAGTTAATTAAAAAATTTTGTAAATGTTTTCAACAAACTATTTAGATCCCTGTGTTTTACTTCAGCATGCAAAGTTTCATCAAAATTAGCGTATTGGTTTTAAAAAATTTCGACTTGGAAGTTTGTATGGGAAACCGAAATGCGTAAACCCTCTTAAAACTAAGTACTTATATAAAAACCAAAACGGGAATTATCGGAATATGAGTACTCTTACAGTTTTCTTACAGTCTTTAAGTAGAATGAATGATAAAGAGAGATAGAATAACAATACATCCAAATCCTTACATCAACTGTTATAGCCTCTTCACATTCGAATAAAAGGGTCGTTGTATGTTGTGTTAAAGTAACAAGTTGGCTATGCGAAAAGTTCCTGCATTCGTTTGCTACTACTACCTTTAATGAAAAATATCTCAACAGTTCGTTAATGACCTATACAGAATTAACAATTTAGTTATAATATCTAACACAGCTATGCTACTAACATCTATACTTTAATATTATAAAGCTGAAGAGTTTGTTTGCTTGAACGCGCTAATCTCAGGAACTACTGGTCCGATTTGAAAAATTCTTTCAGTGTTAGATAGCCCATTTATCGAGGAACGCTATAATTTGTTTAGGTACGTGCGAAGCTGGGGCGGGTCGCTAGTTATTAATATGGCAACAAACTTGAATGGTAGTTAGCCAGGGTTAAAACCATCCTAACACCAACCAAACCGAGTACAATGTGTTCCCCGCCTGAATCGAACCCAGACAGAGACTAAACTTCCACGGGGTTGGACATGCTGGATCTCATCATAGCATTTTACATTTCCCTTCTTTACGTACTAATACATATCGCTCCTTAAATACAAAAGTCACACATTTCAAAAAGTTTTAAAATTGTTTTTTTTGCATAAAATGCACTTTAAACTATGAAACTTTATAGTTTCGCTAAAACAGCCGTCGTTTTACGATCAGAAACACCCGTTAACGCTCAAACGTTAGTTTTGTTTTCTACCGTTTCTGTGGTTGAGTTTCGTGCAAAAGTACCACATTGTCAGTTGCCAACAGACTTCTGGCAGAAGTGCTAAATATTAGGTAAAGTCATATATTCAAAAGTGCCACATTAAAAAATTTATTCGTATTGCAGATTACGTAAGTATCTTATTATTTTTATATGCAATAGTACCATATTTCGAAATAGGTTAGTTTTGCATGTAATAATTTGATATTACCTCTTATTTTTGTATGCAATATTACCATATTTTGAATTGAGTTAGTTTTGCATAAATTAATTAAAATTATTTTTTTATTTCTTTATATGCAATAGTACTATATTTAGAAATAGGTTAGTTTTACATATAATAATTTGATATTTCCTCTTATTTTTGTATGCAATAGAACCGGTCGTGCAGCTCCTTGCTCTTCCATACATCCTTGCGGTCCTCGGTGCTCAGCACCTGAGGCTTGCACCAGTTCTCTTTGCCTAAGGAGAGAGGCGTCAAGGTCCTGTCAACCGACACCACATCGCGATGCATCCCACACTCGTTGTTGAGGAAATATTCTCGAAGACTGCACACCTCACGGTTGTGGAGGGTCTTGGCATTCATAAAGCCTCGACCACCCCATTTCCGCGGGATGTACAGTCTCATAACAGACGATCGTGGGTGGAGCATGCGATGTGATGTCAGTTGCTTTCGAACCTTTCTGTCCAAGGCGTCTAACTCCTTCTGAGTCCACCTTAGTATGCCAAAGGTGTATACCAGTAAGAGCATAACCCAGCCGTTGAAAGCGCGCACCCTGTTTGCCTCCTGACAAAAGACTGTAATGTACCTTTGTCAGGCGACCAAAGAAGCGTTCCTTCACCAACTGTTTTATACCCCCACTCTCTATACCCAATGACTGTGACATACCAAGGTATTTGTAGGTGTCTGCTTCGGAGAGAGATCTGAAAGTCATCGTCTCAGAAAGTTGCAAATTCCTAGAATATACAACTTTCCCCCGCTGTACGTGCATGATCGCGCACTTGTCTACACCGAACCCCATGTTGAAGGCGCTGCTAAAAGTCAGTGACTTTCAGCAACGCCATCAATTCATGACGTTTCGGTGCAAACAGTTTGAGGTCATCCATGTACAGCAAGTGCACCCTGTCTCCTAAGCCGATAGGCCAGCCCTGAATCCTCTAGCAATGTGAGAGAGAGAGAGAGAGGATTCAAGGCTAGACAGAACCACAATGGACTCAGACTATCACCCTGGAAGATGCCTCGCTCAATCATTACGAAGTCCAGCGGACCAGAGGAGCTGTCTCCACCACCCGGTTGACGAAGGACTGTGGTTCACTGTCTCATACAAGAGCCTAGAAAAGATCTCAGAGTTATATTAATTTTATACAGCTTTAAGATCCTCTCCAACTAGGTATGAGGCACCGAATCATAGGCCTTCTTATAGTCAATCCAGGCGGTGGAGAGAGCCCCTCTGTTCCGCCAGACTTGTTTGGCATATGGTCGTGTCGATGAGGAGGATCTCCTTAGTACCACGGGACCCAACCTTACATCCATTCTGAGTGGGAGCCAAAATATTGTGCGCAACAATGTGCGAATTAATTTTAATTCTCAGAATGGATGTAAGGAGCTTGTAAAGCGTCGGCAAGCATGTGATGGGTCTATAGTTTTTTGGTTCCGGGGTACTACCGGACTTGTGGAGCAGGAAGGTGACACCGGTTGTCATAATGTTATTATTAGTAATGCCGGTTTTTAATGAACGTTTGTGCAACTTTACGTTACCTACTAATAATATAGGTAATATTATTTTATGACCTAATTAATGATTTCATGATAAGATTTAAATAATTTTTTCGTTCAGCAAGTTTACTATGTAGTAATTTAGTACCTATGTGCCATTTTTACGTTTAAATTGACGTATTATAAGGTTGTCAACTGAAAATAAAACTCAAATTTTCCCAATAATGGTGGTTTACTCTTTAAAATTTTAATGTTCTCGAAGTCAAAATCTATATACAAAACTAACTTATATGCATTTTTTCGAGAGTCTATTCAAGATACGGTTAAGACTGCTTTATTAAAAATAGGCAATTTAATTACGCATCTTTTGATACCAAAAACATCTACATAGTACACATAGTATAAACAAAAATCAATAAATCATCGAAATTATTTTTTAAAATGCCGCTCCTGTATAATTTGCTTATTTGGACTTGTGGTGCTTTTGTATTTAAGGAGCGATATAATCACGACTATTATCCCCGAAGGGTTAGTCAGAGACTAGGCAATGAGGACCGCAAAATTAAGCAGTCCTTTGCCATAGTCCACTTTTCACTAAATAGCGACTGCACATGTGCAGATAGAATTTCATGATAATTATTTTTTTCATGCAGCTTCTTAGATCATCTACAGCATGATGCAAATTAAATTCCTTTTTTATTTTCTATTAGTCTGTTTAAGTGTCCGTCGAAGTTATAATTACTAGGAGTATTATTTGTTTTATTTACAATTTAGAATACACGTTTAAAACAAAATAAACCTCGCCATATATTTTTATTTGCGCCAGAAGCGACGCGTAGTACCGGGTGATAACGGTGACTGAACGAACTTATCGTATAACGGTGCCATTTTGAAACATTTCTTGCGTTGTAATGCTGTCTTTGTCCCACTCTATACATTAAGGCAAAGTAATAATAACTAAAGAAGGATACATAAAGTTTTAAAAGCTCAAATTGTCAATAAAACAGACCCCGTGCCAATCTGCCTAAATTGGGCATTGCGCATATGCGCCATATTTTAAATCGACCTAAATTGGGCATGTTAGCAGACATGCGCATACAAGGGGTTAGGCGCTCTATTTCCATTTTTAACAATTTCGATTGATTGTACTGCCACAAATATAAAACATAAAGTTCTAAAATTCATATATAATATAGTTGAACATATTGTCTAGGGACTCTTAAAGACAGAAGCATGATTAGTAATACTTTACTATAAAAAAAAAATTCAAAGATAGCTCTGTTCAACACTTAAAAGAGCTGTAAGTCAGAATATACATTAATAAATGACTTAATTTCTTTACCAATATAAGAAACTTTTTATTATCTAGTAAATGCTAAAGATACATTTTTTTTATTTGACTTATTTTTTCCTTTATAGGCAAAAATCTATAAAACGCGCCTATTCGCATCGCTTTGCTGTTATAGAAGCATGATTAGTAATACTTCACTATAAAAAAAAATTCAAAGATAGCTCTGTTCAACACTTAAAAGAGCTGTAAGTCAGAATATACATTAATAAATGACTTAATTTCTTTACCAATATAAGAAACTTTTTATTATCTAGTAAATGCTAAAGATACATTTTTTTTATTTGACTTATTTTTTCCTTTATAGGCAAAAATCTATAAAACGCGCCTATTCGCGCCGCTTTGCTGTTATACCCGTCCCTTACCGTCGTACCGTCGACAGAGCGAGAGAGAAGCGCTCGGAATACCTCGCCTTAAGAGGAAACACTACGTCGAAGTGGCATGTAAAATTCTCATACAAAACACAGAAAAACGACGTTTCGTAGTAAAAATTGGTCTATAAATTGGACCAATTTTTATTACTTTTTCAGCATCGGTTACAGAAAGAAATTTTCTATGTCTGTATGTTTGACTTTTTTTTTAAACCAGCCACTTAACTTTTCTGAAGGCGCCTTAGAACGGAGTGTTTCGCTAAATTTTGAAGGCTCCTGGTTATTAAATAAATGACTTTATGCAAAGAAATAAAACAGACATAGAAAATATCTTTCTTTAAGTGATGCTGAAAAAGTAATTAAAATTGGTTCATTTCTGAAGGAGGAAACAGGGGACTACGAAACATCGATTTTCTGTGTTTTGTATGATAATTTTGCATGCCACGTCGACGTAGTGTTTCCTCTTAATGTTTCTTTTTTCTACTCGTTTTTAATATTATCTTAATCACAAAAAGTTCAAAATTCAATGGGTACCAATATTCATCCCACCGCCTAGTAAAGCGGACGCTGTGCCTGTGAATCCTGTGACATTGACATACAAAATTCTGTGATAGAGTGGTGAATAAGATCCGCACTTTCAGTAGGTATATTAAAAGTACTCTGTGATGCGCACCCAGCAATCCGCAATCAATTACGCCGTACGCTCGTTTGCTGTTTCAGTAACATCATCATCGTCTATAAACGTCCCACTGCTGGCCACATGCCTTCCCACATTACATCTCTGTGGTCTAGAGCACGTCTTAGACCCAGAGGTCCCGTGTTCGATTCCCAGCAGGGGGGGTAGGGCTTGTTAAGTCCGCCTGGTTTGATACCACCATTTTATCTTAAATCTAGCGCCATAAAAACAATGTTATTAGCATTGTTGTGTTCCAACAGTTTACAGATAAGTTAGAGATAAGTTAAAAGGTTACAGATAAGTTATATAGCCAGTTCCTCAGTGGTTGAGGATTCCGGGTTTCGAGGAAGAAGCGCGCATCCACCTTCGGCCTTATCGTCACTTATTATCAGGTGAGATGAAAGCCAATAGCTTACCCGTAGTGGAAAAAAAGGAAAACTGAACATATAATAACGACTATTATCCCCCAAGGGTTAGGCCAGAGACTAGGCAATGAGGACAGCAAAAGCAGTCCTCTCCAAGCTCGCTTTTCACGAAATATCGACTGCACATGTGCTCAACGTGACAGGTGGTAAACCCTTCGCCGCTCTATGCTGTTGGATGTATATGCAGTCTTTAGTCCGTTAGTCGCCTTACGACACCCAGTAGTGTTCTTTCACCGCCGCGCGACACGGTTAACACGGACCGGCTCAGTAACAAAAAAACATCAAACCTCCACAGCAACCGCAACAGCGACCACCAGCACCCACACCAGATGCCTTCTTAAGTTCATTCTCGAAGTAGAACCTCGCACATAGATACAACAACAGACCACCAGCGAAACAACCGTTCACTAACCATTGCATTATCGAAACTATTCTTTTACACATCCGATTACAAAACTATTCTGTGTACACTGTTATCGATGTAATGATGAGACTGAATCTTAGTAAAAGTCTCTTTTCTTTGTTCTTACGTTTAGCACGTTTTGTTGATAAGTAGCGTCTTTATGCGGTGCATTTGATGATCTGATTGCATAACAATAATGAGCCTTGAATATCATTCTTGCGACTCAATTATGCTGACTACACCATTTTGTTGTAATTAATTTATTACGTGCTCACTCACAGTCGGCTCGAGACGCCGTAAAATGTGATTTCCATTGAAATGTCTCGATACGTGGCTGTTGTTTTGATACTGGTAATAATTTTGATAAGTAACAAATGAATCGTTTGAAGAAATCGGATTTTGAATAATTTTTAATGGCCGAAAAGCTGCTGGAGTGACAGTGTTTTGTTTGAATTGTGTTTGTTGTGTTTTAGGTGATATTCAATTGTGTAAGAGCCCCGCCGCCGATGCGTGTCACAATCGACTGCCCTTCTAACGACAGAGTAAGCTTAAGCATCTGATCTAAGTATATAAATTAAAATGAATAGTGTATTGCTAAGCGCAAATCTCGAGAATGGTCGATTTGACTGATTTGTTTTGTTTGTAATCAAATGGTCAGGAATGGAATGGTAAGAAATAGAGACTCATTTTGGTCTATTTATCACCAATCATCTTCGATCAACAATACCAACTTGTTGATCGAAGCCAATCATTGTAAACTTTCCAAATCATTGTTGTATAATATTAATAAGTTCATAACAAATAGAAACTCGTTTGTCATACTCATCACCAATATAAGGAAACTTTCAAAACCATTCGCATATGTTTATAATTTTCTTATAAAATAAGTAATTACTTAGTAGATACCGTAGAGTGATTTATGTGTCGATAAGTTTTACCAAAACAAATAAATCTGAAAGACTTGAATCGACCTAAAGTTAAATAAATGTTTAAAAAAGACCAATGCTCGAAAAAATATTCCAAAAACAAAATTGACATTTAATCTTCATCAAACATTAAAATTCATTGCTGGAAGCGGTGCTGTGCTGGTGCGGACCGCCACATCTCTTCCCATAGGTGTCGTGAAAGGCGACTAATAAAAAAGAAAAAAAAGACAGAAAAACAATGCATCATCAAACAATCCTCAAACGGTTGCTTTTTTTGCTTACAGGATTCTGCAACAGTCCGGTACAGCGGGCAAAAACAAAAGAGCAACGGAGAGTTCGACGCCGATTCCTTCTGCAGCCTCATCAACAGCGCCATCCCGAAAGCGGTAGAAGATGGCCGCTTCGTCCTACTTGAAGACAGAGATATCGACCAAGAGGATTACGGTAACACCCTCATACCAATCTCCAAACCTCCACCCAACGGTTTCATACCGAACTTCATGAAGATGAGAGCACCGAAGTTGCGTATACCGACAATTAAGGTGCCATCTCTTAGTTTCCCTGACAGCCTACCGCGACCTCCGAGGGTAGGCTCTCCAATGATCTTCTCCGCTAGAGCACCTGAAGAGTCCAGTGCGGAGAAGATGGAGCAGTTCAAGAAGGGTGTACAGAAGATGTTGCACGTCGTCAAGGTTTTGGGAAAAGTCGATCAGTACCTGTCGGAGAGAACACGCATTATCATAGAGAAACTGTCCAAGACGTTCGCGGAGTGAGTTAACCCTTAGGAGGATTTACACATTTCACTTTCCCATACAAACTTCCAAGTCGAAATTTTTAAAAACTCTAAAGCCAATTTTAATACAACTTTGCATGTAAAGTAAAATACATGGATCTAAATAGTTTGTTGAAAACATTTTTAAAAAACGTTTATTTAGCTGAGTTATTGCGATTTAATGTCCACTATAGAAAGTTTAAAATCGTAATAACTCAGTTAAATAAACGTTTTTTAAAAATGTTTTCAACAAACTATTTAGATCTCTGTATTTTACTTCAGCATGCAAACTTTTATTAAAATTGGCTCAGTAGTTTAAAAAATTTTCGACTTGGAAGTTTGTATGGGAAACCGAAATGCGTAAACCCTCTTAAAAAGACATGCTTAATTTCTCAAAATACTGTGCCTGTTTAAGGGTTAAGGAATATAAACGAATACATTTTTATAGTTTTTTTAATATTTTGTTTTATTTTTGCGTTTTGTTTTTGTTGCCATAGTCCACGTCCATAGTCTAAAGTCCACGTTTCACCAAATTACAACTGCACATGTGCTCAGCGTAGGTCGCTATCACCGCTCTATGCTGTTGGATGTATGTGCAGTCTTTAGCCTATTAGTCGTCAAAGTCAAAGTCAAATTATCTATTCAATATAAACCTTTACAGGCACTTAATGACGTCAATAATAATAATAAAAAAGCCGGACAAGTGCGAGTCGGACTCGCGTACCAAGGGTTCCGCACTTTGCATATTATAAAACTTTTTTTTTCATCCTTCATCAAAAATCGAAAGCTACTTACATTATAAAAAGATTTGTTAGATGAATTTCACGAACGCATTATTCAGTAGCAGCTAATTTCAGGGTCGCATATTTTAGCGAAAGCTTTATTTATTAATAGATGAATTTCGCGATCTCCTTTTCTACTTGCAGTAAATTTCAGAGTAGCAATTTTTTGCGAAAGCTTTCTTTAGGTTCCCATAAATTTATTATTAGATGAATTTCGCGATCTCATTTTTTATTTGCAGTAAATTTCAGAGTAGGTGGCATTTGTAGCCTAACCTAACCGACAGAACTATAGTTTTGCATACTTAACTTTTTCTTTATAGTGGGGGGCCTCAGGCCCCCTGACCCCCCCGAGCAGGAGGGCCAGCCCCCGATGCATGCTGCATAATTGAAATTTTTTTACGCTTAAATAATGCGATCCTAAAATCCGCTGCAACTGAATAAGGCATAAGCAAAATATATCCAACATGAAATGTTGATTCGCTAAAAAATGCGATACTGAAATCCGCTGCAACTAAATAAGGCGTTCGCTAAATATATCCAACATGAAATATTGATTCGCTAAAAAATGCGATTCTAAAATTTGCTGCAACTGAATAATGCGTTCGCGAAATTCCTCTAACAAATCATAAAAAATTATAGTTATTAGATTGTTCCCTATACTTGTAGTATGAGACTGTAATACTTGCCAAATTTCATAGTTCTAGGTCAACGGAAAATACCCTATAAATTAGATGTCCCATTCCCCATACATTGGCCGCACCACAAAAAATTATTAATGTTACTTGGTATAGGGATATATATAAGAGAAATATTTGTAATATGTCTATAGTAGTTTATAACAAATTACCTGAAGAACTGAAATTGCTCAAAGCAAATGTGTTTAACAAAAAGCTAAGTAATTGGTTAATGCAGAATTGTTTTTATAGCCTTAATGAATACCTAAATTTCAATAAATAATTAATTAATACTATGTAATAATTTTATTAAATTTTAATATAATTATAATAATTATCGTAAAATATATATAATAAACATTAATGTAATTTCAAATTAACTATATAATATTTGCACGCCTGCATGCAGGCTGAATACATTGTCTTGAACTTATTTTTAAGAACTTTATTCTATGTATGTATTCTAGCAAATAAACAATTGATTGATTGATTGATTGATTGATTGGTTCTTCGAATCAACAGTAGTTATTGTTGTAAATAGAGAGGTTTTAAAGATAATAATTATTTAATATGAAATCCTTGTCACATTTAAAATTGCCGCTAAAGATTTTATTACAATTCATATTATAAACATAGGAAAAGCAAAGGGTCCCAGGATATATAAACATTAGTTTAGCTACAAAGTGGCGAAAAAGTTTTTAAAATCGGTTATTAATTGTGAGCTGTAGGTGGTCCCTTTAGATTTAAAATTGTAGAAATATGGGAATTTCCGTTATATAAAAGTGATGTAGCTCCTATGATTATTGACCGATCGTCATGGTAATGGTGTTAAAGATGCGGATGCAGGCGAGAAGTGCAGTCGAGTTGGAATTTCGAAAATTTAAGTGAAATTCATCGTATGTTGTAAGTAATTCAACTTGTAAATAATGTAGTTGAGTAATTTTGGGGAAGTATATCTCAATAAAAATTTCTTATTATTCAACTTGTAATGTGTTATTCAAAATAAAATACATTTTTTTTCGTCAATTTTTGTATTAATTTTCAATGCTCCGATTCTTTCGGGGACTGCGAAATCTGTGTATTTTTTTCTATATTCGTTCAACCAAAGGAGAATGGGCAAAATAGTATGGAGCCTGGGCGATCTGCGGCCAAATTTGATTTTGTTGTTTTATATGTAGTTCAGCCCTATAATTACTGTATAGAAGTTTTATTGCCGCGACGCACTTATATGACGAATAAACAACACTTTATTTTTGAGCACTTTTAATAGTTTAGAATATATTGTGAGTTATATATTCGAAGTAAAAATGATAACCATTACCACTACCATTATACCACATACATTATAGATAGTACCATTTATTTTACAATGCAAAGACATTATTAATATATAAATACACACAATTATCAAACAATCATAGTATTACGATGTGATCAAAAGACTATGTATTACATTTTTAGTGGTCATGCTCTATGATGGCACTTAAATCTGCTGCTAGTAATTTTATGTTTTCAGTTTGATATACGCACATAACATGTGCGCAAAATCCTATTGTGCGTCTTCCACTCAAATATGAACAATTATAATGAGCGGTAGCTTCTCTTGCGTCTTTTTGTCAATCAATTACATTATAGGAATAATAAATCCTGGACCTTACATGTCTAGACTGTATTCAAACACGTAACACGCAAACGTCTTGCTCTTCATATATACATATATTCACTAAGACGACTTATCTGTTGCTCACGATACACTTCAATATTATATAAGCCATGTCTTAAATGCTCAGCATAATAACTGCGAGCTAACTTGACTTGATACGTACCCAGAGTGAAAAGGTAAGATCATCTTCCGACAGATTCGGAAAATCGTCGAAAATAGGCTGATCGCCGATCGACAAACAATGGCGGCGCTTGCTTTGCTTACAATGTCATCAACCTGTTTTATGTTGATGGCATTGTAATCGCTTTCAGAAGATGTGGCGTTTTATCAAAACGCATTACACACACGAAATAGGTAATTGTTTTATGTTCTATGAAATTCCATTATATTTACATGTTAATATATTTTTTTCTAAATGGATTGCAGCGAAACGTTTTTAGTAAAAGTTGTTCCTAGTTATCACTACTTTCATTTGACACTACTTTCATTAATGGCCGTCGACCGCCCAAAAGTGCCCATTCTCCTTACAATGTAAGAAGTTGAAACAATTTTAGAATAACAACTCTGTACGCATACATATAAACAATACTATAAAATATACAATACTATGCAGGCCAATGAGTACCAATGTAAAGCTGACCCTGAACTGACTGAAGACTATGTTGCTGGCCACTTGTTCGCAACATAGTCTTTGACTTTATAATATGCTTTCCTGATCAACAGTAGGTATGTTTAATGTGCGTTTTTAATTTTGTATTTGTCAACGCAGATTACTGCGTCGGTAATAGTCGGGTTATTATTTATTAAAACGAATCAAATTAATCATAAAGGATTTACTAGGTACTCTCGTATTCGTATCATTCTGAAATTCAAACCGTACAACCGGCTACATTGTGACCCTTTTCCTTAGACTATCAGCTCGCGAGCCTTACAGTGCAGTGAGAGAAAAACACGCATACATTACGCGTTTTCTGCGACTAGCTATCTAATCCTTCAGGGACGACCGCGCACTGAAGATATAATATGTCCCTCACTCCACATAATTGTTGTAGTTTTATTCCTGGTCCAATGTACAGTGGTATGCAGCTGTGTAAGCGGAAATGTCTAAGTGTGCGTTTTAAAGTAAATTGCAGCTTGCAAATAACGCTCTTAATAAAATGGCATTATAGTAATAGAGGTATATCTATTAAGAGTTTGTCGTTCGCGCATCAGCCTCAAAGTCAGAGTCAAATTATATATTCAATGTAAACCTTTACAGGCACTTATTGACGTCAATACAAATAATAGAAAAAACAGTTAACTTACTTGTAGTTAAGACTTAAAAACTAATCTAACGAACTATACCTACCTACTAGGCCTACACAACCATGCAAAGAAGTGCTCCCAGTCCCAGTACACTGCATAAACAAATCGTCGCAGGGAGCCAATTGATGTTGATGATGATTAGGTACCAAACAACCTGTCAAAAAAAGAAAGCGTAGCCTATTATACAGTATATATTATACTGTCCTACTGCTGGGCAAAGGCCTATATCATTGAAATCAAGTCATCACTGCAATTTACGGGCTTAATCACCACGCTTACCAAAATTAAATGCTGGGGGGTTACTCTTGAACGCAAACTCAATCTCAATACAATTCCAATGCGATTAATATATATCGATATTGGGATAAGTAAAGATAATTCCGGAACGCCATCTCGATAATAATTTGTTCAATCAATTTCCACGCAATTTAATTCCAATGTGCAATGCGCTATTGTCTCTTACAAAAGTGCCATTTGACATTTTTTAGATTTGTGATTGGAAATTGATTTATGCAATTGTGTTTCAAGAGTAAGCCTACTGGTTGGTGATCACAAATCAACATAATACTTGCAAGCAACGAAGACTCATTAGAGCGTCTGAGCGTCTATTTAATTCTAGGCCGAATAGGTGGCAAGAGTTCCCGTGGTGGCTATTCCAGATGAGTAGACCTCATTAGATCCTTCACTCAATCTACCATGACCGACTGCTCTCACAATGCTACTAATTGAGCCGAATGGGGACGCATAACTAGAACCGTCATTCATCAAGACCCACCCTTAACCACGGCCACTCTGTCTAGAGTGCCCGACTAGGGTGGATTTCACCAAAGTAGTATAAGTCTTATTCTAAGAATAAATCCTTATTTATTTGCGTGTCAATGAACTTTACATTTCACCAACGCTTAACCTAATGATAAAGTCATTACACTAGAGTAAATTCTTAAACCGTCAATTTTGGCAGAGTTAGCCCCTATTCTTAGAATAAATGTCATGTCACTAATATCATTTGAAGCAGCCTTCGTCGTTTGAGATTGTTGATTGAGGAATCTGATAGCAGTGCTGAAGAATATTAAGGCCCACGCCCGAGATGGTTCAAGGAATGAACAAATTACTTAGAAGATTAACAACAACAACAACATTTTTTGTATGCCATCGTCAGAAACGTCACGTCAAACAAACAATGTTACACCAGAAAATACAAAAATTGTAAAGCGCCTTTGCTCTCTAACGAGATAAAGTGCAACTAGGTATACTTTGGTGGTTAATACGCTCGTTCGTTCGATCCGCTTATGTTCGTTCAATAGCACAGAGTAACTTATTCTTACATTAGCGTGGTGAAATGAAATACAAGTTATACGTATGATAAATCTAGGAAGTAAATTTATACTCGGGTAGCTATTCTCGTGTAATTTTGATATTGGTGAAATCGGGTCGAAGAAGATAAACCCGGGCTATGTATCGAAAAGTCTGAAACACTTTCTACAATAAGAGGGAGCGGTGGCTGCTGGAGAATCCGGAAAACGCTGAATTAAAAGACCTCGTGGCCGAGCCCGACATAGTTGGAGAAATAAAAGTTCAACGTCTCCGATGGTTGGGCCACGTTGAAAAGATGGGAGAGGATCGAGCAGTCAAAAGCGTATTTGAACCGACCGGAGGGACGACGAACGTCTGTCGGTCGGCCAGCCTAAATACCGCTGGCAAGATCGAGTTCTGGCTGACCTGCGGGAACTTGGCGTCGACGACTGCCGCGAGACTGCACAAGACAGAAGAAAGTGGCGATCTTTTATGTTAGAAGCCAAAACTCATTTGGGTTGATGTGCCACCAGAGTAAGTAAGTAAGTATGTATCGAAAAGTCTGAAACACTTTCACCGACCTGGGAATTAAACCCTGGATCTCCGGTCAATCAATTTCAAAAAACAAATCAGATTTCGTTATTTCCACATCTCTCCGCTTAGCTTTGGAGGAAAAAAACAACGAAATCTGATTGGTTATTCAAAACCAAAGACTCTGGCTCTGTCCTCCGTGTTCAAAAGACATCTTTTCTCGTCTCGTCTCCTCTCTGCTTTGGTGGAAACCCGGCCTTAGCATTGGATTGGATTGCTCTTTGCTGCCATTTGGCATTACGTCCTATGTGGTGATTATAGGGCGAGTATCAAAATTAGATGTGATTATTCAAAAACAAAAGTGTATAGAAGAGTAATTGGAACCGCTTTTTCAAACGTATTTTATATGGGATTGTGTATCAATGTTTAGATGATCTCATGGGACTGTAAACGTGTAAATTTCATTAATAAAATATGAGCGATTGATTAATTCATTCATTTTCATTCTACATTGAATGCAAGTGTAAATTAATTCAGTGCATATAAATTATTCGCATGCAACGATATAAAAGTGGACATTATTGTAAACAGTTTTCAGTTTAATTCAGCTATCGGCTTATTGGTACAGTTCCCTAAACGAATCGTTTAAAATATCAGGTGAGTGCGAGATTGAACAATTTGATTTCGGTTAGACGTTGAGGAATAGTCAGGGTCAGGGTCACAGTATAAATATGAGCTAAAGCAGTAAGGAAGCTACGTACAAATACTCGAAACGACGCACGTCTTTACAGGGCCCCTAAGGGGACATCGCAGTGCTCTCAGTAGCGCGTATCGCGTCGAGACGAGATGTATTGCGGGCGCTGTGCGCGCGATTTTTAAAAATGCCGCGAGTGTATTGCGTTGTATTACGACTGCTTGAACTCGGCTTCTTCAAAACCGGAGCTTTCGTTTTTTAAACTTCCTGCTGATGTTGAAAGGTAAGAATGATTTATTATTACTAAATAAAAAGTTTTTTCTTTTAAATAAATCGTTTGATTGTTTAGGTGATATTTGCCGTACTTACTTCAAAGATGTAAAAAATGTCTTTGACTTACATAAGTATATTTTTTGAGCGCGCGTTATTTTAATGGTGAAAAATAATAAGAATTGATACTACGAAACTTCATCGTTAGTCTGATTTTGACTTTGCTTTGAAAATCGATATCTGAGGATCTGTGTGGTTTCTGACAATGAATCCGTTTAGAATTAGAAAAAGTAGCCGCCATATTGAACATTTTAGTTATTTAACTGATTGCTTTGAAAATCGATATCTGGGGATCTGTGTGGTTTCTGACAACGACTCCGATATTAGTATGAGACAAAATAGCCTCCATTTTTAACTTTTTAGTTATTTAACCGATTGCTTTAAAAATCGATATCAGGGGATCAGTGTGGTTTCCGACAATGAATCCGATAATAGAATGAGGAAAGTAGCCGCCGCCATCATTAACTTATTAGTTATTCAACCGATTGCCTTGAAAATCGATATCTAGGGATCTGTGTGGTTTCTGACAACGACTCCGTTATTAGTATGAGACAAAATAGCTTCCATCTTGAACTTTTTAGTTATTCAACCGATTGCTTTAAAAATCGATATCAGGGGATCTGTGTGGTTTCCGACAATGAATCCGATAATAGAATGAGAAAAGTAGCCGCCATCTTTAACTTATTCGTTTTTAATTTATTTAAAATTAAAAGTGACAACCCTTATGCTTTGCAAGTTATCTCAAAAAAGCGCTAACTAGCTGAGATACAGCGCTAACTAAACAAAAACTTTTTCAATTTTACAAAAATAAGAGGACAACCCTAACGCTCAATTGGCGCGTAGGTATATAAAACAAGAAAAAGGCCGAGCTTCCGTACTGCTTTAGCTTATATTTATACTGTGTCAGGGTAGTAACGCGACCGCGTGCTTGCTGTTCGTGGTCCCGAGACAACCCCGTTAAGGGACGGTACTAGTCTTTTAGTAGGAAGGTCTCCTTCCCCTGTCGAGCTTATTTTAATTAGGCGGGAGAGGTTTACGCCTTAGACCGCATTTTACATGGGTAATTAAAAATATAAATTGCATGTTCTTTAATTACCTACCAAAATCTCACAAAATACCTAACGACATTAATAAACAAGGCCCTATAAACCTTCTGCTCATGGACACAAGCTTTCTTTCATGAAAAAAGGGAAGTCTCCAAAACCTGCTACTACGTTGGTCTAATGCGCCTTAACGTTGATAAATATCAGAACTGCTCTAAATGTATGTATTATGTGGCTGTACGTTTATAAATAAATATTAGGGGTCCTATTTTTTATTTTACTACCAATTTGTGTTCATAATAATCACTCTTCAAAATTATATAAACAATATTTATAACATTATGACGTTTATTTGTCTTAATGAAGAGTTATATTTCAAAATCATATTTTTTATTAAAGAAACATTTAAAACACAAAATACTATTAAAGCTGACATGCAATTCACTTAAATTAGATTTATATAAAATACTCACTTAGACAGGCACTGCAAGACGTTTGCCCTAGCGAGCAAAAGAAGCAATCCTAATTCCATAATGATTAAGCTCCCTGATTAAAGTTTCATGTATAACATAATCGAAAGCCCTGCATAAATCATAAAATACCCCTAGGGCCTCCTGTGATTCGTCCCATTTGGATTAAAAGCTCAACACCGGCGTCAGTTGTTGAGCGACCCCTAGTAAAACCATACTGTTTACGATGTAAAAGTTTATTTCTATAAAAATGAATTTGAATTTGGTCTAGCGTCAATTTTCAAAAATTTTACTAAATGAGGTACTTAACACAGAAATAGGTCTAAAATCAGTGTGGTCAGAAGTGCTATCTGAATTAAAAAATTAATTATTTAACTATGTTTCATTAGGTCACTCGTTAAAATTATGCAAGCTAAAATTGGTGCTATTATCATAAAATGTTTATTGCTAAAAATATGATGCAAAGTGGTGTTTTTAGTACATATGATTATGAAGTTCTACATAATTATTTTACTGTCACACAGCATGTAATATTAAAACAATAATTTAATCATCAGAAGTGCTAGGAAGTGGAAGTGATACAAGTAAGACAGCTGATTAAGCGGCGATTGATTAAGAAATATACCTAAATAAACAATAAATACGTATTAGAATGATTAGAATTTCGATTGTAAAAATATATTTAAAAATAAATTTACACAAGGTGTATGAGTAGTGTGTAATATTATGAATTCTGATGATTATGAGTTTCAATCGTAATATTTAATACAATTGAATATTTTTATAAATAGTGATATTATAATGTAAAATGCTATGACAAATATTTTCGAACTACTGTAATAATAGACTTAAAAAATATGTAAAAAAATTCGTACCCAAACATTACGACATAACCAGGACCAACGACTTAGCGTGCTTTCCGAAGCTCGAAGGCGCTCGTCATAGGTATTATAAAATTTTCCATCATTAATATAAGATCATTAACAAATAACATACATAGGCAGCACTCAGAATGGCGCCGCTACCCCAAGAACCGAGCAGCCAGAGCTCTCCTGATCCAGACGTGCCTACCGTACCGAAAGACGATGACATCGTGATCTCGGGGATATCCGGCCAGCTACCCGACTGTGCCAGTTACATGGAGTTCGCTGACAAGATCTATCAAAAGGTATGGCCACGGTCTAGCATAAAATTTAGAACGATATAATCTCATATTCTCAGAAAATCTTAGAATATGCTTGTTAGGAACACTGTTCACTGTTTGTGGTACTGACTGAGCCACCCTCGCGATAGTGCTGGGATTGTACTGCGGTTATCAGTGACGGACGTTTTCTAAATCCCAAAACTGCTTCTGACGAAAGTGGAATCTGACGGAGGTTTTCTAAATCCCCTGCACGCCCCCTCCTGGCACTCTTTGGGGTTAGGCGGGGTGGGAGGAAGGAGCTACATATGCAACATAAAGCTATGTTTTACGAGCTCAGCTGCCTTAAAACCAGACCGCCTCTGTGGTCTAGTGGCTAAGCCACCGGTCTTAGTCCCAGAGGCCCCGGGTTCGATTCCCAGCAGGGGGTACATCTTTGTGTGCTCGGTTTGGTTGGTGGTAGGGCTGTTAAGCCCGCCTGGCTAGCTACCACCATTTTATCTAAGTCTGTCGCCATAACAACGATGTTTAAAGCATTGTTGTGTTACGACAGTTTGAGATAAGATAGCCAGTTCCTCAGTGGTTGAGGATTCCGGGTGAAGCGCGCTTCCACCTTCGGCCTTATCGTCACTTACTATCAGGTAAGATGAAGGCCAAGCGCTTACCCGTTGTGGATAAAAAAAAAAGACAATAGAAATTCCCCATTGTTATTAACCTCGGTGTCTTCGTGGCAGACAAGGGGATAAACAGACTTATTAATTTTCCTATAAAAATTAAAGATTAAAAATAGCTTTAGCTCTCGGCCTCTTGTGTGCTTAAATTTGTTTTATCAATTATTGCTAACTATCATGTACTAAAAGTTTGTTTATCTTTAGAAAAACCTTGTGATAGCCAGCCCTCGATGGAAGAACATCAAACATCCAGAATTGCCGGAACAGTGTGGGAGAATATCTGGCCTGGAATTGTTAGACGCCCAGTTCTTCGCCGTCTCTCAAAAATTGACTAATACCATGGAACCCTTGATTAGAAAGCTGTTGGAGCAAACTTACCAGGCTATCTTTGATGCTGGTCAGTATAATTAACAACACTCTTCATTATCTTATTTAAATGTTTAAGCGATGTTATATGAATATTGATATCAGATGGGTATCAGGGATGTTGCGAATGTCATTAAATTTAAAACGTTCGAATGCGAATGTTTAAAAAACGGCAATTAAAAATACGTACATAATAATACCGCCAAATTCGATGAAGAATGTTCTATCATACAAATTATTTACAATTCTATTTGCACATACCAGTGTCACTCAAATTTTTACTGTTTCTGAGAGAGATTAAAGGGGAAACCACTAACAATGATTTATTTCTCCTAAGAACCGTAAAAGTTTCGAGACTTTATAGTTCAGGGTTTTAAGGTTAATTAATTAATATGTATTATGTTTAATAGTAAAGTACACTATGACACCTGGTTCTCGTCTCTGGAAAGCAAGCGTATCAAGAGGCATTTAAGAAACACCAACCCCCCCAGTCCAACCCACAGTTGCCAAACATGCGGAAGACTTTGTCGTTCGCGCATCGGCCTACACAGCCATGCAAAGAAGTGCTCCGAGAAACAAATCGTCTAAAACAGACACAGGGGCTAATGATGATGTATAATGTTAATGCGAATGCTGAAAATGATGCGATGCGAATCATTCGTATATGCAAATACGCATAAGAATGTACTTACATCCTTGATTGGGGACATGGGTGTTGCGAATGTCATATTTCATAAAGTTGCGAATAGTCCGTGTGCGAATTCGAATGCGTAGAAAAGGCAAATAAAATACTTCATTTAGGTTTTAGGTTTATTAATCAAGGTGTAAACCTAGTCAATAAGCAGTAAAAAAGGTACATAAATTGAATTTTCGCCAAACGAACAAACAAACGAATCAACCTGATTGCGCGCTTTTTTTGTTTTCTTTGGGTAAGAGGGTAGCACCGTAAATACTCGGTGCACACCCGTAATTGCCGCCGCGCCCGTTCTTTCTTGTATATTGCTCGCCGTGCTTTTAAGGAGGAACAGCTATCCACCGCATCCATTTGAAGGCAGTAACCTCCGCCCTTTTGTTCCTTTTTTCACTACCCCTTGCAGAGCAGTGGCAACTGCGAGTTGTGCCTTTCGAGCAACGAGAAGTGAGCGAGCTTGACAGCTTCGGTTACCTATCTGGACAATAGGCAGTGTACTACACGTGTTCACGGGGAAACTCTCCCGTGACACTATAGTCTTATGTGTACCGAATGAAGAGCGCGCTTCGGCGGGCACTGATTTGATTTGGTCTCCTGCGCGAGTAGTTTACTGGCGCAGGAACGTCTGGCACTTCTTGCATAACCTAACGGTTGGTCTCGAGGTGCCAGTACAAATAAAACTTAGTGATGTAAGGAGAGGGGATGCCCCTTCTTATTTTCACATATTTGATAACCTGGTGACATATTGAAACGCATAATATTTATTGCCATAATTTTAATTGATACATACACGCTCCCAGATAGGTAGGCAGAGACCACAGATTTCCACTTGCTACAATCCTGACACACATTTATTCAATTAAAATTATGACATCATAATGGCAATTTCAAAAGCTTATTAGATTGTAGCAAATTTTTATTACGCATAATCATAAAAAAGCACAATCGTTGAAAGACAATACCTATTAATAAAAACCATATTTGTTAAAATCTATATTAATGTTTGTCATAATTTTATAAAGCATACTTTAAAACGCATAATTCAATTAAGTCATATTTTTTTATAGCATAATGGTTATATTCATTATTTACTATTATTAATATGATGCATACCTATTTATATACGTTAAGCAGTAAGGTTGTGCTACAAAAGTTAGTGACAGAAACGAATTGCGACAAAGCCAACTCCACGTAGGCTTGTCTGCCCTACCAGAGTGTAATTTAAACCAGCGTATAGGCGCGTGGAACCGCCGCCGCCGGAGCCTCGTAGCGCCGGAGCCGTGACAGAAACCATGCCTGTTGCATGCTGCGTGCTTGCTTGCATGATGCATGCTTGCCTGCATGCTGTCTGCTCATTATATTAACAATGTTTTATATCATTACATTAGAATAGATAGAATGATCAGTCATATGAATTAAATTCAAAGTGCTGATGTACCTATTTATTTATTGTGCCCGATTCAGGCATTGGACCAATGGAGCTGTGGGACAGAAATGTGGGAGTGTTCATCGGCGCTGAAATCGTTGAAACTGAAGCTGGAGTGGAACGCCTCGTAATGGGACTCCTCGGGTAAGTAGAAAATAGATTCAAAATTATTATTATAATAAATTATCAGACGGGCAGTTGATACTACTGGTAAGTGCTTAAATAGTTTTTTATATTTTTTTATTCTACAATGGGTAAGCGCTTGGCCTTCATCTTACCTAATAGAAAGTGACGATAAGGCCGAAGGTGGCAGCGCGCTTCACCCGGAATCCTCAACCACTGAGAAACTGGCTATCTTATCTCAAACTGTCGGAACACAACAATGCTATAAACATCGTTGTTATGGCGACAGACTCAGATAAGATGGTGGTAGCTAGCCAGGTGGACTTAACAGCCCTACCACCAACCAAACCGAGCAGACAAAGGTGTACCCCCCGCTGGGAATCGAACCTGGGACCTCTGGATCTGAGACCGGTGGTTTAGCCACTTACTTTTATACTAAACATATATTTTTTTGAGAAGATATTTGACGAGTTTACTTAGCTTGATTTAAATTTTAGACTGAGTACTTCTATTGAGAGCTTGTTTCACGCTTCGACCGACTACGGCCGCCTGTATGATTGGTTAGAAAGTATAATTATGTTTGAGTTTTTGCTTCTTAGGTCTTAGGTTTTGGTTTTTAGGTTTATCCTTAAACCAAGTGCATAACATATTTTTGTGGATAAATGATTAACCAATTTTAGTTTCTTTATTTAAAAAAAAAATTGAAACCGTAGCTTTAAGTTACTAAACCATTAAAAAAATATGCGCTCATTTAAACATTATTCTGTGTTTTAAAATATACAGGATGTCCCAAGATATAATTATCGTCAAGCAGAAACTCAGAGGTAGAGCAGCATCACCCAAAACACCTCCATAATGTTCCGAGATGTTCAATAGTTTTCAAACTCTACATTTTTAAAAAACTCTAGGTCCAATACTTTTTTGGTCACTGTGACTTTAAAACTTTCCTACACTCACACCAATTATCTAGCCCAAGAGAAGCTTCATTATGAAACTCGTTAAATGGTTACTAGACAACGGATAAACATACATAAAATACTTAAATACATACTTAACATAGAAAACACCCAGACCCGAGACAATTTAGAAAAACAATAATTTCTGAATTAACCCGACCGGTGATCGAACCCTCAGAGATGGCGACACCATGAAAACCGGTGTACAAACCACTCGACCAAAAAGGTCGTCAATTTTAAAAGTTAAGGATTTTTTTTTTAAATATAGGTCTGTAACGTGAGGCACGTGCCTCATATTTTTAGGTCACAATTACTAAAAACTATACTTATAAGCTAAAGTTTAAAAAAATATATAATTCAAAGTTCAAAACATAAGATTTGGGTGCCCCTAAAGCTGCTCTACCGTTGGGCGTCCGCTTGACCATAGGTACATCTTGGGACATCCTGTATATAAGCATATAAATTATATGAGTACAGACTATTTCTCTGCGAAGACATGTAAATAGTGTAATATGTTATTTATTACAAAAACAAAATTATGCTATTTGTTTTTGAATAAAATGAAATAAGTAAAACATTAGGGTGCTCATACTTTGACTTTATACCCAGATGCAGTCGCACCATGTACGCCAACCGCATTTCTTATTGGCTGAACCTGAAGGGTCCTTCCATCACCATGGACGGCTCGGCCTGCAGCGCTCTCCTAGCCTTGGAAAAGGCCCGGGAAGCAATCGCGAAAGGATACTGCGATGAAGCAATTGTTGGATGCGGGAAGCTTCTCCTACATCCACAAACCCCAATCCTGTACAATAGGTAAGTTCCGAACCTATAAAAAGACCATCGAAAAAAGTGGTCAAGGCGATAGTGAACGGGGCAGTAAAAGGTATAATAATAAGTAAATGAGAAAGGTAATGCGTATATACTTGGTTCATGTAGAGATAAAAAAAATAACGAAAAAAGTGTATGAAGCGAGTGTGAATGGGGCAGTTAGAACGTACTCCGACCAGATATGGAAGTTTTCGGGAGGGAGGTGCTTGCATGCAGCATCCAAGCTTGATACATTAGTGCATTAGCGGGATCAACACTATACATTTTTATTCCATTTTTGTATAACATGGATTTCCGCAAAGAAACGCCTGATTCTATTAAGGAAGGTTTCGTCAAGCTAAGGTCAAGGGTACCTTAAACCGACGAGCATATTTGAAAACTGAAATGAAATTAAAGTGATTCAGAATGATCTTATCTTATCTAGTGGGGCCTGCAGAGGTCTCCCTCTTGCAGCATCACGTCGACCTATTGGGATCTTTTGTGCAAAAGTCAAAATGATAGTAAATGGAATTCTATGGTCTCTATCAGATCAGATCAAACTAACTTTCAAATTTGTGCATACAGAAAAACTGTAAATATTTCTGAGTTGGTAATACTATCAAAAATTCGGTTGTACACGCGACCCGTTTTCTGAGTTCCTTACTGGTTCTTCTCAGTATCTACATGGACTTTCGCCCCAGAGATTAACGAACTGATAGCGTCGTGACGTGCTCAAGTAATGTAGCCTATCCGTGCGGTGACTGGAAAGGAATACTCTTCACCGTCTCATTCCTCCGGTGGGTGTCGTAAGAGAAGACAAGCGCATTTTCAAGCTTCTATCTGCTCCACTAGTGGTAGGGCTCGACCCGTCTGGTTGGTGATCACCGTACTCATGGTGTAAAACCTGTCGGTCACGTGACAGCTTGTCAGTCTCGTTTCGGGATGAGCCAGCGTACAATCAGAGCTCGAAAAGTTGCTGCAGTGATGCATTTGGTCTGTGGAGGTTTTCGTCCAACCAGGGAGACCCGTGGAAACTGTTGTCCCGCTAGCCGCCCGGGGGACAGTACAGGGGCCCAAGCGGGCCTAACCAGCTCGTGAACTAACCAGCAGTTGTCATCGCGCCTGGACTCCATTTCCACTTAGCAGCAGGTGGAGTGAAGTCGTCTGCCGTGCTACGTTTATACATTTTTTTTTTAGTTATGCACTTGTTTGCATTATGAGTAGAATTGTTTAATATAAAATAGCAGGTAGTGTAACGGTACAGAATGAATGGTATCTGTCCGTTAGTAAGGAATATATGGGAGTAGCACTAAAATTAATATTAATGCGTTGCACCATTAATGTAATAGGCATGAAACGGGAAAAATAAACTAGTTTAAAATAATGGACATGTGGACATGTGGCTTTGCGTTAAAGGTACTCGTAGTAAGAATGTGTCAATAGACTTAGGGCTTATCATTATTTTGAATTTCGCGGGGACTGTTCCGTGTGTCCCTTGCGACATAGGCGACGTCTACCGTGCGTTATTTACTTGAGTTTCGCGTAGGATTGTTAGGTTGGCAATGGCTTAGAGTGATGTGATAGGCTAACGCGTCCCTTGCGACATAGGCGTAGGTTGGCAAGACCGGTTCACATACAGGCGGGCGCCACCTATGTTCTGAATACGGAACTTTTTATAATTTTACTAAATACGGGATTATTAGCTTGAGTGGGTGTTTATTAAGAGGGAATTGTTGATGGAAGGCTACATCTAGATGTTCAAACATGTAATATTGACTATCTAAAGAGATTTGGTTGGATTATGGAAAAACTCTAGACTTTACGCGGGGGGCGGCGGCAATGAGCAAGCGAGAAGTTGAGAAAAGGATAGAAAGAGAGGGGAGATGTTATCTCCACGTGGCACGACACGAAGTTTGCATGTAACGAAAGATAAGACACGTGAAGTTGATGTGCATAGGCGAGAGGGCTAGCGGTTGGCTGAAGGGTAGGGAAATGGATTTGCGCGGGCGAATGTCGGGCGAAGTGGCGCGATTTTGGAAGATGTTGGCGTCAGGGTAGGGAAGAGGGGCATTCGATTCAAGGTCGCCGGGTGATAACGATCTCATACGTGAAAACGAGCGTCCGAGTCATTTTGGCGCGCGGAGTGTTATTCGAGCTGCGATATTAAGTGGCATTGTTTGTGAAATGGAGAGTGATTATTAAAGTAAAATTATTGTTGTCGCAACTCGAATTGTTAACAGAATGCAGTATTCTGGGTCATATTAGTGGAAACGCATCACGGTGGCAACGAAAACTAATATGATTTTAACTGACCTCGGTCAGGATGACCTTTGACTGTATTTGATAGGGTCGGCGTTATCTGTTACAACGCTAAATGGTACACTATCTTCGAGAGAGTAATGGGGGAGAGACAGTTGTCTTCCTAGTGAAAATCGAAGATGGGTCAGACACCAATTAGCTGGAGATAGGCACGTATAACCAAATCCAATTTCGAGCCTATCTTCGTACATACAGTGTAGTGTTAGGTGGACACACTGGGTTTACTGGCCCGTCTTGCTAGTTCATTTAGAAGTCTGTTGCTTGCAGGGGCGACTCGACTTACACAACTCACCACGAAATTAAGTTAAATGTGTCTAGGGCCTAGATTGCAAAGGTATACAAGTAGGGACTGTTAGTTCGACAAAATATAGGTATTTCAAGTGAGGCAGGCTGTAGGAATCTATAGGTAGGCGTCTCTATATATGTTATTAGGTAGTTGGGGACAGCACGGTGTGTACACGCTGTGCGTACATAAACTAGGTACGTAGGCCGCGAAGCCGGGGCTGGATTAATTCCGACTAATAAAGGTAGGGATAATTGACGACCTCCTTGGTCGAGTGGTTTGTACACCGGTTTTCATGGTGTCGCCATCTCTGAGGTCCCGGGTTCGATCCCCGGTCGGGTCAATATAGAAATTATTGTTTTCTAAATTGTCTCGGGTCTGGGTGTTTTCTATGTATAACAAGTATGTATTTACGTATTTTAAGTATGTTTATCCGTTGTCTAGTAACCATTTCACGAGTTTCTTCGAAGCTTCTCTTGGGCTAGATAATTGGTGTGATTGTAGGAAAGATTTATTTATTTATTTATTTATGTATTTATTAAGTTATGGTGCCTAAATAGAAATTACAATGAAGTGACGTGGATTATGAGCGCTGAAAGGACCTATCTAGGCATGTAATCTGTTACCGTAGGCCAATAGGATTCTAATTGTTTCCCTAAAAGTTGTTACCAATTAACTATTCATTTTAAATAATTAGCAGAAGTGTGGTAATATTGAACCATCATTGCTTTGGAATACCTAGGAGTCTAGACAGGTTTCCTTTTACAAGAAAAATACTAATAAGTTATATAGCAAGTAAGCAAACTATGATGCTTGATTAATGATGTTTGATTTCTAATACTGAAATGACCAAACAGACATTCTTAGCTTTCCCTGAGGTGCGATACGGCCTTAAAATTGCTACTCTCCAATGTATTATAAATAGATATCCGATACCTGTTGGTACAATTTAAGCTGATTCTAAGCAACTAAAACCAGTTTGGAACCTAGGTTATTTCGTTGAAGCTGCGAGTTCACCTTAATGGTCAAAGACCTTACAAGCTATGAGCTCCTAATATTATGAAACATAGAAATAATTGATTGATAACTACCTACTAATTAGCCTAATAGTACAGTCTACTTTATACCATTTGAATTCACTTTAGTGGTCAAAGACCTTATAAGTTATGTACTTACTTCTAATAATATGAAACATAGAAATATTTGATGGGAACAACCTAAACCAATTAGACTAATAGTACAGTCTGCTTTATACCTATTAAAGTGAGTAAAGGATAACTTCTAAATATAATTGATTTAATTATTAACAGGGATAATTACCTGATTTACTACCTACTAAAAGTATAATAACCATGATTTAATAGGCTATTAATGTAATCAATCACTCAGTCTGAGAGACGAGGTTGGGTTAATGAATATAATTAACTAAGTTCACTTCCTAAGGTCAAGGATATGGAATAAATCAGACATCCTTTAAGAAACTTAAGATGTATTATGCCGTCGAGACAGTCTGTACAATTTAATAATATTGTTGCTTTATAAGATCTTCATAATAGCCACTATGAGTAAACAAAAGTAATTATGCTTCAATTAATAGCATTCTATTTGGGCCACTGCCTGAAAGTGGGTTTTGAATAAATTATCCACCATTTTATAGAACTGAATGTTAATATTCTAATAAGACAAAAGGACAGTCAGTTATAATGTTACTTGTAATAGCTTATTAAAATAAAACCTCACAATATCAGAGAAATAAGTTGGGTTCTTAATGTGAAAAAGATATTTGGATGATAGCAAGCCTTGGGATAAACTCTGTTGATTTTGTGTGGAATAATAAGAACGTAAATGCTAACACATAGTTTCATAATGTAAGATGAAATTATGTTGAAAAGTTATGTAGACTCTCTATAAATAGTAAATTAAAGTCTACAGGACGGAGCCATAATTAAACAATGAGATGTAAGGCACGCGATAGGGCGGCGGTTGGGGCCCGTAAATTGCCACAAGACTTTTATGTTGCTATTGTTAATAAATAATAATACCTGCAAGCTAAGCTATCATCTGATTGCCTTTGAGTGGTTAACATTCCTTTCCTGCAGCTGCTGTGAAGGATTTAGGTCACAGTTCGGACGGAGTCACTGATAGGCTACACATATCTAGGATATTAGTTAATGACGGATAGGTAATTAAGTCAGGAGAAAATAACTTAACACAGGGATAAGCCAATTACTAAACTTTCACAAAAAGAGCTTGAGTTGCTTAGATGCGGTTAACAACGGAGGGTTCACTAGACGATTTGGCCAAAATAGTATTTATTATAATATTACATTGCTTGACTGAAAGGTATTACTAATATAATTAAGTTACGTTAATGTCCCATTATCATACAAACACTACGCACTCTACAAAACATCAAGACACAAACATTAGATTGTAGATGAAGTAGGTTAACTAGTTTTAAGAATTAGATAATAAGTTAAGCTAAGGTTAAGGCGGCGATGAGTGTGTGTATGTATTATAAGGTTAGAAATAAGTCAGGTTGAGAAGTTACAGTAGAGTGTGTCTTTCAGTGAAATATCTACATCTACTCTTTCATTCTATTGCGATATGCCATCATAGATTGTTCCTACTTCTTAGGCGTTTAGTATATCTTCTCGTTGTTAATGCCGCTGCCAACTCATTTAGGATGACTTTCCAGTCTTCCACGGTACAGTTCTCTTGCAATCTGGATTTCTTTCATCAGGGTTTTTATTTCCAGGTGTTTATGGATTTTACTATTAGTTGGTAGTTGTGAGCCATGGACTAATTGCTCAGAGATCGCAGTATAATGTTTTGCATCCTTTGCAGTTTAGTGATATTGGAGTTGCTAGCTCTTCCCCTCAGCTGTATTCCTTGCATCCATATCGACTTGAGTATGGATTTGTATATCAGTAGTTTATTGTCGACAGACAGTGCTACATTCTACGTACTACTTAAAAAAAAGAATTAACAATAAACTTTCCTTTGATATTTTAACTGAGTTAAGGACGGGCGCCTATTGGGTAAATATGCTATGGGGTATGTGTTCTTAGTTGAAAATTGGCTTTCTCCCAGTTAAGGTTTTTGTCTAAACTTCAAGGGAGAGAGTTCACTATATTTGCCACAACGTATTTTATTATTCTGTCTTTCAGAGCGATACAAACCAGTCTAAACTTCGACGGAATAACCAAGTGCTATGATAATGAAGCCGATGGCCAGTCTATGTCAGAAGCTGTCAACGTGCTATATCTGCAGAAATACAAGAATGCTAAAAGGTAACGAACATTCGATGAGAATCTTTTTTACTGGAAAATATTGTAATAGATGCTCGGATTTAATGCGAAAAATCAAGTTCAATCTCCCACAGCTTCGTTACACTACTGAGGCGTGATCACATAGATACCTAAAAGGAGCTTGGCTTTTCGAATGAGTTAACAAGACTACAATCACCTTAAAATATGTGATAATATTTATGTGGTGGTAGTGGTAGGCTAAGTTGAGAACCTTTACTTGCAGGGCAAAGGTTCTCAACTGAACTAGTACCTAATGGTATTTCTTAAAAGTAGATTATATTAACCGTTAGTAATTTTTCTTCTTTTCCGTTCCCAAGAGCATACGCTGTGCTGCGTCACGTGAAAGCCCACTTTGGTATTGCCAACATCGTCGACACCAGTGAGAAGTTCCAAATCCCACGCGACGTTCCACTGCTGAGCAGGTTCTTTAGCCAGTTTTACAACGAGGCTGGTGTACCACCTTCAGCTGTTGAGTACGTGGAAGGGTTTGGCGCAGGTAATTTAATATATAAAGAATATAGTAAACACAGTCTTACCTTTTTAAAGACTTTTCTTTTTAAGTTTAGTTCAGACCGTTATCATCATAGCCATCATCATAAGCCAAGAATCGGCTGGGCTAATCTGCTGGGCTCAGACCTTACTACTAATTGAGCTAGGAGATCGGGCCATGGTCCCCCACTTTCTCCCAATGCGTGTGGTGGGTTACTACCGTTATATTTAAGAAGATCCTGCACGAAATTGTGAAAAATTACGTATTTTTAAGTCATTTGCTGAATTAGTTAAATAAATTCAAAAGAACTTACTAACTTACCTGATCATTGCACAAGGTCGTGGCCTTGTAGAAATTTGAAACAAATTCTTTTAACAATAACAAACAATACATAAATCTAATGACTCCTAAAAACATTTTTTTTCGACAACTTTCTTAATTTTACGCATAAAATAAAAATTCTTTCATGAAAATATTTGTATTGATATTCCGCAAGTCACCCCCATCATAAAAAAGTAAATTTTAATTTTTAACACAGTCGCGTGATGGTTTGTACATTTCGCAGAATAAAAACATTGCTCTTATCAAATTACTAGGTCTGAAACTTCAAATCAGAATTGTTCTAATTTTAAATATCAATATGATTGATTTTGCTTTGAAGCTCATTATGAGACTTATGTCAGTTCTTGCGATCGCGCGGCACCCCCTCAACAACAGAAACATTTAATAATTTATAGCGATAAAAGAAAAATTAAGCTGCCAGCCTAACTTTAAATAAATGCGAATTGCTTCCTTCAATTCAGTCTGTAGTAAGTGCGTTCTTATATACAGCTTGTCAACAACTGGACAAGCTGGAGCTGCAGGCGATGGAGCAGGTGTTCTGCAAGGACCGCTCCGACGCACTGCTGGTCGGCAGCGTCGCCTCCAACATAGGATTCACCGAAGCAGCGTCGGGTGCATGTGCCATCTTTAAAGTAATAGAACATTTCTTATATATTTGTTGAGAATTACTTAATACAGAAGTAATATCACCACAAACATTAAACTAATGTGATAGAAACATCGTGCATGGATGTTAAGAGGAGAAAACGGAATACCAGCTTGGCCATAACTAACTTTCAGTAATAGCTGATGAGCCTATAACCATGTGGCATAGCGGTGAAAGAATACTACCACCCTCCTTCTTAGGGTGTCGTAAAAGGCGACTAACGCACTAAAGACTGCACATTTCCATAAGCATAAAGCGGCGATGGGCTCACCACCTGTCACGCTGAGCATACGTGCAGTCGCTATTTGTTAAAAAGTGCACTATGGTATGGAGACTGTTTTCGCTCTCCTCATTGCCTAGTCTCTGACTAACTTTTCAGGGATAGTGGTCGTGATTGTATGTATATATGATGAGATGAGCCTAAAAAGTCTCACTGACTCACGCCTTTTTACACAGACAACAGCACATAGAGAGTCCCAATGCTGGTTGGTGGGTTTTACCGACTGCTATCTTACGAAAACAACTGGCACTAACGGCTTTACGCGCCTTCCGAAACACGGAACTTGTTGTATTATTATATATTCTATGACACGGATTCATTACCTTGTGTAGTACAGTCACCAGCATTAAGATTTGTTGTTCAAAAATATCTGATCATTGGTGGAAGGCATATACAACCTTTGGGGTTAAGTTACTCGCGTCCGTAGGTTTACCCTTGAGACCCTACACGTGACCCCTTGGTGGTGCAAAATGAGTGACACCAACTGAGTGGTAGAGCCACGCTGCGTTGCAGCACGCATTGGGTCAGCTCGCCCGGCGTATTACCACCATCTCACGAATTTTCGGGGTAAAACAATGGCACTCTGTGCTGTTGTGTTTCGTCCGGCGAGTGACGGTTCCGGAGACCTCTCCCCCCCTCCTCACAATTGATATGGCAGCAAACTTTAATCTAGATTTACCCCAGGGGGGTACCGACACATCCAGTGTCGGAGAATCCCGCCCTGAGCGTTCTCGCTCAGGCTGCCCTACGTATTCTGGGGAGTGCAAAAGTCCGCTCGTGTCAAGGCATGCTGCAGGCAGGAGAAAGGCAAGACAATTGGCACCCCCTCCTACGCTTCGCGTTGACTTCTGCAACATCAAGGGAATCCACTCTAACTTGAGCGCCGTCCATTACCACCTCGAGACGGCGAAACCGGCCTTACTCTTCCTCACCGAGACGCAGATATCCCCCCTCCTGACATCTCCTACTTGCGCTACCCGGGATTCAACCTGAAACATGCATTTGTGCCACGAGCCGGTGTTTGTGCCTATGTCAGGGAGCCTGTATAGCCTATGCCTGTATAGGTCCCACAGCGGTAACATCGGAACTGACCAATTTATCGAGACCGTCCAAACAGCGACATACTCCCTTCTCCAACGGATCCCCTCGGCCGAGATTGTGGTATTGGGAGACTTCAAGCAACACGGGTTCCAGATGTGGAGGGCCATGCACCTTCTTTATTGGACCTTCTGCTGACCTTGCACCCAGACGGCTATCAAGTTTCTGTTGATGCACCACTAGGCTCATCAGACCACTGTCTGATTCGCAGCACTGTTCCTCTCACAGAAACTTCAAAACCGCAACCAGTGGCTAGCCGTCGAGTCTGGCATTATAGGTCAGCGGACTGGGATGGGATGCGAAGTTTCTTTACGTCCTATCCGTGGTGGCGAGTTTGTTTCTCGCTGGATGATCCTGATGTCGCCGCTGGCTCTGTCGTTGATGTGATACTGCAGGGAATGGAACTTTTCATTCCAAACTCTGTGGTTCCCATTGGCGGCAAGTCCCAACCATGGCTTGGTCGTTGCTGCAAAATGGCGTCTCGCCAAAAGCGACAACATTCCCAAGCCTGGGCTAATGCGGTGTCATCAAAGGAACCAAACACCAGTGCGCTCAGAAAGAAGTACAACTTTGCCGCCAGATTCTTTAAGAAGGACATTGCCTAGGCGAAGTCATCATTCATAGGTTGAATCGGCGAGAGGCTAGTGTGTTTTTCTTTGGGGACGTGCGCGTTCTGGTCTCTCGCCAAAGCTATCTTAGGGAATTTTTGTCAGCCATCCCTACCACCGTTGCACAAGACCGATGACTGCCTGGCCTATACTGCAAAGGAGAAAACCGATCTCTTGGGCTCTCTTTTCGCATCAAACTCGACCTTGGACGATGGGGAAAACTCTCTACCAACCATACCGCATTGCGCTTGTACAATGCCAAATGTTCAGTGCCTGCAAAGGTCAGTTCGTAAGGCTCTTTTTTCCCTTGATATCCATAAGGCGAGTGGGCCTGATGCAGTTCCACCCATTGTACTTCGGACGTGTGCTGCTTAATTGGAACCAGTTCTAACGCGCCTTTTCCGGCTCTCTTACACTACTGGCGTCATCCCGAGCTCTTGGAAGACAGCCCTTGTCCACCCGATTCCAAAAAAAGGCGATCGCTCGGATCCGTCCAACTACAGGCCAATAGCTATTACCTCTTTACTCTCCAAAGTAATGGAGTCCATTACAAACCTCCAGCTCTTACGGTACCTAGAAAAGAACCAGCTACTTAGTGATCGCCAGTATGGTTTTCGTCGCGGTCGTTCGGCTGGTGATCTTTTAGTGTATCTTACTCACCGATGGGCGGAGGCAGTCGAGAGTAAAGGGGAGGCACTAGCAGTTAGCTTGGACGTAGCGAAAGCTTTTGACAGGGTATGGCACAGGGCTCTTCTCTCTAAACTTCCATCAGACGGGCTTCCTAAGAAATTGTGTTCATGGGTTGCCAGCTTTCTTACTGGGCGTAGCATCAGAGTCGCAGTCGACGGTTCGTGCCCCGCTGGAGTCCCGCAGGGGTGTGTGTTGTCCCCTACTCCGTTTCTTCTGCATATGAATGACATGCTGCTTATCAATAACATGCTGCATAACAACAGCATTCATTGCTATGCAGACGACAGTACTGGGGATACGCTCTACACCGGGCGAGCTTATATTTCTCTGGAAAGCGTTATCGAGAGCCGGAATAAACTTGTGACTGACACCGAGAACATGTTAAGTCATGTCTCGGATTGGGGCCGACATAACCTAGTCCACTTTAACCCCTCCAATACTCAATTGCGCATTTACCGCGAAAATACATCCCTTCGTCGTACCTCTGAACTTTGAGGGAGCTCCCCTTGATACCAATCCGACTATTGGAATCCTTGGCGTCGACATTTCGAGTGACGTTCAGTTTCGTGGTCATTTGGAAGGTAAAGCTAAATTAGCTTCGAAAAAGCTGGGTGTGCTTAATAGAGCGGGTCAACTGTATAAAGCACAGGTCAGGCTGCATATGAAATACTGCTCCCATCTCTGGGCTGGAGCACCCCAATACCAACTCCCTCCATTTGACCGCATTCAACGCAGAGCTGCTCGAATTGTCGACGACGTGGTTATTTCAGGTCGGCTCGATCCACTGGCTCTTCGAAGAGACGTTACGTCTCTCTGTGTATTGTACCGTATATATCATGGGGAGTGTTCTGAGAAATTGTTCGGCTTGATCCCTGCCGCTGATTTCCTTTACCGCACTACACGCAATCGACTGTCTTTCCATCCACATCACCTTGATGGATGGCGGTCTACTACTGTGCGTTTTTCAAGAAATTTCTTGCCTTGAACTACAGTGTTGTGGAACCAGCTCTCGGCGGCGGTATTTCCGAACCGTTACGACTTAGAGATCTTCAAGAAACGAGCCTATTCCTTCCTTAAAGGCCGGCAACGCGCCTGCGATTCCTCTGGTTTTGCGGGTATCCATGGGCGAAGGTGATTACTTTCCATCAGGTGACACGCTTGCTCGTTTGCCTCCTTCTGCTATAAAAAAACAACCTTATTTTTCCTTTATACAAAAATAATTAAGGGTGAGTTCCACCCATGAAACTGAACAACTTTCCTCAAGAAACCTATGAGCAAAAATGACAACAAAATTTCGATCTCCCATATTATTGTCGTCAGCTGATCGGACCGTTTTGTATGGGTAGTCGAAATTTTTTGTCATTTTTGCACATAGGTTTCTTGGGGAAAGTTGTTCAGTTTTATGGGTGGAACTCACCCTTAATTGTTTTTGTTTTAAGAAAAATGAAGGTTGTATTTAGGCAAACTTAATGCTGGTGACTGTAACTACTAGCGGTAGTTGAGTGACTTGGACTTGTGATATTGATGGTTTTACCAAAGCCGAAACCATTGTACAAACTCTGGATTTGGGTCTGAATTATTGTGGTCAAAGTGGTTTTCATATTATTATACATACATATGATCTGGTGAAGATAGCAGGTAGCCGCTAGATGTGAGCAGCTTATGCAATGAACTCAAATCTGTCTCTCTCTCAAAGCGGCTGACCGCCAGGGCTACCACAGCGTCATTTCTTTTGAAATCTTAAAAAAGCTGTTATTCTAAAATTATGCATTTTAAGGAAAAGTTCTTCGACAAAAGTTATTCACTATCATGTACCCCCTTGCCGACTGACGTTGTATAAGTATATTCAAACGTATGCTTATAATAATGTTTTTATATAATCTTATTTCATCGCCTTTGCGGTAGCGGTTTAAACACATTATATTATACAGACTTCGAGGCTTCATGTTCTAAGTCTACCCGGCTAGTCTACCATCTAAGCGAAAACTGTTCTAAATGCAAACTAAAGGTTAACTATAAGCTAGGGGTTGCAGTCCTGGTACTGTGGAGAAAACGGGTCACGGTCGTTGTGGAGATTCTTCAGGGAGGCTTTTGCTTTGGCATTTACGTACAAACAACGCCGAATAGGCCAAAAGCGAGAGCTTTCCATTTGCTACGATCCTTGCACACTGCAAAAGGTTGCTTCATTAGTATATTATTTTACATGAATTCTAGAGAGTTACGGGTACTAATACGTGAAGGACCTTTCACGAGAACGTTTCGAGTCGGATTACGTTCACTAATTGTCTCATTCGCACTTACCTCATATACTTTTTTCGTTAGTATTCTACTTCTCTCCACAAAAACAAACTGTTTCTTAGCTTAGTTTAAACCTTTCTCAATTACCTACTTATTATTATTAGAAGCGAACAATATATACCTTTTTAAATACAGCTCCTCGCTGCATATCAACAAGGAATTATACCCGCTACTATCAACTGCAATAACCCGAGACGTGACGTCACCGCACTCCATGACGGCCGCATGAGCATCGTCACTGAGAACACGCCCTTTCGAAGGACTTTCACAGCGGTAAACTCCTTCTCTGTCACGGGAATCAACGGCCATGCACTGCTCCAAGGATGCTATAAGCCTAAGGTAAATTGTTTTTTCTGATAATGGTTTTTCACAACGGGTAAGCGCTTGTCCTTCATCACCACTCTGGTAAGTGACGATAAAACTGGCATGGCAAAGTCTCACGTATCTACTTATTTTTGATTTGGTCACCCATACAGTGATCACAGCGTTGCGAAAGTTGCTTAACTGTCGAGGTCGCAAACCGAACGGGTTTCAGTATAATAGGTATATAAAAAAACAAAAATAAACAAGCCGAGTACAGTAATACGACGTTTCCACTGGGTATTAAATCCTAAATCTCAGTCTGATAGCAGTGCTCAAATAACTAGCACACACAGACGTCAAAAATTTCTTCTGATAAATTCTTTTATCAGATCGAGAAGTAATATTTATATTTTTTCATATCATTGTTATGCAGTTCTGAAAACAAAGATTTACTTTTCCCAGGATCCTTCCAAATATTCTTCAAAGATCCCGTATTTGGTGGCTATATCAGGCCGGCTAGAAGCACCTGTGAAGAAAATCCTGGATGACATTAAATCCCGGCCGTTGGACCCTGAGGAGATAGCGCTGATCCACAACTTCCAGAGAAATCGCGTTTCCAATCATATGTCTCGAGGCTTTGGAGTATACTGTAAGTTTCCGAATAATGTTCACATACTTATACTTATATCTATAAGTATACCTTTTTTTTAACGTTTTATTATCTAATAAAACGTTAAAAAAAAGGTTTGCCTGAGGTGTCTTATCAAACCTCTTAGAAATTTAAGACTGTTTTTAGATTCGTAATATTTGATTATTTGTGTTAAAAACGCTCAAATAAACTCGAAGATAACGAAGCATTGAAAAAAAGTCTACCTCAGGTGGGAATCGAACCCAGGTCCTCCGCAATCCGGGTTGCGTTGACCACTCCGTAACCGACCAAAAAATGTATGCGCATGTTTTTTAATCTCCAACTATGTCTGTAGAAATAATTACGTCGATCAAACCAATAATCACCACACCCCTCATCTTAGTACAGGTTTCTTAAATTAAGATCGATTTACGACGCAGTTCACAAACTTGACAAGTCTGTTGTCTCTGCTGTGGATGAAAAAGACAGATGCCTGGTGCTTTTCCTGGATTTGGCGAAAGCCTTTGACGCAGTTCCAATTACTCGCCTACTGTCAAAGAAGGGTATAGGATAAGAGGCCTTCCTGTAATTTCCGTCTATTTTCTGCTGTCCAAATTGGATATTTCCACTTATTTCATTAAGTTGGAAAATCGATTTCGACCCGTAAAAATTAAAAAATGGTTAGGTCAAAATAGCTGGTACTTACTCACTCTAACTCAGCTTCTAGAAATATGTATAATAAATATTGAACAGAATAGAATAACTATTCATTTTCTCATCACAAACTGCCCCATATAATTGTAATACAAACATTATAACATTAAAACCTAGTTGGTGTGAGACTGGTGCCTAAGGTTAATAATTACCTTAAGTTACATTAAGTTAATGAATACCGGTCCCATAGGCACAGCATAAATTTGAGCTAAAGCAGTACGGAAGCTGGGCCTGTTTCTTGTTTTATATACCTACGCGCCAATTGAGCGTTAGGGTTGTCTTCTTATTTTTGTAAAATTGAAAAAGTTTTTGTTTAGTTAGCGATGTATCTCGGCTAGTTAGCGCTTTTTTTGAGATAACTATCAAAGCTTAAGGAATGACACTTTTAATTTTTATAAAATTAAAAGGTAATTTTTCAATTATTTATCAAAACGTTTGTTTGGGTTCTATAATGATCAAATAATCGAATGAACTAGTTTGCAAACAAAATTGTGTAATTAAAAAATCTTTAACATTTTAAGAAGTCTTTATTTTTCGTTAGTTATTATTAATTACTCACTGAAAAATACTTTTGCCTGCTACGTCACGTAAAAAGCTTTATTATTAAATTTTATAGTGTAAAAAATTCTCATTCTAATCAGGGACTGAATAACCCAAAAATTAAGGTACCTTTATATAGCGGTATGGCGTCATACCGAAAAATAGCGGTTACCGGAATATTCCGATATCCAAATTTATATCGGTACCGTAATTTTGAGTTTTTAAATAATAAAGGTTTATTTCGGTATGAAAGAGACGGCTAACAACCGTTTCAAGCATAAGCGACTACTGGCTTTCTTATAAAGCTTTAGTTTGGATTGTTCTCGTTGTCAAAACACGTGCGCCGCGCATAGGTTTGAATTTTTTACTAAAAGACAGGATATACCCACAAAATATTCTTTTCGGCCAAAAACACAAACAAGATTAATTTTGCCAACCTCTAAACTTCACTTACACTCTAAAAGTCCGTTAGTTATGTGTGTGAAAATATATAATAAATTACCTACTTCTTTAAAAAATATACCCACATAAAAATAATTCTTTAAAAACTGAAAGACCTACTTATTGCAAAATGCTACTACACGCTGGAAGATTACCTAAAAGTTCGCCTATAAAAATATAATAATGTATAATAATAAAATAATTATTGATAAATAAATAAAATAATATGTAGATAATATTTTGTATATGTATATTTATGTATGTAAATATATGTGCATATGTGTATATATATATATATATATATATATATATATATATATATATATATATATATATATATATATATATATATATATATACATATAGAACAATACCTGTACCAGATTGGATGCAATTTTATTCCTATTTACAATAAGTCCTACTCTCGCCTTACGTAATTATATTTATTTAAGTAGAATCACAGAATAATATTGTAGAACAATGCAACTGCCGTGCACACGGAATTTTAAAAGTACGCTTGCCGGTAGGTATATTAACGCCAACTCAAGCTAATAAGCGGACGGACTTTTACTTAACCCTTAACCGATTCATTGCGTATCCCTCTTTTAATGACTTTTGTGCATGGCGGCTAACAAATATTCTGTGACGCCTCCGTGCGTCAGCCGCCACCCATTAAAGTGACGCGCTTGCGCGTCTTCAGCCATGAGTGAACATATTTTGCTTTTTGTTATGATTTTGGCTTGTTTACACGTGATTGCATTCAGTCGGAATCGGATGTCAAACGTAAAGGGTTTGCTAATTCGTTTAGTGTATTGTAAAGTGACTTATCTACGCGATTTTGCTGGAATGGCTGCTAAGTGATTTATTTGGATCAGTGGTTGTAAACCTTTTGTGTACTTTTAGTAGAAGTTTACAAAAGGGTGTGAAAGGAGTATCTTTATTTAGGTTCTATACCGTAGTGTTGCGATGCAGCCACTATAACGAGTCAAAATATAAAAATAAAAAAAAAATTAAAAAATACGCATGAGTAGGTGTCGGAACTCTTGTTCTCATTGTTAATGAGCAATGTAGTCCAATGAAATGGAAAATGGGTCGGGTGGTTCAACTTCATATTGAATAATCGCTTGAATTTGAATTTGAAATAAAATCAAATTTCAATCTAGCCGTTTTTAATAGTAGATTGATACACAAGTTGCTAAAATGACATATTAAAACGAGGTATTTTAACTCCCGAGCTTAATTTGATTGCAAGAAAATAAAATAATCCAATACAATATTTAAAATAAATAATGTACAGCCACTCAGGGCTTGTTTATTTGGTTAATTTTCAAACCTAGTCAGCAGCCAGTACATAGGAACCGTTTTATTAAGGGTTTTTTTCTTTTAAACAAGGAGAAGCAGAACAGCAGACTCCAAATTCCACCCTACGACGGCCCGCCAGTGGGGAGGACGCCCGGGATAGTTTAGGCGCCCTGCAGATTCCCATGAGTTTCATGCAATGCGGCTATGGGGTCTCCCACCCCACAGTCACGCAAGCCTCATTGCGGTGGAAGGAGGTGGGCAAAATGCCGCCTTCTCCTACCGACTCGCCTGCGTCGGATCGGGTCCGCATGGAGTTGCTCCTCGCGGACCCTCTTCGCGGCCTCCTTCTGTGAAACAACCGCTTCACTGATCAAGGCCATGGCCCTCCATGATCTGTCGCTGTCTAGCATGGCTTTTACCACGCTAGGCAGCGAGAGTGTCTCCCCCAACGACCGACATCAGACTGTGGCGCTGCGCAGCCCACGACCCGCACTCCTCAAGGGTGTGCGTTTCTGCGTCCTGCGCAGCTCCACAGCTGTGGCATTCTGACGTCGACTCCCCTCGGTGCAGGTAGTATCCAAAGCATCCATGCCCAGACAGCATCTGCTCCAAGTGGAAAGATAGAGTCCCATGTCGCCGCTGTAGCCATCTCCCCCAATTCTGGTTAGATGACTCGACACAACCGGGAGCCGTAAGTCGATGACCGCAAATCATCGGCCCATTTGGCCAGCAGCTCTTGGTCAGCCAAATCTCGAGCCTGTTTAAGTTTTTCTTAAGTATGGTTTCTACCCTGTTCTTTAGCCTCTGCCCGCTGTCGGTACAGTTCCGCCAGCTTCACTGCCTCCAACCCCCATGGCGGGATGCCAGCCAGCACACAAGCTGCAGCATGAGACACTGTCCGGTACCCTCTGATGGCCCTCAACGCTATTATCCGATGTGCGGCACGAAGATGTTGTTTGTTGGTAGCGTTGAGGGCAGTCGCCCATATAGGGGCTCCATAAAGGGCCATCGAGCCCACTACTCTAGCATAAAGCCGGCGAGTCAAAGCGTTCGGCCCACCAACATTCGGCATGTTGCGTCCCAAAGCGGATGCCGCACTGACGAGAAGAGGGGAGAGTTTGCGAAAGTGCTTCTCGAAGCGCCAACGCCCGTCCAGAATGAGACCCAGATACTTCATCCGGACCCCAACCCGGATCCTATGCTCGTCTATATCTAGGTGGGTTCCAGGCGGCGGTCCTCGTCGAGGCCCATGGAAAAGAAGAGCCTCAGTTTTACCGATCGCTACCTCGAGCCCCAACATATGGATTCTGTCCACCACCAGAGATGTTATGACGGTGACCAGTCTCCCTGCCTCTGCGCAATTTCCGCCCCGGGCCGTGATCAGAGTATCATCTGCATAACAGATTACATCAGCCTACCCAAACATTAAAAAAACCTTTTTCTAAAAAAACAATAAAATGGGTATTGAATCAATTAAACGGTTTATAGAGGTTTTTTCTTTTTTTTATAAGTACCTAAACACACCGGGACAACGCGAGCGCGCGAGTGGCAAAGCGAATAGCGACCTTCCATACGTAGACATGAATTCTATTTGCCTGAAATACCGCTCTCCCAAAGTGAGCGCGCGAGTTTTAAATCGACTTGCGAGCTAATGTCTACACACGGAAGGTCACCATTAGCCTAATCGCCTCGCCAGCAGTAGGTACATTTCGCAGCTTTGGATTACACTGGTTTATTTAGGTTTTTGAAGCCCTCTCATTTACATTGGAAGCGGTTTTTGTAAAAACCTTATTCGTAAACCTTATCGTCACTAATTCAATTTATAATTAGAAAATATTAATAAAGAGATGGCGAGCCAGTTTAAACCTTTACATCGTTGTTCCATAATAAGTCTTAACGCGTCAAAAACGTATGCCGCATAATCGCGTTTACCGTCCGGCATAGAAAATCGCGTAGCGAATTATTTATTACATCAAGCAAATCCTCAATATAATGAAAGTTCTGCTAATTAGCACTCCCTAAAAAGTAATTCTACAAAGTTTCAGTGGAATTTTCTTTATGACGCTATGTGGCGTCATACGCCATACACAAAAGAAGTAAAATTAGGGAACAAAAAGTTTGCAACCACTGAAGTTTTTTAACTGGCGCTATCTCCTAAAACGATCAATATAGGCATAATCTACGTGTCAAATAATATAAGTTCTGTTAATTAGAACTCTCTAAATAGTCATTCTATAGAATTTCAGAGGAATTATTTATGACGCCATTTGGCGTCAAACGCCATACGTAAAAGATATCAATGAAGCTCCATGGCGTCATACGCAATGAATCGGTATGCATGGCAAATGGCAACACGTAATGATAGACTTATTATACTAGTGCAGTAAGTTGGTTTTCACAGACGAGTAGACTAATGTAAGGCTTACTATTGACATGAGTTTGTAAATACCAATTTCCGCACTAGTGTAAAATGATGTTTACACGCGCACATTTTTTACACATTTTTGCGCGCGACACGCAACAAAAACAGGTTTTTACTCGTCGCCTCGCAAGCAAAAGCAAGTCTCACCCCTCACCCTGCGCCCCGCAACTGTCAATGCAACGTTTTTCGGTACCGATATCGCATAAAGGTTAAATAACGGTAAAGCCTTACCTTTATTTTATTAAGGTACACTTATTTTTTACCGGTAACGTAACCTTATACCGTAACCGCTTTCAGTCCCTGATTCTAATGAATAGCTTTTTTAAATAAATTATCGGAAAACATGGACACGGCACTATAAAACTGATTTTGTCTACTTGTTTATAAATTAATACAGCTACTTTACAATTAATGTGTTCTCTTTGAAAAAGCCTGATATCGATTTTAAAGCAATTGGTAGAATAACTAAAAAGTTCAAGATGGAGGCTATTTTGTCTCATACTAATAACGGAGTCGTTGTCAGAAACCACACAGATCCCTAGATATCGATTTTCAAAGCAATCGGTTGAATAACTAATAAGTTATAGATGGCAGCTACTTTACTCATTCTAATAACGGATTCAATGTCAGAAACCACACAGATCCTCAGATATCGATTTTCAAACCAAAGTTTATTAACGATGAAGTTTCGTAGTATCAATTCTTATTATTTTTCACCACTAAAATAACACGCGCTCAAAAAATATACTTAAGTAAGTACTCCAAATATCACCTAAACAACCAAACGATAAAAGAAAAAGCTTTTTATTTAGTAATAATAAATCATTCTTACATTTCAACATCAGCAGGAAGTTTAAAAAACGAAAGCTCCGGTTTTGAAGCAGCCGTATACTACGCAAAACACTCGCGGCATTTTTAAAAATCGCGCGCACAGCGCCCGCAACATGCAACAGTGAACACTCGGTTCGACGCCACACGCGCTACTGAGAGCACTGCGATGTCCGCTTAGGGGCCCTGTAAAGACGTGCGTCTGTGGGCGTGCGTCGATTCGAGCGTTTGTACGTAGCTTCCTTACTGCTTTAGCTCATATTTATACTGTGCCATAGGTCACCAGGTCCTACTTCACGGTTAGTTGGTACAGCTGTACAGCTTTATTTGTGTTCGCAAGTAAAGTGAGGAGTAATGCTGTACGTGATGTATGTGATTCTTTGACTGTATGTTAGAATATTATATTATTTTGCTGAAGAAAAGAAATGATATTAAAATTTGGAAGTGAAGAATTGCTCAGTGGAATCATATTTGTAATTGATATCATTTAAAATTGAGAATACCTGATTATCCTTTTGTATGTTGTTGTGGTTGTCTTGTAATTTATGTTTTTATCTTGTAACGGAAAGTGTCCTTATAATAGCGATTTTCTAATTTGTATTCGACGCTGTACAAGAAAGGAAGAAATGCTCTTGATTTTTTTTTTACCGATTCTGTTGTGACATTCATAAGTGCTCCAGGATTGTAGCCTAAATTGAAATAATTATATTGACTCAAACTTGAATCTTGAATGGAAAAGTATAGGGGCTAATTACTTTACTTTTACATAAGTACATACTTATTGTTAGTATTAATTATATGTTTATGTTGGATCTCGTCTTTTTATAATTAAAGCGTCTGAAAACTCGGTGACCACAACGCATACCATCAAGGTGGACTACTACGATGACGTCAGAAGGCCCCTGTGGTTCGTGTACAGCGGAATGGGCTCACAGTGGATCGGGATGGGTCGTCAGCTGATGCGAATCCCGATATTCAACAAGGCCATTCAACGGTAACCTTATTTATTTATACGATTTAACTTTATCAATAATATTGTACCTTATTGTCAATTTCATTAATTTATATTTAATTACCTCTACCTAATTATTACAGATCATAATAATAATTGCACATCTATAGTTAGTTCCACTTTGTGTATATAATAGTAAGAGCTGTTTTTCTTAAATTTTAATTCGACATCACGGTTTTTAAAATTATAAATATTTAAATTCATATTATTTTAATTTTAGGTGCCACAAGATTCTCGAGCCTAAGGGAGTTGATCTTGTAGACATCATCACTAGTACCGACGAAAAAGTGTTCGACAACATCTTGCACTCCTTCGTGGGCATTGCGGCTATACAGATTGGATTGACAGACATCTTAACTGCCATCGGAGTAGTGCCTGATAAGATCATTGGTAAATTAAGTTTTTCTTAGATTTTGTTGAAACACTACAGTCCACTCATGCTTCGAAAGGCCCGTAAAGTAGTTGGTTTCGGTGCGTCGTAAGATGGCATTCGATAAAACTCTCCAACCCGAAAAAGGGCCAGAATGGTGGGTTTTGGCACAATCTCCACATGTGTTGTTCATGTAGAAAAGCCTCTGTCTGAGACGTTTATAGGCTGATGATGATGATGACTACTACAGTCCACTCTACGAACTGACTCGTGTGACCGCTACTAGGCAAAAAGTCGTGTACATACTATAATACCTTAGAGCATTAAAACTCTGTTCAATAAGTCCCGAAACTTACTTGAAGATGGCGCATATCGATCACGGAAATATTAATTAATGTAAGGGACAAAGGTCTACTTTCAGGAGAAGCAAAAAACAAATTTTGTTTATAATAATTGCTTTTTTTTATTCACTTTTTATTCTACTTACTTGTTGTCTATGGCGAAGTTACTTAAGTTTGAGAGCTCTATATAGCTATGCAAGCAAAACTAAGAGTATCTTTATGGATTCCGAAATAGCATGTCTCTTACATTAAAAATAAATGTAAATGCGTTCTATACCTTAATTGCATATAACACAAAACCTGCATTAATGTAACAGTCATATAGACAAAAATAATATTAGTAAATTTTGAAGTAAGATACCCTTTTTGGTTTAGTTATTGCTGTATCTTAACCAAATCCTATAATAAAATTCTACTTTCAAAACAAATTGGTTAACTTTGATTTACTTTAGATAAAAAAAATATTGCTATCGTGGTGAGTTTTATTGTAAAAACATAAAATGAAACTAAAATTAATCATTAAAATATATAATCTAAAGAAAATATTTTCCGAAATTTCAAGTTCAATAGATTTTTTAAGTAAGTAGTTAAATATGGTTAAATTACATTTTAATAAAATAATTCAATTTAAAATTTTAGTAATATAGTATAAAGAACAAAGATAATAACAATGTTCACACTACTAATTTATACTTAACCCTATTAATTAAAGGCCGATTGTTCCAAAGTCAGGTAAAATTTAATCGTAGAGTAAATTTTAAGTAGGTACTACGAACGATTGTTAAATGTCACGTCAAATATCAAGGCATTTAACGATGGTTAGAGCTTATGGAAATGTGCCTAAAGCGAAAATACTAAGTACAACCTGATTATTAACTGCAGCAGTTTGCATTTGCAACAATCCAACGAAACATTATAAACAACTTATCAACGTTATCAACAATCCAAAAAAAGCTGAAACAGGTCGCGATGCGATTAATAATAAGAATGAAAATCATAAACATTTAATTAAGTGGAGGAACTTATTCCCTACTGGGGTCTTCCTCATCAGTGTCATTTAAAGTGTCTTTAATTTTATTTTGATAAGGAATACTTAAGTAATCCTTGTGATAAGTTTTTTTGTAAAGTAAGGGCAGACCATCAAAATATTCTTGCACTGTACTTGCAATTTACAGTACTTCTAATAACAATGTATTTACCCCTCTGCCATCAATTTCTTTGAGATAGCGTAAAAGGCATGTGGCAATTTCGCAATAACCACGACCACGTTTACCATCTGCCTCTCCCCATGTGTCTTTTCTGCGTTTTAGATTCATACACAGTAGAAATATACGGTAAGTATTATTTAGTAAGGTTTAGGAAAACGAACTTGACTGCGGACCACCAGACAGGAAGTGGAAACTATGCTACTGGTCAAGGTGCGGGCATAAAGAAAACCCCATTACGTAAACATCTTCGCACGGGGACTTGGAATGTTAGAGGGCTTTTAAAAGCTGGTAAGCTTGACATTGTGGAGAAGGAAATGGACAGGTGTAACATTGACATCTTGGGGCTTAGTGAAGTGCATCGACGGGGAAGCGGTCATTTTACCACTAATAATGGCAATATTGTATATTATACAGGTGCCGAAAATCACAGTTATAATGGAAAACTACAGAACACTGTCAAAGGATATTCTACTCCAAACGATAGAATGATTGCTATAAAACTTGATGCAAGCCCTGCGCCAATCAACATCATTCAAGTATATGCACCTACTTCTCAGTCAGACGAAGAAATTTCAGATAAATTTTACGCCGATCTTGATACCTTATTACGCACCATACCATCAAAGGAAGTGACCATCGTGCAAGGTGACTGGAACGCGAAAGTTGGCGGCACTAGGGGAGATCCACATGAAGGCACTATGGTCGGTGGCTATGGCCTGGGGGTACGAAATGACACAGGCGAAAAATTTTTCCAATATTGCATAGAAAATCAGCTAACTATCATGAACACCTGGTTCGAAAACCATCCAAGGAGACTATACACATGGACTTCTCCTCATGGCCATAAAAACCAGATCGACTTCATAACAATTAAGACCAGATGGCGATCGTCGGTCACCAATGCCAAAACACTCCCTGGCGCTGACTGCGGTAGTGATCATCAACTTGTAATAGCTGACTTCAGACTTCGCCTAAAAAGGACTCTACCGAAAACTAAACAGACGTTTCTTCTAAATAAACCGGCTTTAGACCATTTTCATACAGCAGTAGATATAAAGATCAAATCACTTGAATGGAATCCGTTTGACTCCAGCGAAGCAGACTGGAATACCCTCAAGGAGGTGGTTCTAGAAACCGCAAAGAAGAGTTCGGATCTATTCAAAACTGTACCGAGAAAGGAAGAGTGGATAAATAAAGAATCGTGGGAGCTGATTGAGGAGAGGAAAACACTTAAGTGTGAAGGTCTGGAGACTAAAAGTAGTTTTGATCGCTATAACCGGTTACATGCTGATGTGCAAAGATCCACGCGGAGGGACAGAGACAGGCACATTAATAGGATATGCAGTGAGATTGAGGGACATGCGGACAAAGTGCAAACAAAAGATCTCTTTCTTAAAGTAAAGCAATTGACTGGCACCTTCAAACCAAAGAGTTGGATTATTGATGACAGTAGAGGTAACACCTTGACAGAGCTGGAATACGTTCTCGATAGATGGAGGGACTACTGTTATGAACTCTACCGGGATGAAGAGGGACATAACGTCGAAAGGAGATGGGACGATTACGATAGGGAACCAAATATATTGCTTTTCGAGATCCAAGACGCAATTGGAAAATTAAAACACAAGGCTGTAGGTCCTGACGGTATTTCTGCCGCCATGCTTCAACATCTGGGTGATTGAGGGACTAAGATCGTCCACCAGATATGCAACAAGATCTGGAGAACGGGGCAATGGCCGGATGACTGGACACGATCCGCAGTTGTTCCGTTGCACAAAAAGGGCTCCACAAGGAAATGTGAAAACTACCGTACCTTGTCCCTCATGTCTCACGCTAGTAAAATTCTCCTGCGCATTATTAACACCCGACTCTCATCGTTTGTCGATCACCAGATACCGAGTGAACAATCTGGTTTTGTAGCCGGAAAGGGTACTCGCGAACAGATTCTGAAGGTTTATATTGTCATTAAGAAATGCCGTGAATTTAAGAAGCCGCTGGTCTTGTGCTTTATAGACTATGCTAAGGCGTTCGACTGTGTGCAGTGGAGTAAGATGTTTGATGTACTTGTAGAGATGGGCGTGCTACAACACCTAACTTTCCTGATACAGAATCTGTACCTCAATGGCTCAAGCTTCGTTAAATTGGAAAACCAGATGTCCAAAGCTTTCCACATAGAACGAGGCGTGCGCCAAGGCTGCATTCTGTCACCAAAGTTGTTTAACCTGTACGGCGAATACATCATGCGCAGAGCTCTAGAGCACTGGGACGGCGATGTTGCAGTAGGTGGTCGAAGGATCAGCAATCTAAGATATGCAGACAATACGACCATAGTAGCGTCAAGCAAAGTGAAAATGGCAACTTTTCTAAAGAAAATTGAGGATGAGAGTGCCAAACTCGGTCTTAAGATCAACCATTCGAAAACCAAAATAATAGTGGTAGACAGAGCAAAGTTACCCTGCAACCGACGCACTCAACGGGTATGAAAAGGTCAGCCAGTTTATATATCTTGGGTCGTTGATAACTTGTGACGGTGGCTGCACTGAGGAAATACGTCGTAGGGCCGGTATGGGCAAAAGTGCTATGACTAACCTAGATAAAATCTGGAGGAACCGTGGTATTCGTCGTGCTACAAAAGTGCGCTTGGTTCGGGCTCTGATGTTCTCGATATTTCTGTACGGTGCTGAAACCTGGAGCTTGAGAAGCTGCGATAGCAGTAAGATAGATGCATTTGAGATGTGGTGCTGGCGAAAGTTGCTACTTGTACCTTGGACTGCGATGCGAACTAACGTATCCATATTGAATGAGCTCAACATCAAGACGCGGCTCTCCTCAGTGTGCCGTAAAAGAGCCCTTAGCTTCTACGGACATATAGTGCGGTCCTCAAAGCACAGTCTAGAGAACCAAGTTATTTTTAGGAAAATGGATGGCAGACAAGCTCAGGGAAGGGCACCTACAAGATGGTCTGACGCAATTAAGAAGGCGGTGGGCGGCAGCATGCACCGTGCGCTCCACGCAGCATACAACCGCACTGAGTGGGGACTCATCTGTGGTCGCGATCCTCAGCAGTGAGGGAACGACGGAGAAGAAGGAAAACGAAAACTTGATTAGGGTAAAGGCCATATATAATTTATTATGAGAGATACCTTAAAATTAAAATAACATTTTGTACAAAGTGCGTGATACGTAAAAATTTGTGATAAAGATTTGTTTAGGACCTCCTAAAATGTGTAATGTAAGGGACATAAACTAGTTCTTTTCTCAAGATATCAACATTTCAAGTATACCATTCGATGGCGCGTAAAATTCCGAATCCAACGGTGTATATAACTCATTTTCGGGCAATTGTCCCTAACATTAATTCATATTTCCGTGATCGATATATTAAAAACTCTATTGGTTTTTAGAAAGTACTGGCCATTAAATAACATGTTTTAAATTTTTTTGAAAATCGAACAGTTTAAATATCAATTTACAGATGCAGACGCTACTTTTTTAATTCCGAAAACAATGGAAATATAAAGGTTTCGTGTGTTATCAAACTTTTTTTTTATTGGGAATAAACGCGAAGGAAGATGGAAAAGTAAAACTGCGCAAGAAAGTTGAGATAGTGAATAATTCAACTGGTAGTGTTTTCACTATTTTACATCAAAATTTGCCCATGAAAAAGCTTTTTTCCAAATAAGTGCCACGTCTGTCTGCTAACCATTGATTAAAAGCGACAACATATTAATGATTCAAACCGCTGTTTGGCAATGTTTAATAAAAATAAAAAGGATTTTCACGTCGGTATGTGACAATGGATGAAACATGAATTCACCATTTCACTCCGGAATTCAAACGGCATCGGCAGTCAGCAGAGTGGGGAGCGGCCGGTGGAAGCCGCCCGAAGTGGCCTAAGAGACAACAATCTGCCGGGAAGGATATGGCCTCTATATTTTGGGATGTGCATGGAATACTCTTCATCGACTACCTTGATAGAGGAAAACATATAAATAGCGAATATTACATAGGATTATTGGAGCGATTTAAGTACGAAATCCAGAAAAAACGGCCTCAAATGAATAAGAAAAAAAGTGATGTTTCACCAGTACAATGCGCCGTGTCACAAGTCTATGATAACAATGGCCAAACCTAACCTATTGGGCTTCAAATTACTTTCTCATCCACCGTATTCTCCAGATCTGGTCCCAGTGATTACTGGCTGATTGCAGACTTAAAAAAAATGTATTAGAGCAAGAAATTTGACTCAAATGGTGAAGTGATCGCAGCAACGAAGGCTTATTTTAAAGCAAAAGATAAATCTTTCTACAAAAGTTAGAAAAGCGTTGGAGATACTGTGTTGCAGTATTTGCAGTTGAAAGAGACTATGTTGATGAATAAAAAATAATTTTATCAAAAAAACTTGGTACCAAAACCAAGTTTTTTTTAGTAAAATTATTTTTTAGATTTTAGTATTTAGTCTTAGGACTTATTGAAATAAATAATAACAGTTTGCGTTAAACCTTGTAGGTATTCTTAATGCAATGCAATTTTTTCTTTATTATCATCATAATCAGTCTTTAAACGTCTCACGGCTGGGCATAGGCCTCCAACATGGGGAGATTGGGTCATATCACACACGCCCAATGCGAGTTGGTTGGGAAGTTTAAAATTCTAGAAATATTTTAAAATAGCATTTAATAGTTTAACGGCCCTTGACGCACGAAACTTAGTAAAGGCACCATATGTTAGCGGATGCAAGTATCTCTAGTAAGCCGTTGCAGTCGCAAAAAGTCCCAGTATGTCTTAAGTCGCCGCTCATAAGTCTGTTGTCGATATCCTTTTCAAGGGCACAGCTTGGGCGAGCTGGGCTGTGCGTACGCCGACGGATGCTTTTCGGCAGAGGACATGATGCAGATAGCGTACATCCGCGGCCTGGTCTCCATACAGACACCGTTGGTACACGGTTCTATGGCCGCTGTGGGCATGGGATACAAATATGTAAGTACTTTTGTCTTCAATGTGTCATTCTACGTTAAAAAAGCTGTATGAACCTCTCGTCTATGAGAAAACTTAAAATCGGTTACATAAAATTGAATTTCTATTGTGTCTGGTTTTAAGGCAGCTGTCAGCTTAATAAAAAGCATTTAAAAAAGACAACTTGCGCTGACTCAGTACTCAAACCCGCACGAGCTTTGGCTTCTAAACTATCAACAATTCAGACAATAGCTCGTAAATCTAAATGCACAATGCATTGGTTCCCGTATCTATCCAGTTTTCAAAAAACTACTTGCCTCGAGATTTGAGCTACCGAGACGTTGGTTTCCATGTAGGGTTTTCTAGTGCTTTTTTTTACTGTGCTTGTTTATGTCTTTTAATGTTTAGGTAATAGGTTCATAATAAATTTACATCTACAGGTTGATAATAGCCTTCATAATCAGAACTCCTAACTTGCAAAACACCTTTGTATGCTAATTGCCTAGGAAGCATAATGTCTAAATTACAAATTGAAAAATGTCCAAAATGACAAATGTCTACAATATCAAAACGACTAAAATGTAGAAAGCCTCAAATGCGAAACGCCTAAGAATTGCAACGTCTAGAACACTATTATGTCTACGTAGCAGAATGACTATTATCCGATGTGGAATTGTAACGGTACAGAATGAATGGTATCCGTCCGTTAGTAAGGAATGTATGGGAGTAGCACTAAAATAAATATTAATGCGTAGCACCATTAATATAATAAGCATAAAAAGGGAATAATAAACTAGTTCAGAATAATGGTCAGTGGACCTAGGGCTTTATCATTATTTTGAATTTCGCGGGGACTGCTCTGTGTGCCCTTGCGACATAGGCGCCGTCTAGCGTGAGTTATTTACTTGAGCTTCGCGTAAGATTGTTAGTTTGACTATGGTCTAGGGCTTTATCTTTAGTTTGAATTTCGCGGGGACTGCTCCGTGTGCCCCTTGCGACATAGGCGCCGTCTAGCGTGAGTTATTTTACTTGAGCTTCGCGTAGGATTGTTAGGTTGGCAATGGCTTAGGGCTTTATCTTTATTTTGAATTTCGCGGGGACTGCACCGTGTGGCCTTGCACAAAGGCGTAGGTTGGCAAGCCGGTGCACATACGGGCGGGCGCCACCTATGGTCGGAATACGGAACTTTCTATAATTTCACAAAATACAGGATTATTGGCTTAAGTGGATGATTATTGAGAGGGAATTGTTAATAGAAGGCTACATTTAGATATTCAAACATGTAATATTGGCTATCTGACGAGATTTGGTTGGATTATGGAAAAACTTTAGAATTGCGTGGCGGATGGCGGCAATGAGCGAGCGAGAGGTTGAGAAAAAGATAGAAAGAGAAGTAGGATGTTATCTCCACGTGGCGCAACGCGAAGTTCGCGTATAACAAATAATAAGCGACGCGAAGGCGAGGCGCATCGGGAAAACAGCTAGCGATTAGTTGAAGGGAAGAAAAGCGGAATGTTGGGGAGGGATGTTAGGCGCGCGTGGCGCGAAAATTAAGATGCTTGGGGAGGAGAGGGAAATTAGCGGGGCATTCAATTGTAGGACGTCGGAGGCGCGGTCCGATTTAGGGGTGCCGGTACGAACTCATACGGGGAAACAAGCGTCCGAGCCATTTTTAGCGCGCTAAGTGAGATTGGAGTGGCGATTTTAACTAACATTGGTTGTGAAATAGAAGTGAATATTAAAGTAAAATTCTTCTTATCGCGACTCGAATAATTGTTAACAGAATGAAGTATTCTGGATCATATTAGCGGACACGGATAACGGTGCCAACAAAAACTAATATGATTTCTACGGACTTCGGTCTGGAGGCATTTGACTGTATTTAATAATGCCGGCGTTATCTGTTAAAACGCTAAATAATACACTATCTTCGAGAGAATAACGGGGGAGAGACAGTTGTCTCCCTAGTGAAAATTGAAGATAGGTCAGACACCAATTAGCTGGAGGTGGGCACGTACAACCCCGTCCAAAACCGTCCCGCCTCCTTACACACAGGGGAGTGTTAGGTTGACACACTGGGTATTCCTGGCCCGACGGATAGTCTGCTTAGGGGTCAGTTGCTTTCAGAGGCAATGCGACTCACACAACTCACCACGAAGTTAAGTTAAATGTTTCTTGGGCCTAGATTGCAAGGTACACAAGTAGGGACTGTTAGTTCAACAAAATGTAAGGGGTTTTCTGGTAGTGCTTGGAACCTCGTCAGAGGAGGGCAGTTTCCGTCTTGGGTCAACCTCCATACTTTGTTGAAAGTAAAGCTAGATCTAACTAGATGTGCTTGGAAAAGATAAGGCGAAAGCCGATCTAAGACCGAGTGGTGGTTGTCTTTGAGAGTGGAATTTGTCTAGACTGACGAGGGGACGGACGCTGGTCGAAAACGCACTGTAGGGTAGGTAGACGTCTCATATATTGTTAGTTAGGGCAGGACGGCAAGGTGTTTGCACGCTGTGCGTACATAAACTAGGTACGTGGGCCGCGGGGCCAGGCTGGATTAATTCAGACTAATAAGGTAGGGATAATTAAGTTAAGGTGCTAAATAAAAATTACGATGAAGTGATGGGGGTCCTATCTAGGCATGTAATCTGTTACCTTAGGCCGATAAAATTCTAATTGTTTTCCTAAAGTTGTTACCAATTAATTATTCATTTTAATTAATTAACAGAAGTGTGGTAATATCGTACCATCATTACTTTGGAATACCTAAAAGTCTAGACTGGTTTCCTATTACAAGATAAATACTAAAAGTTATAGCAAATAAGCATAGCTGTACTGTGATGTTTGATTTCTAATACTGAAATGACCAAACAGGCATTTTTTAGCTTTCCCTGAGGTACGGCCTTAAAATAGCTACACTCTTCAAAGTATTAAAAAATATACATCCGATACCTATCGGTAAAATATAAGCTGAAACTAAACAACTAAAACCAGTTTAGAACCTAGGTTAATTCGTTGAAGGAAGACATTACGAGCTATGAGCTTCTAATAATCTGAAACATAGAAATAATTGATTGATAACAACCTGCTAATTAGCCTGATAATACAGTCTACTTATACCATTTGAATTCACCTTAGGTAATGGTCAAAGACCTCCTAAGTTATGTAAGTACTTACCTCTAATAATATGAAACATTGAAATACACACATCAAAAGTGTCTAGGGATCAACATATATTTTTGCAATAACTTTTCTCCTGATTGATATTAATTAAAATTTTCTTTAAGGATTCATCAAATAAAGTGTTTTCGTTTGTCTACAGTAACGATAAACCAAGTCACCTTTGCATTAATAAAGAAATTTGCCATTTTCCTAATAAAGGGATTTTTGACATTTGAACCACTAACATTAAAGTTCGAAAAAAAGACTGAAATAACAGTTTTCTTTAAAATTTTATTGGGTAACTTAAACAATTAATAATCCGTGTTTCTACCGCGAATACTAACAACACAAGAACATCGGTTTGGCATACTCAAAATGAGTTCATCCAAATCACGCTGTGGAATGGCCGCCCATGTTCGTTGCAACAACAAAAAAAGGTCTTCTTGCGACTGGATACCCTCCATATTCGGCAGAGCTCTTCTCTGTAGCATATCCCATGCATGCTCAATCGGGTTCAAGTCTGGCGACTGAGCAGGCCAGGGCATGACATTGATGTTAGCTGCGGCGAGAGTCTGTCTTACAACTCTTGCGGTGTGCGGTCGTGCATTATCATGCATTAACTGAAATAAGGGACCGATTTGCACTTGTAGAGGAACGATGACGTCTGATACAATCGTCTCAGCATAAATTTGAGCGTTGAGGTTGCCTCTGATCCAAATCAACTCAGTTCTTCCGCCGATCCAAATACCCGCCCATACCATGATGGTTCCACCACTATAAGGATGGACTTCCTGGCAGGATTTTAATCGCTGTTAGCGTCCAGGGGTTCTCCAGTGTCGTATACGTCTTGTATCCGGTCTCATATCAAAACGAGACTCATCAGAAAAGCACACGAAACGGAATTGTTCTTCTGCCCAATTTCTGTGTTCAAGAGCACATTGATATCGAATCCTACGATTGTGCATTGCTATAGGTGGTACCCTTAGCGGTCTTCGGGAATGAAGGTTCACTTCATGCAAGCGGTTTCTGACTGTTTGGTCGCTAATTAAGTTCCCTGAAGAGTGATGAAGCCTCACGGCTAACATCATGGCGGTTATTGTTGGAGCTCTTCGAGTTGTGATTTGAATGTATCGGTCTTGTCTCCGTGTGGTGCAGCGATACCGTCCTTCATGGCGCTCAGCCACGGTACCAGTGCTTCGGTAACGTGTCCAAAGTCGACTGATAACACTCTGACTTGTATTCAGAGCTAAAGCCACAGTACGTTGCCAGGAACCAGCTTCTATCATTCCCACGGCTCTGAGCATTTCTTCCCTGCTTAAATGACGTCGCCGCTCCATAATAACGTTGGTTTTAATCAGTAGTAGGGAAACAGTAGCACTAATAATGTCTTCAATGCGTTGTATGTTTTTATAGGGAAAATATTGACAGCTGATTTTCATCTTTTACTAGAAATTGATTGAAAGTTCCTGTTTCAAATTATGAAATGCACCAAAAAGGATCCATATAAATTTATAAAATCATAAATTTATTACAAAGCCACATCTCAATCTCAAGAAATCCGCATAAAAATGCTTGATCCCTAGACACTTTTGATGTGTGTATTTGATGGGAACAATCTAAATCAATCAGACTAATATCTAGTACAGTCTGCTTTATACCTATTAAAGTGAGTAAAGGATAACTTCTAAATATAATTGATTCAATGATTAACAGGGATAATTACCTGATTTACTACCTACTAAAAATATACTAACTATGATTTAGTAGTCTATCAAATTAACCACTCAGTCTGAGAGACAGGGGTGGAAGTTAATGGAAAAATAATTAACTTAAGTTCACTTCCTAAAAGTTAAGGATATTGAATAAATCAAACATCTTTTAATAAACTTAAGATGTGATAATCTGCCAATGCAGCTCATACAATGTAGTTTATAGGATCTGTATAATAAACACTAAGAGTGAACCAAAGTAATTTTACTTCAAATGATAGTATTCTATTTAGGTTCACTTCCTAAATGAGTAGGATATTGAATAAATCAAACATCTTTTAATAAACTTAAGATGTGATAATCTGCCAATGCAGCCCGTACAATGTAGTTTATAAGATCTGTATAATAAACACTAAGAGTGAACCAAAGTAATTTTACTTCAAATGATAGTATTCTATTTAAGTTCACTTCCTAAATGAGTAGGATATAGAATAAATCAAACATCCTTTAATAAACTTAAGATGTGATAATATGCCAAAGCAGCCATTCCAATGTAGATAACTACATTGGAACTTTATAAGACCTGTATAATAAATACTAAGAGTAAATAAAAGTAATTTTACCTGTATTAATAGCATTCTATTTTAGCCACCGCCTGAAGTGGGGTTTGAATAAATTATCCACCCTTTATAGAACTGAATATTAATTTTCTAATAAGACAAAAGGACAGTCAGTTAATATTGTTACATTGTGATCTCTTTATAATAGACACAATAATCAGAGAAATAAGTGGGTCCTGTTGAATGCTGGCATCCCACCTCTGTTCAATAAGTGATATCATAAGACATAAGTTATTGCATTGAATAATTAAGTTCTTAATGTGAAAAGGATATTTGGATGATAGCAAGCCTTGAGATAAACTCTATTGATTTATGTGGAATAATAAGAATTTAAATTGCTAACACATAGTTCATAATGTAAAATTAAATTAAATTTTGAGGAGAGATGTAAATTCTCAGTTTTAAAGAATTAAAGGCACAAGCTAATAATTAATGTTAAAGCCAATGTGACGGAGCCATAATTAAACAATGAGATGTAAGGCACGCTATAGGGCGGCGGTTGGGGCCCATAAATTGCACAAGACTTCTTATGTATCATGCTATTGTTAATAAATAATAATACCTGCAAGCTAAGCTATCATCTGATTATCTTTGAGTGGTTACAAATCTTCCCCGCAGCTGCAGTGAAGGATTTAGGTCACAGTTCAGACGGAGTCATTGCTAGGCTACACATATCTATGATATGATTTATAGACTGGTAGGTAATTAGGTCAGGAGAAAATAATTTAACACAGGGATAAGCCAATTACTAAACTTTCACGAAAGAACTTGAGTTACTTAAATGCGGTTAACAACGGAGGGTTCACTAGACGATCTGGCCAAAATAGTATTTATTATTAATATTACATTGCTTGACTGAAATTCACTGCAAATAGAATTAAGCTATGCTAAGGTTTCATCATCATACAAACACTACGCACTCCACAAAAACTCCAGACACAACCATTAGATTGTAGATAAATTAGGTTAAATAGTTTTAAGAATTAGATAATAAGTTAAGTTATCGTGGAGGCGGCGATGATGTGTGTATGTATTATAAGGTAGAACAAGGTAGAGAATTAGGTTGAAGGGGGAAAGTTACAGAATTCAACAAAACGTACCGAAAGGAATTACAACTTTTGACTGAAAAAACTGTGACACCCTTGCAACTTTTAATCAGAATTAGCATGTTAACAAAAATACTTTTTTAATCATTACAACTAAAATGTAATATTTTTTTTTAAATTTAAATTTTAAGAAATACCTTTTGGAAATCTTTTTTTTAAAAGCCTGAAATAATTTTTTTTTCTTTCGTTTAAATGCAGTTATATTTAATTATATTGCAGAGCATACGGATAAATTGTGCTTTAGTCTTTTCACAACTTAGGCATAAGCCTCTTTAAGCGATCTACAGCTTAGTAAAGACTAACTTTATAAAGATAAAGGTTAGGCAATTTTTGTCTTAGACTTTTTGAATTTAAGGCATAATTAGATCTAGCTATTTTGCTCTTTAGGATTACTGCGTTTTAGACATTATGCTTCCTAGGCAGTTAGCATACAAAGGCGTTTTGCAAGTTAGGATTTCTGATTATGAAGGGTTGATAGTACTATGTACCTACGTATAAAATCCCGCAACTAGGTCATACTTTTAAATGCAAATAATTATTTGTATTTGAACAACTTTGGGAATGGTTATCTTCCAGATATCTAAGATCTGCCCACCTGAGATCGACGTGGCATGCCACAACAGCGCCGACTCCTGCACCATATCAGGCCCCGCGGAGGCAGTGCAAGCCTTCGTGGAGGTGTTGACTAAGCAGGGCTTGTTTGCCAAGGAAGTGAAATGCTCCAACATTCCTTACCACTCGCGATACATTTCTAATGCGGGTGAGTGTTTGAATAAATGTTTGATAGCCACTATTGAATTATGAATTTAATAGTAAAATAGCTGATATTATGTGTACATAAAGTGAGCAAAATGTATAAAGAACAGCTTCCCTAGACAAGTAGCAATCGCTCCATATCGATTCTACAAGCGTTTGTCAGTAGTTAATGATGGCGCATACTTACTGTGTTCGATCACACTAATCCTAATCCTTAGTAATATTACAAAAGAAAATGAAGGTTTAAGCGTTAAAGCGTAACAATCAAACAAGAAGACACACTTTTGTATTTTCATTTTTAACTTTGGCTTAGAAATACATAGGGCCATGAAAACGATATTGGCTACTACTTCCCGCAAAAAATTAATGCGAGAAGACAAAAGTTAGTAAATAATAAATAAGTAAAGAATGATAATCTTTAATAAGCGCTTTAAAGTTTCAAAATTACCAATTTAAAGTTTATGTCACTTGTGACCAAAAGGCCAAATCTTTTTGGTCATTTACGTCTGAATTGAAAAAAGATAAATAGATAAAAATACAGATAAAAATTACTTGCTTGTATTATCTTGCTTATTCTATACTAGTCTCTCTCTCGTCGTTTCTTGTATGTTTTGTATGACGATTCCAGCTCCTGCGTTTCTCAAATTGTTACGGCAAGTAGTGAAAGAGCCGAAGTTGCGAAGTGCCAAATGGGTGTCTACTTCCGTGCCCCAGGAGGACTGGAACGAGCCCCACGCGAAGTATTCTTCAGCTGAGTACCACACCAACAACCTCTTGGTAAGTTGATGCCTGGATATGAGGCCATTTTATAAAACAATCTAATAACATAAAAAAATATTTACATAATATGCAAGTAGCACGCAAGCAAACAAGCATCATGCAAGTAAACAAGCAGCATGCAAGCAAGTACGCAGTATGCAGCGGGCATGGTTTCTGTCACGGCTTCGGCGCTGTTGTGAGACTCCGTGTGGTCCTACGTCAGCTTAATTCAGCTTATCGTCGCAGATGGCTTTCGCTCACCACCGCAGCTTCGGCGGCGTTAAACCCACCTGCTCTTCAGCTCACGGGCCGCCTCGTCTCTTTTTAGGACAATATTTAAAATCAGTTTTAGGGTTAAAATACTATTTGTAAGTAAAAATTACATGAAATGAAGATGTATAATATTATGTTATATTATTATACTTACCCATTTAGCTATACAGAAAAAGTTGTTATAGAATAAGAATAATATACCTACGTAATGTTGCTATAGGAAGTGAGTTTAGAAAAAGTAAAAATTATATCCAATAAACATTATGTCCTTTGAAATTAGATCAATTGTCATTATATGAAATAATACGGCCCCCAATGAAACTATCTTCAAAATATTTACAGAATAAGGTTCTTTTCGAAGAGGCCCTGCGCCACGTGCCAAGCAATGCGGTGCTGGTCGAGATAGCTCCTCACGGTCTGCTGCAAGCTATCCTCAAGAGAGCTCTTTCTTCAGACTGCCGACATGTGGCGTTAACCCTACGCGGACATAAAGACAGCGCACTTTTCTTATTGGATGCTATCGGAAAGTAAGTAATGATGTAGCATGAGTAATTTTATAGCGATATAGCGGCTATAGCGATATCTAGACGTGAGTTCTTTGCAAAAAGAGAGGCAAACATTTTTGCCTTCTCAGCTGCAGTACGGGAAAGTGAAAGTCCGGCTTTACCAGCGGTGGAAGTGACAAAAATTCGCCTGGGCTGCTTTGGCAAGGGACCAAAATACCCAACTCCCAGATGAGTGGGAGGCAAGTTTGGCACTGATGCGGCCGATGTAACTGAATCGTGTCCTACGTAATGTTTTTTTACTGGACTTGGTGACTTGGTTATAGGCTTTCTTCAGGGTCTGGGTATTCGAAGATTTGCGCGCTCGAGCATCAGCCCAGGCTAAGAAAGCTGACTGTTTCTGCGCTTCGGCACTGCAATACAGTCAGCGTTATACCAGGGGCGACCTTTGCTGCCTGACGGAACATTGGAATATGGAATGTAATATCCCATACCCCGCAGTATGATCTTGGTTACAGCGTCAGCGCATTTGGACGGATCGTCTGAAGAAAACAGCATTGCCGCCAAGGAAAGGATGCATAGAAATGCCGCATCTCATCCCAGCCTGCCGACTTGTATCGCCACACCCATCTCATACCTTTAGGGTCCTGATCAGGTGAGGAGTAAACAGATACAGATTTCACCAGACAGTGATCGGATGATCCCAAAGGGGCTGATACCGATATGGAATGTTTGTTTGAATCAGTCGTCAGCAGAAGGTCCAGGCAGTTGGCAGTATGTGAGTCTATATTTAGCACGCGCGTTGCGCAGTTTACAAGCTGGGAGAGATCGTGAGACAATCCCTACCAGCGTGGTCGGTCATCTGGATCGGGAACAACCACTCTTGGTGGTGTGCATTTCAGGACGCTTGAAGCCTACCAGAAGATTGCTACTCATTTGGCATCACCCAGGGGATATTTGTAGGGTCTCGAAGGTAAACCCACGGAAGCGAGTAGCGTTGCCCCTCAAAAGTAGAAGTATAGTACAATGCACATATACATGATAATATTTACAATGTCGGCCTGCCTGTCTATCAACATAACTTTGAAATATATTGTTAACCAGGACGAATTTACCACAGAATTCCAAAATCAGACCAACCAATCAGGGACAGCCTTCGAACACTTGACAATTTGACGCGCCACAAATTGTGATATAACGGTTTGTCTTTGATAGATTATAATCTATCGAAAATTAATGAGATAAATTAGGAGCAGTATGTTACGGATCGACAGTTTACAAACTCACGAGATAGATTACAATCTAACGGTATACAGGTTGTCCCAAAAATGGCACACCTGGTTGACACTGGAGATAGCTTAGCTATAAACCTATCAGATAAAAATAACATGACTCTAGTAAAAGTCTTCTAGTTTTGGAGAAAATGCCACTTTTTTGTTATTGTCTAAAAACTCCACTTTAAGTTCGTTTTTCTCTCGCTCACAGCATTGCTGGGAATAATATCCGATAATCATTATCTTTGTTCCTTGGCTACACAGTAATTATAGTTGTTTAAGACAACAACAGCAAATATTTGTCATGGTCTAGCATAATATTTTACGGTGACATCTATATTTTTTAAAGTATTGTAGAAGTTATAGAAAGAAAGTATGATTGATAATCAAATTGTCATTTTTTACAGACTATTCATGGAGGGATACGATTTGGATATTAGTGCTTTGTATCCCAAAGTTGAGTTTCCAGTATCATCTGAGACACGACCGCTGTCTCACTTAGTGGAATGGGCACATTTCGAAATATGGTAAAAATCGTTATTTACTTACTTATTGCGAAGGCTTTTAACGACCCTAAGTGTATCTTGGCCTCCGAGACGAAAGCTCACCATTGTATATAATTGGTATACACTTTTTATAAAACAATAATAATGAACTACTCAAAATCAACCGGAAAACCTTGACGACGCTAAGGAAAACTAAATGGAAGATCACAAGCTATCTTCAGTCTATTAAAAAACTGTCACTGTATCACATTACGTCCTCATGGATATACGAATTATGAATTACGTGAGCTTGTGATCTTTCAGTTAACATCAAACATTTCATTTTTAATTCCAATAAACATAACAATTTGACGACTTCCGTGGTTGAGTGGTTAGCACGCCGGGTCTGGCGTCGCGCCATCTCAGGTTCCGGCTTCAATTCCCGGTCAGGTTAATTTAGAGAAAAACTGTGTTTCTGAATTGATTTCGGGTCTGGGTGTTTTTTCTATGTTTATGTATATCCGTTATCTTACCATATTAACGAGTTTCAAAAGAATACTCGCCTTGGTCTAGATAATTGGTGTGAGAGTAAACTTTAATAATTTAATTTATAATCTAAGCTCCCCACATTGCCGTAGCTGAATTGACCATGGTTCATGTAGGAAACCTGATCCCAGCAGTGGAACATTAACTAATGCTGATTATTTTACGCTCTTTCCGAAAATGTTGTCATTACAACAAATAACTTTACAGGAAACTGTGTGAATATCAACCCGTGGTCAGAAATTATACTACCATCTTGAAGCAGCTGGTGACAGTTGAAGATGACGACAACAAATACTTGAACGGACATTACATTGAAGGTAAATTTTGAAATCACCCTTCTCAGTCAATCCAATGCGCCTTTGACACCCAACTGCTAAAGCCATAGCCTTCCCCGTGGCAGAGAAGGGATTGTACCAGGGTTTTAGTAGAAATATTTACTCGTCAAGCTATTCAGAGCCGGGCAGGGGGAGGGAGAAGCGTTCCTCATATCCCAGGGTTGTCCCTGGCCCCGATGAATACGAAAGCATTTCACCTATTAAAAAGAGTACCCTACCTCTCGGCTTTGGTCCCACACTTGGACGCTTTCGCGATGACCTAGTTACAAGAAGAGGGAGATAACTGGCAAGTTTTCTTCTGGTCTACCGTTTTCTATATTGCACTGATCTCATAATTGAACAAATATTAAAATCACCTTTTCCCAAAATGACTGATTTAGTAAATGTCTTTGGTTTAGAACGTCGGAAATGAAACTTGAAAATGGGTGTCTATTAGAATACAGATTTTTTTGATATCGAATTTCATTTTACCGAAAACTATTCCACGATTTTTTATACATATTTTTTTCAATTCATCAAATAGTTAATCATCGCTGTTTTATATCATCGAAAAACGTTTCATTAAAAAAAACTTTTAAAGTTGTTTTCATTACCAGAAAAACAGTATATCGAACTTACATTTCATAAAAGTATAAAGTTATCGATGAAACTATTCGTAAAAACATATTACAATATGTATCGGAACCCATAATACTTTTTCACTTAAAAACTTTTTATCGCAGTAACGTTTCATCGAACGATGCATTCGCCTGCTGACGATAAATTGTGTTGCGGTCAGTTCTACATTAATATTTCATAACGCATAACCATAGAAAGGCATAATTTTGATAAGCGTAAGAAACAAAAGGCATATTTTTTTATTTGCCATAATGTTCAGAAGACATAATATTCAAAAAGCATACATGCAATAAGATAAAACTTATTGATAATATGATCAAACCAGCTTGCAGCATGCAGCATGTAGGCAAACGTGCAACATGCAAGCAAGCATGCAGGATGCAGGCAAGCATGCAGCATGCAGGTAAGCATGCAGCATGCAGGCAAGCACGCAGCATGCAGGCAAGCATACAGCATGCAGGCAAGCAAGCAGGCAAGCATTTAGCATGCAGGCAAGCTTGCAGCAGGCATGTTTTCTGTTACGGCTCCGGCGCTTTGAGGCTCCGGCGGTCCCACGCGAGCTTATCGTCGCAGATGGATTTCGCGTTAAACCCACCTGCTCCTCAGCTTGCGGGCCGCCTCGCCCCTCCGCGCCTACGCGGGATTTAATTACACTCCAGCGTAGGGCAGACAAGACTACGTGGTCGGTTTTGCCGCGATTCGTTTCTGTCACTGAGTTTTTAAGCACAAACTTACTGCTTAACGTACGTAAGTATACATCATAGTAATAATAGAAAATAAATTTATGGACATTTACAATTATACTTTATAAAACTATGACTTTTATAAAATAAAAAGACATTACGCACAGAACTAATTAATTGCATGAAATCGTATTTTTGATGTACATTGATTTATTGAAGTAAAAATTGATGTTTCAATTATTCTGCAAACTGAAACTTACCATGAAACAAAAATATGGGTAACAAAACTTCGATGTAACATTATTTCGAGAAAATGTATAAAACATGAAAAGAAATAACGATGAACTGTGTTTGTAGATAATTAATATTTGAGGAAATGAAATCGCGATGTAACCTAATTCTAGAATTTGTTAAATATTCTACAAAAAGTTCTGCGAATCGTTTTATGGGTAATGAAAATCGTTGAAAGGAATTGCGATAAAATGATGGATTCCCCTTGAAAATTCATGTACAGTCATTATTAACACTTTATTTTAAAATCTTATAGGAAACTAAATAACAAAAATTATATTCTCTTTATGAAACAAAACGACATTATTGTTAACAAACATCGATAGTAAATTAGCGCATCCTCTTTTTTATACTTGCAATATTTTGTAAAAACTTTATCTGTTATAATATCCACATTGTAACTCATTCAACTGTCTTTTGTAGAAAAAACAGGTCAGCTCCTGTATTTTATTAAAGTAGAAAAATTTTATCTGTGTCCGTCATGCACTAAACACTGTTTCCCTTTTTGATTAATTTTCATAATAATTTTTAAAATTTGCGATGTTTTCGTGATAGTCAAAGGTTACAAGAAGATGTTGGTACTACTTGGTTATTTTACAAACTTGACATTCTACTACTTGGTTATTTTACGAACTTGACATTCTACTACTTCGTTGATTTACGATCTTTATATTTTACAAACTGGTTATTTTACTACCTGGGCATCTTGACATTTTACGACTTTGACGTAACACTCTGGAGCGGTCCAGTTGACCATTTAGCTTTAATCTCGATTATCAGATCTCAGGGTGTCTCCATGGTATATTCCTACGCTTCGGCATTGGTGGCAGTGTGAGCTACTCTCAAGATAAAAAATGATTTCAAATATTATGTCGGTCCAGCTTAACATTAGCTTTAACCTTTATTGTCAGGTGTCAGGGTGTACCCTTACGCCGCGGCATTAGTAGCAGTGTGGGACACTCTCGCGATGACCAATGGTTGCAAGAAGAGGGAGATGTCGGTCCAGTTTACCAATGTGAAGTTCCATTCGCAACCGCCTTTGCCTGACCGACAACAGCTGCGCTTGACTGTGGCTGTGCAGAGGGGCAGTGGCAGGTTCGAGGTTTGTTGCAATCACAAGTTTCTTCTCAATCACTCTCATTGCTTACACCCTTACATGATTCTAAATTCCGTTTAATTAAACATTAATTGCTCTCATTTTGGGGGTCAACATGCTCGCATCCGTAGGTGTGTAACCTCGTGACCCTACATGTGACCACTGGGTGGTGCTAATTGAGCATTTGGTGGTAGAGCCCAGCTCGCCCGGTTATCCACCACCATGCGGCAGTGTAAGCCCGCCATGTGATCTGTGCTCGTCATAGGTCGCGTTCGAGGAACAGCGCTGCACTACCGGAACCAGGGGAGTGGCTATTGTTGCAAACAGTGGACCAGAGAGTTCTGCTGTGGAATCATTGAGCGGGAGAATAGACTCGACACCACGGCCAGGGAGACCCGTAGAAACGGTGGTGCCGTTGACCGCCCGCGGCATAGTACTGGGGCCCGACCAGGGCTAAGCACTTCAGGAGGCTGCCTCACCAGGTCGCGCATAATCTCGCAGTGGATCGTCGTGCCGGATGGTGACCGGAAATGGTGGGACCCGGTGACCACCTTCGGAAGGGTATAGGGGCCCTTTCGTCTGGCGTGACGGCTGTGGTTGTAACGCTCTTCCAACGCTGAAGCGGAGGACTCTCGCTTTGTTTATTTCTTTGCAACAGTAGTGGCTCCTTGTTCACGTCCCTTCCTCCCCGTTTTCCAATAACAGTGCCTAAAAGAATGCAGATAATCCAGCGGCTTCCTCCTCTTGCACCACCAATTCGCTGTTTGAGGTGGAGTTTACTAACATCCGTGGGCTCCATTCTAACCTCAAAGCCGACTACCAACACATTGAGATGACACAGTCTGCATTGCTTTTTCTGACGAAGACGAAATTCGTCGCCCTGCTGACGTCTTACTTAAGGTACCCCGGCTATCAGCTTGAGGAGCAATTCTTCACGAAAACCGGAGTGTGTCTGTACGTGAGGGCTGACATTTGTTGTCATCGTCTGCACTGCTTGGAAGACCCTTCCTTTCTCATCCTTTGGGTGTGCATTGAATTCGGCTCCCGTTGCCGTGTCAATGCGTGCCTCTATTGGTCCCACACAGAAGATGCTAACCCAAGCAGCCTTTTTGACCACCTCGGTCGAGCGACTGATGCCGCGCAGGAGCGATTCCCAAACATCGAGGTGGTGGTTTTGGGGGAACGCCCACCATGAAACATGGTTGGGCTCCTCCAAAACGGATCACGCTGGTAGAGTCGCTCATGCCTTCGCTCTGACGCAAGACCTGACACAACTGGTAGACCAGCCCACCAGGATATCAGATATCGTAGGTCACGCGCCCTCCTTGTTTGACTTATTGCTGACGAGTCGCCCTGCAGGGCATAGAGTGTCGGTATTTGCACCTCTAGGTCTGACGACAACTGCTTGGTTATTGCGACAGCACCTCATAGCTTTGGTCCACCGAAAACGGTGGAGACAAAGCGTCGTCTGTGGCACTACTCGTCGGCAGATTGGGACGGATTGCGTGATTACTTTGCATCCATCTACCATCATCCACCATGGGGCCAGAGCCGCTTTCTTAGAAATTACCCGTCAGAGTACGCTTCCGCCATCGCTAATGAGATCTTGTTGGGTATGGAATATTATATTCCGTTTACAGATGTTGCCAGCGTTGGAAGACAACGGCCTTGATTCAAACGCGAATGCGCCAAAGCTGCTGAATGCAAGCAGGCGGCGTATCATGCTTGGACGAGGACTTGCGCACTAAATGACCCTAGTACCGGCTCCTTGAAGGCGGCTTACAACAAGGCCTCTTAGTTTAATAAGAGTGGCGAGGGTAGGGCAGGGAGTTGATCTCGCACTCTACGGGTAGCCGTAGCTATTGGCGGCTCGCTAAGGCCGTGCAGGCCAACTTCTGCTCTACCTCGCTGCCCCCGTGGAAACATCCAGATGGCTCGTTAGCTTACCAGCCGCTTGAAAAGGCGAACTTGTTGGCTGACCTCTTCGCGGCTAATTCGCGCGTCAACGATTGTGGCGCCGCTCCATTACTATTCGCGCATTCGCGCATATAGCACATTGTGGGGCCATGCTTGATATTTGTATCAGGCAGTGTGATGTACGTAGCGAGCCGGATGGTGTTCCGGCGATTGTGCTGCTCAGATGTGCGGCTTAGTTGTCTCCTGTGTTGACACGATTGTTTAGAGAGTCCTACGATACCGGTATTGTGCCAGTGTCTTGGAAGGAGGCGAACATACAACACATCCTCAAAAAAAGGGATCGCTCGGATCCAGCCAACTACCGACCCATCGCTGTAACTTCTGTGCTGTGTAAGGTGTTTGAGCGGATTATTTAAGACTCACTCATTCACTACCTAGAGGATCGCTCGCTGCTCCATGGTCGCCAGTATGGGTTCAGACCCAAGCGATCAACGGGTGATCTTCTAGCGTACGTTACTCCCGCATGAGGTGAAGCGATGGATATAATGGCATAATATAATTACACTCGAGAGCAATGAATCCGGGTCATTTAAAGAAACCTATAAATCTCGGAAACTAAGAATGCTAGCTTAATGAAATAAATTGTGTTTAATAGACAATTAAATACTTCTTAAATGAAAGTTATAAAATTTATGACTCACACATTTTATTTACAAAAAATACGTAAAGAATAAAAACTGATCTCGTCTTAAAACGAAAATAGGAAACATGACATGAACAACATTACGATTTTCTTGAATTTTAATACTTCGTATTGCCTCCTCGTGCTTCCATTTACTGCGTTTACGCGGTTTGGCATGCTGGTACACCAAGTTCCTTTTAGTCTCCCTTTTTCAAATTTGATTTTGTATGACATAAAAATAACTAAGAAGTTTTAATACCTTCATTTAAGGAGTATTTAATTGTCAATTAAAAACAATTCATTTCAATAAGCTAGCATTCTTAGTTTCCGAGATTTATAGGTTTCTTTAATAGGTTCGTTTAAGTGCTGGTCTGGATGAATGCACGGCAGGGCAAAAAGGTTGGCTTTTTCTCTTCTACACTTGTATGGCGATATCAATATGGCGGTCTTTGTAGCGAGCCGCCGCCGCCGCCGGCGCGTCTGTGGCGAGCGATGGAATGCTTACGCGCGCGCGGAGAACGACTTTTAAACTGTCATGCGTGTAAGGTGTCAAATGCATGTGCATGTGCCCGATAAACGAACTGAAGGTCACGCGGAGTCGGTCGGCCGCTAGTTCCCTGCACCTCATTCGTCGCGGCATTGGTGGGAACATCCTCTGGGGCGCAAGGTGGGCTCATCCAATGGGAGCTTGGCTATCTTGAAGACAGGTCTCCGTAAGTGCCCATTTGCGGTGTCCAACTCCACCACCCGCGTGTCGCGTAGCGGTGAAAGAATACTACCATCCACTCTCTTCCCTTAGGTGTCGTAAAAGGCGACTAACAGACTAAAGACGGCACATACATCCAACTGCGTAGAGCGGCCGGCGCGGCGATGGGATCACCACTAATCACGCTGATGACGCTGAGCAGTGCAGTCGCTATTTGGTGAAAAGTGGACTATGTTAGAGGCTGTTCTTGCTGTCTCTTTTGTCTAGTCTCTGACTTACCATTTGGAGATAATAGTCGTGATTATATGTATCATTATTGATTCAAACAGACCATAGACCACCAGGTCACCGATCATGGCTTGCTTGAACTAGCTGCGATACGCAGCGGTTTACGTTTTACTAACTAAATTAATACTAAACTTAAATACTATGTACTCACAGAATGATGCGATGGTTGAACCGCCTTGCAACCTGAGGATAGGACAGGGGGTGAGGAAGTAATTAGGATGGTTGCAGCCCAGCTGCTGTGATGCGATGTGACGCCTGCCTGGTGGTAGCATGCCTCGCCTGCCGACTCCTCGAAGGCTTGTCCAAATCGCCTTCGTACACACGTCCGTTCCACCAACCCGTGCACACCCAGTCCTCCTGGCCTCCGATGGCCTAGTATACCACAAGCACTCACAATAACGCGTGCTAATCCGCCAAGGATTTGCGACATATACGCTGCCGCCTGCGTTCGTCCGATGGCTGATTACAAAGAGATTGACGAGATTTATGCCGATTAACTGTTAATTCACAATCTCACTCGCCGACGCGTGGCGAGTTTCTCAACTGATCACATCGAAATTACAATAAACGCGAGCGCATGGTCCTGTCGTTAGGACTTCATACGCAAACGATTCTCGCGGGGTTTACTAACCGATTTTCGAAGATCTGACGCTATTCTACCGACAGAATTCAACCAGCGTCCCGTAAGCCGACCGTTCCGCCATGACGCTTCCGTGTCCCGATCCGAAACTGAAGTGAATGACATTGTCTATTGTACCGCCATGACACTTTTATTTTACTACCCTGTTCATTGCAGGTTTGCAGTTTTGCAGCTTATTGCTGGTTTTAAACAATTAACATACATAATAATATGTTAAAGACGTTTCGTGAGTTATTTGAGTGAGATGTGTAGTGAGAATATTTAGTCTTATAATATTTTTATGTAAAATTCAGTAATCAAGGAAATAATACGAAAAGAAAAAATATATTTAGCCCAGATTTATGATGACCCTTTGGTTTGTTTACATAAATTATTTCTCGAGTTTGGCTGGAATATAGACTACAACACTAAAATAAATAAATCATGATTCATGATCATAAGAATTCTATTCTAAAATCTGTTATAACTTTCAGGTTTTCACTGACACAGGTGTTATAATTGTAGATGGTCATATTTTCACAAAAATAGATGAACAGGTCACTCTGCACCCTAAGATTTTGAGTCCAGATATTGAAAGCGAAAAGTTATTGAATCAAGAAGACATCTATAAGTTATTACACGAAAAAGGATTAGAGTACAAGTAAGGATACTTTGCCATTATAATATCGGTGTTACGATCAATTGTATTTAATTGCCGCACAATTTGGTTTCGCTTTGATTATAAGCGGTAGAAAAAGATGTATGCAAAGCAAAACAAGGCATATTATGCCTTGTTTCGTGGTGCCGTTTTTCAAGCTGCAATCGTGTATCTATTGTTTATGTCGCGGGCAGATTGTATAATCCGGCATTTTACAAATGGAGTCGTCTGTTTGCAAAAGCTCGCTTGTTTGTAAAATGCCGAAGGCAAATTGTGAAATGCATCGGCATTTTGTAAGTAATAATCCATGAAACCCAAATAACAATTTGAAGGCCGTTTATAAAATGCAACGTCAAATTGTAATAACTAGTTCCATTTTCTACCACTTGTTGCGCTGCTTATCAAGACAATAAAAGTATCTTCGTGCATTTTATTTGTTCAAACCATGGTTACCCTAATATATGAAATGACCTTCGTCTTGGTTAATTGTATAAATATAATTATGGATTTACCCAACATTTGCTCTGTTTCTGTTTTTTTCCATTCGTCGTCTTAGTAACAACAGGAGAATAACTCTTTCGCGATCCATAGCCAGATAAGCACGTTTTAGGAGACCAACTGCGAAATATCGACTGAGAACTGACGCGCTCGGCGCACCGTTCGCGGCATGCCGTGGTGATGGGGACGGGGCCTAAGGCAATTTGCCTGCGAAATAAAATGATCAAAAGCCGCACCCAAACATTTTGTTTTTTTTTTTTTTAATTTCCTAGCACGTCTATATTACAAATAATAACAACTAGGTAAGTATCATAATTTATCAGGCATTGTTTTCTACCTGTTTATGTTAATTTAAATGTGTTCTTATGTGCGGCAGTTCTAGTGTACCCGTTCATTTGTTTTGTAATCAAAGGTTGACAAAAATAGGACTTAAATATCTTCCAAATATAGATTAAAATTAAAGAACCTATTATGTGTTGAATTGCGTAATAAGTAAAGAATAATTTATCAGGAGTAATAAAATCATAATTTTCAATAGGGACGAGTTCAGAAGTGTCCACATAATCAACACAAGCATGACCCAAGCCGAAGTGCAATGGCGTAACAACTGGGTGACGTTCATTGATGGGGTCCTACAGACGTGCCTGCTAAGGAGCTTCAAGGACCAGGGCACGTCCAACCTGAACTACATCAGAAAAATGGTTATCGACGACGAAGCGCACTTTAGTGAGATCGTCAAAAATAACAATAGTGGATTATTGAAAGCCGTTCACATCAGCACTTATAATAGGACCAGGTCTAGTGTATCTTCTTATTGTTCTTCCTATCTAAGCGTTTAATCCAAATCACGGTATAGAGTTAAATTAAGGGGATGAGATGAGAAGAGCCAAATATAAGGCTCACTCCATGGTAATTCTCATGGTAATGCTCATTTGGATAGGCCTACTTATATCCAGCAGTGGACTGACACGGGCCGATTATGATAATTGTTTGGATTATTACCATTTTTCTGTTGTTTTTGAGTTACCAAAATACCTGCATGGTTATATTCAAAGAAGCAATACATAATCACGAATTTTCGTGATTGAGAAAGCAGCTTAGCAATTTTAAACTTTCTTCTAGTTCTGGGTGTTTGCTATTATAAATACGAGTATACGTTTAAGTAAGTACCTTTATAGCGCGAGTCACCGGTAAATGCGGGCAAAACGGTTTTGCTAGATCAAATAGTTTATGTGTTAACTATTAAATTATGCTCTTATAAAAAATATACAATGCACTAAAGGATATTGCCTAAAGAAATTAGCACATTTTTTAGGCAATATCCTTTTAGTGTATTATGTTTTTTTTACGTTGTTATGCGATTAGATGTATTTTACTAGATTATAAAAAATCCCAAAAACAGGTCAAATAAAAGTCTAAAACGGATGATTTCTTTCATTTTTTTTAATTTTCGGCATAATTTTTACTTGTAAATATTTATTTTGAAGTACCACAGAGAACCTGCTAATTCATTAAATCCTATAAAGATGATGATATTATATCTGCAAAAAACCTATAAAAACCTACAAAACGCGCCGCTTTGCTGTTATACCCGTCCCGTACCGTCGTACGTCGAGAGAGCGAGAAAAAAGCGCTCGAAAGGACTCGCCTTAAGAGGCCTATTACATCTCAAATGTGATTTTTGCGTGAAATGCCCATAGTAATTTTGCAGTTGTATTTATCGTTTTTATCGAAATAGGATAATAAATTCATGCTTAATTTTACAAATCTCCACTCTGAGAGAATAAGTTGAGTTCGGCTAAAAAAAGTGCCTTCGCGCATTTTATGAAAATCTTTCTCTGCAATTTTAGGTTTAATTAAAATGATAAGCAAAATTTACAAAAAGCGAGGCCGCTACGAACTATTCCAATAGCTATACTACTAACACTATATAAACTACACTATTCAATATGTCAAAACTGTTAATGTATTTTTGTTTCTCAGATCGAGAATGCCAAAATTGGTCATTTTACACAATAATCACAATCGAAATGTAATAGCTGCCTTAAGTAATGTGTACCTACTTTAAATATATGATAAAAACTTTAATTAACTTTTTCACCTTTGCAGATGTGGTGGCGTTACCCTCAGTGACGTCTTTTGTAGAAGCAAACCGTTAACAACAAACCAATCTGTTGCATTAAAGTCACTAAAATTTCAGCCGTTTCATCAGAAGGATAGTAATGACGTGAGAATATTAATATTATTTATCTACAGTATAGAAGGCATAGCTCATTATTGCTTTAACGCTTTAAAGTAAAATTTGAGAAATCTAATGAAGTCAGTACAGGAAAGTCTTAAAATTATAAAAACAATAACTACTTCAATGCGGAGCAGTGCATTGCAGCTGCTATGCGCTGTTAAATTCACGACATCCTATCACATTTTTCTGTCTTAAAAGTTTAGTATTGCTCCGTATATCAAAATATTGTTATTGATATTTTTTGAATTATATAACCCATGAACATTTTTCAGGTGACCACATCAATTTACATTCTCATGCAAGTAATTAATGAACATGTAAATAGAAATACATTGATTGTCTACTACGTAAATGTTTCAAACAGGCCAGATTACCTTAACGAAATTAAAAGTGTAATTAAAAGTCCACCATTATCAGATATTAATACAAATATTGTAATAACTAACAAAGAAAACCTTTTAAAGACTATGCCAGATAAACCTGATGTAATTTTCGTGCATGATTTGCTATCAGACAAAACAGTGAGTACCTATATCCTTTTGTATCGAAAAAAAAATGTTTTCAACAGTTTTCAATTAGTAATTTCCTCGCAATATTTGCGATAAATTCTATAAACAATATTAATGATATTTATCATAGCTTGCCTATTTCTTACAAATCTTTAATGTTTGTAAAACTAACGGATGTTGATGACGTAGTTCGTTGACATTGTATGTCCTTTGGTTTATAAAGTAAAAAAGTAAATAGTATTGATTAATTTTGGCAGGCTGGATAAGTCCACGGTAGCTCAACTGGAAAGAGCATCTGGCCCGAATTTCCAGAAGGGTGCGGGTTCGATTCCTGCTCGTGGAAAATTTTTCAACACTTTTTCAATTTGTAATGCCTTTATGTTATGATAACACGTTTTATACTTAATAATGGTTATAATTAAAAAGCTAATGCATGAAAATAGTAGTCGAATTAATCATAACGATAAAATTAAATCTATGCCAACGCATACTTCGGTAGAAAAAGAGCTATGTACGCTACAGGGGCTTTAGAAATAGCCTCTATCCCCTAATTTAATATTCTAGGTTGCGTGCTAGTTGCATAAAATTTAATTCACATTGATTATTTCGTATTAATTTACCTTATTGGCATACTCATGATTTCGCGTAGCGTTTACGCTGTGAATTGGACGCAACCACGATGCAACCTATACCCGAAAGCTAACGTCTATTTCTGAAACCGCTGCAGGCTACATAGCTTTTTTTCTAAAGCTGTTATATCTACTTCGTTTAATTCTTAGGTATTACAGGAACTGTACAAGTTTATTGCACCTAACACATTATTAATAAGCACTGGAGTCGAATCGGTCAGTTTGTATACCACGACGATGTACAAGCCTATTGTTGTTATCGGTTCTGGATCGAATAGATTCGAACTGTGCAAATTCAGGTCAACATCAAAGCCTGCCCATACCACAGCGGTGTCGGTAAGAAGGCAGTCTGATTACCATCATTTACGAATGATATGCTCTGAACTACCTAAAGAACAAAACATCCTTGTGCTAACTTCGTACCCGGCGCTATCAGATCTCAAAAATAAGTTGAAACAATGGAGAAGTAACAATAGAAATGCTTCTATGGTAATGTTTGATCAAAATGACTCTCTGAACAAACAGTTGGAGAATATTCCTGATGTACCATTATGTGCACTACGAGACGTAAGTTAATATTGTCTGTATTTTGTTAAACCATTTAGTTACACTTGTTCATTACATTCATAAGTTAATATTTTGACAAAAGACAAGTACTTACCACGAGTACGATGCACAAACACCTAAACAGAGAGGCATCGAGGTCAGGGTATATACAAATGCAAAGTGCAGAATGTAAATTAAGTTGCTTTTGGATTGAGTACACTAGGCAATCTCCAGCTTATTAATGTACATACATACATACATCACGCCCGCTTTTCGAGGAGGCATTCAGAGACCACTGTTTTCCATTTACTATACCACCCTCTCACGAATATCCGGCGTGAAATAACGGCACTTGGTGCTGTTGTGTTTCGTCCGGCCAGTGAGGATTCCGGAGGCCTATCCCCTCCCCCTTCCCCTCCTTCTCACAATTCCTATTCCTACCTTAAAGGCCGGCAACACGCCTGCGATTCCTCTGGTTTTGCGGGTGTCCATAGGCGGCGGTGATTACCCTTCATCAGGTGACCCGCCTGCTCGTTTGCCTCCTTCTACTATAAAAAAATACTACGATCCTTCATTCTTTGCTTTACTTATTCTCATAACGTTCTTCATACTTCACCTGGCCTGCTGCCAGCAGACCTGAGGGCCTACTTTCTTTCTCTGAATTGAAATTTCGACTGATTTTCGTTTGCTATTTACAGCAGTTTTCATTCTTTCCGAAATTTAATTCATACAAAATAGGTTTGTCATTTAGATTATTAATTTGCAGATTTTTTTATGAAATTTCAAAAACAATGGAAAGTGCTGTAAATAGCAAACGACAATCGGCCGAAATTTCGACAGGTTAACGAGAAAGTCACCAATCTGATCTAAGTACGTTCGTCGGGGTCTCCTCCTTCTAACTATCCTATTCACTCTCGCCTCGTGCACCTTTTTTGTAATTCTTTTTTCCTCGATCCTCTCTACATATCCAAACCGTTTTTTATTATAACTTTTTTTGGCATGCTAAAAAAATTATAATAAAAAATGGTTTTTGGTTTTGGTTTTTCAATTTTTTCATTCCACACTTCTCTCTTATCACACTATTCTCTATCCTATCTTTTGAAAGTCATTCCACATATACTTTTTAGCGATCACATTTATACTGTACCTATTCACTCGACTTTCATTTTTATTCTGTCACACCCAACTTTCACTTTCATACATTAGTGTCGGCACTAAGACTCCTCCATGCACAGTCGTATTTTTTTGCGACACTTTCCGGCTGCTCATAAAGGTGTAGAGTGCCCTATTTACTTTGTTCCCAGCATTCACTCTACTTTAAATATCTTTATCATGCTTTCCATCCCTGTAAACATCGCGCGCGTGCACAAACTCTTTAATTTGCTCCACTTTTTCTCCTTTTATCATAATATCAGACCAGACCCTCTCCCACACTCATCTCTTTCATAAACCATTATGAGGACCCTGCTCGAATGAGATAGCCCTTAACCAAAAAATTTAATGAACAACTTCCATGAGTTATACCTTTAATACGACCCCAACTTTACCTAAGCCCTGTGTGTAAAATAATAATAAAAAATATGTATTATGTAACTTAAATACTTATATAATTTTCATTAATACTTTCTAACGGTGTCGCGTAGCGGTGAAAAAATACTACCACCCCCTCTCTTCCCTTGAGTGCAGCAAAAGGCGACTAACGGACTAACGACTGCCACATATTTCCAACAGCATAAAGCGGCGATGAGCTTACCACCTGTCACGCTGAGCACATTGTGCAGTCGCTATTTGGTGAAAAGTGAACTATGGCAGAGGACTGCTTTTGCGGTTGTCATTGCCTAGTTTCTGACTATCCGGGGGGACTTCGGGGATAATAGTCGTGATTATATATATGTAAATGTATGTATGTATATTTCACATAAGGTACCAGATAAGTAGCTTTCATAACAAATGTTTCTTCCCAGGATACTTGGGGCAGCGACTATTATGTTCCAACAAAACCCAAAAGTAATACAGTAAAGGACTCTGTCGTGTTAAGGTGTAAACAGCCGGGCAATGTTGATACTTTGAGCTGGGAAGAGGTTCAAGCTCCAACTAAAGGCGTCAAAGTTACGGTAAGTTTGGTCAATCTCACTTAAAGTATGCGAATTTTTAGTTGTTCTGAGGTTTTGATACTAATCATCATTGGAAATTTCATTTAATTTTAAATTATCAAATACAGGTTCATTACGCTGGTCTCAGCGTCAGGGATGCTAAACGGGCGATGGCTGAAATAGTCACGTTCTCACCTGAAAGTGGTTTTGGAATGGACTTTAGCGGTATCACGGCTAGGTAATGTACCATACAACTTCTCTGCTAGTAAGTATACTATATTATATAGTAACAGCACGCACACAACTTCGTACCCCCTGACGTATTTCCAAAAAAATATATTTAGTACAAAAAATTTACTAGGAAGTCTTGCCTATTAAAAACAACAACAAAAAAGAAATAGCCGAGTTGGTCGAGCATTCGCAAGTTTTGCTCTTTGACGATTTATTTTTATTTCTATAGATTTTGCATCGCGTTTCATCTTTAAATTTTAATTTTTTGCCCCATCCTTACTTTCTCTAGTGGAAATCCACAGTAATAATACTTACAATATTAAATAATACTGATCTGCGAATAGCGCGAATCAGTAACGGTAACACCACCATCTATCCTTTATTTTGACCTTATTCATTTAGAGGTGAACGAGTCATGGGCTTGATAGCTGAAGGCGCCGCCGCCAGCAATGTACAAGCTAATCCTCTGATGTTATGGCCGGTGCCAGACCACTGGAGCCTCGAGGATGCAGCCACGGTGCCCCTGGCGTACGCACACGCGTTCTACTGCTTGGTTAGTCTCTATGGTTTGATACATAGGTACTTCAAGTTGGAACAAGGCTATGGAAGTCCAGTAAAATTATTCAAGTAAAGGCGTAATGGCTAACATTCAGTGTCATCGGCACGTCATCATGCGAGTTTGATCCAGTATTGCTGAAACCACATTTTATCAGGCTTGCCTTAAACTTATTTGCCGACTTAGCCGACTGCAGTAGCAGTATGCGTTTATAGTCGGCATTACGAGAGTCCTGTACTGATGTAATTCAATACAACTGACTATGACTTTGGTATAAAAAGCCTTCAGTTTGTTTGTCTGTAAGTATCAAAATGGATTCACCCACAGGCCATTAAAAGCACCATGATGAAGGGCATGACGGTGCTGGTGCACGGCGGCGCCGGCGGCCTCGGCCAGGCGGCCATCTCCATCGCGCTGGCGCACGGCTGCCGCGTCTTCACCACCGTCAGCGACCGCCGCAAGAAGCGGTTCTTGAAGAAACTCTTCCCGGCTCTTAAAGGTTATTTCCAAACACCAAAATTTCGTTCGCTACCGTATCAAAAGAGGACATTTTGAAGTTTACTTTGTTACTATATCAATAATTCAAATTGTTTTATTTAGTTAACGCTCGACCATGACCACTGCAGATTTTTCTCTGTACATTGCGTACATTCTCTTACCGTTGACTTTCATTGTCCATACCTACTATCGTAGCATAACGCTCAAGAAAATAGAAAAACGTATGCTACGTTGCAAGACGCATGTGCTCGCGGCGGACAACTAAATGTTTGTATTTGAGGTTTTATGAATATGACTAGCAGTCGCCAGCAGTTAATAAGTTAACGAGGCTGAAACTGAACTGGGAAGAACCCGAAAGAACTGAACCGCTCAAATCGCTGAACGAAATGACTTTCCTCAAATACTAATATTTTGAAAACCATAATGACAATTACCCAAAGATGTTAAGGGCGCTCACTTCTCGCACGAATTACGTAACTTGCGGTTTCAACGGTGTGGGTTTTCGACTCTATTGTCAACTTTTAGGACAATAGAGTCGAAAACCCGTTTATTAGGGTGTTACCAGGCCAACCGATCGATCGTCGATCGACGGCATCGATCAACGTCGATTGAAGTTTAGTCTGGTAGCTTTAATTAATCGACGGATACCGTTCGACTAATAAGAGTACAATACAAATAGCAGCTAAAGTCTTTTTCTAAAATTTAATTACAATAGAGGAAATCTAATCAAAAGTTTTCTTTGCTCAGATGATCATATTGGAAATTCTCGAGACGATAGCTTCGTTGATATGATAAGCAACGCTATGAAAAATCAGGTGGTGGGCGGAGGCTGCAACATTGTCATCGGCCATGCTAATGGAGATATTAAAAACGTGAGTACGGAAATGATGAAAGCCAATGACGCGAGATTTCATGTATAGAAACAAATTGACCAGAGCAACATATAAGGTCAAAATTGTACGGGCATAAAACAAACTAAAAGTGACAAATATATAAAACTAGCTACCCGCCTGCGTCTTTGTCTGTATGAACACCCGAGACATCCAACATTTTTCCCGGGACGAATCTTTAATAAATATTATTTCATCCAAACCTTGTCTTGACAAACACAACAAAAAACTTTAAAGAACAGAGGTAGTGTTGTCTTGAATAACTAAAATCCCTACAGTTATAATTATACTTACATGCTTTTGAAGTCGGTGCCAAGCCTCGAAATATACCCTGCCTCTGCCTACATACATACTACCTACAATCGTTTTTTTAGAAATTTTTATACTTTTTTTTTGTGTACCTAAACGTATATACGTAGTAAATAGTTCAGGAATAGGTAATGAGCAAGCATTAAGAAATCTCATTTCTGATAAAGTTATTCCGCTACCTACCTTCAATCCTCACAGTAAAATTTTATATTATTAATTTCTCGCTTTCATTGGTTCGGTTAGTAATTTTTTTGCAATTTACAATAGCCTAATGTGAACTGCTCATTATTTTGTACAAAATATTGCTTTCCCCGATGCAGGAACGTCAATTCTTGAGGAGTTCTCTTGGTGGTTTACTATTAGCTCCACTTCACCATGATGCATTGTGGCGAGCATGAATTGCTTAGCATCAACCATATTAAAGTTTGTAATCGTATAGCACACACCTGAACTATTTAGTATAGAGTAGTTACGGTGGCCGTCCGTGGTCTTCATCATCAGTTCCACTTTACTAAATGGTACTTTCCGAGAACAAATGCCCAGGTTATTGTAAATAATACTTACCTAACTCGCTATAGGTGTGATAATAAAATTTGAGGGTTGCAGTAAATTTTCCTGGGATCCCGTCATCAGGTTCAAGTCAGAAGACTTGATGACAGTGGGATTATTTCAGAAGTAAACTCTTTCGATTAAGAAAAAGAATTTCGAAAATCAGTCTACAATTAACAGAGAATTCGATGTACTTACATAAAAAAAATACATACAGTGGAACCTCCTCCTTTTTTGAAGTCGGTTATAAACAATTAGTCAAATACTTCAACATACAAATCATAAGCCTATATGTAGATGTGCTAGGCACAAGTCTTCCCACATGGACAACATCACATGGAGAGGTTGGGCTATAACCCACCATGCTGGCCCAATGCGGGTTGGTGGGTTTTAACGACGTTATCTATCAACAACAATCAGAACTAACGGTTTCACTGTGCCTTCCGAAGCACGGAGGAGCTTGAGATGTTTTAATTTAAATAGATAGATAGATAACTAGATAGTAAACAGTTACACATGACTTAAACTTAAAAGTACAAAGGCGGTCTTAAAGGCGATCTCTTCCAGACAACCTTTGGTTAATGGAACCTAAGAAGGAGATGGAGGAAGTGCGCAATTTAGTAACCCATCCAGCGACCTGGAATTGAGAAAGTTGTATAGCGGGCAATATCACCATCCGAACGCGGTAGCCGCTGAGCCATCGAACTGCTCACACATTCATACTTAGCAAATGGTTATAAATAGACTATTAGACTTAATATAGTCTATTTATATAGACTTACATTTAAATGTCACTAATACGCTGTAGGTACCGGTGAAGGCCTCAAAATTATAATGCAGATTTTATTTTCAGCATCTTTTGAACTGTGTTGGAAGCCAAGGCTATTTAATGGACACCACCCAGGTAGCGGAGCAAGGAAACTTCGCTTACGGCATGGGTTATATGTCTTATTCGCGATCGTATTGCCTCACGGATTTGTCTTCAATATTCAAGCATAACAACTCTTTGGATATGAGGGTCAGCCATTTGTATTGTATTTTTTGCGTATAAGGTACGTACAGAAGCTCTAGCTACTACACGATTAGAAAATTTCTGACTTACGCGAATGCAAATAATTCAGTATGCGAATGTGCGAAAGCTAATGTAATTAAGCAATCGTTAAGAATTAAATATCATCAATTTGTGCACTGCTGCTTGCATGACATTCGCTTTCGCAAAACAGTCAGAATACTAATATTAATGTGAAGACTGAAAAATTTTACGAGCGGTAGAGCCACGCTGCGTTGCAGCACCACTTTCTCCCGGACTATCAACTATGGGCGTGAAACATTGGCACTCGTTGCTGTTATGTTTCGTCCGCTGAGTCCCTCCCGGTGAGTCTCCCCCCTACAACTCAATTTAGCTTATTAATGTTAATTATCATTATTTATGATATATTTTTTAATTATCATACTTAATGTTCATTAAGTTTTCTCTTTATGTACTTACGTGTAGGTACTCCTGTCCTTTTGAGAATCTGTCCTTTTGAGAATTTGTCCTTATGAGAATCTGGCCTTATGAGAATGACCCAAATCCTGCTCCTTCCATAGGGCCGGCAACGCATCTGCGACTTCTCTGTAGGCCTAGCATACACAACACGAGATATGTCGTGGACGATATTCTCTCTTCCTTCGATGGCGGGAACGACAAACTATCTCGGTTACAGTTGTCAAAACTCGATAATTATTATGGTTTGTAAAGAAAAATACCACAGACTAGCAAAAACTACTATTAAGTCTATTTTTGACATATCGTGTATAGAACTAACACGAGAAAACGGGTAGAGAAAATGTTCTCGTGTTGCGCGTGCTAGGCCTACTGGTCCATTGGTCCATGGGCGCTTCGAATTACTTTCCATAATGTGACCCGCCTGCTCGTTTGCTTCCTTTTTACATAAAAAAATATGCGATTCATCCGCATATGCCAATGCGAATATTCGTAAATTCCTGCCACAATTACTGGCAATGTTTAAATCAGATAAAGATCATGAAAAGTCTATTTCCGTGGTGAGCGTGAAGACGTTGACAATAATGTCTAAATGCTGTTTTTACAGGGTAGCGACTTTAAAGTACCGTCCTATAGTTTAACATGTACTTATTTTGAACTTATAAATTCTGTACAATTAAGTATAGATTTTGTTTGACAGACGTTGCCCTGTCCAAATATTAATAAATATTTTTTTCTTTATAATACCTACTGAATTTGTGTTAAGCCCAAGGGTCCAACTCTACTTTTTGCCAAGCAACTGAATTGTAGTAAACGTCTAGATGTACACTTTGAAAATAAATTAAAAAAATATTTTCGCCGCTCCGCACGCGCGTATGTCAAAGCCACACTAAAGCAAGGTGCCGAGTCGATTTCGCAGATGAGTGGAACATAGTGCGTGTTCGGAAGGGCCTATCTAGTGTATCGTATATATCGCTGTTGCCAAGGGACTTATACCTATAGTTTAGGTATCTTCAAGTTTCTTGGCTAACTAGACTAACGAAAAGCTATTGATTTGTAGATTTATAGATATCTATCTATGTGTATAGGGTAGGGATAAATCATCAGATTCATGCTCTTTTCATTATGTGCTCCCGCATGTCCTTACTAGCCATTTAAGGAAATTCCAGACCTTACAAATCGACGCTACTAGATGATAATGAGAGGTGATGCTACAAAAAGAACCGTATAAAACAATACAAACTTACAGAAACTGCAATTACTAATAAGCGCTGGCATTGAGCGCGGCTACGTGCGCCCGCTGACGCGCGTCACGTACGAGCCGCATGAGACGTCGCGAGCCTTCAGATTGCTGGCTGCCAGTCGGCACCGCGGCAGGGCGCTGCTGGCGCTGCAGCCACGACTGCCACTCACACAGCCCAGGTAAGATGGGAGAATCATGATAACGTCACACAATCCATATAAAGTGGTTCTATATTATTTTTTTAATTACCAATTTTCCCGCTTCTGGTTGTCACTCAAATTTAATTACATGTGTTATGATCAGATTAAGATAAGATAAAATATTCTTTATTGTACACCAAATTAACAACAAAAGGACTAACACAAAGTAACATACAATTGGCGGCCTTATCGCTGAAAAGCATTTTCTTCCAGGCAACCGTGTTGGACTGGATAGAAAGTGAAATTTTAAAGGGCAGTTATGGTGTTTCAATATAAATTAATTAGACATAGATAAACAAATAAAAATAAATAATCATGCTTAAGCATATCAATATCATACATATATAGTTACATAAATAAATACTTATAAAGTTTCCTATCTAAAGTTATGGTGCGGACAGCGTCTGAAAGTACCGTAATAATTGCAGGACATTTCATTTACCGTGTTGCGTAGCGGTGAAAGATTACTACCATCCTCTCTTTCCTTGGGTGTCGTAAAAGTTGACGAACGGACTAGAGACTGCACATACATCCAACAGTATTGATCGGCGATAGGCTCACCACCTGTCACGCTGAGCTCATGTGCAGTCGCTGTTTGGTGAAAAGTGAATTATGGTAGACGGCTGCGTTTGCTGTCCTCATTGCCTAGTTCACAGACTTCTGACTAACCCTTCAGGGATAATAGTCGTGATTATATATTTTATGTATGCAAGTACAATAGCGGACTCCGTCGCTTTACCAGTCTAAAGGCCAAAATCCCTTGCACACCGCGTCGTCTATTTGGTACGGGCACGTAGCAGGGCGGGCGGGACGCTTCATACGAAAATTTCTGCAAACTGGTAAAGCGACGGTGACACTGATAGTACATTTCAACTTACCTAATATTAACCCTTTGTCTGTCACGAAGACTCCTGTAGGCCTAGTATGCGCAACACGAGAAAACTTTCTCGACCCGTTTTCTCGTGTTATTTCTATACACGATATGTCATAAATAGACATAATAGTAGTTGCTGGTCTGTGGTATTTTTGTCTATATACCCTAACATGTAACATAATTTAAACGAGTTTTGACAACTTTAGCCGAGATAGTTTGTCGTTCCCACCATCGAAGAAAGAGGGAATATCGTCCGTGACTTCAGAGGGTTTACGCATTTCGGTTTCCCATTCAAATTTCCAAGTCGAAATTTTTAAAAACCAATAACTCAATTTTAATGAAACTTTGCATACTAAATTAAAATATAGGGATCTAAATAGTTTTTTGAAAACATTTTTTAAAACATTTATTTAACTGAAATATTGCGATTTTAAACTTTCTATAGTCGAGTTTAAATCGCCATAACTCAGCTAATAAACGTTTTTTTAGAAATGTTTTCAACAAACTATTTAGATCCCTATATTTTACTTTAGCATGCAAAGTTTCATTAAAATTGACTTATTGGTTTTTAAAAATTTCGACTTGGAATACTTAAATAAATCAAAGCCATTACGGGAAATAGCTAGTTATTTATAGTTTTTGGTTTAAATCCGTTTTTTTTGACTGTACTTTAAATGCACGTGCGAGTTGACGACAAAAAAATAGGTAAAATCGGAAGGTGCCAACTCGCACGTACTCGCCACTTCCACACTTGCCAGTTGACAAATAAGTCAATTTTGGACTTATGGGAAACCGAATTGCGTAAACCCTCATAAGAGGAAACACTACATCGACGTGGCACGCAAAACTCTCATACAAAACACAGCAAAACGACGTTTCGTAGTCCCCTGTTACCTCCTTCAGAACTAGACCAATTTTAATTACTTTTTCAGGATCGGTTAAAGAAAGAGATTTTCTAAGTCTCTATGTTTGATTTTTTTGCATTAGGTCATTTATTTAATAACCAGGAGCCTTCAAAATTTAGCGAAATCACTCCTTTTTAAGTCGTCTACAGAAAAATTATGTGGCTTGTTTAAAAAAAATCAAACATACAGACATAGAAAATCTCTTTCTTTAACTGATGCTGAAAAAGTAATAATAATTGGTCCAGTTCTGAAGGAGGAAACCGGTGACTACAAAACGTCGTTTTTTTGTGTTTTGTATGAAAATTTTGCATGTCACTTCGACGTAGTGTTTCCTCTTAAGTATCTCGTGTTGGGCATGCTAGTGCTAGGCCTACTGAGGTTGTTATTAAATTTTGTATTGTGTCTGGTATTACGAAGGCAGAGCTCATAAATGGCATCTTGATAAACTGAGTAGCCCTGATAAATTACATAGAGAGGCAATGGGTTCACCACCTGCCACGCTGAGCACATGTGCAGTCGCTATTTGGTATAACGTGGACTATGGCAGAGGACTGCTTTTTCTGTCCTCATTGCCTACTCTCTGACTTACCCTTCGGGGATAATAGTTGTGATTATATTTGGCAACCCATCAATAATTTTACGACAACTGACCACCTCCTTGGTCGAGTGGTTTGTACACCGGTTGTCATGGTGTCGCCATCTCTCATGGAGGTCCCGGATTCGATCCCCGGTCGGGTCAATTTAGAAATTATTGTTTTTCTAAATTTTCTCGAGTCTGAGTGTTTTCTATATATAATAAGTATGTTTATCCGTTGTCTAGTAACCAAACGAGTTTCTTCGAAGCTTCTCTTGGGCTAGATAATTGGTGTGAGTGTAGGAAAGTTTTTTTTTAATTTGTAGTGGTGACCAGCAGTGGAACTATTATAAACGAATTCCTTAATTTTTGTTTACTTTTAGATTATCATGCAGACCAGGCCGCAGCTACCTGATCGTATGTGACAGTGAAGGACTCGGCTTCCATTTCGCGGACACGCTAATAAACCGAGGTGCCACCAGAATCTACTTGCATTGCCAGGAATCGTCTTATATGAAACACAAGTTGGCGTGAGTTTAATTGTTCTTATTACTGTAAGGAAAGATAGCGTACTGTGTCGCGTAGCGGTAAAAGATTTTTTTTTCTCGCTGCTAGCAACGTTTGCTCCCACAGTATGGGAGCCATTATTTTCTAATTTCCCTCTTTCGTTCCATTCTATGATTCATTCCTCTCGCACTTCATTCCTAATTCTCTTTGTCGTTCATCATCTTTTATACTATATAGCTGGGTTTGCCGTCTGTCTTTTACTTACACTATGCCATCAGATTTTAATTTATTTCCAAAGTCTATATATACCACTGCGTTGTTGTTGAACAAGGGGAAAATAATTTTACTAGATTGGCTTTTTATTTACATTTTTTCCTTATTACTAAACATATTGCTAACATCATAGAATAATAAATTCTAAGGCTAACATACTTAGTCTTATTTTACTAATAATATTTTTTCTTATTTCGATACATTTGGTTTGAACTCTTAAATACTGTTACATGTTAATCTAACATTTTTCTGCGTGAGCAGATTTACTACACATTCCACAGGAATGCGCGTAAATCCCCACCTACCATCCTATCTGTTCCCTTGGGTGTCGTAAATGGAGACTAACGGACTAAAGACTACACATGCATCCAACAGTATATAGCGGCGATGGGCTCACCACCTGACACGCTGAGCACATGTGCAGTCGCTATTTGGTGAAAAGTGGACTATGGCAGAGTACTGCTTTTGCGGTCCTCATTGCCTAGTCTCTGACTAAACCTTCGGGGATAAATAGTCGTGGTTAAAATTTATGCATGTATGTATGTAAGTATGTAAGGAAAGATTTCAAACAAAATAAGGCTGCTGTATAAGTTACGAGTACCAAATATAACGTTCAAAAAAAGATTTTCATGCTACATGTTATAGTTTTTTTAAACCCATATTTACATGCGGTGATGTATAGATTGATGGATAATTAAACTAATATTGGATGACACGCAAGTCGTCAAATACGCCTAAGGTCACATACACATATAGCTATATTACGCAAATTGACAGAAACGCAACTCGTCAGATTCGCAACTTGTCACACACGCAGCAAGCAAGACACGCAGCAAGACACACGCAACAAGACACACACGCAACTCGGCGGATCCGTATCTCGACAGAAACGCATTTCGTCAAACACGTAACTCGAAATTAAATGGTGTTCAAATTCTTGACCTGAAAATATCTTAACTTAACCTAAAAATATCTTAACTTAACCTTAAAATATCCTATAAATAAAAAATATCTCTAAGAGAACCGTTGCCCCGCGGGGCAAGTCTGGCAGCGTTCCCCTTTTGTATGGCGAAACTAATGCGTGGTCAACGCATTCCTAGCTGCCATGGAATTAAAGACATTACGTCCGGCCTCATGCCATCATCGCTATGCCGTTTGGCTATAAAATTGCCGGTACGTCTGCGGAGGCAAGGGCCCGACGTATGATTTTATTTAGCGAGGTGTAGCGCGACTGACGTCCGGGACTTCGGGAGCATGACAGCCCGTGATTGCCGAGCTCATCAACGGGCTGGCCGCAGCTGCAGCGGTGCGGTTGGTTGATGCGGACTCTCAAGCGAAGACCAAAAATCTGTCAATATCTGGTTACTTAGGAGAGTACTGTGGAGTCTAAGCTATGTAATAGTGCACTGGCAGGTTCAACGTTGTGATAATTTATAAACAAAACTTTAAATATAGAATGTCAAACGGGTCGTCTATAGTAAGAGAGATTGAGCTGAAGTGCGAAATAGCATGGACTTACCATTTTACGTATTTTTATATTTTAATGTAGTATATAGTTTTAGCTTCCTAAATAAAAGATGTTATATCAAGAAAAGGTGGTTCAATTCCCAAACGCTCCCACGTCCTTTATATTACCGATGACATAATGACTTTAAACATGGCAATACCTGAATAAATGATATTGATTGATTCATTGACGGTGGTAATGCCTGCAGCCAACATTCTGACTCCTTCTCAGCCACAGCAAGAAAGCGAGCGCGATCTAAAGCTACTACTCTACTCTCTCTACTTGGCTAAGCAGCTCGTCCCACTGTCGCTGAAAGTGAGGACCTTCGGGTAGACTGTTCGGACATGTCAAAGACCAGGCGCTCCTGGCCTCAGCCAAGTACGACACCTCTACGGAACCCAACGAAGGGCTAACAATATTACTGTAGAGACTGTGCGTGCGTACTGTGGGCGGAAGACAGGAACCGTTCCTGTCTTCTGCCCACAGTAGGTACAGCGTTCCCGAGGAACGTTGATAATGAAACATTTGAAATTTGGCGTATACCTAGGCCGCTGAAACGGATCGGAAGAGAAGCCTGATCTCAGGGCCTGTCGCTTACAGGGCAATTCAGAATTTTGATTAAAACCTTTTTTTGTTTGTCGACAAGATACCAGACATTGAATTTGGAATTTAAAGATGTAATAGCCGGATGGATGGCCAAACTGAAGATAGCGGGGCCGAGAGGGTTTCCCTGTTGGCAACCCACAGTGGAGCTTAAAAGGTTGTTTTTGTATAGTAAATTCGACGATGTGCTACAGCACTGCCAAATTGGTAAAACACTGGAATTTAATTTTTGAATTGTGACAGAAGAGCGCTGCGATCGACTGAGTTTAAGGCATTCTTAACGTCCACCTTCCGTAACTACAGTAGTTGAGTGAAGAGGTCTCCACCTCCATGTGCTACGAAGATGCGAGTTGCATGTACTGCAGCCTCACACTTTCCCTTAACTGACTCTGGTGCTAATTTCTTTGATTGTGAAGAGCTTGAATCTGGCTACTAGGAGTTCCATTGAGACTGGTGTTTTCTCAGCGCTGGTGGCGCGGCGTGTGCGCCTGGACGTGGATGATGGATGACTGGCGCTGCTGGCGGAGAGCCGAAACTGAACCGAATTGCTGAGGTTGAAATTTTGATAAAAGGTTGGGAAGGATAAGCTTGCAGCAAATCTTGAAAACAACTCGTCGGATAGTGTTCCCCACAGTTATCGGCCTTATAGCCCCCTCCCATCCATTTTTTTTGAGCGCACATTAAGAATCGGAGTTATCTCTGAGGGAACTGGGCCGGATAACATCATCAGTACGCCTTTTGGAGGGGTTGTAGTTAATGGTAGACAGAAAGTTATTGGATATTGGGATGTACGCCTTTTCGCAAAAAATGTTGTTAACTGATTTATTTAGGGCTTTGCGTTGGCTACTCTTTTAATGAACGGGGTTTTGTTTTTAAAAGTCCTAAAGTTTGCCAAAATGGATGAAAGAGTCTGTATTGAAAGTTAATGGTGCGTCAGAGACTGACAAAGATCAGGGGCCTGGACCAGCATTAAGAGGACCCTTATGCACCCTTCCGCTGTGGATTTTCAGGCCCCTCCTTCCGCGGAAAAAACACTGCTCACATCTGACGTATTCCAGCGACGCGTTTTGCTGAGTTGGCTGCAGGCATTTGTGTTGCGTTTGCGAAATACTTTTCCGTTTCTCATGACAGAGCCCAACATTTTCAAGAATGTACTGATGAGATGGTCAATGTGTTGACTAAAAGTGAGTTTATTATCGTATAATATACCCAGAGAGAGGAGCTTGATGGCGCAGCGGTGGTCGTTGGATGGGTGACTAAACTTAAGAAACATCGAGCTCCTCCGTGCTTCGGAAAGCACGTTAAGCCGTTGGTCCCGGCTGTTGTAGCAAGATGACAGTCATTAAATCCCACCAACCCGCATTGGGCCAGCGTGGTGGGTTATTGCCCAATATCCTCACGTGCACCATTTCGAAAACCTATCAATATCAGCTTGGGGTAACGAAACATTTCTTAGGGAATCAACTGGTCTAGCAATCTTGAAATCATCAGCATAAAGAAATGGAATAGAATTTTGATAACATTTTTAGAATATCTTAATGTACATGTTAAACAAGACAGGGCCCAAATGGGAGCCCTGGGGAATTTCAAGAGAGATATACTGTACAGTTAAGTTAAATCCATTCATAACAACATTGAAAGATCGATTGTTCAAATATGACTGCAGTCAATCCAAAAAAGGCCCCGTGAAGCCGTAAAGTGAAAGCTTATGAATAAATAGGTTGTGTGAAACTCGATCGAAAGCTTTACTAAATTCTGTGTATACTACATCTATTTGTTTATTAGAGTCGTTTGACTCTAATAACACTTCGGTAAATAAAACTAAGTTTGTGCATGTTGATCGAGAGAGGATAGGGCCAAATATCAAATTTAGTTGTGAGTATTCGAAAACAAAGTATGTATATTTATTGTACAAAATTAAAATTAAATAAATATTGTAAAATAAATAAATAATTAAAAGCACTTTTTCGAACGTATTTTATATAGGAGACTACCTATGTATCTAGTGTTTAGATGATCGAAGATTTGGGCGGATGGTTTTAAATATTTGTCGAGATGCGTACTTATCTGCAAGTTGCGTGTGTAACGACATACGTGTGATCCACTAATATGTCCGTACTTATTTACAGCTAACAATATATTTATTTTATGTTAGGCCGTGTTGCGTTGCGGTGAAATAATACTACCACCCCCTCTCATCCCTTGTATGTTGTAAAAGGCGACTTACGGACTAAAGACTGCATATACATCCAACAGCTTAGAGCGGCGATGGGCTCACCACCTATCAAGCTGAACACATGTGCAGTTGCTATTTGGTGAAAACTGGACTATAGCAGAGGACTGCTTTTGTGGTCCTTATTGCCTAGTCTCTGACTAACCCTTTGGGGATAATAGTCGTGATTATATGTATGTACAAAAATCTTGCTTAACATAAGTATTTTTAAGAAGATTTTTTATTGTCTGGCAGAAAGATTTTAAAGATTTCAGCCAGATAACACAAAATCATGATAATTAATCGTAAGTCTCCATAAATCGCTGTGCTCAGTGAAATTTATTACGTCTATAGAATAAACTACAATTTTTATTCGCGTTGCCAGAATTTGGGAGCAGCGTGATGTACAAGTAGACGTATCATCAGATAGCATTGCTGACAAAGAAGGAGTATTACGACTGCTAACCAAATGTACACGTTCGGGGGCTGTTGATGACGTTTACGTGATGGCCACAGACGAGGGAGTCGAAAATACGGCGACGTCACTCGTCGCGAACTTGGACGTGGCGACGAGGCAACTCTGTCCTGATCTAAGGTACCATCATCATCTGTATCTTGTACTACCTACCCTGGTCCCATTTTAACCCGACATTGCAAAAGTTGCTAAACAGGGACGACAGCAAATCGCAAGTCTCAGCCGATATGCCAATCGAGTTCCTCGATCTTATATTATTAGTAAAAAGAGAAGACCTGACTGATTAAGATCGATCATCATTGCACAGCCTAACCCGCCGGACCCAGAACGCTGGTATTTTGCAGGCAGGTTCACGGAACTAAGTGGCCATAACGATAGCCAACCTCCGATATGAGAAAAGGAAGTGTATTGTTAATACAAGATCAACCTTTTCCAGGCATTTCGCTGTGATGAGTGAAGATGACAAACGATGGAGAGAGATCATCGTAAGGAGGACGCTTGATGGTCTACCCTCACTCTCTCTACAGTTACATAAAATACAAAAGGTATATCAGTTTAGTAAACAAACATTGTGCAAACGAGAAATAATTTCTCAATATAATATATATATATATTTACATCCAGATTATATATTTTATAAAGTTTTTTCGTTTCTTCGACATTTAGTTTTAACTTACTAGGTATTTTATCTCTCTTTATCTGTATTAGATCTTTAAACTACAACATACTACAGCATATATAAATATATAAGTAAGTATATGTATGATTTATGTACAAGCTTAAATCTATATAAAAACCATGACTGCCCTTTCAATTGTTAACTGTTTCTTCTATCTAGTCCAACATGGTTGCCTGGAAGAAATTGCTGTTTAGCGATAAGGCCGCCAATTGTATGTACTATATGTTTGTCCTTTTGTATGTTTTCTGTGGTGTACAAAAAAGCATATTTTATCTTTATCTTTATCATACTTTATTTTACATATTATTATATCCTGAGTCTTGGCAATTTGAACCCTTTACAGAAGTGGGCAAAAAAAAGAATAAAGACTACTAATAAGATAAGTCGTCTCATAAACTTGAGTCGTCAAAATAAAATAAATGAGTAACATGACCTTCAGTAATCCGTGTAAAGACCTCTTTCCTCGGTTCTGTGGTGTAAAGTGTTTTATTTTCTGTATTCCTGCTGAATTATGCTTGTATATTTTATTATACAAATAAATTATTGCATTCTAGTTGAAAGTTAAAAGTCAGAAAGGTGAAGAGCCTGAAGCGGCTATGGTGTTGTGGAACATAATTAGTGCGATAGAATCAGCGTTGACCAGCGGCGACACAGTGGTCCTGGCCCATGTCCAACCAGCATCCAAGCTGAGTCTACAAGACGAACTTGCAAAGATACCAGGTATTTGAGACACTCCTGGGTGGTTCTATAAATCAAGGAATTATGTGCAGCTCATGTACTAGCTCCTTAGTTTTTCAAATCAACCAATCGATGTATAAACTCACGCCTGTTTTCCATAGAGGTTGGCAGAACCTATGGATCACCATTTGCTACGGTCCTTGCACTTGGCTTCAAACCCATCAATCTTTTCATGCACGCCCGGCGGTTTTTGTCGCTGCGTACACCAGCCTTTTTTTAGTATAATACCTAACTGGTTTGCGTATGTTTTTCAGGGACGCCCTTGCGCAATCGTTCCTTCATTAATTCGCAAAATATATATCTTTCATGATTGTTTTTGTTCAAGTGAAGTCATTAATTTTATATCTATAATAAAGTTCTAGTATGTATATAGGCACTTAAATTGATTAAAATAAATAATTAAGTATTTCTCAAAAAACCTTTATATAGACTTTTTGATCAGTGCCTTACTTGGCGTCACCTGATTAAGGCTCTTCGATTTATGCTGCTTACAGCTCTCTTAATCGTCTTCAAAACTTTCTGCAGACTAGCGCTAAAATCACTTTGGCGCAACCACTCCTACTATCCATTCTCGATCATACAGATGACGTTTGTTACTCTGATCTTTTGTAGGAACTACTTAATAAGCGTCTGCAGAATCTCTGTATTCGATTCTTTTTAATCTATGAGGGTTTACGTATTTCGGTTTCCCATACAAACTTACAAGTCGAAATTTTTTAAAACCTATAAGCCAATTTTAATGAAACTTTGCATGCTAAAGCAAAATACAGCCACCTAAATAGATTGTTGAAAACATTTTAAATAAAAGGTTTATTTAGCTGTGTTATTGCGATTTAAAGTCCACTATATAAAGTTTAAAATCGCATTAACTCAGTTATTTAAACGTTTTTTAAAAATGTTTTCAAAAAACTGTTTAGATCTCTGTATGGTACTTTAGCATGCAAAGTTTCATTGAAATTGGCTTAATTGTATTTCCTTAAGAGGGTTTACGCAGAAATGCGTAAACCCTCTTAAGGAAATACGAGTATATTTCGAATAATCGAGCTCAGCTTAACTGGCTTCCGATACTTGCGTGGGGACTTACACGTTTTTCCTTTCTATATTCCAGACTCTTTCTACATCTTCTCCTCTTTATGTACGAAATCGTTTTTCCTTTCATACCTCTTGCTCTAGCAGTACTTTGCGCTCTGCTCACAACCTTGGTCTTGTAACTCCACTTCATTCCACAGACTTCCTATCCTGCTCCTTTTCTGTAATGCTATCCGGTTTTGGCATGCACTACCACAGTACATTAGGAGTGCTCGTTCGTTGGATTCGTTTAAGGGTCAGGTTCGGAGTCATTTCTTAAGTTTATCCTCATAACTTTATTTATTTCTTATCATATTGTGGCGGCGCCACCTACCGCATACGCCGCACGTTGTTCGACACGAAGCAAACACCTTCTAAACCGTGTCAATAGATGGCGCCACAAAAACGCATAACAACGACGTCGCTATACTACGACGATAAAATAGTATGGGAAGCCTGCATCGCGGTAGCGAAGCTTCACCATCTCCTTCGCTATACATATAGTCGCGTAGCCGGACAAAAATTACTTACGATAATTCTAAAACTTTTCGTTTTTGCTGAGTGGATAGAGTATGTGGATTGTGAGCTATTTTTAAAAAGTTAGAAGTTTTATGACTGTGCTTTAGGTATGGTTTAGGTATTTCATAATATTTCGTGTAACGTAATGTATATAATATTAAAGTTTGATATGTTGAGTGTTTCATAATAAGAACTATCTTATCTTTGTGTTGTAAAAAGTTTAGAAACATAATATATGTGGAACTATGAAAATCACAAAATCACTCTTTTTAACTTTGAATAAAATTTTAAAATTTATGAAATAATATTTAAGACTTTCAGTGGTTAGTGGTACACATGTTGAACAAAGTTTAGAAAGTTAAGTGGTGTGCTTCTTTGTTCATTTCATTTTTCTTTCGTAGCACACGCAATAACAAATTAAAATTGACAGAATCGCTCATACATGTCCTTTGTAATACTATTTTATACCACACAAAAAATTAGAAACATACATACAGTGCATTTTGTTTAAATCACGAATAAAATATTTCGCTAACGTACGTTTCTTTATGCGGACGCGGGCGGTTGCGGGCCGTGCGGGCGCGGCGCGGCGGTGGCGGCGGGCAGGCGCGGGGGTGGGGGCATACCTACCTATGAATGATAATTCAATCGTCACGTCAGACGAGTGGATACATGGCGAACATAATACAAGAAGACGTAATGCAGAAAAAGTAAACTAAGTACCTTAACCTACTTACTTTACATCTTATGATATCAATAAAAACATTATTAAATGACTAGTTTTCAGAAGTTAGTACTTACAGATCGCGCAATTCTTCTTTCAGATAAGATTATTCTACAATCATCCGAAATTATTCTTTCAGATAAGATTATTCTACAATCATCCGAATTGGATGAATGGGATGAAAACGTAAACACGCAATAATAAATTCAGAATCGCTCATCATGGCCTTTGTAATGCTATTTTATACCACACAAAAAATAGAAACATACATACAGTGTGTGGCGGCCTTAGTCGCCACATAATTTATTATCATCACGTATCGGTTAAAGAGTTTGTAAGCACATTCCTAAACGCGTGCAGATCCGATAAAGATATGTCACGGCATCCTCCCTCCAACATCTACGTAGTATTACTGTATAAATAGTCTTGTAAGGTTTAGATAATAAGTTAGTCACAATGTAGTCACTGTAAATATACAACACCATATAAAGAGACGCAGTCGTTATTTACCATCGCCATGGAATCCCTCCATCATCACAACCTCTCACACTTCGCCCGACGGAACACTGGTGACCCCGTTTAAGCAACAAGCAACCTTCCAATGGAGTACCCCGAAAAGAACACGTGAGTCATTTGCAATATCTACACATCAACCATGGCAGTAACATTGTGTTCAGCGACGGACGCAACAAGATTTTCAAAATAAAATCACTACGCCGAGCCACACCGAGCTGCGACTGCGTCATTTAACATCACTCTCACAACCACAACTTTGGCTTCCTTTCCGGCACATCGTATCAAGAACGTTTCATCGACCAAGGCAAAGAAATAAGGTACCCAGAAAAACAATGCGATATAGAATATACTAACGATTTCATAACTGTACACATTACGTTATAAATAAATTGTGCGGTGCAGCGAACGCACAAGAATTTCCGACGCAGCACTTTTCGCCGTTTGCTCTACGCTTGCGCAAATTCAAGATCACGGCATTAATGACTATACTGCTATACGGAAACAATTTTGTACAGAGTTGTGGATTTTTCTATTGAAATAAATAAATAGAATCCAAAGAAAAATAAGCATAATATGTATACAACGAGTATTCACCCGTTTAACCGCCTCACTTTTACCGACTGACAAAGTGGTTTGAGGTATGTTATTTATAATTACGGGAAGAGATATTTAGAAGCATTATTTTACCAGTCGATGGTTTTATAAGATATTATTACACTTCATAAGACGCCTAAATGCTCCTAGCTACCTCCAGGCGAATTGATTTCTCCGGTTATCTGACAAAGAGCCAAGGAATACGCCAGTCTGAGGATAATTATGAAGCTATAATGAAGTTGTTCTCAAAATGAAGATATTCAACAAGTTTAAAATGCTTTGATTGTGCAATAAGAATACAGTAGAATAATTAAGCACAAAAATGAACCATGTTTGGGTAACTAATGTAATAATAAGATTTTAGTCAATTTTAATTCAATTTTTTGTTATTTACGTATTTCCTTATACTATATTGAATGCAACATGTCTTATCTCTATGTACTTAATGTTTAATCTTAGTCAATTCTAATTTTTATGTTTTGTTATTATGTATTTTATTAAGCCTAATAGTTCAATTTATTATTAACATGTAATGCGTAATTTGAAGTTCATTGCAAGAATATGCATAATTTAAAGTTGTACTGGTTTATGCCACTTAATTTGTGTGTATAATATAAGTCTTGGTATAACGTGATATAAAAATAATATTAGTAACAATATTATGATGTTGAGAGGAATTATAAAAAATATTCGTGTATGTAAACGTAAAACGATCGATTGTTTTTTAAAAGGTATACCTATAATAAGTATTTTGTTCAAATACAAGGAAACAGCTCTCTTAGCAGCATTCAGCAAGCCAGCTAGCCATAAGGTTCCATCGCAGCAACGTAACGCTTCCTGGATCCTCGGCATCACTCGACGGTCAAAATAAGTACCGTCGCACTCCACATGTCTCGACTCACAGCAGACATGGTAGCACACGCTCGTCTCGAGTCACTGTAGACTGGAGAACGCTCGTTTTGTCAATGAAGACTTGAGCACGCTCATCACGACTTAACGTGGATTAGAGCACCACTGGCATCTCCAAGCTGAAGACCTGATGGTTTTTTCATTCCCTTTTTCAAGAGGGGGAGTACTGTGGCGGCCTTAGTCGCCACATAATTTATTATCATCACGTATCGGTTAAAGAGTTTGTAAGCACATTCCTAAACGCGTGCAGATCCGATAAAGATATGTCACGGCATCCTCCCTCCAACATCTACGTAGTATTACTGTATAAATAGTCTTGTAAGGTTTAGATAATAAGTTAGTCACAATGTAGTCACTGTAAATATACAACACCATATAAAGAGACGCAGTCGTTATTTACCATCGCCATGGAATCCCATCATCATCACAACCTCTCACACATCGCCCGACGGAACATTGGTGACCCCGACATGATATAGAGTAAATATACAACATCACCTTAAGAGACGCAGTCGTTATTTACCATCGCCATGGAACCTACCATCATCACAACGTCTCACACTTCGTACGACGGAACACAGTGCATTTTGTTTTAACACGAATAAAATATTTCACTATACCTAGATTAAACGCCGAATTTGTATTGACTAATCTCGGAGTAAGTCTTATTCCAGTTTGGTAGAATCCACCCTAAATACGCGATTGGGCATGCAGGACGTGGGCAGGTGGATTTGGGCATCAACTCGTTACACCAAAATTTTGTTCTAACTGGTCACACCGCCAAAAGCAGTATTATTTGTTTCAACCCGTCACAAGTTGATTTATTTCTATTAGGACACATTGTAATTTTTGTAGCTATTGCTGCTACTTACTTTATTACTGCTCTTTAATGATTTCTTGCAGTAAGCCGACGTTATTATCTTATTTGCCCCTGCCCCTTATCTGTGCATAATACCATAGAATATTTACATAATAGTACAAGTACAGAAGATTCACTCCGCAAAGTCATTTAAATAAATAGCGACTCTTGCTAAGACACAATAAAATGCAATTCAGGTCGCACACCGCTCCCTTATCTACAGTTAAATTCACCTAGAAGTTGCCTCTCTTTCTATCGCGTACTCTTATCTCTTCTAATGACTTTTGGGTTGTCTTCTTTTAAGTAATAATTAATCTGAATACTTACTTAATTTACTACAAGTTATGGTGTTTATAATGTGTACTTAAAAGTGAACAAATTACCATTTCAAATAATCCTAGGCTAGGTATGTCAGTACAGTCAACGCCACATCAGACTACCTAAACGGTAATATAATATATTTTACTGTGCTACCTATACATGTTTATTTGCACCACCAGTGACACTCCGTGTACGTGAGAGCTCGAGCGCTGGTGACCTTGAGCAGAACGTATAAACACTAGCGTTTAATACCGAAATGGAATTTAGACTTTTGCCAAAGAAGACGTATGTATAATTATGTTACATAGTATGTTATGAAACGTAAAGTAGTATTAGCAGTTACTCCATTAAGTAAGTAACTACTACGGCTTACAGTCCTGGTACTGTGGAGAAAAAAGGATTCCCGGTACTGCGCTTACTATGGTACCGGGAAAACCGGAAATTTCCGGTACTTTTTGGTACTGAATTTTTAACCCAGATGTAACTAACGTTTGATTAATGGATCAATGAGCAAATCAAAATATTACACAAAATTTTTATAATAAAAAAATTGTTTTGCTAATTGCTATACTAGCTGTGGCATCACTTTATCGAATGGAATTGGCTAGAGGTCATTCGAGTTGAATGTTTTAAATTTAAAAGAGTCTATATACAATGGATTTTTATCATGAATGTTTTAAGGTGAGTAAAAAATATAAATTCGTCCAAACCGAGACCGTTCAAACGGCGACAGACCCTTCTCCAACGGATGCCCTCGGCCGAGATTGTGGTATTGGGAGACTGCAATGTCCACCACGTCGAATGGCTTGGTTGACTCAAAACTGACCACGCGGGTAGAGTCGTTCATGACTTCGCTTTGGCCTACAGTCTGTCCCAATTGGTAACAGAGCCTACGTGGATTCCAGATGTGGAGGGCCATGCACCTTTCTTATTGGACCTTCTGCTGACCTCTCACCCAGACGGCTATCAAGTTTCTATTGATGCACCACTAGGCTCATCAGACCACTGTCTGATTCGTAGCACTGTGCCTTTCACAGAAATTTTAAAAACGTCGAGTCTGGCATTATAGGTCAGCGGACTGGGATGCGATGGGAGTTTTTTTGCGTCCTACTACGAGTTTGCTTCTCACTGGATGATCTTGATGTCGCCGCCGACTTTATCGTTGATGTGATACTGCAGGGAATGAAACTTTTTAATCCAAACTCTGTAGTTCCCATTGGCGGCAGGTCTCAACCATGGTTTGGTCGTTGCTGCAAAATGGTGTCTCGCCAAAAGTGACAACATTACATGGCCTGGGCTAATGCGGTGTCATCAAAGGATCCAAACACCAGTGCGCTCAGGAAGAGGTACAACTTTGCCGCCAGGTCCTTTAAGAAGGACATTGCCAAGGCGAAGTCATCAGACATAAGTGGAATTGGCGAGAGGCTAGTGCGTCTTCCTTCGGGTACGCGTGCGTTCCGGTCTCTCGCCAAAGCTATCTTAGGGAATTTTTGTCAGCCGTCCCTACCACCATTGCACAAGACCGATGACTGCCTGACCCATATTGCAAAGGAGAAAGCCGATCTCTTGGGCACTCTTTTTGCATCAAACTCGCCTTGGACGATGGGAAAAACTCTCCACCAACCATACCGCATTGCGCTTGTTCAATGCCAAACGTCCGGTTCCTACAAAGGTCAGTTCGTAAGGCTCTTTTTTTCCTTGATATCCATAAGTCGAGTGGGCCTGGTGCAGTTCCTCCCATGAGTTGGCGCTGGTTCTAACGCGCGTTTTCCGGCTCTCTTACACTACTGGCGTTGTCCCGAGCTCTTGAAAGACAGCCCTTGTCCACCCGATACGAAAAAAATCGATCGCTCAGATCCGTCCAACTACAGGCCAATAGCCATCACCTCTTTGCTCTCCAAAGTAATCCCAACAAGTCCCACAGGGGTGTGTGTTAGCCCATTCTCTGTTTCTTCTGCATATCAATGACATGTTGCATAACAACAGCATTCATTGCTACGCGATTGTCAGTAAGGGAGTAACGCTCTACACTGGACGAGCTAATATTTCTCGGGAAAGCGTCATCGAGAGCCGGAATAAACTTGTGACTGACACCAAGAACATGTTAAGTCATGTCTTGAATTGGGGCCGACATAACTTAGTCCACTGTAACCCCTCCAAAACACAAGTTTGCGCATTTACCGCGAAAAAACATCCCTTCCTCGTACCTCTGAACTTTTGAGGGAGCTCTCCCTTGATACCAATCCGACTATTGGAATCCTTGTCGTCGATGTTTCGAGTGACGTTCAGTTTCGAGGTCATTTGGAAGGTAAAGCTAAATTAGCAAACAAAAAAGAAATTATTTAAATGGAATTATCAAATCATTGGAGTGCGATGACGATGAAACCGTACGGTGTAGGGTACGGGTACATTAGTTACAATTTTTTCCCCAGAAAAAGTACCGGTGACGTTACGGTTGAGAACTGTGGAGACAAAAATTTGGTAACGCTACGAAATTTGTATGGTTTTCAACTAAGAGCATTAGCCGAGGTTACCGGTGACGACTACCGCAAACGCGGAGCCTAATATTGGCGTAATTTGAAGTTATAACAAAAGTACCAAAAGTACCGAATTTCCCGGGAAACAAATTCTCAGTACCGGTACTGCGTAAAAAGTCAATTTCCCGGGAAATACCAGGAATTCCTGGGAGCAAGCCCTAGTAACTACCAACCTAGTTAGGTACTTGTAAATTGTAATAATATCGGTAGGTACTTAATAATTGCAGGTGACTAGTAGAATTGATATTATAATACTTAATTAAGTAAATAGGTACCTACGTACTTATGTAGACATACAGACGCAGGGGGACTGTGTTTTATAATTAGTAGGTACCTAGGTAGTGATGAATGATTTAGTGATAATAAGAGTACCTACTTACCATACTATAATTTAGGAAATACTTTTGCATACTTACCTGAAGCTCTTAATTGATTAATTGTCAAAAAAACACGTAAGGGTTGTGGAAAAAACTTTAATCGTATGATGTGGCCCTAGCTAGATACGCAATTCTATAGCCTATTGTAATCATGCATCTTAAAAATTATTTTCCTATTATTGTGATTTGTGAACATGACAGGATGATAGATTGATTAACCAAAATGAAAAATAAACAGATACGTACTTAATCATTTGCAGTTTTTATTTTTAATAAAGAATATGTTACATACTCATCCGTTTACGTTACGTACGTTTTCATCCCATTCATCCAATTCGGATAATTGTAGAATAATCTTATCTGTAAGAAGAATTGCGCGATCTGTACTTAACTACCTACTCAAAACTTGTCATTTAATAATGTTTTGTTGTCAGCTAAGATGTAAAGTAAGTAGGCAGGTACTTAGTTTACTTTCCTGCATTAAGTCTTCTTGTATTATGTTCGCCTTGTATCCACTATTCAACTCGTCTGACGTGACGAGTGGATTATCAGTCATATAGAGTGTAGGTAGGTATGCCCCCACCCCCGCGCCTGCCCGCCGCCACCGCAGCGCCGCGCCCGCAGCCGCCCGCGTCCGCATAAAGAAACGTTACGTTAGCGAAATATTTTATTCGTGATTTAAACAAAATGCACTGTATGTATATTTCTAATTTTTTGTGTGGTATAAAATAGTATTACAAAGGACATGTATGAGCGATTCTGTCAATTTTAATTTATTATTGCGTGTGTTACGAAAGAAAAATGAAATGATCAAAGAAGCACACCACTTAACTTTCTAAACTTTGTTCAACATGTATACCACTAACCACTGAAAGTCTTAAATATTATTTCATAAATTTTAAAATTTTATTTAACGACAAAAAGAGTGATTTTGTGATTTTCATAGTTCCACATATATTATGTTTCTAAACTTTTTACAACACAAAGATAAGATAGGTCTTATTATAAAACACTCAACATTTCAAACTTTAATATTATATACATTACTTTACACGAAATATTATGAAATACCTAAACCATACCTAAAGCACAGTCATAAAAGTTCTAACTTTTTAAAAGTAGCTCACAATCCACATACTCTATCCACTCAGCAAAAACGAAAAGTTTTAGAATTATCAAAACTTCTTTATGGAATTTAATGTCCCACGACCGGACTAATAGCACCTCCAACTAACATCCGTTGGACTTCGGTCCCCGAGCTATAACCTCCCAGCTCTAAGGAAGATCTTCCCTTTGGCCTTCCTCGATATGGCATCCATCCCCATCCTACCTACCATCCCGCTTCCCTACAATATGCATGATCTTATTTCTATATCCATTATTCTTGTAGGTACTTTTTTTTTTCTTTTAATTACATTTTCATTACCTTAGGTTGCCTGGAAGAGATTGCTTGTTAGCAATAAGACCGCTTGTTTCGTACTTTGTCTTGTAAAAAAGTGTTTAAATGTGCTTAAAAGCAATAAAAGTACATTATTATTATTATGCTTTTTATTTAATTTAATTCTAAACCTATTTTTTTATTATTGTTCTCGTATTTTTTTATTTTCTTAAGTCTAGGTTTTTTATAATATTCCATATAAAAATAATAAACAAAACTACTATAAAAAATAAAACATTTAACATTATAAAAAACCTAAACCTAGGGTGACGCCGGCAGCGGGGCAGGGCCCAAGCTAACGGTGGTTAGGGCTGCAGAGAGAGGAATCTCCTGACGATGCGTGCCGTGTCAAGAAGTACCGCCTTCTGTATCTGGCCCTTGATCCAGCCGTCTAGCGAGAGTCTCTTGAGATGTTGGTCGAGACTCTTCGCTATTAGGCCGTTTGCAGATACGACTATCGGGACAATGATAGTCGAGTCAACATCCCACATGGCGGTAACCTCGTAAGCCAAGTCAAGGTACTTGCTCAACTTGTCCTTCTCAGCCTTTACGAGGTTCTCATCATGTGGAACGGTGATGTCGACTAGCACTGCCCGCCGCTGGGACCGATCGACTATCACGATGCCAGGCTTATTGGCAACAATAGTCCTGTCCGTGATAATCGATCGGTCCCAATAGAGCAAAGCACGACCATTTTCGAGAACTGGCTCAGGTGCGTACTTATAGTACGGCACCTCGGACTCAACAAGACCGTATTGAAGAGCAAGTTGCTGGTGAATGATCCTGGCTACAAGATTGTGTCTGTGCAAGTACGCGCCGTTAGCAAGATGAGAACAACCGGAAATAATATGCCTGAGTGACTCTCCGGGACGGCGGCATGCTCGCCATATGTCGACCGTACCGTCCTTCATGATATATTTCCGGTAGTTGTTCGTCTTGATAACTTCGTCCGCAATTGCACAGACAAAACCTTCGGTTTCCCCAAAGAGGTCCCCGAATCGTAGCCAGTTCACCGACGCGAGCAGGTCCACATCGGGCCCTGTTAAAGCCCGATAGAACCGGCCATGCAGCTCCTTGCTTTTCCATACGTCCTTGCGGTCCTCGGTGCTCAGCACCTGAGGCTTGCACCAGTTCTCTTTGCCTAAGGAGAGAGGCGTTAAGGTCTTGACAACCGACACCACATCGCGATGCATGCCACACTCGTTGTTGAGAAAGTATTCTCGAAGACTGCACACCTCACGGTTGTGGAGTGTCTTGGCATTTAAAAAGCCTCGACCACCCCATTTCCGCGGGATGTACAGTCTCATAACAGACGAGCGTGGGTGGAGCATGCGATTTAATGTCAGTTGCTGTCGAACCTTTCTGTCCAGGGCGTCTAACTCGGTCTGAGTCCACCTTAGTATGCCAAAGGTGTATACCAGTAAGGGCATAACCCAGCCGTTGAAAGCGCGCACCTTGTTGCCTCCTGACAAAAGACTGTTAAGTACCTTTGTCAGGCGACCAAAGAAGCGTTCCTTCACCGACTGTTTTATACCCCCACTCTCTACACCCAAAGACTGTGACATACCAAGGTATTTGTAGGTGTCGGCTTCGGAGAGAGATCTGAAAGTCATCGTCTCAGAAAGTTGCAAATTCGTAGAATTTACAACTTTCCCCCGCTGTACGTGCATGACCGCGCACTTGTCTACACCGAACCCCATGTTGATGGCGCTGCTAAAAGTCTCTGTGACTTTCAGTAACGCCATCAATTCATGACGTTTCGGTGCAAACAGTTTAAGGTCATCCATATACAGCAAGTGCGAAATAACTTCACCCTGTCTCCTAAGCCGATAGCCCAGCCCTGAATCCTCTAGCAATGCGCTGAGAGGATTCAGGGCTAGACAGAACCACAACGGACTCAGACTATCACCCTGGAAGATGCCTCGCTCAATCCTTACGAAGTCCTGCGGACCAGAGGGGCTGTCTCCACCACCCGGTTGACGAAGGACTGTGGTCCACTGTCTCATACAAGAACCTAGAAAAGATCTTAGAGTTGTATTAATTTTATACAGCTCTAAGATCCTCTCCAACCAGGTATGAGGCACTGAATCATAGGCCTTCTTATAGTCAATCCAGGCGGTTGAGAGAGCCCCTTTGTTCCGCCGGACTTGTTGGCAAATGGTCGTGTCGATGAGGAGGAGCTCCTTAGTACCACGGGACCCAACCTTACATCCATTCTGAGTGGAAGCCAAAATATTGTGCGCAACAATGTGCGAATTAATTTTAATTCTCAGAATGGATGTAAGGAGCTTGTAAAGCGTTGGCAAGCATGTGATGGGTCTATAGTTCTTCGGTTCCGTGGTACTACCGGACTTGTGGAGCAGGAAGGTGACACCGGTTGTCATAAATGTTGGCAAGGAACCGACCTCTAGGGCTTCTTGGAATTGCGTCGCTAACCTGTCGTGTGAGCATCTAATCCACTTTATCCAAAAGTTATGCAACCCGTCCGGTCCAGGACTTTTCCAGTTCTGAGCCGTACGGATCGCACAACTCACGTCTTCGGGGCTAATAGTCACAAGCCCCATGGATTCGATAGGCTCACACGCACGCTCAACGATGCTAATCCAATCACCCTCAGTGTGTTCGACGGGTACCGACCAGATACTACGCCAGAAGTTATTCATGGTAGTAGCATCCGGACACTGCCAGTCGCTCACACATTGGTCGGTTCCTTCCCAACTCCGGTACACCTTCCTTTGGTCACTTTGAAAAAGGCGATTTTGACAATATCGATCCACACGGGCTCTATAGCGACGAATACGGTTTGCCAGCGCATAAACTTTTTGCTTCAGAAAGTCTATGCGTTCCGTGACACAAGCTATGTAGTCCCGGGGTCTAATCCCGGTCCCAGCAAAGGCCTGGTTCACGAAACGCATGACTCGGGGACGATGGTTGCCCCCTCTGAAGCATATTAATTTTGCAATGATAGTCCTAAACGAGTTGATACGACACTCGATTCTTCTTTGCCACGCGGGGACAGCGGGGTGTCGCGGCGCTCGGTCAGTATCCGGAAACTTAACACGAGCGATGCGACATGCCGCTATGGCAGCGCAGTACAAAATCGAGTGTGTATCAACTAATGTTTCGCTAGTCCGCATATACGGAACTAGCAAAACATTTAGGGCTCCCATTAATGCCAGATTGCGTTTATTCGTTGGCAAGCGTGGTAGTCTCGGCCTAGAGTCGGTGGAACGATATTCCAAAATCGCGTCTTCCAAAGCCCTCCTCAATTGCTCATTAGTCTGGGTACTTACGTTCGGATTCATACAATCATCTATGTCCAGCGCGGGATCCGCCAGGGCAGGTGTCGAAGCCGAGCCTCTCGGCCCCAGCGTCAACAACGCAACATGCGAGTCCCGCGCTAAAGTAGAAGTGGTATGAATAGGTAACGCCTCCAGACGCAGTCGATCAAGCGTAGAGTCGTCCAACAGCTTGAGCCGCTGGATGGCCCGCACCTGATCCGACAGTCGTTGTGCAGAGACGACGGCGGCTGGTTCAAGGGCCTGAAACAGAGGCAGCATCCTATTGCGGTACGCGGTCAGGTTCGTTCCTCCCTCTGTCGCCCCGTAGTAGGCGCGCATGCAGTTCTCATTTATAGGCTGAGTCCATCGCATGCGGCGCACTACACCACCGGTAACGGGGGTCGTACGCGGGGCAGATGGCCCCACTGATCCCAAGCGTGCCGGCAGCGGTGGTCGTCCACGTCGCGCAGGTCGTTGTGGCGGCGGGGACGGCGATCGCCCGCTCGCGCTGCTCGACTCGTCCCTGGTGAAATCTTCATCAGAAGAGGAGCTTAAGGTCGGCGGAGCGGGTGATGATGGAGGGCGTGCGCTTCGTCTCGCTCTATTTTTGCTTCTCGTCAACATTTTTCCTGGTTTTCATATTATAACATCATTGGGTTTTCATTTTGTTATTGACGTACAATGTGTTGACATTGCACGTCACCATGCCGCTATTGCATACTTTCCATTATTGTGCTTTGGTATTTTCTTGAATTTTTGTAGAGGTAAGTAGTAAGTAATTAGATGTAATGTTACTGATATTTAAATTTAGTATAAATAGCAAAATTTGAGCAAAATTAAATGAAATTGGTCTAAGAAAAAATGTGAGTACGAATGACATGAGCTATTTTTTTTGTTATTATTATAAAACCAATATGCTAATTTTTTTACTATGCTAATGGTTGATTATACAAAAAAAATTTAAGAATTTGCACTGAATAACTGGATACGGGTGCGTATGCAGGCGATGTCACGATAGTGGTATAAAAAATAAATAATTTGTCAAATAACCAATTCTTTATTATTGTATCGTAGGGGTGAACATAACCAATGCCACGGTAGATAATACCACCTTGGAGCAGGTGGGAGTCGACCAGAGGTGCGCCCAGGAAGTGCGCCACCTCATAGAGAAGAAGTTAAACATGGCTGTCTCGAGGGATATGCTCCCTCCAATGACCATCGCTCAGTTAGTAATCAAATTTATTCCTTAACACGCTGGCCACAACTTTCAAAAAGGTGTTGTGGAGATCCTAGGTTTTAATTTTATACTTTTCTTGTTAAGGTTTTGTTGTTTAGGGCAGTGATTTTGTCAATGCCAAAGAGTCCAATTCTATAGTACCGCAAGCATAGATAATTCAAATGAGTCACACGGGTAGGTTGAATATTAATTGTTGTTGGTTGAACAGTTGAATTTAATAAAATTCAAATTCCGAAAATCCAAATAATATGCTCCTAATGCATCAGAATGTTTAAAGTTATTTGGCATAGGATCAAAACCCCTAAGATTGGAGTGCATAATAGTCAAAATTATAACAATTATATTTTCGTTTTTATGTATTTTAAACTTTTATAGATTCTGTACTTATTTATTTATTTATACTACAATAATTTACGAGGCCTGAATCGTGATTGATTTAGTACAAACGGCATCAGATCAACCTACCCTAAAGTGTCAAATTTCTCCATTGAATATTTATCCTTAGAACCAAATTTTAAAGTTCAAAATTGATTGTAGAAATTTTACAGTTTTGGGTAGGTTAATCTAACGCCGTGTGTACATTGAAGCTACCATTACCCACACAGGTTAAAGAAACTCGAAGGGCAAACAAAGAAAGTCAACATCGAGCAAGACGCCAAAGGCTTCGCCGCATACTTTAGCAGCGTCGAGCCTGACGATCTGTTTTCTACCACCGAGTTGGTCATCATGCGCACCCTAGTGCACAAGACTCATTTGGTGAGATGCCTATTATTATGCCTGATGGATTCTCCTCAGAATTCGAATGAATGGCGACCACAGTAATAACTATTCCTGCTGCTTAGTAGTAGCAGCAGTATTGTGTTGCATTGTCGTGTTCCAGTTCAAAGGGTACTAGACCCACTCAAACTAAAAGAAATGGAAACGTAAAAACTAAAGTTGTTAGGTAGCAGACTGTTTTTAAATAGTGTTAAATCTACCCCAGATTCAACACTATTTGAAAACAGTCTGCTTGATGAAATACTTTTTTTGTTAACTTTGACGAGAGTATTTTGATGCAGCGCGCCGACGAGTTCGAGACAGACCGCGACTACCTTTGCTTGCTGCCAGGCCTGGAGGGCCACTACGCGAGGTTCGACACCTTGTGCGAGCGGCTCAAGATCCCCGCGGTGGTGCTGCAACTGGACCACCAGCAGCGGCTCGACGACACCCTGGCGGAGATAGCGCAGAAGAGAGCCAATGTAAGGACACTTCTGACCTTCAATTTGTGCATACACACTCACAACGTAACGCCTGTTTCCCGAAGGGGTGTTCAGGCGCCACAGCTTTCCCATTGCTCCGATTCGATTCGGACACACTTCTTTTCTTCATTCACTTTCGTAACATTTTTAATACATGCTTGTTGGTTAAGGTCCGGAAATAACTTAACACTTTATTACCATAACACACCAACTCGGGCAAATTATCGCGCTCGCTCGTGCAAATGTTGTAGTGTAAAGCTACTTCTTGGGTCGACCGTACCTTTCACAAGGACGTCTCCGATCTATAAGAGTACGTTAGCCGACGTCTTTCCTGCCTCATTCACTCTATTAAGCAATTTTTTATGTATTCTTCTCATGTTGGGGAAGGTTTTTCTTCCTCCCTTTTTACCCCTTTCTGCACGGGAGGCATCTACTTATGCATGTAATAATAATACTAATAAGCTTTTATTTCAGACCAATGATCCATATAATCCCATATAATTCCTAAAGTCAACATCTATCTATCGAACTTTTGATGTTCTGGCATAAGTAATTCAAATTGACTGTTTGATAAAGACCTTTTTTATCTACGAATCCCATTCGAGCTTCCTGATACTGGTTGATTTTTTTCTCATAAACATTTTATCCTATATCTATAGCATTGTGAATGCAAAATTTCAATAATAAAGATTTTTAAGTACTGAAATTATTATGCTTTTGCATGTTTGTGGTGATGGGTGAATGGTAATTGATAACTGTCTTATAATGGCTTTAACTTATTTAATCGATAAACATGCCTCTGGACATTCGTATTTTTGGACGTTTTTCTTATTAGACTTATGTCGCGCAAAGGATAATATTATACCATTTTAACTATTAATTTAAAACCGTTTTTCAGATTATCATGAAAAAGCTGAAGCCGAAGCAATCTTTCTACTTGATGGGATATGACTTTGGGGTTTTAGTCGCTTTGGAAATCGCTGCCATGTTGGAGAGAAATGGTTTGTTATAATTTTTACATTGCCCTAAATAAAAGACACCATCGCTTGTGTCTTAATTTACTCATAACTCATTATTTACAGAGTTTTAAAAATCAAATTATTTCATTTACAGGCTTGACTGGCACCGTTTACATGCTCGGAGGGACGCCTCAAGACATCTGCAACTCCTTCAACTACCGCTGGAAGGACACTACCCCTGAGGCCATGCAAGACGCCCTCATCACGCACATGTACACCCTCGTTACTGGAGGCAAGAGCATCAACCTTGAGAACAAGCTACGGAATACTACGAACTGGACTGACAAAGTGAAACACTGCATTAAGTCTTTACGAAGCAAAGTGTCTTACAGTACCCAATACATAAGCGGTGTTATCGAAGGCGCATACGCTAGGATCAAACTTCTCCAGAATTATGAAGTCAAGCAGCACAATTTACGATCAAAGCTAGTTCTTCTCCGGGCAAAACTTGAGACGCCTGAAATAGATGACCTTAAACTGTTTCCTGAAAGTATGGAAGTGCATGATCTTCGTGCAGCCCTCGCTCACGCCACTGAGGATTTGGCCACTTCCAACTATATTAACAGATACTTGGCTAAAGGCACCATGGAATGTTATGAAAATAGCAACCAGTGTGACACTGTTATCATTAATGAGGATTTTATGCTAATGGAGTTTTAATAATGATAATGGCTAATGGCATCGTATACTATCTATATTATTTAAATAAAAAGCAATTGCCTGAAATATTTGTTCAGACATCACTTATGAACGACTGCACCTGTTAGGCAATTTTTTTTTGTTAAATTTGTATTTATCAGGACAAGGTTCGTATGAAATAATTTTTTTCGAAATATGTCACGGGTACAGCGTGTTCACTCAGACTAAGGCCTATTCAAACCTGAGCGCTATTCGCTGCCGCTGTGGATAAAGGTATATACTGTTTCGGTCAGGTTTTTAGTATCAAGTTCCGCGGCTAGATTGACCTGAGCGGTATTCGCTGCCGCTCTACTCACAGCGGCAGCGAATACCGCTTAGGTTTGAATAGGCCTTTAGTCGCGGGCGACTGTCAAAGTTGCATATATTTTTGTTAATTCAATCACTAGCTACTTCGATCATTATAAACTTATAGATACACGATTGCTGGTTGAAAAACGGCACCACTAAAAAATGCTTGAATCAGAAACGTGCCTTTTTTTGCGCTCTGTCGGTAACTGACAGTGCACTAACACTGCTCCGTAAAAAATTGCAAAATCAACACTTATATTAAGGGAGTCTTGCACGAAATTGTAAAAATTTACGTTTTTTTTAAGTCACTTGTACTATGCGTTAAATTAGTTAAATACATTAAAAGAACTTATGTAAGTTAGCCTGATCATTACACAAGGTTTGAAAGATAGAAATTCTTTAAACAATAACAAAAAATACATAAATCTAATGACTCCTAAAACCATATTATTTTGACATCTTTCTTAATTTTACGCATGATACAATGAAAATATTTGTATTAACATTCCGCGGGGCACCCTGTTCTTTAAAAAGTATTTATTTTTTAAACTAGCGCGCGATGGTTTTAACATTTCGCAGAATAAAAACATTAGTATAATATAACTTGCTCAAAAAAAATAATTATACGAGGTCTGAAACTATTATCCCCGAAGGTTTACTCAGACTACCTAGTGTCTATGAGGACAGCCAAAGCAGTCCTCTACCATAGTCCAATTTTCACTAAATAGCGATCTGCAATATTGTTTAATAATGTTGCTATAATATAACGTATTGTAATTTTTTTAATCTCTTTCCATAGCTTGCTTGAAGAGAAAAGTGGAGTGTCAACATAGCGCGTGATAGAGAGGTGAATTTTGTAAACCAAATGACTCAAGTGTGATTTGTTCGAACCATTTTTTTGAAGATGACATGTACTTAACGGAAAAAGAATTTAGGAGGATAAAAAGACAGTCTTACCATATTTTAAAATATTGTTTCGCTAAAACATGCGGTTCTAAAATTCGCCGCCGCACATCACCGCAAAAGCAGTCCTCTGCCTCTGCCATAGGTTACTTGTATTTTACTTCCTAATTAACATTTAGGTAGGTTTAAAATTTATATAGAGAAAATAATCTCTATCTACGTCTAAGTGTTTTATAAGAACGCAATAACAAAATTGTAGTTAATAAATACGTTATGGTAATGAGGATTATGAGATGTAACCTTTGTCATAATTGTAACTTTTGTATTTTACCAGCGGCCCGCTCGCCACTTCGTCTGCTTGAAGTGTGAACACGTATCCCGTATAGGGCTCGAAAATCAAAATATCGGGTATTAAAAATATCGAAAATCGGATTCAAATCAATATAATTAAATATCGATTTTATATTCCTGGATATCGAAATTTTCGATATAATCGATTTTCATTTTAATCAAAAATAATTTTTATTTTTCCCACTAACTGGTGAAAATCTCCGAAAATGGCAAAACTGCTCATCGTATTGGAGCATTCGCTGGCCCCAGCAAGCATAGCCATATCGACACCTCTGGGATCAAAGGTCGTAAAGGACATTTTGGCGAAATTGACTTTTTCATACAGCTCTACCCAGAATTCAATTCTCTCTTGATCTGTGTACTTGGCGTACTACTTTTAAATGAACACATGAAAAACTATTTTTTAGGAATTAAATTAAACAATGTTTCACTGGTTTAAGCACAAATGTATGGGGAATAAGTTGATAAGTCTTTGGCTAGTATATTGATAAGTCTAATACCTTACAAAATAAACAGACTACGAGAATACGTAAAATAATTAGAACGATCACATAACATTATTCATCAAGCAAGCTATAAAGATGAGTTCAAGATGAAAAAGGATTTTGTTGAAAATGTCAAACTTTAAAATCGCTGCCGTGTTAAATTGCCATTTTGGACTTATCAAGTTCTTCACGCCATGCACGGATATAGTGCTATTAAAATATAAGAAGTCATAGAATTTGATAAAAGCTAAAAGTTCATACAAATTATAAAGGTACTGTATTTTGTATTGGTGATAATAATTTTAATTAAGTAATTAATTTATAAAATATATTTTTTTAGTTTTTTTGATGATGTGTATCGAATGTATAATGGATGTTCTATATTAGCAAATCTTCAATATCGAAAATATCGAAATTGGTAAAACTGCCCGATATTGCGATCTTTAATCCCGTAATAAATAACCAAAAAGTTAAAAAAGTTTTGAATAAATCGAAATCTATTATTCATCGAAACTTATTAACGAAACTCAATCTCAAAAATTATGTATTATGATTGTGTATTGTTCTATGCTTCGATAAATCATACCAACTAGATAACGCGTCACGTACAAAATCAAAGCTAAATTCTGTCCACGTGAATAAATACTTTTTCTTTATTAAATGAATTACCCTGTCAAAAAGACGTCAAAAACATTTAGTAGTGAAATCAACCTTAGGTGACAACAAATAAAGTACTTTTTCCTGTAATTAAGAGGGAGAAAGAGAAAATAACGAAGTTGGCTGTTATTTACCGAGACACTTTTTTAGTGCCGACCTGACTGACATCTAGTTGTAATTGTTTATCGAAGATTCTATGGATTTAGTATGGGATCGTGTATCTATTGTTTAAATGATCGAAAGGTAGCTATACTATTAGAATAGGATTTTGTACAATTCCTTTATTTATTTATTCGTGTTGTTGTAATGTAATACATTTAATGGTGGATGATTTATGTTATTTTTATTTTTCTCTCGTACAAACCGTTTCATTCATGAACTGTGTAAGGATATTTTTTTAATAAATGAAGATACACACTTTGACTATTATATAATCAAAGGATACACAGTGATAAAGTCAAACCCCAACAATTGCAGAAGTAGTAAACGGCTGAGGTTCAGTAGCGGTTTGGTTGAGATTATTTAGCGTGAACGTGCCCCCCCCCCCCCCTTGAATATCACAAACACAACAAAAAAAGAATTAGCGAAATAAATGTACTTACTCGGAAGCGGTGGCGCGACGACCTCGATGCCTTCAACGGAAATTGGTCAGAGCTGGCTAAGGAGAGAGAAAACTGGAAGGAAGTGGGGGAGACCTTTGCCCAGCAGTGGGAGGACACTGTAGGTTAATTTAAAAAAAAGAAAAAAGTACTTATAAATCTTATAATGTTATGTTTATACACTTTTAAACTTTCACGTTCCATTATGCACACATCACGGGTGGACACCCACTCAGTCCACCCGTGACCACGGCCGGTGCAACTCGGTCGAAACGTCGGGTATAAAAGGTATGCGTAGAATGTAATGTAATAACGTAGTTTGTTGACATTGAATGGGCGCATTTGGCATACAAAGTAAAAAAATAAATAAAGATGGTGTTGATTAATTTCGACGGTCTGGATAAGTTCCACGATACCTGGCCCGGAGTGCCAAAAGTGTGCGGGTTTGAATCCTGCTAGTGGATTTTTTTTCGACACTATCTTTTTCAATCTCTGTCGTCCCTATCTACTCACCTCTATAGATAGGGTTTGGCAGCTGGAACTAAGGGTCCGGCTGTAGGACGCTCAGGGGTACTACGGAGTTCCGGTTCACGCCCCCGCTAGTTGTGCCTTTACCGGCGCCTCCGGCGGGATTCCGGACATGGGTTGGACTCGTAGTGGCTTGTGGTGAGCTGTAGAGCTTGAATGTTCGTTTGTCCTGGCATTGTGTGCCAGGGCTTATTAACTCATGCACAGCGACAGGGGCTTAGTAGCGGTCTCTGTGGGGCCAGAAGTGAAAAGTCCTGCGGGGAGCGTTAGTTTCCCTTTAAGTTGGCAGCTTTGTCTGGTGATTCTCATTAGACATTGCTGTCGGCAACTCCGGTACTAGTCTGGAGAACTAGTAGCGGCGGCCGCCTAGATGCCGTAGCCACCGGTTCAGCCAGCCGCGTAGGACGTGGGAACTGGCTATAGGCATCCGGGAGCCTATAGGCTCCCGGATGAGTCCCGAAAAGAGAGTGTGCTTACTACTCCGCGACCAAGGTGGACACTTGGAAGTTGACTTTCGAGTTGACGACCCGAGCAGTGGTAACTGTGAGTTGTGCCCTTCGTGCAACGAGAAGTGAGCGAGCTCGACAGCTCCGGTTACCTATCTGAAAAATAGGCAGTGAACTACACGTGTTCACGGGGAAACTCTCCTGAGACACTAGTCTTATGAGTACCGAATGAAGAGCGCGCTCCGGCGTGCACTGATTCGGCGTCAAGACCTAACGCAGATGGTCTCCTGCGGGAGTTGGTGCCAGTACAAAATAAAAGAGTGATGTAAGGAGAGGGGATGTCTTTTTCAATATGTTCGTAAATGTAGGCGATATGTAGAAGTGATTCGCGTACAAAATTCGTTTCAACTGATTTTTATTAATATAGATGTTAAATTGAGTTTGTGTGTTTGTTAGGCTTTACTTTTTCCCGCGAAATGTTAATGTCATGTCGTGCAGTCTTTGCTTGTTTTTATTTGTTCTAAGACTTTGTACTCGCCACGGGCGAGGCGTCTTGTTATAAGCGTATTAAGATACGCCTAGCGCCATCTAGCGTTGTATCGTGAAGTTGGCGCGCGTCAGGTGAAGGAACGACGCGTGTCGGCGCGTCACTCTGTCTGCTAGCGACCGCGAGGTGTACACAGAAAATACGCGCCCTGATATCGCTTTGGACTGCCCTTAATGATAGTGCCTGTGAATATAGTGCCTGTGATTAGGTGAAAGAACTGTGTGCTGTGTGTTAGAAACCGCCTGCATCGCTGCCCTCCGCCAGCTCGCCTCCAGGTTCCTGCGATTCCGGACACCTTCCCGTGAGTACCTACTTCTTCCTTAGCCCTAACCAAACCGGTCGTTCTGGGTGCACAACCTTGATTACTCGCCGCGTCACGTCGCCACGTCTAAGTCGCGTACTCGCCACTTAGACGTGGCGATTACAGACTTTATGTGCTTGTTTGTTAGATAGGTAAACAGGTAAGTAAGTAACTTACAGAACTTCATTTTACTTAGGTGTGCAATCACAGAATATATTACTTACGAAGGTAAGTAAGTATTGAGTAGGTATGTTTATTTAGTCTATTTGCTGTCATCCCTAACACACGAGTCGACGGCGTAGGTACGTTCGGTACAAAACGCATCACAAAGTAATAACTACTCTACGCGTATAGCGATAGCGGTGCCTATGTAATATTGTAGGTTGTTGAAACGGCGGCTTTCTTCAATATCTAAGGAGTGCAACTTCTATACGTAGTACTATTATTTATTCTGTGACAATACTAGCACAAACAAGCAAAGCAAGAGAGCGCTTGGGTGTAGGCAGCGGGCGGCTGGCGCGGCGGGAGCACGATCGACACGGGCATCTCGTCGGAGAGCTAGCGGCACACTGCCAATTACGCACACCTCACCTCGCGCAGCGCTCTGCTAAAACCTTCCGAATTTATGAATTATTGTCACCTAAAATCGAAAAATGTTTTTTTACATAGTTTTAAAAGTAGAATCTCTCCGGTTTTTTTTTGTCTATCGATTAGTTTTAACGAGAATTTTATAGGATCCCTACCTAAAGAGTAGATACAAAAAATCGTTAATATTTCTTGTTCTTCTTAAGATGATTTTTAATAGTAATTAAAATAATAAAAGTAATTTTGAAACGTGTAATGTAAAGACAAATTCTGAAGGAATGAGGACGATTTTTTTCAAAATTCATAAGGTAACGAGAAAATAGGTTTTAAAAAGCTGCTAAAAACAGCTTCCTGAACGGTTTTAGTAAGGGAACCGCCATAAACTGAGTTACAATGTTTTTCCTTGTAGGTTGGTTTCCGTAAAAAGACGGCCGCCGTAGTTTCTAACATTCCACGGGTCATCACCGTTAATTCGGCTGTCTTTTACGGCCGTTACATTGCGGCCGCTAAATGTTGGTACCGCTTCTTTACTCAATCTCACCAAGAATAATTTATTTTTGGTTTCCATAATTTGGGAGCAGCCTGGTGTGCAATAAGACATAATATTGCTAACTAAGAAGGAAGGAATTCTGAGCTTGTTTATATGAAGAGATTTAGTGGTTAACTACAAAAAATATATTGGGAAATCGTACCGCTCGTATTCCGCTACTATTTAGTATGGGATTGCAACTTGTGTTTTATTTTTTATATTTTATGTAACCGAAGTGTTACTACCCTGATCAAATACCTTGATTGACCGAAATACAATTGAGTCAGCTAAATAGCAACAATGGCGGCAATATCCACTCAAAGTTAAAACTTAATTATCTATGAATGTAGTTTTATTGTCTGTAAACGTAGTTTTGTAAGGAAATCAACTTTACGTATCAAATAAGGCATTATCCCATAGGAAAAGAAGCTCAAAGTTTGGACCGTCCAAATAAAAGATGTTAACATTTATGTGGACCAATCAGAGCACATAATTCTTATGAAATTCTGGGCTCTGATTGGTCGAGTCGTCGAGTTTCATAAACATAACAAACATTGGCTATCTCCATGTCTGCCTTATAACAAACTCGGCAATATCCGAAAGTTTCAAACAAAGTCGGCAATTCTATAACGATTTTTGTGAATTTTGCTTTAAATAGGCCATATTTGTTTAATAAAATAGAGTAAAGTGATAATTCTCATTGTACATTTCATATTTAAAAAAAAATCTAAGTTAAGTGATGAATAAATTTCACAATTGTTTTTACCCCTTTATTACACATAATCCAACAAGATGGATATTTCCGCCTTTGATATTAGATGACTCTTGCTCAATCTCGCACTCACCTGGTATTTTAAACGATTAGTTAGCGAACAGTAAATAAGTACTAAGTTGGTTACCGAATTTAACTGAAAACAGTTTACAATAATGTAGGTGGTAAACTGTTTTCAGTATTTTTAATTATACTTTTATAGCATTGCATACGAACAATCATTTGTATGCACTGAATTAATTGACACTTTTATTCATTATGGGCGATTGGCCAACGATTTTTAAATCATATTAATGAGACAATTTAAATAATGATTGTGATAAATTTTGAGGTGCCTATATACAGGGTGGTTCACTATTCTTGTGGGTTACAGTTCTTCAGTCAGCGTTTGGATGCATTTCTATGCCAGTTTTTGTCTCAAGAGGCGAGTCAAAGTAAGCCTTTAGTTAGCTATATTTCAACGACATCCAAGCAGGACCAACTTGTTACCTTTTATTTTCAATATTGTGATAATAATAGTGAAACTAAATTACCAGATTGCTAAAATTTTGGGCTGCATCGCAACCGCCCGGTGTGCGAAGGACGTGGGTTCGATTCCCGGTTTTTTCAATATTTTATAGCCCTAAGTATATTATAGCGTTATTAACACAAAAAATATCATAATTAACATTTATTTTATTTATCTTTGACGACATTTCTCAATTTAGAAAAACATTTCAACGAGATTCGCATTTTTCATCACAATACAAAAACATTATCACGATTATAATGTTATATTTTTGAGACAATCTTGTCATTTAGAGCACACACATATTATTTAATAGCAGATTTTGAAAAATGTTGATGAATAATTTAATAAATCGAGTATAAAGCGCGAATCATCAAGCGATCTTATAAGGAAATATGTAAAGATGCTTTGTCACCCAAAAACGATTGATGAAAAATGAGTGAATGATAGTAGTAAGCTTTTTATTTATTTTTTTTACTCGTTAGTAGGTACACAAACATAATTACAACTAAGAACAATATCAGCAACAAGCGGAAAAGCACACAGGATAAGTTGCAGCTCCAAAAACAAGGGTACATAGGTATACTTACATGCATAATCAAAAAATAGTTGACACAAAGTTAAACTAATTTAAATTAGATGAAGTACATTAAATTAATATTTTAAATCGATTAAGCTCACTTTAAAAATATACCAAAAATAACAATAAATGAAATATACGAGTAGATAAGTGATTATAAATATAAAAAAAATATATGACAATAATTTATGAAATCAAATAAGTTATTACCCGCTGCGGTTCCAGAGGTTCACAGGAAAGACAGGAGGCATCAATAAAGTGCCCTTCGGTTCGCCTAAAATTTTTTGTTCTAATATCATATGGCCGAACTATGTTGGCTTCAACTTTTAACGCACAATAATTGTCTGGCCTAAATTTGTTTTAGCACTATTATAATCTTGCCTAAAAATTGAAAACCCTAATTTTAGAATCCCCAATATTAAATGCACTAAATGTATCGGCATAACCTTCTTTCGGCATTACGAAGATTACGCTTTAGTGTTTAATTTTAGATTACGCTTTAGCCCTAATTTATTATCAAAAATATGTAAGTTCAAAACTTTAATTATTATTATTTATATATTTTTTATTAGACAACAGAAATACTAGCTGCCCTACTCTCCAGGTCACGTGATAGGTTAGAAATTTAAGACAATCGCGAAGTAGTCCGGTCGTGGGACATTAAATTCCATAAAGAAGTTTTGATAATTCTAAAACTTTTCGTTTTTGCTGAGTGGATAGAGTATGTGGATTGTGAGCTACTTTTAAAAAGTTAGAACTTTTATGACTGTGCTTTAGGTATGGTTTAGGTATTTCATAATATTTCGTGTAAAGTAATGTATATAATATTAAAGTTTGAAATGTTGAGTGTTTTATAATAAGACCTATCTTATCTTTGTGTTGTAAAAAGTTTAGAAACATAATATATGTGGAACTATGAAAAACACAAAATCACTCTTTTTGTCGTTAAATAAAATTTTAAAATTTATGAAATAATATTTAAGACTTTCAGTGGTTAGTGGTATACATGTTGAACAAAGTTTAGAAAGTTAAGTGGTGTGCTTCTTTGATCATTTCATTTTTCTTTCGTAACACACGCAATAATAAATTAAAATTGACAGAATCGCTCATACATGTCCTTTGTAATACTATTTTATACCACACAAAAAATTAGAAATATACATACAGTGCATTTTGTTTAAATCACGAATAAAATATTTCGCTAACGTAACGTTTCTTTATGCGGACGCGGGCGGCTGCGGGCGCGGCGCTGCGGTGGCGGCGGGCAGGCGCGGGGGTGGGGGCATACCTACCTACACTCTATATGACTGATAATCCACTCGTCACGTCAGACGAGTTGAATAGTGGATACAAGGCGAACATAATACAAGAAGACTTAATGCAGGAAAGTAAACTAAGTACCTGCCTACTTACTTTACATCTTAGCTGACAACAAAACATTATTAAATGACAAGTTTTGAGTAGGTAGTTAAGTACAGATCGCGCAATTCTTCTTACAGATAAGATTATTCTACAATTATCCGAATTGGATGAATGGGATGAAAACGTACGTAACGTAAACGGATGAGTATGTAACATATTCTTTATTAAAAATAAAAACTGCAAATGATTAAGTACGTATCTGTTTATTTTTCATTTTGGTTAATCAATCTATCATCCTGTCATGTTCACAAATCACAATAATAGGAAAATAATTTTTAAGATGCATGATTACAATAGGCTATAGAATTGCGTATCTAGCTAGGGCCACATCATACGATTAAAGTTTTTTCCACAACCCTTACGTGTTTTTTTGACAATTAATCAATTAAGAGCTTCAGGTAAGTATGCAAAAGTATTTCCTAAATTATAGTATGGTAAGTAGGTACTCTTATTATCACTAAATCATTCATCACTACCTAGGTACCTACTAATTATAAAACACAGTCCCCCTGCGTCTGTATGTCTACATAAGTACGTAGGTACCTATTTACTTAATTAAGTATTATAATATCAATTCTACTAGTCACCTGCAATTATTAAGTACCTACCGATATTATTACAATTTACAAGTACCTAACTAGGTTGGTAGTTACTAGGGCTTGCTCCCAGGAATTCCTGGTATTTCCCGGGAAATTGACTTTTTACGCAGTACCGGTACTGAGAATTTGTTTCCCGGGAAATTCGGTACTTTTGGTACTTTTGTTATAACTTCAAATTACGCCAATATTAGGCTCCGCGTTTGCGGTAGTCGTCACCGGTAACCTCGGCTAATGCTCTTAGTTGAAAACCATACAAATTTCGTAGCGTTACCAAATTTTTGTCTCCACAGTTCTCAACCGTAACGTCACCGGTACTTTTTCTGGGGAAAAAATTGTAACTAATGTACCCGTACCCTACACCGTACGGTTTCATCGTCATCGCACTCCAATGATTTGATAATTCCATTTAAATAATTTCTTTTTTGTTTGCTAATTTAGCTTTACCTTCCAAATGACCTCGAAACTGAACGTCACTCGAAACATCGACGACAAGGATTCCAATAGTCGGATTGGTATCAAGGGAGAGCTCCCTCAAAAGTTCAGAGGTACGAGGAAGGGATGTTTTTTCGCGGTAAATGCGCAAACTTGTGTTTTGGAGGGGTTACAGTGGACTAAGTTATGTCGGCCCCAATTCAAGACATGACTTAACATGTTCTTGGTGTCAGTCACAAGTTTATTCCGGCTCTCGATGACGCTTTCCCGAGAAATATTAGCTCGTCCAGTGTAGAGCGTTACTCCCTTACTGACAATCGCGTAGCAATGAATGCTGTTGTTATGCAACATGTCATTGATATGCAGAAGAAACAGAGAATGGGCTAACACACACCCCTGTGGGACTTGTTGGGATTACTTTGGAGAGCAAAGAGGTGATGGCTATTGGCCTGTAGTTGGACGGATCTGAGCGATCGATTTTTTTCGAATCGGGTGGACAAGGGCTGTCTTTCAAGAGCTCGGGACAACGCCAGTAGTGTAAGAGAGCCGGAAAACGCGCGTTAGAACCAGCGCCAACTCATGGGAGGAACTGCACCAGGCCCACTCGACTTATGGATATCAAGGAAAAAAAGAGCCTTACGAACTGACCTTTGTAGGAACCGGACGTTTGGCATTGAACAAGCGCAATGCGGTATGGTTGGTGGAGAGTTTTTCCCATCGTCCAAGGCGAGTTTGATGCAAAAAGAGTGCCCAAGAGATCGGCTTTCTCCTTTGCAATATGGGTCAGGCAGTCATCGGTCTTGTGCAATGGTGGTAGGGACGGCTGACAAAAATTCCCTAAGATAGCTTTGGCGAGAGACCGGAACGCACGCGTACCCGAAGGAAGACGCACTAGCCTCTCGCCAATTCCACTTATGAATGATGACTTCGCCTTGGCAATGTCCTTCTTAAAGGACCTGGCGGCAAAGTTGTACCTCTTCCTGAGCGCACTGGTGTTTGGATCCTTTGATGACACCGCATTAGCCCAGGCCATGTAATGTTGTCACTTTTGGCGAGACACCATTTTGCAGCAACGACCAAACCATGGTTGAGACCTGCCGCCAATGGGAACTACAGAGTTTGGATTAAAAAGTTTCATTCCCTGCAGTATCACATCAACGATAAAGTCGGCGGCGACATCAAGATCATCCAGTGAGAAGCAAACTCGTAGTAGGACGCAAAAAAACTCCCATCGCATCCCAGTCCGCTGACCTATAATGCCAGACTCGACGTTTTTAAAATTTCTGTGAAAGGCACAGTGCTACGAATCAGACAGTGGTCTGATGAGCCTAGTGGTGCATCAATAGAAACTTGATAGCCGTCTGGGTGAGAGGTCAGCAGAAGGTCCAATAAGAAAGGTGCATGGCCCTCCACATCTGGAATCCACGTAGGCTCTGTTACCAATTGGGACAGACTGTAGGCCAAAGCGAAGTCATGAACGACTCTACCCGCGTGGTCAGTTTTGAGTCAACCAAGCCATTCGACGTGGTGGACATTGCAGTCTCCCAATACCACAATCTCGGCCGAGGGCATCCGTTGGAGAAGGGTCTGTCGCCGTTTGAACGGTCTCGGTTTGGAAGAATTTATATTTTTTACTCACCTTAAAACACTCATGATAAAAATCCATTGTATATAGACTCTTTTAAATTTAAAACATTCAACTCGAATGACCTCTAGCCAATTCCATTCGATAAAGTGATGCCACAGCTAGTATAGCAATTAGCAAAACAATTTTTTTATTATAAAAATTTTGTGTAATATTTTGATTTGCTCATTGATCCATTAATCAAACGTTAGTTACATCTGGGTTAAAAATTCAGTACCAAAAAGTACCGGAAATTTCCGGTTTTCCCGGTACCATAGTAAGCGCAGTACCGGGAATCCTTTTTTCTCCACAGTACCAGGACTGTAAGCCGTAGTAGTTACTTACTTAATGGAGTAACTGCTAATACTACTTTACGTTTCATAACATACTATGTAACATAATTATACATACGTCTTCTTTGGCAAAAGTCTAAATTCCATTTCGGTATTAAACGCTAGTGTTTATACGTTCTGCTCAAGGTCACCAGCGCTCGAGCTCTCACGTACACGGAGTGTCACTGGTGGTGCAAATAAACATGTATAGGTAGCACAGTAAAATATATTATATTACCGTTTAGGTAGTCTGATGTGGCGTTGACTGTACTGACATACCTAGCCTAGGATTATTTGAAATGGTAATTTGTTCACTTTTAAGTACACATTATAAACACCATAACTTGTAGTAAATTAAGTAAGTATTCAGATTAATTATTACTTAAAAGAAGACAACCCAAAAGTCATTAGAAGAGATAAGAGTACGCGATAGAAAGAGAGGCAACTTCTAGGTGAATTTAACTGTAGATAAGGGAGCGGTGTGCGACCTGAATTGCATTTTATTGTGTCTTAGCAAGAGTCGCTATTTATTTAAATGACTTTGCGGAGTGAATCTTCTGTACTTGTACTATTATGTAAATATTCTATGGTATTATGCACAGATAAGGGGCAGGGGCAAATAAGATAATAACGTCGGCTTACTACAAGAAATCATTAAAGAGCAGTAATAAAGTAAGTAGCAGCAATAGCTACAAAAATTACAATGTGTCCTAATAGAAATAAATCAACTTGTGACGGGTTGAAACAAATAATACTGCTTTTGGCGGTGTGACCAGTTAGAACAAAATTTTGGTGTAACGAGTTGATGCCCAAATCCACCTGCCCACGTCCTGCATGCCCTATCGCGTATTTAGGGTGGATTCGACCAAACTGGAATAAGACTTACTCCGAGATTAGTCAATACAAATTCGGCGTTTAATCTAGGTATAAGACCTTATTCCAGTTTGGTAGAATCCCCCCTTAGTGAAATATTTTATTCGTGTTAAAACAAAATGCACTGTATGTTTCTATTTTTTGTGTGGTATAAAATAGCATTACAAAGGCCATGATGAGCGATTCTGTAAATTTTAATTTATTATTGCGTGTTTACGTTTTCATCCCATTCATCCAATTCGGATGATTGTAGAATAATCTTATCTGAAAGAATAATTTCGGATGATTGTAGAATAATCTTATCTGAAAGAAGAATTGCGCGATCTGTAAGTACTAACTACTGAAAACTAGTCATTTAATAATGTTTTTATTGATATCATAAGATGTAAAGTAAGTAGGTTAAGGTACTTAGTTTACTTTTTCTGCATTACGTCTTCTTGTATTATGTTCGCCATGTATCCACTCGTCTGACGTGACGATTGAATTATCATTCATATAGAGTGTAGGTAGGTATGCCCCCACCCCCGCGCCTGCCCGCCGCCACCGCCGCGCCGCGCCCGCACGGCCCGCAACCGCCCGCGTCCGCATAAAGAAACGTACGTTAGCGAAATATTTTATTCGTGATTTAAACAAAATGCACTGTATGTATGTTTCTAATTTTTTGTGTGGTATAAAATAGTATTACAAAGGACATGTATGAGCGATTCTGTCAATTTTAATTTGTTATTGCGTGTGCTACGAAAGAAAAATGAAATGAACAAAGAAGCACACCACTTAACTTTCTAAACTTTGTTCAACATGTGTACCACTAACCACTGAAAGTCTTAAATATTATTTCATAAATTTTAAAATTTTATTCAAAGTTAAAAAGAGTGATTTTGTGATTTTCATAGTTCCACATATATTATGTTTCTAAACTTTTTACAACACAAAGATAAGATAGTTCTTATTATGAAATACTCAACATATCAAACTTTAATATTATATACATTACGTTACACGAAATATTATGAAATACCTAAACCATACCTAAAGCACAGTCATAAAACTTCTAACTTTTTAAAAATAGCTCACAATCCACATACTCTATCCACTCAGCAAAAACGAAAAGTTTTAGAATTATCGTAAGTAATTTTTGTCCGGCTACGCGACTAAAGCGCAACGTAGCGATTGTCTATTCTCCTCCTACTTCTGAGTAGGTCACGTGATAGGTTAGAAATTTAAGGCAACTTACATGCAAAGTTATTTTGCCATATAAAAATGATTAGTCGTACTCTTGTGCGTTTCAACTTTGTGCGAATTACAATTTAGTAATTGTAAATAGTAAGAATTATGAATGGTTCCGCCTTATGTCAAATTTGGGAAATTTAAATTCGGCGACAAAGAGTTAGGCGAAGTAAAAATAGACTTAACACATTTAATTTTAGGAAAAGTAAAAATGTGCGAATAAAATTAAGGCTTTATCAAACATCCTGTAAACACCTAAAAATTTTACACCACAATAATTATTAAAATGTGTCTCATCAATAAAACATGAGAGATTCATAAATCGATAGCCCATCGCCTACATTAAATACAAATGTGTCAATTAATTCAGTACATACAAATTATTATTCGCATACTAAGATATAAAACTGTACATTATTGTAAACAATTTTCAGTGCGATCCGGCCATCAATTTGGAAGGTACTGTTCCAGAAACAAATCGCTTAAATATCAGGTGAGTGCAACATTGAGCATTCTTATTACGGTCAAACGTCGAAGAATTTGATCTGGGCTGTAACACGACCAATTGGTGCTTGCCATTCGTGGTCCGTCGTGACTAGGCGGGGAAGGTAATGCAAAAGAAAGAACGCATTTTAAGTAGGCAAAATTAAGAACAAACTACATTCACTGTTCAAAACTATAACAATGTCGTGAGCATCGCTTTATTTCTGGTACCGTAATGCTAGGCTTTCTTAAATCTTTGATTAATTAAATCTTCTATGATAACAACTTTTTATCATTTGCACCACCGATTTCATAGTTTCTCTATCCGACTGGTTGTCTGGTAGAGATCGCTTAGTTAAAACGAGACCGCCAAATTGTAACTCTATTTTTAATCGTAGTGTCCTACTGTAAAAATATAATTGTGTTCTATTTTGAAGTTTTTTGTTTTTTTAACTATGTAAATATTTGTGGTGTTGCAATTAAAGAGTTATCTATCTATCTGTCTATTTAACTATCTATCTACCTATCTATAACCAACATCTAATAATGTATAACTAACATCATTAATAAATAAGGTCCTGCATGTTCCACTACAAGGCTCAAGCTTTCTTACATGAACAAAGGGAAGATCTTTCCAATACCTACTAAACTCTGGTAAAATGCGAGGAGGTGAGTTTTATATTAGCGTGCCTTTCGAAGCCCTAACTCGCTCGACATACTCGTACATACATAATTCACGATTATTATCCACGAAGGGTTAGTCAGAGACTAAGAATGAGGACCGCAAAAGCAGTCCTCGAGCATGGTCCACTTTTCACTCTCGCTTTTCACACTCGCTCGACATATTTTCCATTTTGTTCACTATCATGATTAAAAGATAATTAACAAATAACTTTCATAGATAGCACTCAGTATGGCGCCCCTGCCCCAAGAACCAACTAGACAGAGCTCAGGTTCAGGAGATCCAGACGTGCCTTCCGTACCGAACGACGATGACATCGTGATCACCGGGATATCCGGCCAGCTATCCGACTGTGATAACTTTATGGAGTTCGCTGACAAGATCTATCAAAAGGTATGAACACGGTGTGTTATTATAAGATTTCATTTAGACTGACAATATTCTTGTTATCGTTACTGTTCACTATTCGTGATACTGACTGAGCCACTCCCGCGATAGTGCTGGGATTGTATTTCGGTTAACGGTGGGTGAGCCCCCCTGCACCTTGGGTATTAGGACGGGTGCGGGGAAGAGAGCCCCACATGTGCCAGTTTTAATAATACTAAATTCATGGTTATTAATTTTCCGCCGATTATAAAAGAAAATGAAAAAGTATTCAGCTTTCGGCCCAAAGACTGTTTTAATTGGTAATATCGTTATAATCTCTATCAGTTCTTCTGCTACTGTGCCTGATTTTCGGCACTAAAGTGTTTGTTTATGTTTAGAAAAACCTCGTGACGTCCAGCCCTCGATGGAAGAACATCAAACATCCGGAGTTGCCGGAACAGTGTGGGACAATATCAGACCTGGACGTGTTTGACGCCCAGTTCTTCACCGTCTCTCACAGACTGGCTCACTCCACGGAACCTTTGGCCAGAAAGCTGATCGAGCAAACTTACCAGGCTATCTTTGATGCTGGTGAGTATAATTTACGACTTAAATTTTCCTATCAAGTACCTAAGTACAACATTGGGGTGTTCAAATCACGAGTGAATAGGTATTATTATTATTCTTTATATAAAATAATCCTAATAGTAAAACCTATCTCATATTCGATTTAATCAAAAAATGGTATAGTTAACTTTTTATAGTTCATTGAATCCCTCCAGAGATCCCATCTTGCGTTCAGAATGGATTCACGTCAGTGATCAGTTATGACTGCATCGTGATTGCTTGCATTAAATCTATGCAACATCTTGCCGTTCGGCTTCCGACGCTTCAGATTCATCATTCATTTATTTATCATCAGCCAAGTTTAGTCCTAAGAGGCTTAGGTATTCTCATGTGGACTATACCAGGCCACAGAGAAACTTTTGCAAAAAAAAGTCTTTATCTATAAGGCACTGGCCACCTGTAATTATTTTGAAAAAATTGGATATTTATAAGTAAAAATACCATTGTTCGAATTTCGAATTTCCCTCCACATTTTTTCGAGAGCCAAATTAAATTATCGTGTCTCATTTAAAAATGGATCTGCATCGAGACGTTAGTTTTTTAGTTTCTCAAAACTTTCTGACACCCGTATTCACAAACATTACTTGTCTAGAAATGCTATACGAAGTTAGCCAATGCGAAGTAAGACATTTCTCAGTGCGACTCGTATTACAAGCCCGGCTATCTTAGCTATGCGTTCATTTTAAGGGACGCATAGCGCCAGTGGCCACTCAAGTACTGTTTATGAATGGGTTTTTGAGACCCTGTGCGTCCGAGCGCACTGTGAGACCTCATAGTAATGTTTTTGTATACGGGTGTGAGTGTCCCACGTAGTACATGAAAAAATTTGATGGTGCATCTTTTGTCTTCATATCGTCGCCAGCTTTTAAACGTCCCACTGCTGTGCACATACCTTCCAAGGTTAGATGGGGAGATTGAGCCCTACCCCACCACGCTGGCCCAATGCGGGTTTTGTTTTAGGAGCTGCCATCTCACAGCAACAAACTGTACCAACATTTTTCAATTCTAATTGACACTGTAAAAGAAAGGGAGACAAAAAATGCTCTTGCAGAGTTTCTTGCCGGTTCTTCTCAGTACAAGGTCCTGCCCTATAGATAGATAGACTTACGAACTGATAGCAAAATGAGATTCATAAGTGCTGTAACCTAAATATGGCCTAACCTGAATAAATAATATTGATTCTTGATTCTTCTTGATTCTTTGCTTTTATCATCGTAACAACCTAAACATTTTTGCTTCAGGCCTTCAGTCAAGGGAATTGGGTTAACAGTATTATGAGCGGTCCAATGTCTTACATATTTTTATATCTAACTTGTCTAATGTCTTATAAATTAAATTCCAAGTACTGATATATTTATTAATTGGGACTGTTTTAGGCATTGGCCCAAAGGAGCTGTGGGGTAAAAAGGTGGGAGTGTTCATCAGCACTGAAATCAGCGAGACTGAGAAAATGTGCAACGACAGCGGCATCCCGTTAGGAATCGTCGGGTAAATATAAACTAGACAACAAATGACTTCAACTGGATTCCTCAACTTTTAAGGAACTGGCCAAGCATATTTGTCTCTAACCATCGAAACACAACAATGCAACATTGATATTATTTCTTCTATTTGTAGTTAAGTCCTAATTAACCCATATATGCCCAAGGGGTCGAGAACGACCCTCCAAACAGATGCATAGTCTTATAGGGAAACCAATTATCGAAATACAATTATGGAACTATATCATACAAAGTGAATAACAGCACTATCGATAACTATTTCTTGTTCCATTACTAGAAAAATGTGTATCAATTTATGGTTTTTTAAAGTTTTGATTTGTTCTGGTGTGGCGATTTTTAGGTTTGCATGGATAGCAATGTTAGTTTTAAGAGTTAATATTTTAAATATTTAAAAAATAAAACAGTCAATTTAGATAAATAGATTATTGCTTCATTTTGCGTAATGTAATAATACAATTTTAGATATACTTTCAATTAGATGGCTAAATCAAAGTAATTACTTGGATGGGTCGCTAATGACCCCCTGGGCACATCTGTTCCAAAAATTGTTAAGAGAGATGGGTGGAATAAAATAGTACTGAGACAGATAAAGTCTATTTTATTTTAAAAAGCTATGCATGTCAGCTATAAAACATTTGTCATGTAAATAGAGATTGCATTTTATACATATTGTGACGGTTTTGTTTTGTCACAAGGCATATCTTCGCCTAGCCTGACCAGTCAAAATGTTGTGGTCTACTGCATGTCTCTTCACACTGAAAGAAACACTTGTAGCTACGAGAAGCTGTGGTTTTGCTGAAACTGTGGTCTAACTTATGACATAGCTGTACAATAAGTACGAGGCGAAACTTCAGATTATCAACGGTAGCTGCAACCAAAACATCAGATATACCACTTTTTTTCCACTCATTGCAATACGGTATACCCCTATATTAGTATCTAAGCATAATTGATCATCGCCACTTTTATATTAATTAATTATATTTATAGATAACATGAAGTTGGACGTATTATCAATATCTGTTTCGTTGCAACATAATATATTTGTACTATTTACATATAATTGAGTTATTAGTTGGATAATACTTGCTTGCGAGATCTTATATAGCTACCGTCGATGCTCTGATGTCAAGATCCTTAAGAATGAAGTATGCTTTAGCTAAGACATAAATTGGACCGGCAAAACCACAGCTTCACACACTCGTAGCTACAAATGTTCCTGTCAGTGAGATGAAACATTCAGTGGACCACGACATTGAACTGGCCAGGTTAGGTGACGATATGATTGTGCAAAAACAAAATCGTGTAACTGTCTAAAAAATGCAATGTTAATTGAGCCGTGATGACTTGAGCTTTACATTAATAGTTTTTTTTAAGATAATCGCCTCCATCACTCCTAGTACTGTTTTATTTCACACATATACCCCGAGCAATTTTTGCACCAGATGTGCCCAGGGGGTCGTTTACGACCCACTGAAAAAAGAGACTTTCAGTTGTGTAAAAAAAGTATTTTTTCTGAAGTAGCAATGATGAATGGTTGACAAATTCAAAAAAATATAAAAATCGGAGCTGCAAATAATTGTGGGCATATATGGGTTAATTAGTTATCTTTTGTGTAAATGTGAACACAATACGTCAACGGTAAAAATACAGATCAACATGCTGTTTTGTTTTCCGAATGAAATAAAGTACGTTGAACATTAGAGCGTTCATAACTCAACTTTGTATCCAGATGCTGTCGCTCCATGTACGCCAACCGCATTTCCTATTGGCTGAACCTGAAGGGTCCCTCCATCACCATGGACGGCTCGGCCAGCGGCGCCCTCCTAGCCCTGGAGAAGGCTCAGGAAGCAATCGTGAAAGGATACTGCGATGAAGCAATTGTCGGATGCGGGAAGCTACTCTTGCACCCGCAAACCCTTGTCATATACAATAGGTAAGTACCGATCTTGTAAGAAGACTGGCAGTTAAAAGACAAGATAGTTGTATAATGTAGAGAGAAAAATGTAGAATAACGAAAAAAGTGTATAAGGCGAGTTCAATGGGACAATTACAAAGGGAAAAAACCTTTACGCACCTCGGCGAAAGTAATCCGACTAGATCGGAAAAGTTCTCGTAAAGTTCAGGTCATGTCAGGTCTAGCATATTATTATGTTAAATCATTAGAGAGTAAATGAACAAAATAAGTGTGAAAGGATCGACGCAAATGAAAAGCTGTGGTCTCAATCAGATGAGATAATTTCAGATCAATTTTGGTCAAGTTACTGCGTGCAGCGAAACAGCAATAATTCTGAGTTGGTAAAACCATCAAGGGTGAAATTCGTGTCGGTTTTTTCTCAGTACAGGGTCTATCGACATAATAAAAACATGGATTTGGTCAATTCCCAAGTGATTTGATTAAATCACGGAGGATGTTAAAATAACAACACGATTTGATCATTTCCCTAAACAAATATAGGGATTTGAACAAATACCAGAACTGGTTCCGTGAAATGATAAAAAAGTGACCTACAGGAGTAGGGCAGCTAGTATTTAAGAAATTTAAGAAGTATTTAAGAAATTTAAGACAACGTGACCTACAGGAGTAAGGCAATCCCTAGATTTGTTTAGGGAAATGATAAAATCGTGTTGTTATTTTAACATCCTCCATGATTTGATAAAATCACTTAGGGAATTGACCAAATCTCTGTTTTTATCATATCACTGCGACAGTCCCATAGAATGAGGAATCGAGCGTCGTAATAATTATTCATATTATGAACGCAGTTAACTTTGTAGAGTAACCTGAATAAATAAAAAAAATATATATTGAAATTTTAACTGAGTCACAGGCATGCGGTTCTTTGGTAATTAATATTTTGCCTTTCAGAACGAGACAAACCGGTCTAAACTTCGAGGGGGTAACAAAGTGCTATGATGATGCAGCCGACGGTCAGTCTATGTCAGAAGCTGTCAACGTGCTATTTCTGCAGAAATACAAGCATGCTAAAAGGTAACAAACATTCCAGGCAGCCCTTTAACTTTTAAACCCGTAATACTTGATAAATATAGTAATAACATGTCAAGTGTCAGTAACGGAACAGACATGTATGCTCAGGGTTGAATGTGGGAAATCATGTTTTAATCTCCTTTACTAACTAACGTGATCACATACCTAACTAGGATATTCGTTTTCCCGATGAGTTAACGGAACTAGTTATTAACGTGTTTTTAACTACTTTAATAATACCTACTGTAACAACAATCACTTTTAATAAAATGCAAAAGTATGGAGATGTGGCCAAAGTGGAAAACAAAGCTTATAGTAGACTGGGCTAATGCTAAACTAAATGAGGGTATTTTAAAATAAATAATATGACGGTAGTAAGTACTATTATTAATATCATTATATTAAGTAGTTTTATACTATTCATTTCGATCTACTTCATATCTGTTTAAACATAGAGTGGGGTACCACAGATAATCGTGAGATATTTTACTACTAATACACGCGAAAGTTTGTAAGTATGGATGGATGTTTGTTAATCTTTCACGTAAAAACTACTGAATGGATTTAGATAAAATTCGGCATACAGATAGTTTATAACCTGAATTAATACATAGGATACTTTTCATCCTGATATTCCCACGGGAACGGGAACGGGAACCACGTGGGTGAAATCGCGACCGGCCGCTAGTATGAACATATTTTGAACCAAATAAAGTTCTATTTGTTTGATGGGTGACCAACTAAGAAAACGTCTCGAGCTCCTCCGTGCTTCGGAACGCACGTAAAGCGGTTGGTCTCGGTTATTGTCGTAAGATGGCAGCCGTTAAAACACACCAACCCGCATTGGGCCAGGGTAGGGCCCGTACCCTAAAATTATTTTCATTGTCTTGTTTCTTTTTTTCCCATTCCTAGAGCATACGCTGTGCTGCGTCACGTGAAAGCTCACTTCAGCGCCGCTAACATCATCGACACGAGCGAGAAGTTCCAAATCCCACGCGACGTCCCACTGCTGACCAAATTCTTTAGCCAGTTCTACGATAAGGCTGGTGTGCCGCCTTCAGCTGTTGAGTACGTGGAAGGGTTTGGCGCAGGTAATTTAAAAAAGGATATAAGGTAAACACGAGCATACTAGAGCGTCTTTATAAAGAGACATTTTTTTTCAAGTTTCGTTCAGACCGTTATCATCATAACCATCATCATTAGCCTACTTATAGAATTAAGCTCAGACCTTCCTACTTAAGCTATAGCATTTATGGAAATCAGGCTTAATCATGGCGATAAAATAAAACTCAAACTGCCAGTCTAACTAATATTTGAATCCAAATAAGTCCTACCAAAACCTCAAACAGTGAACGTGACTTTTCGTAAATATATTGGAATTATAGGAGAGTTGGGTAAGAAAAAAGCTAATCATAATGATGATTGGTTTGGTTGATTGGTTGGTGGTGGGGCTGTTAAGCCTGCCTGGCTAACTATCAACATCTTATCTAAGTCTGTCGCCATAACAACGATGTTTATAGCATTGTTGTGTTCCGGCAGTTTGAGATAAGATAGCCAGTTCCTCAGTGGTTGAGGATTCCGGGTGAAGCGCGCTTCCACCTTCGGCTTTATCGTCACTTACCATCAGGTGAGATGAAGGCCAAGCGCTTACCCGTTGCCAATAAAAAAAATTGGTTGCCTGTAAAGTCGGTATACGGGCGAAAGTTTTACGTGACAACGACTTTGAGTGGTAAAATAATTTTAATGTGAATATTCATTCGTATAGTAGGAAGAAGGATGAAATAATATGGAAGGGACGCGTGCCTTTCACTTTTTATGTCTGTCTCTCTCGCTCTTAGGCGGGCTAACCATGCCCGAGTGGAAGGGACGCGTGCCTCTCACTCGCTCTCATTGTGAGCGCATAACGTGAGCGGAGCGTAACGCAGTTTCTTGAAGTGTCACCCGGCAAACCAATTTATAAGACGTTGTCACGTCAAAAATTATGATTGTTTTATCATAATTTTTGGGCTGTTTAGAATTAGAATTAATTTAGAATTTTATAAATTTTTGTTTACTAGCTTATGGTGAAATATGTGAAATTGTGAACGTTACACATGTTAATAAGATCACCGTATTCAAATCGAAACAAAAAGTGTTTGTCTTTGAGTATCATGCATTCCCATAACTGAATAATGTTTTTTTCTGAACATTTGCCTATTATGTAGGTAAAGCTTGCAACAAATTCCTGTTGGTTAGCGGTTGGTATCACTGGTGCTTTGTTGACACTGTAATAAATGTTCACATTATTTTTAAAGGCGTGGAAAATTCAAATTACGTGAAACAACAGCCAAACTTCACCAATTGTGTAAACGGAAAGTTTTTATTATTCTCTGTTACTATACACAGATTGCTACAGTAGTGGAATATTCTTACAGCTTGCCAACAACTGGACAAGCTGGAGCTGCAGGCGATGGAGCAGGTGTTCTGCAAGGACCGCTCCGACGCACTGTTGGTCGGCAGCGTTACCTCCAACATAGGATTCACCGAAGCAGCGACGGGTGCATGTGCCATCTTTAAAGTAATAGAACATTTTCATCATCAGCCTATAAACGTCTCACTGGGCACACGCTTTTCTTAATAGATAACATCACAATATGGCGAGTTTAGGCCATTACCCACCACGCAGCCCCAAAGCGCCTTTTGAAATTCGATTTTATTAATTAGGCTAGAATAAGGTAGGGATTAGGTTAAAAATTAAAACGCTGCGAATCGCAGCTGTTCAGGCAAGCCCTGATTGGAGACCAAGGGTCCAGGGTCTGTCTTAAACATTTGGTAGCAGAGCGTGGTTGTTTTTACATCGTATAATAAGTCTGGCGCTGTGCCCCGACCGATGGGGCTTCAAAAATCAACTAACCGTTGTCAGACCTTTGCCATTACGTGTTTCCCGAAATCAGAACAGATAATAAATGACAGAAAACGAATGTCAATGTCACCTCACAGTTTTTACTTTTACCGGTCCGGCAATTTTGGTAGGCAAAGTACCACACCCGTACAGCCATTGGTTGCGAACACCATAGATACCTAATAGCAGCAGTGGCGTGACTTGGACTTGTGATATTGATGGTTTTAATAATGCAGAAACTATTGTTTAAACTATGGCTTTGGTACTGAATTATGTATTTAAAGTGGATTTCATATATTATACATACATGCATTACATACGTTCTGGTGAAGGTAGCGGGTATAGTCGCTGGATGCGAGCAGCACGGTATCGATCGTTGTGTAGATCCTTGGAGGAGGCCTTTGTCCTTAAAAAACAAAGCGACCATTTCCCGAAAGGGTAGGCAGAGAACAAAGCTTTCCATTTGCTACGATACTTTTTCTGCTTAGTTTATTCCTGTACTTACTTGTGTTGTGGTACTACCGATGGTCCTACTGTACATCGATAGTACCACACGGGATTTTTTTTTGCCCGTTGTACTACTATCCTGTCTGGTAGTGCCACGGGAGATTTTACATTACCCCTGGTACTACTTATCAATTTACTATTGTTCCCAAAACATATTTCGAGGTATCGAGATTACGAAAAATCGAGTGTTCTAGAACCTTTTTCAAATATGTAGGTACTGGTTAGCTGTGAAAGTATAAAACAAAAAAAACAAAAACAAAACAAAAAAAAAAACTAAACAAAAACAAAACTTAAAACAAAAAAAAGGTTCTACAACACAATTTTTAAAACATATGCATACAGCTCGAAATACGTTTGTAGGGAATATTAAATTGATAAGTAATACCACGGGTAACGTAAAATCTGCCGTGGTACTACCAGACAGGATAGTAGGTAGTACCTACTACGGGCAAAAAAAAAATCCCGTGGTACTACCAGTAGGACCATCGGTAGTACCACGGGTAAGTAGGGTTTATTCTCATATCATACATTCTCGTGAGTTGAGGTTTTACATTTTTAACCGCCTCTGTGGTCTAGTGTGCTCGGTTTGGTTGGTGGTAGGGCTGTTAAGTCCGCCTGGCAAGCTACCACCATCTTATCTTAGTCTGTCGCCATAACAACGATGTTTATAGCATTGTTGTCCGACAGTTTGAGATAAGATAGCCAGTTCCTCAGTAGTTGAGGATTCCAGGTGAAGCGCGCTTCCACTTTCGGCCTTATCGTCACTTACCATCAGGTGAGATAAAGGCCAAGCGCTTACCCGCTGCCAATAAAAAAAAATGACGTGACCTGAAACGTGTGACCAGAAACGTGACGTTTTGAAGCCCATAATATGCCCATATAAGGACAAAATATGGGCTTCAAATTTCAAATGAAGCCCATGTCCATATTCATATTTTTTAGCCGATAGACCCGCTGGTCGGAGTACGTTCGCCGAGCTCGTCCCATTAACTTTTTTTGTTAGTCTTCTACTCTATGTTTCTTAGCATTACCTTTCTCTAATACTTATTATTATTAAAAGTGTTCAAAATTATACCTTTTTAAATACAGCTCCTCGCCGCATATCAACGAGGAATTATACCGGCTACTATCAACTGCAATAACCCGAGACGTGACGTCGCCGCACTCCATGACGGCCGCATGGGCATCGTCACTGAGAACACGCTCTTCCGAAGGACCTTTACAGCGGTTAACACATTCTCTGTCACGGGAATCAACGGCCATGCACTGCTCCAAGGGTGCTATAAGTCTAAGGTAAATGACTGATAAACGACGATAAGGCTGAAGGGAGACGATGTAATATATGGTAGCCAGGCAAAGTAAGTTCCCAACTTCAAAAATTTTGTATCAAGCAATGTTTCTATATTTTGTCTCTTCTCTAAATTACTGTCTTGTTCTCTAAATTAAATTTAAATGATATTCTTCCAATGGGGATTAAATCCGTAATCATTTAAGTCTAGGGACAGTGTTTTTATCACTAGCACACAGAAATGGATACAGTATCCTTTAATTATAATTACTTTCTAAACTCGACAAGAAAATTATAAATTAGTCGATCATACAATTGCTCAAAGCAGTTATGAAAATAATGAGTTACTTTTGCCAGGATCCTTCCAAATATCCTTCGGAGATTCCGTACTTGGTGGCCCTATCAGGCCGGCAAGAAATAGCAGTGAAGAAAATCCTGGACGACATCAAATCCCGGCCGTTGGACCCTGAAGAGATTGCGCTGATTCACAACTTTCAAAGGAATCGCATTTCTAACCATTTGTCTCGGGGCTTTGGAGTATACTGTAAGTTTCAAAATAACACATATTCAGTATGTCATACATACTAAGGTATACATTTTCACTTTTTCAGAGGTGTAGGCAGATATAAACTATCGATAAATACGATAAAACAAGAAAAAAATACAAACAATACAAAGCCAACCATATGTAATGCTCTAAGCTGGGCTTCCAAAATAATATTAATTAGTATTTATTATGTTTAAAAGCTATACTACCATGAATTAATACGGTGCTCACATAAGGCTCACATACGACCTTCGTGTTGGTTTAATTAATATTGAAATAAAGTGCCGTAATCTTGTCAGAGTACATTCATCTCCATTAACCTCTGTCCCAAGCCAATTTCTTGATTTCTTGAGCGTCGTGTGACGTTCACCTTCTCTTTAATCTTTTACATCCGCGCTCAATTCCTGGTCGGTTCTAATAAGAAATAACGGTTTTTATAAATTGACTCTTTTCTGGGTGCTTTCTATGTTCTTAAAAGTATATAATGATTTTATATAAAAACAAGTTATAGTTAAGTTTTTGGCTAGATAATTGATATGAGCTTGGAAAAGTTATTTATCAGGTATAAAAAGTATGCCTGCCTATACACTCTCGGGATTTCGCAACTATTTTTGTCCAAAACGTACGGCTTCGGTCCAATCATCGATATCCTTTGCCCAGAAATATGGCTTATCACTTATTTTTGTTTAAGTACTTACTAATTGTTAGTATTATTTACATATTTCAGTTTTGTCATATCTTTTTCTGCTATTAAAGCGTCTGAAAACTCGGTGACCACAACGCATACACTCAAAGTGGACTACTACGATGACGTCAGGAGGCCCCTGTGGTTCGTGTACAGCGGCATGGGCTCGCAGTGGGTCGGGATGGGTCGTCAGCTGATGCGAATCCCGATATTCAACAAGGCCATTCAACGGTAACCATTTTATTTATCACTAGCGGCTCCCCTCGACTTTGTCCGACTTTTTTGACCAACGATTTCTTGTTTTCATATAAAAATCATTTTGAATTTTAATAAGAGTATCTCTTGTCTTGTCTCAGAAAACAAACTTTTGTCAGTAGGTACTTGCAGCTTCTATTCTATTTATAAATTTATTATGTAGTTACAACACAATTCATATTACACAGTCTGATTCTACCATTTTGTTGTATGCTGACGATATGAAAATTTTAAAGACCGTCAGATCATTTTCCGACACAGCTTGTCTCCAGGACGACCTGGACAGATTTGCCTCTAACTGTAAGACTAACAGGTTGCAGCTAAAGATATCTAAGTGCTTTTTAGTTACATACTCGCGGAAAAAAACAATTATTGAAACTAGCTATCGTCTTTGTAATCAATCTATCTGCAAAGTGTCCCAAATTAGAGACTTAGGTGTAATGCAAGATAAGTTGATATTCGATAAGCATATTGAAAGTATTGCGAAGAAGGCTTATAAGGCTCTTGGCTTTATAATGAGAGAGTTTTATCCTGCTTTCGATCTCTCAAAGCTATCAAAATCTTATACATCTCGAGTACGCATCTCAGGTGTGGAACCCGCAGTATCACATTTACATAAAACGGATTGAAGGCATACAAAGGAAATTTCTTCGATATCTTGACTTCAGGGCGCAGCGGCGGTCCATTGACTATCTGGATAGGTGTAAGCACTATCATTTCTTACCTTTGGAATACAGACGCAATGTTAACGATATTTGTTTTTTACTCAATATAATTAATGGCGGGCTTGACTGCCCCGAACTTCTTATGCACATAGGGCTCCGTACATACCAATTTGGCCTAAGACAGCGACCTTTACTAGACGTGCCGTCAGTTTCCACCAACTATAGGAAAAACTCGTTCTTTCTGCGCAGTGCATCGAGTTTCAATAAACTCTCTTCAGAACTGACTGAAATTGATCTGTTTTGTACTAGCTCTGGCTCTGTCAAGTTGATGAGCGACAAGTTCTTTGGTTGCGACTAGACACTGGCAATTTCTCAGACTGCTATCACGGTTGTGTAATTTTAAGTGTAGCTACTTATCTGAATTATTTGTTTATATATGGTTTATTATGCATGTAGGTATTTATTTTATTTATTTATTTAGTTTAGGTACAGCAACAGAATACAAATTACAACAAACACATAAAAACAATATCAATACATATAGGCTAAATTTGCACTCCGATTATAGCTGAACACAGCATTTTCTTAGTGAACTACAGTTTTACATACAAAAAAAAACGACAGTGATACAAAAAGAATAAAAAAAATTAAGCATAATATTACCTACTAACAAAATTAACAAAATTTAAACAAAAAACAGTTTTTATGACAATAAAAAATGTATAATAATTAAAACTACACAAAAACCGAACCAAAAACAAAAAGGGGCACTTACAGCTTTTCTATAGTCTTTAAGTAAGATGCATGAGATAGACAGAAAATATCCGAATCCTTACAGACATCGTTATAGGCTCTGCACATTCGAAAAATAGGGTCGCTAAATGTTGTGTTACTATTACGAGTGGGCAATGCGAAAAGTTTTTGCGTTCGCTTACTACCACCTATTTTTAATGAAAAATGGATCAACAGATCACCAGTGTCCCACACAGAATTAACAATTTTATATAACGTTGATAAATTAGCAGTGTCACGTCGCGACTGAAGGGTGCTCACCTGGAAATGTGTTAATCTGTCCTCATACGTGCCCAATTTACGCCTCAGGCCGAATTTGGTGATTAAGTGTCGAAGAAAACGCTTTTGAATACCCTCTATTCTGTCTATGTGGGATTTGTAAAATGGTGACCACACCACTGAGCAGTATTCAAGTAAGCTTCTGACTAAAGCGAAAAATAGTGTCAAAATGCTTGAATGTTTCCTAAAAGGTTTAGTAATTCTAAAGATGAATCCCATTATTTTATTGGCTTTTGACACTATATAGTCGTAATGATTGACAAAAGACAATTTACTGTCTAGCTGTACCCCAAGATCCTTAATAACATCCTGTCGCTTCAATGGTTCACCGTTTATAACATAACAGTTGCGTATGTATACAGCGTGTATCAAGCGGGGCCAGCCTTAATCCAGGGTTTCAAATAAACCCTAGTATAGACCCTTTCTTTATATACCCTAGTAAGATAAGCTCAATTTAATTTGTTTTTGCATTTACAAACAAAGTTAATCTGTCGTTAATTTAAAATCAGAACAAGCTAAAGCCATCACTAGCAGGGTCATAAACTCTGTATGATACACTGCCTACAGTGCAACTCCTGTTTATAAAACTGCGTGCCCTAGTCAGTGACGCCTCCGCCCCCTACCAGGCGCACAGTTTTACAAACAAGAGGTTTTACTGTGACGGCGGCGGGCGGCGAAAATCAAAAACCTTTGACCATGGCGGCACATTTGACACAAACAACCCACCTGGGTTGTTTGTCGGCAGTCGCTTGGCGGAATTTCTTGTTGGATTTGTTAAACAATGACAGATAAGTAGTCAGCTATTTTACTTTCGTGATTTAATAATTTGTATTAAGTAGGTACCTACCTACCTAAGTAATTATTATCAAAGTAATAAAAATATTTTCATTTTACAGTCACATTGTTTCGACTCTAAAGTAGATAGGTACGCTTACCTACGAGTAGGTAGGTACCTACATAGGTCTTAGATTAAAATGACTTATTTTTGAAATAACTCAATACAACTAAAGCGAAGCACTTTGAGGTGTAGTCACAGAATAGATAATCGTACTACTCTTAAGCTGGCCACTGACGATCAGTTTTGCGCGTCATTCCTGGCGAAAGGCTGATTTCACAGTCATGCGTTTGATCAGCGCCGGCCACGTAGTTGCGTTGCATAGTCATCACGCAGTTCAAACGAGCAACTACTATGTAGTGTAGCGCGCGCGTGTGGCCGGCGCTGATCAAACGCGTGACTGTGAAATCAGCCTAAAACTGTAGCGTCACTCCAAATGGTTTTACGCCAACAAGATTTCCCCACTCACAGGCGTCACTCTGGCTCATCAGTTCTCGACCGGCCAGTACAATCAATTTTTAACTTTATTGTTAGGTTCTAAGGATCAATATTCATTTGAGAAATTCACTCACTAACGGTCAGTCGATAAAAAAAATTGTCAATCTAAAAACTGTTTAAAACATTAAAAATAACAAAGTTATCATGTAACAGTAAACAAAATAAATATTGTTACAATTCACTCGGAAATTGAAAAAATGCTAACGGATTACACCACGTATTATTTTACTCGTATTTCGATGTATTTCTTACAACTTATTACCTACTGATCATTAGTCAGAATAATAATTTTCTAATAAACAACAGTACCTACTTACATTAGATAAATCTGATAAAAACAGCACACAAGGATTCACTTCTTGCCGCTTGGGGCTTGAGAGGTAAAGCGAAGTACGTGTAGTCCACTGCACTACACAATAAACAGTTTACAAAAGTGGCTCCAACACAGTCTCTTTGAAACCCGGGTCCCGCATATTTGGCTGGACCTCCGGACTCGTCCCACGAAAGGATCCAGTCTGCTGGAGACGCAAAACCATTCGTCGAAAGCAATCCGCCGATGGCAAGCGTCGCTGCTCAGCTTCTGGTCTGCCGTCGATGAATCTCTCGCAGAACAGTTCACGAGCACCACGGAGACTGCCATTAGCTGCTCCGACACAAATAATAATTTCGTAATACTCCTGATTACTTAGAAATGCCATATTAATTTAATAGGTAGTCGAATCGAAACCAAACAGCAAAAAAATAATTAAAAGTAGGTATGCACTCTGCAAGCTTTCACAAACAACTGCGAAAAAATTGTAGGCAAACATGCAAACAAACCTACCGTACCGTTGGGCGTTGCTATGGTGGGGTGTGCCGCCTACTCCTGGTACTTAGAATTTGGAAAATGTAGTTCGCCCTCTCCCACAAAGGCACGTAAATGCACGCACTGTCAACTGCGGTCTCATGCGACCGCTTGGGGTTCTAGAAGTTAATACCGCCCATAACCCTAGTAGTTTTTAGGGTTCGAAATTTATACTACAGTTACGAAAACTAGCAATATTTTTAAATTAGTTAAGTTATTCATCAATTCATCAAATCATCACAAAATACTACCAAAGTGTAGACTGGCTTAAGCGCTGCGTATTATTTTTAAGTTTGTTGCCATTAATTTGGTCAATTAGTGATAAAATCTTCAATCACACGTAAGTTTTATTTAGTACATGTCACAGATGTTTAAAAATGTTATTCTTATTAACATTATTGTTGTAAACAAAAACGAATGTGTTAAGTATTGAAACTTTGTGTGATACAACCTCGTTAAACTTAGTTATTTAGTAAAGTTTAACTATGTTGTATCACACTAGTTAGGATTTCAGGAATGCTTACATTTATAGCGGGTCAACCAAAGCGGTTAAAAAAATAAAATGAGCTACAGAACCCATTAAGAAGAAAGACGCACGCGCACGCTTTCTTGTGACTCCGCCCATACCAGGAGTGAATCCTAGTACCAATACCGCCAATAAGTTAATACCGCCCATACTTTTTAGGGCTCGTAAATTAGACTTTGAGTTACGAAAACTAGCAATATTTTTAAATTAGCTAAGTCATTTTTTATCACTGTTCAAATTATGAACACTATTATTTTCTGTTTTTTTAGAGATGACATAAAAGTTACAATGAATACTCACATGGTGACAGATTTTTTTGTTTTGTTATTTTTAAGTACTGCGTGTAAACGGGTGAGTTTAGTACAGTGCTGAATGAAACCCGTATTCACAAACATTTACTTGTCTAAGCCTCAGAACAATACTGCTTTAGTTATTGTTCAGCAGTGCGATTCTCTAAGTTAAAGCCTTGGTAGTAGCGGCTGCCGCAGCGCTGAGAATTGACTTTGCCTCTTTCATATTCATAGAAATGGAAAGAGACAGCAATCACAGCGTCTATGTGTCGCTTAGAAAATCACGGTCTAAGCAAAGTGGAAATGCTATGCGAAGTAAGATATTTCTCAGTGCGTTTCGTATGACCTGACCTGGTGATAGGAACACAGAATAATTGACTAAATGAACGTCTCAATTTTCTTTTCTAACTAATAAAAGTAGGTAGTCGTAACTTATGTTCTTAGTGAAAAAAATAACAAGACAGAACCCTTTAAACTTTATCAAAAATAAATAGTCGAAAGCGGGTGGAGTCAGCACAATAGGCACAAAAATACTAGGCTCACAGCAGAGGCAAAGGAGGAAGTAACACTAGACAGAGTTCATTACTCCAATCAGCTGATTGATAGTGTTGTTATAATGTCGATAAACTCGTATTATTTTTAAAAGTATGTACTTCTATAATGCCCGAGATATCAAGAAATGTTTTTATGTGTACCAGCTCACTAAAAGTAAGTGATTAGGTACGTGAAATATGGCTGGCCCTGCTTGATACAAGCTGTATACATATTATATTATGTATGTATGTGAAAATGTATACTTAAAAGTAAAAATATATTCTAAATGATTATTTTGTTATTGTTGTTTTGGCATATATGCATCTAGATTATTGCAGGTTAGAGATTTACCCTAAAATCATCATGTTATGTACACGTTGATTAATTGAAAAAAATGTGAAGGCTTATAATTAGCAATATAGAAATTAAGTTGTTAATTTATAAAAATATTGTCTGTAAGCTTTCCTAAAAGAAATGAATAAATAAATAAAAAAAAAAAATAGATAGACTGGGGTAAATTTTTGAAGCTTTTTTAATGATTATTTTATAAACTTACGTATTCTGTGTAAAGTTCTATTTTAAATACCATTATTTTGATTTTAGGTGCCACAAGATTCTTGTGCCTAAGGGAGTTGATCTAATAGACATTATCACTAGTACCGAAGATAAAGTGTTCGACAATATCTTGCACTCCTTCGTGGGCATTGCGGCTATACAGATTGGTCTGACAGACATCTTAACTGCTATCGGATTGGTGCCAGACAAAATCATCGGTAAGTGAAGTTTTTTTTAGCTTTTTATATAATACTACAGCCCACGGACTAACTCTTTTAATCACAACCAGCCTAAACGTGGAGTACCTATCTATTTAAAAACAACAAAAATTATGTATTTCGGAAACTCTTCCATATATCTATATATGGGGGTAATAATAATGAAACGTGAAAGATCCATCATCATCATCCTCCAATAAACGTCCCACTGATGAGTACAGGTCCTACATGGACAACGAAACTTGGGGATAACATTCCAACCCACCAGGCAGGCCCGATGCCGGTTGGTGACGCACGCTCCGTAAAGGCACCTTAAGCACCTCACTCCACTTGTTGGCCGACTGCCTTGGTTGTTTACAGGCTGACATACACGTTTCTTATCCCGATTAAAGGCGCGGCTGCACGCGACACTAGCTTTGTAAAAAGTTTGCGGCTGTATCTACTGATTCGCTGCAGAACGCTAAAAGTCCTAGTATGTCGGCTCTTAAGTCTGACGTCGATATCCTATTCCAAGGGCACAGCTTAGGCGAGCTGGGCTGTGCGTACGTCGACGGGTGCTTTTCGGCAGAGGAAATGATGCAGCTAGCGTACACCCGCGGCCTGGTCTCCATTCAGACGCCTTTCGTGCACGGTTCCATGGCCGCTGTGGGCATGGGCTACAAATCTGTAAGTACTTTTGTCTTTATTGTTTAATGGTGTGTTTTTATTAATAATAAAATAGCACTCGAGAGACAACTTTCGCCGACAGCACTAAAATCAATGAGCTTCTAAACTATCAGCAATCCAGACAACCGCTCGTGAATTTAATTGCATATAATGCATGGTTGTCTTCCAGATATCTAAGATCTGCCCACCTGAGATCGACGTGGCATGCCACAACAACGCCGACTCCTGCACCATATCAGGCCCCGCGGAGGCAGTGCAAGCCTTCGTGGAGGTGTTGACTAAGCAGGGCTTGTTCGCCAAGGAAGTGAAATGCTCCAACATTCCTTACCACTCGCGATACATTTCTAGTGCGGGTGAGTGTTGCATTTAATAATGAATTTAAAAGTATACTTAAGGTAGCTGATATGTATGTGAAACAAGTGAGCTTATTGGGTGGAATATTGATGATGGCAAATTTTACTGAAAGGAAACATTTCTTTATTTTCAAAAATAATTGAAACTGCATTTAAAGATTTTTGAAAAATCACCTGCTTGAGCCGGGAATCGAACCGGTGAAATGTGAAAAATAATCCTGTATTTTATGAAACCAACCGAAAGAGTCATTCATAAGGATCAATTTCTAATAACATAGTATCTTAAATTAAAGTAAGACCGATTTTTTTTTTTATATTATAATATGGCCTGGATGATCTCCGGATCGAATGCCGCGACCGCACGCTTGCCGCTTGCGCTTACGCGCCGCGATTTGTTTGACGGATTGGCTACAAGTCAGGCCAAACGCTTTATCCACACGTTTGAATTTGTGACGACTTGTTGAGGTTTGCCAAGCGTGTGGAGCCGGCATAAGGGTTCTATCAGATAGAGAGCGGTCACGCATTCAAGCGTTCCGCGTTCGCAGCGTTTGCCAGTTGAACGCGCGACCGCTCTCTGTCTGATAGAACCCTAACGCCGCTAGATTTTTTTGTGGGGTCACGTAAAGAATTGGATGTACATAAGATACTACAGGCCAGTAGAGGAATCGAAAACCGACGTATTCAAAATTTTTTTTTCAATTTTCACCATAACTGGTTACAAAAGGCGACACGTAACGAATTCAACCTAAAATGTCACCAGTAAAGAAAGAAAAGACATGGTATAACAGACGAACAAGTTTAGCCTGACAAAAATCGGTCCTTAGCTGTAATAATTTACCAAGTATTTAGAGTTGATTTGCTCTTTGGTCAAGGTTTTGACGGTTTTTACAACTACTACAAACACGCAAAGGGTTTCAGCATTGGCTGCCAATAACAAAAGCGTAGTAATAGTAAAGTACTGAAACACGACGAGCAGTAATGTATTGTAATTAATATCCAAAAATTTTAAATATTGTCTTCTTTCTGTTTTGTTGGGTCGATAGCTCAATTAAAGAGTGGACTGTATTTTATAGGTTTAATAGTTACAATAATGTAATTCGTGTGCCCGTACAAAGTATGATCGCCCGGTGCCTATGCGGTCGTGAAGCAAAGTGGTGTTGCGCGGCGGGCTTGTCCCACCATCGCCGCGCCGCCGCCGCGCCGTTCGCGCGCCGCGCCGTGTGCTGTCGTGCGCCGCCGCTCGCGCGCCGACAATGTCCGAAATGGGCACACTGTTGTGTCAAAAATTACTATTAAGACCTTATTTGTACACAGTGAACAATAAATAACTATTCTATTCTATTCAATCGGAGAATACGTCTGTGCATACGTGAAAATGGGTCTAATTTTGAATAATTCATAAGTTAAGTGAACTACTTTCTTTAGATAGTAAGTCAGCTTTAAGGATGATTTTTTTAAGTAAGTACAATAAAATAAATATTTTTCTTGGTCTTTCTTCAATTTAAGATACTATGTTGTTTAAAAGAAATTGATCCTTATGAATGACTCTTTTGGTTGTATCATAAAATACAGGATGTTTTTTTTCACATTCACCGGTTTGATTCCCGGCTGCAAAATGCAGTTTTAATTATTTTTGAAAATAAGGAATGTTTTCTTTCAGTAAAACTTCCCATCATCATTATTAAGGGTACTTTTCCTCCAATCACGGTCTTTTTTCCACCCCTAGAAAAGTGAAAATCGCTTCATATTGATTCTATTAGCGTTATCAGTAGGAAATTGGTGGACATTAGTTTACTGATACTTGGCGAATGCTTGTGCGTAAAAAATAAAAAATGCTAATTAGCTCTGTAGTGTTTAACGTAACGTTGACACCAGTTAATCCCATACATTTATCATTCTCTTTTACGAGTCGTCATGCCACTTGTCTCTAGACAGGGAACATATTCGCTGGTCTTATACGTCTCATTTAAAAAATAAGACGGCATACACAAATAAAAATAAATTAGTACCTACTTGTTTTTATAATCTCGTCTATTATATAGTGTCGTCTTATCCCTCGTCCTAAGTTTCGTATGACGTTTCCAGGTCCTGAGTTTCTCAGAATGTCACGGCAAATAGTGAAAGAGCCGAAGTTGCGAAGTGCCAAGTGGGTATCTACTTCCGTGCCCCAGGAGGACTGGAACGAGCCACGCGCGAAGTATTCTTCAGCTGAGTACCACACCAACAACCTCTTGGTAAGTTGATGCATGAAACTATTCAATATTAGGTCCAGTGCGAATCACAGAGGAGTGATGGACGGAAAGGAGATTTGTGTCGTAATCAACGAAGTAGTAAGCGGAAAGGAGATAAAATAATCTTATTGGTAGACAAATCTCCTCTCTTATCCCACCTATGTGCGCTTTAGTAGATGCAGGACCTTAAGAGGCCTATTACATCTCGAATGTGATTTTTGCGTAAAATGCCTATTTTCGCATTTTATAGTAATTTTGCGGTTGTATTTATCGTTTTTATCAAAATAGGATAATAAATTTGTGCAAATTATTACAAATATCCATTTTGTGAGCATAAGTTGAATTCGGACGGCCGGCGCATCGCATTTTGTAGTAATTTTGCAGTTGTATTTATCGTTTTTATCGAAATAGGATAATAAATTCATTATAAAATCTTTATTCCTCATGAAGTAACAGTTACTCTGGTATAAATTTTGCTTAATAATATTATCGCAGATAGGAGATATTCACAGTTAATTTATAGCAATTTTCGAAGTTTTTTGGTTTAGTAAAAGATTTTTTTCCTATATAAAATCAATGATATCTAAAAATTCCGAGGCCACTACGCATTATTCGACTATATAAGATATAACATTATATTTTTTTTTATTTCACTTGTTTAGAACTGTAGTTCAATCGATGAGCTCAAAAAAGTGCCTTCGCGCACTTTATGAAAATCTTTCTCTGCAATTTTGGATTTAATTAAAAAGTTAAGCAAAATTTACAAAAAGCGAGGCCACTAAGCACTATTCCAATAGCTATTCTACACTATTCAATAAGTCATAATTGTTAATGTATTTTCGTTTCTGAGATCCATAACGCCAAAGTTGGCCATTTTACGCAAAAATCACAGTTAAGATGTAATAGGCCTCTTAACGACATAAAACTACGTTCTTCATGATAAAAACAATGGAACTAAGATAAAAAAAAGTCATAACAGACTAAAATACTTTAAAGGCTTGTGTCTACTAAGATAAATCGGGTGGATTGGCGTGTATAATGATCAATTATGATTTATAGAAACAAAATATCTAAAATTATAAAAAAATGGGATTATTAATATTTTTAAAGAAAAACAATCGACAATAATACGCATTGAGTCATATGATATTAAACGGAAATCAAAAGCCGTGACGTCACGCCGTCTTGTTCATCAACTGGCGAGCGAAACTCGTGAGTACGCGCGAGGTCGCACCTTCTGATTTTACCTATTTTTTTTGTCGTCAACTCGCGCGCCTATATGTATATAAAGTACAGTCGAGTAAAAACAGATTAAAACCAAACACTATAAATAACTATCTATTGCCCGCGGCTTTGCCTGCCTTGGCTGATTCGGTTAAATTGATATAATTGTTGTTGACAACACTTTAACGTATCTTTTAAAAATCATTACAACAAACCCTGATCTGTGATTTTATAGTTCTTTTTTTTTATAATGGCTCGTCATAGTGACTGCATCCTGCCTGATTGCAGTCCAAAATAATGAGAGCGCTCCCCACCGTGGAATAAGCACGATAACGAGCGCACCCATGCATGACGGCCTGCAAAAATGCCGTTTCACGCCCCGCATAAAAGACCCGGGACTGTAGGTGCTGGGAAACACATGCGCCGGCAAAGAATTCCAAAGCCGAATGGTCTTACAGAGGAACGACTTGCCAAATTTTTTGGTACGAGTACTGATAGTCTGTACAGTATGATGGTGGTTTCTAAGACCAGCACGTGTAGTCCGGGAGAGGAAGGGAGAGGGCGGGATAAGATCAAAAAGTTCTTCAGAACACTCTCCGTAGTCGTTCCGGTAGAAGACACTGAGAGAAGCAATGCCTCTACGCAGCTGGAGGTCCTCAAGGGAGGCGGTAACCTCAGCATCTCCAATAATGCGTACCGCTCGCCTTTGCAGTCTATCAAGTGCATCGAGGCGGTATTTAGCGGAGCTGTCCCATAGATGGGAACAATACTCCATACTCGATCGCACCTGAGTTTTGTACAGCAAACAGCGCTGCTCGGGAGTAAAAAACCGCCTCACCTTATTGAGAATACCCAACTTCCGGGAGGCAGTTAAAATAGCACTCTCGATGTAGCATTTTGGATTCAGTTCCTGGCCGATGTCCATTCCAAGAATGCTGAGGTTCACCGAAATGGGTAACGGAGAGTTCTGAAGAGAGGGAGGAGTGAGGAAGGGAGTTACCTTGGACGAGAATGCACAAACCTGGGTTTTGCTAGCATTAAACTCGACCAGGTTTTTGGATCCCCACTTAGAGACACGATCGAGAGTCGGGTTCACTTTGGCAACCAGTTCTTGCCTTTTCACCATGATATCGGCTTGCTTTGCCGCAGGATGTCCCAAGTAACGCTCATGCACCGTACTGTCATCCGCATAACAATGAATATTGCCCAAGGACAACATATCATTAATATGCAGAAGAAATAGAGTAGGTGTGAGCACAGAACCCTGCGGCACTCCGGCATTGACTTTGTAGAACGCGGAGGATTTACCCTCACAAAGGACACGAATCCTCCGCCCTTCTAGAAAGTTTGCAACCTAGGCGATCAAACGGGGCGGCACACCGAAGGCCGGCAACTTGGAAAGAAGGGAACGATGCCACACTCTATCGAAAGCTTTGGCGATATCAAGGCTAACAGCCAGGGATTCGCCATGCTTGTCCATCGCTTCACCCCACGCGTGAGAAACGTACGCTAGAAGATCACCCGTTGATCGTTTTGGTCTGAACCCATACTGGCGATCATGGAGCAGCGAGTGATCCTCTAGGTAGTGAATGAGCTGGCAATTAATTATCCGCTCAAACACCTTGCACAGCACAGAAGTTACAGCGATGGGTCGATAGTTGGCCGGATCCGAGCGATCCCCTTTTTTAGGGATGGGTTGTATGTTCGCCTCCTTCCAAGACACCGGCACAATACCAGTATCGTAAGACTCCCTAATTTATTGCGTGCCAATACAGGAGACAACTCAGCCGCGCATCTGAGCAACACAATCGCCGGATCACCATCCGGCCCGCTAGCCTTCCGCACGTCGAGCGACCGCAGCACGGCACGTACGTCACACTGCCTGATACGAATATTAGGCATGGTGGCCCCACAATGTGCTATAATAGGTGGAGCGGCGCCACAATCGTCGACGCGCGAATTGGCCGCGAAAAGTTCAGCCAACAAGTTCGCCTTCTCAATCGGCTGATAAGCAAACGAGCCATCTGGATGTTTCAACGAGGGCAGCGAGGGAGAGCAGAAGTTGGCCTGCACGGCCTTAGCGAGCCGCCAATAGCTACGGCTACCCGTGGGGTGCGACATCAACTCCCGCCCCACCCTTGCCACTCTTTGAGCATCCGCTCCTGCGAGAGCCCTCTTGTTAGACTTAGAGGCCTTGTTGTAGGCCGCCTTCAAGGAGCTGGTACTAGGGTCATTCAGAGCGCAAGCCCTCGTCCAAGCACGATACGCCGCCTGCTTGCATTCAGCAGCTTAGGCGCATTCGCGATTGAACCAAGGCCGCTGTCTGCCAACGCTGGCAAGATCTGTGAATGAAATATAATATTCCATACCCAACAAGATCTCATCAGCGATGGCAGAAGCACACTCCGATGGGTACTTTCCAAGAAAGCAGCTCTGGCCCCATGAGACGGTTGCAATGTAATCACGCAATCCGTCCCAATCCGCCGACGAGTAGTGCCACAGACGACGCTTGGTCTCCACCGTTTTCGGTGTATCAATGCTGTGCAGTGCTGTCGCAATGACTAAGCAGTGGTCTGTCGAGCCTAGAGGTGCAAGCACCGACACTCTATACCCTGAAGGACGACTCGTCAACAGTAAGTCCAACAAGGAGGGCGCGTGACCTACGATATCTGGCATCCTGGTGGGCTGGTCTACCAGTTGCGTCAGGTCTTGCGTCAGAACGAAGGCATGAGCGACTCTACCAGCGTGATCAGTTTTGGAGGAGCCCAACCATGTTTCATGGTGGGCGTTGAAGTCCCCCAAAACCACCACCTCGTCGTTTGGAAATCGCTCCTGCGCGACATCAGTCACTCGGCCGAGGTGGTCAAAAAGACTGCTTGTGTTAGCATCTCCTGTGTGGGACCGATAGAGGCACGCAAAGAAACGGCAACGGGAGCCGAATTCAATGCGCACCCAAAGGATGGGAAAGGAGGGGTCTTCCAAACACTGCAGACGACGACAACAAATGTCGGCCCTCACGTACAGACATACTCCGGCTTTCGCGCGGAATCGCTCCTCAAGCTGATAGCCAGGGTACCTTAAATAAGACGTGTCAGCAGGGCGACGAATTTGAGTCTCCGTCAGAAAAAGCAATGCAGGCCGCGCCGTCTCGAGGTGTTGGTGGACGGCGTTGAGGTTAGAATGGAGCCCACGGATGTTAGTGAACTCCACCTCTCAAACAGCGAATTGGTGGTGGGAGAGGAGGAAGCCGCTGTATTACCTGCATTGTTTTTAGGCACTGTCATTGGAAAAGGGGAAGGAAGGGACGTGAACAAGGAGCCACTACTGTTGCAAAGAAATAAACAAAGCGAGAGTTTACCGCTTCACCATTGGAAGAGCGTTGCAACCACAGCCGACACGCCGGACGGAAGAGCCCCCATACCTTCCCGGAAGTGGTCGCCGGGTCTCACCATTTCTGGTCACCAACCGGCACGACGATCCACTCCGAGATTATGCGCGTCCTGGTGAGGCAGCCTCCCGAGGTGGTTAGCCCCGGTCGGGCCCCTGTACTATGCCGCGGGCGGCCAGCGGCACCACCGTTTCTACGGGTCTCCCTGGCCGGCGTGTCGAGTTTCGTATCCCGCTCAATGGTTCCACGGCAGAACTCTCTGGTTCACAGTTTGCAACAATAGCCGCTCCCCTGGCTGCGGTAGTGCGGCGCTGTTCCCGGAACGCGACCTGCGACGAGCACAGACCACTTGGCGGGCGTACACTACCGCACGGTGGTCGATAACCGGGCGAGCTAGGCTCTACCACCAAATGCTCAATTAGCACTACCCAGGGGTCACATGTAGGGTCTCAAGGGTACACACCTACGGATGTGAGCATTGTTAACCCCCAAGTTCTTAAGACTGTGGTTGATTTTATTAGTAAGTAATATTTAGCCAATTGATATACTTGTTGTTGATTATTATCTGTTGATTGTTGGTTTTATATTCTTACTTATGTTTAGTATGTTTTATACTAGATTATGCATAAGGGGATTTTCCAACAAAGTAAAGTCTAATGTAGCGGGCGCCGTATTGAATCCCGAGCAAAACGAAGGACTCCATCGTTAAACTTCATCGCTCCGAGATTAGAGTTAACTCCCGAGCAAAGCGAGGCATTTAATATAAGAATCCTGAGTGCAGCGTGGGATTCAAGGTTGCCCAAGACGAAGGCACCTTTATCCCCGAGGAGAATACTCAACTTTTCACACCATCTACGAGACAATAAAAAGCAATAGTTTATCAAAGCAATTTTCAGTATTCGCGCCACTTTTTAATTTGTGTTCTATTTTTCTTTTATTTATATTCTACTCGTGGTGGCCAGTTCGTTATTTTTCAACACACTTGCTCATAAAGTGGCTCTTATTACACCGATTTCAGTATCGTAATGTAGCTTATTGCACACTAGTGCGGTAATGTAGTTTTAAAATAGAATCTCGACCAGAGCGAAGAAATAATAGCATTTCTTCCACAAGGGAAAAAAATATTTTTTTAAATTTTTGTCTGTCAAATGACAATGTGCCTACAAAATCCGAAAAAGTCTTGAGTAATAAGTAGAATAATCATGAATAAAGACTCGACTTTTTACATAAATCAACAACTTTTTTGATATATTTATTTAAAGTTTATGGTAAAAAATTAATAGTTAAGAAACACTAGAAAAACACGATTTTATAAATAAAAGTAAAAACAAAACATAAATAATGGATCTTTCAAGTTGTCTCTATTCCTGGGCTGAAGTGTAAACTATGTGCTTTTAATTATAATATTTGATTGTAAAAGCTTGGGGCGCTGGAAAAGGAAAGACATTTTGTATAACTTGCTAAGAAATCAAGTTAAGCGATGTTACGGGAAGCAGGTTACACAGATTGGCGCTCTAACTGGAGTTGCAGCACGACTTGTTGGTGGCTCTACATTAAACAGTCTGTTCAAAGTAACAGTTTGTCGAACTCAGACAAAGCATGCGCCAGCAGCGAGGAGAGACGACATTCACCGACATTTTTAACGCCTCTTCTTTCAGAAAATTAAGTAGGTTCGTATAGGTAATGCGTCAACAGTGGCAAAATGTAGAGTTCTTATTCGTGGACGAGATATCTTTGGTTCCTTTTGGTAACCCTTTGGCGGCATAAAAGTTATGCTCTTGTGCGACCTCATTCATGAAGCTTCCGTCAGGAAGTTAGTATTAGTATTTGTTAACAAGAAAGTCTTTCCTGTTCTAGCGCCCCACGCTTTTACAATAAAATATTATAATTAAAAGCACATAGTTTACACTTTAGCCCAGAAATAGAGACAACTTGAACGATCCATTATTTATTTTTTGTTTTTACGATTAGGTTTCGAACCTAATCGTGGTCAAAGCTCATTACAAGACTTTTCTAAGAAATTCAAAACAGCTATGATACGATTTTCCATCATGAAGTTCCAGTTCATATCTTCCGGCTCCATCATCAGATCAGTTCGACAGTACCATTATATTGTATTGTCATCAGAACTACATACAGCTGCCAATTTTCATTACGCTACGACCCTTGGAAGATGGTTAAATTAGTTACCTTAGATTCCATTACATAGTTTGTTACATACAGGACGACCTAATAAAAGCGTGTTAATTAGTAATCATTTGAATCTATGGACAACACAGACCACGCCCACACAGTCCACGCTTCAGCAAGAAACAACTGCACAGTCTGCACATGTACTTAGGTGGTGAGCCTTTAGCCCGTTAGTCGCTTTTACGACAGCCAAGGGAAGGTGGGATGTATGTGTAGTCTTTAATCCGTTAGTCGCCTTTTATGACACCGAAGAGGAGACAGGGGTTGGTAGTATTATTTTGATGAGCCTATCGCCGCTCTATACTGTTGGATGTCAGTCTTTAGTCCGTTAGTCGCCTTTTACGACACCGAAGGAAAGTGAGGGGTTGGTAGTATTATTTTGATGAGCCCATCGCCGCTCTATGCTGTATGATGTATGTGCAGTATTTTGTCCGTTAGTCGCCTTTTACGACATCCAAGTGAAGAAAGGGCTTAGTAGTATTATTTTGATGAGCCCATCGCCGCTCTATGCTGTAGAATGTATGTGCAGACTGGGTCTGATATGTAGTTTCGAATGCCGTAGTTGCGACGCACGCTGTTGCGAAAAACATTTCAAGTGGTACGCTCTTGCGAAAAGCCGTTGTATCGAAAATCGCTAAATCGAATGACGGACTTGCGAACACGCTGTCACGAAATCCCTTTTATATGTGGTACGCTAGATCGATAGTTACGGTATCGAAACCCATTATTGCGATTAGAGTGTCTATTCAAATCTATCGTATGCGAATCAAACTCACGACCTTGCCGCGATGAGACACAGCAACTTTCGATGGGCTTAATTAGTATTTAGAAGGAAGGGAATAATATTTTATTATTTTCGATTAACTTTTTAAATATTATGTACTATGTAGGTATAGAAAACAAATCAAATTTTTAGGTAACAAAAATAACAATAACATTCGGTATCTGGATAGGGTAAAATTAAATATTAAATAAATTTTTCACAATTCTCTTTATAAAAATAAAAAAAAAACTCCTAAAAGTACTACGAGTACCTATTACTGATTATGTAACAGAAATAACTATTATATCTGAGAAAAAAAAACAAGTCTCAGTATAGGCCTGTGGTATAGGTTTGTTACATACCCGTACCAGTCCTTCACAATTTTAGGTTACCTACTTATTTTGTATTGTTTGTGAAGGAATAATAAAAAAATATTATTTATTATTTCGATGGCTCCTACATAAACTATCGTATCCAACATTTTGGGCATATTCATGTTTTAAGCTATTTGAAACTAAGTAATTAGTTGCTATCAATTCCGAAAACAAAAAGTAAAAAATCTTAAAAAACAAGGATTTTTTTTCACGTAAATAATACTAAGTAATATATTCATGCCGCGTAAATTGTTGTATCTGACTGTTGCGAGGATATACGCGGTCAAGGCGCGCGCGTCCGTTCGTTTTATTTTTGTTGGGAATATTTTGGTTTTGTTGGTATTACTTTATAAGTTTTTAATAGTGAGTGATTAAAATAAAAAAACAACTCGAGATAATACTTACGAGCACAAACAATCATGTGCTTCGACACAGAAAGAAATCGATGTTTTTGAATTATTATCCCCAGAAGAAAACCTGTATGCTATAATTGAAAATGACATAGAAAACAGATTGGGAAGTAAGCATTTTAATAGTTTACTTTAATTTGAATAAGATTGACGCTTTATCCTGTTTTTTTCTATCTTTTTACATAAAAATATGGTATGTGACAGATACGATTGTGTACGTTGTTAATTGTATTAAAAAAACTATCGTATGTAACATTTACGATTTTTTACGTCGTTAAGAAAATTCCATATTTAATCGCTTGTACCACATACGATTAATTACGTTGTAATTGACAGTGTGTCTAATATCGGATTTGACACATACAATTATTTACCATGTGAAATGGCCCATTGTATCTACAAAATAAGATAGTTTACGTTGCAATTACGGGAAAAAGTGATATCTTAAGATACATTTTTTTATTTCAATGTCGCCCCTACCACCTGGGACTGATTTAGTAAAAATTTCAGGCCTTTCTGAACTTATAGGAAACAGTTTTTCCGAAACACCACCACTATTGTTGACTTTTAATAATGATTAATTTCAATTGTAACACTTGAACTTAAAACTTACATGAAAATAAAAGAAACAATTTAGTCTTAATCATAGGTACTTAAACTTTTAGGGTTCCGTGACAATGTACTAATTCTACTTTACTTTACTTTATTAAGTACGTCCTAAAATCATTTATGGATTGCATAAATGATTTTTGCCCTTACTTTGTTAGTAGGTAACCTAAACCATGATTATCAGTCGGATTTTTCTGGCTATTCAACACGCAAGCTATTCCACCGTCAACCTTTTCTGTTGACACTGTGTCCCCCAGATCTGAAACTAAAAAGATTAGAGACGACAAAGGTAATAATAAGGAAATTGATCTGATAAAGAGCCAGGTGTTTTAGGCACTGATTATCGAAGTTATCACAGTAATCATCTTATATTCCACTAATCGTACACTGAGTGGTTCGAAAAGCCGAGTGCATCAAAAAGAGTGTTAAACAGAGATGTGTTTTGTCACCTTCCCGTGGCTGTTAAATCTATACATAGACAGTTGTTTGCAAAATCTGAAAGATGATGAAAGTGGATTAAGAATGAATGAGTTGCTCATCTAATGTCTTCTCTATGCAGATGATCAGGTACTACTTGCATCGTCAGCGATGGACTTACAGGAGATGGTAACTTGTATGCAAAGATCTGTAAAAAGAAAATTAATTAATTAACATGAGTAAAGGGATGAAAAGGAATGTAAGTAAGACGAAAGTTATGGTGCTTGATAGAGACGAGTGTTCGACAGAGTGTTACATTGATTAAAGAAGAAAAAGTGAAGCAAATGAAAGAGTTTTTGTACCTAGGCACGATGTTTACTAGGCACGTTAAGCATGATAAAGATATTAAAAAGTGAGTGAATGCTGGGAGTATAGTGAATGGGGCACTTAACGCCTTTAAGAGCAGCCGGAAAGTATCCCAAAAGAATGACTGGCTGTGCATGGAGGAGTCTTAGTGCCGACATTAATATGTACGGAAGTGAAATTGAGTGTGGCAGAAGAAACATGAAAGTCAGTAAGATGGTTTGGTTATGTAGAGAAGATGGATAAAAAGAAATTACAAATAAGGTGCATGAGGCGAGAGAGAATGGGATAGTTAGAAGGGGAAGGCCTCAGCGGTAACGTTCTCGTTAAAGGTCAGGTCAAGAGTACCCGAAACCGACGAGCATGTAAATGAAAAACGTTAAGAGAGTAAGTGAAGCAAAAGATGTTTATCAGGATCGTAGTAAATGGAAAACTGTGATCTCTGCCTACCCCTCCAGGAAGCGGTCGTGATTTGGTATGTATGTTTGTTAACACATTAACTGCCACACAACCAAACACAATAAAGTTTTGTGCTTTAAGTGTTAATCAACGCAATCTCTATAAAAAGACTGTATAATATATGCTAGTTTTGTTCATTTAGTTTCTTTAATAAGTTTAAATCATATACTTACTTACCTGCTGTTCCTATTGTTGATTTCTTATTAAAGTGCATACCATAATTATGTAGGTATGTACAAAATTAGTTATTTAGTGTGCTAGTAATTATAATATTTTGTAATATTCTTTGTACTTCTTTAATATTTTTGTAATAGGTAATTAATTATAAAAATTATGCTGGTAAGTTATTGCCTTAATTTAATTTTTATTTAAATCGCCCTAACCTAATTTTATTGCTATTAATAATTAATTGGCTTTATAATTTTTTTTTTAATCTTCATCAATTTAATAAAAATATAAATTATCTTTCTTAGATTTTTTACTATGTACATAAACCAATATTTAATCTTATTATATTATTGATATGGTATGTTTCGTGTTAAACGACTAAATAAAGTAGAAATACTTGGAAATAATAACACATTTAAACAATTTATTCTACTATAACATTCTAAAAAACTATTTTATAGGTTACTAACCATAAGATACTACATTATCTATAAATTATTCACATAGTTAAAAATGGTATGTGCTACTTGCGTGTAAATAGAGTAACAAAATACCAACGTAAACAATTGTATGCTAAATATACGATATATTTTGCAAATATATTTCAACGTAAGTTATCATAAGTGCCACTTAAGATTTTAAAAATATTTAACTACCGATGTAAATAATTGTAACAACATTATTTTAAAAACTAAACCAATTTCAGATTTTCTTTTGAATTTTTGTTAATTACATTTATGTACACTTTATCTCTGTGATCAAAACAAAGGTAATTCATTTAATGTTCAGCTACATAACATTTTACTAAATGTTAAACATCTTTTACATAATTATCCTTTAGATAAATTTATAATTGTAAGCGATTTCAATATGAGTAATATACATTGGTTGGACATTGAAAACGGACTATGTCCCTCGAATGTGGCTGGTGTTCATCAGTTCAATTTTATCGAAATTTCGTACGATTGTAATTTACAACAATTTAATAACATTAAAAATGATCATGGCGGTATTTTGGACCTTGTCTTGTGTAATGACGTCGTCAATGTTGCTGCGTGTTCCGACCCTTTAGTAACGGAGGACCCTTTTCATAAGTCAATATTAATACAAACAACTTTTGTGGAGTTTCATGCTCTCGAGACGCCTGAACGAGTTGTCTTTGTGTACCAACGAGGCGATTATAAGAAAATAAGATCATGTCTTTCCGATACCAACTGGTCTTCGATTCTGAGTGGGGGTAGTGTTGATGACGCAGTTGACAAGTTTTATTCTGTCATCTCGCAGTTACGAGAGCAATATATACCTACCCGGCGAATGCGCAACTCTAACTGTCCTCCTTGGTATAAACCATTTCTTATCAAGGCGATTAGAGAAAAGTTTAAATATTTTAAAAAGTTTAAAACATACGGTAATAAATCTGATGAAGCTACCTTTCACTTGCTTCGCGACAGAGTTAGGGTTTTGGAGAACCAATGCTACAAGGATTATATGAGAACAATTGAAGAATCTATCATTAAAAATCCCAAGTTGTTTTGGTCCTACATGAAAGCCAAGCGCCAAAGTGGTTCTTATCCTGCGAACATGACTTTTGGAGGTGAGTCGAGTGATAATGGGAATGGTATTAGTGAGCTCTTCTCCTCGTATTTTCGATCAACTTTTTTGGCCTCTGAAGCATCGATCGGCTATAGCAATCTTGGCAATGTCGATGAGGTTACCGTTTGTAATTTATCTTCCATTGAGATTAATGCCGAGGAAGTCTTTAATCACCTTAAGTCGCTTGATCTTACTAAATCAGCTGGTCCAGATTGGTTGCCTGCTGTATTTTTGGTTGGTTGTGCTAGTAAATTGTCTGTCCCAGTTACCATTTTATTCAAGAGGTCTTTATCGGAGGGTGTGATGCCCAATCTATGGAAAAAAGCCTTTATTTTTCCAGTCCATAAAAAGGGATCTAAGGCTCAGATTGAGAACTACAGACCAATCTCTAAATTATGTCTGCTTGCTAAAGTACTTGAGCGAATCGTGTACAATCAGCTTTACAATTCTTTTAAATCAAGTTTTATCGATGAGCAACATGGATTTTTAAGGGGCAGGTCAACAGTTTCTAACCTTATTGTGTTCAATGATTTTCTTACGCATAGCATGGACATAGGTAACCAAGTTCATGCTATTTATACAGACTACAGTAAGGCATTTGACCGAATTGACCATGATATCCTACTCGCGAAATTGCAATCCCTCGTTATTCACGGTGACTTATTTCGTTGGTTCACCTCGTACGTTAGAAATAGATCTCAGGCAGTCGTCTTGAATGGTTTCTCATCTTCTTGGGTGGATGTGCCGTCCGGCGTGCCCCAAGGATCATTGCTAGGTCCACTTCTATTCGTGTTGTTTATCAATGATATTCAGTCATGTTTTCATAATTCTAGTTTTCTACTATTTGCTGATGACATGAAGATTTTTAGAGTGGTCAACAAAATCTTCGATGCGCTTCTTTTACAAAACGATTTATATCGATTAGATGACTATTGTCTCCGTAACAAACTGGATCTCAATGTTGGCAAATGTCTGTCTATGAACTTTACTCGTAAACGTAATACATTTAACTTTGATTACCAACTTAAAAATCAGGTCCTTGCTAGATGCTCTGATGTATGTGACTTAGGAGTCATTCATGATAGCAAATTGTTATTTAAGAAACATATAGAACATGTCGTAGACAAATCTTATGTTCGAAGCCATCTTGAATACGCGTCTCAAATTTGGAACCCGGATTATGATATCTATATTGATGCTATTGAGAGAATACAGAAGAAATTTACTCGTTTTCTTTGCAGCAAGTTTCGTGTACCGTATGACGCTTATGAGCAACGTTGTACAGCTTTTCATCTTACCACTTTACTTACGCAGAAACATTGCTGACATCTGCTTTCTTTTAAAAATTGCTCAAAATAAACTGGATTGTCCGGAGCTCCTCAGCAAAATTCTGTTAAAGGTACCAAACAACAAATTACGTAATAGGCGTAAATTGCTTCACACTCCCTTCGCACTTACTAACTATAGAAATAATAGTTTTATGATACGATCATGTGAGAACTTTAATAAGCTCAGCTCAGATAGCCGCATCGATCTCTTTTGTACTAGCGTTGGCCAGGTAAAAACTGTTTTAGCTACATAAGGAATGCAGAAAATTTTGTTCGTTTACCTATATAGTATTTTTATAAGTTTCATTTCACTTTTAGATGTGGTAGCTTGTTATTAACTTGTAAGTTACTTTATGTTCTGTCTCTTTGTAAATGATGCTGTAAGCTCCCCAAATAAAATAAAATAAAATAAAATAAATCACTCCAACTTTTGATACCTGGCGCGGAGGGAGAAGATATAAGAGCTCAGTAGATGTAACGTGCTGCTCTGACGACATGGCCAAAAATATGGATAAAAGAGATAGAAGATAAGAAAACAACAAGGAAATACAAGACAAATAAAACAGATTGGAGCAAATTTAAGGAAGAATGCATTGTAGAATTTGAGAAGAGGAAGATAAATGTAGAAGAAGGAGAGAGAATAAAGGAAGCGAGCGATTTAGAAGAAAAAGTAGGGAAATATATAGAAAGCATAGAGGTAACTTGTGATAGGATGTTGAAAAAGACAAAAGTGAAGAAACAAATGAAATTGGCGTGGTGGTTCGAGGAGTTAGAGGAAATGAAGAAAGAAAAGAATATGAAGAAGAGGCGAATAAAATGGGCGGCGCCAAAACGTTTGGCACATGTCGTTGAGCAGTACGTCAAAGCGAAGGAAAGGTATCAGTTAGAAATGAAAAAGGCCAGGATCAGAAGTTGGAAGGAGTTCTGCGAGAAGCAAGTGAGGGAAACGATGTGGGAGGGAATTTATAGAGTGATAGGCAAAACAAAAAAAGCATACGAAGACCTGCCGATAGCTAGGGATGGCAAGAACACCAGCCCAAAGGAGTCGGTGCGCATTATGGCCGAGAACTTTTACCCGGAGGATACCGAATTGGGGGAGAACGAAGAACACAAAGAAGTGAGAAGAAGGGCAGCCGAAGCGAATGAGGGTAACAAAGATGACCTTTGCGACCCCCATTCGTGGAGGCTGAACTTCTTCACGCGGTGACTTCGTTCAACCCCAAAAAGGCCCCGGGTAATGATGGCTTTACGGCCGATATATGCGCAGCAGCCATAAATGCCGACTCCAAATTATCCCTAGCTATCTTTAATAAATACCTAGAAATCTCCCACTTCCCAAAGCCCTAAAAAGTAGCTACCATCATCTTGCTTAGAAAGCCCAATAAAGAAGATTACACGCACCCCAAATCGTGCAGACCAATAGGGCTCCTGGCAATTTTAGGCAAAATTCTTGAGAAACTCTTAATTAAACGTATCAGATGGTATGTGCTGCCCAAACTGAACCCCAGTCAATACGGGTTTGTGCCACAGCGCAGTACCGAAGACTCCCTCTACGATACGGTCCGGCGAATCAGACAAAATCTGGTCGAGAAGAAAATTATGGTTCTGATTTCGCTGGATATAATGCATGGTGGCCCCAAATTAGGTGTCAATTAAAAGAAAAAGAATGCCCGATAAATCTGCGGAGGCTTGTTGACAGTTAGGTATTTAGACGATAGGAAGGTGACGGTGAAATATGCAGGGGAACAATATAGCAAGAACACCAACAAGGGCTGCGTCCAAGGTTCCATCGGCGGGCCCTTGTTTTGGAACCTCATTCTAGATCCCCTGCTAAATGAACTCACCGTCGCCAATGTATACAGTCAAGCCTTCGCAGATGACATCGTACTAATAATAGAGAGCAGCACAGGCGGAGAAATCTCCACTAAAGCCAATGCCGATCTCTCCCGTGTCCAGAAGTGGGGAGTGTCGAACAAGCTCAACTTCGCGCCGCATAAAACCAAGGCGATGGTTTTAACCAGAAAGCTAAAGTTCGACACACCCCGTCTGTATATGGGAGGGACGGAAATTGTAGACGATATGAAAATTTTAGGAGTAATCTTTGATAGCAAACTTTTACTTAATAAGCACATCCAATACGTATGTAATAAAGCTATTGGAATCTATAAGGGAGTATGCAGAGCGGCGAGGGCTACCTGGGGACTACATCCTGAAATAATCAGGACAATATACAAGGCAGTAATCGAACCTGTGATCTTGTACGCAGCAAGCGTCTGGTCCGCGGAAGCGAAAAAGATAGTCTCCAGGAAAGCCCTCGATGTAGTATTGAGAGGCTTCGCGCAAAAAATAATTAAGTGCAATAGAACTGTTTCCCTCAACGCTGCCGAGCTATACGCTATCCTCCAAGCGACCGAAATTATCATTGGCAAAAAATTCGAAAATTCGAATTCTGAGCGACTCAAGGTCGGCTCTCCAGACGCTGATGGATCCAGACTCCTCGCACCCAATCACGAAGGCGATACAGGGTAACCTAGAATTCCTGAGAGACAACCACCAACTAGTCTCTCTCTATTGGATACGGGCCCACGTCGGTGTGAAAGGGAACGAGAGAGCGGATGAATTAGCGAAGGAAGCCGCCCTCAAACTGAAGACCAGAGCGGACTATGACTGCAGCCCCATCTCGTTCGTTAAACGTCATTTACGGGCGGAAACGATCGAGCAGTGGGACTGCAGGTATAGGACCGAAGCCACAGCCGCGACCACCAAGGTCTTCTTTCCGAATGGGGTGGACGCATACAACACGGTGAGGAAGATGTCCATGGACCGAACGGCGTCGCAAATCCTGACAGGGCACGGGGGATTCTGTGCATACCTGCACAGGTTTAAGCGCAGGGACAGCCCCTCGTGTGCCTGTGACCCGACCATGGATGAGGACATCTTTCACATCTTACTCGATTGCCCAATACAAACTAACACTAGGTACACTCTGCAACAAAAACTAGATACACACTTAAGCAAAGATACCCTGAAGGAGATCCTTAGTAATAAAAAAGAAAGGAAGTTATTCATGGAATATGCCGGAAAAATTGTAAATATTGTAAATAAGAGAAATAAGGACGACTAGATATAAGAGAAATTAACTAAGCAAGACCACATTGTGGCAGGTGTAAAAAAAGGGATAGAAGATAATGTAAGAAATTTAATTAGATTAAGAAAATATTTAAAATAGAAATATAAATACATACATGTATATTAAATAAAAGAAATGAAAAAAGAAAATAATTTTAATTGTAATAATATAGATAATTAGGAACATAATCAGTAGAAATTAAGATAAAAGAAAGTAAAATTTAAGTAAGGAAAACTGTATTAGTATGTAAGGATAAATTGTAAAATAATGTAAAATAGTAAATTAAGAAATGTATGTAAATAAAAATTAAAAAAGATAAAAAAAGAGAGAAATAAAAAAAAAGATAAAGGAAAGAAAAAGAAAAGAGAGTTGAGCTCTTCAAGCTCTAGTTCATTAAAATCCCGAAAAAAAGAAAAACAAGAAAAGACAAAAAATGAAACCAAAAACCTGCCAAAAAGCGGGAGCAGCTAGCATAAAAAAAAACATATCATAATGACTAATCTTGCAAAGCTATGTACAAGTAACTTTCTCGACACACACAAATATTTTAATCTCTCTAGATGGCATGTAATTTAATAGGGCACACATAGATCTCATATATGTCACGTAGTTCAATTGGTAATTGCAAAGACGGATTGTTTTTTTCGCCGGACTATGTCAATACAACAATTAAATTCGCCCTTGAATCGTTTTATGCAACATGTTATTACAATTAATATGATTATAATTATTACTATCGTTAGTTCCCACACTGAATAAAATTCTTTACCCATTTTGTTTATTATTATATACAATTCAGTTATCAATCTTATTAACACTGTGTCGAGGAAACTACAGAAGGATCTAGTTGTTATTGAAATTATAACTTTACCGGAATACTGCCGACTGCTCACATACCGACGCACTACTTTCCTATGAACATTAATTTACTCTACTTTGACAAATTTGACTACTAGTTCTTTTTTTTTTTTTATTGTGGCACGCCATAATGGCTTCACTCTGCCTGATGAAAAGCAGCCAGTGAAGCCTAAGAAGTGAAAGCGTTCATCACAGCGCTACCACGCTATGCCGAACGCTCTCACTATGGCGGCCTGCATAAATGCTTTTTCACGCCCCGCTTAAATAACCCGGGAGAGAAAGAAGAAGGAAACACGTGTGCGGGAAGCGCATTCCACATACGGGCAGCTCGGCAAAAGAACGATTGTCCAAACTTTTTGGTACGTGTCTTGATGGTCAGCACGGTATGAGGGTGGCTTCTAAGACCTGCACGCGTCGATCTGGAAAGGAAAGGAGAGGGAGGGATGAGGTTAAAGAGCTCCTCAGAGCATTCACCGTGGTAAAGGCGGTAGAAAGCACGAAGGGAAGCAATGTCCCTACGTAGCTGATACGGCTCCAGACTGGTCGTAACGTTATCGTTACCGATAATACGGACAGCACGTCTTTGCAACCTGTCAAGAGCTTCGAGCAAGTACTTGGCGGATCCGTCCCAAAGATGAGAGCAATACTCCACGCAGGAGCGCACCTGAGTCTTATACAAAAGACAACGTTGCTCCGGCGTGAAGAACCGCTTCACCTTGTTCAGGATTCCGAGTTTACGTGAAGCTGTGGTTATAATGCTCTCAATATAGCTCTTCGGGTTGAGGTCGCTGTGTATGTCTATACCTAGGAGACTGAGACCAGTCTGGATGGGTAATAGGTTGCTCTGGAAGGAGGGTTGGGGGAGAAATGCGGACTTTTTAGCAGTGACAGTGCAGACCTGTGTTTTTTGGCATTGAACTGGACCAGGTTATCAGAGCCCCATTTATAAATGCGGTCTAACTCCTCGTCCAGCTCAATGACAATCTTCCGTCTCGACTCCACTACATCGGCCTGCTTTGCCGCAGGGTGACCCAAATAATGCCGATGTACTGTACTGTCGTCTGCATAGCAATGAATGTTACCCAAGGATAACATATCATTGATATGCAGAAGGATCAGCGTGGGCGATATTATAGAACCCTGCGGCACTCCGGCGTTCACCTGCAGAGACTGTGAGGCACTGCTTTCGCAGAGTACGCGAATGCTGCGCTAATGCAAGAACCCGGCGACCCAATCGCATAGGCGAGGTGGCAAGCCGTATGACGAAAGCTTGGAAAGAAGCGAACGATGCCAAACTCGATCGAAAGCCTTGGAGATGTCCAGACTAACAGCCAGTGCTTCTCCATGCTTGTCCATTGCTTCACCCCACAGGTGTGTTATGAACGCCAGGAGATCACCCGTTGATCGTTTCGGTCTGAACCCGTATTGTCGATCATGAATCAGGGAGTGATCTTCTAGGTAGCGAATGAGTTGTCTGTTTATGATTCGCTCAAAAACCTTGCAAAGGACAGAGGTGACAGCAATAGGTCGATAGTTGGCTGGGTCAGACCTATCCCCTTTTTTGGGAACCGGCTGGACGTTCGCCTTTCTCCAAGCCTCCGGCACAATTCCAGTAGAGTACGAGAGGTGGTACAGGGGTGTCAGTACTGGAGACAACTCGGGAGCACATTTTTTAAGGACGACTGCCGGTATACCGTCAGGACCGCTAGCCTTCCGCACATCAAGTGACTGCAGCACGGCACGGACGTCACGTTGTCTGATTTGGACGTCAGGCATTGAGGAACCACAGTGAGGGATGGTAGGTGGTCCCGCGCCGCAGTCATCGACACGCGAATTCGCCGCAAAGAGCTTCGCTAAGAGGTTAGCCTTGTCTAGCGGCCGATGGGCCAACGAGCCATCAGGGTACCGCAGTGGGGGCAGAGAAGGCGCGCAAAAGTTGGCTTGCACCGCTTTGGCCAGTCGCCAATAACTTCGGCTACCCGTTGGGTGCGACAACAGCTCTTGGCCAACGCGAGCAACGCGCTGGGCATTCGCTGTCGAGAGAGCTCTCTTGCAGACTTTGGTAGCCTTGTTGAAGACTACCTTGAGGGAAGAGATGTTACGATCGTTGAGCGTGCGAGCCTTGGTCCAAGCGCGATACGCCGCCTGTTTAAGTTGAACAGCTTTGGCGCATTCGCGATTGAACCAAGGGCGCGCCTTACTTCCGCTGACGACATCAGTGTAGGGAATGTAATATTCCATCCCCAACATGATCTCGTCAGCGACAGCAGAGGCACTCTCCGATGGGTCCCTACCCACAAAGCAGCGCTGGCCCCACGGGATGGACGCATTTTACGGCGTAGTGCGGTGGCACCAACCAGGCAATGGTCAGAAGTGCCCAACGGAGCACTTTTGGACACTCTGTACCCAGCTGGTCGACTCGTCACCAGTAAGTCTAGCAGGGAAGGCGCTAGACCCGATATATCTGGAATCCTGGTGGGCTGGAGAACCTGTTGAGTCAGATCATGCGTGAGAGCGAATGCGTGGGCAGTTCGGCCTGCGTGATCTGTTTTGGAAGAGCCCAACCAGGTCTCATGGTGGGCATTAAAATCTCCCAAAAGTACCACATCGGCAGACGGAAACCGCTCCTGTACGTCGTCAACTGCTTGGCTCAGGTAATCGAATAGCCGAGTTGTCTCGTGGTCTCCGGAGTGGGAACGGTACAGGCAAGCGTAGACATGGCTCTCGGAACCAAGATCCACGTGTACCCATAGGATGGAGAAGGAGGGGTCCTCCAAGCAGCGCAAACGTCGACAGCAAACGTCCGTCCTGACGAAAAGGCATACTCCGGCTTTCGCGAGGAAGCATTTCTCGAGCACGTAGCCGGGGTAGTGCAGATTTGCAATGTCGGCAGGACGGCGGATTTGTGTCTCCGTCAGAAAGAGCAATGCAGGCCGGGCCGTCTCAAGGTGTTGGTAGACGGCGTTGAGGTTTGAATGGAGTCCACGGATGTTAGTGAACTCCACCTCAAAAAGCGACTTGGTGGTGGGGAAGTGGGGTGCATTGTTTTTAGACACTGACATGGTGGTTGGATGGGGGCGTGAGTAAAAGGAGATGCTGTGGCGGCAAGGGGGAAAAGACAAAGTGTGGGAGACTAACATAAACTGGTGCATGTAGTTGTTCGGTAAGACGTTAATCGACCCGCCGGACGGAAGGGCCCCCGTACCCCCCCGAAAGTAGTCGCCGGGTCCAACAAATCCGGTCACCAACCGGCACGACGAGCCACTTCGGGATTATGCGCGACCTGGTGAAGCAGCCTCCAAGGGTGGTTAGCCCTAGTTGGGCTCCTGTACTATGTCGCGGGCGGCCAGCGGCACCACCCTTTCTACGGGTCTCCCTGGCCGGCGAATCGACCCAAGTCAACCGAACAATGCGTCCACAAAGACTCCCACCGGACCTTGAAACTGCTGCCACCGCACCTCCCCAAGCTCCGGTATTACGGCTCTGAACCCGGAACGCGTCCTGTGTCGAGCACCGAACACTTGGCGGGTTTTACGAGTCCGCATGGTGGTAGCGCCGGACGAGCAAAGCTCTCCCACCAGCAAAATCTCTTTAGTCGCCTCTTACGACACCCGCTAAGATACAGGGGAGGGGGTGGTGCAATTCTGACCCGGCACCACACGGTTCTATGCTCACTGGCTCTATACAAAGTAATACTGTGCGACAGTAATCAATCACGTGTCACTTAGTTGTTGTATCCGCCCTCAGTTGCCCAAGGATAAATCTAGACTCCCCGATGCTCTCTCTGACTCGGGTCTCCGCTCTGAATATCCCACTACTGCGACATCACGCAACCACGCCATTGTTCATTACACCCCGTCACGCCCACAATGTCTGAAACCAAAACTTATACCAGGTACCAGTCCTTCCGATTGGCTTTTCTTTATGTGTGAGTGTTTGTAGTGCAGCGTCGCACTCTAAAGTTTTTTATGAGCATCGCCAATACTTCCACGTGCGATTTTTTTTTCATCGTTCTCATATTTTCATATCATATTTTCAACTAAACCTTTAAGAGTTTTTTGTTTTGCAAAGTCCACTTTTGCTATCTGAAATTCTTTGAATGTAATTTCCGTCTCGCTTAATGACCGGCAAAATTTTATTGCATACTGTCAGACCCGCCTTTTGTCTATGGATATTTTATTGCTTAGTTTTAAGTTTTGACGCCTCATTTACTATGTACACAAAAAATTGTTTCGCACTTTATTGCTTCCATCTGTAGAAAGAAGAATGGGCAAAACATCCCCTTCTTATAACACTTACTTCTATGCATTAAATAAAAGTACCTACTTGAAAAGTAAAGCATTTTATTGTATGACAGCAAATCTGTCAGGTATTGGAGAAAAAAGTGATTGAGAAGAAGAAAATTAAAATAATAAATGATAATAGATAGCTAGATAGATAATACTTTTATTGTAACATAATAACACTAACATTAATAACGATAATATAAAATTGAAGTCCAGATTTTTTTTAAATTTAACTATACACCTCATTTTTCATTTTTTTTCTCATTTTCCCTTTTTTTTTTTTCATTAATTCATTCGCTCGGTCATATTTGCCGTCCTTACAATTTATTTCAAAACTTACCATGTCGGAACTTACAAGGGGTGGGACGGCTTTCATACAAAAACGCCCATTCTTCTTTAAGTTTGTAAGTTCTAACCTATTTTTTAGTCATAGCTTTAAGGATTCGCTTGCACGTGTCATTTTTGTGTTTCGTGTCACATTTGATAATTATAATAATCTAATGATCTAAAACTTATTGATATAATGAGCAAACAAGCGTGCAGCATGCAGGCAAACATTCAGCATGCATTCAAGCATGCAGCATGCAGGCAAGCATGCAGAATGCTGACAAGCATGCAGCAGGCATGTTATCTGTCACGGCTACAGCGCTGCGAGTGTGCCATATTATTATGATGTATGTCAATTAAAATTAAGGCAATAAACTTTCTGCGATTCAATGTGTCACCAGTGCAGATCTTAATGGTGAACCGGTAATCTAACCGGTAATCCAAAGGCCATAGGTTTGAATCCCGATGAGACTGGTTGTTTTTTTCTAGTAAACATTTTATCCTATGTATATTTTGTTTTTTTAAACGGTTTTATTTAGCTTGACCTGTTGGTTGTTGCTAATGTTGATGTTGGGTCAAATTCAGTACTTAAAATTTTGCCTCCTTCCTCATGGCCGATTGATCTGAAATTTGCTACACACTTTTAGTTCTGATGACAATACAAATAAGGAAATTCAGTATCATTGTAAATCCAAAATAGCCGCCACCACAAAATGGTGGATTACGTTTTTTTGTTCAACCATCTATATATTGGTATTAAATGAAAGGGCTTTACAAGTAGAACACAAAAAAACGGCTTAAAAACTACAAAATAATTAAAAAGGTCCTAGGCACCAGTCATCACACCACTTTCCTCATCACTATAGGGCATTTGATCAGACATAAAAATAAAATCGTGGGGCGTAGCATAACCTGTATAAATATATAATCAAACTAATCAGCATTTATAAATGAACTGTTGACTGTTGACAGAAATTTCACGCGCCCTACGATTTTATTTTTACCCTAGATGCCCTAGAGGGCCTAGAGTGATGATTAGATTAGAATTTTCTGTATCTTTCTTTTCAACAAAACTAGCATAACTTAAAAAAAATTTAAGCTCAAATCGTTTTAAGTGTCTTATACATAGTAGGTAGGTACTTGATTATTCAATATATTGAAACGAATTTTAGCTAACTATACATAAATTCGTCATATTGTATGATAGAGCGAGTTGACGACAAAAAAAATAGGTAAAATCGAAAGGTGCCAACTAGCGCGCGCTCGCGAGTTTCACGCCGCCACCGTGCCAAATGTAATTTTATTGTTGTGACAGTTATATAGAACAAGCCTCGAACGAAACAGATGTTTGGCATGGCGTGACGTGATTCACTCAACATGGCGGTCTTATGGGGATGCCGCGCGATCGCAAAATCTGACTTAAGTCTCTTAATGAACTTTAAAGCAAATCCATCATATTGATATTATGTATTTATTAGAACAATTCTGCTTTGAAGTTTCAGACCCAGTAATTTAATTAGAGCAATGTTTTTATTCTGCGAAAAATACAAACCCATCACGCGCTTGTGTTAAAAATTAAAATTTATTTTTTTTAGAGGGGGGTGACCTGCGGAATATCAATACAAATATTTTCATGTAAGAATTATTGTTTCAAACGTAAAATTAAGAAAGTGGTTTTTAGGAGTCATTAGATTTTATGTTTTTAGGAGTCATTAGATTTATGTATTTTTTTGTTATTGTTTAAAGAATTTCTTTTAATGTATTTAACTAATTCAGCGCATAGTACCTACAAGTAACTTAAAAATACGTAAATTTTCACAATTTCGTGCAGGATCCCCTTAAGCGTTTTTGCGGTATTTAAATCGGAATATAAAAACGCAAAATAAATATTGTAAATAATCGTTTTTTTTTAAATAATGTATGTTCGGAATAAAATAGGTAAACAGGTATCGTTTTAATATGATTTTGAAATTTAGTCAACTAGCCTATTAATATTTGTAATATTCAATTATCTAAAAAATAAATATATTTTGCAGAATAAGGTTCTTTTCGAAGAGACTATCCGTCACGTGCCAAGCAATGCAGTGCTGGTGGAGATAGCTCCTCACGGTCTGCTTCAAGCTATCCTCAAGAGAGCTGTCTTCTTTGACTGCAGACATGTGGCGCTAACCCAACGTGGACATAATGACAACGCACTTTTTTTATTGGAAGCTATCGGAAAGTAAGTAATGAGTATCCGAGGTGGTCTTTTTTAATGAGTATCTTTTTTATTGTTGAAATTTTGCATTCACAATGCTATATAGATATAGGATAAAATGTTTACTAAAAAAATAGTATCTTCTAATTTTAAATATAACAGCAGCGCTTGGTCTTCTGTACGGCATGATAAGACGTGATGGAACGATAAAATGGAGACGCACTACCCTACCTAGAATCCACAACTTCTGAGAAAACCTTAATATTATCGCTAAATAAAATAACATGTTGATAGCCAGCCAAGAAGACTTTAGAAAGTAAATTGAAGGTAAAAAGTTAGGCTCCATCTTCACGTTTAGGAGAGATAAAAATACACCTGCACATATTGTTGTATATAAGAAGTTATCTTATATTCGTACAAACATACACACCCATTTGTCTATGCTATTACGTATTTATTCTGTCGTCTCGGGTGACACAAGCCGCAGGGCGCGGGGTGGTGGGGACACACACGCTCACCGACCCGCCGTAGGAAGACGGGATTGAGTCAACTGCGAGCCGATATTTATATTTAAATATTACGAAGACGAATACAATACAATAGTATAGATTGTACACATATATATTTTTAAAGCCGTGGAAAAGTGCTTTAATTTCGTCTCGTAGTATCGTGGTATGATTGTAATTAAGTTGACCTTCTTTACAGACTGTACATGGAGGGATACGATTTGAATATCAGTGCTTTGTATCCTGAAATCGAGTTTCCAGTGTCATCCGAGACACGACCTCTGTCTCACTTAGTGGAATGGGCGCATGGCGAGAAATGGTGAGAATTGTTGCTTGTCTCTTTTTAGTTAATGATAGTATACGTCTTGTTTGTATGCACTTTTTATACAACTACTACTTTAAACTAAAAACCTTATTTTTTTTTAAAGTTATTTTTCTTTTTGCATGCTTTTACTAATATGTAGTCATATTGATAAATATATGAAAACACTTCACAGGAAAATAACTGACTATCTACCCGTAGACAGAACGTCCACTTCCATACTAAAGCAGCTGGTGACAGTTGAAGATGATGACAACAAATACTTGAACGGTCATTACGTTGAAGGTAAACATTGAAATCACCGACTTCAGTAATACCAATCCAATGCGCCTTGCCTAAACTAACCTTACCTAAACCTTTTTTTTTACCCGGTGTAATCCCTGCTTATGGATTCCAGCCTTCAGAAGGGAGACTGGGTATGTGGGACTCTCCCGTCCCCCTTTCCACGACGTAATCGTCGGGCGAGAGGGAGGGGCCTACCCACTAATCACGGGGGACCAAACTCCGATAGCGTAAGGCTTTTAGGGTGGCAGCCACGGGACCTGATCCACGGGGGAATTGACCACGCGAGGCCACCCCGTCATCCGTGTGTTAGCCTATAACCACTGCATAGCAGTCGTTACGCGCCAACACACGGCGACTACGCGCACACGGCACAACAAATTGGCCCCAGAAGGGGGCGGACACAACACAACACAACACACACAAGGACTGACATGCCCGACTTTCCCGGGCATGCGGAAATTGCACGACCACAAACAAACAACGAACACAAAAGGGACACACGGGACAACACACGACAGTGACATCCAATGGACCCGGGGCACTTAAAGTGGTATAATGAAATACCCCTGCCAGTGCCCTCCTCCTGACCAGTCCAGTTGGAGACAGAGTCTCAACTAGACTACTCCACACAGAAAAAAGACGACAACAACAACAACACAGACTACACAACAGGGCGGCATCACCTTACGGTGGCTGGAGATCGGCGTACCTCCGCCTCCTCCTCCCCGCCCTCCTCCTCCTCATTGGCGCGGCGTTGGCTGACTCCTCCCGGGCGCGTTCAGCCTCCTCCTTGAGGCCTATGCACTCCGCAGCGAAGCCAGCCACCGCCGCCCAATTCTCTGCGCTCTCCACCATTGCGGCTACCACATCCGGCAGACCCAGAGTGCCTCTCCCCCCCAAGGCCACCTCCAGCGTACGCCTCTGTGGCGCGAAGGCACTACACTTCTCGAGCGTATGCTGAGGCATGTCCATTTCTTTCCCGCAATGGTGGCAGACCGGATTCTCCTCCCTGCCAATCCTATGCAGAAAGCCGCCGAAACACCCATGTTGAGGAGCTGGGTGAGGTGGCAGGGTCATCCCCCCATGTGACCTGTTGATCCACCCCTGCAACACAGGGCGGATAGCCCCGATCGTGCAAGTTCCGGCTTCTGGGGTCGTGAGGTTTTCCTCCCATTGCCACATCTCCATGTCGTAGGCTATCCGCCTTGCACCTGCGACCTCTGCCTGCACAGGGCTGACTCCCCGCGCCCTTGCTTCCGCGGCAGCTATCGCCGGGACCTCCAACGTTGGGCAGAAGCCTTGCCAAGGCCATCGCTGCTCCGATCACCCTCGGAGCGAGAATGGCAAAGTGGGCCTCGAACCTCCAGCGGCTATCAAGCGTGAGTCCCAGATACTTTATATGGGACTTGACCCTGACAGGCACGCCGGCCACACGGTTATGCGCGTTCCTGGAGGGCTTGCCCCGGGGACCATAGAAGAGGATAGCCCCGGTTTTCGGCAACGCCAACCTAACCAAAACCTAACCTATCCTAAACCCACTTAACTGCTCACGCCATAATAACCATCTCTCTCGTAGAGAAGGGATGGAACTAGGTTTTTTGAAGGAAAAGACTGTGGAAAAGTAAGTTGTTGGAAAGACCTCTTCTTCTCCGGTCGAGCTTTTAATTGCTGGGTGGTAGGAGAAGAGAAGCGTCCCACATAACCCGAGGTCGCCCTGACTTGCTTGCTTGCTGCTTAAAAGAAATATTTTATATTATTAGGGATAACAACAGCCAACAATAAAATATGATAGTAACATTGTGAATGTGCAATCACATAGGCCAATTAGAGCTATCCGCATTTTACTGCATAAACTTATTAAGAGCGTTGTCAGTCGCGAACTCAGGGTTTGAGCTGCAGTATTTATAGTTTGAACTTGATTTTTTAATTCGGATAGATCAATCTTCATTGTATCAGTAAATTCCTTTAAAATTAACATCATTTTACTTCTAAATTCTGACAAATCTTGCTTTATATCATCCTTTAATTGAAAATTTAATGATTTAGATTAGAACTAGACTTCAACATATCAACGACGTCGCGCAGGGTAGATAAGTCCGGTTGGGAACCAGTCTGGGTAGGGCGGACGATGTTGCCTTTATTCGGAGAGTGCACAAGACTCATATTGCTGTAGTTCAAGAATGTGCTTTACTTTGCAAGATAACGATTGCGCGACTATGAGCCCGTCTTCGGTTTCGCTCGAAAAAGGTCTCAAGCGCAGTGAAAAAGGCGGGGTTACGTGTGTTGTTGAGATAGTTATTATGAATTTGTCCGAATATCCACTATAACGGTATTTTGCACTGTTTTTTTTGTCACTATTAGTACACCGAAGACACAAATAAATATTCTATGATAATGACTGTTATATGCCGAAAACTAGCACTTTAAACCATTATAAACAAATATAATGTTCCGAGCAAAAAAGAAAATATTTTTTTTATCGAGTGCATGAAACATAGGGGTATGGTCCTGCGGTGTAGGGCTTTGGTCGCAGGTGCCAGAGCGTCCCGCTCTGGCGATGACAAAATGTTTACAAGAAGGAAGAAGGGGAAATGACGATCCAGTTTACAGTAATTAGCTTTAATATTGATTGTCAGGTGTCAGGGTGTATCCTTACGCCGCGGCATTAGTAGCAGTGTGGGACACTCTCGCGATGACCAACGGTTACAAAAAGAAGGAGATGTCGGTCCAGTTCACCAATGTGAAGTTCCATTCGCAGCCGCCTTTATTTGACCGAAAACAGCTTCGCTTGACTGTGGCTGTGCAAAGAGGCAGTGGCAGGTTCGAGGTTTGTTGCAATCCCAAAGTTTCAACCTCTCATTGCCAACACAGGGTGTCTCGTGTACTCATACAATGTAACTTTGCACGCAATATGCGTTGAATAAATTTGAATATTAACAATGAGAACCAATCAACTCTAAACTACAATACAATACTAAAATAAAAAATAATTATTGTGATGATGATGATAAAAAAACCCTGTAATAAATCTTTCAGGTTTTCACTGACACAGGTGTTATTGTAGATGGTCATACTTTTACAAAAAAAGTTAAAAAGTTCACTCTGCACCCTGAGATTTTGAGTTTAGAAATTGAAGGCGAAAATTTATTGAATCAAGAAGACATCTATAAGTTATTACACGAAAATGGATTAGAGTACAAGTAAGGATTTGTTATTATTATATCGGTTTAAGGAACAATTATATTCAACAACAGCACCCGTCAATGATCCTAATGAGACAATTTTGTTCCAATAAGATAGATACTTACGGCGTTTTAACTATTACATATGAATTGCTAGGTAATCCTACATATTATTTGTGTTAGCTTGATTTTGTATACCACGCTCCACGCGTTAACCTGTCAGTTGCCGTAAATTCTGACACAATAAAAATTCAATTATTATTGTTAGTAACCGATTTACGACGAGAGGTTAACGATTTTACAGAAAATTTTGGTTAAGGTATCATATTGTAGAGCTCGGGGACTCTGCCCTATGGGCAAAAAATACTGAAAAAATGTAATTGCTTCTTAACCGTGCCGTGCTTGGCACGTAAAACCGTCTTTGGTCCCAATTGGTGTCGTAAGATGACAGTCGTTAATGACCCACAAACACGCATTAGGCCAGCTTAGTGGGTTATGTGTGACCCAATCATCTCATGTCCTATTGTCCATGTAGAAAGGCGTGTGCCCAGTGAGACGTATCTAGGAAGATGAAAATAAAATGCTATATCGACTTATAAAGTGTCAACCTTCTCCCATAAGTTTTGCTGGAAAAAATAAAATTATGAAAAAATATATTATCTTGCAAAAATAATATAAATATCTTCCAAATCTAAATCCAAAGTCAAAAATAAGGTATGAGTGGTATTGCCTAAAGAATTAAATATGAAGTACAACTACTATAGCTTTAATTTAAATTTTCAACAGAGACGAGTTCAGAAGTGTCCATATAATGAACACGTGCATGACCCAAGCCGAAGTGCAATGGCGTAACAACTGGGTGACGTTCATTGATGGGGTCCTGCAGACGTGCCTGCTGAGGAACTCAAAAGACCACGGCATGTCCAACCTCAATTTTATCAGAAAAATGGTCATCAACGTCCAAGGGCACTTTAGTGAAAGCGTCAATGGCAACACTAGTGGATTATTGAGAGCCGATCACTTCAGCACTTATAATAGGACCAGGTTCTGAGTTTCTTCTGAATATTCTTTTTATTAGCGTTTATTAAAACTTGATTTTGTTACGATAAACTTTTTCGCCTTTGCAGATGTGGTGGCGTTACCATCACTGATGTCTTCTACAAAAGCAAACCGTTAGCAACAAACCAATCAGTTGAATTAAAGACACTAAAATTCCAACCGTTCTATCAAAAAGATAGTAATGACGTGAGAACATTTATATTATTTCCCTACAGCGCTTAAATCAAACCTTATGTTTGCTTTATCGCAAAAGTACAAAGTTAGAAATCTAAAAGTGTCAGTATATGAAAGTCTAAAACTACAAAAGCACTTAAATGCAGTATTACTTTAATTTTTTTTTAATATTTTAGCGTTTTATTAACGTTAAGTACATTAATCTATAAACGCAGCTTTATCTTAACCGAATGTTCAAATATTTTTAAAAATGTTTCTTTCGGATCTCAGAGGTGAAAACTTCTGAGATTTGATGAAACAATGTTGACTAAAAAACATAAGCATCAAGCACTGACAAATTTCGACGGGTGAAATCAGACCTCGGTAGCCAAGTGGTTAAGGTAGCCGTCCGGAATCCAGAAGAAGTGTGGTTCGTTTCCCGCCTGAGGTTGTCGTCTTTTTTCAGTGTTTAAAAATTTTACACCACAATACTGTAAAATCCACAACCATCTATAAAATATTTTCCTGCCTACCTAAATTGGAATTTCTCGTAATGATTCACTTAGATTGCTTTGTATATTTAAATATCGTTCTTGTTTTTTTAATTGTTTTATCCATAAAACTTTTTCAGGTGACTACGTTAATTTACATTCTTATGCAAGTAATAAAGGAATATGTAAATAAAAATACTTTGAATGTTTATTACGTAAATGTTTCAAACAGGCTCGATTACCTTAACGAACTTAAAAATGCCATTAAAAGTCCACCATTATCAGATACAAAGATAGTAATAATTAACAAAGAAGACCTTTTAAAGACTATGCCAGACAAACCTGATGTCATTTTTATGCATGATTTGCTATCGGACAAAACAGTAAGTATATCGTTATCGTCGCTTTGAGGGTACTACGAGTTTTTGAAACTAAATGAAACTACGTGTTTCAGTATCAGAATGCTGCAGCTCAAAGGCGTCGACTAACGTCAATGTTTTTTTTTAATATTTTATTTTTATACTCTACGACATAGTATTTTTATTTTTTTGGTACAGTACTGTAAAATGAACACTCAGTACCTACTCTTTACCGTCTGAGTCCTTTGAGCCGAAAAAAAATTGGCACTGGTTGAATTCCGGCTCGAAGGACCAGTCTTAATAAATGTGCAAATTATTTATGATTTTTCATAATTCTTAAAGGTCATCATATTTTTAATAATTTTAACAGACCTGGAATAAGATATAGAAACGTTCAAAAACTGACTAGGTACCTCAGTTAGGAAGTCAATTATTTCAACGTTTAAACAATGCCTTTGAATAATATATTAAAGCATAAAACATAAAATAGTAGAATACCTGTAAACTAACGGCAGCTTCTATAACCAGCAGAGCCCATTGCTTTTTTCTATAGATCTTTTAATTTCGTTTCATTTTTAGATATTACATTCAATAAATAAGTTTATTGCACCTAACACATTATTAATAAGCACTGACGTTGAAACGGACAATTTGTATCCAACGACAACATACAAGCCTATTGTTGTCATCGGTTCTGGACGGAATAAATTCGAACTGGCCAAATTCAGGTCAACATCAAATCCTTCGACTATTACAGCAGTGTCTGTGAGGAGCCAGTCTGACTATCATAATTTGCGCATGATATGCAACGAACTGCCTAAAGAACAAAAACTCCTTATGCTGACTTCCTACCCGGCTCCATTGGATCTCAAAAGTATGATAAAACATTTGAGAAGCAACAACCGAAATGTTTCTATGGTAATGTTTGATCAAAATTACTCTATGGACAAAGAGTTAGAGAATATACCTGATGTACCATTTTGTGCACTCCGAAACGTAAGTTACTATTGTCTGTATTTTGTTATACCATTTAGGTACACTTATTTATTACATTATTATCAATATTTTGAAAAAGACAATTACTTAACATAAGTTTGATGCACAATCACCCTCAATAATAGTAGAAGTATGTAGACCCTGCAATGCAATGGCCCTGATTACGTATGTAAATTATTATCAAAATTCTTTAGCTCAGTTTATGTACCCATAGATACCAGTGTTTCAGGCAACCTTAAGTCGTCGTCTACTAGCTAAATAAATATTTCCGATCTGACATTCTCTGAAGATAAGATAGACGCCACCCTCAAATCGTTAGATGTGACTAAAGGACCTGGGCCGGATGGTCTACCGTCTTTTTTTCTAAAACATACCGCGGAGTCGATGAGTACGCCATTATTTTATCTATTCAACCGCAGCCTTAAGGACGGGGTCATCCCGCAGGCATGGAAAACTGCCAATGTTATTCCTGTATTTAAGAGTGGCGTCAAACATGACGTTACTAACTACCGTCCTATATCCCTGCTATCTACCCTATCAAAAGTTCTAGAGAAATTAGTTCATGGAGCAATCTATCCTATCTTACATAACATTATCATCCCTGAACAACATGGTTTTGTACAAAATCGTTCCACAGTCAGTAATCTAGTTCTATATTCAAATGATTTGTTTAAAAACATGGATAATCAACAGCAAGTTGACAAAATGTATACCGATTTCTGTAAGGCTTTTGATAAGGTTGACCACACATTATTTTTGCAAAAAATTTAGTTCAACGGCATACGTGGAAGTTTGCTTCGATGGATCACGTCTTAGTAAAAAATAGAACTTAGAAAGTTGTGATCCAGGGGTTCAGTTCTGATGTGATCAACGTGACCTTTGGTGTAGCGCAGTATAAATTCCAAAATTTGTAATTTGCAAAATAAATTCCAATGATGACTGCGTCAAGGTACAAGAGAACCGGGACTGATTATCTGCTTAGGAGACCAATAAATTGTAGTTGAATTTACCCAAGTGTAAATTTATAAGCAAAAAATAATAATATCGTACATTCAAACTACTCGCTTTGTAATAATTTTACGAAAGAGTATCTCTAATCAAAGATTTTGGTATACTTTTTGATTCAAAATTGCAATTTGACGCTCACGTTGATCACATCACAGCTAAGGGTTTTTAAATGTTTAGTTTCCTAAGAAAAACTTGCTATGCATTTAAGAAGCCTTCCACCTTTTTTTTTGCTGTTATAAAAGTCACTCATAAGATCTCAACTGGAATATGCCACTTGTGTTTTGAATCCATTTTACAACAAATACAGTCGAATCAAATCGAATCGGTACAACGTAAATATATACGAAACCTAAACTATAGATTCGAAAGGACACGGTCAACATACCTATGCTACTCTTCTAGAAAAATTCTCACTATCAACTCTCAAACATCTGTGACTATATTTTGACCAATCTATTCTTTACTTTATAATTTTAAAACATTGTTTTTTTGCTTCAATTTGCTTGTAATTAATTACCTACTTTAGTTTTAATATTATTATGAGGATAATGGTGTTGGTTGCGTAATTACCAGTGGTCGGAGTAGGTATATTGAATTAAGGTCACTGACATCAAACGTATATGTTAATATGGATACTCCTCCGAGTTTCCGGATTATTATGATAAAAATACCGAAACATCGAAATTATTACATGAAACTAGTTAAAAATGTATCAATACTCTCAACGCTATGCTGCTAGTGGCGCTGGTCTCCATCTCTAATGTTGGCCGTATCCATTGTCTCAATCTCGCAAAAGAAAAGAAATCACGTCTTAAATTATTATTAGTGATTTTTTTTTGTTAATCTTTAAATATCTTGGAAACGGTGCGTCCTACGCTAAAATGGACGAAATTTTGTCCCCCCTTTATAAAACCCCCGTCTAACGCTAACCAACCATCACGATGGTACAATTATTAATAATTGTCGCTTTTTAATAATTATTTAGGGTAAGTAACGATTAACTAGTTTAGGTAATGTAGTTTATAGATTTGTTGGGCTTATTTCCCCTTTGGAACTCATTGACTCACTTGGCCGCACATTTGGTCGTTGATTGTAGAGGTTAAGTCACTCTCACACAGGCCGGTCAACGGATAGGTGACCAAAGCTTTATTGTTTCGACCTGTTGGCTAATGTTGAGCCGGCTCTTTGGCCTAAATAAAAGTGTAAGGCCTAAGTAAAAAATCAAAATGTAGAACTTGTAACCGATGAGGATTAAAAATAATTATTTTTAATAAAACTGTAATAATGATTATTTTTATTAACAATAAACAATTTTGTTTGCTTACATATGGTTTTTTATTTTATTACTCTATTTACCAAATTTTTGGAAACTCCGGTACATTCCGGAAGAAATGCATGTCCATGTTATGATATCATGACGCAAGTATCTAAAATCAATATACCTACTCCGACCACTGGTAATTACAATAATTGTTTTAGATTATACTTTTGTAGGCAATTGTTTGTTATCCTGAACAAAATGAAAATAAAAAATAGACCACTTCCAATCATCAAGACACGAGATCAGGGACAACAACAAGAAGAGCCCTATGACCGGTGCAGAATGCAAAACTAAGTTGTTTTTGGATAAATTTCACTATACAATCTTTATTGCTGCTTAAAATTGCGTACTCCAAGTAGAGCTAAACCAAGATAAACACATAGAATACGTATTATACCTTAAAAAATCTTGAATCTCCGAAATAGTAGAACATAAAAGACCAAATTTCGTGACGACGTATCATATGGTGCAAATGGTATGGTTTAATTTTTATCACTACAGCTAGGGTTTGCTGGAAGAGATCTTTTCTACAGATAATCTTACCTTTGTGGTATATGTCCTGTATAACGTGTGTCTTAATGTAATTTATTTGTGCAATAAAGCAAGTACTATCATTATTATTACAAAATAAGAAGTTTTCATAATCATTGTTTGTTCCTAGGATGTTTGGGGCAGCGACTATTATGTTCCGACAAAACCCAAAAGTGAGACAGCAAAGGAATCTGTCGTGTTGAGGTGTAACCAGCCGGGAAATGTTGATACTTTGGGCTGGAAAGAGGTTCAAGCTCTAACCGGACCAGGCGTCGAGGTTACCGTAAGTTTTATCAATCTCACGTCGGTCGGTGATGCGATTTTTACTTTTCTGTATGATTTTAAAACTAACCGTAATTTATGTAAATTTGTAAAATTATCAACAACAGGTTCACTACACTGGTCTCAGCGTCAGGGATGCTCAAAGAGCGATGGCTGAAATAGTCGCCTTCACATCTGACAGTGGTTTTGGAATGGACTTTAGCGGTGTCACGGCTAGGTAATGATGCCAAACAACTTGTATGTTTGTATATTGTATTATATTGGCATCCCGCTTATTTTTTTTTACTCATCTACACATTCCATAGTATCAATCGTCCTTAAAGCAACATGCAATGTCAAAAAATACAAGTACTACTGCGCGTTTCATTAACGGTAAACCGCAGTGGTTCCGTGGTTGCTGAGTGTGACTAAAATTACAAAGTCATTGTAATGTTGGACCTTAACCTTACAGAGGTGAACGAGTAATGGGTTTAATAGCTGAAGGCGCCGCCGCCAGCAAGGTACAAGCTAATCCTCTAATGTTATGGCCGGTGCCAGACCACTGGAGCCTCGAGGATGCAGCCACGGTGCCCCTAGCGTACGCACACGCGTTCTACTGCTTGGTAAGTCTGTATGGTTTGATAAATACTTCCGATTTGGCTAGGTATAAAGTCTAGTCAAATAATTGATGTAGAGGCAAAATGAATAAGGTTCAGGGTTGGCATTCCGCGAGGCTAATCCAGTCTTGCTGTAACCATATACCATCAGATCTACCATTATACTTATTTGCCGACTCAGTCGACTGTCGTTGAATGCCTAAAAGCATTACGAAACTTATATCCAGAATTGATGTACTGATGTGATCTAATTCAATAGAGTGTGATAAACTCAAAAATTTCTTAAACCCAAGTATCCAAAATACACCAAATTCCTAATTTAAGACATTTTTAAATTATAAGAACATATTCTGGAACAATTCTCAAAATTCATTAAAAAACAAAAAAGTACCAAAAAAAACTTAGAAAATTTTCGGCAAAAAATCAAAAAATTAAAAAATTTTAAAACTTAATATTAATATTATTTCGACCTAAAAACCTACAAAAATAAACTTTTTAGCTAAATAAAATTCTTCATAAATCGACTTTGAAAATTCAAAATTCAAAAAATTTAATATGGCGCACTTACTTAGCGCGCCATCGGGAGGAATGAGTGGCCCTGAGCCTCAAATGACGCCTGTGGTAGAGAGGTCCTATATGCTGGTGGCAGAGATGGCGACCTTCAAGTCCCTGATCCAACGATACTGCAATGATATCTACACGGCGGTTCGTGCGGGCAAGTCCGTCACAAAGCTAAATAAGGAAAAATCTTAGCGTCCGTCAGCAGTATTGAGGCTAGCATGGCCAAGCTGCTGGACGGGGACGAGCCGGCACCGGCACCAGAACCGAACCTCTCCCACGAGCAGCAGATCAGAGAGGACAGTATCAGAGAGCTCAGCCACAAGCTGGACAACAGCATGAGCACCGTAGTCGCTATTCAGAGCGAGGCAACGGAGGGGATCCGGCGAGAGGTCTCCCAAAAGGTTGACGAGATGATGGCGCAGCAGGCACGTCTCGAAGACCTTGTGCAGCTGACCGTAAACGTGGTGACAGCTGCACTGAAGGATATTCCTCTTGCCCAGAGCCTGCCGACCGGCGCTCGAGCAGTTCAAAATATCCAAGAAGCTGTGCTCAAGCACGCCTCCTCCTACGCCAGTGTTGCTGCCAGGCCCCAACACCTTACACCCAAAACTTACCCAGCGGTCGTGGTATCATCACACGACTGCACGCTCAAGCCTCCGGAGGTGATGTCTCGGTGGAAGAAGGAGATCAGCTTCCGGAGGCTGAAGTAAAAAAGTAAAAATACTGCCGCTACCTAATGCAAAGTTGAGAATCGAATTTGAAGTGACAAGCAGTGTGAGGAGACGATAGCCCGTCACAACAAGAGCACTAATTTCGCCGCCGAACAGTCGAGGCAGAGACCACCGCTACTTATCCTAAAGGGCATATCGAAAGATGTTGCCCGCGAGGAGTTAGCGGAGGTCCTTGCTGCTCAGAATGACGTAGAGGTAACCCGCATTTGCTTCCTGACCTCAAATCGAAACCCGGCATTGTACAACGCGGTGATTGAGGTCACTCCCGGGATGCGAAAAGTCATCCTCGCTCTCGGGAGGCTCAGCGTGGACCATAGTAGGGTCCACGTTGAGGACTTCTCCCGATTTGTACAATGCCACCAATGCCTGTAGTACGGCTATACAAAGGTGAAGTGCATGGCCGAAAAGAAACCGTGTGCCCATTGCGCCAGTCCGGGCCATCAGCTACCAGAATGCCCCAACTTGACCTCTGGGGCTAAATGTTACAATTGCTCGGCTCATAATCTGCGCATGGGCACAAAGGTGGATACCGGCCACAACGCCACGAACATCCGCGAGTGCCCCCGCATCAAGTCGATGATTCTGCGCTTGCAGAGTCAGATTGATTACGGGAATTATACAAATTTTGCCTAAACTAAACTAAAATTAAAACTTTTCAAAACCATTAAATAAACTTTAGATAAACAAAATAACTTAGTAAACAAAATGTATAAATTCTTCAAACAACAAATTAAAAACTTAAATCAAACTTAAAATCGCAACCTTAAATAATAATATCTAAAATAATTAAAACCTAAACGAACTTTGAATTATAAAATTAAATAACACTAAAATAATCAATTAAAACCTTAAATAATATCTAAAATAATTAAAATCTAAATCAACTTTACAATTACAAAATAAAATTAAAAAATTAAAAATAATCAAATAAAAACCCTAAATAATATATAAATTAACAGAAACCTAAGCTAAACTTTAAACGATAACTAAAACCTTTAAAATAAATTATTAAACAAAACTAAAATACACCCAAATTAAAATGAACTTGAATTGCACCCCAAAATAAAAATCACTGCAGTTTTTAACCATAAAAACTGAACCCAGTGACTTCAATTATTTTCCCTTCTTTCTTCCTTTCTCTTCCTCTTCACTTCCTATTATTTTCTACTCCTGTTAGTGCCCCGCAATTAATTAAAGTAGGCAAAGGCAAACCTTTAGTCTAAGCAAGAAAAATTTTAAAATTAGTATCTATTTTAAATTCGTCATCCCTAAATTCCCTAAATTACCTAGACTTCCCGAAATAGCCCCATCAATTGTTCCCTCTAAATTTATTCCTTAGACCTAACTTCCCCCCTTTTTCCCTAGTAGCCTACGCTTTCGCGAAGAAATACCCAAATTCCTAACTCACCACAAAGGATACTATTACCTAAAATAACCTTAAGTTAAATCAACCATTGAAAAAATATAGAGTGTGATATTATATGTTTTAGCAGATAAACCTGAATAAGGATTGTGAAAATTTGGTTACTTATAGCTCTGTAATTGTTTATTGAATTATATTCAGTTAAAATAAAAATCTACTCTTCATGTTTTAGTAAGTATCAAAATGCAATCACCCACAGGCCATTAAGTGCACCATGATGAAGGGCATGACGGTGCTGGTGCACGGCGGCGCCGGCGGCCTCGGCCAGGCGGCCATCTCCATCGCGCTGGCGCACGGCTGCCGCGTCTTCACCACCGTCAGCGACTGCCGCAAGAAGCGTTTCTTGAAGAAACTCTTCCCGGCTCTTAAAGGTTATTTTCAAACACTAACTACCTACCTACATTAATTTAAAATGTTTTATTAAGTTAACGCGCAACCAAGACAACTGGCATTTCTGTGTACATTGAGTTGAATAATAATTTTATCGTTAAATCTTTATGTTAATCCATAAAGATTGTTTTGTGCAAACTCACGCTGCGCCATGACATTTATTACAAATTATTGGTTAAGCATTCATCTTAATTTATCTGTTGTATTTTCCTTGCGATTTCTACTTTTCCGTGAAAGTGTAAATATTATATACAAAACTCACGCGCCCTTAAAAGAAATACATAATACCCAAAAACTCAATAATGTTAAAACTCAATAATGTTTAAAAATGACTGTATCTACTTTACGTAACAATTGACCTAAGATCGAGTCTGATGTATTACTAATGCTTTTCTATTGATAATAAACTAACTCTGTTGCATTTGTCTTCGAAATGTACAAAGTTAATAACTAAAATGTCTGTGTATTATAATATCAAGTTCATAGGTAAGGTTTTAATGGCATTCCCAATATAGACTTTGGCCGTGGCTTTTTTAGAATTCTACTATGAAGCTATTTGCTGAAATATGGCATAATGTGAGAATGCACGTAAAGGGATTTCCAAAATAACCATTGATCAGTTACTATAATATGATGGCATTACAACAGAGTAGGTTTACACCAATATCCAGATAATAGCAGTATTATCGGCATGTGACGATGCACAGCATCTGTGGGAGAGTGCGTCTACTTCCGTTCTATCAACTTCCTGTTACTTACATCCGCCATTTTGCATTTTCTTGACATTAAAAGTAGCTAAACTGACTTACTTCTGTTTGCCGCCATTTTCTAGTCACCTTAGGGGGTCCTTGCGTGGGGCACCTTCATAGCGTCTTTACTTTTCGTTCGTGCAACATCTAATTTAGATACTCTAAAATTTTTCGCAGTTTTTATAATTTTATAAAGTAAGTAAAATAGCCAAGTGAATATGAGTGGCAGTGAAACAAATCAGTGTCCCGATCTCGAGAATTTGGGCGATGGAAGACGTCTGTCTAGCGATAGCAGACGCGCCTCTAAGCGCCACCGCCGTTCACATAGCAGCAGTTCGGAGTCGTCAGCTAACGATTCGTCGGACATTGAGGTAAAACGAAGAAAGCTTGGTGAGTCAAATACTGATATTTTAGAGCTTATGAACAAAGTGAAAGTTTTAACAAATGTTTTGCTTCAAAATGTTGTATTACCCTCTCAGGCACTTTTTAACGGAAGTTGCATGGATAATACGGCTAGTTCGACCGCAATGCCTGCGCTATATGATGGTATGCGCATTGCAACGCTACCGACGGCACAAAGGCCAGTACCCGAACCGGTGCCTGAGCCCAGCGGCTTAACAAGTTAAAATTTTCAATTGCACCGCCCTGCGGTGGCTACTGATAATAGTGCGGCCGAACCACGTCTTTTAAATCTTGGTATTGTAAATACATCTCTAAAAGACCCTAAGATCCCGCCTGCTCACCCAGAGCATTTAAAACGATTGGAATTATTGCAAAAATTCGGTGATCCGAGTTGGAAAGATGTTCGATACACAGATTCGTTAAAAGCACATTGCGCCTCACCTGGTTTCGTTGACCTAGAGGTAAACGACGAGTTTAGACAGTTCCTTAAAGGTAAGGATTTCGTCGCAAGTTCAGAAAGAGTTATGGCAGCAATAAGTAATGGCCTTTTTACCCAGCGCGAACTTCTCAATGAAACTTTACAGCAGTTTATTAACTGGACTGCTTCTTCTCAATCGGTATTATCCACTGATAGCATTTTCAACAAAATATCAGAACTATTTCAACCTACCTCCAAGTTTCACAAAACAAGTGAGGAAATTATGCAGATGGTTTGCGGAAAAAGGGCCGAATATATTGAAAACCGCCGGGAACGTATCCTGAGCGAACTACTTAACAAAAATCTTCGTGAGGGTTTGCGTAAGATACCTCCGAGTTCTAGGCACCTCTTCGATGAGGGCCTATTACGTATTTATATACAAAATACGGGTGGCATTGATAAATGGGTGCGGCCTTGGTTTACCACAGAAAGGGTGACCAGTAGGTCTAAGCTGTCTAACAAACCAAACAAACCGAGCTCTTCACGTGAATTTACCAACCCGCCCTTTCGTGCCAGAGACGAAGAGAGCAGGCCAAACAAAGCATTTGCAGGGCCCTCGAAGCAACTGGATTCGAAAAGAGCCAAAAAGCCGTTTATGAAAAACGGTCACCCTGGTAAGAAACAGTTTGATAAGTGACTATCAACGAAGCCAGCCCCAGTTCTACGGAGATTGCCTTCGAGCGTATCGGAGGCAGTGGCAGGCGCTTCGGGCTCCGCAGGCCCTTCTCGACATAATTACGGGAATGCGTCTGCCATTCACCTCCAAACCCACCCGACGACCAGGGTTCTTCGTCGTTTCAGGACACCGCAATCAGCAGATATGTCCCAACAGATAGACAAGCTGGTCGGACCAGCCGGACCAGCGACGGGTCGGGACCGGCTTCTTCTCAACCATGTTCCTGATGAAAAAGAGCGACGGATCGTTCAGACCCATTTTCAATTTGAAATGGCTGAACGAGTCGATAATTCCCAAACCCTTTAAACTGATTTCTCAGTTCCAGATATCTCAGTTTCTTCAAAAGGGCGACTGGATGGTGAAGCTGGACTTCTCATCAGCTTATTTCCACGTGCCTATAGCAGAGGCCCACAGGAGGTTCCTCCGGCTGGTATACGGCCACCAGGTCCTCCAGATGACTTGTCTACCCTTCGGCCTATCTTGCGCACCGAAGAATTTCGCCGCTCTGACCAACTGGGTGGCTCAGCGCCTTCGAGACAGAGGCATGCGAATTGTGGTTTACTTAGACAACTATCTGATGGTGAACCAGTCCCGCACTATTCTGCAGGCTCAAGTGGAGATGGCTGTAGAGACTCTGGAGAGTCTAGGCTGGACCATCAACTTCGAGAAGTCTGTGATAGAACCCAGTCAGAAGTTGGCAATTCTAGGGTTGTTATGGGACACAAATCACGGTCTCAAGAGCCTCCCAGAACGAAAATCCAACACAATAAGAACGATTTCGAAAAGAGCCATTCGACAAAGAACTATGTCGCTCAGGGAGATACAAGTAGTCCTAGGGACTCTCAATTTCGCCAATTTTGTTATTCCCAGAGTAAGGCTGCATTGTCGTCAATTACAGCAGCACTCCCGACGGTAACTGAGGGGGGCTCCGAACGGTCAACACAACATACTGGCACCAGTAGTAAGCGACTTGGAGTGGTGGATAGCTACATTAGAAGATCATCAAGTAGCGAGCAGATTACATCCTACACTTGTACAACATTTCCTTACAACAGATGCGCAGACTACGGCTGGGGAGCGCAGTTGGACGATCAGACAGTATCAGGCGGATGGACTCCCGGCCAGAGTCAATGGCATTGCAATCGCAAGGAGATGTTTGCTATCATTGCAGCGGTAAGCCACTTCAGCTGCCGTCTCCAGAGACGTCATGTAATTTTATAGTCCGACAATCGAACAGTCGTAGCATACATTCGCAAAGAAGGCGGAACCAGATCAACGCCTCTACTCAACATGACGTACCGACTACTGCATCTCCTAGACCGGTGGAAGATCACGATGACAGCAGAGTTTTTGGTTGGTGGTAGGGCTGTTAAGTCCGCCTGGCTAGCTACCACCATCTTATCTAAGTCTGTCGCCATAACAACGATGTTTATAGCATTGTTGTGTTCCGGCAGTTTGAGATAAGATAGCCAGTTCCTCAGTGGTTGAGGATTCCGGGTGAAGCGCGCTTCCACGATTTTTCCAAGATTCAGAACTTAGAATCGGTTCTTATAGATCAGAGCACCGGCCTCCCACCGCCTCAGGTTCGAGACATGGAGCTTTATGTCTGGAAAATTGGGGGTGGGGTGACATCACAGGAACCTGGACTGATGCAGAGCGAACATTGCTCGAGTCGAGCTGGAGAGACTCTACGCTAAGGTCTTATAAGCCCGCATGGGACAGGTGGGTTAAGTGGTGTGGAGAAAATTATTTAGATCATAAACATCCCGAAGGTGTGGGTTTGTCTAGATTTTTAGCGTACCTGTTTCTTGAAGAGAGGTCAGCTTATCCGACTATTTTGCTTCACAGATCTGTTGTATTGTCATTGGGTAGAACACTAGGTAGTGAAAATTTAAATTCGCATTTCTTAGTGAAACACATTTTAAAAGCCATCTCTCTTCAGAAGCTGAGAGCAGAGAAAACGCCTGTCTGGGATCCGAGTGATCTGGTCGCTTGGCTACAAGGTAATTTGCCAGCTAATGACACATTATTTGAAGCTTCACGCAGGTTAGCGTGCCTGCTGCTTTTAGCATCGGGCCGACGTGTACACGACCTTACCTTGTTGAGGATTTCCACTGGTCACTACACCGATGCCGGCGACCATATTATCCTGAGTCCAGTTTTCCGTTCAAAGACAGACACAGCTACTTATAGACATAGACAGTCAGGTTGGAAGTTGTTAAAACATAATAATACTAATGTATGTCCTGTATTTTGGATAAGGAAAGTTATAGAAGTTAGTGCACAGCGGCGCACTGCTGAATGTAACAGTGCACTATCTATCACAGTGAGGGGTGCCGCACAGGCCGCCTCACGAACTGTGATTGGCAACTGGATTAAGACAGTGTTACGAGACGCTGGGATATCAGCATCTGCTGGTTCAGTGCGCTCAGCAGTAGCTTCCTTAAACACGAAAATTTTCCTATCGAAGAAATTTTAAGTAGGTAATTGGCGAAGGGAGAATATATAATCGGAAATTTATATGAATGTGTTATGTAATAAATTTCTTTAAGTTATTCAGGCACTCATTCTTTCATTCATCACATAGCGTCGTTTGCAGTCACCAGGAATTATAAACACGTCTCTCACAGATGCTGTGCATCGTCACATGCCGATAATAGTGCAAGATTTACATAACAATAAAACTTGTATTATTGAGCAGAGACGATGCACAGCATCCATTTAAGGGCTCCTGGTGAGAGACTTCTATGAAGGTGCCCCACGCAAGGACCTCCTAAAGTGACTAGAAAATGGCGGCAAACAGAAGTAAGTCAGTTTAGCTACTTTTAATGTCAAGAAAATGCAAAATGGCGGATGTAAGTAACAGGAAGTTGATAGAACGGAAGTAGACGCACTCTCCCACAGATGCTGTGCATCGTCTCTGCTCAATAATACAAGTTTTATTGTTATGTAAAACTTGCACCATTTAAGGCTGATATACAGAAGGAAGTTTTACAAAAGTATAAATCAAGAGCTACATCCAGTCGTTAGGTAGCTCTAGCCTTCTAATTCTGCTTATGGTAGGTATATTTTCAGACTAGATGCTGTATTTTAGTATTTTCCAATACTCTTTATAAGCAAAAAGTGATAATATCGTCTGTATACAGCCGTAAAACAGCTGGACTGTACCAAACTATCAATTCTTGCTGAAATACGGCTGGAGACATTTTTGTAATCTCTTGTTCATCGCATAAAGTCGTTAGCTGATAATGAACTGGATTTAGGATTTTTTATTATTAGTCTAAATGTTACAGTCCTATGCAATACTACAGGAGATGTTAAGTGGCACTACTTCGAGTTGTACGAATTAGGTATGCAAGTTGCAGTTTCAACTGGGTCGTAGACTCTGAAGTAAATTTAAGAATTTCCTTTTTGGTAGCAAAGAGAGATAGTAGTTGAAGAAAGTCTATCCGTTCCTCTCTGGCGTTAAGATGTGAATGCTATGTGCGAGTTTTCTATGACCAACGCTATCTACAGTCAAAATTGTGATATCAACTTGTCACTATAGTTCGTTCGCGTTATGAATGCAGTGAGTCATCATTGCCTAACCTTACCAATGAAATCGTTCCTAATTAGAAATTCAAGTTCACAGTGACCAGTTGAACGCATACTTTTGAAAGCAACGGTTATGCCCTAACCGTTGAAAAAAAATCAATATCTCACCTATACGTAAAAATAAAAGTGGTTCGGTAATTCATAGCGGTGAAAGAAAAGTACGAATTTCTTTACGACTCTGGACATTACTTAGAGTACAATAAACAGCAACTGCATGCGGTGTGTCCGAGAAAAAAGTTTACTAAGATGTTGATGCTGATCGATGGAAGAAATGCTGCAACCACGTGATAGAAGAAGAAAATCATCATCATCATCATCAGCCTATTAACGTCCCACTACTGGGCACAGGCCTCCCACGTGGACAATAGCACGTGGGGATATTGGGCCATAACCCACCACGCTGGCCCAATGCGGGTTGGTGGGTTTTAACGACTGTCATCTTACGACAACAACCGGGACCAACGGCTTAACGTGCCTTCCGAAGCACGGAGGAGCTCGAGATGTTTTTAATTTGGTCACCCATCCAGCGACCCGGCATTGCGAAAGTGGCTTAGCAAGCAAGATCGCAAGCCGAATGCGCTAGCCGCTGCGCCATTGAGCTCCTCGTCCCTCCTCGAAGAAGAAAATACCATGTGGAATTTAGATGACGTATACTAAAGTAGATACCAGTGACAGTGATTAAAATTATTTACTAACTAACGACTATTTTTATTTTAGACAGTTAATTTGTGTTAAGTGTATTTTTATAAATCCTTAAAATTAATCTCTAAAAATATAATTTGTTTGTATTATGAACACCACGGTGAATACACCTTTACCCTGCAGTTGCACTGATGACTCACTGCATTCGTTACGCAATCGTTGTATAGAGTTGTTTTGATCCCATACAAAATACTCTTTAGTTTAACGAATGATTAAAATATAATTATACTATTATTACGACATTTGCACTGACATTTATTATTCTTTTGTTTTCACAAATTATAAAATATATTTTGGAGATTCAGCATGGATAATTTTACCGTTTTTTAAAGTACCAAAATTATAGAGTTTTATTTTAAACATCATCAGTCTATAATTCAAACCCAGCGCCGAGCGTATCGCCGCCATTTCCGTGTGGGTAACTCTCCCTCTGAACACATGATTCGACGCTTGGCGGCACGTTTTCAGCAGATAGGTTCAGTAGCCGATCTCCCAAGAACTGGAAGACTACGTTCGCTCGAAGTGCAGACAGCATTCAGCGAGTGCATGCGAGTTTAGAGAAGCATCCGGAAACATCAACGGGTAGGCGTTCGTCTCAGCTGAGAATCCATAAGAGATCACTTCAAAGAATATTGAAACAGGATTTAAAAATGTTTCCATATAAGGTGCAATTAGTCTAGCAATTCAAGCCAACTGATAACCAGCTGCGTCTTAAGAAGAAACACTACGTCGACGTGGCATGCAAAATTCTCATACAAAACAGAGAAAAACAACGTTTCGTAGTCCCCTGTTTCCTCCTTGAGAACTGAACCAATTTTTAATTACTTTTTTAGCATCGGTAAAAGAAAAAGGTTGTCTATGTCTGTATGTTGATGTTTTTGCATTAAGTCATTTATTTAATAACCAGGAGCCTTCAAAATTTTGCGAAATCACTCCGTTTTAAGGCGTCTACAGAAACATTCATTGGCTGGTTTGAAAAAAATCAAACATCATATAGAAAATCTCTTTCTTTAACCGATGCTGAAAAAGTAATAAAAATTGGTCCAGTTCTGAAGGATGAATCAGAGGACTACGAATTTTGAATGCTACTTCGATGTAGTGTTTCCTCTTAATTACGCGGTTCGGATTTAAGAACTGGCTCGAGAGAATAACGACTTCATTGATCGTTTGATAACGAGTGATGAAGTTCATTTCCATTTGAACGGCTTCATTAACAAACAAAATTGCAGAATTTGGGGTACGGAAAATCCAAGAGAAGTTCATCAGCATGACCACCAGCTGTATGTACTAACTGTACACTTGATGCAATTACACCCCATCAAGTGTACAGTCTGGTGCGCAGTTACATCACAAAGGATTATTGGGCCCTATTTTTTTGAAGACGCCAATATAAATGGCTTGAGATATCGCAATTTAATTGAAAATTTCTTAGTGCCAGCTCTTGTTGACAGTCCAGAGATGTGGTTCCAAAAAGATGGAACAACAGCGCATACGGCTCCAGCCACAATTACCGTCCTAATTGTTTATATGGAAAAGGAGATGTTGCAATAAAACTGACTGATGTTATTCTTGATGATATACGAGTACAGATACCCTCGATAATGAAAATCAATAAGTACAATCGACAACAAGCTCTTGACTATAACTACTTTGCTAAAACATATCACTAAGAGAGACTTTTGGCGAGCGTTTAATCTCGAGATTTTCGACATTTAACTGGCCCGCTTGTTCCCCAGATTTAACAACACCAGATTATTTTCTCCGGGGTTATCTAAAAGACAAGGTGAACTTTAATAAACCTAGGACAATCAAGCAGCTGAAGGTCAACATCCGAGCTGAAATACGGTTGCTAACTCCTCATTTTCTGAGAAGTGCTCTCGAAAGAGCCCGTCTTTGTGAGGCTGAAAATGGTGGTCATTTACGTGATGTAATTTTTAAAACCTAACTCAAATTATATTTCCATGAGTGTTTTTTTATTATCTCATAATGATTAAGTTGAATTAATAAAAAAAATAAAGTTGTAACCAATTGCAACCCCGTCGTGACTTTTGCGCTACCCTGTAATAGAGGGAATCTAATCAAAACTTTTCTTTGGTCAGATGATTATATTGGAAATTCTCGAGACAATAGCTTTGTTGATATGATAAGAAAGGCTATGAAAATTCAGGCGGTTGGCGGAGGCTGCGACATTGTCATCGGCCATGCCAATGGAGATATTAAAAACGTGAGTAGAGTATATACAGACATGATGGAAGCCTGATATTTCATGTCAACAAAACTATACTATAGAATTTTGTTTTCAGCATCTTTTAAGCTGTGCCGGAAGCCAAGGGTTCACAATGGATATCACCCAGGTAGAAAAACAAGAGAACTTCGAATTCGGAATGGAACATATGTTTTACGCGCGATCGTACTGTGTCACGGACTTGTCTTCAATATTCAAGCAGAACAACTCATTGGACATGAGGGTCAGTTGTTCGAATTGTATTTTTGCGAATAAGGTAATACAGGGGCTTTATCGCTAAGTAGCTATACCATACAATATTATTAAATCTGATAAAGACGAGAAAATACTATTTGGTATAAGGCTTGCTTGCTACCACCAACTTATCTCAGTCTGCCGCCTTATCAACAATATTGGTAGCATATTGTACATGCTGAAATTTCAAAAGATGGAAGTCTTTTAGCACACGTATTCCCTCCTACCTATGGTATAGGGTCCTTCAAACAAGGCGTGAAGAGGCACTTTGTAGGCCGGCAGAGTGAGGGTGACTGATGCTACGTCTCTTACGCTGCACCAGTTGTCCTCGCGCCTGGACTTCACTTCCACTTAACATCAGGTGGAGTAAGGTCATTTTCCGGACTTAATATATTAAAAATAATTCCTCATCAATGGAGAATATCTATCATACGAGTTCATGTCCACCTTCGGCGTAATTTAACTATCAGTTGAGATGAAAACCATTACTTACAGCGATGTTGTCAAAATAAATGTTTATCTTTGTTTGTTAGTGTTTTCTAAGTCAAAATAACGGCAGCTGTCGCTCCCGTAATGGCCTTACTAGCCATTTAAATAAATTCCAAACCTTACACGCTGTTCGATGATGTACCTAAGAGGCCTATGATGATGCAAAATAGAACCGTCAAAAGTGATACAAACTTACAGAAACTGCAATTACTAATAAGCGCTGGCATTGAACGCGGCTACGTGCGCCCGCTGACGCGCGTCACGTACGAGCCGCACGAGACGCCGCGCGCCTTCCGATTGCTGGCTGCCAGTCGGCACCGCGGCAGGGCGCTGCTGGCGCTGCAACCACGAGTGCCACTCACACAGCCAAGGTACGATGGGAGTCATGACGACGTCACACAACCCTAAATCATAACATAACTGAGATAGCGTGCGCTTTTCGATTGTTTACCGCCAGCCGGCACCGCGTCCATGGTAAAATATTTATATTTTTATTTTATTTTAACTTTATTTTTATTTATTTCAAAATCCACAGCTCATAATCTAATTTTAACAAACTTATATTCTAGAAACATACAGCAAATAACGGATTTTACATATACTTGTAAAAAAGTTAAGTAAGAGGAGACATTCACTGTTCAACCCTTTATGCTAGGTATATATTTCACTAATATATAAAACACATAAATATAAATACAATATAAAGATAAAGATGATACAATATAAAGATAATTATACATAAAAACATTATTTTTATAGATACTTTTATATTAAATACAAAACGTAATTTATTTTATTTTATATATATTTTTTATTTTATTTTACATCCAGTAGAAATATATATTTATTATATATAAGAATACGTGCACTTTGATAAATTTATTTATTTATTTGAAACAACAAAACTTAATACTATCATTACAGAAAAAAAATCCAATGCGATAGTACAAGCACTTATAAAACTTTCTAACCTAACCTATTTACAAACGAATATTTTTTATTTATCTATTTACAAACTTACTATTACTATAAAATATTCAGGACACATTCAGTAAAGTAAGTAACTACACTGTGTATTTACTTACTTTTTAGCTACTTCTGTAACAAAGAACAAACAATGTGACTTTTGTGAATTCATTCAGAGAGCAGTTAAATATGTCAACATCATTAGCTACCCTATTAATAGTGCGCAAGGCTCGGGTAAATGGCGCTTCTTTTAAAATATTAGTCCGCGCCCTTGGCACCGAGCAGTGGTGGCCGACGCCTGCGCCACACGTACCGGTCCGGCACACACAGCTTTATACATTGCAATACTCCTTGGTTAAACAAATACCCACGTAACAGTTTTATTACATATATAGCCAGCCCTAACTCTCTTCGGACTTCCAATTTATTGTAGCCGTCCATGCCGAGAACAAATAATGTCGGATACATTAATGGGTAAAAGGGATATACTCCATATAATTTGAAATAAAGAAATCTTGTGAATTTGTTTTGTATTCGCTCCAACATTAATTTATATTTCGCCTCATGAGGACTCCAAATAAATGCATTGCATTCCAAGTGGCTTTTTACCAACGCTTCATACAAAGCTCTAATTGCATTTAAATTTGTAAATCCCTCACACTGACGTAACATAAATCCCAAGTTACGGTATGCTTTCTTGCAAACCTTAATTACATGCTCTCTAAAAGACAGATTGGTAGTAAAATGGATTCCAAGGTCTCTCACCTTCGTCACCCGCTGCAAAGGAGCACCATCTAAGCAATATTGGAAACGAACTGGGTCCCGTGACAAAGTGAATGACATTACTGAGCATTTTGAAATATTGAAGCTCAGCCGGTTCCTACGACTCCAATCCGCCACCCTGTCAATATCCGCCTGCATTTTTACGCAGTCGGAAGCATGCTTTATTTCCAATACCAGCTTTAGATCATCAGCAAAATAAATAAATCAGTCATATTGTCAATGACATTCTATATACATGGACTTCGCATCAGCGCGCTGTCTGCTGACCACAGAACAATATACTAACTCTTGCTGCTGACATACGAGGTACGTTTAATGGCGGTGTAAGTATACCTCGTCAGTTAGCCGTGTCGATAGCGATGAAAGAATACTACCACCCCCTATCTTCCCGTGGGAGTCGTAGAAGGCGACTAAGGGATCAACTCAAAGGATGGGCAGCAGCATCCTCTGAGATTAACACTGTCATACTGCGATCGCCAACCCGCCTGCCAAAGGTGGCGATTATGGCAACATTCCCTCCAACATGAGTGACAGCATAAAGTCCGGTCCCTAGCCTCCGGCGGCCCCGCTCGCCCTAGCTAAGGTAGCGGCCAAGGCAGCGACGGGGCAGGGGGTGCTAAGAATCTCCGGCAGGGACCTGGCTACCGCCAATAACGAACTTAGGCCCTGGCAACCTACAACACGCGTACACTGCGGACCGACGAGAAGGTTTGCGAACTGGAGGAAGAATTGAGCAAGATACGGTGGGGTATTGTGGGATTATCTGAGGTCTGAAGAGAGGGGAGGACTCGATAATCTTGAAATCTGGTAACTTGCTCTATTTCCGGGAGGGCAAACAACTGTCCCAGGGTGGTGTCGGTTTTATCGTCCACAACTCTCTCGTGAAAAAAGTTGTCAAGACCGGAAATGTGTCGTCGAGGGTAGCGTTTTACTCAGAATAACCATCGTTGAAGGTTATACAGGTAAACGCTCCGACTACGACACACCCCGACGATGATGTGAAGGCTACGTATGAGGACATCTCTAGAGCCATAGAAGTCTCCAAAACTCATTACAGCATTGTGATGGGAGACTTTAATGCAAAACTGGGCAAACGAAGCGGCGATGAGCTGAAAATGGGACGATTTGGAGTTGCGATTCGGAACCACCGGGGCCGACTGCTGGCGGAGTTTCTGGAAAGGGAGAGACTCTTCATATGAACTCCTTTTTTAGGAAAGCTGAACACCGCTAGTGAACCTGGCTAAGTCCCGATGGTGCAACAAAAAATGAGATTGACTTTATCATGTCGACGAGAAAGCAAATATTCAATGATGTCTCTGTTATCAACGCGTTCAAAACTGGCAGTGATCACCGGTTGGTAAGAGGCACATTGAACATTAATATCAAGCTGGAAAGACGTCGATTGATAAAGTCTACGCTCCGTCCTGCACCCATCCAAATCCAAAACCCTGAAAGCTTCCAGCTCGAACTGAAAAATTGCTTCGAATACCTTAAGGATTGCGTAGACGTGGACGATTACAACAACAGGTTCGTAAAAACTGTCCATGCGGTTGGGTCTAAGTTCTTCAAAACCCACCGTACAAGAGGACCTAAAAAGCTCTCGGACCATACTCTCAAACTGATGGAAGAGCGGCGCGTGAAGGTTCTGCGTTCTTCGGATGATTCGTCTCAGCTTCGGCGGCTTAATAGGCAGATCTCGAAGTCTTTGACTCGCAACACTCGCCGATTTAATACAGATCGTATTAAAGAGGCTATTGAGCGAAACAAAGGTTCAAAAGTGTTCGCAAGAGATTTGGGTATTGGGTAGAGCCAACTGACGACGCTGAAAAACCGATGACGGCAGAACTGTCACGTAAGTTATGGGAGAGGTCGAGAAGTTCTATGGACAGCTATACACATCCACGTGGCCACCTGTACAAAGCTTCGCTACAGACCCTATAGCTAAGCTAACCTGGCACTACACCGAAGATATCTCGGACATTATCCTGTACGAGATCGGTATGGCTCTCATGCAGCTTAAGAACAGCAAAGCATCGCGTGCTGACGGAATTACGGCTGAGCTTCTGAAAGCAGGCGGAAGACCGGTACTCGCAGCTCTTCAGATACTATTTAATTCCGTCGTACTCGGAGGCAGAACGCCAGAAGCGTGGCATGAAAGTGTGGTTGTGTTGTTCTTTAAGAAGGGCAACAAGACCCTACTGAGGAACTACAGACCCATATCACTTCTAAGTCACGTTTATAAGCTGTTCTCTAGAGTTATAACTCGTCTCGTACGCAGGTCTGATGGCTTCCAGCCAATCGAACAAGCCGGATTCCGAAAATATTTAGCACCATAGACCACATACATACGCTGCGGCAGGTTATACAGAAGACCGAAGAGTATAACCGGCTACTTTGCTTAGCGTCCGTGGACTATGAGAAAGCCTTTGATTCGATCGAAACATGGGCCGTGCTACAGTCTCTCCAGCGGTGCCAAATTGACTACCGGTACATTGAAGTGTTTGTACGAAAACGCCACTATGACAGTTCCCCTTCAGGACCAGAGCTCGAAGTCAGTCCAGCTGCAGCGTGGAATAAGACAAGGAGACGTCATATCTCCGAAACTCTTCACTGCTGCACTGGAGGACGTGTTTAAGCTTCTGAACTGGAGAGGACTCGGCATCAATATTAACGGCGTGTACATCAGTCACCTTCAATTTGCCGACGATATAGTAGTCATGCCTGAGACTCTGGAGGACCTCGGCACAATGCTCGGTGATCTCAACAGAGTCTCTCAACAAGTGGGCCTTAAAATGAACATGGAGAAGACAAAAATCTTGTCTTACTCAGGTGTCGTACCCACTCCACTGAAGATTGGAGACTCTGCTTTTAAAGTTGTTGAGGAATATGTATACCTGGGACAAACAGTCCAGTTAGGTAGGTCCAACTTTAAGAACGAGGTAAATCGTCGAATCCAACTCGGTTGGGCAGCGTTCGGTAAGCTACGAAATATCTTCTCGTCCAAAATACCGCAGTGTCTCAAGGCGAAAGTCTTCAACCAGTGTGTGTTGCCAGTGATGACATACGGTACCGAAACGTGGTCGTTCACTATGGGCCTAATTAGCAGTTACGCAAAGAGCAATGGAAAGGGCTATGCTCGTGGTTTCTCTACGTGATCGAATCAGAAATGAATAGATTCGTAGACGAACTAAAGTAACCGACATAACCCAAAGAGTCGCCAAGCTCAAGTGGCAATGGGTAGGGTACATCGCCCGTAGAACCGATGGCCGTTGGGGCTGAACGGTTCTCGAGTGGCGACCGCGCACCGGAAAACGCAGTGTGGGCAGACCTCCAACAAGGTGGTCCGACGATCTGGTGAAGGTCGCAGGTAGCCGCTGAATGCAAGCATCACAAGACCGGTCGTGGTGGAGATCCTTGGGGGAGGCCTTTGTCCAGCAGTGGAAGTCTTCTGGTTGATGATGATGAAGTGTACCTCGTACACGTCAGAAAGACAGTATAAAAAGACAGCCAAAAGAAAACTATAGAGTCGCATTTATAATCTAAAAGCCTTTTTTTTTTTTTGTCACATTTATTTCATCTATTTAGCAAGTAGTAGGTTCTTGAAGCGACAGTGTTAATTCAAAATTACATAGTTGCCAAAGAAAGTGATTGTACAAAATGTAAATATTACGACATTATAGCTTTTTTGCACACGAAATTAGGAGAAAGAATTAGCGCAAATTAGTAGAAAGAAAGAGATTCGATAAATTTTTCAAACCAAATAAGTTAAGTGTTGCTCAGATCATTTTTATGAATCAGATTTATATTGCACCTCTAACAGATTAAAGTGTTATTGCTGACAGTTCAGTACATTTATTATTATGTATTGATAGATGTATATATTTAAAGAAAGTAGATTTCCGATGATTCTGAACCAAGGTAATCAAGAAAAAGAGGTGTTGAAGAAGGAGAGTCATCAGATCAACTGAACTAATTACATGTACACGTAAGTCTTTAATTAAATAGAAATTGAAACGATTAAAATATTCTTGTCTGGTCCCGCCTCTACACATTTAAATTATTTTGTCCTTTTCAGGACTTAACTGCTGCGGAATAAGAAAAACCTCTATCATCACAAACAACAATTAATAAATCATATACTTTAAAATAAAAGTACGCGTTTCGAAGGGATTTATAAATAAGCTCAAAACTTTTGATGTTTTATGTTTTAATCTAAAGGACCATGACTCTTGTTATGTTAATAATATTATTTTATTTTTAAAAACCAGCCTTAACATCACTGCTTATAAAGATTAAAACTGACCTGAGTCAAAAAATAATAAATTAAAATACAATACCTTTTTTATTATGCCTATCGATAAGGTCGAACAATCGAAAGATACATATAAATATTTTTCAGTAAATAAAAACAAAACAAAAATTAACAGCCCTTTGCTACTCAGCTGCTTCTCTGTTCAAGTTAGCTTCAAAAATCAGTATAATGTAGCTTCGAGTGCTTAGTTTATATACATTCTGCTTATTGACAGAGTATATTTTAAAAGATCGGGGTGTCAGCGGCAATGTATGTAGTTATGAGACAATTATAGAATTTTTATCATTACTATAATCTTTCTAATAGCACTCGAAGCTAATAGGGTGAAATTCAAGGCATGTGCCATATTTTGACTGCGTTATTGCACAACGTGTTATGTCTATGTGTATAGAATGTCATTGCATATTGCATAAAGTTGGTTCTAATTCTGACGCTTCGCCACGCACGCTTCGCTCGCTCGACTCGCGTGTTTTGTTTACTGTTCTAACCCAACATAACCAGACCGAAATTAATAAGAAACTGTAGTAACCAAACTGGTATATTGGTTTGTTAATTAGGGCTTGTAACTTCACATGGCATAGCCATCTTGTCTAAAAAGTCGCCATAACATCAATGTTTATTCAATTAGATATAAGATAGCCAGTTCCTCAGTAGTTAAATTCCGGTAAAGTGCGCTTCCATTTTCGGTCTACTCGTGCATCTTCTACAGTTACAGTTTAGAGTAATCACTTAGTTTTTATTCATGCTTTTAGATTATCATGCAGACCAGACCGCAGCTACCTGATCGTTTGTGACAGTGAAGGACTCGGCTTCCATCTCGCGGACACGTTAATAAACCGAGGCGCCACCAGAATCCACTTGCATTGCCAGGAATCGTCTTATATGAAACACAAGTTGCAGTGAGTTTAATTATTTTATTAGGAAAGATCTCAAGCAAAATACAAACTAGGGTGTTATTGTTATCATACGTTAATAGAGAATTTCTCACCACCTATTTTTTTAAAACGTAATATGTAAGTACTTTAACTAGATTTTTTATTGTTTGGACCAAGAGGTCCCCAGTAGGAGGGATCTTTGTGTACCTACTTAGTTTGGTTAAGCTATCTAAAGTTTGGCTCCATAACAATAACATTATTAACATTGTAATAGTATTCCAACACTTTAGAGATAAGATAGCCAGTTTCTCATTGGTTTAGGATTCCGGGTGAAGCGCGCTTTCACCTTCGGCCTTATCGTAATTTACTATCAGGTGAGATGTAGGCCAAGAGCTTACCCGTAGTAGACAAATAAAAATCACGACTTCAGTAGAATCCTAAACAAACCATTGTAACACAAATTGCCCTAGATTTAATTCTTTTTGTTTTCAGAATTTGGGAACAGCACGGTGTGCAAGTAGACGTATCATCAGATAGCATTGCTGACAAAGAAGGAGTATTACGACTGTTAACCAACTGTATAGGTTCGGCGGCTGTTGATGACGTATACGTGATGGCCACAGACGAGGGAGTCGAGACTACGACGACGTCACTCGTCGCGAACTTGGACGTGGCGACGAGGCAACTCTGCCCTGACATAAGGTACCGTCATTATCTAATATACCTTTTATTATGTAAAAAGAAAAGATCTAGAACGCTGGAGCCTTTATTTTTATTATTTCGACAATCAATAAGACATAATTTACTTTTTCCAGGCATTTCGCAGTGATAAGTGAAGATGACAAACTATGGAGAGATATCATCGTGAGGAGAAGGCTTGATGGTCTGCCCTCACTCTCTCTACAATTGCATAAAATACAAAAGGTATATCTATTACTTACACAAACATTAGGTGCAAATGAGGAATATTTCCTAATTTATTTTTAAATACAATAAAAGAATATAATAAGTTACTCTAAGGAAATGTTTCTTGGTTATTATTATTATCTTTATCTGTATCTATATTGGATCTACATCCTCACATTTATTTTTCATATTATTATTACCTATATCCTGAATCCTGACGATAGAAATTCTTCGCAGGTAGGTAGTTACAAAGAGACTGAGTTATTAGTCGTCTCAAAAATTTAAGTCGTCAGATAATAATAATGTGTAAAATGAACGCCAGTGATCCGTGTAAAATGTTTAATTTCTTATATATCTTAAGAATTTTAACAAAACTATCAGTTCATACACCATTTTGTTCTTCTTTCTTAGTTGAACGTTCAAAGTCAGCTAGACGAAGAGTCTGAATCGGCTATGGTGTGGCGGAACACAGTTAGCGCGATAGAATCAGCGTTGACAAGTGGCGATACAGTGGTACTGGCTCATGTCCAACCAGCATCGAAGCTGAGTCTGCTGGAGGAACTAGCTAAGATACCAGGTATTTGAGACACTCCCGTGACTTTATGGATCGGCTACCAAATCTATATCTTGCGAAATCAGTTTTATTATCACAATCATCATCATGAGCCTATAAACGTAATAATGCTCGTCACGGGCCTTCCACATGAACGATGGCACAAGGGGCAAATCAAAAAACCACCCGCCTATAACAAAGCTGGTTAGTGGGTTTTAACAACTGAAATTTTACGACACCAACCGGGACAAACGGATTTACGTGCTCGAAGCACAGAGGATTTCGAAATGTTTTTCTAATTGCAAAAGTTGCTTAACTGAGCTCATACGAAATTAAGACTTACTCACTGACTGACGATGACGTCCTGACGTAAATGTATGACTTGCTTGATATTTAAGTATGCAAAGAGTTTCCGTAGTTCGTAAGTAAAGCTTTAATCTTTGTATTATCTCTTTTAGTGTTTAGCTTACACACATATAATCACAACTATTATCCCCGAAGGATTAGTCAGAGACTAGGCAATGAGGACCGCAAAAGCAGTCCTCTGCCATAGTCCACGTTTCACCAAATAGCATCTGCACAATGTGCTCAGCGTAACAGGTAGTGAGCCCTTCGCCGCTCTATGTTGTTGGATATATGTGCAGTCTTTAGTCCGTTAGCCGCTTTTTACGACACCCAAGAGAAGGGAGGGGGTGGTAGTAATCTTTCACCGCTACGCGACACGGTTATTAGTGTTTAGCTTAGAATCAATGTAAACAAAAGTTGTTAGCATTTATAAATAAATTACTGGTACGGCACCTTCGATCAACAATACCAACTGATAGAAGTATGGCACAATAGGGTAATAAAAAGACTATTGTTTTTATATGCACGATTTTTTTTAAATAAAGGAGATCGTAGGTATCTTTTTCACTGATTCGCTGCCTATCACTTTATTCCAGTGTCCATGGTTTTCGATGTTCATAAAAGCTCTTAAAGGACGATCAAAAATATTTTTACTCGTAATAATAAATTTCAAGCAGCGCTTTTTCACTTCTTCAATGGCATCAACGTGAACGTTAAAATAGGGGGACTAAATTGGACAGCAATATTCAAGCGCCCTCTTGTCTAAACTAAAGAAAAGAAACAACGCACTACAAAGTTTCTTAAAATCATTTAATGATCTGAATTAAAATCCCAAGAGTTTATTTGCCTTTTTTGTGAATATGAGTTTTATATATCATATTTATAATCAAAAATAGCAATCCTTTACTTTGCTCCTTTTATCCAATATTTAACTCTGTATACAGTATCCGTTTAGTTTATTTTTATTCTTGTAAAAGTGATAACACATAAATTTTGACACTTTAAGACTCATCTTGTTGAGTAAGCATCATTCAGAAATTATCATTAGGTAATTTTGAAGTGTTAAACGCTGCCCTAAGTCCATGATAGTATCAGTGAAAACTTTAAGATCGTCGTCGTACACAGGAACAGGATAATGGACAGATCAAGGCGTTTATAAAAACGACAATGTAGTACGATGAAGTACGTATAATCTTTCGTAGTAACAAGGCGAGTCCTGTTAGGTACTTCAATATGAAATAATCTACATCAGCAGACATCCATGAATGTGTTCAAGTTCAAGACTTAGCAGATAATGATTAACTTTGTCAAAGACTTTGCTAAAATCAAGATAAATGCCATCAACCTTGCTACAAATACCTGACGAAGGTAGTTTTTATATTCCAAAAGGCAGATCTTTTCCTGACGTTGCCGTGTTTCTTTTTCAATTTATAGTTAACCAGGTGATAATACAGTAAAACTTAAATATTGACCGAATGATTTTTTTTATTATTTTCGGGTTCTAGTCTTGTTAGACATGCCAAACCCATCGTAACTTTATTCTGTTCTGATCAATTCTAAGACAACTATTGCAAAAACGTAACCAGGCGATACAGTTTTTGTTCAACATCTGATTAATGACATTTTATGAATAATTCAATAACCACTCTTCGTTGTTGTATCGCAGGAGTAAACATAACCAATGCCACTGTGGATCGTACCACCTTGGAGCAGGTGGGAGTCGACCAGGGGCGCGCCCAGGAGGTGTGCCACCTCATAGAGAAGAAGTTAAACATGGCTCTCTCGGGGGATATGCTCCCTGCAATGACCATCGCTCAGTTAGTAATCTTTATTCTCTAATTACACCTTTTACCTACGTATTGTAAAAACTCTGGGTTTTTATAACTTCTTTCTCTTTCTATCTGTTTATAAATGTCTTGTAACGGTTTTAATGTTTAGGGGCAATGATTCTAAAAATGCAAGTGTGTCTCTTTAGTACCAAATATCTATGATCAAACTCATACAACCAGATAGTAAGCCAATTTTCGTGGCGTAGTTTAGTACATTGAAGCTACATTTACCCATACAGGTTAAAGAAACTCGAAGAACAAACGAAGAAAGACGACATTGAGCAAGACAGCGATGGCTTCGCCGCATACTTCAGCAGCGTCGAGCCTGACGATCTGATTTCTACCAGCGAGCTGGTCATCATGCGCACCTTGGTGCACAAAACTCAGTTGGTGAGATGCTTATTAATATTCCTGATAGAAGGATTCTGCTCAGAATCCGAATGAATGACGACCACTCTTTCCTTCTTTCATAGCTAGCAGCAGTATTGTGTTGCATTGTCGTGATCAGGTTTAAAGGGTACTAGAAACTATAAGACAGAGAAATATAAGAACTAAATATCTTTATTATTGAAATTTTGCATTCACAATTCTATATAGATATATAGGATAAAATGTTTACTAGGAAAAAACAACCAGTCTCAGGAAAGCTCGAACGGGATTCGAACCCGTGACCTTTGGGTTGCCGGTCCACTGCTCGAACCGCTAAGCTACCAAGACCCCATAAGACTCGTTGAATTTTTTTTAGTAGTTATACGCTGCAAGGCAGCGGGTATTACGTCACTGTGAAGTCTACCCTCACATTCGAAAGAAATACTATTGCATGTATTTAACAATCGATAAAGACGTAATTGCTTATAAATATCTTTATTATTGAAATTTTACATTCACATTGCTATATAGATATATAGGATAAAATGTTTACTAGAAAAAAAAACAGCCAGTCTCAGGAAAGCTCGAACGGGATTCGAACCCGTGACCTTTGGATTGCCGGTCCACTGCTCTAACCGCAAAGCTACCAAGACCCCATAAGACTCGTTGAATTTTTTCTAGTAGTTATACGCTGCAAGCCAGCGGGTCACGGGTTCGAATCCCGTTCGAGCTTTCCTGAGACTGGTTGTTTTTTTCTAGTAATCATTTTTTTTTCTAGTAAACATTTTATCCTATAAGAACTAAAGTTGTTAGTGCGTTAGATTCAACACTATTTGAAAACAGTCTGCTTTATGAAATAGCTTTTGGGTTACTACTACTTTCACGAGAGTATTTTGATGCAGCGCGCCGACGAGTTCGAGACCGATCGCGACTACCTGTGCTTGCTGCCAGGCCTAGAGGGCCACTACACGAAGTTCAAGACCTTGTGCGAACGGCTCAAGATCCCCGCGGTGGTGCTGCAGTTGGACCACCAGCAGCGGCTCGACGACACCCTGGCGGAGATAGCGCAGAAGAGAGCCAATGTAAGGACACTACTGATCTGCAATTATCGCGTATATATCGAGATTTTTCATTGGTTTTGGAGCCGAAAACGTTATAATACAAAAAAGTGTTGTACCTATTCATGAAATAATAATTGCCTTACGAGCAAAGAAAAACAAGTTGTAAAAGTGACTTTTTGGCGAAAACACGTAGTAATGTTCCCCTTACAACTCGTACAAATAAATAAATAAATAAATCTTTCCTACAATCACACCAATTATCTAGCCCAAGAGAAGCTTCGTTATGAAACTCGTTAAATGGTTACTAGACAACGGATAAACATACTTAAAATACTTAAATACATACTTATTATACATAGAAAACACCCAGACTCGAGACAATTTAGAAAAACAATAATTTCTAAATTGACCCGACCGGGGATCGAACCCGGGACCTCAGAGATGGCGACACCATGAAAACCGGTGTACAAACCACTCGACCAAGGAGGTCGTCAACACCGTGACCCCTATGAACTTTCCCGGCTGGCCGCCTGCGCCGGCGACGGGGCGGGAGGTAGGCGGAGCGTTAGAAGCGCTTTGGTCATTGACTTTCATGAGATCGTCCGGTACTAAGGGTTTGTACACTTTTTATTGATATTTTTTTATAATTTTTTATGCTCATACTTTTAGTTTTACAAGCTAAATAGCTTCTACTAATGATAAACATGAAGAGAGTTTCGGCTCTAAAACCAATGAAAAATCTCGGTGTATACTCACAACGTAACGCCTGTTTCCCGAAGGGACATGCAGGCATCACAACTTTCTATTTGCTATGATTCTTAAATACTTCTTTTGCTTCATTAACTTTCATAACATTTTTATGCATGCTCGTTGGTGAAGGGAACAGTCCGAAAGTATCTTAAAGCTTGACACTCACGGTCAGTTAAACTGATCAGTTAAACAACTGATCAGTTAAAAAAACTGATCAGTTAAAACGATCTCCACTCACTGGCATCAAACCGGCCTTCATTTCTTGATCGAAGGGCAGTGTGACCATCTCAAAAATGGCGAATCTGCCCGACACTAGCAAAAAATCTGCCAAAATCTGCCGCGCTTTTATTGCAACTTTAAAAAGACGATTTCTCGAATGTACTTCTATACTTCTCGTGAAAGGTGCTAGAAAAAGTAGCTATAAAATTTAGCTGCAATTTTCATAAAATTGTAGCTTCTTGGCTCCCAAAAATAGCTAAATCTAGCTATAAAATAGCTAAGTTGGCAACACTGGCTCCGACTGATGGCAAACGGATGTTAGCACGCGCACTCACGGTTAGGTTAGACTGCTGTAAACGAACTGAAGCTAGCGGATTACGGTTCGCCCGGAAATATTCGTGAGTCGTCGTCAGTTAAAAATTTCAACTTAAGATTTCACACTCACGGTCAGTTTTTGGATGTACAACTGATCAGTTAAACTGACCGTCAATGTCGAGCATAACACTACTGTAGTGCCATGCCACACCAACGTAAAGACAAAATTGACGGTTTGTTATATTCACAGACCACAAAACCCTAGACCCGCATACGAGGGTAACGTATGTAAGAGACACGTCCCAGACCTGCATTCAATTTTGTTTGACAGCGCCGCGGCACGCAAAAATAGGAAATCTTTTTAAAATATAAATATACTGTATTGCGCCATAAAATTGTGTATTAAGACGTCCAGCTTACAAAAAGATAATAATATAATTTTATTGATTAGTAAAATTCTATGATGTAAAAGGAAAAATTATAAAATTGTGTAAAAATTTAATTATTAATTAAGAAAAATGCATTGATGTGCTTTAAAAAGTCTCTTTCTTTCTGTTGTAAATGCATAATATAGCACTATCTACCTCTGTTTTGGTAAATGTTGGCCCAAGTAAGAACCCATCAACTTGTCGATTGAACCTCTCTACTATTTAATCGGTTTTAAGAACAAAATCGAATTCGCTGGTGCATTAAGTACATTCAAATACACTTCCGGACACATTTATCGGCCTACCGAGCATTTTAAGTTTTGACGGTCCCTAGCAAAAAGTTTTTACGCAGTTTTGAAGCTGATTTAGTAACCATCTTTTTCGTATATTTCTTTTTGTTTCGAATTCAGTATACTGAAAAACAAGAATTGAAAGAGCGTATAAATCAAGTAAGTGCCTCAATGAAGGGCAAGAGTAGTATTGAATTTAAAAATCAAATGTTTTATCGCTATAGAATGTTTAATTAATAAGAGGTATTGCCTCCTAAGGCTCTTAGGGCATAAAAGGTTGATGACAAATATAAAGTTTACTGACAAAATATATAGTTCCCATTTAAATGGGATATAAGTACATTAAAATATGATGTGCCACGTGTCACTAGTTCGACTTTAGAATAACTAATCACAGCCAGAGTTACACCTCCACATCCCCCTGACTATTGGCGATTCAACGTTTTATATTAGTTATTCTATGGTTTTAGTAAAACTCACTAAAAGCGACGCGACGTCTAGGGTTATAGTGGTCTCTGGTTATAATATACGTCTTTTTTATCTGCCACTTCTGGATAAAAGCCTCCGCTGTATTAGGTCAATTTAGTATTTTCCATAGATTTGTATAATATACTGGAGGTATTTTGTTTTTTTTTTGTAATTGTGTTTTTGCGTTTACAAATACATCACAGTTATTAATCACTATATATTATGTTTAAATATATAGTGATTAATAACTGTCTAATAATGTCCTTAATTAATTTTATCGAAAATAATATGACTTCCTACCGTTTCTAATAATGAATAATAATAAAATTTGTTTTTCAGACTATCATGCAAAAACTGAAGCCGAAACAATCTTTCTACTTGTTGGGATATGACTTTGGGGTTTTAGTCGCTTTGGAAATGGCTGCCATCTTAGAAAGGAATGGTTTGTCATCATTTTTTACTTTGATATTAAGATATAGTTAATTAATTCTGTTTGTTATATAGCTGCTAATCAGGGACGACATGTCATGTCGCACCGGCTAAAGCGTTTGGTTTGCGATCGCAACTTTCGCTATGTCCGAACCGCAAATCAAAAAGCTTCCGTGCTTTTGGAAGGCACAGTGTTGATTTCGATTGTTCTTAAAAGATGGCCGTTAATACCCAGTAAGGGTCATCGTGGTGGGTTACAAAGGCCCATTCTCCCCATATAGTTTTGTCCATGTGGTAGGCCTGTGCCTAGCAGTGGGACGTATAAATTTATTGATTAATAAAAAAAAAAATTTTTTTTACCGCCGCGCTGGTCTTCTCGCGAGTTCTCGGTTTTGTTATTGGCAGGGCCTGCTGATCAAACCTAGTTTAAATAGTTGTAACATACAATTTAAAAAAAAAACTTCAGATATAATCATATCGTTTACAGGTTTAACTGGCACCGTTTACATGCTCGGAGGGACGCCCCAAGACATCTGCAACTCATTCAACTACCGCTGGAAGGACACTACCCCTGGGGCCATGCAAGACGCCCTCATCACGCACATGTACACCCTCACCACTGGAGCCAAGAACATCAACCTTGAGAACAAGCTACGGAATACTACGAACTGGACTGACAAAGTGAATCACTGTATCAGTTCTTTACGAAGCGAAGTTTCTTACAGTACCCAATATTTAAGCGACGTTATCGAAGGCGCATACGCTAGGATCAAACTTCTCCAGAATTATGAAGTCAAGCAGCACAATTTAAGATCTAAGCTAGTTCTTCTCCGGGCAAAACTTGAGACGCCTGAAATAGATGACCTTAAACTGTTTCCTGACGGTATGGAGGTGCATGATCTACGTGCAGCCCTCGCTCATGCCACTGAGGATTTGGCTTCTTCCAACTATATTAATAGATACTTGGATAAGGGCACCTTGGAGGGTTACGAAAATAGCAACCAGTGTGATACTGTTGTCATCAATTCTGATTTTATACAACTGAAGTTGACCATAAAATGAAATAAGAAGGGAACGATTTTGTATTTCTGCAAAATAGGGGTATTTAAAAGACATTTGCATCAATTAATTTCAAAATACAAATTGCCTTACCTCAAAACTATATGTCTAAAGTTAAACAATGTCTTAATAAGGTGCTTGCACTTTTTTCGCTAACAGTTTTTAATCTGAAATTTATGTTAAATTGGCGAATGGCATCGGATATTGTTTGATATTGATTATTTATTCACTAGCTACATCACTATATAATTTTGTATAATGTTTATAATTTTATTTGTAATTTATTTAGTTGTTTGTGCCTATTGTGCTTTTTATTACAATACATAAAATGGTGAATGATTTATGTAATTTTTATTTTTCTCTCATACTCATCATCATCATCAGCCTATAAACGTCCTACTGCTGAGCACAGGCCTCCCACGTGGATAGCACGTGGGGATATTGGGCCATAACGCACGAAGCTGACCCAGTGATGCGGGTTGGTGGGTTTTAACGACTGCCATCTTACGACAACAACCGGGACCAATGGCTTAACGTACCTTCCGAAGCACGGAGGACCTCGAGATGTTATTAAATTGGTCACGCACCCCAGTGACCCGGCATTGCGAAAGTTGCAAGGCAAGATCGCAAGCCGTACGCGCAAGCCGCTGCGCCATTGAACTCCTCCTCAAACTCATACTTATACCACACTCATACACCACATTCACACAGCCTCATACTCATACGACATGAAAATACACGGTAATAAAGTCAAACCCATTAATTGCAGTAATGACTGGATTATATTGATGAAGGCCTTTACCAAGATGTGGGGAAGTATGTACAATTAACGCAGGCATTTTCACATCAAAAGCAGGTCATTAGTAATGAGCATGCAATGTAGCATCGGCCTACTCTTGCAGGCGGGCAATCCAACTAATATTATAAACGTGAAAGTTTGTAAGTATGGATGGATGTTTGTTACTCTTTCACGTAAAAAAATATGGATTTGGATGAAATTCGGCATACAGATATTTTATAACCTGGCTTAACTTATGGGATACTTTCTATCTCGATATTCCCACGGGAACGGGAACCACGCCGGTGAAACCGCGAGCAGCCGCTAGTTATAAATAAAGCGACGGGCACGCGTTTACTACTCTCCTTCTGCCTTGCTCTAAAACTGTCACTTACAATGACACTTGCTCCTCTTGGTTACACCGGTGTAACTAAATTCCAGCGATGTATAGGTCAATGCTAAATCCAGACAATCTCACTCGCTTTGTGGTTACACTAACCACAATGAGCGAGTGGGATTCTGCCCAGAATCCAACTGAATAGACCACAAAACAGAAGTCTTCTGATCTGTGGCCACCCATATAGTTACCTATTTATGCCGCCAGAAAGCATTGTTTTACATTCCGATTTGAATAATTGCTGCGTTCCGGTTTTAAGGGTACCTATTTAGATCCAGGGAAAAAATAGAGCCATGAGAACTGACACTGCACGCGTGATGCCTTTAATTTTGCGAATACCTTTCAAGTAGTACATTGCTTGCTTAGTTTGAAATAAGAAAAGTAGCAAAGCAATTTACTTTAACTACAAAATAATATCTTGTACTTAAAAGTTACTGCGGTAGGTGTTGAAGTTAGCCCCTTGAATATTACCACCGTGCAATTAGATCCAGAAAATTCCACAACTTACAAACAAAATTAAATGGTGCCATATCATATTGTACCATGTATATTGTAATTGTACTATGTCCCTATATACCGACCCCGATAGATAGGGTATCGCAGCTGGAACTACGGGTCCGGCTGTGTTTTCAGGGTAGGTACTACGGGGTTCCGGTTCAAGCCCCCCGCTGGTTATGCCTTGAACGGCGCCTCCGGCGGGATCCGGACGTGGATTGGACTCGTAGTGGCTCGTGGTTAGCTGTAGAGCTTGGGAATGTTCGTTTGTCCTGGTATTGTGTGCCAGGAATTCCAAACTCGCGCACAGCGAGCGGGGCCTAGTAGCGGTCTCTGAGGGGCCAGAAGCGAAAAGCCCTGCGGGGAACGTGAGTTTCCCTTATAGTTGGCAGCTTTGTCCGGTGGTTCTCATTGGACATTGGTGTTGACATCTCCGGTACTAGTCTGGAGAACTAGTAGAGGCGGCCCCCTAGATGCCGTAGCCTCCGGTCCAGCCAGCCGCGTAGGACGTGGGAACTGGCTAGATTCCGAGGCCGGATGGATTCCGAGGAGTGTGCTTACTACTCCGCTACCAAGGTGGACACTTGGAAGTCGACTTTAGAGTCGACGACCCTAGCAGTGGCAACTGCGAGTTGTGCCCTTCGTGCAACGAGAAGTGAGCGAGCTCGACAGCTCCGGCTACCTATCTGGAAAATAGGCAGTGAACTACACGTGTCACACTAGTCTTATGAGTACCGAATGAAGAGCGCGCTTCGGCGGGCACTGATTCGGCGTCAAGACCTAACGCAAATGGTCTCCTGCGCGAGTGTTCTACTGGCGCAGGGACGTCTCGTCTGGCACTTCTTGCATAACCTAACGGTTGGTCTCGAGGTGCCAGTACAAATAAAACTTAGTGAATTAAGGAGAGGGATGTACCATATCATACATACTTATATTTTATAACGACTATTATCCCCGTAGGGTTAGTCAGAGACTAGGCAATAGCAGTCCTTTGCCAGTAAATTGTACTTCTTTATAAATAAATAATAAATAAATAAATTTTCCTACACTCACACCAATTATCTAGCCCAAGAGAAGCTTCGTTATGAAACTCGTTAAATGGTTACTAGACAACGGATAAACATACTTAAAATACTTAAATACATACTTATTATACATAGAAAACACCCAGACCCGAGACAATTAAGTAAAACAATAATTTCTAAATTGACCCGACCGGGGATCGAACCCGGGACCTCAGAGATGGCGACACCATGAAAACCGGTGGACAAACCACTTGACCAATGAGGTCATCAAATTTATTATATTAGTGTAGATTAAATACAACAATAACCAGAAATTAAAGGGTAGGACTTAAGTCCAAGTAATTGTTTATCGATTCATCGATTTTTATGATAATGTTATTTAATCAGGTGAATGTTTTTTTTCTTTAATGTCAATCGAAGTCGATTGCTTATTGAGTGAGTTGACTGCTTATTAATATTCTATTGTTATTATCACATTGTTTAAATACAATGATATTCCATATTATTAAAATTTGTGTAATCATTATATTATATACTTACATAAAAAAAAGATTTTTACAGACTAGGCAATGAGGACCGCAAAAGCAGTCCTCTGCCATAGTCCACTTATCACAAATAGCGACTGCACATGTGCTCTGCGTGACAAATGGTGAGCCCATCGCCGCCTTATGATGTTGGATGTATGTGTAGTCTTTAGTCCGTTAGTCGCCTTTTACGACATCCAAGGGAAGAGATGTGTCGGTAGTATTCTTTTAATGAGCCGCTACACCACACGGCTATGTTATTTATTTAAAATAACTTTTTTTAATTTTTTGTTTAAAAAGTAACAATCACATCTTTTAAATACTAACCTACTTTTACTAATATTGCTCAAATTTATAAATGTAGCATCGAGTAAAGATGTTGTAAAATTAATTAAGTTTATAAAACTGCCGACCCCTTCAACCCGCTATTGTGATGAAACCCTGGCAAGCTCATTGTTAGATGTGAGTGTCTGTTACAGTAAAAGGGCTCTTTTGAATTTATTTATTTTAGTATTTATGGTACTCCGACAGATTACAGCCAATACATATTCGAATAATAAGTTGAATTTTTGACTTAGCCTAGACAGTAATCCACTAAAAGTGTACGCAGCATGGTATCAAAAAATTTTACACAAAAATCTAAAATAATTTCAAAAATAAATCGTTAGTAATATTGTTGATAAAACTAAGCACAATAACAACATAATATCATTTCAATAAAATTCTAAACGATTTTAAACTATAAATTAATTACATTCTAATTTTGATAAGTTCAGGACCATTTGGCTTTTACAATCCTGGATACAATTCTTTCATATTGAAAAAACGTTCCATTGAATGGACATATCCATATCTATGTTCCTGCCACCGCGAGTATATTCATTGTAAGTCCGACACATTCTTGTATCAATTGTAGAATTGTATTTTCAATGTACTCAAATAAAAGAACATAGAAAGGAAAACATATGTAAACAACACAATAGTAACATAGGCACCTACATATAATCACGACTATTATCCCCGAACGTTTAGTCAGAGACTATACAATGAGGACCGCAAAAACAGTCCTCTACCGCATAGTCCACTTTTCACCAAATAGCGACTGCACGTGTGCTCAAACCCTTCACCGCTATATGCTGTTGGAATTATGTGTAGTTTTCTTTAGTCCGTTAGTCGCCTTTTTCGACACCCAGGGGAAGAGAGGGAGTAGTAGTTAGTATTCTTCCTACGCAACACGGTTCACGCGCGGTTGTAATTCTAGAATTGTATTTTTAATGTACTCAGAAGGAAAAAAGGAAGAATGAAAGTAAATAACACAACCAATGATCTATACTAATATTATAAAGAGGAAAGATTTGATTGTTTGCTTGTTTGGATTATAGAGACTGCGTAACTACTAGACCGAATTCGTCATGGGGTAAGGGGTCCACGCGGACAAAGTCGCGAGCGGTCCGCTAGTAAGCAATAAGTATGTTATAAACGCTCGCGAAGTGAAGACTCAAATACGTCCCAATTGGGACGTATTGTATGTAACTCAATGCACAAGAAACATTTGAAGTGCAATCATAAAAATTATAGCTATCTCTTTCATTTGCGTGCTATTTCATATCTTTTGTTTTACTTGTCAGTGAAACTTGTCAAGGTGTGCAGCTCGGAACAATTAAAACGCAAATTACTATGATCGTAACATATCTATAGTTTATAATATCATTAAACAGAACGATAACATACAACAATATTATAAAATTGGACCAGCGTAGTGGGTTATGGTTCAATCTGGTCCAATCTCCTCATGTCCTGTTGTCTATGTAGGCTTGTGTGTGTCAGTGGAACGTTTATAGACTAATGATCAGAGGTCCCGGGTTCGATTCCCAGGGGGGAAGGGGGGGTTTTGTAAATAAATATCTTTGTGTACTGGGTTTGTTTGGTGGAACGACTTGTTAGCATAGCGACTGCACATGTGAGCGTGACAGGTAGTAAGCATGTCCGCCTGGCTAGCTACTAACGTCTAATCTAAAGTCTGGCGCCTTAACAACAATGTCAATAGTATTGTTGAGTTTCTACAGTTTAGAGATAAGATAGCCAGTTCCTCAGTGGTTGAGAATTCCGAGTGAAGCGCTTCCACCTTCCGGCCTTATCGTCACTTACCATCAGGTGAGATGTAGCCAAGTGATTACCGTAGAGGATATAAAACAAATTACGACCCTTCATAGGTGCAATCAATACTATAGTATATTATTATAATAAATATTAAATTAATACATGCCGTGTCGCGTAGCGGTGAAAGAATACTACCACCCCCTCTCTTCCATTGGGTGTCGTAAAAGGCGACTAACGGACTAAAGACTGCATATACATCTAATAGAATAGAGCAGCGAAGGGCTCACCACCAGGACCTGTCACGATGAGCACATGTGCTGTCGCTATTTGGTGAAAAGTGAACTATGGCAGCGAGGCCTGATTATGCTGTCCTCATTACCTTATAGTCTCTGACTAACCCTTCGGGGATAATAGTCGTGATTACATGTATGTATGTTTAAGTGAAATATAAAATTAATACGTGCCAAAAGGAATAAACCATCTTTTCAAACTTTTTAAAGTTTTAGACCTTGACAATTTAAATAATTAACCAGCAAAATTAAAGAATTTGCTTATTGTGAGACCTCCGGATTCTTTTGTTATATTTTTACGTAGTTATTATTAATTGCTTTGCTTATTAAAATTAAGAATGTGTAAGGATCTCTAAAACAATTATTTGTATCTATTTGTTTATTATTATCAGACAGTATAAAAGTTATGTTCACACCCATTGCACTCAGTCCCTGAATGTCACAGGTGATGGCACTTATCCTATTTACCATAATAACTTTTAAACTGCATCAATAACCTTCCCGGTACAGTGTTCTTGATACATCTGGCAATTACGAAGCATGGTTTCAAAACCGCAGGGACATTTCGAGAAGAAACCGGATGGAACAGCACCGAGGATGGACGGCGACAGAGTTGTTATATCCGGTATATCGGGACTTTACCCGCAATGCAATAACGTCAAGGAGTTTTCCGATTTGCTGTATAACAAGGTAGTTTTAGTGTTATACTTCAATCATAGTTTTTATATGTGCTCAAAGATTTAATTTAATATTAATAGCTCTCATTAATAGAATACTACCAGTCAAAGTCAAAATATTTTTATTCAAGAAAACTTTTATTAAAAGCACTTTTAAATCGTCCAAAATCGTCTGAAACGTTGTGTCTAAAAGTTTTGGAGAAAAAGTGCGTACATATGTTTTGGACATTGTCTAACTTCCGACATATTTTTCGTTAACACCCAGAAAATTATTACTAGCTATCTTGTTTTCCAGATCAACCCAATCAGCTCGAAAAACAAGCATTGGGACTGCGCCCACCCCGAGGTGTCCCAGTTCACAGGCACGGTGCCCGGATTGGACCGGTTCGATGCCCAGTTCTTCAAGGTGCACTTCAAGCTTGGCAACAATATGGACTCCATGTCCAGGAAACTCCTGGAGCAAGCGTACCAGGCCATCTATGACGCCGGTAATGTTTCATTTTAACTGTGTACGCTTTCTTGATCTTGTGGTGAAATCACCGGTCTCAAAAACAGAGGCTGTAGTTGTTTTTTTTTTACACCTCCAACAGGACTGGAGATTTTGTTTGCGCTATATTACCATACTTAGCAGATGGGACTCCGCCTACACTAACTATGTAGTCTATCCATTTTTCCTTTATTTAGAGACAGGCGTAAATAATATCCTTCAAAATGGGACACTTTTTTCAAGTTTCTTATACAATATTTTTGTTAATATGTTATTTTCTATACAGAGTAGGTACCTATAGAGAGGCTGTAGTTTTAAAACAAGCTGTGTGATGGCGGCTCACTAACAAAATACTACCAACCCATATTTTCCCTTAGGTGTCGTAAAAAGCGACTAACAGACTAAAAACTGCACATACATCCAACAGCATAGAGCGGCGATGAGCTCACCACCTATAAATAAATAAAGTTTCCTACACTCACACCAATTATCTAGCCCAAGATAAGCTTCATTATGAAACTCGTTAAATAGTTACTAGACAACGGATAAACATAATTAAAATACTTAAATACATACTTATTACACATAGAAAATACCCGGAGAGAGACAATTTAGAAAAAAACAATAATTTCAAAATTGACCCGACCAGGAATCGAACCCGTGACCTCAGAGATGGCGACACCCTGAAAACTGGTGTACAAACCACTTGACCAAGGAGATCGTCAAGTCGCCTATCACGGTGAACACATGTGCAGTTTGTTATTTATTGAAACGATGAAGTCCACAAAAGCAGTCCACAGTCCACTGTGGACTGCTTCTGTGGACTTCATTGCCTAGTCTCTGACCAACCGTTCGGGGATAATAGTCGTGAGGATGTTTAAAAGTATGTATGTTTGTTTAACCTTTTCTTGTCGGCTATACACGACGGTGGCGTGTTGGGCACGTTTTCATTTGTCGGCCATATCCGACCGTGGCGTTCAAAAGGTTAAAACATGCTCTTACGTGTACTTATGCACACCTCGCTAGCTACCACCATACTAAGTCTGTCACCATAACATCAATGTTTACAGTATATGGTTGTGTTCCTAGAGTAAGCGATAAGATAGCCAGTTCCTCAGTAAATAAGGATATTGAGTATGCCAGGTAAAGGGTACTTTCATCTTAAGCCTACCTGATCGTAAATTATCTTCAGGTGATATGTAGGCTAAGAGATTCTCAGTCTTTCTCTCTCATTCTTTCTGCCTGGCTAGCTACCACCATGTTGATTATGTACATACATCCTACTAATATTAATTATAAACGCGAAAGTTTGTAAGTATAGATGGATGTTTGGTACTCTTTCACGTAAAAACTACTGAATGGATTTGGATGAAATTCGGCATACAGATAGTTTATAACCTGGATTAACATATAGGATACTTTTTATCCAGATATTCCCACAGGAACGGGAACCACGCGGGTGAAACCGCGAGCGGCCGCTAGTACTACATAAACTCACGAATAATTTTCCCAAAGGGTTAGTCTAGAGACTAGGCAATGAGGACCGAAGAAGCAGTCCTTTGCAGCAGTCCACGTTTCACCACATTTCAACTGCACATGTGCTCAGCGTGATAGGTTTTGAGCCCATCCACTTTCTGTGCTGTTGGATGTATGTGCAGCCTTTAGTCCGTTAGTCGCTAGGGGTTGGTAGTATTTGTTTAATCAGCCGCCACACATACAGTTTATGATTAATTATGTCGTCTTAACGACAATGGATGCATAATGTTCCTTCAGATAAAGAGCCAAGCTCCTTAGTGATCTAGGATTTCAGTTTAAAGGCGCTCTAATGTACAACTATTCTTACAGCGACAGGTGAAATGAAGATAAGATAAGAAAACTTTCTAAAAATGTATCATAACATGTTTAATCATTCCTTGAAAATACTAAAAAAGGACTGTATAAACCTAAGGTATAAACGCATTGTGATATTAATAATTGTTCCATTTGATGCAGTAGGTACTCTAGGTAGGTATCAATTTACATTTCATTAATAATCGGAACCTATTACAATTATTTATCGACAGTGTGAATTACTACCAACCGAACTAAGTCAAATGGTCAATGTGTGTAAACAATGCACAATGGTCACATTAATATGACTGTGTTTTATTAGTTTGCATAATGTTTTAATGACGTTGGCGCAGCGGAAAGCGCGGTTTGTAATACGATCGTGCAGGTTAAGCGACTTTCGTGATGCCGTTTCACCAAATGAACAGACCAAACTATTTTTTTAAATTTAATATCTAAATTGTCAGCAGTAAAGCGACCTTAACTGATTCTGAAACTAGTAAAAATGTTTAAAGCGTTTGTCAATGACCTTGGAAATTATATCTAGCTGTAATAGCGCCCCTGTACTGCATACTCTTAACCAATTTTGTTTTAAAGCCGCCTGCTAACGGTACTTATGCCCGGAGGCCAGTTTTTCAAGCTAGCAGGATAGCAAGCTAGTTCTCCACTAAACTGTCCTGGCTTATAGACCTGGCTTGGAACATGCTAGTTCTGTTTACATGAGGCTAGATTATTTTAAGCTAGTGTTATATTACAGTGACTGAGGTGACCACACGTCCAAAATGAACTGCATGCGAAAACAAAACACTATTCGACTGAAAGAGTTACCTACTTCGAAAATGTTTGTTAGTTATTGAGAATACGTAGCTCTTAAATTTTTAATTTTATTATTTATGTCTTTGGTAGTCATATCAATAGATACCTTAGTCTTTAATTCGCCACAAATTGTTTGTAGTGCTGAATCACGTTTAGACTTGTTTTTTAACTTGAAAGGGTGGCGTTCCACAGACATTCATGGTCACGGTACAGTTGTACAAACTTTAAATTAATCTCCGTACTTAGTTTGGGTATCTTAAAACCTTAAAAACACGTCGCAGTAAGAAAAATAAACGAAACGCGTAGGAACCACGCGTTTCGTTTATTTTTCTTACTTACCAACTTACTACTTACTAGCCAACTAAAAACTAGCTTTGCAGGCCACATGAAGATAGTACACAAGCCAGGATAGTTAAGTCAGTGGTAGGGGGCGCTACTAGCCTGCAAAATAGAACTCCATCCTATTAAAAACTGTCCTGGTTTGTGAACTAGCTTACTAGCTTACATATGAGGCTAGTTCTGTCTACACGAAGCCAGAAATACTAGCTTGCTAGCTTACTGACACTACCTAGCTTGCTATCCTAGCTTGAAAAACTAGCCTCGTGTAACCCGGGCATTACTGACCTACTACATAATGTAATATATAGCTAGCTAAGTACCGTGTCGCGTAACTGTGAAAGAATATACCACCCTCTCTCTTCCCTTGGGTGGCGTAAAAGGCGACTAACGGACTAAAGATCGCACATACATCCAACAGCATAGAGCGGCGATGGGCTCACCACCTGTCACGCTGAGCATACGTGCAGTCGCTATTTGGCGAAAAGTGGACTATGGCAGAGGACTGATTTTGCTGTCCTCATTGCCTAGTCTCTACTAACCCTTCGGGATAATAGTCGTGAAATGTATGTATGTACGGACTGGGTCACCGTCGCTTTACCACTTTGCAGCGATTTTCGTATGAAGCGCACCGCCCGCCAGTGTGCACCGGTGTGCAAGGGATTTTGAACTTTAGACTGATAAAGCGACGGAGTCCGCCATTGTCCCTAACTACATACTTTCATAATTATTAGCTACATCATGCCTGTTTCCTGGTAGGCAGGTTTAACCGCCTCTGCGGTCTAGTGGTTAGACCACCGGGTCTCAGGACCGGACCGAGGTTCCGGGTTTTTTTTTATTTATTTATTTATTAAAACTTTTGCAACAGTATATTACATGGCGGACTTAATGCCTAAAGGCATTCTCTACCAGTCAACCATAGGGTGGTGCAGAGATGATAAGGTAGGCGCAATTAGCTGCGGTGCCAAAAAATGTAAAAATAAAACATTTAAAATATATTTAAGCATATTATATATATATACATAGGTGTAGGCATATACATAAATACTTTTACAAACATATAAATATACTTACATACACTAAATAATATTTAAATAGGGCGTTATTGAGATGATTCTGCCATGGTTCTATCAAAAAGTAGCATGTGGACTTTCTTTCTAAAAGCGTCACGAGTTGTAGCCATTCTGACTTCTTGAGGTAGCGCGTTCCAGAGGAGTATGGACTGAATATGAAAGGAAGAATGAACAAAGCCAGAAGAGTGGCAGGGAGAGAGAAGGAGAAGATTATTTGAAGATCTAAGATTCCTGTCGTGAGAGGTGCAAAGATATTGAAAATGGGGAGTAAGATAGGAAGGAGCATTAGGAGAATTTAGGAAGGAGAAAAGTGTGGTAAGGGCGCGCCAACACCTCCGCTGGCGAATGGGCAACCATTTTAGCTCAGACCTATGCTGTGAGATGTGGTCGTACTTCTTCAGGTTGCAAATGAATCTGATACTGTTATTGAGCAATCTGTCAAGCTTATCAAGCAAGACTGAATTAAGATCGTAATAACACACGTCACCATAGTCAATCATAGGAAGAATTAAAGTCTGCGCAAGCATTACTTTTGTCTTGAACGGTAAAAAGTTCCTCAGACGATTTAAGGAACGCAGAGTCCAAGTAACTTTTTTACAGACACTAGCGACCTGAGAATGCCAACTGAGTGTATTATCGAGATGTATGCCGAGATTTTTAACGGTCATGCTAAATGGTATGACCGTACCGTCAAATATTATAGAAGCAACAGAGTTAATCCTCACTTTATTCGTCATTCGCAAGCTGCCAACAATTATCGCCTGACATTTTGTAGGGTTTACAGCCACACCAAACCTACGAGACCAGTCGCTAACAGCTTCCAAGTCCTGATTTATTTTAATAATAGCGTCTGATAAGTCATCTACACGTGTTTGGGTGTAAAGCTGAAGGTCATCGGCGTACAGATGATACGCACACTGAAGGTGGTGGGTGATAAAGTTGATAAATATTGAAAATAATAATGGAGAAAGAATACCGCCTTGTGGAACACCAGCATTCAGGTTACGCCAATTTGATGATGTCTCATCAATGCGGACCGACTGCTGACGCTCTTGAAGATAAGAGGTGAACCATTCCTTTACCTCAGATGAAACCATAAGATGAGAAAGGATAGAAAGGAGGATGTCATGACTGACGGCATTGAAGGCGTTCGAGAAGTCTATTAGTACCAAAACTGTGACTTTTGTATCCTCCATACCCTGTCTAATGTCGCTGGTAACTTTCAGGAGAGCGGAAACTGTGCTGTGCCCAGGCCTAAAACCAGATTGCAAAGGAACAACGAGGTTATTTTGGTAAATGAATCTTGCAAGTTGCTTTTGGACACAGACCTCGATTGCCTTGGACAGGAACGGAAGAATGGATATGGGTCGAAAATGGGTTGGATGGGACGGGTTAGAGATTTTGGGTAAAGGACGGACATAAGCCTTACGCCATTGGGAGGGGAATTGACAAGAGTCAAAGGAAAAGTTGATGATGTGGGTAATTGGAGAAATAACATGATCTAGGATAGAGACAATCATACGACGACTGATGCCATCATGTCCCAGGGCTCCGGATTTGATGGAGAGGATAATCTTTTTGATTTCATCCTCAGTAACAGAAAAGTGTCGGTAATGAGACGAGGCAGACCCGCAATGTAAGCCACCGTTTGACAAATGGTTGAATGATCTAAACTAACAGTAGTGGTGAAATGACGATTTAAATCATCCAACACAATTGTGTTAGGAAGAACAACACTACGGGCCTTGCCAATACCAAGGGTTCCAAAGAACTTCCAGATATTAGCGGGGGAGGACAATGAGATATTTTCATGAATGTGTCGGCGTTTAGCGTTGCGTATCATCTGATTGCATAGGTTTCTTGCAGACTTGTAAAGACACCAATTTCCCTCAGACCGCTCTCTTTTAAATTTTCGAAAAGCCCGATTTCTACGTCTCATCGCCATACGAATCCCTCTGGTCAGCCAAGGGGCAGGTGGACGCTTTAGCTTAACTGACTTAACTGGCGCATGCACATCATAAATTGAGAGGATTTCCTGGTTAAAGATACCAACCTTCTCATCGACCGTGGAGACAGTCATTAAGTGTTCCCAATTGATTTGGGAAGCGTCTCTGAGCAATCTTTCTACATCCATACGACCAAAGCAACGCATGCGCAGCACTTTAGGGACAGGTTTTGGGGGCTTAAGGATGTAAGAGAGGAAAATTAAGTCATGATGGGAAAAACCGGGAGCTGGACATTGACCATGAGAGGAAACAAGAGATGAGTTGGATGCGAGGATGAGGTCTAGCCAGGTGTCCTCGCCTGTAATGTTACAGTGGGTGGCTTGGAGTGGAAGGACATAAAGGCCAGCAGCTTCAATGATGTGAAGGAGTTTACGGGAACGTGGAGAATGACGGATGAGGTCTGTGTTGAAATCGCCCATGATGACGTGATGCGCATACTCTGACCCAAACGACTCAAGAACCAGTTCCAGATCCATGAAGTAATCTACAGCAGGAGGACAGTATACCACACCAAGGAGTGTCTTAACCCCTTTGACACTAATCTCTAGGAAGAGGTATTCAGCTGAAGGACAAGAAGTTGAGACAGATGAAGCAAGAATTTTGTAAGGAAATTCACTACGCAAGTAAATGGCCACACCACCCCCTCCCCTTCCAATCCTGTCATTTCGGACAAGAATGAAACTAGTTAGAGGGTAGGTGGTAGAAAGAAGGTGTGGCTTGAGCCAACTTTCCGAAATCAGGATGGCATGAACATCAGCGCCTGTAAATGCCTCCACTATATCACTATAGTGACTGGGAATGCTTTGGGCATTTATATGGCATATGTTAAGTGAGTTTTTAAGTTGGTTGAAGTTTTGACACAGAAATTCACCAAGAGTGTCAGGCATCGAGCAGAAACTTGAGTTACAAGAAAAGTCCGCAGAATCATTGGCAGAATGAAAGGAATCATCGTCAGATAACATATTATAAAACAAATAATAAAAAAAATAGATACAAATAACCTAAAAAAAAATATATATAAATAAAAAGAAGAGAAACACTTTAAGCTTGTGCTTACTGCGTGCACCACCCGCCAGTCAACCATTCACAAAAAAAAAAAAAAAATCTAATAATGTAAAAACAAACGTAGATCACAAAAAAAATGTAAAAGCAAGAAAATCAAAACATTAACCAAATCTTACACAAAACAAAAAGGGCGATTAAATGATGTTGTTGATGTACAAACATAAAATAAATAAAAAATGATAATTAATTAAGGAGTGAAGACAATGGCTGTATGGGCCAGTTTCCTCTGTCGAAGAAAAGGAAAAAAAAGAAGCGTGTACGTGACGTAACGTTTGACGTTGACAATTCAATCGTAAACATTTCCAATTAAAAAATGTAGTTGTCATGTCAACGTTCAAAACAAAAAAAAGGAAATTACAAACATTGGGGGTATTATGGTACCACATTAGTGAACTTACACAATACTAAAATTAATTAAAAGATAACTATACCTATAAAAAGGTATAAACCTACAAATAACAACAACAATCAAAATATGATTTGATTTCCAGCGGAGTTTGGATGGTGTTATAGGGCCTGTTTTCGCCTAGCTGGTTAGAACCATCTTATATAAAGTGGCCATAACATCAATGTTTGTTTGCTCGTTGTGTTACGATAGTTAGAGACAGAACATAACATAATCACATTCCTCCGCAAGCGCTGTTGCAAACCGGCTGTGTCGTCTCGAGCTCCGCTAACTGCCTTCCGCGTGTGTGTGTGTGTACGTACTGTATGTGTATCGCACTCTGCCTGCGCTTGACTCACCCGCTGTGTATTTTGCGCAGAGTAACTTGCCGGTCAGAGACTGCGTTCAACAGTATGGCAGCAAAAAATAGCACCTTCAAGCATGATGATGGAACAGACGAGCTAAGTGGAATGAGCGTAGACGGATAGCTCATCGAAAAAGAATCACCACCACCTTACGTTACATTCCGGAAGGGTCATAACGCTGACTTTCGACATGACTTCAAGGCGTTTCAAGACAGTATGGCTACAATGGCTACAATGAAGAAATGGTTCGCGAAGCAAGATGCAAATTTTTCTAAACTGCTTAATGAGTTTGAGGAAGTGAAAACATCTATCAAATATCTTAGCGACAAATATGATAACCTCGAAAAGACAACGCTGGACGTTACGAGTCGAGTCCAGGCAATTGAACAAAATTGCCAGTTAAATGAGCAGCGGATGGCTGGTTTGGAGGCAAAACTTGAGTTAATGGAGCAAAGAGCACGCAACTGTAACCTTGAAATCCGTAATCTTGTTGAGAAACGAGGGGAGAATTTAATGTCAATAGTTGAAAATATCGCTCAAGTCATTAAACAACCAATATCCACGCGCGATGTCATTAGTATCCACCGGGTACCGCAGAGTCACCCGAATAATACACAGCCAAAAAACATAATCGTAAAATTTGCTAGCCAAATTTTGCGGGACAACTTCAACTCCGCCATACGCCTGAATAAAAGGCTTACGTCTGAACAGATCAATATTCAAGGACCCTCGTGGAAGATTTATATTAACGAACACTTGACTCTTCACAACAAGAAATTATTTCGGCAAGTCCGGGACATCGCAAAAGAAATCGAATTTAAATTTGTCTGGATCAAACACGGAGTTATTCTCGCCAGAGTCGACGTTACTTCTCCTGCTATCGCTATCCGTACAGACAAAGACTTATTTAAACTCAAGCCCCGTTTGCCAGCAAAGTAGTCTTATATTATTTTTTATTTATGTGTTCATTTTGTATTAAACGAGTCAGTGGAAATGCCGTGAATAACATATTTCTCACATTAAGCAATGTTAGTTACAAAGTTCGGCAAATTGGACGACATTCTTAAGTCCGCTGAAATACCACAGTGTCTGAAGACCCGCCTATATAACCAGTGTGTTCTGCCAGTCATGGTAATGACTTACGGTGCCGAGACGTGGACGCTCACACTGGAGGCTGTGTACAGGATGAGAGTTGCACAGAGAGCCATGGAGCGTGCCATGCTAGGCATCAAGCTTATGGACCGGGTTCCCAACATCGAGATTCGAAGTCGAACAAAGGTCAAAGATGTTGGGAATCGTATAATGGAACTGAAATGGAGCTGGGCAGGACACCTGGCAAGGCAAGGTGATGACAGGTAGAGTAAGGCGCTAACTGAATGGCGTCCAAGAACTGGACACAGAAACGTCGGTCGTCCTGCGGCAAGATGGGCAGACGATGTGGCGAACATCGCGGGCAAGACCTGGATGAGATTGGCACGGGACCGTAAACAGTGGCACATACAAAGAAAGGCCTATACCCAGCAGTGGGTGAAGTCAGGCTGTGGATGATGAGTTACAAAGTGTTGCACTTGCGTGCTCTGGACATCGCGTTGCCTCGGTATGTAACTATTTCACTTGTTTTTAGGTTTACCGCCATTACTTTTAACAATAAATTAAATCGTAAATCATATGAATTTTACCGTTTAAAGCCGTTATTTCATTATTTTCTTATAACTACCGATTGCTTTTATACGATAATACAATTAAACAACTGTTTTATTAAACTTGGTCACCAAAAATATATCTCGTCACGACTAGCAAACACAAAAATACTTATTACTCGAATTTACTACGTAACTTGTATAGCAGGTGTTATGAGTGACTTTCTTATAGTAACATTTAACATTTTTAATCGTTGCAATGGCTAATAATTGCCTTTCAATTTATTATCAAAACTGTCGAGGTCTTAGAACCAAATTAAACACTATATACAAAAATATTATGGCGGACTCCTACGATCTTATAATTTTATCAGAGACTTGGTTAGTTCCCGAGATTTTGGATGGCGAATTCATCGACTCGAGATATATTGTTTATCGTTGCGATAGGAATCGTGCGTTAAGTGGAAAGTCTGATGGTGGTGGCATATTGATAGCAGTGCGCCGCGGGTTACGCGCAACGCGCTCTTAAATTAACGGCTACTCTTTGTCATGACGGCTGTTATTATAGTATTTCGCACAATATAGATTATGTACTTTTAAAGTGTTATTCCAAGACTACCAACGAGTATACACCGTGTGCGGCGTTTACGTTCCACCAAACCAAACGCTAGCTTCTTATCAATCGCTATTTAACTTGCTTGAATACGAAATACTAGCCGTTACTTCTAATAATGTGTAGGTACATCTTCGGCGATTTTAACTTACCCCACATCGAATGGATCGACTCGGGCAAACCTGCACTAATGCCTCGTATACACAGCAACAGTAGCTCACTCGAAATATTACTTCTTAATTTTTTATCCACTTTAAATTGTAAGCAATATTCAAATATTAAAAACCAACAAAATCGTACCTTGGATTTAATGATATCTAACAATGTATGCAGGTGTGAACCTGTGCCCAGTCCATTAGTACCTATCGATAACTTTCATCCACCGTTTTTAACAATAATCTCGTTTAAATTAACTCTTAAACCCATGCCTCGATGCTTTGCGCCTAAATATCGTTTTATTGATGCAGATTACTCTGCCATCAATAGTGACATTGGTTTGGTTGATTGGGCTTCTCTTTTGGGTAACTTCTCATTGGAATCTGCTGTTCAAACCTTTTATAAAATCATTAACAAAATTATTAAGATTCATGTGCCGAAGAGACCTTTTAAATCTAATGAATATCCAGCTTGGTTCTCCCGCCCCTTGATACACATCTTTAAAAACAAAGAAAAAGCCTGGATCAAATTTTAAAAAAATAAAAATGCTGCGGATTATGAGCAGTTTTCTTTATACCGTAAAAGGTTTAAGTTTCTTTCAGCTCAATGTTACAACAATAATGTGAACCTAATCGAAACTTCAATACAAAAAGATTTAAAAAAATTTTGGTCCTTTGTTAAAAGAAATAAAAAGAACACAGGCGTGCCTAACACAATGTCACTTGGTAACGAGGAATGCAATGGCCCTGATAACGTATGTAAATTATTCTCAAAATTCTTTAGCTCAGTTTATGAGCCCATAGATACCAGTGTTTCAGGCAATCTTAAGTCGTCATCTACTAGAAAAATAAATATTTCCGATCTGACTTTCTCTGAAGATAAGATAGCCGCCACCCTTAAATCGTTATATGTGACTAAAGGACCTGTGCCGGATGGTCTAACGTCTTCTAACTGCGGATTCGATGAGTAAGCCATTATTTTATCTATTCAACCGCAGCCTTAAGGACGGGGTCGTCCCGCAGGCATGGAAAACTGCCAATGTTATTCCTGTATTTAAGGGTGGCGTCAAACATGACGTTACTAACTACCGTCCTATATCCCTGCTATCTGCCTTGTCAAAAGTCCTAGAGAAATTAGTTCATGGAGCAATATCCTATATTGCATAACATTATCATCCCAGAACAACATGGTTTTGTGCAAAATCGCTTCACAATCAGTAATCTAGTTCTATATTCAAATTATTTGTTTGAAAACATGGATAATCATCAGCAAGTTGACACAATTTATACCGATTTCTGTAAGGCTTTTGATAAGGTTGACCACACATTACTTTTGCAAAAAATTGCATTCAACGGCATCCGTGGAAGTTTGCTTCGATGGATCACGTCTTATGTAAAAAATAGAACTCGATAGTTGTGATCCTGGGTTTCAGTTCTGATGTGATCGAGTTACCTCTGGTATAGCGCAGGGGTCGATCCTGGGCCCTCTACTATTTGTACTATTTATAAATGACATAAACACATGTTTTAGACACAGTCAGTTTCTTTTGTACGCTGATGACCTGAAGGTATTTCACAAAATAAATTCCATTGATGACTGCGTCAAGATACAAGAGGACTTGGACCGATTATCTGCTTATTGCGAGACCAATAAATTGCGGTTGAGTTTACCCAAGTGTAAATTTATATCCGTTAGCAAAAAAATTAATCTAGTACATTCAAACTACTCGCTTTGTAATACTTTTTTGGAAAGAGTATCTCTAGTCAAAGATATGGGTATACTTTTTGATTCAAAATTGCTATTTGACGCTCACGTTGATCACATCACAGCTAAGAGTTTTCAAATGTTTGGTTTCCTAAGAAGAACTTGCTGTGCATTTAAGAAGCCTTCCACCTTTTTGCTGTTATATAAGTCACTCATAAGATCTCAACTAGAATATGCCACTTGTGTTTTGAATCCATTTTACAACAAATACAGTCACCAAATCGAATCGGTACAACGTAAATATATACGAAACCTAAACTATAGATTCGAAAGGACACGGTCAACATACCTATGTTACTCTTCTAGAAAAATGCGTAACATACCATGCGTCATTTTGGACCCACCTTTCAGCTTTATTCAACAGTGATGAATTAAATGTCATATGAAAGCTCTTAGCGTGTACTTTATTTTATTATATGGCAAATAAATTCAAATCCAGCGCTAAAACGGTGTTTTGGTGCGTTTTTTGAAAAAATGTTTTGTTTTGATGTTAAATTATGATTAGCTATCAGTCAGTAGCTAGGACTATTATAACTCACTATACTCAACTCACTATAGAAAAAATCAACTTGCCGAATCTTTTGTTTAATTATCTTACACTGAAAAACCTAAACAGGCAAAGGGTAGCGTTCATAAGGATGGAAGCTAATCTGCCACATTTAGAAATATGATATCCTTATGATTTCCTTGGAATTTTACATTTACAATAATTTTTGAATGTACCAAAACGCCATTTTTGCGTAGGATTCGAACTTGCCTGCTATAGAATGAAATAAAGTACACGTCAAGAGCTTTCATATGACTTACGTTTCATCACTGTTGCACAATTTTGGAAGGTGGTGGGTCCAGTGTTCATACAAAAGTGCCCATGGTCCGTTCATTCATTTATAGAAAATTTAAAAACATTGTTTGTTTGCTTCAGTTTGCTTGTATTTAATTACTTTTGACGTGACAACGTCTTAAATTAGGTTGCGGCTGGGAGTCACTTATGAAAAAGTGTAACGCTCGGTAACGTTACGATGAGTCACCGAACGAGAGAGAGGCCATGAGAGCGAGTGAGAGGCACGCGTCCCTTCCACTCGGGCATGGTTAGCCCGCCTAAGATTTTGTTAATATGAAATTCAGTGCGAGATTCTTTGTATAAATTAATGTTTTAAATATAATTCTTTGTATAAATAAATGTTTTAAATTGTTACTATTATTTCATCCTTCTTCCTACTATACGAATGAATATTCACATTAAATTTATTTTACCACTCAAAGTCGTTGTCACGTAAAACTTTCGCCCGTATACCGACTTTACAGGCAACCAATTTTTTTTTAAATATTATTATGAGGATAATGGTGTTGGTTGCGTAATTACAATAATTGTTTTAGATTATAGTTTTGTAGTAGTTTAAGCTTTATTATGCAATTGTTTGTTATCCTGAACAAAATAAAAATAAAAAAATAAAAATCACGACTGTTATCCCCGAAGGGTTAGTCAGAGACTAGTTTATGAGGACCGCAAAAGCAGTCCCCTTAGTCCACTTCTCACCAAATAGCGACTGCCACATGTGCAGTCAGCGTGTCAGATGGTGAGCCCATCGCCGCTCTAAACTGTTGGATGTATTATGTGCAGTCTTTAGTCCGTTAGTCGCCTTTTGCGACACCCAAGGGAAGAGAGGAGGTATTATTTCACCGTTACGCAACACAGTTCCAGACGGTTACAGTTAGAGACAGACAGCCAATTCCTTAGTAGTAGAATAATCTTGGTGAAGTGCGCTTTCACCATCGACCTTATCAACACCTAATAGCAAGTGAGATGAAGGGCAAGTGCTTACATACATACAAATAATCACGACTTTTATCCCCGAAGGGTTAATCGGAGACAAGGCAATAAGGACCGCAAAAGCAGTCTTCTACCATAGTCCACTTTTCACCAAGTAACGACTTCACATGTGCTCAGCGTGACAGGTGGTGAGTCCATCGCCGTTCTATGCTGTTGGATGTATGTGAAGTCTTTAGTCAGTTAGTCGCCTTATACGACACTCAAGGGAAGAGAGGGGGTGGTAGTATTCTTTCACCGCTACGCGACACGGATTAGCTTACACGTAGCAAATTTAAAAAAAGTTAAAACGATAAAATTTGACAGTTAAAGTACTGCCCATGTAAATTTGTCGACGTCTAATGTCACTTTATCGGTCGATATATATCCGTGCTCGCACTGCAGAGTCTGCATCTTTCCATTGGCTTCGATCCTGACTTCTTCAGCTTGACTTCTTCAGCTTAATTTCTTCCTCACACATGCACGGTGGTACAGTTCATAAAATAGAAAATGTGCTACTAGAATGCATCTCAATTCGACAGGTCTGAGTCCAGAGCACTTTGCCGAAAAGAAAGTCGCTGTGTACGTCGGCACCTGCATCTCTGAGACTGAGAAGGTTGCGTTCTACGTCTCCAATACTAAAACTGGCTTTGGCCTTGTTGGGTGAGTACTGCACCTACACTTCGATCATATACAAATACGATTATACAAATAATAATTTATTTGTCTCCAACAAAGAAATTAATGATGATGGAAAAATTAAATATAAAAAAAAATCGTGGGGCTCGTGAAATTTCTGTCAACAGTCAACCATTATAAATGCTAATTAAACATTTATACAGGTTATGCTACGCCCAACGATTTCATTTTTAAATAATTTCTAATTATTTTGTAGCTTCTAGTACATTATCTACATCATCATTAGCTTTCTTTTCAAAAAAACTGAAAAACTTAAAAAAATAATTTACCTTTTTTTATTTTGAAGTTTTTAGTTTTTTTTTAAATAATGTACTCTATACTGCTAGTGAAGACCTTTCATTTGAAAACCATATTGAGGTGGTTAAACAAAAAAAATAATCCACCATTTTGTGGAGGCGGCCATTTCGGATTTACAATGACACTAATAAACCTATTTGTATTGTCATCGGAACTAAAAGTGTGTACCAAATTTCAGATCAATAAAATTTTAAGTACTTACTAAATTTGACCCAACATCAAACAACAACACACAGGTCAAGCTAAATAAACCCGTTTAATAAAAACCGCCAAGACAAGACAACTTTTACAACAACGTACAGCATTCACAAAATTATAATAAGAATGTAATGTAATGTGTTTAAAAACTTTCGTGAAAGAATACTACCACCCCATCTTTTCCCTTGGGTGTCGTAAAAGGCGACTAACGGACTAAAGACTGCACATACTTTATTACATCCAACAGCTACGAGCGGCGATGGGATCACCATCTGTTACGCTGAGCACATGTGCAGTCGCTATTTGGTGAAAAGTGGACTACTCGGGGATAACAGTTGTGATTATATGTATGTATGTAATGTGATTTGTTTAATACATACATACACTCACGACCATATTAGCCCCTAAGTGTTAGTGAGAGACTAGGCAATAAGGACTAAAATTGTCCTTTGCCTTAGTCCACGTTTCACCAAATAACAACGGCACATGTGTTCAGCGTGACAGGTGGTGAGCCCATCGCCGCTCTATATTGTTGGTTTGTATGTGCAGCTTTTTTTATATATATTTATTTTACCATTCTGTGTTACAAACATAACCTATTGTTATGCTTTTAGTATACAGTCAAACAAGAGGTTAACGTCGGCAGCTGTACTAGTATTAAACTGGGTCACAGTTGCCTAAAAAGCTTTTAGTCCCTTAGTCGCCTTTTACGATACCCAAGGGAAGAGATGCGTCGATAGTATTCTTTGATGAGCCGCCACCACCTATTTGGTTTATAATATTGAGAAAAATCTTATAACGATGTATTATGGTTATACAGATGCAGTAAATCAATGTTCGCCAACCGTATATCCTACTGGTTGAACGCTAAGGGACCTTCAGTGGGCATCGATGAGGGATGTTGCAGCTCCATCGCGGCATTGGAACAGGCGTACCAAGCTCTAGAAAGGGGGGATTGCGATGCAGCGCTTGTGGGGGGTGCAAGCTTGTGCTTGCATCCTCAGTCTCATGTTCACTATAGCAGGTAAGCATTGACTAGAAATGCTGCCGCTTCTTGTTAAGTTAGAATAGGCGTATAAAATTCTGGCTAATGGGGACTATCTTCGATAAACAACTACAAAGGAGACTATAATACCACTCTTGTAGGCGGTGCCAGCTTGTGCATGTTCAGTCTCATAGTCGCGCGGCGATGCTGAAGCTCTTGGCCGCGTTAAAATAGGCGTACAAAGTCCGGGAGAGGAGAAAACTGCAATGACACCCTTGTCGGAGGTGCCTGCTTGTGGTTAATTCTTCAGTCTCATGTGCACTACAGTCAGTAGATGAGCAATCATTAGGGACGTTGCAGCTCCATCGCCGCTCTGGAACACTTCTTTTGACGCTGGGGAAATCTTATCTAATCCTCTTCGGCTATCTTCCGGCGGGTTGTCGAATCCCCGGTCCGGTCAGTTAGTGCTGCCTAAACCTTAACGTGAGGCCGGCCTCGAGGATAACCTCTTGCAGCTGTCACGGTGAGGAGCGATTCTCCGACAAAGGCTTAGGCCTGGATGGTTCTTCGTACGGGCCAATCATCGCTATACTCGAGGACGCATCGTTGACGTTCCAAAAGCCCTGAAAAGGGCAAAGGAGGAAGGATTGCAATGCGATCCTATGAGGAGAGCCAGCTTGTATGGTATAGGTACTTCTTTGAGGCTGCGATGCTTTAAAATGCCCGTATTTACTGACTAATAGGGTGGGTCACTTCTGTATGGAGAAAAAAATATGTTTTTCTTTTGGCATGTAATAGCAATAAAAACGTGTCTTAGGGTTGTAAGAGTAATACTGAAAAAATGGTGACAATTGGGTAACATCTTTTGCCTCCGGAATGACTTTGAAATTTTAAAAAATTGAAAAAAACGTGATTTTTAAAATTTTCTTAAATCGATATTTTTATATAGTAGGATAGATATAAATACTTAATAAAACTTATAGTTATAGTAATTTTAATTAATTAATAAAATATAAGTACAAGTAATTAAGTTTTTTAATGATAAGAAGTATTATTTAATCTACACAAAAATCTTTTTTGCTATCTAATTTTGGCATAAGTACAAGATTGTATCTTGGTTTTGATGAAACCCTCACGAGCTGATTTGAGCACAGACTTCCTGAAGCTTCAGTTACAGTCTTTACTGACCTCTCCACAGCTTGAGTGTGGCAAGGTAAACACAAAAAAAATATTTTGTTATTTTAATAAGTCAGTGACTAATCAAATCGTCGCTTTGAAATATATTAATTTTATGGGTTTGAATAATCATATGAGATCGTTTACAGGATCTTAAAAATGAGCGCGGACGGTAAAACGAAGAGTTTTGATGTGGACGCTGATGGATGCGCGAAGTCCGAGGCCATCATTGTTTTCTTACTGCAGAGAGCAAAAGATGCTTTAAGGTAAATATATTTATATATTTCAGAAATTACCAATCAACTAGGCATTATAATAAACTAAATTGCAAACCTGTTTTTAGGTGAAGTGATTATTTTGTAATGAAATTGGGAATGTTAAATTTTTAAATAAAGAAATATTTACGCTAGCTTGCCTTTTGTCGTCTTCTTTGTCATACTCGCGGCTTCTAGCGTTCTGGGCCAGATATTTTTTTTAATGTTTTATTAATTATGTTCTACCTCAATTAACAATCAGTTTCATTTTGTCAGGAGGAGAGAGATAAAAAAGTATTTAGACCAATTTTATTCATTACCTATAATAAAATGAATGATGCTTTATCTCTACAGAGTTTACGCTGATGTGTTGAATGTGAAAAGTATCTACTTTCCACTTTTGGAGGACAAAATGGGTCCTAAATATGGTTTCTACCGAGATCCTAATACTATCAAGAAGTTTTTGCGGTCGTTTTACGAGGAATGTAATGTCCGACCGGAAGCAGTGGAATATGTGGAAGCCTTTGGATCTGGTAATGTTGATTAATAATAAGTTGATAAATTGTATAAACCTTCGACCATTATTATAATATTTTCATACAGTAAATTCAATAAAGATACAGTCGAGGAATTGTCACTCTACATTGACAACAAGATTCTGTATTATGATCTGTAGGTAAAACGCGAGTATTTAATACCATTATATAGGCCACATTCAATCATTAGATAGGCCACATGTTTCATTGAACCTTAAAAAAAAATTAAGAAATCTTTGAAAAAGGTGCAAAGGTAATACTACGAATAAAAATGATATTTACAGCTGTCGCAGAGGCAGACAAATCTGAACTTGAAGTGTTCAACGAAGTTTTCTGTAATGATCGGTCTGATCCTTTACTAGTCGGCAGTGTCATGTCTAACGTTGGATACAGCGAGGCGGCGTCTGGTTTAACTAGTATAACTAAGGTAAGTGGTTAAAAAAATTGGTAATTACACATTTAATACTTCTACTTAAAGTTGTATGGCATTGAAGCAAGAAGTCAGTTACAGAAGTTCGTCAGTCAAACTGTAGTTTTCTTTTCTCTTTCGAATAAGTATCAAAAAATGTCGCACTCATCAACCAGTTCTTATTTGTCTATAGTTTCAACCGCATGGTTAACAACGTGACACGTGTCAGAGTTTTTTAAGCCATCTTTTTGTAAATTGGCTTGATTCCCACCGGGGATAATCGTTTAGGTTGGTGATGGGGCTTTTACTAAGTCCGCCTTGCTAGCTACCGTACCGCCATCTTATCTAAGCGTGTCGTATAACAAAATCTAAACGCCACGATCATAGAATAATATTATTATTCTAAGGGTGGATTCGACCAAACTGGAATAAGACATACTCCGAGATTAGTCTATACAAATTTAGGTATAAGGGGTCCATATTGGGTTGCATAAATTAAAGAGGCATATTTAAAGGCTGCATAACGTTTTTAGGCATTATCTTCGTTTCGCTTAACGTTCATTCAGAACAAATCATTAGGCATACATACTTTATTTCCCCATAACCTCTTTTATAATAATGATAAATCAGCATCAAATGTTTATGCATAAATGTTTTTACAATAACGATTACTAATCATAACATTTATTGGCAGTCATATAGAATACCATAAAGGTAACATTTAGGGTTACCTATCTTAAATTCGAAATGTTTCTGTAGGCATTTTATTTGGCCAAAAACGTTTTGTAATATTTTATTTTCCATAATTTTCTTTTTACTTAAAACACAATTAACAAAGTTTTGAAATGCCTATTATTGATTGTAATTTTTTTCAAAACCTTTATGTTTTGAAATCCCACTCAACGTTTGGCCGAAGCTATTAAATGCTAGATGATTCATTTTCCAGAAAAACGTTTCCAATTTTACAAAAATACAACATTTCAAATAATTGAAATCCATAACATCATCCAACAACTTTTAATCGTAGCAACGTTTAAGCATGCAAGCAAGAACGCAGCATGCAAGCAAGCATGCAGCATGCAAGCAAGCATGCAGCATGCAAGCAAGCATGCAGCATGCAAGCCAGTATGCAGCATGCAAGCAAACCAGCAGCATGCAAGCAAGTATGCAGAATGTAAGCAAGCATGCAGCATGCAAGCAAACATGGAGCATTTAAGCAAGCCAGCATGGAGCATGCAAGCAAGCTGCAGCATGCAAGCAACCATGCAACATGCAAGCATGTATGCAGCAAGCATTCAGCATGCAAGCAAGCATGCAGCAAGCAACCAAGCATGCAGCAAGCGCCTCGCGCCTACGCGGGCTTAAATTACACTCTAGCGTAGGGCAGACAAGACTACGTGGAGTCGGTTTTGCCGCGATTCGTTTCTGTCACTGACTTTTGTAGCACAACTTTACCGAAAATTAACTATTACTTTATTTACCTATAATAATATGAATATATGAAAAAACAAAAAAAAATCTGGGTATGATATTTTAGAGAAAAAGTTACTTCAGGAGTAGGGCAGCTAGTATTTCTGTTGTCTAATAAAAAAAATTATCTCGACATTCGAGACAATAGCTACGCTGCGCTTCATCCATTATGCGTTTCGTATTTTATGATAAATTAAATTTAGACGTATAGCAATTATGTTATTTACATTTATGCTGATTAAAATTATGATAAAGACAAATAAAGTAAGATAAAATTATGCCGATGAAAGTATTATGGGTTTATAACACTCTGCTTTACAAATTTTATGCGAAAAAACTTTATTCTGAAACTGTTATGCCAAACTACATTATGACAAAAAAGATTATGCGACCGAAAGGGTTCCCAGGTATAAGACATTATTCCAGTTTGGTCGAATCCACCGTTAGTGTCAATAAACGCAGCGCCATATAGCGCCATCTAGTAATGTGTTTTAAAACCAAATAATCATAAAACAATTATTATTACAATACACAGGTACTCCTCGGATACAACAAAGGGAAGTTAGCAGCTAACCTGCATTGCGCTAACCCTCGCAAGGACGTGAGTGGGCTTCAAGAAGGTCGCATGCGCATCATGACGGATCACCAGCCGTTCGAACGCACCTTTGTCGCCGTCAACAGTCTCTCTGTAACCGGTAGTAACGCGCACGTACTGCTCCATGGACATTATAAGCCCAAGGTAAGTAAAGTCAAGTAAAGCCTTTAAACCGTCCCAATGCTTGGTAAAGGCCCCCATCATTCATCATCATCAAGAGCTCAAATCATCGTTACAATATGGGTATTGGTTTGGTATCCATTGCCACAAAGTCAAATGCAACAATATTAATAGCAATTTCTAGTAACAGATAGACATATTTAAGACTTCAGTAGTTAGGTTGAAGTTCTCTTCAATCAAACTACTGAATACAAACAAAATACATAAGGTGAATGATGCCCAAATTTTCCTAAAAAGTTAATCTTTTTATAAGAGTGATGACACAAGTGAGTGAGACATATTCACCATTCACCAATTATTCTTACTTAATTCTGTTTTGTTTCTAGATTCTCCAAAGGTATAAATCGAATATACCGTATTTAGTCACCATCTCAGGAAGGCAAGATTCAGCTGTAAAAAATATATTGGAAAATTTAAAATCTCGCTCAATTGACCCTGAAGAGCTAGCACTACTGCACAATATACACAGCATGAATATATCTGGACACATTGGTCGTGGATTCGTCATATTGGGTAAATAAAAGTTGTACATACATAACAGTAACAATAAAGTAATTTAAAAAAATGTACTTAGGTCGAATTAGTCCCTTTGTTGAGTACAAGCCACTTTAGTGCCACAAGATTGTTCTTCCGATACAATAAATCTTATTGAATAAGCTTTCTTTCTCTCTATTGTGCGTTTCTTGAGCAAGAAAAGACTCATTAGTTAGTTGCTTCCTCCTCTGCGGTGGAACAACTGCCTAAATATATTGAAACCATGAAAAATTACTAGAGTCTGGCCGCAGCGAAAGCTAAACCTTGTAGTTATTTAATTGGCAACACTTTGCCTCTATGAGTGTCTATCTGAGGTGTAATGTCGTATGGCAAATTGAAATTTTTCTGAGAAAATTGCAGCTGTGTAAGTGACCCTGTGTTACCCATTCATGATGTTTTTGAATTTGTCGCGTTTTTCCTGGTTCAGCTTTCGTTAGCTTCCGGTGAGAATCGACCCCACGTCCTCCGCAATCCGGCTGCGTTGCCCGCTCCGCCACATTGGTTTTACCCGTCCGTGGTTATACCAGTCAAAATTTTTCAACGCTTTTTACTTCATGTCTTTTATAGCAACAGTGTCTCAACAAATCTTTTAAAATTTACATCCTTAGATTAATTCATAAAGATCTATTGTTTTCTGAGGTTTAAGCGAGCACTACACATTGAAATGAAACCCTTTTTTACGGATTAACTCGCGTTTAATTTACTACTTACATAGTTTTTTTTATATTATCCTGACGTTTCGAAACCTTTACAAGGTCCGTGGTCAGAGAGAGACTACATATGAGGTGTGAGTCGTCTCATAGTTAGAAGTTATTTGCCTACCGTCAATCATTTTTATATTTAACCGGGTGCGTTCAAGTTTACACAATACGAGCTAACAATATTTTTAGGTCTGGCAATGTGTTGCTGTTGGGGCTGGGATTTGATGACCTGTATGATGGGGTCCCAGGCAGGTGATAAATTCCAACCACTCTCTCTATTGAAATTTCAATGTTTTTTAATTTCAATAGCCTCGCGTATCATCCTAGGGATGAATCGTTGTTCCTTGGCGAGTATTTGAGGTTTGTCAAATCTGATGTAATGGTTGGGTCCCTCGAGAGCATGTTCACACACTGCAGACTTATTTTCGCGCCTATGCTTGACGTCGGCTATATGTTCTTTTACGCGGGTTCCTACACTTCTCTTTGTTTGCCCGATGTACGAGAGCCCACAGTCGCAGTCCAGTTTGTACACGCCTGCAACTTGAAGGGGTATATTGCACTTGACAGGTCGAAAGAACTGGTTGATCTTTTTTGCCGGCTTAAAGTAAGTATGGATTGAAGCTCGCTTCAAGATGTGACCAATCTTGTCAGTGACGCCTTTCATATATGGAAGTTCTGCAGGTTGGCGCTCGACTGTGGTTGGTTTTTTGCGAGTAGTTGATTACGCCCATCTCTGCCCCATAGCAACACCCTCTATTTGCAAGTAGTAAACTTCATACTACAAAAGGTAGCCAGTTGTTTCATTTCATAGAGATCTCTTAGGATCTATATACGTAGGTTCAATTTTCCGCTCTAAGGTAGTCAATCTTTTTAACAGAGCAGAGTATATTTGAACGTTATTAACGCAAAAAATATAAAAAAATATTACGAACTGCCTACATCTTCCTCACGTTTCAATTGCAGATAAAAACGCTGAACAAAAGACAGTCTGCCTGACGGAGCAGTGCGAGTACTTCGACAACGCGCGACGCCCCCTGTGGTTCGTCTACAGCGGCATGGGCTCACAGTGGCCCGGCATGGGCACTCAGCTCATGCGTATACCTGTCTTCGCGGCTGCCATTGAAAGGTATATCATCATTCATCATCAGCCTATAGAGCTGTATGGTGGCAGCTCATTAAAAGAATACTACTGACCCGTCTCTTCCCTGGGGTGTGGAAAAAGGACACTCGAGATACTGCTCGTACATCAAACAGCAAAGACCGGCGATTGGCTCCACCTGTTATGCTGCGCACATGTGCAGTTCCTAGTCTCTGACTTACCTATGTATGTATGTATCAGTCTACAAATGTCCACAACTGGAAATAGGCCTTCTCACATAAACACCGCATGAGGAGAATGGGTCATTACGAGAGATTCGATATTTTGATGCATATTGCCATAACACAAGACGCGGGTCAAATGCGGGTTTTATCTATCTGTCTATCAAATAAGCCATTATACCTCCTCTTTTCCATGCCATTTATCTCTGTCCCATGCCAGCCTGATCCATTGCACTCCGACAAGTCTGACTAAGTCTTCCAATGCGGGTTAGTTAGTGGGTATAATATAAGAAAGGTAGGTATGTAAATAAAAATATAACATAGATCATAAATACACCACGAGCAGTAACTTCAGTACAATTATGACATTTTATGATCTCTATAATAATATGTATTCCCAAAAAGATAGCAAGACACTTCTTTTTAAAATAATTCTTTCTCGATAGTAGGTAACGGTGGAAGCGCATTAACCCTGATTCCTCAACTACTAAAAAACTGGATATCTTATTTCTAACTTTTTCAACACTTCTTAGTACTTAGGTCTCCTACCGTAGACTTTGAAAGTAATATAATTAGATACGTAAATTATAATAGATGAGGAAGGGATACTATACCGGTAAAGCTTTGAATCTGAATAAGAGATCATGGCGAACCCTTGAGGCTTTAACTCTTCGATCTCATACAAAACTATATGCACAATCAACTCTCCCAAAACTTTCGCACAAAAAGAGTACCTACCTAGTGAAATGTTTAGGTACGCATATCGTAGTGAGTGAGCTAAATATCAACATGAAGTAGTGCTCCTTCAAAAATTACTATTCTGAAAAAACACATATTCGTTAAATGTATACAGGGTTACTGGAAATACCTAGCGATCCCTATAAGGGGTGATAGTAGAGATCATTAGCTATCAATTTGCTCTCGGGTAGATTGGGAAAAAATGTACCAATTTCGAAAAAAAATATTTGTAAAGAATTATTTAAAATATTAAGAAACGGGATCGCTACGTATTCCCAGTAACTGTATGTCAAAACTGCCTTTATTCTGTTATGATTTAGTATGAGACAGTGCATCTAGTTTTATTGTGATCAAAACTTTATCTATAACAATATTTTGTTCCAGATGCCAGCGTGTTCTACAGCCAAAGGGTCTTGACCTGATTCACATCATAACCTCTCCCAACAAGGCTATCTTCGACAACATTCTTCATTCATTCGTTGGAATTGCAGCAGTCCAAATTGGTCTTACTGATATACTGCAAGAACTGGGGCTGGTTCCTGATAATATTATTGGTATGTCAAATCTATTTAAGGCTTCTTCAAACGCTAACGTCGTGCAAGAATGACTAAGCAAAAAGGCTTTGCCGCTAGTAAAAATTTAAAAGTAATAACTATTATTGTTAGCGAATTTCGGTTTTGTAGGGCTGTTAAGCCCGCCTGGCTAGCTACCACCATCTTAACTAAGTCTGTCGCCATAACAACGATGTTTATAGCATTGTTGTGTTCCGACAGTTTAAGATAAGATAGCCAGTTCCTCAGTGGTTGTGGATTCCGGGTGAAGCGCGCTTCCACCTTCGGCCTTATCGTCACTTAGCATCAGGTGAGATGAAGGCCAAGCGCTTACCCGTTGTTGAATAAAAAAATAAAAAAAAATAAATTGTTATGTGTTTTATAATGTTCAATTGCACTATCGTTTTCTCTAACTATTTATTTTAACAATAGATGCAAGATTCAGTTTACGCCATCTTGGTTCGTAAATTTAAAGGGCGGTAGACCTTGTACTGAGGAAAACCGTTAATAAACTCAGCAACAGCATTAGGTACTCAAAGAAGATACTCACCCCAACTACTCAACTCTTATAGACCTAGAATTTCAAACTTCTTGTTATAGGCAGTATTTATTAAAGGAATTGATGACATATTTTTTTGCATGCGCCATGATGAAGGATACACTGATTCAGATGTATCTGCATTAGATACAAGCACAACGAGAAAGAGTAAATAATTAATAAAAAAATGGTTTTAATTAATTTTCTTCATTCGTAACTACCTACGCTCCTCCTACTTTAGGCCACAGCGTGGGCGAACTCGGCTGCGCGTACGCAGACGGTTGCTTCACTGCTGAAGAGATGATACTCTCGGCCTACAGTCGCGGCCTGGTGTCCTTACAGACTCCCTTCATCAAAGGCTCTATGGCCGCTGTTGGACTTGGATATAATGAAGTAAGACAAAATGTTTTAATCAGTACCTTCTATGTCTTAAGAAGCTATACTTTCAGGTTGGAACTCATCGCGGGGTTGGACTCGGTAATTGCTGTTCGTGGTCCCGAGACTTCCCTGTGGCATAAAAGGGATGATATACTAAGTTTTATAGTAGGTAGGCTTCCCTTTTTCCCTTTTCTCTCTCACATACCGCGAAGTCGCCCCTGAACTCAATATATGCGTTCTCTTTCCACCTGTATAAAATAAATAAAAATGAATCGTCAAATGTGTTACTAAACGCAAAACTCGAGAACGGCTCGGCCGATTTCACTAATTATTTTTTGTGTTTGTAATGGTTAGGACAAGGTTAATATAATATAGTCGAATCAAATCAATCAATCTTGTCAATATCGTTTCAGATTAAGGAAATGATTCCTCCCGAGATCGAGGTGGCATGCCACAACGCAGCAGAGTCTAGCACCATATCTGGCCCTGCGGACGTGATGCGTAACTTCGTAGATACTCTCACCGCCAAAGGAATATTCGCCAAGGAGGTGCCTTGCTCCAACATCGCCTACCACTCCCGCTACATCGCTGTAGCTGGTAAGACGTCCGTCGCGTTACGTATTGACCTAGAATACAGTTATAATCAATTTCCAAGCCTTAATTGTGGCGCATAGCGTTGAAAGAATACTACCACCCCACCCCCTCTTCCCTTGGGTGTCGTAAAAGGCGACTAACGGACTAAAAATTGCACAAACATCCAAAAGCATAGAGAGGCGATTCACTCACCACCTGTCACACTGAGCACTGTGCAGTCGCTATTTGGTGAAAAGTGAACTAAGGTCTCTACCTTTTGCTTTTGCTGTCCTTATTGCCTAGTCTCTGACTAACTCTTTAGGGATAATATTCGTGATTGTGTATGTATTGTGTATATATGTACCAAGCCTTCTTTATTATGGTATTGTTATAATTGCTTTCAATGCTATATTTTTATCAAAATACGATTAGCTGGTTCATCTTAACCGATTGTTAAAATCATTTACATCATCCCTCTGTTCTCTTCCACTAGGTATAGGTAGGTTTACGCGAACACTATATAATAAAACATAACACTTTTAAAACTCTTCTCCATGTCTAGGGCCGGGTCTCCTGAAATATTTATCAGAAGTGATCAAGAATCCGAAACCAAGAAGTGATCGTTGGGTGTCTACATCAGTACCCCGAAGCAGATGGAACGAGCCCGCTGCCAAATATTCTTCTGCGGAGTATCACACCAACAATCTTCTGGTAAGATTAAACATAGCGGCATTGCAATAATAACAAAGCGGTTATTAATACGACTTTTAGTATTTTTCTAACACTACAACGAGGAAGCGCACTCACCTGATGGTAACTGACTAAAGTAAGACTAAACTATAAAGCGCATATCACTAAAACTACCTATTAAAGAACTCAACTTCAATGATCTTCAGAACACACGAATGATAGAGCAATACTACTAACATTGTTTTTATTAGATAAGATTTTGTCTTGACAATAATCTTGTCTTAAAAATCTTATCGTAAAATCTTACCGTAGGCCATCAACCAAATCGATTACATTATACCCTACGCTAAGAATCGAACAGGGGAGTTCTGGTTCAGTGACGGTCTGTGTGGTTAATAAATGCGGTCAAAGTCGAAAGCACGGAAATTCTGATGGTTAATATTATTATTCTTGAAATTTAGAGTCCAGTGCTCTTCGAAGAGACTTCGCTTCTGATCCCGGCTGATGCTGTGCTAGTGGAGGTGGCTCCTCATGGTCTGCTGCAGGCTATCCTCAAACGCTCCTTGCCTGAGTCGTGCAAGCACATTCCTCTGACTCGACGGGGCCACCAGGACAATGCATTGATGGTACTCCAGGGAATTGGAAAGTATGTACACACAAGAACACCCAAAACTGTCAAAATTCTACAATCGATTTTAATTGGTAGCTCTTGGGTGTTAAGTTCAAAATGGATTGCAGAATATTTACGTTTTGGAGTAGTCTGACGTGCTGTTGTCAGTACTTTGACACGTTCCACAAGACTAAACACGTAATCAGAGATTCTCTGTGTACGACTAATCACGAAATTATTGATTTAAAATTTTATACTCATCGCACTTTTACATCGTTCTCAGTTGTTTAGTTCCTCACTTTTTTATGAGTTTCGCATTTCAATAAATGTTGTGTATTTTATGTCTATCAATAAAATAAAGCTTCTAATGTTTAATATACGTCTATGTTACTCTTTTAATATTGAATTCAAACTCACTACATAACTCATTAAAATATCATTGCTTTTCTTGCAATTATTGTATAAATCGCATTGAGTTATTGAGCAAGTCTAGTCGATAATAATGTTAATGCTCTTTCAAATTGTTCATGGAAGGTTACCATCCGAAACTGGGAAATCTTTATCCGAAAACAGAGTTCCGTTCATCACGCTAATATTTTTTTGTTATTTTTGTAATTGTCAGGACAAGGTTTTGTTTTTCTTTTTTGTTTGTAAGAAAGTTTTTTTTTTGTATTTCGTCATGAGTTACGTAACGGCCGCTTGCTGATATAATTAGATATATTAGTTACGATAAGAAACTGAAATAATTATCTATTTAATTTACAAATCCCAATTAATAGGGCGGCCAAAGGCCAAAAAGTCGTCTCTAAACCAAATCTCGTATGTAAGTTTTGTAAATACCTACAACAGGTATGGAGGCAGCAGTGACGTCATAAAGATGGCCGCCGACGGTTTTGTTTTCCTTTGAATGTGGCGCACCTATGCGGTTAATTTACTTGTGCAAGGTGTCATTTGAAAGCTCATTAAATGTAATTTAATCACTTCATAAACATCTATAACGAAAACATTACATTTACAAAAACATTTTGAATTAATTGAATTTTCGTTACCTACCATGAACTGTTTCTTCATTTTTCTCGGAAACGAGTAACTTTATCTGAAAAATAGTTATTTTGCAAAACATGCAGAATTTTATGAGCTATCGACAAATATAAAGTTTATTATAATATGACTTCAAACGACTGTGCTGTCTCTAATAATCTGGAGCGAGGAGCACTATAACGACGAGTCCAAGCGTGCCTCCTGCGTGCGTCGTCGGGGGTTGTGCGGTGGGCTGCAAAGTCACATGACAGTGTGTCAGCCAAGATCACATCACCTTTAGCGATTCTCTCGTTCATACACACAACCATACAGTAATGAGCTGCCTTGAAAAGCTATTAATCAAAAAATTAAAGTAAAAAACAGGCTAAGTTCTCTTGATACTTCTTCAGTGATCTTTAAAAAAATAATGAAATCAGAGACTTAGGAACCAAAGTCAAGTACAGTCAATGCAAAGGGAACGGATCCCCCTATCATTATATTAAGATGTAGATGTAGGTACGTCGGTACAGTTACCGACGTACCTACACGTACAAATATAGACTGAGCTAACTTCAACAAGCTTTCATAGCCTATCGTATTTAGATAAAAACTTGCAAATGATAGGAGTATCATGGAAACTATTCTCTTAGAACTGCGAAATGTTCCTTACTTAGTGCTTTTTATTCGGTGACTCTAAACTTCATGTCAACATTAGTCAATACAAATGAAATGGTTCGTGAAAATATTATGCACAGTTTGCTCGGTTTGCTAGAAGCTGGCAGGGCGCACCCCGTGCGATGAATAAAGATTCTTAGATTAATGAATGCTGGATAAAAACGCTTTTTTTTACAGTATACCTTTAGGCTGTGTGGCACTTAACCGCCACCTGACCTGATGGGAAGTCCGAAGGTGAATCATGCTTGTCTACTTAGAAACAGCCTATTTAATATGGCCTTGAAGGAGTCCAGGTTGTACCTACTGTTAGGGGAACATACTAACAGGCAAAGCGTTTCATTCCTTAGCTGTACGCATTAGAAAGGTCGAGCTAAAGCGGTTTGTGCGGATAGCTGGTATATTTATGTAGGTAATGGTGTACGTCGGTACAGTCATCTGCAGAGTGAACGGACCCCTTACTATACATTTAATATAATGCTAGGGCGATCCGTTCCCTTGGCATTGACTGTACTTGGCTTAGGTTCCTAATTCTCAGATTTCATTATTTTTTTGAAGATCACTGAAGAAGTATCACGATAACTTGGCCTGTTTTTTACTTTTATATATCTTTCCAAGGCAGCTCATTTCTGTATGGTTGACTGTATGAACGAGAGAATCGCTAAAGGTTGGTTGACTGACACACTGTCATGTGACTTTGCTGCCCGCTCCGCACAACCCCCGACGACGCACGCACGCACGCTTGGACTTGTCGTGTTAATGCTCCTCGTTCCAGATTATTGGAGACAACACAGTCGTTTGAAGTTGTATTTTAATGAACTTTGTATTTGTCGATAGCTCATGAAATTCTCTACATGTTTTGTATAATAACTATTTTTCAAATAAATTTACTAGTTTTCGAGAAAAATTAAGAAACAGTTCATGGTAGGTAACGAAAATTCAATTAATTCAAAATATTTTTGTAAATGTAATGTTTTCGTTATAGATGTCTATACAGTGATTAAAGTACACTTAATGAGCTTTCAAATGACACGTTGCACAAGCAAATTAACCGAATAGGTGCGCCACAATTGAAGAAAAACGAAACCGTCGGCAGCCATCTTTATGACTTCACTGCTGCCCCTCCACCACTTTAAAACTACGAGTATAATACCACAAACAGTTTCGAGATCAGGAAGACACTCCATACCTGTTGTAGGTATTTACAAAATTTTCATACAAGATTTTCTGCCCATGGCCGGCCTACTAAATGGGAATAGTGATCAACGGGCACTGTACTAAAACCTATTCAACCTATCATTGCTTTCCTGCAATTGTTTAAATCGCATTGAGTTATTGAGAAAGTCTAGTCGATAATAATGGTAATAATGCTCTTCCAGATTGTTCATGGAAGGGTACCATCCAAAACTAGGAAATCTTTATCCGAAAATAGAGTTCCCGGTCTCTACTGGAACTCCTATGCTGTCCCATTTGGTCGAGTGGGCACATCAAGAGAAATGGTAAGACTTTAAATAAATCTTCAAAAATCACAGAATCACAGATATACAAAAATAATAATTTCAGGAATCTACCATTATATGAATCAGCACACCGGAAAACGGCGGCGGCCGCAAAATACGTGATTTCCGTTCACGATGACGAACACAGCTATTTACAAGGACATGTTGTGGGAGGTCAGTTTATTTAATAATATTAGTCGTATATAGAATCAACAATAAAGTCGCAAATAAGAATCATAATCGAAAAATACTTTAAGAGATCCTCCTCTCTTTCACAAAGTTACTGTTTTTAGGCAAGAACGTATATCCTGTATCGGCTATATTAGTAGCTGCTTGGGACACTCTTGCCATGTCCATCGGAGAACAGCGGAAGCATGTAGCTGTGGAGTTCCGCGACGTGCATTTCTTCGTGCAACCAATCCTTCACAGCCAGAGACAGATGAGGATAAGCGTGGCTTTGCATAGGGGCACTGGATACTTTGAGGTGAGACGAGCCAATAACTAAAAACTGGGTGGGTTTTAATCAGGTTTCCAAGAAAAATTGCGATCAATTGGATCTTCCAATTTTTCAGTGTTCTTTTGGTCTACATTTTTTGTTTGTTTCATGCCTTCCAAATTTAGGAGAAGACGAATAATAAACATTTGTCATCCACTTCAGTATGACAGCGCCCAAGATAACAAAACTGCGAACATTCACACAACTAACACTGCACAACTGAACAAGCACTCTCGAGTTTATTTTTTGTAAGATTGATTTTTAGTCATCCATTGCAACTTTTCAGATAATGAATGACTGCTCTAAAGTAGCTACAGGATATGCACTTGTCAAGGATACAGATGACATAATGAAAGTAGATAAGTTCGATTCAATCGGAGACGTCGTCATGCGTTCTGAAGATATTTACAAAATGTTCTTTGACAGAGATTACTTTTACACGTAAGTAGTCGACACTGTTTTTGACACTATTTTATTGGTCGTTTGTCGATTTAATTTAATTTAGTGTTAATATAGTGTGATTAATGATCACTTGCGTTTTAGGCTGAAAATGTTAATCCGAGTCAAGATCTTTTAAAATTGGACACATATTTAGACGGGATTTAACGCAAAACTACTTAGTAAAGGCATTCTACGCATACCTTTTTATACCCGACGTTTCGACAACGCACTACGCACGCGTTTCGAAATATGTGTGCATAATGGAACGCGAAAGTTTAAAAGTGTATATCTTTTAAAATTTCTTCACAGGCATTGTTTTATTAATACCAAATCTTATCAAATCTGTTTAAATAATCGTTTCCTATTCTTATGCTAAATTATATTCAGACCCTTTCTCTGTATATTTACAAAGAAGAACCATTTCGCCTATATCCCCTTGGTAACGTGCCGTGGCGACTGACAATGATTCCCAAAGAAAAAGCGCTCATTGTTACTATCGAAAGATTTTAACTTGCAGTGGTGACTTCCGAAGCATTTATAATACAAACGCCTCCTTCACTGAGGGTCATCTGCTCTGGATTAACAACTGGGTGACAGTCATCGACGGAATGTTGCAACTGAACTACCTCAGAAAAAAAATGGATGGCGTCTCCCAGCCTGTTCACATTAGAAGCGTGTATATTGACACTCAGGAGCATTCCCTTACTGATGTAGTGACGATAAATGGAACACCAACCATGAAAGTTAATGCTGTTGACTTATTTGATCGCACAAGGTAATAATGTTATTTTTTAAACAGGCTACCGTGACTTGTTCACTTTGTTACACTTCCATAATTAACGATTACTAATCATAAAAAGTAAGACCAAGAATTAATAGTAATTACACTTGAAATAAAAAAGAAATGTAATTCGATTTTATCAAAACACATTCTGTTAATTACCTTTTCAAAAATATATTTACACTAATTACTAATCGTATTAGATTAATGCTAATCGTATTTTGAGCATAGTGGTAATGCCAGTCTTTGTAAATGATTTTCAGATGTGGCGGTATTATAATGGAAGGTGTAAGATTTAATGTATTAACTGCAAAGACAGAAGAAGTAACATTGAAAACATTACAATTTGTTCCACGTTTTCAAAGCAACAAAACGAATGTAAGTTTTTAAATGGTTTGCAATATGCTTCTTACATATTATATACGCAAAAAATTGTTGCTTAAAAAAAGGAAAGCTTGTGCTAAAAATAATATTCCATATTTCAACAGGTTAAAACAGCATTACTTATTCATTTGCAAATTGTGGCTGAAAACCTTAACAAAAATATTATGAATGTCGTTGAGGTCAAAACTGACACAGATAATATTTTCAACGAATTTAGGGACATATCAAACGAAATACCAGGCCTTAAAGTTATCATAAAATCTATAAATAAAAATTATGAAGAGCAATGTTCAACATTGACAAATTCTGACCTAGTACTCGTATCCAATCTTTCCAACGATGATGATGTAAGTTTATTCAAAAATTAAATTTGTAATACAAAATGCAATATAATGTGTTTTATCATTATGAACGCTTTCAGATGTTCCAGCTATTTTTCAAAGCGTTGAAATGTGATTCTTTCGTTATGTGTGCCGAAAAATATTCGCCCGAAAATATTCGAATGCGTCCTTCAACCTTGTATCGGACTGTGGCATCGCAGGCCACGGGTGAAGCTTACATACATTTATCAAGATGGAGGCCGACATCAATAGCGGCATCTAACACTGCTGTTACAGTTCGCACTCAAAAGGACATGGCGTTGTTAAGTTCAACAAGAGATAATTTAACACATAATCATAAGCTACTGATTCTTACACCATATCCGCCAGTCGACGGATTAAAAGAACTTGTAAAGGGTTGGAGAAGTGATTCGAAGTGCAATGAAGTGCATTTAGTGATGGTTAATCATAAAATAGCTCAAAATCATAACTTTGACAATGTGCCTGAGCTAGATTTGGTTTATAATGTTCTTGATCATGTAAGTGCATTTGAAAATAATAGAAATTGCCTTAAAACATAAAAAACTAGAAACCTATGCAACTGAAAGAAATTCTATTTAACCTTAGAGAATAGTAAAATAAAAATTATAATAATGAGAATAATAAAAATTTCTAGGGTACTTGGGGTGGTGAATATTACGTGCCCATGGCAGACGATCCAACAACCGCCAAAAGTATGACCCTTGAAAGTTATCGTATTGGTGATCTGAACTGTTTACACTGGATTGAAATGCCTGAATCCAAAGCGGCTGGAGTCAATGTTACGGTAAATCTTAATCTTACAACGAAAATAGAGCACATTTTAGTAAAAATTTCCTTTATAAAAATACTTAAGGAATCGCTTTAATTTAAGGTACATTATGCTGGTCTTAATAACCTCGACGTAAAAAGAGCAACAGGGCAGCACTCAATGTTATATAAATATGACTTTAGTCACAATAGTTATGGAATGGATTTTAGTGGCGTCACTGACAGGTATTTTTAGTACATAAACTAACTGTTCTAAATTCTCTATGAAAAAACTGGTCGTCCTAGCTTTAATTTTCTATTGAGTGTGATGAATACCAAGAACTTTTTCCTATCCAATAAAATAATAACTAGGTATAAAACAATTATCTTTAGCGGCGTGCAAATAATGGGTTTAGTGGCGAATGGCGCAGCCAGCTCTCGAGTGAAGGCAGTTCCTGAGCTTTTGTGGCCAGTTCCAAAACACTGGACGATGGAAGATGCAGCTACTGTACCCATGCCTTACGCCCATGCCTTTTATTGTCTAGTAAGTGCTTTTGGACGAGGTGTATTCACTTTGATAAGTATTATTATTTTTAAATAGTCAGTGTTTTAATAAGCTATAATTTAATAATATTATAATTCTAGTAAAGTAACGTTTATGGTAAGACTTAATATGATACAAATTTGATTTAAGTTTTGATGTTTGTTTGAGCTATAAGATGAGCAACTGTTTTCTCGCCCCTCAATTGCTTTAGTGTCACAGACTAACTATTTTTATAGTATCAAGAGAAATGAAATCCTATTTAATCTACAAGGTAATCAAGACCAGGATGCTACCCAACCGTACTATTCTCATTCACGGAGGAGCTGGGGCTCTTGGCCAGGCTTCGATATCCATAGCTTTGGCCCACGGGCTCCAAGTGTTCACGACGGTCAGCGATACCCGCAAAAAGCACTTCTTGAGGAAACTATTTCCTGATCTGAAAGGTACGTTGTTGCATCCGATTTTTTTATTGTTACTTGATAAATGGTTTTGTCTTCATTCACAAATTTATCACAAACCTTATTGGACAATTATTTACTAAGACTTGATGAATAAATTATTTTGTAGTGGAAAAAAAAACAATGAGATTTAAGATTAACTTTAATTTCACAGAATACGTACCTACTCGTAAGTTTTAGTTTAGCAGTTATTATTATATAAAAAGTTGTCAAATCTAATAATTTGAGAATAGAATAGAATAGCTCTTTATTGCTGAAAATATAGTGAGTTTATTTATGTTGGAAAATACGAAAAAATTACTTCATAAGTTAAAATGTATTTTTAACAGAGGATCACATTGGAAATTCACGAGATAGCAGCTTCGAAGAAATGGTTTTAAATCTCACCAAAGGTATCGGAGTTGACTACATAATTAATTGTGTCAAAGGAGAACTTAAACAGGTACCTACAAAATATTTTAATACAACTTACATTTATCAGTAACGTAAAGCTACGTAAATAATGTACCTACGTAGTTATGTCCTTGGCTGTCTTTATTTTTCATTGAATGCTTTCTTTGAATCGATGATACATCTAAAGATTATTATTTAATAATATTTTTTAAATTTTTATTGGTATATTTTGGATTTTGTAAATTAACATGAAATAAAGATTTTAAGTAAAAGGAGAAACTTATAATTTTACTGTCGTTGGATTTTTTTTTCAGGCTACAATCAAAACCGTTGCTCCCCTGGGGATCACATTAGACACAACACAAATACAAAACAACGAAATATTTTCACTTGAAATGGACCAACTTTCAAATGAAAGAAATTATACAACAGTTGATTTTTCATCTATATTCGCCGAATGTAATATTGTCGACATGAAAGTAAGTCCTTAATGCTATATCAACATACCTACTGAGAAATAATATAATGTAAAGGTAAAATGTCGATTTTCGTTAAACATAACTACTCTTTGGCTTCGACATCGAAAGTCTTCTATGTATAAGGTTTACAATTTAAGAGCTGCACTGCACATTTTTGTTTTCCTCTACACAAGGTTTCTCATTTCTCCAATAATAAATCATAAATTCTCAATAAATAAAAATAAATAAAACAAAATAGCTGGATATGAAGTATGCGTGCTTCCACATTATAAATCGTTACTTACCATGTTGTCACCAGAAGCTGCAACTGTTAGTGAGTGAGGGCATATCCCGTGGGTACGTGCGGCCTCTGTCGCGCGTCACCTACTCGGTGAACGAGGTATCAAGAGCCTTCAGTTTGTTGGAGGCCAGTCAGCACCGCGGCCGCGTGCTGCTGCAGCTCAAGGATGGTCTACCACGAGCGCAGCCCAGGCTTGTTATATATTTACTTAGAAGCAACGCAGCTCTTAGATATACATCATTGTCCCACTACTTAGCTCAGCCTTATGGGCGTCATTGGGTTAATCATCTGATTAAAATGCGTGAGGAAGTGTAATTTTATCTGCAGATATTTGTGTTTTACATTAATTACCTTCTATGACATTTTTAATGTGTGTTCTGTTCACTCAAATTCATTAAACATTTATTTATTTGAAATACAAATTACTACTATCATTACAGGACTTATTCCATATGCAATAGTGTAAGTAATATTAAACATTATTACAACAACCTGTAACAAAAGACACCAACTTTTCGAAATTCTTCAGGATTGCGAGTTCTCCAAACGTTAGCCACGTGGTAATAAGTGACGACGAGTCTCTTGGAACGCAGCTGATTGGCAAACTAGTGAAACGTGGTGCCAGAAAGTTTCTACTGCATCAACCCAAATTTTCAAACCATTGTCGTTTTGAAATAAAGTAAGTTTGTTAGTCAATAGCTTCAAAATTAACTTCTTAACTTATTGAATTGAAATACATTTTGTTTAAATTCGAAAACTTTACTTTAAGTAAACATTACTTCACAGATCTATGGAAACACTTGGAGTCGAAATTAAAGTGTCACGTACTCTATTGAACAATAATAAAAGCGTTCATAGCTTACTAGCTGATAGCACTAATATGGGTCCAGTTGGTGGAATTTATTTCGTAACCACGAAATCATCAGACATCGGAACTAAGAATGAAATTTTGAACGCTTTGGACATATCTTCTAGAAAAATGTGTCCATCTCTAAAGTAAGTAAAAAGCAATTCTATGCAATAAAATTAGACTTTCATGGAGTTTAACGTGTTTAGATGTTCAACAATCTTAACGTGTTTGATTGTTTTACATCCACATATTTTAGATATTTTGCTATCGTGACTACTGAGACAAGTTTCGGAAATATAACCTGCACTTCTAGAACACAAGATCGTTTACCTGCAACCAAGTTGAAGTTACCATCAATAAAAAAGGTAAGAAATCAAATGAAGGTAACTGGTTTTAGACGGCAACTTCTATGATGATTAATAGATAAGGCAAAATTTTAATATTTCAATAGTGATAAAGAATGCTGTGGTTAGATTTTGTGGAAGTGGGATACTAAATGCTTTACGCCAAGAAAGAGTAAAAACAGAGACTGTGTGTTGAGTTTTCAGATTATTTTTGATATTAAACAGGCTTTAGTTCGTAATTGTAATAGGTCAAGGATCATAAGACCGCCGGCGGTCGAGAAACAATTGATTTTTAATTGTGTCATCCTCAAGTGGTTAATCAAAATTAAATAAAGTAAAAGTTTTCAATAAGTAAAACTTTTGGTAAAATTTGACTTTTGTCTAATATCTATTGTCTAAGTCAACGCATACGACTAACATTAAGTTCAAGAACCGATCAGCTTCGTTTGTTATGCTCCATCTTCAATAGCTTACCCCAGTCAAAAGTAATTTAGCACCAAAGTGACTTTCAGTTATTTCATAAAGATAAAAATATTTGAAATTATATTGTTGTATAGATTGAAGACTTACCAAATCTATCAGAAGAATCCACATCTGTACGCAACGTTTGTGATGCCTTGGAACGAGCGTTGTGTTCAACACAGTCAATAATTGCAGCTGATGTACAAAAACCAAGGAAACACCATCTACTGCTAAAGATCGCCGCTACAGCTGGTAAATAATAGGGATAAAGCTTTAAAAGAGGAAGAATTAGTTAATTATACACGAAAATGATACCAAAAGAAGCAGTCCTCTACCATAGTCCACTTTTCATCAATAGCGACTGTACATGTGGTAGTATTCTTTTACCGCTACGTGACACGGTTTATTAAAAATTTATCTTGCTTAACTTTAGGACTTGTAATACCTGAGGATGTATCTGGCACAACTTTACTACAAGAACTTGGTGTGACTGATGAGAAATCTCAAGCGATTGCAGTATTTCTACACAACGAATACCATATTTGTCTTTCTAGGAAGAACATAATGTCTTTGGATGTTCAAAAGTAAGTCAACGTCAAGATTTGATGAAGATTAATTTAATAATCAACTTCTTTAATTAAAACATACTTTAAAACTCACTCATCACGATGGACACTATCATAATCTAATAAAATGTTTGCATCACTTCTTATGCATATTTGTCTTAAAATATTTTCAATATACAGTTAGACAATGATATTGTAAAATTTATTTGTGAGTTTTGGATAACGAATTATTGTTAAAAAAGTTTCTACCTTAAGTGGGAATCGAGCATGTCCCCCGCAATCCGCATTTACCACTCCGCCGCCGAGATATTGGTTAGACCATACACCTGACAAAATTTTTCAACGCTTTTGACGTAAATGTTTTTATTTCTTCATATCAAACCTCTCTGAATCCTTAAATATCTGAAAGAAAATAAATATGATGTGAGTTGCAGTGTACCATCCTCTGTGAATTATAGCAAACTTTCGACTAAATTCATTAAATTAGTGTTAATAACATCTAACCAATAACACGTTCGAAAATACACAACATATAAAATTTATATTGATTTTTCTCAAAACTATGGACGAAGTAGAAAAGGTTATTTAAAGTTATCAAATATCTCGATAGAGTACGGGAGCTAGAAGACACCATAAGTGGAACAGACTTGAAACCGGCAAAGGGCATGGATGTGTTTTTCTCGCACGTAGACACGGATGAATTGATTGCTACTACTGAAATGGTGTTCCTGCCAACATTGACGACTAGCGATTCTATGGTTAGTATGTTAGTATGGAAGTTAAAAACAAAAATTACCCTAATTTAAAGTACTTGAACCCATCGTGAGTTACTAAAGTTCAAATAGAGTAATTCTTAATACTATCAAGTTAACTTCATAAATATGTATTCAGGACATCTTATAGCTTTGAACAAGAATGGACTCAAGTAACTGCACAGTTTTATACAAAAGTAACGACATTTACAATAAACAAATTATTATTGTACAATTTTGTGCTCCCGGGTTCTATAATATAATATTATTGAATAATGTAATACCTATTATTATTATTTTTTTTATATAATAGAAGAAGGCAAACGAGCAGGCGGGTCACCTGATGGGGAGTAATCTCCGCCAGAGGAATCGCAGATGCGGTCCCGGCCTTTAAGGAAGGAATAGGTTTTAGGAAGAAATAGGAATTAAACCTATTTAAAAAATTATTACTTACCTACACTTACCCACCAACCCGCATCGGACCAGCAGCGTGGTGGGTTATGGCCTCCCCATGTGACGTTGTTCATGTGGGACGTTTAAAGGCTGATAATTTGATACACACTTTTAAACTTTTGCGTTCCATTTTAAGTTAACTGATTATTGCCAACTCCTTAGTGCAGGTATTCTAGACATATATTTTTAGTTGCACCGGCCTGCCTCTGCCTGCCTCAGCCGGCCTCTGCTTAACTTTATCCGTTTATAAAATATTTATCCGCTTGAGAAATGTATCCAAATTTTCAGAGAGACGACGAGTTCGATGTGAACCAAACCTACCTCTGCATAGTGCCAGGTTTGGAAGGTCACTACGAAAGGTTCAGGGAACTCTGCGAGCGGATCAAGGTGCCGGCTATAGTGCTGCAGCCGGGCCTGGACTTACCCAACGAAAGCATCCAGCAGATGGCTGACAGATACGCCAAGGTAATTTCATAGTCCACATCAGATGCCTACCACCCACACTACGTATGAGCTCGGAACTTCCCATATTCCTAAACGCATAGAAGCATTGCATTCGAAAATGAATTAATTAATATTGACCCACCTACATCAGCTTAGTTCATGGATTGACTAAACATTTTCTGCACCTAGGTTCTTCTGAAGAAGGCATCCTTGAAGAACAACTACTATTTAGTAGGGTACGAGAGTGGAGTGATGGTCGCTTTAGAAATGGCAGCAATTTTAGAGCAGCATGGTAAGAGATATACTTAGATGCTTCTTAAGTTTACTCTGTTGACGTTTGACGTACGAAATGTAACCGAAGGAGATCTACTTTCGTTTATTTAACGTATTATTTAGCCTGATGTTTTAAACAAAGACCCTTAGACTGATTCTTATTTTCCGTGTGACCTTGGATCCGTATAAAATATTTCTTACTGCCGCACTAAACGACGCCCATTAAAAGTAATAATTCCTTAGTAGCCATGACTTTTACATGTATCTTTTATGGAGTCTGAGCACTAATTTGGAGTTGAAAATATCAGTAGGTAGGTACTTCATCATCATCATCATCATCAGCCCACCAGTCCCACTGCTGGGCACAGGCCTCCCACTTGGTCAGTAGCACGTGGGGATATTGGGCCATAACCCACCACGCTGGCCCAATGCGGGTTGGTGGGTTTTAACGATTGTCATCTTACGACAACAACCGGGACCAACGGCTTAAGTGCCTTCCGAAGTACGGAGGCGCTCGAGATGTTTTTAATTTGGTCACCCATCCAGCGACTCAGCATTGCGAAAGTTGCTTAGCGGACAAGATCGCAAGCCGAACGCGCTAGCCGCTGTTCCATCGAGCTCCTCGGCCATCGAGCTCCTAAGGTAGGTACCTACTTATAGTAGTCGTTAATGTCAATTTTCTTAACGTTAACGTCCCTGGATGCGGCAGTTAAGTACCTATGGTTAGAATGTTTATTGTTGTGAACATTAATAATTTAACTGAGAGTTAGATACTCGATACGATGTTTTAGTCATAGGTAAATACACTTTTACTATCCTACTTAACATACAACAACTACTTTATATTAAAAAACTGTAAACTGTAATAAATGTGTAACTTATAAAGGAATAAACTTATAATTAATTAAATATTTTTCTATCAGGTTTAACTGGCACCATTTACTGTATCGGCACAGCGCCTGAACTGTTTAAGAAACAGTTACAAGCAGAGCTTCGAGGGTTGGACACTGAAAGAAAGTTGCAAAATGCGGTGATCGAGCACATGTTCGGACTGATGATGGACACGGGTACTTCACTGGATATCGGTGATGATGATCAGGTATAAGTATAATATATTAATGTTTTTTATATATTTTAGCGTTTTATGAACGCTTAAATATACATAAGTAATTCTTTTTTATTTTTTTATACTTAAATACGAACGCTTAAATATACTTAAGTAATTTTTTTATACTTAAGTAAGAAATTTTACTTAAGTATATTTAAGTTTAATAAAACGCTAAAATATATAAAAAACATTAATCTATAAACGCAGCTTCATCTTAACCGAATGTTCAAAAATTTGTAACTTTCGGGTCTCAGAGGTGAAAACTTCTAAGATTTGATGAAGCAATGTTGACTAAAAAACATAAGCATCAAGCACTGACAAAATTCGACGGGTGAAAACCAGACCTCGGTAGCCAAGTGGTTAAGGCAGCCGCCCGGAAGGCAGCCCTCCGTGCGGTGACGGAGAAAGAATACCAATCGCCGCCCCTCTCTCCGTCCGGTGGGTGTCGTAAGAAGCGACTAACGGACTCTTTCGAGCGATGATCTGCTCCACTGGTAGTAGGGCTTGACCCATCTGGTTGGTGACCACCGTACGCATGGTGTAAAACCCGTCAAGTGACTGCTTGTCGGTCGCGTATCGGGATCAGCCAGCGTATAACCAGAGCTCGAGAGGATGATGCTGCGATGTATTTGGTCTGTGGAGGCTTCCGTCAAGCCAGTGCCAGGAGGACTTCGTTAACCTGCCGACCAGGGAGACCTGTAGAAACGGTTGTCCCGCTGGCCGCCCATGGCACAGTACAGGGGCCCAAGCGAGCCTAACCAGCTCGTGAGGCTGCCTCACCATGCCACGCATAATCTCGGGGTGGTCCGTCGTATCGGTTGGTGACCGGAAGGTGGGGTCCCGGCGGCCATTCCCGGGGGGGTTCGGGGGCCCTTCCGTTCGGCAGGTTAATAATACTCGTCTGTGGGCAAATTCTTGGGGAAACAGGCCACCACACTTTGACCATTCGCATCGCGGCATCATTTTCTCGATTCACGCCTCTCTCTTTCCACTCCTAAAATGACAGCGCCTAACAACAAAACTGGTTCTACAGCGGTGCACACCCCCACCACAACCTTACCGTTTGAGGTGGAGTTCGCTAACATCCGCGGACTCCATGCAAACCTCAATGCCGTCCACCACCATCTTGAGACGGCACGGCCAGCAATGTTGTTCCTGACGGAGACGCAAATAATCCGCCCAGCTGACACCACCTACCTGAACTATCCCGGCTTTGTGCTTGAAGAATCCTTCAAAGCCAAAGCCGGAGTTTGCTTATTCGTTCGGGCGGATGTTTGCTGTCGCCGTCTGCGCTGTCTGGAGGACCCTTCCTTCTCCCTCCTAGTGGTACACGTCGACTTAGGCTCTCATTGCCGTGTCTACGTCTGCGTCTACCGATCCCATAACAGCGACATGGAGACAACTCGACTAATTGAACATCTTAGTCGGGTAGCAGATGATGCGCAGGAGCGGTTTCCATCGGCGGAACTGGTGTTTTTGGGGGACTTCAACGCCCACCATGAGTTGTGGTTAGGTTCCTCCAAAACAGACCATGCTGGTAGAACTGCCCACGCATTCGCTCTCACGCATGACCTGACGCAACTGGTGAACCAGCCCACCAGGATCCCAGACATAGTTAGCCATGCGCCCTCCTTACTCGACCTTCTGCTGACGAGTCGCCCAGCTGGATACCGGGTGGAAATTCGAGCTCCTTTAGGTTCCTCGGATCATTGCTTGATATCCAGCACAGTGCCCTTGGCATCGCGCCCGCCAACAGCGGTTTCGAAACGCCAGATTTGGCACTACGCGTCGGCAGACTGGGACGGGATGCGGGAGTATTTTGCATCCGTCCCTTGGAGGCAGCGCTGCTTTAGTGGGAAGGACCCGACCGCTAGCGCCACTGCCGTTGCTGATGAGATAGTATTAGGAATGGAATACTATATTCCACACTCCTATCTTATCAGCAAAGGCAGACGCAACCGCTAGTTCAATCGCGAGTGTGCCAGCGCTGTTGAGAGCAAACAGACGGCATACCGCGCTTGGATCAGAGGTAAAGCTCATGGGGCTCCCGAAACTCGCTCGCTAAAAGCAGCCTATAATAATGCCACCAAGTCGTGTAAGAGGGCCTACATTAGAGCGGATGCCCAGCGCGTTGCACTAGTAGGCCAAGAACTCCTGACGCATCCTACGGGCAGCCGTAGCTACTGGCGTCTGGCCAAAGCCGTGCAATCCAACTTCTGCCAACCCTCGCTGCCACCACTGAGATGTCTTGACGCAACTTTAGCTCACAAGCCGCAGGAAAAGGTCGATCTCCTGGCCAATCTCTTTGCGGCTAACTCCCGGATCGATGACTATGATGCACAGCCACCCTCAATTCCTCACTGTGGCCACACAATGTCTGATATTAAAATCAGGCAGTGTGATGTCCGTGCGGAAATGCAGTCAATCGATGTCCGGAAAGCTAACGGTCCTGATGGCATCCCAGCAATAGTCCTGAAAAAGTGCGCAGCGGAGTTGTCCCCTGTGCTAACGCGTCTGTACCGTCTCTCGCTCTCTTCGGGTTGTGTGCCGGAATCTTGGAGAGAAGCTAATGTGCAACCGATCTCTAAAAAAGGAGATCGGTCAGATCCGACTAATTACTGCCCTATAGCCGTAACTTCAGTGTTGTGTAAGATCCTAGAACGAATATTGAACAAACAGCTTATTCGATACCTAGAAGATCACTCTCTAATTCACGATCGTCAATATGGGTTTCGGCCAAAACGGTCAACGGGTGATCTTCTAGCGTACGTCACACATCTCTGGGGTGAGGCTATTGACAAGCGTGGCGAGTCACTGGCAGTTAGCCTTGACATAGCCAAGGCTTTTGATCGGGTCTGGCAAAAAGCTCTTCTCTCCAAGCTCCCGGCATACGGTTTGCCCGCTCAGTTCTGTACCTGGATTGCCAGCTTCCTGCATGAGCGTAGAATCCGTGTCCTTTCAGATGGATGCGCTTCGCGGTTCATGTCAGTGAACGCTGGTGTTCCTCAAGGCTCCGTTCTATCCCCCACGCTGTTCCTTCTGCATATCAATGACATGCTTCCTCTTGGAAACATTCATTGCTATGCAGATGATAGCACAGTGCATGGGGGATATAACGGGCACCCAACGGCTGGGCGGGTAGACACCGAAATGAAGCGAGCAAATCTTGCCATTGAGCTCGATCGGGTGTTGGACCTCATTTATAAATGGGGCTCCGATAATCTGGTGGAGTTCAATGCCAAGATAACACAGGTATGCGCGTTCACAGCGAAAAAGTCGCCATTCCTTCCCCTTCCCTCTCTTCAGGGTACATCTCTAGGCCTGCAGAGCAGTATTAACATGAACCAAAAGGACTACATCGAAACCGTGATTAAAAATGCCTCACGTAAACTCGGTGTCCTGAACAAGGTGCGGCGATTCTTCACGCCTGATCAGTTGTGTCTATTATACAAGACACAGGTGCGGTCTTGCGTGGAGTATTGCTCTCACCTTTGGGACGGCTCCGCAAAGTACCTTCTCGATGCCTTAGACAGATTGCAGCGCCGCGCTGTGCGCATTATCGGCAATGCAGAGGTCACTAAAACTCTCGAGCCTTTGCAATTGCGTAGAGATATTGCGTCACTCAGCGTCTTGTACCGTTTATACCATGGCGAGTGCTCTGAAGAACTCTTTGACCTCATTCCTCCTTCTCCCTTCCTCCATAGGAGTACGCGTGCTGCTCTCCGGAGTTACCAATTTACAGTCTCTAACATTCCATCACGCACAAAGAAATTTGGTGACTCGTTTCTTTGCCGCACTTCCAAAAGATGGAATAGTCTGCCAGTACACGTATTCGCTCCTACCTATGACATAGGGTCCTTCAAACGAGGCGTGAAGATGCACTTTGTGGGCCGGCAGAGTGAGGATGACTGATGCTACGTCTCTTACGCTGCACCAGTTGTCCTCGCGCCTGGACCTCATTTCCACTTAACATCAGGTGGAGTGGGGTCATTTGCCGGGCTTAGTATAAAAAAAAAAGGTGCGTGGTTCGATTCCCGCCTGAGGTTGTCGTCTTTTTTTCAGTGTTTAAAAATATGTACCTATATATATTTAATTATACAAACACCATAACTGCGTTTCAAATGATTTGGTTGCTAAAAGGATATATAAAATTGTCTTTATCTTTATCAGGTGACGTGGGGTGAAAGGATCGAGAAGTGCGTGCGTGCGTTGCTGGGTAGGATGCCGCACTCGGCGCAGTATGCCAGGGCGCAGTTTGAGGCAGCTTACGGGAGGATTGTTCAGGTAAACACATTCAATTATTAATATTTTATCACACCACCTGCTCGACAATGTTAAATTATATGTCATGCAAACCTAACCTAAAGTAAGTCATTTAAGACCTGAGGTCGCTATATAATAGCTAGGGCATTAATATTGTACTGAATTTCATTTGGAACATAAAGTAGAAATCGTATACGAACATTTACGATAGGTAGTAGGTACATAGGTACTAATTTCATGCATTCACCACTTAGAATAATAACGCTATAGAAAGATAGTCTTCATACAAACGCTCTGTCAAAAATGAAGCACTAAACCGATTCACACACGCGTGACACGCGTGACGTGCGCGCATGGCCGTGATCTGCTGTCTCTTTCCAATTCTATGAATATGAAAGAGACAGCACTGCGCAGGCCGCTGCTACCGAGGCTTTAACTTAGAGAATCACACTGCAGTACGTTTATATTTTGACCTAATTAACTACAAGATACTATGAAATACTGAAAGCTTACCTGTGAAAAGTGATGTTATTACACTTCTTTTGTTTTTCAGATGTGTTGTGACACAATTTAACTGCACAAACCGTAATTTTTTTTTTGTTTTCGCGAGACACGTTCGGCGCGCTGTGACATTGAACACTACGGAGCGGTCCGGCGTTTGGTGCCATTTCTGGTTCCAATTAATGTGCTTCAAAATAGGCGCGCGAACTTGGTCTCTATAGCGTTATTATTCTAAGATTCACCATTAAGATCTGCACTAAAAAATACATTGTTCGAAAATCGAACTGGCCACCACGAGGAGAAATTTTGGGTTGCCACCTTTTTTTAGGACGAATAAAGTATTTTTTCATTTTGTTAGAATAAAAATAAAGTACATAGCATAAAAAAGAGTATTTATTAATTTTGCCATAAAAACATATTTTTTGTTGCTCTTTGCGACATTTAACAAATATTTGTCTTTTACGTAAATAGAGTATTGTAGCGTACTTTAATGGTGTCGTAGATTATAAAGTACGCTTATATGAAAAAGAGGACAATACTCTATTTTAGAGTACATGTGGCACTGGCAACCCTAAGTAGAATATAAATAAAAGAAAAATAGAATACAAATTAAAAGGAGGCGCGAATACTGAAAATTGCTTTGATAAACTATTGCTTTTTATAGTCTTGTAGATGGTGTGAAAAGTAGAGTATTCTTCTCGGTGATAAAGGTGCCTTCGTCTTGGGCGACCTTGAATCCCACGCTGCACTCGGGAGAATCCATCGCTTTGCTCGGGATTCAATACGGCGCCCGCTACATAAGACACTCTTTATCTCTTTAGTGCATTATAATCTACTATTAACATAAGCCGTAACATTAAGCCGCTATTGTCACATAGTGAAGTAGTCTTTAAAGTGCTTAATAACAAACAAAATGTATTTAAGAATCAGATAACTAAATATATCTTTTATATAAACTAAAACGTATTATCATTATCACCCTACGTAATGGTTACTCCGATGATGATGATGTTAACGTCCAAATGCTGACGATTTTTTTTACGTGGGAAAGCCTGAATTAAGAGTCAGGCCTTCCCACGTGAAAAACAATTGTGTGGTCGGACCGTAATCACCACGCTAACGACTGCCCTTTTCCAACCGCAAACGGTACCAACAAACGTGAAAGACTTAACGAAGCACGGAGAAGGTAGTGATATTTGTATTACTGTTACCTATCTAGTGCCCAACGCAGCATTATCAAGGAATGAGCTTACAACATCGAGCCCCAAACTTATGTAGTTGGTGTTACCATCGAGCACTAATCTAAACAATGTGATGATTTGCAAAACTTTTTAATTCTCCAGGTGATGCAATACCAACCGAAGCCGCGTCAGCTCAAATCGAAACTGGTGTTGCTGCAAACAGCTGCAGCAGATGACAGCGATCAACCAATGGCGTCGCTGCAGCAGTACTCAAAGCAGCCAATCACGGTGCACAAGCTACAAATGCCACTAGCGCACGCTGTTAAAGACCTTCGGTGCGCGGCCATCATCAATAGATACTTGGACCCTGATATATTGGAAGACTTTGAATTGAGGAACCTGTGTGAAACGTATCTACTGAACGCTACTTCCTATATGACGTCAAATGACGACCCTGCTGCTTAGAAATAATTAAAATAGCTAGATGAATGTTTATATTACATATCAGTTATGTATCTTAATTTTGACACAAATGTAATTAAAATACAAATTTTGACAATGTTTAATCTACACAGAAATTAAAATATTATTTAACTTACTGGTCTGGGCACACCTCTGATTGGATTAAAGCCTTCTTGATGGCGACTAGAAGGATCGAGGACCCACCAAAATTCTCCCCGTTCTTTCATAGTTTTCAATGTAGCAGCAATTTTTTACGCGACTTTTTACTTGTCTGGTTTTACGATCCTCAAGGTGTAAAACTAATTTCAAGTAGTATTTGTAATTGTAACTTTGGGATTGTAGGGTAGATTAAATAAAAAATGGGCTCAAACAACACGTGTTGTTACTAAAAGAACTCGGGTGAAACTCCTCTGTAAAGAAAAGAAGAGCACGTCTTTTCACCGTAGCACAAAAACGGTAGGCACCTACATATTTAAAAGCACAAAGAAGAAGAAAGAGGTCTTCTGTTCTGTGTTTTAAATCATTACAATGTTTTTAAGGTTCGTAATTTCTGTATAAATGAAATCGGTATTTGTAATTTTGTATATTAGCTGAGTTAAATAAAAATATGGTTTGGTTTATTTCTTGTACTTTTTTGCCTCAATTTTAAGTATAACACCATTTTCCCTTAATCGTAAGTTAATAACTGACTTCTCTTGTTTGTTCTTTCTTCACACCAAGACAAATAAAACACATGATACTGCATCCGGACACTAGCGATTGTTTCGATCTTAACGTGCGTTTGTAGCGATGCAACAGCGCGTTTGTGTGGATGTAGACCTGCAGTGCGACTCTCTAAGTTAAAGCCTTGGTAGTAATAGCGGCTGCCGCAGTGCTGAGAATTGACTCTGTCTCTTTCATATTCATAGAATTGGAAAGAGACAGCAGATCACAGCCATGCGCGCAGCGTCTATGTGTCGCTTAGAGAATTGTATAGCAGTGGAATTGTGCATTGAAAAAACTGTGTATTTCAAATGCGTCACTACTACAGACGCGTCGCAAAAATTCGAACTCGTGTATAAAGGTAGACGGCTATTGTTGACCACGGAGCATTGTTTTTGCTCCGTGATTGCGACTGTATCGTGTTAGGAAACTTAAATTATTTAATCAAGCTGTTGTATTTTTGTAACTTTAGTTCATATTTTGTAAGCTGGCATCACTGCCACCATCTTGGTTTTGTCTGTCACGTAGACAGTTCTTTGTCTACGGTTTGTCAAATCGTCTTTACAAAACCAAGATTGCCATCGGGCAGCGCCCCTGTCGTCCGCAAGACGCTGAGCTACGAGGTTATGTCGGAAGGAAGTCGCTGTGAGAAATTGTATTGCTGTAAAAGTTGTAAAAAGTAATAAAATGGCGATTTAATCAAGGTTTTAATTTTTGCACCAACCGTTATACGAGTATCTCAGAAGCGGAATGTCTCTGCCTACAAAGTGTAAGTTGAATTTTTTTACCATATTTTAGGTTATTTATTAGCTTTTTCTTTGCTATTCCTTGGTATTTCTCCTTTAATATTAAAATCGCATTTTTCGCTGTGAAATCTACCTTCTTCAATGTTTATTACTTATTAGTAGGTAGTCGTAAATTTTAATTAATGAAACCGAGAAGTATTTTTTCTGTTGCTTTCTTATTTTATGAAAAATGCTTGAAAATGAATTATGGTAATAATGAATTGTGATTAAATATATCGTATAGACTTAGATAGATTATATACATTTCATACTATACTGGCTTTGGCTGGATAGCCAGGGCTACTCTTTGGTGGTTTTCTCTGTCCTAATGCAGCCAAGACTACCTGAGGTTGGCCTATTCATCACAGGTTGATGCTAGTGTGTAGTAGTGTAAAGCCTAGTAATGATAACAATAGTTAAAATGGTGATGAAGATTTTAAGTTGTGCAAATGATAACGCCTCCGTGGTCGCCTAGCTCAGCCACTTGGTTTGTGGGCTCAGCGCTCGGACTGATAACCGGAGGTCCAGGGTTCAATTCCCAGGTCAGGCAAAGTATATTTCATATTTATTTTTTAGCTGCATAGCCCGGGTTTGTAATTACCTAGGTACCCGCATTTGGCAAGCGTGGTGATTAAGCTAACACCCATCAATTGTAGCGATGACTTGATTTCAATAATGGAGGCCGTTGCCCAGCAGTGGGACAGTACTTAACTTTTTTTCCCCTTTTAATAAGTTATGATTAAGCGTAAGAATGCTTATGCATATCATTATTATTCGACATTTAGATTACACAGCCAGTTGACATGATCTTAGTCAAGGGGTTTTAAATAAACCAGGAAACCTACCGATTGGTATCACCTTTCCTGTTGGTTGCTATTAAGGAATAAGGAGGGATAAGGGCCTGCTTATGTTTATTGGGAGCCATACATAATCTAATCTAATCTATTAACTGTTGGATACGATTAAGAATTTTTTAGAAGAAAGTTAATTTATTCAGCCCGGTCATCAGTCAATGTGATCTTGTCCGTGGGGTTTTATACCAGGCAACCGAACAATTAGTATCGCATTGATTGTTGGGTATGCAAAAGTTTAAATAAAATAAATCCCGGTCATCGGTCAATGCGATCTTGTTCGTGGGGTATTTAATAAAAAAAAATACCAGGTAAAAGAACAATTGGTATCGCATAGAATGGGTCATACATATTATATGTGTGTAAGAAAAGTCGATCGAGGGGTTCTTTATAATGAACCAGGTAACCGATCAGATAGTATCTCATTAACTCTTGGATTTGCAAAGGGTTGATCCTATGTAGGATCCTATGTATCCTAATCTCCCGCTAAGCTCCCAGATGTCGCGACAGTCGCGAGCCAACGATGTAGCGAATTGGTCTTAAGACGATTAGCTGACTTATTGTTTTTGCAAACGTTTCATAAAACCAACGCATAAAACTTGGCGTTTTACTAAAGTTACTATTATGGCTGTTTACTCTGAATACGATATGCTGTAATTATGAAGTTTTACAAACGTTATTATGACTTTACATTTACGCTATTTAAGACATAATGTATTAAGCGTGAATTTCATAGAAAGGTTATGCGGAAACATTTCCGGTGTTTTGTTATGTATATGACACCTTATAACAATTCAGACTTTTAGAAGTTATGTTTATTAATGGTTTTTTTATGTGATACTCTAAGGCAAACACTGCACATTGAAATGAAATACTTTTTACAGACCAAACTCGCTTCTAATTTACTACATTACATTGTTGTTTATTCCTGACGTTTCAAACCCTTTACATTAATTTATATGTAAATGTATGTAAATGTAATGTGTACTTATTATTTAGCAATGCTTACAACGAAAACATAAAAATGACACAAATTAAATATTTTAAAACACCAAGTAATAATACGACATGCACCGACAGCATTTTTAAAGAGAGGCAAAACATTAACTATTCCATGGTTCAAATACAGTTCAAATTATTCTACATTTACATTGCAAACATTACTTCATAATTGTTTTCAATGAATTACACTTTAATGAGAAAATTACAATTAGATATTGGTCGAGTACTTTCAGCACATTATCTTAGAAGGTTTTTCTTGAGTTATCAAAAATGGTTTTAATGTCGACCTTTAGATTGATTTTATATTATACAACCGTCACTTTCACAACTGTATTAAGCTAAAAGGTTGTAAATGTGACCTTTTTCTTTTCTGGAATTTGGATGTGACCAAATGCAGATGTTTAAAATCAGTCGGTAAAAGCAGAACTACTAAGAGAAAAGTTGCTCTGGAATACTTGCTATCGTGCAATACTTGCTTCCTCTGGTACCTGTTGGTGGTACAGCTAGCAGCTTTAGTTCATAGTTAAAATTATGAGAATAGGAAACGTTCACAATAATGAGTTATATATGTAGGTAAAGATTTTACACATTGTATTAAAGGAAATATCTGTTTTAATATAAATAATAGGCTTTTGTTCTTATAAATATATTTGTAAAGAAGCAACAACGTTAAACAAGTCTGCACGACCTTTGTACGATATTTTTTTTGCTATTTTGGAGTTCCTACAACGGCGAGAAATCGTCGTCTGAGAAACAATCTCGACGACGAAACGGTAGGCTGACTCTTGCTGGAAGTACCCTCCCGAATCAGAAGAGCAGACGCTGCCTTTATCCGAGCACCCGAGGTATCGAGTGGTTGGTGAAGATTCAGCTGGAGAGCAGTGTCGAGCATCGGTGGGCCAGTCGTCACCGAGACCTCATTCCGCGTGCACCGTGGCGTGAGCTGCTGCGTGCGCTGGCGTGCACCATGGTATGCACTGCTATGTGCGCTGGCGTGCACTATGGCGTGCACTGGCGTCTATCGTGGCGTTCGCGGCTATGTGTGCTGCTGCGTGCGCTGGCGCGCACTACGGCGTGCACTACTGTGCACCGTGACGTGCGCTGCTGCGTGCACTGGCTTGCACCGTGACGTGCGCTGCTGCGTGCACTGGATAGTTAGGTCTAAAGTCTCCGAATTGTTAGACGCGGGTATAATCCAAGAGTCAGAGTCATGTTATGCTTCTCCAGTTATTCTTGTTATGAAAAAGAACGGCGACAGTAGGCTCTGTGTCGATTATCGTGCTCTTAACGCCATCACTATCAAAGACAGGTATCCGTTGCCCAACATAGACGATCAAGTCTCAAAATTAGCGGGCAAGAATTTCTTCACTAGTCTTGATTTATCACAAAGTTACCATCAGGTTAAAATTTTTTTGGAAGACACGCACAAAACCGCCTTTATAACACCGCAAGGGCATTTTGAATATACGCGCGTTCCATTTGGTCTAGCCAATGCACCATCTGTTTTTATGAGACTCATAGACAAGATAGTCAGTTCCATAGGAAATCGCAAGGACAGTTTAAAAACCGATACTTGTGGCCATCGTTCGGAAACTAGCAACAATTTTTCAAAAGAGTACGAAGTATTAGCATTTTTAGACGATTTGTTACTACCCTCGTACGATGTACAATCGGGCTTATATATTTTAGAAAAGGTTCTTGATAAATTCAGATCCGAAAATTTAAAACTAAACATGAACAAGTGTTCGTTTCTACAAAATAGAATAACTTATTTAGGACATGAAATTTCATCGAATGGCATTCAGCCGATTGAATCAAAGCTGGCAGCGGTGTCGCAATTTCCCATCCCTAGCAACGTTCATGAGATACGACAGTTCATTGGATTATGTAGCTATTTTCGCAAATTTATTAAAAATTTCGCAATAATCGCCCGTCCCTTGACGGATTTGACTAAGAAAAATGTAAAGTAGCATTGGGCAAGTGAACAGTGTAATAGTTTCGAACAATTAAAAAAGTGTTTGTGCACAAAGCCCATACTGGCTTTATACGATCCTGCATTGCCAACGGAGATTCACACGGATGCATGCAAATCGGGTATTGCAGGTATTTTGTTACAAAAACAAACCGACAACACATTACGTCCTGTTATGTATTTTAGTAGGGTAACGAGTAAAGAAGAAAGCATGTACCATAGCTACGAGCTCGAAACACTTGCCGTGGTAAAATCTTTGCGTAGATTTAGGGTGTACATTGTAGGTAAACACATAAAGATCGTGACCGACTGTACGGCTGTTCGAGCCACCTTAACTAAACGTGACATTATCCCGCGTATTGCTAGGTGGTGGCTGTCAATCCAAGATTTTGATATGAGTGTAGAGTATAGGCCGGGAGAGCGTATGAGACATGTAGACGCATTAAGTAGAAACCCGGTCGATACAATTAATGTTAATCGCCTCGAAGTAACAGATTGGTTCTACACTGTCCAGTATCAGGATGATAAGTTGAAACGGATCATTGACCAGCTTCGTAATGGCTCTGCTAACACTGAAATTTCTAATAATTATGTATTCTCAGATGACCGATTGTATAGAAAGACATAGCATGACAATCGTCTTGTAGTGCCACTATTAGCTCGATGGAAATTGGTTCAGATGCACCATAATGATATAGGAGATGTAGGATTGCAAAAGTGTACAGATTTGATAAAGAAAGATTACTGGTTTCCAAAAATGACTCGTTCTATACAAAAGTATACGTAAGTAGTTACTGCATGCCTACATTACATTGTGCTTATGGCAAAGGTGACCATGGAAAGAAAGAAGGAAAATTATTTCCTATACCCAAACCCACGGAGCTAATGCTAATGGTTCATATTGACCATTTAGGTCCTTTTTGCAAAACAGTGAAGGGCTATCAATATATGCTGGTAATTACAGACTCTTTTTCAAAATTTGTTATAGCCGAGCCTACTCGAACTGTCAATTCTGTAGAATCTATCAGAGTTCTCAAAAGGGTATTTAGCTTATTTGGATACCCAGACAAACTTGTTAGTGACCATGGGAAGGCTTTTACCAGTAGATACTTTAAGAAGTTTTCAACTGATAAACAGTTTAAACATATTTTAACCTCTGTTGCATGCCCACGAGCAAATGGTCAAGTAGGACGCACCAATCGAACCATTCTGAATGCTTTGCGTGCCACAGACCCAAGCGAGGCTGCTAATAATTGGGCAAATTGCTTACCTGATATCCTCTGGGGTATCAACAATACGCGAAATGAAAGTACAACTTACCGACCCTATGATTTAATGTTTGCCAAGAGCTCTAGAACTCGTTGTGATGTTGGTACTAATGAAAGTACCATTGAACCAATAGGGGTTAGGCGTAACAAAGCGTGCTCTCGGTTAAAGGTAGCAAGCGATAGAATGAAACGCAACTTTGATAAAAAACGCAAGCCTAGTCGTGTTTATAGGAAGGGGGATTTAGTTCTGTGGCGGCAAGCACCCACAAGTAGTGCGGCTAAGGTAAACACTAAACTCGATGACTTGTACTCGGGGCCATATGTCGTTACCAAGGTGGTGGGTAATGACAGATATTGGATTCGGAGTATTAAAGGTCTTAGAGGCTACAAAGCCTTTACAGGCCTGGTTGCAGCAGACTCCCTAAGGCCTTACATCAGCACAGTTCCTTTATCTGACAGTGCCAGCAGTTCAGATGAACTACTTGAAACTGAAGATCTTATTGACCTACTAGAAAGCTAAGCAATTTTCCTCCCATTGCGGGAGCAATCATTGTTTCAGGACGGCCGAATGTTACGCCAAGCAGCCTCAGCCAATCACAGCGCGCCAATCGAGACAGCCAATCGTAGCCAAGCCCAGCCACTACTCCAACCATCGCATGCCTGTGGTGGGGAGGAAGCCATATAACGCCTTGCAAGCTCATTTTGTGTCCTATTCCACTGCGGTCGAGATTGTAAGCCATAACTCTATCCAAATCTCTATGTCATTAAGAAACCTGTTAAAATAAAATCAGTGTGATTAATCGATTCGGATTTCTTTTATTTATGCCCTCTGTTTCAATTGCGAGTGGGTTGGCTGAAAAATTTCAGTCCAGTCTATGAATAATTAAATATTTAAAATATTTTTTTTAAAACATTGCACTTCTTTCGATTATAAATAAATTACATAGGTACTGTAGAGTTTATACCATGTTAGGGCGCTGGCTGGTTTTGCTTTATAGTAATTTGTAAAAAAACTTAATTTGAATTGACAAGATGTCAAACCGGGGAATTGAGGAGAACGATCGGAAGTGCCAACATGGGTAGACTTGACCATGTTATTTTTATATTGTAAATATGTAATTCTAAAATGTATATAAAAGTATACAATAAATGAACTCGTATACTAAATAAAGGTTGTTGTTATTAAAACAAACGCCCCCCAACCTTTACGAGTTCTACAATGGTGGAGGCGCCAAGAGCCGGCCGTGCGCGAAAAGTTTCCGTTTTTCAGGTGGCACGAAAGCACTGAAAAGAATGGTGAAAAAGCTAAGTGTTGAAGAATGAAGAATAGAAAAGAAATTAAGATAATCTTACCTGAAAGAAGAGGAAAATTATTTTTTTAAGCAAAATGGATCGCGTAGTCATTTGTTTTACGGGTCATTTTGATGAGTCGGTGAAAGAGTTTCTGGAGCAGTTCCAAGCAGTAGCAGTATATAAGAAGTGCACTAGCTCTGAGGAACTATTGTTGTTGTTGCCAGCATTTTTAAGAGGATCAGCACTTTTCTACTTTCGATCAATAAAAGCTACATGTAAAAGCTTTGAAGAAGTGGTGGATAAATTGAGGGAAGAATTTGAAGTGTGTGATTACTCCGAATTATTTTATAATGCCAAGCAGGACCAGAAAGGCCTGAGCGAGCATTTTTATAATTTATCGGAGTTGGCTAGCAAAGCAAACATAACCAATGAAGCAACATTCATTACGCAATTTATAAAGGGATTAAAGCCTTACTACAAGAGTAAACTGGCATATTCCCACTATGCGTGTAAAAGAGACCTCAGGGAGGTTATTTTGCAATTGGAGAAGGTATATCCACAAGCACGTGAAGAGCAGATGAACTTAGCGCAGAATCATGCTGCGTTCGTTCATAAGTTTGTTGGTGGGGGAGGTGATCGTAGTACGCCCACTCCATTTGGTCCGCCAATGACGACGAAAGTGCAAGATGTATGCCGCGTTGTACCGGGACCTGCACCTTCAAATAGCTATAATTTACGTTCTAATTTTAGGAAAACGCAGTCGCAGCCGGGTTTTCTACCGCGCCGACAATAAAGAAGGCCAATTGTCGCGACGGTGATGTTTTTAAGATGTCGTCTGGTCTTTTGCAAGCGCACACATCTGACGTGAAATTGCAAGCGATGGATGAAGCTAGTCAACAGGTTAGACCTTCTTCTACGTTATTTCCATTATTAGTATTTTCTACAAATGAGATTAATTCTGTAGCTCTTGTAGACACAGGTGCCACGGTTTCCTGCATCAGTCAAGCTGCCGCGGATGAGATAGGAGTAAAATGTAGAGATGTAGAAAATAGATGTATTAGTGCGAGTAATGGTAGTAGGTTAAAAGTAGTTGGAAAATGCGATGTAATGTTTTCTTTGAGCGATTTTTTATTTAAACAAGAATTTGTAATTGTAGCTGACTTAAAATGTAGTGTAGTATTAGGTCAGGATTTCTTAATAACGAATAAAATGTGTATTGATTTTTATAACAATTGTGTGTCTTTTTCCCAAGGAAAAATTCATTTTGTTCAACCAAATGTGTTGGGCCAAAAAGATGAATCCGCTTTTGTTGCAAGACAGGACTCTGAAAGATGTTCGATTGTTAGACAAAAGTTAGGAAATATTCATTCTGTTCAGCAAAATGTGTTGAGCCAAAAAGATGAATCCGCTTTTGTTGCAAGACAGGATTCGCAAAGATCGAGTTCGATTGTTAGACAAAAGTTAGGAGATATTCATTTAGTTCAGCCAAATGTGTCGAGCGAAATAGGTAAAGCCGCTATTGTTGCAAGGCAGGATTCGGAAAAATCGAGTTCGCTTGTTAGACAAAAGATAGGTAAGTCATCGAATGTTCCATGTCAAACAATTGGTTTAGAAAGTTTGAAGTTAGAACAAAAGTCAGATAGGTCATCGAATGTTCTATATCAGGCAATTGTTTTAGAAAGTTCCGAGCCGGGCGCGGAAAAGAAAAACATTGATGTGTCAACAAGTGACAGGCATCAATCAATTGTTGACTTTATTGATTTTCAGAAATTGCGTAACAATGATTACGTATATTTTTTGAAGGCACCAAATAGTGGTGAATTTTCCTTGCCGGTGGAGGAAAAACGTTTTGTAACTAATGTAGATTTAGGAACGGGTTATCCTAAAACGAAAATTCGATAGAATAGGTAGGTTGTATGATAGATTATTTACGAAGGCACTACGTAACAGTTAGACCGGTATTCTTTAACGTCAATGATTTAGTTTAATTATGTTCCAAGGCGAGTTACTGGCAGATGTACGAAACTGGCACGTCTTTATCAATGGCATACTTAGAATCATTGAGCGATAGGAGGTCTAATGTTGGTGGCTTGTAAAGTTCGTTTTTCATACAAATCGCCTAAAGCATTTCATCTCACGATGATGTGTGTTTGTAGACACTATTGTGTATGTATGTTTGTAAAATTATCATAAGTTTGTGTAAAAAGGGAAGGCTTTAGTAGGTTAATTTTAAGTTATATGTTGTCATAGTTATTTGCTAATATGTGTCTTAATGTTTTCATGTACGAGAGAAATAAGAATAACGTATTTTAGGTAATCTAATGATGGCAGGGAGCAATTGATGTTTGAAAAAGAGGCCCAAATACAAATGTAGTTTGATATGTTAAGGAAAATTTTGTTAAAAAGCGTGAGATAGGTTTGTTAACGTATTTGTAATGTTGAATGCTGGTAAAGTAAGTATTTGAGAAAGGTAATGAGTTGTAAGGGTTAAGTAGAATTGGATTGGTAGATCTAGTCGACTAATTCTATTATTTGGTGTAACATGATTAGGCAATAAGCTATTTGTCATGGATTCCTGATTTGGGTTTCACACACATAAATGATGGGATATAGGGTTAGTATCTGGTTTGTAAATGGTGTGTTATTATTACTGAGGGTTAAAGGATTGAGTATTTATAGCATAGTTGGTGAAGGTTTAGGAGTTAGCAGTATGTAGTATGCAGATAAAGGGCTGAGTATTTAGAGCATTAGTTTATGAAGGGTTAAGGAGTTAGTAGTATGGAGGAGTATGATGTTGTAGGTTATTTCATTTATAGAAGTAGTGTAATAGTAGTATAGGGTTAATTAATAGTTTGTTATTTTAGTAGTTTGTAGTGAGTTAATAAATTTCTCTCACGATAAGCAATTTCTGGTGTAGAATAGAGTGACTATTCTCATAAGCATTCGGAATTACTTAGTAGAAGTTCTACCTAAGTAATGGATTGGAAATAGAGGGATTATCTTTTCCTTAAAGTTTAATCAATAATTCCCTAATTCTATAGATTATGAGGGAATATTGTATTGTTGAGTATCAAGTCATAACGTGGGATAGTTGACATGTTTTTGGGGATTCTATTTCTTACCTTGTACTTGAGCCTCTTGAATTCTTGAGAGTTTTAAATATAATGGTGTAGAATATTTTTTCCTATTGATAAGTTGATAGTATCTGCTTTGAGTCTTGTTATAAAGCTTAAGTTTAAGAACGACTATCACACCCTTAGAGAGTTTGAATTTTTCTCTGCATTAACATTAAATATTTTAACATGCAGATTGATAAAGTAAGTTATGTAATTTTTGTTAAGGGTGATGTATATGAGTCGTGTTAGTTTGTAATTTAGAGGATGATTCGAAATAGGTATATAGTTTTGACGGGTTTATATGTGCCAAGTTCTTCGAAGTTTAATTCTTCGAATAGCTAAATCCAAGTCGGGTTTAGGTTGAATCATTCTTGTATGTATTATTTTTCCCGTTTCCGCTAGGATGTGTAGTGATGTATAGAAATGGGTAAAAATGTAAAAAAAAGTTGGAAAAAAAAATTTTTGTTAAAAAATTTTTTTTTCCCCAGGTCGGGAGGAATGTAGAGTTTATACCATGTTAGGGCGCTGGCTGGTTTTGCTTTATAGTAATTTGTAAAAAAACTTAATTTGAATTGACAAGATGTCAAACCGGGGAATTGAGGAGAACGATCGGAAGTGCCAACATGGGTAGACTTGACCATGTTATTTTTATATTGTAAATATGTAATTCTAAAATGTATATAAAAGTATACAATAAATGAACTCGTATACTAAATAAAGGTTGTTGTTATTAAAACAAACGCCCCCCAACCTTTACGAGTTCTACAGTACCAATCGAAAGTATGAAGCCTATAGAATATGCAAACGTTAGGTTGACTATTTTTTTCCTGTCATAACATTGGGTAGGCAGGTGAAAACAGGCAAGTCAGTATTAGTAATTTGCAACCGTCTGGTTAAATAAATAAAGTTTATGTTTATATAAAGATACAAATACAAACTCAATACAAACACACACACACCAAACCAGTGCAATGTAAAACAAAAATGTTTTTAATATTAAATTAATCATTAAAGGTACTGGACTGAAATTTTTCAGCCAACCCACTCGCGATATATTATTTAACACATTAAATTTGATATAAAATACTTTTCATCCATTAACCGTCTCGGTGAAGGTCGTTCTATACTCGAATCTTCGACTATAAAGGGGCCTAAGTGTTTTAAAATGACGATACAACCTGAATTACAAAATGTCGATAAATTATTGTTGCTAACTTAAACGATACCTGCCGATAACAATGTGTAATTTGATGACCCGCCCAAATTGTCACAAAATACATATTCGTCAGTCCCACTTTAACCATTCGATATGCATTCATAAAGGTAGTGTCAGCAAGAAAACAAACGTGAATTAACGAAATCTAATAAACACAATCTGCCGTGATTGTTGCACGACAGGACTGAGCTCCATTAAAATGACTTATTGCTAAAATACACCTTATTCTAAGACGTTAATACTCAATATCGGCTACTAATACGAATAGTGGGAAAACGAGCCGAGTGAGAAGTCCACGACAGGCTTTTTATTCCTTTCTTTTACTTACCAACCTATAAAAATACTGCTGTTGGTAATAAAAAAGAGTTGCAGGTTCCTTTTCCAGGTTAACCCTATTTGTAATGCTCTACTACTACCTATCTTATCCCTAATTCCATTATAAATATATAAACAAAATTTGCTTTGACAATTTAATTGAAAGAATCCCTTAACCGCCTCAGTGATCTAGTAGTTAAGTCACCGCTCTTAGACACAGAGGTCCCGGGTTCGATTCCCATTGGAGGGTATATCTTTGTGTACTTCACAGAAATAAAACAAGATAGAAGAAAAGATTTCATCAATTTGTAGGAAGACCGAGCGTGTAATATTTTGCGTAGGTACTTTGACGTTGACCTTGAACGTGACTCGACAGTTTGAATAGCATATTTTTATATCGCTGGTCTTGAACGCACGCCAAGTCTGGCTCGTCAAATTAAAGCCGCAATGGAAAAATAGCATTGGACAAAATCGCTCGCTACTGTTTTGATGAAAATATTAAAATAAACCGTTTTTTAATTATTTACAGATATTTTAGGACAAATAGTAGGTACTTACCGATGAAAGGAAATACCTCGAATAATAGCTCCAACTTTATTGGTAGTGTTTGAACAATAAATTATTGAACAACGAGTCATTTTGTTTTTTAAAATCTGACGTCGCACGTAGATCGCGTTCGGGAGCAGACTGAAAGCTCGCGGCGAGCAATGGAGAATGGAGCCGTCGTCGAGGCATCTTTTCGCCACGCGAGGTACATACACTCTTTCCTGCTATCTTGATATATTTCTGTGGTGTACTTAGCTTGGTAGGTGGTTGGGCTTGTTAAATCCACCTGGTAAGCTACCACCATCTTATCTAAAGTCTGGCGCCATAATAACAATGTTAATAGAATCGTTGTATTCCGGCAGTTTAGAGATTTAAGCCAGTTCCTCAGTGGTTGAGGAATCCGGGTAAAGCGTGCTTCCACCTTCAACCTTAAACACTTACCATCAGGTGAGATGAAGGCTTAGTGCTTTATTTTTTGCATAACTTTTTACTACGTACCGGTCTTAGGTACCGGTAGTGGATAAAAAAGAAAAAAATATGAAATACTAGCGGCCGCTCGCGGTTTTACCCGCGTGGTTCCCGTTCCCGTGGGAATATCGGGATAAAAAGTATTATATGTGTTAATCCAGGTTATAAACTAACTGTATGCCGAATTTCATCTAAATCCAATCAGTAGTTTTTACGTGAAGAGTAACATACATTCATCCATACTTACAAACTTTCGCGTTTATAAATTAGTAGGATATTCTGCTAACGGTACCCACTAATACGTGTTTTCATTATTCAGTTACCTGCCCATTAAGTAAACTCCACTAAATCGATAATTTTTACATTGAAATTAAACTCTTCGTTGCATTATTATATTACTATTGAAACAGCAATAGTTGCAAATTAAAGATTCGATAAAGGCGACGTATGTTTTTGTTGTAAAATGTTGATTCCTGCTCTTGTCAGTTTGTTCAAATATAAAGTTCTAAGTAGTATTGTAATATTTGCGAGGTTTTCGGCTATTGGTATGATTTTAATTTGTTTCCTTTGAATTTCCATAGTAAAAAGTGCTACAAAAAATATGACACGAAGTTGTTTTACAGACAGTAGAGTAGAGACTGTAGTCTGTAAAACAACGTCGTGTCATATTTTTTGCTCCACACAGCTTCGCTAGCACACTTTTACTTTATTAACTATTTGACCTCTACATATTTACCTGTATTTACTAATTACTAACCGGAATTAAATAAGTTACTACGTACCTAATCGTTTTACGTAAATCTTCCTGTATCTATCGATGAACAAACAAAACTAATTCACAAAAACTACATTAACGCGAGCAAAGCCGCAGATAAAAGCTAGTGTTTTAGTATAAATATAATTAATGGTATAACTTAAATATAATTAACTAAAGATACTTATGGAACAGATGAACTGACCATACATTTTTCGGCACGCAGATCAAGTAAAGCTTGCTAAACAGTTCTCTCCGCATGGAATTGCGGTGTCATTCGCCAGCGACCCGGCCATACTTGGCAACAACGTGGCCCATACACTGCAAGGAGTTTTGTATGTGAAACAAGACAACAATAGCGTTTCATTGGAAAAGGTAAACAGCACATAGAGGCACTTGTTTACAAAGACTAGAATCTAGTTGCCGTTGTTTCGACGCTGACCTGATTGCCGGTGGTCCTCGTTGAGAAGTTATTGGTGTTGATCAAAGACATTAAACTATTACTATAGACAGGACATTGAGATCAAAGCTTTAATCCACAACTTAGCACTAAGTAGTGACAAGTCGCTCAGTTTGATGTCATGCACCCTCTAGTGCAGTCGTGTTTGTCAGTGAACAGAGTGAGACCTACCGTGGGGTAGATGAAACTTCTTCTAATATTGTCTTAAATAGACATAAAATATTTTCAACATAAGGTTTTGCTTTTCAACGCTAGATGGCGTTACTTGAGCACCAGTTCAAAGTTTTTGTATGAAATACTGTCTATTAGCCGCTCTATTACTATTTTAATCTCTTTGGTGTTGATAATGTACGTATCTCTTTTTAGGCAGCGACAGCAAGAAGTTGATGACGAGGGAGGACTTGTCCATGCCGGTGGGGTCCACCAGCAGAATGGGGATTAATGGCGGTTATAAAGGATAGGCCTGACTGTCCAATATTTTGGCAGTGGATCCAGCAACATATGCGTGGATCCAATAAATATTTAAATTAAATTAAAATGAATTAATGTTGTAATTGCGCCCTTACTAATATAGTTTTTAAGTGTACATACTAATATTTTATGGATTATGAGATCTGAAATAAAAATAATTGAATTGAATTAATTATACATTATAAACAATGTATAAATAGAAAGAAGTTTGTCAAGATCGTAGCAAATAAAAAGCCTTGCTCCTTGCATACCCCTCGGGAAAACAGTTGCAGGGATCAATATGGGAGAATTGCGGACGCTGAAACGAAATAATGTACAAAACCCCTCGATCATAAAAACGATAGATACATTCGGATTGCTGCTTTATATAAAGCGGCACCACGAAACAAGGCAAAAAACAGAAACGTGCCTTGTTTTTCTTTCAAAATTTCGAATTTAGAACTTTGTTCCAACTAGCTTGAATCTAGCGAGCCAAGTTCCAAGTGATGATGTAACTCCAATAATGTTTTTATGAGTTGTACTTACGAGGCCTTACATCTCGACTGGGAATTTTGCGTAAAATGGCCAATTTTGGCGTTCCTTGACCTCAGAAACAAAAATACACTAACAATTTTGACTTATTGAATATTGTAGAATAGCTATTGGAATAGTTTGTAGTGGCCTCGCTTTTTGTAAATTTTGCTTAACTTTTTAATTAAACCCAAAAATGCAGAGAAAGATTTTCATAAAATGCGCGATGGCACTATTATGAGCTCATCGATATAATTTAAAAAAATAATAAAATGCGTTGTTTTCATATCTTCTCATTTACTTTGGTAGAGTTCGAAATGACTTCCATTTTTTTACTATTGCATTTTGTATCTTCAGGTGGTGAAATTGCGTTAAAATTGTCTCTATGGCTGCTTTTACGTCTTTAATAGTGTCGTAGCTTGTTTTGTACACTTCATCCTTATCGTAAACACACAAGAAAATAGTCTAGTGGGGTTAAATCAGGCGACCTCGCGGGCCATTTGATAGGGCCGTTCGTACCAATCCATTTTTGGGGAAAGTTCGAAAAATATATCGTTTTAATTTCATGATCTGAGTATATCGTTTTAATTTCAACTCGATACCTCCACGCGTTCTAGAGATAAAGGGTCTTGACAGACACGACAGGCGGACAACAAATTGATCCTATAAGGGTTACGTTTTTTCCTTTAGAAGTACGGAACCCTAAAAATGAAAGTCACTTCGAACACCTACTAAAATGAATGAAAGGATATGAAAACAACGCATTTTATTAATTTTCGTACCACTTGCTCAAAAAAGTGACATTCTATGCCACAAAAAGCGCACATAACAATAGTCATTTTTAATCTGCGAAAAACAGGGAAAGAAAATTGTACTGAATTTCATTTATCCTCTAGGGGGAGAATGTAATTTAAATTTGGAATACTTACCGAAATTTATACTGATCTACATCTGTGTTTACACCATTGAGTTTGTATATATAGCATTATACATCTTTTTGAAAAAGGAAATAAATAAAATAAAAAAAAATTACAAATCAACTCATCAACAATAAATGTACAATAATTGGACCAATGTTTCGAATGTTAACCTTTACTTTTAAAATGTCATTATTTTTAATAAATGCTTAACTCATATTATTATTGTGTTAATTTTTTCGCAAATGGTACGAAAAGTAGAGTATTTTCCTCGGTGATAAAGCTGTCTTAGTCTTGGGTGAACTTAAATCCCTCGCTACACTCAGGACTCGTCATAAATCCCTCGCTTCGCTCGTGATTTAAATCGTCAAACGCGACAGAAGACACCCTTGGTTAATAATCTACTATTTAGACATCATGTTTTTAGTAACATTATATCAGTACATTTTTTTTTAAATGTATGTATAATTACAGTTGTTCTTGTTACTAAAATCGATGACAAGGTTCCTAAGTACAGATCTTCGCATGTCTTATAGTTTCAGACTTTCCCGTACTGACCGATCTAAATGTTACACCTTGTATATCTCGTTTCATTTCTGATGTTTATTTATGGGTATCTGTGTATCCTAAACGCGAGGATATTATTTGAGTTTGATTTTGTATGAGACCGTGGTGCATCTATTGTTTATATGATCGAAGACAAAACCCATATTATTAGAAATACGAGTAATTAGTCTGATTGTATTAATTATGCTAGATCTACACTTACGAAATCTAATAAGTTAGTTTAAAACATCAATCAACAACTATATATAAAGTTTGAAATCAACGAAACATTTATAAAACCACAGCAAGTTAGTTATAAAAAATAGCTACCATTATATAGCATAACCAGCATTTACGCTGGTAAACTGTATGACTGCATACATAACTTCATATTATGACTGCATATTATGCTGACACCAATTGTAGCGATGACCTTTTTAGGGTTTCGTACCTCAAAAGGAAAAAACGGAACCCTTATAGGATCACTTTGTTGTCCGCCTGTCGTGTCTGTCAAGACCATTTATCTCGGGAACGCGTAGAGATATCGAGTTGAAATTAAAAAGATATACTCAGATCTGCAGTCTCTTGAAGCTGTAAAAAAATCAAACTCCTAAGATCACGTAAAATAAAGATACGGTCGTTTTACCCCAAAAAAAACGTAAATTTTCGACATTCTCAAGGAAATCAAAATTAATAGGGTATTTGCCGTTGACCAACTATGAAATTTGGCAACTATTACCGTCTTATACTACAAGTATAGGTAAAATCTAAAAACTATACATTTGTAATTAAATCATTGAAAAACAGGGTCTTTATCCCAAAAAACGCATATTTCGACACTCTCAAGGGAATCAAAATTCAAAGGATATTTGCCGTTGACCTAGAACTATGAAAATTGGCAAGTATTACCGTCTTATACTACAAATATAGGGAAAAATCTCAAAATTATACATTTGTAATAAAATCATTAAAAAACAGGGTCTCTAAGTCAAAATTTTGAATTGAGTTAACCGTGTCATGTGGGGTATCGTATGAAAGGGCTTTATTGGCACAAGCCAGACAAGCCAGACAGATTTTTAATTATTTTTATGATGAATAGTTTTCGATTTATGACGAACAATGGAAAAAATATCTAAAATATGCACCTACAAATTTGTACGGAACCCTTGGTGGGCGATTTCTAAGTCTTGTCCGGTTTTTTTCAATGAAGCCTGAAGAATAGAAGCCTTTGCAACAGCATCAGTGGAACAGTTATGTAGGCTACACTTTAATAGCTTACGTTATTTGAGTATCGCTTACAAAGCGTGATCAAACCGCATCTTGAAGCTACAGTTCTCTTCCTACACACATAACTCCGTAATATTTGATGTATTTTGCGTTAATATCGCTCTATGAATACTCGATAGAAATGTTGAAAATGTCACTTCCTCAGGTGGAAATTGAACCAATGACACGTTTTTATTTCAAACTTTTAAAATGTTATTATTCTTTTTAGATAAACACAGAGTATTTCTCTAACCGTCACAAATGGGTCCTGATAAACGATAACGTCCCGATTGAATTAAGCCACGCGCGATACGATTCTGATATCATTATGTTTCAAGAAATGGCTTCTACAAACATCACGCAATATGGTACTTTATGTTTTTTATTTTAAATTAGCGGTCAGCTCATTCAGCCATACTGTCAAGTAAAACTTAAACTATGTAAATAGTTCCTCTGTATAAAGTAGGTACATGATTGTAAGTGATATGAATGTTTAATGGTAAATGATATTCCCTTTAATTAAACGCAATTGAGTTTTTGTAAAAATGTGGGATTTTACTGAGACACGGGCCGCTTGCTGAAATAATAGGAAATATTATTATTAATTTATATTGTTATTTTATTAGACTCAAACATCTTATGCGAGAAAGCTGTGATGTATGATGTATACGTCCACCCAAGAGATGGCGTTACGTTACATGACTGGGCTTACTGGTCTACCACCTCTGAGCTCAAGGTTACCCACAACCGTCAACGGACATTGCGGCGAAGGAATTTAAACCAATATCCGTTAAGGATCTCTGCACCGGTAGATAACATACGAGTATATTATTTTTTGTTACATTTAGATTCATTTGTTTCATTTTCATTCATTCATTTTCATTCATTTGTTTTTGTGAGGAGCTCGATAGCGGAGGAGCTCGATAGCGCAGCGGCTAGCGCGTTCGGCTTGCGATCTTGCTCCCTAAGCAACTTTCGCAATGCCGGGTCGCTGGATGGGTGACCAAATTTAAAAACATCTCGAGCTCCTCCGTGCTTCGGAAGGCACGTTAAGCCGTTGGTCCCGGTTGTTGTCGTAAGATGGCAGTCGTTAAAACCCACCAACCCGCACTGGGCCAGCGTGGTGGGTTATGGCCCAATATCCCCACGTGCTATTGTTCACGTGGGAGGCCTGTGCCCAGCAGTGGGACGTTTATAGGCTGATGATGATGATGATGATGAGATTCATTTGTAAAGTTGTAAATATCGTTAACCGCGTCGCGTAGCGGTGAAAGAATACTACCACCCCCTCTTCCATTGGGTGTCGTATAAGGCGACTAACGGACTAGAGGCTTCACATACATCTAACAGCATAGAGCGGCGATGGGCTTATCACCTGGCATGCTGAGCACATGCAGTCGCAATTTAGTGAAAAGTAGACTATATGGCATAAATAAAGTACCTACGCTAAAATACTCTATTTGCGAAAAACTATTTACGTAAAAGACAAATATTTGTTAAATGTCGCAAAGAGAAAAAAAATACGTTTTTAAGGACAAATAAATGAATACTCTTTTTCTATGCTAGGTATGTACTTTATTTTTGTTTTAAAAATATCAAAAAATTGTCCTAAAAAGGTGGCATCCCTGGTTGCAAGTGGAACAAGCTAGCACAAACTGAGGCGAATTGCTGGAAAGGCTGGAAAAGATAATGAATTGGTATACAGGTGGCGCACTATTCCGGGGAGACATATAATGGTACATTCGCTGAGTACTTGGTGGACTTGAGAGCTCCGGACACGGGACTGCGTTGCGGTTATGGAGCCTCCTCGCTACTCATTGAGATGGTCAACGCAACGTACGTAGAGAAAACCTACTCCAGCCTACTGAGCTACTACTACTACCAGCTCGTGAGGCTGCCTCACCATGCCACGCATAATCTCGGGGTGGTCCGTCGTGCCGGTTGGTGACCGGAAGGTGGGGTCCCGGCGGCCATTCCCGGGGGGGTTCGGGGGCCCTTCCGTTCGGCAGGTTAATAATACTCGTCTGTGGGCAAATTCTTGGGGAAACAGGCCACCACACTTTGACCATTCGCATCGCGGCATCATTTTCTCGATTCACGCCTCTCTCTTTCCACTCCTAAAATGACAGCGCCTAACAACAAAACTGGTTCTACAGCGGTGCACACCCCCACCACAACCTTACCGTTTGAGGTGGAGTTCGCTAACATCCGCGGACTCCATGCAAACCTCAATGCCGTCCACCACCATCTTGAGACGGCACGGCCAGCAATGTTGTTCCTGACGGAGACGCAAATAATCCGCCCAGCTGACACCACCTACCTGAACTATCCCGGCTTTGTGCTTGAACAATCCTTCAAAGCCAAAGCCGGAGTTTGATTATTCGTTCGGGCGGATGTTTGCAGTCGCCGTCTGCGCTGTCTGGAGGACCCTTCCTTCTCCCTCCTAGTGGTACACGTCGACTTAGGCTCTCATTGCCGTGTCTACGTCTGCGTCTACCGATCCCATAACGGCGACATGGAGACAACTCGACTAATTGAACATCTTAGTCGGGTAGCAGATGATGCGCAGGAGCGGTTTCCATCGGCGGAATTGGTGTTTTTGGGGGACTTCAACGCCCACCATGAGTTGTGGTTAGGTTCCTCCAAAACAGACCATACTGGTAGAACTGCCCACGCATTCGCTCTCACGCATGACCTGACGCAACTGGTGAACCAGCCCACCAGGATCCCAGACATAGTTAGCCATGCGCCCTCCTTACTCGACCTTCTGCTGACGAGTCGCCCAGCTGGATACCGGGTGGAAATTCGAGCTTCTTTAGGTTCCTCGGATCACTGCTTGATATCCAGCACAGTGCCCTTGGCATCGCGCCCGCCAACAGCGGTTTCGAAACGCCAGATTTGGCACTACGCGTCGGCAGACTGGGACGGTATGCGGGAGTATTTTGCATCCGTCCCTTGGAGGGAGCGCTGTTTTGGTGGGAAGGACCCGACCGCTAGCGCCACTGCCGTTGCTGATGAGATAGTATTAGGAATGAAATACTATATTCCACACTCCTACGTCATCAGCAAAGGCAAACGCAACCGCTGGTTCAATCGCGAGTGTGCCAGCGCTGTTGAGAGCAAACAGACGACATACCGCGCTTGGATCAGAAGTAAAGCTCATGGGGATCCCGAAAATCGCTCGCTAAAAGCAGCCTATAATAATGCCACCAAGTCGTGTAAGAGAGCCTACATTAGAGCGGATGCCCAGCGCGTTGCACGAGTAGGCCAAGAACTCCTGACGCATCCTACGGACAGCCGTAGCTACTGGCGTCTGGCCAAAGCCGTGCAATCTAACTTCTGCCAACCCTCGCTGCCACCACTGAGATGTCCTGACGGAACTTTAGCTCACAAGCCGCAGGAAAAGGTCGATCTCCTGGCCAAACTCTTTGCGGCTAACTCCCGGATCGATGACTGTAATGCACAGCCACCCTCAATTCCTCACTGTGGCCACACAATGTCTGATATTAAAATCAGGCAGTGTGATGTCCGTGCGGAGCTGCAGTCAATCGATGTCCGGAAAGCTAACGGTCCTGATGGCATCCCAGCAATAGTCCTGAAAATGTGTGCAGCGGAGTTGTCCCTATTGTGACAACTGTACTGTCGTTGTGTTAACGCGTCTGTACCGTCTCTCGCTCTCTTCGGGTTGTGTGCCGGAATCTTGGAGAGAAGCTAATGTGCAACCGATCCCTAAAAAAGGAGATCGGTCAGATCCGACTAATTACCGCCCTATAGCCGTAACTTCAGTGTTGTGTAAGATACTAGAACGAATATTGAACAAACAGCTTATTCGATACCTAGAAGATCACTCTCTAATTCACGATCGTCAATATGGGTTTCGGCCAAAACGGTCAACGGGTGATCTTCTAGCGTACGTCACACATATCTGGGGTGAGGCTATTGACAAGCGTGGCGAGTCACTGGCAGTTAGCCTTGACATAGCCAAGGCTTTTGATCGGGTCTGGCACAAAGCTCTTCTCTCCAAGCTCCTGGCATACGGTTTGCCCGCTCAGTTCTGTACCTGGATTGCTAGCTTCCTGCATTAGCGTAGAATCCGTGTCCTTTCGGATGGATGCGCTTCGCGGTTCATGTCAGTGAACGCTGGTGTTCCTCAAGGCTCCGTTCTATCCCCCACGCTGTTCCTTCTGCATATCAATGACATGCTTCCTCTTGGAAGCATTCATTGCTATGCAGATGATAGCACAGTGCATGGGGGATATAACGGTGACCCAACGGCTGGGCAGGTAGACACCGAAATGAAGCGAGCAAATCTTGTCATTGAGCTCGATCGGGTGTTGGACCTCATTTATAAATGGGGCTCCGATAATCTGGTGGAGTTCAATGCCAAGATAACACAGGTATGCGCGTTCACAGCGAAAAAGTCGCCATTCCTTCCCCATTCTTCTCTTCAGGGTACATCTCTAGGCCTGCAGAGCAGTATTAACATGCTCGGTATGGATATCCGCTGCGATCTGAACCAAAAGGACTACATCGAAACTGTGATTAAAAATGCCTCACGTAAACTCGGTGTCCTGAACAAGGTGCGGCGATTCTTCACGCCTGATCAGTTGTGTCTATTAAACAAGACACAGGTGCGGTCTTGCGTGGAGTATTGCTCTCACCTTTGGGACGGCTCCGCAAAGTATCTTCTCGATGCCTTGGACAGATTGCAGTGCCGCGCTGTGCGCATTATCGGCAATGCGGAGGTCACTAAAACTCTCGAGCCTTTGCAATTGCGTAGAGATATTGCGTCACTCAGCGTCTTTTACCGTTTATACCATGGCGAGTGCTCTGAAGAACTCTTTGACCTCATCCCTCCTTCTCCCTTCCTCCATAGGAGTACGCGTGCTGCTCTCCGGAGTCACCAATTTACAGTCTCTAACATTCCATCACGCACAAAGAAATTTGGTGACGCGTTTCTTTGCCGCACTTCCAAAAGATGGAATAGTCTACCAGCACACGTATTCCCTCCTACCTATGACATAGGGTCCTTCAAACGAGGCGTGAAGAAGCACTTTGTGGGCCGGCAGAGTGAGGGTGACTAATGCTACGTCTCTTACGCTGCACCAGTTGTACTCGCGCCTGGACTGGACTGCATTTCCACTTAACATCAAGTGGAGTGGGGTCATTTGTCGGGCTTAGTATAAAAAAAAACCTTTCATTTTTCAACTAGACTCTTTCAGAGTTAGTGGTTAGCGATGTTAACCACATAATTATTATTTTTTTCTTGTGTTTACGCAAGTAATGATTTTATGAACTATTAATAGCAACAACTCATGATGGGCAACTTTAAAGCTTTAGTGGCGCTAAGTAATAGTTTGTCTGTCAACATTTCACAAATTTAAAGATTGTGACTAATCGTTTTTTTTGCTCCTTACAAAAGTTTGTAAAGAGATAAGTCCTTAATTTTGGTTAATTACTTAATTTGATCATATTTTACACCTATTGGCAAATTTTGTTAGTGATTTTTAGTTTCATAAGTAAATAATACACGATTAACATTGTGGTTAGTGTAGCTAACCGACGTGCAGATTTTATAATTTGTTTATGTATTAGAACTAAGTAACCGTGTACATCTTTTTTCATTTCTTTATAGAATTTAGCAGACAGAGATATTGCAATCTATTTGGAGAACATTCCCTCAGATAATGAAAGTTTTGTAGTTACGATTTGAACCAGGAACCATGATAATGTAAGACATTACCTAACAGAATGACATGCTGTTAGGTAATGTCTTACAGTCGCAGTGGTAACCGTAGCTAACCATATAATTCCTCAAAAACCTTAAGTCTCACATTTTTTTAGTCGTTTTAAATAGTATCTGAGATCTAAATAGAACTCTGAGTATTCATTAAAAGTTTACTCTTCTGTTTATAAAAGTGCCCCTGAAAGAGTTAAAATGCTATCTTATGCATACACCTGGGCTATGGCGACCCGGGATATGTAAGACTCTACTTCCCCTCCTCCATCTAGCTACGAAAAACTCGACGGGAGAAGGGCCCACTAATAACTTGGGATCTATCTAGGGATATGGCTTGGGATCACGAACGGTAAGCACTGAGACGTGTTGATTTTAATATACACCCTCATTTTTTACTCGTTTTATTGAAATTAAGACTTTGGTAGGACGATTTTGGTAGGACTGATTCGGATTGGATCTGAACTGATTTGGGTTGGATCTGAATTGATTTGGATTGGATCTGAATTGATTTGGATTGGGTTTAGTGAAGTTAGGCCTATTAAAAGTAGGCCTGTCTGAACGCGGAGTATTAGAGTTTTGTCTAGATAAGAACTGTTGTATCTTTTCCTCAGATATTGCTATATTGACAGCTTCGTTTAACGTTTTCGGATTTTTACACCTAATAATGTTGGAAATTGTAGGGGTCAGCCCCATTTGAAAGTGATGGAGTGCTAATTCCTCCATGGCTGCGGTGCGTCCTATCATCTCTCTATTTTTGTGCCCGTGAGAGATACTGATTTCAGTTAGAAGCTGCGATAGACAAGTCTCTATTCTTAGAGCATACTGGCTAATGGGTTCATTGGCTTGTTGCTTACTTTCTTGTAAATCAGTTAGTAAGTGTGCGTAGTGTTTACGTTCACTAAATTGAGTTTTAAGAAACTCCTTGAGTTGTATCCAGTTAGCGAATTCTTTAACAGAACAGGCATTTTGTGCCTTGTCCTGTAACTGACACAGTATGTATTTAAATAAAACATCACGTTGGGACTCTGATGCTAACTCATAAGCATTATTACAGTTAACTAAAAAGGAATTTAAAGTTTCTCTGCAGCCGTCATACGGCTTAATGAACTTTAGCAATGTAGAAAGATCGAGTTCAGTTTTTGCTGATACAGCGGTCACTTTTTTCTTTGTCTGTGACCGTGTAGTTGGCGCGGCAGGTTGATAGAAATCGTCTTCCACGTCGGTTACTGCTATTTCTGGCTTAGGACTTGGTACTCTGCTTTCCGACATGGTAATAGATTTTATGATATTTTATGTCACAAGTTACAAACAGTACAATGTTACAAATGGACAATTTACGAAACAATTAATTGAACGTGAATAGGTATACTTCTATCTATGTGTATTAAGATTCAAACATATAATAAAACAATATCGATAATAAAAATGTAACACGGATATGGAACACAAAAGTTTGAGAATCGCAATAACCAAGGGTCACTTACTTGGTAACGAATATAGCAATGACGAAAATGTACACGTTCTATTACGTGGGCGCTCTTGATAAGGCACGACACTTCGTGCGAGTTGCGTTTAGATCACCGGGTGAAGACACTTGTTGGATGATCCTCTTGAAGTCCGGGTATGGCACTAGCAGTGCACAGCAGTGGGCCTCTCACGAAGCGTAACGAACCGGGTCAGATTTGATCCACTTAACAGGATTTCACACGTAGTATAATAATCAAGGGCACAGCATAGGTTGATACACGTAGCTCACTTATTGGTGCACACGCACAGACACAACGCAATACACACGCGTCGAATTTGGATTTTGTACTGGCTGAGACGGAGACGGTACCGGGGATTTCTAATTTTCAAAATAATAATAATAAATAATAAATCTTTATTTGTATCTTATTTTAGTTTACAAAGATGTGATTGGGTTCTCCATTTGAGAGCATATGCACCCGTGTTAGGAGATCCCGCTCTTCCATTGCAATGATATTAATGATACAATACAGTAAGTATATAATCTTATTTCTATCTAATTATCAATTACCTATTTATTAATAATTTCAAATTACATAGTATATGTTCAATTTAAACAATAAAAATTCCATGCAAAAATAAGGCCAAGTGGCAAGTGTGTGTGTGTGTGTGTGCGTTGAGTGTGCGTGCGTGTGAGTGTGTGCGTGTATGTGTGTGTGTGTGTGCGTTGAATGTAAATATTTTAATATGTGAGTGACTATTCTCGTAAATATCTAAGTTAGCATAACAGTGCCTCAGTTTCATCGTAGCTCCATGTTTTAAGAAGATTTAACAGGGTTTTTTTACATTCATACTTGTTCATAGAAAAAATGTTTAATTTCTTATTTAATTTGTTGTACAGTTTAGCTGATTGACAGCGGAATTGTCTTCCAGCAAAAACTGATTTTACAGCCTCTACTTCAGCAACAGAGTGTTTTCGTCTTCTGTTAAGTTTACTCTCGTCATATGTTAGAGATTTGTGAATTCTTAGAGTCGAGCATAAGATGTACAATTGCCTGACCGAAAGAAGACCACAGGAAGCATAAAGATTTAATGTTGGGAATCTATATGGTTTAAACAACATTACTTTTAGTAATGATCTTTGGGCCCTCTCTAGTTCAAGGAACTTCATTTTAGTAGTACCCCCCCAAACTGGGATACAATATATCAAAATCGACTCGGCCAGTGATGTGTATATTTCTTTTAAGAGATTTTTATCAGCTATGTGCCTTACAGTCTTGAAAGTCCAAATTAACTTTCGAATCCTGGACATGACTAGTTCCAGGTGATCGTGCCAAGACATCCGCTGGTCAACAACTACCCCTAAGTATTTTGTGTGATGTACTTTGTTAATAACATCACAAGAACAATGTTCTTTAACGTTACAATGATGTATTTTTATTTCTAAGTCTATTACAGGTTGAGTGCTATTGTATTTCGTAAAATAAATGTAATTAGTTTTGTTAGTATTAAGAGTTAGTAAATTGTTTCTCAGCCAGCTAGCTATATTGGCGAGTCCCATTTCTGTTGATCTGCGCACCGATTCACACGTATTTCCGCCAAAGACAACAGCCGTGTCATCGGCGTAAGAAAAGACTTTTCCGCTGTCAATTTTCAAATCGCATAAACTGTTTATATATATTAGAAACAAAGTCGGCCCCAATACACTTCCCTGAGGGACACCGTATGACACGCTTGCTTGTTCACTAATATATTGACCTATTTTTACCGCTTGCGTTCGTTCTCGTAGGTAGTCAGTGAACAATGCAAGCGGCGGTCCTCTAATGCCAATGTTTTCTAATCTGCGCACAAGAATGGGTACAGACACCGTATCAAACGCCTTTTTTAGGTCAAGAAACACACACATGCACTTATATCCTTTGTCAACCTCACTAATAATATGAGCTGATAATGATGATACCGCATCCTCAGTCGAAAGTCCCCGCCTAAAACCATATTGAGAGGTTGAGAGAAGATTGAACTTCTGAAGATAATCTATAAGTCTTTTATTTATCAACTTTTCGAGGACCTTTGAGATGGATGTGAGGACGGATATAGGGCGATAATTTGATACGTCTTCTCTGTCACCGCTCTTATGCACAGGTGTAATTATAGCATGTTTTAGCGTTGGTGGAAATACGCCATACCGAAAGCATAGATTGGCCAGATGGGTGATTATCGGCACAACGAACTCATGAGCAAGTTTAAGAAATTTTGTGCTGATGCCATCCCATCCAGGGGCACTATCTGACTTAAGACTTATAAGAGTTAAGTAGACTTCATCGGGGTCTGTTTCTAAAAGCACAAAAGACGACACCTGGGAACTATTACGGCCATCACCTGATTCATTTTGTGGAGATCTATCTAGTAAAATCTTTTCAGCTAAACTTTTACCGATGCTTACAAAGTAATCATTAATTAAATTTACGGAGTTTTGAGGGGTTGTATTATTATTTAGTAATTCTAAATTTTGGGTATGAGATTGGGTACGATGAGTTATATTATTTAACGTTTTCCAAAAGCTTTTCGGGTTGTTTTTATTTTTTACAAGTTGCTCTCTTTCATAATTACGTTTGACTTTCTTAATGATATTATGGCAGTGATTCCTATATCTCTTGTATGTAGTTTTTAGTATTTCGTTATAGGGATCAGCACGTAGTTTTACTTGCATCTTATTTCTATTGCGAATACATCTCAGTAATCCTAAGGTAATCCACGGTTTGATGATGCGTTCTTTATTCGGGACAACTCTTGTTATAGTATTAGACAAGATGCAATTTCTCAGCACATTTATTAACTCATTAGTTACCATTGTAGGATCATCGCAATTCAATAAGTCACTCAAGTTACTGTCTTTAAGGTTTGCTATAGCGCCTTCCATGTTAATTTTAGTTGCAGTTTTAGGATTATTATAATGTGTCCCAGCAATGTGGGCTAGTTTTAGGAATACCATTTGGTGATCAGTAATAGTTGAATCAAGAACAGTTATAGAAGCGGAGAGTTTACATCTATCTAATTTCAACATGACATGGTCAAGGCAGTTATTACCTCTAGTTGGCAGTATATGACCCGGAAGAAGACCATGCATGGCCAGCATATTTAGGTAAGATAGTCGGTTTGTACGTTCTTGTGTAGTTTCATTGGATTTTTGTATTAAATTTATGTTGATATCCCCAGTTATTATAATATTGTTTTGAGATTTAATAGTATCTAAGTGGTTATTCAAGGAATCAATGAAGTTTTCAGCGTTACAGTTGGATGGAGAACGATATATACACAGTACAATAAGATTATCGACGGTTACTTGTAGACAAGATGAATGTTTGATACTTATTTCTTTAATAGTACCTTTGTGAGCATTTTTTAAATAGACGACAACACCATCAGAGTGATTTAAGTGGTTCGTTGTAAAGCCGTAAAAATAATTATTCATTTGAGGTATAGGTTTGTTTGGGTCAGTCCAACATTCGCTGAGTACTATAAGATCAGTATTAAATGAGAACTGCGAAAGAGTTACATGGAGGTCATCAAGATTTTTGTAGATACTTCTAATGTTTTGGGATATTACCGTAAAGTCCAAGTTTTCTTTGCAAGTATGACTAGAAAAGTCTTCGACTGAATTGGTTTCAGCTTGGGCTAATTGTAAATTGTCCAATTCATTTAAAATTATTGATGAGTTATTCATTAAAGACACAATATATGAGGCTGTACATACACTTCGGGATAGTAAAGGAGACATACTTAGAATTTGCAATAAATGGAGAGAACAATAAGCTATTTATTGGATTTCGATTACTTTGATCTAGTGATATACAACGCGAAGCTTCCCTGAGATAAAATTGTGTGAATGAGTACGAGTAATATACGACATGGGACGTGTAGGAGTGGTGGCAAAGTGAGTGTAATCTATACATGGGTGACATAAATAAATATTGGAGTGTGTAGTTTGTGTAACGCATAGGTTTTTTATATGTATGTTCGTGTAAGTTAGTGTACTTTTGTGGGTAAAATAAAAAGTTATAACTATGTGATTCTATACATAATAATGAATTGATGGCATAATAAAGAATATTTGAGACACAAAGAAAATAAATATCAAAAAGTCATGCTAGCATTAAGTTATGAACCTGTGATTCATTTCTGACTAAAATTACCGGTGAATTCTCGTCTTTCCTGAGATAAACTCTTCCGAAAGCAGTCCAGCAGAACTTGAAACCTTTTGATTTTGCTAGGTCACGGGCAACAAAATGTAATCTGGCACCCTTTGCTGTGAGCTGCTCGGATATAAACACGGCTGTATCTTCATTTTTTGTTGCTCCCAGGTGCTTCGCTCTAAGCTTTTCTTTGCGTGTGTTGAAAACCTTGCAGGCTTTTAACATGTCTGTTTTAATCAGAGTAGATGGTAGCTCAACGACTATTGGTGTATTCGATTTGTTAATATCCCTTTTACCCTTTGTTCTATATATGTCTCTAATATCTTCCCTCTTGAGATGGCAATTCATTGTTTTCGATAGGCATAGTACCATATTAATAAGGTCTTCTTTTGATTCTATGGCATCTTTAGGCATATTTTTAATCTCAATGTTATTTTTGCGAAGTTCCCGCTGCATGTCCTCCAGTTTGTCTTCCAGGATTATAATATGGTCTTTGTCTTTTTTATTCTGTAATTCAAGCTGTTCCAATTTCTTCCTTAATTCTTCATTTTGCGCAGTGAGGAATGCAAGGCTGCTTTCTATATTGTAGTTAGTTTCTTTTATTTCTATTTGGGCAGTCGTAATCTTTCTCAATTCATCTCGTTGTGCTATGAATGATGACTTAATCATTTCCTTAATATCTCTCTTAAAATCTAATAACTCGTCCTCAAATCCATGCTCTCTAGCCCTTTTTTGACGTGGTTGGACATAGTTCGGGGGTGTACAGTCGCCGTAATGCTCCAAGTTGAAAGATTCCATCTTATCGATGTTCGGTTCCGATGTTGACTGTGATTTGTCAGCCAATGGGGAGCGATGTACATTAGGCATCATAGAAGGCTACTATTTAAAAATAGCAGAAATAGAATGCAGTCATGTACACTTGGCGATATTGATAAAAATATTCTTGGGCCAGGCCCTTATAAACTGACCCGCTATCGCGTCCGCCTTTAAGTTGCGCTAAGCGACAAAGTAGTGTGACTCACGCGCAGGAGCTCCGCTCGGGTGTCGGTCGGTGTCCGTCGGCGTCCGTCGGCGCGGCGGGCGTGGCGGTGCAGTAGGCAGCTCGCGAAAATATATTCGTCACTACTGTCGTCCTTCACACTCGTGGCCCGGTCACTTCTAGCGCGTTATGATCGCCTGGTACTTCACTTGATTTAATGATATTTTAAATATTTATTTATTTTTGAAATAAACAATTATTATTTCTATTGATACACGTTCGCACGTCTTTACGCTTGCGCGGTCCGAGGGGAAGAGGAAAAATCCCTTAACGCTGCCACCATTAATGTTGTAAGGCTTGGGGAAGTAGGCTTTTTAAAAAAAGAAAATATTTAGTTTAGCGACACAACCGTCGGATATGGAAGCTGGATGGAGACTAAATGGAAATGAGTAGGCAGTCAGGGTTCACGGTAGCTTGTGGATACGTCAGCGGTTAAGGATTAGGGATCAGCACATTAGGGAACATGGAACAGGTATAACAGTACGCAAAAGGTTGTGGTCCCCTTGACCACTGAGTACCTTACGAGTCTGATTTCGTTTCTGTAAGCTCTGGAGTTCCGCAAGGCTCGGTTTTGGGCCCCTTGTTGTTCATCATTTTCATCAATGACATAGGTAACTGCTTCAATTTTTGTAATTATTTATTATATGCTGATGACCTTAAAGTTTATCACACTATTGACACTGCAGAAGACCACGTGAACTTTCTGAGAGACTTAGACGCATTTACAGATTACTGTTCGATAAATAAACTAACATTAAGTTTAAATAAGTGCAAATCTACTACATTTACTAAAAAAAAAATATTAATGTCACTTAGTTTCGTTATAAGCTTTGTGGAGTTCATATTAAATCCGTTGAACAAATAAGGGACCTTGGAGTGGAACTTGATAAGAAATTGCATTTAGATATACATGTGGATAATATCATTAGTAGGGCGTACAAAATGTATGGATTTACAATGCATTCCACCACTAACTTTACTCAACCCTATACCTACTTATGTTTATATAAATCACTGATCCGCTCACAGCTTGAATACGTGTCTGTGTGGAACCCCTTTTATAATAAATAAGTTGATGCACTTGAGTCTGTTCAAAAACGGTATTTAAGAGTTATGGATTATAAATGTTATCAAAGATCTTTGACATATAACGAATTATTAACTACTTATGAACTGTTAACCCTAAAATCAAGACGTTTGCAACTTGAAACAATGTTTCTTTACGATTTGTGTCACAGCCGATACGATTGTGTTGATCTTAACAATAAATTATGTTATAGAGTCCCATATAGAACACATAGTCGAAATGTAACTCGTCTGTTTGCCACCAGTCTCTCTAGAACAAACGCAGGCAAACGCTCACCTTTGCATAGAATTACGGATTCATACAACACTAACTTCAACTCCATTGATATATTCTCCACACCTGTTAGTGCATTTAAGAAACAATTAGAAGAAATATTAGATGTCACATTAATCACATGAATATTGTAATGTATTGTTTTGTTTTTTTTTGTTCTTTAATATTTTAATTTTTTATTAGTTTTCTCCATAATCGGTACCTAGTTAGTTTGTTATTTTCAATATTATTATTTTTTGTCTTTAATGTATAGCAGCACCTCTTAACATTTTCCTCTTATTTAATACTGTCGTGGTTAATATTGAGGGTGTCACAATGACATATCTTATTACAATAAGTTGTTATCGTAAACATTATTGTGTTGTACTGTTTCTTGACCCAAATAAATTTAAAAAAAAAAAGGCTAACGCGCTAGCCGCTGCACCATCGAGCTCCTCATCTTCATTTCTTCATTTTCATTTTCATCAGTTTTAACATATTTCTATGAACTCTAATATTACGACTGGAGGACTAGTATCCATGGTAAGGAAAAAAAAATTACTAATTTTATTTGTGTACTGGCATGTTATGCCTCGATGTTTGGTAGTATGTTTGATTTTTATGTTAGTTTGAGATCCCTATTGCCTAGTCTCTGACTAACCCTTTGGGGATAATAGTCGTGAGTCTATATACGAATGTTTTTTTTTTAATCTACCTCCAACTATGTTCGTTAAATCCTGTTTTAGCTTCTTATGTATGACTGTTTGTTAGTAAGGAGTTGAAGTCGGCTCTCCTGTGGAACTCGGACGTCCACAACAGCAGTATGATTCTGATGCTGGAGACGGGGTCGGCGGAGCTGAGCGCGGGCGTGCTGCGAATCTTGAAGAACCGGGTCAGCAGGCTGGACTATGTCATGCACATTTGGCTTTTCAGGTATGGTACTACTGTTGTACTTACAAAAAATATTATCTGCTTGAAAATGTTGAGGTGTGTCAGGTAAAAAATTGTAGATTTTATGGTTTCTAAAATTCATAGTTTCCAGATATCCGGAGGCCTCTTGTTTAATTCCCAGTCCCAGGTCAGCGATAAATCATCGTCAGCCTATAAACGTCCCGTCCACAGCACGTATAGCGATTGGGCCGTAACCCACCACGTTGGTCCAATGTGAGATGATTGGTTAAGGTATGAATAAATCAGAATTATCCTTTTCCTTTCCCTAGCGTCGGATTTACGTACCTAGCAGAACGCGAGAGCAGCAGCAACATGTATGTGGAGCCCTTCACTGCTGGTGTGTGGTGGACCTGCCTGGTGGTGGGGATGGTGTTAGCCCTGGCCCAGCGGCTGACCTCAAGCCGGCTGGAGGAGAAGGAGGGCGCCTTCATGTCGGTGTTGGCCACTTGTCTCCAGCAAGGTTAGTGACGATAAGGCCGAAGGAAGGTGGAAGCGCGCTTCACCCAATCCTCAACCATTGAGGAACTGGCTCTCTTATCACTAAACTGTCGAAACACAACAATGCTATTAACATTGTTCTATAACGGAAGAGAGAAGATATCGTTAATTTGACTGTTTTTAACGAAACAAAGCGTTATCCAGGTTTAACGTAAGGCGAGTTGTCACGCTGAGAAGTCGCTTCTTTATTTTGAGATAGTATTTTGGGTTCTTACCCAAAATATCTACTTAGTACTAAAATAGTACTTAGTAGTTCTTAAATCCTAACAGTCTCTCGACTGTTAGGATTTAAGTACTCCAATTTTGCTTTGAGTTGAAATACCTACTTATTTGCATTATAACTACTACCAGCCAACTCACTACTATAACTACACTAACTACACTAGTATTAACTAGGGGGTAAAAGTTACTCGCGTCCGTAGGTTTACCCTTGAGACCCTACACGAGACCCCTGAGACCCTACACGTGACCCCATGAGTGGTGCTAAAAGAGTGACACTGACTGAGTGGTAGAGCCACGCTGCGTTGCAGCACGCATTGGGCCGGCACGCCCGACGTATTACCACCCTCTCACGAATATCCGGCGTGAAATAATGGCGCTTGGTGCTGTTGTGTTTCGTCCGGCCAGTGTGGGTTCCGGGGGCCCATACCACCCCCTCTCACAATTCCTATTCCTTCCTTAACCCTTTTCCTTCCTTAAAGGACGGCAACGCGCTTGCGATTCCTCTGGTTTTGCGGGTGTCCATGCAAAGGCTGCAGGCAAATTGTGTTCATAGCGTGAAAGAGTTTATGGATAGGATCAAATAAATATTATGTACTTATATTAATTTGCACACCTGCTTGCAGGTTGAATACATGTACACATTTTAAGAACACATTTAAGAACGCATTTTAAGAACCCAGAACTTCTATTCTGGCAAATAAAGACATCCTTATCTTTATCTTTATCTTAACCATTGAGGTTATAAGGAGAGTTTTATAACTCTTAGAATCAGGTTATCGATTAACTTTCATTTCGTGGTGGGTTACTGCCCAATCTCCCCATGACAATATGCTGTTGTAAGTTATGGTTACAGTAGAGATGCAATTTATTTGAAATACTTGTATTTAAAATGCAAATACAAAATGCGAAATACCTATTTTGTCTTTTGCATTTAAATGCCTATTAATAAAAACCATTTTGTTTTTTATTTGAAATACTTTTCGAGATGTAATTTGCATTTTTTTAAATTTTAAAATGCAAAAATACTTTGTGGTTTATCATCATCATCATCATTAACCAGAGGACGTCCACTGCTGCACAAAGGCCTCCCCCAAGGATCTCCACCACGACCGGTCTTGTGCTGCTTGCATCCAGCGGCTACCTGCGACCATCACCAGATCGTCAGACCACCTTGTTGGAGGTCTGCCCACACTGCGTCTTCCGGTGCGCGGTCGCCACTCGAGAACCGTTCTGACCCAACGGCCATCGGTTCTACGGGCGATGTACCCTGCCCATTGCCAATTGAGCTTGGCGACTCTTTGGGCTATGTCGGTTACTTTAGTTCTTCTACGAATCTCCTCATTTCTGATTCGATCACGTAGAGAATCCCCGAGCATAGCCCTCTCCATTGCTCTTTGCGTGACTTTGAGCCTGCCTGTGAACGACCACGTATTTTGGATGAGAAGATATTTCGTAGCTTACCAAACGCTGCCCAGCCGAGTTGTATTCGACGATTGAACTCTTTCATAAAGTTGGACCTAGGTAGGTCTGGACCGTTTGTCCCAGGTATACATATTCGTCAACAACTTCAAGAGCAGAGTCACCAACCTTCAGAGGAGTGGCGTAAACGTACGACACGTGAGTTAGACATGATTTTCGTCTTCTCCATGTACATTTTAAGGCCCACTTAGATCACCGAGCATTGTGCCGAGGTCCTCCAGGGTCTCAGCCATGACTATATCGTCGGCAAATCGAAGGTGACTGATGTACACGACGTCGGAGGACATCGGAGAAACGCTTGTGGACTGGAGAGGACTCGTCCTCTCCAGTCCACAAGCTTAAACACGTCCTCCAGTACAGCAGTGAAGAGCTTCGGAGACATGACAGCTCCTTGTCGCACACCACGCTGCAGCCGGACTGGCTTCGAGCTCTGGTCCTGAAGGCGAACTGTCATATTGGCGTTTCCGTACAAACACTTTAACTGGAGAGACTGTTTGACAGAGACTGTAGCACGGCCCATGTTTTGATCGAATCAAAGGCTTTCTCATAGTCCACAAACGCTAAGCAAAGTGGCCGGTTATATACTCTTCGGTCTTCTGCAGCAGCGTATGTATGTGGTCTATGGTGCTAAAGCCTTTTCGTAATCCGGCTTGTTCGATTGACTGAAAGTCATCAAACCTCCGTGCAAGACGATTAATTATAACTCTCGAGAACAGCTTATAAACGTGACTTAGAGATATGGGTCTGTAGTTCCTCAGTAGGGTCTTGTTGCCCTTCTTAAAGAACAACAAAACCACACTTTACTACGGAATTAAATAGATTCTGAAGAGCTGCGAGTACTGGTCTTTCGCCTGCTTTCAGAAGCTCAGCCGTAATTCCGTCGGCACCCGATGCCTTGCTGTTTTTAAGCTGCCTGAGAGCCACACCAACCTCGTACAGGCGGATGTCCGGGATTCTTCGGTGTAGTGTCGGGTTAGCTTAGCTCTAGAGTCTGTAGCTAAGCTTTGTACTGGTGGGTCAGGTGGCCGCGTTGATGTGTATAGCTGTCAATAGAACTTCTCGACCTCTCCCATAACTTTGGACTTGGCCGTGACAGTTCTGCCTTCATCGGTTTGCAGCGTCGTCAGTTGGCTATGCCCAATACCCAAATCTCTTGCGAACACTTTCGAACCTTTGTTAGCCCATAGCCTATAGCCTCTTTAACACGGTCGGTGTTAAATCGGCGAGTGTCGCGAGTCAAAGACTAAAAAACAAAAGACTAAGTTAACTTTGTGGTTTAGTTTAGACAATATTACCAGTCAAACAGATCTGGAAACCTTACAATATTTAAAGGATTTAGTGCACAAGTCTGGCGATACTAAATGCTTATCCTAAAAAAAAAATATTACTAAAATTTAACACATCCTTACCAAGCTCAGCACCAGTGGAGAGACTTTTTTCATATGGTGGGATGATAATCAAGACCTCACAGAAGAAAAATGAGCGACGATGTATTCGAACAACTGGTATTGTTAAAAATTGTATAAAATAAAAATAAAGAGAATTAGAATAAGAATAATTTATTTCCGTATAAAAACTTAGTCTAAATACATCAAAACTTAAAAATAACATTCTTCCACAAAATAACAAAAATAATGCATAACAAGAGTGCAGCTATTATTGTAAGTAATTTAAAATTAAGGTTAGTATTGCAAAATAATCGAAATGATACTTAAGCTAAGTAAACTGCTTTACCTGTCTTTTAGGCATCTAATAAGTGAATGTAGGTTAGTGCTTACTTAACATTTTATTATATATATGCACAGGTAGAATCTAAAACAAGACAATACTTAGAGGAGTGGCCATACTGCTGACAATTGTAACATCTTGTTACAAGTGTGAAGTCTCTAACTGAGCAAGATGTCCAATTAATGAACAGTCGCTCCTGTGCTATTAGAACTTTCCTCAATTCAGGTGGTAATTCTATTATCTAATTACAAAATAAGGCATCTTTTTTTACCAGATTTGTGGCTAAGTCTAATAGAGCTGAGGAATTGGTCTCGATGTATGTGTGAATACTTGTCCGCGATGTTCTGTTTATACAGACATTCGAAAACTTCTTGTTCAGTGTTATTGGCGGGGACTCCTAGTAAAATTATTTTTGGCTTCCTTTTTTTAGTCTCTTCGACCTTTAGCCCTGATGTTTTGAGCTGCTCTGACTTTTTCAGTTTCTCAAGGTCTTCTTTTCCTTGTGCGCTAACAATAATGCCTCCATCTTTGGTCTTCCGCATGCCACGGATACGTAATTTGAGCTCTTCTGGCTTAATTACGGTTTGAATGAGCTTCTTTGTAACCTCGCTCGTTTTTTCTTTGTCCTGGGGATAAATAACGACACTGCTGGTGTTGAGGGGACGGATACGAGAGTGGTTTTCCTTCTTAACGATTTCGGCAAAAGACGTGTTCTGATTTGTTGCATTTGGAGCAGAGCGGATACACTCTTTTAGATCCTCCAGTTGGTCTTCTAGTTGTGTGGTTTTCCCCTTTTGCTCGTTCATATTGCTAATCGTAAGCTGTGCTGAAATATATTTTTGTTTCAGTGACTGATATTGAACAGCCAACTGAGACACACCTCCCATGACGCTCCTGCTGATGCTGCTGATTTTAAGCTCTTGTTCTGAATTTAGCTTTCCTTCACATGATATCGAGCAAATATCATTCAAGCAATGCTCGATTTTGACAGCCAGCTCTGTATTTCCATAGTCGAGACTGCATCAATAGTGGGCGCTACTGGTTCTTCTTCATTTTGTCGTCGACGTGGTGGGCTCCGGGACGTCATGTTGCTCCGGTTAAATGGACTTTCCATTATTGCGTAAAAAACATCACTTAACAGTTACTGACTGAGTAAAATTGTCAACAATTGCATGACCGCGATGCGCTGACCCCGATCTACGCGGAAGCAATATTGACACAGTTAGGCGCGGAATTTATAGTTATTCAATTATTAATCATAATATAATAAATTTAACAGATGGCACGTCCATCTTCTAGCTCTATAGAAATTTCATTGGAGTTGTTGTCGTAAGATGACAGTCGTTAAAACCCACCAACCCGCATTGGGCCAGCGTGGTGGGTTATGGTCCAATATCCCCTCGTGCATTGTCCGCGTGGGAGGCCTGTGCCCAACAGTGGGACGTTTATAGGCTGATGATGATGATGATGATGATGAAAAAAAAAATCAAATAAATTTTGTCCAATCCAAATTGAATTGGACAAAATTTATTTGTATTTTGAAAATACCTATTTTCCATTTAGCATTTAAAATACAAAATGCTAAATTATTTAGTATTTTGTATTTGAAATAGTAAATCGTATAAGTATTTGCATTTTGTATTTAAATACATTTCTTAAACTATTTTGTATCTACATCTCTGTTTAAACAGTATGTTTCTTCCTAGATGCAAACGCGGTTCCCTGCGGTCTGTCGGGCCGGTGGACGTTCACAGTACTGTCAGTGTGCTCGATGCTGGTGCACGCGTACTACACCTCAGCAATTGTGTCAGCGCTGATGAGCACGGGGCGAGGAGGGCCTAAAACGCTGAGGGCGCTGGCTGACTCCAGATACGCTATAGCATCTGAAGATCATGACTTCATACGATATACTATGTTTGGTGTATGTTAGATTGTTTATACTTTATTTGCAACTGTTTATAATTACATTTATTAAATGTAAAGAGGTGGCAAACGAGCAGGTATGTCACCTGATGGGAAGGAAGTTACCGGATAGGGTCACAGATGCGTTGTCGGCCTTGAGGAAGAAGGAAGACCAACCCCTCAGCCCCCAAGCGGTCGCATGAGACCGCACCTACAAAAACACACTGGACTGTACCGTGTTTTCATAGACTTTCAGACAGACTACTTTGTCAAATTTGACGTTGACAGTTGCGCCAATTTTTGTGTCTGAAAATTTCCATGAGTGAGATGTGATGGGGGATAGGGTAGAAGATATAGGCCGCCGGTAACTTCACTCACCGCACGAAACACAACAGCGACGAGTGCCATTGTTTCACGCCGATATTCCGTGGGAGGATGGTATTACGCCGGGCGAACCGCACTATGCTTAACATTTATTATGTTGTTATATATCTCCCGCCCGCCTCTGTGGCCCGTCTAAGCCACCGGTTTCAGACCCAGAAGTCCCAGGTTCGATTCCCAGCGGGGGGTAAATTTTTGTGGGCTCGATTTGTATGGTGGTAGAGCTGTTAAGTCGGCCTAGCTAGCTACCACCATCTTATCTAAGTGTGTCGCCATAACAACGATCTTTATAGCATTGTTGTGTGACAGTTTGAGATAAGATAGCCAGTTCCTCAAAGTTTGAGGATTCCGGGTGAAGTGCGCTTCCACTTTCGGCATTATCGGCACTTACTATCAGGTAAGATGAGGGCCAAGCGCTTACCCATTGTAGAATATCAAAAAAATCTTAGGTACCAAAATGGGAAAGCGTTTTTGTTCTTCAACTTAATTATTAGTATCTATAGTAAATGTGTACACCTACGATCAAAGTTAGGAAGATAGGAAGCGCACTTCATCAGGAATCCTTTAAACATATATTTATCTGACTTACTAGGATCTGTGTCGAAAAACAACATTGCTACTAATGTTATTGCAGCACAAAATCTCACAAAAGGCCTTTAAACGGGCTCTAACAGCAACCAAATCGAATACTAGAACAAACCCTCATTTTTAAATTGGGACAAATAACTTAAAGAATAGTTCCATCATTATGCACAACTTATTACCTATGGGAGATACTTACCTCTGAAATCATGAAAAAATAAAATATGTTCCTTAGGTTTTATTCGAGTAAGGTATAACAAATTTGGACATATTTAACATCTGGGATTAGCAATCTAACTTCCAAGCAATAGAGGCTGTTAACTGCGAAGCACCATCTTGTGATCGTAACTCTTTGACCTCAGTTTGCTTTTTATCTTATAAGACTACTACTACTAGACTGATGAACTATTACACCTATTGATATTGTTTACCATTCTAGGTAGAAACTGACTGGGAGGACTTGGAGTACCTAAAGAAGAAGAAACTGACCTCTAAGTTCTACCAAGACATCAGGTACTGTTTAAGAATGAATCAGTTGACTGCAATCTGCAACTGCACTAGTAACACCTAACCATACTCTAGTGGCTACAGCCCAGGCACAGTGGCACAAGACGGAAGATTTTTTGCGTTTTGTGCCCCCAATGGCAGATTCAGGGGCACAGGGCGGAATATTAGTAAGCACCAACCTCCATGAACCTTTAATGCTAACATTGTAGGAAGGCCAAAGGGAAGATCTTCCTCCGAGCTGAATGGTATAGCTCGGGGACCGAAGTCCAAAGGATGTTAGTTGAAGGTGCATAGCGAAGGAGATGGTGAATGCGTCGCTACCGCGATGCAGGCTACCCATACTATTTTACCGTCGTAGTATGGAGACGTGTCGTTGGTATACGTTTGTGGCCCCATCTGTTGATACGGTTGAGAAGGTGATTTGCTTCTTGTCGAACTATGTGCGGCGTCATGCGGTAGATGGCGTCGCCACACCAACCTCATTAAGTATATGGTTTAAGTTTTCACCACGATTTTTTGAACGTAATTCTGAACAGTAAAAAGTATTTTACAAATCCACGGATTTTAGTTTACCTATAGAGCCTGTCGCCCTACAGATACGGGGTACAGCTGGTGCAGCAGGGGTACACGGCCTACCACGCCGAGTACCATCAGCTATACCCGTACCTCAACACCCTGAGTGATGACGAGATCTGCAAAATGCAACATGTGGATACTATTCCGGAGGTGTGTCAGTTACTTAATTAGACAAAGTACGAGCAGTTGAGCCGCTATAGGTCATTATAATCATACATACATATAATCACGACTATTATCCCCGAAGGGTTAGTCAGAGATTAAGCAATGAGGACCGCAAAAGCGGTCCTCTACCATAGTCCACTTTTCACCTAATAGCGACTGCAAAATGTGATTAACGTGACAGGTGGTGAGCCAACGCCGCCATTGCTGTTCATAGTATGTGCTGTCTTTAGTCCGTCAGTCGCCTTTTACGATATCCAACGGAAGAGAGGAGGTGGAAGAATACTACATTCTTTCACCGCTACGCAACACGGTTAACCTGGCCCTGGTCATTTATAATCATTAGCCTCTTAGATTAAAACAAAAAGGGAAGATACGGCATTAGCGTCTCGTGAGTGAGCCGCCAAAATTAGGCCTAAAGGCACAATTTCACTTCAGTCACAATTTGCCGAGCGAACAGGCTACATCGCCCTATTGCAGATATTCTACTGTGTAAAAAAGAGAAAGACGCTACTCCGCAGTGGCGTCGGAATCGGTCGTACGTACTCGTCTGTTGCGAAGCGACCGAGAGGTCAACGCGCTACTCGCTGACTCCCTCGCGCCGACGTTAAAACTTACCGCTTTGTCTCGCTCGCTCGATTTACACTTTATTGGTATATTTTGAATGACTACAAGTAGGAGCATGCCGTATCTTCCCTTTTTGTTTTAATCTAAGATTAGCCTACAAATGTCACACTACTGGGGTCAGGCCTCCCCACTTGAGCAGCTATGCGATTCTCTAAGCGACACATAGACGCTGCGCGCATGGCTGTGATCTGCTGTCTCTTTCCAATTCTATGAAGAGACAGAGTCAATTCTCAGCGCTGCGGCAGCCGCTGCTACCAAGGCTTTAACTTAGAGAATCGCACGGGTACCTTTATGGGGAGATTGGCTCACCCACACGCTGATCTAATGCGAGTTAGTGCTTATTTATTTCGGGCCTAATCTCCCAACTTGCTGTTGTCCATCTGGGAAGGACTGTGCCCAGCAGTGGGACTTTCATATTCTGATGATGATGATGTTTCGAAAGACTATATCTACATCAGGTGGGACACGAACGCACCACGCCTTCTCACATTCCGGGCGACAGCTCCTCCGACGGAGCCACCGAGTCATTATTTTCCTAGTCGAATTTTTCAATTTGTTTTTTTTTTAGTCTCTTTTTAGTTTCGATTACATGTAGCATTGTTAGCAATAGCAAATGAATAGCATCGTGAATGAAAAATAACAATTAAAAATTTTACAGAGTATTTTATAAACACACATTTTTTTAAATATTGTTCTGCCTATGTATCCTATTGTTCACTCAAGTCTTGAATCGAGTTATCTTCTCTCGTCACTAAATATAATTATAAAACTTAATCCTAGACGTCCCCTCTCTACGTTTGACTTTACCACTTTCCGGAATAATATATTATTATCTTTTAACAGCCCTATTTGCTCGTATGTGCAGAGAATTTGCTATGGATCACAACTTATTACTCTGGAACACTAAAGTGTTCAAAAATTCCATCAAGACCTTATTAGTCGACTTAGGGTGGATTCGACCAAACTGGAATAAGGTCTTATACCTAGATTAAACGCCGAATTAGTATAGACTAATCTCGGAGTAAGTCTTATTCCAGTTTGGTCGAATCCACCCTTAGATGGCTAACCGCCCATGAGTATTATAATTTTTTAAACAAATTTTAGTAATTTTTAAGAATCTTTGTTAATCTTTTGTTTATACTTACATGCTCAGCACACATAAACTAGTTATGTTAACACATTTAGGACAATAGCATAACTTTGTTACGATTAATGTCTGTTGTGTAATCTAATAAATCAATAAATAAATAAGCAAATGAGTGTGTCAATGTCAACATTTATGAAATCATGCACGTGCTATTTACATGGCGCTTATTTATTAAATATACTTACGCTTTTTTATTCCCTTCCGGAGGCTGGAATCCATAAGCAGGGATTACACCGGGTAAAAAAAAAAAAAAAAAAGGTATAAGCATATATGTGATTCACTTACGAAATTAATAGACACATTTTTTATGTTAACTTTAATTCTTTATTATTTTACATTAAACATTGCTAATTCGCTGACATCACAATTTAATTTCAAAAAAAAGTGAATTTCTCTTACGCAAGTAATTTATTTGCATGTTTATCGCGAATTAATCTTTCGTAATATTGATCTGACAACACTGGTTTTAAGATATGAATTCATGATGTGAAAAATTAATTTCTTCATGTCTAACCAATATCTCGGGGACGGTATTGGTTTACCGTCCGTCAGGATTGCGGAGGACGTGAGTTCGATTCCCACCTGAGGTAGAATTCTTTTTTCCGAGTTGGTTATGGCCCAATTTCAAATTAACCGTGTACACACGGCGTCAGATCAACCTACCCAAAACAAATTTCATCAAATTTCTACCATCAATTTTGAACTTTATTGTTTGCTTTTAAGGATTAATATTTATTGGAGAAATTTGAAAGTTAAGGGTAGGTTGATCTGACTCCGTGTGACTTATTCGTCAACTCGCAAGTGTGAAACTGGCGAGTACTTGCGAGTAGGCACCTTCCGATTTTACCTATTGTTTTTGTCGTCAACTCGCAAGTGCATTTATAGTACAGTCAAAGAAAAACGGATTAAAACCAAAAACTATAAATAACTAGCTATTTACCGTGTTGGCTCTGATTCAGTTAAGTACCGACTTAGAGATTTCGATTTAGAGGTGTGGAAGGAGGCGAGAGGGGGACGCGGCCGATGACGTATGAACATGAAACATGCTTTCGCTCGTCCGTCGCCTGCGCCACAGTATAAATATAAGCTAAAGCAGTACGGAAGCTCGGCCCTTTTCTTGTTTTATATACCTACGCGCCAATTGAGCATTAGGGTTGTCCTCTTATTTTTGTAAAACTGAAAAGTTTTTGTTTAGTTAGCGCTGTATCTCAGCTAGTTAGCGCTTTTTTTGATATAACTAGCAAAGCATAAAAGTAGTCACTTTTAATTTTTTTAAATTAAAAACTAATAAGTTAAATATGGCGGCTAATTTCCTCATTCTATTATCGGATTTATTGTCAGAAACCCCACAGATCCCCAGATATCGATTTTAGAAGCAATCGGTCGAATAACTAAAAAGTTCAAGATGGAGGCTATTTTGTCTCATACTAATAACGGAGTCGTTGTCAGAAACCACACAGATCCCCAGATATCGATTTTCAAAGCAATCGGTTAAATAACTAAAAAGTTCAATTTGGCGGCTACTTTTTCTCATTCTAATTACGGGTTCATTGTCAGAAACTACACAGATCCTCAGATATCGATTTTTAAAGCAAAGTTTATTAACGATTAAGTTTCGTAGTATCAATTCTTATTACTTTTCACCATTAAAATATCGCGCGCTCTAAAAATCCTAAACAACCAAACGATTTATTTAAAAGAAAAAGCTTTTTATTTAGTAATAATAAATCATTCTTACCTTTCAACATCAGCAGGAAGTTTAAAAAACGAAAGCTTCGGTTTTGAAGAAGCCGAGTTCAAGTAGCCGAATACTACGCAATACACACACTCGTGGCATTTTTAAAAATCGCGCGCACAGCGCACGCAAAACACAACAGTGAACACTCGTTCTCGACGCGATACGCGCTACCGAGAGCACTGCGATGTCCGCTTAGGGGCCCTGTAAAGACGTGCGTCTGTGGGCGTGCGTCATTTCGAGCGTTTGTACGTAGCTTCCTTACTGCTTTAGCTCATATTTATACTGTGCCTGCGCGCAACCCTCTGCGAAGGAGATAGACGCTATGCGCCATAGCGTTATCTCCTAATTCATGTTGCAAACCGGTTAAGACGTCATTGTTTTGGTGACGTTAAGTCGTTATTAATTAGTGTTACTTATGATAAGCTGTTGTCCTGCCGTGTGCATTACATATTTTTATTAAATAACTTTAAGAATGCTGTTTGTTGAGTGATAACTTGATAACCACTTAAGCGTCCAATCCCGTATATACGTTAGGTCATTATGCTATTATTTATTTGTGATATTGTTGGAATTATGCAGTTCTATTTTTTTGACATATTAACTTATATATTTTAATGCACTTGCTGACCGGCGGAGGCCTTCGTACTGCTTTGACAGTTTCCATGACAACAAAACAATCAAATCATTCGCCCGCATAAGAACACCCGTATCCCATGATGGACCCCTATTGCAGCGCCACCTACCGGGTCCAATTCTAAATCTAAACCATTCTCGAATCCACTTAAATACACACAGAAAATTTTATACAAATCGGTCCAGCCGTCAAAAAGGAGGTAAATAACTTACACACGCACAGAAGATTTATTTATATAAAGATATCAAAGTATCTCAAATTTTTGTTTTGTTTAATTTTAAAGTGTGATTTTTAATTTTTTATATATTTAGCATAGTGTTTTACTATAGTTTGACTTTAAGTAGTATGTTTATTATAAAAATCATTTATAACAAACCCAGATCTTTGATTTTCATAGTTCCTAAGATTGATTTAATTTAGTTTAACATTAAGTACTACGTTTGTTATAAAAATCATTTACAACAAACCCAGATCTGTGATTTTTATAGTTCCTAAGATTGATTTAATTTAGTTTAACTTTAAGTACCTACTGTGTTTGTTATAAAAATCATTCACAACAAACCCAGATCTGAGATTTTTATAGTTCCTAAGATTGATTTAATTAGTAAGTAATTATTAGCCAAATGCTACACTTGTTGTTGATAACTAAGTTGGTAGGTTGGTAGATTAGGTTGTTGGTAGGTTGGTTAGGTAGGTAGATTAGGTAGGTAGAGTAGGTTATGGTCTGTGCCAGCTAGATGTGCATGAAGGGTCATTTACCCCATTTGTACCAGTGGGGTGCTGCAGTTTAGGTACGTTCGGCCGGCGTGCCTCCCAGGAAGGCCGCCTAGGCGTATGACAGTAACAGTCCTATTCAGAGACGTTTTCCAAAACCGGTGTTAAAGCTTGGGTTAACAAAACCTAGCTTTAAGCTTAGTCCCCAGATTATCAATTTTGTTATTCAGAGTGACACTTAAACTAGAGATCAAATTAACCCAAGGAGTAAGGAATTAAATGGCAACACTGACTTTAAAGAGTGAATGAATTCGGAAAAAACGATAAGGTTGCTGATGGTTTTGTCCCGTCACTCGCCGAAAAAAAGTTATCATGTGTCAATTTCAACTCAGCGTGGTAGTAATTTGTGGTGTTTGAATTTGTTTCTAAATCTTAAATCAAGAATAATGTCCGTATCCAATAGTGCGTCAAAAAGAAAACGTTGTGAGAACTGGGGTGAAAATGAAAAATTTACATTGTTCACGTTAATCGAAGAGAGAGTACTAACAATAGAGTGTAAGAAAACTGATTCAAACACTTTTACCGCTTGTTAGGTATATTAGTGGTGACTTGCTGCAGTTATGGGAAGGTATAAAATGACTACACCGTTGTACACTGATGAGCTGGTTTATTGACTGTTCACACAAAGGTTCACAACATTAAGTTACAGTTCTGACTCCAAATATAATTACACTATATTAACCAAATGGCGACAACCTGACGATAAGGTGTGCGATGTGCGACTGGCGACTGCCGGGGCGAGCTCCCGTCCGCTCGCTATTGCTATATCAGCATTCTAGGAATAATACAATATTGTGTCGCCACATCACACCCTTCCTTAAAAAAAAATTTAATTACTACAAAAAAATATTTTTAAAAGAAAAAGAAAAAAACTAAACAATGTAGACAACCCTAACGTATAAAACTCTATTACAATAAAACATTTCTAACAACATACAAAAATATACCAAGGTTAATCTAAAAGCTACGCTGCGATAACAATACAAAGTTGCGGCGTTATCAGCTGATACTCGAGCGAGCCCGACTCGACACGCATGCCAACGCTTAAGGCGAATACATGTGATTCTATTTTTAGAACATCTTAAGGTCAAGTAACTTTTACTGTGATACAATTTTCAAATAAAAATTTTAACATACTATATCTGTTTTTTATTTACTTTCCTTTCCTACGTTAGGTTGTTTACTCGTTACACATACTTATAATTCATTAAGACTACAAAAACACAAAACCTAAAATTTTGATTTCACAAACATTATAAAAATAATACTACATACACTACTTTACTGTATCAACACATTTAATACATACAATAAAATTGCGGACACCTACTTCTAGGGCCGACTTAAAAGGTTTCAGGAAAAACCGCAACTTACAACTAGACAATGACTTAGGTAGTTGTCGTGAGGGCATGCTCTGCAATAACAAAATAACAACCCTTTGGGTCCCACAACACCTCTCACGGCAACGCCATGCATGTACTTTGACACTGTTAACACTAAACACGTTTTACAAAACGCACACAAAAAAAATAACTAAATTAAGTATCAGTTGCTTATTACTTTTACACAACTCCTGTTCTTCCAGGTGTTACGCTGGTGGTGCTGCGAGGCATATGAATGACCTCTGGTAGCGCCACTTTAGCTGTTTCTTTATTGATCCATTTTCTTATACGATTTATGCAACTTTTACGAATGGCGTATAACAATCCGATGCTAAACAGTATAACCATGACAATTAAAACAATACTAAATATATTTACTTGGTTTTGTATCTTTTCGGATGTTGCCATTTGAGCCTGGGCACTCACAATTACATCTTTGTTCTGATAATTCCCCATCTTATAACTTTACAATTACTGTTAAACAAACGTACTGCGTTGGAATGACCTGATAATTAAACGAAATGGACATAAACTTACTCTTTTATTAAACTAACATACACAATTATCATTTCAGCAAAAATCGAACTGGTTGCTTAACAACTCTGCCACTGCGTGTTGACCTCAATATTGGTTTCAGCACTTTTTCTTCACTATGTTTAACATCTGAGTTTACTTGGTTCTTTTTAACATTACAATCATTATCTTTAATACTAATATTGACATTATCTTCGCAACTTTTGTACAAACTATCATCGTATTCTTCGTTTAATATATATGCTGGTTTAAGTCGATCTATAGAAATATTTGACTGACGCTCTGCCAATTGAATCAGAAATGATTTCCCGAATCTTTTAATGATTTTATACGGTCCACTATACGGTGGTGTTAGTGGTCTTTGCACCATGTCGTTCCTAACGAAAACATGGCTACAACTATTCAAGTCTTTATGTACGAATATTTTCCTATTTTTTCTACTTCTATCTAATACTGGCTGTAAACTATTTAATGCTTTCTTCAGTTTATATACATAGCTAGATTCGTCAGACAAATTACAATTTACACTATTGTCATAGAAATCTCCAGGCAGGCGTAACTGGTGTCCTAATGCTAATTCTGATGCACTTACATTACTATCGCTTTTGCAGGCTGCACGAAGTCCCAACATGACAGTTGGTAATTCGTCTGCCCATGACCTACTGTAATCTAATAAACGTGCTTTTAAGGCTGCTTTCAGCGTTCTGTGGAATCGCTCTATCATCCCGTTGCTTTGTGGGTGATAAGCTGTAGTGCGAATCTTCTGAATACCTAGCGTTTTCATAAGGGAGGTGTAAAGCTCACTTTCAAATTGTCTCCCTTGATCGCTTGTTATTCTTTTTGGACATCCATATCTACAAACCCAATTTTCGTAAATTGCTTTACTTACAACTTCTGCTGTGATTTCTTTTACTGGAATAGCTTCCGGCCACCGTGTACATCTATCGATCATGGTTACTAAATATCTATACCCCTCACTTGTCGTTGCTAAAGGGCCAACTATGTCCACGTTTAAATGTTCCCAACGATTGCTAGGTGGATACTTTACTAAATCGGAAACTGTATGTCGTTGTATTTTTGACTTCTGACAAGATATGCATTCTTTACACCATCGATTAATGTCCCTATTCATGTTAGGCCAAAAATATCTACCTGTAATCATTTTCCTAGTACCTCTAATGCCTGGATGACTAACATTGTGAACTTTACCAAAGACTGTTTTTCTATACTGAAATGGAATGTAAGGTCTCATGTTACTTCCAGTAACATTACAATACATTACACTATTGCACAATGGTGACTGTATTCTTTGTAATAACTGCTTACTCTTGTTATCAGCAAGTATGGTCACGAGTTGCTGGTCGGTTTCCTGTGCTAAAGCTATTTCGTCGAAATTAATGTCAGCAGGGCAAACTATGGACTCTATTGTTCTGGATAACGTGTCTGCAACGCAATTGTCGTTTCCGCTGACGTACTGTATGTCGCTTGTAAATTCGCTAATATACAGTAACTGTCGCGTACGTCTAGAAGTTTCTCTGTCTGAACCATTTTTATCGAAAACGTACGTTAATGGTTTATGATCTGTAAATACTGTCAATTCACGGCCTTCAACTAAATTTCTAAAATGAATTATTGCCAAATATATTGCTAAAAGTTCTCTATCGTAAGTAGAGTATTTCATCTGTGTGGTAGTAAGCCCTTTCGAAAAATATCCTAAAGGCTTCCAGTCGTTATCCATCTTTTGTTGTAACACTGCTCCGACGCCTGTGCTAGATGCGTCACACATTAAAGCTAACTTACTATCTACTTCTGGATAAGACAACACACTGGCGTTAACTAAATTATTTTTACACTGCTCAAAAGCTTCGATTGATTCCTTAGTCCATATTATTTTAGTTTTGTCCCTCTTTTTAGTTTTATGTAAAAATTTGTTAAGTAGAGCTTGGTGCTCAGCTGCATGCTCTATATGCGATCTATAAAAGTTTAGCATTCCCAAAAATCTACGGAGTTGTTCGACTGTCTCTGGCCTTGGAAATTCCTTAATTACGCTAACTTTATTTGAAATGGGTCGAATGCCTACTTTGCTTACCTCGTACCCTAAAAATTCTACTGTCGGTTGGGCAAAAGTACATTTTTTTATATTGATTGTTATGCCAAATTTCTCAAACCTTTCAAAAATCTGTCTTACATGTTCTTTGTGCAACGTTACGTCATTAGTTGTTGCCACAATGACGTCATCAATATAGCAAAAAAGAAAAGAACTTTCTCCCTTACTTTCTTTATTATTGTTAAAAATTTCTATACCTTGCAAAACCGTGTTATTCATCCATCTCTGGAAGGTTTGTGCAGCATTACGTAACCCGAAACTCATTTTTACAAATTCGAACAACCCGAAAGGTGTCGTAATGGCTGTTTTCGCTATGTCTTCTGGTTTAACCGAAATGTTATGATAAGCCCTATTAATGTCTAATTTAGTGAAAATACACTTACCTGATAAGCCATACATAAAATCGTGTATCCTCGGAATCGGATATCTGTCCGGAACTGTCACTGCGTTGAGCCTTCTGTAGTCGCCGCATGGTCGTAGCTGGCCATCCTTCTTTGGCACTACGTGAAGTGGGCTGGCCCACGGGCTCTTTGACGGTCTACAAATACCTAACTCTTCCATGACTCTAAACTCTTCCCTTACCGCCTTATAGCGGTGTGGGGGCAAAGGCCTCGGTTTGGCGTAAACCGGCGGACCAACGGTTTCAATGTGATGGTATGTGTCATGGCAGCTCGGCTCTCTATAATTAATTGGCTTGGTAATGTCGGCGTATTGTTCTAACAAATCCCGGAATGGATTGTCCCTGTGGATGCTAGATATTGTCGGCTCGACACTACTTATTACCGATACATTTCTATTCAATTTGGTCAGTCCGTCAATCAATTTCCTATTACTTAAATCTATTATCAAGTTAAAATTCTTTACAAAGTCTGCTCCGATAATAGGTTGTTTGACGTCACATATTATAAAATTCCATTTGAAACATCTACGTAGGCCTAAATTTAAATCTAAAGTTATAATGCCATACGTTTTTATTTTGGTGCCATTCGCGGCATAAAGTTCATAATCACAATTAAGCTTTACTTTATTACGGTTTACTTTACATAATGGTATTACTGAGACGTTTGCGCCCGTATCTATTAAAAATAACTTACCACTATTGTAGTCTTTTACGCACAAACGGTGATTTACCTCGGTGCTGCCGCCCACCGCTGACGACTGCACCGGATTCAGTTTCCCTGACCAGGTTGCTGCTGCTGTTGCTTATGTTGCTGCTGCGACCAGTTGCATGGTGCTGTGCAGGTCCTCGCTCTCTCTCTAAAACGGTAGTGATAATGGCATAGCCACTCTGCGCTTGCTGGAGTCCTCCGCGTGGCTGATGATCCTCTATCCTTCGATCTCGACTGCCGACGCTGGTCTCTATTCATATGATAATTGCGATGCTGGCTGCGTGCACCGGTTCTGATGCTGTTGACTTCTTCTTTTAGTCTCCTTACCTCTATGGTCAAATCTCGCATATGTTTCATCATTTCTAACGCGCTGTCACTGCCGGGCACTGATGAGCTGACGGAGGCTACTTCGCCTGTCCTCAAATTTTCTAATATCTTGTCGGCTATGGCCGCTAAATCTTCCAAATTCGTGTTATTGCTGACCGCTAGGACTGCCCTTACATTCGGTGGTAGTCTGTTGATCCATAGTTTTTTTAATGGTTCGCCTGCAATACTACAGTTTCTGGCCAATTCTGTCATCTTGCGCAATAACTGGGATGGTTTTTGAGTCCCGAGATCCATATCACTCACTAAACGTTGAAATTGCGTCTCGGCGCTTTCTTCATACACTGTTAACAATCTTTGTTTTATTGCGTTATACTTCTCGGTAGCAGGTGGTGACTGTACCAAGTCACTTACTTGACGGAGTGCGTCGCGGTCCAATTTCGCGATCGCCAACTCGAACTTCGCATTGTCGCTCTGCTTCTGTGGTCCCATAACTGACTCAAAATGCGCGAACCACATTCTCGGCATTTCGGTCCAAAATTCTGGTATCCTGGCTTGCACGGATATCATTGCGACGTCTATATTGCTTGTTGATGCTTCGCGCTCTGGTTTGGAGCTCTCGCCGCATTTTTCTAGCTCATTATAGGCGTCTACATAAGCCATCTTCTAAACACGTGCTCGGCCGTCAGGTTGTCTTCTAAGTGAGTCGCACGCACGCCGGAAACGCGGGGTCACCACTTTACCACTTGGTAGGTATATGTAGTGGTGACCTGTTGCAGTTATGGGAAGGTATAAAATGACTACACCGTTGTACACTGATGAGCTGGTTTATTGACTGTTCACACAAAGGTTCACAACATTAAGTTACAGTTCTGACTCCAAATATAATTACACTATATTAACCAAATGGCGACAACCTGACGATAAGGTGTGCGATGTGCGACTGGCGACTGCCGGGGCGAGCTCCCGTCCGCTCGCTATTGCTATATCAGCATTCTAGGAATAATACAATATTGTGTCGCCACACACTAATAAAAGGAAGATATCGGCATGGCGGGAAATAGAAGAAAAGTTTGTATAATTTTTAGTTCTGCTAAAAGGTTGATAGCTATCACCATGCATGATTATAGACCCTCCTGCCAGGCAAGGTAATTATGGCAAAATCCCCACATGAATACATGCATGGTAGTATTTAACACGCTTTTATTAGGTCGACCTGTATGTAACAAATTATGTAATGGAATCTAAGGTACTTAACTAATTTAACCATCTTCCAAGGGTCGTAGCGTAATGAAAATTGGCAGCTGTATGTAGTTCTGATGACAATACAATTATATGGTACTGTCGAACTGATCTGATTCTCTTCTCTCTCTGAACTGATCTTATCTGACTTTCCTTTACCAGCGCCCCACGCTTTTACAATCAAATATTATAATTAAAAGCACATAGTTTACTCTTTAGCCCAGAAATAGAGACAACTTGAACGATCCTTAATTTATTTTTTGTTTTTATATGCATTTATAAAAGCGTGTTTTTTAAACTATTAATTCTTTATTATGTGGGAGGCTGTCTGCTATTGATGATTATTAACTGTGCTTTATTCTGTATTTTTTTGCAGATTTAATATGATGTTTACCACAAATAGAAATATGAGCCAATTGAAAGAACAGTGGAAGCGAATGAAAGTGGCCGCTAGAAAAAATATTGCAAATTATAAAAAAAAACAAAATGCAACTGGAGGAGGCACAAATAATGCTGAAGTGTCAGAAATGGACTGGCGCATACACAGTCTACTGCCACATGAATTTATTAAAGATATTAACATATTTGACAATGATCATGAAAATGTAAGTACATATTGTACCTTCACAATTTTTATTAAAGTAAAACACTGTCTTAGGCACATCCCAGTGATGGTGTTGCGTTATTTTTATTTTAAGGTAACTTTAATATTATAATTTGTTCCTATTTCAGAATGTTGTTGACACACAGTCACAGGATCCAGTTATTGTGGAAGAAATAGAACATCAAGCACTAGTGGTACGCTTCACACTATCATTGTCATACCCAACAGGGTTTATATGTACTAGACACATCTGTAACACCTTATTCACTATGATTGACAATAAATCTATTGTATTGTATTGAACATTACTAGACTTACATTTAATTAATCTATTTTTATTTTGCAGCATCATGAAGAAAACACACAAAATAACGATGATTTTATTTGTCCCATAGAGTTAGGACACGGACCAATTGAAGAAGTATGTATATTGTATACTTTACAGTACCTAACTTCTCTTCATTTCTGTTCAGTTTTTAAATGGATCTTAATTATTATTTACAGCACTCCTATAGCATACTTGCAGATGTAAATATGAGTGAACATGACAACACTCAAAATGGTTCAACTCACCCCGATAATATTAATATATCACAGGCTTTTGTAATTAATACTACATCTGCCGATTGTGGGACTGACACATCCATGGTTAGTATATTACAGAAATATCCAATCCAAGATATTAATTCAATATTCTAAATATATACCTACATATTATGTGTTTCACTTTACAGACCCCTCGCCGCGATGACTCTATGCAATATAATAATAATACACTGGTGGAACATGTGACTGATCCTAGGGTTAGTAGTGTTAAGAATGCTATACAATGCTATGCATGCTTTAAATACTATGCTGATAATTTACCAAATAAAGTTTTTGATATTATGATAACAGATTGGAAACTTTTGTCTGTCTGACTGGATGCGCATCATACAAAAACTACTGGGTGAATTCACTTTGAATTTGGCATGGAGTTATGTATGTTATGACTTATCTTCCCGGAAAAAGCCTACCTCACTCTTCCTTTCAACTCTTATAACTATATACAAATGAAATTCCATGTGGGCTTAAGTCATAGGCAACAGTTTGTGGGTTTTAATTTTTTCATATTTCTGTTTACAGGCACGCTGTGGTAATATTTTGCAGGCTGCAATTAATACACCGGTGCATACTACTCAAAGTTTGGCACATGCTCATACTGAACGTAGAGGGACTAACACTGTACAGGTTAATTTCAAGTTATATATTAATAAACATTATTTTTTGTGATCACATAGCAATACTTATCCGATTTTTCTTTTGTCTTTTGCAGACCCCTCGCCGCCACGATGTTAATATAACGCAGGGCTTCAGTCGAAGGTCTCGCACATCCATTAGGGTTGGTTACCACCTATGCTTGCAATGTTGTATGCATGGATTATTTTAGAGTCAGCTTGTCACTACTTTATCAGCTATCTATAGAATGATATTGTGACGGTTTTACTATGTAATTCACTGGATTCTCTGTTTACAGTCCTCCCGTACAAGAAATATAGCGAGTGAGTCAGAATACCATCAATTACTGGTTGAAAGAAAAAGTGAGGAGTATGATTTAAAATTAAAACAAATGAAGGAGATCCATGAGTTGGAATTAAAGAAAAGAAAAATTGAAATTGAAAACTTATTATTAGTTAAAGAAAAAATTCAATTAGAAATTGAAATAATTAAAAAATAAAAATAAATTATGTAATAGTACATTATTTTAATTCTTAAATAAAATAAATTACTAAGAAAAATATCTTCTAATATATTGTGCTCTTGTGTAATCACCTCTTGTATGATTCAATGAAGTAGAATTTGTTCTTTCTATTTGATTGACTTCCTCTTCACTTAAATCATCATCATCATCACTGTCAGACCACTCATTGTTGGATCTTAATTCGATAGCGATGTTGTGCAACACAGCTAATGCAACAATAGTAGTTTTGACTGTATCCAGCTGTGTATATAGGCCACGCAACAAGCCCCTGAATCTTTGCTTCCACTGACCAAAAACCCGTTCAATAAGATTTCTTGTGGATTTTTGGGCTTTGTTGTATGCTTCTTCAGCAGGTGATGTCGGATTCAAAATTGGAGTTAGCATGTAGTGGGTGGAACCATATCCACCATCTCCCAGCAACTTCCCAATAAATTCTCCATTTTCAAACCTTTCTTTAATTGAGCTTTCATTAAATATTCTGCTATCATGTGCACTACCTCGCCATCTGGCCACAATATTTGTGATTTTCCCCACACCGTCGCAAATAACTTGTACATTTAAAGAATAAGTTCCTTTTCTGTCTATATATGACTGAGCAAGATCTCCTCCTGTTTTTTTAATCTTGATGTGGGTGCAATCTATTGCACCAATAATTTGTGGCATCCCAGCAATTTTTTTGAAGACATCCATAACTTGTGCCTGCTCCGCTATAGATGTTGGAAATCTAATAAATACAGGCATTTTTTTAGCCAATGCTTGAGAAACTTCTTTATTGATTCTACTCATGGTTGGCTGACTGAAACCGTGCAGGTCACCTGTATCGTCCTGAACCTGAAAGATAACAGAGAGAGACATTTTACTAAGGAACTAAATAAAATAAATATCCAGAGCAATTCACACTAAACTAGCAAATCCTGTAGGTATATTATGCATACCTAGATAACACCTAGACACAGTACAAACTTTTATATTTGTCCTGAGGAAGAACACGCCAGATTCAGATCAGAAGGCAGAGGTGGGCTAACAGGCTAGTCAAAGTGAAGATACTAAAAGCTAGAAAGAAAACACAAATTACTTATAACTTTTACTCACTCTATTACGAGCAAAACCACTTAATGCAGCCAGCACCTTCAATTCTGCACTAATAGGCTTTCCTTTATCAGATGTTCCTTCCTTTAGGTCCATTTTTAAAAGATCTATTATGTATCGTGTTTCGTCTTTCGTAAATCTGTACTTCCTCCTGAACTCTTTCTCCGTATATTCTTGAAATGGATTCTTTCTTTTCCTATATATTCTCGGTTGTGGCACATAATATTCAAACATTTCTTCGTATTCTTTGATTTCATTTAATTCCTCCATTTTCACAATATTTAAACAATACCAATTTTAGGTTAGATTTGACGGCGCAAAGACAATAACCAACCAAGTCTTAACCCATCCTTAAACTTACTTAAAGGCGGGTTTAGTGATGAATAGCTTTAGTTCGGCCATAACCCCGGGACTAAACTGGGACTAAGCGTAGTCTGTCACTCTGAATACGATTTTTGCTAACACGGCGTTAGTACAGTGGGTTAACTTTAGTCCCGGACTAGCAAATGCACTCTGAATAGGACGGTAAAGGTTGCCGCTCGGCTCTCACGCTCCACGTCGCGCGTCGTCGCTTAAGGCCAGGTATTTCTCTCTCGCGGCTTCTCTCTCGCTCTCTCGATGGTACGGGACGGGTATAACAGCGAAGCGGCGCGTTTTATAGGTTTTATTGCCTATATTTATAGACTTTATATATAGGATTCTCTGCTAATTTATCTGCGAATTATTTGTCTTTCGTTGAGTACAAAAATTAAATGTAAAGTATCAGTATCGTATTTATATATGTGTATAGTGTGTATGAATGTATTGTATGTGTGTATATATATGTATGCATGTATATATATTATATTTTAAAATAATTTTATATCTTATTTGGTGGATTTGGATCAGTCGTATTCGGTTGCATTCGCATCACTGTCGATCGAGTTGGACTTGTGCCGATGCTGCGTCCCTAGCCTGGCTTCTGCTACCCTCGTCATTTTTTGTCCTCGGTCCTGTAGGGGTGGACCGGTGTCGCGTCGTGTCGCGTAGGGAGTGGTGGGGGTGGTGGGGGTTGGGTTGGGGACGTGGCGTCGGTGCGGGTCTGGTTCGATTGATGGTGATGTGAGTGTGGTTGAGTGTGATTGATCTAAATCTACCACTTATTTATTATTATTATTATTTTTTATCAAGTGATGTTATTGGATTTTGTAACTGAATGAGACTTTGAATAGATTGGATCCTTAACTAATACATAGTTTTTTTTTTTTTCCAGAATTTAAACCATTATTTTCTATGTCTCAGATGGTTTGAAAAACTTAAAGCGCGATCTATCTAGCCTTGAGAGGAAACACTGCGTCGGCGTGGCGTTCGGGATTCTCATGCGGGGCGCGGGGGAGCGGCGTTTCGTGGTCCCCTGTTTCCTCCTTCAGAGGTGGACCAATTTTTATTTAAGCGTCGGTTGGGGGAGGAGGTTTTCTGTGTCTGTGTGTTTGATTTTTTTTTTTTTTTAAACGAGTTACCTAATGTTTCTGAAGACGCCTTAAAACGAAGTGATTTCGCTTAATTTTGAAGGCTCCTGGTTATTAAATAAATGACTTAATGCAAAGGAATCAAGCATACGGACGTGAAGGGTCTCTTTCTTTAACCGTTGCTGAAGGGGTGGTGGGGGTTGGTCCGGTTTTGGAAAGGGGCTGCGGGGCGTCGTTTTTCTGTGTTTGGTGTGGGAGTTTTGTGTGCCGCGTCGGCGTGGTGTTTCCTCTTAACTCGTAATCCCTACGCGCGCGCGTAAACCCTGCGCTCCTGACGGACGTCAAATCGATATCGAGTCGGCTGTGCTTATCGGAATATGAACGCTCGGGTCACGAGATAGGTTTCAGTTTCGCGTGGGAGTCGTTGGAGGGTGAACCTTCTGTACGGTAGTAGTATTAGTTATTCTGTGCTTGTACCAAGACGAATAACGAAACAATTTTAAAACACACAAGTTTATGCTTATTAATTTTTGACGTTTTTTTATGCTTAAGTTTTTATAAAAAAAGATATTTGAATGATTAAAAATGTCAACCTTATTGGTTAGGTACTAATGTTTTCCAAAACTCATTTCAGCCGCTACTTTATTTTACTTCAATAACTCCAATTTATATTACTTACCACAGTATCAATACGATAATTGGAAATCATATTACACAATTCTATGACCACGGCTTATATTTCGGTTCGACGCGATTCTGTTTCGGCGTGCAGTGGTACTGGGGGTAGCAATGCGCATTTGTCTGGCACAGACTATAATAGCTCGTTAGATTAGTTATTAAGTCTTAACTATAAGTTAGTTAACTGTTTTTTTTATTATTATTAGTATTGACGTCAATAAGTGCCTGTAAAGGTTTACATTGAATAAATAATTTGACTTTGACTTTGACTTTGGTAAGCGAAATATTTCACTCGCATATGTTGATTTTTTGATTTTATTTAGTTAGTTTTAGACAATTTAATTCAATTTACAAATTAGATAATAAGGTCATTATGATATTATTTATTTGTGACATTATTAGAAATAAGCAGTTTTATATAACAAAAAATATTTTTGTTATGTTGATTTCTATTACATATCTATCTCGAACTTTTATATTGTTTTATTTTAAACTCAAGTCGTATAGTGTCAGCAGTGTGAGCACGGATCTTTTATCGACCGATAAAGCGACATTAGACGTCGACAAATTGACATCGGCAGTATTTGAACTGTCAAATTTTATCGTCTAATGTCACTTTATAGGTCGATAAAAGATCCGTGCTCAGGAGGCTGATAAAATAAAAGAAGTTACAAATATTAAATTTATTAAAACGTTTTTGTAGCTGACTGTTCATACTACGTCAGATTTTCACGATAGTGCGAGTTGACGACAAAAAAATAGGTAAAATCGGAAGAAGCCAACTCGCAAGTACTCGCCAGTTTCACACTTGCGAGTTGACGAATAAGTCCTATCCGTGTGTACCTACTTAGAAAGACCCGATCCAACACTGAGATTGTTAAAAAAACTTTTAACCTGATAAATATTACAGGGCATATATGCATAGTCGCATAGAACTGGCAGCGCGCGTGGTGCCCTGGGGCCTCGCGCGTGTCTATGGACTGAAGCCCTATTTTAATCTGTGCTGCAATGATCGCACTCAACTCGTTTGCCGTATCAGACTCGCTGTACGGTCGGATTCTCTGCAAAATCTTTCCACCGTACTATTAGATGTATGTCTTGTTTAATGATATGTGATATAATGATGCTCTACTCAAAAATAATAATACAAAACAAAGACCCAATTATTTCAATTGATCCATCATTATCATCCGTGCCGTGTGTGTCCGCTACGCTCACTTATAGAATACTGCCAACCCCTCTCTTCCCTTAGGTGTCGTAAAAGGCTCTCTTTTTCTATCGTGCACACTTTTTGTATTTGTTTTTTTTTTCTAATAAAGAATTTTATTACTATTATTATCAATATCATCGTCAGCCTATGCTTGTCCACTGCTGGATATAGGCCTCTCCAAGAGCACGCCACCGAGCACGATCTGTGGCTATTTGTCCCCCTTGTTGTTCCTAAGTTTTTGTCTAAGTGTTCTAAAATCATTATTATGATTTATGTCCCATTACTCACTTAGGTTACATTTAAGATTACAATTAAATCACCATCGGACATCATCTTTAATAAATGCTTACATTTCAACAAACCAAAAAAACAACATAATTTACGTTTGTAAAACTTGAATAATGGCAGTAGACTGCTATTGCGTTCTTCTTTGCCTAGCCTCTAACTAACCGTTTAGGGCCTAGTCTCTAACTAATAGTCATGAATCATTGTATGGTATCGTATGTACTGTTGTTTCAGGTATTAACCTATATCACGGCTACCCCTCGCGGCCAATGGACCAACCTCCTCCGCTCGGCAGGCGCCTGGCTGCACGAGACTGGCTTAGCCAAGCGACTCTTAACCCAGATGAAAGTCAACCCGCCTCCTTGCAGAGCCGCCCTACTCGCTGAGAGAGTCGCCTTCTGGGACGTCGCACCTCTTTTGGCAGTAACTGTATCAGCAGCTGTGTTCTCTTTCTGCCTCCTTTGTTTAGAAATCGTGGTGGCAAAGTGGAGTTCGCAGTATAAAACAAAAGACAGCAGAAATGTGTCTATGATAATATATGAAGTGGGTAACATAATGTAAGAGGGTTTTTCGAACGTAAGTTTTATGAAATTGCACATATAATATGCAATTATGTAATGGTTCATTCATATGACTTGTAAAGTAGTGACAATGCAAACATTATCTTAAAATTTATCCACATTTATTACTAGAACAATATGATTTCTAAATAAAAAATTATTCACTAGTGATTTATTTTAAAGATACTTAGCTCTATGGTTAAACAAATGTACGCGGTAGCTTTGTTAGCTCTACCCACGTTTTCGAGACCTTTGCATTTTCTTTTTCTGGTATTGTGTTACAGTTACAACTGTTATAAGATACAAGTTGAGTGCCTACTCGTATAATATTAATAAAATTCATAGCAACATTACTCGTTTTTGTATTTTTAATATTAAGCAACCTACATACATATAATCACGACTATTATCACAAAAGGGTTAGTGAAAGACTGGCAATGAGGACTGCAAAAGCAGTCCTACCATAGTCCACTTTTCATCAAATAGCGACTGCACATGTGCTTAGCGTGACAGTTGGTGAGCCCATAGCCGCTTTACTCTGTTGGGTGTATGTGCAGTCTTTAGTCCGTTAGTCGCCTTTTACGACACCCAAGGGAAGAGAGGGGCTGGTAGCTAACATTTTCTCGCACACTCTCTGGGTTGACTGGAAGAGATCTCTTTTAGAGATAAGTCCACCTTTGCATACAATGTCTCTTGTCACTTTTGTTAATGTGTTTCTGTGCAATAAAGGATATAATAAAGGATATAATAGATTCTTTCACCGCTACACGGTTATTAAACCTATAACAATCTATAATACCATCAACCGTCTGTTGGGATGTGAGTCCGACATATAGATCTATCTGTGTCTCCCCGGTCGCAGTGGTTTTTAATCCTCTATGTGAAAGCACTTGCTCTTCATCCCACCTGATGGTAAGTGACGATAAGGCCGACGTTGGAAGCGCGCTTCACCCGAAATCCTCTAACTGAGGAACTGGCTATCTTATCTCTAAGCTGTCGCAACAAAACAATGCAAGGGGAGGTATTTCGAGCGCTTCTCTCTCGCTCTCTCGACGATACGACGGTAGGTAAGGGACGGGTATAACAGCGAAGCGGCACGATTAAGCGCGTCTTAAATTTTGAAAAATTGATAGATGTAATAAAAAAAACGATCGGTTATAATCCCTTTCAAGTTATCTATGAACTTCATTTTGGTAAATATTTCATAATATCAAATCACTTATTTTAAGGACAAAACCTAGAAAAGAAGATAAAATGACACAAAAATATGTAACTTTGTGAATTTATTCTATCAAGCCAACTTTATCAAATCGTGTTTCCATCGGGTATATTCTACAGAATAAAGGCTTAACAATATTTTATAATGTTTGCAGATTCTAATTTTACTGTTTACTACTTCAAAAATTAATTCTAAAAACGTGTTATATTAATTTTTCACTAACACCTAGCCTTAAATTAATGGTTATGGCGCCAGACTTTAAATAAAATTGTGGTAGCTAGCCAGGCGGACTTACAAGCTGTACCACTAACCAAACCAAGTACATAAAGATGTTCCCCCTTCTGGGAATCGAACCTGGGACCACTGGATCCAACACCGGTAGTTCAACCACTAGACAGAGGCAGTTTAAAGCGGCGGAATAAGTAGATAATACCTTTTCTTCTATATAAAAAAAGGATCGTAGCAAATGGAAGCAGTGGATTTCGAGTGGTTCATGCCTGGTAGGTCTTCTCTTATACTTTACGGTACTGTGGCGACTACAAATCGTATGCATGTTGACCCACATTTTTTTTTAATTACCATTGTTTACCCTCACACCAATGACCTAGACCAAGAATAGAATAGAATATTATTTATTTGTGAAATGCAGGTTAGGTACAATGTCATAGGTGCAAAGACTATTAGGTGTTAAACTTATTAATTTGTTTCACTACACTTCCACCTTCGTCAAGGTATACAAATAGTCAAGTAGTCAAGGTATATAAAATATGAGTATTCTCTTGAAACTCGTTAAGTAATATGGTAAGATAACGGATAAATATATAAAAACAGAAAAAAACACCCAGACCCAAAATCAATTAAGAAAACAGTTTTTCTCTAAATTGGCCCAACCGGGAATCGAACCCGGGACCTCAGAGATGGCGCGAAGACAGACCCGGCGTGCTAACCACTCGACCACGGAGGTCGTTAGTACCTAAGGTATAAAAAAAGAATCATCATCAATCTGTAAACGTCCCACTGTTGATTGAGCATAGGCCTCCCCAGGACAACATCACAAGAGGATCTCCCATGAGGTCATAACCCTCTGGAAACACTACGTCGAAGTGGCATGCAAAATTCTCTTACAAAACACAGAAAAATGACGTTTTGTAGTCCCCTGTTTCCTCCTTCAGAACGTGACCAATTTTTATTACTTTTTCAGCATCGGTTAAATAAAGAGACTTTCTATGTCTGTTTGATTTTTTTTAAAACCAGCCACTTATAATGTTTCTGAAGACGCCTTAAAACGGAGTCATTTCGCTAAATTTTGAAGACTCCTGGTTATTAAATAAATGACTTTATGCAAAAAAAAATCAAACATACAGACATAGATAATCTCTTTCTTTAACCGATGCTGCAAAGGTAATAAAAATTAGTCCAGTTTTGAAGAAGGAAACAGGGGCCTACGAAACGTCGATTTTCTGTGTTTTGTATGAGAATTTTGCATGCTACGTCGACGTAGTGTTTCTTCTTAACGAATTCCATCTTTTGACGTCAACCGGGAGCGCTTCTCTCTCGCTCTCTCGACGGTACGACGAAGCTTCGGGACGGGTGTATCAGCGAAGCGGCGCGAATAGGCGCGTTTTATAGATTTTTTGCCTTTAAGAAAAAAACAAGTGAAATAAAAATTATGTGTTTTTGATTCACTAGATAATGAAAAGTTTCTTCTATTGGTAAAAAAATTAAGTCATTTATTAATGTAATAAATCTGACTTACAGCTCTTTTAAAATGTTGATAGATCTTTGATTTTTTTTCTATCGAGGGAAGTATTACCAATCATGTTTCTCTTTTTAAGAGTCACTAGATAATATGTTCTACTATATTATATACGAATTTCAGAACTGTATACTTTATATTGGTGGCGGTACAATCAATCGAAATATTTTGTTAAAATGGGAAAAGAGCGCCTTAACTTATCTTACTAAACACGGGGTTCTCCTCGATACACTTTAATCCGCAATCACCCATCCGATGACACGGCATTGCGAAAGTCGCTTGCGAAATCACAAATTCATTATTTTCTAAGAAGCCTCTCCCGTGACTGATAAGACATACATTATCGTCAATCAGTATCTGCATCGCACATTATCTTAGAGAATCTTATTACGCCTTATCAGTTCTAAGAGCATATCTTAGACTTCTCTTCCAATACATCACGTATTAAATTCTCATTATTATTTATATAGAAAGCACTAGTCATCACCAGCTCAATATATCAGCTGATTTTCAAGGCGAAGATTATTACCATTGTCAGTAGCAATTATCAAAATGTTAAAAACACTGTTACAGTTCAGTGTTTTACTAATAGGGCTAAGTCATGCTACTGCCCCGGGTTGTCACCAATTACAACAAAGTCAGGTAAGTGCTAAATATACACAAGGCTATTTTGATATACACACATATATATTATACAAGCGGCCGCTCGCGGTTTCACCCGCGTGGTTCCCGTTTTCCGTGGGAATATCAAGATAAAAAGTATCCTATGTGTTAATCCAGGTTATAAACTATATGTATGCCGAATTTCATCCAAATCCATTCAGTAGTTTTTACGTGAAAGAGTAACAAACATCCATCCATATGTTCCCGTGGGAATATCTGGATAAAAAGTATTCTATGTGTTAATCCAGTTTATAAACTATCTGTATGCCGAATTTCATCGAAATCCATTCAGTAGTTTATACGTGAAAGTGTAACAAATATCCATACATTCTTACAAACTTTCGCGTTTATAATATTAGTAGGATTAATCACGATTATTATCACCGAAGGGTTAGTCAGAGACTAGGCAATGTGGACCGCAAAAGCAGTCCTCTGCCATTGTCCACTTTTCGCAAAATAGCGACTGAACTTGTGCTTGATGACAGGGGTAAGCCCATCGCCGCTCTATGCAGTTGGATGTACTTATGTGCAGTCTTTATTCCGTTAGTCGCCTTTTAGGACACCCAAGGGAAGATAGGTGGTGGTAGTAAGATTACTAAATAATACTACTACTACTTGCAAAAATAATACTACCACCCACTTAGGTAGACACCTAAGTGGGTGGTAGTATTAAACCTAAATCTTCGAAATCGAACATTTAGTAAAAAAAATATATTTAATTTAAGACTATGTGAGTGAATACCCCGTGACAATTTCCAAAAAAAATCTACAAACTTTAGACTATTACAAACTCAATAAAAACTGATTAGCCAAATAGGTGCAGCCATTCTGATGTGACGCGAAAACTTACATTTGAGGCAATTGATTTTTATTTACTTACAAATTCAATTGTTAAAGGTACTTTATTTCTCATAAGAATTTACAATTCGCTTATTGTAAATTCAATCTTGACTTCAGCATTTTGTATAAAAGACGACGACAGACTATAGTCCATTAGATTAGTTGTTAAGTCTTAACTACAAGTTAGTTAACTGCTTTTATTTATTATTAGTATTGACGTCAATAAGTGCATGTTAGGGTTTACATTGAATAAATAATTTAACTTTGACTCGACTGTGAACTTTGATTCATATTTTATTAAGTTTCGTAAATCATAGTGTCACTAGATTAAAAACAATTTTAATTGAAACTAGCTTTTTCCCAGTCTTCAGAGCCCGATTGATATAGCGGTTTAAGCGTAACAAACACACAAACTCATTTTTACATTTAAAATATTAGTTAGAATAATTGTCAATTTCGCTTAGTAAGTAGGTACTTAACATGAATAATTACGCACACTGCAAAAAGAAACGTTGGCATAGTAAGTACTCGTAGAATAAAATAATCGTCAAAGCTAACGATCATTATTTGAGCGTTTTCAAATAATTAAATATTACGAATAAAATAATAGTGTTACACAAAACATTCAATTGTATTCTAACTGTCGTATTCAGAGACGTACATTAACTTTTAATAACATTTAAATGTGTTTCCTTCTTTATTTAGTAAGTTTGTAGGTACCTAGTTGTAAAGGTTACGTAATGTGATGACGGCTCATCAATATCCGTGTCCAGTATTTTACATGAGACGAGAAATATTGAACTTTTTGGGGCAAAAACATACACCCGCACATTTTCAAACATCGTCATCATCATTATCAGCCTATAAACGTCCCACTGCTGGGCACAGGCTTCCTACGTGGACATAGCACGTAGGGATATTGGGCCATAACCCACAAGCCGAACAAGATCGCAAGCCGAACGTGCTAGCCGATGCGCCATCAAGCTCTGAAGCATACATAAGAAAGACAGCAAGAGACTTAATTGTCATTAAAAGTTAATAGAGGTCTCTGAGACGGCTGTAAGATATTGAAAGTTGGATAAAATGACTACCCCAGGTTAGAATCGAACCCACGTCCGCAATCTACGGCGGCGGCTGCGTTGAACACTCCGCCACCGAGGCATTGGTTAGACCTGTCAAAATTTTTCAACGCTTTTGACTTCAGGTTTTAATAGCAACAGTGTCTCGTCATACCTCTTAGAACTTACATAAAAGAGATTCATATGAAAACATTTGAGCATTATTAACATAAAAATCTCAAATATTACGAATTAAATTGTATGTTTTTACAGATGGCATCCCTACACGAGCGAATGAACCAGATGATCAATGCGTTATACACCTCACGTAAGTGCTAAATAAAATACACATTTATAAATGAGAAAATATCAGATGAATGTATATAATATTCTTAGAATATAGAACAAACTAACAGTTTTTAACGATTTTATATAGTAGTTCATCATTAGCCACTTCACATGGGAGGGGATTAGTTACTTAAGATGGAGTTAACTCGTTTTTTTTAAATACTACGTCAGATCTTAGGAATTTTATCAAAGGTTTAATTACAAAAAAGACAAAATTATTTACAAACGTTTAAAAGCCAGACCTAAGTATTAAAAGTTTTTTTATGATTATATTCCACGGAGGGCTGAGTATTACCGCCCGCTGTGTGATTAACGACACTGTGTTGTTGGAAGCAGTAGCAACGTAAACACACCAAAAACATAATAAATCGCACTGACTGGTGACAGTTTAGCAACACGTGACATGACATTCTTATATTTTTATTATTTCGCAGCGTTCCTACCGAAGTCTTCAGCGTCGAGCACCGCAAGTCAACCTTCTTCGTACGCAACAACAGCGTCAACACCTGATTATACTGCCAACACCGCTAACTCATACGAATCTACCTACATCTACCCGCCCTACAGCACCGGACAAAATTCACCAGGACAGCAATACGTATACGTCTCCCCTTCACACGTAGGTCCAACATCAGTAGCCATATCGCCACCCACACCCGGCAATCCTACTGTAACAATATCATCCACGACCGTCCAAAACCCTCCACCCTACTACTCTTTAGAAGCTGGACCGCAACCTACAGAGTACGCATATCAAGGAGTATCTAATCCTGTGCCGAGATCAACATACCCTCAATATTACGAACAATATGCTTACCCTTATCCACCACAAACTGCTACGTATCCACCTTCACAATATCCTCAACAGCCATACCCGGTGCCTACTTCTCAAGCATCTTACCCACCTGCCCCACCACAAAATTACCCACCCAGTAATCCTCAACCGCAATATCCAACTCCCCCATCACAACCATGCCCTCATAGTAATCCACAACAGCAGCAATATTCATCTCAACCGTGCCCTACCCAGTGCTCATGCAATAATCCATCTTCATACCCTAATAGCGCTCTTTCGAATTCACACCCTCCTAGTACTTCTACATACGAGTATTCTCCGCCATCTTGTTCTTGCAGTCCCCACTCAGAGTACCCCACACCGACGCCGCCTTGCCCCCACTCTCAATACTGTCCACCTGCACCAGTATACCCCTCCTCTCCTATAGCGTATAGCCCGCACTACCATACACCACAAACTCCTAACAGCATGATTCCATCTTATCCACCAGTACCAAATTCTGATGTACCATATTCTTATTATTCATAAACATTGTTTTCTTTGCATATGTCTTTACAAGCTTTGATTTTAAGAGGACTTTTCGTGACCTCTTTTACGAAGAGTGACTCTGAAAAGTGATATTATGTATGAGACATTATTTTTGTAAAAATCTTTTAATCATGAATTAATATTTTTCTGATTATAAGTCTTGCTAATATCTAAGTATTTATTTATTTATTTATTTTTGCGTTTATAAATTATGTTTAGTTAAGTAATAAAATATTTTTATAGCTACACTTGTGTTTTTAATAATTATCATACCTACCAGTTAATTATCTATCACACATGGGACCTATGGACTATGGGACATGAGACATTACTCGTATAATATTATGGTGACGTCCTTTATAAAATTATAAAGTTTCCTAATATTTTGCATCATTGTTAATAATTCTTATTGCGCAATTTGAATTTTATCACTTTATTACGTGAAAATACTTATTGAAACACAGACCCCATTTCCTAATGTGTTGATAAGCATTCGTATAAAATGCATTCAATCTTACCATAAATTACAAGTGCATTGTCGTGACCCGTGTTCATCATGGCGCGATACTTCATTTTATTTGCAGTCATACTTCAGGTAAATCTTCATTAATATTTTCTTAATAATTGTGTGCCTCGAAAGGCACATAAAGTAAATCGCTTCCGGTTGTGATCATAAAATGGCAGTCGTTAAAACTCACCAACACGCATTGGGCCAGTGTGGTGACTAGTGCCCAGCAGTGGGACGTTTATAGATTTAGTCAATTTATAGCTCCGTCTAAATAATCTAAATCTAAATAGTAGTTTTCTAAAGTATGCACTTCTATTGTTTCCTTTTCTATAAACTTATTTGTTTCAGGCTACTTTAATTTACGCTAACATCGACGATGATGAACCTGAAATTCCACTTCGACATGAAGTGTTGAAAGAGAAACCAGACAGCGTAAACATCAAAGACTTTAAAGCAACAGACACAGAATGGATTGACCTATTTACGCTTCCCAAAAACACTATATTCCCATCATCGTCAGCCGCCAAGATGGCTCAAGTTATGAATAACCCTGACAAATCTACAGAGGAACAAGTTGAAGATATGAAAGAAATAGCAAATCAAATAACCATGGCTATTCAAAACGAAATAGCCAATCTTTTGACTTATGCTCTGAATGACGCTGATAAAGAGTCAAATGAAAATTGTTTAAGAAAGAAAAGGTCGGCGGAAAACCCATTGGACAGCACCCAATTAGTCATGAGACTGCTAAAACATATTAAGTCGAACAATGAATATCAAAACATCGCTATCGAAAAGATGATGACCGCGCAAGAAATCGCTGACAAATACGGAATCGACTTTACACCCGACACTGACATATTTTCTGACCTCGCCGTTGCGTCGACCAAACAAACTGAAGACCTATCGAGCATTTTGCAAGCTGCCTATAACAGTCAAAACGCAACCAACCAAATTGAATTTGTGCCAGTAAATAACGAGCCAGTTCAGAGTTCCGCTGACAATAACACGTATTACTCTTACACAGCAGAAGTGAATGAAAAAGACATCGCCGCACACCTGAATACCCATCCTCATTTCGAGTACGCCCCTGAGCGTCTTGATTCTCAGCTACCGGTGAATCGTGTACATTACGAGCCTCTCCATTCGTTTAGTTACCACTTTAACATTCCAATCGAAACCCAAATTCCACCACCAGTACATCAGCATGCTCCCGTCAGTTACATGCCTAATATTTTTGAACCAGTTACCTTTACGCCAGCACCTCAATACTTCCCTCAATATTACCCAGAACCAATAACTACTACTACAACGATAGTTCTGCCTATCGAGGAACTAGTAGAGCCTGAACCAGAATTAGTGGGAGAAGTATTCGAAGAGACGGTTACCTCTAAGGTGATCGTTGACCGCGGAGACGAGCCTGGTTCTTCGACAGTGAACCACGTTATGACGTACACGATATCAGAAAAGTCACACTTCAGAACACCTCAGATTGAGAACTTGCCGCAACAAATGCAGTACTACTTCTTTTTAATGTAAATGTTGGGAAGACATTGGGGGGAGTGAAAAAATAATTACAAAGACCCAACCTTTTAACATGACAGGGATTAAACAAAACACTGCCTAAGTACAAATAGAAAAAAAATATTTTGTTTATTGTAGTTATCAGAGTCAAATTTAGGCAATTTTTAAGTCATTATTACTAACATTGAACGTATCAACGCAACTGTAACAAATAAAATTATTTTGGAAATAAACACGTGCTTTGTACTTAATAATATTTAATATATTGTTATAATAAATACACAAACATTATTTACTTACCTACTTCAATTTGATTTAAATTAAATTTATAATTATTACCTTTGGTTATATTTTGGTTTTAATTTTATTTGACTGGTTTGCACTCGTCTGCTTCCATAAGCTTTGTCTCTTGATCGTAACGCACAACGCTGCGGTAGGTATGCGGTTCAATCGCAGCGTCACGACGACGCAGCGTTTACCGTCTCTGCGGAGAAGTGGTCAGTTGATTTTGCCGTAGCTACCAAAGTAGACAACAAAGAAGCAGGCCGAGAAACATGTTTTTCCAACGGAGGGGTTGAAGGTTATTTGGAAACTTTAATAAAAAGGCATATAATTGATTGTGAAGAAAATTTCATTCAAATTCTATCAAATTATCTTCAAACAAATCCATTGTCAACCCGCGACGCACACGCCGAATAAACGAGAACGGTGCAGAACGCCGCGCAGTGCGGAATACCCGCTCCTCACTTCACCGCGCTTGCTCTTTGCCGCTGACGCAAACTGCGACGGAACAAGAGACCATACTATGCGTTTATCATACAATTATAAGTCGGGCACCGCATGCTGCATACCGCAGCGTTGTGCGCTACGATCAAGAGACCAAAGCTTTACGGAGAAAAAAGAACAGACAAAGTCAGTACGACTTTCTCAATATTGAGGCAATAAATATTTGGTAACAATATACAATTAGCGAAGTTCTTAGATAACATAAATTACACAAAATTGGTTAGATTCTATCACAAAGGATATGGCACTCAATTGTATGACGCTATAATGTAAAATATTTAGAATACTAGTTTCAGAAAACAACATTTCTTATTTTCTCTAAATGCTTTCTAAAAATACAGCTTTCACTGTGTCATTTTAATTTTCTTTTCATTTCATAAGAATGTTACTCTAAAACCCATTTTTGTCTAAACTAGTCTCGACTAGGCCAAACAAGTACGAATACAAGGTAATCGTATTAGTATATTTTATTATTTGGTTCCTGAGAGCTGACTGTAAGTTTGTGAATGTGCAAACGTTACAATCGCGTTTGAGTTAAGTTTTGACAGATAGATCTTAATGCAAAGTAAATGAGATCGAGAATCAAAACTCTTAACACAAACGCAATAGTTTTGATAGATACGCGATAGACGTTTGCACATTTACAAACTTACACTCAGCTTTCTAAAGTGTGTCAGGATCAGGATCGTAGCCAATGGAAAGCTGAGTCTGGCTAACGAAAGCTGAACCTCGTAGTTATTTGATTGGCAACATTTTGTCTCTATGTGTGTCTATCTGAGGATTCTGAAGTGTCATGTGGTATGTCAAATTGAAATTTTTCTGAGAAAATTGCAGCTGTGTGTTTTCCTGGTTCAGCTTTCGTTAGCCAGACTTCTTTCTATCTCTGCCCACCCCTTCGGGAAACCGGCGTGATGTATGTGTGTGTGTTTACTGAACATCTAGCAAGTCTAAAGCATGGACTTTAAGAGGAAACACTACGTGGAAGTGGCATGCAAAATTCTCATACGAAACACAGAAAAACGACGTTTCGTAGTCCCCTGTGTCCTCCTTCAGAACTGGACCATTTTTTATGTTTTTTCAGCATCTGTTAAAGAAAGAGATTTTCTACGTCTGTATGTTTATTAATTTATTTAACAACCAGTAGCCTTAAAAATTTAGCGAAATCACTCCGTTTTAAGGCGTCTTCAGAAACAATAAGTATATCGGTTAAAAAAATCAAACATCGTATGTTAAAAAAAAGTCAAACATGTGTAACTATGTTTGATTTTTTTTAACTTATTGTTTCTGAAGACGCCACAAAACGGAATGATTTCACTAAATTTTTAAGGCTACTGGTTGTTAAATAAATGACTTAAGTAATGCAAAAAAATTAAACATACAGACGTAGAAAATCTCTTTCTTTAACCGATGCTGAAAAAATAATAAAAATTGGTCCAGTTCTGAAGGAGGAAACAGAGGACTACGAAACGTTGTTTTTCTGTGGTTTGTATGAGAATTTTGCATGACACTTCCACGTAGTGTTTCCTCTTAAAACAGATAACATTACGGGAGGAGTCACAAATACAAATATCTTTATTTGCCTTGAATGGGGTAACTTGCCATGTTTTTAGATAGATAGATAACTAAAAACAATTTATTCATTACAACACAATACAATTAGGACAATTATAACAGAAACAATCCTGTACTGAAAAGGCATGTACTCAGTATACGCCGTGGTGGTTTCACAATACTCACAATGACGCGACTCTGGTCTTACGTACACAAATTGTTTTACTGAAGTGGTAAACATGACCTTATTATCAAAATTTGAATAGCATGCCGATTTAAATAATATCAATAATGTAATTTAATTAATTGAATTCAGTCCAAATATGAATAGAAAAGGTAAAGGCGGTGAAGCACCAGAACCAAACTGTCCTAAATCTGTTTTGACTAGAATTGGGTTCAAACTGTAACAAACTACTGAAGGTAGTATTATTAGTTTTGAAAATTAGGATAAATCTGACTTACTTGCTACTTATTATAAAGATATAAATCGTTCTATTTTACAAGTCACATTATATTCTTACACTAGTTTTATTCTAATCTAAGGATATTTATAATTTGGTAACTTAATGATAAACAAAACCGTAATACTACGTTGTGATATCACAAAACCAAAGCCATTTTTTAAATACACAATTGTTTACCATCAACATACCCCTTTAATCTAAGCCTACATACCCAACAATTTTTTCTATATTATTAACAATTCCAACTGTTTCTCCAATTTATATTCTCCTTTCTCTATTAACATTCTTTTTATGATTAAATTAAACAAGTAATGGTAATCCGTAATGTTTGGATATGTTTTGCGTAAATAACACTAACATGTTTTTGGTCGACCATAGAAACCCAATCACGTTTTGTTCCATCTTCCTGTTTATTTACTTCACTGTTGTTATCTACACTTGTTCAATATTGTTTCTTCCCACTGCGTTCTCTGTCTTTGCTCTATACTATCACAAGACGCTGTCAAGCACCATCGCGCTACCTGTGTGCGTAGTACGCACTGTACGCACTGTTGTGGCCGGCATGCGGTTGGTATCTGTAATTCAAGAAAAAGCTTGATTACTGCTACTGAGCACTTTAGAAAACATTACATACACACATAGATTCACGAGAATTATCCTCTAAGGGTTAGTCAGAGACTAGGCAATCACCAGTCCTCGTTTCACCAAATAACAACTGAACAACAACTGACAACAAATTTTTAGTTCTAATTTCATATGGCCAAACTATGTTGGCCTCAACTTTTAACGAACAATATTTGTCTAGCCTAATAATTGTTTTCGAACTATCATAGTTTTGCCTAAAAATTGAAAACCCTAATTTTAGAATCCCTAATATTAAATGCACTGAAATGTATCGGCACAACTTTCTTTCGGCATTACGAAGATTACGCTGTAGTGGTGAAAGCCCTAATTTATTATTATAACTAAGTAAGTTTAAACTATTTTTTTTTTGTTAGACAACAACACTAGCTGCCCTACTCCTCCTGTAGGTCACGTGATAGGATAGAAATTTAAGACAATCGCGAAGCTCAGCGTAGCATGCTGCATGTTTGCTTGTTTTAATTTTGTGCGAATTACAATTTAGTAATTGTAAATAGTAGGGATTATGAATGGTTCCGCCTAATATCGCATTTGGGAAGTTTAAATGCGGCGATCAAGAGTTAGGCGAAGTAAAAATAGTCTTAACCCATCTAGAAAAAGTAAAATTGTGCAAAAAAAATTAAGGCTTATGGTTTGTATGCCATTGACAATAGAAGTACAAAAAATTCGGCGATCCAATATAGACCCAATCACTGCACATTTGCTTAGCGCGATATATGGTGAGCCAATCGCTGCTCTATGCTGTTGGATGTATGTGGAGTCTTTGGTCCTTTAGTCGCTTCTTACGACACTCAAGATAAGAGAGAGCCTGAGGGTTGATACTTACTACTTACTTGTTGATACTTTTATTGAACAGCTATACCACACGACTCTGTATTACATAGAGAAAGATAAAGTTTACTGCTAACTAACACTGGCACTTGGATGACTTCACCATCTTAGACATTTTTTCTCATGAACCAGTGAACTATGGTGATTGATTAAAGTGCATCACCCTGCGGTGATAATCATAAGAGTTTATAATGGCCCTTCTTCTACTTCCGTCCTTCTAATCTTTACGGGAAAGTTGAAGCTGGCAGGGCTACTCACCGCATGGGTGTGTGTGGCGTACAGGCTGGCTGAGCTTTTTTTTTTTTAAACACCTACCTTCAGGAATGCGACGCGGCGCCTCGGTACCACAGTACCATGCCCCGAGAAACGCCGCCCGCTACGGACCCAGTTAGACCTGGGTCCCCCGCGCCACGGGGGAGCAGTCTGGTAGGTTCAGACTGCTCCCAAGCGGGTGGAGGGCTTGTGCATTGCGGCCTAGTGCTCCTCTACACTAGGCCGCGGCCCTCCCTTAGGGGGGGAGGATGGCGGCGTTGTACCGCCGCCTTCTACCCCCCCTCCGCCTGCGCCGGATCGGGTCCGCAAGGACGTCGTCCTCGCGTACCCTCTCCGCCGCTTCCTTTTGTGAGACCACGGTCTCACAGAAGGAAGCCACCGCCCGCCACGCCACCTCGCTCCCGAGCATGGCCCGCACCGACGCGGGCAGGGACAGGTCCTGCCCGATCGCGTCCACCAGAGTGTGGCGCTGCGCAGCCCACGCACCGCACACCTCAAGGGTGTGCTGCGCTGTGTCCTGCGCAGCCCCACACTCGTGGCACGCCTCCGTCGCCTCCCTCCTAGCCATCCTGTGCAGGTATCGACCGAAGCATCCGTGCCCGGTCAGCACCTGCACAAGACGGAAGGATAGAGCGCCATATGTTCGGTCCGCCCACTGGTCCAGTAGTGGGCGGATTACGTCCACCGTGCGCACCCCATAGCTGGCTGGGCTGCGGACAGGGCTCCTGCGGCCTTCTGGGAGTACCTCGCTGCTGGTTCATTAGGTACTTTTAGGTAGTTGAAGCTGGCTAGGGCTACATAGGCTGGCTGGACTCTGTGAGCGCCGTCTCGCGCCTTCTGGGCGTGCTTCGCTGGTTGTTCTGTTGGTACCCTTTTAAGTAGTTAAAGCTGGCTAGGGGTTACTTAGTTACTCACCGCATGGGCGTGTGTGTGGCATACAGCGGGCCGCAGCCACTGGGCTCGGCGGCGTAGGGCTGGCTGAGCTGCGGGCAGGGCTCCACCGGCGCCGCCTCGCGCCTTCTGGGCGTGCTTCGCTGCTGGCTCTGCTCTGGTGGGCTGTGGATTGACATATTCTAAATTTGAATATTTTTTAAACGAATCATCATCATCATCATCAGCCTGTATAAGTTCCCCCGCTTGGCACAGGCCTTCTCATGGACAACAGCAAATGAAGAGATTTGAATATAACCCACCATTTTGGCACAATGTGGGTTAGTGAGTTTTATCAACTGCCATCCTATAACAAATACCGGGACTAAAGGTTTTCCGTGCCTTCCTAAGCACGGAATAAACCATAACCGATTTTTTTTAAACGGTTGGAAAAAGAGACAGCGTCATCAGTATATCAGTTAGATAACGAACCACATATGAAATATTATAAGAAAACATCCATCCTTTCAAAGAATTTGACGATCCAGATGCTACCTTAAAACTAAGAATATTTTTCATTTACATATTGGGCTGACTATAAATTAGTCACACTATGCTGTTGATCTTACAAATCCCAAAAGATCTTGTGACAACACAGATAAAGTGAAACCATCAACGCCCGCCCACAAGGCGGGGTCTTATTACAATTCCGCGCGATAATGCCTATTTTGACAGCCTACGACAAATGACGTTCGCACGAAACATTAAAATTATAAATCGATTGTACCAGGAACCCAGGAAGAGGTCGGAAGAAAAAAAGTTTATAATTCACCTTTTTTTCTCGCTCGGTCGCCGGTTTTTTGTCTCACTCTGTGTGGTGCACATGGCGCGTTTGTTTTTTCGCTGTCTTCGCGATAGAAGTAATTAATGGCTCCAATGTTTATTTTTGTAGACTAAGATAAGTTTGTGTTTTTAGTCGATACGTGAATCGTTTGTGTCGTTAATGAATTTTGGGTAATTTTGACAATTGGTCTATTATTAAAGATTGTATAGCTTCGCAATCGCGTATGAAATTATCGATAGATACTTAAATTAAAATACCTTTGTTTATTTTACATTTTATTATTGTATTGTGGCGATCAGCGACTAACGCCAAAAATCCCTTAAATAAAAGAAAATGACATGACTCATGACATGAAAAACTAAACAATCAAGACTATACATTAACTTTTTCATTTCTAATAATATGACATAATGCACCTATTACTTACTGAATGGTAACTGGCAATACCTTTTCTGTACATGTGTTTATGCATAAGTTAAGAATATGGTTATTTAATAATGTTTTTACACCATCTATGAATATTTTGATTTTAAGACGATTTGAGTTATTTATATGTTTTTTATTTTATTTGATATAATTGCATGCCTGATAAGGTTACTGTTGATACCTATTTTAATAATATTTTTCAACTTGTTGTTACACAGTTTTACGTAATAAGGATATTCTGATTTTGATTCTAACCACTAACAAAACACTGCACCACATACAATAATACAATATACATAGGTACAATAATCACGACTATTATCTCCGTAGGGTTAATCAGGGACTAGGCAATTTTTTTTTATACATACTAAGACAGAGTAATGAGGACAGCAAAGGTAGTCATTTACTATTAGTCCACTTTTCACCAAATAGCGACTGCACATGTGATCAGCGTGACAGGTGGTGAACCCATCACCGCTCTATAAAGTTCGATGTATGTGCAGTTTGTAGTCCGTTACTCGCCTTTGACGACACCCAAGGGAAGAGAGGGGGTGGTAGAATTCTTTAAATGACCCGCTACACGACACGGCTCTTATCTGTATATAACCACTAACAAAATTACAAGCAATCCCTTAACCCGTTAAGACATCCAGACTATACCTATAAAACAGCACACTCCCATTGGTCGGACGGTATGGATCATAAAATCATGAGAAGCAGTGCAGTTAATACAGACAGAATAGCCGCTGACAGGCCAAGATTTATTCACCAGACAGCGGCCAATGCAGCGGCAGCAACGGTAGTATACTGCAGTGTAAACAAACGCAAGAAGTTGTTTATACATCGTACAGAGAACGAATGGTTTTATAGATCGTACATAGGCCATTGTACTAAGTGCGGCGCGGCGTTACGAAGAATTAATTTATAAAGTGTTTACTAGAAAGGAGATTCTGTTTTGTACAACAACAAAACTGCAAAAAGGTATTACTAAGTTGAAAGAGTTTACAAAAAATTTAAACCTCTGTCGTTATGATACGAGTTAGCGGAGAAGAATGAGAGCAATAATTGTCAAATCTTTACTTAAAATACCGAAGGGCTTCCAATTTCCTATTTTAAAATTTGAGTCGAATATTCAGAAAAGAGAACCACTGCTCCGGTTGACTGTGTCGTGGGAAAGCTGATCAAAGTACCTGTCACCATCTCCTACAGCAGTGAGAGAGAGCTCTAAAACCCTGGTCAAGTGTGTCAAAGTCCTTAACGAAAATGGTTTAAAGTTGGTCAAGTGTGTGAAAATCCTTATCGAAAAAGATTTCATACTACAAAGGTGTGTAAGTACTTCAGTTGGTAAATGTAACCAACCACGAAATTTATATTTTCGACATACAAAGAATTTACAATAACAAAGCCGACTGCATAGTAAACGGGCTCACCTGCTCGACTGGTATAAAACAGATGCGAAACATAAACGCGGTGAGATATACCTATCAACGCTGATTGGTGGAAGATAAATTAGGCGGGCGGACGAAGGTGGGCTCTCCGAAGTTTGTACCTATTCATTCAGATCTCCATTTTAAAAAATAAGTCATAAAAAATCAAAATATTTATTTTTTTACAGATTATAAACATGACATAACATAAACTATACATAATTGTTAATTTTAAAACTATGAACAGTAAAATATATTTAAATATTTTGTAAAATCTACATGATCGAAACCTTTTTGTCAATTTGTCTTTTGTTTCTCTCTCCTTTTGTAGTCTTTTGTTTCAAATTGATGAAGATTTTTCGAGTCATTCCCCGTACCGTACCTCACCAATAGTGTAGAACATTTCAATCTTGAAACACATCAACAAAAATAAACACGAAAACTAGAGACACGTAAAAACTTTATGTCGAAATAATCGAGACCACATTTCAAATAATAACCCTCTTGTCACAACAGAGCTAATGAATCACACGGAAACATCAATAAGACGTTACATTCAACAAAGTTTTCATGTGACACGGCCGGGCAGACGTTTCAGCAGCCGGTGACAATTTACTTTTACGACTTGGCCATAGAGTAAAGAGTTATGCGACAGTTATGGCGGACACGCCTCATTTCCCGCTCCCGCCAAAACGAAAAAAACATGGCCGCGCTCAAAGTCAAAATTTATGACTCCTAAATGTTAAGTTTTCAACAAATTATTTAAAGGGGTTGGTTGGAGGTATAAAAGGTTTAATTGTGTGTGCGCTAGCGCTACAACATGAACTCAAATAGGTATATGGGATACTAAACAAGTGACCCGACACGACAATCGTTGTCTTATCTAAATCCTAATGACAACTCAACTGACAAGAAAAAGTAAATGTCGCTTAAAAGAAGTAAAAAAACAGCTAAAAGGTTTTATCAACCAAATTAAAATATTGCACAACGCCTTTTTTATTTTTAAGGGTTCTTTTAGGATTTTCACTAGGTATATTTTTTTGTTCTGAACCACCCCTGTATTAAAAGGAATAAAACAAAACAAAAATATTCAAATTGCTCAAGCCATTTTTTAGTACTTAACAGACTAACGAACTGCTATTGCCTTTTTATTTAGGTATAAGAAAGAAGATTAGTAGAAAGAAGAGGTTTTCATATCTTTGTAATAATTACTATCTAAATTACGTACAAAGCTGTGAATGAGAGACCCAGAGATTTAAAAATATTAGGGCTATTCACTCACCAATCATCAGGATCGCAGTCTCTAAATCCTTTAGCAAATGGGTTGCTTGCTATCTTCAGTTGTGTTATCTGTAACAAGTAGATACTACATTATGTTGTTGAACCAGTGGGATTACACTTAAAATATATTTTTGATGAAAGTGTTCTATCACAAAATCTGAGTTGATAAAAATTAATCATTTTGTATTACATTGTGTTTGTAGAGTTGTCTCCGGCTATAGCAAGCGAAAATCAGAAGAAATTTCGTTTCGGAGAACGAGAATAGGCCCTCTGCTTTGCACTGCGCGGAACTGTGTCGCCTGCGTCTTAGGCATACGCTTAGCTTAATGGTGGTGTAATCTGTCCTAAATTTACATAAATGTAACTTACCCTATGGTTTTGATAAGCTGTGACCGCTGTAAAGCCAGTTTCGGGGAAGACGAAGGTTCTGAACGGAACTACACCGGGTGCTGTAGTCTGCCCTTCAGCAGGCAGGTATACCACGTGGAGCCGGGGTTGGTACCGGTGCATGGAGTTCAAGATTATCTGGAAAACATCAGAAACCTTAACACTGGCCACCAGCAGAAAGACAGACAGTATAGTCTTAATGTTTCCTTATAAAACATGTGCCTGACGCAATATACACATTAACATTAGTAATTTGCAAAATTTGCAAAGACACTTTTATTTTTATTGTGAATAAAAATAGATTTTTTTAATGTTGTTTTACTTAAGTTGTACATGACTGTGATAAAATGGTTTCTTATAACAAATATCTCAATATTTTGAACTATAACTAGAGCGCTCGCGTTGCGATGTAGCAAAGTACGTAACTCGCAATGCTGTATGCTGCATGGGCAACCAAAATAAAATATCTGTGCTTTGCAAGGTACAGTATACAATATATTAAATTGTGTAATGCGAATTAGGTCACTGGATGATTCAACTATTACCAATTTATCAGAAAGACATCAGAAAAAGCATACTTACATGGCCGTTGTCATCGAGCTGGTTGTTAGTGAGCTTCAGCTTGTCGAAGGAGACGAGCTGCCGCATCCAATGGGATCCCGGCGCGGGTGAGTCCGGGTGCACGTGAATGCGGGGCGGCGACACCGGGTCCGCTTTACCCGCTACCACCCAACTCGAGCTAATGGACAAAAGCCGCCTTTAAAACTATGTGGTCTAGTTCGTATATCTTAATGGTATTATCTTACTTTAACCAGCAACCTTTAAACTCTAGACATATGAGTGACACTTAAGCTATTTCAGAAATGAATATTTACTGTTACTAGTAACAGGTTCATGATTTTTGGTGCCGGGAGTTATCACTAAAAGCTAAAAAATTATTGTGTTCCATCGTAATCCATACTGGTTGACAGTTTTAGTTAAGACTAAGATACTTCTGGCAGAACATCTATCATTGTTGATTTTCGTAGCGGAAACACTATCATTGACTGGCGGTAGGACTTGTTCTAATTCCGTTTGAGCTAACCTGTGAAAAGCATATCGATACCGCTTATCGTCCAACGGCACGAAGTCTACCAGCAGTAGGTAGTCCGCATTAGGCTGCAGGCCAGCTAGCCTTGCTTGGAGCGCGGGGAACATGCGTCTGCCCGCCTTTGTGACTATCATCTCTGTGCCGAGCTCATGGAAACTCCTCCAGAGTGATGCTAGCTCGAGGGAGGCGGTGCACCGGGCCACCGCGGAGTGGAGGCTCACGTTTTGTGATGACACCTGTAAGGAGAACTGCTGTTGAGGCTAAGATTTACTGTCTTGTGTGGTGTTGGCAAACGTTTTGATACTGGTCTGAGAGTGCCCGTATTACGTATTAACATTGAGAGTACTTACGGGCACTATAACTTTTATCTTTTAGGTTATGTAGTTTTGGAGAGAATGAGGAATTTGGTTTTGTAAAAACTAAACTACCTTTTTAGTTGTTGCAGTTTTGTATGGAACAGCTGATTTTATTTCGCTTTTGCAGGTTGTTAACATACAAAGAGTTATTATTTGCACTTAGTAAGGCGACCCAGTTGCGGAATTATATGCCTTTTACCAAACACAGTAATAAGTAAGTACATAATTCCAGAATATATTATACAGAAAATACGAACCTGGACCCTTGGCGGCTGAGGCGGGGGCGGCGCCGACTGCGCGCCGTGATCCCGGCAGGTGCTTTCACTGAGGGCCTGGAGAGGCGAGTATGTGCTGCGGCCACACAAGGAACCCTACAACAATCCATGGAAAAAATCACACATTCGCTATCAGCATCATCAGTCTATACTTCTATAAAAATATTTTCTTTATTTCAACCAAAAGTTTAATTTAAGAATTGTTTTCTCTTGTTTTTTCATTTGATTTCCGCACTGTTGTCTTTTTTTCAACAATATATTTCTTTTGTTAAATTCATTAGTGGAAACATTAAATGCTACTGTATTATCTATAAATTATTGTTTATATGTGTAATAATGAAGCTGTATGTTTCCTTAAACAATAAAAAAAAAAATACTTGTCCACTGCTGGAAATAGGTCTCTCCAAGAGCACGCCAGTGAGCACTGTCCGCAGCTACTCTCATTCAGAAGGCCTACTCTCTTTTTCCGAAACGAAATTTCGGCCGATTTTCGTTTGCTATTTACAGCGATTTCCATTCCTTCCGAAATTTCGTTCACACAAAATAGGTTTGGCATTTAGATTATTAATTTTTAGAAAATTGTTTGAAATTTCGAAAATAATGGAAAACAAACAAAAATTGGCCGTAATTTCGTTCCGGAGAAGGAGAGAAGGCTCTCTGGTCTCGCCAGCCACCCTGCGAAGATTGTCGCTCCACATTGTCTGAAGACCTCATGAGGGCTAAATACGGTCAAATTCGATAAAGAATGTTAGTAAACCAATTACTATCATTTCTTTGTGCAAATGTCTAGTTTTACTCGGATTATTACTGTTTTTGAAATAAAAGACACTATTATTAGCTGTTTTCTCGTGAATCTCTCTCATGAAAAAGTAAAAAACCGAGTGACACTAAATATTTGCACAAAGAAACGTCAATAATATGTTAACAAACATTCTTTATCGAACTAGAGGACCTACTCTCTTTCCCCGAAACGAAATGTCGACCGATTTTCGTTTGCTATTTACAGCGGTTTCCATTTCTTCCGAAATTTCGTTCATACAAAATAGGTTTGGTATTTAGATTATAAATTTTTAGAAATATATACACTTTTAAACTTTCGTTTCGTTCGTTCCATTATAAATACACATTTAGACGGAGATTAACGCTTACTACATATTATAGGCATACTACGCATACCTTTTTATACCCGTGACCACGACCGGTGCAACTCGGTCGAAACGTCGGTAGTTAGCGTTAAACCCCGTCTAAATGTGTATTTTTAGAAATATGTTTGACAAAAATAATGGAAAGCGCTATAAATAGCAAACGAAAATCGGCCGAAATTTCGTTTCAGAGAAAGAGAGTAGGCCCTCTGGACCTAGTATACATCGATCATGGACAGAGTCGGGAGCTTTTTCAAAGTATTTTTTCACCGATTACAGAAGTCGGTAAAACCGATTTAGTTAATTCTTTTCTATTTGAAACGATTTACTTTCTATTTGATCCCATTTTCATCAGATCTGGATCTGATGACTTGATCCTAGAGAAATTGAGGGAACTCTTCGATTATTATAGACACCCATATAGCGATTTAGGTATTATTTGCAATAACTAGTGTATTTGTTTAATTGTAACTCACATCTCTAATGGGATGCTGCAGCTGGGGTATGAGGGTCTGCTCATGCTCGTGGATCCTGCTGGCCACCGACTGGGAGAGGCTGAACCCGCCCCGAGGGCACTGGCTCGCCGACACGAGCCCTGGGGACAAACGGCACTTTACAATTATCATCATAATCATTAGCTTTAAATGTCCCACTGCTGGGCCTTTTCACATGGCATGGCATAGGACTTTACAAGTAGGTACTGTCCCTACTTTTAACGCCTCCATCATTAAATCAAGTCTTCATGACTCGGCCACCGATGCCGAGGGTTCCCTACGCCATATCAAAACATTAAAGTCAAAGTCAAAATATATTTATTCAAAATATATTTATTGAAGCTACGACATTTACAAAAAAAAATATGTGTCGTTACCAGGTCATAAAATACAAAATATGAATTTGAATGTAAATAGTTTAATTAAATATGGTGCTTTATTAATTACAGACAATTAGAAATAGCTCTTGGAGTACCTGGAGCATTTCAGACCCAAGCTGTGTTGTCTTCTGTGTAATCTGACTCTTTATAATAAGCTTTTTTATAAAGCTTTTCTTTGATTTTGATTTTAAATTTAGCAAGATCTAATTTCTGAATATCATTTGGTACTTTGTTGTATAACCGTACACACATACCCTTAAAAGAACTATTTACAGAAGCACGTTACCTGAATGACGTTTGACACTTACATTTGGTTTTGCCGAATATTTGTTTAATGTAATGTCCATTACACCGAGCGGTTATTAACCCGATGGTTCATTACCTCAAAAATTTAGACTCGACTAGATTGGTCGATGTTTTGTTTAGCAATTCTATCATTTACATATTTGAATATTTTAAATATTCTACGACAGTTACAACCGTTACAAGTATTTTGTTTTCATTCATCCCGGTCAGTCACCATCGAGCTATTTATTCGTATCATTCTTCACACAGTATGCAACCGACGACGGGAAAAAATATTACTAACTTGGTGCCTTAGTTTTATTACATCCTTATCTTTTTAAATCAATTTGATTACACGCAAAGTATCCAATCACGATGTATAAATATACGTACTAATTTCTTTCGAATAAAATAAAAAACTGCATTTTGTTAACAAAATTTATTTCTTATGAATAAACCTAATTGTGATAAAAAATATACTTTATTACAAAAGTTTATTTCGTAAAATACAAAAAAAAAGGGCAATCATGTTACTGCCTTATTCACAAAATTATAAAAAGTACTAACTCAATTAATATCGCGTTTAGTCTTGGAAACATTAGTTTTAATCATAATGCAACGCAAAAGTTTAAAATCTTATAATCATCAGATGTTTCTTATTGTTAAGTGTTTAAGTTTGCAGCAAATTTAAAATTTTGTAAATAAGTCAGTAACATGATGTTCTTTTTTTTTGTTTGTAAATAATAAAACTAAGGCACCAAGTTAGTCATAGTTTTTCCCGTGCATATTGTGTAAAGAATGATACGAATAAATAGCTCGATGGCGACTGACCGGGATGATTGGAAAGAAAATACTTGTACCAGTCATAGGGAAATATTCATAAATTATAGAATTGCTAAGCAAAACATATCGACCAATCCTGTAGAGTATAAATTTTCGAGGTAATGAACCATCGGGCTGATAACCGCTCGGTGTAATGAACATTACATTAAACAAATATTCCGCAAAACATATGTAAGTAAAACGTCATTGAGGTAGCGCGCTTCTGTAAATAGTGAACCCCGATGCCGAAGTGTTAAATTATTATTTCAGAAAAAAATCTAGAATGTGTCAAGTTTCTTCAAACCGAACGAATTGTAGGTATCACTAAATGTAGGCTCCTCGATAATGATTGTTACTTCTTTTATGTTTGTTTTGCATCCGATTTTACGACGTAAGTTATTTAAAGTTCTAAATGTAAGTTAATATTATAAATACTTCTTAGAATAAAGTATATTTATAGGGGAAGGGCGGGCAAGACGGGCTCCTTAAGGGAGAATAAATAAAATCCATATTTATAGTGAGAAATGTAATTAACAAAGTGTATAAACTTAAAAACCTAATAATCCTTGGTTTATGACAAAACTAATCAAATTGCTCAATTGCTCAATGCAAAATCACTTTTTTAATAAAAAAAAGGTGAAAAACCCTTTTTGGGTTGGTAAAACGGGTACCTTAAACGGGCAATAAGAGTACCTACAATATAATTTGCGTTCTAATCGAAACAAAAATTACAAAAAAAGGATCCATGTCCACTATAGGAGGAACACTCGTCATGGCACCATTCTCTACATTGTGAACATTGTATCCAGGCCTCAGGGGCATCAGGTACGTATTTTTCTCTACATAAAATGCAGTATTAGTTTATTTTCTTTGTTCTTTGTGTTATCCTTTCCTTCTTTCGCTTTTCTTGTCCGGATGTTAAGGGTTTCGGATTTCTCGGAGCTTTCTTTTGTCCTAATAATGATGGTTTTGCAGTGTTGACTTTTGCAAAAAGGGTAGTACTCGTTTTGCCTGTCACCGCTTTGCCCGCCATCCCCCATCCGAGCCCACACCGAAAAAAAAATATTTATACAAATATTTTGTTTGGTAGTTAATTTTACTCATTTATGGCATTATGAAGGGTAATCTATCAGGTAATATTCAATTAACTTCACATAATCATAAAAACACAACTTACAAACATAAATACTTAAATTTTTTTGCGCGAAAAGTAACACAGCGTCCCCTGCACTCTAAACTCAACTAAAAATACTCTTAACCAAATAATAAATTATTGTCCGTCCTAGAATTCGACGAGCAGTGACGACATTCAATGAAAATTCTAGTTAATCTTCCCTATTACATTGATGCATTATTTATATACCTACGTCTCTGTTTAATAAAGACAAATCTTACAATGATAATAATTAAAACCTACCTATTATAGTTAGCATTTAAGTTACAATGATTAGGTAAATAGTTAAGAAAGGGCAATCATTTGCTAACCGTTTAAATGCATAGTCAGACAAAGTTTTGTAAACTAAATAAAAAATTTCATATTTTCCAGAATAAAAAAATAATTTAACTATTGGTGTCTTTCAAAAAAACATTTATAAGGTCCCTATTGCCTGTACATTTTTTCTTTATGTATTTTATGTTCTTTAATTTAAAAGTTTTAAGGGCATCAAAGAATATTTAATATAAATTTTATCTAAAAACTTTCTACTGTCAAATATTTTGATCAAGTGCGCTTCGCTATGAAACTTTTGTGAATACTTCCAGTTACCGTGTGACCACGGACTCTGTAAGGGTTTCTGTGCGTCTATATAAAATAATATGTAGGAAAAAAAGATTCTACTATGTGTTAATGAAATAGCTCAAAGCCTAAAAATAGTTTGTTCAAAATCGAGAGTAGAATCGATTCCACTAATAAAAAGTAAGTAAATGAGTCACATTTTATAAAAAAAATATTTTGTCTGCGTCGCTTAATAAATTAATTACTTAGCTCTATCATTTTCTTAGCAACATCGCACTCACAATTTTATTGCTATCGCGGCGGCAACATCGGCGCTCTCACTCGCAGGCTTCGATCTCGAGTAATTCTAATTTGCATGAAATGCAAGAGAACAAAAACAAATATCTTTTTAATTAATGCGCGAGTATTTATTTCAATATATTTATCACTACAATAAAAATAAGTTGGTGTCTAAGGTTTTGAGCCATTTAATAATACATTTTAAATTTATCTATTGTACAGAACACACGGAACATACTTACACCTTACAGAAAAAAGGTGTATCTACGGAAGACAATGAAGTGGGCAAAGATAGACTTTCCTCTAAAGGAGATATCAAAAATGTTCTATCTGCTATCATCCAAGACAAAAGTGCTCTATTCAGCTCAAAACTACGTACCTACCTTACAAACTACAATTTTGCTGACGGCACACACTTTCACTTTAACTTTACACCACAGCACAACACTTCAACTTTTCAAAGTACTTTCCACGATCATAAAAAAACACAACAATAAACTAGAACCAAGTCCCATAAAAACCGTGCTTCCACCGGCGGACATCTCACTCAACTAATTGCTGTAATAGCGGGAAACTCAAAACAGTCTTCAAAATGGCGGCTATAATTTTCATCGGCTGTTGTCAACACGGTATCATAAATAAAGCGGGCGATGAAAACTATACTTCCACGGAAACGACAATGATCTTCGTTTTATTTATGAAACAAACCGCTTTTATTTTTATACTTGAGACCGTTAAACGAAACGTTATGGGTATGTAGTAAGAGTTAAATTTAAAATAACTTAGGTAAGTTGCATCTATCTAAAATATTCTCACTCACACTTAGCATCAGGTGTAGTAGAGTCATTTGCCGGGCTTAGTATCAAAAAAACACACATGAATGTCGGCTACGGATAAACATTGAGAAGAAAAACAAAGAAGGAGAAAAACTTGGTTTCATCACGTCTGATGGTAGTGACAATAAGGCCGAGGCTGCACTTCACCCAAAATCTATAACTATTGACGAGCTGGCATCACGATCTCAACTCACGAGCACAACAATTATGTTATGGCGATGAACCTAAGGTAGTTGGTGGTGACTAGCCTGGCGGACTTAAAACAAGCCCTGCCACAGACCTACAATAATATGCCGCCCGCTGGGAATTGAACCTTTTGGTGTGAGATAGGTACAATGGCGGACTCCGCCGCTTTACCAGTCTAAAGGTCAAAATCCCTTGCACACCGCGTCGTCTATTTGGTACGGGCACGTACCCGGGCGGTCGGTGCGCTTCATACGAAAATCGCTGCAAAGTGGTAAAGCGACGGTGGCCCCGACCGTACGATACAACCACTGTGGCGTTGTTGCCCTAAGCTCCAGATGGCCTACTCTTTCTCCGAAACGAAATTTCGGCCGACTCTCGTTTACTATTTATAGCGCTTTCTATAATGATTAAAATTTCAAACCATTTTCTTAAAAAAAAAAGAAAAAAAAACATTACTTACTTAATCATTTTATTAAAATTAATAATTTATATGCCAAACCCATTTTGTATGAACAAAATTTCGGAAGGAATAGAAACCGCAGTAAAGAGAAAACGAAAATCGGCCGAAATTTTGTTTCGGAGAAAGAGAGTAGGCCCTCAGTTCTTATGCTTCTCCCGTATATGCTTACACTGTTGTATATAATTACACTGGATCTACTACCCATTAATCCGGAACATACATATACACGACCATAGTACCCTAAATGTACAATGGTCGTGTACAGCAGAGAGCAGTGGCAACTGCGAGTTGTGCCCTTCGTGCAACGAGAAGTGAGCGAGCTTGACAGCTCCGGTTACCTACCTATCTGGACAATAAGCAGTGAACTAACGTGTTCACGGGAAAACTCTCCCGAGACACGAGTCTTATGAGTACCGAATGAAGAGCGCGCTTCGGCGGGCACTGATTTGGCGTCAAGACCTAACGTAGATGGTCTCCTGCGCGAGTAGTTTTCTGGTGCAGAGACGTCTGGCACTTCTTGCATAACCTAACAATTGGTATCGAGGTGCCAGTACAAACACAACTTAGTGAATAAGGAGAGGGGATCTACCCTAAGGGTTAGTCAGAGACTAGGCAAGGAAGATCGCAAAATCAGTCCTCTGCCATAGTCCATGTTTCACCAAATAACAACTGAACATGTGCTCAGTGTGACAGGTGGTGAATCCATCACCGCTGTTTGCTGTTGCATGTTTGTGCAGTACTTAGTCCATGAGTCGCCTTTTACAACACTCAAGGGAAGTATTCACTACCAATGCGCGGCCACATAGCAGCATTCGAAGCAAAACAATGTTGAATGACGGCAGAAGTAGGCGGTCACCATGCAGTCGGATTCTGCGCAGAATCTCCCCCACCGAACATTTAACATTGACTTTAAAATTAAACGCAGATAACTGTGTCTTTCGAAATATTTCACACACATTTCGTCATATTAAAAAGTCCTGTTTCTTGTAATCGGAAGCGATAAATTGCTCGCATTCCCGCTGAGTAAGGCATAATTGTCAGCTTATGAGTTATTTGTGTAGTGCCATAACTGCTAATGTGACATTCGGTAAATCAAGGCAGCCATTATTTTTGTACGATCAAATTGTTTCAGAACGAAAACAATTCAGTTATAAGAGTGATGATGTAAAATATAATTTTAAGGTAGCCCAGTTAGGAGACCAGATATAAGTGTAACATACGATAAAAAGTGTTTTGATTATAAAAGTTTTTGGTAAGCTTTATGGTAGTTTTCATTACTTCCTCAAAATTTTATGTAATCCTATCACAATTGCTCTAAACTAAAAAAAAATTCGCTTAAATGATATAGAGTGACACAAAACATAGAAATTGTAAGAAGTTTCACTGGTGTTCTTTTCGAAACTACAATGTAATTGTGCATTCCATTTACGGTACAATCGTGTACTATTTCAAAATATAGATACCACTTTTAAATCGGCTCAATCCGTAACCTGCGAAACATAGTAATTAAGTTATAATATTAATAGAAAATCGAAACATTAATTAATGACCACTTTACGAAAATTTTAGAAATTATCAAGGATCTACAAGGAAAAAATAGCCAAGCCAACCAAGACATCATAAGAAAAAAAAGGAAAGAGTAAGGATGAGCTATCTCCACCTCCCTCCTTCCTTTTTTTTCTCTTTGATTTTCAACATTTTTTCGAAAATTTTCGATTTGTACGAAATCGAAAGTAATAATAGTGGATTAATTAGAATTAGGTACTGCCCAATGCACCTTTTTAATAGATACATGTATTATGTTGTTCATGTATGTTCAGCAGTGGGAATGGGAAGTCTATAGAGGAATGATGATGATGGACCTTTTAGACAAAAAGGTATAATGCGTTCTATACCTTTACGCAAAATGCTTTGGTATACTTAGGTATACAAAAAACAAAATTTGAGAGCAACAAAACAGAACTATGAGGAAGGCACATCAAAGTTGCATAGATGTCCTGAGCCGCATAAGACGAGCTAATTAAAGTTATAATTAGTCAACAGTTTATAGGTCACCGCAATTAAATGGCCATATATTTGCTGGTCGGACAGAGGCGCGCGGTTCCACTACACTTAACTCTAACGATGCGCGAATAAGAGCGGTAGGTATAACCTGTTCAAACTATCATGATCACTTTGTATTAGAGTAAGAAACGTGTATTGTATTAGCTAAAGTGACTCTTTGAGTTTTTTTTTATGTGAAGGAGGCAAACGAGCAGGCGGAAAACCTGATGGAAAGTAATCACTGCCGGCCATCGATATCCGCAAAACCAGAGGAATCGCAGATGAGTAGCCGTTCTTGAGGATGGAGTAGGAATTGTGAAGGGGGAGGGGCCATCGTTACTGATAATTACCGGACGAAAATCAACATACACACATGCATACATACATATAATCACGACTATATCCCCGAAGGGTTAGTCAGAGAAGGCAATGTGGACAGCAAAAGCAGTCCTCTGCCATAGTCCACTTTTCACCAAATAGCGACTGCACATGTGCTTAGCGTGACAGGTGGTGAGTCTATCCGCTCTACGCCGTTCGGATTTATGTGCAGTCTTTAGTCTGTTAGTCGCCTTTTACGACACCCAAGGGAAGAGTGGGGTGGTAGTATCCTTTCACCCCTACGCGACACGAACAAGAACAGCAGGGTGTACCATTGTTTTACTGATATTCCGTGGGTGGTTTTACGCCAGGGCCCTTATTCTGTAACGATTCCTTGTTTCGAAACCACGTCAATTCCTTAAAAAGTTACGATATCTTCCCAAAAACGTATGCGTTTGACGTTTGTGCGCGGTAAGGTTTAGGTGTGGAATCTATAGATTGCGATACAGAATCAGGGCCCAGGCGAGCGTTGCTCTACCACTCAGAATAGCTTTGACAGGGTCGGTAATTAATCAGACTTTTGGAGCGGCGGAAAGAGAAATAACATATGTAAAATAAAATAGAAAACATTTATTAGTGACACAACACACATTATTACATCAAAAATCTAAAGATCCCGTGCTCTACACGACTTGAAAGGGCATTAAGAATGAACGCGTAATTTTTCTTTTGATAATTTTAATTTTTTTTCAGAACCAAAAGCAATATATTTTGTCAAAACCAACTTTTCCAAAATATTTTTAGATCATCTTAAAACCATTCGAAATCCGCGTGATATCGGCACCTCTACAGCCTCAACCGTCACTAAAAATGTGTAATAAGGTAAAATGTTCCTTAGTTCAATACCGAGGTGACTTTTTAAATTTTTTATAATTCGGCCCCGTTTTCGAGATATCGGGAATTTTCTGGGAAAACACACGATTTGCCTGTCAAAAAAAGGCGGTTTTTTTTAATTACCAAAAATAGTTTTTGACTTTTCCAAAATATTTTTACATAATTTCAAACCCCTTCTAATTCCGCGTCTTTTGAGCCCTCATACGTCCTCGTAGTCTTAAACCTAAGGGTATCACGGGCGAGTCGCACTTTCAGCGAAAATGAGGGCCCTACTGGAGCCAACGAAAAAACATTTTCAATGTTAAAACTCAAAAATAAGTGTCACTAACAGGCGCCCGCTCAGCATAATGTTCAGCTATGCGATTCTCTAAGCGACATATAGACGCAGTGCGTATGGCTGTGATCTGCTGCCTCTTTCCAACTCTATGAATATGAAAGAGACAGAGTCAACTCTCAGCTCTGTGCGGCAGCCGCTGCTACCAAGGCCTTTACTTAGAGAATCGCACTGCAGGCAAGGCTCCTATAGTTTATAGAAAAAAAAAATTACAAACTTACAAGTTAATTCATATAAAATGGTTATATATGTATAAAAATTCTACATGCTGCTTTTTCCTCGACAAACTTACTAAATAATATAAAAAAAAGAAATCACCCCGTCCCCCCAAATAATATGACATGGCGTTCAATACAAATCGCTTATGTCACATTAAATGTCTCACTTAACCAACACAGCGATTAATAAGCGATAATTTATATGTGCTGCAAGACGCAAGTAGCTTAGTAGCCTTTGTTTGGGAGTGGATCGGGCAATTTGTTGCGGGCGGGGCGCGTAAATCAAATCGTGCGCGAGCCCTGCACGTGTCGCACCGGCATTAGGGCTGCCACTCAGTTGAGGCACTTTTTCGTCACTGACCTACAATGTGTTTTTTTATTTCCATTTGTACATGAGGAGGAGTGGTTGTTGGCAACTAGGTAGCTACCTTTTTTCCCCAGTGAATCCTCCTTGTGGATACGCCCCAGATGGTTGCAGAGTTCTGTGGAGCTCTAGGTATATCCGTCCCCCTTTTCACACTGAAAGCGTAACAATCAATCAGGGATGATCAGCGATTTTTAAATTATTTAGATATTTAACCACTGTACACGTCTGTTCCCAGGAGCATCATCATCATCTCACTACCCTTATCCAGACTAGGAAGGGGTTAGGTAGACTAGGTAGAGTCGGAACAACACGCCTGTTTTGTATGGAAGCATCAAAAGTAGATACACACCTTTGATAGATCTTGGCTTTAAACTCTTTAAGAATAACATATTTTTTGGTCGATATTTGAAAGATGAAAAATTAAATTAACCGTGTCGCGTTAGCGGTGAAAGAATACTACCACCCCCTCTCTTTCTTTGGGAGTCGTAAAAGGCGACTAACGGACTTGTATAGTACGTTAGTCGCCTTTTACGACTTCATTACATTTCATTTTATTTAACCGTGTCACGTAGCGTTGAAAGAACACTACCATCCCCTCTCTTTCCTTGGGTGTCGTAAAAGGCGACTAACGGACTAAAGACTGCACATACATACATCCAACAACATGGAGCGGCGATGGGCCACCTGTCATGCTAAGCACATGTGCAGTCGCTGTTTGTTGAAATGTAAACTATGGCTGTGGACTGCTTTTGCGGTCCTCATTGCCTGGTCTCTAACTAACCCTTCAGGGATAATAGCCCTGAATATGTTTATGTAAGAATGAAATCCTCATCCAAAACGAACATAAGCAACCCTACGAGTGCAACAGGAGAGGCGCCCGCGCAGCGCACACTTAAATTTATAGCGCTCAATCAATGCGGATTTATTGCTGAGGAAGCGACGCTCGTTTTTGTTAGTCGTACTAAATATAGAACAAATGCCATTATAATTGGCCAAACGTCACCTGAGCACTTGTAATTTAATACTACATTGCAGTGCACCGGCGCGGCGCAGCGGGCGTTATTGCTTTGTTTTACATTATCTAACACCATAAATATCACTATTCTGGCTACATACTTACATAGCGAATCGTAAAGTAACAAGTCTAAAAAAGTAAGACTATAAAGTTTTTCGAATGCAATGACGTGAACCAGTACCTAACACAAGCTTTAGCTTTTTGGATGGATTAACAAAACTAGGTATTATTAGTGTTAAAATACCATTTTCATTACTCATACACGGAAAGTAGATCGGAAGTTGCCTAAGGAGCGGGAGCGGGGAAAGTAATGGACGACTAGGCGACTAATGGACTAAAGACATTCATGTTTTTGTTTTTACTTTCCTATATTCGCAATGAAAAGCACAGTGTTTACCTCGGGTGAAAGACTTATTTACTCCCTCAAACTATTGGCGAAAGTGGCCAAACCCCGTCTCGGGAGTTTAATAAGCTACTTTCAAACCTAGAGTAACAATGTACTTTTATACTCGTAATAACATTACTTAAGGCTATGTGTCGTCTAACTTAAAGGATCAGAATTCACACGGCATTTTATGATAAAGATAAAGTCGGTAAACGAGCATATGGCCCGACCCGCCTGAGGCTGCCGCCCACGTCCGATAATCGGTGACCGATTTTTCGTAAAAGAAAAATCGCACACGTCCTACAAAAAGTCAGTCAGATATTAAATCAGAAATCAAAAAGAAAAATCAGCCCGATTATGGTACTACAAAAATTCTGACGTGGGCCGACAGCCTAATGGCGTACGGCCACCACGAAGTTCAGTTCTTATGCCTCTATGCCCCAGAATTACACAACATCTCCTTTACTCTTAAAACTCCGGTACCCTTTAAACTCCAATGTGAAAATCCGACTCAGCAACGTAAAACATTAATACTTGGCGGCAGAAATCGTGATAAGGGTTGTCGACATCGTAGGATTTTAGCCAAATCCTACGACCGTGCTAATATTAAGTGATAAAAAAAAATCAAATCGCCTAAAAATAGAAATTACAAAGCAGATCGCACTCAACGGCTAACACAAACTTAACAATCAAAGTTTCAAGTGGTTGGCGAATAAACAGTACATCTCTCACCATACCAATTAAGCTGCACCATGAATCATGCGCGCTCGTACAAATAGATACGGGGAACTGCTTTGATCACACGCCGGTGTCAACATGCTTTGCGATTCTCATTAACAAGCCGATCGACACACGTCACTTGGTGGGCATACCCGCGTCTCTCATTCTGGCCTAGCTGGAGGAGGGCTCTCGCCTTGCTATTTCAATAAAAAAACAAAACATCTTCTTTAGAAAAAAGCACGGTTGGAAGCAGCACGTAGGAGAAAACGAAATAATAATACAATTAGGTATTGCGTCCTCCTTTCTATACAGAAAGGAGGACTGAATGAAGAAAATAGAGATGTAAAGTGATAAGATTAAATTAAATTTACAATAAAAAGTAGAAAAATTAAGGAAGCAAACCAAGCAAAAGAATCGACGATAACTCTTATCGTCAGGAAAAGTCTCCCTGTGACCACGGACCCTGTAAAGGGTTCGAAACGTCAGGATAATATAAAAACTATGTAAATAGTAAATTAAACGCGAGTTAATCCGTAAAAAAGTGTTTCATTTCAATGTGTAGTGCTCGCTTAAACCTCAGAAAACAATTTACTTTGTTTTATAGATCAAAGAAAATAATTGGAAGTAATTTTAAAATCAAAAATTAACCAATAAAAACCATCTGTTTGGAGATTAGCGAATAATGCCTGGGCGATTTCTTTTCAATCTGCATTTCCCGCAGTGGAATATATCCTTTTTGTGAAAGGTTTTAATGGTTTCAATTTTTTTTATTTTTAGTTTTTTTTCAAGGAGCTCAAACATATAAAAAATCCAAAATCTAATTCCGTTAACCAGGAAGATAGTTTGCCAAACAGAATGTGCAAATCCGAGCATCAGGAAGACGGATAAGTTAAACAATGGCCGATCCTCGTTCTAGGAAGGCTAGATGTCTCTGTTGGCGAGATGTTTTGACCGCTGATTGACTGATGTGCCTAGCCAGGGGCTATTCTTGGACTAAAGTTGAGACTGCACACCGTGCTAATCGCTGTTAGGTGTAGTAGCAAATATATACAAAGAGGCTAGGAATTAAGGCCGCATGGCCCGCGTGGAAGAAAACTAAGTAAGTACTTACAAAAAAATTAAGAATATTTTATGAGGAAAATAGTTCATACAATAAAAACTTACTTAGTTAGATTTCTATCTATATGGTTTGTTTTTAGAAAACAACATTAAAAACTCGCGTTTTAGTAGCAAAAGATGTACGAAAAAATTTGTATGAAATGTAGGTCACGTGTTCATTAAGGGGGCCTAGGCGGTGAAAATAGAAAAATTGGCTGTTTTATATTAGCTGCTATTCAAAATATATTAGATAATTATATCGCACTGAAATTTTCAAAATGTATTAGGTACAGAACGTATGTGAGGGGATGACTGTTTCCAAAACACGATTGGAAACAGAATTTTTTTCTATAGAGCAAAAGCTCGAAAAATCGAAAAATCCTGAAGTTACCTCTAAAATTTCATATAAATGCACATTGCGACCGTGTTTTACAATAATAATTCGTATAAAATCATAAACACATAGGTTTACCTTTTCGATTTATTGACTGATTTGGATTTCCAAAAAACTAAACACTTTTATTAACTTTTTGATAAAAATGTGAATGGCGCGAATTACGAATTACCGCGGACCCGCACCGCGCAACACCGGCGAGGTAATCATCGAAAATTCCGCCGTTAAACAGTAGATGTGATACTTATTTCCGTAATTCGTTTGGAGTAAAAACTGTAGTTCTCGAATTAATAAACTAAGTAGATACGTGTAGAAAACAGGTCACATTGTGTTTTAACACATTTACTCATCCGATTCAAATTCAACAAACGAAAATACCCAGAGACAATGAGAGACCTTATCCATCGTCGGTTCAGTTAGCACGCTATTAACAACTTGATGTTGTGGCTGCTGAGTGAGCCCTGCCAGCCCCTGGATTAGATCTTGAAAGCTGAGACCATCCTGATGAAGCAAAATGTACAGTCCATCGCTACGTGAGCAAAGACACTTTAAAATTAACGCGAGTACGCTTAGCAGTGTACATTGAATGAAACAACGCATCGTTTTTCGTTTCCAACTGTTTCGTGTGTTGGCTTTTTGCCTCTTGGCTCCAGGTGGTTCTGTGACATAATACGTGCAGGTGTACTTGTGGCTGTGCATTTGACAAAAGGAGTTTTTAGGCTGAGCTATTGTGACGCCACGTTTTGCGCCTATGGGCACTAATTTTGTTTCATGAGTTAAATTTTTGGTACTGTTATTCTTAAAATTATATATTGCTCAGAAAAAGGGCGTTCAGAGCCCAGCCAGAGAGATAAAACTATTAAAGTGTTGTTAAATAATAAATTGCAGAGGAAGTAACCAGTGTATCATAACCAGTGATAAGAATAGAGGCAAACTGTATAAATTTACCTAAAATTCTTGATGGGACATAACATGGAGCTGTTAATACCACCAAATTTGATACCAGTATTTTGTTATACCGATATTTTCCGAAAACTCAGATCTCTTTTTCAGTACCAATGCAGCGGTTGGAAGTGTTTTAAACTGCACTTAATTATTTTTTAATAGTTAAAATTGTTCAAAGTAAAACAAAAAAAAACCGCTTCATGTTATGTCCCGTCAAGAATTTTAGGTAAATACAGTCTGCCTATCTGATCATAACTAATTATTACTGCGACACTGTTTTGCACACTGGTCATTAAACAGCTATTTAGCCTTTAGAGTCTACACAAAACTAAAGACGTGTAAATAAACTTTACTAGAAAAAAAACTTCTAACCCAAATATTAGAAATGTTTATTGTCTCCGGGTATGCTCCAACGCGAGAACTAATTGTGATTTATGTGGTAAGCTTCGTTAGTTGCAACCGATCCGCGAAGCAGGAAAGCAAATGATTAAAAAAAGCATACCTAACAGTGCCTTACACTATAGTAAGTATTCTATGTCTAAATCATTAATTTCATATTGTTTACGCAAACACTAACATAAAGGAGAATGACCAAACCAGCCTATTCGATATCTATTGCGTCTTAATCATTCACACATCAAAAATGTTTTCTTAAATGATGATGATTACTGTTAAAAAAGGTTTTCTATAGAACGCCGCGTTATCAGTCAAGTGATAAATAAATGCTGAACTGAACTGATAGTCAACATACGATCACAGACTAAAGTCTATTCTATGATCTAAAGGTCCATTGCAGCGGGGCTTATTTCATTAAAACGCTATGTTACTCAAAACTAGCCTAACTCCCATAGTAAAACGGTCATTTCCCTTGGGTTTTTACATTACCAATGTGATTAAAAAGACGCACCCATGTTGATGTCTGTTTTCAAGGCGAAGTTGGAACTCTCAGCATATCGATTCTCTAAAGCTGGATCGTAAACTCGCCTCTCACTTCGACCCTCACGTTTCGTTCAAGAGTGACCTTTGTGACGTTTTTGTAGAGTCGAATTTTGAGAATGCTGATTTGTGATAACTTACTGCAGATTCATAATTAAGTTTTTGATCAAGCCTTTACAGAATAGCATTCAGATAGTTATAGACCATTGCTAGTGCACTTGCAACCACTCCTTCTAGTTCTATGTATTATTATTTAGAAATCAATCGCAACAAATGTATTTTTGCTCATCACTTCCAAGCGACTGCCCGTATAATTCCGTGGCTAATTCTTTTTTGCTCTGTTTGTAAATGTCAGGACAAGGTTTGTATGAAAGGATATTTTAGAAATTCTTCACGGGTGTTCACGCGGACGAAGCCGGGAGCAGGCTACTAGTTTTTTATAGAAAAAAATATTGTTTAAAAATGCTCTTCTCGATAGATATAACGAAAGCTGAACCTCGTAGTTATTTGATTGGCAACACTGTGTCTCTATGTGTGTCTATCTGAAGTGTCATGTCGTGTGTCAAATTGAAATTTTTCTAAGAAAATTGCAGCTGTGTGAGTGACCCTGTGTAACCCAGTCATGATTTTTTTTAATTTGCCGCGTTTTTCCTGGTTCAACTTTCGTTAGCCAGACTTTAGCAACTCTAACAACAATAACTGAATCTTCAGGCTCAGTATCATAAAAAGAGAACTTATTAAAGTTTTTTAACTTTTTCGGCATCTCTGAGGCGATATGTTACGTGTAACCCGCTCGAGCTCCCCGTTATTTATTACCAAATATTTATCTGTTCCGTGTGGAATTCCACTAAATGTCAAACGTATTGAACGGTAGCTTGCGTGCCCCACAAAAACTGGATATCCTGAAACACTTAATGAAGCTAACTTCGTGTGGAAAAGGATTGTGTCACGAATAAAATTATCTATGGTAACTAAAATATAATGGCACGTGGACATTGTTGAATGTTTGATAGATAAATGCATTTTATTTTTTCCTGAGATTTTTTTTTATTATCTTCTAACTCGAGCTCTTCTATGTCGGTACTAATTAAGATTGGTAACAATCAAAAACATTGGTACTTAAATAAAATTACCTTCTAACTATGTTAGGTTCTATTAACCCATCAACCCGCATTGAGCCAGCGTGGTGGGTTATGGCCCAAACTCTTTATGGGCTGTTAACCATGTGGGAACACCTGTCCCCAACAGTAGGACGTTTATGAATAAACTGACAATGGTGTCAACAACTTGCAAAATCAGTAAGTAATATTATTAATTGAAACCAATTATGCGAATCTAATATCCCGATTACATTTCAAAATACAAATGGGTGTGATTTAATGAACCCACGTTCCCTGAAAACGATGACTGAAGGCGGGAAGTGACGACCCGCCAACCGCGTTAATCAAACCGAACGAAGCGGTTACCATAGACAAGACATTGTTTATGGAACAGAACAATGGCGTCGCTCGCAGGGTTGCTATGTTAAAATAATTGTTTACAGCGTTGTTGTTGCAAGTTAAGTGCACAAAAATGGTGTTATTTCTTTATTACAATCAATAAAGTGCTAATTTATATCATGTTATTTTACTTGGTGTACTTTACTTTTACTTTTTTTTACTTTAAAATTATCTAACCGCGTCGCGTAGCGGTGAAAGAATACTACCACCCCCTCTCTTCGCTGTCGCAGTGTCGTAAAAGGCGACTATCGGACTAAAGACTGCACTTATGACTGTATGTACTACATTCAACAGCATAGAGCGGCAATGGGCTAACCACCTGTCACGCTGAGCACATGTGCAGTCGCTATTTGGTGAAAAGTGGACTACTTATATGGTAGGACAATGACAGCAAAATCAGTCCTGCTTTGGCTGCCCTCATTGCCTAGTCTCTGACTAAAACTGAGGGGATAAAAGTCGTGATTATTTGTATGCATGTACTTTAAAAATTAAATGTTTTAAGAGCGGATTTCATTGATCCTTTTAGTTACGGTCCTAAAGTCTCTAAAAGGCGATAAGCATGCCAAATTATTACGGCGGAAATACACATGCCTGTAGCTGGCACACTTGCATAGCAGCTCCTTGCACGTGCCACTTTTTGTAATGTGTATTACGTTACGTTACGTACTAACCGGCATGCCTATATCTGGCAAGCAATTAGGCACAACATTTTGATTTCGGCCGAGGAACTGGCATGCAATACAGGGGAGGAGACGCGGAGAGCTGCGAAAATCGTTAATTTAAATAGATAAACCAACTTGTTCCTATATCGTACAACCCTATCTTCGTGAAAAGCGAAAGTATTAGTGCGCCCGCGCATCCCTTCCCGCGCCACAACTAATTGGTGTAATTTATCCCTAACATAAATTAGGGAACGCCGGGAGGCGCATAGCTCGGATTACGACACTGATTGGTGATTTGTATGGCAAACATTTTTCTAACTAACACTTGCATTCTTCTGCACCGAACGAACCTTGTATTATTTTGGACAGCCCTTTCTATCATGGTCAACTGTCATCATGATCTACCTTATCTTGCTAATCTCGACTAAACTAAACAAAAAGTAATGATGTTTGGTAGGTATATAATTATTGGATTGGATATAATTCCGTCATAGTAACTGGGTCATCTGGGTCAACTGTTATAAATAACAACTATTTGTAGGTATATAAGGTAACGCTGAAATAGAGAAAAAAAATGTTTTTCCATACAAAACTGTAAATATTATTCGATTTGGAATAGCAGATTTACATTTCGCAATTACAGACTCTCTCCCTTGCTCTCTCTCTCTTGCTCCCATTTAATAATAGCTGTTTTTTGCAGAGTGTTCGATCTTGTGCCTTATCTTGTGTGTTTAGTTCACTGATAGTCGTGACGCAAAAAACATAATTTTACGAGACTACAAAAAACAATAACATCCACATAAATAAATAAATTTGTTTACGCTCGCACCAATTTATCTAGACCAAGATGAGTATTCTTTTGAAACTCATAAATATGGTAAGATAACGCATAAATATACATATACATAGAAAAAACACCTAGACCCGAAATAAATTTAGAAATACAGTTTTTCTCTAAATTGACCCGACCGGGAATTGAACCCGGGACCTCAGAGATGGCGCGACACCAGACCCGGCGTGCTAACCACTCGAACACGGAGGTAGTCAAACCATTATAGTTACCAACAGAAAGTAAAAAGAATAGGTAGGTAATAAAAATTATTTGTGTGAAGTCAAATGTTTCATTCAGAAGCTATGCCATTGTTTATATAAGATTGTTAATACTAACGGCACTATGAAGAAAGAGTTTAAAATAAATCAAAAACAAACAAATTAAAACGATATTTCACAATCTACATTGATGAAAATTACGCATATTTTATTATTTGTTTTCACTGAATATCGAACGGAAGCATTCCGTATATTAAAATCATGAAGGAATAGAACCAAACGCGTATCTATTTCTGACACTTTGATACCAAATCTATTAGAAACATTCAACTTTCAGCTTTATTATTATTGTTTATAAGATTGTGATGAAAACACAACAATGACTAAGCTTTGCTTAAAAGTTCCTTTCTAACATCGACCTTAGCTAAGAAATAATAAGGCAGCGATTCGTTTCGGTTCGCTGCCAGCGCTGTTGTTGCAATTTCGCCTCTATTGTAAGAGTTATAAGTTTGTTGACGTTATTTTCGAAGAATGATACGCGTCTTCGGCCTACGACGATCTGTGTGTAAGTAAAATAAACAGTGAAATAAACGTTCGCACGGCCACGCGTGTTTATTGTTATAATATTTAATTTTGAGCTGCCGTAATAAGTGCTGGTGTGGTCCGCTTTGAAGAGCCACTGTGCGCTAGGATTAATCTGTCTATATGTTTGACTTGGTATTAAATTATCGCCGCAGTATGGTGAAAGGTTTGTTGTTGGTGGAAAAATGTTATGATCAAAATGCTTTTTCTGTTAATATCTGAATTGCAGTTAAAAATAGAAAGGAGGTTAAAGAAAAAGGGTTTGTTCAGTGACACTCGCATTAGAAAAAGTATAAATCGTTGGTCGATATCAGAGTGGACCACAAGAAAAGGTTTTTTTTTTTAAAATACTAAGCCTGGCAAATGACCCCACTCCACCTGATGTTAAGTGGAAATGAAGTCCAGGCGCGGGGACAACTGGTGCAGCGTAAGAGACGTAGCATCAGTCACCCTCACTCTGCCGGCCCACAAAGTGCCTCTTCACGCCTCGTTTGAAGAACCCTAGTTTGCTGAAGTGATGACACTAATATGCCCACAAATACGAATTAATTATATCAGGTAACTTATTGCTAATTTAATATATTTGTATTCTTCTTATTTAGCCTACTGCCACCCAATGCTGAGTGAAGGCTTCTCTCATTGCACGCCATCTCTCTCTGCTGGTAGATACAGTTAGTAGCCATACGAAGCCAACTTTTTCCGGCGACTCTATCGATGTCATCTCTCCATCGAGCCGGTTAATTGCCTTCCTACGTTTCTCTGTCCAGTTCTTGGCCGCCAAGTTAAGACCATGTTTGACCACCGACGGACGTTACATCTGCAGACGTGTCCTGCCCAACTTCACTAAAAGAAAAAATAACAAGCAACGAAAAGGTACCTTGTTTGTCACGAAGAGGCGTTGTTTCAACGCCTAACAAATGTGAGTTAATACCATAAAGTTACTATACCTAGCGGAATATAGTAACTTTATGGTTAATACATACCGTTTACTCTACTTTTTTTTATAGCAGAAGGAGGCAAACGAGCAAGCGGGTCACCTGATGGAAAGTAATCACCGCCGCCCATGGACACCCGCAAAACAAGAGGAATCGCAGACGCGTTGCCGGCCTTTTGGAGGAATAGGCTCATTTCTTGAAGATCCCTAAGTCGTAACGGAATATGTCGTTTATAGCAATTTTATAAAAATAAGAATGTGTGATAGAGGAATCAGTAATTAACTAATGCTATTTCCTGCTCATTGGAGAAGCCGTTGGTAACGTAGCTATAATGGCATGCATGGTTGATGGTTTCATTTTTTGTCTTTTACGATTTGTAATTTGTTTTTAACAAAACTTTTTAAAACGATAGGTAGGTATCTATCTACTAATATTAGTAGGTAAATATGATGTTTTTAACCCTTACGCAAGGACAATATTGTCTTAATTATTATGGATTATTGAATTAATTAGAGCTCAATATCATTATAATATTGATTAAATTTGCTTTCCTAAAACATATATACATACATATAACCACGACTATTATCCCCGAAGGGTTAGTCAGAGACTAGGCAATAGGACCGCAAAAGCAATCCTCTACTAGTCCACTTTTCCCCAAATAGCGACTGCACATGTGCTCAGCGTGACAGGTGGTGAGCCAATCGCCGCTCTATGCTGTTGGATGTATATGTGCAGTCTTTAGTCCTTTAGTCACCTTTTACGACACCCGAGGGAAGAGAGGGGTCGTAGTATTCTTTCACCGCTATACCCGACATAGTTAAAACAATTTAAAAATAACTATTATTTTGAGTTATGCGGTGAAATTGTAGAATTGGTGCTGTAAAGCATGCCCCAAGTATGTGATTTGTTTATGAATGATGGTTTTTTATGTAACACTTGAACAATATGTTGACGTTTTGGCGTGAGAATTTTGGGAAACCAAAGGCTGGAATGTAAAGTGCTAACAGACGGTTGTTTCCTTTAACTACAGTTCTACAATGTTTGACGAAGTTAACAGCAATGTATTTTTGGTAAATATACTAGGTATATACGTCCAGGTTCACAAAGTAAAAAAAGTTTGTATTATACCTACTTATACCAACTAAGTGGTTTAATTTTGCAAAACTGTTTTCCTAAGTTATCTCAAGGGTTTCAAGATTGTTCTTACCTTAAATATACCTAATCTATCTAGCTAACTTTCAAGGTTTCGATATAAACAAATTAAAATAATAGATTCAACGGAATATTAAACACTAAACCTAAGGATAAGCGCTTCGGCCACATTCGAAACCAGGGTTCAAAACCAGGTTTCTAATAAAGAATAATATTTCTTTCGAAATTGATTTCGATAAAAGAACAATACTTATTTCTAAAAGAATAGCATTTCGTCTTTCGAAACTCCCAAATAAAAATCAAATCAAATCTCTTTAGATGTATTTATTTGTGTAGCCACTGCAGAAGCGAGCTATTCGTTCATTTTATAACTTAATTAAAGTCTAGAGATTCCTTAAGAGAAAAATTTAAAGATATTAGTATATACTGACTCTTGCGTCGAAGTATATTTACGAGAATTGAAGTAAACTCTAGTTTTCGGAACACAAGAACGCTACTAACACAGCTGCCGTAGACTTGGAACAAGTTTTACCCCCAACCAAAGCGATTAGGTACAATATTTAATTTTGTCTGGAAGTCGAACCGGGGCCTAGGTCCGAGACAGATAACCGTAAGTATTTAATACTTAGTAAAAGGCAACTAAAGACTGCATATACATCTAACAGCATAGAGCGGTGATGAGCCATTCATCACGCTGAGCATATGTGCAGTTGTTATTTGGAGAAACGTGGACTGTGAGTCACAGTCTAGGGTTGCCACCCGTACTCTAAAATAGAGTATGTCCTCTTTTTTATGTAGGCGTACTTTATAATGTACGACACCAATAAAGTAGGCTAAAATAAATCCTCTATTTACGTAGAACTATTTTCGTAAAAGACAAATATTTGTCAAATATCGCAAAGAGCCAAATAAATACTCTTTTTTTATGCTATGTAGGTAAGTACTTTATTTTTGTTCTAACAAAATGAAAAAATACTGTAGTCGTCCTAAAAACCTTTTTTTAGGACAAGTTGCCATCTGGCAACCCTAACTGTGACAGTGCACTGCTTTTGCGGTCCTCATTGCGCAGTCTCTGACTAACCCTTTGGGGATAATAGTCGTGATCTAACTGGGGAAGTGGGGATAATAGTCGGGGATAATACTTAGTCGCCGGCAAAATTTGCTTGCACACTATATCTACGCACGCTACGGTTCGTATGCGCGGTCGGAATGTAGTGCAAGCAAATATCGCCGAAAAGTGATATACCGGGAACTTCCTCGACTGTAAAGTGGTAGATCGGGAACTTCCTCGAGACATATATACAGTCGAGGAAGTTCCCGTTACAGCACTTTTCGGCGAAATTCGATGCACACTATCTATGTGCACGCTACGGTTCGTAGGCGCGGTCGGAATGTAGTGCAACGAATATCGCCGAAAAGTGATCTACCGGGAACTTCCTCGACTGTATGTATGTCTCGAGGAAGTTCCCGATAAACCACTTTTCGGCGAAATTCGTTGCACACTATCTACGCGCACGCTACGGTTCGTAGGCGCGGTCGGAATGTAGCGCAAGCGATTATCGCCGAAAAGTGATCTACCGGGAACTTCCTCGAATGTATGTATCTATGTCTCGAGGAAGTTCCCGATAAACCACTTTTCGGTGAAATTCGCTTGCACGCTATCTATGCGCACGCTAAGCAGGGTACTCTCTGCGTCTCGTAACGTATCTGCAGTGCGCTTGGTAGCAGCCTGAGAATTTCTGTCTCTTGCATATTCATAGAATTGGAAAGAGACAGCAGATCACAGCCATGCGTGCAGCGTCTATGTGTCGCTTAGAGAATCGCATAACTGATACTGTAACAAGTAAGTACGTAGGTGCGAGCCTGCTGCGAGCCGATCGCATGTAGAGCACAGAGGGCTGTATCACTGCGAACACAAATATGGCTCGTAGTACTCATCATGGAGTGGACAGATGTAAAAGTTTTTAAATTTAATGGAGCTTTACCAAAATGCACTGATTTTATGGGACCGTAAAAATAGTAATTATTAAGTAAAAAAAAATCTTAAAACGTATGCCAAAATCGACGTGGGCTTTTATAATTTTTAAGGATATTGTAAATCAATATGAACGCTGTACTACCATTTGAGACATGTTGTCGGTGTGATATCGTTCCGAGCACTGCGGATCCGGGTGCTCGTAGCTGCTGGATACGCTATGACTGTGGACGAGCCGTACCCACTTGTAGGTTGATACAGTATCAGATACTTTACATGCTACACGGCAACCCTGCTCTAGATATAGGTATGTGCTCTAGGCGCGGTCGGAATGTAGCGCGAACAGCGCAAACGAATATTGCCGAAAAGTGATTTACCGGGAATTTCCACGACTGTACCTATGTATGTCTATTTTCTTATACTACACTGATGCGTAAGTGATATTGTAAAACAAATAAAAACAAAATGTTGTTCAGCTACAGTGCCACCCAAAATATGTGCTGCTTACAAATTTCTCGGCGGCCGCCTAACGCTGCCGCGCCGATTGACGTACGCCACTAATCGCCATTTTACGACTCGCTAAGAGAAACTTGAGAATAGTACCCATCTATTTTTATTTTATCACTATAACTATAATAGTACAGGCCAACATTTTTAACATCGTCATCTGCAGCATATAAACCCACTGCTAGACACAAGCATTCAATAACTTACCATACCTACTGGCCTATTGTATTGGTGGGTTTTAAGAGGAAACACCACGTCGAAGTGGCACGCCAAATTCTCATACAAAACAGAAAAAACTACGTTTCGTAGTCCCCTGTTTCCTCCTTCAGAACTGGACCAATTTTTATTACTTTTTCAGCATCTGTTAATAAAAGAGATTTTCTACGTCTGTATGTTCGATTTTCTTTAAACCAGCCACATAATGTTCCAGAAGACGCCTTAAAACGGGGTGATTTCGCTAAATTTTGAAGGCTCCAGGTTATTAAATAAATAACTTAATGCAAAAAAAATCAAACATACAGACATAGAAAATCTCTTTCTTTAACCGATGCTGAAAAAGTAATAAAAATTGGTCCAGTTCTGAAGGAGGAAACAGTGGACTACGAAACTTCGTTTTTCTGTGTTTTGTATGAGAATTTTGCATGCCACGTCGACGTAGTGTTTCCTCTTAACGACTGCTATCTTACGTTACGTTACATAATAATACATCTTACTAGGTATGTTCTTGGCAAATAAATATAAGTATTTTATGTAAAAAAAAATTGTAAATTTTTTTTTTTAATTTTAAACGCTGAAAAAAGACGACAACCTCAGGCGGGAATCGAACGGGAATCGAAAAACTTCTAAGATTTGATGAAGCAATGTTGACTAAAAACATAAGCATCAAGCACTGACAAATTTCGACGGTTGAAAGCCAGACCTCGGTAGCCAAGTGGTTAAGGCAGCCGCCCGGAATGCGGAAGGTGCGTGGTTCGATTCCCGCCTGAGGTTGTCGTCTTTTTTCAGTGTTTAAAATTTTACATAAGTATATTTAAGCGTTAATAAAACGCTAAAATATAAACATTAATCTATAAACGCAGCTTCATCTTAACCGAGTGTTCAAATATTTGTAAAAATATTTCTTTCGGATCTCAGAGGTGAAAACTTCTAAGATTCGATGAAGCAATGTTGACTAAAAACATAAGCATCAAGCACTGACAAATTTCGACGGTTGAAAGACAGACCTCGGTAGCCAAGTGGTTAAGGCAGCCGCCCGGAATGCGGAAGGTGCGTGGTTCGATTCCCGCCTGAGGTTGTCGTCTTTTTTTAGTGTTTAAAATTTTACATAAGTATATTTAAGCGTTAATAAAACGCTAAAATATAAAACATTAATCTATTTCATTTTATTTAACCGTGTCACGTAGCGTTGAAAGAATACTACCATCCCCTCTCTTTCCTTGGGTGTCGTAAAAGGCGACTAACGGACTAAAGACTGCACATACATACATCCAACAGCATGGAGTGGCGTTGGGCTCACCTGTCACGCTGAGCACATGTGCTGTCGCTATTTGGTGAAAAGTGTACTATGGTAGAGGACTGCTTTTGCGGTCCCCTTGCCTATTATCTGACTAACCATTCGGGGATAATTCGTAATAATAATATTTTTATATGTATTTCAATTAATTTCATTACGACAACAGACGGGTCAATAGCTTCACGTGCCCCGCAATCGTTCGTTCCTTTTTTTGCTCAGTGGATGCAACCATTAGCATACTCGACCCCCAGAGAAGGGACGTGGTTATGGCTCTCCGCCCCCCTCTGTACCTACCGAAAAGGTACAAGGTCGACGAAGAGGGAGGGAGCATACCAACTAAAGACAGGAAAAAGTATTTCTTCCTATGACTCCTTCCTCACTAGATAACTGAGGAGCTGTCTGTGTCTACATATCTTACTGACGAAACGCAAGAATGCTAAAATGGTCCTTAGGTCTTTCAGCTACTTTCTTCTCCGACGGACGATTCAAAAGTACTTTTTTTAAAGTTTACTTTAAAAAAGAGATTATCATTTTACTAGCGGCCGCTCGCGGTTTCAAACCGCGAGGTTCCCGTTTCCTTGGGAATATCTGGATAAAAAATATTCTATGTGTTATTCCAGGTTATAAACTATCTGTATGCCGAATTTCATCCAAATCCATTCAGTAGTTTTTACGTGAAAGAGTAACAAACATCCATCCATACTTACAAACTTTCGCGTTTATAATATTAGCAGGATACTCGTAGTAGGAAGTAGGATCAACTAAATTATAAAATACAAGGAAGGGTAAGGTTTTGACTTACGAAGTCGCATATATTCAAATTCTTGTTCCAATTTTCAGGTGCTGTTATCATTTTACAAAAAACATACATACCTACATATAATCACGACTATTATCCCCGAAGGGTTAGTCAGAGACTAGGCAATGGGGACAGCAAAAGCAGTACTCTATCTTGCCCACTTTTCACCAAATAGCGACTGCACATGTGCTCAGCGTTACAGGTGGTGAGCCTATCACCGCTCTATGCTGTTGGATGTATGTGCAGTCTTTAGTCAGTTAGTCGCCTTTTACGACACCCAAGGAAAGAGAGGCGGTGGTAGTATTCTTTCACCGCTACGCGGCAGGGTTACAAAAAAAAAGTAAAAGTAATATAGGGCAGGAGCCCCAGTTGTGGCCACTACCCCGGTTTTGGCCACTTGCAACTTTAGAGGTCAATAAATAAGGCATAGAAATCAGACTTCCTTCATAGTCTGCTGTAAAAAATCCTTTTTCTATGGTCCTTTCTGATAAGTGACAGTTGTGACGTCTTAAGCTTCAAGACAATTTTTTGAGAGGTTGATATTTTTTACCAAAATTTTCTGGTACTTTCTAATGGAAAACCTTAAGAGACACTAGGTAAGTAATCAATAAATTTCTCAGAAAGCTTTTTAGTTTTTGTATTGGATTTTATTGAAGCCTATTATCAGAATGTCTATATAGCAACATGGTTTTGAGGTTATTTTGTTACTCGTTTAAATACCGTATTGGGAAGAGGGGGTGGCCACAACTAATACACTAATTTGTACTTTGCTTGGGTTGTGGCCATGCTTGTGGCCGCAACTGACTCCAATACAACATCAGTTTTGGCCACTTTGTTTTTATTTTATGTTTGCTGCTTCACAATTACTAGCTGGTTTGGCATTACAACTTTTTATTTCTTTTGTACTTAGGTTGGGTGAAATGGCCCCAAAAAATAATAAAAAAATACAAAATTGATAATTCGAAGAGTAAGCTTTTTGCTTATTCGCCTTCCAAAGTTGCGTTGGCTTTAAGGGGGTTTACGCATTTCGGTTTCCCATACAAACTTCCAAGTCGAAATTTTTAAAAACCAATAAGCCATTTTTAATGAAACTTTGCATGCTAGAGTAAAATATAGGGATCTGAATAGTTAGCTGAAAACATTTTTAAAAAGTTTAAAATCGCAATAACTCAGTTAAATAAGTGTTTTTAAAAAATGTTTTTAGCAAACTATTTAAATCCCTGTATTTTTTTTTAAATTTCGACTTGGTAATTTGTATGGAAATCAGAAATGCGTAAACCATCATAAGAGCTATACAAGGTGGTAAGAAAGTAGCTACTGCTAGCCGAAACCTTCCAATTCCAAGTGCCCGCGTTCAAAGCGAGGTTTTCTATGTACCTGGAATGGCAAAATATTGGAACAGTTACCTACATAACAATAAATATTTACTTATATAATTATTTGTTTTATTTTCTTAAAAGAAAACCGAAATATCCCATTCAATGGCCACAACTGGTGCAATAATATGGCCACAACTGGGGGTAAGTGGCCAGAAATGGTGAAATCACACCTTTTATATTTAAAACCATATAAAAAAATATATATTGACTCAAATCAAACATCGCATAGAAACTTTAAAAGGTATACCCTTAATTTTGGTTATTTCAAACCGCCACATTACACATTCTTGTATTAGTAGAAAATTTTTAAACATAGAAATTCCCTTAAAGTGGCCAAAACCGGGGCTCCTGCCCTAGAGTACATCCTGTTATTACTGTCCCACTGCTGGGCAAAGGCCTCCATCATTGCAATCAAGTCATCGCTATAATTGCCTACTTGACAGTTTTCGAAAAAGTATTTAAAAAAAATTATAAACTCGTATTTTAAAGGTACTCCGTACAATATTTTCTTTCTCGAAAAAGCTTTATTTAACAGAAAAATACATATTTTTCTTTATTGATTCAAAGGAGAATGCCGAAACCTGTACCAATTGCTTATAAAAAATTTATTTCCCGTAAATACTTCAACACTTTTCGACTGCCATTACCAAAATATGAATCATTATTAACTCCGCGTTTACGAAATGTAATAAAAAAGTTCGATAGCCAAAGTTTTTGACTTCCGAATGCGTTTTCGGTAGTCAAGAATTAGATAGATGCTTATTCATTGCCAGCACAAAAAAAAATTATTCCAAGCAACAAAAAATCGATTAGAGAAATGCACCACGATTGCTTACTGCCTTCAATTAAGATTTAATGACAATTAAATGTCTTTCCTTCTCTATTTAACACTATACTTATGAAAGTGACAGCAAGTGACTTAATTGACGTCTCTGAGTACGGCAGTTAGACGATTAAAATGATTTTGCATTCGTTAAAAGGCATTATGATAGTGATTTAAAAAATCTAAGTTCTTTGTAATAATTTGAATAGAAAGAGGTACATCGATTTGGCTGTTAAACTTGATTTCAGACTTTGAATGATCAATTTATTCATTAATCGATTATTTCATAAGCGATTCGATCGATTTTAGACATATTGAACCAAGATAGCAACACTCCTAAATAACTGTCATAAGGTTTGCATTTTATTTAATTATTATTATCCTTCTTAATATTCTGTTAATGTCTAGACACCTGTAGTTTTCCACATAACTTCTAAAGGTAGGGATCATTAACACAACCTCTTAGATGACCTCTGCAGTGCAGAAGTCTCTCATGTACCTATATCATAAAAGTATTCTGATTACATAACTTTGCTGAGATTTTTATGAAAAGGTAGGTACTATATTTTTTTTAAACCCGCCTCATTTATGGTAGGTTCTACCTTTTATGAGTTCTTTATTTGGTATCTCTTGAAAATATACATATGTACGATTTTAGGTAAGTTATCTATCTTTTTGCAGGTACCTAGGTATATTGCGATGCTGATAGTTTATTATTTTATTTATTTAAACTGTTATAAACACTTGGAAATCGAATCGTATTCCCCATATATAGTGAATGGTATCTTTGCAATGTTTATGGCGGGTTTTTTAAAAATATAGTTACTTATGAGGAAAAATCTCAGAACTGCGGATTCGAAAACCAAAACGCTTATTGCCAATGTTAATAATAAACAATAAGCTGGCTTAAAATGGTTGTTTCATTTAAAAGCATTTGGTACAGGCTTCCATACGAAAACCGGCATTCTCCTTTCGTGCGAAAACGGTTGGTCACGTGACATTTTGCTGTGACGTCACATTTCAATAAATAATAGAAACTTATCTTGAAAGCTAACAGATAGTTTTTGTATATTTTAGTGAAATGTGACGTCAGATGAAGCTTAATCATGGCCGCCCGTGTTTCGGGTCTTGTAATCCACAAATAAAAAATCGCAAATTACTATTTATCTTAATAAAAAAAACTGTTGGATAATTATCGTTAAATCATAACCTACCATTTCCGACATATTTCATACTAGCGGCCGCTCGCGGTTTCACCCGCGTGGTTCCCGTTCCCGTGGGTATATCGGGATAAAAAGTAGTCTATGTGTTATTCCAGGTTATAAACTATCTGTATAACGAATTTCATTTAAATCCATTCAGTAGTTTTTACGTGAAAGAGTAACAAACATCTATCCATACTTACAAACTTTCGCGTTTTTAAAATTAGTAGGATTTTATTGTTACAACTGTCAAATAGCCAATTGTTGCGTATTTTTATATTTATATTTATCACGCTTGCCAAATTCAAACCCGGGCTCTGCATCGAAAAATCCGAAAACACATTTTGCCCGACCTGAGGCGTTTGATAATTTTGCAATATACTATTATTTTTAAACTGAAATACCATAACCGTTTCGCGTAACGGTGAAAGAATACTAATACACCCTCTCTTCCCTTGGGTGTCGTAAGGCGACTAACGGACTAAAGACTGCACATACACCCACCAGCATAGAGCGGCGATGGGCTCACCACCTGTCACGCTGAGCACATGTGCAGTCGCTATTTGGTCAAAAGTGGACTATGGTAAAGGACTGCTTTTGCGGTCCTCATTACCTAGTCTCTGACTAACCCTTCGGCGATAATAGTTGTGATTATAAGTATGAAATACCACATTAACGTTTTAAATACAAGACAAGAGTTCGTGTCTATTCAAGCACATGTTCAGTAAAAGTAAAGACAGTCACTTAAAATGCTATGCATTTTTGATGCAAGATATTTGAGCCTGCGTGTTGTGAGGTCTCAGAATGACATAGCACTAAATGTTTTTATGTGATCATTAGTTGTTGCTAGCGTATTATTACAATAATACCTACGTATTAAAACAGAACCATACTTATTAATTTTTAAATTTCTACGTATTAACACAGATTAAGATAGATAGATAATTTCTTTACCTTTTGTACATAAGTACTTATATGTGAAACAATTTTACAAAACAAATCTTTGGTTCTTGGACCTAAGAAGGAGAAAGAGGAAGTGCGCCGGAAGGTTAAAGAAGTGAAGTTAAGTTATAGTTACTACGTACGTAGTATTAATTAACGTTTCCTACGCTCACACCAATGAGATACTTATCTACTCACATAAGTTATCTTCATTTGAAACATGTCATTAATGGTTAACGGATAAGATAACGGATAAACTTACTTATTATGATAGTACAAAGAAAACACCAAGAACCGAGACAATGTAGAAAAGGATTTATCTCTAAATTGACTCTACCGGGAATTGAACCCCGGGACCTAAGAGATACGGCGTGATTACCGCTTGATCACGGAAATAGTAGTATTTTAATATTTCTGGTGTTTGTTACATAAATAAATGAAATACGGCTCTAATAGCTCGACATCACAGCCGCCAACGCGTTTGTGCTACAATCTTTCAGGCTAAGCAACTTTCGCATCATCGGATAGGTAACCAAATTAACACGGCTCGAGCTCTTACGTAATTCGGAAGGCGCGTTGTCGTTGATCCCACGTATTAGCTTAAAATGATAGTAAGTAAGACCCACAGAACGGATAAAGAAGGTAAAAACCTACAGAATAGTTAAGTTAAGTTAAACCCACCCAAACCCACGTGGTAGATTATGTCCTGTTCTCGTTCATTAAGAAAAGCCTGATGATGAGACAACAGAATGGTTAAGTTGTATTTGCTTAATTTTTTCCTTTGTATACCTACCTCATAAAAGTCATTGGAGAATACCAGAAGACCTTGGGAAACCCCAGAATTATGTGGTGTCCTCTACCTCAGCTCCCACCTCCTATCCAAGCCCAATTAGGAAGAAGGATGACCTCATCATCATCATTATCTATCAGCTCTAGACACCAGCCTATATAGAGATTGGGCCACAATCCACCACTCTTACTCATTGTGGGTTGAGGTACGAAGGCATTGAGGTACAATAAACTAGAGAAGACACCGCGAAGCAAGTTTGTGCGCAACTAAGGTGCAGCCGCAAGGTCCACAATCGCTTGAATCACGCGCAATCACCGAAGGCGTTTGAACGGAACACAGCAGTGGTGAGCGGTGTCTTTTCTATACGTAGTAATAATAGCTCAATGGGTTGCTGGGTTAATTTATCTACTAACTGCTGTACATTCCTCCAACCACTTGAGTGGCTCTGCATCATGACACGTCACCAAGTCCATAACTTATAGGTATTCGCCATTTCCACGTTTCTTTCGTAAGCACGCACTGAAGCCCAACTAGATGTGGTCGTAAATCAACAAGCACCGTTACTTTTTTAATGGAACAGACTAATTTGTCACCTTGAAATTGACACGAGAACATGTGGACACGATAAGGGAACGCCAACTCTCCCTTTTCGAGATAAAACTCGCGTTAGAACACGCTTCGTGGAAATGGGTATGTCACTTGAACGTTGCAATGATAAGATGTTTTGAATAGCAAACAGTGAGGTGAAAAACGGTTTTATTCAAGTGCGTTCGGGTTGCAAACTTGCAATTTAAAGCTGCTTTCGTAATTGTGAGACCTAATTGAAATACAAAGAGAAGTTGCATTGAATATATGTTTCGAATAACAAAAAGTGAATTAAAAAACTTTTATTTTATCAATTGCGTTGATTCTCGAGATAAAAAGCGTGTTCTACTACGCTTTGTTTTTACGAATTGTGTCCTGCTTGAAAGTTGCAATGTTATAATATTTAAAATAACCAAAAGTGAAGTGAAAAAGATTTATCTTAAACTCATCTTAAACTTACTTCTTTGGAATTGCTGAAGTGAAATTAAAACATGAAGAACTTCTAAGAGCTTTGGAATACACGTAAGCCGTTGGCTCCGAAGATAACAAAGAACTGGATAAAACAGAGTGATGAAAGATTTTCATTATCATTCGACCTTTTTCAGGATATCTATAAAAAGTACTTCTATTTTACTTCATACTAACAAGGTTATTGATCCTATTTAAACTCCGATATATATTTTTTTATTTACCCAAAACGCCGATGATCAAAATGTTTTCGAACCAGCTAAAACAAACTTTGGAGCTCTCGTAACAGTTTCAAGTGTTCCTTCCTTTTAGCTAATGGGCGCAAAAAGCCCACCCCCGCGTCTCATTAATTACCATTGACATGTTTTGTTGCACGGCCCTGATTGCTTTTGTTTTTAATACAGACGGATGGGACACACGCGTCGATGGGACTCACTGGATTTCGGTACTAAGAGTTGGTGAAACAAATTGATTGGAATGGGTATCATAAAAAAATATATGAAGATCACCTGTTGAATTCATAATAGTTTAAAGGATTACTGGAACGAAGGTTTAATAAAAAACATGTATGTAGTTAAAAGTTCTTGTAATGTTCTTTTTTTATTGTGGAATAATCCAAAATGAGGACGAAGTTAGGAAGGTAACATAGAACTTACTTACATACATATCACAGAACAGAAGAAATAGGTTCTCCTGTTCTGTGATATGTAAGGACTAAAAGATTCGTTTTTTCTAATTTCGGGAGGCACGGTAAGGCGTTTTAGTTAGTCTCTTTCAATAAATGTTTGTCTTCTATATAATTAACAATTTATTACTCAATAGACCGTTTGGTTCCGGTTACTATCACATTCGAAAACAGTTAGTCGATTAAAGAAATTACTAATTACTTATCTTTTTTGTTTGAAATTATGATACATATCACAACTTCGGTTGTTCCAAAGAATCACTAAATACATTCTTACAAGTTTCACCAAGTGTGAGGTGACGCGAATAATTGTTGTTGTTTTTTTTTCTTTTCCAATGGCGCAGGCTCAGGGCAGATGTTACTGTCGGAGCGGGTACATCGCTCGTCGCCGGCGCAGGCCTTGCCGACGGATGGATGAATGAACGCTATCGGACAACCGCGCGGGGAACACGAAGCGTGCGAGCGGAATGCGTGACGAAGAAAAGCTTTGCTCTAGAGAAACATAGGTACACGACTGTTATCCCGGAAGGGTTACTCAGGGACTGGGGAATTAGTACTGCAACAGTTCACGTGTCACCAAACAACAGCATAAGTGCTCAGCGTAAAGGTGGGTAATGTTTTTTAACGCTTAAATAAAAACTTTGTTTCCTTTCCTACACTCACACCAATGGCCTAGCCCAAGAGAAGAAGAAGAAGAGACAGGTTCGTAACTAGTATTCTTTTAATACTAAGCTGCCACCATACAACATTATAGAGACTCAAGGGAAACGATTATTATATTTTTAATGTTGATATATTCTTCCTAAAATAATCCTAAAATAGTCCGAACCAACTCACTACCCACCCATTCAGGACGTCTTTTAGATGTGGAGCAGAATAAACTATCTAAGAACTAAAAATGTCGTTACCAAATTATACAATAATACAACTTATTCTGTATTAGAAATAACTGTTGGCACTGCTTAAAAGAGTTACATATATGCCGCGCATAATTTGGAACTTCAAAAGTAGGACCACCCCAGAGCTTGCACCACGATGCACCTAAGTGCATTTTAGACCTAAGTCAAGTTAACCCTTTCCCTGACCCTTTAATTTAAAACAAATTATCTTACAATTTTTATGTATCCGACTGTAAGAACAGAATATCAGCTATTGAATAAGTAAGACCAGCTGACCCGACAGACGTTGTCCTCTCCAAATTTTAAGGTATTCCTTAAGTTTTGAGGTAAAGTTTTTTTGGAAAGATTTGATCCTTAACCTCGATCCAATCGATAAGCACAATAAAATAGAAAGAGCAAGAAATAAATAGATAGATAGAGAAGAAATAAAAAGAAAAGGCACAATAGAAAGTGTGAAATTTTTACATTATTAGTTAAATAAGGTAACCTCAGTTAAGACTCTAAAAAATCTGTAAGAATGCAGTTATTGTAACTCAGTTTTTTTCAAATAAAGTAATGTTGTTGATGAATTCGTAAAAAGAGTATTTTTTTTAAGTCCTTATAAAAATTAATAAAAAAGTAAACAGTTTTCTTGAACTGGAATATATTCCGTGATTTTGACGTGACAACGTCTTATAAATTGGTTTGCCGGGTGACACTTCAAGAACTTGCGTTACGCTCCGCTCACGTTATGCGCTCACAATGAGAGCGAGTGAGAGGCACGCGTCCCTTCCACTCGGGCATGGTTAGCCCGCCCAAGAGCGAGAGAGACAGACATAAAAAGTGAAAGGCACGCGTCCCTTCCATATTATTTCATCCTTCTTCCTACTATACGAATGATTATTCACATTACAATTATTTTACCACTCAAAGTCGTTGTCGCGTAAAACTTTCGCCCGTATACCGACTTTACAGGCAACCAATTTTTTTATTCCGATTTTCTTTTGTTACACGTAAAGTACCCTTTTTAACTAATTCGCTATTAGGAATGGACGGGCCATATAGGTATGTGGTCGCCGTAGGTACCGCTCGCTGCCTCTGCCACTTCTAGTTTAAAACCTATGACATTTAAGGTTTGAATATAGATGGACTTGGCGGTATTAGACTACTGGCCTACAAGAGTATATAACTATATGAAATTAAAAATGTTTCTAATTGACACAAAGTATTTTCTAAACACTAATATCTAAGCCTACGTAAACATAAAGGTAGACAAGAAAAAGCCCCAAAAGAAAAAACTCGGCTAGAGCTATGTAAGTATTTCTTTTTTACAGTTTTGGGTTACCAGGCTTAACCCCTTGAGGATCGTAAAACCAGACACAATTGAAAATCAATTGTTTCGCGACCGCCGGCGGTCTTATGATTTTTGACCTATTATTTTATAGTTTGAAAAAGATAGATAGGATGAAAGTTAGTTGGAGTTGGAGTAGTTGGAGAAAGGGTTACCAAAACAATTTAAAACCATAACTTACCTCGTAGTTTCTAGTCTCATAAATGAACGTAGATGTAACAGTGAAATAATCTCCTTTTTCGCCACATTAAACACAATAATACAAAGAAGTCGAATGAATGGCGAAATTATTCACTTTTCTCATACCGCTAAAATTCTTAGTACGATCACTTAAAACACAATTTACATTGTAAACACCTATTTACTTCGACACAAGCCGTTATATTTTTAAATCCACTTCTGACCACTATTAAAACAGCGGGGGTTGTCCGACAAAAAACAATTGAACTTAGAAATAATTGGCGCGCCATTCTTTCTCTATTAAATGACTTGACACGTAATTCCACAACATATTAAAGAAACAAATGACGCGCGCAAATCCGCAACATGGAAACAATTGAAGTGCACGCACTTCATCGGCCGCGCCGTCGCATCTCGCTAGGCAATTAGACAAAAAATTGGCATAAAACAATTCTGGTGACTGACCGTCAAGTCGCGGCTGCTGCCACTCCGGTCGCCACTCCTGTCCCTCCATCACATTTCACGGCGATTATTTTTTCAACAGGACACTATAAATCAGTTTGGCGAGCGTTAATCAGTGCGGGTGGACCGCGGCGCGAGGAGAACGTTTCTGTCGTCGGCGCGCGCGCAGCCGCCGCCGCCGGGAAGCCACGCCCCCCGCCCATTTTCCCGTTTAGCTCCATGTACTGGCCGGTAGTAAATTATATTTTATTTCTCATTGAACGGTGGTGCGTGGAGGCGTGAAGGGTGAACGGGCGGATGGCTGTCTCTGTGGCTAGATGACATGGTCAGATCTTGTTCGAAGGACCATAATTTAACTATTGCATATTTAACTTATAGAGGAATCACGTGATACGCGCTTAACTTGGGCTAGATAGTTGGTATGAGCCAGGAAAATATAATTATTTTGATTCTTTTTTATGTTTGTTTAGTGGTTGTTGGAAATGAAACACAATAGTAGTGCAGTAGTGCATAGTCACTTTTTGAATTCTCTTATGAAGTCCGCATGAGGTCTGGGTAAGATCTCAAACTCAATATTATCTCTTATTATCATCTAATATAAACTTATCTGAAATTAACTCAGGGCTTCCCACGTGGACAACGGAACACGGGAGATTGAGCCACAACCTACCACTACCAGCCTATCTAGTGGGTTATGCATGGCCCTGACGCTGGCTCAATGGGGGTTAGTAGTTTTTACAACTGCCAACTACGACAGCAACCGCGACCAACGGCTCCTACGTGCCTTCCGAAGTACGGAGAAACCCGAGATGTTTTTTATATAGTCACCTATCCAGGGATCCGGCATTCCAAAAGTAGCTTAACTTCCAAGATCGCAAACTGAACGCCTTAGCCACGGCGCCGGAGATTTAACAATTTATTTTAATGAAAAATAAAATATGTAAGTATGTATCTATGAACACAGAACAAACGTAAGTACCTATCTATCTATTTTTCTATAGCGGATGTAACAAAAAGTTTTAGTAAGTAAATACTAAACTTTTTCAAGCCCGATCCCTCTGCTCTTGTAAAGGTGTTTACACACTGTCGTTGAAAAACATTGTCTGTCGTCGCGCGCTGATGCCGGGAGAGTAAACAGCCACTACCTACTGCATCTGCTAAACGATTCACTGGTGCTTATAAATGTAAACAATAACAATGTAATATGTGTGAGTTACCTATAAGAAAAGTTGCTATTTAGGTATAATGTTTTTATAGATGCAACGTAACTTAATTGAAAAATATTTACGACACACGACGACGAGAGAAAAATATCAACTAAGTATCTAGGTATAACAAGGTATAACAATTAGGATTGCTTTAAAAAAAGCCGTGACGTCTGGCCACATGGCTTCATTTTTATAGACGTCAAAAAGTATTAATTTAAAGCTTTAAAGGCGCATTTATTTGTATTAAAAAGATTTTAAATACAAATTAAATATTGTGATAATTGCACGAAACTTTTTAATCGAATTATTAAATTACATGAACAGGCCCATTTTGATAAAATAAACGAAAGCTACATGATTAAGCTATATATTAGCCTGAACAACCTGATATGGATTAAAAGAAAATGCCAGTTCGGGACCAACTCTTGGAAGTTTAATCAATTCTTTGATTATAATAATAAAATTACCAAAACGTCTAAGTATCTACGTAAGGAATTATTTTAAGCTAATACTTGTTATTTTCAAAGAATTTAACAGCCGTAGTAAATTTTCCGAGCTACATGTTAAACCAAAGCCCAGGCTATGTCCATTATTAATAACATTTTGTAACAATAATTTATGCTTAATTTATTAATGAAACAAATGGAAGAATGAATTATTCCGAAACAGTAAATTACGGCTTTCTCTGAAGATATTGACGGCGTTTGTTGCTATCTCGCTCTTTTGTTTGAAAATAAAGCTTAGAGAAAGAGACGGCACTTAATGAGGGCGGTACGCATAGACAAGAAGGTCGTCCCACCAAGTGAGAAGCTTTTATGAAAAATAAAAAATACAAGGTGTCCTGATAATAGACGTTTAATTAATCACTTAACGCAGAGAAGAGTTTAAACCACTAAACGGGAGAAATCATTTTGTGTTGTAGTCATTTATCAAAGCGAGCAAAATTATACGGCGCATTATTTAATAAATCACAATTAGTTCGTTAATATATTTATTAGGGCGACTTTGAAAGCAGTCGTAAATATATTAATATTGTTATTATACACTCATTTCTGTTCAATACACATTTTTTAAAACAAAATTAACAAAATTTTTATTGAAGTTTGACTGGAGTACCTAAACATAATTGCAAAATAAAAATAGCATGGGCACAAATTAAGCTATTAATTAATGGATACTTAACGAAAGCTCTTAATGATGTTGCTAGAACTCGCAATACCCTAGGTAAGACACCAAAGTATATAGGTATGATTCCTAAGGCGAAGAGCCGACAACGGTTTTCGGATAAGTGTTTCTATAGGTATCTATAATATAATATATAGTATAATATAATTTGTAGTAGTTTAGTAGTTTGTGTTTTTTTAGTAGTTTGTGTTTGGTATAGTATTAAATAATATAATATAGATAGATAGATAGATACAACGCTTTATTGCACACACAAAAATAAAGAAAGGTACAAACAGTAAGCATTAAAAAAGAAAAAAGCTAATGTGGGCAAAGGCGGTCTTATCGCTTAAAGCGATCTCTTCCAGACAACCTTTGAGGTATAGGACATCAAAAAAAAGAGCGACAGGCAGTGCACCAGAAGAAGCAATATAAGAAAATATAATTTGGCAGTTTAAACGTTCGTGATCAAAATCTAAATCAACCGTGTCGCATAGCGGTAAAAGAATCCTACCTCATCGTCTCTTCGTTGTCGTAAAAGGCGACTAACGGACTATAGACTGCACATACCTCCAACCGCATAGAGCGGTGATGGGCTCACCACCTGTCACGCTGAGCACATGTGCAGTCGCCATTTGATGAAACGTGGACTATGGCAAAGTAGGTACTGCAATTACGGTCCTCATTGCCTAGTCCCTGACTTACCTATGTATGATCAAAAGCAAAAAGTTAAGCAAAATTGCAACTCATCACGCTCAATAAAACTTGCACTAGGCACTATTTCATTCGCCATTGGACAATGACGTGTTAACGAATAGGTAACATTGCATAGAAATTAAGTTACGCCTCTGACAAACGAGTCCCTAAACTAAAATGTAGCTCTACAAATTCTCGTAGCATTCTCTAACCGTGTCAGCGGTGAAAGAATACTAAACCCCCTCTCTTCCCTTGGGTGTCGTAAAAGACGACTAACGGACTTAAAACTGCACATACATCCAACAGCATAGAGCGGCGATCGGCTCACCACCTGTCACTTTGAGCACATGTGCAGCATTTGGTGAAGCGTGGCACAAAATAGGTACTGCTTTTGCTGTCCTCATTGCCTAGTCTCTGACTAACCCTTCGGGGATAAACAATCGTGATTATATGTATGTATATATGTATAACATGATTAAAAGCGAAAAGTTAAGCAATATTGCAACTCATCACGCTCAATAAAACTTGCACTAGGCATTATTCCATTCGCCATTGGATCATGATCTCTTAACGAATAGATAACATTGCATGGAAATTTAGCTACGCCTCTGACAAACGAGTCCCTATGCTAAAATGTAGCTCTACAAATTCTCGTAGCAAATGGGGATCCGTAATGTCTCTGCCTTCCCCTCAGGGGCGTGATGTATCTATGTATTGTGTATGTATGTATGTATTATGTATGTAAGTAATGATAAACGTAATCAGATGGTGAATTGGGAAGGAAATCTTAATATTTCAATAATAAATGTTTAGAGGATATTACTTTAGACTGTTACTATTAGTTCATAGGGTGACAAAGGAAACTCGGACTCCGAATCAGAAAAATTAATTTATTATAGTTAGCGCGTGTTTACATAATACCGGTCGATATCGGACTGTCTTCCGTTACACCGCATACATATGTACATACATGTAGTTACAATATTCCCCCCCAAAAAAAATGTTTGGTACAAAATCATCAAATGTAGTCTAATAAAATTCAAAGTAATCAATCCATCACTATACATATAAGTTACAATATTTTTATTTACTCGAATACAGTTCTCACAAGTTGCTGAATCTACGAAATACAAACACAAAGTAAATAACATATTAATTTAAAATTACAGTATGCACTGGTATTAGATTACTGTGTCATTCAATTGCGCAATAACAGGTATGCGTCGATAAAAATAGACATTAGATAAAACATTATTTATACATTTGGGAGCAAAATCAACTCTAAAATTGCAAATTTAGAAAACGATATTCGCTTTTTACAAACTTACAGAATACATAAACCTACATTATTAAAACAGATTACATTTTTATATACGTAATAAAACAGAAAAAAATATATATATAACCGGCACTATACCTCTGATAACACTAAACGTTGCACTTGAGATTTAATCAAGAGATAACAAATTAACACTTAAAAAATTTCTATCTTCGCGGGTGGCTTGTTGGGCGTCTCCCGCGGTTTGCGAAAACTTTCCCGGGCAGCGTGCGCCATGCCCAACGCTTGCTCTTGGACATTTCCAACTTGCTTCAATAACCACTTTTGTATTTTTGTTACTCCGAAACGACAGCCACAATAAATTATTATAGTCACCGTCACTTATTTCATATAACCCCTACGTCACAATGTATAAGTGTGTATTGTTGTTGCTTTGTGGTTGGCTTCCTCCCGCACTAAGGTGTTCGCGGAAGACTAGCGTCAAGTTTTCCTATAAACTAAGAGGCCTGACATCAAGCTGAGCGGGCACCTGTTAGTTTTACTTATTTTTAGAATTTTTGATGAATGTGTGTTGTGTCACTAATAAATGTTTTCTATTCTACTCTATTATCCTCGAAGGGTTAGTCAGAGACTAGGCAATGAGAATCGCAAAAGCAGCCCTCTACCATAGTCCACTTTTCACCAAATAACGACTGGACATGTGCTCAGCAAGACAGGTGGTGATCCCATCGCCGCTCTATACTGTTGGAGATATGTGTAGTCTTTAGTCCGTTAGTCGCTTTTTACGACACCCAAGGGAGGGAGAAGATGGTAGTTCTTTCCCCGCTAAGCTACACGGTTACTGACTAATGACTACGTACCGTGGGCTAAATTCGATAATTAATTAATGTTTGTAAATTCGGATTTTTTCGAGAGAAAGACATTGTTAGTGGTTTCTCGTGAATCTCTTTCAAGAAAAACTTTAAATCCGACTGACTAGATATATTATATGCACAAATAATTGTCATAATGTTGTTTACAACATTCTCTATCGAATTTGGCCCAAGTCTCTGATGTTACAATTCTCTTTGTTTGCCCGTTGTTAAGTTAGCCCGCAGTCACAAAACGGTTTGAAATCGCTAAACACACCAACATCACTAAGGGCAGCGATTCTTCAATATATAGCGATACTGTCTAACTGTAGAAATGTACTGAACTAGAAATGAACTGTATAACTGTAGAAGTATTACTTACGTACAACCGTTTCAGACATGTAGAATAGAATAGAATAGAATAGAATATACATTTATTTTTGGCATCACACGACAAAACATAATACAACAATACAAGTAGGCAAGTACAAACTTTTGCGTCAAAATTGTACATAGTAAAGAATTGTGCACTGGCGTGCGATGCCAAAACTGTGCTCAGCTCAGTATAAGCAGCAAGACCAAGTGATACCTGCTGCAATGATATTCTGCTGAACACAGTCGTGACATCAGATGTGCAGGACAATGAACATAAAAAAACAAATTAATAAACATAAAAGTAAATAACAAATTAAAAAAATATTTATAGTGTGTCTCCGCTAACTAATGGTCAATAATGTGGCAAAATCATTGAAAAAGGCATGACAAAACTGATCCCATAAACTATGGTGCCAAATAAAAATAAAAATAATTCAAGTCGCATCCTCTGATTATATAAAAATGGACCTGGCAACACTGCCAACGTGTCATGTCATGTATGACGTCAATGACATGTGATTGTGACGTGGCGTTCCATCTTAACCTAAATCAAAGATTACTTTAATTAAAGGTACCCAAATTATTTGTGCATGCATTTAAATGACATAGGTACATCTATTATGACGTGGCATTCATTAGTTCAATACTATTTTGCAAAAAACAACAGAAACTTTAAAACGGCATTATGGCAAGCAACAATAACCCAACTTCAATTTTATTGAAAGGAGCTAACAAAATACCAAGCTTAAAAATTCGCCGGCACAGACAGTTCCCTACAGTGCAAATAGGCAGCACAAATGGTCTCAAAGGAGAGTCGAGTGAGGAGAGAGACCCACCCCCAAGTGCAGCATGTATATCCCTTAGGTAAGCATTACCTACTTTTTATTACTTAATTATTACGTCACGAGGATTTTTGCAATTCTAATAAATAAGACTTTAGAGATGTACTGAATGTTTGTCTTGATTTCAGCGTGCGAATGGGGGGCGGCAAGTTGTTCCAGCACTTTGAGGCAGAGTATTTGAATGATCCACGGAATGCTGCCGTCCGGTGTTGTGGAGTTTGTATCATGTAAATAGCTGCTCTCGTGTGATACTTATTATTATTCTTAGCCCAGTTAATTTTATAATATAAGTATTCTGGTGTCTTTGTGTGTATGATGTCAAACAGTAAGGTAGCAAAATGATGCATCCTGCGAGATTGCATTTTTAGTAAATTAGAGTTGTTCAGGAAAGGTGTGACATGCTCTCGGGGTACTGTATGTACTATTGTCATATCATGTCTTTCCTTTCTTTACAGGAGACATTTCAAGTTGATCACGTAATACTTTCAGATATCAGATTTATAAGTTTCATCCGAGGTTGAGGATTAAAAAAACAGAACGTCAACATGGTGATCTATTTTTATGTCCGTGAAGTCATTTTTCATATAAGGTAGAACAGCAAATTGGATCTCTATCTGTTCTTAGTAAAAAGTAAAGTACCTACTACCTCAGTCCTGCGCGAGCGTTTGTTGAAGAGACACGGATTAATAGTGCGAACACAAAAGTCAGGGGTGATCAACATGTTTACAACGAAATGTGAACGCTGTAATAAGGCTGTGGGTGATGGCCCAGATTGCTCGGTCTGCAAAAAAAAGTTCCATTTTGCCTGCGGAGGTACAACGGAGCGAGGTTTTTCTAGGCTAGGCTCTAATAGAGCCTCTTGGATGTGCACAGCCTGCAGGGATGGTTCTCATGTTGAATTGGAGTCATCTGAGGTTGGCGAGGAGTCGGCAGTCAAAACACCTGGAAGTTCGAGATTTGCATCTGGATTACCTTTGGAACATGGACCGTCCACGTCATCAACTCCAAAACATAATGTTCAGGATAGTGCTCAGAATCCATCGAATCAGGCAACACTGAACGAGATCCTGTCGAGGATATCGAAAATGCAGGACCAACTTGGCGCTATTCATTCTATCCAAAAAGACTTACAACTGGTTAAGTCTGATATTGCGGAATTAAAAACTACGGTCAACACCAGGTTGGATTAGCTTGCATTGCGTGTGGATGACATCGAGTCAAGGGTTACGGTTGTTGAGTGCCTAAAAACAGATGTTGATGATCTGAAAGCATAGATGAAAGAAGTCTTGGATGAAAGCTATAAAAACGAGCAGTGGGTACGTCGATCCAACATTCAAATAAACGGTGTTCCCCAGAAGAGTGGTGAAAATTTAATAAAAATAGTGAAGACATTGGCTGTACATAGTGGTTTTTCGCTTAATCCAGACACGGATATTGACTTTATTACACGAGTGGCGATTAAAAATGACATCGAGGGCAAGAAATCCAAGCTAATCATTATGAAAATGCAATCGAGGTACAAAAAGGATGATTTTATTGCATCATTAAGAAAATTAAAAAACATTAAGGCGAGTGATATTGGATTTGTGGGTGTAAACAGCCGCATTTATTGCAATGACCACCTTTCAGCTCGTAACAAGCATCTGTTTCAGCAAGCAATATTGAAAGCGAATGAAAAAAAATATGCATACTGCTGGGTTCGTAATTGTACTGTTATGGTTCGAAAGTCTGAAAATTCACCGGTCCTACACATTAACTTCGGTTGATTCATTAAACAAAATTGTATAAGTATTATCTTTGCATATTATCTGTTACTGTCTGTATTAAAAATGCATTTTTTTGTTGTGATACTATGTTGATGTGTATTTGGTAATTGCTTTGATGCGTCCGCAAAGTTGAGAACACTGTTATGTTGTTCGATCTATTCATCCTTTTGTTTGTGCTTGCCTTTTGTCGTAGTCCTTGGTCGCGTAGTTTGCGGATCGCCGTAGCATACACTGCGCGATCCGCTCCGCGAGTTGCTCAGGTATGCATGATTTGTGACGCAATAGTTAGTTCTTTAATCGTTTACTTACACGCCGTATTTATTGTGTCAGCTTTTGTGAATTGATGTCTTTGCGACGCGTGAGTGTGGAATGTTGCTTTATCATAATTTGTGCGGTATTAGTAAAATATTGCGTGGAGCACTTGCGTGCTTGGGTGGTTCGTATAATGAATGATTTTCAAATACAGTGTTTTATGCACCAAGTGCAATGGTTTATATTTTGCACGATGTAAAGAATGTATGTTATTTATATATAGGTATGTTATGTGGTGTAGTTATTTTCCATTCAAGTGAAATTTTCTACCATGTCTGGCTAACATTTAACATTTTATTTATTTTATTTATTTATTAAAATTTACAAAGGTACTTAATATTAATATTAATCGAAGCAGTGTGATAAAAACCAATATTGGTTTGTCTACACACCGGCACTCAACGCCTTACGCTCACCGCTCACAATATACTCGTACAAAAAAATAATTTAAAAATAATAAATAAAACAACAGGTAAGTATTGGATATTCAACAATGTGGACATTACAATCCACCCACAACAGGGCTAACATTTTGCGTGAGGTTCGCACAGCCCAGCCACATGAGTATTCATGTGGCCCAGCGCTGCGCTGCGCTGCCCAACCACACACGCAATAATTTGTGTTATCACACGGGGTGGTTTGTGGTACTTAATTCATTTATAATAATGTATTCTCTATTGTTTACTATTTCTAATAACTAATAACAAAGTGTTTATTTTTATCCTAAATATTATGAACTTACTTGGTTAGGTTAGCTACTATTCATGATAAAAAGTAATCTTTTAGTTTATTTTTGATATTTGATTCAGTAATTTGTTCCTTCAAAGTTGACGGAAGGTCGTTAATCAGTTTAGGTACTTGGTACTGTAATAGTTGTTTGCCGTAAAGGGTACTTTGAGTTTAATTTAAGACGCACTACGAGTTTGGTAATTACAGGTGGCAACATTTTGATATTCTTTATTATAGAATTGCTCAACGAGTAGTATATAATTGATGGTTAAACAAACATACCTGAAGTGAAGTTTGACCGTAATTGTACGAGACGTTGCATCCGAAGAGATTTATATTCACAAGGTAGTCCACTCTTCAATGTACCAGGCATCCAACACATATTAAGAGCTATCTAAAAGAAATTTTATTAAAAAAAAAACATAAAACGTTACCCATAGTATAGACACAGGCGCCATCTAGTGAATACCAACCGAGTGCACGAGTTTGTCACCCGCGCTGTCATCGTCATTCACTTTTAGAGCTTTTTTGCAAAATTAATTTATATGGGGCCAGCATGTAAGGGAAGGGAGGGATCTTTATATAAACCTCTTCGGATGCAACGTCTCGTACAATTACGGGCAAACTTCACTTCAGGTAAGTTTGTTTAAGGCTAGGTGTAAGTGAAAAATTAAAATAACACGTTCTTAGAATTACTTTTTAAAGTAGTAAACAATAAAATTAAAATCTGCGAAAATTATGAAATATTGTTGAGGCTTTATTCTGTGAAATACACCCGATGGAAACACGATTTTATAAAGTTGGCTCGATAGAATAAATTCACAAACTTACATATTTTTGTGTCATTTTACCTTCTTTTCCAGGTTTTATTCTTAAAATAAGTGATTTGATATTATGAGTCATTTACCAAAATGAAGCTCGTAAATAAGTTGAGTTATTATAACCGATGGTTTTTTATTTATTACATCTATCAATTTTTTAAAATATAAAACGCGATTTTTCGCGCCGCTTCGCTGTTATACCCGTCCCTTACCGTTGCACCGTCGAGAGAACGAGAGGGAAGCGCTCGAAATACCTCCCCTTAACCATCAATTGTACTTCGACGTTGCATCCTCGAGATTTATATTCACAAGGTAGATGTTTAGAACACAAATTTTGCGAAATAATTTAAGTACCTATATGATTTAATTCAACTATTATAATTGAGTATTTACGAGTATAACCGATTAAATATAATTAGGTACCATATTAGTACAAACCAGTATGATATATTATAATGAATGATAAGCTAGAAATTAATCAATGTAAATAGACGTTGCAAAGGCATTATCGTTATTCTCAATGGTAGGGGTCGATTGTAAAACCGTGCAAACACCAGAGAATTACCAGTCCATACTGCAGTTATTGAAAGGCCTTTTCTGTTTGCTGCCGAGGTGGACGTGGACGCGTGTCTTACACGTGTGTGCTGAGAATAAAGAAGTGTCAATACCGCTGTTAAATAGGGTGTTTTTAAACTAACGACTTAATGTAGAACTAGTTGCATTATGAATAGGCTTCAGGTGAGCAATAACCTTTCCGTTCTAGGTTTATCTCTGTAAACTTTAGTCATATCTAAGTAGGACAGTAATGTTTTTGGAGGGCAGATCTCAATCTTATTTAGAAAAAATGGTATAAATAAACAAGGCGGTCGTCGCCCTGAAGCAGATGTTTTAATTAAATCATCCACATTGGTTTCGACATAGTAATTATTTATTTTTAAATTACAAATTCGAAGATAACGTCTGTACTCGTTGTGCGGTTGACAATGCGAGCAGAGTTTCTAATTTTTTAGTAATAAACTCCAGAGCAAGTTCCTCATTTGGATATAAATTACTAAGGTGATCGATTACAATCTTTGGATCTCACGTCTCCGAATATTTCGGATGACTAGGTTTAGTCCTGTAAATACCTTTAAAAAATCGAACAATTAAATCAGCTTCACTATAACGTTTGCCCTAAATAGCTAGAGCAGAACGATGCATATTTAATGAACTACAACCAATTTTTGCTGTTAACAGTTGACCGTAAGGAATTTTGATAGAATTGGAAGTGGGGAGTTATAGAAATCAACTTTATAAATATCACAATAACTCCACCATTTCGTAAAAGCGACATTGTATTGTTTTAGTGAGGATGTTAGACAATGAGGAAATCATCACCTCGATGGTTTCATTACATAACGATTGTCTTTGAAATGCTTTTCTGATAATTTGTATGCTACCAGGATAAGTTTCTTGCAAACGGGGTGTTGGGTCCTGAAAGGCGATAATAACATATCGTCACTTGGGCCGAAGTATATTGGTGGTGAGCTACTGAGCTAAGTAGGGGAATACCAGGGTTGACTCGGCCAATACGATACGACTAGTACACCAGTGGCTTCGTCGTTAATTATTTTCCTGAAGCATTTTAATATGAGCGAGAAAGGGGGAAAAGCATAAAAATAAAATATATTCCAATTTAAGGTGAATGCATCTATGCACACATATTTAGACGGTATCAGATATAGCTGTGATTAACTTACTTATTTCAGTCGAAGAAAAGTTAGGAGTGATAGGTTCAGTAGCTTGCTTTACAGTATTATTAAATGGTATTTTGTAACCCGTAACGTACTGTCAGACTACCGGGTCATTTGTAATTGAACACCATGTGTCAACAAAAAAAAAATTATACGACCAGCGTGTAAGGTTACCTTGGCTGTTATTTACGCAACATCGGTCTGTATGACGGTCTCACTGCTGTCGTGGTGTGATAGCGGGCGGACGTCGGTGCTTGCGCTGATCGCCTCGGAGGTGGATACGGGAATCTTTGCTTGCTCCCACCCGGCCTGGCAAACCATGACCTTGTTGCTTGGATAGGTCTTGCCACTTTTCCTGCTGGGCGACGTAGTTCTTAGTGAAGTTGACGGTCCAATGTTGTTAGTATTCCGTATTTGCAAACCAGATTTTTCAGCGGCCTTAGCAGCTTCTATCTTTTCTCCCAAATTTTCTCCAAAAGAGTGTGCGTCTCTTTTAACATCTTGTGTCATTGACAAGAATTTTTTATCAAGAGTAGGCAGGTAGTGTTAGCATTTTTCTGTTCATGGTATTTTCATAATGTAAATGCAGCATAATTTGGCCAACTTCAAACAGGTATCAATGTTGTTGCTAACAGTTCTTTTTTATTATATTTGTTCATACCATCTATGAGGATTTCCCTAGCGTTTAGAGACCTCTTCTGGTATTTTGGGTCCCAACGGTACCTCCTTCACTTAAGAACGTCTAGAAAAACCGACGATATTGGATTTACAACTGGCAACTCCTCTGCTGCGCTTGGATTATTACGACTAGGTATCGCTAGCGCCCTTGATGGTCTGGGTAAGATCCGGACTGTGTACTTGTGCTACGGTCATGACAGATCGTAAATCTTTTTCAATATTAGATTTATATACGTCCGTTATTTACGGTTCTTTATTGAAATCGGAGTCACTAAGCCTTGTGGTAGGCAAGAGGCCTCGCGCAAAAGAAGTCATTTGAAAGGAATGATCAAAGAATAGAATTGCCGTAATCGCGTCACAGCATAGGGTAGGTACTAGGTACCCGTAATATCGATCGTAATCGCGTCACGATACTAGATTTCATATTAGCACTGACCGTAATCACGTCACGGTACTACATAAGGGTAGGTACCCGTAATATCGATCGTAATCGCGTCACGATACTAGATTTCATATTAGCACTGACCGTAATCACGTCACGGTACTACATAAGTGTGCAGTATGTAAGGCGGAACTGTAAGATTTTGTAGAAATCACTTGCACACAAAAAACACTCCAAAAAAAGATTATTAAAAAATTAAATAGAATGTAGGTACTGCCTCGCGCAAACGAAGTGTCATTTGGAAGGAATGACCGAGGAATATAATTGCCGTAATCGCGTCACAGGTAGGTACCCGTAATATCGATCGTAGTCTCGTCATGATACTATATTTCATATTAGCACTGACCGTAATCACGTCACGATACTACATAAGTGTTTTTTACTTTTTATTATTATTTAAAAAAGCTAAACGTCTTATGTATTCTTGAAAATCGATAAATAGTGAAAAAGTCAAAAAATGTGGGTAACCACAAAGGCACTAGCGAAAGTATTAATCGAAATTAAGAAATAAACGTACTATGAAATATATTTCAATAACGTTTCTACTTTGAATGTCTCACTAAGAGGTTCTGAGTCGTATATTGGCTAAGGAATCACATAGTTTTTAAAAAATCGTTTGTCTTTGTAATTTAATCATAACATCGACAAAATGTAATATTTAACACACTGACTGACCTGATTTACTTGGCGATCGTCCCTTACGCAGTTTTTCCACATGCGTATATAATGATTATCCATGCTTCCTTTTGCACATAGTTTTTTGCTACACAAAACACTTTTAGGGTAATGATGTGCGGATGCCCGAACACGAAAAGCGAATGACGATGACAGCGCGGGTGACAAACTCGTGCACTCGGTTGGTATTCACTAGATGGCGCCTGCGTCTATACTATGGGTAACGTTTTATGTTTTTTTTAATAAAATTTCTTTTAGATAGCTCTTAATATGTGTTGGATGCCTGGTACATTGAAGAGTGGACTACCTTGTGAATATAAATCTCGAGGATGCAACGTCGAAGTACAATTAATCTGGTCGTGTACAGGTATTATTTTACAATGATAAAATAGCTCGTGATAACTATTTTGGTGCTCGAATTTTATTTTTGCAGGTACTATAGTTTTCATTATCCTAGTCTGTAGTCTATATATTGGATCAAGGAGTGATTTACACGTCCTGCCATAGCTGCTTAGGCCATAAAATATAGTAGTTTCTCCTAATGCTTTAAAAAGGTTTAACAGTATGTCATACGGAATTTTTCGTTTTACAATTGCTAGTTTCGCCAATATAGCACGCACTTTGTCACATACATAATTAATATGTTCGGTCCATTTAAGCCGATCATCTATGATCAGACCTAAATATTTTTGCTTATTTACTACCTCAACTGGTTTACATGAACAATTATGGAGATTTATGTGTAGGCAGCTGCGGCTGTGTGCAATTAATTTCAGATTTTTTATTTGTTTTCTGTTTTGACTTGAACTGACATACATAAGTTTGGTTTTATCGGCATTGAGAACTAGACCTGCATCATGAGACCATTTTAACAACAGCGTGAAGTCAGTTTGCAATTGGTTAAGAGCAATATCTAGGTCATCGTTCGCTGCTATGAGGCAAGTGTCATCAGCGAACTGATAAATTTCACAGTTAGTGACTAGATTTACTGCGTCATTGACGTATGTTATATAATGCAGAGGGCCAAGGACTGAACCTTGCGCTGTGCCGTCTGAAACTGCAATCTTCTTACTAAGGGCATCGCCAACTTTAACAACGTAAGACCTATTTTCAAGATAATCCCTACACCAGCTGTTCAATGGTCCCCGAATCCCGCAGTCATCGAGCTTCTCAATTAGGGTACTATGTCTTAGTGTGTCAAAAGCTTTACTGTAGTCAATGAACACTACTAGAACATGCATTCTATTATTTAGGTGTTTATAGATGGTATCAGTAAACTTTGAAAGTAATTGTGTTGTACTCTTGCCAGACTGAAACCCAAACTGTTTGTCTGTTATTACATTGTTAGATTTATAAAATGAGTGTATTTGTTTTGAAATAACTTTTTCTATTATTTTATCATTTGTAGAAAGTATTGTGATTGGGCGATAATTTTCATATGTATTACTTCCTTTTTTATGTATAGGTCTAACTATGCCTGTTTTTAATTCTTGGGGATATTTACCTTGACTGACTGTTGTTTTTATTAAGTGAGCTACTGTCTCTGCTATTTTTGAGTCTATGTTTTTAAGGTCCTGACTTCGTATCATATCTACACCTGGTGCTTTTAGATTCTTTAAAGATCTTATTTCTTTTAGCACTGACTTAACGGAGGCCTTTTGGAATTTATAAGATACATTTTTAGGAGAGACGTAGGTGTTTTTGTCAAGGACCTTTATATTACAGGTTGGCATTATATTATTTACACTGTTCGAGAAGGAATCGGCAAAACCATTAGCTATATCAACCGTCGTACGATTATTATTTAGTAGCGCGTTTAAGATTATAGTATCGGCTAATTTTTTGGCTCTACTAGTAATTTCATTTAATATTTGCCACAGACCCCTAGGATTATTTCTATGATTATTTATATCGTCACGTAACTTTTTATTTTTATTTTTATTCATTAATTTATTAGCAAAGTTTCTGGATGAATTATATTTTTGTTTCATAATCATATTTGTTGGATCTGATAACCATTTCATAAATAATTTATCTCTATATTTGCATGATTTAATAATTTTTTCGTTAATCCATATTTTGTTAACTCTTTTTTTATTATTACCAGTTTTTTTTATTTTAACTTTACCAACTTCGTAGCAGCTATGAATATTATCTACTATGATTTGGTATATTTTTAAAGGACAGAATATTTGTTTAAGAGGTTGCCAATCAAGTTCATTTATTTTTTTATTAAGTACATCATAATCATATCGCGTAATGTATTCACAATCACCCCGTGTGAGCCGCGACGATGGGCCAGCCATAGCTAGTGCAACGACTCGATGGTCGGCCAGTGCTGTTCCAAGTGCCGCGGTGTATAGGTCTAGTGAGCGGGATCGTGCATAAATATGGTCTATGCAAGACTTGCTAAGTCTTCCGTTTTTTTTTTTAATTCTATACGAGTATATTCAGTGATCCCGCAAGCTAGTCCGTGACTGTACACAGTGGTATAATACATATGTTTCACAGGGCAATTCGTTCTAAGATCAATGTTAATGTCTCCCAGCATATACAAATCATCTTGTCGGTTTATTTTACATAACAATGCATCTAGTTCCTTAATAAATAGGTGCTTACTATAATTTGGGGGACGATATATGCAACACAATACCGCGGAGTAACCACAAGGTGTAGTGATATTATTATATCCTATTAAGCTTTCACAGTGCTGTGTTTTATGATTATTTAAGTGGAATGTGTGCTTATCTTTGATGTAAACTATTATACCACCGCCCCTCCGATCCCTTCGCGGTTCTGCGTACATTTTGTACCCTCGTAGTTGATAAAGATTACAAAGAGATTCAGAAATATTTACTTCAGTTAGCATTATGACATCAATAGTTTTAGTTGAGGAATAAACACATTGTTCCAATGATGCAAAGTTTTTTATGATTGACCGAATGTTCATATGAATGCATAATAAACTTATATTGTCTATAACATTATCTAGAAAGGTTTTGAGAGCTACACAGTCTTTAATCTGCAAAATATCGTCTTGTATGACTTCCATTCTATGTAGTTTAAGACAATTAGGTATTTGAAAGGTGTTCACTTACTAATATGTGGAGGGAGCGTTTTTGTTATTAGTCTTTTAACATCTTCTGTGGAACGGATAATGGTAGTCTTCTGATTGTCTCCTTCCCTACGCACTCGGAGTATTCCTTTTTTTATCCATATGTATTTAAAAATGTCCTTCAGTTCCTGTTTGGCATACCACAACAATTGCTTATTATAGGGTGTTAAAGCTTCACCAATAAATATAGTATCCTCTGTTTTTGATGAACGAATATCTGGCAATATTTCTGATACAGTGATCCGAGGGCTCCTAGATTTAGTTTCAGTTAACCATGAAGTTTGTGTTTGTTGATTCTTTAGTATTATTAGTATGGGGCCTGGTCGATCGTTTTTGGAAGGTAGTCGCTTTGCATGTTTGATGTCTTCTATATTTTGGTTTAGTGATTTGGCTACGCTAGCAGTGATATCAGCTAAATTTTCGTTTTCCTTCGATGGGAGGTTGTGGATCTCGATAAATTTGCAAAGCTTTTGTTGCTCCATATCTTGAATACGCTGTTCAAGGGCTCCTACCCGCGTCTTAAGATTATTGTTATTATTAGTAAGAAAATTAATGTTGCCTTTCATGACTTCAATGGTTTTTATGAGTTCATCCATCTTCTCTGAGTGGAATTGAAGAGATTGGGTAAGGTCTTTCAGCTCTTTCTTTATGGTTTTTTCCATTATCCTTAGAAATATCATTCAATAGCTTTTTGAGGTCAACCCGCGCCTCTGTAGAAGATTCGTTGCCGTCTTCATCTGCATCCTCGTCGTCAGGCATGATAATGAACTAGTGTTTTGGCATTCCTGGCATGTCCACTCCAGGTTTTCAGAGGCCTGTACAGCAGCGAGTTGTTTGTTAGTGAGGGTAGTACATTGGGTACTTAGGTGCACAATCTTCTCACACCGGTTGCACTCCAAACCTGGCTTTGTTTTAGTTATGTTTCGGTTACAATAGTCACACTTGACTATTAGACATAGCAAAACTATAAAATAATTTTTCACAGTAATAAAGTAAGTAAACTACGACGACACGCGTGTTACGTCCATGAGCGAACGGCGATGAATGAACGTTCATAAAATCAACGTTATTTCTAAATTTTAATACAAATAATTATGGTTTAATTATTATACATATTTATAGTCGTAACATCATTCAACACAGTGAATAATAACACTTTAAATTGTTTTTATCAAAATGTCCGTGGTCTACGGACAAAAACTAAAATATTTTATAATAATGTTGTTCATTGCAATTACGACGTTATCTGTCTTAGTGAGACATGGCTGATGCCGGGTATATTTGACGCGGAACTATTTGACGGTCGTTATAATGTGTACCGTACTGACCGGGATTATGATCGACGGGGTTTGACAATGGGTGGGGGTACATTGATCGCTGTTAAACGCAAACTTATGGTTGACTCGCACTGTGCTGGTTTGCTCCCTAATTTTCCTGACGCTGAGGTCACTCACATAGATATCTTACTATCTCAGGGTCCCAATCCTAAAAGGTTGCATTTATATTGCTGTTACTTCCCAGAGACTCGTGACCAGGTTTCAACACAACACTCGTTTTTAGAATCGATATCAGAGTTAAGCATTGATAGATCTGATGACGAGTTTCCTGTTGTTGGTGATTTCAATGTCAGAAGTGCAGCGTGGTCGTTAAATAACACCGACACTAATAATAATTTTACCTTATTAAATCCATCGGGCGACGCGTTGACCTCACAGATTTTTACTTTCATGTCCTTTACAGGATGGTGGCAACATAATGGAGTACTTAATCACAACAATATGTCCCTGGATCTGATATTTTCTAGTTTCTCTTGTCACGTGACTCGCGCTGCGCCATTATCAGAGCCGGAGGACAAGCATCATCCGTATTTGTCAATTGAGGCAGATTTAGTTTTAAAGGATGCTTGTCTTAAGCAAGCACCCCGTATGGCGCGCCGCTTTTACGCTGCCGATTATGATATAATTAAGGAAGAGCTGGATAGAGTGGATTTGGAACAGCACCTATCAGGGACTGACATTGAGAGTGCATTAGATAAATTTTATTCAATAATTAATGCTAAATATGTCCCTTCTAAATTAGTAAAAGATAATAACGTTTATCCTGTTTGGTTCACACCAACTTTAATTAACTAATAAAGAAAAAATATAAATTCCATAAAAAATGGAAAACATATGGTAGACTTCCTGACTATGAAAAATTCTCAGACATGAGATGAAATGTTAAAAAAATTGAAATTTCTTGTTATAACTCCTTTTTAAATAGAGCTGAGACTAATATCGCTTTTCTAAATTCTTTTGGTCTTTTGTTAAATCCAAAAAAAGAGTCAACAGTATTCCTGATATGATTAATCTTGACGATGACGTAGCGCATAATGGTCAAGCAATTTCTGACTTATTTAGTAGATTCTTTGAAACAGTATTTGAAGAGGATACTAGTTTGTCCCCTAAAATTACAATCCATGGCTCTGGCTCGACTGTAATTAGTAACATCCATATCACTCGTGATATTGTAGAGAAGTACTTAACCAAAGGCAGCGATCCGGATGGCCTCCACCCTTTGTTTTTGAATAAGTGTAGTGAGCAACTGGCATTCCCTGTTGCAAGTATATTTATTTTATCTTTGTCGTCTGGTGTGATGCCAGTTGCCTGGAAGCAATCTTTTGTAGTCTCAATTCATAAGAGTGGTGATAGACATAATGTGCGCAATTATCGTGGTATTTCTAAATTATCAGTTTTATCCAAAGTTTTCGAAAGGATTATTTATGATAATATTTTTCCAGCTGTTGTGCCTTTACTGACTATCCACCAACATGGCTTTGGCAAAGCGCTCCATGGAAAGCAATATCTGCGAATTTGTTGATGTGGTCTTGGAAGCTATGGAGAGGGGATACCAAGTAGACGCTGTGTACACTACACTGATTATTCGAAAGCGTTCGATAAAATTTGTCATTCGTTATTAATTTTAAAGCTTGAGGCTATCGGTGTACACGGCGATCTGCTTCGTTGGCTAACATCCTATCTCAAAAATAGAACACAGGCTGTCACAATAAAAGGTTTTACATCTAGCTTCATTCCGATTTCTTCCGGTGTCCCACAGGGCTCCCACCTTGGTCCATTACTCTTTAATATATTTATTAACGATGTCGTACACAGTTTTCAAAATTCAAAATTATTATTATATGCAGATGACACAAAAATATTTTCTGTTATTAAATCACAGAATGATTGTGACAATTTACAAAGCGATCTTAATCGTTTATGTGAATATTGTGCTCTCAACAGACTTCATTTAAATGTAGATAAATGCAATTTACAATTACATTTACAGGAAAGAAAAATATTATAACTTATAAATATCAACTAAATGGCAAAGATTTAAAAAGAGTTAATGAGGTTAGAGATCTTGGCGTTCAGCTTGATAGTGGATTATATTTCGAATCACATATCGATAGAGTCGTAGGGAAGGCATATAGGTTGCTAGGCTTCATTTTCCAGTGCTGATTTTAAAAATGTGAACACGTTGATCTTATTATACAATGCGTACGTCAGATCGCAATTGGAGTACGCATCCAGCGTGTGGAACCCTCTATATTTAAAATATAAAGACTTACTGGAAGGTATTCAGAACAAGTTTAAAAAACGTCCAAAATATCGCTTTAACCTTTTCGATACTGATACTTTTGAATCCCTGGCAAGTCGACGATCACATCGAGATCAAGTTCTATTGTATAAACTAATTCATTCCTGTGCAGACTCATCTTACTTGTTGAGTAAAATATTTTTAGGTGTTCCAGACCGAGCGCTTGTAACAAAAATACATTCTTTGCGCCATTGTGCAAGACAAATTATAGACGCAATAGTTATATTATAAGAGTCGTTAATGAATTCAATGGTTCTTTCAACCACATTGACATATTTCACGAAAGTATTGGACGTTTTCGTAGCCTTTTAAAAGCAACCGAATTTTAATACACTCTGTTGCCTACTTATACTAATAAATCATTTTATAATGGTTTGAACTTTGAACTCTGTTGTTCAAAGTTTAGGTGTAAAAAATATTTCCTTTATTTCAACCAAAAGTTTAATTTAAGAATTGTTTTCTCTTGTTTTTTCATTTGTTTTTCGCACTGTTGTCTTTTTTCAACAATATATTTCTTTTTGTTAAATTCATTAGTGGAAACTTTAAATGCTACTGTATTATCTATAAATTTTTGTTTATATGTGTAATAATAAAGCTATATGTTTCCTTAAACAATTAAAAAAAATAAAAAAAAATACCTGTATACTGTTCCACTTCGCGGCAAATGCCTTCATCATTGAATCACGTCATCACTACAATAATTGAATGAGCGTGATGATAGCAATTATTGTTATCATCACGCTTGGCAAACGGGAAAGAAGAATACCCCCCCCCCCCCCCCTGTCTTCCCTTGGGTGTCGTAAAATGCGACTAACGGACTAAAGACTACACATACTTCCAACTGCATAGAGCGGCGATGGGCTCACCATCTGTCACGCTGAGCACATGTGCAGTCGCTATTTTGGTGAAAATTGGAATATAGTAGAGGACTGCTTTCGCTGTCCTCATTGTGTAGTCTCTGACGAACCCTTCGGGGATAAAGTCGTGATTACATGTATGTATGTACGCTTGGAAAATGCGGGTTGGCTTTTACAAACCCGGGCTATGCATCGAAAAATCCGAAACACACTTGGCCAATAAGGGAATGAACCCGGGACCTCCGGATATCAAGCCGAGCATTAGACCACTCCTCCACTGAGGCGTTTCATTATCCTACTAATATTATAAAAGTTTGTAAGTATGGATGGATGTTTGTTACTCTGTCACGTAAAAACTACTGAATGGATTTGGATGAAATTCGGCATACAGATAGTTTATAACCTGGATTAACACATAGAATACTTTTTATCCCGATATTCTCACGGGAACGAGAACTACGCGGGTGAAACCGCGAGCGGTCTCTAGTATTACATAAAAACAATAAGTTGCACTATTCGCGTCAACATCGGTCACCTATCAAGAAATCGTGCGTGCACGAATAATTTGAAATACTTTTTAACTAGAATCATCATCATCATCAACCTATAAACGTCCCACTGCATGGCACAGCCACATGCAACAGCACGTGAGGAGATTGGGCTACAACCCACCACGCTGGCCCAATGCGGGTTGGTGGGTTTTAACGACTGTCATCTTACGACAATAACCAGGACCAACGGCTTTGCGTGCCTTCCGAAGCATAGAGAAGCTCTAGATGTTTTAATTTTTTTATTCGGTCACCCATCTAGTGACCCGGATTAGTGAAAGCTGCTTCATGACGATCGATCGATCGATCCCCTCGCTAACTCTCGTATACACAGTTTAAAAGTTTAGCAAGAATTTTTGTTATTTTTGTTTTTTATTATGTGCATTTTAACCTGGGCCCTTAGAATAATAACGCTATAGAAACCAAGTTCGCGCGCCTATTTTGAAGCACATTAATTGGAGCCAGAAATGGCACCAAACGCCGAACCGCTCCGTAGTGTTCAATGTCACAGCGCGCCGAACGTGTCTCGCGAAAACAAAAAAAAAATGACGGTTTGTGCAGTTAAATTGTGTCACAACACATCTGAAAAACAAAAGAAGTGTAATAACATCACTTTTCACAGGTAAGCTTTCAGTATTTCATAGTATCTTGTAGTTAATTAGGTCAAAATATAAACGTACTGAAGTGTGATTCTCTAAGTTAAAGCCTCGGTAGCAGCGGCTGCCGCAGTGCTGTCTCTTTCATATTCATAGAATTGGAAAGAGACAGCAGATCACGGCCATGCGCGCACGTCACGCGTGTGTGAATCGGTTTAGTGCTTCATTTTTGACAGAGCGCTTGTATGAAGACTATCTTTCTATAGCGTTATTATTCTAAGCCTGGGCCCTTATTCTGTAACGATTCCTTGTTTCAAAACCACGTTAATTCCTTAAAAAGTTACGATATCTTCCCAAAAACGTATGCGTTTGACGTTTGTGCGCGGTAAGGTTTAGGTGTGGAATCTATAGATTGCGATACAGAATCAGGGCCCTGAATTGGACCAGCGTGGTAGGTTAGGGGCTAGGCAATGATAATAATATCATTGGGGCTAGAGCCCAAACTCACTAAGTATCTGCTGTCTGAAGCTTTTAGAACTTTACTCAGTCTTCTGTCACAGCGTAAAAATCATTAGGAAACTAATCCAAACCCTAATTTTGCTTTAAACATAAAAATTTATTAGAACAACAAACAGAAACTTCACACACGCTGCATTTCCGAGTGAAAAATGCCCGCGCTTTTATTTACGCTGCGCGCGCAGCCGATGACAGCTCTAACGACGCCATCTTCCTCAGTTTGTCTGTCACCGCGCCACTCCGGCGGATGCAATGGCATTACACTATTATGCCCAAACGGTTCTGGCCAGTATGCCCGCAAAGTATGTATTTAGTCTGCGATCTGTACTTGTTTAATTTAGACGAAATTTTTTTGAATTAAGAATCGCGGTTGACTACACTGTCCACAAATTACCTTTTTAAAAGTAGGCAAACGTGCATGGGACTTTTCTTTTTTCTGGTCTAGTCGCTTTAGTTAGACCCAGAAGTCCCTTGGGTAATTTTAACAGTATATTTGTATTACCGTTTATTTATTTATTTACATTTAGGTACACACATTTCACACACACAGATTTCAGTAAACTTTGAAGTATAGCAGTTTTAAAATCTGTATTTTATTGGAAAGGAAAGCGCTTATCGTTCGATCTACTTAGTAAACGAAGTGACCATATGCCCTAAGATATAGAAGTTTTAGCTTTATTCGAATGCTCAGTCAAAACTCCTAAATCAAACCCAGTTCCCCAGAACCGCCATTGATTTCTCAGTACATTTTGATATTTTTAATTCTAGTGAAAGAATGTTTGCGATTCCAGATAGACCAACTAGGTGTAAAGACTTCCACTTACCCATCCGAAGACCTGGTATTGCAAAAATTAAACCGCAACCGCAACCTAAACTCGCGAAAATATGTTCCATCCAGCTCCTCCAATGTGGTAGCTTCTCATCAGCATAGAACCATCCCACTGCTGGACTCGGGCCTTCCTGCATGGACAACGGCACATGGGGATATTGGGCCATTATAACTAGGCTTGCCAACAGTCCCGGATTTTCCGGGACGTCCCGCTTCAGGGTCAATTTTGGGCCGAGATCCCTTGCGGGACGCTTTTTGTCCCGGAAATCGGTGATAATATGATATAAGAATATATCTCGGATCAACTACCTTCGCGATTCGGGTTAGGCATTTGCATTGATTTTTTTATTAAATGATAAAAATAATATACCTACGTATTTTTTACTAACCATTTTATATTTGTTTTGTGTGGTTGTGTCCCGCGTAATATACCCAAGTCCCGGATGTCGAGCTGGGTAATCCCGGAAATGCTTTTATTGGAGTTGGCAAGCCTAATTATAACCCACCACGCTGGCCCAATGCGGGTTGGTGGGTATATCCGTTAATTTATAAAATCGTAGTGCCTCTACAGTGGCGTAACTTTCCCTGTAAACACAAGAGGTTGTTTACAGTAGCTCGTAAACTGCTGTAACTTGGCTGGGGAAATGTTTTGCTCCTCCCGAATGGCTTCAAAGGAGTCAGTATAAAAACATGACGGGGGCATTATATCGGGAAACATTTAAACTTTACGAAAGCGTTGGTAGTTTTCTGTTAATTTTGAATTAAGGGTTAATCATCTTGAATCCGTTTTCTGTATTCCGTTTTAGGGACTGAAGATACAGTGTCATCATCTCTTATCAACATGAATAGACTTTTTTTTCATTTTGTTAGACTAGTATATAGCCCATTAATAGTAGATTGTTATACAAGGGGCTAAAATGACCCATTATATACGAGGTAGTTTTACTCACGAGCTTTAGCGAGGGAGTAAATAGTAACCGAGTTTTAATGGGTTTTTAGCGCCGAGTGTTACACTCTGCTTTTCACTACGAATGCGAGAAAATAAAACAATCCAATACAATTAGAATTGGTTTATTTTATTTAAAATTAACCCGTTAGTTGCTTTAACGACACCCAAGGGAAGAGAATGGTTGGTAGCATTATTTTGATGAGCCCATCGCCGCTCTATGCTGTTGGATAGTAGATATGTGCAGTCTTTCCATCTCTTCCCTTGGGTGTCGTCAAAGGCGACTAACGGACTAATGACTGCACGTACATCCTACAGCATAGAGCGGCGATGGGCTCATCAAAATAATACTACCAACCCCTTTCTTACCTTGGATGTCGTAAAAGGCGACTAACGGACTAAAGACTGCACATACATACAACAGCATAGAGCGGCGATGGGCTTATCAAAATAATATTACCAATCCTTCACTTTTCTTCGATTTGGTAAAAGGGGACTAACGGACTAAAGACTGCACGCACATACATCCAACAGCATAGAGCGACGATGGGCTTATTAAATTAATACTACCAACCTCTCTCTTCTCTTCGGTGTCGTAAAAGGCGACTAATGGACTAAAGACTGCTCATACATCCAACAGCATAGAGCGGCGATGAGCTCATCAAAATAATTTTACCAACCTTTCACTTTTCTTCGATTTGGTATAATGGGACTAACGGACTAAAGACTGCACATACATCCAACAGCATAGAGCGGCGATGGGTTCATCAAAATAATATTACCAACCCTTCACTTTTCTTCGATGTCGTAAAAGGGGACTAATGGACTAATGACTGCTTATACATCCAACAGCATAGAGCGGCGATGGGCTTATCAAAATAATACTACCAAGCCTTCCCTTCCCTTGGGGTCTCGTAAAAGGCGACTAATGGACTAAAGACTGCACATACATACAACAGCATAGAGCGGCGATGGGCTCATCAAAATAATACTACCAACCCCTTTCTTCCCTTGGGTGTCGTAAAAGCGACTAACGGGCTAAAGGCGCACCACCTAAGCACATGTGCAGACTGTGCAGTTTTTTCTTGCTGAAGCGTGGTCTGTGTTGTCCATAGATTCAAATGATTACTAATTTTACCATAAACTTTAATAATAACTATCTCAAAAAAGTTGTTGATCTAAGGGTGGATTCGACCAAACTGGAATAAGGTCTTATACCTAGATTAAACGCCGAATTTGTATGGACTAATCTCGGAGTAAGTCTTATTTCAGTTTGGTCGAATCTAAGCTAAGTAAACATTAATAAGTCGAGTCTTTATTCATGATTATTCTACATAAGACTAAATACTTTTTCGTTTTTGTAGGCTCATTGTCATGTGACAGACAAAAATTTAAAAAAAAATTACTTTTTCCCCTAGGGCGAGAAAAGCTATTTTAGCCCCGCTCTAGAACGCTACAATGACGGTCTTTTTGAGCAAGAGGAGTGAAAATAATAGTATAGCCCATATTAGCCTTGTTGCGTAGCGGTGAAAGAATACTAACACCCCCTCTCTTCCCTTGGGGGTGTCGTAAAAGGCGACTAACGGATTAAAGACTGCACATACATCGAACAGGATAGAACGGCGATGGGCTCACCACCTGTCACGCTGAGCAGATGTGCAGTCGCTATTTGGTGAAAAGTGGACTATGGTGGAGGACTGCGTTTGCTGTCCTCATTGCCTAGTCTCTGACTAACCCTTCGGGGATAATAGTCGTGATTATATGTATACATGTAGTATACCCCTTATACTTACTGTACTGTCCCTGCAGAGAGGCAAAGGCATCTATCAACGAAATCAAGTCACCTTCGGTCTAATCGTCACCTACCATCAGGTGGCATGAAGGCCAACTTGCCCGTAGGGAATGAAAAAGAACAACCAGACAGTATTCGTTACCTAAAATCAGTATAATTGTTTGTTACTTTTTATTATAATGAGATGAAGGCCAAGAGCTTGCCCGTAGTTAATGAAAAAGAACAACCAGGCAGTATTCGTCACCCAAAATCAGTAACTATAATTTTTTGTTACTTTTTATTATAAAAAAATATGTATTAAACGACTGAACTTGAAAACTAGGGCCTTATAAATACACTGGCCTACAAAAATAAGTATCACACTTTTAAAATTGTAATAACTTTTAAAGTACACAAGATAAACAAGACACCAAGACTTAAAAATGTTACTATTGTATAACTTACTATAGTTTCAAAGGAAGCTGATAAAATTGCTATAAAACGTTTTATATTTTATTTCTCTAACTTCTATAGTTTAGAAAAAAATGAAATTTTGAAAGTTTAATACTTATTTTTGCAGGCCAGTGTAGTTTGACTTGCAACGCAATAGAAGAAATACTTTAATCTCCTTTCTAATTATGTTTTAATTCACATTAAAACTATTCTTACTCCGAACTAATCTCTCTACTTACTCATCACACTGTTACTTTGTAAAGAGAAGGTAGAAACCCATTTGTTTTAAACATGAAGATTTCTTATTCGTACAGATAGTAAATGCTACGCTTCATGTGTGGCCGAGTTTATTTGGAGCTAGTCCATCCTCCTAAAAGCAGAAATGGACTTAAGTATACCTGCTTAAACTTAAGAGTGGGAACGGACCTCACAGGATCTTTCCTCTCTTAACTTTTTCACATACCACTTAACGATGACTCAGCTGCACGATTTAAATACTATCGAGATCAACTTTTAATTTTATTGAACACTGAAATATTTGTTGTTAATGTCGAAATTATTAATGTAACGCCTTATTGATAATTTCTCAAAGCTAAAGAGAGGGAATAATGGCAACGCTGGAATATAATTAAAGCGGTAACATAATCTCCTGGAAACGAAACAGGCATTGACTTTCAATCAAACACGTACAACCTGGGGCCCAAGTCTGCTAATTTACGAATTCTCTTACTCATTTAAGAATACCAAATGTGTCAAACAATTACAATGCGATCCAATTGCGATTCAATTATGCCATTCGTAAATTAGCAGACTTGGGCCCCAGGACATTTTCAAGGCAAAGGTGAACAGGCATTATCTAGGCAAGTATGCTACGCATCCTAGGCCGCATCGTCATTTACCATCAGGTGAGATCGCGGTCAAATACTTGCCTATAAAAAATAAAAATAAAAAAACAGTCACATCATGTAAGGTCCGGTATCCACAAAAACCGTGTTAACCGCGGTCCTTTGCCGGCCACCATGGCCGGGTCCAGTGGTTCTATAACACCGATCACAGACACCAAACCCAGAGCTCTGGTTCAAATCACCGCAAGGGACAGATTATACTGACATCAGATTATTAATCGGTTTGGGTGGCGGTTCATTCTAATTTCGCCTAGCCAGGCAATTGAGGGAATATAAAAACATCAAAATATATATCTTAACGTCTCGCCCGACGCGCCTGGTGGTCAAGGTATCACTCTCGCTTATTATTTTTATCATTGCGAATATAAATGGGTTGTCATAAAGCCTTCGTCGCCGTTCAGGTGAACGGCCCGCGCGCGCGTCGTTCACAAGATGGCTCCCATATATCTGTCATCGGAACGTCTGATGCGCGCCAAAATAAGATTATTGGAAATTTGACACACAAGAGCGCGTAGTTTACGATCGAAGCTAGACGGTTTATGTGAGAAGTGATGACGCATGTAAGTGGTCCTTGGATATTTTGGGATGTTCGAAACTATTCTCGTTAACCATGGTTGGTTTGGTTGGCCACTTAAAAGCGCGCATCGCTGCAAAGCTAACTCCTTGTGCGCAAAGGTTACGTACCTGTAACATCAACGTACTAGTTGCTAATTTCACAGAATTTGCTTTTACTTTCTTGAAAATTGTTTTAAAAATTGCAGTTTGACAAAATATGCTGATAATAATAATAAGTATTGAAATAACCATCTCACCAAAATACAGACAAACTACCTACTCCCTGTTATTAGGTAGATACTTGGTTTATATCCGTTGTTACAAGGAAAACCGGCTGAGAACACAAAACAATAAATAAAAAAATTGGTAATTTTTTTATTTATTGTTTTGTTAAATAAAGTTAAAGGGATTTATTCCTGCAATGGATTTTCTTCGAATACTTATACAATCATTATAATTTATCTTCTTTACACATAAAACTACAAAAGGCGGACTTAAGGCCACAAGGCATTCTCTACCAGTCAACCGGTAAGGATGTGGGAGACTTGAAGTTAGGCGATATTCAATACAGTTAGAATAATAATAACAATTACAAACAGCTAAATAAAAGAATATACAAAATACACAGAACTTACATAAATCTATATTAATAAAAATCAATGGCCTATATTGTTTTTTTTTATATAGCAGAACGAGGCAAACGAGCAAGCGGGTCACCTGATGGAAAGTAATCACCGCCGCCCATAAACACCCGCAGAACCAGAGGAATCGCAGACGCGTTTAAGGAAGGAATAGGCTCGTTTCTTGAAGACCCCTAAGTCGTAACGGTCCGGAAATACCGCCGCCGAGAGCTGGTTCCACAACACTGCTGTAGTTCGAATCAAAAAGTTTCGTGAAAAAAGCACAGTAGTAGACCGCCATCCATCAAGGTGATGTGGATGGAATGACAGTCGATTGCGTGTAGTGCGGTATAAGAAATCAGCTGCAGGGATCAAGCCGAATAATTCCTCAGAATACTCCCCATGATATATGCGCTACAATATACAGAGAGACGCAACGTCTCTCCGAAGAGCCAATGGATCGAGCTGACCTGAAATAACCACGTCGTCGACAATTCGAGCAGTTCTGCGTTGAATGCGGTCAAAAGGAAGGAGTTGGTATTGGGGTGCTCCAGCCCAAAGATGGGAGCAGTATTCCATATGCGGCCTGACCTGTGCTTTATAAGTTGTAAGCGGTGGGCCGGCATGAAATACTGACCCGCTCTATTAAACACACCCAGCTTTTTGAAGCTAATTTAGCTTTACCTTCCAAATGACCTCGAAACTGGACGTCACAAATATCGACGCCAAGGATTCCGATAGTCGGATTGGTATCAAGAGAAGCTCCCTCAAAGTTCAGAGGTACGACAAAAGGATGTGTTTCGCGGTAAATGCGCAAACTTGTGTTTTAGAGGGGTTAAAGTGGAATAGGTTACGTCGGCCCCAATTCGAGACATGACTTAACATGTTCTCGGTGTCAGTCACAAGCTTATTCCGGCTCACGATGACGCTTTCAAGAGAAATATTAGCTCGTCCGGTGTAGAGCGTATCCCCAGTACTGTCATCCGTATAGCAATGAATGCTATTGTTATGCAACATGTCATTAATATGCAGAAGAAACAGAGTAGGAGATAACACACACCCCTGAGGGACACCAGCATTCACAGGCTTTATGTCGGAGCACGAACCGTCGACTACGACTCTGATGCTACGCCTAGTAAGAAAGCTGGCAACCCACGAACACAATTTTTCAGGAAGCCCGTATGATGGAAGTTTAGAGAGAAGAGCCCTATGCCATACCCTGTCAAAGGCTTTCGCTACGTCCAAGCTAACTGCCAGTGCCTCCCCTTTACTCTCGACTGCCTCCGCCCATCGGTGAGTAAGGTACACTAAAAGACCACCAGCCGAACGACCGCGACGAAACCATACTGGCGATCACTTAGCAGCTGGTTCTCTTAAGGTTAAGCTCTTAAGGTACCTACCTTAAGAGCTGGCGGTTTGTAATGGACTCTATTACTTTGGAGAGTAAAGAGGTGATAGCTATTGTCCTGTAGTTGGACGGATCTGAGCAAGCCTTTTTTGGGAATCGGGTGGACAAGGGCCGTGTTGTTGTGTTTGTACGCGCATCACTTCAGAACGGCTGCACATATTTGGCTAATTCTTTGTTTGTTTTATTTGTAATTGTCAGGACTAGGCTTGTATGAGGGAACATTTTTGGAAATTTGTCACGGGTTACGGGCTTTTCACGTGGACGAAGTCGCGGGAGGGCCGCTAGTACTAAATATATTTTATAATATAATCACATATATACAGCAAAATACTAATATAGATAAATATACAAATACAATGGTTGTGGTAGTATTTATTTATTTATTTAATTAAATAACACGGCAATAAGCCAATTACATTATTTAAAACACACGCCAATTACATTATTTAAAACACAAGCCAATTGCATGATTTAAAACACAACACATAAAAACACATCATATAAGTTAAATTAAAAATATAAAATAAAATTGAAAATATTATTAAAAATATTGGCATTAAAGTCATTGACATCCATTCAAACAACACTTTCACAAAACTCTAAACATTTAAACAATAATTTCATCCATTCGTCCGCAAACAAGTCGCAGTCTGGGTTGGAGTCCAGCAGAGCGTTGAGTGCGGCGAGGGTACGGGGGTATCGGGGATCGTGCACGAGCCACGGTGCGGCACGATGGGATAGCAAATAGTGCGTACTTTCTAGAAGAACCGACTCAGCTCATTATGGAGATCAGGACCCAGCTAGCAAAATACCCTTAGAAACGAAAGCTTTTAGGAGCTATGTCCTCAAATAAATTTTATATACGTTCTGATTAAGATAGAGACTCTAATAATGGCATATCATAGTCTATTTAAGCTATAAGAGCATATATACTTGTAAAAAATACTTTTAGAAGTATATAAGAAAACGAAAAATGACATCAATAAGACCAGTAGTGTTATAAACGCACTCTGTAAGCCTAATACTTAATTAACACTTATACATGCACTATGTAAGTCCACTTAATCTTAAAAGTGACTTATCAAAGTATTTTATTAGATATCGGCTGTTACACTTATAACTTATTCTTACAGACGTATATAAGCAAATTTTATATAATGTTTATTAGAGTAATAGTATTATACACGCACTTTATAAGCCTAATTGCCCTTGAGTCTTAATTAACACTTATACATGCACTTTGTAAGACCACTCAACCTTAGAAGTGACTTTACTAAGTGTTTTGTTAGATATCGTCTGTTACTTATAACTTATTCTTAAAGATGTATATAAGCTTACTTTATAAAACATTTGTAAGAACAGTAGTATTATATGCGCACTTTATAAGCTTAATTACCCTTGATTCTTAATAAACTCTTATGAATGCATTTTGTAAGATCACTCGATCTTAGAAGTGACTATTGTAAAAGATAGTAAAGAGTACTAGCTCGTCAAATGTCTTAGAAACTAGATAATTGCAATTAGAATTCAAAAAACAAAAAAACAAATACTGCTTTTACAGAATCATGCCCGGGAAGATAGGGAATACATTATGATTTAGGAGAATAAATTAGAAGATCTGCAATTGGCGTCCCGGAAAACCAGTTTTGAGCTGAAAAATGTACCTAAGAAAGAAAATGAGTCCAAACAAGATCTGATTGAGATGACTATATGTCTTTCTGAGACCATAGATTGTAGAATTACTAAAAAAGACATTAAGGACATATACAGAGTGCGGGGAAGAAAACCGGAACAAAAAAACACGCCCATCATAGTCGAAACAAATTCTACATTATTAAAAAATGACTTTATGAAGATGGCGAAGACTTTTAACATCAGAAATAAAACTAAACTCTGCGCTAAACATCTTGGTTTTAAGACTAACGATGACACGCCTGTATTTCTATCTGAGCACCTAACCGCCAAAGGGTCGCGTCTGCACTTCCTGGCTTCTGCAATTCTGCTGGGCTGCTTACGGTAAGGTGTATGTGCGTAAAAATGAACAATCTCCAGTCATTCTTATTAAGACCGAAGAACAAGTCAACAAACTGATACAGGCAGAATGACTATTCTCACATCTGGGCTTTTTACACCACCATCACTATTTGACAGTTCAAGAAATTGTTTTATTTTTGTTTACTATTTTTTTAATTCATTTATGTACGGTTTGCATGCTTAAATTACTCCTGTTAATTTATTATTGTTTATAAAACTACCTTAGTATGTACCTACATAAAGGCAACTTATTCAGAAACTTAATCACTCTTATTCACTCTCTATTATTTTATACATGTGGATACAAATTTATTCTAATCCCCACACACACATTATTACACTATTAAAAGTCGCCTCCGATTCCTCATATTATTTAGCCTTTTACATGTTATTTATACGACTACACAGTTACTTACAACTAAAACTCAGCTTAAATTGGAAAGTTTAAAAGTTATACTGCTTATACTTATACAAATCACGTATTTGAAGCATTGCCATAGGACTTGTTTACCTTTAATTCTTATAAATTAGTGATTTTTTTTTTTTTATAGCAGAAGGAGGCAAACGAGCAAGCGGGTCACCTGATGGAAAGTAATCACCGCCGCCCATGGACACCCGCAAAACCAGAGGAATCGCAGGCGCGTTGCCGGCCTTGATAAAATAAAAACACTGCTAGACATAGACAAGTTAGAAATGCCTCATTCCTTTGAATGTGATGTTACGGAACTCCAAAAACATATCAACTTAAAAAAAATGATTTTACCATGGTTTCTCAGAACATAAGGAGTATATACTGTTATTACGACGACTTTATCGTATCAATATCTAGACTTAAACTTGCTATGGATGTCATAGTATTGACGTAATGTAGAATAAGTTCCAATAAACCCTTGCCTATACTGCCTAACTACTGCTCATATTACACTGAATGTCAACTGAATCAAAATGACGGGGTTGTAGTGTATGTGAAAGATACGTTAAAACACAAAGTCAAAGAGATACGACTGGCGCATGCGTCATGTCTTCAGCTTGACTTACTGGGTAATACTATACTGTGTATTTATAGATCGCCATCGAACTTAAGTGCGGATTGTTTTGTGGACTCCTTGACAAGCACCTAGGTTCTCAAATCTTTTCAAAGACTGTTGTTATTACGGGCGACATTAATATAAACATAGCTCTCAAGCCAAGTGAACCAACGCACGAACAGAGAAACCGATTAAACTACTTAGATATGTTGTCTACTCATGGCATACTAGCTGGGCATACAATCCCTACTAGGGGAAAAAACTGTTTAGACCATGTTATGTTAAGCATAAACAAATTAAAACTTCAGGCAAATATAGCGATTTTACACACATCGACTACTGATCACTTAGCAACTCTCCTTATACTGTCCAAAATAAAACCAAAATTTCTACCGACTAAAACAAAAACTTCTATTGATTTTGACAAAGCTCTAAAGCATCTAAAGAACAAAAACATTGCTGAGTTATTACATTGCCAGGATCCCACAGTGGTGATCAACAAGTTAATTTATATGTTAACGGACTCATTAGCTGCACATACTGTTATAACAAACATACCTAAAAAGCATCGTATTATGAAACCGTGGATCACACCTGGTATCCTGCGATGCATAACAAACCGAAATAGGCTTCAAAAAACTTTTGTGAACTGACCCACTCAATGATGTAAATAGAATAACTTACCGGAGATACAGAAATTACTGTAATAATCTAATAAAAAAACTGAAGAGAAACTAAGAGAGAGAATTATTGGCTAAGTCTGTTAAAAATAATAAACTGCTGTGGAAACATATAAAGGAAATAACGTATACTAGCAAAAATAGTAACTCAAATACGGAACTACTAAATGTTAATCCAAACCCAACTACTTCTACCAATGTTGTAAATAGTTATTTTGCAAATATTGGTAAAACCCTTGCTGAACAAATAAAACCACAAACAAGGAACTCCGATACTTACCTGCAAAACTTACCTTCTCAGCTGAACTCCCTGGTCCTGTTGCACACTGATTATGACGAAGTAAATAGTATCTTAATGAACTTAAAATCAAACAGCGCCCCAGGGTGGGATAACATCCCGACTACTTTTCTAAAACATGCAAAATCTGAAGTCGTAACTGTCTTATCACATCTTGCAAACCTTTGCTTTGACACAGGAACATTTCCAGCACCCCTAAAGAAATCTATAATCACACCTGTGCACAAGGCTAGGGACAGGGACGATTGAACAACTATAGACCTATATCAGTGCTGCCAGTGATCTCTAAGATAATAGAAAAACTATTAAACTCACGATTAATTACGTACTTAAACAAATATGATATCCTGTCTTCTTCCCAATTCGGATTTAGACAGGGAAAGTCTACAGAAGATGCTGTTGCTGCTTTGAGCTCGCTGGTAGTAAATGAGGTAGACAAACACAACAAGTGCTTGGCAGTATTTCTGGATCTGAAAAAAGCGTTTGACACCGTCTCTCTCCCCATCCTTGTCCACAAGCTAGGTAGGATCGGTGTTAAAGGGTCAGTACTAAAACTATTCTCGGATTATTTGACGGATAGGAAGCAGGTAGTTAAGTTGGGGGAACATACCAGTGAGAGCATGGAGGTATCCTTTGGCGTACCGCAGGGTAGCGTCCTTGGTCCCACGCTGTTCTGAACGATCTGTGTGACATGTCCATTCAGAATGCCAAGATATTCTCTTACGCTGATGACACCGCAATTGTTTTTACTGGCAAATGTTGGGAGGAGGTAAGGGAAAATACAGAGAAAGGATTAGAGCAAATTGGGATGTGGCTGTAAAATAATTTACTTACATTGAGTACCCCTAAAACTAATTATATATGCTTTAGCATTTATAATAATGCACAGCCAGATTTGGATTTTAATATAAAGATCCGTCTGTGTAACTTACCTCCTTCGGAAAAAACAACCTGCCACTGCCCCACTATCCAAAAAGTAGTACAAACCAAATACTTAGGGGTCTTTTTGGACCAAAGACTCTCCTGGTATCCGCATCTAGAGCATGTCGTTCAGAGAATACGAAAATTAATTTGGATTTTTAAAACCTTACGACATGTGGTGCCAAAAGAAGATGCAGAACTAGGGGGTACACATAAAAACCTCTTAAAGAACATATACATATCCCTGGTGCAATCGGTCCTTATATACTGTATACCTGTTTGGGGTGGTGCTGCGAAGACGCACTTTCTAGAGGTAAAACGAGCTCAACGTAGCCTTCTGAAAGTTCTTTATTTTAAAAAACAAAGATTTGCTACTGAATCACTATACCAAATCAGTAAACTACTCTCAGTTAGGAAATTGTACATATTGCATACAGTTCTTAAAAGCATATGACCTTGGAATATGATTCATCAAACGCTACTAAACATAAAATTATACTTACACATTTTGTAGGAAAGTGAATTAAACAGGACAGTACATAATACTTACGTTTTTAATACCCTTCTTATTATCCAGAAAAGTTTCATGAGCACTTGGCAATCCTTTCGGCGGACTGTGATTACATCTGATTACATGTCTTACTAAAAGCTCGCAAAGAGCACTACAAGTAATATCACACTTAGAACAGCATTAGTAAGTGTAAATGCCCATAAAGAATGCCTTTGTAAATCATTTGTAAGTCTGTTTGGTATTATTAAAGCATCAACAAGAATTTTGTAAGATTGGAAATACACTTCTCGAGACCATTTTAAGATATATTTAAGGGTAAATAGACTTATTAAGTGCGGCCAAATCCACACTTATAGCAGTCTATCGGAGAACCATAAGACTGGTAAAATTATACTCTTGGGATGTGTGTAAGAGGAAATTTTGCTAGTTGGGGAGCATCAATTTTGTCGCGGAGAATTTCGCACGCTACTTTGACCTGTTGCCTTAGTCCTGAAACCGATCGCTATTGGATCGGATTGGTAATGTGAATTTTTATACTCCTAAGTTACGACACCAGAGCTAATATGTATCCATATTGCGTGGATATTAAGTGAAAAAATACAAAACTCAATGCCATTTAGTTCACCCAATATGGATCCAAATTAGCGCTGGTGTCATAACTTAAAAATACGAAAATTCACAATACCAATCCGATCCAATAGCGATCGGTTTCAAGAGTAAGAGGGCTGCTCATTTGCCCGCCTTACTTCCAGTGAGTTGTAACCCAAGGTACCCAAAAGGAACATAGTGGGGTACATAAAGGGATAATACCCATAGAGTCGCTTATAAAGATACCTCAAAAAGGTCTTTTGCACCTTTTCCAACAGCAAAGAGTACGTGCTTTCATACGGATTCCAGATACAAGCACTGGTTTCGAGCTTGCTTCGTACCAGTGCGCCGTAAAGTAATTTTATAGTATTGGTATTTTAAAGTCACGCACATTCCGCAGGACAAAGCCAAGCCGCCTGAAGGACTCTTTAGCCAGCGCAATCTTATGTCCATGAAACGTGAGTTTGTGGTCGAATGTGACCCCCAAATCTTTCATCACAGTGGTTTTTGTGGTAGGAAAGTTATTTAATTTGTATTCAAAATAGATTGGATGCCACATTCGACCAAAAGTCATCGCGTAACATTTAGAAGAGTTGAACTCCATCCTGTTTTTCACGCTCCACTCAAAAATTGCGTCGACATCCTGTTGCAGTGCCATACAATCGTCTTCAGATTTTATCTCCATGAAGAGTTTCATGTCATCAGCATAGAGAAGACTTCTTGTGTGAAGACGTATTGTGTATCAAAATCATACTTACAATAAGAAATAAAAAAACTTAACCTTGACTGACACCGGCAGCGGGGCAAGCTATCGGTGGTTAGGCCTGCAATGTGAGGAACTCCGGACAATAATCCGTCCGTCCGTGATGATCCGTGACTTTCTGACCTTTCAGCGAGAGCGTCTCTAGATGCTGTTCGAGGCTCTTAGGCATTGTTCAGACCAAACGTATTGTCTGCCACTTACTGTGAGCGCGCGTTACGCAGTTCATCGTTTTTCCATACAATATTTAACTTCTCGTTCACAACGAACAGACTACACGCTATTACGTAGTGCGTTGTCGCTGACTCTAGGCTTGGTGAGAACGCATACAGCAGACTGAGTCCAAGTTCACACTGGGGCTGCCAGAGAGCATACTCACAGTCCGCGGCGGACAATACGTTTGGTCTGAACAATGCCTTAGCTAAATGAGACCGTTTGCCGAAACGACTATCGGTACAATAATAGTTAAATCAACATCCTACATGGCGGTAACCTCGAGAGCCATGCCAAGGTACTTACCGAGCTTGTCGTTCTCGGCTTACAAGAGGTTCTCATCATGAGGTGATAACAGAGTTAACCAATGTTGAATAGAGCTGGGATCGGTCGACCATTGCGATATCAGGCTTATTAGCGACAATAGTTATATTATTGATAGAGATCGAGTGATCCCAGTAGAGCGTCGCATGACCATTTTCGAAAACTGTGCAGGTGCGTTCTTATAGTACGGCAGCTTTGATTCAACAAGGTCATAATTATCCATAAGCAAGTTGCTGGTAAAATATTCTTGCTACTTGGCTGTGTCTGTGCAACTCACAGACGTATATTTATGCGTCTGTGGTGCAACTACTCTCCGTTAGCAAGATGAGAACAACCGAAAATTATATCGGCGGTATGCCCGACAGATGTCGACCGTACTTCCGGTAGTTGTTCGTCTTGATAACTTCATCTTAAATTTCAAAGACAAAACCTTTGGTTTCCCAAAAGCGTAACCAGGCAGACAAATCTACATCAGGCCCAGTCAGAGCCCGATTATTGCGCCCGTGTAGACCCTTGCTCTTCCATTATGTCCTTGCGATTGAGAGGTTTGCGCCAGTTTTCGGTTGCCAGGGATAGCGGCGTTAAATGTCTATTAACTGGAACGACATCCAAATGCATCCACACACATTGTTAAGAAATAAATCCCTGAAACGGCACGCCTATTTCTATGTTATCCTCACCAAATATGAATGCGGCACCGAATCACAGGCCTTCTTTAGACTCAATCCAGGCTGCGGAGAGCGTCCTTTTGCCACGCCGAATCTTCTGGTAGAAGGTCATGTCAATTAGAAAGAACCATTCTGAATCATGTTCAAAATATTGTTTGCAACAATGTGCGAGTTAATTTTTGTTCTTAGTATAGATGTAAGAAGATTTTATAAAGTAGGTAAGCATGTGATGGGTCTATAATTAGGTAGTACCGAAACCGAAACGGGGAGTGAGTCTTTCTCTATGGCATCTTGAAATTGTGTTGCCAGAAACCCGTGTGAACATCGATACCATTTGATCCAGAAGCTGTGCATTTCTTCCGGTCCTGGACGTAATTCAAATTTTAGGCCATGAGGTACTAATAAATGTATAGGGCGTAGGTGTGGTCCATTCATCTTCCGTGTATTCGATGGGCACCAACCAAATGCTGCGTCAGAAGTAGTGATGCCATTAACATCCGGCAGCTTTTTTTTTATACTAAGCCCGGCAAATGACCTCACTCCACCTGATGTTAAGTGGAAATGAGGTCCAGGCGCGAGGACAACTGGTGCAGCGTAAGAGACGTAGCATCAGTCATCCTCACTCTGCCGGCCCACAAAGTGCTTCTTCACGCCTCGTTTGAAGGACCCTATGTCATAGGTAGGAAGGAATACGTGTACGAATAATACGCTTCCCGTCGATCACACGTTCATCATCTCCTTCCCGATGTCTGTAGTAATTTTCTTTGGTCACTTTGAAAGTGACGATTTTGTTGGTATCGTTTTTGTTGAGAATTGTGTAATTTTATATATTAGTACATATAATTTAAGTAGCTTTTGTACCTACTAGTATTACTGGTTAACCGCTTAACAGTGTCGCTTAGCGGTGAAATAATACTACCACCCCCTCTCTTCCCTTGGGTGTCGTAAAAGGTGACAAACGGACTAAAGACTGCTCATCCATTTAACAGCATAGAGCGATGGACTCACTACCTATCACGCTGAGCACATGTACAGTCACTTTTTGGTGAACATTGGACTATGGCAGAGGACTGCTTTTGCTCTCCTCATTGCCTAGTCTCTGACTAAATCTTCGGGGATAATATTTGTGATTATATGTATGTATTACTGCGTACTATATACTAAGTATTACATAAGTGATAAATAGAAAAATGGAACATGATAGAATTACTTGTAAGAATTACTTTTTAAAACAAGCCTTATTTTATTTCTTATTGGTTTTTAGGATTCTATTAATGCCCACAGTGTCAGTTAATTAGCAATTCATAAATCTTACAAAACTTTAATTAAGTCCGCTAACTTTTAGCTTTCCACTGGTCGTATTGCACCATTCCACTTGCCGTTTAGGTGAACCGAAATATTTCTAGTGGAAGAAAGCAGTAATAGTTCTTATTCCAATATTATATTTGAAGTTCAAACAGTTATACATCTGCTTCATTTTTTAAGTTTATCTCTTTAGACAAGTATATATGCATTTATGCTTAAATGTAACCTAGCTATTAGTACAACAAATAAAAGCGTAATCGTGTAATATACACGACTAGCAGTGTAATAAAAATGTATGGATTAAAATCGTAATACCTACTAATTATACCTACTTTCTATATTCTACTTTAAATTTTAGCGAAAAGCATAACAACCAGTAATAAGTACGCCTTATTCCTTAATTTACTGTTTGCGTATTATCGCATATTCTACTTTTCCCTTAGAAAAATTATCAGATACTTTATCAAAATTCATAAAAAAGTCTTTCTTCCATAACAAGAAAAATATGAAAAAATACAGCATATTATGTAACTTAAACCTTACTTTTTAATTATGATAAAATCAACATTTCGGCGTAACACGACTTATGCCTTTTTTCCACTGGAGGTGCGATGTGCAGTCGCTATTTGGTAAAAAGTGGACTATGGTAGAGGACTGCTTCTGCGGTCCTTGCCTAGTCTCTGACTAACCCTTCGGGGATAATAGTCGTGATTATATGTACCTATATAGGTAGGTATGTTTATATCTTTTTTTAAATCGTGTTTTGTATTATTCAAAGAGCTTAGACACGTGTTACTTAGAGGGGAGAAAAAAGAAAGGCCTGAATTTCTTGCCAGGTTCTTATCAGGTGGTAAATTAGTCAGGGTAGGTAGATTAATTAGTTAGTTAGATTAGCTTTTAAGATTTAACTACACGATAATTAACTGGTTTTTTTTTATTCGTTGCCAATAAGGTTTATATTGAATAAATGATTTGACTTTGACTTTGACTATCGTCTAATGGACGCCTAACGTTTCGATACATTGTCACCGCGATACGCTGAAAATATTTAAGTACGGTGTCCTACACTTACGAATCGGCATAATAAAATTAATAAATAAATTTGTACGCAAGGATTAGGATTGATTGAGGAGCCACCCTGGAACTCTTTACGTATGGATTAGTAACATAGGTACATACTTAGATTAAAACAAAATTTTAATTTAGGCATACATAGTCATACATTTAATCACGATTATTATCCACGAAAGGTTAGTCAGAGACTAGGCAATGAGGACCGCAAAAGCAGTCCTCTACATAGTCTTTTTTTCACCAAATAGCGACTGCACATGTGCTCAGGCTCAGCGGCGTGACAGGTGGTGATTTGGTGAGCCCATCGCTGCTCTATGCTTTTGGATGTATGTCTTTAGTCCGCTGTCGCCTTTTAATAATATTCTAGTCCTCCTAGTATTCTTTCATCGCTACGCACGGACCTGAAAGCTACGCAACCACAGACATAATATGTCTGTGTACGCAACACGGTTTTAATCTCGGACCATGTGATATTTGGTCCGAGGTTTTAATATTTTTTTAAATGTCATGTATTTCGTCGCCGTAGAGCGAAAAGTCACCAAGTCGCAGTTTGACCGAAATTGAGTTAGAAATGTCATCAACATCACCGAATTTTTCTGCAAATTTCAATCTTACTGTCATGTCAATAGGTATTATAGTTTTTATTTTAGGAAGTGCGAAAAATCATTAACACTCACTTACGACTACAACATTTTACTCGAAAATAAACTAACTTACTTAAACATTTTTTCTTTATTGGAAAGAGTTGCAAATCTGTACCTAAGTCGGGTTAATTACTTTTCCTTTTTTTAGTAATGGATGGTAACTGGGACCCAATCCTTTCTAAAATTAACTTTAACCACTTGATTAGTTTAAGAATGAAGGTTTGGATACAGAACATGTATGCAAAAACTAACTAAGTCCACTTAGTAACTTTTTAACCAAGAATTATGATAATTTGCACTACCATACGTAAGAGCGAGAAACCATTAAACTTGATTAATTAGTTCAATCCTAATGGTGTAGCCACAAAGCTTTGTTTCGAATAGTCGCTAAAACGGTTTGGTGATAATCTTAAGCAATTTTTAGGTGATTTAGGTAGTTCTAAGTCTTTGATTTTGCCGCGTAGGTGGTTGGTGATTTCTATTCACCGCGCTGACATCGGCGGATGCACATGCGCTTGATATTTTTTTTTGTGCCGACGTAATTTTATACCTTATTTGATATTTGTTTCAAGCGTCTCAAATGCTTTATGAAGCCAAAATCTTCAGTGCTTTGGCTTTGGTGGATAACGGAGTAGAGCTCAATCTTTACGCTTCCTGTGTACCGCTCGCACAGCGGGGACCGGAAGATTAACCACGTTGATAATTGACCAACTAAGTCAGTCGGCTGATCTAGCTCTAGCTTGTTATCTCTCGGCGCAGTTAGTCATTCTGGGGGACTTTGATGCCCACAACCAACAGTGGTTGTTCCCTTACAGATGACCGACCACGCTGGGAGGGAGGAGCATAGACTTCCGTTATCGCCAGATCTCTCCCACCTTGTAAACTGCGCTACGCGCGTGCTAGACATAGATTGACATATAGCCAACTGCCCGGACCTTCTGCTGACGACTGATCCAAACATTCCATATTAGTATCATCCTCTTTGGGATCATCCGATTACTGTCTGGTGAAATCTGTATCCTTTACGGGGAGTAACCTGATCAAAACCCCAGTTGTACTTATGAGACGGGTGTGGCGATAAAATTTAGCAGTCTGGGTTGAAATGCGACATTTCTATGCATCTTTTCCTTGGCGGCAGTTCTGTTACATTACATTCCATATTCCATCGGGTAGCAAAGCTCGCCCCTGGTTAAACGCTGACTGTCGCAGCGCCGAAGCGCAGAAACTATCAGCTTTTTTAGCCTGATGCTCGAGCGCGCAAATCGTCGGGTACCCAGACCCTGAAGAAAGCCTATAATAAAGCCGCCAAGTCCAGTAAAAGAACTTTACGTAGGGCACAATTCAATCACATTGGCCCCATCGGTGTTAAACTTGCTTCGCACCCATTTTCCAACGCAGCCGTGGCGAATTTTAGTCGCCTTTTACTTCCACCGCTGAAAAAGACTGACGGTTCACTTGCCCACACTGCAGCTGAGAAGGCAACTTGTTTGCCTCTCTTTTTGCAAAGAACTGACGTCTCTAAGTCGCCAGCAAAGTTCCACCTAAGTTACCTAAGCTGACCCTTCTATGAGAGAACTTCACATCCGCAGCAAAGAGGTACTCAAAGCTCTCCGTACCACAGTGAATAAGACTAGTGGTTCTGATTGAATGCGGGTCATTGTCCCACGTAATTGTGCACCTGAGTTGTATCCTGTTCTAGCACGCCTGTATCGCCTCTCACTTGAGATTGGTCTAGTTCTTCAGTCGTGGAAGCAGGCTTATGTGCAGCCTGTGCCCAAAAAAGGTAGCAGTGCCGATCCATCTTAACTATAGGCCGACTTTAATAATTTTCGACTGCTGGCATACCTTGAGACCAATGATCTCCTTAGTGACCGCCAGTTCGGATTTCGCCGCGGTTAGTCATATGGAGATCTTTTTGTGTGTGCTATCCATCTTTAGAATTAAGTGACCGAGAAACACGGCTAAGCCCTTGCCGTCTCGCTTAATATCTCCAAAGTATTTGATAGGGTCTAGCATGGCAGCCTAATTAGTAATCTCCCCGCATATGCATTCTCTGAAGGACTTTGCATCTGGATGACTGACTTACTCGGGAAACGCTGAATATGTATGTGTATTTATTAATATAATTTTTATAAAAGTACAACAACAAATTAGATTACTCACCCTTTTGATTTTAAATAGATATTAATTCTAATGAAATTAATAAAAATAAAAAAGTAATTAAGAATAATCATTAAAACACATTTTGAATTTCCTAAGTTTAGTACTATTTTAACTAACTGGAGTTATTCTCTTTGAAAGTAATACAAACACGGGCGAAAAGTCACCAACTCCATTCTACAAATCGATAACTAAAAATGTTGGTACAAGATTTGAGGGCGAAAAGTATTTAAGTATGTTTTTCTCCATTATCTCTGAAAATAAATGTAATATAATTTGAGTGTAGTAATTTTATCTAATGCGCTAATTTATTTTCCAACTTATGATACCATAAAATAAGAAAGATGTTAAAATAAAACTAAGTTATATTTTTTTTTGTTTAGTAAAACTTTAAACCTTCCTAACTCAAATATCAGTTTTACCTACTTAGTGACTTTTCGCTCTACGGCGACGATTTATTTGCAAACATTGCCATCCCTGCAAAGTCAGTGGTAGGTAAGCAACGCCATCTCTCGACATGATAAAGTAATGTAAACAACGATTTCCGGCAAAAATACTTTGCGGCTACACCCTTAAAAAAGTAAACTTTAAAAAGTAAGATGGATGATTGGCATTGCCATTACCAAAAATATATTCCGTGACACGCACTGACTGAGAACAAGAATTTGTTGAATAGAAAAAGTATTATAAATAATAATAATCAGTTTTAAAATGGGTAATAAAATTAATTAACTTAAAATAAAAGAAACTAACAAGTTTTTTTCCTTGAGAAGTTCTAAACGTGTTGTATTGCAGCTGCATCATCAAATAAAAACCGGTTTTTAGTCGTTTTATTTTATTACAATCAACAACATCAATTTATCAATTAAGTATCTTTTTCATAGATTCATTCAGATATTAACTATAAAATAATTGTTCATACAATACATTAAAAGTAACTTGTTGAGCGGCATTGCATGCATTTTTCCACATGGCAACAAAATTTGTTATTGCAAGAAAACCGTGACACTGTAAAAGCATCGTGAATTTTATTTTGTACGCTAAAATATAATAAATAAACCAGTGATATTGTATTTAATGTGACTTTTGCGTAAGCTGCCTTCCAAGTGGAGCTGCTAAAGAGGCTTCTCGCCATGGCGGGCCCGTCCGACGGGGAGCCCGAAGGATGGGTCGAGTGCTGTGAGCGTCAGGCCAAGACTGTCGCCCAGGACTTCGCCAAGGCTTGTTTACAGTACGTGCAGCCGACCGCCAGCGAGCCCGTCGCCCGCCCTCCCGTCACTAGCAAGGAGCTAGTGAAGAAGTTTTGTGAATGCTTTACGGAACAGTTCGAGAATGAAATGCTCAAATTAAAATCACACAAAGTGACAAACGGCACTCACACAGGGCACGACGAGAGCGACTATTCGGAAGACACGGACTCACCGAAAACACAACACAAACCATTTTTTAGAAGGTTGTCATTTAAAGGTTTGAGACGGGGTAAAGGCTTGTTTCACAAACAGCATTCGGACGAAGTAGAATTATCCTCTAACCTGAACAAACACAACAAGACTAAGCTAGCAAAGATAGTTGTAGAATGTAGGAAAGAGGGTTTGGTAAATTATTTAACCCCTGAAAGCTTGGAGCAGCCGTCAGGGCCTCAAAAATGGGAGAGATGCAGACTGGCTTTAGTGAAGACTGTTGGTGGGTACATGCTAGAGTTTTATTCCCCACCGAAGGCTCAGAAGCCTCGTAGTGGAGTGTTCTGTTTCTTAATATCAGAAGCAAGAGAAACCACCGCACTCGAAATGCCAGATCATGAAAATACTTTTGTATTAAAGGTGTGTATATTGTTTTTAGTGTTGCCATTAACATTGTGGATATTTACTTAATACTTTCAAATTAAATTGCATGAGATTTATAGTTTTTGTTAGATTGCTGTTAATTAAACCCATACATTTATTGATTTAACCACAAATTTTATCTTATTCTTGTCATTTTGCTCCATAACAAACTGTTAGGAACAATAAGCCACTACTCTGCTTGATTTTTAACTGACTCCACAGACTATCATCAACCTCTGTCAAAGATGATCCATCTGGAGGGCTCTTATTCTGTCAAGTAGTCTGTAATCTGTTACTCAGTCCTGGGATAATACTGCGCAAATTTATGTGGCATTTAGTAAAGTTCTAATAGATATAAAGTGTACAACACATGTGTCTTTTGTGGCTTTTTAGTCAGTAGTTAATGTAATAATAATACAACTATTAATAATAATAAGGCTATGCTCTGACATACAATCTATAATAGCCTCTGCTATTCTGATAGCAGAGGTTGTTTTGTAGCCACTGAGATATAGTCCTTTTTGTTTCTATGTTTTATACATAATTATAATCATGACTATTATCCCCGAGGGGTTAGTCAGAGACCAGGAAATCCCGCGACCCGGCATCCCGAACTTACTTACATAGCAGGCAAGATCTCGAACCAAACATGCTAGCCGCTGCGCTATCGAGCTCTTCAGAGGTCGAAACAACTGATATTTCCTTTGTGTCGGGTTTGTGCCGAATTAAAGGATAACTAATACCTCCTTCTTTCCAACGTTTCAGGCGGACAATAACATGGAGTACGTAATAGAGGCAGCCGACGTAGACGACATGAAGTCCTGGCTGGCCACAATAAAGTACTGCATGCGGTCCCCCCCCACCACTCAACCGCCGCCAGACGCGTTGCCCGGATTACCGGAGCCGGCGCCGCCGGACCTGCCGCCTCGCAGAGACCTGCCAACTAGTTCTAGCAATGTAGATTTAACTACCGACACTCCAGATGATGCTGAATTAGGTGAGAGTATTTTCCTATTTTTCTAGAAGGCCTATGTCCAAGGACAAGCTGAGGTTTTTAGTAATTAGTAAACTACTTTTCTGAGAAAAATGTAGGTATATCAAATCTTAGCAATAAAGGCTTTCTTTATCTTTATCTTTAGGTTCCTATTAAAATTGTATGAGAGTAGGTATGTTCCAATTTGTGCTCCTATTTGCTCAGCGCATTCGAGATTTAATCGGCCTGTTCGTCGTACGACGGAGTACATTGCATCGCTCATTTGCTTAATTAAAACGAATTTTAATATAATGAAACTAGCTAAGCAATGTACTTGCTACTTATATTGAAATTAAATTAAATTGCTTAGTGCGAACAAGACTAGGAACTCAAACAACTATTGGAACACAATAATGCTACCAACATTATTGTTTTATGGCAACTTAAATGAGGGAGGGATTGATCTAGTAAACAAGCATAAGGTTTTATACTAGGAGATCTCTATAATAAAACAAATAGTATTTTAAACAGATGTTTATCTACTCCCTACCCAAAATATAATGTAAAATAATAATAGTAAACTTTCTCAAATCTCTTTCCTACAATTCCACTGAACAATTCCTAACTTCTAAGTTGTAATATGATTTTCTTTTCCTTTCTCCAGAAAAATAATATATTTTAACGTAAAGTCACAGAATCACATTTATCACATACAGCATTACTCCTCACTTCTAGTACAAACTCAATTAAAACTGTACCAACTTACCTGTGGGACCTGGTGACCTATGGTACAGGTGTTAATTTACCCGTCTTAGGCACCAGTCTCACACAAACTAGGTTTACTTATAATGTTTGTATAAGGCTTAAGAGGGTTTACGTATTTCGATTTCCCATACAAACCTTCAAGTCGAAATTCTTAAAGACCAATAAATCAATTTTAATGAAACCTTTGCATGCTGAAGTAAAACACAGGGATCTAAATAGTTTGTTGAAAACGTTTATGTAAGTGAGTCATTGCGATTTTAAACTTTCTATAGTGGGCTTTAAACCGCAATAACTCAGCTAAGTAAACGTTATTTAAAATTGTTTTCAACAAACTATTTAGATCCCTGTGTTTCACTTAAGCATGCAATGTTTCATCAAAATTGGCTTATTGGTTTTTAAAAATTTCGATTTGGAAGTTTGTATGAGAAATCTAAATGCATAAACCCTCTTATGTAGATTATAATTAAGTGTGCCAGTTTGTGATGAGAAAACAAATGGTTATTCTATTCTATTCTACTAAGCGAGCAGTAGCCCCAGCCCCAGTATACACTTACCATTTGTGTGTTACCTACCTTGAAGCCTTAGTTATTATGCGTCTCTTCATCATTAATATTGGCCTTTACGCCATAGACATAGCAGACGATTTATGGTGCATTATCTGACAGACATCGCAGTACAGTACACACAGCTCAAATAGTGTTGCCTTTTTTTTAAATATTATTAGGAGACAAACGAGCAGGCGGGTCGGGTCACCTGATGGAGAGCAATCACCGCCACCCATGGACACCCGCAAAACCAGAGGAGTTGCAGATGCGTTGCCGACCTTTAAGAAAGGAATAGGGTTAATAGGAATTGTGAGAGGGGGGGGGCCTCTGGAACTCTCACTGGCTGGACGAAACACAACAGCACCAAGTGCCATTATTTCACGCTGGATATTCGTGAGAGGGTGGTATTACCCCGGGCGAGCCAGCCCAATGCGTGCTACAACGCAGCGTGGCTCTTCCACTCAGTCAGTGTCAATCATTTAGCACCACCCAGGGGTCACGTGTAGGGTCTCAAGGGTAAACCTACGGACGCGAGTAACTTTAATCCCCGAAGCCTGACACCATGTCCAGTCTAACATGGTTGCCCGGAAGAAATTACTTTTTAGCGATAAAGCCAATTGTATGTACTATGTGTTTGTCATTTTATGTTTAGGTGGTGTACAATAAAGCATATTTTTATCTTTATCCATGATTACAGGTTCAATAGCGGAAGAAGGCTGCGAATCCTCCCGCATTTCCCTAGCAGAATGGCCTTGGTTCCACGGTACTTTGGCTCGTTCAGCGGCGGCGGCGTGCGTGCTAGCGGGCGGCGTGGGAGCGCACGGATGCTACTTGGTGCGCCAGAGCGAGACAAGGAGGGGGGAGTATGTGCTCACTTTCAACTTTCAAGTAAGTTGACTCTAACGTGATGTAGCTTACTTATAAATTAGTTTACATAACCGAGTGGACTGACCTGATCAGATGCTAGACTGCAAAAGCAGTCCACTGCAGCCATTGTCCACGTCTCATCAGTTAAAATCTGTACATGTGTACAGAGTGATAAGTGGTAAGACCATCACTGCTTTATACTGTTCAATATATGTGCAATTTTCAGTCCGTTAGTCGCCTTTTACGACACCCAATAGAAGAGATGGGTGGGTACTATTCTTTTAATAATGAGGTATCTCCGCTTAAAAATAAGCGTGCTTGTTCGCGGGCGCTGTAGGAGCGCACGGATGCTACTTGGCGCGCCAGAGCGAGACTAGGAGGGGGGAGTATATGCTCACCTTCAACTTCCATAAAAAAATTAGATGATACATAATCATCAGCCTATAAACGCCCCACTGCAGGGCACAGGCCTCCCACGTAAACAATAGCACGTGGCATATTGGGCCATAACCCACCACGCTGGCCCAATGCGGGTTAGTGGGTTTAACGACTGCCATCTTACGACAACAACCGGGACCAACGGCTTAACGTGCCTTCCGAGGAGCTCGAGATGTTTTTTTTTTAATTGGTCACCCGGCATATCAAAAGTTTCTTAGCAGGCAAAATCGCACGCCGAACACGCTAGCCGCTGCGCCATCGAGCTCCTCAGATGATGATGATCAGATGATACATATGATGACACTAGCTCAAACTGTTAGCATAGACATACACCATCTTATTAATTAAAATTGCCAAATGTTACACCTCGGTTAAAAGTGACGCTGTCTCGTTTTTGTTAATGAAGACAGATAGAGACAGCGTCTATTTAATCCGAGGTGTAACTTTAATCAACGTTTATTAATAACAGGGTATAAGTTTCACGAATATTTTCCCCAAAGGGTTAGTCGGAGACTAGGCAATGAGGACCGCAGAAGCAGTCTCCTGCCGTGTCCACGTTTCACCGAATTACAACATGTGCTCAGCGTGTAAAGTGGTGTGCTCATTACCGCTTCATACTGTTGGATAATGTTGCAGTAGTCTTTAATGCGTTAGTCGCTATGAATTTTTAACTAGCAATTACACAGTACACAGCAGTGTACGACGAAACTCATTGGGAAATCATTTTAACTGTCAGTTGAGTTAGCGAATAGGCCTGCTGATGGTAAGTGACGATAAGGCCGAAGGTGGAAGCGCGCTTCACCCTGAATCCTTAACTTCAGTGCGCAAGGAGCAACTCCATGCGGAATTGCGGACCCGATCCGACGCAGGCGAGTCGGTCGAAGGAGTTTCGACCGACTCGCCTGCGGCAGGCGGCAGTTTGCCCACCTCTTTCCAACGCAGTGGCTTTCGTGACTGTGGGTTGTGAGACCCCATAGCCGCAATGCAAGAGCCTCACGGAAGTCTGAGGCCGCCCAAACTATACCGGGCGACCTCGCCATTGGCGGGCATTAAGTTAAACTAGAGAGTAAACCTTCAGGTTTGAAGGCCAAGGGCTTACCCGTTGTAGAATGAAAAAAAAAATCAAAAGCCCTCTCTGCGGCCACCTTCTGAAGCTACCATTCCCTACGTCAACATTCGACACGTCTTTCGCAGGGCCGAGCCAAACACCTCCGCATGACGCTCAGCGACTCCGGCCAGTGTCGCGTGCAACACCTATGGTTCCCCAACGTTCACGACATGCTTGAACACTTCAGGGCACACCCGATCCCCCTGGAATCGGGGGGGGCTGCTGACGTCACGCTGACGGAATACGTCGTGTGCCAGGACGGGAACAGGCAGCAAGTGAGCCTCGCTAACGTCGAGTAGACGCTTTTTTGTTTTGCTAATTTGCCCATAGTGACGTCACGCTGGCGGAATACGTCGTGTGCCAATACGGGAACAGGCAGCAAGTGAGCCTCGCTAACGTCGAGTAGACGCTTTTTGTTTTTTTGCTATAATGCCCGGGTTTCAATAGGCTGGTTTTTTTGTCACGCTTAGTTCGTACGAGTTGTTTAGTCGTAGTAGAAGTACAGACGTAGGCAGATCGAACCTAACATAAAATGTTAAATATTGTTTTCTGAGGTTTAAGCGAGCACTACACATTAAAATGAAACACTTTTTTACGGATTAACTCGCGTTTAATTTACTATTTACATAGTTTTTATATTATCCTAACGTTTCGAACCCTTTACAGGGTCCGTGGTCACACGGAGACTTTAATAGACTTAAATAGTAAATTAAACGCGAGTTAATCCATGTTTCATTTCACAAAATCTATTCCAATCGCCTCAAAAGGCATGACATCCTGAAACTGCACGAAAGAGTGAAATAGACTATAAGTAGTGTTCTCGATGGAGGACACACTTCACACATGAAAATCTCTCAACCCATCCGCTCATAGTCTAGGGACTGATCGCAGATGATCTAAAAAAAGAAAAAAAAATCACAAAATGTCAAATTTCTAACAATAATCAGTTTATTTGCCAAATACAGTTACTGTTATAAAGATCTTACGGAATACAAGTAAGTACTTACATGTGTTTAGCCTGCTCGCAAACGTGCAAAATTTCAAAATATACATACATATAATCACGACTATTATCCCCGAAGGATTAGTCGGAGACTAGGCCATGAGGATAGCAAAAGTAGTCCTCCACCATGGTCCACTTTTCACCAAATAGCGACTGCACATGTGCTCAGCGTGACAGACACCCAAGGAAAAAGTGGGTGTGGTATAGCCTGACCGCAACCGCTGTACCGCGCCTTACGTATGCGCGGGTGGTGGGGGGAGTGGGAAGTAAAGAGCATGAACTCACATGAGATTCGTAGTGTCAGACAGATCTTACGATATCGAAGCACAGTTTATTGAAGCTTTATATTTACGAGTATAATTACATCCAATCCGTTTTTGTCCAGTATGATTTTTAGATAAGTACAATTAAAGAACCAATATAAATGAAATAAATCTTTAATTCTTGGAAATGTATAATATAAACTTTATTTGTTTGCTTTTTTTTTCTTAAAATATTCGACCACTTTAAAAATGATAGTCTTGATTATCTCGAGATAATGCACGACCCATTTTTAGATATTTTATCTCATGTGCGTCTGACACACCAGTTGCCGCAGTGAGCGATGACGGCAGAATGACAAAATGGAGCAATTGTTTCGCCCCCCCGCCTCGCCGCTCGCATACCCAAGGCGCGGTACAGCGGTAGCGGTCAGACTATAGTACATAATCTTTCACCGCTACCCGAAACGGTTATTTCAAAATAATATTAAAATAAATACATAATTAAATTGACTATTTGGCGTGAAATAATGGCACTTGGTGCTGTTGTGTTTTGTCCGGCTAGTGAGGTTCCGGAGGCCCTCCCCCCCGATCAATATCGATTATCGATTGGAAAAATTTGACAATTGGATAGGTTCATCTGCTGACGTGTATACGTTGCTTCGCTAGTTTGATTATTTCAAAATTTGTTTTGAATAAGCAAACTAACGAAGCGATGTACGGTCGGGGTCACCGTCGCTTTAGCAGTTTGCAGAAACTTTCGTATGAAGCGCGCCGCCAGCCTGGGTACGTGCCCGTACCAAATAGACGACGCGGTGTGCAAGGGATTTTGGCCTTTAGACTGGTAAAGCGACGGAGACCGCGATAGTACTCTTCTACTCGGCTAAATTACTAGCACAGGTGCGAACTGGGCTTGTGCTACCACACATGTGTTAAAAAAATTATAGTTAACATTTTATCGCGAAACAAAGCATTGTATAACAAAAGTTATTAAATTTGTAACCGTTATTAAATGTTAACATTTGTTATAAAATATTAACTTTTTTCTTTAAATGTTTTGTTTAATATTTTAAACCTAACTATTTTACGGGTACGGTTTTAAAATATTACAAAATATTCCACAACATTTTTATCAGTGTTAAGCTTTGAAAACATCTAACAATAGTTGAAAAAGTTGTCGTTTTAACAATGTTATCTTACAATTTTTTTAACTGCTGTGTGGACTCAAAACCAGTCTTAGTATTTTAGTCGAGTATCGAGTACATTTCTTCGCTGTTTGGCTTATTTAAAACGAAATTTAAAATAATTAATCTAGTGAAGCGATGTATATGTTACTCAATTGAATTGTAGTGCGAACAAAGCTTTACTTTCGCACTCACAGAGACGTCTATTTACATTATCAAATACTTAGTACTGATAAAAAAAATTCATTTCAAATCAGCTCTTAAGGCGTTATAATTAAAATCTTTATTACAATGAAAGGATCTAAGGTACTAAGGGATCCTTAACGTTAATTGACGTCGCTAAAGTGCGGCAGTTATTTGTCGTTTTATGTTAGTTTTTTTTTGTGACAAATGAAAGTGGTTGATCTTTGTATCGTAGTGACAGCACCTTTGTACCTAGTTAGTTTCACGTGTAGACAAGGTTCGAAAGGATAATTATCAACGATATCATGATAATTATCGTGATAATAACGGATGGATAATTATCGATTGATAATAACAAAAAAATTCGCTCGTGAAAGTGAACTGTTATCGAAGTATTTAAACGTGTGCTTCCGCACTTGCGTACGTAGTATCAATGTCAACGTGCCGTGCCGTAGGAATTACCCTAACAAAAAAAAATCGGATTTTGCAAAGTTGAGAAAACTCGAGTGTCATTATTTTTATAAGATGATAATAATTATCAAGAAGCGTAATTATCTTGATAATTTTGAACCCTGCGTATAGATTACCTACACAGTATAAATATAAGCTAAAGCAGTACGGAAGCTCGGCCCTTTTCTTGTTTTATATACCTACGCGCCAATTGAGCGTTAGGGTTGTCCTCTTATTTTTGTAAAACTGAAAAAGTTTTTGTTTAGTTAGCGCTGTATCTCAGCTAGTTAGCGCTTTTTTTGATATAACTAGCAAAGCATAAAGGTTGTCACTTTTAATTTTTTTAAATTAAAAACTAATAAGTTAAATATGGCGGCTAATTTCCTCATTCTATTATCGGATTTATTGTCGGAAACCCCACAGATCCCCTGATATCGATTTTTAAAGCAATCGGTCGAATAACTAAAAAGTTCAAGATGGAGGCTATTTTGTCTCATACTAATAACGGAGTCGTTGTCAGAAACCACACAGATCCCCAGATATCGATTTTCAAAGCAATCGGATAAATAACTAAAAAGTTCAATTTGGCGGCTACTTTTTCTCATTCTAATTACGGGTTCATTGTCAGAAACTACACAGATCCTCAGATATCGATTTTTAAAGCAAAGCTTATTAACGATTAAGTTTCGTAGTATCAATTCTTATTACTTTTCACCATTAAAATAACGCGCGCTCAAAAAATCCTAAACAACCAAACGATTTATTTAGAAGAAAAAGCTTTTTATTTAGTAATAATAAATCATTCTTACCTTTCAACATCAGCAGGAAGTTTAAAAAACGAAAGCTCCGGTTTTGAAGAAGCCGAGTTCAAGTAGCCGAATACTACGCAATACACACACTCGTGGCATTTTTAAAAATCGCGCGCACAGCGCACGCAAAACACAACAGTGAACACTCGTTCTCGACGCGATACGCGCTACTGAGAGCACTGCGATGTCCGCTTAGGGGCCCTGTAAAGACGTGCGTCTGTGGGCGTGCGTCATTTCGAGCGTTTGTACGTAGCTTCCTTACTGCTTTAGCTCATATTTATACTGTGTTACCTATTAGTAATGCATACTAGTGTTCCTGAACAATCGATAGATAGGCAATCGATTGTCGACATGGAAACTATTCAGGATATCGAGTGTATCACGTTTCAATATCGATACTATTGATAGTATCAATCGCACTCTGTGAGCAAAACTATTAATGACAGCTATACTATCGATTATATTTTATTAGATAGTATCGATAGTATAAAAAAAACCGCTGGTTAAACCCCGTAACTGGTAATGGCAATATAGATGCCACCATAATTCAAACCTTATTCAGTTGTAATAGGATGGAAAACCAATAAAAAATATTTAATGCTGTACCAGTTAACGCATTAAACAAAAATTTCAACTATCGATTGTTTTGTACAATCGGTCGTACAAACTTGCTATAGATTGTACAAAACAAATAATACTATCGATAGTATTGCTAATAAAGTGCTATCGATACTGTCGATAGTATTGACACGTAACGATACTATCGATACTATCGGTTACGCCTTTACTATCGCTAGACTATCAATTGTCTATCGATAGGCAATACTACATACAGGTTACCGAATCACTGTCGCTAATATATGCCTGATATATAGCATTACCCTTGCCTCAATATGCAATGCAGAATTTAAACTTTTAACTGGTTAAATAGCTTTAAATATTTTGTATTGGTTTTCAATCCTATTACAATTGAATAAGGTTCAAATAAAATAAAAAAATTAAAAAGGTTCAAATTATGGTGGCATGTGTATTGCCACTACCAGCTAAAGGGTGAAGTAGAAAACTACATGAGTACACAAATTGATAGTGTAACTTTATCAAACAATACACTGTACACAGATTTACCACATGTAGATTACCTATTAGTCCTACATACAGGTTACTGAAGCACTACACTTTGATTAAATATGGCCCGTCTGATGTTCTCAAAGTGCAAAATCCCTCGCAATAGTTTTTTTGAAAACTAGAGAACGATTTAAAAATAATGTCAATCGCGAATATGCTCCATTACAAAGCCGCTACGCAGCTAGTGATGAGTTTTTGTTTTCTCTTTGTAACTTGTATTTATTGCTCAAGCTTTACATAGTTTTGTACAAAAAGTATAGCTTTGTCATAATGTTCAAAGTTTACGGCTAGTTCAAGGTTATTTACGCACTAAACAATTGATTTGTATAAACTATAAAATATAGGAACGTCGACATGATTTTAACATAACTTTTAAGAATTAACTTCCATTTATATCAGAGATTGCAAGGAGGCATTTTAAATTCCCACCGAAATTTCTTATGAAATGTGTAAATAATTATATGAACATTTGTTATATCGTGAAAAATTATATGAAAGATCGGTTAATCCTCCTACCGATAAAGATATACAATTAGTTTGTATATATGTAGGGGGTAATCTCTGGAACTACTGAACAAATTATAAAATTAATCTTTTACTAGGGAAGCAGCACCATCTCTGAGTAATTTATGCTACATTTTGATCACGTGACTGACAGAATAACAAGAACAAATTCCGCGGGCGGAAACTAGTACTAACACTTGTATATTTATTTGACGTATTTATTTCTATCGATATTTAATCCGTAAAATGAAAAGTACAAGTGCACATATCAGGTAAAACTAAATAAATATTTTGATTGATTTGGAAATGAAACCTGTTTTCCCTAAAGGCAGTTTGCAGCCTTTTTTAACTTTAAATGGAATCGTGATCTAATAGAATAGAAATAGAGTAATATAATAGAAATAGAACTATTATTTTGCCATGATCGAAAACCAATGCTAAAATGCAACATGTCCGTTTAAGGGTTAAATGAGTAAAACTTATTTTAATTGAACATATTGAAATAATCTTAACTCTAGTTCTTTTCCTTTTAATGTTATTATTGTTTTTATTACATGTAACCATATAAAAAGGCAATAATAATTTCCCCCTAGCTTCAAATTATCATAATAATTAATTATAGTTCTTTTTGTACTGTTAGTTTAGCTAGGTACTAGTGCATTTTGCTCAATATTGTGTTTTGCACTTTAAAGCATTGATTTATTCATAGGTAATACAGAAATGTATTATTCAGTCATATCTGTCATGAAACTGTATTTTTTAATGTTTAAATCGATTTCATAACATGCCATCTTGAAGAGTACATTTTGTTTTTAAACTCTATCTGTCCCTTTGTTTTATCATGAAAACTACAGAGTAGATTTAAATTAAACTTTACATAATTAGAACTTACACATAAGGGCAATATTTGAGATACTTTTTATCCCGAATATCAATGAGTGCCTATGTATTAATGATTATATGAGAACTTTGGTTATTTTGACGGTATCAAATACGAAACAGAGTCGTGAACACATAGATATAAACAATACGGCATGCTCTTAGTAGTATGAATCATAAAAATTGTCCTACTCAACTACATACTTTTTGTAGTTTGACAGCTAATGTCAATCAAACGAGCGAGACAGAGCGATGAATTAAAACGGTAAGCGAGTGAGTCAGTAAGCTCCGCGAAGTTCCACGACGACGACGACCCACGATAAATGAAACTCGCTCATGACAATCAATGTCATAATAACGGCATTTTTTACGCTCTTTCTTACTAAAACACAACTAAACGTCACTGGTATAGGTAGTGCCAAACTTCTAGCTCGCTCTGAAGTTGCGACGCGCAAGTGTACAGTTAGCAACATAATAATTAAAGCGTTATAATTATTATAAAATAACATAATAAGATAATTTATAAACTAGGCGTTTAATTTATTTTTTTAACCAGGATACATTAATAACAACAACTAAATTATAAAAATACATATATTTTTTTAAAATAACATTTTTATGAAGCTGTGGAAACTTTGTGTTTTCTTATAAATATTTTTTCTAGCTTGCCGACGTAAAACGGTATTACGTCTAGGCATTTTAACAGCCTTTCAAAAACTAAACTAAAGCCTTTTATAATTCGACAACTTAAAACGAGGAGGTTCTTTTCAAAACTTGACTATTCCACTTTTCTATTTTTTTCAGAATTTGAGAAAAATGTAAATGGGTAATGTCATTTCGAAGTGGATTTATCAACTTTTGACCAAATCGTGTGTTTTGTTATATTTTTTTTAGGGGATCTATCGCGTTTAGCTAAATTCTTGTTTTCGCATCGTGTAGATTTCAATGTTACCAACCCAAAAAAAAAACATATTTTGTCAAAAGTGGAATAGTCAAGTTTTGAAAAGAACCTCCTCAAACAGTCACGTAACAACAAACAATAACAAAAACCTAATATCGCGACGAGACCAAATAAAATATACAAGTGACTGTAGGTACTTTCCACTGCTAAACCAAAACAAACGAATACACATGGCGAGCGCGGTACAACGCAGGGGTGGGCGGGGGTGTGCCCCGTCGTCCCTAACCGCTTACGCAGATACCCATTTTGTGCTATTGCGACGCCAATCGCCTCGTGTTCACAGCGAGCTAGAAGTTTGGCGCGGGTCATACGAACGAGTTGCTGCTGTATTGACGACTGTCACGGCATTCGGTGCTACCCGGACTTTAGGACAGGGTTTGCAAGAGGCACGTGCGGTACGTTGGTAACGCATCTTCCTCTATTGTTTATATCTATTTTCTGCGCATGTAAATGTAGTGATACGAACTTAGCTAGTGAAACGCACACTTGCTAATCAATACTTTGTGTATGTGTATTTTTATTTACACACACTAGCAGACCAATATTTCCAAAACTGTCAAATTTCTCCAATCATTGAATTGAGACATAAAGCTAAAATATAAAGTTCAAAATGGATTGTAGAAATTTGACATTTTGTGGTAGGTTGGAGTGCTGGCGTCTGTTAGTACCATAGGATAATAACTAAAGCATAGAACGAGTCCAAATGAGACTCGTATAGTTGTCCTATTTTTTCAAATGGGCCATAAACATTGAAAGAAAAGAGACAAAAGAAGTTGACAAAAACGTCAAATGTCCAGCAAAAATAAAACCGGTCACCATTTATGATACCGAATTCAAAAGAGTGCCCACTCAAATGTCATTGCCTCCTTATATGCTTTAGTTATTATTCTGAGGTTAGTACATAGACAGCACTTCAGACTGTCTAAGACTCAAAATTCTCTAATCAATTTTCAACTTTATCTGTTTGGGTATTGAGCTTATAATCCATTGCATAATTTTGACATTTTCTGGTAGTCTGTGTCATTGTTCATACTACGATCAAGTAGATGTTATAATGTTTAATGTCATGTGAATTGTGATATTGTGAATGTTTTTCGAAGCGGTGTTTCTTTTTTGTTATTTGCACGTTTTTATTTTTGTCTTTTACATTTATTGTTGTATGGATTTAAATTTGTTTGTTAGCTTGGCTTTGTAATAGACGGTCTGTCCCGATGTTTCATATTTATTGGTATTAGTAAATTTGTGGATATTGCAGAGCTTGTGTAATTTTATTTACAATGATTTTATTTAATGTAAAATCTTTATATAAAGTTACTGTAAGAAAAAATATTGAATATAGAATTTTATGTTTAGCCTATTTAACTCACTCATTTTGTCGCTTAGTGGCTTAAAATTTATTTATTGATAGTATTTGTACATTATTTATGTATGTTAAGTTAAAGTATGTTACATAGCTAGCTATAGACTGTTGCAGTTATTTACTAAACTCATACCATGTTATTAAATAACGTTAACTAAAATTGAAACTGGTTTGAAACAGATGCTGTCTCATTTATGTTTATAAAGACAGATAGAGATAGCATTTGTTTATAACCAGGTTTTATTTTAGTTTAAGTTTTGGGATAACAGGGCTTAATTCTCAAGTTGCACCTACAATCGCGAATACCAGATTTAAAGATAATTTAAAGATGTTTTGCTAAATCGAAGTAAGATCACAAAATGCAATTTTTTTTGTTTGTTTTATTAATGGTTTAGTTGTAGTTTGTAGTCCGCATGCAATAGAAAATACTCTATTCTGAAAGTGTAGTTTCCTTGATCGCCATTAATGATATTAAGTTAAAAACCCATCTTGTAACAATTTATCATTATAATATATATAATTTATACTAATGGATAAGTTAATTGAGTGGTTATGAGGTATAATTATGTGTATATCATTTGAGATATATAAAAATCTTAAGTATATAGGTATGTGTATATACTTTTGATACTTATAAGTAACAATAAAATAAATATTAGTTCCGCTTTACTGCCCTATCTCAAATTTCCGCCCTGTATATTGAAATTATTTTTATGTGTGTTTGTAAAATAAAATACTTTGTCTCTTATCCATCGGTTAATAGCGCTTAGAGGCTCTGATTATTCTTTATATATAGTGGATATTTAATAATACCCTTGATTGCAAAATCCACCGGACTAGCAAAAAGCATTTGTACGAGTCTTGCATGTTTATATTTACTTACCTACTTTTAGCGTTACCTAGTACACACAGGAATAAGTAAGTATAAATATGCAAAGGTAGGCATAATTATGTCACACTAGGCCCTGTTTGTTTTTTGTTACGTTGTACATACTATGTCATGTTCTTCCAAGCTTTAAACGTAATCTCTTGGTTGTAAATTTTATTTTATTCACATTAAAACTTTTTGTATGAAATGTGCTTTGTTTTTTATTTTGTTTAATTAGATGCATTTAGTTTTGTGCCTGTTTTGACTGTACATTGTTTTTGGTAAGTTTGGTTTTAATTCATATTGTTTGTTAAATGAAGTTGCTTGAAATCATTTTTTTTAAGTTTTTTATATTGGCTTGTGTAGCAGTTTCAACTTAGATTAGACTTGCACAATACGTTTTATAAGGTCGATAAAGTAATACTATTTATTTATCTATTAAGAGAATAACTGCTCTAAAGACCACGTATATTAAATGATGACCGTTTGTTTTACATTTGTAATTATCACTTTTCACCAGTGATATTTTTTTCTTCTAAACCTAAATTGCTGGGAAAGGACTTATTGCTTGGGGCAGAATGATTAGAGGCAACCGCGCACCGGAAGACGCAGACATACAAGACCGGTCGTGGTGGAGATCCTTGGGAAAGACTTTTGTCCAGCAGTGGACGTCCTCGGGCTTAGGATGATGATGATAATGATTTATTATATATATACATACATATAATTACGACTATTATCCCCGAAGGGTTAGTCAGAGACTAGGCAATGAGGACAGCAGAAGCAGTCCTCCATAGTCCACTTTTCACCAAATAGCGGCTGCACATGTGCCAGCGTGACAGGTGGTGAGCCCATCGCCGCTCTATGCTGCTGGATGAGTGCAGTCTCTAGTCCGTTAGTCGCCTTTTAAGTCACCCAAGGGAAGAGAGGGTGTGGTAGTATTCTTTCACCGCTTCGCGACACGGTATTTATATAGGTTCTCGTTTTTATGCTAAAAGAACGCTTACCATATAGGTACTAGTGTTGCCGATCGATAGTGAAATATCGATTATTATCTATAGGCATGACTAGCGTTCGTTGTGTCGATATTATCGATAACTTGGAACGTGTCAATACTATTGAAAGAGTGCAATTCTATCGATAGTGTTGATGCTCTTAAACAACAAAGTTATCGATACTATCTTTTTTTTCTGTAACAGTACTATCGTAATTATCGATAGTAGGTACTTTTTTTATTCTGGTACGGGAAAGCGCTTGGCCTTCATCTCACCTGATGGTAAGTGACGATAAGGCCGAAGGTAAAAGCGCACTTTACCCGGAATCCTCAGCTACTGAGGAGGCTATCTTATCTCTATTGTCGGAACACAACAATGCTATAAACATCGTTGCTATGGCGACTTACTTAGATAAGATGGTGGTAGCTAGCCAGGCGGACTTAAGAGGCCTATTACATTTCGACTGTGATTTTTGCGTAAAATGGCCAATTTTGGCGTTATGGATCTCGGAAACAAAAATACATTTACAATTATAACTTATTGAATAGAAGGCACTTTTTTGAGCTCATTGATTGAACTACTGTTCTAAACAAGTGAAATAAAAAAATTATAATGTTATCTCTTATATAGTCGAATAGTGCGTAACGGCCTCGGAATTTTCAGATATCATTAATTGTATATAGGAAAAAAATCTTATTCTAAACCAAAAAACTTTGAAAATCGCTATTAGTTAACTGTGTATATCTCCTATCTACGATAATATTATTAAGCATAATTTATACCAGAGTAATTGTTACTTCATGAGAAATAAAGATTTTATAATGAATTTATAATCATATTTCGATAAAAACGATAAATACAATTACAAAATGCGATGCGCCGGCCGTCCGAATTCAACTTATGCTCACAGAATGGAGATATGTAATATTATGCACAAATTTTTTATCCTATTTCGATAAAAACTATAAATACAACTGCAAAATTACTACAAAATTCGAAAATGGGCATTTTACGCAAAAATCACATTCGAGATGTAATAGGCCTCTTAACAGCCCTACCACCAACCAAACCGAGCACACAAAGATGTACCCCCCGCTAGGAAGTGAAACCGGGACCTCTGGGTCTGAGACCGGTGGCTTAGCCACTAGACCATAGAGGCGGTTAAATATCGGCTGATTGTTATTTTTCAGATGAAAAAATCTATTTAGTAATACTATTGATAGTTTGGCAACACTACCGTATACACCTACTGTTGATATTTTTCTCTTCTAAACCCACATTCAATGAGTGTTCTTTCCCTACAGCTAGGCGTGACTCATGGCAGCGACGTGCGCATGCGCAGAGCCGAGTTAGAAGCCTTGCTGGTGGCTAGCGGGGCGCACCACGACATACGAGCGGTCGACAACCAGTACAGCTTTGTGTAAAACCTATAGCGGAAGAGAGTTAATTTATTTTTATGTATAGTTTGGTCACAGCTGTCGGAGTCTTTAATGGTATTTAATACAATTAATTTTATCGACAAACCACCCTCAGCCCTAGTGGAATGACAGCCATGGAAATTTTTATGTTACTAAAGCACTTTTATGTGCGTGTGATAAAGTAGATGTAGAGGTTCTACAAACACAAAAGAGAGATTCTCTTGATTCGCTAAAAATGTAGCCAAAAGTGTCAAGCATTTTTCAAAAACATTTCAAGAAATAATTCAACACAGAAAAAATGGAAAATTATTTTTACTTTGGTTTTGAACTTTTTTAAAAAATGTAGACCGATTAAATTGATTACTTACCTATGTTAAAAACCATTAAAGTTTGTGTCACTACTACCGATGACCAAACATTATGTACATATTTCTTTGTAAGAGTGAATGGGACTTGGAATGCCTAGACCTTGGCGAACATACTCCGACCAACACGCCTCTTACTTCGTTCGACCCTTACGTTCCGTTCAAAAGTGACCTTTAAGTTATGGTAGAGTCGAAGTTAGAAAATGCGTATACAAGCTCGAGTTATCAATTTCACATTCTGACTCTTACGCTAAAGTCACAAAGGTCACTTTTGATCGGCGGGAGGCGAGTTTACATGCAAATGAGAGAGGTTCTCTGGTCAAGAGTACCTTAAATAAACTAAACCAACGAGCTTGTATAAATAACGTTATAAGAGTAAGTCTCCTCTGTCTACCACTCCGGAATACGGGCGTGATACGTGTTTGTATCTTTACTGTCCAAGAATACGTTCTTCTTTCCTTTGATAAGAAGAATATATTTTGTTACTATCCTTACACATTGCGACCGTTATCCCCAAAGGTTACTCAGGCAATGAGAACCTCAGAAGCAGTCCACTTCCATAGTCCACGTTTCATCAAATTACATCTGCACATGTGCTCAGCGTGGTAGGTGGTGAGCCCATCGCCGCTCCATGCTATTAAATGTATGTGCAGTATTTAATCCGTTAGTCGCCTTTTACGACACCCAAGGGAAGAGAGGGGCTGGTAGTACTCTTTCAGTGAGCGGCTATACCACACGCTAAAGGCAATATAACTAAAACTAATCATATATACAAAAAAACGAATACCTACTGATATTCTATTCTTCATACAAGTAATGAAATAATCTTCATCAGCCTATAAACGTCCCACTGCTGGGCAGAGGCTTCCCACGTGGGGATATTGGGCCATAACCCACCACGCTAGCCTTTTAACGACTGTCATCTTACGACAACAACCGGGACCAACGGCTTAACGTGCCTTCCGAAGAACGGAATGAAATAATATTATAAATAAATTTTGCAATGTTTGTTTTGTGCAATAAGTGTGGTGTGATTATTTATTGTAGCATTATAAGTTCAATATACATGTCTAACTAGGGATAAGGCTTAGCCAAATTCGTATAGAATAAATGCCGTTTTAACAAACTATTAATTAAATGTAATGTTTTATAATAAATGACCATTGACTATTGTATGTACATACCAGTTTCTTTGTTGAAGTGTTGAATGAGTACATTTAACTTATGTACAGGACTGAGCAAGCTCTATAAGAGCTGAGTGTCTACTCTCTTTCTCTATAACGAAATTTCAGCCGATTTTCTTTTGCTATTTCCTTCCAAAAGGAGACCCCGCGTTTTATTCGTTTTATGCTGTATGCCTACTTTTTTAATTTTTTAATCTGTAATTCATTAACTGGCAATATCTTTAGGTCAATAAGTCAACAAAATGACAGTTGTACAGCCGCTAACTGTCAAATTAAACTTGACGTGACGGCATTGTTGACATTTAAATTTTTTTAAAGCAAGAACTAAGGTTTATGCAGCCACGTTAGACATTCTTAAAGTTACATGTATGCCTTTTGTTTCCATAATAAAAAATATTAATAATTAAATAAGTCTAAAAATATGTCAAAACTTGGTTTAGGTAGCAAATAATATTAGCTTTACTTTATGACCAAATCCTATCGTATACAAGTTTAGCATTTTTTCTATGGAAAGTGCCGGTTCTCCTTGCGTTCATACATAGAAGGTTTGGCATTTAGATTATTTTATTTTAGAAAATTGTTTAAATTTCAAAAATAATGGAATGCGCTTTATTTAGCAAACGTAAATCGGCCGACATTTCGTTTCGGAGAAAGAGAGTAGGCCCTCTGAACCGAAGATATCTAGTATTAATAAATATAGCTAATATTCTCTAGTGTAAGTACTAGAAAAAGTAAACAAATGACATTCAATATTTTGAAGACAATATCTTGCCATTATTTATTGTGACAATTAGATGACCTGTACAAAACTATGCAATTTATTAATTATATAGGTTTATAAGGCACGTCTCTTTACGGGGGACGTCCCTTAAGATCTAGTCAAATAGTACTTACCTATTTTTAGCATACAGGGGCTAGAGTTATGTCTACTGGATATAAATTGTCTTATCAATGTGTGTACCTACTGTTAGTAATAGTATTTGATTGCTAGATGACACGACGTCTCGGTTAAGTGACTGTTATTAAATTGAAGAGCGCTATCACTCATCAAAATGAAAATTATCTTCTATCAAAGTGGTCCTATGAGCCGGACTTTTACATATTAGAAGGAGAATTATTATTAAGCGTACCTAACTAAAGTATTTTTATGTTTTTAATTTAGTCAATATTGTTGAAATTGATAGTTGTTCACGATATATTAATAATTGCTTTATTATGAATAACGCAAGTGTATAGTCAATCGCGCATCAAGTGTGACAGTTGCATTGTAAACAATACCGTTATTGCATACTACTTCATAAATGTTCAAACTGTTGCGCTCGATTGTATCTATTAATTTATGTCAAATTAAAAAGAAACATTAGCTAGCCTATCATAAAATAATCCGTGTACAATAATACATACTGGTAATCAAACCAGGGAACTCTGAGACTGGTAGTTGAGCCACTAGACCACAGAGGCAGTTAAAAGTTACGAAAGATTTTGCTGCATTGTTAATAAATAAAGTTTCAATACAGTTAATAGCATAATTTTAATTGTATTCTTCACAACGCACATCTGCAAGCTACAGAAGGATTACTAAAGGCTGCCAAATTCGTAATTTATGTGACATGACACAGTCACATGGTGTGCGGGCGACGGGGGAGCAGGGCTTAGAATACAGGTATTTTCAATTAACGGTACATTTGACTTAAATAAGGTACCGATATCGATTTAATACCGGTATTCATAATACAGGTTAACCGATGAGTACCGGTAAGTAAGATTGTAGTAGTACCGGTATTATACAGATATAATACAGGTACTTATACCGGTACCAAGTAACCAAATTCATTAGTGCGAGCGAGAGATACCGAGTAGATAAATAAGTGGCGCTTGGATTGGCTAACTGCACTGCATTTCGCACGGCCGCAGTGCACATAGTACACTGCATATCACGTGACAAACAACATTGCAGATAGATACCGGTATTTTTGAGGGACGATACCGGTACTAGTAGATGAATCGGTATCCAGGAACCGAAATGGAAAATACCGGTATTTACCGATATAATACCTGTATTTTCGGTACCGGTTCCAAGCCCTGCGGGAGAGGGGTGACATCTGCACACAACTGACGTTATTACTACGCGGCCCCGCCGCCCGCGCTCTTCTTCCTCGCCCCCGCAATCTTTCGTCCCCCGCCCCGCAGACCATGGAATTGTCACGTATGCCAGCCTTTATTATGTTTATCGAATAAGTATGCAAATCAAGTTTTGGGAATGCATTCCTGCATAATGTATGGTGGTATTCCACGATATCTTGTAAATGTCATTATTTCACCATATCATGTACACACGGCGTCAGATCAACCTACCCAAAACTGTCAAAAGATTATGGTTTTATGCAAATAATTGCACTTTACAAACCTTCGAGACGTATTCTGAATTCTGTAAAATCAACGTTTTGGTATATTATAATGCGCCTCTGTTTCTGTATATGTGCGATTATTTGCTTTAGGTACACGAACTGTAACTTTGCTATTCGAAATTCGTGTAACAAATATACAAATGTCTACATAATTTTCAATTATTTCCCCTACTTTACTAGATAGTCGTATACAGGAACATTCCTTTCATAATGTATGTAAAGAAACGGAAATAAAAAGCATAATATATTTTGTATGAAACAATTTGACTTTTACTGCTTTAACCATTGTCCATGTGATAATTATCACAGAAATGAAATGACTTGATACAAGACACAACTAAATTAACAACATTCTCTCTTTCAAGTTCAAGCAATAGGCAAATAAATGTGAGACCAGCCTCCCTAGTGGCAAAATTCTATTATCTATTTGTAATTCATCGTACAATGCGGCCGAGCCTTGTTTGACACTTGTCTAGGAGGGCAGTACCTTACATTTGAACTATAACATTGAAAATAATCAGTCATCCAACAAAGGCACAATGTAAAATTCAGAAAACATTTGCCTCTGATCTTCTTTCTCCAACTTTAACTGCAATAGAAGAAGTCCGTTGGCACTACACCTCAGAACAACCTACAGGGAAAAAAGTGTATTACAAAAACATTATTTACAAATAGCTACATACATACATAAATTCACAACTATTATCACAGAATTAATAACTAATAGTACTACACCGTACCTACAGAAGGTACACTCTCTAACTAAAGTCAAGTTTCGGTATAAAAAATTGCCTACTCTTACGACTTTCACGCAAAATTGCAACTTATCGTGTCACCCGAGCGTTCATATTCCGTTAAGCAATGCTGATTTGATATCGATTTGACGTCAGGAGCGCAGGGTTTCCACTCATGGATATATTTAAGTAGATATATATTAAAATAAATGAGATTCAATGTTCTTTCTTTTATTTAGACACCCGTAAACACAACAGTATCTTTTATGCGGATTATAAGATCGATCGCCGAACGTACCTGTGACCTTGCCCAGAAGGGGCGAATTCGCCGCGAATCGTCTCGCGCGTGAGTGCTGCGCCCAGAAGAAGCGTTTGACGCGCGAGCGTTTGAGGACGGATACAGTCAGCTAGTAATTTATAACTATAATAAAAGTTACGCTCCTTTGTATGGAGAATGACAGTCCTTATTATATATCGTCCTTGGTAATAGTCAGGATAAGGTTTTTATAAAATAATCCTTTAGTTTTAATTAAAGTACTTTCAAATGTGTTTTAGTGTTTAACTAAAGGTTTTACTTAACCTATAGTTTTGAAATTCTATTATTGTAATCAGACGACTTCATATCCCAAATCGCCGGTCTTTTCTCTATTTCATCTATGAACAATTCTGTATCAAAATTTTGCCGCTCCATTTCCCTAAATGCACTCGCTATTACATTCGCGCGTAAACAGGACGCAACCAAGAGGCCCCTAGTATCTCGAGTCACGCGTGGCACGCGCGAGTCGAGAGTCGGCGTAGCGCACGCGATTTTCACGCGAATATTCAACTCGCGCGATGCTTGTGGACGCAATGTATGGGCAGCCAGTACCTCGTCAACGCGCGTATGCGTTCGCGCGAGACGATTCGCGGCGAATTCGCCCCTTCTGGTCAAGGTCTAAACTGCGGAGTGACACCCCCCTGCTAATATCTCCAAAGAGTTAGTCAGAGACTAGGCTATGTGAGGACCGCAGAAGTACCTAGTCCACATTTAACCAAATAACAACTGCACATGTGGTCAGCGTGATAGGTGGTGAGCCCATCGCCGATCTATGCTGTTGGATGTTTGTGTAGTGTTTAGTTCGTTAGTCGCCTTTTAAATGAAGTACGTCAAAACTAAAACATGTTATAAAAAATGATCTCCCTATGTTACTCTCTGGATCGGAGTTAGCCTAGCAGTGCAAATTTCTGATGACAACGACCAAAAAAACCTTTATGTGATAAAATAAATACATTTTATTTTTATTTGTTTATCTTTTTACAAAAAATATACATACTTAGTTAAGTTAAGCATAGTTACGCATTTCGGTTTCCCATACAATTTTCCAAGTCGACATTTTTGAAAACCAATAAGCCAATTTTATTGAAACTTTGCATGCTAAAGTAAAATACAGTGATCTAAATAGTTTGTTGAAAACATTTTTAAAAAAGGTTTATTTGGCTGAGTTATTGCCATTTAAAGTCCACTATAGAAAGTTTAAAATCGCAATAACTCAGTTAAAAAAACGTTTTTTAGAAATGTTTTCAACAAACTATTTAGATCTCTATATTTTACTTCAGCATGCCGAGTGTCATCGAAATTGGCTTACTGGTTCTTACACATTTCAACTTGGAAATTTGTATGGGAAACTGAAATGCGTAAACTTCCTTAATAGCAACAAAAAACCACTAAGTTTTAACCTTGTGCTATCATGACAAAAGTAATTATTTTTACAAAAGGTCATTGATTTTTACATTCTCTTTCAAATTTAAAATAGCAAATATTATAAAGTTTAATAAACATGTCTAACGAATCCAAATCAACATACCTTAGTAGATATAGCGAGCGCCTTCATGATGAGTCGTATGTGATGGAGCTGGTATTTCAGCGTGACGGGCGCCTCGCAGGCGAAGCTCTGCACCATGTCGGATGACTTGGGCACCTCGATGCAGGATCTGTCCTGGTAAAATATTTAGGAAAGAATGTACGGACGCATCCCAATAATTTTAATCGGGTCACAAACTGTCGGCAGCGCGGAATCCAGTATTTGCAAAAACTGCAAGCTCGTTTTAATTCGCAATCGGCTAACTAAGTATACTAGTAAGTACCTAGTGTTGCCATATGTTCTGTTCCAACTTAAATGAGGGTATTTTAAAATAAATAAAATGACGATAGTATCATTATTAGATATCATTATAGTAGGTTTTATACTATTAATTGCGATCTAACTTATAGCTGTGTAAACATGGAGTGGGGTTGGTACTAGGTACCACAGAGAATCGTGAGAGCCAGGAAGTTGTTGCAGAGACACGCAGACGGTGGCCACCGGACAATTCTCTTTCTTGGGACAGAACTTATGGCAAGACCAAGTATATAAAAGCCTGTATACGGAATAGGAACACCGTTAGTGTTGACGGTAGCAGGATAACAAAAGGTGGAAGAAGACTGCCGCGCCAACGGTGGCGGAATATCGCAACAGGGCCCTTATTCTGTAACGATTCCTTGTTTCAAAACCACGTTAATTCCTTAAAAGTTACGATATCTTCCCAAAAACGTATGCGTTTGACGTTTGTGGGCGGTAAGGTTTAGGTGTGGAATCTATAGATTGCGATACAGAATCAGGGCCCTGCAGTCAGCTCTTGACCACGACCAATGCAACTTTGTCAAAACGTCGGACATAAAAAAGCTATGCGTATAGGATGCCTTTACATAGTCATCATTATTATCTACAGAATATAAATTGAAATGAAACACTTTCTACGGATTAACTCGCATTTAAATTTTACATCATTACATAGTTTTTTTAGTTTCCTGACGTTTCGAACCCTTACAGGGTCCGTGGTCACAGGGAGACTGAGGTGTTGGTCGTCTCATAGTTAGAAGTTATTGCCTACCGTAAATTATTTTTATATTTAATAGGGTGCGTTCAGGTTTACATTATACGAGCCAACAATATTTTTATGTCTGGCAATGTGTAGCTGTTGGGGCTGGGATTTGATGACCTGTATGATGGGGTCCCAGGCAGGTGTTAAATTCCAACCATCCTCTCTATTAAAATTTCGATGTTCTTTAATTTCAATAGCCTCGCGTATGATTCTAGGAATGAATCGTTGTTCTTTGGCGAGTATTTGTGGTTTGTCAAATCTGATGTAATGGTTGGCTCCCTCAAGAACATGTTCGCACACTACAGACTTATTTTTGCGTTTTCGCGCCTATGCTTGACGTCGGCTATATGTTTTTTGCGCGGGTTCCTACACTTCTCTTTGTTTGCCCGATGTATGCCCACAGTCGCAATCCTGTTTGAGTATAAATGTCCCAATGCTGGGCAAAATGTAACCTCTCCCCTCATGTAACTACATGTAGGAAGATAGATAGATAACTCTTTAATTGCAACACCACAAAGATTTACATAAAACATAAAAACAAACTTAAAAATAGAACACAATTATTATTACAAGACAATACGATAAAAATAAATTATTTTATACAATTTGGTGGTCTTATCGCTTTAAGCGCTACCAGACAACCAGTCGGATGGAGAAAACTTATAAACTTTAAAATCGGAGGTGCAAATGATAAGAGGGAGATTGGGCTACAACCCACTACACTTTTTTTTTTATTATTATTTATTTATTACATACATTATAAACTTACATTAGGTAAGGTCCCACAAAACCGATTTATTCGGTTTGACTGTGAGATCAACACACTGGTCCAATGCCAGTTGGTGGGCTCTTAAAGACTGTCATCGTACGATAACAACCGGGACCAACGGTTTTACGTGCCTTCCGTAGCATGAGAGAAGCTCAAGATTTTTTTTTATTTGGTCACCTATCTGAAAAAAAACTAAACGCATTAACCCCTGTGCCAAGTCTGCTCCCCACTTTCTTAAGAGGGTTTACGCACTTCGGTTTCCCATACAAACTTCCAAGTCAAAAAAATTTTAAAAAACCTTTTTTTAGCTGAGTTATTGCGATTTAAAGTCTACTTTACTACTCGCAAACGAACTAGACACACGAACACCAAACTCTTTTGTAGCTCGTTCACTCACAGTAATTATGCTCAAAACTCAGTAGTGAGTAGGATGCACAATACGTACAATAAGATAACTACAACAGTAGACCTATTTTGCGACTCCAAGCAATCCTTTAGGAAAAGGGTTTGCGAAGTTCTTACAGCGACAGAACATTAGGCAAGTGTAATACGAGTATGAAAATATATAAACAAATAACAAATAATAATTTTAAAATAATCAGACATAATCATAAAAATACACACACCCCCTCACACCCTCACAAATACACACTTTTCCCTAAATAGTTATAACCTGCGTGCAAGAATTGGACTTTCTTTCTTTTTTTTCTATTTGGTAACATTTAACATTTTTTTTCTCTCTCTTTTTGGTTTGTTTTATAATCAGTAATCACCCCTTGACTGTTAATATTACAATTTTTACGTTAACGTATATAAAATCCGTTATTGGCTGTTAGTTCCATTGTTTCAAGTAATGTTAATAAATGTAATGAGAGCTGTGGATTTTGAATAAATAAATAAATAAAATACTATGGAAAGTTAAAAATCGCAATAACTCAGTTTAATAAACATATTTTTAAATGTTTTCAACAAACTATTTAGGTCCCTGTGTTTAACTTCAGCATGCAACGATTCATTAAAATTGGCTTATTGGTTTTAAAAAATTTCGACTTTGAAGTTTGTATGGGAAACCGAAATGCGTAAAAGCTCTTAAGTAGTTAGCGTTAATTCCCATCTGAATAAATCTATTATTATTGCACATTCAAAGCCAACTCACTTGCATGCCGTAAGTGACAATGCTGACATTTGGGTGTTCTGGTGACAGATTGATCTGTATTATATCGCAGGATCGTTCTAAATCTGCAAGTAGGCCGAGGAACGCTGGCGCCTTGAGGACTAGCTTGGCCACCTCTGCTGAATCCTCATCGCGCAGTTCTAGCACCGAATCAGCGGTCTGCGTTGATATCTCGCAGTCGGTCATCACGTTTTGAACCGACTGCGGTTGTATGCTGGAATTGAATCAATCAATCAAAATGTATGTATTCGATAAATATTAATATACTAGCTGACCCGACAGACGTTGTCTTGCCTTAACCACATGAGTAAAGAAACGGTACAGAGAGAAAGCTTCTAGGAGCATACGAAAATCCTTACCTAAAGTAGTAGGGTTGCCAAAGAGAATAAAATAAAATAAACAAAGTTTTATGAGTTTTTATTAGGTATGTAGACAAGGTAAGATATTAAGTAAGTATAAGTATTTACAAATTGATACTCTAAATATAGAACATGGGGATGTTGAGCCATAACCCACCACTCTGGCCCAATGCGGGTTGGTGAGTTTTAACGACTGTCATCTTACGACAACAACCGGGACCAACGGCTTAACGTGCAAACCGAAGCACGGAGGAGCTCAAGATGTTTTTAATTGGTCACCCATCCACCGACCGGGCATTGCAAAAATTGCTTAGCGATCAAGCCGAACGAACAGAACACTAAGTAGGTATATTATTTTATTACTGCATAAGAAATAGTATTACCAACCGGAACCATTGGCTTTAAGGTGATATTGTAACAAATGTACTTGAGTATACAAATATTTGACGACAAAGGCGGGCCATGTAAAAAAAATACTTACACTCTGAAATTAGTTTATATTGACGCGATCATTTTGAAATGAGATACTTTCTTATTGAAATACAAATATTTACAATTATTACCGCATAATTAAATCGATAAAAGTGTGAAAATGGGTGAATCTACAAAAAAAATGAGGTTGCTTTTTCGACGCTGTCCGCTTCCTCAGACGAATTTCATCATTAAAAATATGTGAGCGTAAGCTCACACCAATTATCTAGACCAAGATTCTATTGGAACTCGTTAATATTGTAAGATAACTGATAAATATACATAAACATAAAAACACACCCAGACCTGAAATCAATTTAGAAAAACAGTTTTTCTCTAAATTTACCCGACCGGGAATTGAACCCGGGACCTCATAGATTGCGCGACGCCAGACCAGGCATTCTAACCACTTGATCACGGAGTTCATCATTCCAGCCGTACGTATGCAATCGAATATTTACCTACATTGAGGAACACTTGACATACCTACTGCATTATTTCGTTCGCATAATTAATTCAAGCTTGTATGCAAACTATTTTAACGACAGTCGGTGATAGATAAGGTTAAGGTAATGATGATTTGGAAACAAAACAGCAAAATATTTGTAGATTCACCCAATTAGTTATAATAATATGTAATAAAAAAACAATTAAGTACTTAAGTTAAGCAGAGTCTCCTGCGACACTGTTTTCTGATAACATAACCTAACAACAAACCTCTAACAAATTAAACGACCATATTTTGTTAGATGTTAGGTGTTAGAAAACACAAAACAGTGTCGCAGGAGACCTGTGTGTGACCGTTAACATACATACCTACATAACATAAAGGTTTGTGCAACCTACTTAAACATATCTAATTTTAAATAGGTATAATCTGGTTTCAATTTACTTACCTAGTAGACTCCTTGGGATAGGTAATTGATTTTTTTCTATTATTATTCATACAAATGGTACAGTAAACAACCATTTTACAAGTCCAGAACTAATTATATTTACACTTTCATAACTCTTTACAGTTTATTGTACATAAAACAATTTCGTAAAAAATATATACAGAAGCACAAAACAAATAAGACGCGCGCTTCGTGCATGCCCTCCGTTTGTCCACTGGCCGAGCGAGCGTAAACCGGTTTTATCCAGTGGCGGCGCGTACGCGACGCAGCGGCTAGTGGACACGCACACATGCGCCGTATGCTTGTAGTAGTTGACTCGCGACGGCGCGGTTGTGTGTAGCTTTCACTCTGTACCGTTTCTTTACTCATGTGCCTTAACTATGAATATGTACCTATTGAATTCGAATTGCTATAATTAATAAAAAAAAATATTTTTAATTTTTTTCTTTCATAAGAACCTTCTCTCGACAATAACAAACACAACAAAAAAAGAATTAGCAAAATCGGCTCAGCCGTTCACGCGTGATGGCGTGACCAAGGGAAATAGGGATTCATTTTTATATAATAGATAGATAATTATTACATACATATAATCACGACTATTATCCCCGAAATAGTCAGAGACTAGGCAATGAGAACCGCAAAAGTAGTCCTCTGCCATAGTCCACTTTTCACCAAATAGCGACTGCACATGTGCTCAGCGTGACTGGTCGTGAGCCCATCGCCGCTCTAAACTGTTAGATGTATTTGCAGTCTTTAGTTCGTTATTCGCCTTTTACGACACCCAAGGGAATAGAAGGGAATTTTTTTAAGAAAATACTACCACAGCTACGCGACACTGATTAATTTTTATAGATTTGCAGTTATCTAATATTTATGTTAACTTACACTAAAAGTAATGGGGAGCCCTCGCATCGATAGTACATCTTCAGGCTGGATTCCTCTCCTGTTCCAAATATGTTCAAGCATTCGGCCAACACAGCAATGCTTATCTGAAAACATAAGTAGTCAACAGGTATGAGAACAACGATAGTATAACCTGCGTACAGTCTTAAAACAAAAACGAAAAGATATACCGGTAGAACGGGGCTATTTGGTAACTGTTGGCATTTTGGAAAAAATAAATTTTTGAACGAACGCAAACAAATTAAAAATAATAAACGTAAACGCAACCTTTTTTATCTCTAACAGCTGGTAACTCCGTTATCTGTCAATATTGACCAAACAGAGAGAAGAACACCGCGCGTGTGATGTTATGAACTACATTTAGCGAGAGTCTTGACAGTGGTAATACCATTTTCGTGTTGAAACTTTCGGTTGGAATTATTATTTGCAAACATATTTTTAAGACTGTGGTAAGTTTTATTGTTTATTTAACTATTCAAATAAAGAATGATAATAAAGTTTATTAAGCTATTTCAATATATTTAAAATAATACAATTTTTTTTTTAAATGGGGCTTTTTGGAAGCTGATATGGGGTTATTTGGAAATTTTAACCAGCCCTATATCTAAATTCCCTTGCACCATATGGAGTATGTATGATGCCATCCGGACCGAAGAGGTCGTCGCCGGCTTGGATAATCAGTTTTGGGCCAGGCACGATAGGCTCCGTTCTGGTCCGGTGTCCTGTGGGGGCCGCTAACGGTATTGTGGAGTCAGGCCGGCTCCTGGTTGGTCCCTGGCAAAGTGGAGCCCGTGTCAAGACTTTGAAACCGCTGGCAATGAGGTGTTTTAAGAGCATGAACCTCAGGCACACTCGTCAGCGGTGCCCAGTCGAAGTTGACCGCACTGAATCGTGCTACAATTGCTGTCAAAATAGCCACAAAGTGTCGCGTACATGAAGTACGCAGTCTGCGCCGCTGCTAAATTGCCCTCTGAGCATATCATGGGGGAAGGATCTGCTCCCCCGCCAGTTCCTTGTACAAGGGCTACTTCAACGGAGCCATGGCATTTGCCCAAGGAGGTTGAGTTGCAAGAAACTTAATGTTAAGTACGGCCCACACTGAGAAAAATGGGGCACTATAAACTATTGTGCATGCACATCTTTTTGACCAATCGTGCAAGCACGTTAAGTTACGCTGCCGACGATGCACATAAAATTATGGTTCCACCGTAATATAGTGACGTCACAACCTTATTTGGAGCTCGCACTATAAAATATAGTGCAAGATATCATAACGTTTAGCCCTAAGAAAGAAAAAATATAGTGCACTGCTCCAAAATATCTAGTTGACGGCATTTTATATTATAATGCATTGCGATTACTTATAGTTCCGTATCATTATACTATTATGTGCGTTTGCACTTTACTTATTGATGCCTACCAAGTCGTGCACTATAATATTTCGTGCCTGCCTATGATATTATACGATTGCTGGAAGCATGTCTTTACATGCGAGTGCACTAACTATTATAGTGCTTCTTTACATTGGCATGATCTTTTTATGTGCTTGAGCATTTTTGTTGCACTATTTAATATCGTGATGGCATGGCTATTTTTCAGGATTAGCACTAAATATATACAGGGTGTTTCCCGACGATGAAATAATATATTCAAATTAGTGCTCGGAGAGGTATCCTGAGTCAGGCAAGATTGATAGGTCAAACGAAAAATTCGGTAGTTTTTTTTACTTCACATACAAACTAGCGCCCCGTTGGAACTGATAAACGATTTGTATAGGGAGTCGAAAAAAATAATCCGTTTTTTTTTTGTTTCACCTATCAATCCTGTCTGATTCAGGATACCTCTCCGAACACTAATTTGAAAATATGATTTCATCATCGGGAAACACCCTGTGGACAGTCACGAGCACCAATATGTATACAATTTGACTCTTATTCCATTGTATTAAGAGTTACAATTGTTTACATGTTTCTGCTCGTGACTGTACATTTAGTGCTAATCCTAAAAAATATCCACTTACATGACAATACATGTACAGAAAAAAATGTGCTGAAATTCACGATGCCTAAAGTATTAATCACACACAAAGTCTAGGGTATGTAAGTAATTTAAAAAAAGGTTTAAAATTATACAAACATTTATGTTCCATATAAATTAGAACTTATTCAAAAAAATAGTTAGTATCATAGATTAAATAATCTTTATTATTATTAGAAAACCCAGGTTTAAAATTATTCAAACATTTATTTTCCATAAAAATTAGAACTTATTCAAAAAAATAGTAACATAGATTAAAATAATCTTTATTATTATTAGAAAACCCAGGTTTAAAATTATACAAACATTTATTTTCCATAAAAATTAGAACTTATCCAAAAAATTGTTAGTAAGTAACATAGATTAAAATAATCTTTATTATTATTAGAAAACCATCATGTATTCTATAAAAAAGGCGCATAAAGAGTTTACATTGGTAATTATAATAAAATAATTTAAATACACTTGGCAAACTTACAACTATACAATGACATATTCAAATCGAAACAGTCTTAAATACTAAAAGCCAATTAAAGGTTTCCACATCTGCACTAAACACACAAAAATACACACTTACATATATACAAATTCCAAGTTTAAGAGGAAACACTACGTGGAAGTGTACGTCCTCTGTTTCCTCCTTCAGAACTTGACCTTTTATAACTTTTTCAGCATCGGTTAAAGAAAAAGATTTTCTAAGTCTGTATGTTTGATTTTTTTGCATTAAGTCATTTATTTAATAACCAGGGGCCTTCAAAATTTAGCAAAATCACGCCGTTTTAAGGCGTCTTCAGAAATATTAAGTGGCTGGTTTAAAAAAATCAAACATGCAAAGAAAATCTCTTTCAAGGGACTACTAAACGTCGTTTTTCTGTATTTTGAATGAGAATTTTGCATACTACTTTGTCGTAGTGTTTCCTCTTAAGAAGCCTATGAAGCTGTTATAAACAACTCCATTATGTAAGTGGTACGCATTAAATAAAAAGACAACAACAGTGACAATAATTACAGTGGTATGCATTTAAATAAATAGACCACATTAGCACTTCAAACTCATAAATTACTCGGCAGGTTTTGGTGACGATTCAGTAAAAATTAACAAATATATTAATCAAAAATATCTCTAAAACCTGCAGAGTATAATTTATGAGTTTTATGTGCTAATTTTTTGCTCCTTTTCTGTAGGCAATTACTGTTCTATATACCATCTGCTAGTAATGTAGTTCATATCATTGTATAGTTTGCTTAGATTATGAGGGAAGGGTGCTAAAGAATCGCTGGCTTTTATACAGTTGTAGGTATTATTTTGTTCGATCTCATAATGCTCATTGAATTCAATAGTATCAAATAACCGGCAGTAAAAGTAAACAATATTTGAAGGAGTTACAACTATTGCTTCAATGGCTGCAAAAATGGGCAACACATGATTTGGTTCATCGAAATCCACAAATACAATGCTGTAGGGTTTCCACTCCACACCTGCTATTTTTACGGATGCAACAAAAGTTATAGGACCCTCCAGGTTAAAACGCTTTGCCCAAATGTTTCGTATTGGGCCGAATTTACGTAACATGGCAGGGTAATGAGTAAGAAAATGAAATTAAGGCTTTAGTAGTGACCCCGTGAGCTTCATAAACAAAGAGTTAAATTCAGAGACTAAGCAATTCCATTTATCGGCTGTAAAGTCATAAATTCCAAAAGCTAACAAAATGTCTAAAATCTTACGTATTATAATAAACAAATCCCAGTTCTCTTCGCCAGTGGGAATATATCGACCAACGATTAGTCCAAAGTACCTTACCAGAACTATCATTTCGGAAGCTGAGCATTTTAGCCGGACTCTAGCCCCTTCGAACACTAAACAATTGCTAGGTTTTGAACTTGAATCGGGGCCGTAATTGAACGATATCATGGCTTCGTTCAGTATATTAGCCTATAATATACCATTGCTTACATAACAGTTTATTATGTAAGTCATAACATAGCGACAAACACCTTCCAAGAAATCGTGCATGGCGTCTACTGCTACTTTTTCAATCTATCTTGACAAATGTATCTTGACATCGTCATAATCTGAAAGAAAAATTTAAAGAAAAATTAATTCAATGAAAACATTGTTTTCCGAATAAATTGGTAAGTGGAGCTGCCGTCGATAGTACTTATTATGCTGGTAAAAAATATTTTAGAGATATTGTTAATTTGACTTTGGTTTTTAAACTCCCAAATACTCAGACATCTAAAAGTTAAATAGTACCAAGGACGATATAGTACTCAAGTTACATGCTGTCACTGTCAGTTCCAAAAATATAATATAGTATTAAGCAGTAAATTTATGAGAAACTCACCTCTTCACATGCACTGCTTCGTAATCGTTTTGATAGGAGCAACAAAAAATTTGTCTTTCAGGCTTTTAATCTTGTTTTGCCAGTAGCTAATAATTTTAGGGTACCAATTCTTTGCGCGTAGCAAGCCTGTCAGCTGCGGCTGGGTAAAGAGCTTCGAAATCTTTAATGAGGAGTCTCCAGTCTTCAGATCCCTTCAGGACAGGATATGTGTTTAAATATTCTTGAACCTTGCCCGTTTCTTGGTAACATATATACAGACGAGCTCTAACTGTCTCTGACCACAGTTCATCAATTGTCGGCCAGGGTACGCTCACGATGTCTCCCTTCAGCTGGTCTATATAGCGCTTTTTACCAAATCAACTTCACCTGAAACAAAATTAATAATGAATACAATATAATAAAATAAAGACGTTTTGCCACAACCGACCATTGCATTCTACTTGACTTGACAGTTAAACGTGATAAATCACTATATCATATTGCGTTTCAGTGGTCACGCTAGGAGGCTGGAGATAATAGGGGAAATAATTACTGCAGCGCCCCCTAGCAGCTAAACACCATAACAGATATCTAAGAACCAACTCTGATAACCTAGAAACCCATTACAGAAAACCGCATCGAAATCAGTTTAGTAGTTTTTGAGAACTTTTCAAGTGCCGACTTATTTGGTTGCTGCAGCGCCCTCTGGTGGTCTACCACCATGAAACATGTCTAAGCTGCTCTAAAATGATACCTTTTGAATGCAAAAAACCGCATCGAAATCGGCCTAGTAGCTTCCGAGGAAAATGCTAACAGACATCGATACAAACAAACAACCTCTAACCCCAAACGCATAATAAAATATACCGCCTCCGTTCCGTTCCGTCCGTCGGTCGTGGGTAAAAATAATAGGTACTTATTGCTATCACGATAGAATCGCTATCAGAATCCCAAATAATGTTTTTTTAATCCAAATGTTAAACAAAAGTACGTTTACTTACCTACCTAAATTATTACTTACTTGAAATGAAACACTTTTATAATAGTAATAGTAAAAAACTATGTATATAGTAAATTAAACGCGAGATAATCCGTAAAAAAGTGTTTCATTTCAATGTATAGTGCTCGGTTAAACCTCAGAAAACAATAAATTATTAGTGTTATAAATCGGTATGTGCTACTTACTAGAATTTGGCACTGATAAATATTTTAAATTACACTTTTTATAACGCCGCTAATTATATAGTTTATGAGATTTAAAATTCATGTTTTTTCCATTTAAAATTTAAGCACTTAGGTTTTATAAGGTTTTAAATAGAATAAGTATTCTATTTTTTTCAACACTAAGCACGCACGTGTCTGACGAAACGAAAAAACAGGAAACTAGGTACTTACTGATTTCTTCACCAAATCCCCATTTTCTTCACCAAAGTTCTCCCATGGGATCCATTACAGAAAAGCACAGCAACTCGCACCGCACGCTCGAGAGGTCACAATGATGAATGAGAGAGATGCGCACATGCCCGTTCCCGGACCCCCGCGTTCGATGCATGCACGTAATTTTTAAGTGCATACGCACCATATATTTTAAAACTTACATAATACTTTTTTGTGTTGAGCAATATTTTATTCAACCGGCACGATTCTTTATCGTGCAATAATATGTATGCGCACTGAATTTTAATGGTATGCATGCACGTAATCTTTATGTGCATACGCACCATATATTTTAAAACTGCTTTAATACTTTTTTGTGTTGAGCAATATTTTTTTGAACCTGGCACGATTCTTTAACGTGCAATAAATGTATGCGCACTGAATTTTAATGTTCCTCGGGATTGTTATACTTATTGTGCAAATAATCGAGAATGGCACTATAAAATTTGCTGCATAGTTTGAAATATATACATGCATTACATCAAATGTAATGATGCAACTCTTTGAACCATAACTTTCTACGCAAAAAACCATATTTGATGGTGCATTTAAGACGTTGCTAATAATATTGTGCTTTGATCACTATAGATTATGATGATATCGACAATTGTACGATAAAAGATAGGACATGTGCACTTTATATTTTGGTGAGGTTTCTTGCACAATAAAGTTTAATGCCCAGCAGAATAATTATACATTCGTGTCACTATTTAAAGTGTTGCGCACTGTTTTATTAGTGGTAAGCAGGGTATTTTAAAATGTTTGCATAATATTTTACTACGTCGACTTCAATCCATTTTTCTCAGTGCATCTCAACTTCCTCTAGACTAATTCAAACCACTCCGGAGCTTCAAAAGACCTCTTAGTGCAGCACATTATGGAGTGGGGTTTGCACGCTATGGTTGCCGCTGTTTCATGCAGCCCAAATTGAACTGTGGACACGACCAATACAGTGACCAGTGGCCCTACGGGCGCTGTCCACTCCCCTCCCCTCTCAATTAATGAGAGGGGTTCGGGATTTGTGGCGTGCGCCTGGGGGAAATAACCTTCGTAGGGGTATATTTTTCCCCAAACGGGAGGTTATCCGACCTGCGGGCCGATCGCCGCAATGTTATGCAGCGCGTCTTGACTGCGTTTGCGTCATAACGTTTGATTTCGTATTGCCGTAATTAAATAATGACACACACGTCACGCTCACCTCAACGCAGCGCACCGCCGTATTGTCTTAATAAAACCTCATTTACGCGTTTTTTGTATCGCACAAAAACGGTATCGCGCTAAATTTTGACGTTTTATAAATGTCAAATGAAATGTTACTTTGCTTTGCAGTGTTTCTTGTTCATCGAGTGTTGGTAACGCATTGCAGTAGTGTATAGATTGTTAACTTTGCAAATCTCGTAAGTAACTTTTATGTCATTTATTACAGATATATAGTAAAAATACAGCATCATACACAATTACCGAGTAAAGGACACACCAAACCGTCGGCCCGCCGCCAGCTTTGCCCGGGAGTTGACTTTTGAATCGAGTCGCCTGAATTTGAAGAAACTAAGACTGTGGGGGTGTCTAAGGGGTTCTTAAATAAAGGTTTATTAACATTTTAGCTGCCGCCGTTGCGTTAAAATATAAAAAAACCACTTGAAAGTTTTGTCAAAATCAGCTATAAACACGAAAAATTACAAGTTTTTAGGTTATACAGTACCATAGTAACAGAACCGAAGCGGGAGGACGGGGGAGGGCGCAGCCCCCCCGTGAGGGGGGCTCGGGGGGCGAAGCCCCCCGCCATGAATAAAGTCTCAAAAGTTAATTAGGTTAGGTTAGTATGTTGACCAAAAACGCGCGAGCGTGCCGCGGGAGCGGCCGGCGAAGCGCCAGAAACGAATTTTTTGTAAATTTCCATTAATTTACAAAAAATTACTTAACTTAAAAATTACTTGTCTACGGCAGGAGGAGTAAGTGGGGGGTACTCCTTATTCCTTCCCTCCCCTTCCCCCACCAATTATGGCGACTCGATTCAAAAGTTTTACTACGATTCATAACCTCAAAATACAAAAATTAACATAACTTTAAAACTACTTGTTGGCGGCAGGGGGGTAAGTGGGGGGGTACTCCTCCCCCCTCCCCTACCTTCTCCACCCCCACCCTACCCTCGATTCAGGCGACTCGATTCAAAAGTTTTACCTTGCCCGGCGGGTTGGTGCCGGAATGCACGATTATACGCATGAATTTATGCACGATTATCACAAACAATTTGAACATGAACGATTTGCGTTGGCAAATGTTGGATTTGGCAGATCAGGAAGATCGCCGGCGACGCCGTCGTATCGAGGCAAGGCGAGCCCGACTTCAGACGAGAGATGTTCACTTTCGTGATATGACAGAGACCCAATTTGTTAAAGCATATCGGCTTAACAAAGCTGCGGTCCGAAGGCTTGTTACATTACTAACACCCTTCATGCCCCGGGAAACAAGGAACAATGCAATGAGTGTAACTACCAAGGTAAACTAAATATACAGGGTGTAGTTTAGAACAGCAATGCCCGACTCAGGGGTGATAGTACACAAGAATAATATAAATAAATATTTAACTATTACTTTATTAGTAAAAAACCTTGTTCAAACGTATCTAAAAACTAAAACTAAAATGCTTTTTACTGCCCGCACCACCGCCGCATACCGCGCTACACCACCGAGTACATTCGGCCGCCGCCCCGAGAGAGCGTGGGGAATGACCGATAGCTCGCCTATTTATATTTGTAAGAATGTATGGATATTTGTTACTCTTTCACGTAAAAACTACTGAATGAATTTGGATGAAATTCAGCATACAGATAGTTTATAACCTGGATTAACACATAGGATACTTTTTATCCCGATATTCTCACGGGAACGGGAACCACGCGGGTGAAACCGCGAGCGGCTGCTAGTAATACCATAATTACCTGATTTCATAGATTTTTCCATGAAAATTTAAGGTATTTTTTTTGGCATCAGTGTCGTGTATATTACCACCCCTGAGATGGGCGTTGTTTTACAAAACCACACTCAGTATAGGTACTTTGGTTAAGAGCAGTTGGGGGCTTACTAAAGGAAAGTTTTAGGTAAGTACATATCTCGTTTTGGCAAGTAATAGACAATGGGGTCGGTCCCCTAGTGAGTGCTTAAATAGGTATATATTCCTAAAATAGATTTATATTCCTAGATATCTAAATGGATTTCATGCATATGTATTATTTCATAAGGTGATGACTTTTCTTTCCTTTCAGGTACTGATTGCACTGCTACATTTTATGCTACAGGGTCATACCAGACTATAGTAGGTCAGAGTGCAGCCCATAATGTGTCTCAACCATCCGTATCATTGGCATTACGGCAGGTGACAAAAGCCTTAAATACACCACACATTTTCAGGAGCCAGGTACAATTTCCTTTGACTCGAGTGGGTAGAGACAGAGTTAAACAAGGGTTATTATTACTATTTAGGTAGTTATGGGAAAACTTGACTTACCTACTTTTTTATAGGATAAAATGTTTACTAGAAAAAAAGAGAGACTGAGACTGGTTGTTTTTTTCTAGTAAACATTTTATCCTATATCTATATAGCATTGTAAATGCAAAATTTCAATAATAAAGCTACCTTCCTGGACTTGTGGGTGCTATTGATGGGACACATGTCCGCATCATTAGACCTAATGTCCAAGAAGAGCAATATTTTAACAGAAAGGGATACCATTCCCTGAATGTTATGATAGTAAGTTATTTTTCAACAATGAGTGAATTGTGATAAATACGGTGTTAATTGCATTACTTATAAATACAGTTCATATCATTGTTTATTTGTTTACGTTGCAGATCTGTGATGCAGACCTAAGCATTTTGTGTGTGGATCCAAGCCATCCCGGCAGCACATATGACAATATAGCTTGGCGCACACATCCGCTCCATCGTTATCTGAATGATAAATTTGAAACAGAGCAGCTATCTTTGCTAGGTAATTTTAAGCTTTGCAGTATCTAAATTTAGACATAATTCCTATCTATTAACAAAGAAAGTGGAAAGGATGTCATTCTGATTTAAGTAAATCGTCTAAGTGAAGAAATTTTGTTTTCTTTAAAAGATTTTGTACATTTAGGTATAAGTACTTTTATTTTTAAATGTCTTCCTATAATGAAAAGATCAACCCTTGAGTTTCTTGCTCATTCTTCTCGGGGGATTACAGCGTTATGAATGAGCGGTAAATTAAAAATATAAGATGATTTCAGTTGATCATTTTATATGCCATGAAATAAAGAACATTTTCATTTACAGATTGGTACTTACGTACTCTTTTTTCATACATGGAGTGAATTAACTTTTCAGGTGACAGTGGATATGCTCTGAGGAAGATAATGATGACACCACCAACCAACTTTCTGCCTGGCACACCGGAAGCATACTTCTATGACTTACATGTAACGGCACGTAATATTGTGGAACGCTGCATAGGTCTGTTGAAGGCACGGTTTAGGTAAATTACAAGTATTGTAGCATAATTTCGTTTCTCCCATAATAACCACTCGCAGGATCGACATAGGAAGTAGCTTATTTGTTGATCAAGCGCGTGATCCATCTTACATAAATATATTTACATACTAAGCTTACTCCAAATCTGTTTAGCTGTGAATGTGAATCTTATTGAAATGAAACACTTTTTTACGGATTAACTCGCGTTTAATTTAATATTTCCTATTAGGGAGACTCCCTGTGACCACGGACCCTGTAAAGGGTTCGAAACGTCAGGATAATATAAAAATTATGTAAATAGTAAATTAAACGCGAGTTAATCCGTAAAAAAGTGTTTCATTTCAATGTGTAGTGCTCGCATAACTTCAGAAAACAATATGTGAATCTTATTTTTTAGATGTTTGTTGTCTGCGAGGATGCTTCACTACGATCCAGTGTTTGCTGGGCAGATCGTAAATGCATGTGCTGTGCTGCACAACATGGCTCTGCGTGCTCAAATTCCTGCTCCTCAACTTGTTTTACAAGAACGCAGGCGTGAGGCTTTAAATCAAGTCCTCAGGATGGCTGCTGAGGCTGAATTAAGAGTGGCTCAAGTACCACAAAATGTTGATAGGCGTGTAAATATAGAGTTAATGCAGGGGAGGACAGTCCAACAGGCTCTTATGCATAGGCTTTGGAACGAGAGAAACATGTAATAAAAACAAATATAAAATTAAATAAAAACTGTTTATTATTGTTATAAAATGTCAAATCCTTTAATTCTGTAGAATTCTACACATAGGTACACACTTATATTAGGGGAAGTCCTTAGTCATCATCATGATCATCATCATCAGAATGACGACAGCAGCAACGTTTATTCTGCAAGCAAAATATACATTTTTAAACAGCAGTATTCTATCGAGGGGCTCGATGGCGCAGCAGCTAGCGCGTTCGGCTTGCGATCTTGCTTGCTAGGCAACTTTCGCAATGTCGGGTCGCTGGATGGGTGATCAAATTTATAACATCTCGAGCTCCTCCGTACTTCAGAAGGCACGTTAAGCTGTTGGTCCCGGTTGCTGTCGTAAGATGGCTGTCGTTAAAAAAACCCACCAACCCGCATTGGGCCAACGCGGTGGGTTATGACCCAATATCCCCACTCGCTATTGTCTACGTGGGAGGCCTGTGCCCAGCAGTGGGACGTTTATAGGCTGATGATGAGTATTCTATCTTCACATCTCAAAAACTCTTTTTATTTTCGCATCCCCGACTTAAAATAGGGATAGCTCACCTTTTCTAACCGCATGGATTGTGCAAGCTCCTTAGTGGCCTCAGCATTTTGGACCAAAGAAGCTGCCAATTGCTTCACGCTCTCAGCTAAAAGCTGTGTGCTTTCGCACCTAAGGGTCTCCATTCTTATTAACATTCGTCTTGACTCCTCTAGTGCACTATTGTTTTCTGTTTGAGGCACCTCTTCCTCCCTCAACCTCCTCGTAGGTCGCCTTGAATGTCTCGGTCTGAAATATATTTAAATATTTGATCATATTGTAATTAATTAATTTTATTGAAACCTAAAATTAAAATGTTTGTTTGATGTGTGAATGACATATCAATTTCAGTTATTATAGGCAAGTACCTGACTTCAATTTCTTCAATTAAGTCCGCAACCGCATCATTTTCATCAACATTTGAGGTGCTGTAATAGTATAATATTAATTGTAGGTACTGGTATTGTTTACTTATTATACTAAAATTTTAACTCAGGTTGAGTAATAAAATAATATTAGACAGTTATCATAAAGCAAATGAATCACAATGTTTAAGCTTACTCTTCTTTAACAATTTCTATATTATTGTCACCACCAAAATGCTCAGCAACTACCTCTTCAATTTCATGCTAGCGAACACAGATTGACCATGAAATGAACAAAAATACACAAATAATATATAAACATGGAAAGCAAAAAGTATCACATTGAAATGATTAGTGTATTAGTAAAGCAAAAACAACGCAGAAAAAGCAAACAATGCAAAAAATGCAATAGTTACAATGGGATTTATCCTGACTTCTTCTGGAGGAGTGCCATCTCTCCCGACAACGGGTGTATTGCCCTTTATTAATGAGCACAGCCTCTCTTCAATGGCTCCTAATGGAATTACTGGTACCCCAGCACCACCACCAGTACCACCAATATTCTGCCGGATTTGCCTTTGTTGGGTAAGTATCCTGCTTTTATAGTCTGTGTACCACTGTAACCAAAGGTGAATCAATGATTAACACACACGTAGGTACATACTTAAGCAACTAATAACATAAAATTTTACTTGCTTTTTGCCATTCCTTGGGGCTCCGACTTATCCCATCAGCCTCTGCGTTTAATAAATTGGCACATTCTGCCCATAGTCTTTGGCTCAAAGCCCGACCCTCTTTCGAGCGCAAGCGGCCAATAGCGAGATGCCGGTGGTTCTCGAGGAACTCCAACAATACCTCAACTTGTCTCATAGAGACGATTTTTTTTCTGTTTGTCGCCATCACAAATTGAACCGTAAGTCTACAAAGTAAAAACTAGTCATAATCTCATGTTATCTTTGTAGTTTCCGGCAAATCAATTAAACGCCAACTTACTTTTACAATAGTTACGGAATACCTTACCTTTTCAAATAAAATAACTCAGAGCAAAATACAAATAAATTCAGTAATTTAAATATTAAACCTAACGTCAATCCAACTGTCAATCAGAACCAACCAACAGTGCTTTTTTCTTCATAGGAGGGTATGCAAAGGGATACATCCATACATCCACATTTTGTGTTCAATATCTCCGTTTTAATACCATTTTTACTATGCTTAGAACAAAATCAAGTGTTATGTTTGTGTATAAACTTAGATCCTAGGTTATTAGGCGTGATGTAGCCCTGTAACAACAACTTTATTCGTGGACATAATCGATTACATAACGAATAATCGTTATAGAATTATCAAAACTTGCGTACGGCAACACACACTGATTTCACGCGTAGGTGCAGTTGACGTGCAGTGCTGGTGACGATGACGCGTAGTTTTATTAGAAGGCAATACCAATTGTTGTTTGCGTTTAACGTGTACTTCACGTATGCGTGAACTGCACGTACACTCGACTAATGCGTCATAAAATTACGGCGATCGGCCCGCTGGAGGATTTTCTCCGGAACCTGTGCGTAGACGTAAGACGCTTGGCGCTGACCCAGGTCTGGACATGCATAGGTACCTGAACTCCAAATTTACGACATGGGGTTGCCCTTTTTTTTTTGTTCCAATTTATTTTTTAAGTAAAAATGTTAATTATTTGCTTTTGCATTATTTGTAAGTTTTTAAATGTATGTAAGTAAATGTAAAAACCAAATATGGCAATTCTGAAGTTTTTAAAAAAAAATATCGCCGTCCGTGTTTATATTGAAATAAAAACGGTTTATAAAGATATTTTCTGTCACTTTTTATTCACCTTCTTTTTTAAAATAAACCTTACTGTTTGTTCATTCTGTGTTTTTATTTTTGTATTTTTATAGAGTTATATCTATATTAAGCAACACATACTTCTTTGTCTGTTAAAAATTAAAGGAAAAATAAATATTCAAATTTTATCCCTACTTTTTTACCAAATAGCCCCGTTCTACGGTATTTTAAAACAAGATTAGGGTTATAGACAAAGAACGATAAGGAAATTAGCGTTAGATTCGGCTAATTCTATTAATAGTCCGTTTGATGTATTTATAATGATTAGAAAATACAAAAGCCTCTCAGCATGCAGCATGAAGTAACGCATTTGCCCAGCAGTGGGACAGACTATTATAAGCTAACCTTAACTTAACTTTTTTATATAATAGTAGAGACAGATAGACTTAGAACAAGCCGAACCACAAAACAAAAAAAAAGATCTTCTTAACCACATCACACAACAATTGCGTTCCTTTGTGATGGGAATAGAACCTTGGTGGTCTGCATAAGGTATATGCTGCATATTGTCTAGTCTGTGAGCCTTGGATCTGAGAGACCAGTAGTCAGCCAACAGGATCATAGATGCAGTTATGGTAACCAACCAAAATCGATGTATACTGCTTAACCTCTTGTCTGTCACAAAGCCTGCTAGAGGTTTCTAACAATTGAATTTCTATACCGTCCGGTTTTACAGCACGCTCATAAACTGCTATAAGGGTGTTACCAGACCAATCGATCGATCGTCGATCGGCGGCATCGATTGATGGTAGAATGGATTAGTCGACGTCGATCGATAGTGTCTACCAGACCTATCGATAGATCGTCGATCGACGACATCCATAGATGGTAAAATGGATTAGTTGACGTCGATCGATAGTTTCTACCAGACCAATCGATCGATGGTGATGCACTTTAGAATAAGTAACACCGAAAAAGGGGGGAAGAGGAGGGGGAGCAAAAGTGCAAAATGCATAGTTTTCAAGATATTTTTATTTTAAGGTTATGTTAGAATATTTTTAGAAAAAAAAATTTCTAAGTCACCATTACCGTACCCCCTCCATCCCCGTACCCCTCCCCCCCCCGGAAATTTTTGAATGGAGCTAGTTTTGGTGACTAATAAAAAAAAAATAACAACATCGGAATTCATCGTCGTCGATCGATTGGTTAGTGAAACGGTATCCGTCAATCAATTAAAGCTACTAGACCAGTCGATAAACTTCGATCGACGTTGATCGATGCCGTCGATCGACGATCGATCGATTGGTCTGATAACACCCTAACCTCTAAATCAAATCATAATTAAAATAATCATAATCCAAATAACCACCTTGAACATGACATCCACATCATCCCTGACATGGTAATCGGTGAAGTTGTCGGAGGGCACATAGGCCGATGCCTGGACACATTTTCCTTCTTCAACAGTCAGTTTTAAGCCTTCAGGCAATGCACAGAAGACTGCTGTCTAGAAAAACAAACTGAATTAATATGTGTAGTCAAGGCTATACAGAGTGGAAAAAAAGACCGTGGTTGGAGGAGAAGTAGGTACCCTTAATATTGACAATGGCAAAAATTTTACGAGTACTTAATGATGGCAAAACTCTTACTTAAGGATCAATTTCTTTTTAACAACATAGTATCTTAAATAAAAGAAAGACCAAGAAAATAATGTTTTTATTGTAAAGCTTACTTACTTTCTAAAGAAAATAGTTTACTTAACTTATGAATGCTCAAAATGAGGGGTGCGTATCATTTCTTGTAATGACAATAATTATGAACTAATTTCAAAGGACATAACATTCATTGGATATCATTTTTACTTTTTGTAAATACACATCCTATAACAACATTACGCATATTATTCATTTGATATAATACCTACTCATATTCTCTAACAACTTTTTCTAAAAAGCTATACAGCGTGTATCAAGCGGGGCCAGCCTTAATCCAGTGTTTCAAATTAACCCTAGTATAGAACCTTTCTTTATATACCCTAGTAAGATAAGCACAATTTAATTTGTTTTTGCATTTACAAACAAAGTTAATCTGTCGTTAATTTATAATCAGAACAAGCTAAAGCCATCACTAAAGCGGGGCCAGCCTTAATCCAGTGTTTCAAATTAACCCTAGTATAGAACCTTTCTTTATATACCCTAGTAAGATAAGCTCAATTTAATTTGTTTTTGCATTTACAAACAAAGTTAATCTGTCGTTAATTTATAATCAGAACAAGCTAAAGCCATCACTAGCAGGGTCATGAACTCTGTATGATATACTGCCTACAGTGCAACTCCTGTTTATAAAACTGCGTGCCCTAGTCAGCCACGCCTCCGCCCCCTACCAGGCGCACAGTTTTACAAACAAGAGGTTTTACTGTGACGGCGGCGGGCGGCGAAAATCAAAAACCTTTGACCATGGCGGCACATTTGACACAAACAACCCGCCTGGGTTGTTTGTCGGCAGTCGCTTGGCGGCATTTTTTGTTGGAAACGAAGACAGATAAGTAGGCAGCTATTTTACTTTCGTGATTTAATAATTTGTATTAAGTAGGTACTTACCTACCTACCTAAGTAATTATTATCAAAGTAATAAAAATATTTTCATTTTACAGTCACATTGTTTCGACTCTAAAGTAGATAGCTACATAACATAGGTCTAGATTAAAATGACTTATTTTTGAAATAACTCAATACAACTAAAGCGAAGCACTTTGAGGTGTAGTCAGAATAGATAATCGTACTACTCTTAAGCTGGCCACTGACGATCAGTTTTGCGCGTCAGTCCTGGCGTAAAACTGTAGCGTCACTCGAAATGGTTTTACGCCAACAAGATTTCCCCACTCACTGGCCTCACTCTAGCTCGTCAGTTCTCGGCCAGCCGGTACAATCAATTTTGAACTTTATTGTTAGGTTCTAAGTATTAATATTCATTGGAGAAATTCACTCACTCACGGTGAGTCGATAAAAAAAATTGTCAAGCTAAAAACTGTTTAAAACATTAAAAATACTTAACAAAGTTATCATGTAACAGTAAACAAAACAAATATTGTTACAATTCACTCGGAAATTGGAAACATGCTAACGGATTACATCACGTATTATTTTACTCGTATTTCGATATATTTCTTACAACTTATTACCTACTAATCATTAGTCAGAATAATAATTTTCTAATAAACAACAGTACTTACATTAGATAAATCTGATAAAAACAGCACACAAAGATTCATTTCTTGCCGCTTGGGGCTTGAGAGGTAAAGCGAAGCACGTGTAGTCCACTGCACTTCACAATAAACAGTTTACAAAAGTGGCTCCAACACAGCAAAACACAAGCACAACACCTCTAAACCCGGGTCCCGCATATTTGGCTGGACCTCCGGACTCGTCCCACGAAAGGAACCAGTCTGCTGGAGACGCAAAACCATCGTCGAAAGCAATCCGCCGATGGCAAGCGTCACTGCTAAACTTCTGGTCTGCCGTCGATGAATCTCTCGCGGTACAGTTCACGAGCACCACGGAGACTGCCATTAGCTGCTCCGACACAAAGAATAATTTCGTAATACTCCTGATTACTTAGAAATGCCATATTAATTTAATAGGTAGTCGAATCGAAACCAAACAGCAAAAAAATAACTAAAAGTAGGTATGCACTCTGCAAGCTTTCACAAACAACTGCGAAAAAATTGTAGGCAAACATGCAAACAAACCTACCGTACCGTTGGGCGTTGCTATGGTGGGGTATGCCGCCTACTCCTGGTACTTAGAATTCGAAAAATGTAGTTCGCCCGCTTCCACAAAGGCAAGTCAACTGCGGTCTCATGCGACCGCTTGGGGTTCTAGAAGTTAATACCGCCCATAACCCTAGTAGTTTTTAGGGTTCGAACTTTAGACTAAAGTTACGAAAACTAGCAATATTTTTTAATTAGTTAAGTTATTCATCAATTCATCAATTCAAAATACTACCAAAGTGTAAACTGGCTTAAGCGCTGCGTATTATTTTTAGGTTTGTTGCCATTAATTTGGTCAATTAGTAATAAAATCTTCCATCACACGTAAGTTTTATTTAGTACATGTCACAGATGTTTAAAAATATTATTCTTATTAACATTATTGTTGTGAACAAAAACGAATGTGTTAAGTACCTATTGAAACTTTGTACGATACAACCTCGTTAAACTTAGTTAGTAAAGTTTAACTATGTTGTATCACACCAGTTAGGATTTCAGGAATGCTTACATTTATAGCGGGTCAACCAAAGCGGTTAAAAAAATAAAATGAGCTACAGAACCCATTAAGAAGAAAGACGCACGCGCACGCTTTCTTGTGACTCCGCCCATACCAGGAATGACTCCTAGTACCAATACCGCCAATAAGTTAATACCGCCCATACTTTTTAGGGCTCATAAATTAGACTTTGAGTTACGAAAACTAGGAATATTTTTAAATTAGTTAAGTCATTTTTTATCACTGTTCAAATTATTAAAAATTATTATTTTCTGTTTTTTTAGAGCCGACATAAAAGTTACAATGAAAACTCACATGGTGACAGATTTTTTTGTTTTGTTATTTTTACTGCGTGTTAACGGGTGAGTTTAGTACAGTGCTGAATGAAACCCGTATTCACAAACATTTACTTGTCTAAGCCTCAGAACAATACTGCTTTAGTTATTGTTCAGCAGTGCGATTCTCTAAGTTAAAGCCTTGGTAGTAGCGGCTGCCGCAGCGCTGAGAATTGACTCTGCCTCTTTCATATTCATAGAATCTGAAAGAGACAGCAATCACAGCGACTATGTGTCGCTTAGAAAATCGCGGTCTAAGCAAAGTAGAAATGCTATGCGAAGTAAGACATTTCTCAGTGCGTTTCGTATGACCTGACCTGGTGATAGGAACACAGAATAATTGACTAAATGAACGTCTCAATTTTCTTTTCTAACTAATAAAAGTAGGTAGTCGTAACTTATGTTCTTAGTGAAAAAAATAACAACACGGAACCCTTTAAACTTTATCAAAAATAAATAGTTGAAAGCGGGTGGAGTCAGCACAATAGGCACAAAAATACTAGGGTCACAGCAGAGGCAAAGGAGGAAGTAACACTAGACAGAGTTCATTACTCCAATCAGCTGATTGATAGTGTTGTCATAATGTCGATAAACTCGTATTATTTTTAAAAGTATGTACTTCCACAATGCCCGAGATATCAAGAAATGTTTTTATGTATACCAGCTCACTAAAAGTAAGTGATTAGGTACGTGAAATATGGCTGGCCCTGCTTGATACAAGCGTATTGGTAGAATAATCATATTCTATAAGTTCATTTGATAATACTCATATTCTCTAACAACTTTTTCTAAAAAGCTATATGGTAGAATAATCATATTCTATAATATATAATAATTTTTTCTTATAAATAAAAATAGTATTTTAACCCTAAAATGATTTCAAATATTGTCTTAAAAAGTTAATACATAGTGATTTCGTGGTTGATCAAAAAAGTCAGTGACAAAAACGAATCGAGGCAATACCGACTCCACGTAGTCTTGTCTGCCCTACGCTAGAGTGTAATTTAAGCCCGCGTAGGCGCGGAGGGGCGAGGCGGCCCGCGAGATGAGGAGCAGGTGGGTTTGACGCTCGCCTCTGCGACGATAAGCTCGCGTGGGACCGCCGGAGTCCCGCAGCGCCGGAGCCGTGACAGAAACCATGCCTGCTGCATGCTGCATACCTGCTTGCATGCTGCATGCTTGCCTGCATCCTGCATGCCTGCTTGCATGCTGCTTTCTTATTACATGAATAATGTTTTATATCATTAGATTGTTATATCAAATAAACACTATACATCAAAAGTACATTATATGAAATGAAGTTATAGAATCATATATTATCAATTATTTTAAATGTTTATTATATTGAGTCAGTTGTTATATCAAATGAATTTATATGAATTGAAATTATATTATCTGAATGTTAGACCATAACTGAAATTATATTATCTGTATGTTAAACAATAAGGTTTGATATAAATAATCAAACATTACACACCCCAAAATGAGACCCATTTTCACGTATGCACATATGTATTCTTGGTCTTTCGTTAATTTAAGAAACTATGTTTTTTAATATAAATCGATCTTTATGAAGGACTCTTTCGGTTAGTATCATAAAATACAGGATGTTTCTTTTTCATGTTTCACCCGTTCGTTTCCCAGCTCAAGCAGGTGATTTTTCAAAAATCTTTAAAAGCAGATTAATTATTTTTGAAAATAAAAAGTAAAGGAGAACCGGCACTTTCCACAGAAAAAATGCTCAATTTGTATACAATTAACTAATATTATTTGCTACCTAAACCAAGTTTTGTCTTATTTTTATCGAATCGCGGATAAGAGTTATTTAATTATTAATATTTTATAATATGGAAACACTAAGTCCACAAAAAACTGACATGTTACTTTAAAAATGTCTAACGTGGCTGCATAAACAATAGTTCTTTTGCATTTAAAAAAGGGAAATGTCAACAATGCCGTCACATCATGTTTGATTTGACTGCTAGCGGCTGTCATTTGTCAACAACTGTCATTTGTTGACAGTTATTGCCAGATAGATAATGAATAACAGATTAAAAAATTTAAAAAGTATACAACTTAAGTCCGAACCGTGAAGAAACGTGTCGGTAGCGGTGAAAGAATACTACCACCCCCTATCTTCCCGTGGGAGTCGTAGAAGGCGACTGAGGGATCAACCCAGAGGATGGGCAGCAGCATCCTCTGAGATTAACACCGTCATACTGTGATCGCCAACCCGCCTGCCAAGCGTGGCGATTATGGCAACATTCCCCCCAACATGAACGACAGCACTAAACTCTGGCCCCTAGTCCCCGGCGGCCCCGCTCGCCCTAGCTACGGTAGCGGCCAAGGCAGCGACGGGGCAGGGGGTGCTAAGAATCTCCGGCAGAGATCTGGCTACCGCCAGCAACGAACTTTGGCCCTGGCAACCTACAACACGCGTACACTGCGAACCGACGAGAAGGTTTGCGAACTGGAGGAAGAATTGAGCAAGATACGGTGGGGCATAGTGGGATTATCTGAGGTCCGAAAAGAGGGGGAGGACTCGATAATCTTGAAGTCTGGTAACTTGCTCCATTTCCGGGAGGGCGAACAACTGTCCCAGGGTGGTGTCGGGTTTATCATCCACAGCTCTTTCGTGAACAACGTTGTTAAGACCGGAAGTGTGTCGTCGAGGGTAGCGTACCTTATACTCAGAATAACCAAACGGTATTCGTTGAAGGTTATACAGGTATACGCTCCGACTACGGCACACCCCGACGATGACGAGGCAACAAGGCCCTACTGAGGAACTACAGACCCATATCACTTCTATGTCACGTTTATAAGCTGTTCTCGAGAGTTATAACTAATCGTCTCGCACGCAGGTTTGATGACTTCCAGCCTATCGAACAAGCCGGATTCCGAAAAGGCTTTAGCACCATAGACCACATACATACGCTGCGGCAGGTTATACAGAAGACCGAAGAGTATAACCGGCCTCTTTGCTTAGCGTTTGTGGACTATGAGAAAGCCTTTGATTCGATCGAAACATGGGCCGTGCTACAGTCTCTCCAGCGGTGCCAAATTGACTACCGGTACATCGAAGTGTTGAAGTTTTTGTACGAAAACGCCACTATGACAGTTCGTCTTCAGGACCAGAGCTCGAAGCCAGTCCAGCTGCAGCGTGGAGTGAGACAAGGAGATGTCATTTCTCCGAAACTCTTCACTGCTGCACTGGAGGACGTGTTTAAGCTTCTGGACTGGAGAGGACTCGGCATCAATATTAACGGCGTGTACATCAGTCACCTTCGATTTGCCGACGATATTGTAGTCATGGCTGAGACCCTGGAGGAACTCGGCACAATGCTCGGTGATCTCAACAGAGTCTCTCAACAAGTGGGCCATAAAATGAACATGGAGAAGACGAAAATCATGTCTAACTCACGTGTCGTACCCACTCCTCTGAGGGTTGGAGACTCTGTTCTTGAAGTTGTTGACGAATATGTATACCTGGGACAAACAGTCCAGCTAGGTAGGTCCAACTTTAAGAAAGAGGTCAATCGTCGAATCCAACTCGGCTGGGCAGCGTTCGGTAAGCTACGAAATATCTTCTCGTCCAAAATACCGCAGTGTCTCAAGACAAAAGTCTTCGACCAGTGTGTGTTGCCAGTAATGACATACGGTACCGAAACGTGGTCGCTCACTATGGGCCTTATTAGCAGGCTCAAAGTCACGCAAAGAGCAATGGAGAGGGTTATGCTTGGGGTTTCTCTACATGATTGAATCAGAAATGAGGAGATTCGTAGACGAACTTAAGTAAGCGACATAGCCCAGAGTCGCCAAGCTCAACTGGCAATGGGCAGGGCACATCGCCCGTAGAACCGATGGCCGTTGGGGCAGAACGGTTCTCGAGTGGCGACCGCTCACCGGAAGACGCAGTGTGGGCAGGCCTCCAACAAGGTGATCCGACGATCTGGTGAAGGTCGCAGGTAGCCGCTGGATGCAAGCAGCACAGGACCGGTCGTGGTGGAGATCCTTGGGGGAGGCCTTTGTCCAGCAGTGGACGTCTTCTGGCTGATGATGATGATGATGATGATGACAACTTAAGCATAAAACGCTGGTTCTCCTTTGCCATCATCTCAATATTAAGGGTACTTTTCCTCCAACCACAATGTTTTTTTCCAACCTTTATACCATCATCATTAGCCTATAAACGTCCCACTGCTGGGCACAGGCCTCCCACGTGGACAATAGCACTACGTGGGGATATATAATATTTTAATTAAACACAAGTACCTAGATTAAATGTGTTTAATTTCACATAAGATTCACATCAGCATTAGATGATGGTCGACCAAATGGAAATATATATCTCAAGATCCTTTGTTTTAGAGAAATTGTTCAGCTGATGTTATATTCACCAACCTACATTGGTTTACTTTCGTGGTTTAAGGCACTATCTAATTTAATGTAATGAACTTGATTACCTCTTGAAATTGAATGGCCTTTAGAAGACTGCAAAGGGTCTTCCCAGAATCCATTGATGCTGTAAAATAGTAGTCTGATAAACCGTCATCCATTTTGTTCCACTAAATCGAACATAGACCGGAGTAGCATCAAATACTGATCTTGTGTAATCTCGTGAGGTACTGTTCTACTCAAAATCTGTGCAAGTCTGGCCGCTAAAACGTGTTTACATGTGACTTCACTCTTTTTCTCCAGAACTTGCTGCTTAAAAGCTTGACAAGGGCAGTAGTTTAATTTTGGAAATACTCTGTAGCAGCGATCATTTTCACCTTTGATTTCAATTAAAATTCTGGACTTTGATTTGGTATACTCCACAAAGGTTTGTTGTTTTTCTAAAACATCACAGGCTCTTTGCAATACCGGGCCAAAGACTGAGTGCAGCGATATCAAATCTTCATCTGAAACTATAACATACTTATTAGGATTACAATGAAATAGGTACTTCATTTATTCACTAAGGAAACCAAGCATTATTATTTATTACATGTTTTGATTCCACGTGAGTCCAATTCCTTTAATAAATTCTCCGCAACGAGAGGCACTTTGGAAAAACTTGAATCATTCATATTAATAATAGAACATTTTTATAAATTACTAGCTACTGTAGGAAAAATGTTTTAATAAATTAAAATACAATTGTAAACAAGTGACCGACAGACGACACAATGCTTGATTAAAAAATAATTTTTATTTTCTGTATCCAACTGATACAAAATACAAAATAAACAAGTTTGACATTGATTGATGGACACCGGTGCAGTGCTTCCACTTTCATGATTTCCTTTCCCCACGCCACAACTGAGATTTCCCCTTCTCAGGAATTTTTTCCGCTCAAAACTTATTCTTTTAGTAAATTATATCAAAAAAAAAGTTGTCGTCGCCAGGTCGGTGGCTTACGCTATTAGGGGGGGTTACGCGGTCAGCGAAAATTTTGGTGTTGCGCGGGGGAGAAGCGGGGGGGGGGAGGTTCCGCTGTAATTGAAGCAAAATCGAGATTTTGCTTTTCAAAGGTGCTATGTTGGACAGCCATTCCTTAACAAAAGTGCAAAGCGCCTCCAAAAAATTATACTAATTTTGAGATTTTTTCATAGATGGCATTGGGTGTAAGTGCCAAACTTTTTTTCTTTACAAATGGGACGTGTGTGCCGATCGTAGTAAATGTCAGTGTCGGTCATCTGATTAGTTCCTGTCATTTCAAATGGATTTGTCTGATAAAAATATTAGAAAGTACTTTGAAAATGAGTGATTCAAGGAATAAAACTAAAAAAAAAATACCTATGAAAATCTTTGAAAGTAGTAAGTACGAGGAAAGAGTTATGTTAACAGGAAAAGAAAAGTTATTCCGGCAAAAAGGTCACCTTCTATGCTGGTCAGTACCTACATTGTTATTGTTAATTTACTTTAATATTGTTTCAATTAATTTTACAATTGCGTTACGCAAATATTTTGATTACAAAAAATATGCAAATGTAAGAACCGATGAAAAATAAATAAAAGAAAAAAGAAAATAAGAAAGCAAAAAAAAAAGAAGAAAAAAAAGGTGAAAAGGAAGCTTTTCTAGTGGAAAGTATGATTTATTACCACCAGAATATCAAGAATTCTATAGGAATTTGTGTAATAATTAAACTAGTTTAATTATTAGTTACACAAATTTGTCAAAATGCAGCATAGGGGCTAAGCACTAACTAAAATAATAATACTTATTTAAAAATAAAGGCACTTTACTCCAATGACATTTGTTATGAAACTTAGCCTCATCATTAATTTAAAAGTAATCTCTTTTTTATCTGTATTTTAAACTTAATTAACATTATCCACTCAGCGAGTTAACTGAACATTTTGTTTATATAATTGTGAAGATTTGTTAATAGCATATGTTTACTTACTAACCTTAGTTATTTGTCTGTAAATCTTCCTAGAAATAAATAAAGAAATAAATAAATTAATAAATGAAAGGTAAATATCTTGCATTTTGACCCATTTCTTAATTGATTTAAAAAAAGGTTTTTTTATTTAAATATGTTCAAAAGTAATAAGTATAGTATAAACCTGTTTTATTTAGTTTTTGATAATAGAAAGCCGCTTTAAAATTATGACTAAAAAACAAATTCATTTTTATTTATTTCTTAATTTGTGTTTTGGCACTTAGCTTATTTGTAAATTCCAAGCCTCAATTCGTAAGCGCCATTCACATTTTTATTAAAAAGTAAATAAAACCGTTTTTTTAACATTACAAATCAGTCAAGAAATCGAAAAGGTAAATTCCAATGTTTTTATGATTTATATCATTTATTATTGTAAAGCACGGTGGTAATGTGAATTTAAAGAAAGGTGACCCGGCGTTTCATGCTTGGGTTGTTTATTTTTTAAATTGTTTAATCTGTACTTCAATATCTATTTCGCAATATCTGTCAACAAATGACTGTTTTACAGCCACTAGCTGTCAAATCAAACATGACGTGACGGCCTTGTTGACATTTCTCTTTTTTAAAAGCAAAAGAATTAGGGTTTATGCAGCCATGTTAGACATTTTTAAAGTAACATGTCTGTTTTTGAAGACTCAGTGTTTCCATATTAAAAAATATTAATAATTAAATAAATCTTATCCGGGATTCGATAAAAATAAGACAAAACTTGGTTTAGGTAGCAAATAATATTAGCTTTACTTTATTACCAAATTCTATTGTATACATGTTAAGCATTTTTTCTATGGAAAGTGCCGTTTCTCCTTTTAGAGGTAACTTCAGGATTTTTTTCTATCGAACCAAATGATTCCAATCGCGTTTTGACTTCGTTCATCCCCTCACACATACGCTTTGTAATACACATTAAAAGTTTCAGTGCGAAATATCTAATATATTTTGAATAAAAACTAATAGAAAACAGCCAATTTTTCCGTTTTCACCGCCTAAGGCCCTCTTAAAATATACTGCATGATTATGTTACGTTCCGTAACATGCAGTGTTCATAATTATCATTTATGGCGGCAGTTAAAAAAAAACTTCTAATGATTTTGGGTGAGATCAAAAGGTACGTCAGCTGGTCCCCGTTATACATGACACATTTGAGGCTAAAAAGGTATGTCTAATGTGTAAAAAATTAAAAAAGTATACAACTTAAGCATAAAACTCCGGGTCTCCTTTCCGCAAACATGATTTCCCCTCGATTTCCCCTATTTATCTCTTTCCCCTTTTTCTTCCTCTCTGGACTCTAATTTCCCCTCAAAAGGGGAAGTTCCCCTCATTGTGGAAGCACTGCACCGGTATATAAATTAAAATTTGTTCCATGAAGAAACAGGCTAAGGTCTGAGCCATACTGCCTACTCATTAGTTTTTTATTTGTTTTTTTCCCTTGATGATAATGAGTGGTGATTAAGATGAATGATAAATGATGTTCCCCAAACCCCTTGAGTCCTCAGTAAAGATGTGGGACTTTACTGAGGTCTCACGCGGACTACTTGAGAGAATTTGAAAAGTGATGTTGCACTGTTTTGTTTCATTTGCCAACACTCATACACGTTCACAAACACTTAACGGTTAATAATCCACTATTATTTCACATTAATATTCGAAAAAACACAAATGTTAGAAAATAAAACAAAACTGCAGACATGACGCTTCACTTTCCCGCCAAGAAGCCGCACTGCACCGGTGACCGGACCGCGTAATGATTTTTTTTATATTTAATTGTTCCGTGAAAGAACAGCCTAAGATCAGAGACCATACTGCCTAGTCATTAGTTTTTTTTTTTTTTTCCTTAGGTGCTAATGAGTGGTGATTAAGATGATGAATGATAAATGATATTCCCCCAAACCCCTTGAGTCCTCAGTAAAGATGTGGGGCTTTACTAAGAACTCACGCGGACTTCTTGAGAGAATTTGAAAAGTGATGTTGCACTGTTTTGTTTCATTTGCCAACACTCATGCACGTTCACAAATACTTAACGGTTAATAATCCACTATTATACAAATTAATGTTCGAAATAACACAAATTTAAAAAATAAAACAAAACTGCAGACATGACGCTTCACTTTCCAGCCAAGAAATCCCCATCATGATGATGATGACCGATCCGACCGACGTCGAGCGTTCTGTCGCTTCTTCCGACGTATTACCTTTATCTATGGTCGCTTCACTCGAGCTCGAGTGCGATCGAGCCACAGACATACAATAGAAGCAGACCAAACATTATTTCACAACTACATAGATGAGAATAAAACAATATTTCTACTTCTTTCTCTCCAACCACAAATTAATGAGACTATCTCGTTTCTTTTTAATGTCGCAACACTTCCACACACATAGACAAACTTGACCGTGAGGCAAAACGCCATCTTGACAAGCTACAATTAGGCTGGCCTCACACAGCCGGAATCGCTTTCTGAATTAAGAATCTGAATTCAGATTCTGAATTCAGAAAGGCCGGAATACCATACAATATCAGTATGCTCCACACACATGCTGATTTTTTCAGAATCTGAATTTCTCAGATCGATCTGGAAGAATGAGCTGACGAGCGTCCGGAATTCCGTGTCTGAATATTTAAGATTCTGAATTCAGAACGCGCGTATTCCCATACATTTTATATGGAGCGGCACACACATGCTGGAATTCAGATTCTGAATTATTTCAGTGTTGCCATTTTTAGTAGGATCCTGCTTTTTAGCATTTTTAAAAGTAAATTTTAGATATTTAGTTTGTATGTTATCTTATTGATACCTTGCTCTAATAGTGTTTAATTTTCGATGTACTTCAATTCTCAAAAATTATAAAGGTAAATATAGCAGTTTTGGTGCATTAAAATAAATTTTTATTTTTATATTTTATTCTTATAAAATTTGATAGCAATATAAGCTTATATTGAAACTCGTTAATATGGTTAAACTAGATAATGGATAAATATACATAAACATAGAAAAACACCAAGACCCGAAATCAATTAAGAAAATCAGTTTTCTCTAAATTGACTCGCCGACCGGGAATTGAACCCGGGAACTCAGAGATGGTGCGACGCCAGGCCCGGCGCGCTAACCACTTGACCACGGAGGACGTCAATTGGTAGGAACAGCGAAAAAAAAATGGCAACCCTGGTTGAAACAGCAAGCGGTTAACATCTCGGAGACGTTTGCTTAGGCCGGGAGTCACAAGACTACTGATCAATCTGAATTTTTAAGAATGTGTGAGTCAAGGTGCCGGAATTCAGAAAGGCCGGAATACCATACAATATCAGTATGCTCCACACACATGCTGATTTTTTCAGTATCTGAATTTCTCAGATCGATCTGGAAGAATGAGCGGACGAGCGTCCGGAATTCCGTGTCTGAATATTTAAGATTCTGAATTCAGAACGCGCGTATTCCCATACATTTTAAATAGAGCGGCACACACATGCTGGAATTCAGATTCTGAATTATTTCAGTGTTGCCATTTTTAGTAGGATCCTACTTTTATAGCATTTTTAAAAGTAAATTTTAGATATTTAGTTTGTATGTTATCATATTGATACGTTGCTTTAATAGTGTTTAATTTTCGATGTACTTCAATTCTTAAAAATTATAAAGGTTTTGGTGCATTTTTATAAACAACGCTTAGCAGTTTTAGCAGGATTTACCATAAATTTTTATTTTTATATTTTGTTTTTAAAAAAATTGATAGCAATATAAGCTTTAATGAAACTCGTTAATATGGTTAAACTAGATAATGGATAAATATACATAAACATAGAAAAACACCCAGATCCGAAATCAATTAAGAAAAACAGTTTTCTCTAAATTGACTCGACGACCGGGAATTGAACCAGGGATCTCAGAGATGGCGCGACGCCAGACCCGGCGCGCTAACCACTTGACCATGGAGGACGTCAGCCTAAGGCTGGCCTCACACAGCCGGAATGGCTTGCTGAATTAAGAATCTGAATTTAAGATTCTGAATTCCGGCACCTTGACTCACACATTCTTAAAAATTCAGATTGATCAGTAGTCTTGTGACTCCCGGCCTAAGCAAACGTCTCCGAGATGTTAACCGCTTGCTGTTTCAACCAGGGTTGCCATTTTTTTTTCGCTGTTCCTACCAATTGACGTCCTCCGTGGTCAAGTGGTTAGCGCGCCGGGCCTAGCGTCGCACCATCTCTGAGTTCCCGGGTTCAATTCCCGGTCGGCGAGTCAATTTAGAGAAAACTGATTTTCTTAATTGATTTCGGGTCTGGGTGTTTTTCTATGTTTATGTATATTTATCCATTATCTAGTTTAACCATATTAACGAGTTTCAATAGAAGCTTATATTGCTATCAAATTTTATAAGAATAAAATATAAAAATAAAAATTTATGGTAAATCCTGCTAAAACTGCTAAGCGTTGTTTATAAAAATGCACCAAAGCCGGAATGGCTTGCTGAATTAAGAATCTGAATTTAAGATTCTGATTTCCGGCACCTTGACTCACACATTCTTAAAAATTCAGATTGCTCAGTAGTCTTGTGACTCCCGGCATATACAAACGTCTCCGAGACGTTAACCGCTTGCTGTTTCAACCAGGGTTGCCATTTATTTTTTTCGCTGTTCCTACCAATTGACGTCCGCCGTGGTCAAGTGGTTAGCGCGCCGGGTCTGGCATCGCGCCATCTTTGAGGTCCCGGGTTCAATTCCCGGTCGGCGACTCAATTTAGAGAAAACTGTTTTTCTTAATTGATTTCGGGTCTGGGTGTTTTTCTATGTTTATGTATATTTATCCATTATCTAGTTTAACCATATTAGCGAGTTTCAATAGAAGCTTAAATTGCTATCAAATTTTATAAAAATAAAATATAAAAATAAAAATTTATGATAAATCCTGCTAAAACTGCTAAGCGTTGTTTATAAAAATGCACCAAAAAGCTCATTCTTCCAGATCGATCTGAGAAATTCAGATTCTGAAAAAATCAGCATGTGTGTGGAGCATACTGATATTGTATGGTATTCCGGCCTTTCTGAATTCAGAATCTGAATTAAGATTCTTAATTCAGAAAGCGATTCCGGCTGTGTGAGGCCAGCCTTAAGCTACAAATTTAAACAAATGTCTTCCTCTTCCTAGACTAGACTAGACTTGTCAACAAAGGACGTACAGGAGATTGTTTTCGCTTATTTTTTGTGATCTAATAAAGTTTATGAGCCAAAAGTACTAAAATAAAATGGTGAAGTGTAGTGCGCCCTTGTGCGGCAACTCCTCATATAGAAAAACACCTAAAATTACGTTCCATTGGTAAGTTTTGTTGTGCCATCTAATCTCATAATGTTTTTTTTAGTCATTGTGTGATTATTAATAATCTTTCGGCATTGTAGAAGTAGTGAATAATTGTCATAAGGGCAAATCTCGTAAAATCTTAACGTAAAGTAGTTTCTGAAAGAATCTTGTGGTAACAATAATCAATTATATAGTAACTCTGATCTCTTTCGACGTTTCATATACTTGTCTTAGATTAAAACAAAAAGGGAAGATACGGCATTAGCATCTCGTGAGTGAGCCGCGAAAATTAGGCCTAAAGGCACAATTTCACTTCAGTCACAATTTGCCGAGCGAACAGGCTACATCGCACTATTGCAGATATTCTACTGTGTGAAAAAGAGAAAGACGCTACTCCGCAGTGGCGTCGGAATCGGTCGTACGTACTCGTCTGTTGCGAAGCGACCGAGACGTCAACGCGCTACTCGCTGACTCCCTCGCGCTGACGTTGAAACTTACCGCTTTGTCTCGCTCGCTCGATTTACACTTTATAGGTGCGCGTGTGTGAGTGTTTGCTTATGTAGTTGAGTAGGACTATATTTTGAATGACTACAAGTAGGAGCATGCCGTATCTTCCCTTTTTGTTTTAATCTAAGTATACTTGTACAATTTTACGGGGCCGTATTTAGGCTCCAGTTTTGTTTAATAGGTATATTTTGAAGATTGATTAGATTTAAGTATGCAATATATTTTTTCATTAGGGATAAATTAAATATGAGTAAATTATTTTTATAATATTGTTAACTTAAACCCTATCCTACCCCTTTAACCCTATGGTAGTCGTAGGGATGTATTCTTGTATGAAAATGTGCATAAAATAGTAACTTTTTACATTTGTTTTTTCAGAATTCATCTAAATCTTTACTAAAAGGTCCGGCAAGAAGCAATGCCAGTGGAGATCATGTTTTGAGGAATTTGCAAAATTTACAGCCAAGTACCTCAAGTGCTGTATGAACTACATTATGTGAGTTAACGTAAGTATAAAATTGTTGTACAGTATTCTAGGGTATAACATGAAGAAGATGGGTCTGAGCAGTCTCTCAATCTCAACTCTGTTACTTTGAAATATACAGAAAATAGACGCGTTTTACCTGAAATAAAACGCATATTAAATACTTACCTCATTAGAAGCTCATAATATTGAGATAGGCATATCCGTTTCCCGTCGTATTTTCCTTCTCTTTATTCCGGTATATCGCTGTCTCTCTCGCTCATCCCACTCAGTGGCGTCACCAGGTGGCGCGGTGGGGGAACCAGGAGATTTCACACCCGTGCCCATTTGTTCATCATTGTGTCGAAATATGCATTAAGCACCAGGCGGAAATAAAAACTAAGCTTCTAATGAGGTAAGTATTTAATATGCGTTTTATTTCAGGTAAAACGCGTCTATTAAACACTTGACCGTCATTAGAAGCTTATAATATTGAGACCTGTTTGTTATCGCCTGGTGAAAACGCCAATCTGAGAAATAAATTAAACAATAAGTGCGAGAGAGTTAATCATATGATTATGGTTTAAACAAAAAGTTATAATAAGAGATTTAATTAAGTACTGTAAGAAAATAATTGGCCAGTTATTGATGAAAAATCAAATAATTTAGCTTGTAAACCATGTAAACGAACATTATTATTAGGAAATAAATATTGTTTACTATTTGACTTCAATCACTTTACAGGATAAAAATAAAAAATGAAAAACTTGTGACGCCTGAATCAATATTTCACGACAATAAACCTTGTGAAAAGTATTAAGTAACTAATCTCCAATTACCAATAGTTAGTATATCCTCAATGGGTAAATCATATCAATCTAGTTTGTAGATGCTACAGCGGAGCAAAACACAACCAGGTGTGGCTGTAATATCCATCTAGCTACCACAGTGCTTGAAACAGGTGACAGGTGAACCACTCGAAGTTTTAAATAAATTAGTTTAGCCATTTTGTACAATATTTATTGATCCTTTTAACCAGTAGCAATTTATAGCTTGTTTGTCTGTAGTCCCTACAGTCAGTTTTTGACCCAAACTGTCGCCATAATATTACTGCATTGTCCTGAACAAAATAATGTTTGGTGTCCACAGCAAGGTAACAAAGGAGCAATGCGACAATAATATTGCAGTGTTACGAACTGTTTGAAATCTAGTTGATCCTAGGTTTGAAATACATTTCCAAGGTCTACTTAAGCACACCAAATTTCAACGTCATGTCTTGAACCTTGGGGGTTGGCAGGCCTGTGGTTATGTCTACCAGGCGTCTACGTTTCGAATTCCATACTGTGAATGAGGCAGCAAGGGGTACCACAATCAGATAAATTCCTGTTCAGGTGTGCTAGCACCCGGGGGATGACGGAAGGTGGTGCGAATTTCCAAGCCAGAGGGAAGCGTTCTCTTCAGGCTGAAAGCATTGTGAAACATCGCTTCGTAATCATTGAGATAAATCTGCATAGTTTACCCACTACTCGAGCGTTCTTGGATACAAACAGGTGAATTACTGGCCATGCAGGCCCACTTCGCGAATATCGTTTGTGTGAATTCTGGCAGTAGATGCCACTCTAGAGCTTGGCTATGTCGAGACAGTTCATCTGCATGGCTGTTCAATTTCCCTGGAATGTAATGAATTTTGACCACAATTTGTTTGGTGGTCATTTGTTCGTTGGCAATTTGGAGGATTAAAATAAAATTGTCGCATGCTTCGTGTTCGATGCTTGTAATTCTAAGACTTAGAACAGCCCGCTTTTCTTTTTGATTGCAGTGCAGCTTTTGTTCGGATGCACTCCACCTTCCCGATAGGGCAGAATTGTTGAGTTGTGACCCCCCAATGCTGAAGCAACGGTTGTCAAAAAGAATGTTGGTGGAGGTATATGTATTGGTGTTTCTGATAATTTTTAGCTACCAATACATTTAACTACATCGTAAGGTAGAGTCTATTTTACCGCCCAATTTCTTCTCTTATGTATCGTAAAAGGCGACTAACGGACCATAGATTTCACATACATCCAACAGTATAGAGCGGCGATAGGCTCATCACTTGTCACGTACATGTGCAGTTATCATTTGGTGAAACGTAGACTATGGCAGAGGACTGCTTTTGCGGTCCTCATTGCCTGGTCTCTGACTAACCCTTCGGGGATAACAGTCGTGAGTATATGTAGGTATGTATGGACGCTTGTGATTCCTCCATGTATCCTAGTATGTCCTTGCGGAAGACATTGATTTTGGTAAGCGCTCTGCGAGGGCGGTCAAATAGACTATTTGAAGTTTATGTGGACACCAAAATAAGTAAGTGTTTCTATTACAATGTTGGCATGTCTGGACAGAACCATCTGGTCCTTATGTCTATAAGATAATAGTCTAAGAAAACATTGCCGTGCTCATCTCAAATGGAAGGCATATAATTTTTAGTAATTCGCCTTTGTAGAACAGACGAAGAAACCATTGTGGGATTTGGCTATAGTCAGATGGTAGTACCTAGGTCTGAGAAAAGTAATTTGTACATCTCGTCTCTTGGCCGTACACAGTCCGGAATTTATATAATAATTTAACGACTTCAGGTTAAAAATTGGACGGAGTGACCTTTCTTGGGTGCTCTTTGGTACTAGAACTGGGTTAAAACGAAGTTTGGAAAAAAAAACTTACTGTTTCTAGAAACCTGTTCCTTTTTCTGTGTCAGCATTGCAGACATTTTGTCCGATACAAGCGTGTAACAACTGTCTATTGTAACGTTTGGAACCTTGAGCGATGGCTTCAGATAAAACGGTATTCGATACCTTTGTGTTATGATAGAAAACTTGGAGCACCTATTTAGTCCCAACGGTGTCGATAAAGTGCAAATTGACCGGCTCGAAATTTCGGAGCGTCATTGTCTTCGTGTTTTGTTACCTCTGTTAGCAGAGAAGATGGACGTTTTTGTCCTGATTGATAGAGCTGCCAAGCCTATGATCCTGGGGATCGAAAGTAAGAACAGCCTCCGTTGTTTATATTATAGCTACGATGTGGTTCGTGGCTGGCATAAAAATGTCCTTGCGGAGGACATTGAATTTGTTAAGCGCCCTGCGAGGGCGGTTCATAGCCATGATGTGGTTCATGGCTGGCATAAGCATGTCCTTACGGAGGACATTGATTTTGGTAAGCGCCCTGCGAGGGCGGTTCATAGCCACGATGTGGTTTGTGGCTGGCATAAGCATGTCCTTGCGGAATACATTGTTTTTGGTAAGCGCCCTGCGAGGGCGGTCCATAGCCACAATGTGGTTCGTGGCTGGCATAAGCACGTCCTTACGGAGGACATTGTTTTTGGTAAGCGCCCTGCGAGAGCGGTTCATAGCCACAATGTGGTTTGTGACTGGCATAAGCTTGTCCTAGCGGAGGACATTTATTATTTAATTTAATTAAAAACGGTTACATAACCATTTACAACAATTAAACGTATTATTCAAATTCAAATAAAATAAGGGACATTTAGCATTACATTAACATACATGCATCTTCTCGCAAAAACCGCAAAACTCAAGTAATATTACCCTTGATTTTGGTAAGCGCCCTGCGAGGGCGGTTTATAGCTACGATATGGTTCGTGCTGGCATAACCGCATAAGCATGCCCTTGCGGAGGACATTTATTTATTAAATTTTATTAAAACGTTTAAATACCAATTACAATAATTAAACATATTATTCAAAATCAAATTAAATTAAATAAGGTACATTTAGCATTATATTAACATATATGCATCTTCTTGCAAAACCGCGAACACTCATGTAATAACCATTGATTTTGGTAAGCGCCCTGCGAGGCGGGCAGATTATTGCCACGATATGGTTCGTGGCTGCCATAAGTATGTCCTTGCGGAGGACATTGATTTTGGTAAGCGCCCTGCGAGGGCGGGCAGATTATAGCCACGATATGGTTCGTGGCTGCCATAAGTATGTCCTTGCGGAGGACATTGATTTTGGTAAGCGCCCTGCGAGGGCGGTTCACAGCATGCTGTGCGTGTGTCTGTCCCATGAACCAGAAGAACAACGCGATGGTACGCTAAGACGATAAGAAGTTTGCCCTTGCGAAAGGTAACCGTTTGTTATAGTACAGGTTTTGCTTGCGAGGCATTCCCAGTACCAGATTTAATAACTGGCCAAAAAGTTTTCTAACAGGACAATTTTTTCTAATGCAACTGTAATCTGTTCAGAATTAAACAAATGTGTGTTTGAAGGTAGAATCTTATTCAAAGTAGCAAGCATTAGAGGGTCTTTTACATTTTTATGAGTACCTATCCTCTTTTCGTATATTTATAGTTTCAGTCTACAACCTAATCACCACTGAAAATAAGACCTTTAAGAGAGGCATCAGATCTTTGCGACCAACTAGTAAACTGCGCAGACAATTATTAAAAATATCGTTTTAGTTTTAAAATACCAAAAGTTATTATAGTGCACAAGATTTATCAGAATATTGGTGCTTAAGGCCTAGCTGGCTCTTTTAGTTTACTTTTAAAATCAAAAATCAAATCTAGATCACTAGACGGAATATTTAAATTGTTAACTGTTTTAGTCAGTATTGGTAACACCTGCGAGGTGCAACAATCGTTGTAAGATTTCCTCTAACGTCCGATAAAGCAGACACATTGTCGTTATCTTCATGAAAGGCGGGTAGGTACGATGACCATGCTTCTTTGAACGATGACGACTAACTCGAACTCAACCTTCGCCGATGCGATCGGGATTGTTAGAAGGACTAGCTATAGCCGCTTAGCTACAATTAATTTTTCTCATTATCTAATGTAAGCACTAATTATCGGTTTCTTATCTAAAATAAAAAGAAAAAGTGCCTGGAGAGTAGATACCACGTATTAAACACAAAAAACACTTTTAAAAATACTATCTTTACTCGAATGCTTTCTTATCTTAAAAGAAAAGGTGTATCTACATCTCTTGCGGGTAAAATAAAAAGTTTGATATACCAGATAAGTTTAAATTATAAATTCAGCGAACGGTAACACCGTTAAGTTAAGAAACTATTCTAAGTACTCACGTGTATTGTAGAAACTCACGAGAACTGTGTTGCAGTTTAAATAAAAATAATTCTATTTCTTTGTCACTTGATCACTATGTAGTGCACAAGTTACGCCGACGGGAAATTTCACGCCAATGATGAACAAATGGGCACGGGTGTGAAATCTTCTGGTTCCCCCACCGCGCCACCTGGTGACGCCACTGAGTGGGATGAGCGAGAGAGACAGCGATATACCGGAATAAAGAGAAGGAAAATACGACGGGAAACGGATATGCCTATCTCAATATTATAAGCTTCTAATGACGGTCTAGTGTTTAATGATAAATTTATTTGTTTTCAAAGACCTTCATCATTACTTCCTGAACAGACTCAGTAAAAAGTCCCGGATATAATTTTTTCGGGACTTGCAAAATGTACAGTAACCCGCAGTCAGGGTCGCTGACTACTCGACCACCCGGCGGTCTTATCACTAGTTTTAAAAATTGTGACATTATTTATTGTAATTTTTATTTTTATTAAAAAAATACCAGCAGAGTATATACACACATCAAAAGTGTCTAGGGATCAAGCATTTTTATGCGGATTTCTTGAGATTGAGATGTGGCTTTGTAATAAATTTATGATTTTATAAATTTATATAGATCCTTTTTGGTGCATTTCATAATTTGAAACAGGAACTTTCAATCAATTTCTAGTAAAAGATGAAAATCAGCTGTCAATATTTTCCCTATAAAAACATACAACGCATTGAAGACATTATTAGTGCTACTGTTTCCCTACTACTGATTAAAACCAACGTTATTATGGAGCGGCGACGTCATTTAAGCAGGGAAGAAATGCTCAGAGCCGTGGGAATGATAGAAGCTGGTTCCCGGCAACGTACTGTGGCTTTAGCTCTGAATACAAGTCAGAGTGTTATCAGTCGACTTTGGACACGTTACCGAAGCACTGGTACCGTGGCTGAGCGCCATGGAGGACGGTATCGCTGCACCACACGGAGACAAGACCGATACATTCAAATCACAACTCGAAGAGCTCCAACAATAACCGCCATGATGTTAGCCGTGAGGCTTCATCACTCTTCAGGGAACTTAATTAGCGACCAAACAGTCAGAAACCGCTTGCATGAAGTGAACCTTCATTCCCGAAGACCGCTAAGGGTACCACCTATAGCAATGCACAATCGTAGGATTCGATATCAATGGGCTCTTGAACACAGAAATTGGGCAGAAGAACAATGTCGTTTCGTGTGCTTTTCTGATGAGTCTCGTTTTGGTATGAGACCGGATACAAGACGTATACGACACTGGAGAACCCCTGGACGCCAACAGCGATTAAAATCCTGCCAGGAAGTCCATCCTTATAGTGGTGGAACCATCATGGTATGGGCGGGTATTTGGATCGGCGGAAGAACTGAGTTGATTTGGATCAGAGGCAACCTCAACGCTCAAATTTATGCTGAGACGATTGTATCAGACGTCATCGTTCCTCTACAAGTGCAAATCGGTCCCTTATTTCAGTTAATGCATGATAATGCACGACCGCACACCGCAAGAGTTGTAAGACAGACTCTCGCCGCAGCTAACATCAATGTCATGCCCTGGCCTGCTCAGTCGCCAGACTTGAACCCGATTGAGCATGCATGGGATATGCTACAGAGAAGAGCTCTGCCGAATATGGAGGGTATCCAGTCGCAAGAAGACCTTTTTTTGTTGTTGCAACGAACATGGGCGGCCATTCCACAGCGTGATTTGGATGAACTCATTTTGAGTATGCCAAACCGATGTTCTTGTGTTGTTAGTGTTCGCGGTAGAAACACGGATTATTAATTGTTTAAGTTACCCAATAAAATTTTAAAGAAAACTGTTATTTCAGTCTTTTTTTCGAACTTTAATGTTAGTGGTTCAAATGTCAAAAATCCCTTTAATAAGAAAATGGCAAATTTCTTTATTAATGCAAAGGTGACTTGGTTTATCGTTACTGTAGACAAACGAAAACACTTTATTTGATGAATCCTTAAAGAAAATTTTAATTAATATCAATCAGGAGAAAAGTTATTGCAAAAATATATGTTGATCCCTAGACACTTTTGATGTGTGTATATATATGTTTGTTGTTTTTAATTACTTATTTCATTTTTTTTATTTTACCTAACGTAGAACCGTTACGAGTATTTCATGCATTTTATTAAGAGATCTATTACATCTCAAATGTGATATTTGCGTAAAATGCGCATTTTTGCATTTTGTAGAATTTTTTTAATTGTATTTATCGTTATTATCGAAATAGGATAATAAAATCATGCTTAATATTACAAATCTCCACTCTGCGAGAATAAGCTGAGTTCGGACGACCAGCGCATCGTATTTTATAGTAATTTTGCAGTTATATTTATCGTTTTTATCGAAATAGGATAATAAATTCATTATACAATCTTTATTTCTCAAGAAGTAACAATTATTCTGGTATAAATTTTGCTCAAAAATATCGATAGGAGGTAGGAGAAATTCACAGTTAACTTAAAGCGATTTTCCTAGTTTTTTGGTTTAGAATAAGATTTTTTTTCTATATAAAATCAATGATATCTAAAAATTCCGAGGCCGCTACGCACTATACGACTATATAATAGATAACATTCAATTTTTTTTCATTTCTTTATAACAGTAGTTCAATCTAGGAGTTCAAAAAAGTGCCTTCGCGCATTTTATGAAAACCTTCATCAATTTTGGGTTTCATAAAAAAGTTAAGCAAAATTTACATAAAGCGAGGCCGCTACGAACTATGCCAATAGCTATTCTACATTATTCAATAAGTCAAAACTGGTGATGTATTTTTTTTCTTGGATCATGAACGCCAAAATTGGCCATTTTACGCAAAAATCACAGTCGAGATGTAATAGGCCTATTAAGTTAATGCGGTGGCGTCGCAGCCAGATACAGATACAGACATAGCCTGCCTGGCACTCAATGAAAGATAACTTAGCATTCTACTGGTGATTTTTTTTTTAATTTAATCAGTAGGTATCTTCAAATGTCTATAAAATATAAAATTATCCTCTTTACGTAGGTATAACATTGTTATAGATGTAGGTACTTGAGGTCCCTTGCGTGCCTGAGTTCAGCCCCTTTTATTGTAAATGTGTGCATGAAATTTGTCTGTAGGCGTAATGGGCACGCTTTTTTGTTGTAATGTTTGGTCTGCTTCTATTATAGGTCTGTGGATCGAGCGCACTCCTCCGGCACGCGCTCACCATTCTAGTCCAATCAACGAGGACATTTGTTGTATGGAGACTTCCGAAAAATTCCTCTGCCTCTGAAATTTGGCATGTGTTGAAGTTAGGTAATATCACAGACGTATAATAATGTCTGTGGGTAATATAGTGCGACATAAAAAAGTAGAAATTAAATAATCCAGAACTAAATTCACTCATTTTTGGCAACATTGATTATCTGTCATTAATGTCAAGTGGTTGTTCAACTCTGTCCGTGGTTACGATATAAATTGTTGTTTTAGTGATATTTCTACATTCCTGGATTTAAAACACTGATAATATGATTATGACCATCCGTGGCAGTTCTCGTAACATAATATATAAGGTTTTTTTTGCGTAGTTTGGCAGAATTTCTATACGGAACTTTGTTACATAATCTGGAGGATATTTACCAACGTACAGCAGATTATACTGGTAAGTAAGTCACAAAAGATGTTGAAAGTATAATTATCCAAAATATGCCTATGCGCAATCGGCTAAATTCCGTGAAACTATCAGTATTTTTAAATATTTTTAAAAGTTTTGGGGTTATGATATTACAAACAAAAATGTTGGTTATTATAGTTCGACTCGAGAATCTTGAACTTTTGAATTTATTGGGACATTTTATCAAGTGTTAAGGGGTAAAATGTGGTAAGTATAGTAAATTATTTGGGTTGACTTTTGAATCGAGTCGCCCGAATTTGAAGAAACTAACACTGTGGGGGGGTCTTAGGGGTTCTTAAATAAAGGTTTATTAACATTTTAGCTGCCGCTGTTGCGTTAAAATATTTAAAAAACCACTTGAAAGTTTTGCCAAAATCGGCTATAGTCACGAAAAATTACACGTTTTAGGTAATACAATACCATATTAACAGAACCGAAGTGTGGGGACGGGGGGGGGACGGGGCGCAGCCCCCCTACGAGGGGGGCGAAGCCCACCACCATGGAAAAAGTCTAAAGAGTTAATTAGGTTAGGTTAGTAAGTATGTTGACCAAAACGCGCGAGCCGAGCGAGCGAAGCGAGCGTGCCGCGGGAGCGGCCGGCGAAGCGCCAGAAATGAGGTTTTTGTAAATTTCCATATTTTTTAAAAAGTTACATAACTTAAAAATTACTTGTCTGCGGCAGGAGGGGTAAGTGGGGGTACTCCTCTCTCCTCCCCTCCCGTTCTTCCACCAATTAAGGAGACTCGATTCAAAAGTTTTACCATGATGCATAATCTCAAAATACAAGAAAATTAACATAACTTAAAAACTACTTGTATGCGGCAGGGGGGGTAAATGGGGGGTTCTTCCCCCACTCCTTACCTTCACCACCCCCACCCCGATTCAGGCGACGCGATTCAAAAGTTTTACCAATTATGTTTTTAACTCAGTCTGTTATGTTATGCATATATGTTTTTATTGTTCTAGGTGTGTCTGAAAGTACTGTGCGGAGAATAGCTAAACAAGGCTCCGAAAATGGATAAAAATTTTTGACTCCCGCTAAACACAGAAAGGGTCGACTCACAAAGGAACTCGATGACTTTGATATGTGTGCAATCCGTCAGAAAATGATTTTTTTTACACTGTAAAAAAAGAAATACCAACAATATGCAAATTAATAGCTCAATTAAGGCAACTTATTGGCTATGATGGAAGCCGCGAGCATTTGCGAAACTTAAAGAGTATCTGGACTTTAATTTATTAGTTATATATCTAAATAAAAATAAGTTATAAGTACCATGTCTGTTTTCATTAAGTACTACATACAAACTACTCAAATTAATTATTTTAACGACCTCCTTAGCTGAGAGGCGAGCACCCCGGACTTGGCGTCGCCATCTCTGAGGTCCCGGGTTCGATTCCCGGTTGGGTTAATGTAGAAAAACAACTTTTCTATATGGTCTCGGATCTGGGTGTTGTGGTACCGTCGTTGTTTCTGATTTCTATAACATAAGTGCCTTAGCTACTTCCTTTATATCAGAGCAATGTGTAAGTGATGTTTTCCAATTATATAAAAATATTAAATAAAAACAAGTATCAAGAACAATTTGATCGACCTATCAGGGTTGCTATGTTAACGACAACAGCGCCCTCATTTATTTTCTACTCTTTTGTGTCGCACTTGTACAGATGTACAATAATCCAACAAAATTTGTTACGAGAAGTTCGGTATTTTTACCAAAACATGAAAATCGCTTATAACTCTTTGTGAATATTTCCTCAGGCTGAAATTCTTTCTGTATACGTACTGTTAGAACGAGTCTCGCGATTAGGGTTTTAAAAAAAAGGAAATAGAAATAAAACTAATATTAAAATGATTTGAATGAAATCGGCAGCCGTCGCGGAGGTTGGAATAAGACTGGCGCGCTCGAGAAGCGGGCGCGTCTGGCTGGATAGCAATATGCTGATGCAGCAGTAAGTTAGGGCTGTAAGCATATATACTAACATCATAGGGATGTAACACCTCCCCCTTTAAAAGGAAACTTCTAGGAGAAAAAAAGAAGTTTCTGTACTAAATTCTAGATCTAATGATTGGTAATTGAATAGTCTCAGAGTTTGAACTTTGTATGTCTGATTGTAAGTTATCTGAGTCTTTAATTCTAGATTTAATGGTTGGTAGTGGGATAGATTCCGAATTTGAACTTTGTATATCTGTTTGTAAATTATCTGAATTAGGTAATAAATGTTTAGTTCTAAATATGTTAAAGCGCGAGCGACTGCCGGTTATATATTTATAAAATTTATAAAAAATACAAGAAATTACAATAAAAGTTATAACAAGTACTAAAATGGAATAATGTGTCCCATATTGAATTATATGTGGTTTATCCTTGATTTTATCAATCTCGGAAGTAGCGTCTATTAAAATTCTCTTTTGTAAATCTAAATTATCCAAATCTATATTGGTTAGTTCAACAGGAGCCACATTATTTATTTTCATATTAAATTTACTTATATTACAGCAAGCATCATTAATAAGATTGAAATCTGTGATTTGAATGGGTGAAGTAATATTAATAACATTATTTTTAGGTAAAAGTGTCGTACTTCTACAATATGCAATACAACCTCTGGGAATGGTAATTATGCCAGTCCCCATAATACTATTTTCATACAATTTATTACTTATACAATCAATAGATATTTTGTTTGGTTCTGTTTGTATATAAATCCATCTGTTATTACTTATCGGTTTCCAAATATCTACTTTTCCATATATAAAATTAGTTTTACATTGTATTGGGATCTTATTTACTATTCTTGACATTAATTCACTAGCGCAAGTGGGTTTAGCATCGGTTGCATAGACATTGGTTACATCACATATATAATTGCTGGAAGTAATGGTTTTACAATGTTCAATACTATCTAAATTACAAAAATGAAGTTTGTCTTTGGTCATTGCAATAAACTTGGAATCTGGTAAGATTAAAGAAAAGGTGTTAGGCTTATTAAAATCATGCGGTGTAGGTAATGCAATGTTATGATATAACATGAATTCATCAGGGGAAACTAAAGGAATTTGTAATACGAATACAATTTTCTTATTTACATAATAACAAATTAGCTTAGATATATTTAAAACAAAATGAATAGTACTAAAATCTAATATTACTGGTAATTTCGAATTATCAGGTAAGTGTCTATAACTATTGGTAAGTTCAAGGTAAAGTTGTTGCGGGCTTAATATAAATGGATGTAATACATTTTGGTTACAAAACAGTATGGCATCTACTATGTCTTCCACTTGTAGAGATACTGCTAATATTGCAGTTTCTAGACTATTTAAAATCTGATTTTGATATGATTGTATCAATAGCTCATCAGTTTGTATCGACACATTCTTCAAACCAATTGAGAGTCTGTCGATAGCATCATTCAATTTAGCTTCATTACTTTTTATTTTGGTTAAGGTATTATTAAATGCTGATATTACGGAAGTAGTTACTAGAATATTTTGTTTCAATAAAGTAGCTAATTTTTCCTGATCGTTTTCTACGGCTTCTATAGCTTCATTATATCTAATGCCATCTGCTTCATCTAATGTACCAAATATATATTTAAACGCGGAGCCAATTCCTCCTATTATTGCATTACGTCTGTTTCTATTATCAAGCAGGTGCGCGATGGAGGTGTATTTTTGAATAGTACTATTAAACATTATTATCAGAGGTTCCAGTACGTTATGACATTCCGAGGATTCAACTGTTTGGGTTTGTAAACACAATTTTACGGTATTGCTTAAGGCAGATTTTATGTTTTCCACGTGAGGTTTTAGGTGTGCGATGTCTATTGGTATTAAAACGTCTAACTGACCATTTTTAATTTTAAGTTTTCCAAGATAATCAAAGTATAATCCAGGGCTTGATTTGATCTGTTTCACGTATTCCTGTTGACAGTGGATCCCGGGTAAGATGCTGAAAGTAATTAAGGTAAGTTCATTTATAATATCTACTTTGCTTTATGATACTTGCTTATCTACATGCTATTTTTAATATTACTAACGCTTAACAATTACAGTTATATTATATACCTATATATTTAATCTTAATAAATGAATATAATGTGATCATATATATCTCTATATCTATATCCCTATATAATTTCTAAAATACTATTGTTGTTGATTTATTTACAAATGAGTTTTTAGATATCCTCTAAAAGTTTTCTTATGTTATATATATTAGATTATAATATTTTATGGACTACTAGGGAAGACGCCCGCTAACTTGATTTCATCAAAGTGGTGTCTTACGTGGCGTCTATTTATTAATAATGTTACGGTATTGTTACCGTGAACAGAGAGGATTTTGTAGGGACCTTTCCAAATAGGGGAAAGCGCTTTCCGGAGCCTTAGGTGATTTTTCAGGTAAACGTAATCACCGACTTTGTATCGAATGGGTTGAGTTCTTGTATCGTAGTAGGTTTTTGACCTTTGCTTTGAATGCTGTATATTTTGGAATGCTTTTTCCCAGGACAGTTTAAGGCGATGTTGGAGCATTCTGACGTAGTCAGGATATGTGGTAAGGTCTTGGCTGTATAAGGAATCGGGAATAAAAGATTTATGTCCGAACAATAGTTCGTATGGTGAAAAGTTTGTAGTGCTATGTATAGCTGTGTTATAGGCTAGGATCGCAGTGTATACATATCGGGGCCAGTCGTCTTGATTCTCATTCACGTAGGACTTAAGATATTCCTTGAGAGTGGAGTGGCTCCTTTCGAGGGCTCCTTGGGTTTGCGGATGATAAGGAGTGGACCACAGCTGTTTAATTTTCAGGAAGCTGCAGGTTTTTTTAAATAGATCAGCTGTGAAGTTGGTACCTTGGTCGGTGAGAATAGTCTGAGGGATACCGAACAGGGAAATAAAGTGCACGAGGCAATCTGTGGTCTCTTCTGACGAGACACTGCGTAGAGGATAGGTTGCAGAGAACTTAGTAAGGTCGTCCTGAAGGGTCATGATATATTTTAATTTGGCAGGGCCGGATTCAGGTAAAGGTCCAACAATATCTAATGCTACTCTTTGAAAAGGGCTGGTAGAGGTAGTAGTTATTTGCATTGGTGCGCGATTGAGTCGTCTGAGGGCTTTGTTCTCTTGGCATGAAGGACATGCTTTAATTTAATTTTCTACGTCACCTTTCATGCCCTTCCAGTAGAATTTTTCTTTGATACGGTTAAGCATTCTGTTACAACCTAAATGCCCTGCAATTGGGAGATCGTGATTATCTTTTAGGATTTTCTTTATTTCACTAAGAGTTGGAAATGTGATATTATCATGATATATATTTACTTGTATATTTGTGTTATGAAAGACGTATACTAGTATGTTATATAATTTGGCAAAGGATAGCTTTTCGAATGGATTTCTAAAATCTGAAATGGCAATTTCTGAGATATTTTCTCCAGTTGTCATCAGATGCGTTTTAATGTTTTTAAGGGTTTGATAGATTTCTGGATAAGTGCATTCATCAAAATAATGCACCTTTGTAAATATAAGATAGATATTTTTGTTAGCAGCTGTTTGTGCTTTTTCGAAGGAATACAATTGTTTATCTTTGTAACGAAATTCATCTGTTATTTTTTCTAGAAATCCTGACAAGAACGGATTTGATTCATCTAGATCTAAAGAAATGGGAATGATAATATTTTTACATTGAGTTTTAGTTAGGGATTGGTTATGTTCAATGATGGTAGTATTAAATTGGTTCTTTTTGTCATTGATTTCTTTTAGGAATTTAGAGTATTCGTCATTGGTGTAAGTATCATCAGGGGCTGGAAGAGAGTCGCGTGCTTGCGTTGGTGAGTAAGGATCTTGAGTTGGATTTTGTAAAGGTAAGTTTTCAGGACTCAGTGGAGCTTGCAAATTTTCGTGATGCAGTGAAGGTTGTTCAGGTAAGTGGTCTTGGGTTTCAGAGTTTGAAGTAGTAGGTATAGCAGGGTCTCTGGTTGAAGTTGAAGGAGTTGGCTCAGGTGAGTTTTCTGGATTTGTAGATGCTAAAGGCTCATTAGACTTAGGAGATTTTATTTTATCGACTCTAGTAGGATCAGTGGGGCTATAGTTGAATGGGAATTCATCGGTATCATCTAACAGATCTATGCAAGGCAGGCTACTGCTGTCATAGTCAGGTGTTGTAGGAATAGTGACACCTAAATCATCAAGTGTCATAGGACTAAATGGACGGGGTCTACCATCGTTATTAGCATACAGGTATGGTCGAAATGTTTTGCAACCGAATATGATTGCAAGAAGTTCTTTTTCTGTAGTGCTGTAGTTCATTTCACTTTTGTTTAGAGTACGAGATGCGTATGCGATAGGACGATCTTTGCCGATAGGACCTTGGGATAGGACAGCGCCAACGGCGTAATTAGAGGCATCACACGTGAGTATGAATGGTTTAGTGAAGTCAGGATAGCAAAGAACAGGAGCAGTAGTTAATTTTTGTTTTAGAATATCGAAGGCAACCTGTTGTTGGTTTTCCCAGTTAAAATTAGTGTCCTTTTTCAGAAGTAAGGTTAGAGGTTTGGCAACTTTAGAGAAATCAGGAATGAATCGGCGATAGTATGAGACAAGGCCAAGGAAGGATTTTATATCCTTTGCTGACTTAGGAGTCGGGAAGCTTTGAACAGCTTTAATCTTGTCGGGATTAGGTTTGACTCCGTCAGAAGATATGGTGTGACCAAGATAAGCGACCTCACGCCTTAGGAATTCGCATTTGTCAGGTTGCAGTTTAAGGTTGAATTGACGAAGTCTCTGGAATATAGAAGTTAGATTTAGGATCATAGTTTTTAGATCAAATGAATAGGAAACGATATCATCTAGATACACGAAGCAGCGGATGCCTTGTAGGCCAGATAGGGCGGTATTCATTAACCTTTGAAATGTAGAAGGCGCATTCTTTAAGCCGAATGGCATACGCTTGAACTGGAAATGCCCTTGAGGTACACTAAAGGCAGTTTTTTCGGCATTATTGACAGGAATTTGATGAAAGCCGGAAGCTAGGTCAAGCGTAGAGAAGTATTTACTGTTGCCTAGTTGATCTAGAATTTCGGTAATCTGTGGAATAGGATAAGTATCACCAATTGTGACATCATTTAGTTTTCGGTAGTCGATAACTACACGCCATTTTTGTTCGTTTGAGGCGTCCAGTTTTTTAGGTACAATCCATATAGGGGAAGACCAGGGAGATATGGATGGTTCTATTATTTGTTGCTCAAGCATCTTCTTTATTTGTTTATCGACTTCTTTTTTATGAACTTCGGGAAATCGGTAGGATTTAGTATTAATAGGTTGTTCTGTGGTTGTCTTAATGTCATGTTTTATGGCATTAGTGTGAGTCAGCTTTTCATCAGGAAGATGGAAGATGTCAGAGTAATCGGCGCAGAGTTGAAGGAGAGCATCGGCTTCCTCATTGTTAAGATGGTCTATACGAAGAAGATCTAGGACTTGACGGGTTCTTTCAGCAGAGTTTTTACTTTCAGGACAAGGATCCGAGTGGTTTACGGAAGTTGTTTCATTAAGATTGATGGGTATCATTTTAGAAAGTTTAAGGTTGAGATTAGTTTTGACTATCATTGGAGATTCAGAGAGATTAGCAACTGTTAAATTAATTTTATTATTTTCTTTTACCTTAACTAGGCAGTTGGCAATAAGAAGGTTCTCATGTGGTATTTGGTCGAGAACAAGTCCTTCCTTAAGTTGGGGATTTGAGACAGTGGTTTCTATTACTTTCTCAGTGCGTGCAGGAATTACGTAATAAGGATCTGAGAAATGAATATGAGCGTAGCAGTTTTTAAGTTTTAATATGCTAAATGTGAAATCGATATTTCCTTGAGATTCCATGAGGAAGTCATTACCAATGATACCATCGTATGGGAATTCTAAATTGCTTACCACGTGAAACTTATGAGTAACGTGGTATTTGGGATTTTTGTCGCTAAGGAATAATTGTAAATTGAAGGACCCTGAAGTGGGGATAGTGTCGCTTTGTGATATGGTAGATGTGAGACCTTTTAGATTGAGGATTTCTTTTTGAAGTGGAATATTGGGTTTGAGAACTGTGTCTTTGACAAGACTAATAGAAGAGCCGGTGTCTATGAGAAGCGTCAGCGGAAGTTCTGTCGCTGTACTGTTAACTATTATGTACGGTAATGACTTTTCTGGGTGGAATGAGATTTCATAAACCTCCTTGGGTTTAATAGGTTCGGCAATGAGTTTGATAGGATTAGTATTGGATTCAGAGGATCTTGTAAAAAATTTGGTATCGGATTTAGTGGATTTAGTAACGGATTTGGTAGGTTTAGTATTGGATTCAGTGGGTTTGGTAACGAATTTGGTAGGTTTAGTATTAAATTCAGTGGGTTTAGTAATCGGGTTTGTAGGTTTGGTATTGGATTCAGTAGATTTAGCAAAGGAAATGGTAGGTTTGGTATTGGATTCAGCGGATTTAGCAAAGGAAATGGCAGGTTTGGTATTGGATTCAGCGGATTTAGCAATAGATTTGGTATTGAATTCAGTGGATTTAGAAATAGGTTTGGTATTGGATTCAGTGGATTTAGTAATCGAGTTTGTAGGTTTGGTATTGAATTCAGTGGATTTAGTAATCGAGTTTGTAGGTTTGGTATTGGATTCAGTGGATTTAGCAACGGATTTGGTATTGAATTCAGTGGATTTAGCAACGGATTTGGTATTGGATTCAGTGAATTTAGCAACGGATTTGGTATTGAATTCAGTGGATTTAGCAACGGATTTGGTATTGAATTCAGTGGATTTAGCAACGGATTTGGTATTGAATTCAGTGGATTTAGCAACGGATTTGGTATTGGATTCAGTGGATTTAGGAACGGATTTGGTAAAAGATTTAGTAGGTTTTTTATTAGATACAGTGGATTTGGTAAAGGATTTAGTAGATTTGGTGTCTATGTTATGGAGGCGCCTCGCGTGACACCCAAGCGAGACGGTTTCTAGTTTAAATTATTATCGTCAGGGTTAACGACGTTATAATCAGTTTCGTCAAGACCTTCCTCTTGATCCTGAGTATAAGTGATTGGCCGCAATCTGCTAGGATTGGAAGTTGACGGTTGAGGCCCGAACTGGGTCTTAAACCGGTTGTTATATTCTCTCTTACGGCACTGTTCGATACTGTGCCCTGGGAATTTGCAATATCTGCAGATTATAGGCGAGTTGGCATAACCGCGGGATACAGGAGTTTGAACGTTAGGATTATTCTTTTGCGGAAACGTGTTACGATTTTGTGTAGTAGGATTAGAAGCTCTTTGATTTCTACTGAAAGATTTATTATCGATAGGAATATTTGTTTTGTACAGAGTTTTTTGAATTCTTTCCTCTGAAATGGAAAAGCTAATAGCTTCGTTTAAAGTTTTCGGTGTTTTACATCTTATAATGTTTGATACGCGTGGATGGAGACCAATGAGAAAATGATGTAAAGCTAATTCTTCCATCGCGGCACAGCGACCTGGTAACTCTTTTATTTTGCTGTTGCTAAGTGAGATTTCAGTGAGCAGTTGTGACAATAATGTTTCAATTCTAAGAGCGAACTGGCTTACGTTTTCAGTCGAGAGTTGCTTGCTTTCTTGTAACTCCATTAGGAGGTGCGAGGAATGTTTGCGGTCACTGAATTGAGTTTTGAGGAACTCTTTAAGTTGTTCCCAGTTTGAGAATTCTTTAATTGAGCAAGCAACTTCCGCCTTTCCTTGAAGTTGGCATAATATGTATTTAAAAAGAGTAGTCTTTTGTTGATTAGATGCTAATTCATAAGCATTATTGCAATTTATAATAAAAGAGTTAAGTGTTTCTCTACTGCCATCATAGGGCTTAATAAATTTTAAGAGAATGTTTAGATCTAGCATATCAGTGGATTGAAGAGTGGGAGTCTTTTTCCCTTTTCCCTTCTGTTTTTCAAGAGGGCTCGTGGCCCTTTCATCATCTGTATCGAATGGCAAGTCAGTGTTTAAAGGTATTTGTAAACTTGGATTAGACATCTTAGAACTCGGAACTTAGAAATTAGAACTTAAACAATTAAGCTAAAACAACATGCAATACGAAAATTAACAAACTTAATTAAGTTATTACAACAATTAGTTCGCACTCGTAGTCACAGCAGATATGGAATAAAACGACAAAGTAATAGCACAATGAAATAACAAAGGATAGTTTATAGCACGACTCACAGTACGCAGGATACGACGGCGGCTACGGCTGCGATAAGGTTCATTACGGTTGGATGTAATGATTTCTTAGTAACGCTGCAACAATGTTGCGGGCTCTCGGAGATGAATTCGGCGGACGACTGTGAAGAGTGTTGCTTGTGAATTCTCGTGATTCAATGTTCAGCCGTATGAATTATTTCGTGGATTTCGAATGTCGATGAGACTTTTCTTCCAGAATTTTAGGATAACGACGGCTTCGACGATGTAAATGTAGACGTGGTACGGAGTATCTTGAGGGTTTTGGATGTCGATCTCTTACTTCTTCTTCTTCCTCTTCTTCTTCTTCTTTTTTTTTTCAGGTGAGGCTAAGCTCGCACTGGACACAGAGTTATGTTTACACTGGATGCAGAGGTAAGTTTGTACTGGATACAGGGGTGAGTTTACACTTGACGTAGAAGAAAGTTAGCACTGGATGCAGAGGTAAGTTCACACTTTACATGGAAGTACGATAGCACTGGATACAGAGGTAAGTTCACACTTGACGTAGAAGAAAGTTAGCACTGGACACAGAGGTAAGTTCTCACTTGACGTAGAAGTACGATAGCACTGGGTACAGAGGTAAGTTCTCACTTGACGTAGAAGTACGATTGCACTAAATATAGATATATATATATATTTGTATAGATATAGTAATTTCACTTTTGTAAAAGTTTTTCGAAACTTTGGAACTGAGACGGACCGAGGATCCTATTTTTTGGATCCCTTTACGCTGCCACCAAATGTTAGAACGAGTCTCGCGATTAGGGTTTTAAAAAAAAGGAAATAGAAATAAAACTAATATTAAAATGATTTGAATGAAATCGGCAGCCGTCGCGGAGGTTGGAATAAGACTGGCGCGCTCGAGAAGCGGGCGCGTCTGGCTGGATAGCAATATGCTGATGCAGCAGTAAGTTAGGGCTGTAAGCATATATACTAACATCATAGGGATGTAACAGTACGTATGTACTAATTATAATAAGTGTATCAAAGAATCCAACATTTTTTCCATTTCAGAGAACCCCAAATTTTAACTATTAACATTTTCCACTATAACTTCCACTGAAAAATTGCTCCGTCCATTTTTATTTTTTAATATGTTTTTATATCATTCAATACACAGCTTTGTTTAGTAATCCAATAAATTTTCCATTTCAAACATATTTTTTTGATTTTTGCTTAATAACGTATTGAGAAAAATTGCTCCGTCCATTTTTGTATTCTTTTTGAAATAGGGCAACAAAACGGTCGACGTACCGATGGCATGTATTAATGCCATCTCGTCCTCTAGGGATCTTTTTTTCCTGTCATGTATTAATGCCGTCTCGTCCTTCAAAGGTCGTATTATTTTATATTTAAACAGATTTAACAATAATCCAACAAATTTTCGAACGATTAGTATTTTTTACGAAATTATTATATTCGCTGATTTATCTTGATCGCTCGGAGCTGCTTTGCCCGCACTTGCTAGGCAATTTTTTATCTTATACGCACAGCACAGAGAATATACACAACGGTGTACAACTGGGCGCTAAGAAATAAGCTTTTAAAAGGAATATTTATTACCTAATGCGTTTCAAATAAACGTTTGATACTTGTACAATATGCAAAAAAGGTCAACCAGTAGGTAGGTACGTATAATAATGTTTAGAGTAAAGATGGAACAAATCATTGATAGCAGTGAAAAATCAAATCAAATCATTTATTGCACTCATGTAGTATAAAGATGGTAGGACATAATTATATCATTTTAGTAACTTAAACATGAACCCTGTTAGGGTATCGCAATATTCCCATTTAAAAAAAAGAGAATTGATATGATTTAGTTTTTCATATGACATAACTGCTATTGTCATTCGCCATCGCAGCGATTATGATTTCTCACTAGTGCGTGTGTTTGAATGATCGAATGAAATCGCGCGGAGCGACCGCGGCGAGCATGCACGACAATCATACGAGCGAGGTGTGAGCGGGACGCATCTACTCAAGCAATCCCTGCGTGCGAGTAGTGCGTCCGATTGACCTGTGACCCGGGTCGCAGTCGCAGTCGCAGTTTAAAATGAAATGACATTTCACATGTGCGGGCGGTCGTCCTCGTCAGTCATAAGCACGTGCGCGTTGTTGTGTGACATATATTCATGTCATGTTACATCATAATCATTATTCAATGGGCGATTTTCCGAGATCATAAAAAAAAAAGAAATTGGTTCGTAAATGACTTCATAGATGGCGCTTAGCATAGATTAGTATGGCGCTTAGTAAAAGGCGGGTTCATGAAGAGCACGTGTATGGCTGCGTAATATTTATTCTATTCCAAAATAGAAATAGGTTTTGGATGTCCTGAATATAAATAGGTAAGTAAATACTATTTTTTTATTCTTTTGGTAGACAAGTAAAAGTGTAGAATTTATTACAGCATATAAGTAGCCCAGCTATCATAAAACGACATCTATCGAGTGTTTTTGAACTAATTTTTACTTTTTAATTTGGGCTGTCAGAAAATCGCCCATTACCATGTCATTTCATTTCAATATTTGCAATGATAAATAGTAGGAAAATCACTCTCAATGAAAAATAGCAGGTGTGAAAAATAGCAGGTCAAATCACTGTGATAAAAAAAAATCATATCCCTAGTTTAGAGAGACACAGAGATTAAAGGGTTGACCTTCATTTGACCGCTTGCTCGGAGCTGCTTTGCCACGCACATTTTGTTTGGTGGCCAGCCACGTCGCGTCCACACGCTTGGCAAACCTCAACAAGCCGTCACAAATTCAAACGTGTGTATAGAGCGATTGGCTTGGTTTGCGTAGGTTTGCAAGCGCTTGTAGCCGATTCGTCATGTGTCGGTTTTTTATCACAAATCAAAGGGAATTTTCCGCAAGCGCTTGCGAAGCGTCCACACGTTTGTGCGTACTCAAAGTATTCACAGACGATAGAACTTGGTTGGGACCGGACCACGAACATGGTGCGCTCCGAACTAACCATATTCGATCGTGTGGCGCAGGATCCGCCGGATATTATTATTATTAGTATCGGTACGGCTGGATCGGAGCGCTTGCACATCGAACGCGGTGCGATCCGATCCGATCCGATTCGTTCGTGTGAACGGCGGCGCAGCGAACCATTTGTCAGTCTAGTCCATAGAGTAACTTTATATATACTGGTCTGGGAGCCAATTCTCGCGCCTTTGATATAATCTCCAACTCGATATATATCGCAAAAACATGGCGTATATCAACTCATCTCGACATTCGGTATTCTCGTGATATCAAATGTGATATTTATCTAGTGCCAACACTCGATACGCAACGAGTGGTCAAGCGTAGCCGATACGAAAATTAACGTCTTTGATATTTTATCGTCTGTCAAAACAAAAGTGTCAAAGCTCTAATATAATTTAGATTTTCCTTTAATTAATGTTTTGTTCTAATTATTATGAGCGCTGACGATTTTATAGTCAATTTTATTGAAAATGTCGTTGAAGAGGCTGAAATTGCGGCAGAGTTTCCACGAAGACGAATTTTATGGCGCGAGGACCCTTTTCTTTGGAATGAAAATGCTTTCAGAAAAGATTTTCGCCTTTCCAAGGCTTTGGTAATCGATTTAATAGCTGCAGTCGAACCAGTCATACGCTCTAGAACGCAATATGATATTAAAACAAAGGTTTGTGGATTACTTGTTAATACAATACAATACAATACTTTTTGTAATTAATTTTAATGCAAGTAGCCTTGTCAAATCTATCATTCCATTCTAATCATAGAAACTATTTTATTTCAGGTTTTATGTGCATTGAATTTTTTTGCACAAGGAAGCTACCAAACACCAGTAGGAGAAAACAGAAACATTAATGTGTCACAGCCTTCAGTATCTCGGTGCATTTCTGAGATTGTTGAAGCTCTTAATGAGCCAAGTGTTTTTAACCATTGGGTTCATTTCCCAGAAACATTACAAGAGATGAATGCGATTGTAAGAGATTTTTACAGAACAAGTGGTTTTCCTGGAGTTATAGGTTGTATTGATTGCACCCATGTTGCAATCGTGCCGCCAGCAGCAACACAATATGATGAGAGAAGTTATGTCAACAGAAAGCAATACCACTCCATAAACACACAATTAATTTGTGATGCTAATTTAAAAATTTTAAATGTAAATGCCCGATTTCCTGGTGGTACCCATGACTGCCATATTTGGAACAATTCAAATGTGCTGCCATTCATGGAAAACTTACACAGAATGGGACAAACAAACTACCATTTAATTGGTGATAGTGGATACCCATTAAGACCTTGGTGTCTTACTCCAATAAGAGAAGCTGTTGAAGACTCACCTGAAGCACGCTATTCCGATATATTGAAGCAGACAAGATCGGTTATTGAAAGATGTAACGGGGTTCTTAAAGGCCGTTTCCGGTGCTTAATAAAGGATAGGGTGCTGCACTACACACCTAATAAAGTGTCCAAAATTATTAATGCATGCACAGTATTGCATAATATGTGCATTGTGAACAATTTGGAGCAGCCTGACTATAGTGACCTAGATGATGAGCAGTTGGGTGTGATAAGGGAACGTCTGCCTGAGTTACCCGCTCCAAGAAATGTAAATAGAACCAATGTACACTTAGTACAAGGGCGAGCCAAGCAAGCACAAATTGTAAATAGTTACTTTAGTAATTAAAAATACCCAGTATCTTAAGTGTTTTTATTATTCTTTAACTAAATTTAACATCAAACCCTAAATTTTTATAGATACCTAGTTAAAATATTTATTTGGAACATCTTTGTAATCATCTCGTGCTAAATTAAACTAAACTAAATAAAATAAACAGCTAACACACAGTGAATAACTTTATTCTTTTTTTAAGTTATTTGCAATGAGCACCTACCTAGTTAAAACATTTATTTGGGACATCTTTGGAATCATCTTATGCTAAATTATACTTAACCTTATTAAAATCAACAGCCAACACATAGTGAATAACTTTTTTATTCTTTTTTTAAGTTATTTGCTATGAGCAGCAATGCATCTGTTTGGCGACGCATTTCTATAATATAATTTTCATAAAAAATCTTTTTATATTTATTTTTTTCATCCAAAGTTTCCTTTAATGCATTAACAGATTCTAAACTGCTATCGAGTCGCTTCTTCCCACTTGTTTTCTTTTTAAAAGTTTTTTTCATGTTAATGTTTTCTGGAAAAGAGAAAAATATTATTAAGTATTACAATAGTATAATATTATTCCATCCTTTCAAGTGCCATTCATTAAATTGTAATTGAAAGTTGAAATAGACATTTGTGTTATTATTTTTCAAAATGGTAGTCCGCAGGTATTGAGAGCAATTGACTTTTTAGTGTAAAATCTCAATCTCAATGCATGGCTGTAGTAAATTTAAACTGTGACAAGAAGCTAATAAATTAAAGGAGGTTCAGTTCCTAATTAAAAATTATAACAAAGTAAACAAAAGTGACTTTAATCAACATTTTCCCTTAGTAGGTGCCAATTACTCTGCTTTCCCCTACACTGAATGTTTTTTTTTACACCCAACGTAAAAGAGTTTGGCCTTCATCTCACCTGAAGATAAGATGGTGGTAGCTAGTCAGGAAAGCCCTACCACAAACCAAACAGAGTACATACTGTACTCCGCTGGGAATCAAACCTGCAAGCCCTTGAGTCTTAAAAACAGGTAGGCTGACGACTAAACAACAAGTAACATGCCTACAACATACTTATTACACACCTTTGTTGGAACCATCATTAGTCTCAGGTATCCTCACAGTCTCGATAATTGTTTCTTCTTCAATATTGTTACATTTTGTTGCAACTTCATCTAGTGTATCTAGAAATTATATTTGAATATAGCTCAATGAGTATGACATAAACATGTTATAAAGAACCTTTTTTTTTAAAACTATTACCTACATGATTTCATTCCTCACTCAAATCAAAGTTTTTAGCTACCTACCTGATATTGTTGGCGGTAGAACAGGTAAATCTGTGACTGGGAAAAGCATTTCAGAAGAGCCTGGTAAATCTGAAATAAACATCATTATTTAGTATGAAAATAAAACAAACATTATTTTATTCAAAAAACTAGTAGGTACGGCCATAAGTACTGTTACAAACCTTACTTCAGCCACAATCAAGCTGCAAAGAAACCTCCAGTCAGCGGACTTTTTCTCCTAAGGCATTATTTTTGTAACTTTTACACTAAATTAATAAAATTTAAACTAATTACGACTATTACTATTTTTATAGTTTTAGAATAATGTTTTTAGTTTTGGTGAACAGAACAATGACAGATCTAAAAGTTAGTACCAATTTATACTTCATCAGACGTAACTTTGGTAAATATCCCGCTGGCTGGAGGTCGGTTAGAAAAGCTTATATTTCAGTTGTTTTTACAGAACAAATTCTGTCTTTAGCATAAATTCAGTAGAACAAAATAATCCAGATCTAATTCCCTGCATCACTCATAAGTCTCCCAGACAGGTGATCCCGCTGGGTGTAGACACATCCCCTTATAGCTTTAACACAAGCCAATAATTTCTCTGGTTGCAAAGCTATGCAATTATGCGCTGTCACTATGGTTAATTCAGCTACGGAGTGACGTTTTGAGCAGGCCATATCCTCTCAGTGATACACTTTTCACAACTGTACCGTGGAGTTTCCAGCAAGACTATGATCCTGGTCACAAGGCATGAACAACTTAAACGGCTTGATAGCTATGTTCGAACTTCTTAAGAGCTGAAGACTGGCCCTCGTCCTACAGACGGGACTGCGAGTTATGTTCAGTAGTAGAGGACATGGCAACAGAACTTATAGCCGTACTGGGTATATCAAACTTACCCTTAAAACAAACTAAAGATTCTTCAATGTCAGAATGCCCTTCAAGCTCTGATTTACTTATTGTATTGAGTATTAATATTTCATCCCCTGATAGTGTTTCAAGAGGGGGTCCTCCACCTGTCCCATTGTAGGATCTGCGTACAGCAGTTTCCTTCTTTTTTGTTTTTGATTTCATGTCCTGCCATGTCTGAAAATATGAATTTATACAATTAAATACTATTAATAAGTACTTGTTTAGTGAACAACTGAACAATTAATGAGATAAGTATTAGCTAATAGACAAAAACATGTAACATGTAATAGGGAGTAGGTACTATGTGGTATCGTAAGTAAACTACACTAATAATATTTAAAGAAGTGTTTGTTTATATCTCAGAAACAAGGATAAACTTTCAGTTTGCATACAGAGCAAGAAGAAATGGGCATGGCAATATTTCTAAAAGGTATACCTGATACAAATAAAAAATAATGTAGGTAATAGGTACTTACTCTTCGCCATTCAGTCCAATGTTTTTTGGCACCGGGTATGGAATTTAACTCTAAGGCAAGAGCTGTCCATCTTGCCTCAGCTACTTTCTTTGTGAAAGTAGCTGAAAATTTACCACCACGCAGTTCATCATCCGCCTGTAAAAGTTGGATGAGCCTCATCTTTTGTGGATTTGTAGGATATCCTTTTCTCTTTTTCCCCGCGGTTTCCATAGTTAATTTCTCGATTTTATGATACCCAAAATGTTTTCTATGATTACGACCTTTCAAATTTTCAATCACAGCGCGCGCGAGCATTGACAAATTGACATAATTGCGTTCCATTCGTTTCATGAACACTAAAACAATTTATCTTTTTCTTTGCTTTGCAGCCCATAAATTTACATAAAATAAAGTATTACAAGTATTTTACATACATTAACATTATATACAATGGTTTGTATATCAAATATAATAAAACAAGTAAAAAATATATTTCTCGATTATAATTTAAGTATAATCAAGAAAATGGAACTTGTTTGCAATTGAAGTAGCGCCTGTCACCGATATCGTATCGAGTTTTATATCGAATAGACCTGAGAATACAACTTTTTCTATGAAAGGTGATTTTTGTGATAATTTCGTTCGATAAAAGACGTTTGATATAATATCAAATTCGATAGCAAATCACATGAACTGAGAATTGGCTCCCTGGTCGCTATTGTGCCACCGTACGCGCAATACGTCGCGACGTGTTCTCAGACATAGATTCGGTTTGGAGCAACTCCAAGAAGACATCAGATGCACGCAATCAAGCGTTTCAAATACTTTTAGAAAAATGAAGAAATATTATCCCCTTGCGACTATTACACAAAATCCAACAATTCAATGAATACTTCGGAACTCATTCGAAGATATATACGAAAATCTTTATCATCGAGAACTTTAATGAAATTCATATGAATATATGATACGGTACTGTTGTCTGTTTCTGAGATAAAATTTTGCCCTTACTTTCACCTTTTCCTTTTGTTATGTAATGCGATGTAGCAACGATAGTTGCCACACACAACTAAAGCAATTTTGGCCTGTTTTTTATAGAATAGGCGGCATGTCGAGACGTGTTCACGCAATGCTAGCACAGACTGAATGGTTCGGAGTCCGGTACGCTCGTCTGTTGTGTAAGCGCACCGTACAGTTCGCTGGTGCGGGTCGCACCAAGTTCTATCGTCTGTGAATACTTGTCTCGTTTGTGCAAACAAACCTTTGAAGTACAATAAACTAGAGTAGACGTCCAGTAAAAAGATTGTACTCAGCTAGATGATAGCAGGCATCACGTGATACGTTGGGGAGGGGGCTTGGTTGTTATAGAATAAGTCCGAGCGCGCAGATGAGTCACACTAATCATACAGTTTTATCGTGTTGTAGGAGAATATTGTTAAAAATATACAAAAGAATGGGTAGTTAGTTTTAATGTTTTATTGAATTTTGTTAATTGTAATATTTTAAAATAAGTAAATTAATGCTAAAAAAATAAGTAAGTAAATAATTTATTAGCTAAAACTTTTATAAAGGTAATAATATTATAAAATCTTTTTCTTTTTTAATCATTATGTAGATGTCAATAATATATTAATAAGGTATGAGGCCTTCCTGCTTCATCTGGAATTACTTATTTTACAAACTTATATATGTATTTTTCTCACAGCTCATGGAGTAAATAAAAACGTTAAATGAAATAAAATGCATTTACTTACAACTGACTTACATTAAATGTAAGTTAGTTGGAAGTGAATGTATTTTATTTATAAATTTTATTCTACTGACCATATAGACGTGGTTCTGTCCAAATGTCATAAACTTCCTTTTAAGTTTTAGAGGTAATGTTTTTAAAAGCTAGCTATTAAAAACATACTGGAAAAAAACCAAGTCTCGCAACTCAGTTCTTCTACCGTAAAAAGTTGTGTGATCCATGTAATACCAAGTCGGTTGACTTGGCCATCGCATTAAAACACAATGTATCTCACAAGTAATACATTATATTATATTATGTTAAATTAGATTATTTAGTTGACTTGGTATTTCATGGATCTCACAACTTTTTACGATAGAAAGATAGACTAAATTGCACACAACTTGGTTTTTTTACAAGTATGTTTTTGATGGCATCTCATTTCTTTTTGTAGATAGTCCTACTTTTTTCCTTACCGGTACCTTTACTTTACTTACCTTCTACTTCTTGAATACTAACACTAGATATTCCATTATATTATAGTATACATAATAATATACAGTGCAGGTACACTATTTCATTCACTGCAAATGTAACTTTGTAATCCTATTTATTTATATGGGATTTCGAAGTTATTTATGCAGTTGGTGTATCTAGAAAACTGGACAGAAATTGCAAAATATTTTAGTTTTTCCTTGATTTATATACTAAACACTAATTGTATTCTAAATTTGAAGCTTTAATGTCTGCTAGAAGTGCCTTAGAGTTTTCATAAACGGTCAGTCAATGAGTGACAAAATTAAGAAACTTTGTCTAATTCTTAATCTACTGGTTCAAATGGAATGAAATTTGAAATAACCGTGTTTATACAATGCCTGCTTGGTTACTAAAAATTCAGGCCTCTAAAAGTGTCCACTACGAAGTTATAGGGGGTCGAAAATGGCCTGAACTGCTTCAAGAAAAGGATGGTAAGGCCGTGCCGCTTTTTTTGCTCGACTTGGGCACTGCCGTGCCTTCAGATGCTTATAAAAGTATTACTTTTTTTGTGACGATGACGTTGACTATTTTGACGAACCTAATCCATCTTTCTCTGTTTTGATGACTACTGAAAGAGTAAGCTTGTAGAAAAAACACCAATCAAATAACTCTAAATTAGGCACATGTTACCTAATAATTTATAGTAAGGGATGAGTTATATTAGAGCGGGCTGTGCACGGGGCGTGCCCTGTCCGGGCCCGGACGGGCCACTGACTTTAGAGACGTTGCATACATTTTGCATTTATAATAGAGCGGGCCGTGGCCGGACGGGGCACGCCTCGCGCACGGCCCGCTCTAATATAATTTATCCCTTAATTGATTGATGTTTTTTATTTAATTTAGAATTTTCTTCCTGTCTTTTGTGTATGTTGCTTATCTGGCTACTACGGCCCTAAAAGTTATTTGATTAGGTAATATGAGGTTTTCTTAGATGGTTTAAAACATAAGTTTAGTTCACTATCGTGTTTTGTGGTTTTGAAGTAAAAGTCAGTATTGAGTGTATTGCGTTCCAATTTGAAATAAATATTTTATTGATTGTTTAATTTCATTCATTTTTTACAATAATATCATGTAATCTAAATTATCAGTCGTGATACTCATGATCTTATGCGTATTATAAAATAATGGCAAATATTATTTTCACAGTAAAACCAAATTAATCATAATAGGCAGAAACTCATTTGCGCGGTCTGTTTTTATAGTCTATGATTTGCGTTGTAAAAATGGCGGCGAAATGGTTTCGTGATGTTGGAAATATTTTATTTTTAAGTTAAAACGAGTAGTGTTTCGTGTACTTACCGATTAAATGACTAGTCTAGTCTTACACCTAGACTTTTTTCTGTGTTTCTCGAGTAATTGTAACAACTTTTGAATGCACAAGAAGGCATTTGTCTTTTTTTTCTTTGTGATACGGTTAACGACATGTCATCACCGCAATCGCTTGGAAGCGACTAAACGAGGTGCATGCAGCCCATGGATGGACTGCACCTGAGCTGAGTGCGCACAAACTTGCTTCGCGGTGTCTTAATCTAGCTTTTTACATCAATGAAACAAACTAACGCACTCGCAAGCGGATGGCGACGTTTATTTCCTTAAATCAAACCAAACGTTTGTTGAGGTTTGGAGTTTGCGGCAAGTTCCAAGCGTGCAGACTCGGCATTAGAGTTTCAAGAGTTTAAAGACGATGGTGGGTTATTCTAAATAAAATACTAATTAAAAGGTACCTAAGTATAAATAATTACTTACACTATTTTTATTTGGTTTATATTTTTTCGATATAACAACACGTGGTTACTATCATGTTAATTCAATGGGCGGTTTTCCGAAGTAAAAAAAAAAAGAAATTGGTTCGTAAATGACTTCATAGATGGCGCTTAGCATAGATTAGTATGGCGCTTAGTAAAAGGCGGGTTCATGAAGGGCACGTGTATGGCTGCGTAATATTTATTCTATTACAAAATAGAAATAGGTTCTGGATGTCCTGAATATAAATAGGTAAGTAAATACTATTTTTTTATTCTTTTGGTAGACAAGTAAAAGTGTAGAATTTATTACAGCCCTTTAGGTAGGTAAGGCTTTCATAAAACGACATCTATCGAGTGTTTTTGAACTAATTTTTACTTTTTAATTTGGGCTGTCAGAAAATCGCCCATTCAAATTACTAAACAAGCTGCAGGTAGGTAACTAACATCAATAATCGACTAGGTAGGTATAACCACAAATATTATTTTTTTGGTTCAGATTTTTTATTTTACAAACCGTACAATTTAACTACAGTCATCTTAAAATTACCTTCACAGTTAGTTAGACAAGCTGTAGTACCTACCTTTTAAAACGTAAGTATCTATAGTCATTTTTATTACTTACTTACTTTCAGTTAGGCAAGCGGTAATAAACTAATAAGATTAAATACTGACAGATATAAAATGTGATATGTATAAAATTGGCTCTACTTTTGGTACCTATCTCTGTATGTATTTTATACACATTATTTTTATTTTGTATATCAATAAAAATAGCTAAGTAGTACAAGCATTGCCGGCGCGCTTAGCAAGCTAAAGACGAAATGACCGGTGGTCGCGGCGGGTGTGATGAGGGGTGCGGCGGCGGCGTGGGGGGCGCTCGCGCAGCGGCGGCTGAGCCACATGAGGCGGCGTTGCCGTTATGTACTATTTGTGCAAGGAACGTGTTTAACCCTTTACCGCATGAATTATTAAATAGAGGGATTTTTTTGCAAAATAAATATTAGGCATTGTTCACACCAAACGGATTGTCCGCCGCGGACTATGAGCATACTCACTGTCAGCCCCAGTGTGAACGTGAACTCAGTCTGCTGTATGCGTTCACACCAAGCCTTCATACGCTATAGCGTAGCGTGGCCACTGACGATCAGTTTTTCCCATCAGTTGAACTGATGTTAGTCCAAAATTTGACCGTGAGTGGCTTTTTTCTGCTTATATAGTATTCTGTGCTAATACACCGTTACGTTCGGCTAAGTAGCCAATCCGCGTCCGCCGTGCATAGACGCGTAGTTCAAAAATCGGCCTCAGAGAGTCAGCGACTACGCACTACGTAATAGCGTACACCTATAGTCCGTTTTCGGTGTGAACGAGAAGTTAAATATATGGAAAAACGATAAACTGCGTAACGCGCGCTCACAGTCCGCGGCGGATAGATAATCTGTTTGGTGTGAACAATGCCTAATTGAATCGAACAGTAATAAATATTCCTTTTAAAAGCTAATTTCTTAGCGCTCCCTTGTACAACGTTGTGTATTCTCTGTGCGGTGCGTATAAGATAAAAAATTGCCTGGCAAGTGCGGGCAAAGCAGCTCCGAGCGGTCAAGATAAATCAGCGAACATAATAACTTCGTAAAAAATAGTAATCGTTCGAAAATTTGTTGAATTATTGATAAATCTGATGAAATATAAAATAATATGACAATTAAAGGTATAAAAATGGACGGAGCATTTTTTCGCAATACGTAATTAAGCAAAAATGAATAAAATATGTTTTAAATGGAAAATTTATTGGATCATTAAACAAAACTGTGTATTTAATTATATAAAAACATATTAAAAAATAAAAATGGACTGAGCAATTTTTCAGTGGAAGTTATAGTGGAAAATGTTAAAAGTTAAAATTTGGGGTTCTCTGAAATGGAATGGTTGGATTCTTTGACACACTTATTCTAACTAGTACATGCGTACGTATACAAAAAGAATTTCAGCCTGAGGAAATTTTCACAGAGAGTTATAAGCGATTTTCATGTTTTGGTAAAAATACCTAACTTCTCGTAACAAATTTTGTTGGATTATTGTACATCTGTAATCTGTATTACCTAACTTCATCACATGCCAAATTGCAGTCGTGCGTCCATAATTTACGCACTTAAAAATACGCACTAAAATGGCTAGTAGGAGGTCTATTAAAGAGACTTTCAAGTTCATAGAACAACAGGTGTAGTTCAAAAAAGAAACCTACATAATATTACGTAGTACTATTATTTATTCTGTGCTGATATAGTTAAATAACTTTGCTTTATTGACAAAAGAAAAAATAAGTGCACAATATTTTTTGATAATAACTAAGTACTTATTTAAAGGATTAATCATAATAAGATTTTTTTATACCCAGGAACTTCTCAATTCACCTTTTATTTAGTAGGAACAATATGTTTAGAGCAAACTCAACTGCAGGTTCAGTAGGTACATAATGCTTTCATATATACATATAATTACGACTATTATACCGTGTCGCGTAGCGGTGAAAGAATACTACCACCCCCTCTCTTCCCTTGGGAGTCGTAAAAGGCGACTAGCGGACTAAAGACTGCCATAGAGCGGCGATGGGCTAAAAACGATAAATACAACTGCAAAATTACTACAAAATTTGATGCACCGGCCGTCCGAATTCAGTTTATTCTCACAGAGTGAAGATTTGTAATATTATGCATGAATTTATTATCCTATTTCGATAAAAACGATAAATGCAACTGCAAAATTACTACAAAATGCAAAAATAGGCATTTTACGCAAACATCACTTTCGAAATGTAATAGGCCTCTTAAGATACGACTGCCGCTGCGACATGTTCAAAACATGGCGCAGCGGACGCGGCTTTATATACGTACCAAAATAGTACCTAGAAATGTAGCGTGTCTATTAATTATGCTGATTTTGACGACCTTCCGCCTAGGTCGAGTGGTTAGTACGCCGGTTCTGGGGTCCTTCAAAACCGATTTCGAGTCTGGGTGTTTTTTATGTTTATGTGTTTGTTTCTGTCAGTTTCTTAATCCGATAAATAGTTAACCATTTTAATAAGTTTTAAAAGAAGCTTAACTTGGGCGTTGGGCTAGATAATAATAATTGGTGTGAGCGTAGAAAGTATTTTTTATTTTTTATTTTTAGATGCTATTGATATCTACAATGGTCGTATGAGTATGTTACAAAAATGAACATTATTATTATTTTACTACCGAACTCAAAGACATCTCACATTAAAACTTGTTTTATCTTTTAACGGTTTGTTATACTCGTAATAACATGATTATATTTTATAAGATTCCCAAGGATGAAGTTACGGGCTGAGATGGAAACAGAGCGTACCTACCTGAAAAAGTCACCGAGATATTTGTAATCTATATTAAAATACATAGATATATACATAGACATAGATTTCATCAATAATTAATGAAGAAAAAAAAATCTTAATAAATGTTAAAGAAGTTCCTGGTCCAATTCTAGATGGTTCATGCTTGTTTCTGTAAAATTAATGTAGTTTTAACATCAGCCGCTGTTACACAGTAGTACGCTATACGACAGACACTGTGAATAACTAAAGCAAACAGTTCTTGCAGCATCAACGTCATTTATTTGTTAAAATAAAGAAAAAATAATTTTCATGGCATTGTTCGGCCAATATTTCTATATAAGTCAGTCATTCATTACAGCTGTAATCGAAGGCATGTGATTTCATTAGGTCTTTTTACCACCGGAACAGATAAATTAGGCTGCCCTTAGTTAACTCTTATGTAAACACATTGTCATGTCTAGGTATGTAAAATTAAATAACAGTTTTGTTAGTTGTTATAGGTATCCCGGTAAATATTAAAGAAACATGGACACCTTATAGAAAGAGACTAAGCCATCGTAGTAAAAGATCACACAGCAGACAGCCATCAGAGTAAAATTTAATTTACGAATGGCATAATTGAATCGCAATGGGCGATTTTCCGAGATCCAAAAAAAAAAAAGAAATTGGTTCGTAAATGACTTCATAGATGGCGCTTAGCATAGATTAGTATGGCGCTTAGTAAAAGGCGAGTCCATGAAGAACACGTGTATGGCTACGTAATATTTATTCCATTCCAAAATAGAAATAGGTCCTGGAGATCCTGAATAAAAATTTGTAAGTACTATTTTTTTATGTTTTTGATAGACAAGCAAAAGTATAGAATTTATTACAGCCCTTAGGTAGGAACGAGTCGGCTTTCATAAAACGCCATCTATCGAGTATTTATGAACTAATTTTTATTTTTTAATTTGAGCTGTCAGAAAATCGCCCATTGTATCGCATTGTAATTGTTTGACACATTTGGTATTCTTAAATGAGTAAGAGAATACCAAATGTGTCAAACAATTACAATGCGATCCAATTGCGATTCAATTATGCCATTCGTAAATTAGCAGACTTGGGCCCCAGGAGTGCGTTCTGTCGTTTTGGATGTAGTTGTTTGGTTAAAGTTTAACCCGTTTAAGTTGCAACCGAGCCACGGAATGATCGAGTTGTTTTTATAGCCTGTTCTGTTCTGTTATTCTTATACAAAACCAGAGAAAATTCTGTTTTTGTCTCCATTTTTCCACTTTTATACCATATTTAACAAAATTATAAAATAGTAAAACAATACGAAACAACAGGCGGACTTTTTCGAGACGTTTTGACTTAAATTGCAAGCTTTGACACTATAAAACCTCAGAGGGCCTAGTCAATTGGCAAACAAATTAAACGCTACGAAATCTTCGCTACGATAAACCGAATGTATGGGATTGACATAAGCAAAAGTTACCTACGACGTAAAATTTACGCTAAAATAGACTTAATTGACAGTTTGACAAGCCAAGAATCGCTAATCTAGCGATCACTCAAACATTGAAGATAAAAATTCACACAAAATGGCGATTGTTTGATCAGCTGATGAAGGAATAATTGTGTTGTGTTGAAAGTTTTGTTTAAAATGCTCTTTTTAGGGCTATTGTGGACTGCGATAATCAAGTGCTCAGGCGCTAAGAAAGAAATATTTCCCTACGTTACTTGGAGCAAATTAACGAAATCGAGTTTGTTGTACTTGTGAATAGTTCTCGGAGTTCTCGTTTACGAACTTTCAAATATCTAACTAAGGTCTGCCGGGAATTGCGTGCTGATATAGTTGTTGCGATGTGAGTGACCAAATAAATGTGTGTCATGCAACATTTTCCGCAACGAAGAGCAAGTCGCTGCATAACAATTTGTAGGGGCTCTCAAACCATACAAACATTTGGACCAAATAAATCCACCTAAGTACCTTTAATTAGAGTTGGGCGTTAAAAGCAAAAGCACTTAAAAAAGTATACTTTTATACAAAAGTAATAAGCATGCTTTTAGGTTTACACGAATTATGATTTTCACTTAAAAAAGTGCACGTCCCGCCATCTATGAGAAATCTCTAAAACTACTTCAAATACTTCTAGTATTTCCAGCGCCGTGTATGCGTATTATTATGCAACGAAACGTATTGCACAGAATTGTACTTATTTTGGTCGGTTTATTGTTAACGATTTTGTCTTGCTTTTTTGTAAGTCAAAAGTAGTACGTTTTACAGTGTGAAGCGGTAAGTGCGTTTTCTTGTGTGGTGTCCGCCGTCCGGTGTGCTTGTTTGTCTGCTTAAATACGAATACTTTACGTGTCTTGGAGATGTGTACTGTGTACATACGATAAAAGTTTTAAAATTTTGTGTAAGTAGGTAGGTATTAGATACTGTTCAGTGTAAATAGATAACTCATTCAGTGTAAATAAATTTTGTTTAAATAAATGTTGTAAAAAAAACTTATGTTTCATGTTTATAAAAAAATATAAACAATGGTACTTAAGTACTAAAATAAAAAAAATAAAAAAAACAATTATGTACAACAAAAAAAATGTCATTTTTTAAATAGTAAGAAAACTACTACCTGTATAGAATTAATGTAAATAAATATAAAAAAAATTTAAATAACGGAAAAAAATGAACTTTTAAGTACGCCTTACACGACACGAGTGTTGTTTCCACAGTCCTAAGCCTGTATGTAATTAAAAGTATGAAGGAAAGTTCGTTGATAAAAAAAACATTAATTCTACATATTATGTAATATTTACGTGATTTACGTCGTATAACTTAATATTAAATTTTTGTTTCAATGACAACGAAATACAATTGTGTTAACAACGAAAAATTTAATAAAAAGCTTTACATTTTTCGTTTCAACACAACGTTTTGTAAGTAATATGCAAAAAAGCAAAAAAGTAAAAAAGCATTTTTATAAGCATGCTTTTTGAAAATCGTACAACGAATAAACGTGAAAAAAAAATAAGCACTTTTTCCCATCTCTGCCTTTAATCATGACAAGAAAGGTCAAGAATAAGACAACAGTAAGGGACTTTTTGTATAAATATTAAATGTAACCTATCCATAATGTCCATTTATCAATTTATAACTTAGATTGCCTATTTGTTTTACAGGTTCCAATGAAGATTTAATTTGCCAGGTAGCTTAGAGTATTAAACCAAGGCTCTAAGTGTAGTAAGGTGTACCTATTGACTATACCCTATAAATCTTATACAGACAAGCATCTTTCTTAATAGGAAAAGATATCAGTCCTTACGTTCAAACGGTAAGTTTTAATAAATAAATTATTACTTACATAATAAAGGTAAGTATTATGCCTATTATTATATTGGGATTTACCAGGAAATGTCAGTGTTGTTAAAATTGCTAGAATAAAGAGTATTGACATAAAGATAAAACTATTTTATGTGGTTTTGCAGATTTGAGACGACGATTCAAAAATCTTAAATGTTACTACATAATTTGGAGGATGGACTTCCTCAGAATGGTGAACAAACATGGTTATTTGGTAAAAAACAATATCAAGCAATTTGTATAATACATAGGTACTTACCTACTAACTTTTTATCTATGACAATTTTCTATAAGTAAGTATATTGTTCTAATTTCTTAGGAGATTCTGGATACCTTCAAAAAGCATGGTTAATGATAATAACAACAATATTTATTGCTGCATCAGACTCACAAGAAAGGAGGGGTGTGTACCACATGTCATATCCAACAATGAAACTGCATTGAACATGGCTTTGGCATCGTTGAATTTAGTTATTTATATGATTTTTTTTGTGGAGCTCTAATGTTGACAACGTTTTTATTCTACAAAAAGGAGCAGTCTGTGCCATAAATATATTTATCCATAAAATAGTAATTTGGTTTATTTGATGAGGAAAAATTAAGTATAAAGTTAATTTAGTTCTAAGTTTATTGTGCTTTATTTAAAAAGATTTACTTATGTACAAAAAAACAGTACCTTCGTTGACAACATTTTTATTTTAAGAAAAGGAACAGTGTGCCATAAATATATTTAACCCATAAAATAGTGATTTGGTTTATATGATGGGGAAAAATTAAGTACAAAGTTAATTTAGTTCTAAGTTTATTGTACTTTATTAAAAAGATTTACTTAGGTAGGTACTAAAAAACAGTACCTTCTTATACACACAATTGGCATTTATTTTTATACACATATAGTTTTAATGTCAATAAGAGAAAGTGAAGCCTCATATTTAATAAACTTTGACTTTGAGAGAGTTAGGCAAGAAAATAAGAATATATTAAGAAATACAACATTAATGTTATTTTTTACTTGATATTTAATTTTACTTGCAGTAGGTACCTATAGAAAATGTTTAAGTACCTACTTATATCAATTTCTACTAGTCATAACATTAAGCTATTGAAGTTGTACTTGATTCATTATCAACATACAAAGGTAATTATATGTATAAACTTGCATTATTATTATCCGATTATTAAATCTGGTGGGTTCTATTGTGTTTGTTATAATATTGTTTTTTCTTTAAATAGGTGGCTTGTTATACATATAATACAAATTAAGTTCCATATCTAGCATTCTCTGTAATAGTTTAGTTATTATCAATTTGGCGATTGTGAAGTGATCGATTGTAATTGTTGCTTGAGTTTGTAATGTTACTATCACATTTTTATTTGTGTGAATCTGTAAATGGTTTGCTGTTTCACATTTTCAGTGTTATACTTTTTATAGAACTGTCGATTCACCTGTGAATATAAAATAAATAAATAAAATTAATTGTTTTTAAATTATTTTTGGTAAATATATACTACCTACTAACTTTTTATGTATGACAATTTTCCATAAGTAAGTATATTGTTCCAATTTCTTAGGAGATTCTGGATACCTTCAAAAAGCATGGTTAATCATAATAACACCAATATTTAATGCTGCATCAGGCTCACAATAAAGAAGGGATGTGTACCACATGTCGTATCCAACAATGAAACTGCATTAAACATGGCTTAAAGTTGTACTTGATTCATTATCAACATACTAGGGTAATTATATAAAATTAATTGTTTTAAAATTATTTTTGGTAAACATATAAATAATCCTATGTTTTATTTCGAAACATTATCAACCAACTTATAATGAATGGCAGTGAAATAAATAATGTAAAATAAATAAATATTTTAACTTGTCGCGTAGAGACCACGATCATGTCATTGTGTCTGTGAAGGCGTATATTTAATAAATGATTTGACTTTTAATTTCAATTATTTTTGGTACCTACCGCTATAAATAAGTAACAATGAAACAATCCTTTAGTAAGGCGATGTTGTCTTCATCGTCATCCTATGAACGTCCTGAACGTTCCCACATGAACGACAGCACTAAGGCAGACTGGGCTATAACAGGCTTGAGCCCTGAGCCAATGCAACCGCAGTGTGCTTTACGTGCCTTCCGAAGCACGGAGGAGCTCGAGACGCTTTTTATTTGGTTACCCATCCTTTAGCTCGGTAATGTGAAAGTTGCGTAACTAACTGGCAAGACCACAAACCGGTGCGGCGCGGGCGGGACTTTTTGCATTAGTTGAAACTCTAGCATTACCTTTCAAGTAACAGTAAGTACATTGCTTCGCTAGTTTGCATATTTTAAAATTAGTTTTAATTTAACCAGCAAAACCATGTACTTGGAATGTTTTTTATTTTATTTTATTTAGGACAATAATCAATTAGAAAAGTAATGTGATAGGTGTTGTAGTTAGACAACTAAACCCGAAAGCCTTAGCCGCTCATACAAGATGCAAACGTTTTAATCACTACCTAGTGGGTACTTGCATCTAAGATCAAACTGTTTAAATGTTCGCGCGGTTTGTAACATTTAGTGTTATCACTTATTTCATTACAGACGGACGTCAAGTTGTTAATATTTGAGAAATTCTTGGCAGCAAGCGTTTGCTTGTGGTCTTCAGTCTTAATTTATTTATATTATAAGCTGAAAAATGGGTTTGGTCTCATATCAATATCATATTATGGTAGGTAAGTCACTCGTCATCATTTTAAGTACCTACTTATTTACAAACGTGCTTGCCTGGCGAACTTCCGGCGAAAAAAGCGATTTATTCATTTTTCAAATTGTCTCAAGGAGTCTACCCGAATTTCTTAGTAAAGTGACATTCAATTCACTAAAACTCAAAAGGATCGGTGTGGTTACTACCTATTTATTAATCTTACATAAGCGTTACATTATCATCAAACAAAAAATACTAAGACAAGACTGTATGTTCTATATCCCCTAGCTTATCGATATCGATGTGGCCTAGCGAATTTGATGAGCGATTTTGACGCTGTCACCGGTCGAGCGTTTGCCAGTTGACTAGGCCCTCAGAATAATAACTAAAGCATTAATGTTCTGAGTATAAAACAATGAATAAACGTGAAAGAGCTGTCAGAATGAAAAATAACCATTCGATTTGATGGGTGTTTGGTTGCTGCGCTCTGATGCCACCACTACACAGTCGACGAATATCGCCGATCGTGTGATCATCTATATTCGCCACGATCACCGGTACGATCATCGTGCAAGTCACACATGCACAAAAAAAGGGGCCTATGTGCGTTACTAAAATGTTGCCAGCTCACAGTTGTCACTCCCTAAATATGGGTAAATTTTATACAATGTTGTAAAAACAAAAATTATGATGTTATAAGAAAAATATATAAAATAATAAAAAAAATGCAAGTTTTGACACCAAAATCTCAGAAGCTTATGATTTGTGATACTTACTTCTAGATTATTTTTATTGTCAGTATTCAAGTCCTCAATAGTATTCGTGTTATCAAGTTTTGATAAGTGGCTGCGATTACGCTAAGATTTCATTTTTCTTTATTTTTATGTCTCCATTATCATTTTTTTGAGTGTTTCGTCCTTTGGAAATCTAAAATAAATAGAAAATAAACGATAATTTACACTAGGCTGGCTTGATTCTTGTGAGGCCCCTTAAACCTTAAAACTAAATTTATTATTTTCTACCACGCTCAGTCTAACGTTCGAATAGATAGGAAAGGTAAAAAGTACAGGTGGATATAATTTAATTAGATAATTTATTTTATGCTATTCGTTCCATACCTTAGATTAAAACAAAAAGGGAAGATACGGCTTGCTCCTACTTGTAGTCAATCGAAATATAGCCCTACTCAACTACATATGCAAACACTCACACACGCACACCTATAAAAGTGTAAATCGAGCGAGCGAGACAGAGTAGTAAGTTTCAACGTCAGCGCGAGGGAGTCAGCGAGTAGCGCGTTGACGTCTCGGTCGCTTCCCAACAGACGAGTACGTACGACCGATTCCGACGCCACTGCGGAGTAGCGTCTTTCTCTTTGTATCACAGCAGAATGTCCGCAATAGTACGATGTAGCCTGTACGCTCGGCAAATTGCGACTGAAGTGAAATTGTGCCTTTAGGCCTAATTTTAGCGGCTTACTCACGAGACGCTATTGCTGTATCTTCCCTTTTTGTTTTAATCTAAGTTCCATACTAAAACCTAAGTATTTTTGGGGTAAATTTTGCCAAGTACCTGACAATTAGGGGTTGCAGTCCCGGTACTGTGGAGAAAACGGGATTCCCGGTACTGCGCTAACTCTGGTACCGGGAAAACCGGGAAATTTCGGTACTTTTCGGTACTGAGATTTTTTTTTACCCAGATGTAACTAACGTTTGGTTTATGGATCATTGAGCAAAATAAAATATTACACAAAAAGTTTAAAATAAAAAATTTGCTTTGTCAATTGTTGTACTAGCTGTGGAATCATTTTGTCGAATGTAATTGGTTAGAGATCATCCGAATTGAATGTTTTAAATTTAAAAGGGTATATATGAAATGGATTTTTATCATGAGTGTTTTAAGGTGAGTAAGTAATATAAATTCGTCCAAAGCAAGACCGTTCAAACGGCGACAGACACCCTTCTCCAACGGATCCCCTCGGCCGAGATTGTGGTATTGGGAGACTTTAATGTCCATCACGTAGAATGACTTAGTTCAAGCACATCTGACCACGCGGGTACAGCCGTTCATGACCTCGCTTTGGCCTACAGTCTGTCCCAATTGGTAACCGACCCTTTGCGGGTTCCAGATGTGGAAGGCCATGCACCTTCCTTATTGGACCTTCTGCTGACCCCACACCCAGATGGCTATCAAGTTTCTGTTGATGCACCACTAAGCTCATCAGACCACTGTCTGATTTGTAACACTGTGCCTCTCACAGAAACTTCAAAAACGTCGAGTCTGGCATTATAAGTCAGCGGACTGGGATTGCGTTGCGTTCTACCCATGGTGGCGAGTTTGCTTCTCGCTGGAAGATCTTGATGTCGCCGCCGCGCCGACTCTATCGTTGATGTGATACTGCAGGTATTGGAACTTTTCAATCCAAACTCGGTGGTTACCATTGGCGGCAGGTCCCAATAATGGTTTGGAAGTTACTGCAAAATGGCGTCTCGCCAAAAGCGACAACATTACCAAGCCCGGGCTAATGCGGTGTCATCAAAGGATCCAAACACCAGTGCGATCACAAAGAGGTACAACTTCGCCGCCACGTCCTTTAAGGACATTGTCAAGGCGAAGTCATCATTCATAAGTGGAATTGGTGAGAGGCTAGTGCGTCTTCCTTCGGGTACGCGTGCGTTCTGGTCTCTCGCAAAAGCGGAATTTTAGGGAATTTTTGTCAGCCGTCCTTACCACCATTGCACAATGCCGATGACTGCCTGGCCCATACTACAAAACCGACCTCTTGGGCACTCTTATTATATCAAACTCGACTTTGGGCGATGGGGAAAACTCACCACCAACCATACCGCATTGCGCTTGTTCAATGCCAACACGGTTCCTACAAAGGTCAGTTCGTAAGGCTCTTTTTTCTTTGATATCCATAAGTCGAGTGGGCCAGATGCAAATTTTCCTATTGTGCTTCGGACGTGTCCTCCTGAGTTGGCGCCGGTTCTAACGCGCCTTTTCCGGATCTCTTACACTACTGGCGTTGTCCCGAGCTCTTGGAAGACAGTCCTTGTGCACCCGATTCTCAAAAAAGCGATCGCTCAGATCCGTCCAACTACAGGCCAATAGCCATCACCTCTTTGCTCTCCAAAGTAATGGAGCTCATTACAAACCGCCAGCTCTTAAGGTACCTAGAAGAAAACTAGCTACTAAGCGATCGCCAGTGTGGTTTTCGTCGCGGTCGTTCGGCTGGTGATCTTTTAGTGTACCTTATTCACCGATGAGCGGAGGCAGTCGAGAGTAAAGGGGAGTCACTGACAGTTAGCTTGGACGTAGCGAAAGCCTCCATCATACGGGCTTCCTGAGAAATTGTGTTCGTGGGTCGCCAGCTTTCTTTCTGGGCATAGCATCAGAGTCGTAGTCGACGATTCGTGCTCTAACATGAAACCTGTGAATGCTGGAGTCCCGCAGAGGTGTGTGTTGTTAGCCCCTACTCAGTTTCTTCTGCATATCAATGACATGCTGCATAACAACAGCATTCATTGCTATGCGAACGACAGTACGGGGGTAACGCTCTACACCGGATGAGCTAATGTTTCTCTGGAAAGCGTCATCGAGAGCCGGAATAAACTTGTGACTGACACGGAGAACATGTTAAGTCATGTCTCAAATTGGGGCCGACATAACCTAGTCCACTTTAACCCCCTCCAAAACACAAGTTTGCGCATTCACCCCGAAAAAACATCCCTTCGTCGTACCTCTGAACTTTGAGGGAGCTCTCCTTGATACCAATCCGACTATTGGAATCCTTGGTGTCGATATTTCGAGTGACGTTCAGTCTCAAGGTCATCTGGAAGGTAAAGCTAGGCTAATATTTGCGTAATTTTAAGGTATAAAAAAAGTACCGAAAGTACCGAATTTCCCGGGAAACGAATTCTCAGTACCGGTACTGCGTAAAAAGTCAATTTCCCGGGAAATATCTGGAAAAATCGGTACCGGGAATTCCCGGGAGCATGCCCTACTGACAATACTGATTACAGGTTATGTTGAAATAATTTTATGAAATTTCCGTATTAAACCAAAAGCACACATATTCAAGACTAGAATTAGAGATTTACAATCATTTATTAGCATTTTCAATAGAAACAAATCAAATATTGCATGGTAAATTGCTAATAATCATCACGAAACCAGATTAACAAAACTTACGTAAGAAACGATATTCCAGGCACTTGCTACTCACTTCTATTACTGCAATGTTTGACTGAACAACTTGTTGTTCAATTAAGCCCAATGGAATAATATGTACACCTATAATATTCACTTATTCAACTAAAAAAACAAATAATTATTTGTTAGGTAAAATAATGACAGAGATTTGTTTGGGGCCAAGCATTGAGATCTATATCATAGTATCTATCTAAATGGGGCCAAATGTCGCTGGATCCATGTAAAACGTTGCACAGTTTCACCGACACGGTCCTTTCATCCTATGTTTTGTCTTTCTTTTACTTAGGGTAAACATGATGTGCCGAAACGGAACAAAAGTAGTAATGGATAAAGGCAGAAAGAGATAGCAACTTATGCTCTCTCTATAGTTATAGATCTCAATGGTTCCCACCTTAGGGTATTTTACCCCAAATTTAGGGTATTTTTACGTTTTTAGGGTAGAAAATTATTTGGGTATTTTTCAGGGTAATATAATATAGAGAATGTTTAAAACTCTTAGCAAGCAAATTGGTGATTGATTAAAAAAGTGTTTCCGAACGTACCTAGTTTCTAGTTAATAAATTGCATTTAAACGAAAATTGATTTTTTTTTTAAATTTTGGGTTAAAAAAAATAATAAAAGTGCCTAATTTAGGGTAATTTCGCCGAGCGTTAGGGTAAAGAAAAAATCTGAGGTGGCAACACTGGCGTCTACCTACACATTCGTCTGTATAGTAGTCGTCGAACGGCAAGCGTACAAGATGGACGTAGAATGTGTTGCTGCTGCTACCATTTATTTAATAGCGGCATACAACCATAATATCAATGTGATTAAAATGAAAATTTGTGAAAAAAAAATGCTTTTGCGGTCCTCATTGCCTGTCTCATACATACATTTTGGGGGTCAAAGTTGCTCGCGTCCGTAGGTTTACCCTTGAGACCCTACACGTGATCCCTGGGTGGTGCTAAATGAGTGACACTGACTGAGTGGTAGAGCCACGCTGCGTTGCAGCACGCATTGGGCCGGCATAATACCACCCTCTCACGAATATTCGGCGTGAAATAATGGCACTTGATGCTGTTGTGTTTCGTCCGACCAGTGAGGGTTCCGGAGGCCCCCCCCCCCTCCTCCCATTCCTATTCCTTCCTTAAACCTATTCCTCCCTTAAAGGCCGGCAACGCGCCTGCGATTCCTCTGGTTTTGCGGGTGTCCATGGGCGGCGGTGATTACTCTCCATCAGGTGACCCGCCTGCTCGTTTGCCTCCTTCTTTTATAAAAGAAAAAAAAAACATATAATTACTATTATCCCCGAATGGTTAGTCAGAGAATAGGCAATGAGGAACGCAAAAGGAGCCCTCTGCTATAGTCTACTTTTCACCAAATACCGACTGCACCATGTACTCAGCGTGGCAGGTGGTTAGGTAGTCTTCAACAAGGCCACCAAAGTCTGCAAGAGAGCTCTCTCGAGAGCGAATGCCAAGAGCTGTTGTCGCACCCAACGGGTAGCCGTAGTTATTGGCGACTGGCCAAAGCGGTGCAAGCCAACTTTTGCGCGCCTTTTCTGCCCCCACTGCGGTACCCTGATGGCTCGTTGGCCCATCGGCCGCTAGACAAGGCTAACCTCTTAGCGAATCTCTTTGAAGCGAATTCGCGCTTCGATGACTGCAGCGCGGTACCACCTACCATCCCTCACCGTGGTTCCTCAATGCCTGACGTCCAAATCAGACAACGTGACGTCCGTGCAGTGCTGTAGTCACTTGATGTGCGGAAGGCTAGCGGTCCAGACGGTATACCGGCAGTCGTACTTAAAAAATATGCTCCCGAGTTGTCTCTAGTACTGACACGCCTATACCACCTCTCGTACTCTACTGGGATTGTGCCGGAGGCGTAGAGAAAGGCGAACGTCCAGTCGGTCCCCAAAAAAGGGGATAGGTCCGAATCATTAACAGATAGAACTACCTAGAAGATCACTCCCTGATTCATGATCGACAATACGGGTTCAGACAGAAACGATCAACGGGTGATATCATGGCGTTCATAACACACCTGTGGGGTGAAGCAATGGACAAGCGCGGAGAAGCACTGGCTGTTAGCCTGGACATCTCCAAGGCTTTCGATTGAGTTTTGCATCGTTCGCTTCTCTCCAAGCTTTCGTCATACGGCTTGCCACCTCGCCTATGCGATTGGGTCGCCGGGTTGCTGCATGAGCGCAGCATTTGCGTACTCTGCGAAAGCAGTGCCTCACAGTTACTGCAGGTGAACGCCAAAGGGCCGCAGGGTTCTATAATATCGCCCACGCTGTTCCTTCTGCATATAAATGACATGTTATCATTGGGTAACATTCATTGCTATGCAGACGACAGTACAGTACTTCGGCGTTATTTAGGTCACCCTGCGGCAAAGCAAGCCGATGTAGTGGAGTCGAGACGGAAGATTGTCATTGAGCTGGACGAGGAGTTAGACCGCATTTATAAATGGGGCTCTGATAACCTGGTCCAGTTCAATGCCAAAAAAACACAAGTCTGCGCTGTCACGGCTAAAAAGTCCGCATTTTTTCCCCAACCCTCCTTCCAGAGCAACCTATTACCCATCCAGACTGGTCTCAGTCTCTTAGGTATGGACATACACAGCGACCTCAACCCGAAGAGCTATATTGTGAGAGCATTTAACCACTGCCTCACGTAAACTAGGAATCCTGAACAAAGTGAAGCGGTTCTTCACGCCGGAGCAACTTTGTCTTTTTTATAAGACTCAGGTGCGCTCCTGAATGGAGTATTGCTCTCATCTTTGGGACGGATCCGCCAAGTACTTGCTCGAAGCTCTTGACAGGTTGCAAAGACGTGCTGTCCGTATTACCAGTAACGATGATGTTACGACCAGTCTGGAGCCGCTACAGCTACGTAGGGACATTGCTTCCTTTAGTGCTTTCTACCGCCTATACCACGGTGAATGCTCTGAGGAGCTCTTCGACCTCATCCCTCCCTCTCCTTTCCTTTCCAGATCAACGCCTGCAGGTCTTAGAAGCCACCCTCATACCGTGCTGACCATCAAGACACGTACCAAAAAGTTTGGACAATCTATCTTTTGCCGAACTGCCCGTATGTGGAATGCGCTTCCCGCACACGTGTTTCCCTCCTCTTTCTCTCCCGGTTTATTTAGGCAGGGCGTGAAAACGCATTTATGCAGGCCGCCATAGTGTGAGCGTTCGTCATAGCGTGGTAGCGCTGAGATGAACGCTTTCACTTCTTGGGCTTCACTGGCTGCTTTTCATCAGGCAGAGTGAGGCCATTAGGGCGTGCCACAATAAAAAAAAAAGTTCTTTTGATACATAGATAATAAAGTTTTGACTATAGTGAATAAAAAAAAACATTAAGGAATATTGATTAATATAAGTGAATGATAATAATTAAAAAGAAGTATAGTTTTTATCTCATTTTCGCACCTGTGCTCTGGCTGATTATAGTATACCGGCGATTCGCCCCAGCTTCGCACGGACCCAATCTCTGATTATCCCGTCATAATTTTTTTCATAACAAACTTTGTCTTCACAAATTACGAACACAGCAAAACAAACATTATTAATAGGTCAAAGAAAAGGATCATAAAACCGCCGGCGGTCGCGAAACAATTGATTCTCAATTGTGTCTGGTTTTACGGTGCTCAAGAGGTAATTATTGAATTATTATTGCGTCGTAACCTATAAATACATATAAGCTCTGAACTTTTTAAAAATGAAATTTTAACGTTACGTTACGTTAGAATCATTTTAATATAAGTGAATGATAATAATTAAAAAGAAGTATAGTTTTTGACGTGACAACGTCTTAAATTAGGTTGCGGCTGGGAGTCACTTATGAAAAAGTGTAACGCTCGGTAACGTTACGATGAGTCACCGAACGAGAGAGACGCCATGAGAGCGAGTGAGAGGCACGCGTCCCTTCCACTCGGGCATGGTTAGCCCGCCTAAGATTTTGTTAATATGAAATTCAGTGCGAGATTCTTTGTATAAATTAATGTTTTAAATATAATTCTTTGTATAAATAAATGTTTTAAATTGTTACTATTATTTCATCCTTCTTCCTACTATACGAATGAATATTCACATTAAAATTATTTTACCACTCAAAGTCGTTGTCACGTAAAACTTTTTATCTCATTTTCGCACCTGTGCTCTGGCTGATTATAGTATACCGGCGATTCGCCCCAGCTTCGCACGGACGCAATCTCTGATTATCCCGTCATAATTTTTTTCATAACAAACTTTGTCTTCACAAATTATGAACACAGCAAAACAAACATTATTAATAGGTCAAAGAAAAGGATCATAAAACCGCCGGCGGTCGCGAAACAATTGATTCTCAATTGTGTCTGGTTTTACGGTGCTCAAGGAGTAATTATTGAATTATTATTGCATCTTAACCTATAATACATATAAGCTCGCAACTTTTTAAAAATGAAATTGATTTAATTTTGATTTCAGATGTAAAAATAAAGTATCAACTCCGTTTATTCAGAGTATAGCCAGTATACCAGCCGCAGATTTTTTGAAATTGCCGCAGTTTCTCAGCGACAGCTTTCATTAGCCAGTTTCTGGGTACCATTACCCTCAGAACAATAACAAAAGCTATTGTTCTGAGCCATTACCTACGCACGCCTACGCAGCTATAACGTACTCTAAGGGCGCTTTCACATATGCAGTCGCGCGACTAAAACGCTTATATGTAAGCGTTTTAGTCGCGTGACTGCAGCGCTTCTAAGTAGCGCTACAGTAGGACGACTGGGTATCCATACATATTTATTTAGCGCGGCTGCAGCGCGACGGAAGCGCGAGTGCAACGCTCCGAGCTTGTGGTGGCGGATACGCCGCGTAGCCGCCGGTCGGCGTTAGATCAGTGTTGCGAGCGCATGTGTAGCAAGTTGCAAACTACCTACGTCATAGCCATAAAGTTACTTTTCCTAGCGGAATAGAGAAACAAAGGGCTGAGGGAGCGGGATGTCATTAGCAACAACACTGTGGGATAAAAAGAGATGCGTGATGCGACGTAACAGAACCGTTTTTGGCTACTGTTTGACAGTTGGCCGTGTTGATAACACACTGAGAATTTGGATTTTGTAAATTTTTCTGATTTTACGTGAAATTGTGAATATTTGTGCTTTAGAAACATGGTGACTTTTTCAGTGATTAATTGTTGTACAACACAGCGAAACAATCCCATAAAATGTTCATTTTACAGGTAAATTATTACAAACCGACACCTTCTTACCTAGGATTTATTTATGCCAATGCGCTTCGAATTTTAACCACGAAATGTGATAATTCTCTTCTATAAACATTTATTTACGTAAGAAGCAAAGATAGAATATACATAATGCAGAATTTACGAATAATTTATGTAAAGAAATAATTTTCGTTTTACACAAGGGCTGTATCAAGTTATCGATATTTCGTGTCCACTGTCTACCACGTAAACGAATATGTATTATTGTTATTAAAGTAGGTACCTAGGTTACGTTTAGATATAAGGAATGGGAATATACCTGGGAATGTAATCAAATTTAAGATACTTAGCCGATCCATAGGTATCAGTTTTTGATTGTTAGAATAGGTAATAACATTAGTAGGTAATTTATGTATCTTTTAGATTTCCTACTAACTTGGTCACTAGAAATACATGGCTTAGGCTAATTGATCGTCCAAACTGAATTCCCAAGAAAAGTTCATGTTTTCAAAAGTTCCAGTTTATGTAAGCATTTTATAGAAAAATATTTACAGACGCGAGGAGCGAAACGAATTTTGATGAAATCTGCAATTCCAACTAAGTTAGTTTCGGTAAGCTTAAATAAAATTATACTATTCTTCTGCTGATGTTTCATTAGATAGTAATGTCTACTTAGCACCATGTACCTTATATATGTTAGTTTGCTAATATGATGTTTCAAGAATATGATATTGTAATAATGTGGTGAATTGAGATTATGATTTTTTGCGAATATGGTGTTTTGCTAATATGATATTTTGCGAACATCATGTTTTGCTTTTATGCTATGCAGCGACGGAAGGATCTCATCCTATGTTAGTTCTATTAATACTATTACTGTCAGTAATTAATATTATCGATATCGATATTAATGTGAAAAGCGACATGACGTACATCACTCAACGCATTTTTAAACAATTTAACATACACAAATGCCATCCTATTTTGGTTTCGTTTGACAGCTCATGTTTGTTGCTCTATTCCGCTAGGTATAGTAACTTTATGGTCATAGCATGTTCGATACCAAAATAATAAACGATGAAGAATGATGAAATACCGTTGGAATCCATATTTGAAATGAGCCAGTCACCCCCACGTTCAACGCGCGTCTGCAGCGCGACTGTGAAGCGCTACTGTCGCTAGCGCCGGCATCGCGACTTAGCCGCGCTACAGCCGCTGAAGGGATTCGATCTGCAGCGCTGCAGCCGCGCGACTAAAACGCCAATATTTGAAAGCGCTCTAAATGGATTCGCCTTTTACTAAGCGCCATCTATGAAGTCACTAGAGTTTTTTTTTTTAAATTTAGAAAATCGCTTATTGATGGGTAATGCAGGGTATTTTTGCACAATAAAAAGTAGAAATTCATCCTAGGAATAAGCCAGTTATTAAGTTGAGTAGGTACCTACATTGATTGTATTACTACGCTACTTTGTTTAATTAAAAAACGAATTTTAAAATAGTTAAACAAGTGAAGCAATACGTCTGTGGAAGCAATAAACTTCTATTTTACTGTGCGAACTAGGCGTAAGAATATCCTTTGAATTTGGTTTTAAAAAAGGCAAATGAAAAATAGAATTAAGCCCAAACAGCCTTTAGTTTCTCTGCATGGAAAGCTGTCCTCTATAAAAAAATTAGGTACTGTCGACTTCTTGGCGGGAAAGTGAAGCGTCATGTCTGCAGTTTTGTTTTATTTTCTAAAATTTATGTTTTTTCGAACATTAATGTGAAATAATAGTGGATTATTAACCGTTAAGTGTTTGTGAACGTGCATTGCATGAGTGTTGGCAAATGAAACAAAACAGTGCAACATCACTTTTCAAATTCTCTCAAGAAGTCCGTGTGAGACCTCAGTAAAGTCCCACATTTTTACTGAGAACTCAAGGGGCTTGGGGGAACATCATTTATCATTCATCATCTTAATCACCACTCATTATCATCAAGGGAAAAAAATAAATAAAAAAACTAATGACTAGGCAGTATGGTCTCTGATCTTAGCCTGTTCCTTCACGGAACAAAATATATCTAAAAAAAAAACTTTGTACTGTCAAAACTGTCAATGTCAATCATGTGTAATTTTTTTATTACGTTTTGTCTGTTGGATTGGATATTTGGATTATCAAAAAATACTCACAATAATATAATGATTTAGATGATACTATACAAAAAATGTCATTACTCTGCTAGGACATAACTTCATCGAACAGTTCATAAAGGTTAAGGTTTGTATTGTTACTTTAAAGTAAGTTTCATGCTTGGTGGCGGGTCTTTCGTTACAATACGATCAATTGTATTATAGGTGCCTCCACAGCGATGCCGGAGCATCTAGAACTTCAACACCTGGTAGATTTATCGGCAGGAAGTGGCGACGAAACAATACCTAACCTTCTAGAAAACAAGAGACCACTCATAAAAAGATGCCCCTATCTAGGACTGATACTGGCGACGCTATCATCTTTGTTTTTCTCACTGTGCTCGGTCATCGTTAAGAGCCTCGTTAACATAGATCCAATGCAACTAGCCATGTTCCGGTTTATAGGGGTACTTCTACCTACATTACCTATAGTTATCTACACAGAACAGCCTGTCTTTCCACCGGGTAAGCGATTATTGCTTGCTCTAAGATCTATAGTGGGGACAGTGGGACTAATGTTAAGTTTTTATGCTTTTCGTAACATGCCATTGGCTGATGCGTCCGTGATTGTATTCTCCGTGCCCGTTTTCGTTGCACTATTCGCACGAGTATTCTTAAAAGAGCCCTGTGGTATTTGGAATACGATTTCTATTATACTGACACTTATTGGTGTTGTATTAATCACACATCCACCTTTCCTCTTTGGCAGCGACTCTTCTGTAGAACACAATCAAAACTTTAACAGTCTAAGGGGAGCTGTGGCTGCTTTTATTTCCACTATATTTGGAGCTAATGCATATGTTTTATTGAGAGTGCTCAAAGGATTACATTTCTCGGTGATTATGACCAACTTCGGTGCTATTGCGATATTACAGACATTATTTTACTCTTTTGTATTTGGAGTGCTGTGTATGCCCAATTGTGGCACTGAGAGGTTTCTCGTGGTTTGTCTGGCTTTGTTCAGTTACCTCGGACAGATTTTGTTGACCATGTCCTTGCAAATGGAACAGGCTGGTCCTGTTGCTATTGCGAGGTCAGCAGATATTGTGTTTGCGTTTCTATGGCAGGTTATGTTCTTTAATGAAATCCCTAGTAAGTTTTCTGTGTTTGGAGCTATTCTAGTCTTGAGCTCTGTGTTGTTGGTAGGCCTGAGGAAGTGGGCATTAGCCTTGCCTGCAGATTCACAGTTACGAAGCAAATTGGGAATGTTAGCACAATAATTGTATACCACATAGTATGTCAAATGAATCTCACATATTGTGTAGCAAGGTTCAATCAATTTTTTTGTAATATTGTTACCACAATTTGTTAAATTTATTTATTATTGTTGTTTCATTTGCTTTAAATCTATTAAGCTTTTGAATATGAAAAGGTTTTAGTGAATTGTTTTGGCTCCGTATGCTTTTATTATCCAGGCATATTTAATGAGTTACGTTGCTTGTAACATAATATAGGTTTAAACAGATACAATAATTACATATAGTATATTTTAAGTAAAACTTTCACCCTCTAAGACTGTTATGTAAGTCCACTCAAACTTATATTTGTGTATTTGACTGTATTATGTTTTTTTTTAAGTATAAGATTTAACTTTATTGATTTAACAAACCATGTGACGCAGTTGGTTAAAACTAATTTAATGATGTGCACATGTAGTGTCTGTTGAAGTTTTCATTGACTGTTTTGTCATTACCCTTTAGTAGGAATATTCACCATAAATTCAAATATAACTTGATATCAATTAAAACAAACTTAAGCAAAATACATTGGAATTCATAAATGATATCCTGTTTTGTGTTTGGTTTAAGGAGTATTAACCTTTGAGTTTGGTTACTGTAACACACATATTGTCATAAATTCTGTTGTTTACATTTAATTTTGTTATGTCCATTTGGCTTTATTTTAACTAGTCATTTATATACATATACATATTTAGATGTAAAACATTGTTACTTATTAGGAATTATCATCACTAACCTTTAAAATATCATTTTAGTTATAAGAACATTATTAGAAATATTAGATATAGATAAGTAATACATACATCAATAGAAGAATTATATTTTGTCATCACCAATTTTTTATATACTTAGTGATGTAAATTTCGGCATAACATATCTGTTTATTTACAATCATCATTACTATCAAAAATTTATTAAGTAATTGTCATTTGTGTCACATATCACAAAATTTTAAGAGTGATTTTGTTTTAAGTTGCGAGCTGGGTTGTCATTTTTTTATTGTGATTGTTAAATTATTATTAAGTTAAGTACTACTTACTTTATCTAGTCAAAAATCCTTAGTCACTAATATTTTAGGGATTGTTTTACTAAGTATGTAAGTAGGTAGGTATATTTAAAAACAATATTATTTATTAAGTATCAATCATAATTATATCAGACACAACTTATGTGTTCAGTGCTTTTAAAAGTCACAAATGATTTATGCTAGTTGGTCACTTTTTGTAAATACTAATTGTTTGTATGACGTTATTATAACTTGTGATATTTTTACTTCTAATCCCAAATAATAATGAATAAATTATGTTACCTAATTCAACAAATGTGGTTAAATTATTATTTTCGTAGTATTTGATGTTTTGGCTTCATTAACGCACAAATTTACCTACATTGAAATGTTGAAAAATAAAACTGCCTCAATGATGATGATTTTTTTCAATATTTCAATACCTAAGTATCTTTAATTATTATTTCGTATCTCTCTTTTACAATAAATGTTATGTAACGAGAAGCAGAACTCTAATTTAGAGTGTATTGATTTCTGCTGCCATCAAAAAATAAAAGAATTAGTTGAAGATGTCGTCATCATCTTTACCACATCCGGTCTTATGCTGCTCGCATCCAGCGCCTACCCACGACCTTTACCAGGGGCCCAAGTCTGCTAATTTACGAATGGCATAATTGAATCGCAATGGATCGCGTTGTAATTGTTTGACACATTTGGTATTCATAAATGAGTAAGAGAATACCAAATGTGTCAAACAATTACAATGCGATCCAATTGCGATTCTATTATGCCATTCGTAAATTAGCAGACTTGGGCCCCAGATCGACGGTCCACTTTGCTGGAGGCCTGCCTACACTGGACCTTCCGGTGCACGGTCACAGTTAAGTACAAAACCATTCGATCCCGCAGGGAAACCCCGATCATTAGTCCCCTTTTTTATTTCTGGTAAACACTTGCTAGCTTTCATCTCACCTGATTGTAAGTAACTACAAGGCCGAAGGTGGAAATGCGCTTCACTGAAGAACTGGCAACATATCTCTTAAACTGCCGGAACACAACAATGCTATAAATATCGTTGTTATGGCGATAGACTTAGATAAGATGAAGGTAGCTAGCCAGGCGGACTTAACAGCCCTACCACTAACCAAACAAAGTACACGACGATGTACCCCTCGCCACTGGGAATCGAACCCGGTACCTATGGATCTGAGACTCTTGGGTTAGCCACTAGACCACAGAGGCGGTCTTCTACGTTGCTCTTTGAGCCTTCTAATAAGGCCCATAGGCGACCACGTCTCAGTACTGTATGTCATCTCATCAAACACTGGTCAAAGACTTCCATCCCGAGACCGTCGCGCATCGCTTTAACAGACGGCTCTTAGTCTTAAATTCTCGGTACATAAATTAAAACAATGAAAGCACAAATTAAAATGACTCTAAATATTGCTAACTCTTAAGTTCAAACTCGATTGCAATCGTGTAGCGCACGAAACGGCAACGGCGCGCTTAGCCACTTCCGAGTGATTATTTTGAATTTTTTGGCGGGAAAACAGTTTTTGGCTTATAATTTTTAAACTAGAAGGCCCAGAGATTTGAAATTTTGCCTCGTGTTTGCACAAATTATAACGTATTAGTTGATCTTTAAAACGAAACGCTATCTTATACAGTTACAGTAATTCACCATGTGTTAGCCCGTGTTACGTGTCACCAGCTTACACATACTTATCGGTTCGTAGCTCAAAAACCTTTTGACTTAAAGTTTTGAAATTTTTGTGCCTTATGCACAAATTCGGCACAAAATTTTGAGGTATAATTCATAACCGTAGCTTAAACAATTACGAAGATACAGCTGTGCAAGCCAGAGACCCGTGTCTCCAGCTCGCACACAGTTTTATGATCGTAGTTTCAACAGTATTTGAGTGTGATGGTTAGTTTTTTTTGTTCCTAGTGCACAAATTATGCACAAAATTTCTGGCTATAGTCTAAAACCCTATCCTCACTGGTTTGTCTTAACGGGCGTGTGCGAGCTGGTGACACGTGTCTCCAGCTTACACACATAAAACAACTCATAGTAACGAAATTGTGGTGGCACAAAAATTAGGACTGAAACGTTTGATTGCACATAATATGCACAAAAATATTGCATGCTTAGAATTTCTCTATGTTGAATGAGGAAGCTGTAGACATGGACACGTTGGATTCGACGATTGTCCTCCTTCCGGAACCGAAAGCGAGACCTACCAAACTGGACCATTTGTCCCAGGTAACTGTATGTTCCTATTTGTGTTCATTTTAAGACCCAGTTGTTGAGATAGGTACTGTATAGGTTACCGCTCCAAGCATTGTGCCGCGGACTTCCAGGGTTTCGGTCATTGACCACTATGCTCTTCAGTCCAAAAGCTTATATACAGGGTGTAATCGTAAAGTGTGCACAGGCGATTATTCCGAAACTATGAGAGATTTCAAAAAACTTAAAACTGATAACGAAAGTACGTTATCTAATGATAAAATGGCATCAATAACTTTATAAAAATCAAACGAGAAGTATCCAAAATTTTTACATTAAATACTCCCATGCATTTAGTATGAGATTAGTCGAAAGGTTTTAGTTTCCTTGTTTTAAGTGGTCTAGTCTGGTCTAGTATTCATTTTACTTAATCATATTGTATGATTACGTAAGATATGATAATTATGATTTTCAAGTAGATACACGTGTAGGCACATTAAAGGTATCTTACTACTTCAAACTAATAATAAACCTTGTTTCAATATCGGATTAATTTGAACTGGCTGAAAAGCAACGCACTACAAAAATACCAAAAAAAAGCAACTTTTTGTTAGTCGTTCTAAATTCAAAATTCCAACCTGCGATCAAGATTTGAAAGGTGAAATGAATACTAGACCACTTAAAACAAGGAAACTAAAACCCATAGATGAATGATTGGTCTCGCTGCGGTCGAGCGCAGCGAGACCAATCATTAATCTAAGCTAAAACCTTTGTAATAATCTCATACTAAATCTATGAGAGTGTTTAATGTCAAAATTTTGGATCTTCTCCTTTGATTTTTAAAAAGTTATTGATGCCATTTTACTCATTAGTAACGTACTTTCGTTATCAGTTTTAAGTTTTTTGATATCTCTCATAGTTTCGGAATAATCGCCTGTGCACACTTAACGATTACACGCAGTAAAAGTTTTCGAGATATTGTGTCTCCTTGCTAGGCTTGTGTAGTACATGTACTAAAGAACTAAAAGAATTGCTTCCTAGCACTGAACTAGAACGAACTATTCCGCATGCTTATTCGGTCTTCGTTCATTTAGTACACTCAGTCGGACAGGAACGAGATGTTCCGTTCGGCAGTCTCGGCTCTCTCGGTCTCCATGGTCTGCATCGGAATCGGAACGGTAGAGCCGAGAGCGTTTACAAGGGAGCATCTTTAGTGAGAATGTGGTGTTTGCACAATTTAAAAGATAATAATGTCGTAGGTGCGGTTAGCATAATATTACGATTCACTTTTTGAAAAGACAGTCCTACGTAAGCCTGCCAAGTATGAAGGGAAATCAAATTTTTATTATTTTTTATTATGCTTTGTTGTATATGACACCAATTTACCTTTTTTACCTATCTAATTATTTAGTCTTAAGTAATTTGTGGTCTATTTACGCAATAAAACTATTTAATAACTTAATAAACTCTCATAGTACATCCGTTACTGAATATTTATCATCAAATAAATCAGTGTACTAAATGAACTAATAGTACTATTAGAGTGAACTAGTACATTGCCCGTAATGTACTAGTACGGAGCGATCTTTGAGATGACCGAGCAGGCACAAGACCCTTGCCATGGAGTGTACCTATGGCAAAGAGACGTAACGCTGCTGCAACTGGATGGGTTTCGAGCTCTTGTTTCGAGGCGAACTGACTGAACGCGTAGAGTGAGGCAAGGAGGCTACTGTGCAAATTGCTAATGAAAAATACAGAAGTGCGCGCACATTGTACGATGAAAAAATTACGAACAGACAGGGGTGAGCGTTTGCCGCGTGTCTAGGGAGGCTGGTCGGAGATGCGAGGTTCAATTCCCGTTGGGTTCAATTTGGAAATACCTAACTATTATAACTTAGATGAATGATACCAATCATTCATCTAATTACCTATTATAATAATATAAATATAAATTGTTTTCTGTCCCGGTGTCAAGGATGTTTTTAGGTAATTAATATAGGTAGGTACTTAGCATTATACTCAAATACGGGTAGAGATGGGATTTTACCCGGTAAATACCCAAAGTGGGTAAAAAGGCGGGTAAATACCCATATCAAATATTATGACATGGCAAATATGTTTAACATTTTAAGTATTATTTAAGTACCTAAATCGTGTAATGCAGTCAATATAATAATCTCTAGTTATTTTAAACAGTGTTTATCGATACTTTATTTTATTTTATAGTATTTATCTGTGTCATCATCATGAGTTACCTAGTTTGTCCTTTATTCTGCTGACCCTTGTGTAATAGCGTTAGTCTAAAGCCGAGCGTTTAAAATTTGAAGTATTGCAATCTCCTTCTAATTTATATGGAAATTAGAAGGAGCAAAACTTCTAATCCTAAACCAAAGAATGATTGTACACATTACTAACTGTACATGTGTGCAACAGCTACATCACGTGCTGTTTTAGGCTGCAAACGATAACGATGACTTCTTGGCGGGAAAGTGAATCGCCATGTCTGCAGTTTTGTTTTATTTTCTAAAATATGTGTTTTGACGAATATTAATGTGAAATAATGTTGGATATATGCATTGGAAATCTCATTGAAACTAACCTTAAAATGTGTAAAAAAGTCATTGAAGATGGTTAGGAAGAGGAGGAAAAAATAATAGAGGGGGGGGGGAACCCCCCCACCCCCCCTCAACAAGAGCTATAAAAAAACTCTATTTTTGTATGGAGCTAGATTTCTGTTGTCTAATAGAAAAAAATAACCTCGAAATCCAAGACAATCGCTACGTTGCGCTTCGCGAAAACTATCACTTAATTGAATTAGTTTTATAGTATGCCTAATAAAGTAATGACCAACAATAATATAGCTTTTAACGATTATGGTTTTTATTAATGTCTTTCAACGATTCTGTGTTATAATTTTTATGCGTAATAACAATTTGGCTACATGCTTTTATGATTTTTGTTTGCATTGTATGCTTTAAGATGATGTCAACTAAAATTATGGCAATAAACATTCTGCGTTTCAATGTGTCACCCATCACATGAAGTTACGGAAAATTTTGAATTTATAATAGCCGATGAAGAAAGTTCATAATCATAATGGTTGATTTTTAATACCTATTATTTATTTGTTTGTGAAATATATACAAATTACACGTTTCATTTTTATCTTTTATTTTTTTTAACATATTTATAGCTAAAAGTCATAATAATATCAATCATCAACAGTATTATTATCTTAAGCACTTTTTATTTATACCCGAAATTTTAGGTATATTTCCGGGTAAAAACCAGATATTTACCCATTTCGGAATTTACCCCGATATTTATCTAAAAGGGTATTTCTTTACCCAACGCCCATCTCCGGGAGCGGCCGGCGAAGCGCCAGAAACGACGTTTTTGTACGTGCTACGTTTTTTTACATACTTTAGTACCTAGTATTATTATTTTTTTCGTCTTTCTTTCTATTCTATGTTTAGTTGTATGTTTGGGTACAAAAAATGAATATTAATCCTATGCACGATAATATTATCTTCTATAAATGTTTGGTCTCGCTGTCGACAGCGAGACCAATCATTCATCTAAGATTATCTTGATTGTTGACTAAACTAATAAGATGATTTTTATTTCCGACTATTTGGTTAGTTGTGTTCTATAACAAAATAAAACGAAAGCCATATAAATATGAATTAATGAATGGTTGAAATATAATAATATATGAAGTAAATATAATAAAAATATAATTATTTAGTAAAACGTTTGAATCGAGTCGCCTGAACTGGGCCCTGATTCTTTATCGCAATCTATAGATTCCACACCTAAACCTTACCGAGCACAAAAGTCAAACGCATACGTTTTTGGGAAGATATCGTAACTTTTTAAGGAATTGACGTGGTTTTGAAACAAGGAATCGTTACAGAATAAGGGCCCTGGGGGGTTTCGTGTACTCGTCCCCCAGTTCAGGCGACTCGATTCAAAAGTTTTACCAAATACCTAATTACGTCGAGGAAGAGATCCTTCGAGGTATTGACCTTTCGAGGTAGCGAGCCATCAGTGAAGTGTACCCTCGAGGTAGAGACATCGAGGTAATGACCATCGAGGTAACGTCATTCGAACTAGAGTATCAGACCCCTAAACCACAACGTGCTTATTGTTTTTACCCATGCTTTTGGGTATTTACCCACCGCCCATTTCTAAATATGGGTAAGCTACCTAATCTATCTATAGTCTAAAAGGGGCAAGCACTTCGCCCTCCTAAAGGTCGGCATGGCATTATACATGCCATACAGTCATACAAATAAAAAACAAAACAGTGCAACATCACTTTTCAAATTCTCTCAAGAAGTCCGCGTGAGATCTTAGTAAAGTCCCACATCTTTACTGAAGACTCAAGGGGATTGGGGGAACATCATTTATCATTCATCATCTTAATCACCACTTATTATCATCTAGCTTGGGGAAAAAGAAATAAAAAAAAACTAATGACTAGGCAGTATGGTCTCTGACCTTAGCCTGTTCCTTCACAGAACAAAAATAGGACTTCTTGGCGGGAAAGTGAAGCGTCATGTCTGCAGTTTTGTTTTATTTTCTGACGTTTGTGTTTTTTCGAATATTAATGTGAAATAATAGTGGATTATTAACCGTTAAGTGTTTGTGAACGTGCATGAGTGTTGGCAAATGAAACAAAACAGTGCAACATCACTTTTCAAATACTCTCAAGTAGTCCGCGTGAGACCTCAGTAAAGTCCCACATCTTTACCACAGACTATAATAGTGAACAAGTTCAGACGGACATCTATCGTACATTTCTATGAAGCTTTAGAGCTGGCCGCCATCTTAGCTCAAGATTGATGTATGACATTTGTAACTTTTTAATCTTGAATGCTTAATATGAGGCATCAACATTTTCTACATTCAGCCAGAGCCGAAGCGACATACCAGGGCAGTTTGTTTTTCTTGGGTAAATTAGGATACATCAGAATCTACCAAGGTAACTATTAAGCAAGATATTTTGTAATTGCTAATAGTTACCTTTTGAAATAAAAACAAATATTTCTTTAGTAGGCACATTTACTTTCTTTTTAACTTTTTAGTACAATATATTTTATGAAAGCTTTATTTTGCATCATTGGAAAACTTCTCTTCTGCAACCTGCGGATGTCAGTGCCTCCTGATATTGTAATAGTGCCTAATAGGCGAGATTTGAAAGTTATAAATCTCTTCTCAAAATGTTTGTAACAAACAAAGCGTTGCAAGTTTAAAGTTCATCAACATTCAACGCCCAAAGAGTTTCACTGTTTATGTACTCCAGCCATTTATTGCGTCTAACACATGGAAATACATGTAATTTAACGGTCTGTTGTAAACACTATCACAGTTGGGAACACTGCAATGATTAAACATCGTAGAAAGCACTAAAACGTAACTTAACACGAAATAATCTGAGTAATACTCAAGAAATACTTAGAAGTTATCTGGAGAAATAGATATGTACGGAAATAAAATCAAGATCGCCTCGACACAAAACAACAAGTGATAAAAGTGACGCCATTTTCAAAGATTTTGACAGTAGTGACATTCGCTTCGGGAAGAAACTGTCATACATCATTCTTGAGATGCGTTCTTTAAAGCAACTTTTTTCAGTAGGGAACATTTCCACCCGTGATCTTTACTGAGGACTCAAGTGGTTTGGGGAACATCATTTATCATTCATCATAATCATCACTCATTCTGCCCCCGTTAGTTGAAAAGACGTATCTAACATTTTTTGCCAAAATGAGTTACATACATTGCCGGAATCAGGCAAAAAAGGCGCATCTTCCAATATTTTTTATATTTTTCTATCTCATTCCATTGCAGTTTTAGCGCAACAAAAAAAGGCGCTTCTGCACACTTTTTTGCACCTGATTGAAGATGAAAAGACGAATTTGCCTTAAGCTTAATTGAAAAGTCACATTTACGTATAAATGCCCTTTTGATTTGATATTTTTGTGTAAGTTCGGAAATTTGAAAGACGCTTATGTGATCCAATTTATAAGAAGAAATTAAAAAGGCGCATATACCCATTTGCGCCTTACACAGTAATTGGAAACAGCATAAAAACTAAGGAAAAAAATCAACATCTGCCACTTCCGCCTTTTCTACTTCGTAAAGTAAGTTTTTCCCGGGCGCATTTGTCATATGCGTCTTTATAACTTGAGTTTGCAAAGAGAAGTACTATTGGTACTTAATTAATAAGGCGCAATTGTGTAGAAGCGTCTTTTTCATTTATTATCATAATGCAGCGGGGGGCTGCGCGGGTGGGGAATCTACGGCAATAGATCAGTTGCGCCCGAGTGGCTGTGGAGTGTGGAAGCAGACGTGTCGCGCTCGTGCGCAATTTTTCGTTGTGTGATTTATCACCAAGTAAGTATTTATTTAATTTTCATTACATTAAGTACATTAGTCGTCATCTTTTCTTTAAGAAATGTGAAATAGAGTATCATGAGCAGTGATTGGATAATCGGGTGCTTATAAATAAGACATAATTAAGTGTAACAGTGAAGTATACATTTTGTTCGGAAATTAACATTTTGTTGATGCACCAAATGGATAAGCTCCGGTAAATGTAATATTAAGTTAAATTAAATTCAATTAATTTGTTAATAAATAAAAACTAGTTTGCTTTTGTGCTTACACCTACTGTATAAAATGGGTTATGCATATTTTTAGGGTTCCGTACCTTAGAACGAGAAATGGGACCCTTTTAGTATCTCCGTTGTCCGTCTGTTTATTTGTCTGTGTGTGTGTTCGCCAGTTAAGACGCCTTTTCTTAAAACCGAATAAAGTTATCAATAACCGAGTTTTTACAAGGAGGATTATGTAGATTTTTTGGTGTAAATCATGACTAAGGGGGTTCGCTGGTTTAATTTATTTAAAATAATGTTAGTTTACCCCGCATGTGGTAAATTTTTATGGTGTTAACATATTATCAAGTCGCAAATTGGTTATCACTTACTTACATTTGTTGCAGACAAAACTGTCATGAAGAAAGGTCGAAGCTTTAACTTAGTTACCAAAGCTTTAGCTGCTACTACTACGCCAAATTCAAGTAGTACTATATTAGAAACTTCAGAAGAAATTTCGCTATGTCAAGCAGATGACAACAGTCACGATGGTTTATTAAACTGCAGTGAAGGAACCAATCAAAATGACGCTTACTTCATTACAACTGACTGTAATAGTGTCCTCCCTGGTAACGACAACGACCACACCACAACGGCCACGACTACCACTTCCACGACCACCACCACCACTTCCACGACCACCACCACCACCACGACTAACAACAACAGCAGCGGCAGCAGCAGCAGCAGCAGTTCATCAGAAAGTGATTTTAGCTCTGATGATTCAGTTTATGATAAGGACTACGTCCCTCCACAAAATAAAAAAACCAACAATGATAATCCGAACAGTTCAGATACAGAAAATGATTTCATAGAAAATTCGGAACTAACCAACATTAACACATCAGAGCCACCTGAACAAGATATTATTGAATCCGCAAGCCACAATGACCAAATTTCTGAAAATCTAGTCCAGCTTACCAAGAAAGGAACGGTACGTAAACGAAAATATTTCAACACGCCTCTTGCGGAGCGTAAGAAAACCAAAAAAGTTTTGAAAAATAACACCAAGTATTGCGTTAAACCAGGTTGTGGAGAAAATTGTAAAAAAAAGTGTTCTTCTAACATTTCTGAAAATCAGCGCGAGATATTAAATAACCAGTTTCGTAGTTTCACTTGGAAAGAACAGCACATCTTTATGGTCAGTAATACATCTCAAATTAAACCATCCAGACGAACACAAAAAAAAGACACTAGTTCAAAAAAAATCAACCGCGAAAAAACCATTTCATACTTTTTGTCGAATGAAGATAACGAGAAAGTTCCTGTGTGTAAGATTTTTTTTTTGACAACTCTTGGGTTTAGCAGGAAAAATGACAAAGTTCTGAGAAACGCTTTACAACATACACCAAGTGAACAATTAAAGGATATGCGGGGCTCTAATTCCAACCCTAAAAAAATCGATAATAAGTTCATAACTGACCATATTAATTCTTTTAATCCTGCGCTATCACACTACAGGAGGGAACATGCACCCAATCGAAAATATTTACCTTCAGATCTGAATGTTCGTGACATGTACAAAGATTTTTGTGAAAAAATGGGTATAACTGAAAATTCGCCTCCCGAAGATTGTGTGTCTTACGATCACTACCGGAGAGTGATTAAGCAACTAAATATCTCTTTCGCAAAATTAGGCAATGAGGAATGTGAAACATGCGAAATATATAAACTACACAATCCTAATTCGGCAATCCGTCATCGAAATTGCACTGAATGTAAACAGTTCGAAATACATCACCAAAGATACGTTTTAGCACGAGAGAAATACAATGAAGATAAAACACTTCAAATGAACACCAAAGACCAGAACAGTGACACCATGTTTTACTCAGTAGACCTTGAAAAGGTTATAATGTGTCCTCGTCTAGATGAATTTAAGGTTGTGATGTTTTGCCCAAGACTAATATTATTTAATGAGAGTTTCGTACCTCTTGGAGACAAGAAATTACAGGGCACCAGGGAAACATTCGCGTGTATATGGCACGAAGCAATTTCAGGTAGGAAGAAAGACGACATTATAAGCTGTTTCAAAGCCTTCTTTTCGCACTATCGTGATCTCAAGCATATTACACTGTGGCTCGATAACTGCGCCGCACAGAATAAAAATTGGTCTCTTTTTTCCTATTTGGTGTTTCTTGTTAACTCCAGCGCTGTCAATTTGGAAACTATCACCCTAAAATTTTTGGAAGTGGGGCACACGTTCATGTCTGCTGATGAATTTCACCACCAAGTTGAGCTCTCACTCAAAAGGAAGAAAAGGGTATATGACTTCGAAGACTTTCGTCGTGCCGTCTCTGACACCCATCGTAATATTATTGTTAAAAGTATGGATGTCAGTGACTTTTGTAAATTTGAAGATTGCTCTTCTGCCTATAAACTACAAAATGTGACACCACGACCCTATCTGAACAAGATGTGTGAAGTTACATTTCGAAGACGACTTAATACGATAGCGTTTAAAACTAATTTTGATGGAACAGAAAGTGTATTGGACTTCTTAAGAGTCAAAAATATTAAAATTGGTATTCCAACACCTGTGATCGGAACTCAATGTAGAGGAATCAATGAAGAGCGTAAGTCTGAGATAATCAATAAATTAGTTCCACTAATGCCAGAGAATCGAAGGGCGTTTTGGTATAATTTGCCATCCAATGCTAACTCTGTAAGTTTGATTACCGAATATGATGAATAGTTATTTTTTATTAATGTGAAAATGTCTAATTTTGATTTTTATATTATGTTGTTTATTTTTTAAAGACAGCTCTTTATTTTTGGTGTAAGTAAATCTAAAACCTTGATGCTGTCTGTTTTTATTTTTTTATACTGAGTATTGTTCAATAATTGATACTAAAACAGTATTTTTAGTAGGTGCATGTTTAGTTTCTGAGATTTACCCAAAGAGTGATATTTTTTGTGATTATTTTGTAAAAGTTAGATTATAAGTAACAATGGTTAAAACATGTCAGGGTATAGCGGATGCAGACTGATTATTTTAACTATCACCCTAAATTTATGATTACGGCTGTGAGCTCGAAAATATATTTTTTAAGTTTATTTTTATTAATTGTCAAACAATACAGCACTGTTGCAATAAATAATATAGAGATACTTGAACTAGTTTAGATGACATACACCAGTGGTTATTATTTTCAAGTCTGTTGTTTTTTTTTGTTTACATGTGTAATCATTTATAAAACGACTGAATTAAGACTAACTAACCTAAGATATTTTGTTTAAGTTCTAAGTTTAAGGAATTAATAATTATCTCACAAGTACATACTTGATTCTTAAGTGGAACTCATATCAAGAATAAATGACATTTATTTTGGATTTTTTTATGTTACTGTGCCATAGATAAGGACTTTTTGTTATTTGTTTCATAAGCCAATTTTATAATAATAAATAGTTCACATTAGATGTTGTATTTTTCTTTTTCAAAAATAAATAGGGTTTAAATAGATGATTTTATGTACTTTTTGTCTTAGTCAAGGATTATCAGTATGATTATGGATACATAATGAAAAAGGCGGATATAGCCAAATGCGCCTATTCTTCTTAGGAATACAATACCCGAATAAACTTGATACTTAGTAAAAAAGTAATATATTTGGCTATTTGCGTCTATTCAATTAAGGACGTAGTATTTTTTCCGACTTTTTTTACTAGAATGAAAGGGTTTTTTAATTATTTCTAATTAAATAATTGAAAAAGCATTACAATTTATAAATGGAAATCAAAGACAAATATCATTGCTAATATACAAAATTTTCAACATGTTATCATTTTCCTTTACTTAAGAACAGCAGACGATTTCCCGTTTCATTCATTAAAACATTTTTTTTTCCGTTTTGACTTTTTGTTAGATGCGGCTTTTCAACTATCGGGGGCAGCATTATCATCAAGGGAAAAAACAAATAAAAAACTAATGACTAGGCAGTATGGCTCAGACCTTAGCCTGTTCCTTCATGGAAAAAATATATAAAAAAAAAAAAGTTGACGTTGACGTTTTGTTGCAATCGCTTTGCTGTCATCATCGGTTGGATGGATGTTTTGGCTTTAAAGAAATGTAAATATATGGTTTTGGCTAACATTTTCGCATTTGTGAAATTATTTGATTAAATAGCTATCTTTTTAAAGAACAGACTAAATAAACTTTACAAAAATGGCGGACCGTCTTACTCAATTGCAGGATACCATCAACCAGGTACCTAATGTTTTAATAGACCAAATTTTACAATGCTGATATTATGTATCGGGTTCACAACTAAAAGTTAAAATTGTTACTTTTACAGCAAGCTGAGCACTTCTGCAACAGCATTGGTATATTGCAACAGTTCTCCACTCCTAGCAAATTCCCTGGATTTGACCGTAGCGGTTCGCAGACGCCACAACAACAGCAAAACCAAGAAGACTATGCTATGCTCTTTGCTACGTTGATATCTCGGTGTGCTAAAGATATTGATACGCTTATCGAGTCTCTGCCGAGTGAGGAAAGCTCCGCAGAGCTGCAAGTCCAGAGTTTAAGACGTTTAGAGGCCGAGAATAAGGAAGCAGCTGAGCAACTTGAAGAGGTAGGGTGCAAAAGTTATAAAGGCAGTCTATTACTTTTTGTTTATCACAGCAAAAAGCTATTATAAAACAGTGAATCTCAAATCTATGAATAATATCTATGTAGTTAGAAAGCTTAATGTTTTAATACTTATAAATGTAAGTACCTACTTACATAATAAAAAAAACATAGATGTTTAAAATTTACCACATTTAAACTAAGAAGATTGTAATATAATAAAATTGATTGTAATTAAAAAAAAATAAACATTATTAAGTTGAAACTACGTTTTTATTACGAACATAAATCTATTAAGTATAACATTCTTTTGTTTAAGGTTGTCCGCCAAGGTGAGATATTGCTGGAGAAGATACAAGGAGCACTCAGTGACATTGCGCAGTGCCAACTGGACATGCAGAACCCACTGATGATACTGAACAAAGACGTGAAACCACAGTTATAGGGCTTGAGGAAATTCAATGGCTTCAACTGATGGTGATCTGATTTAGGGATAATAAATTATACCGGTTTTAAGGACCATTAGGATTAAGGATTTGTTTAGATAATCTTAAGAGGGTTTACGCGTTTCGGCTTCCCATACCAACTTTGAAGTCGAAATTTTTATAAACTATTAAGCCAATTTTGTTGAAACTTTGTATGCTAAAGTAAAACACAGGGATCTAAATAGTAGGTTGAAAACATTTTTTTAAAACATTTATTTTACTGAGTTATTGCAATTTAAAGTCCACTATGGAAAGATTAAAATCGCAATAACTCAATTAAATGAACTTTTTTTAAAATGTTTTCAACAAACTATTGAGATCCCTGTGTTTTACTTTAGCATGCAAAGTTTCATTAAAATTGGCTTATTGGTTTTTAAAAATTTCAACTTTTTACGTTTTGTATGGGAAACTGAAATGCGTAAACCCTCTTAACAAAAGTTGAAAAAAATACTACATTGGGTGTTAATGAAATCCACATCTTCCACAATCTGCGTTTGATTCCGACCTAGGGTTGTAATTTCTTTCAATATTTTGTTATCTACGAGTTTATTTTGAGCGTAATTAACGCAAAAAAACAAATATTATGAATATGATTTATTTAATTAGACATATTTCTTATTGCCACAAGCAAGTTGATCAGTTTGAAACTTTTAGCACAGTGGCAGTCAATGGTGTACCATGGTGGTGTACTATTACCTAATATACAATACCTACATTACAATAGCTTTATTTAATAAGAAAAAGAATACAACCTTTTAAGTATGGCTCTCTTAATATTATTATTAACATCTGTTATACTTAAAAACACTACCAAATAAGGGTCTTATGATTAATTTAATAAGTTTAGTACAAGTTTAAACAATTAGTAACATTATCTTTAATTATTTTTTGGTTATTATATATTCATTAATTAAGTAGGTACTTGTCTTGTATGTAGTATTTAAAATAGGCTATTAGTTTTAAGAGTACATAAGTAATAAAAATATTTTCTCTATTATTCTCTTTTCATTTTGTATATTGTTTGTTATTATAATACTAGCGAGCGGCCCGCCCGCGACTACGTCCGCGTCCGCGCGTGGACCCCGTACCCCGTGACAAATACCCAAAATTTTTCTTTAAAATGTAAATTAAAGAAATAAATAGTTATTTATTGTATGAATAATTTTTAGACGTTTTTTTTTGTTATTATTATTTTGTTTCAATACATTTAATACTTTTAACATTGACATTCATTTTTTGTTGCAATAATTTGAATAATTTTAAATAAAATTTTTAATTTGATTAAAAATTAAATTTAAAATGATTAAAGTAAATTAAATTAAATTTAAAATTATTGCAAAAAAAATTGAATGTTTATGTTAAAAGTATTAACTAAATGTATTGAAACAAAATGATAATAACAACAAAAAAACATTAAAAAATTGTTCATACAATAAATAACTAACTATGTAAGTAGTACTTACTTATAAACGAAATTATAAAAAGAAGGAACATTTTATTCTGTCGTAATTGCGTAAAGTATTCATTAAGACTATAAAACGGATTACATTCGAGAAACAATTTAACTTTATGCTTGAAGTTCAAGAACGATAGTTAAGTTGTTATCTCCTGTGGCAAGGCGTTGTATAAAGCAATTTTAATAGCTTCCCCTTAGGTTTCAGTTTTCTTTAATCTAGTTCTTGGTATTACTAATTTATCCCTATTTCTTGTATTATAAGTTTGGACATCTTTTGTTATCTTTAGGTATGGTTTCTTATTATGGACCTTTATTAGTGAATTGTACCTAAAGAGATATGACTGACATTATCTTATTATGCACAAAATATCTTATGGCACGTTTTTGTAGCCTCAAGACTCTGTGATTTTATAATTTAATATAGACTACGGATGGATGTACGCAAAGTAAACTGCGATTAGTGTTTTTTGTTTATTAGGGGTTTCAGTTTTAAAAGAACAAAGTTAGCACTAGGTACTTATTTTCTTACAAATCTTCTCAATGTGCAGTGTGTGATTTATTGTATTGTCAACGTATCCTAAAAAAGTCGTACTTTTCTTGAATTTATTTTCATCAACTTTATTATTATTAAATTAGTTTTGTGTTTATGTCGTCTTTATTGTCTTGTTCGTATTTAATATTATTCCATTTACTTCAAACCATGACTTTAAAGTTTCCAAAACATTATCAATTTTATCTCCATTTGTAAAAATCGATCATCTTTTATGCCTACATGAGTATCATCAGCAAACAAAGTGATTAATTTGGAATTGGGTAAAACATTTGGCAAGTCATTTATACCTATAGATCAGAAATAACACAGGGCCAAGAATAGAGCCCTGTGGTACATCTATATCCGTTTCTATAATTGATGAGAGCGTCCCATTACTTATTTTTATTGCCTGTTTTGAAGGTACGATTCCATTAGCTTTAGTTCGTTCTTTGCAAATCTATAATAGGTTAGCTTGTGAAGTAGTAGGTATGTCATGTAATCAATCAAATGCTTTTGGTAAGTCGCAAAATATACTTGAACACTTTTGTTTTGTGTCCAGTGTCAATATATTTCCATCATCGTCCTTTAATTTATCAATACGTTTATTTTGTTTTCTCATTCTACCGGTATTTATCGTAATAATGCGCTATGCTTCTTTTACTGTGTTGCCTTATTGATACGATCAGAGTTTTGAAGGTGCTTCGCTTTGGACATAACTTTCTTCAATATTTTTTTATAATTCTTTGTCAACAAAGTTCTGTTTGTATTAATTACATAAAACTATTTACATTGTTCTAGTTAGAGGTTTGTTCAAATTACTATAAATAATAAAATTTAAAATGTATGGTCATGCAATTAGACAATACTAAAAAATAAAATAGCAGACATCAATCATAATGTGTGAGTCTGTGAGTGAGATATGTTTGTGAGTGTGGCGTATAGGTCATGTGTGTATTGGAGGCTTGGATGTTCACGTTGGCAGAATACTCTCCTTCTGAGCATAACTCAGGCCCATGAGCCAAGACTCTAAAACCCGCTTTGCAGTGCGAGTGGTCACGTTCCTCAAATCGATTTTTCGGCTTATACGATGTTATAACTACAAGGAATAAGAAAGAGAGATTGACGCCTTGTAAAGGTGGTACGGGTAGGAGGAGTTGGAATCCTATAAACACGTGTGCCAATCAATCGCTCGTAGCCAGGCGATTCAAGGATTGTAGAGTGCATGGTTGTTACAGCCCAAAGTATATACAGCTGCCTCACTCGTAATACTTTGCACTCCCTGTATAGTTCATCAGTGCTGTGCCTGAAGGGTTTACGTAGCATCACTTTTAGAACCGACCGTTGAGCCCTTTAGAGTTTGATAAAGTTTGTCTTAGCAGCACCTCCCCAAATCCTGATATAGTACTGCAAAAGCGACTGGCAAAGAGCCTTATAAACTAGAAAAAGAGTGGCCCTCGTTGCGGTGTGTCTTGGCGTTTTCATTATAAAAATGGGTTTCCTGATCCGCGACGACAACAGGCTAATATGGTGCCTATAAGAGAGCTTCTCGTCTAGTACCACACCTAGGTACTTTAGGAGGCCGGCTCTTTCGACCTCATAGCAGCTGCATGCTGCACCCTGGAAGAATGAATTACAATGTAGCCTTAAGCGATGTGATGGTGGCGGTTGGAAGCAGTCGTTTTGTGGAAAGCTCGATATTTGGTTTTAGCCATGTTTAGCATAAGGAGATTCTCTTTTAACTAGCTAGAAATCGCTATCATACCCCTTTCCGCTGTTTCAAAGATGTTCCGACGACTTCCCAGCAAGAGCCCCGAAAAGAATGACCGTAACGTCCGCGTAGCAAATTATTTCAGAGTTTCTTATCTGTAATTCCAGATGTCACTCAAATACACGAGAAATAATGTAGAGAGGAGTGCCCAGGATACTGCCCTGTGGCACTCCAAACTCTATAAACTGTAGCTCGTATCTATGCTACACGAACACACTGTTCACGCTTACTCAAGTAGCTACAGAACCAACTTGGAGCAATTCCTCTCACTCCCAAGGCACTCAACTAGCTCAGCGAAATTGGAATAAAGACGGTGTCAAATGCTTTAGCCAAGTCAATAAAAACATCGATACAGTGCTCATTACCATCCAATGCGGCTGAACTGAAACCGTGTTGGCTACTGCAAGCACTGCATTCTTCGTAGATTTGCCGCATCGAAAACCATACTACCTTTGTGATTAGGTTATTTTTCTCCAGATACTTTACTATTCTCCTGTTCACGATCTTCTCAAAGGAGTTTGGAAAACCCTGTTAGTAGCGAGCAGTGGCGTGCCTAGAGCTTCAGATTGGGGCAAGCCACGAAACCTGAAGTTCCTAACCTTGCTACCTAGGTACAATGTCACTACTGACACTAGCCACATTTTTTACTCAAAGCGTCATAGGCTGTGGCATTCCAAACGTTCTTGTCGTTTGTAAAAAAAAACCTATTACCTTCTATTACATCTCAAATGTGATTTATGCGAGAAATTTTTGAAAAAAAAATTCTACTTATTGAATAGTTTTTTTTTATAGCAGAAGGAGGCAAACGAGCAAGCGGGTCACCTGATGGAAAGTAATCACCACCGCCCATAGGCAAAACCAGAGGAATCGCAGACGCGTTGCCGGCCTTTAAGGAAGGAATAGGTTCGTTTCTTGAAGATCCCTAAGTCGTAACGGTCCGGAAATACCGCCGCCGAGAGCTGGTTCCACAACACGTGTACTTCGAGGCAAGAAATTTCTTGAAAAACGTACAGTAGTAGACCGCCATCCATTAAGGTGATGTAGATTGAATGACAGTCGATTGCGTGTAGTGCGGTGAAGGAAATCTGCGGCAGATATTAAGCCGAACAATTCCTCAGAACACTCCCCATGATATATACGGTACAAAATACAGAGAGACGCAACGTCTCTCCGAAGAGCTAGTGAATCGAGCCGATCGAAATAACCACGTCGTCGACAATTCGAGCAGCTGTGCGTTGAATGCGGTCAAATGGAAGGAGTTGGTATTGGGGTGAATAGTGTAGAATAGTTACTGGCATATTACGTAGCGGCCCCGCTTTTTGTAAATTTCGCTTAACTTTTTAATTAAACCCAAAATTGCAGAAAAAGATTTTTATAAATCGCGCGAGGGCACTTTTTTGAGCTCCTGGATTGAACTACTGTTCTAAACAAATTAAATAAAAAAATGAGAATGTTATCTCGTCGTATAATGCGTAGCTGCCTCGGAATTTTTAAATATCATTAATTTTATAGAAAAAAATGTTATTCAAAACCAAAAAAACTTAAATCGCGTTAAGTTAACTGTGAATTTCTCTTATCTACGATAATATTATTGAGTAAAATTTATACCAGAATGATTGTTACTTCATGAGGAATAAAAATGTTATAATAAATTTATTATCCTATTTCGATAAAAACTATAAATTCAACTAGGTACAAACAAATTGCGATGCGCCGGCCGTCCGAACTCAGCTTATTCTCGCTGAGTGGAGATTCGTAATATTAAGCATGCATTTATATTTTCCTATTTCGATAAAAACGATAAATACAACTGGAAAATTACTACAAAATGCGAAAATGGGCATTTTGCGCGGGAATCACAGTTGATATGTAATTTATTAATTATTATTTAATCATTTTGGATGGAAGCAACCAACAATCCAAAGAGTTTTTTACATAGACCTATTATAATTAATGCCCTAGATGACTTTTAATAGTTTGCGAAATACATAAATCAGGTGTAGGTTTGTGTGATGTTCAAAGAATTTATTTACCTCTGCCTTTCGTATGCCAATCATCAACACGTTTAAGTACACATTTGTTTGCAACACATCAATGCTCAGCACATCTAAGTTCGTCACAGGGACCAATAAAGCGACGAACTGAACTCAGAACACATTTTTTATCACAAAAGCTTGAACTTTACGAAAACACTTGTTACTTAAAAACAATCGCTCAAACAAAGTGAAGTGTGACAATAACAAAGAATAAAAAATGGTTGAAGTTGCACGTGATTCGGTAGAAATAAAGCCTGATTTGGAGAAGGCCTTACTTGCGAACTTCATAACGCAAGCAGGCTTTGACGAAGAGTATAAATTTCTCATAGAATCTATACATACTTACGCAGCATTATGTTTATTGAGTAGCAATTTTGTTAAAGTTAGAAGAGAGCGGATACACATTAAATTCGAAGCCAGGTTGCAAGTTGTGCAAGAGAGATTTAAAGCATCGCACGATTTATAAGCAGCTTTATGCGATTTGTTTGGTGATTCATAATATGAGAAACTTATAAAATTAATAATTTGAATGCTGATGACAGAAAATTAACAATGGTAAAAAATATTAAGTGATTTTAATAATTGCGTTTTACCAGTAGTGATATTGAGTTTTTGTTAGGGCAAGCCGGGCTTTTCGGCTTGTATGAAGGTACCGCCACTGGTAGCGAGATTGGCCGGTAATTACCTGGGTCAAATTTGTCCCCGTCCTTATGAATTGGTGTGACAATAACTACCTTCCAGCAGTCAGGAAAAATTCCCGATGATATGCTCAAGTTGAAAAAATTAATGTTTTATATTTTAGCGTTTTATTAACGCTTAAAATGTCGCCTCACGACATGGTTTTGCGGGTGTCCATGGGCGGCGGTGGTGATTACTTTCCATCAGGTGACCCGCTTGCTCGTTTGCCTCCTTCTGCTATAAAAAAAAAAGATAATAAAGCTATTGGTCTCTAATCACTTACATTAGATCGCGATCCTTTTTTGAACAACGGTTTAATTTTCGCCTTTTTTAGTTCATGAGGGAAGGTTCCAATTTCTAACATTAGGTTATTAATATACACGAGAGGTTCACATATTGACTTGAATGATTTCTTGATAACTTTCATAGGTATACTATCAAGGCCAAAACTCTTTTTATTTTTAAAACTTTGTATGATTTTATTCATCTCATCAATATCCACTGGTTTTAAGTAAAAACTATTGCAATTTAGTATAGGGGATGGCTTATGGCAACCATAATGTATGAACGAATGAGTTTGTATGACATGGTGCTAAGCACTTAATCTGAGGTTAACTGTCTATGTCTAACCAAACGTCGAGCATAGGCGCCAGGATAATTTCAGTGCGCGAAAATGTGTTCAAGGGACCCCAACAATAAATAAGATCGACAAACCTTAACCGAGTCGCGTAGCGGTGAAAGAACACTACCACCCCCTCTCTTCCCTTGGGTGTCGTAAAAGGCGACTAACGGACTAAAGGCTTACTTTACTTCCAACAGCATAAAGCTTCGAGGGGCCCACCACCTGTCACGCTGACTGAGCACATGTGTAGTCGCTATTTGGTGAAAAGTGGACTATGCTAGAGGACTACTACCGTATAGAGGTTTCAATCTTTTAATTTTAATGATTCGGCTTAAAACCCATTACTTCCGATTAACCCGTACATACGGATTAATCAAACCCAATACAGTGAGGTTCAAACGTAAGGTTTATTTTCGCTCATATTTTTTTGTTAGAAGAGGCGATAGTTTAACCGCGCAGTTCGTATATGGTTTGAGCGAGCTTCATAAGTCACGTGTTTTATTACGCGATGTTTATCGAAACTTTTATCCCCTATTTCACTCCCTTGGGGGAAGAATTTGGAAAAATCCTTCCTTAGTGGATGCCTACGTCATTAGGAGGAATACGAGTGCGAAATTTTAAGTTCCTAGCGAGGGTTTGGCCTGTGTGTTTATTTAAATTCATCCCCTATTTTTCATCCCCTATTTTACCCTCTTAGGGGTTGAATTTTGGAAAACACTGAAATACGTAACACTGATATACGTTACTCATTATTTTTGCTGTACTCAATTCATACGAAATTTCATGCTAATATGTCCAAGGAATAAAAAGTTTCACTCAAATTTTATCCCCTATTTCACTCCCCTGGGGCTTACATTTTGAAAAATCCTTCCTTGGTGGATGCCTATATCAATTATGAGGAATAAGTGTGCGAAATTTCAATTTTCTAGTCTTAAGAGGAAACACTACGTGAAAGTGGCATGCATAATTCTCATACAAAACACAGAAAAACGACGTTTCATTTCGTTGGTTTCCTCCTTCAGCACTGGACCAATTTTTATTAATTATTCAGCATCGGTTAAAGAAAGAGATTTTCAATGTCTGTATGTTTGATTTTTTTGCATTAAGTAATTTATTTAAGAAATCACTCCGTTTTACGGCGTCTTTAGAAACATTGTGGCTGGTATAAAAAAAATAAAAAATTCATGCCACTTTCACGTAGTGTTGGCACGTGCGTTTATTCTAAACTTTGATCCCCTATTTTACCCTTTTAGGGGTTGAATGTTGGAAAACACTGAAATAATCATACGAAATTTTATGCAAAAATGTCCAAGGAATAAAAAGTTTCATACGAACTTTTATCCTCCTTTTCACCCCCTTGGGGGTTGAATTTTGAAAAATCCTTCCTTAGTGGATGTCTACGTCATATGAGGAATACGTGTGCGATTTTTCAACTTTCTTTTTGGCCAGTGCGTTGATACATCGGTCAATCACTTTGCCTTTTATATAAATAGATTAAAAGCCATCTAAATTTTGAAAGAGAAGATGTTTGTTATTTATCTTACATCACATATGGTATTTTAAAAAAAAAATATTTTAATGAAAATAAATTAAAAAAAAAGAAGAAATACTCAAAACCAGAAATTAATTGAGGTTTCTTTAAAATATTTCTTTTTTTAAAACCTTACAAAGTAATCATCTTGTACACCCCAATGGGTAAGATGATCCCCCGGGTAGAGGTAAGATGATCCCTATGATCATCTTACCTCGAATGGGAGTAAACAAATAGTTTTATGAAGAAAATGGTTATAAAAAACAAAAATACGCATTAAAATAGTCCAACATCTTACTCATGCTATGTCCTTAGTTGAAATTAAGGTAATAAAATTAACAAAATCAACAGTCACAAGACTTTAAGTCACAAAAATTAAAAACGGAAATAAAATACCTAGTTTTCTAAGTTAGTTATTAATTTGTACCAGTTACATTAATCATAATGAGATCAATCTAAGTCAAAGTCAAAGTCAAATTATTTATTCAATGTAAACCTTTACAGGCACTTATTGACGTCAATAATAATAATAATAAAAAAACAGTTAACTAACTTATAGTTAAGACTTAACAACTAATCTAACGAGCTATAGTCTGTGCCAGACAAATGCGCATCGCTACCCCCAGTAGGTACCACTGCACGCCGAAATAGAATCGCGTCGAACCGAAATATAAGCCGTGGTCATAGAATTGTGTAAACAAACGTATCCTGGTAGGTACGAGACAAAAATAGCGGGCAAGTGTCTCTCCCCTAGCGACACAATCGGCTAATATTTATAGGTAATTTATCGTTTTTTTTTAGGATGAAAGGTGAAGAATGATAAATCATAATGAATTGTTAACTTAAGTTGTTACTTTAAAGAATAAAATTAAATGTGATTTCCAATTTTCGTATTGATAATGTGGTAAGTAATAGAAATTGGAAATAACTGAGTTTTTAAAGTAAAATAAAGTAACGTTTGAAATGAGTTTTAAAAAACATTAGTACCTAACCAATAAGGTTGACATTTTTAATCATTCAAATATCTTTTTTTATAAAAACTTAAACAACAGCGAAACATTTGCTCCATTTAGTCATTCTGCCGTCATCGCTCACGGCGGCAACAAGTGTGTCAGACGCACATGAGATAAAATATCCAAAAATGGGTCGTGCATTATCACGAGATAATCAAGACAGTCATTTTTAAAGTGGCCGAATATTTTAAGAAAAGAAAAGCAAACAAAGAAAGTTTATATTATATAAGGTGACTGCCAGAAACCGCAAGAAACTTCAAGGGCCGATCAGGTCAAGCGTCCTAAACATGACAAAAATGGTCTCATTGCAGATTAACATAGGTACTTATCGCCCAGCTGACGCGAACGGGTCCACAGACGGTCGACCGGCCGGCCGTTGCCCGCGCGTTGTAAATAATCGTTAAAAATAATTGTTTTTCATTTAGTTTTCTTATGTTATTGCTTTAAAATGAATTAGATACTCAAATAAATACAAAGACTATCCAATTAAAATTCACAAAATGAATTATTTAATAAAAAATGAAAAAAACACGAATTCCTTTTTAGTCATCTTTGTCATGTTCAAAACACCCGACCCGACCAGCCCCCGAAGCCCCCCGCGGCCCCTAGCAGTCACCTTATATATTTCCAAGAATTAAAGATTTATTTTATTTATATTGGTTCTTTAATTGTACTTATCTAAAAATCATACTGGACAAAAACGGATTGGATGTAATTATACTCGTAAATATAAAGCTTCAATAAACTGTGCTTCGATATCGTAAGATCTGTCTGACACTACGAATCTCATGTGAGTTCATGCTCTTTACTTCCCACTCCCCCCACCACCCGCGCATACCCAAGGCGCGGCACAGCGGCTGCGGCCAGGCCATAGTTAAGGATCTAATCTATTCAAAGTCTCATTCAGTTACAAGATCCAATGAACTACACTCGATAGAAAAAAAAATATCCCAAAATTACCCCTTTTTGTAATGTTTTTTCAATATTATGACTAAACTACTGATACTTAACATTAAATTTTTGTACTCAACGAAAGACAAACAATTCGCAGATAAATTAGCAGAGAATCCTATAAAGTCTTTATCTAAAGGCAATAAAACCTATAAAACGCGCCGCTTCGCTGTTATACCCGTCCCGTACCATCGAGAGAGCGAGAGAAGCCGCGAGAGAGAAATACCTGGCCTTAAGCGACGACGCATGACGTAGAGCGTGCTAGCCGAGCGGCAACCTTAACTGTCATACGCCTAGGCGGCCTTCCTGGGAGGCACGCCGGCCGAACGTACCTAAACTGCAGCACCGCACTGGTACAAGTGGGGTAAATGACCCTTCATGCACATCTAGCTGGCACAGACCATAATCTACTCTACCTACCTAATCTACCTACCTAACCAATCTACCACCAGTTCGGATTTTGGGAGAGCCTTCGACCGAGAAGAGCTGGCAAGAAACTCAGGAGGCCTTACTTTTTTCTCCCTCTAAGTAACAATGTTACTTTACAGTCATAGATCTAATTAAGTAGGTACAATTTATTAAACATAATTAAGTACAATTTGTACGCATCAATAAAATTAATAATAACTAATCTAAATAATTTCAACAATTCATAATAATTGAATGAAAGAATAGTTAATAATAGACTAAAAATACTAATAATAAACACTAGTACAGAGTAGACTTATTTCCATGCATTTTTGTCTGCAACATAGTCATTGATCTTATAATAAGTCAATATTCATAAAACAATTATATAAAATAAAATAAAAGATAAAACAAAAGTGAATCTAAAAGTTTTACTCGGGCACTATGAACGCATTAGAACAATGTGTGCGGAACTAGAGGAATGTTAATTCCATGCATTTTTGTCATTGATGTAATCGCTTACAGTGTAATAGCCCTTTTCTAAAAGTCTGTCCTTAACATGTGTCTTAAATTTGTCAAAGGGCAAAATTATAACATCGTTCGGGATTTTATTGTAAAATAAGACACTTTGTCCCATAAATGATCCATAAACTTTCTGAAGTCGTAATTTAGGAATTACAAGTTCATACTTATTTCTAGTATTTAGTTTGTGTATATCGCAATTTTTTTTTGAAATGAGAATTGTTTTGACGCACGTAAACAATACAGTTATAAATAAATTGTGATGCAACTGTAAGAATATTTTCATATGTCTCACAGCATAAGCTAATAAGTCCGTATCAATCGGGTTTTCGTCCTGGCCATAGCACTGTAACTGCCCTGTTGAACGTCAAAGACGATATCCGGCACGCCATGGACAACCGGTTGTTCACGGTTCTTATTCTGCTAGACTTTAGCAGCGCTTTCAACTCTGTTGACTATGATATCCTTCTTTCCATTCTCCATTCTCTTAACCTTACCCCTGCGGTGATCGGTTGGTTCTCGGACTACGTAATCGTAGCCAGAGGATCAGGAGTGGAGAATCTTTTTCTGAATGGGCTCCCCTTACAGCTGGTGTGCCGCAGGGAGGGGTACTCTCGCCTCTACTATTTTCCTTATTTGTGAATGAGCTCGTTAAAGTCATATACTGTCCGTACCACCTTTATGCGGATGATCTGCAAATTTATAAGCACTTTGATGCATCCAATGCTGACAGTACAATCGATGCGATTAACAAAGATCTTCTTGCAGTGAAGTCTTGGGCGGACTCTTTAGGATTGCTGGTGAATCCAAGTAAATCACAAGCCATAATCGTAGGTAGCAACAGGTTGTACAACAAATTAGATTTTGAGAATCTCCCCAAGATCACGTATGACGGAGTGAATCTTACATATGCACTCAAAACTAAAAACCTTGGTCTCATTATCGATCACACTTTGTCCTGGAGATCACAAGTAAATGAAGTGAGTCGGCGCATGCACTTCTCTTACCATTCTCTCAAGCGACTCCAGTTTTTCTTACCATACAACACCAAAATTATGCTCGCTCAGTCTCTTTTACTCCCTCTTCTCGACTATGCTGACGTTTGTTATTTAGATGCTACTGAGGAGCTGCTTAACAAGCTGGAGCGCCTGCAAAATTTGGCCATCCGTTTTATCTTCGGTCTACGGAAATATGACCATATTTCGGAGTACCGGTCGACGTTAAAGTGGCTCCCAATCCTTCTTCGCCGAGATATGCACATCCTTTGCCTCCTTTATAAAATTCTTCACTTCCCACAGTTCCCTCATTACCTACGATCCCGTTTTACACAGTTACCCGTCTCTTCCCGTCCCAAGCGGTCCCAACCCTTTCCTATCCACAAGCACCAAATTTTTCCACAATTCTTTCACTGTGTATGCAGCTAGACTGTGGAATAAGCTACCAGCTAGCATCCGTGAAAGTTCATCGGTTGAATCTTTCAAACACAAACTAAAAGAGCACTATCTATCGCACTAATCGTTTATCAGTAACTTATATTTATTATAATATGTATTGTCTTATCTATTTATATGTATGTATGTATTGTATTCATATTGATAAATGTATTTTAAGTACGTATGTAAGTATAGCATAATTTAGTCCCGCATATATCTTTTTCCCACCACAGCTAGGGTTGACTGGAAGAGATCTCTTCTAGAGATAAGCTCACCTTTGTATATGTCCTGTGTAACCTGTGTCAAAGTGTAATTTCTTGTGCAATAAAGTATAAATAATATTTATTTCTTTAAACAGCTCCTTAAGGGAGTCACGCGATCCTAGATTATATATGGACCTTACTGCTCTTTTCTGCAAAATGAAAATGGTTTCTATATCTGCTGCTTTACCCCAAAGTAGAATACCATAGGACATAACACTGTGAAAGTAACTAAAATAGACTAATCGAGCAGTTTCCACGTCTGTGAAATGCCTAATTTTTCTAACAGCGTAAGCAGCTGAACTAAGTCTCCCCGCAAGGGTGCTAATATGAGGGTACCACTGTATTTTTGAATCTAAGGTAATACCTAAGACAACTGTTGAATCAACAAGGTCCAGCAGTTCACCATTCAATTTTATTTTATTTACAATAATATTCTTTACCTTAGGTAGAGTAAAATTTATACATTTGGTTTTCTTCGCGTTTAATTGAAGATTATTAGTAGTAAACCAATTCAACACATCTGTTAGGGCACTGTTGACATCATCAAAACTATTTTTATTTCGATCAGTCTTAAATATCAAAGATGTATCGTCAGCAAACAAAACAATATTGCAAAGTTTTCCGCATAAAATTGTAAATCATTAATATAAATTAAGAATAAAAATGGACCTTGTATTGACCCTTGTGGAACCCCCATTCGCACAGAAGATCTGGATGATATGGATCCATTAACGCTAACTTTTTGGATTCTGCAGCTGAGATATAATTGAATCAATTTCAAGGCATCCAAATGCACTCCGTAGTGTTTTAGCTTTATTAAAAGGGTGTTATATTCAACGCAATCAAAAGCCGTGGAGAGATCACAAAACACTTCAAAAGCATTCTGCGATCCCTCCCAAGCCTCAAATATGTGTTTTAGCAGAGCTACACCTGCATCAGTAGTAGACCTTCCCTTAGTAAAACCATACTGTTCACTGTGAAAAAGGTGGTTTATAGCGAAGTGGGAGCCGAGTTGATCTAAAATAAGTTTTTCAAAAACTTTACTAAGAGTAGGTAAAATCGAAATAGGTCTCAAATTGCTCGGGTCATCTTTACAACCCGATTTGAAAAGTGGCAGAACTTTGCTATGCATCAGGAGATCTGGGAAAACTCCTTCGTCAACACAGCTATTGAATATGACTACAAGAAAAGGCGCAATGGAATCGATGAAGGGGTGTCCAGAGCTATGTTTTACCAGTGAAATCAACTAGATGGTGCTGGTGGTTTCAGCGCAATCGCAAAGGATCATCTTATCTCAAGGGATCAACTCGTACTACTTTCCCTACATGTGTGTATGTGTGAGTCTATTATGGATTTAAATATATGAGTGCATGTGTGTGTTGGACTTTATATCTGTATATAAAACTAATAATGAATATTATAAAAATATGGAATATACGTGGTAACGTGAGTGAGTGTAGAATTATAACAGATACACAATATAAGGTAAAACATGTACAGACAAACAAGGCAGGGTCGCACGCAGCCACCTTTAGGTATCAGTGATTGCAAATAATCTGTCAATTATTTGTTTTTTGTATGACCTAGCTTTATTAAGAAGCGAAGCAATAATAATTTATTTAATAATAACATACATACTAGCTACATAATAATATATCACGACTATTATCCCCGAAGGGTTAGTTAGAGACTAGGCAATGAGAACAGCAAAAGCAGTAGTCTACCATTGTCCACTTTTCACCAAATAATGACTGCACATGTCATGTGCTCAATGTAAAATTTAATAATAAAATCGACTCAAACACTAATGTGGTTGGAACACAACAATTCTAGTAGGTAATATTGATGTTATGGAGAGCAAGTGACACATTTAGATAAGTGTGAGGTAGCAAGCCAGGCGGACTTAAAACATACCCAACCAAACCAATTACCTACTCCAACGATACCACCAACCAAACCGATTACCACAACCGATACCACCAAACCTACCTATTACATACAAGTACTCCCATTGGGGACTCGAACCCAGGACCTCTGGATGCAAGACCTCAGAGCGGTATTATTAAATATTAGAATCTTAGAGCGAATATAGTTTAAAATAAAGCAGCTCAAGTGGCATAAAGCGCTCGGTTTTTAACGCATTGCGATTTTTGATAAGAATTATATAGGTACTTTTAGATACCTCAAGCAGAGGCAGAAAGTATTCAACGCAATGACCAATACCGTAAAGCTTCACATTGCCGATGCCAAAATTAGCTGCAAAGTGTTCAAGTAACAAGAGTTATCTTGCTAATCCCATGCACGAAGTATGTTGTGAATCGAGCGATGTTAAATCCTCTCATTTCTGGATTGCGCGTTGCACCTTCACCGGCCTGCATGCCTGATGCGCCGATCCATCCGGCAACAGCCGGCGATCGCCGCTCGAAAACCTTCACGCGAACACACCCAGCCTCTCGCCGGCAACGCTAGCTAGCTAACACGAAGCACGCCAGTTGATAACCGACCGCTTCTCTGTAAGCACGTAACGTGTATCGCGCTAATACGCTAATACGACTCGATTCGGAACGCAATAAATCAAGTGACGTATTTTTCTTTTCAAATAGAGAATCCCATTGCGTGTTTTAAAAAGATACTTATTAGTAATGTAATGTTAACTTTTTAATTCGGTATTTTTTTTTGTCGTAAAGTGGAAATGAAGGACTCTTGTTTTGGGGACTGTTTGTTTTTATAAAAACTTTTGAAGTGTTTTTTGTTGTTGGGGGCACAGACTATTTTGATTGGCAAGGGGGATTGGATGTGAAAAGTGGAAATCGGCCCGGAAGAACGGGTTGCCTCTCCCTTTGCCGCTTCCGCGACAGGTATGTTTACTTGTCACAGGTGTTGGAGAAACTGTTTACATTCTGTATGCTAATATTTTGCAAGTTTTGTTGTTTGCTATCACTTTGTGCAACCTTGCAAACAATGTAAACAATAGGCGACTTATTTATATACTTTAAAGAAAAGGGAAAGAATAGGTCACCAAATTAAAAATTAAAAACTATAATCTGATACATCAATGCAATTTTTGTAAAAGTTATATTACTTTATAAATGAATATGAATGTTTGCATACCAACGAATGTATTAGGAATTCATTTCTGTTAAGATGAAAGTAAATGAAAGGCCTCATTAAATGTCTAGTCATTTTCTATCTATCATCAATGTCGGATGCTTCTTAGTTTAAAGACGATCGATTTCATTTTTATAATTCCTCGATAGACAAGCACAGCTAAATTAATATTGAATTATGAATAACTAAATGACTCACCGGAGAAACGAAACGTATTTTAAAACATTTTTTTTCAAAGTTCGATAATTGGCTGGTTCAGGATTTCAAAAATTCTTTGAAAAACCAAGATTTAATTGTTACGGAATTTACTTTACTACCTTATACAGTGGATATTATTTTAAAACTTTAGTAAAGCCTTACTTTCTTTTGCTTTTGCACTTAGGTAAGTAGGTAAAGTACTTATATTTGAAAAATAAATTACTAAAAGTAGGTCGTTAAGTACCTAATTAAAACTTATGAGGAGCTATCCCGACTAACGTAAGTTTAATCTCTCTATTCGCATGTGGGAAGGTTTTAGTTCAATTTTTACCGCCTCTGTGGTCTAGTTGCTAAGCCTCCGGTATCAGACCCAAACAGAGACGCTCCGGGTTTGATTCCCAGCGGAGGGACATCTTTCTGTACTTGCTTTGGTTGAGCCTTGTTAAGTCCGCCTGGTTAGCTACCACCATATTATTTAAAGTTTTAGTAGTAACAACAATATTAAGAGCATTGTTTTGTTCCGACAGTTTAGAGATAAGATAGCCAGGATCCTCAGAGGTTGAGGATTCCGGGTCCGGGTGAAGCGCGCTTCCCCCTTCGGCCTTATCGTCACTTCATGTCAGGTTAGATGAAGGTAGGGTTGCAATCTCTAAAATTTGGTAACCAGGACACCCCTCTGCGTCATGTCAACAGGTTTTTTTAAACATATAGGTAGTCTGTGTAATAAAAAACAGTTGAAAATGTCATAAATCACCTTTTTATTTGTTTTCAGACCTTAAAATTAAAATTAGTCATCTTTAAATTTTTAAACCCGGACTACAATGAAGCCCCGCCCGGAGGCTCCCCCGATGCCCTCTAAACTAGGAAAAATCCGGGGAAACCCGGACGGAGGGCAACCCTAGATTAAGGCCAAAAGTGCTTATTCGTAGTGGTAATAGAAAGGCCTAGGATGACGAGGAGGGCGTATAAAGACAGTCGATAATGATTACAACTTACGATGTATTGACACAATGTCCGGATGTGAGGTCTAGTAGGTAGATGTAGGTACCTACCTATTATCATTATTTATTGCTTTTGTAAATCAGAAATCCACGTTTTGTATAGAAAGCGCTTGCTCATCCATGTTGTTAAGAAATCTAAAATTAATATCATTGTTCGGTTGCTGACTGTCATGTTCGTGTGACGTTTCTTTAAAGGAAAGATATTACGAAGCTTTGAAAGGTAAAATGGAAAATGGAAAACGAGTATTCCTACATTCCAAGTAGTAACCAAAAGGTAGCAGGTATACTTAAATTAAATTTCGGCTTAAATGTATTAATTTACTTATTTTTTTAATATCTATCAAAAATGACTGGAAATGGCGACTTGTCTCGGATGCGAATCAAACCCACACACAGCCTTTTTGTAATCCGAGCGACATGACAGCTAGACTGGAATACGCCGGCTATATCCCGAGTGGTAAAGCTTATCCCATCAAAAACATTACATGTACAAAAATGCACAAGTCTCGCATCGCAGTTTTGCAGAAACGAATGGAAACCACGTCCGTTAATTCAGTACCTACCTATCTATCTATGAGAACAGCTATCCAACCACTTTGTCAAAAATTGATACTTTTTAGTTAGGTACTTAACAAAATTTTATAGTAATCACAAAAAATTCGAAATGTCATAGTTTTTCCTTACCTTATAGGCTGAAAAATAGATAGGTACAAAATTTGGAGCTTGTGGGTCTGCTAGAAGTACCTTACAATTGAAGACGTGAGTGGATAAAGGTGATATGTCGCATTTTCGGATTTTAGTGTTTTTTGGCGTAGATGAAGGTTATATGTTGATACAAATGGCTACAGACCTTAAAACTGTCGATTTAAGGCACATTTTGGAAAATAGAAAGTTGAAAAAGGTGTTATGTACAGTTAAGTTTAAAAATGGCTCTGGATGTAAGAGGTATGGGCCCATATCACCAACTTCCAAAATAAATAAACAATAACAAATGTTTTTGTAACATCGAAGAAGGTGATATGTACGGACATAACACCTTTTTCCACTCAGCTTATGATGCTCGAATGACTCGATGTCAGTTTTCAATGAATGAAGGTTCTATGTAACATACATAATTGTTATCACCTTCATTCATTCTCGACATTCAATTGTTTTCAGGAAGCATTTTAAGAAACTAATAGTATACTTATGTAGAACTTAAGGTCCGTATAAACTTTTTTATTTTTTATAAGTTCACCGAGCATCTTGACGCCTCATACTGGCATCTAAAAACCATTATGATGCTTTACACATATAACGGATGGATAATCAAAATGCTTTTGTAAAGCCTTTAGTTGTAGTGCTGCAAATGTAAACGCAACTATACAGATATTAGCTGTTTTTGTGCATTTGGATATACAATAGCTTTCTGCTGTTTAAAAGCATAATAATGAACTATTATAATGCCACGTAAATCCATTATACAGATTTGAGCTGTTTTAGTGCCCTTTGTTGTATAATAGTACTTTTAAGTAGTAAGTAAAAGCATAGTACTGCTGAACAGCATAAACGTGAATCAATGTAATTCTTGCATTTTTAATGATCAACTAAGTTCAGTTGTACAGCTAACAGCTCTTTAATCAAATACACGTGGTTTTTGTAATGCGTATGGCTGTATATACATTCATTTTACTGTATTTGTAAAGTAAAACCATTTGTTTATCGGCCATTTTGGAAACGAACGTATATAAATAAAAATAAAATAAATAAATAACTAAAACCAGTTACTGAAAACTGGTGCCGTTAATAATGCCCAATCTATAGAATCACAATAAATGCCCTCGTTAATTGAGTGATATTAAAGTAGATACTCGAATGAAACTATATCTAGGTACTTTCATTTTTTTGTTGACAGCACCATAATCATTTTAATAAGCCACGCGCTTTGGTTATGTAGATAATACGTTCAGAAAGCCTTATCTCTAACCTACCAACTCTTGGCAAACGGATTCAAGTAGTACAAAAATTCTGAAATGGGTTTAATTGTTTTGCTCAAGGATCCCCAAAATGACTTTCAAGTAATGGCACTATTTCAATCTACATCATGTCTATTGGTATACCTGTGAATTCATATAGAACTACTTTATAGAAAATGGCACTACAGTGGTTCATCACATGTCTTCTCTCTGGCCTTTGGCTAAATAACAGTATTATAAATTATGTTTTCACAATCTTATATTGCAGGACAAAGTAGTTTAATTACAACTTCAATGTATTCTAAACATTTGTACCGTGGTGTTAGAGATGTTTTTGCAATAATGTAGGGTTTATTAAGTTCTAACTGTGAACACTTAAATAGCTCGTCTTATGTTTTTGTAATGCAATTAACATCTTCATTATCAAAACTTAGTGCTTCTGTATGCGATTAGCAACTTCATTGATCATAACAATGCTTCTTTAATGCAATTGTCCCCTTCCTTAATTACAGCTACTTGCAGACTTTCTAGAAGAGCGGAGAATTCGTGTCCTTTGTAAGGGTAGTTCCTCCGTCATCTTGTACAGTATTAGTACTCGTACCAAAAGATTTGGCAAGTCGTTCCTCTGTAAGACCATTCGGCTTTGGAATTCCCTCCCTGCGCATGTGTTTCCAAGTCCCGGGTATTTTAAGCGGAGCGTGAAACGGCATTTATGCAGGCCGACATGAATGGGTGCGCTTGTTACCATGCTTATTCCACAGTAGGGAGCGCTCTCTTCTTATTTTGGAAAGCATCGGCTGCTTACCATCAGGCGGGATGCGGTAAATATGACGAGTCAATATAAAAAAAACGTTAATGCCAATATAATGCCTCTGTAATGCAATTAAACAACTATTGTGAAACTATTTAAGATCTAAAGCCGTATAATTTGTGCCCAAATAATCATTACAGGTAGCCGTATAAACGTTTGTAATGCTACTATAGAACAAACTCAAAATTCGAAAACGATACAGAAATGCTGTAAGTCGGCAGTTATACTGACTATACTGCTTTGATGTGTTACTTGGGGCTGCTCTTAGTTTAAGTTTTTATTGATATGGTTTAGTTTTAGAAAAAATGAGACAATGTTTACCCACACTCGTACATAACACCTAATTTTAAAAAGCTAAAAGTACTGAAAAGTTCACTTTTGTTCATGGAAGAAGGAGTTATGTTCAGTTTTTCTTTAAAATATATAACAATATTATTACAAGTGTTTAATTGATATCATACCCTTAATATTTAAGGTAATTTAAACAAGTTTGCATCATAGTTTAGTATAAAAATCACTTATGTACTGACTTATCTCAGAAAATAAAAGTAAAACTTTAACCTCGATTTACTCAAAATTTGAATTTTGTGACTTATCACTTTCATCCACTCACGTCTTTAATTAGAATGATCTGTGAGTAAGTCAGTGACAAAAATAAGCAACTTTGACTTGCAATCATTCTTAAACTATACTGGTTCAAGTAATGTAATTTGGAAATATATCTAGATATTATGTATAATAACCTCTTGCCCATTAAAAAAATTCGCTTCTAGTTCTTTCTCCGTAACGAAGTTAAAAAATTACCCATATGTCTTCATTAAAAGGATGGTACGGCCGTGCCTTTTTTTTAACTTGACTTGGCGGGGCCACTTCCGTGCCCCCAGATTTTAAACAGTCTCACATGTTACGTTTCTTTATTACAGACATTAAGTCTACACAAATTACTAAATGAGATTTAATGTATAAAATAAAAAGTTGTTCACGAAGAAGGATGAACCGCCACCGGTTCCTTATTCAAAAATACTTTCTACCCATCCGTTCCCTTGAGTGTCGTAAACGGCGACTAAAAGATTGAAGACTGCACAAACATCTAACAGCATAAAGCGGCGATGGGCTCACCACATATCACGCTGAGTAGATACATGTGCAGTTGCTATTTGGTGTACAGTCACCAGCATTAAGATGTGACTATTGACGGCCTACGAAACTATCTGATTATTGGTGGAAGGCATATGTATGCCTATAAATATGCCTTCCACCAATGATCAGATATTTTTGCATCATCACATCTGAATGCTGGTGACTGTACTGTGGCAAAGACAGTGCACTGCTTTTGCGGTTTTTTTGCCTACCCAAGCAGCAAAATTCTCCTGTAGTTGTTGACTTATAAGACTAAACATCTTATAGCACACTAATAGACGCTTTGATTAAAATCACTGATCTTGTTAAAGCAGTTTAACGGACTATTTGCGCTACAAGCGTTTTCGGTCCTATTACGCAGTCTTAAACACGTTTACGAGAACATCTTATTAGATTATTTACGCTACAAGCACTTCCGATCCTACTACGTAGTCTTATAAACGTTTACAGGATTACATTATATGATGCTTATAAGAACTTAAGTCTTATAAGTGCATGTTATAAAAATAAATATCAAAGCTCCTATAAATGCATTTAACAAGACTATTTATTCTTGTTCACGTTTTGTTTTATGCTTCTATAAGAAAAGTTCTTCTGTAAACGTTTTATGTATAGCTACTATAGGTCGAAGATATTATAAGATTGATTTGACTTTGTCGTGACTTCTAAAGGATTTCTAGCACCAAAGTTGCACGTCCTGCTACTATTATAGGTAAGATTCTACTTAAATGTGACCTGCATTTGCTATTATTAGAGTGATCAGCTGTTGACATCAATTAAAAAATATGGTGTCCAGGACTGTGATCCTATAATAACATTAACTTTGACTAAAATGCATTGTAAAGCTCCTGATAAATGCATTACAATATGGACCGCGATCCGATCTGATGACGGCTTAATAATTAATGAATTTACAAATAATAATTATGTTTACTTTTGAAGGCGCATAAACATATGTTTATTATCATCGAATACTTTATCAATAAAATTTATTTTGCAAGTTAATTTTTTTATATAACAGTGAAAACACAAAAGTTATCAACCTTTATGATAATGAATAGTAATAAAGATTACCCTTTGCAATGCCAATATTATTTTTTTTTGTATGCCTTCACCATTTTAAATTAATGAAAAATAAATGCTCTAGTTATGACATCACAATTACCACTGTTGGATAAATTACACCAGTAGCGGCATGCGCCAGATTGTTACAGGACAAATCACGCTGACTCAGTGCGTGTACCTGATCTTTATAGGACACAGTGATCTTGTAGAAGCACTCAATAAAATAGTAATAAAATCAATTTGCACTTTACCGGACTGTAACAAAATAACTATAGGTCGCAATAGTCCTGTAAGGTGCGCCCAAATGCGGTCCTGTAAACGTTAATAGGAATTCTATAGGACTAAAAAATATTTGGTCCTAGGATACTTACATGACAACATTTTGCTACTTGGGTATATAGTCTCTGACTAATCCTTTGGGGATAATTAGTCGTGAATGTATTGTATGGTTTTAAGTGTGTAATATTGTTTACGAAACGCAACATTTCAGACTGTTTGTAAAATGAGGCTTACCAAACGGGGTGTTTTTTTAAAAATAAAATCTACTGCTCCCCGCTTCTTTGCAGGACTTTATTTTGTATTTCTTACTTTTTTTTTACTAGTGGGGTTAGTGATCTTGAGCCTTAAGGGCACTATTCTCTTTTTTTTTCTTTACAACTCTTTTTTCTCTATTTTATTTTACACATTATAGTTTTCTTATTTCTATTACATTTCTTTTCTCTTATTAAACATTTCTATTCTTACAGACTATAGTTATATGTATGCTTTTTATTATTGCATTTTATTTCTTTTCTTTTGGTAAGTATTTTTATTATTTTACTTTGGTGCTTGAAGAGCTCCATTTTTTGTTTTTCTTTTATGCAATATGTTTTCTTATTTTATTACAATACATAATTATACACAATTTTTATTTAAATACATTTTTTTTTCTTATTACTATACAATTCCTTTTCCTTATTAAAACGTTTGTTTATTTACTAGTACATTTAATTTCCTTCTCTAATAAGTACCTTTATCTATATTCCTCTTATATTATTTAAGTTTACATTTCTTAACTGGATTACGTACCTAATTACATTTCGTTTTATTTACCTTCTTCTTAACTCATTTTAATTAGTACATTTATATAAAATAAAATAATAAAATAAATTAAATAAATTTTGTTTACGCTCACACCAATTATCTAGACCAAGATGAGTATTCTTGTGAAAGTCGTTTATATGGTAAGATAACGGATAAATATACATAAACATAGAAAAAACACCCAGACCCGAAATCAATTTAGAAAAACAATTTTTCTCTAAATTGACCCGACCGGGGATCGAACCCGGGACCTCAGAGATGGCGACACCATGAAAACCGGTGTACAAACCACTCGACCAAGGAGGTCGTCGAATTTATATATTTCCTACTTTTACATTTCTGTCTTCTTTTATTTCTAACTATATTGTTTTTCCCTTCTGTTTCCTTATATACTTACTCTAAAATTAAAAACGGGGTGTTTACCAGATGGGATGTAATCATTGAGGTATAAGGGACGTAAACCGACCCAGCGAAGGTTCGAGTGAGACCCATCTGTAGCACGGGACAAGATCTCAAGGTAGCCCAGACTCAGGACTTCCCACTTTGACTTTGCTTAACTTGAACAATAGCATAGATATCAAGTACAAGATCAGGACTACCGTCACCTCGTAGATCAGTATTACTTTAAAGTAAAAGTGTATAGTATTGTATTGCTTTGCAAAATTCGTATGATAATTTTTATAGTAAGATTAAAGTAATACTGCTATAATAAGAGTTGGTAAGGCTCCAGTCCCCAGTTCATTATCTACCACTCTAGCCCCCATTGGTGGGTTTCTATCATTAACCTGTGTTGTACTTTCGGCACCTATGATATCAAATTAAGTATTACGACCCAAGTCATTATAAAACAACAATAACTTCTAGTTAGTAATAATTTGTCACACACACCGTCTCTGTCTTTCCGCACAGAGTGAGAAGGACAACAATAGCATCAAATTGAGACGCATTAATTAAGTTCGCGCCAGCGGCCGATTGATTTGGCCGGAATGCCGTCCCAGACCAGATCTGAACTAGATCCATTCAACTTAGTGTTTGTGTTATTATAAAACCGCAATGCGGCGCCACATTTTGTTTTTAAGTGTGTCTGTGCAATTTAAAAAAAGTACATACATAAATATATACACAACTATAATCCCCGAAGGGTTAGTCCGAGACTCAGAGAGTCAGAGCAATGAGGACCGCAAAAGCAGTCCTCTGCCATTAGTACACTTTTCACCAATTAGTGACTGCACATGTGCTTAGCGTGACAGGTGGTGAGAACATCGCCGTTGGATGTTGTGTTAGTTGCCTTTTTCGACACCCAAGGGAATAGAGGGGGTGGTAGTGTTCTTTCACCGCTATGCGACACGGTTAATTAAAAAAAGTTTGTAACATAAAGTTGACGTTTGACGACGAATTATTTGATTTGATTTTACTTTTACATTGAAACGTTGAAATCAAACCGACATACTTACCTTAGGAAATGTCTTCATTCAAGGTCTTGTGAGAAGGCACCTAAAAATCTGGTCGCACTGTAAAGGACGTCTCACGGAATATCGCCGTGAAACAATGGCTTTCGTTGCTGTTGTTTCGTCTGGTGAGTGAAATTACCGGAAGTCCATCTCTCCTCCTCTAATAGTCAATAGTCGATAGTCAAAATATATTTATTCAATAAACTCAATTAATAAGTACTTTGAAACGTCCAAATATTTTTTAACCTACCACCCATTCAGGACATTATTTTTTAACTGTGGCAAAAAACGGGCGCAAGAAACCACAGCGCACAGAAGCAACGACATTTACAAAAAATATATATAATATATGTCGTTACCAGGTCACAAAATACAAAATATGAATTTGAATGTAAATAGTTTAATTAAATATGGTGCTCTATATAAATTAATTATAGGCAATTAGAAATAGCTGTTGGAGTAGGTACTTGGAGCATTTCAGACCCAAGCTGTTTTGTCTTCTGTATAATCAGACACTTTATAATAAGCTTTTTTATAAAGCTTTTCTTTGATTTTGATTTTAAATTTATCAAGATCTAATTTCTGAATATCATTTGGTACTTTGTTGTATAATCGTACACACAAACCCTTAAAAGAATTATTTATTTTATGGAGCCTAGTATAAGGCACTGCTAATTTGTTCTTACTTCTAGTATTTAATTTGTGAATATCACTGTTTTTTGAAAACATTTCAATATTTTTATGAACATACACAAGATTTTTATAAATATATTGTGATGCAACTGTCATTATACTTATATCCTTAAATCTCTCTCTGAGAGAGTCACCAGCCTGTAGGTTATATATTGCTCGAATAGCCCTCTTCTGCAGCACAAAGATAGTTTGAATGTCGGCAGCATTTCCCCACAGTAAAATGGCGTACGACATTATACTATGAAAGTAACTGAAATAAACTAATCTAGCTGTATCAACGTCGGTTAACTGACGGATCTTCATTACTGTATAAGCCGCAGAGCTAAGTCTATTCGACAATTTAGCTATATGTGGGCCCCACTGAAGCTTGGCATCAGTGGGGAAACACAGTGGTGTCCACAGGATTCACATTCTTATCTTTAATTTGTACACTAGTTATTACCTGCTTAACATTAGGCACATTTGGTTTTTCCCTCGTTTAATAGCAAGTTATTAACACTAAACCAGTGAACAATCTTTGAGACCGCATTATTCACATCGTCATAATTTGGGTGTCGTCGTTTCACTTTGAATAAAAGTGAAGTATCATCAGCAAACAATACTATCTCATGACTGTCTTTTACAAAATAAGGTAAGTCATTAATATAAACCAAAAACAAGAATGGACCGAGTATTGAACCCTGCGGAACTCCCATTTTAACCACTGATCCCGGAGATCTTTTACCGTTAATGTCGACTTTTTGAATCCTGTTACTCAAGTATGAGATTAAAAGGCTCAAAGAAGCATCCCTAATTCCATAGTGGTTAAGCTTCCTGACCAAATTTTCATGTAAAACACAATCAAAAGCCTTGGATAAATCACAAAACACCCCTAGGGCATCCTGTGATTCCTCCCAGGTATCAAATATTTGGATTAAAAGCTCAACACCGGCGTCAGTTGTAGAGCGACCCCTAGTAAAACCATATTGTTTACAATGTAAAAGTTTATTTTTATAAAAATGAATTTGCATTTGGTCTAGCATTAACTTTTCAAAAATTTTACTAAATGTTACTTTACTAACAATTCCTACTGCTTCCTCAAAGGTCCTATCTAGGGTTGCCAGGTCGCCAAACCTAATAGCCGGACAGACCAGCCAATTTGGCCGGACATTTGGGTAAAAAAACCGGACACGGACACTCTCCATTTTCGAAATGTAAAAAGCCTAAAAAAGCCGGACAAGTCGAACACCGTTTATTATAGCCGGACACGAAATCAAAAAGCCTTACTATGTCCGGTTTTAATCGGACGCCTGGCAACGCTCTACCTCAAGGCCGGCAAAGCTTCTGCGACACTACTGGTTTTGCGGGTGTCCATGGGCGGCGGTGATTCTTTCCATCCCGCCTGCTCCTTCGGCTCCATTTCACATAAAAAAACAAAAAAGGTTTCATTCAAAACTTTTCCAAAGTGGAAAAAAGCCAATCGTTTCGATAGTTCTTTCTAGGATCGCTCGTGGGAAAGGTGTAATCTAAAACAAAATCTATTGTGTGTTCTGTTAGCAATAGGAAAAAATAAACGTCTCGCGCGTGAAAGTGATGACCCCGCTAACCGGCATCTTGGCGTCTCCAGCACAGCTGTGTTCAATTTCACAACTTAATAATAAGCAATATTTAAGTTTTGTACATAAGATGGCAGTCGTTAAATTAAAACTCCACATGGAACCAGCGTGGTGGGTTATGGGATGGGCCAATCTTCTTGTAATTCGCTTATTTTTAGGCTCTATATTTATTTATACTTACATAATAATTATTATATTGTAAAAACAAACATGGAACAGAATAAATATTGTTGATTTTGATTACTTATATTTATGTTTATATTTATGTTTTGTGCTCTCTAAAACTATATTTAAATTAGGATAAATAAGGTTACGAATAAAAATGGTATATTTTCACTAATGTTGTAAGTATGTGAAATTTATAATCATAGAAAAACCAAGTTTACTGCAGCTGTGCTATCTATGTGTAGTGAATGGCAATGAAATCGCACATGACAACATGTACAGTCATAACTCAAAATTAGACATTTCGAGTAAAAGCGATGATAGGGTGATATCAGGGTATCATCAGGGTACAGGTGATATCACCTGGGTGCATTAAGTCTACTAAACCACTTCAATAGTTATGGTTCTATGATTTTTTGAACTTTCAAATCTATTTTACTCGAAATGTCTAATTTTGGTTATCTATGACTGTACATGTTGTCATGTGCGAAATGTTGTATTAAAAAAGAAGAAGAAACAAGTAAGCGTTAATCTTCTAAGATATTGTTGTACATACCGATTTTTTGTATTTTTTTAAAAAAATCATTAGCCTAGCCACATAAACAACGGCACATAGGGAGTTTTGGCATTTTTATGCCTGCCGTATTTAACGACTGTCATCTTACGACGACAACAACCGGGACCATTGTCCTTACGAGCAGCACGGAGGACCTCGGGCGCCTAAGGCCTTCACAGACGGCAGCTGTAATGTAAAGATGTATATTATAGCACGATACATCTCACTACATCTTTCTATAGAAATCGTCAGGAGACCACACACGTCAGCTATAATGTATTATTATAACTGTCGTGTTACATCCCGAGATGTATAATGTATGTACATTAATATACATTATAGCTGCCGTGTGTGAAGGCCTTTAATTAGACGCTACGCCGCCATCGAGGTCCTTGTTGGTTGTGGAATAAGCATTTTTTTGTTATACCAGTATACCACGGGTTTTGTGTGATACTGATGCCACTATAGTGGCGCCGCCGTGTTCTAAATGTTAATCCATGAATAAAGACACAATAGCAATTATATTTAGTGAGCACTGATCAGTGCGCGGACTCCATCTCTAAGTCCGTGAAAGATTTTTAAAGTATTATGACCCCATTTATATTGGTTAACTAAGTTGTAGTTCAATGAACTATGTTCTAAATAACGAAAAATTTTAACAGCTGTCTTGTCCCTCCTACTGGTGACATCGGGTTTCATATAAAAACATTGACACGTTCTGTATAGTATTGAATCCTATTTTAAACATATTTATGCTACCTCGCCGGCCTCCGGAATATGATAATTATCGTACCAACTCAAACCACGCACACCTCGAATTTCCAGTTCTGACGTTTTATCATGTGTTTGTGAAGAGGTTCATTGTGCGAGTAGCTTCGCACACATAGTGGTTCCGTACTGAAATATTTGTTTGAAAGAAAGAAATAAAAAAACATTTTTACTGACAAAAAATGAAACGGAAACAAAAAAAAAACAAAATAAAAATAGTAAAAATAGAACTCAAAGACATCTTCAATAATAAAAAAACAATGGTTTGCGGTCAACTAGCTCCTACCTAGTCCTCCGCCGCAACAGCTCTGGTGTTCCGGCGGGACCTATATAGTGGATTATTTTTTTATTTATTACACATGAAGTATGTCAGGATCATTATCAAATGTAAAGTTTTGGTCTCTCCGGAAAAGGGGTGTGAATGGCGTGATGTTATGTTTAAATGGACATGATGCATTTTCATTATAATTATGTTACTTGAAATAGGACTATGCGATATAGCAGACCGATTACGACTTCGTCCTCGTGAACATCCAATCAGGAGGTCCATTCTAAATATTAGTGTTTTTTTAAAATATTCCAATTAGTAGTTTCATTTATTTATTTATTTATTAAGATACACCATCGACAGTATCATTTTACATAGTACTTAATACATTTTTAAATATAAATACTTATTTCAAAGATATGCCTTTACAGGTGTATACAGCATTCACAAATTGAATTGCTACCAATAATAAAACAAAGTTATAATCATAAACTAACAGTTTTAAATTAATTACTTAACAGAAAACTTCTCTAACTGGGTAATGAATTACTTCCTTTTGAACAAGCATTCATTGTTTTTAAATATATCTGGGTATTCGTAATGTAACTCTTAAAAAGTTTACCTCTTTTTATTATTAATGTCATCTACAATGTAAAGGGATTCTATATTGTGGTTAGGGACCCTAAAATATTCGTGATCACCAAAGCAATCGTTAACAGCCGATATGATAATCCATGTTCGAGTGTTACGCGTATCGGTCCAAAATTTAAATAGAAATTGCTCATAAGTGATTTTCGAGGTTGCTTTGTATACATTTGTAGATACATAAAAATATACTTACATAAGTTCGTTGGACATTTGGTATGATCATTAATAGCGATTTTAATGTTAAAGTACAACTCTGCATGTGATTGAAAGTTTAATTAATGCCGAATGTTACCTAATTATTAAAATGACACGAATGCAACAAGGTTGTTCGTTCAACGTTCAGAACTTAGATATAAATTAAAGTATTATTTCGTTGTCCGGTTGGATGAAGATGGAGACTAAAAATTTGATGGATGAATTGTGTGGAGGATAATATTAATTACTGATGATACAGGTATACAGGTACTAGAGAAGAGTGGTAAAAAATAAACCTTGTGCAACCCGGGACAAAAGGTAGGAAGAAGATGGATGGACTGTGTTATTTAAACGAAATGGAAGTGACTTCAGGAATATGAAGTCATGGAAGGAGGAAGGGGATCATGATAAGAAAGTACGAATTGATTACGCATAGGTTTAAAAAATTAAGCATATCTTACCCTACTACCAAGGAATGTAAATAAGTAATTTTTAAGACTGAGCCATAATTTTCACTTTATGAAATTTTTATTAACATTGTTGTGACCGATATTTATGGAAATCATACAAGATTATTTTATTTATATTTATTATGATACTTATAAACTAACTTCCTAAGTTTATATAAATAATTAAGTTTTATAAACATCCATTATCAACAATAGGGGTAGATATATATTATTTCAGAACATAAGTAATAACGACGAGACGTCATGTAGAGTTAGTTCTATAAAACAATAACATTTTTCTATTTGACCTAAAACATTACAAGTCATCATCATCATTATCAGCCTTTTACGGGTATTATTTGTAAAACATTTTGTATGTGGAATATTATTACTATGGATTTTATGGGTTGTTCCGTATTCAACCCACATGAACTCAACCCACAGTGTTACCGGATTTTAAAGACGGACGTACCTATATCGCACCATAAAACTTCCGATTAATCCTTTTGGAATACAGAAAGTACCTAAGGCTGGATTCGACCAAACTGGAATAAGACTTACTCCGAGATTAGTCTATACAAGTTCGGCGTTTAATCTAGGTATAAGACCTTATTCCAGTTTGGTCGAATCCACCCTTAGTGTATCTATATAATAAAATAAGTGCCTAAAAAAATCATTGTCATCATTTTTATTTCAGCTTTACTTAGAAGGTATTTCGAGCGCTTCTCTCTCGCTCTCTCGACGGTACGACGGTAAGGGACGGGCATAACAGCGAAGCGGCACGAAAAGGCGCGTTTTATATTTAAAAAAATTGATAGATGGTATAAAAAAATCGATTGGCTATAATACCTTAAGTTATCTATGAACTTCATTTTGGTAAATAACTCATAATATCAAATCACTTATTTTAAGAATAAAACCTAGAAAGGAAGATAAAATTACACAAAAACATGTAACTTTGTGAATTTATTCTATCAAGTCAACTTTATCAAATCGTGTTTCCATCGGGTATATACAACAGAATAAAACCTCAGTAATATTTTATAATTTTTGCAGATTTTAATTTTACTGTTTACTACTTCAAAATTTAATTCTAAGAACGTGTTATTTTAATTTTTCACTAACACCTAGCCTTAAAGCCGCTCTTACTGCCGAGCATTTAAAGAAAGTATATTTTTTTAATAATAAACGTTCTATTTATTAATGCACTACGAAAGCATATTACGTTGATTTGTAATTTATTTATATCAAAGTTAAACTAATTAACATAGTAATAAATAGTCAAATATTGTAAAAAGAAAGCTGTTAAAGCCAATGCTCTTTGCCGTGTCTGATGTCTGGAACACAGCACAGAAAATATTTTATGCATGCAAATGAAATGCCACATAATATTGTCTAGGTACTATCGTGGACTCCGTCGCTTTACCAGTCTAAAGGTCAAAATCGCACCCGGGCGGCGCGCTTTATCCGAAAATTTCTGCAAAGTGAATTCGCATTTTGGTATGTTTGTTTTTAATTTATTATAATAATGCAACAGTACGGAGCTGTGTGGTGCAGGCTCTTAGAATACTATCAACTCACCTTTTCTCTTTAGTGTCGTAAAAGCTAACTAACTGACTAAAGACTGCACATACATCCAACAGCATGAGCGGCGGATGACTCACCCCCTACCACGCTGAGCACATTTGCAGTTGTGATTTGGTGAGACGTGGACTGTCCAGGGACTGCTTTTGCGGTCCTCATTGCTTAGTCTCTGACTAACCCTTCGGGGATCATAGTCGTGGTTATATTTATGTATGTTTGTATATACTTACATGAATATGTAATACTATTTTTCGCAGGAAAATGTAGCCTATAACAATTTTCAGAGCCATCTATCATTATACCAAAATTATTCGACATAGGTTAGCAGATTAAGCGGGATACCTTGCCATTTGAATCTTTTCACAACTTAAGAAAGTAAAGTAAAAAGTATAAATAAATAAATAAATTAAAACCGTGTCGCGTAGCGGTGAAATACTATCACCCCCTCTCTTTCCTTGGGTGTCGTAAAAGGCGACTAACGGACTAAATACTGCACATAAATCCAACAGCATAGTGGCGATGGACCACCACCTGTCACGCTAAGCAAGCTATGCAGTCGCTATTTGGTAAAATGTGGACTATGGTAGAGGACTGCGTTTGCTGTCCTCATTGCCTAGTCTCTGACTAACCCTTCGGGGATAATAGTCGTGATTATATGTATGTATGTAAATAAATAAATAATTAAAGTAAGTACCTATATTATTTTTATAGTTATAGCATACCGAAATGTGTCAAGACTCTCAACTTCTTTGTCTACAGCTAAGTAAACCTTTTTGTAGAGCTACTAAAACATACAAAAAAATTACATGTAAACGAATTAAAAGAAGATTCGCGCTTCGCTTCGGCTAAATGTCAAGGCGAACCGACCAGCTATAAGCAAGCGGATACCCGTCCTACACTTTTAGTTTTGACCACCGACACGATGTGTTAGACGTCTTTATAAGAAACCAATAAATAAATCGTTACTATTAAAAGAATTCTCAAAAGAAAACAGCAGGGGGTTGTTAAAAAAATACGTTAAAAGATTTTTTATTAAGCCTTATTATCACATACAGCGTAATATATAATAGAATGAAACAATCACGACAACTAAAACATTTAAATGGCGCACTTTTAACGAATTTATTTAATTAATTTTGTAAATGTTTGCGAAAACTTTAGAAAACAAAATAATTGATCAAACATTCGCTTGTTTAATCGTGTACCAAACTGCTCGAGTGAATCCTCAGACAACGATCAGACAAACAGTAACACCTAGATAACGATTTGACTTTCAAAAGTTCATTGTCTGATTCATGCAAAGTTCAAGGGGATAGTTTCATCACAAATGTAATAAAGTATGGCCAATGGCAGAACTGTTTGCACCACCGACGCTCAAAGCAATCTGCAACGCGGCATTTTAGTTTTTCACGTATACTTACCTACTTGGAACTCTTTAAACTTTCTGCGAACCGGAACACAGCAATGCAGGAACTGCTTGTTGGCAGCAGACATAGATATGAGGGTGGAAACCATTTGGACGGATTTTCTGAGCATATACAAATTTCGTTTTTAGTGTTGATTACTTTTTAATAGATGTGGTAAAGTCCAAACACTGCCTGCTATGCGATTCTCTAAGCGACAATAGACGCTGCGCGCATGCCTGTGATCTGCTGTCTCTTGCCAATTCTATAAATATCAAAGAGACAGAGTCAATTCTCAGCGCTGCGGAAGTCGCTGCTACTGGAACTGCTCAGCAGTGCGATTCTCTAAGTTGAAGGTTAACTTAGAGAATCGCACTGCTGAGCAGTTCCTTTGGCAACAACGGCGTATAACCGCCTCTGTGGTCATTATAATCGTCGATCTTAGGTCCCAGAGGTCCCGGGTTTGATTCCAAGTGCGGTGGGGTACATATTTGTGTTGTTGGTTTTGCTGGTGAAAGGGCTCGTTATGTCTATGTTAAAGAAACCATAAAGATCACCCATCATCATTCGCCTGTAAACGTCCTTCCCTCATAGACAACAGCGTATAGGGACTTTGGGATATACATAACCCCCAAGATGCAGGCCCAATGCGGTTTGTTGGGATTTAGCGACTGCCATCTTACGACAACAACAAAGGCTTGTGCTTTCCCTAAGCACGGAGATATTTCACTCACAGTGACCAGGTAAGTCCGAAAAGAAAAAAAAAGATATGCATACTTATTTTGTGTACCATCTCAAATGCGACGTTTGATCGTGCGCATAGACAAATTATCGTACGGTTGTATCATCGGTGCCGTAGCGTGTTGCAAGTCGTTTGCGCGGTGCGGTGAGACGTCTTGATAAGTGTTATTTTTGGCATTCAAACTTTACGTCTTCAGTTAATGCATGTTGTTGTTGCAGGGAAATTGTTTTTGTTATATAGCTATTTGAGTTTGGATTGCTTTATTAACTTGTAAGTATAAGTTAATGAAGCAGTAACTTAAAAGAATATTTTTATTTCTTATTAAAAACCTTAGTCATTTAAGTAGGTAAGTACATAAAAAATTACCAATTTCATGTTAGTAAGTTTATTGTTTATAATTACCCTGATCAGACACATATGTTAGTGTTAATTTTTTAAAGAAATCATTGAAATTTACTTATGATCTAATAAGATAGGCCACTTAGAGTCGAGTCAGAAGTAGAGTTTTTTCACCATTTCACCATTTTCACCCCAACAAGCTGTGAACAATCGAGTTGGTAATTTGGTATAGGTAGTATGTGCTACTTCTGAAGCCGATAAGTACCTAAATCTAAATGATAAAAAGATCAATTTTGTGTTCCATTTACTTTTAGTTCATAATTGGTACCTACCTACATTTTGATGTATTTTTTGTGATTTATAAAATATTACATAACTGACTAAGAACAAATGTACGAGAAGTTTACAGGTACTTACTTACCTACCTAATTATTGCCGAATTACTATTGTCCGTACTTTACTAACGGCAGCAACAAAAAAGTGTTGCCCTGAGCAAAAGGTCAAAGCTGTTTGCTACCACTGCAATGTTTATCAAGTTGTTAGTAAAACTATATTCATCAATCAGGTGTGAACAACCTTCGGGTGGGCTCTGTTGTTTTCATTTAAAGCTCACCATTTGCCTACATATAGTATGTACCTATGAAGCGCAGTGAATTACTAAACTATAGGCTGACAAATACGTACGTGACAGACCCATGGTCTGCGGGACGGACGACGGGGGAGGGGTAGAGATGGGTAGTGCTTTGGCTAATAATGGATTAAAAGCAGTTAATAGCCATTAATCAGGTTAGTTTCTTTTTATTGTCGTCGTTCTTAGTTAGTCAATACAAATAATAATAAAGTAATTTAAAATTAACCTAGCCCATTTAGACATTTTTAATCAGCTATGTACAATTTTCTTTTTCCTAATAATTGTCAATCATTTGTGATGATTTTTAGGTAAATTTCATATTTTTTTTGCGTTTTTGTTTTTTTTTAAATTTTTAATCAATTATTTTTATTCTAATTACTGCTAGATTCACTAGAATCATCATTTCTAAGGTTCGTTATTATTGTGACATTTGATCGGACTGTAATGGGTCCGTCAGATTCTTATCCTGTGTATTAAGTTGTTCATGTTCATCACTGTCTCGGGTTATTTCTTCAATTTCCGAAAATATTAAAAAAAATAAATTATGAAGAGGGGTGACATCTGCACACAACACAACCAAACGTTCCTACTACGCGGCACCGCCGCCCTCGCTTTTCTTTCCCACCCCTGAAATGCAACCTTTTGCCAGTGTTGCCAAATGTCCCGATTTTGGCGGGACGTCCCAATTTTTAAATAAAAATGAAATGTCCCGCGCGGGACAGGGTCAGTCCCGCTTTTCGGGGATAACTCGACCGTGCCTGCAGCGTGCTGAGGAAGCGCGGCCGGGTGACACAGACAAGAGTGTGAACCTGATTATAAATACTTATCATATTTTTTTATAAAATATATTTCCTATGGCTGTTTTTGCTATCTATTGTCACGTAAACGTAACTTAAAACTCAAATAAAAAGGTAAAATTTTTATAAACTTCTGATTATTATAAGTACGGTTTTTTACCATGTCCCGCTATTGACGAAAAAATCCCGCTTTTGACGAAAAAATCCCGCTTTTTTAACTCAAAAAGTTTCAATATCGGCCCGCAGACCATGGACTGTAACGTATGAATTTGCCACCCTATAGTTACGTAATCATTCCATTGTTACTGATAAATTATCATATTTAAATGTTTTAGAAAAACATGGAAAGATTCGAAGTTTAACGTGCTCTAACAACTTAACCGAAACACGAAGTTCGAGATATTTTAATTCGGTCATCTATCTGATTACACGGCATTACGAAAGTTGCCTAACTTAAAAGATCTCCACCTGTACACTCTTAGCAATAATCCACAAAAACGAAATAATTCCCGATAAAAACTGTAAAAAATGGCGTCGCAGCCGCGCCGCCATTTTCACAAGCGAAGACATAAAGGAGTTTGCATAACAAATATTTATTTTTAAATATGAACTTAGATACCGTGAAAGCGGACAGTTTCTTTAGGAGGCGTTACAAATTTTAATATTTCAATAGTTCGCTGCGTCGTCGGTCGTCCTTGAAGGCAATCGATTTAAAGTGTAATCTTCAATGCAGTGTGCTATTACAACATCGCTCGACAAACATTCCTCGCTCGAATTCTCCCGTTCTGCACCAATATTACCAAACCTATTTGCTTATTCGTCGAACGTGCAAATCTTACGACATTTTGCAATCTAGACTTTACTTTGACAAAACCGTAGTTTTGTTAATGCAAATCGTTTTTCTATTCGGATAAAATTTGTATTTAAAAGTGGGTTTACTCTTTTCCGCATGTTCGAATTTGTAGTGTTACGTTATCTTTTTAATTTGAATAAATTCAAATTATATGAGTTTCTATCGGGTATACACCTTGATAATAGGCTAGTAACATCATTGCTTATAGCTATTTAGTAAACATTGTAAAATAAAAAATAAATTTAAATAATCTGGCACATAGATTACGCAGATTCGTTCTTCTTTATAGAGAGAGTAAATATTTTTGGTGTGAGAGCTTTAATAATAGGCGTAATATGAGTAAATACATATTTTTATGTATATTACGCCTATTTAATAAGAGACTAATTCCCTAGAATTTGAAAAAAAAGCCATCCAATTATAGTTATCACGAAAATGGTTGATTTTTGGATAAAATGATATGGGGTCAAAATGGTCGCAAAAGACCTCCCCTATGACCTCTTAAATGAATCCGGTCTTACCACATGGACATGGGTTGGGCCACAACCCACCACGCTGGCCCCTGGTTGATTTTTTCCTAAGTGTGTAAACAGTTTTGCGGGACTATGTATAGCAGTAATGCGTTTTTGTATTTTTAATAAGAACAAAAAAAAAGTGAACTAACGCACTTAAATGGGTTGTAGTTTGTAGTCACAGACCACAAAACCATGGTCTGCGGTTGTTGTACTTAAGCTTGTAGCACGGTTTGAAGTGCGATGCCATTCTTAAGCACTCATCACAATTCGTTGGAGAGTGTTTTCCTCAAGTGTCCTAAATTGATGTACGATAATAAAAACCTTGGGGTGTTGCGGAAATACTGAATTGCAAGGATGCACCTCGTGAACGGAATAATAAATAAGGAGACGGTACATGTTTCACTGCTATGCCAATAAACAGTACATTCTTAGTCTATAGTAGGTAGTGACTGCTTCTGCGGTCCTCAATGTCTAGTCTTTGACAAACCGGTCGGTAAATACGGATATCAGAATGAAGACTGCTCATACTCGTACATCCAACAGTAATAAGCGGCGATGTGCTCACCACATATCACGCTGAGCATATGTGCAGTTATTATTTGGTAAAGCTTTCGTCACCACTTTTGTATGACAAAATTGGATCTGGCAATTCTCGCAGCTTGACGTCCAACGCTTCTCTTGCCCATCATACAATGTACACACGGCGTCAGATCAACCTACCCTAAACTGTCAAATTTCTCCAATGAATATTGATCCTTAGTACCAAGAAATAAAGTTCATAATTAATACACTCACAATCATTATCCCCTAAGGGTTAGTCAGACACTACGCAATGAGGACCACAAAATCAGTCCTTTGCCATAGTCCACGTTTTACCAAACAACATCTCTGCACATGTGCTCAGCGTGACAGGTGGTGAGCCCATCGCCGCTCTTTGCTGATGTATGTGTAGTGTAGTCTTTTATCCGTTAGTCGCCTTTTACGAAACCCAAGGGAAGAGTCGGTCGTATTCTTCTAATGAGTCGCCACCGAACTGCCCATCATACATCATGATAAAGCTTATGTTATTGTTTTTTCGGACGGGACTACAGACTCTCATGTCGTTAAGCATCGATAAGCTCATTTAGTCGCGTGATCGTTTGCAAGAGTCTAATCTGCAACCAAGAACGTCGCCAGCCAATGGACTCGGGTGGGGAAGCCGATATAAATAAAGGAGGCGATTGTAATAAAAACGGTACAAAGTCCTAATGTGTAAACTCCACGACCTCTTTACTGTACATAAAGGCGTGGTTTCAGAGTAGGGCAAGATTATTTTTTTCTATTTTTTAACAGTTAATTACCTTTTTTTAATCTCTAGGAGGAGGGGGGGAGGGGGATCAGCCCCTACTGCCCCCCTCCCTCCTGGCGACGTCCTTTTCTGCAACTGCTAAAGTATTCGGACTCAGCTGGGTTTAATCAAATAGTGTAGCTAAGTTTTATATAATTTTTGAAATTGTAATGCCTCTACATACCTATTTACCATTATAGATTTGTTAGTCTGTAAGGTATCATCATCAGTCTACAAACGTCCCACTGCTGGGCACCGGCCTCCCACGTGGACAATAGCACGTGGGAATATTGGGCCATTAAACGCTGGCACAAGTCGGGTTGGTGGGTTTTAACAATTGTCATTTTACGAAAACAACCGGGATCAACGGCTTAACATGCCTTCCGCACGGAGGAGCTTGAGATGTTTTTAATTTGGTCAACCATCCAGCGGCCCGGCACCGGCATAGCGGAAGTTGCTTAGCGGGCAAGATCGCAAGCCGAACGCGCTAGCCGCTGCGCTATCGAGCTGTAAGGTATAGAACTTAGCTAATTAAGGGGTGTCCATGTCTACAGCTTCCTCATTCGACATAGAGAAATTCTAAGCATGCCATATTTTTGTGCATATTATGTGCAATCAAACGTTTCAGTCCTAATTTTTGTGCCACCACAACTTCGTTACTATGAGTTGTTATAAGTGTGTAAGCTGGAGACACGTGTCACCAGCTCGCACACGCCCGTTAAGACAAACCAGTGAGGTTAGGGTTTTGAACTATAGCTAGAAATTTTGTGCATAATTTGTGCACTAGAAACAAAAAAAACTAACCATCACACTCAAACACTGTTGAAACTATGATCATAAAACTGTGTGCGAGCTGGAGACACGGGTCTCCAGCTCGCACAGCTGTATCTTCGTAATTGTTCAAGCTACGGTTATGAATTATACCTCAAAATTTTGTGCAGAATTTGTGCATAAGGCACAAAAATTTTCGAAACTTTAACTCAAAAGGTTTTTGAGCTACGAACCGATAAGTATGTGTAAGCTGGTGACACGTAACACGGGCTAACACGGGACATGGTGAATTATTGTAACTGTATAAGATAGTGCTTCGTTTTAAAGATCAAATAATACGTTATAATTTGTGCACACACGAGGCAAAATTTCAAATCTCTGGGCCTCTTACTTTATAAATTATAAGCCAAAAACTGTTTTCCCGCCAAAAAATTCAAAATAATGGTTCGGAAGCGGCTAAGCGCGCCGTTACCGTTCCGTGCGCTACACTATTGCCACTTTTAGACTAGGAGCCGTCTGTTAAAGCGATGCGCGACGCGACTAATTTAGTTTTACTATAGGCAGGTACCTAATAACCTACCCAACTTTTTATTTTAGATATCTCACACACGAATGTCTTAGTTATTTTTTGTTGTTGAGACAATTAAATAATTAGATTTGGCATAATGATAAACATTATGGAGGAGTGCAGAACGACAAAATGGTTGAATACTTGAGCCTAATTCGATAAAGAACGGATGCTTTCCAGCAAACTAATCGCTATCGACCGTCACAGAATAAATTTTAACCATTGAAAGTAATTTATTTTAATATTAGATTGTATTACTTCCCATGGGTTAAATGTAAATAAATAAATAAAAATAAATGTACTCTATGGTGATCGATGACTTTGCGATTAGTCTGCTGGGGCATCCCAATGTAATGCTAGGGCCACATTATCGCGCTAGCGCGAAGATTTGCGTTTTCGCGACACGTCTGGCCAAACACTTCGCGTTAGCGCGTTGTATCATGGCGTTGACGCGCCGCGCTGTTGGTAAATTGCCGCACATCAAGGATTTTGTCGCGATAATGTTCGTGCGGCCACATTTCCTTCGCACACTTTAGTTAACTGCTAGACGTATATACAAGTTACTTTGTGACTGCTAGACAACTAGAGGTGTGAACGTGTTGCAAATACGACTATCGCTATTATTTTGTTTCGATAATTATGGATTGGAGTAACGATAAAGTATTAAAAGTAATAGAATATTACGAATTAATAATTAATAAAAATAATAAAGATGCAATAAATAGTAATTATTTGCCGACATGTAATAAAGCGCAATCACCTCTTCCATTTTTTCCGATAAAATTAGGAGTAGGCGATACAAATCGTATAAGGTTACTGAAACGTATTTATTGCATCAATATCGTCAAATCCGATATCGATGCGTTCTGAAACTTTACCTATTTTGGAAAACACTATATCGCGTCAGGAATGCGGTGTGCGTTGAGATCACTATATTGTATGTGATCGAATTCAAGAATATTGTACCGTATCCCTGATATTTATTGAGTTATCATTAATCTGTAGTTTTTAACAAACAAATGTGCTTGTAAAAGTTTAATAAAATAAAATTATTATAAACGTTCGATGCGTTCTGAAACTATATAGTGGAAAAAAACACGATATTGCATGAATTTTTAATAGTCCGTAGATATGGTCGATACTGTTATCACCGATATTAAATTTATGTAGCTATAGTTTAACACTCCGCAAGCGGGCATTTTATTACGCGCATCTTCCTGTGCGCCGGCCTATTTCGTCATTATTGTAAATTCTATAGAAAAATAACTATAATAAAAATTAATTTAATTGTGTTCTATCTAATCGTTCCGCTGCTTACCTATACTAACCTCCAGTTATGGCTTCTTTATGTAGATGTTGTCCATCCGCAGTAGATCACCTAGATTCAGTAGTAGGCGTACCTTTGTTATCTTATGAGTAAGTACCTAAAGTTATTTTCAAATGCTAGTAAGTAGGTAGATGTTAAATTTTATATGTACCTATTTCAAACCCAATCCACGATAACGAAAAAAAAGATACTTTTATTATTTTTAATAAAGCTATTTCAAATTTTTATTTTACCAGTAGTAAGTAATTCTTACTTTTTCTATTTACAAGTTAAAAAGTTTGCAAGTTACCAATTCTTCTATGTGTTGATGGCTGACCGACCCCTTGTCAGAATGGTTGATGGTTTAGTTATCGTAGCGTAACTGTTTTTTAGTTAACGTGCCATAACTAAAAATTCTTGGGAGTAGTTGTCAAGACGATTCAAACGACCCCGAACTCGTTGGGGTAGCATGGTTTTATTATAGAGTTCCTGTGGGCTTTTTCCGGCTTCATCATCAAACCCTAAACACTATTCCCAACAGAGTACTCGTCAACACGATTCAAACGAGCCTAAACTCGATGGGGTTGCATGGTTTCAATATCGAGTTCCTGTGGCCTTCTTCTGGCTCCATCATCAGACCCTGGACCCTTTTTTCTAACAGAGTATTCGTCAAGATGAATCAAACGAGCCCAAACTTGATGGGGTTGCATGGTTTCAATACTGAATTCCTGTGGCCTTCCTTCGGGTTCATCATCAGACCATGGACCTCGTCTAGTCGTCTCCCGTCAGAGTGCTCATCAAAACTAATCAAATAAGCCTGAATGGGGTTTTATGGTTGTCTTACAGAGATCCTGTGGCCTTCTTCCGGCTGAATCACCAGATCAGCTCAATGACACCATAATATTGCATTGTCATCCTGTTCTGACCTATGTTCAAAGTTGCAAGTCTAGCTCATCGGGAAGCTAGTATAAAATCGTTTGCATTTGTCGACAAATAAATAAACAAATAAACGAGAAAGCTACCTAATAAAAATAAAAACATACAGGCAGACTAATTTTATCACTACTTATCATATTAATGAGGTTATTGTAAATACTTAAAACAAAGCATAGCGATATTTTATGAACATTCATAAATAAAATAGACTGCTTTTATTTTAAATTAACCAATTTCCTATATCAGCAGTCTCCTAGTCTAAAATTCTCGGTATAGAAACGAAACGATCGAGAGCGCAAATTAAAATGACACTAAATTGAGCTAGCTCTCAAGTTCAAACTCGATTGCAATAGTGTAGCGCACGGAACGGCAACGGCGCGGTCGGCGCGCGTTTAGCCGCTTCCGAGCCATTATTTTGAATTTTTTGGCGGGAAAACAGTTTTTGGCTTATAATTTATAAAGTAAGAGGGGCCCAGAGATTTGAAATTTTGCCTCGTGCGTGCACAAATTATAACGTATTATTTGATTTTTAAAACGAAGCGCTATCTCATATAGTTACAATAATTCACCATGTGTTAGCCCGTGTTACGTGTCACCAGCTTACACATACTTATCGGTTCGTAGCTCAAAAACCTTTTGAGTTAAAGTTTTGAAAATTTTTGTGGTTTATGCACAAATTCTGCACAAAATTTTGAGGTATAATTCATAACCGTAGCTTGAACAATTACGAAGATACAGCTGTGCGAGCTGGAGACCCGTGTCTCCAGCTCGCACACAGTTTTATGATCGTAGTTTCAACAGTATTTGAGTGTGATGGTTAGTTTTTTTTGTTCCTAGTGCACAAATTATGCACAAAATTTCTAGCTATAGTCCAAAACCCTAACCTCACTGGTTTGTCTTAACGGGCGTGTGCGAGCTGGTGACACGTGTCTCCAGCTTATAAAACAACTCATAGTAACGAAGTTGTGGTGGCACAAAAATTAGGACTGAAACGTTTGATTGCACATAATATGCACAAAAAATTGGTTGCCTGTAAAGTCGGTATACGGGCGAAAGTTTTACGTGACAACGACTTTGAGTGGTAAAATAATTTTAATGTGAATATTCATTCGTATAGTAGGAAGAAGGATGAAATAATAGTAACAATTTAAAACATTTATTTAAACAAAGAATTATATTTAAAACATAGTTGAGTGGGAGAGAGACGCAAGGCATTCGGCGGGCCTCTCTCTCGTTCGGTGACTCATCGTAACGTTACCGAGCGTTACACTTTTTCATAAGTGACTCCCAGCCGCAACCTAATTTAAGACGTTGTCACGTCAAAATATGGCATGCTTAGAATTTCTCTATATCGAATGAGGAAGCTGTAGACATGGACACAATTAAGGGGAGGTATTTCGGGCGCTTCTCTCTCGCTCTCTCAACGGTACGACGGTAAGGGACGGGTATAACAGCAAAGCGGCGCGAATAATTGCGTTTTATATTTTTAAAAATTGATAGATGTAATAAATAAAAGACAATCGGTTATAATTCCTCAAGTTATCTATGAACTTCATTTTGGTAAATGACTCATAATATCAAATCACTTATTTCATGAATAAAACCTGGAAAAGGAGATAAAATGACACAAAAACATGTAAATTTGTGAATTTATTCTATCGAGCCAACTTTATCAAGTCGTGTTTCCATCGAGTGTATTTCACAGATTAAAGCCTCAACAATATTTCATAATTTTCGCAGATTTTAATTTTACTGTTTACTACTTCAAAAAGTAATTCTAAGAACGGGTTATTTTAATTTTCACTATACTGTTCCACTGTAAGGACAAAAGTCTCCATCGTTGAAATCAAGTCAAGCTAACTAACCACAATCCCTATAAACATTATAAAAATAGACTAGATACTGTATTTAAAAAAACACAAAGATTATAATATACACTGGCCTGCAAAAATTAGTACTCATCCATTGGTAGTACATTATAACTCAATGTAGGTACTTATCACACTTTTTAAAATTTAGTTTTTTTCTAAACTATTTAAGTAAGAGATTTAAAATAAAAAACGTTTTATAGCAATTTTTATCAGCTTTCTTTTCTTTTGTTTTACAAAATTAAACTCTTTTTCGAGTCTTTTTTGTTTCGAAAGTATGTCTTGTGTAGGTACTTAAAAAGTTATTGGAATTTTAAAAGTGTGATACTTATTTTTGCAGGCCAGTATAGTATATTACGATAATCAGGATACCGGCATTATCAGTTGTAACTGCTTGCCTGTTAATAATAATAATAATAAAGTCATCGCATGGACATACTATTAACTTCATGAATCATCGCAACAATTGATGGTTAATCGTTAATTAACGATCTCTTAAATTGTCTGTTGTCTAAAATAATAAAAAAAGAACAACATCATGCATCGTTATGGTCTATGGCAGTGAACACCCTTCTCCTTGGTCAAATGGTGTAGAAAAAAAAACGCGTTATAACCTCATTTTCACTTTCGTCTCGAAGCCATCGCGTGTCAGTACAGTTGGCTAAAGAAGTCGATGACCAGTTTAGTGCCATAACGTAACTTATTTGATGGTCAAAACACAGTTTGAATTTTTGTCTGTGCTGTCTTCAAACTTCAATATTGAATCTTTGTACCTATCCAAACTGCAAAATCTTAACTAAAGTAATATAATATGTTTCTTTACTACCTATTAAGTTTTGATGACTCTTGCTTTTATTTCCTAATGTGTTTGAGAAATGATGTGGTACCTACTGCATATAAATTTTGTACTTAATTTACCCAATTTTATTACAATTTTGACTAAAACTAGGGATAAATAAGACGTTACTTCAAAAACCCCACTAATTATGTTGTTAGAACTTTAAATGTGTTCAAACAAAAAATGTATTAGAAAAAAATTAACTTAACTCTTCGTGAAGGTTAAGTACCCATTACGTAGGTCGTAAGTACGTTATGGTAGTAATCTGTGATATATTGCAAAAAAGATATAAATCACAGTGATGTAACCAGTGCTATGAATTAATTACGATTTTAGCGTGATGTTTCCGCGATTGTTTGTATTTAATGAGTTAAGTTGTTTTGATTCTTTTGGGTATGCCAGAAAAAGTGTTTTCATATTTATGCACTTTTAGAATTAAAAATTATAATACGAGTATAAGTAAGTATTAGATAAGTAAGTAAATATACTATGAGATAAGAAATATTAAATTAATTAACTTCTTAATCCGTAAATATCATCTAGGTACTATGAAAAAAGTACAAAATATCAAAAAAATACTTGTTAAGACTTTAAACTATCGCGTTGCATTGCATTAAAACTGTTTTAACGGGACTAAACACGATTAATTTTGTAAGTAAGTACATAATCTGCTCCTGTCAAGGAACACATCGCAGCTGTTAAAAATCGACAAATAGACAAATCGGCGGTAGCTGAACACCTACTGGAAGCTGGAGTTAATCACTGGATGGAGTTACATGATCCTAAAATCCTCTCCACTGATCGTTATTATCATATCAGGAATAATCAGGATAGTACGTGAAGCGATTGAGATCAAGAAGTATAAAAATTTCAATCGGGAGGACGGGTTTAAATTATCATCAGCATGGAATCCAGTGATTGGCAAATGCAAACCGCAACGTCAGTCTATAACAAGAAACTCCGATACGGTTAGTGTAGTGTGCCGGAGTCGTGTTACTGAAGATTCATTGCACTGTGACAATTTAAGTGAACGTATGAGGGTGGATGAAGAAACAAATACCCGCCTGCGCCGACGACGCCGCGCACCGCCAGTTCGCTTGTGACCACGGCCGCAGCATCGCGGCCGAAACGTCAAGCAGTAAGCAGATATGTACTTACTTACAAAATACTTGTTATTCATTAATTTATAATTTATTTGATATATAGCCAGTTCCTCAGTGGTTAAAGATTCCGGGTGAAGTGCGCATCCACCTTCAGCCTTATCATCACATACCATCGGGTGAGATGAAGGCTGAACGCTTCCACGTTGGAAAATTAAAAGTAAAACCATACTGTTTTTAAATTTTCAATCATAAAAAGTATATAGGATTTTTGGTTGTGTGTACCGTATTATTTTCTTATACTAGCAGCCCGCCCGCGCCTTCGTACACGCTAACTTAGAAAAACCGTCATAGTTCAACCATGTAAAAATTCACAGATCTCATGCACCACATGACCTTCAAATAGCATTGGAAATGAACTTCGGTAATAAAAAAGAGAAAATCATTTTATTCTTCAAAATGTTTTATTTCTATTCATAATGGTAAATACAAAGGTAACCTTTGTATTACACACTACAGCTTCGTTGTACGAAAATGTAATGTTTATTTTTGCAAACATTACTTTAATTTAAGAAAATACAGAGATTTCAATACTAAATCAATTAATCTACTTACTTTAAAAAAAATACTTTACTTTAAGAAATTATAGAGGTTTTATTAGTACTTCTACACTACATACTACAGAAGATAGTTATCATGAAACATTATAATATAAATAAACAAATAATTATATTGTACATTTATTTAAAATACAGAGATTTCAGTAGGTACTACATCAATTCTATCTACTATAGCTTTGTTGTAACATGTATTACTTATTTTTATTGTACTTTTTAAAAAACTAATTTACTTTAAGAAACTATTTTGTGCTTAGACAATGGACACGCCACTGGTATAAACGCATACGGTGCGGAGGTGTTGGTGGGGAGGGATCAAAGCACCCGAGACTTGTGTCAGTCAGGTACCTAGTCATGTCTTAAATAATAATTCTTTTGTGTGTACAATCAGTTTAACAAAAATATTAAAATTGTAGTTTTTGCGTTTGAAATAGGTTGCTTTTAACTTATGCAGTACTTATCAATTTGTTAAAATTATTTTCAGAGTTTGTTTGTTAACTGGCTAACTTATCAACGTATTCCCGTCGAAACCACTGGTCTAATTAAAAAGCTTAATTTTCAGGTGTCACGTAACAGTAATAAATAATTTTGAAATATTACGGAGATTATTATTTTCTTTATTTTCAAACATAGACTATTTTCACAATTTATATTATTTTTTATCGTTATTTCTAAAATTTTGTAAATAGTATTAATAAAACTACAAAAATATAATGAATACCATAACTATTATAATATCAAAACCCCGAGTATGTTACTTCAAAACAAAACCCACGCGCCCGCCGAGACGCACAAACCTAGATCTTAAAATCGTCATAACTCCCAAACTTATTATTATTTTTATAAACTTTTAAAAACATCCCGAGATTTAACCTTTCTGAACATGTACATGTTGAGGTTATGTAAAAAATATTATAAATAAGAGTAGATATTGGGCCCACAAGGTACACCAAAAAATTACCATTTAGAGCATTTTTTTTATTTACGAAAGAAATATATGACTAAATCAGTTTTATTTTTTTGTAAATTATTAATCTCGTCAATACAAATATTTTGACACCTCAATTAACTACATTGACCTAGAAATAACGGCAAAATCGGCTTGTCGCACTTTTGTTGAAAACGGGGCGCCTACAGAAGCGATCAAAAAAACATTTCCAATGTTAAAAAATATATCTACAAAAAATTAACAAAACCCATCCTCAGTTAACACTCTATCTTTTAGTGAAAACCGCATAAAAATCCATTGCGTGGTTTAGGAGAATATTGTGGTGCCACAGACAGAGGAAAACGGCGACTTTACTTTATAATTACTCAAAAAATCTATTGCCACGAATGTATGTTCGCGAATCACATCAAAACGGCTGCACCTATTTGGCTATTTTTTTTTACCGCAGTAAATAAAACAGAAGCTTTTCGTAAGCGACTGCTATTAATACTTTTCAGAGACAGACAAGTAGCAAACGCTCACCCCCTGTCTATTTCGTAATTCGCCGTACAATGCGCGCTGCTGGATTTTTCACTAGCTACTGACACAGTAAGTCTAAGTCTAAGTAAGTCTAAGTCTAAGTAAGTCGAAGCCTAAGTAAGTCTAAGTCACCTGTACATAAGAAAAAAGGGTTGTTTTAAAAACACCTTGCATTTTCAAGACTATGCAATCTCAATCAGTTAATGAATACGTCATATCACATATAGTGGACGTTTAAATTGCACTTGATTAGATTCTAATTGTTCAAACTATCAATTTGTCAATGGCAAACTCATATTGCAATAATCAATTGATAACCATCGGCGTTCGTCTATTTCATCATTCGAATGAAAACCACAAATTGGTCGTGACATTTCTCACTGCAATCATTTAATTTTTGTTAACCGTATCGCATAGCGGTGAAAGAATACTACCACCCGCTCTCTTCCCTTGGGTGTCGTAAAAGGCGACTAACGGACTAAAGACTGCACATACATCCAACAGCATAGAGCGGCGATGGGCTCACCAGCCGTCACGCTGAGAACATGTGCAGTCGCTATTTGGTGAAAAGTGGACTATGTAGAGGACTGGTTTTGCTGTCCTCATTGCCTAGTCTCTGACTAACCCTTCGGGGATTCGTGGTTATATGTATGTATGTAATCATTTAGTTTAACTTGGTAATACTTGAATGGTTTTATTAAAAACTAGCGGCCGCTCGCGGTTTTACCCGCGTGGTTCCGGTTCTCGAGGGAATATCTGGATAAAAAGTATCCTATGTGTTAATCCAGGTTATAAACTGTCTGTATACTGAATTTCATCCAAATCCATTCAATAGTTTTTACGTGAAAGAGTAACAAACATCCATTCATACTTACAAACTTTAACGCTCGCGGTTTCACCTGCGTGGTTCCCGTTCCCGGAGAAATATCGGGATAAAAGGTATTCTATGTGTTGATCTAGGTTATAAACTATCTGTATGCCGAATTTCATCCAAATCCATTCAATAGTTTTTGCGTGAAAGAGTAACAAACAAACACACTCGCAAACTTTCGCCTTTATGATATTAGTGTGATATAATATAGTAGGAAGGATAATATGCTATATTTGAGGAGGTACCTAAGTGAAGTGCGCTTCCACCATCTCGGCCAGCATTTCACATAAGCTGAGATGCAGCCGCAGGCCAAGTGCTTAACTACGTACGAACATACATAATTATAATCACGACTTTTATCCCTGAAGGGTTAGTCGGAGACTAGGCAATGAGGACAGCAAAACCAGTCCTCTTCCACTTTTCAACAAATAGCGACACATTGTCATGTTCTCAGCGTGACATGTGGTGAGCCCTTCGCCGCTCTAAACTATTGGATGTATGTGCAGTCTTTAGTCAATTAGTCGCCTTTAACGACACCCAAGGGAAGAGAGAGGGTGGTAGTATTCTTTCACCGCTATGCGACACGTTTAGCCTCATCTATCTTTATATAAAAATTCATCTAAATCGGTAAGTATACCTAATGCGTTTTAAGTGTAAAAGCGTAACAAACAAATAAAGTCACTTTCGCTTTGGATATAAATAAATAAACAATACAATACAATATTGCAGTCACCTCATATGCTGTTAGTGCGTTTATAATTCGATCAAGACGTACATTGCGCGGGTCACATCTGAGATGTCGGCCGTGAAATTCGGAGCGAAAATCTAGATTTTTAACGCTAAATGTAAGCGACAACACCGTTATGACGTTATGAGTAAGGCTGCACGCCCATGGCAAGCGAAGCGATACACCGATGCCGATGCGATGAAACGATATAAAGTAAAATTTTCGACACGCACGTTTACTAAAGAATACTGTTTCACTGCTGGGTAAAGGTCTCGATCATTAAAAAACAAGATTTCGCTACCATTGAAGGGTGTTGGCTTAATCAACACGCTTGCCGAATTTGGGTCGATGATCAGTAGTTATCACAAACTCGGGCTATGCATCGAATAATCCGAAGGTTTCCTAAGCACAATAATAAATAACGGATGTTTACTAGAAAAAAAACAACCAGTCTCAGGAAGCTCGAGTGGGATTCGAACCCATGACCTTTGGATTGCCGGTCCACTGCTCTCAGCATTATCTATATAGCATTGTGAATGCAAAATTTCAATAATAAACACAATAATAAATTCAACAACATAAACTGTGATCGAAGAGACACATTCAAAGTGACGTTTTCGCTTGCTTAATCAAATCTGTATATTATTATATAAAAATGAATCGCTAAATGTGTTGCTAAGCGCAAACTCAATAACGGCTCGACCGACCGATTTCACTGATCTATTTGATGTGTTTGTAATTTATTTAGTAATAATGGTCAGGATAAGTTTTATATGAAAAAAAAATGGAAATTCGTCACGGGATACGAGATGTTCACGCGGACGAAGTCGCTGGTTGGCCACTTACTAGTGACCCGTCCTTATTAGTAGAAAGAAGCGCAGTACGATATTAAATGATACCTGTCTCACACTGACCCTACCGTAACACAAATGTTTCACTACTGTGAATAAAACTTGCACTTGGCCAATCAAAAAACGTATCGCTATAAAAGCTTTACACTCGCGACCAAGTGGGTGCTTTCCTAAAAGCAACTGGCGTTGTTGTTATGAGTTGTTAGCAACATTTGTGTTACGGTAGGGTCAGCGTGGAACAGATATCATTTAATATCGCACTGTGCCTCTTTCTACTATACTTAGTCTTGTTTTCTGATTACGATTGTTCGTAGCACATTAAGTTTTCATAGGCTGGTGATTGATGCATTGTTTCATCATCACCATCATCATTTCAGCCCGTGAGCTGAGGACAGGCCTCCTCGTTGTTATGACATTTTCTCTTGTTTTGAGATGATCGCGTCCAGGTTTTTCCATCAAGCGATCTGCGATCAGCTCTATTATTTATATATAATCACGACTATTATCCCTGAAGGGTTAGTCACAGACTCGGCAATGAGGACAGCAGCCCTCTACCGTTGTCCACTTTTCACCTAACAGCGAATCTCAAAAATATCATAGAGAAATCAGTACTATTAAGCAATCGAAATATTCGTAGTGTGCGCTTACGAATATTGTTGACTTTTAAAGTCTGCGCCTCCTTATTTCCAGTAGAGTTGATATTTATTTGTACTCAATTTTATGTCTGTAGGATTTATAGTTCTTCAGATTTTGTGATTAGCCAGTCAGTCAGCAGGTGGCATTTCCCTTCTATGCGAGTATAGGTATAACAAGTAGGTAAGTAAATAAATAAGTGAAACATCTATAGCTTCTTCTCAACATGCGTTACATATACTTTAACATTTTAAATACTAGAACTTTAACAAAACAAATCAATTGTAATTGAGTAGCTCAGCAAGAGCTGGCCTAGGGAGAAGACTCCTATGGCAGCGCTGGTTTTCATTATCCCCCACAGTCCCTAAAATAATTAATAAATTTTAATATAATTAATACTAGCGGCGGGTTTACGGTTTCACCCGCGTAGTTCCAGTTCCTGTGCGAATATCGGAATAAAAAGTATCCTAGTTATAAACTATCTGTATGCTGAATTTCATCCAAATCCATTCAGTATAATAGTTATTACGTGAAAAAGTAACAAACATCCATCCATACTTACAAACTTTCTCGTTTATAATATTATTAGGATTCTACACTATATCCTCTTGTCTGTCACGAAGAATTCTAGAGGTTACCTACTAACTGCATTACAAATAAACAAAGAATAAGCTACGAATAGTTATTCCGTGTTTTGTTCCTGTCATGTAAACGTAATTTCCAAAACACTGAATAACTATTCTGACCTTAATTTCTGTTAATTTGTAAGGCACTAACAATTAAATTTTTATTGTGTTTGGTTTGACGGCAGCTGAGTTCAAAATAATGTAAACGTCTAGATTGATGCGCGTTTATTGTTCTACTGTCCTGTTTTATAATTATGCTCGTTAGGTCATTCTTGCATAAGCAATCAGGCACCTGCCCATCTTAGTTGCATAACGAAAGTGTCATATAGCCGTCATCTATTATGTCACGTCTATCTCTAGATGTGTGCACAGCCTATATTTTAACCAATTACACCCAGTTTGTAACTGGAAAACCCGGTAAATAAATGTTTTTTCTCTATAAATGTGTAAGTTACGAGTTACGACTATTTTATTCTTGCATAAATCACGTTTCTCAACGGTTACATGTGTATGTGTGCCACAAAGCCACAATGTGTATTATTACTTTTTGAATGTTGCGGTGAATGATACGAATCTTTATTTTGATATTTTGTAAATTTGGCTTTGCTTCGGAATTCGATTTATCACAAGCTCACAAGCCTATATCATCACGTGAATACTGTATTTGACCGAGAAAAAAATTAAGGCGTATTGGTAGCCGAGCGGATGTCTGTCTACCCTATAAGGGGTACTAGCCGTGAGAGTATGTATGCATGTATATTTCTGATTTGGCATGTATATCCATTGTTTAGTTAGGTACGTAACCATTAAAATTAGTTTTTTTAGTGAAAGACTTCATAAAAAAACTTATTTTAATGGTTAGGTTAGGTTAGGACTAGATAATTGGTGAGTGTAGGAATGCTATTACGTCTACCTACCTTATTAGAAAAATAACGTAAAGTTAAAGGTACACCCGTACTATTTAGTATATACTACCACCCCCTCTCTTCCCTTGAGTATCGTAAAAGGCGACTAACGGACTAAAGACTGCACTTACATATAAGAGCATAGAGCAACGATGGGCTCAAGACTGCACGCACATCCAACAACATAGAGCAGCGATGGGCTTATCACCGCTGAGCACATGTGCAGTCGCTATTTGGTGAAAAGTGGTCTATGGTAGAGGAGTGCTTTTGCAGTCCTCATTGCCTGTATCTGACTAACCCTTCGGGGATAATGTTGTGATTACTTATATGCTATGCTATGCTTATATTCATGCTCTTTTTATCTATAAATAGTTTGGCATATTATTAAGTTCAGGAACTACCTAAATGAGTTTGCGAATTCAAGGTAAGAGATTTGTGGAAGGTGCAGATTATTTAGTTATTTACACGGAACGTATTATATCGAGGTCATCATTCTGTATATAGACTTTAAAATATCTCTCAACTCATAATTTTTAATGTTTTTTTGCGTTAATAACGCTTATACATACTTTATAGGTACGTTGAAAGAAATACTTACCGTAGCTGACCGTAGGTGGGTGTTTTTTCAATTTTAAATATCTTAAAATATCGCAAAAAAATTAAAAAAAAATGGAAATACGTAATTTTGCCAGTTGAAATTTTATTATACGACGCGACGTCGGTCCCAGAAGGAGATAACGGGACGAACTGGACGAGAGAAGAGTGGAAGGAGGGTAGGGAGGCCTTTGCCCAGCAGTGGGACAAGCCGGGCTGAATAATAATAGGAAACCTAGCGGCCAGGATCCACTTTAGGTCGCTGGACTTGGAACTGTCGAATTTATAACCGGAGGTTCAACCACTAGACCACAAAGGCCTAACCTAATAAATTCCTAACCATAATAGTCAAATTGCCACAATAATTATTTTGAAAATGTCGAATTATGTCAGACTTTGTATAATTTGCTAAAGTGACCAATAATCATTGTAAGAAGGCACACTTTTCCTTCCTTGTCAAATCACCGTCTCGTCTAAATGTTACAAATAAAGTATTACGGAAACAATTAATGCTCGTTGATTAATTAAAACGAGTGAGCGAAAGTGTTAGTTAAGGCACTAAATGAAAAACAAACTGGAAAAAAGAACTTGATATCTTTCAACTCGTTTTGGACAGCTCGAGCAGAAATCTTGTCCAGACCTATTTTATGCTGCTTGTGGTCCAAGGTTATGCTGGTTGCAGACTATTATGTTTGTAATTTTGTATCGTGTTAACCGGGTCTTCGATGACCTTTTTTACATAGACAACATACATACCGGTAGAACGGGGCTATTTGTTAACCGTGGGGCCTTTTATGAATGAACGCAAACATATTAACGTGAACGCAACCTTTTTATTCTCTAACATTTGGCAACTCCGTTATCTGTCAATCTCGACCAATCAGAGAAAAGAACACCGCGCGTGTGATGTTAAGAACTACATTTAGCGAGAGTCTGTCAGTTTTGTTCCAAATTAGTTTTTAAGTAAAAATGTTAAATTATTTAGTGTTTACTTTTGCATTATTTGTAAATTTTTAAATGTATGTTACCAAATATCGCCATCCGTGTTTATATTGAAATAAAAACAGTTTATAAAGATATGTTCTATGTCATTTTGTATGCATACCAAGTAACCCTACCCTGGGAGCTATTTGAAAAAGCACCTTCTTTTTTAAAATAAACCTTACTGTTTGTTCATTCTATGTTTTTATTTTTGTATTTTTATAGAGTTATCTGTATTAAGCAACACATACTTCTTTATCTGTTAAAAATTAAAAAAAAAATTACATAAATCACGACTGTTATCCGCGAAAAGTTAGTCAGAGAATAGGCAATGAGTACAGAAAAAGCAGTCCTCTACCATAGTCCACTTTTCACCAAAAAGCGATGCATATGTGCTCAGCGTTACAGGTGCATGGTTAGCCCCATCGCCGCTCTATGCTGTTGGATGTATGTGCGTGCAGTCTTTAATCCGTTAGTCGCCTTTCAAGGGAAGAGAGGGGGTGGTAGTATTCTTTCACCGCTATGCCACACGGTTCAAACAATAGACAACAATAGACAAATTATCGTCCTTGGTATAACCAGGGGGGTGTCATTCCGCAGTTTAGGTACAATGGCGGACTCCGTCGCTTTACCAGTCTAAAGGTCAAAATCCCTTGCACACCGCGTCATCTATTTGGTATGGGCACGTACCCGGGTGGTCGGTGCGCTTCATACGAAAATCGCTGCAAAGTGATAAAGCGACGGTGACCCCGACGGTACGTTCGTCCGGCTCGCCTCCCGGGCAGGCGTATAGCGGTAGGTTGCCGCTCGGCTCACACGTTCTCGCGTAAAACGAACAATCATTTCTGTGATTTTTGTGCACCGAACAATGACTACTAAACGATCTCATAATCTGTATAAAAGATACTATTGTGTTTACGGGTGTCTAAATAAAAGGGAGAACAATGAATCTGATTTATTTCAATATAAATACTTAAATATATCCATGAGTGGAAACCCTGCGCTTCTAACGCCAAATCGATATCGAGTTAGCGTTGTTTAACGGAATATGAACGCTTGGGTCACACGATAAGTTTCAATTTCGCGTAAAAGTCGTAAGAGTATGACATTTTTTATACCTACACTTGACTTAAGGGATCCTGCACGCAATTGTGAAAATTTACGTATTTTTAACTTACTTGTACTATGCGCTGAATTAGTATACATTAAAAGAACTTACGTAAGTTGGCCTGATCATTGCACAAGGTCGTGGCCTTGTTGAAATTTAAAACAAATTCTTTAAACAATAACAAACAATACATAAATCTAATGACTCCTAAAAACACTTTTTTTTGGCATCTTTCTTAATTTTACGCATGAAACAATAATTCTTACATGAAAATATTTGTATTGATATTCCGCAGGTCACAAAAAAGTAACTTTTAATTTTTAACACAAGTGCGTGATGGTTTTATACAAATCGCAGAATAAAAACAATGCTCTAATCAAATTACTGGGTCTGAAACTTCAAAGCAGAATGTTCTAATTTTTAATATAAATATGATTGATTTTGCTTTGAAGTTCATGAAGAGACTTATGTCAGTTTTTGCGATCGAGCGGCATCCCCTTAAGTTAGAGAGTGAATCTTCTGTACGGTAGTACTATAGTTATTCTGTGAACATCACTAACGTTTCCCGAAGGGGTAGTCAGAGACCACAACTTTCCATTTCCGTAAGATTGGCGTTTCTAATGATCAATTATGATTTATAGAAACAAAATATCTCAAATATTCATTATAAAAAATTTGGATTATTATTATTATAAAGAAAAAAATCGACATTATTACGCATTCAGTCATATGACATTAAACGGAAATCAGAAGCCGTGATGTCACGCTGTGCCAAATGTCATTTTATTGTTGTGACATTTCTATAGAACAAGCCTCGAACGAAACGGATGTTTGGCACGGTGTGACGTCATTTACTCAAAATGGCGATCTTAAGCGTTTTTGCGGTAAAATTAAATCGGAATATAAAAACGCAAAATAAATATTGTAAATGGTCGATTTTTTGAAAAATAATGTATTTTAAGGATAAAATAGGTAAATAGGTATCGTTTTAACATGATTTTGAAATTTAGTCAACTAGCCTACTAAGATGGGTTTGCAAAATACTGGTTAGTGTAGTGATCACAAAATCCAAAACACTTTGCTTAACTTAGTAATCAAACTCGGGAACTCCGGATATAGCACTGATAGATTTGCTACCAAGACATAATTATGTATATAAACTAATAAAAACTTGTACATTTGAAGTGCCTCAAGCGCAGTTTAGTATAGCATTGCCAAATAAGCACCCGTCAAGGTGCGACCCATGATGACATAACTCTTTTAAGCGAGAATAAATACAACCATTGACATTTAAAGAATACGCTGCGGTATTGACAAGTGGTTAGGTATGCAAAATAAATAATATAATGATGAGTAAGAATATTAAATTAGGATCCGCAAGTTTTTGTTGCTTTTATATGCGTTGGCAACGCTCAAAGCAACTCTTTCTCTCCGTTTTCTGTATGTACTAGGATTCGCAATGTTTTGATTTTTATGCGTTACCAACGCTCAAAGCAACTCTCTCTCCGTTTTCTGTCCTAGGATTCGCAAGTTTTTGATATTTTTATGCGTTAGCAACGCTCAAAGCGACTCTTTCTCTCCGTTTTCTGTCCTAGGATTCGCAATTTTTTGATGTTTTTATGCGTTAGCAACGCTCTAAGCAACTCCTTCTTTCCGTTTTCTGTCGTAGGATTCGCAAGTTTTTGATGTTTTTATGCGTTAGCAACGCTCAAAGGTCTATTGCTATCAAAAGCGATGTCCTTTGTCTAGCAGTGGGACAGTATACAGGCTGTACTTTTACTTCACTATAGATGCTAGATTGCAAATATATTTAAATTTAAAGTAAAATTTTGAACAGTAAAGGTCCCATGACAATTAGATTGATTTACTAGTTTGGGTTTATTTTATTTTATTTTAAAGAATTTATATGTTAAAAGTGCGTTTTATTAATCGTTGTTCGTGATGCAATAAGGTTGTTTGTTTCACAATATTTACATAATTTTCACATTGGCCAATGTGCAACTACATATAAAATAATAAAAGTATTTATTATTAAAAAATTAATTAATTAAAAACAAGTTTGAAAACCAACGACTCCCAAAACTGCTGGCATTGATCGAGTATTGAAATCATTGCCATTGATCGATCCCAATCCAAGGGCGTGTCATTGGTTCCCACGGAGTTTTCGTCATTACACATCCGGTTGGAGGTGGGGTACTTCCGTTTCAGAATTATAAAAAACTGGTCAAGTGTACCTAAGTTGTGACAATAAAACATGTGTGAAACAAAATATAGTTATATTTCCATGATGTATTTCTATGTTTATATTATTGTCAATAAAGTACTTACTTACCTACCTGTCGATACTCAAACCCGCGACCTTTTGAAATCCGGATGATTGCTCTTTGATTGTGCTAACGACAATTTAGTTTTTAATTGTTTCTGTGGCCGGTATGATAGGAAAATTAAGGAGCCCATGTTTTACGCTGTAAAAAAAGCTAAAACAGAAACAGTTGCTGAGTTGTAGTTATATTATATCAAATTTTACATAGGCCTGCCAGCGAAACTAGCAGTGATTTTGTAATCGATTCTAAAAGTGAGTTATCTACAAATCGATCGGTTGCACGCTACTCGGACGCATTGGGGACGAGTCAATCGATTGCGACGACTCGTAATCGAGTAATTGCTTATTTAATTAGTATCGCATTAATATACATGAGCATAATTACGCGGCCATATAATTGAACGTTTTGATTAAAATTTTCTTCCATATTCCCATGACTTTTTGATGTGTTTGCAAGCATTGTTTGTCTTTACTTTATTTAAATTATAAAAAATAAACATCGCTTTGCATGGCAGACTATGCAATGTGCATTGCGTGTCAGTTAGGAAACAAGAGACGTTGATTTTTATAAAAAGTAGGTAAGTAATTACCTAGATTTTTCGTAAAAAACTTCACGTTTTACGATTTTGCAGAAGCATAACTATTTTTATGGCATTGAAGCACCGTCTCCTGGAGAGAAACGAACCTAAGCAGTTTCAGTTTTTTTGTAACATATAAGTAATTCTCGTTACGTCAAGTCAAGAGTACCTCAAACCGACCGACGAGTATGATAAAGGATGTTATGAGAGTAAATTAAGCAAAAGAAATGTGTCAGGAAGGATCGTACTAAATATCTACCTCTGCTTACTTAGGGTGGATTCGACCAAACTGGAATAAGGTCTTATACCTAGATTAAGCGCCGAATTTGTATAGATTAATCTCGGAGTAAGTCTTATTCCAGTTTGGTCGAATCCACCCTTAATAAAACAATGGCGCGCCTCTGACCTGTCGGCAACCCGTCAATAACAAAGTAGTGGAGCTTCTATTCTTATCTATTCTGTAACCTTAGTCTTATTATAACCATGTACCTTTTAAAGGCTTTGCTATTCGACTACCAAGGGGTTAGGAAGGGCAGCATAAGAAAACTGAAAAAATAGCCACTTCTAAATTTTACAGCGCAGTGAAAGTAGGTTGCTAATGCTATAGGGGCTTGATAGGTGCGCAAAAATTATATTGCATGTCCGTAATTATCCAGCAGATCACGGAGCGTTAAATTGTCTGAATTCCTAGGGAATTCCGATCAAATCATACGAAAGGAAATATTCTGTTCTATTGAACTATTGGGACCATAGAGTGAAGTGAAAATGCAGCCTTTTATGTTTTTGTACATACCTACATGCAGCAGCACGATTCCCAGAAAGAGACCGCATGGAAATCTGTGGTAATCATTATCAGTATAACATCCCACACATTGCAGTAGTGCAATTATGACGCTAAGATGCTATGCAAAATTCGTATGGGAATTTGCAGTAGTTTGAATAGCTTTACCGTGTCGCGTAGGGTGAAAGAATACTTCCACCCCCTCTCTTCCCTTGGGTGTCGTAACAGGCGACTAACGGACTAAAGACTTCACATACATCCAACACCATAGAGCGGAGACAGGCTCACCACCTGTCACGCTAAGCACATCTGCAGTCGCTATTTGGTGAAAAGTGGACTATGGTAGAGGACTGCTTTTGCTGTCCTCATTTCCGTCTCTGACTAACCCTTCGGGGTTAGTCGTGATTATATGCATGTATATATTATTATATACTTATGCTGTACTTTACATTCGTTTAGAAAAGACTCTTGAAAGTAAATTTCTGTGCTATATAGTTTTTCTCCTATTGCCTCTGGCACATGCCTTATGTGCCTCTGGGTCGCTGCGCCATCATAGTAAGTACTTACCTTAAGTACTATTAGTTATTCTGTGCCCTAACTAAGTAAAGTCTTTATGGTACCATTTAGAAATCACAATGCAGAGTTTTGCTCCATTTATTTGCGATGAACACATTGCAATTATCGTCAATGTTTTGTATGTAAATTATGCTTACGCGATAATTATATGTCCTTCTGGAAATAACACATTTCACGTGTCATATCAAAGCAAGGTATTCTATATGTAATGTTATCGGTAAATTATGTGGCAACATACCATTTGGAACATGTTATTCCACTGAATTGATAAATATAGGTACAGTGCTTATTATTATAGTACTTATTGTGAAATGTTAGAATGATAATAATAAAAATTGTTATTCATTGTAAAGATATGGATTTTTTTGCAAGACTACTACATCGGTTTCCTAACTAATATTATTAATGCGAAAATAAGTTACTGTTACTTTGTGTTTTATATACCCATTACAAAATCTTTCTCCAATATTTGAAATGGATCTTCAGGGTGGATCTCGACTGTATAGCATAATATGATAGACAAATTAGATAATGTCCTTGATAATAACTACATCACAGAATATTTGATATTATATATTTACAATTAAAAAAGTTTTGAGTAACAAAAAGTAAACAATTTGGTAAACCTATTAAATATCTTTTTTTTATATAAAAGAGGGAGGCAAACGAGCAGGGCCCTGATTCTGTATCGCATATATAGATTCCACACCTAAACCTTACCGCGCACTAACGTCAAACGCATACGTTTTTGGCAAGATATCGTAACTTTTTAAGGAATTAACGTTGTTTTGAAACCAGGAATCGTTACAGAATAAGGACCCAGGCGGGTCACCTGATGGAGAGTAATCACCGCCGCCCATGGACACTTGCAAAACCAGAGGAATCGCAGGCGCGTTGCCGGCCTTTAAAGGAGGAATAGGTTTAAGGAAGGAATAGGAAAGGGGGGGGGGGGAAGGGGCCTCCGGAACCCTCACTTCACGCCGAATATTCATGAGAGGGTGGTATTACGCCGGGCGAGCCGGCCCGATGCGTGCTGCAACGCAGCGTGGCACCACCACTCAGTCAGTGTCACTCATTTAGCACCACCCAGGGATCACGTGTAGGGTATCAAGGGTAAACCTACGGACGCGAGCAACTTTAACCCCCACACCCTCTACGTAAAAATAGTGACTACATAAGTGGAGTTCCTGGTAAAAGCAAGTTAGTCTACCTATAATGAAAATTTGTATGTTACCAAAGTTTAGCAAACCTTTGGTTAACTAGTTGTTTTGTAAATTATCTTTTTCAGTGAAGTACACACGGCGTCAGATCAACGTACCCTAAACTGTAAAATTTCTCCAATGGATATTGATCCTTAGAACCAAACCATAAAGATCAAAATTGATTGTAGAAATTTGACAGTTTCGTGTAAGTTGATTGAGTTGAAGTATAGTGTGTACACCATAAAGTTAGTATACCTAACGGAATAGTAACTTTATGGTGTACACGCTACAGACTATGCAATATATTTTGATTTCATTAAGCTTACAACGGATTATTTGGACAGTTGATTGTGTATCACCTTATTAATTGTGCCAACAGAAGAAAGGCGGAACAAGGCATTGTTAACACAGTGGAGTGCCGTAAGGCTTGTTGTCTGTTAAGTAACTTTAAGATTAAAATTAAAAGAAGTGTGTCAGGATTGTAGTTAATTAAAAGCAGTGGTCTACCCACTGGTCTACCCTCTCTGGGAAACGGTAGTGATTAATAATATTTAAGTAAAGTAAGTACCGGTCCGGATGTCGCAAAGGGGGTGCATAAAAAATACACTATATTTTTTTTCACGAACTAACGAAAAACATGTTGTTATCTGAAAGAGATAGAAAAACATAAAAAAAAGTTTTTTTAGAAAAAAAAAAACTACAAAATATTATAGTTTTAGTATGGAGCTAGATTTCCCGAAATTCAAGACAATAGCTACGCTGCTCTTCGCGATTGTCTTAAATTTCTAACCTATCGTGACCTACACTACAGGAGTAGAGCATTAATATATTAATCATCATACATTAATCCGACGAATTTTTTTCTTACTCCTGCATCCCCTTAGCGACATAATGTGGAACCAAGCGAAACATTTTAAAAGTCCAAGTAAGTGTCGGCTCCATATAAAAATCAACTGAACATTTTCCAAGTATTTTTTTTCCACAACTTTTTAAAACTTTTTTTTAAGTTTTCTATCTCTTTTAGATAGCAATGTTTTTCGTCAGTTTGTGAAAAAATATGTTAATTTTTGCTTGAAAATTTTCTAAGTCCTGCATCCCCAATTTCACGACACCCAAACCGATTTAGCTTTAATTGAAATAAACTGACTAAAGTGGAAAGTGGCGTTTCTGTTTTTATATCCCTCTACATGTATGTAAAAAACTAATAAAAAATAATATACGCACAACGTTAAACTTTAGTGGTTTATTTTTATATTTTTTCTCATTTTTATTTTTTGTACTTTTGGTTTTTATTAACAAGCTTTGTCGCAAAGGTTCAGCAAAGCATTTTTCTGTTACTACGTAGTTATAAGAATTATGTTAATAAAAACATTTTTTATTGTGTTGCTATTACCTCATGCTTACTCTTTTTTTTTAAATTTATTTAACATAAGTCAAATGAATTTTTATTTTTTATTATACTTATATCCTTAAACATTCCAATTTATGAACATACATCACATTTTCATAAATGTATTGTGATGCAACTGTCATTATATTTATATCCTTAAATCTCTCTCTGAGAGAGATTGTAAACCGTGTCTCTATAGCAAATAAATATTTCATTTGAAATATTTCATTTAATTTAATTTCAATAAATATTAGTGTAGATTTTTAAGTGGACAGCAATAAAAATAAACCCAAACAATATTAAAAATATTATCATAAACAAACATTACAATTAGTTAAACTTAAGATACTTACTTGGAGACTAACGCCCGAAATTAATAATCAATCCTAATCCATTTTACACTATCCAAGATCGCGATTACAGAAAACGAAACGAAACGCTATTGTTTTCTCTATCACTCTTCCGTAGGTGGATTTATTCGATTTCAACAAGCGATTGTCATCATGGATAAAGTAATACCTATTATTAAAAATAACTTAAGTTTCATATCAATTTTGAATTAATCTACACATTTTGCGACCTGCTCAATATAAGATCTGCTTGCACATTTTTTTTTTTTTTTTATAAAAGATGGAGGCAAACGAGCAGGCGGGTCACCTGATGGAGAGTAATCACCGCCGCCCATGGACACCCGCAAAACCAGAGGAATCGCAAACGCGTTGCCGGCCTTTAAGGGAGGAATAGGTTTAAGGAAGGAATAGGAATTGGGAGGGGGCAGAGGGGGGGGGGGGGAAGGGGCCTCCGGAACCCTCACTGGTCGAACGAAACACAACAGCACCAGGTGCCGTTATTTCACGCCGAATATTCGTGAGAGGGTGGTATTACGCCGGGCGAGCCGGCCCAATGCGTGCTGCGACGCAGCGTGGCTCTACCACTCAGTCAGTGTTACTCATTTAGCACCACCCAGGGATCACGTGTAGGGTCTCAAGGGTAAACCTACGGACGCGAGCAACTTTAACCCCCAAAATTGCACATTTTGCGATCTGCTCAATATGAGATCTGCACATTTTGCGATCTGCTTATTGTGAGATCTGCACATTTTGCGATCTGCCCATTGTGAGATCTGCACATTTTGCGATTTGCTCATTTTACGCAGCCTGCACATTTTGCGACTTGCACATTTGGCTATGTATCCAGCAAACTGTATAGTAACAAAGATGCAGACGTGTGACGTAACGCATTGGGCCGGCACTCGCATCGTACATTCGATACCGTTGCGTAAACAAAAGCGAAATTTGATTATGGCATACGCCATTTTAGTTTAATATCAGACTGAATTTATTATTTAGGTAATGTAATGTCGTTTAGAAATTGCTAGTTTGTGGAATCCGTAATCGTAATGCATGCGAATTATAAACGAATGTCGGGATGGCCCCTTGCATAAGTTATATTGCACTGTTTGTGTAATAGTTTTATGAAATCGTTTGCTCACTCTGTTGTTGTATTGATAATTGATTTTTATATATGAACGCGCTATGTGTTTGTTAAACGAATGTCTATGAAATGAAATATAAGTAGGTAAGTACCTACCTACTTAAATAAATATAAAATTTTATCCGTTCTAAATACATTTAAAATGTTCGTAAGTACCCTATTAATCTAAATTACGTTCATGCATACAGAAATGTGGAAAAGTTTCCCGGTTTTTTTTTGATTTCTCTTTTTTATATACTCAAAGAACCGTCGTTCACGGAGAAGGATGAAGTCGCGGGGATATTTTCTTTGGTCGCGGGGAACCACTAATTAGTTTATTGATGTTACTCGTGGTTATTTATTCGTTAATTATTATTATATCATATCGCGTAGCGGTGAAAGAATACTACCACCCCCTCCCTTCCCTTGGGTGTCGTAAAAGGCGACTAACGGACTAAAGACTGCACATACATCCAACAGCATATAGAGGCGATGGGCTCACCACCTGTCACGCTGAGAACAAGTGCAGTCTCTTGGTGAAAAATGGACTATGACAGAGGGCTCACCTCATTGCTTGTCTCTGACTAACCTTTCGGGGATAATAGTCGTGATTATATGTACGTATGTTCCGGGGTAAGTGCGGCTTTGTCGTCTATGCCTAGGTAGGTTAGAAGATAAGCTCTTTCCCTATGATAAAATAACCCAAAGACAAAGTAGAAAACCCAATTGTATAAATTATAGGTAATAATTGTAATCTGTTCCTGTTTTTCTAATAAAATGTATTTTTCTTGTTACAGGTATGCAAAATTCATAAATTATTCGACACTAAACTGTATTGACGGAAAAGGTAAATTAGAAATAACTAGCAGTTATCATCCTAATTCGGAGTTTATTTTTCTTTCGATAACTGCTGTTAATATTTCCCACTTTATGCATGTAAAGTCATATAAAATACCAAAATTATTTAATAATGTATACTTACCTACTTTATATTCTTACCTATAGAATAGCGAAATACATATAGAAATAAAAATCTTTCCATTAAATAAAGATTCAACACGTTATGAACCCTGACTTCAAGAAAAGCAAAATATAAAAAAAAATAAAAAGAAATTAAAGAAAAATATGTACTACGTAGATAAGTATTAATTAAATGTATAAAGTAAATAATAAAATTTCCCTACTAGGATTGTAATTTGTAACAGATCGATATAAAATCGTAACACAAGTAAACAAGGAAAAGCAAACGAAATCATGCTATCCATATTTACATTGTGGTACCTACCTACATAGGTACTATATGAAAAGTTTTAAATTACAATAAATATATATATTCATATTGCTAAGCAAGATTTTTCCAGCGGGTACACATGTTTTCGTTAAACGTCAATAACCATTTGCGTAAATATTGTTATGACGTCAACAGCTGTGTTTCTTTTGACGTAAAATGAAGTTTGGAACGTTGAAGTATAAACAAATATCTATTACAAAGTGCTGTGATGATTTACAACTGATAATATAAGTAATGACAATGGCACAGTATAAATATACTGTGACAATGGTTTATGTACAGCTTAACTGTTTGGTTCATTACTGAGACACATATTAAATAAAACGAATTATATTACATGAACAAGGCAAGAGTGTGTGCGTTTTATTATTTACAATGTTAGCTTTAATTTAAGTATTGAACTTCCCAAAATATTACACTCTTTTTTTTATATGAGAAGTAGGCAAACGAGCAGGCGGGTCACCTGATGGAAAGCAATCACCGCCGCCCATGGACACCCGCAAAACCAAAGGAGTCGCAGATGCGTTGCCGACCTTTAAGAAAGGAATAGGGTTAAGGGAGGAATAGGAATTAAGAGGGGGGCTGGCTGGACGAATAACAACAGCACCAAGTGCCATTATTTCACGCCAGATATTCGTGAGAGGGTGGTATTACGCCGGGCGAGCCGGCCCAATGCGTGCTGCAGCGCAGCGTGGCTCTACTACTCTTTAAAACTTGTTGATTAACCAAATCATCAGTTCAGATAACCGTGTCGCGCAGCGGTGAAAGAACTCTACCACTCTTCCCTTGGGTGTCGTAAAAGGCGACTAACGGACTAAAGACTGCACATACATCCAACAGCATAGAGCTGCGATAGGCTCACCACCCGTCATGCTGAGCACATGTGCAGTCGCTATTTGGTGAAAAGTGGACTATAACAGAGGATTGATTTTGCAGTCCTTATAGCCTAGTTTCTGACTAACCCTTCGGGCATATTAGTCGCCATTATATGTATATATCAGTTGAGAAGATACATTTTGGGTGAAAATAAACGCATCCGATTAAAATAATTGACGGTAGCGTGCATGGCGTTAAACCCCATTGAACTTTAGTTTTTAAAGCTCAGTGGTGGGTGGACATTTATTACAGTCTGTCTACGTCATGTCTACGTATAAGCTTTAGTGAGGTATGAGGCAAATTAATGTAGAGACGATACAATCTTTCTGTGGCGGTAAAAAAAGGTTTTATTTAAAATTTATTATAATTATGCCTTTTTTCTTAGGGCGTAAGGCAAACTAATACTAAGGTCTTTTAGATCTTAGATCGTATTGAGTAATAGGGTATTTCGAGATTAGTTCCAAACAGCCCGGAAGGTTTTTATTTACACCAAACAGAAAAGGAAACAACAAACCATGTTAAACTAAAAAATCTATTAGAGAACCGCTGCCACGCGGCAAAGTCCCCAAAGTCTGCCTTATGTATGCCTTACTTCTCTTAAATTTTTCTGTTAGAAACGATTAATAAAAAAAAATTAAAATTATATATTATAACTAACTTCTCGAAGAAGCTCGATGGCGCAGCGGCTTGCGCGTTCGGCTTACGATCTTGCTCGCTAAGCCACTTTCGCAATGGCGGGTCGCTGGATGGGTGATCAATTAAACAACATCTCGAGCTCCTCTGTGCTTCGGAAGGCACGTTAAGCCGTTGGTCCCGGTTGTTGTCGTAAGATGACAGTTGTTAAAATCTACCAATCCGCATTGGGCCAGCGTGGTGGGTTATGGCCCAATATCCCCACGTGCTATTGTCCACGTGGGAGGTCTGTGCCCAGCAGTGGGACGTTTATAGGCTGATGATGATGATGATGATGATTATAACTAACTTAACTACCTACCTAACTCATCTACCACCAGTTCGGATTTTAGGAGAGCCTTCGACTGAGAAGAAGCTGGCAAGAACCTCAGGAGGCCTTACTTTTTTCTCCCTCTAAGTAACAAAAGTAACAATGTCGTCACCAAGTCACACAAAATACATTAAAAAGAATTATATTATGTAATACAATTAGGTACTAATAACTTATGCTCGTACCATGCACTATGTCCATACATATTTGTTATTAACATAATCTTCCACTTTACAATAACCTTTACTCATAAGGGTTTTTTTAACATGTGCTTTAGATGTATGTAAAGGCATTTTAGTAACATTTAGTGGAAGTTTGTTTAAAAACGTTACACATTTACCCAAGAAAAAGCCACCTGTTTTATGAAGCCACCTGTTAGGGACGGCCAGCTTATTTTTCCTAGGAGTGTTTAACTTAGGAAGATACATAAAATTACGCGTTGCGTGGTTCGATTCCCGCCTGAGGTTGTCGTCTTTTTTCTAGTTTAAAAAAATTTTACTTAAACATATTTAAGCGTTAGTGAAAAGCTAAAATATGGAACATTGATCTAAAAAAAAAATAAGGAAGATACATAAAATTACTCTTAAATACTATACTTAAAACACCTTACCACCTTTGTAGCGCACATGACATACGGACGGACAGTGTTATTGACATGTTGCTTCCAGTTTTCGCATTAACATACGGCTTTGCGTAACGCAAACAGCTTGTAATAGCTAACATCCATTGAGGCATATGAAAATTACGCACTTACTTACTTTATATGCGAAACTGTAGGGCTGCCAAACTAAACTGTCTGATATCTGTAAGATTTAAAATAGTTTATTTATTTATTTATTTAAGGTACACATACAGAATACATATTATTGTATAATTCCATAATTATTTAGATTGATTAATTCTAATATGAATTCCAATTATTAGTGCACACAACATTAATAATAATTATTGACACTATAGTTATTACAATTATTAACTAATTAAAAGATTATAAGACAGTATGTAAAAAAAAAAAAAAAAACAATAATAATAATCCAAAAACAATCTCAGAAAAAGAAAAAATAATAATAATAATAATGACCTCAAATTGCTCGCACCAAACCGCCAAGACTTGGTGAAACTGCTGAAAATTACTGAGACTTTCAGCAGTGCCATCAAGATGGAGTTTGGTGTGGATAAGTGTGCGGTTATGCATGTACAGCGTGGGAGAGTAGTAAATTCAACCAATTTACAACTCGCCGAAACGATAAACTTCAGATCTCTCTCCGAAGTTGAAACATATAAATATCTTGGTATGTCACAGTCTTTGGGTGTTGTGGATGGGGACATAAAACAGTCATTACGGGAGCGATTCTTTTGCCGCCTAAGAAAAGTACTTAACAGTCTTTTATCGGGTGGCAATAAGACACGTGCTTTTAATGGCTGGGTTATGCCTCTACTCACATACTCCTTTGGCATACTAAGATGGACTCAGACCGAATTGGACGCCTTGGATAGAAGAGTCCGTCAAATGCTCACGACTTCCAGAATGTTACACCCGCGCTCATCTGTTATGTGAGGCTGTACATCCCGCGGAGATGTGGGGGTCGCGGCTTTTTAAATGCCAAGGACCTACATAACCGTGAGGTGTGCAGTCTCAGGGATTATTTCCTTAACAGTGAGTGCGGGATGCATTTGGATGTCGTGGCAGTTGATATACACTTTACGCCGCTCTCCTTGGCAACAGAAAACTGGCGCAAACCAGTGGTGCTAAGCACTCTCAATCGCAAGGACATATGGAAGAGCAAGGTGCTACACGGGCGCTACTATCGGGCTCTTACTGGGCCTGATGTAGATTTGCCTGCCTCGGTGAACTGGCTACGTTTCGGTGACCTCTTTGGGGAAACCGAAGGTTTTGTCTGTGCTATTGAAGATGAAGTTATCAAGACAAATAACTACCGGAAATATATTATGAGGGACGGTACGGTCGACATCTGTCGGGCATGCCGCCGTCCGGGAGAATCGCTCCGACATATTATTTCCGGTTGTTCTCATCTTGCTAACGGAGAGTATTTGCACAGACACAACCAAGTAGCCAGAATAATTCACCAGCAACTTGCTCTTCGATATGGCCTTGTTGAATCAGAGGTGCCGTACTATAAGTACGCACCTGCGCCAGTTCTCGAAAATGGTCATGCAACGCTCTACTGGGATCGCTCTATCATCACGGACAGGACTATTGTTACTAATAAGCCTGATATCGTGGTGATCGACCGATCTCAGCGCCAAGCAATATTGGTTGATATCACTATACCTCATGACGAGAACCTCGTGAAAGCCGAGAAGGACAAGCTCAGTAAGTACCTTGACTTGGCTCACGAGGTTACCGCCATGTGGGATGTGGATTCAACCATTATTGTACCGATAGTCGTTTCGGCACACGGCCTTATAGCAAAGAGCCTCGATCAACACCTAGAGAGGCTCTCGCTGAAAGGTTGGGTCAAGGGTCAGATGCAAAAGGCAGTACTCCTTGACACGGCACGTATTGTCAGGAGGTTCCTCACTCTGCAGCCCTAACCACCGATAGCTTGGGTCTATCCCCGCTGCCGGTGGCAACCTAGGTTAAGTTTTTTATAATATTTTATATTGTAAATAGGTTTTTATATAAAATATTGTAAAAAATTAAACTTAAGAATTATGTTAAATAAAGAGGATAATAATGATAATACAATAAAAACAACGACAATAATAATAATTAATTTATTAAAACACAATTACACATTACATAACATTATACCATAATGGAGCAAGTGCATCAACTCTGTATTCAGGGCTGAAAACCCTGAATCATCTTCAGTCTCAATTTAGGTAGTGAATCGTGGAATATATCTAAGTTTACCTTTTTTTTGTCAATCATGTTGTAACGCATGCAACATCTTACCATTGGAGCATCGCAACCAAGATTGGTTTTAGCGGTTGGAAGGTAAAAAAATTTACTGATTGGCAGTCGAGGTAGATTGTATGGGACCGCTATCTTGATTCGTTCCACGAGTTCACAGCACCTTGTTTCTCCGTTGATAAGTCCGTGCAAAAATGACAACTCGCGGATGGTACGGCGATGACTTAGTGATTCCATTTTAAAAATCTCTAGCCTTTGGTTGTAAGGGACTCTGTGAGAAATGCTAGGCGATAAAAATGCGAGGTGGCGCGTAAATGAGCGCTGAATGCTTTCGATGCGTTGAGATTGAGTTGCATAGTGAGGATTCCATACCACACTTGCATACTCCACTTGACTCCTAACCAGGCTGCCGTATAACAGTTTTCTTGTTGATGTCAACCGAAAGCCTGTAGCATTTCTTTTAAGGAAACCCAACATCTGTGCAGCCTTTTTAACTACTGCATTAATATGCGAAGTAAATTTCAATTGCCGATCTACAATAACACCTAAGTCGCGGAGTTCTTGTACCTCCAATAAAGTGTCATTATTTAGTTTGAAAGTGGTGGGTATTGGACTTTTCTTTCTTGTAAATTTAATATGGTAGCATTTGGAGACGTTTAGGATCATCTCATTGGAGATACACCACCTCTGAATACTATTTAGATCTTCCTGAATGAGATCTATGTCGACTGGAGATCGTACTGACTTGTAAATTTTCAGATCGTCTGCGAATAGTGATATTTTACAGTGGCGGACATGATGGGCTATATCATTGATGAAAATTAGGAATAATATAGGCCCCAGGTGGGAACCTTGGGGCACTCCAGAAACTGCACAGTAAGTTTTAGATTCGAATCCATTCACTACAACAGTCTGAGGTCTCATTTTCATATATGATTGAAACCAGCGAAGAAGACTCCCGGTTATGCCATTAGACTCTAATTTTGCCAGAAGCAGTGAATGGTTTACCTTATCAAATGCACTGCTAAAATCTGTATATATGGCATCAACTTGTGTCCCTTTGTCCACATTTTCTGCCACTTCAGATATAAATGCCACTAAATTACTCTCTGTAGATCGACCTTTACGAAATCCATGCTGATAATCTGTCAAAACGTTCTCCACATTACGAGACACTATTGGAGTAACCAAAGATTCAAATAATTTAGAAAAAGTCGATAATATCGAAATAGGGCGGTAGTTTTTTATATCATTTAATTCTCCTTTCTTATACACCGGAACGATTCTAGCTTTTTTCCACTCATCCGGAAATGTACCGTCACATAGAGAACGATTAACAATTAGTTTTAGCGGAAATACAATTGCAGAGCCACAACGCTTTATGAATAATGGTGGTATATTGTCAGGACCTACTCCCTTTCCAGGATCCAGTCGCATTATTTGTTTTAAAATTTCGGCTTCGGTAAACTGTATACGAGTCAGATAGCATGACGTTGTAGAAGAAATACTAGGTGCATCCAATTTATTAGCCGAGAATGTTGATTGGAAATGTTGCGCAAAAAGGTTATAATTAGTTATAAATTCACCAAGTTACGGAAATTAGAATCCTACTTCCTACTAATATTATAAACGCGAAAGTTTGTAAGTATGGATGGATGTTTGTTACTCTTTCACGTAAAAACTACTGAATGGATTTGGATGAAATTTGGCATATAGATAGTTTATAACCTGAATTAACACATAGAATACTTTTTATCACGATATTCAACATAGACCAAGCGTGTCGCGTAGTGGTGAAAGAATACTACCATCCCCTCTCTTCCCTTGGGTGTTATAAAAGGCGACTAACGGACTAAAGACTGCACATACATTTATAATCTTAGAGCGGCGATGGGATCACTACCTGGTTAAGCACATGTGCAGTCGCTATTTAGTTAAAAGTAGACTATGGTAGAGGACTGGTTTTGCTGACCTCGTTGCCTAATTTCTGACTAACACTTCGGGGACAATAGTCATGATTATATGTATGGTGGAGTTCGATTATCAGTCGGGTCACTTTATAACTCTTACTTAATCACACGGATATAACTGTTATTCTAAATTGATTCCGATCTCGGTGTTTTTTATGTATAACTAGCGTCATGCCCGCGACTTTTTCCGCGTGAACACTCTATATTTCGTGACTGATTTCCTACAAATTTATTTCTCATAAACCTTGTCCTGACAATAACAAACACAACAAAAAGAAATTAGCCAAATCGGTCCAGCCGTTGTGAAGTGATGCGCGTACAAACATTCTGGGCAATTGATTTTTATTAATAAAGCTATGTATGTTTATCCCTTATCTTACCATTAGAAACATGTTTCAGGTGAGTTTTAAATTGGGCTTTATAATTGGCATTACAGTGGAAAAGATAATAATATTACAAAAAAAATCTTTTCCTTTGACTTATTTGGTCCCAAATGTCGAAATAATTGGATGATAATAATAATATGTCTCCATCTTCTTCTATTTCAATAAACTATCAACTCGACATTCTTTGGTCTTCCTTCATACAAAATAATAACTGCCAAGATAAAACTTTGGATGGGAATGACAAGTTCATACTTAGCTCTTTGCATAAGCTTAACAAATGACATTACATGCAAGCGGCGAAGAGAGCTATTATAATATTATTAAAGCTTGTTAATATTTCAGCCACAACAAAAATAAGTGACAGCCCTATTCCCTTCACAGATGGATGAAAATAAATTGAGATCTGTGTGAATTTAATTCTTATCCTGAAGAGAATAGAGTCACAATTTAAATGCACCTATTTAAAATTGGCTTGATCAAAGCGTATGCACAGAGGTTCCATTGTTGTCGATGCGCGCGGTTGGCTCCGTTTTTGCACTATACAATGATTAATGAGTGATTTCGCATCTTACATTGTTTGTTAATGAAATAGACACTTGGGAAGCGGCGTGCGGTGGCAGAATTTTTAATACATATCTATAGTAGGTAATAATAGGTAATAATGTAATAGTTATAGTAGTTTTGGGGGTTAAAGTTACTCGCGTCCGTAGGTTTACCCTGGAGACCCTACACATGACCTCTGGGTGGTGCTAAATGAGTGACATTGTAGAGCCACGTTGCGTTGCAGCACGCATTGGGCCGGCTCGCCCGGCGTAATACCACCCTCTTACGAATATCGGGCCTGAAATAACGGCACTTGGTGCTGTTTTTTTTTTTTTTTTATACCAAGCCCGGCAAATGACCCCACTCCACCTGATGTTAAGTGGAAATGAGGTCCAGGCGCGAGGACAACTGGTGCAGCGTAAGAGACGTAGCATCAGTCATCCTCACTCTGCCGGCCCACAAAGTGCTTCTTCACGCCTCGTTTGAAGGACCCTACCCCTGTTGTGTTTCGTCCGGCCAGTGAGGGTTCCGGAGGCCCCCCCCCCCACCCTCCTCGCAATTCCTATTCCTTCTTTAAAGGCCGGCAACACGTCTACTGCAATTCCTTTGGTTTTGCGGGTGTCCATGGGCGGCGGTGATTACTCTCCATCAGACGACCCGCCTGGGGCCCAAGTCTGCTAATTTACGAATGGCATAATTGAATCGCAATTGGATCGCATTGTAATTGTTTGACACATTTGGTATTCTCTTACTCATTTAAGAATACCAAATGTGTCAAACAATTACAATGCGATACAATTGCGATACAATTGCGATTCAATTATGCCATTCGTAAATTAGCAGACTTGGGCCCCTGCTCGTTTGCCTCCTTCTACTATAAAAAAAAATAGTTGGTGCAGCGGCTTGCACGTTTGTATGTCTTTCAAATATTTATTTATTAGCTCTGTGGTGGCGGTTCATTTTTAAAAGAATACTACCCATATCTACCCTTGGGTGTCGTTAAAGTCGACTAACGGACTGAAGACTGCACATATACATCAACATCATAAAGCGGCGATGGGCTCACCACATATCACGTAGAGCACTTGTAGCTTTGTTATTTGGTTTGCGATCCTCATTGCCTAGTCTTTGACTATCCCTTTGGGGATAATAGTGTGGGTATGTATTTATTTATTATACTTTATATTAATTATAAGGTTCGAGCTAATGCTCCAACCAAGAGTGAGCATTGGATTGCTTTTAATTGTCATTTGCCAAATTTAATACCTACCTATTGTAGTGATGATAGGGCCGAGCATCAAAATTAGTTGTGATTAGGGCGCCGTGCAGGCCGTGGTGGACGATAAATATTTTTGATTCATTCATTCAAGTAAAAAAAACGGGAACGGTACGGGAAAAAAATCCAAATTCGCAAAATGCTACGAATGATGAATAAATTCATTATAATATTTTATAAATTAGCTACAATTTCAAACGTCTACGTTAACAAATAAAAATTCACAGATCGCAGTCCCCGTAAGAATCGTAGCATTAAAAATGAATACAAAAATTTACGAAAAAAAAATTATTTTATTTTGAATAACACATTAAGTACTTATAAGTTGAATAATAAGAATTATTGAGATATACTTCCATAAATTTACACAACTACATTACTTACTTACAAGTCGAAAAATAACACTTCACCACACAGAGATAAACATTTTCTTTTCTTTTACAACCTAAATGACATTCATTCATCGGGCGTCAAGGCGTTCGATGAAATTCCAACTCGAATGCATTTCTCGCCTGCATCCGCATTTTTTAACACCATTACCATGACGATCGGTCAATAATCATTGAAGCTACATCACCTTTATATACTGAAAGACCCGTTTTTCTACAATTTCAAATCTAAACCATTACTGTCACAATTATTAACCGATTTTCCAAAATGTTTCGCCATTTTGTAGCTAAACTAATATCCTAGGACCATTTTTTTAAATTTTTACTTAAGTCTTTTTTTGTCCGAAATATTTACAATTTAGTAAACAAACACCCCCCAAATAACCCGATTTGTTTACATTTTACAAAATTCCAATAAAAGTTACCAGCCGATTTTCAAAATTCAAAGGCTCACACATGTCTCGATAAATTCCTCAACTTTTGGTACTATTCGAATCTCGATCCTTCCAAAATCCTTGGAGCTGTGGTCAAAAATACGTCTCAGGCGATTTGCATCTGATAACCATTTTCAATGGTAAAAACCGGTCCGTAACTAATATTTACCCGCCGCAACCCACCCAAATGTCCATTTATGCGATTACTGATGCAAGCCGTTGGGAAACGCCAGACTTCCTTCAACATTCTCTGTCGAATATGTAGATGTAGGATAGCAATGACTCCTTATAAAGTATACTGGATTACCAACATATTCCTAATCGGGCCCATTAATTTCACTAAAGATTAATTAACGATACTTACATATTATTTTGGTTGGACTTTGAAATCAATAGACGACTGATGTCAAATGTCACAGTAGATTTTTAAAAACCGCCTCTATTGCGTGACGAATAAGGTCTCAAGATATAACTGTTAGGTGCACTTTTTTCTCTTTTTAGATAGTTTGCTCATTATCCAGAGTCAAAGTTAGGAAAATAAATTGATCCTTATAATTCCATTTGTTTCTTGATTGATTATATTAACCCAAACCCCTTTTTCAGTCAAGATGTGGAAAAGTCAGACTTAACTGAAAGCTCACGTGGATCTTTGCACTGCTTTGTTTCATTAGCCACCACTAATGCACGTCCACGAAGCTGAATGGTTTTAATCCACCATTGTTTCACTCTAATAACCGACAAAACACATTTTAAGTAAAAACAAAACATTTCTGCATAAAAGCAATGACTCTTTTTTGTTGCTTTCCCGCCTACAAACTTCCCGTCTTATAAAAAACATCAACGAACTTCACAAAATAATTTCCTTCCAAAAAAGTATTTAACCAAAGAAAGTTGACATCCAAGTATATCCGTATCGATGAATTCATCGTGGATTGAGTAAACCTATCGATTACTCACCAAACTAGTCGGCTCGTCGCAGCAGACGCGGACCACAAAACTAGTTTGTGCAAACATGCATTTGAAATCGTGCTCGATTTTTAATTCCGGGACGATTGAGTTGAGACGGAGGGGACGATTGTTTAGTTAATAGTTAACCGTTTATTGTGGTTAATTAACTTTCAAGTTAATGAGTTTTAGGTGAAATGTAGCTGACATAATAAATGTGCTGGTGAACGACTAATGGACAGAAGACTGCTCATACATCCAAAACTTACCAAAAATCAAAAGAAAGTCAACAAAAATATTTTTTTAATTAGGTACACAAACGTTTTTTTTTCAAATTACTCTCACGTGAGTGAGGCGCGAGCGCTAGAAATTTGACAGGTTTGTCAAGATGGCTGACGTCACGTACTCGTATATGTCATTTTGTACGTACTTCTCCTACATCCAACAGCATAGAGCGGCGCGATGGAATCACCATCTGTCATGCTGAGCACATGTGCAGTCGCTATTTGGTGAAAAGTGGACTATGGTAGAAGACTGCTTTTGCTATGCACGAGTTGGTTTACTCAACTGGCGCAGGGACGTCTGGCACTTCTTATATAAACAGACGGTTGGTCTCGAGGTGCCAGTGCAAATAAAATTAGTGATGTAAGGGATGTCCTCATTGCCTAGTCTCTGATTAACTCTTTAGGGAGAAGAAATGTTAAAAGTAAGTACCTATTTATGATTTTTTTTTAAATCAGCCTAATTTGTCCCACTGCTGAGCAAAGGCCTATTTAAACATATATTTAGAAAATAGCTGCTGATTTCGAATATCTACAACTATTTAGCGGCAGAAACATGTATCAGGTTGGTCCGATCCAATCGAATTCTGAGCAAATCCGACCACACCGATGAATTAGGAATTGATTACAGTGTCTCATTTTAAACAGGTGCGTGCGTGAGTGTTCTACAAACATCCGCATTTCATAATGTCTTTTTTGTGAGTTATTATATTATTATTTGCTTGTGTGTCAATAAATCTTTCTCTCTCTCTCTCTCTCTCTCTCAATGCGATTATCTGACCTACAATAATTATTTTTGCTCTATATATTTTAACGGTACTAAGTCAACCTAATGCCATATTAATGAATCACCCAAATAGCTCCTCAACGAGAGTCGGATACCATTCGAACCGGAACGTAAATCAATTACAATTAATTACGAGACGGAGGCGACATATAACGACACCAGCGTATCAGTGAAACAGAAGGACCGATATTTTATCGCGTAGCGGTAAAAGAATACTGCACCCTTCCCTTGGGTGTCGTAAAAGGCGACTAACGGACTAAGGACTGCACATGCATCTAACAGCATAGAGCGGTGATGGGCTCACTACATGTCACGCTGAGCACATGTGCAGTCGCTTTGGTGAAAAGTGGACAGTGCCGGGGGACTGCTTTTGCTGTCCTCATCGCCTAGTCTCTGACTAACCCTTCGGGGATAATAGTCGTGATTATATGTATGTATATTTTATCAGATGATATTTATAGAGAGGCTTATAGGATGGAGTGTACACAGAAGTGGGACGTTTGGAAGTTGATGATGATGAGCTGGTACCGTTATGCAAAGAAGGTTATTCATTTGCAATCGACTTTAAGGTATTCTGCTGTCTAAGGTAGTCAGCTGCCGTAAAACCATACACAATAGAAATTTTATAGTTAGTATCCTTTAGTGCCGTAATGCAAAGAAAGCTGTTCTTGTTTCATTGACACAATACATAAATTCACGGCTATTATCCCCAAAGGGTTAATCAGAGACTAGGCAATGAGGACCGTACAAGCAGTCCACTGCCATAGTCCAAGTTTCACCAACTTACAACTGCACATGTGCTCAGCATGATAGGTGGTAAGCCCTTCGCCGCTCTAAGCTCTATGTGCAGTCTTTAGTCCGTTAGTCGCCTTTTACGACACCCAACGGGAAATGCTTGGTAGTAGGTATTCTTTTAGTGAGCTGCTACACACACGGTTCAATAATCATTGACATCATGATTTTGTGAAATTAATACTTTCATTGAAATACAAAATAATAATAAACAATTAAAAAAAAAAAGTTCATTATAAACATAATGTTCTGGACGTGCGGTGTCAGATGTAGGGCAACCCAGTGACGCAGCTTGTACTGTCCTCCCAGAGCCACGGTGTTCAGTTGGCCTAGCATGAGTAACACGAGAACTCTTCTCGACCCGTTTTTCTCGTGTTTCATTCATTTATCTCTAATGTCTACCGACACTAAAGACACATGGATGCGCTTAGAACTCTACATAATATCTCAAAAATAGACTTAATTGTAGTTTTTGCATAAACTGTGGTATTTTTGTCTACAAACCTTAATATGACAACTTAAAATGATTTGTCGTCTCTCGTCCGCGACATTTATTTTATTTATTTATTTATTTGTTTCTAAATACAACGGTGCGAACACCAATTACAGTAAATAGTAAAGTACGTATTACACATACAGACAGTATACACAAACTGAGAACATAAAATAAAGAAAAACTAAAACACGGAATAACAGAAAAAATAAAAAAAACACCATAACAAAGAAGTCGCGCATGCATCCTTCTCGCAAAACGTTAAACAACTTTTAAAGATATCCTTCCATCCATCCGCATACACATCACATTCATTGATCGTATCACATATCTCGTGTTGCGCATGCTAGGCCTGGATGCTATTGATTCCGCCCACACCTGCCGCATGAGAGGGCCTACTCTCTTTCTCTGGAACGACTTAACGGTTGATTTTCGTTTGCCATGCGCTTTCCATTATTTTTGAAATTTCAATCACTTTTCTAAAAATTTATAATTATTATCTAATTTGCCAAACCTTTTTTCTATTAACGAAATTTCGGAAGGAATAGAACCCGCTGTAAATAATAGCAAACATAAAACGGCCAAAATTTCTCTTCGAAAAGCCCTCAGGGATGCAATCCTTTACGCCTTATGGCGTGAAAGCCGTCTACTCGCGCTTCCGCAAGACCGCAAACATCCCCGAGGCACTGCTGCAGTAACGTGGCAGCCGCAACAGCAATCTGAATCCGTTGTTGTATTGAACTCGCAGAAAGTGAAATCCCTGGTATCTTAATCTTCCTGCTGTATATATAGGTAGATAGAGTTGTGAAATTGTGCATTTGATTGTTCATGCAAAATGAGTCATAAGCTAACCTTCTGTGTCCCCTTACATTGTAGATCTGCGCAGGCGCACGCTCGTTGCTCGGCGACACGTTTCACTTGCATTGTGTTTGGATCTCATAGGGTGAAAGCAGATGTGTTCACAGAAGATATTATAAAGACTCGGCCATACAGATCACTTATTTATATATTCTAGAATTATACATTGTGATAAGGCGACTAACGGACTAAAGACTACACATATACATCCAACAGCATAAAGCGGCGATGGGCTCACCACCTGTCACGCTGAGCTCATGTGCAGTCGCTTTTTGGTGAAAAGTGGACTGTGGTAGAGGACTGCTTTTGCTGTCCTCATTGCCTAGTCTCTGACTAACCCTTCGGGGATAATAGCCGTGATATGTATGTATGTGTGCATACTGATTACTTATATTTATATATTCTAGAATTAATTATAAATTGGGAAGGTGTGCGATTCTTGAAACGGATGCATAGAGGATGTACGAGTATATCGGTATTCATTTCAAATGCGTGCAGCACAAGACAGGAGGTGGTGGAGATTTTTGGGGGAGGCCTTAGTCCAGCAGTGGAGGACGTCTTTCGGTTGATGATTATGATGATCGGTATTCATCGAATTGCAGAGAAGACTTCTTTTAGAAAAACATTTATAAGTAAGCGTACTTTTTTGTAAACTCTTTAAATTACATTATTTTAATCGAATTTTATAAGGGGACTTTGAACCGCAATGAATACGTAAAATAAACATTTATTTATTTACTTTTGGTACAGCAACAGAATACAAATTACAACAAACACATAAAAACAATATCAAAAACTTAAAGGCTAAATTTGCACTCCGATTATAACTGAACACAGCATTTTCTTAGTAAACTACAGTTTTACATACAAAAAAAAAATAACTATGATATAAAAAGAAAAAATTAAACATAGTATATTACCTACTAACAACATTTTTTTGTAAATGTTTTACTAGCAACTATTTAGATCTTTGTATTTAACGTTAGCATGCAAAGTTTCATTAAAATTAGCTCACTAATCAATTTGTACGTTTGTACTTACATTACAACTACAACGTTTATACGTACAACTTTGACGTTTGTAAGTACAACTTTGACGTTTGTATGGGAAACCGAAATGCGTGTGGATACACTTGATTACTATCCACGTGTCAACGAATAGGTTATTAAAGAAAAATAGGACTTTTTACATTATCCTCAACAAATAAAAAAGTTAAAACAAAAAATTTGACATTACCAGCGATTGGCGATAGCGGTAAAGGAAATACCAAATGTGAAGAGTGTTTCAACATTAGAGACAACAATTACCTACCAACACTTAAGTACCTTTACATTCATTGTCTTAAGCTAGAATTTTCCAATGTTTATCACCTATTATGCGTCACAATGGAAGAAAATCATCTAACACCTGTATTTACTTGTCATCGACAAAAGTACATTTAGACTGAATAGTTATTTTCAGTTTTGTGGAACAGCTGCTTTTTTCCCATATTACATACTTATTTAGCAAAGACCTTGTACGAAATATTGTCCGTACGTTCATAAGCGGTATTGTCATTTTATAAACGTTTATGGTCTTGCTAATTGGTGAAGGCAGATTGTTCATAAATTGAATCGAACAAATTTCGACATACTGTGTGATGATGAGAAAATGAACTTAATTATTAATTGATTATACTAAACGTTTCGATGTTAGTACACGAATAACAGTTTCACATGAAATTAAGAAGAAATTATTGTGTTCAAATTATGTCGTAAAAAAATTCTGTACTTAAATCTTTTAGCAGTAAATTGCGAAATGGTCGTAAGCTGCTTTTAATTAAAAATAGTTAGGTATGTAGGTACTACATATAATTTAATATATTAAAATGCAGATGTTTTTTTCTACGTTTCGTTATATTCAAATTTATTTATGCGATAATAAATATTACATCTGCATTCGTAATGCAGATGTAATATTATTAGTTTTGCCTAGATTACGTAACATAAATTCAAATAAAAATTGTTCTTAGATACATTTTACCTTTCAAAGACCTGATACTTTTACCGATAACTGCACAAGGTGTTAAATTTAGTTATAGGTAGTTCTGTTGTATGTTTGCAAGTCATCAGACATTAAGTAATTACCTCGCTTTACACATCTTTTGTACTGGTAAAAGGTACAGGTGTCTTTGCAGGGGCAATAGGTCAAAGCAGTGTTGTATTGATATTTTCTTTATCGACACGTTATTTTTAGATTTACCGATTTTTTAGTATTTAAGTAATTCTTGGTCTAGATAATTGGCGTGAGCGTAAACAAATTTAAATTTATTTAAGTAATTTAATTTAAAAATTTACTATAAAATGTAACAAAACATAAAGTTTTGGTTAGGAAACCGACTTTGCATATTTCATTATTAAACATTGAAGTTACATGGTTAATTGTACAAATCAAACGATATTAAAACTTTAGAATCATAATATTAAAAATGATGCTATATGATGTTGTGTTTCTATTAGTCTGTGTAAATCCTCGTTTTTGGTTTGGAATATTATAAAAAACGTAAATCTAATCTACCACCGTAAAGCACCTGAGGACGTTCAAGTCACGTTCATTTGTTTTCCTTGTTTAATGTAAACTAGCGACATTGTTTACAATCTACACAAGGTTATCGAACTATCTAAAACAGATCTAAGTGCCGAATGCGAGTTTTATTTATCAGTAGAAGGATAAAAAAACTAGAATTTGTGTATCATTGAAACTACGTCTCCTAATGACAAATGCTATTTTTTATACATACATACATAATATATAATCACTACTATTATCCCCGATAATAGTAGTGATTATATATTATGACTATGACTAATCCAGTCAGAGAATAGGCAATGAGGACAGCAAAAGCATACCTATTCCATAGTCCACTTTTCACCAAATAGCGACTTAACAGCCCTTCGCCGCTCTATGCTGTTGGATGTATGTGCAGTCTTTAGTCTGTTAGTCGCCTTTTACGACACCCAAGGGAAGACGTAGTAGTATTCTTTCACCGCTACGCGACACGTTTACTTATTTGTATCGTGGTCGAATGATAAATAAATCTCGCGCTCAGCACATCACTATTTGAACGTTTTGTTATGTCAAAAGCTATTCAAGATGTTTGGCCAAACGTCTTGTACCATTAGGCATCTTTTATTTACCAAACAGTCTAGTTTTGCCCAAAGGTTATGTTGCTAAATTCTCATGAAGCTTGAAGATGAACAAGTAGTTTTATTCAATTATAAAAAATAGTCATTTGCATTAAGCAAGCAACCTTGACATACCAATTGAACATACCGAAAGCTTTGACATTCTCCTTTCATTATAATCAAAAAGTGCTTAGGTTATAATCAATTAAAAATACTTTAGTTATTATTAGGTATATACGTATACCATGGACATATTATGTGTTAAGTCCATGTTTTTACCTACTTGTACTTATTAAAGCAACTTAAACAAAGAAAGTGTAGGATTGTAGCAAACCCGTGGTTCCATTTTTAGTTTTATATTCCCATGGACAATGTGTTAAGAGGCCTATTACATCTCGAATGTGATTTTTGCGTAAAATGGCCAATTTTAGCGTTATGGATCTCAGAAACAAAAATACATAAACAATTTTGACTTATTGAATAGTGTGTAGAATAGCTAGGTATTGGAATAGTGCGTAGCGGCCTTGCTTTTTGTAAATTTTTGCTTAACTTTTTAATTAAACCCAAAATTGCAGAGAAAGATTTTCATAAAATGCGCGAAGGCACTTTTTTGGGCTCATAGATTGTAATTGTAATAGGCCTCTTAAGTCCATGTTTTTACTTACTTATACTTTTTAAAGCATCGTAGCAAACCCGTGGTTCAATTCTCTAGTGTACCTACAGGTCCCGCGGCCTCCACTTCACTCGTTCTCCAGTGTTTAGTGGGTAAACTTCCCTCCCTCTCATCCCTGATTGGATATTAGTTATTACGCTTTCATGTAAACAGGGGGGCGGATGGAGCCCCACATAACCTTGCCACCCTTCTGGGGGTAGGGTATACATAAGGTGGTTTCACAAAAAAAAGAATCGTAGAAAATGGAAATCTGTGGTCACTGCATACCCCGCCGGGAAACAGAGGTTATGTATTATGTACATGCGTATATAACATTGTATAATATATATATATATATATATATATATAATAACTTAATTGTAATCTTTGTTCTGTTTCCGTCTTCCATTTTTATAGATAATAGAACTAATTACGAAAATATAATTTTTAATACCTAGTGTTTGTAAAGTGTTTTCGGTTTAAAAGAAACTTGATTACTTATAAAAAACAGAGTTCACTTATAATGAGCTTAAATAACATAAAATGTTTGAAATTTCAAACATACGTAATTATAAGTATTATTGTCCAGCACATCACACTGTATTTACATAACATTATGAAACATTTTTGCGTGGATGTACTTTTTCAAATTTGATTTAAAAAGGCCAAATGTGTACAGATTATTGTACATTTGTGCTCCTTCAAACATTATGTTATATTTATCGTGGTTAATTCTTGGAGTTATTAAACTAATTTTATTTGCGTTTCTTAATTTTTTTTTATTGGTAACGGGTAAACGCTTGGCCTTCATCTCACCTGATGGTAAGTGACGATAAGGCCGAAGGTGGAAACGCGCTTCACCCGGAATCCTCAAGCACTGAGGAACTGGCTATCTTATCTCAAACTGTACGGAACACAACAATGCTATAAACTTCGTTGTTATGGCGACAGACTTAGATAAGATGGTGGTAGCTAGCCAGGCGGACTTAACAGCCCTACCACCAACCAAATAACAAAATTGATGTTAAAAGTGCGTTTTGAAAAAGATAGTTCCGTGTGTATTTTGTTTGTTAGTATCTTTCTAATCAGAACACATGTTGTGTACCTATGTGTAGGTTTGTTTAAGGTTAAGTAGTTTAGTTTTTTCGTACAGTAATTTTGTGTCCATTAAACGATTATATTTAAATAGAGTTTTGATAATTTTATTTTGTGAAATTAGTAAATTTTTAAGATTAGATTCAGCCGCACATCCCCACACCTCAACAAGGTAATTTATATGAGAGTTTTAATTCGAACTACTTCATATTTTAAACACAGTCATAATTAAAATTATTTTCCTGGCTACAATTAAGTTTACTAACCACTTAGCTGGGTTTTAAAACCTATTACCTGATTAATAATTAAATACCTTTATTATGATATCCTTACGTATCGAACCCTTTATCTCATTAGTTCATTCCTGACTTTTCAAAACAGTTTCATCAATTCATTTGGTAAACAAGGTAAAAACGGTAGTCTCAACAGCAATGTCGTAAAAATAATACGTAATCAAATCGAGGTGGGAGAGAAAACGCAGTGTGAACGCGACTTTTCCCATCGTCATATGTGGTGTTAGAAAATGCGACGACCAGTTTCCGTATAGGAAACGTCTAGACTACACTGATGCCACAGTTTCCCCGATGCCCTACTGCCGTCGTTGGAGCACAAATTTCCATCATAATGGGGACTAATTGTACTGAGAAAACCAAGTAAGTAAATCGAAATGTTCATACTTTCAGTTAGCACTTAAAATCGACTCAGATTTTCGTGCTCTTACATCTGGGACTTATTAGATGTTAAGTAGCTACTTTCAGAGCTTCTTTCGTCTGGGAATTATAAAACGATAGGTAGTTACTTTCAGTGCAACTTCCTGAGAAAACAAATAATATCCAACGATTTTATTCTTAATTGAACTTTTAATTACTTGAACACACAAAATGTCAAATCTTCGAGTTACTTACTTGATTTTTCGCAAAACAACGACAAAATATTGAATTACAATACGAAATAAGAAAATGTGTAACGAAGTGTTTCCGTTTTCCGCCAACTTTTTAATACTTACCAGTAATATTCAATTCCGTTTTCCACCTAAAATGTATGCTTCTTTCAAACCATAACCAATTACTTTCCATAATATTAACGATTTAACGATAGGCAAAAGAGTTTTTAATTGAACTACGCACCTAAGAACTACCACCGTGTTTTCTATGTATAATAAGTATGTATTTAGGTATTATAAGTATGTTTATCCGTTGTCTAGTAACCATTTAACGAGTTTCTTCGAAGCTTCTCTTGGGCTAGATAATTGGTGTGTGTGTAGGAAAGTTTAAAGTTTAAAGTTTTTTTTTAGAGCAATGTTATGTATTGACTTTTTATTTTTAAGAGAACACTACGTAAATATGTCATGCAAAATTCTCATACGAAACATAGAAAAACTACGTTTCGTAGTCCCCTGTTTCCTCCTTCAGAACTAGACCAATTTTTATTATTTTTTCAGCGTCGGTTAAAAAAAAGCGATTTTCTATGTCTGTATGATTGTTTTTTTTTTAAACCGGTTACTTAATGTTTCCTGAAGACGCCTTAAAACGGAGTGATTTCGCTTAATTTTGAAGGCTCCTGGTTGTTAAATAAATGACTTAATACAAAAAAATTAACATACAGACGTAGAAAACCTCTTTCTTTAACCGATGCTAAAAAACATAAAAATTAGTCCAGTTCTGAAAGAGGAAACAGGAGACTACGAACTACTTTTACTGTGTTTCGTATGAGAATTTTGCATGCCACTTCCACGTAGGGTTTCCTCATAACAGCAAAATGTTTGTTTCAGATTTATCTGCTGAAATTACATTCTTTTTAAATACCTTTTGTTGAAAACGGTATTAGGCACTGGGTTAAAAAAGGGTCACATACTCGTTCGAGAGACGAATTGAGAACCTCCTTTTTTTTAAGTCGGTTAAAGAGTGTCTATATTCGTGTAGTTATACTACAGCGGTGTTCGTTGTGGGACACATGCCGTCCGGAGCTTATCACGCGATTTCGCAAATCGCATTCTTACTAAAATACGGATCTAACTCAGAATTTTCTTTTATTTAAACTATGATGTAAACTCTGCTCTTTGAAGTTGATATTTGCGTAAATCAAAATTTTAATTTCGGTCTGATTTAATAAGAATTCAAAATATACGCACGGAATGAGATGTCAGACGCCAACGTTTTGATAGCATCAATCTGCGGAACTCAACGGATTAGATGAAACTTAAAGGGGTTAACTATATTCCTTTGCTCATTCATAAGAGGTACATAACCTTTCGCGTATGTAGGTACGTACTTTGAGTTTTTTGATTTTGTAAGTAATACTTATTTAGTTCCTGATAGATAAGTTTTTGTAGAGTAAACATTAGACACCTTCAAAATTTTGCGATGAAAAAGAACATTTTTGTCCTTTTTGGAACTGTTCTTTTGGTAAATGGTTGATCAGGGAAGTTGCCCTCTTGGAAATTGTCCTTCTGGGAAGTTGTCCTTTTAGGGATTGCCCTTTGGGAAGTTGTCCTTTTAGGAATTGTCCTTATGGGAAATTGTCATTTTGAGAAGTGGGCGTTTCGGGAAGTGGTCCTTATGAGCCAAAAGGTCTATTTCTGCAATCGCGTTTTCATATGATAGCGTCCCGTACCGGCAACAGAAAATCTTATTTTCAAGAACTACATTTTACAAATTAAACTTAAAGCATACGTTATTTTCTTTGTGTTAATAACGCTCCAATAAACTCGAAGATAACGAAACGTTAAAACAAAATTGACTACCACAGGCGGGAGTCGAACCCACGTTTTCCGTAACCCGAGCGGCTGCGTTGACCTTAAATTATGTTTGCGCAGCAGAGTTTTTTGAATCGATGTAGTGGTTTTAGATATACATTTTGAAGTATATTTTTGGTTGTAGGGGGTGCTCTACATGCCAAAATTATATAACTATATACATACATCACGACTATTATCCCCGAAGGGTTAGTCAGAGACTAGGCAATGAGGACCTCAAAAGCAGTCCTCTGCCATGTCTACTTTTCACCAAATAGCGACTGCACATGTGCTCAGCGTGACAGGTGGTGAGCCCATCGCCGCTCTAAGCTGATAGATGTATGTCCAGTCTTTAGTCCGTTAGTCGCCTTTTACGACACCCAAGGGAAGAGATGGGGTGATAGTATTACTTCACCGCGACTCTGTTTACGAAAATTAAATCTTTACAATTTAAGTACTTACCTCTACGTATAGAAGATCAATAACCACTTCTATACTAATGCACGATTTACACGAAGCCAATACTTGAGACAATCCATTAAGCCAGCCAAATAAGCCAATATGCATGCCAATATGCTAAGCAAAAATGGCTTGTGGACAATCCAATGTAGTGGACTGTCTCTATTTACACGATGCCAATAATGGACTGGCTTATTGGATTGTCTCAAGTATTGGCTTCGTGTAAATCGTGCTTTAAGCTGTCTGTCAACTGTGTCGTTAGGTCAGATACAATAGTAATTTAATTGTTTTATGTATAGTAGGTTTTCTCACAGGCGAGAAGACGACGACACACCTTGCAAATGGTTTGAAACGTCAGGATTATAATACATAAAACATAAACGCGAGAAAATAAGTTTTAAATCATAGGAATTATGTTATCGTATTTTAACATATCGAAAGATTATTATCTATCTACGTTATTAAACTAGCTAAGTATATACTACTTATACCTACTAAGTTATATAAAATTGTTGCCGAACATGCCATAAAATACCTTCTAATATGAGCAAAGAGTGATCAAATCGAATAATCCATCCAGAATCTGATTACCTTTATCGTAAACCTAAGAAATACGTAATAAAACTTTTTATTATTCGCCTAACACGGGCTGTGTTAGACAAAGGTGACGTGCAGATAATAAAACACAAACGCTCATCACAGTGTCCAATAAGCTTGGTAGTTTAAAGTTTCTATAATCGAATCTATGGTTGAACGCCGACGTTTTACAACTTCCATGACCCACTCAACCTACCATAACATCCCGTAAAACAGGCATACTATATTGCTTCCATTGCATTAAAACAGGTTCTCTCCAACGAAAATAGAGAAAGCGTACACTTTTTACTTTTTTTTATTTATATTTGCTCTTGACATCCGGCGCGGACGAATGTAGGGATGAGAATTAGAGAGCAATCGATAGAGATTAGGTAACGATGTGTCTTTGAGTTGCAGAAAGTGAGATTTTTTATTAGTCAATTGACACCCGAAATAAATACCGTATTTATAGATTGTTTAGGCTTCTAAATTCAAAATTTTGACTTAAGCTCTATACAAATTATGTCAATTCTCACTGTAGTAGGCTAAAAATCTAAAAAGAAAATTAATTTTAGGCGTAAGTCGGCGGTGTAACGATATCAATAAGCGAACGTTTAAGAGGAGCATCTATACATCACACTGAGCATGCTCACCATATTTGAGCCAAAACTACAGGCTCGTTACCGAGATAATAAACAAAACATTACCATAATTCACCAAAAAATATACCATTTCCAAACCCGCACAGCTGTACTACATGCACACAAAGATAGCCGAACATGCACACTAAACTCGGAGCACACTGAGCTGACTAACATAAACAAAAGACAATGGACTACTGAATTTTTCATGATGTGCATTATTTTAATTGATTTAGTTTGTTAGAAAACATAACTTTGAAAAATCACACACATAAAACTGGAGCCCATTTTTTGTCTTTGTATTCAGAATGATGTATAGATACCGCCCTTTAACGTTCGCTTATTGATTTTGTTAGACCCTGTATACATATTATCATCATACTCTTCACTGCAATAGTCCTTCGCGGCAAAAATAAGCTGGTCATCCAGAACTTTACCACCGAAAAAAACAAGACCATAAGTGTGTGATAACTGATAAATAACTACTGATGACTGAATATTATGTTATACTTAATTATTTTCGTCTGTTAAAATATATTATTAATTTATTTTTATAACTAAACATAAGAAGCATTTTTTTTATTAAAAAGTTGGTTGTAACCTTCACTAACAACTATTAAGTTTTGAACCCAAATTTACATTACGATACATGTATATTATGAGGAGTTATGATTATGAACTTAAGATGGATGACAGATTATTTACTCCTATTTCTAGTACCTACCTGCCTCTCAAGTAGAGAGAGTGTGTGTGGGCAAGTAACCATAGACATTAACAGCTGTAACACGGCGGCGGCGCGGTTGCAATAGATAGCATTAGCTAAATGCGATAGGTCGGCGATATGTGCATTAGCTCGGGTCGTCGACCCCGCCCGATCCGAGGCGATAAGTCCAATGAGGTATTAAAAAGAATTTTTATGCTTACTAATTTGCGGCCCATGCTCTGTAAATGCGTAGTCACTTCCAAGCGCTTGCGCTTGCGGTGCAAAAAGTTGTCACGTAGCGGAGGAACGGAGGAGTGACACGATGAGGAGAAGTAGAATGAAGATAACAGCACAGTTAGTAATGAAGCACAATTTAAGCATTAGTACACACACGACTAGGTAAAGGTTTAGGTTATAACTTATTATTATTATCAAGACGTATGCCTGGAACTGCCTAGTTGTAATAATGCACTGTTCGCAATAACAATAATTCGGAAGGAAAACAATAATTAGAAGGAGCTCATTCTAGCTCCGCGGATAAATCTGAACGGCCTTACACCAAAGAGTAGAGCTATAATGAAAACAAAGGCTAGACAGAGAATGCAAGTAAATATTCTAATTTTAAATTTAAAACTAAATATAAAACAATGTCATTCACAAAGAAGGTCACAAAAACCAACAAGGCTTTAGTTGCCTGGTTACAAAGTAGCTTCGCGGTGTCGTCTCTAGTTGTAACACCTTAATGGTTACGTCAATGCGGGCCGGAATGCTTGGCACCTGTAATTTGTGAGGTTGTGAGTAAGGCTTTATAGTATGGGCCAGTTAACAAGTCGCTCGAGATTTTATGATGTCTTTTTTTTGTTACTTGCTCGGTAAACGAACATGGGCTGCCTGATGGTTGAAACTGAGGGCATCAAGCGCTTCTTGCCGACCCTGAAACTTCAGTTCTGCTTCTGATGCCTCTATTGGCTATTTACTGGATCTAGTACATAAAGAGATAATAGTAAACACTAATCTTAAAGTAGTTGATAATAATGAGCGATGCGAAATGATAAAATATAATATTCCATAATTTCCAAATTCCTTGAGTTTGTTTCAGTAAAGATGTGACTTCTTTACTGAGATTTCACACGGACTTCTTGAGAGAATTTAAAAAGTGATGTTGTACTGTTTTGTTTTGTTTGCCATAAGTATGCACATTGCATAAGTATGCACATTCACGAGCACTTAACGGTTAATAATCCACCATTATTTCACATAAATATTCAACAAACACTTTTAGAAAAAAAAATCAAAACGGCATACAATGACGCCGCTTGTCAACATCCCTAACATAGCGAATTATTAGGTTGATTCTATAATTGGAATAGCATTAGATTTTCGCGGGTCATTCTCAATGTCATTCCTTTATTAAGATAAATAGATTTATATTTATTATGTTAGTTTGGTATGTACACCTGTCCGGCGTAGGTGTAACTTGTGATTATTCTGATACCTTTCATATTGAGTATCAAGGTTGAAACGGACTGGAGCAGCCTACTGATAAGAGCATTATAACCATATTTCTATTCAGGCAAAACAGTTTGTGATTTTCTATCTTTATTTTTTGGCACCTATAGGGATTAGGTACCTATGCTACAGATACCTTTTTTAAAATTACAAATAATATGCATTAGGTACCTACTTAGAGCCTGAAAAGTTACAAATACATAATATAATTCTGGATGTAATAGTAATATTATATTACAATACATAACAGTGTCGCGTAGCGGTGAAAGCAAAAAAGAAAAGGAAAAATAAACCACCCCCTCTATTCCCTGGGTGTCGAAAAAGGCGACTAACGGATTAAAATACTGCATATACATCCTACAGCATTGAGTGACGATGGACTCACCACCGGTCAAGGTGAGCACATGTGCAGTCGCTATTTGGTGAAAAGTGGACTATATGCAGAGGACTGCTTTTGCAGTAGGTACTCTTTGTCTAGTCTCTGACTAACCCTTCGGCGTAAATAGTCGTGATTATATGTTTGTATGTTTGTAATTGTAGGTCTCCCTGTTGTTTTTTTAATGCCCTCCGACAGGCAGATTCTTAATAGTTTGAGATAAGATATCCAGTTCCTATATCTTGCTATTCCGAGTGAAGAGCGCTTCCGCCTTCGGTCTTATCGTCCCTTACAATCAAGTGAGATGAAGACAAAGAGCTTTCCTGTTGTACAGTAAAAAAGCTTTTGCTTTTATTTAAAGTACCATTAAGCTATGGCTATTCATTAAAGACACGTGAACGTATATCATTATCATGTATATAAAAGTCACTTTTCCTTCCCATGGATTTAAAACCTTTTTTGCTTACAAAAGAACATCAGTCATGTTGAGTGTTGCCAATAAAAAATATCCACTGGTAGTGTTGCCAGTGCCTTGAACAACAACAATGAACAACTTCGAAGGATGAATATTATCTGCAGTGCCAGCCACGTTCCTTCAAAATAACTTACGCTAAATTATACATAAACACGTTAAAAGCGGGAAGCGCTAACGAGTTACTATACCTGTTCGCTGTGAGTTGTTTATCATGTACTTACTTGTAATAAATACTCTTTGTTTACCTAAGAATATTAGCTTGACCGATAAATCATTTATTTACTTAAAAAAATTTACAAAGAGGAAGAAATTGAAAAGGATCCCCCTCTTTCTTTGCACATGTTGCGGCGGCCGGCGGCAGGCTTACTTTGTCCGTCTGACTACCACCATGTTATATAAATTTGTGGCCATAACAACTAATTAAAGAATTGATATAACAGGCTACTTTCTATTACGTATGTATAAAAAAATTAAGTATAAGTAAAACTTAAAAAAGATTATTTTTACTAACGTCTCATTGATCAGCAAAAAGATTGAGAAAAACTGTACCTACAGAGAGAAATGAAGGAGCAAAATTAACGCTAATGTGTAGATTAAAGATTTTATTGTAGGTACCTGACACAGACCACGGTCAGTGGTACCTAACCAACCTAACCCAAATTATAGAGGACGATATCTACTATATGAAAATACAATATGACTGTAAAATATTTATGATGTGCTTGTTCTAAAACATGATATTAAAAAAAATATCAAAAGCCGCTCGTAAAAATTGACATTGGTAGCAGTTAAACGAAAAGTTATACCATTTTATAGGCGTTCTACGTTTAAATTAGCCCACAGATACGCAAATGTTGCGTGCCATAGACCAGTTAATACATTTTATGTAACATCGCGTCGCTCGGCATCGCTGCTCGCTGGCATCCGTTAGCGCGCCAGCCAACCCAACCGTCGTCGGCGTCGTCACCTTGACTTCCACCTTAAGTAGAGTTATTATGAGTCTATGAGTGTCTTTGTTTTGGCAGATCTTTATGGTATGGCGGCTATTTCTATAAACATGTTTTAGGTATTAATCTATTCATACCTACTTATTTTAATAACTCTTGTCCGCGACTTCGTTAGCGAGGACAACACTATCCCACAGGTTACCGGGATAAAAAGTATAGTAAGTCACAGTATAACGTGACTATAAGTCGTAGTCCTGTCTATGTGGAAAATATTATCCAAATCCGTTTAGCTTTCCCCAATTAGTGCGCTTAAAAACATTTTTTTTACACGTAAGTTTTCTAAAATAGATTTTGTATTTCGGTTTTAGTAGTAGACCCCCGATGTTATCGCCAACCACAGCTGGTGTAAATTAGATCGATGCTTTAACAACCTTACGTAACACCCATTGTGCCTCCTATCAACTTTGAATAGAAGTTCAACGTAAGTTTAATGGCGTTTATCTTTTTTCTTAGTCTATTTATAGTTTCCTGTATGACGGTCACATCTTTTCACCAGCTTTGTGGTCGGTCTGGCTGCGTTTCGCCTAATTCTGAGTATTCTTGAGTTTTTATGACTTGTGTGGAATCTTATAGAAGTGTTAGATCTTCCTCTAATATATTATTCAAATCATGGAGCGTGGAGCTTACTTTTATTAATGATGTGGCTTGACTCTTAAATCTAAAGCGACATTTCTAAATGAAACTTTTTGCCTTCAAATCTACTATTTTTAAGTTCGGCAACTCTTAATATCTCTTTACGAATCTGCGACAATCCGAAGCTGATTCGAAAATAATATTGGAGAAGTCGAAAGCTTAAAGGGATTTAAAAGATCTCGCGGTTATTGAATTTATGTTAGCAGAAATCATGACCTGTCTGTCGTTTGAAATAAAACGCTTAATTTAGGTACTAAGTTCAAGACCCTAAAAACGCACCTGCAGCACCAACTACAAATCGGACTCAGTTACGAAATGAAGCAAGGTGACCACTTTTTTTTTAAATGGTTAGCGCGACAGTTGATTTCGCTGCACCTGATGTTAAGTGGAGTCCACCAGAGAGCTGAGTTTAAGTTTGTAAATGTACAAACGTTACTATCGCGTTTGAGTTAAGTTTTGACAGATAGATCTTAATGCTAAGTAAATAAGATCGAGAATCAAAACTCTTAACACAAACGCGATAGTAACGTTTGCACATTTACAAACTTACACTCAGCTCTCTGGACTCCATATCCAGGCACGAAGACAGTTGGTGCAGCGTTAGCAAGACATATCATCAATCACCCTGCCAGCCCACAAGGCCTTGTTCAAAGGACCCCATTTTATAGGAAGGAGGGAAAACGTGTGCTCTTACACTATTCCATCTTTAGGCATGCCCAACAAACATTTTGGTGTCAGAAAACTCTTATTTTATAACCTAAAGAGGCACAAGAGCTTTACAGCATCGTGCTCGTCGTAAAGTGTTATAATTAAAGTTTGTTATACAGCGTACCTCTTTATGCTAAAGAAGAAATCTATAAGAACGCTAAAAGCATGATATTAAAGCTTTAAGGCGTAGTGTAGTCATTATTATCTCTTTTATGCAAATGCTTATGTGCTCAATCCGGGGGTATAGGAGGGTTAGAGCATGCTATAACTCTCTTGTTGCTCATAACACTATGCCTTTGAGTCAACGACTTAATTGATCTCTTCCAACTCTTATCTTAGCACCAACCAATAACATATTTGTTGGGTGTCTTATTGTAAAAATCTGACAGCATACAGGTCCAATAACAAGATGCGGTGTGGTAACGAGCGCGGCGGGCGTGCGCACGAGTGGCACGGCACGAGTCGGTTCGCACGGGCAGCGCGGCCGATCAAAGGCCACCGCGCCGCCGCCCGCCGCCATGATGGCTCCGGTGAATCTCCCGCCCTTTCACTTTCACGGCGCGCCTCCGTTTGCTCACGACACGACTATGATGCCGTGGATGAAGCTACCATTACCATGATTTATATGTAATGGGAAATACGTTTAACTCAGTCTCACATTTTGTAGTAAATTTTTTTGATTTAAGTAAAGAAATAACAGCATTTTTATCATTTTAAGATCTTTTTCTTTAGTGGTTAAGGGTTCCGAGTGCAGCGCACTTCCACCCTCGGCCTTATCGTCACTTACCATCAGGTGAGATGGAGGTCAAGTGCTTACCAGTAGGGGATAAAAAAATCCACATCCCTCTTTTCCACTTGTTGTTAAGTGGAAATGGAGTCCAAGCGGGAAACACGTCACGTACACGTAATAGGCATAACCCCGCTACGAAAAACTGAATCAACAGTTCCATTAAAAACTGCAAATACTATTCGACCTAAATGTAAGGGGCAGTTGTTTATTTTCGCAATTGCAGTGTTATTCTACAAAAAGATGTTATTTTCACTTAATAGGATAGCTATAATTACCAAACACCCTTGTTTATATGATCGAAGAAACACCCAGAATAATAAAGTAGTATACAGTTATTCCGTTGTTGTGATATTATTTGACTAGACTGACTAGTTTTAATATTCGTAATACCTATGTGATGTTTATTAAGCTAATAAAACTTAAATATACTTAATACATAAACAGATAGTGAAAAAGATGTAAGTATTCACTAGAAGACGCGCGAACTCTCTTCTCACACTCGTATGTGGTGCAATGGAGCCAAACCTCGCTCGTTCCATAACTTCTTGCCGCTGGCTCTTCGCAGAAATGAAAGCTGACGCGCCCATACACCGCCTTCCGCAAGGAACATGGATGTTATGCGGCCCTGCAATCACAGTAAACCTCCATTTACAGAGTGTATAAAACCTGTATAAAATACAGGGGACTCCAAAAAAATTAATAATAAAATAATAACGAATAATTCTTGTTACAAAAAAAGTTTGTAAGTAATAGGTATTATGTAGTTAGGTAACAAAACACACATCAATCTAGATTTTTACATACACAGATATAATCACGACTATTATCCCCGAAGGGTTAGTCAGAGACTAGGCATGTGTATGAGGACAGCATAAGTAATTCTCTATCATAGTCCACTTTTAACCAAGTAGTGACAGGCGGTGGTGCTCTATATTGCTGTTGGTAGTATGTGCAGTCTTTACAAGAGACGGGGTTGTAGTATTCTTTCACCGCTACCTGACACGGTTGCTTTTTTCTATATCATTCATTTTTCTATTTTTCTATATTTTTTATTGAAAACTTCGTTTGACTTTGATAAAACCTCAAACGTAGAGTAAACCATTCGGTGACGGAAATGTAAGGACACCGCATCATGGGATCTGTTCTATTATAAATTGAGCAACTTGCATTTTCTCATTAATCTTTTAATTTTTTTAATAAACGTTCTAAAACTAATTACCGTCGGCATGAGCCGTTGAAACTAGATTAGTGTTGCACAACTACACCACGATGAGATCAGCGCGTGCGCAAATAAAGTACTTACTCTGTATTTCGACATTTTTGTTTGCAAAACCGAAGTTTGTCCTTTATCTTACCTGACCTACAAGTGGCATACGCTCATCCCTTGTAACGCCCCACGTAATTCGGCGTTCTTCAAGAAACTAGCCTATTCCTTCCTGAAAGGCCGGCAACGTGTCTGTGATTCCTCTGGTTGTGCGGGGTGTCCATGGGCGGCGGTGATTACTTTCCATCAGGTGACCCGCTTGCTCGTTTGCCTACTTCTGCCATAAAAAAAAACATACACTGCTGTGTACTGTGCCAATTGCTAGTAAAAATACAGCAGTTCGCGCGCATTGTACGACAAATTACGAATAGGCAGGGGGTTAGCGCTTGCCACTTGTCTAGTCCCTCTAATGGTAAGGGTAAGTGACGATAATTGGTTCGCATACATGGTTTGCATACAGGGTGGTTTAAAGAGAAGTAAGCAGCAAAATCCTAAAGAAAATCTTAAAAACTTAGATATAAAATTGATATCGTCTGTACTGACGTGTGATCGACCGTGTTGAAACTATCATTTTTTCTGTCGCCACTTCTGATTATTTTCAAAAGATGGCGAACGTGGCATAATTTGGATAGTACAACGTCTGTCGAGTCAGCTAGTTGTCTATTAAAAAGGCTAAAACTAAACGAAATCGTGGTTGAATAAAATACTGAAGTAGGTATGTAACTAAAAGAAAGATAGTTAAACTGTAATTTTACAGTTTAAATTTCTTTCTTAAAGTTAGTTACATACTGAACACAGGCAAATAAATAAGCAGTTAATTTAGGCATAATGCCACTTTTGTTTTCAAGGTGCGAACCATTTGCCAGGTTTAACGGTTATACGACACCTATATAACTACAAGGTTGTGTTAGGGAAGGTCACTGGTTCCATAACTCAGTTTGGGCAGTCAGAGGGCCCTATAAGGTTTTATATTCTGTTTTGTAGGTGCCTTTGAAGCATTGAGAGAGAATGTAATGAAAGTTACGTGTGTGTAAATTAAGTGCGTGTATGATTTTTTCATTATAACTCCAATTACACAAACTTATATTATACATATAAGTATATATAATTAGACAATACCATACTGATTAAGTAAATAAATAAATAAGTAAACAGTATTAAATAATCAGTTATCACAATCCCAATACATCTGCTAACTACTGTCCTTAGTACTTACCCGTTGCTGTATGGTTTTAATAAGAATTAAGTATTCTTTAAACACAAACTTTTCTAAGTAGTATAAACAGCCTTAAATATTTTTAGCCACCAATACACCACTGTACTAGGATTCTTTTAGTAGATGTATTACTCGTATATGATTATTGAATACATTATAATTATACATACACGACATCGAACAATTCAATTGGTTTGCCTCCCGCTGCGGCTTGGCTTCTCAGACGATTTATCAGCCGAATATCAGGTGGAGGTAATTGTTTATCCAATAACAGTTTATAACGAGCTTCCAAAGTACATTCGGCGGGAAAGTACTTTAATTGGTGTTGCATAAAACTGTTATGCAACCGAAAGGATCGGTTCATTCACACGTTTCGATGGGGTCACTGTAATTTTGTTTTTTTATTTTGCCGCTTCTGGCAGTTACGTCTCGTTGGTATGCTTTAAAGGGCTGCCTTTAAAGTTAACTTTAATTGAGTCGGCAACGTGGAAGAGAGAGTCCTGTTGGATCATTCATTGGTTGGATAGATCATAAAAATTATGATAAATTTTAGCAGTTTTGTAGGGGTTTGTAGCTGGCTTTACCTACTCCGTAGGAGGTGGTACGAGTCGATTCTACCGACAGACATAAATAAGAGTAAGTACTTATATGAGAATTGAAGCCGAGACGCCTGCATGACATGAACCCATGCCTTACACAAGCTTTAGCCACTTAGCTTTCCATGTATGGGTTAACAGGACTTTTATTAATGTAGGTGGTTGGTAACGCATTATTTTTTTGTTTTTTATACATACATACTTACATACATACATATAATCTTATTATATTTTTATGAGGACAGCAAAAGTAGTCCTCTGACATAGTCCACTTTTCACCAAATAGCGACTGCACATGTGCTCAGCGTGATAGGTGGTGAGCCCATCGCCGCTCTATGCTGTTGAATGTATGTGCAGTCTTTAGTCCGTTAGTCGTCTTTTACGACACCCAAGAGAAGAGAGGGGGTGGTCGTATTGTTTCACCGCTACGAGACAAGGTTACATTTTTTTTATCAACTACGAGTAAGCAATTGTAGTTGACACAAATGGTAAGTGACGTAAAGCTGAAGGTAAAAGAGCGCTTCACCCGGAACCCTCAACCACTGAAGAACTGGCTATCTTATCTTTCAACTGTCGGAACATAATGCTATGTCTTAGATTAATTAAATTTAAAAACTAAGTTAAATTGTGAAGAATAACAATGTAAACACTTTCGCAAAGCACACAACGGGGTTCACGTACACAACATACTTTCCCAAAGATGTTATCTTCTATAATTCTCATTTGTGGTACACTTAATGATCAATCAAAGGTTCTCGGCACAATTTCCATAGACGATTACGTCTAACAATAAAGCGTATGAACGGTGCCACTGGGCCTTCACTACTCGTTGACCTGCATGTGTGCAACATACGAAAATTAATTAGAGTCAGATGAAGACGTTGCTCACTAGTGGCTAATTAAGACAATGCTAGTTGGTACGTTGCAACTTTCATTTTGTATACTGTTTTAGTTGAAGTAAAAGTGGTACGAAATGTTGTCCGACACACATTATGGTTTTAATTTTATTTTTAATAGCTGTTGTTTTTTGCTAGGTACCTGAAATTGTTTTTGAGTTTTATGCACTTGTGTTGATTGATAGATCAATACCTATATGAACATGTTCAAGTAATGCCAAGAGATACACCTAAGTACCTACCTAATTATAATAAAAAATTAATAAATTGTATTGCCGACGAAATGGTTGCCTCTTTATGATCGTTTCAAGTTATTAGCATAAGTCTGGTATTTATTTATACTCATTAATAATATCTATATCATGTGTATAATTTCATAATATAGTAATAAACAATAAAATCGATGTCGATATATTTTGCGGTTCTATCGCCTTCAAAATTAATTTGATAAAATTATTGGATGTAGGTTAGGTTAATTAATTTTATGTTCCTCATTTATTTTAAGTACTTAATTGTTCTCTTTTTTCAAAAATGGTACGTTACACAGCTTAGGTGGTAGGTACTCAGTCGTCATTCTTATGCACATGCGGTGTTTGCATCTAGAAGGTCTTACAGTAACATGTAGTATAAAATATAAGTAAATTATTAGATTGTTAAAATTATAAAACCAATTTTGCTAACCAAATAAATCTAAATAAAAAATAAATAAATAAATACAAATGAAATCAAAGATTAGTAACATTAAAAATTAGAAGTAACTATTAGTAGTTAATAACTAGAAGTTACCTTATTATTTATCACATGACTATGCACACTGCACATACACATATTAACGGCTGTATGTAGCCTTAAGTAACGACAAAAAACTAAAGGGCTTCGAGAGTTGTGATGCCAACCGTACCTACCGGTAGAAGGAACACTTCTAATCACAGCACAAATACCAGTAACTCCATGTAATCAATCGCTCATTGATTACGTTGAACACAGAAAGGGAACTATTAAAGCGGAAATTTACGGAAGCTGAAGTGTTGTATGAATCGTTTGGTTTAGTATAAATAGCTGTAGCTGTGGCGTGGCTTTGAAAGGTACGTCCTATTCTAGCACACACAACAGCAGCACTTTATGCTACACAAAACTGTCAAATTTCTTTGTATTTAGTGTTACAATTTTATTGTTATTTAGACAATTCCGTTGTACTGATACAAATCTGCTTTGTTTTTTTAGAATTTGTTTAGTTTTGTTTCTTTGTATGCCTGTTATAATAACTGTCATACATAATCTTATTACTATAAACATGTAAGAATTATACCTTTAAAAAAACTTTTTATTCAAGTTTCGCCTTTAGCTGTTGGGTGTTGTGTTTAAAATAGGATGCAAAGTTTTGACGTTTTGGGGGTAGTCTGAACTGAAGTCCTAAGTTAGCTCCTACGACTTTAACTGAAACTCCCTATTTTATCTAAACGAAAATACATATAACGTTTCTGTTATCTATAAGCTTGCAGTTTATCATATAATATTAAAAAAAATGCACTTTATCACATAATGTGTACTGCTTCCAAAATGTAATTTGTAACACTTGCCGTATTATTAGATATCTTATTTATCGGTGGCAAAGATTGTTATTGCAACAAAAGTGTTGTTCTCGTGGTGCTGCCACCTATATGAAGTTGATTGATAGCTGCCGATCAGGGCTGCCAACTCCCGCTCTAAGTTATTACACCAACCTATTTGTTGTTTTGCAATTTTGCCTTATTTTTCTTCTACATACATACCAAATTCACGACTATTGTTCCAAAAGGGTTAGTCAGAGACTAGGCAAATGAGGGCCGCAGAAGCAGTTCACTGCTATAGTCCACGTTTCACCAAACCCAACTAACACTTAGGTGCTAATAGTTTAAAGAGATCTATTAAGTTGTTGACTTTAACTCAAAGGCATAGGGTTAAGAGCTACAAGGGAGTTATAGCATGCTCTAACCCTCCTATACCCCCAGATTGGGCAAACGAGACCCTTTGCCTATTTACTATGTGATAGTAACGACTACACTACGCCTTAAGGCTTTAATATAATCTTCTTTGCGTTCTTATAGACTTCTTCTATAGCATAAGGAGGTACGATGTATAACAAACTCTTAATTACTTTACGATCTTATCGCAAATACTGTAACGCTCTTGTGCCTCTTTAGGTCATAAAAAATTAAAAGTAAAAAACCTTTAAAAAAAACAAGCTTTTAATTAAATGTGCTAAAAATAAAAAAATAAACTTTTACTTTAAAACTTTTACTAACAACTTATAACGTCATTACACAATTTATATGATATAAAAGGTTGTCGCGAGATTTAAGTACTGGTATTTTCTTAGATTGAAAATTTTAATACTTAGTTAAAATTAATCACATCAAGTTATTTAATTTAAGTACTTGTTTATTTAAACATATACATATATATATAGTCCTTACTTAAATAGTGAATCTCGCGACAACCTTTTATATCATATAAATTGTGTAATGACGTTATAAGTAAAAGTTTATTTTTTTCTTTTTAGCGCATTTAAATAAAAGCTTGTTATTTAAAAGGTTTTTTACTTTTAATTTATTTTTTACTTTTTAGTTATCCCTGGACACGGTTTTTATCTGTTCATGTCACTGAATGTGTAGGTATACAGAATTAATTATTCACGTCCACCAAACCACCACCACTCACCACCCACCAAAAACGGACTACCCATTGGTGGATGGGGTTATGTCGTTTAATTACTGAGTTCCTATGACAACCAGCTCCATCATCAGATCAGATCCGCGTAACAATTTAAAAACAAAGTACTCGTCAAGACGAATGAAACGAGCCGAAACTCGATGGGGTTGCGTCGTTTCATTACAGAGTTCCTAAGACCACCCTCCAGCTCCGTCATCAGACCCTGGTTACCATTGAAAGACAAACTACTTATCAAGAAGATTCAAACGAGCCCAAACTCGATGAGGTTGTTTCGTTTCATTGCAAAGTTCCTATGGCCACCTTCCAGCTCCATCATCAGATCAGCACCATGTATCATAATATTGCATTGTCACGCGATTTACACATGTTTGCAAAATTTCAGCTCAATCGGTTGAAGATATCTGCTTCAAAATTGCGTTGCAAAATTCCACCCAAATAAAAGACTTAAGTACATACATCCATTGCAAGTGAATTAAAAGCTTGTAATAAGAGTTAACTGACACCAAAATGTTAGTTGGGAATTACACTGTTCAGCGTGACAAATAGTTAGCCCTTCGCTACTATATGCTGTTGGATAGTATGTGCAGTAATATTTGTAATATCGTCGAAAAGTGGTCGACCGGGAGCTTCTCCGACTGTACCTATGAGTGATGATATTTGTAGCAACCCTGCAGGTTCTAATGCACACGTCTGTTTCCGTTGTTTGTTGGTATGTTATGTTATGTCTGGATTATGCAACTGTGACGCAACCGACATTCGATGGAACTGATCTATCAGTCGGTAGACTTTCTTTCGAACTTTTTGTAATAAATCAGGCCTCTCACTTCTTTTTAAAGGTTTCGTATATGGCTTACTTAAGGATCGATAGATCAGTTACATACCAAGCACTTAAGGAAGTTACGTAGTTATTCATATGTATATTAAAGTTTTGAGTGCGAGTTTTAGACGAAGTTAAGTTAGCGAAATGCCATAAAAATCGTTTTAAACGTACACCTTTAACAATTAAGTATTTTTGACTTCATTTGGTTTATCAGTTAGACATGTAACTGCTCAAGGACTTGTTTTTATTATAAGTCTAGTTGGTTGACCTATTAAAATAAATAAATGCACGTTAACGAAAACTATTTTTTTATACGGAGAACTTTTAACGCTTTGCTTTCGAAACCGTAAGATTACTTATATACTTACATATAAGAAGTTATGTAGCACATGATTCTAGATAAAGAAGCTGTACCGTGTTGTTTTTGATTTTTATGTTTTGTTGTTTCAGGTAAACATTATATATTTAAATGTGAAGGCAGATACCGAATACTACTTGTAGACCTATAGAGTATGGTAAGGTTTATAATTGTTAACGCATAACAACTACAGTCTTATGTATTACTCATTATATAATGTACATACGAGTATATAGGTCTCCATTATAACACAATAAATAAAACCATACACAACATATTAACTTTTTTTCTGTATGTGACTAATAAAGTGTTTGTCTGTCTATGTTAATACAGCCCCCATAGACAAGTGGTAAAATCTCACCCCCTGTCTATTCGTACCTAATTCTTCCTACACCATGGGCCTAGCATGCAAAACACAAGATATGTCGCGGACAAGAGACGACAAATCATTTTAAGTTGTTATGTTAAGGTTTGTAGACCAAAATACCACAGATGAAGCAAAAACTACTATTAAGTCTATTTTTGACATATTATGTAGAGTTCTAAGCGCATCCATGTGTCTCTAGCGTCGATAGACATTAGAGATAAATGAATAAAACACGAGAAAACAGATCGAGTAGAGTTCTCGTGTTGCGCATGCTAGGCCGGCAGGCCAAGGGGCCTTTATCTCACCTGGTAAGTGAAAGCGCGCTTTACTCAGAATCCTTAATCACTAAGGAGTAAAAAATACTGTAATTTCCTTAAAACAAATTGAAAGTACTAACATTTTTTTTCATTTCTCGTTAATTTCAATAATTCGAAATTCCATTAATTCAATTTAGGCTACAACAAGTGAACACTTTAAGAAGTCACAACGCCATGCATCGGTTCGTAAGTATATAAGATACGAGTATCTCTACATTTCTTCCATACCATTGTAATGCTAAAGTCATTCAACGGCGCTACCTCAGCAATGTGTTTTTATCAACGTGAGGAATTTAAATCGATGTCATATTATCATTTACATTGTATGAGTATAAGCCTTCCATTTTAAAATGGCAAGATTTTCCCGAGAATGTAGAAATATACTGTCATCAACAGCGTTTAATGGCCCACGGAAGGATTATTAGTCCCATCTTTATTAACAAACGGCTGTAGCGAAAAGTTAAGCAACTACGCGGTTGGTAACCACCACGACCTAAACGTTTTTTTGTTATTTATAGCCGACAGGCAAAAAGCTTTTCGACGCAAACTTAGCTTCGGTTTGTGATCAGTAATCACCAACTCGCATTTGGCGAGCGTGGTGATTCCACCACACAAATTAATCGTAGCAAAGACTTTCAATCACTCAGTCATCGATAAAAATTCACAGATTTCGCAGTCTCCCCGAGAATCGGAGCATTAAAGATGAATACAAAAATTTACGAAGATGATTTAAACTTTCCTAAAATTACACAATTGCGTTACTTACAAGTCGCATTATAACACTGCACAACACAAAGAATAGCATTTTCTTTTCTTTTACAACCTAAGTGAAATTCACACATCGGGCGCCATGGCACTAAATTAATATCAACCCCTTACTTACTTCCCTAGAATTAAACAACTACATTACTTACAAGTCAAATTATAATACTGTACAACACAGAGTATAACAGTTTCTTTTACAACCTAAGTGAAATTACATGTATTTCACTTAGATTGTAAAAAAAAAGAGATTTTTGAAATTTCAACTCGAATACAGAATTCTCGTCTGCCCATTACCATGACGTTCGGTCAATAAATCATAGAAGCTACATCACTTTTTTATACAGAAATGCCCATATTTCTACAATTCCAAATCTAAAGGGACCTACACGTAACAACTATTAACCGATTATCAAAAATTTTGCAACATTTTGTAGCTAAACTAGGACCTAGGACCCTTTTTTAATTTTTTTCTTAAGTCTGTTTTTTTTTCGAAATATTTACAATTTAGTAAACCCCCCAAAAAACCAGATGTTTTTAAAAATTCCAAAAGAAGTTACCAGCCTTTTTCAAAATTCAAACGCTCACGCGTGTCTCCATAAATTCCTTAACTCTTGGTACATTCCTATCTCGATCCTCCCAAAATTCTCGGAGCTATGACAAAAAAAAATACGTCTCAGGCAATTTGCATCTGATAACCATGTTCAATGGTAAAAACTTAGCCATCGCTATTATATTCAGCGGAATTTTACACTCTGAACCTTCCGGTTTTTTAGTTTATGGACACCATAAAGTTGGCGATAATCGATTTACGAAGATTTTTAGAGAGAACCGAAATAACCTGTCTTTTTAATTAGTGAAACTGGTATTTTTTACCATCCTCACAACCGACAATAACCGGTTTCCCGGGAAAAACCGGTTCCGATTCCCGTGTGCCGTACAGCTTTCAGCAGTTTTTCCCAGTGCTACTCCTGCCCCGCTTTTCGTGTGTGGGAGTCTTTAACACACAACTGAATTGCATATTGCATCATTGCCAGACTTTTTTTGTAAACAAACACGCACGCACGACAAATCATGTATAATAATAATGACTATACTAATTTGGCTTTTGTAATTCTCTCTAATGGTACGTTATTATTTGTTTAATAATCCCCAAATTATTCGATTCTAGTCCTGCTATAGAAGGGTCACGACTCGATTAGCTCACTCACATGAATATTACCGATGTCCACACAATGATAATATTACTATTGCAAAATTACTATTTCTAATCGATTATTATATTGTACACCGATCGATGCGCGTGATTCTTTTATTCGTCACTATCATCACGTTTTATTGCGTTTACTATAATAGTTACTCTGATTTCCGAAGTTAAGAATCGACGGATACGATTGAGTGGTTTATGGCTAATTATAGGATTCCTTTTTTATTGACACAAGAGTTGGTCGTTATGTCAACTCGTAATAATACAGAGGCTAATTATGGAACTAATATATAGTAGAGTAGGTAAATCTTCAAAATAAAACAGGGTACTTAACTCTAATGTGCTGTATTGTGTGAATCTGTGTGTGAACATCAATAAAAAAATTCTTATCTTATCTTATCTTATCTCAATGAAAATGTGCGGAACAGGGATGGTATTTGGCCGCAGTATAAAACTAGGGTGTCTTTCACCATTCCAATAGGTGAAAAATTACAGTTCGCAAAAGAAAAAGTGTGAATAAGTGCCTACCTAGGTACTTATACCTACATCATCATCAGCCAGAAGCCGTCCACTGCTGAACAAATGCCTCCCCCAAAGATCCCCACCACGACCGGTCTTGTGCTGCTCGCATCCAGTGACTACCCGCGACCTTCTCCAGATCGTCGGACCACCTTGTTGGAGGCCTGTCCACACTGCGTCTTCCGGTGCGCGTTCGCCACCGAGAACCGTTCTGCCCCAACGGCCATCGGTTCTACGGGCGATGTGCCCTGTCCATTCACATTACCACTTGAGCTTGGCGATTCTTTGGGCTATGTCGGTTACTTTAGCTCGTCTACGAATCTCCTCATTTCTGATTCGATCACGTAGAACAACCCCGAGCATAGCCCACTCCATTGCTCTTTGCGTGACTTTGAGCCTGCCTATTAGGCCCATAGTGAGCGACCACGTTTCGGTACCGTATGTTATCACTGGCAACAAACACTGGTCGAAGACTTTCGTCTTGAGACACTGCGGTATTTTGGACGAGAAGATATTTCGTAGCTTACCGAACGCTGCCCAGCCGAGTTCAATTCGACGATTGACCTCTTTCTTAAAGTTGGACCTACCTAACTGGACTATTTGTCCCAGGTATATATATTCGTCAACAACTTCAAGAGCAGTCTCCAACCCTCAGAGGAGTGGGTACGACACGTGAGTTAGACATGATTTTCGACTTCTCCATGTTCATTTTAAGGCCCAGTTGTTGAGAGACTCTGTTGAGATCACCGAGCATTGTGCCGAGGTCCTCCAGGGTCTCAGCCATGACTACTATATCGTCGGCAAATCGAAGGTGACTGATGTAAACGCCGTTAATATTGATGCCGAGTCCTCTCCAGTCCAGAAGCTTAAACACGTCCTCCAGTGCTTCAGTGAAGAGTTTCGGAGATATGACGTCTCCTTGTCTCACTCCACGCTACAGCTAGATTGGCTTCGCGCTCTGGTCCTGAAGGCGAACTGTCATAGTGGCGTTTTCGTACAAACACTTCAACACTTCGATGTACCGGTAGTCAATTTGGCACCGCTGGAGAGACTTAGCACGGCCCATGTTTCGATCTAATCAAAGGCTTTCTCATAGTCCACAAATGCTAAGCAAAGTAGCCGGTTATACTCTTCGGTCTTCTGTATAACCTGCCGCAGCGTATGTATGTAGGCTATGGTGCTAAAGCCTTTTTGGAATCCGGCTTGTACGATTGGCTGGAAGCTTAGAGCATTAAACCAATTTAATGCTCTAAGTCTGGAAGACATCAAACCTGCGTGCGAGACGATTAGTTATAACTCTCGAGAACAGCTTATAAACGTGACTAAGGGTGGATTCGACCAAACTGGAATAAGGTCTTATACCTAGATTAAACGCCGAATTTGTATAGACAAATCTCGGAGTATGTTTTATTCCAGTTTGGTCAAACCGCCCTTAGAGGTGATATGATACCTAAATACCTACCTAAGTACAATATCTGAAATCTCATTACTACTCCTTAAATTGAATCTCAGCTATTTTACTTTCATTCCGCTATCCCCTTTCCTACTCGCGTTGTTCGTGAGTCATGCAACAGACTATCAAGTAGTGTTGCCGGCAACATTCAATTAGTAGTAATTGCTATGAATTACACAAACTCTGGCCGATTGACTTTCCGTGCGATGCTTACAATAAAAAGGGTAAACTACTACCTACTAACCGATTTGTTATTGAGGATTCGTAATTCGTATGCGATTGGAGTCTTATTATGCCTTATCCCACTAATGTTGTTACTGGAATTACATACTAACTTATTAGTGTTTAGTACGTTTATTATTATTATTATTGATATCCAGTTCAGTAAGTATCTGTTTAGTAACTTGATAGAATTGGCCGAACGTTTTGACTGTCAGTGTGTGAACCAATGTAATATGATTTACCTACTGACTAAAGTCAAAATAAATAAATAATATTGTAACTTTCATTAATGTTTATTGTTTTGTATGTAAATTATATTTTCATTTTTATTTAATATTTATTTTAATGTGTAATCAATTATCTAATTTAATTTTTTATTTGATTGTATAATAATGTAATTTTATAATTATAATGTAATAGTTCAAGTTGGTCGAATAAATAAATTGTGTAATTGTTATTATTAAGCCCGGCTTGTCCCACTGCTGGGCAAAGGCCTCCCTACCCTCCCCCCACTTTTCACGGTTTAGGGCTGTAACTTGCCAGTCCTTCCGATTGTAGTCCAACTCGTCCCGCTAAATCCTTCTGGGCCTGCTGGATGGACTTTACTCAGTGGTGAGGTTAGTCCACAGCTCAGTTTAGAACGTATTATTTACTAATTTGAAATTAACAAAATAATAATAAAATTAAGTATACAACTGTTTTCAATTTTTATGTATGTATATGCTGTCAAATGCCGTTCAAGCAGATATAATTGTTAGCAGGTACTTACAGGCAAGATCTTACCGACGAGGACGCGACGAGACGATATAAAATAATGAAACATAAACCTACGAGTTTTCCTGATCTGTGGTGGTATATATCAGTCTCCTTATGACTCGATAGAGCTTGTGGCAGGAGTACTACGGACTACTACGAGATACTCGTATAAGTCAGCCTATAATCCACCATCTTAGCTACAGTAAGCCTGTCGTAATTATCCAATTTTGATGTCGTAACAAACAACGTTGGAAGCATTGTTGAGTTCTGAGTAAGAGGTAAAGTTACTATAAATTTATTTTATTAGATCTGCCAACAGTTGTTTGTACAAAAACATAAAAAGATTAATTTAAATACAGTAAAAACAATGAAAAAACAGGCAAATACAGAACAGAAGCCAGTTCCTCGTTGTTTGAAGATTCTGGGTGAAGTTCCCTTCGACCGTATAATCTCTTCATACCAAACAGACGAAGGCCAATTCCGCAGTCAAACCAAAAAGGATAGAAATGAAATAATGTGAAATAACACTTTCTTCGTCCATTGTTTATTAATTTTACATTCACGATTTCGGGGTTAAAAGACTAATAGGTGCATTAAAAACTAATTAGTTGCAAAGTTTTAACGACTTTCGTTCGAAAGTGTGTGTTTTGTGTGAAAAGCAGTTCGCACGCTTTGTTTTGTTCCAAAAGTTCGGTTCAATTAGATAATTTAACTTGTGACAGTAGTGGCCTCCCACACTTTCTTCATTTTAATTAATTAGTACACGCTGATAAAATGTTCAGTTCACTGTGTTTTGTTATAAGCAACTTTGTTTTTCTTTATAGCTTATTTTAATTATTACTAAGTGCTTTATTCAATTAAACTTAATACCTACTATTACTATTATTGGCAAGAGACAACAAAACCAAGAACTATTATAATAAAGAACTACTTATAAAAATCAATTTAAAAATTCCTATACTATAAAAGATGTCCTCCAATTGTGGGTTCATGGGAACAACGTTTACCTTTACGAAAGCTTATATACCTACATACATTCATAATATAATCATGACTATAATAATAACGACTATTATCCTCAAAGGGTTAGTCAGAGACTAGGCAATGAGGACCGCAAAAGCAGTCCTCTGCGATCGTCCACTTTTCACCAAATAGCGACTGCACATGTGCTCAGCGTGACAGGTGGTGAGCCCACCGCCGCTCTATGCTGTTGGATGTATGTGCAGTCTTTTACGACATCCAAGGGAAGAGATGGGGTGGTAGTGGTATTATGTATTCTTTCACCGCTACGCGATACAATTAGCACGGTTAGGTTTACGAAAGCATTATAACATAAATATATGTTTTAAATTACTTGTAATGGCACACTTAAAGCTTCCTGGTAACAGCTATTAATAGTCCTGTACCAGAAAGCTAAAATGCCCGTTAGGTCGTGGTCATGAAGTCATCACACACAATAAACCAATAAAAAATTTAATTGTGTCATTGACTAACTTAATAAAACTTTACATTTAGCATCCTGAAATGATTTCACACCAACATTAAACGATCTGTTCACCAAGTTTACGACATTCAGTATTTAATATTAATATTATGACAAGCCATTAATAAAGTCGCCGTATTGCCATCTCGACCTTGGTGCATGATCCACGGTTGACATCGGCATATAACAATGCGATATTAATCATCATATTTTTATTGTCAATGGAGTATGATGCACCATTGTTGTTTGTGAATCATGAAAAGGGTAGAACAAAGTTGACTGCCAGACTGCACTGTCAAATAAACTACTGATCTTATTATCCGGTGGTAGGGTACTGATTCGATATCGATAGCATCCACCCTAATGACAAGCCACATTCATAGCACCAAGGATAGATGCTTGGGTTGAAATATTGTTCAATACAAAAAATAGTGGTTCTGTGATAATCTTTATAACTTCATTGCTCCGTAAGACCACCATATAAAGTAAAGTGAAGTAAAGTTAGCATTCATTCGGCGTTTTACATACATGAACAGTTACATAGGTACAACAATTCTACTATTAACTAAACAGCCAAAAGGGCTGACCAGCTCAGCAATGCTGAGAATTTAAAATCCCCAGCGCTGGTTTTCAGCTGGAGCCGTATAATAAATAAATTTAAAAAATATATATATATAAATTAGAAAAATACCTGGTACTTATAAGTAGTAAGACTAATAGAAGTATAGTAAGACTATTGACGAGAGAATCCATACTTTAAAAACATGTATTAGCTGAGTGGATGCGTTAACTAACAGGGCCAGTATTACGTGCATACCTACAAAAATCAGAGGGCTTACCTGAGTAGATTAATGTTTGTTATGATAATAGTAGTAATTTTAAAACTGTAAATAGCAAATTTATGTGAGCATGTATTTAATCGCCTTACTAATAATTCCCTCCCTTTTGTCAAACAAAATAAATCAAAAACAGCACCAAAAGTACTGACTTGCATTTGAATGCGAAAAAAGCACTCTATGTAGGTACTTAATTCAAACTGGGCATCAGTTTTCTGGTCTAAGCAAAACTACTTGAATTGCATGCTCATCCGTTTTCGGAATGCAGATCTAATAATTTATTCGTATAACAAAATAGGTATGTCAATCTAGTTAATCAAATTCAAACATCACTTATTCTGAAAAGAACATCATTAATTCTAAGTGACCTTACAGTAGGGCGGCTAGTATTTATGTTCTGTAATAAAAAAAATAACCTCGAAATTCAAGACAATCGCTACGCTGCGCTTCGTCATTGTCTTTAATTTCTAACTTATCACGTGACCTACTAGACCTACAGGGCAGCTAGTATCCTCAATCCTTTTTACGACTGAACAATTTAGTGTGCAAGTCAGTACTTTTAATATGCTATTAGTATTTTTGTTTTAAGAAAAATAAGTCTGTAGTATGAACTAGATTTAAAAAGATAGCTGGTTTTTGTATGCTTTTTAAGTGTTTTGTTTTTGTGTGTTTGATGTGCAATAAGTTTATTAGAGGAGATTGATAAGTTTGCATAATATTTTCACAGAGATGCAATTAAAAATATCCCGTTTATGTGACATCACTCTATACTTATTTATTTATATATATTCTGTGGTAGCGATCGACTAGACTAAGCATTCGCCAAGAATCTGTAAACATGTCTATCAATTGACTATTTGACGTAGGTAGGTACTATTGACACACGCTAACGAATAGACAGGGAGCTTTTGCTTCATATTTAAGAGGTCAGGCCCGTTTTCTGGAGTTATGGAATGTTTTTTTTATTGTTCGTCTTTACTGTAAGCGGGTACCGTAATCTATGGTTTTGTTTGCATTTCCAGAGGTAAGTATAATATATCTGTTGACCCGTCCGCGTCAGCCGGGCGATAAGTACCTACGTTAGTCTGCAATGAGACCATTTAATTTTCTATTACCTACGAAATGTGCGTATTTTTCATATGTTTATTGCTTTAAAATAAGTTAGATAGGTACTCAAAGACTATCCAATTAAAATTCGCAAAATGAATGATTTAATTAAAAATGAAAAAAGCACGATTTTTTTTGTCATTTTTCCAAGTTTTTAAAACACTTGACCTGACCAGCCCTTGAAATTTCTTGCGGTTTCTAGCAGGCGCCTTATATAACTCACATGTTGGTTCCTCACATATTGGTTTTAACAGTAAATATCAACATTAACACAACGCCAAGGCAAAGTGTTCTGGTGAAGGCAAAGTATTTTTGGCATTTTTCGATGCATATCCCAGGTTTATGATCACCAACCCCCATTTTCGTTAACGTGGTGATCAACCCAATATATACCCAAACGGCGTCGCCAGCCGATGGCCCAGGGGGGGGGGGGGGGGGGGGGGGCAAGCCGAATTAATGAAGGAGGCGATAGTAATAAGAACGATGCCAAGTCCACTAGTAATAATTCGTAACGCTGTCCTAAATAATCATTCGAGTACCTACGATTACTTAATTGTATAAGCCAAGACTGTCACGTGCCACTATGATCTGCGACCTACGTGCGGGGTCTAAAGGACCCTGACTCGAAAGGGTTACAGTATGCTTTTGGTGTCGGTCAACAGTAACGTTTAATATCGTTTCGATCTTAATTAAGACTTACAACAACGTCTTGATTCAATAAAAATGACTATATATTCTATATTCACAAGAAAGAGAATCTAAGTACTTAAATGAAAATATTTCGGAAGTGTTACAAAAGTTTCTAAGCGGGTTTCCCAGTGTTATTGTTTCCATATCCCAGTTTCATAAAGTTTTCCTTATGAAAATAACTCGATTAAAAGGTTTGTATGAAAAAAATAATTGTAAAATCCAAGGGATAGTCGGCAAACTCGATGTATATAATGTACCTATGTAACGATATTGGTGTTCGAGCGGACAAAGTCGTAAAGTAGTTATCAATAAATAGCAACTTTTTTCCATTGTCCAGCGGCAGCGTAGCGAACGGAGCCAAAAATCTTTATTTATTTTTTCTGCCAGCCAAAAAAGCGAAACACAAGACATCCTTTGCATTGACGGCTCGAACACACATTATACCGTTGCAGCACCCAACGAAAGTGAAATGTAGCAAAAAGTAATCGAAACTTTCGTTTTCACCTTATTGTGTTGTTGTCAATTGGAAAAAGTAGCCTTCAGTCTGTTGTGCCAAAGAAATGTCCATTGTGCCAAACGAACAGGCGTTTTTCTTTTGTTATTTTTTGACTTTGACAGCTTATTAAAATGTCATTCGTTCGTAACCTACTAGAGGTCTTAGATGTATCGTGTAAGTACTTTTATTTTTTTCATTTATAATGGTAGGTATCACAAGCGGCTGGCTTTTCATTCGATGGTAAGCAATATAAGGCCCAGTATGGAAGTTCACTTTACCCGGAATTTACGACCACGGCGAAGTGTTGGAACAGCAACTCTTGACAGTTTTAGATGATATTGGTGTTGCGCTATTTCCTACCACACAAGCAAGTGGCAACGCTCTATCTATCCTACTGCTTCCCTTTCCGCGTCGTGCTCCTCATTACTGAGGGTCGTGACCCCCCGCAGAATCTCTATTCATTGGGGGGTTTTCTTGGGCTAATACATCGTTGTGGGCACCCAGGTCCTCCCACGGCAGTCTTTTTCAGGAGATTTAGTTCCTTATGGCCTCTGTGAGCCACTCTCCATTCGGTGTGGGTGTAGTAGTTTGTTTACTGTCGCCCGATGCTCGGCGTTGTTGTTCTACGGTTGACTAGCTCTTTTCCATACCACCCCTCCTCCTTTCTCATCCGGGCTTGGGACCGGCAACGGCGAAGTTAGCTCTGCAAAGGGTTCGCCATTTTATTGGGCTTAATTAATCGCGACAAAACAAATCACAGTATAAACCATTCAATCCAACTGGTATACTCAAGAGGATTCAATGTTTTATAGGATCATAAACCTCACATCGTTTGGTAGTCAAGAACTTTTGGCCCATTAATTAGTTGCGTGACAACGCATGACTTCGTAACATAGTCAGTTCTCTTGACCGACATGTATCCGTAATGTTGTTTCCGTCGCTTGGCCATCCGTAAACAATATAGAGTTTAAAGCACGTCAAAATGACATCGTAAAATTGCCATTGTTGTCGATGGCTCGTTAATTTAAGACACCAGTTATGGTAGGTACCAGGTACCGACATTATGCAAGTTCATTAATTTAGATTCAAATAGATTTTTTTATATTATTTGTTAATGCAGTGCTTGTTCTAAATTCAGCTGACTTATCTACGATTTAAAGTCCGCAATTTTGTTTTACTAATAAAGGATTATCCTACCTATAAATAAATGTTCGTTAACATGCATAATGAGTGTTAGCAAATTATAGAAAAGTGTACTACTCTGTCAAGAAAGTACCGGGAAAAGAATAATAATACACAAAATGTTAGTTATTCATCCAAATTTATTTTATTGCCTTCAAAGTATGCTCCTTCAGAAACGATACACTTACGTCAACAAATAATCCAATCATCAAAACATTTTTAAACGCTTTTTCCGGAATTGAGTTCAGTTCTCGCCGCGAATTCTCCTTTATGTCTTCTATCTACCGAATGAAAAGAACGCACGAAGTGGTAATTTGAGTTTATGAAAAAGAAAGAAGTCGGCTGGAGCCATAACTGGTGAATAAGTTGGTTGCTCGTTGGTATTTGTTGAGTTTTTGGTCAAAAATTCGCTCATAATTATGGCCTTGTGCGAAGGCGCATTATCGTGGTGCAAAATCCAGGAATTTTCCTTCCACAAATTTGGCCTTTTTCGTCGAATTTGCTCTCTTAAACGCCGCATAACGCTCAAATAATATTATTATTGCTTTATTTACCATCTGACCTTCCGGCAAGAATTCCGAGTGCACAACACCGCAATAGTCAAAAAAACAGTCACTTTTGATCGACTTTGGCGTGGTTTTTTCGGTTTCGGTTCAGTCGGAAGGCGCCACACCGAAGCTTGTTGTGTAGTTTGCATGTCAAACTCGTAAACCCACGTCTCGTCACCAGTAACAATGCGTTGCATGAATGTAGGGTCGGAATTGACTCGTTCTAGCATGTCCTCAGCGACTCTTATGCGATTGAGTTTTTGGAGAAAATTCAGGTCTTTTGGGACTAGCCGAGCGGCAACATATTTCATACTCAAGTGATTATTTAAAATGGTACGGATCGACTCGTGAGACACAGAAAGTTCAGCGGCTATCTCTCTCAAACTTGAATGAGGATTTTAAGTCACCAATCACCATTTCCTTCACTTTTACGATGTGAACTTCACTTGAAGACGTTGATGGCCTACCAGAGCGAAGCAAATCTTCCATCACATCACCGCTTTTGAACGCTTTGTACCACTCATAAGCACGTGTTTTTGATAAAGTCGATTCTTCGTAAGCCTTCTGTAACATTTTCAGTGACTCCGAACACGAAATTCCATTGGCGACGCAAAATTTAAGGCAAACTCATTATTCGATGTTTTTACCCATTATGAAATTCGCAATATACACTAGATAGAAACTAACTAAAAACAGCACTGTATTTAACCTAAATAACAGATGCAACTCAAATTCCGCGCCAAAATGGATAACATTTGTGCCAATCTAAAAAAAATTATAATTGAATTTGAATCATCCGTTCCCGAAACTTTTTTGACAGATTGTATACTTGTTTGCTCACACTTAGTAGCGCCCACACTTTTTGCTATGAATGAAGTCAATGACCGACACGCTTAATGGAGTGCCAAATCGCATGCCTTGCCTATTTAAACGGACACTTATTGTCAATATGAATAGTTTCATATTTTTTATAATTATGTACTTACTAGGAATACATACTATACTACCTATTAGCAATAATTTATGAGATAAGCAATCATAGAAAACATTAGGAATTTTCTTTATTCCTAATGTTTCACTATGATTGCTTATCTCAGCTGAGAATCGAACACACGTCTTCCGCATACCGGGCGGCTGCGTTGACCACTCCGTCACCGAGGTATTGGTAAACCTGTCAAAATTTTTCAACGTTATTTAGTTTTTTATATCAAAATTGTCTCATTAAATCAAACCTTTTCTAATTTATATATTTTTTCTAATTAATCTATCTAGAGTGGAGTTTATTTTTATTTATTTATATTTATTTAAACTTTTGAATATTATAATATTGCTAACAGCTACTCTCAGCTGGCATTCTCAGGTAGCTAGAGAATGCCAGCTGAGAGTGGAATCAAGATGTAGGCCAAGATTTTTTACTGTAGTATTAAATGGAATGATCGTTCCGTCGAAAACTAGTGGCGTAAGAGAATTAAGTTTCAATTTACCCTATCAATCGTAAGCTACCAATAGGTATCTTTTGAAACTTTGTGGAATTTGCCGCCACACCAAACCTACGAGACCAGTCGTTAATAGTGTCTAAATCCCGATTCAGTATTTAAATGGCGCCCGGCAAGTCGTCTACACGTAGGTACTTGGTAGTAAAGCTGAAGGTCATCGGCGTACATATGATACGGACACTGAAGGTGGTGTGTGATGAAGTTAATAAATATTGAGAATAATAAAGGAGAAAGAATACCGCCTTTTGGGATGCCAGCATCCAAGTTACACCAACTTGATGATGTCTTATCAATGCGAAGATATAAAGAGAACCATTCATGTACCTCAGATGAAACCATAAGATGGGACAGGATAGAAAGGAGAACCTCGTGACTGACGGCATTGAAGGCATTTGAGAAATCAATAAGTACCAAGCAAGATTGTGACTTTCGTATCCTCCATACCTTGTTTAATGTCGCCAGACTCGCCAGTGACTTTAAGGAGAACGGAGACTATGCTGTGCCCGGGCCTGAAACAAGACACTAACAAGGTTGTTTCCGTAAATAAACCTCGAAAACTGTTGAAAAACAGGCCTCGATAGCTTTGGATATAATGGATATGGGTCGAAAATGGGATACTTAGATCGGAATGATTGGATATCTTGGGCAAGGGACGCACATAGGCTTTACGCCATTGGTAGGGGAATTGGCCTGATTCAAGGGAAAAGTTAATGACGTGGGTAATGGGAAAAATACGACGACTGATACCATCATGCATGACCCACGGTCCCAGATTTGATGGAGAGGATAATCTATTTGATTTCATCCGCAGTACCTAACAGAAGAATAATTTTAATGTTCATATTGTGTACCAAATAAAATAAAATATTGAATTGCTTAGCCAATGAACCTAACCATTAAATAATGAAATTTCAAACTTGTCCTAACTCCTAAAGCATAAACACTCAAGGAGGCTTCAACAAATATTATTGCTGCTGTACATCGCTTCCTACTTTCCAAAGTGCAAACAAACGGCTAGGTACTAACGGAATCCCGCCCGCCGCGTCAACGGATGGCGCGTAAACCGGGATGTCAGAATGACATTACGTCAAAATGACATTACGCAACATTATGCCGCGCGTCCTGATGGCTGAGCGTACCATAGACAGTGATATTAAATCTACGCTCGCCGCATTAGCGTGAGAATGGACCACCGGGCGGTGTGTGGCGATTTGTGTCATCAATTTATCATGCATGCATGCTTCCTGGAGGAGGTCGGTGTAGCGGCTAGTGCGATTTTTATATCCAGCTACTTCGCAATGATAAACTTAAGGGTGGGTACTTTTTTTTTTATAAAAGAGGGAGGCAAACGAGCAGGCGGGTCACCTGATGGAGAGTAATCACCGCCGCCCATGGACACCCGCAAAACCAGAGGAATCGCAGACGCGTTGCCGGCCTTTAAGGGAGGAATAGGTTTAAGGAAGGAATAGGAATTGGGAAGAGGGGGGGTGGTAGAGGGGCCTATGGAACCCTCACTGGTCGGACGAAACACAACAGCACCAAGTGCCATTATTTCACGCTGAATATTAGTAAGAGGGTGGTATTACGCCGGGCGAGCCGGCCCAATGCGTGCTGCAACGCAGCGTGGCTCTACCACTCAGTCAGTGTCACTCATTTAGCACCACCCAGGGGTCACGTGTAGGGTCTCAAGGGTAAACCTACGGACGCGAGTAACTTTAACCCCCAAAACTTAATAAATTTATTTAATAAATTTAGAAAAAAATTGTTAGGGCGGTACGCGGTACAGTACACCCGGGACAGCTCGTATCGTCGATTTCTTTAAAAATTAAAGTTTAGTAAGTGTAGCAGGATCTTGTTGTTTCAGTCTGCAAATGGAAAGTTGTGGTATGGTGATGAGTACGTAATACGTGTGTATGTACCTACGTTTATTATATTTAAATAAATTAATAATCTTAATCTGTTGTTATTCATTTTGTTTTTGTTACACCTGGTTTTAAACTGTGTTGTCTGATGTCTCTATCTCTCTTACATGCATGCTCTAACCCTAACTAACGAATTTTTTTGTAGCGTTTACTAAAATATTGTAAGTATACTTAAACTCTTTAATCACTCTTTTTGTACTCGGAAATTCATTTCAAGCTGTGGTAAAAGAGACGGTGACGGATGTTAGGAAAGTAATCGATTTAATATACGTATTATGTGATAATGATGAATTAATTAGTCAATCAATATTCAAACGAAATTGGCTTTAAGCTCTACGCATTCAGGATTGAAATGCGTATTTCTTACGAGTACGTTGGTTATACTTACGCGTAATATCCTGTGTCTAGGTTGCTAGAAAATTAATAAAAGGTTGTTATAGATATATTATTTACAAATTCAACATAGGATAATGTTTAAAACGCTGCCTGGACTGGAAAGGACATAACATCAACGTCAACGACGAATACATCTCACACTTGAAGCGCACTTTACTCGGAGTTATCCACTATAGAGGAGCTGGGTATCTTACATCTAATTGCCGGAACACCAATGCTAATTAATAACATTAATTTTATGGTGACATATTAAGATAAGATGGTGGCTTAGCCAGGCAGACTTACTTATAACAAGAGTTACCAACAACCATACTGAGCACAAACATTTACCCCCCTATAAAACTACCCAGCTTAATTTTGTACCACTGGCAATCAAACCTAGGAGCACCAGCTCCGAACCCGGCAGTAACCACTACACAATGAAACGGTTTAAAGGAACAAACGTTGAGAGCAAGCATTCCGGCCGACGGATCGTAAATAACGGCGGGAGTCGCGGGCATCGACAGCCCGTGGGAGAGACGCGAAGCCAGGGATGCGAAAGCGAATATACAATTACGCCATAATTAATAGAATCAAGCGTTACTTTGCGGAAATCCATGATATACAAAAATGTATGCACATGCAAAAGAGAAAGAGAATTATTTAGCATCCATTGCTCCTTTTAAATGTGCATACATTGCGGGCGGGAGGGCGGTGCTTGCATGCAGCATCCAAGCTTGATAAATTAGTGAGTTAGCGGGATTAACACTAAATATTTTTATTCCATTTTTGAATTACGCCATAGTATTGTCGCATGTTATTTTCTCAGAGTTACTCAGAGGCTAAGCAATGAGAACTGAGACCCGCAAATGCTGTCACTGTCCGTCCGAGCATGACACGCAATTGACGCAATAAGAGAAGAGATGGAGTGATTGTATTCATAAAACAATGAATCGAAACTACACAGCTTCACTGTGGTATTTTTATCATCATCATTCTAGAAAAAGAAAAAGAATAAATTAAGTATTTAATAATTTTAATTGATTATTTTAGGTAAGTAGGTAAGTACCTACTTATTTGTTTTGAATGTTAATTATTAATTTGTTTTAATTCATTATTTATTTATTTATTTATTTAGCACTTTGTGCACGTATGTACAAAGGCGGACTTAATGCCTTAGGCATTTTCTACCAGTCAACCGTTGGGGGTGCAGAGACAAACAAAGGGTAGGGTGCACACTAAAATGAAAATGAAATGATTATTTTAGGTATTTATTTTTAATGTTTATTTATTTAATTGTATTATTTTAATTGATGTTTTCTGTTTTATTGTCTGTAATTATTTGTGTATCTGTACTCGAATCATGCTATGTATGCAATTTATGAAAAAGTCTAGTCTTACTATATTGTTAAATTCTCATGGTAAATCTGTCTGCGTACCTAATTTAAATAAATAAATAATAGATTGTGGGCCTGTTTTAAGCAGTTGCTGCTTAAGACAGGGTCGTAGGTAGTCCATATTTTTTTAGTGTTTGCCCCCTTTATAGAAACTCCGAGCGAAGCTCTTTCTATAGCAATCGGATAAAATAAGAATGCAAGAGTATTACGTGTATAAGTATGTATTCTTTTACCTATGTACAGTAACTAAAGTTATGTACAGTCACGAGCATCAATATGTATACACTTCGACTCTTGTTCCATTGTATTATAAGAGTTACAATTGTTTACAAATTTTTGCTCGTGACTGTACCTTCTTAAAATATTAGAAAGACAAAAGAGATTTAACGAGTTTCATAACGAAGCTTCTCTTGGGCTAGATAATTGGTGTGAGTGTAGGGAAATTTATTTTTTTGTATTCCGTGTCACATAATTATACCTAATACTATAACAGCTCTTTTGTAGCACTACCTATCCCCGCACTAACGGTTCCGCACAATCTCACGCAAGTCTAGAGAGCTAGGCTGTAGCTCCTGTACGCCTTTGTCTTCCTGTACCAGTAGCTGATTTATGTGTTGGAATATCGATTGCGACTCGATTCTACACTCGGTATCCGATTACTGCGAGAAATTATGTCGATTGATGAAATCTGTGCGCCGCGCACCGTTCTGCACGTTAATTTCTTGTGATGTTAGATAATTGTTGGATAATTAATTTGACTTGTGTTAGTTTATGTTCTTTTACTATCGCTAGTAAGCGATCTACTCTTGTCTACTAGTTATCCTTACTTCTTACCAGTTAAGGTAAATGTTATAATGAATTCAACGGGTATCAACGTGATTTTTTTTAAGCTGATGCTGTTCACTTGTTATGTGATCCAGGTGGTAGGCAAGTCAGGCATTTACACTGTGCTTATGATTATAACTTTATGATAATCTAGACAGAGGAGGTTGATGGCGTAGCAGCTATGGCGTACGGTTTGGGACTTTGTCAATTTCAATTTTTTCTAACTCAATGGTTTATTACAAGCCACAGGTTTACAAAGATGTTACAAAATAAAGTAGGTACAAGTGACGCCCTGCAAGGGCACAGCAACCATGAGGGTCATGTATTGGCATTTTACCTAAGAAATATTTGACAACAATTCATCACATATTAACATTCAAACGTAAGTACAAGTTTTACTAAAGTATTACACAATGTTATTGCATTATATTATACTATTTTATTATATTAATATACTTATTCTATATTATCAGTTAAGCAGCATACGCAATGCCGCTGTGTTAGATTGCTGACCAAAGTTCAACATCTCGAGCTTCTCCGTGCTTCAGAAAGCAAGTACACACGGCGTCAGATCAACCTACCCTAAACTGTCAAATTTCTACAATCAATTTTGAACTTTACTGTTTGGCTCTAAGGATCAATATTCATTGAGCCGGTTGTAGTCGTTAGATGACAGTTGTTAAAAGTTAAAACCCACCAACTGTGTGTGGACAAATGAGGAAATTACACGTTGCCGATGATTAGGTATCATTACTTTACAATAATCTACATTCTGATATTAAAGAGTTTGGCGGTGTTAAAGAAAGTGTTCATGTCACCTACACCGCCACAGTTCATATGTAACGATGGTAATGGTTCAATCTAGTTCGGGCGACGCAGGCCGTCTGATTAACGCTCAATCTCGGAGCACGCGCTCACACCGACGCGTAACGAAGCGTATTTTAAAATATGGCACCTACCAGCCCGCATTGGTCCAGGCAACGTGGTGGGTTTTTTTATTATTATTGGATTACGAATCTGAAACTTTTTCATACACTAAGATAAGATAAGAACAGCCTATAGTGTGGCCCAAACGGTGACACCAAAAAATTTTTTTTGGATTCCTGACATCCAGGTGTAGTTACCCGGAAATACCCCCGCATGTATATTGCGCGATTTTTTGTAGTTTTCGAGCTAAGACTTTTTTATTTTGAGAATTATCGGCTTGACCGACTTAAATAAACATTTTTTTATGGAAATTATGCAAAAAAAAATAGTGTCACTGTTTGGGCCACCCTGTATATTGAACTAACAATTTTACACTATTAAAGGAATGAAGGCCTAATCTCCTAGGCACGCGCTTAAAACCCCGACACATAACGGTACTAAGTACTAAGTATCTATAATGATGAACCTGAAATTTTGGCAAACCGTAGGTACGTTGTGTAAATAGTTGCACACTTAATAAGTTGCCGGATTATATCGAATCGTTACCATCATCAGCGTATAAACGTCCCACTGCTGGGGCCTTAATGGACAACAGTCAACAACACATGGGGAGATTGACGCTCAATTACCACGAATGCCTCTGTGGTTAAGTGGCTAAGCTACCGGTCTCAGACCCAGAGGTCTCGGGTTAGATTCCCAGCGGGAAGTACATTTTTGCGTACTTGGTTTGGTTAGTGGTAGGGCTGTTAAGTCCGCGTGGCTACGTCTACTACCGTCTTATCTAAGTCTGCCGCCATAACAACGATGTTCACAGATAGATAGATAGATAGATAGATAGATAGATAGATAGATAGATAGATAGATAGATAGATAGATAGATAGATAGATAGATAGATAGATAGATAGATAGATAGATAGATAGATAGATAGATAGATCGATAGATCGATAGATAGATAGATAGATAGATAGATAGATAGATAGATAGATAGATAGATAGATAGATAGATAGATAGATAGATAGATAGATAGATAGATAGATAGATAGATAGATAGATAGATAGATAGATAGATAGATAGATAGATAGATAGATGTTGACAACATTGTTATGTTCCGACAGTTTAAAGATAAGATAGCCAGTTCCTCAATTCCACCTTCGGCCTTATCGTCACTTACTATCAGGTGAGATGTAGGCCAAGCGCTTACCCATCGTAGAATAAAAAAAGGAAAAAAAAAGGTTATTATGTTCGCGCATCACTTCAGAACGGTTGCACCCCACCGCCGACAGGCCTTCTTAAACAACAGTCAACAACACGACGCGTCATCGCCGCCACAATTAATTAACGTCTTACTGTACATATATTCACCGACAAAAACAAAAACAACACATGCTCCGTTTCGGTGTGATATACGGCCCACTCGTGGCGTGGCGGCTAGTTCGTCAACTTTTACTTTATATCGCGTGAAAGTCTGTGGGTGATAAATGTTCACACACCCGTCACAATTCACACATCCTATCTGTATATGAATAAGGTTCAAATTTACATTGGCCACCTCCACTTTTTTCCAAAATTATATGTTTGGTATACACGTAATAAATGGGTACACATAATCGGCTGGTTCCTATACCGTGTTATTATTGTGAACATAAAAAAATAGAATTTGCATTGCATCTTGCTTTTACCATCGAAACTATAGATTGATTGTTAGGTTACAAACTTACAGACTTTGTGGTGTTTTATATGTTAACAGATTCAATTATCATTCATTATCATCATCATCACCCTATAAACGTCTCATTGCTGGGCTAAGGCTATTCTAATTTCCACTGTTTTAATGGACCCGGGGCACTTGGAGTGGTATAATGAAATGCCCATGCCAGTGCCCCCCTCCCGATCAGTCCAGTTGGAGACAGAGTCTCAACTAGACTACTCTACACAGTAACGCAGTTAACAGACATAACAACAACAACATAGACCACACAACAGGGCGGCATCACCTTACGGTGGCTGGAAATCGGCGTATCACGCCTCCTCCTCCTCCTAATTGACGCAGCGTTGGCTGACTCCTCCCGGGCGCGCTTGGCCTCCTCCTTGAGGCCCATGCACTCCACGGTGAAGCCAGCCACCGCTGCCCAATTCTCCTCACTCTTCTTACCTTAGGCACCACTGCTTGGCACTACCAGTAGTGTCATGGAAAATTTTGTTTTCCCATGACGCTATACTTCTCTGATTAGCTCATCGGACGCATAGGTACAACAAAATAACCCGTGATATACTTAATTACCCGTGGCACTACCATCCAGTGGATTTGGATTTAAAATTTTGTTCGTTTGTGAACTTTAAATTTTTTTAATGAAAACGAAAGTGACTTATCTTCCATGTACAATAGCAGATAAGGAGATTGGAATAATATTATGATGACTCACCACATTGGCCCAAGGCGGGTGGGTTCCAACTACACTACAGCCATCTTACGAAAACAAACAACAAACAAAAACAAACAACCCTCCTTCTCCCTTTCTCCATAGGAGTACGCGTGCTGCTCTCCGGAGTCACCAATTTACAGTCTCTAATATTCCATCACGCACAAAGAAATTTGGTGACTCGTTTCTTTGTCGCACTTCAATAAGATGGAATAGTCTACCAGCACACGTATTCCCTCCTACCTATGACATTATAGGGTCCTTCAAACGAGGCGTGAAGAGGCACTTTGTGGGCCGGCAAAGTGAGGGTGACTGATGCTACGTCTCTTACGCTGCACCACTTGTCCTCGCACCTGGACTTCATTTCCACTTAACATCAGGTGGAGTGGGGTCATTTGCCGGGCTTTGTATAAAAAAAAACCGCGACCAACGGCTCAACTCGAGAAGACTCAAGCACGGAGAAGCTCAAGATATCATAATTCGGTCACCAATCCGGTGAGCTGTCTTAGCGAGGGTTGCCTAAGTTTCAAGATTGCAACCAGCAGTGCGATTCTCTAACTAAGTTAAAGCCTTGGGGTAGCAGCGGCTGCCGCAGCGCTAAGAATTGACTGTCTCTTTTATATTCATAAAATTAGAAAGAGACAGCAGATCACAGCCATACGCGCAGCGTCTATGTGTCGCTTATGTCTCCTCTACACGTCTACAGATGCATCCGCAGACATTGGCAGATGCATCCGCAGATTAATTTCCACGAGCTGTCCACACGTCTGTAGGTCGATCAGTCTATGTTCATTCTGGGCAGACGCAACTCGCACTCGCACATTCTAGTTCCTATGGCCACCTTCCAGTTCCATCATCAGATCAGCACCATATATATCATCATAATATTGCATTGTCACGCGATTTACACAAATTACAAATTAATTGAAATAGGTACTTAGTTAACTAAGTACTATATTGATTTATACCTAGGTAGTATAGGTATACTACCTTACTAAGTAGGTACTTACAACATTTTTATTATTGTGATATTTATTTTTAGGATTACAGACAGTTTTCTGCTTGATATAGCTCAATAAACCTAAAAGTTTCCTTGGTACTCTCAATCACAAATTCGATCAAACTGATGCGTCGGCAGACGTGTGGACAGACGCCGGACGTTGGCGCCGAATCTCTTTGTGCTCGGCCAGAATGCCCGCGCGGGCGCGGACGCGGGCGCGGCGCGGCGCTCTTTGCTGTTGGACGCAGTCTTTAGTCCGTTAGTCGCCGTTTACGACACCCAACCAAAGAGATGGGTCGGTAGTATTCTTTTAAGGCTCATCCGTCGTAAAATACCCCGAAACTAAGTAACTTTGTAACCATTTTCTTCCTAAAATATGGTACTTTCGGAAAACAAAAAAAATACACAGTAATTACCAAGATATGATTAGTGATTTGGTTTTTCTCTTTTTCAATTTTAACCAGAAAAAATAAATAAAAAAAATATCTGAAGTTACCCCTATTTTTCCAGTTGTAACCATTTTACTGCTTCAATTTCAATCACAAACGTATGAAAATTTATATTCTATTATATAAACCAACAAGAAATAACATGGTTTTCTTAATTTTTTAAAATCCAATAAATATTATGTTATTTCTCAAAAATTCCGACTAAGTTCCTACTGTCACCCCGCTCTCGTCCAAGCAGTCAGTGCGGGGCGAGACGTGTTGCTAGACGAACCTGTGCTGCGTTGCGTGTGAGAGCAGGCAAAATTTCTATTTCGAAATAGTATTTGATATTTAGTTTGGACAGTGATCGGACGGCGTGTTTCATGAGTAATACTAGAGTGGTCATTTGACTGGAGAGCGTATTTAAAAATTATTTTTATGTAAATTTTTTTTGCAAATAGTATTTTGTAAACTCGTACTTATAGTTTTCCGTGACCAAAGTCATAGTTTGTACAAGATGGGAAAAAAACAGAGGCGACATAAAAGGAATCTCAAGAAACATTACAAAAAAAGGAAGGACATAATATCGATACTTGCTACTACTCTTTTAGTCTAGTTTGTTATTTTAGAAAATGGATGTGCCTTACATCTAAGAAAAGTCATTAAAATGTTCCCTATGACCATTTTTATATGGATTAAATGGTTGGGCTTTTACGAGTATAACGAAATAAGATTTTGACGTTTTTTACGTTAAGCATTAATTTAAGAACATCACATGACATGCCACCTAAAAATGTATAATTTGACATTGAAAACCTCGTTGAAAACGTTCTCTAAGTCTCATTTTCAATGTGTCTAAAATAGTTAGGTAGGTATTATTGGCCGTATTGCTACATGGATTAGACAGAAAAAAAGAGAATAAAAAATAAAGTAAGACGGCATTCATAGCTTGTTTAGGCCAAAATGTGCTTTACGTCAATTTAAATTACAGGTATCGACACAGAATAAATAATAGTACTAGGTACGTATCGATAATATTCATAGGTATGTTTTCAATCTAGGTACCTACCTAGGAATACATATTTATGCATATATTTGATCCAGTATTTTTCTTTGTTAAGAGTACCTATTGTTTTATTGACGAGTGTCTGTCTATAAAATGATTGTAAAACAGATGGGTTACGCTCTTCATTCATACCTACGAGTTCAATTCCCACAGAAATTCAGTTAATTGTTTAGCGTGATAATTAGTGTCGTATTCACTGTAAATCAAATTGAATCTTACAGCCTTATAGTAACACATTACATTACAAACAAAGTCAAGGGTCAAAGAAATAAAATTATCAAAGCCAGATTTTTAATACCTATCATTTATCAAAATCAGTACCTATCTAAATAGGTATTCAACTATATCATACGACATTTCATGTTCATCATTATCAGATTGCACCAATGGTTGGATTTCAGATATATCAGACTCATTGTAACTTCCATTGCATAATGAATCACTTTCACCGCCACCAACATAAATCACTCGGTACTTCTTTACGAACTGGATAAAATTCATAAACTTTATGAATAATTGCACACTTCAAAATCATCTAGTTTATTTTCTATTTTGGTTTTGGTTTATTTTTCTTAGGCGTAGAAAATACAGCTGACGTATGTCCTTCTCTTTTTAATTTCATTACAAAAAAAACGAGACACACCTAAAAAACATAAATTACTTAAAACTTAAATAAAATATTTAAAAATGTACAAACGCGTCTCCTAAATTGGGGGTCGGGGTCGGTCGGGTGTGGGGGGAGGGAAGTTAACAATTTATTAAAATAAAAAACTTATTGCCTTTTTTGAACACAACTAACAAGTACAATAAAAATCGAGGCCAATCATTCATAAGCCTTGAGCTTTCTCTCCAACAAATATTTATACATTGTAAACTATTTTTCTCTTACGACTATATGAATAGTTTTCAGCATTATAACGCTTAAAAATAAAACTAATAACAACATATCATTTATTAACAAAATTAACGATAAATAGTCCGTGCTGACACTTTGACAGCAATGAACAGATGACAATGATGTCATGATAATGACGTTTTATAGTTACTGTTGCCAGTAAAGGAAATTACAAATTAGTGTCATTAGTTTTCCGCATCATGACCTGCGGGTCTATCGGCAAAAAAATGTGAATATGGACATCATGGGCTTCATTTGACATTTTAGTGGTGGGTAGCAGGTTTTCTATTTTTCTGGTCAGGCTATACAATGAATATGTGAGGTTTTATTTATGAAACATTATTGTTGTTAAAACAATAATGAGCAAAACACGACAAAGGCTGGCTGCGACAAAATGCATTGCACAGAATTGCACTTAATTTGATCGGTTAACGGTTTTGTTTACATATTTAATATTTACGTCGTACAACTTAATATTTAATTTTTGTTTAAATGACAACGAAACACGTTGACAACAAATTATGTTAACAACGAAAAACGTATTAAGCAGGTAGGTATGCTAACACTCACAGCTTTACTTTTTTCGTTTCAACACAACATAGCCAGCTTTTTGTAAGTAATAAGCAAAAAAGAATTTTTAAAAAGCATGCTTCTTGAAAATCGTACAACGCATAAAGGTTAAAAAAATAAGCACTTTTTTCCATCTCTAGTAGTAATAGCAAACCTATAGTTGAACATTGATACCTTTTGGCGCGCGCGATGTTTATCAGCGGGTAGTGCGGGGGTGAAGTATAAGCTCCGCCCGTACGCTCAAGGTCGTTGGCGACGGTAGGAGCCTTAATATGCCACCACCACAGCTCGAGATTTTTACATCATTCTAAATAAACTGTGCTTCCAGCTAAGCCAACAATATTTTAAAGAAAGTATGTTACCAGTATAAAATCATCAATCCGACAAAAACACACATGCCAAACCAGTTTAACTTTACATATCAGTTAACCACTATTCTGTTGCTAATAAAGTTGATTTTGCAACAACATAAGAGTGCATCATAGGTGCATCTCGTGTTAACAATACAGGCATTGTGCGGTGTTCCCAGGGTGATATCATGGTCTACGTGAAAGTCGGTTTCCTTACGTATCTGTATTTCAGATCTTATGAACTTGGTGCGTTTTTCAACGTCAGATAGACGAGTGACCAAATTGAAAATATCTCGAGCTCATCCGTGTCTCGGAAGGCACGTAAAGCCGTTGATTAGGTTTTTTTGGTAAGATATAGCCTTATAGCAGATAAAATGTTTACTAGAAAAAAATCAACCAGTCTCAGGAAGCTCGAGTGGGATTCGAACCCACGACCTTTGGATTGCCGGTCCACTGCTCTAGCCGCTGAGCTACCGAGACCCCAGAAGACTCGTTGAATTTTTCCTAGTAGTTTGATTACGCTGCAAGCCAGCGGTATTACGCCACTGTCCAAAGGTCGTGGGTTCGAATCCCACTCGCGCTTCCTGAGACTGGTTGATTTTTTTTCTAGCAAACATTTTATCCGTTATCTATATAGCATTGTGAATGCAAAATTTCAATAATAAAGATATAGCAGTTGGTACGACTGCTATAACTTACCCGCATTGGGCCAGCGTGGTGGGTTATGACCCAATATCCCCATCTGCCGTTGTCCTTAGGGGAAGGCTTCTAACCATCAGTGAGACGCTTCCTTATTACCGTGTCGCGTAGCGGTAAAAGAATACTATACCACCCCCCCCCCCCCCCCCTCTTTCCTTGGGTGTCGTAAAAGGCGACTAACGGACTAAAGACTGCACATACATCCAACAGCATCAAGCGGCGATGGGCTCACCACCTGTCACGCTGAGCACATGTGCAGTCGTTTTTTGGTGAAAACTTGCTATGGTAGAGTACTGCTTTTGCTGTCCTCATTGCCTAGTCTTTTACTAACCCTTCGGGGATATAGTCCACAAGCACCACTATGTATACACTTTGACTCTTATTCCATTGTATTAAGAGTTACAATCGTTTACATATTTTTACTCGTGACTGTACTTATGCCCTAGTACCGGTCAGAAGTAGCCTAAAACTTTAGTATCTATCTACGTTCGTGTGGTGTGACATGGTAATGGTACTAAACTGTTAATCTACTTCGGAGGCCGACTGTACAAAAAAAATGCCGTATTATGTTAATATTAAGGAAACCATTCATAATTACCGCTAATTACTTCCAGTAAGTCCATCTTCAACCTTTCCAAGGTTCCGTGTACCTTTTTAGGTCGTTGTTTCCGTTTTGTCAGGGTTCCGTATTGGCGTTCGTAAAACGTGATAAAACAGCCTGTTATTTTTTAATCCATTCTGTCCTAATACCAATAAAAATATAATTATAGTCAATAACCATTTGCAAAGGCACAAGCCCAAGGAAATATTAGCGAATAATATATTCAATAAAAAAACAAATTATTCAAAATATTTATTTGGTTTTGGTTTATTGCTCTAAGGTTTTGGTATATTTATCGGCAAATTGTCAGTAAAAAAGTGGAATTTTACTAAGATCGAATCGATCTCACACGGACTATGTGGGAGAAATAAATAATTTAATATGATGAGATGACTTAAAAATTAAAAACAAAAGACAACCCTTTTAAATTATCATCAACCCACACTTGACAGTTCTATTTTTAATTTCATCCGCTTTTAACTCGGAAGCTCTGAGACAAGATGACCTTAATCTCTATTGGGGTGACCTGTAAAGTTGTTCAGTTATAGTTATCCATATAAGGTTTTAAAGCAAGGCCCACGTCGTTAAGGCACCTACGGATAGTTTTTAAGCGCTCAGCTTATGTCACTTACAAGTAACGAGGTCTGATTATAGTGTTGTAGCTTCTCCTTGCTCCAATTCGTAAGGATAACTTAGCAGCTCAGATTAATAACATATTCTAAGCTTATCAGGTTATTTAATATAAAAATCTCTTTAGCATATGTCAAAACCACAGACAAATAGTAGATCCATAGATATAAACTCTTTTCTCAGAACATTATGCTTTAGTTATTGTTCTGAGCCTCTTTTGCTTATTTTCTATGAGTGATCTATGGAAAAAAGTTCAAAACGAAGTAAGTACTCTACATTTATTTATTTTCAGCCATGGTCGTTCTTAACTCTACATTATTTTGTGATTTTGCGTGATGTTAAAATGCAAAAAAGTTTATCGCGTAGGTAAATATCTAGCTAGGTAAAAGGGATATTTAGTTTTAGTTTTTCTTTTATGAGTTCGCATCCGCATCCTTAATTCTCGACTACATTTGAACGATTATGAAAGTCACTTTATGCCGTCATTGGTTCGTAGGTGGCTCGCAAATACGGCGACAAAACCCGGCAAGGGCAAGGCTGTTTCTTTTCTCTTCTTTACAGATCCAGACTAACGTCACTGTTATGCTATTAATTAAGTTATTATAGATTGATAACGATGAGACATGCAACCTTTGTTCTAATTATAAGGTAGGTAATATTTATCTTAATTATTGAAATTTTGCATTCACAATGCTATTAGATTTAGGATAAAATGTTTACTAGAAAAAAAGTCATCCAGTCTCGGGAAGCTCGAATGGGATTCGAACCCATGACCTTTAGATTGTCGGTCCACTGCTATAACCGCTAATAACCTACCGAGCCCCCAGAAGACTCGTTGAATTCTTTCTAGTAGTTGATGATTTACGCTGCAAGCCAGCGGGTATTACGTCACTGTGACGATTTACCTACCCTTACAGTCGAAAGATTACTATTGCAAGTAAGTATTTATTAACAATCGATCAAGACGTAATTGCTTATAATATCTTTATTATTAATAGGAGAGTGACTAAACTACCCTATTCGATATCTATTGCGTCTTAATCATTCACATAATTATCAAAAATGTTCTTTTAAGTTATGATGATTACTGTTAAAAAAGGTTTTCTATAGAACGCCGCGTTAAGAGTCAAGTGATAAATAAATGCTGAACTGAAATGATATATTCATACGACAACAGTTGTCATAACCTCAAAATACCTAAAAAGTCTTAAGCTAAAAATGAAGATAGCTTCAAACTCCCGCATGATATTGTAATGTAATTTTTTCTTCATAATTCAGAGCATTGCTCCTATTGATTACTATTTATTTCATTAAAGCGCTGTGTTACGCTAGCTAGCTAAAAAACTAGCCTAACTCCCATAGTGAAAAGGTCATTATCATTTTGCTTTCACAATGCTATTATAGATATAGGATAAATTATTAGCGTAAAACATCAACTACTAGAGAGAATTCAACAAGTCTTCTGGGGTCTCGGTAGCTTAGCGGTTAGAGTAATGGACCGGCAATCCAAAGGTCATGGGTTCGAACCCATTCGAGCTTCCTGAGACTGGTTGATTTTTTCTAGTAAACATTTTATCCTAAATCAACTTTGACTCAATCGTACTCATCATCATCATTACAATACAGTAAAGTCGCCGTTTTCCTCTGTCTGTGGCACTGCAATATTCTCCTAAACCACGCAATGGATTTTTATGCGGTTTTTACTAAAAGATAGAGCGTTAACTAAGGATCATTTTTGTTTATATTTTGTAGATATATTTTTTAAATGGCTGAACTATGACGGTTTTTTTAAGTTAGCATTGACTAAGGTGCGGGCAGGCCGCTAGTACTTCATAAAGCAACAGTCAAATTGGAAACGAGAAAGTTCATCCCGTGGCCGTTAAACCTTCCCGGTCTCTGCAAACTAGGGCCGCCGCATTAATCTGCGTAATTATGTGAAAAATCCATTGTCACAGTGAAAACTTGGGGACAGCACTGCAGCCAGTGTGAGAACTCACGCCGATGCCTGCAGCTGATAATTTTATTCGTCCGCCTCTCTATGTGTTGGTACTCGGTACAGTTAAGAAAATTGTTTATCTACCTATTAAAGTCACTGTGGTGTGGAAAAGAGATCCCTTAAAGATTATTTAGCTTATTGCTACTTATTGTTGAGTTCACCAACCCGCATTGGGCCAGCGTGGTGGGTTATGGCCCTCTCCCTGTGTGCTGTTGTCCTTGCAAAGTGGATTTAGAGTGCCTGTCACTATGTATCTACATAAAAAGCTAGCAAGTGGCGCCACCAAGCGGAAACTATTTATTTTTTGAAACGCCATCTTCAATTTTTATACTTTGAAAAACTCATTACTGAGTACCACCGCGCCCGTGGTAGCACAGTTTTTTTTTATAATCAGTCCGGCAAATGATTCCGCTCCACCTGATGTTAGATGGAAATAGAGTTAAAGCACAGAATAAATAATAGTTCAAGCGTAAAGACAACAGGTCTTTAAAAAGACGCAACATTAATCGCTCTCACCCAGCCGGTCCACAAGTTGCCTTTTCACGAATTCGTTTGAAGGACCCCATTTCGTAGAAGAGAGGGAAGACTCGTGCTGGTTATGTGAACACACTCAATCCTACCGTATAAATTAGCCTATATCTCTTAAATTGAAACAAGTAGTTTGCCTAATCGTAATCACACACTATGGCTTTATACAAATACGTAACACATACGCGCGCGATTACAAAACAACTGTAATTTCAGCTGTGTAAGGAATTAGGTTTCGAAATAAAAGTGTGCCCGCCTTGTTTCACGCTCAATTTGTAATATGGACATTAGTCGTCATAATTCGTAGTTACTTATATTTGTTACAGTACCAACACCTTTTTTTTCATTTTTGATAGCAAATTATCCGCTTGTGAGGCTCTACATTCTCATTAATTCGAGACTTCGTCGGCCCGTAATTCGTAGTTCACGGCTGTGTGTGTAGGGATTGCGCCAAAAACTAGTGAAAAAAACATCAACGCGCGTGCATTGTACGACGAAATAAGCGCACCCGAAACTTGGGTGCGCTTAGAGAGTAGGCATAGGGCCTACTTTAAGCAGCGTGGTATGGTATGGCAGCGGAGTGATAAGTCGCCGTACTGACCAAACATCCAATGTAAAAAATTTAAACATATTTTTTTTGAGTGGAAGAAGGAATCAAATCCAATCTTCAAGTAAGTCAACGCTGCAATTGACGTTGTTGGCTTAATCAACACGTTTGCCAATTTGCTAAATGCGGGTTGGTGATGACCCGGGTTATACATCGAATACCCTATCCTCTACCCTGGTTATCGGAGCGAGCTGGATTTAATATAGCAAATGCCTGGGAGTGACAGATTTAAGAATTAACGATATATATTTATATAGAAAATATCTTGGACCGTAATTAATCGGTCCTTAAAATACTCTGACTTAAAATACCCTGACCGACCTTGTACAGTCACGAGCAAAAATATGTAAACAATTGTAACTCTTATTACAATGGAATAAGAGTCAAAGTGTATACATATCGGTGCTCGTGACTGTACCTACTATACTATGGGCAGAACCCCATTGCCCATACTACCTACAAATGACAAGGTCTGAGATTGAGACACGACTGTGATGTGAGTGAACGTTTTAGAATAGCAGAAGTCGCGTTAGTCTTCTACTAACCCAATATGTTACTTATTTAAGATGTTACACTTTTGTATTCGCCCGCCAACTTAGGTACCATTCTAATTGACTCGTTATACAAAAAAAACACTTTAAAATTGAATAGTTTAGTAAAATGAACACAGTTTCGTCAGTCCAGCCCAGTTGCACGGAAATGCACTGAATCTTATGTAAAGCAGGCTCCCACGTCTCGACTATTGTTGATTATATGTGTTATTTGAGATTACGCGATGAGCGGTAGCGTTTTAGTAGAGGAAACAAAGAGATCTTATTAGTAATGTTTGATTTTATGCGTTAATAATGCTGAAATAAACTCGAAAGAATTACTACCTCTGAGATGATAATATCATGTTATCGCTACTACTGATTGGTTTATTGCCTTAATTCAAAGTCTTAGGGGATCAAAAACCCGGGCTTTGCAAAGTAATATGGAACACTTTGCTCCACCTGGTAATTAAAACCACCGAAAATATTATTTTTTGCACCTTATTTTACCAGTCAGCCACAGCGACGTCGATACGGGGTGTAGAAAGAAGCAATGCATTTTTTAAATGATTTACGGGTAAACACTTTGCTATCATCTCACCTCATATAAGGTGATAAGACCGAAGATGGAATCAATGTGATGGTAGCGGCTTATTAATGGTTTTTTTCTTTTTATTTAATTTGGGGCTTTTGTCAATATGGATATGGAATACTACGCCCCATCTCTTCCCTTGGATGTCATAAAAGGCGACTGACGGACCAAAGACTGCACACACCAAAAGCATAGAGCGGCGATGGGCTCACCACCTGTCACGCTTAGCACATGTGCAGTTATCATTTGGTGAAACTTGGACTGTGGCAGTAGACTGCTTCTGCGAACCCTTTGGGGATAATAGTCTTGAATCTATACAATGTGATAGGGGTGGTACTTCTAACCTGTTAAGACTAAGTACTACATCGAAATTCATCGACAAAAATAATAATATGGACTTATAAAAAAGTGATTTTAAATCACAAAATAATTAAAAAAGTAATGATTTTTTTTCTCACCAAAATAATCTCAAACATACAAAACAAAGTAATTTATTAGTTAGCCAATGTCATTAGCTACCGTTTGCCATTTTTTTCATGTTTCTCCGACGTATGAAACCTTTGATATCGCATAAAGTAAATAAAAATGGTCATAAATTATAGGGGGAGGGGGTAGGACCCCCCATTTTATTATTTTTGTCGATGAATTTAGATGTAGTACTTAGCCTTAACGGGTTAGAAGTACCACCCCTATCACTTTGTATATGTATGCAAGACCGAAAATAGAATATGTAAAACCGCTTTTCTTATAGATCTTGGGCCGGCACCCAAACAATTACTCATCTCATCTGCACGAGGAAGCGCACACCTAAGCATTGCAAGAGTGTCGCACGGTGGCAACTCTTATTGTTTTAATTGCGTTTTCGTATTACGCGGCGGCTTTCTCTGGCATAATTGCGATTTGCGATGACACTTCTAGATTAGTCCGCTTAATTTTTGAGATAGATTGGCATCACTACCTTTATTTTAGAAGTCGACACTCTCTATCAGATTGTTCTGTGGGTCGGCCAAATATTTTATCTGTGACGTCTTCCGTCAACATTCTGTGACGTGTCGACGAATAGGGGCCTTCCTGACCTCGGACCAAATCTTGGTCCGAGTTCCTGACCAACAACTCTTACTGCCGTACTTAGAGACGTCAATAGACAATTCAATGAAATAGAGAAGAAATCTCTATTTAGCACTATACATAACAAACTTAAACCAAGTTCTATAATATGTGGAGGTTTGTTATTAGCTTTTAGATGCTACTTACTTGTACTACTATTAATACTTGCTGTAAACCTTCCTAAGAATAAAATAAAATAAAACCTGAGCGGTATTCGCTGCCTTTGTGGGTAGAGCGGCACCGAATAAAGCTCAGGTCGCTCTAGCCGCGGAACTTGGTACTAAATACCTGAGCGATACCCGCGCGGTATATACCTTTACCCACAGCGGCAGCGAATACCGCTCAGGTTTGAATAGGCCTTAGGAAAGTGACAGCTAGAGACTTAACTGTCATTAAAACTTTGACGACCTCCTCGGTCGAGTGGTTTGTACACCGGTTTTCATGGTGTCGCCATCTCTGAGGTCCCAGGTTCGATCCCCGGTCGGGTCAATTTAGAAATTATTGTTTTTCTAAATTGTCTCGGGTCTGGGTGTTTTCTATGTATAATAAGTGTGTATTTATGTATTTTAAGTATGTTTATCCGTTTTCTAGTCTTCGAAGCTTCTCTTGGGCTAGATAATTGGTGTGAGTGTAGGAAAGTTTATTTATTTAAAACTTAATTGACGTCTACGATACCTAGAGCTCAGTTAGAGCAGTATTACTTTATTCTTACCATTTTGCATAGTAAGATTAAAGTAATACAGTTTCAAGAGGTGGCAGTAGAGCCTAAGGTTTTGTCGCAACTATGTACTATCAATTTTAACCTTATCTATGTATGTAAATGTAAATAACTGATGTAAATATAAACAGACGATATTTTTTCCCACTGCTACGCAAAACCCTTGTTGTAATTAAGTCATCAAGTCAGTCAAGATAATGAATTAGGATAAAATGTTTACTAGAGAAAAACAACCAGTCTCAGGAAAGCTCGAATCCCGTTCGAGCTTTCCTGAGACTGGTTGTTTTTTTCTATAGATATCTATATAGCATTGTGAATGCAAAGTTTTAACAATAAAGATAATGAATTAGTTTAATTACCACGCTAAAGTACTATACGCTTAAAGTACGTAAAACTATTTACGTAAAAGACAAATATTTGTTAAATGTCGCAAAGTGCAATAAAAAATACGTTTTTACGAACAAATAAATAAATACTCTTTTTTTATGCAATGTACTTTATTTTTGTTCTAACAAAATGAAAAAATACTTTACTCGTCCTAAAAAAAAGGCGGCAACCCTAATCACAAACCCGGGCAGCAGATTGAAATAATAGTATCCCCGGGAATCAATCGGAAAATACAAACACACATTGGCCGACCTGGGAATCGAATTCAAGACCACCGGATGTTGATCGCTTCACCAGTCGGCCATCGAGGCGAACCTTACCACAGACCCTACCTTTAGTTCATAGCTATTAAAACTTCCAAATTAGGTGATATTAGAGTAGATAATCCTACTTATATTATAAACGCGTAAGTTTGTAAGTATGGATGGATTTTTGTTACTCTTTCACGTAAAAACTACTTAATGGATTTGGATGAAATTCGGCATACAGATAGTTTATAACCTGAATTAACATATAGGATACTTTTTATCCCGATATTTCCACGGGAACGGGACCCACGCGGGTGAAACCGCGAGCGGCCTCTTATTTGTTATAATTATAAGTAGGTACAAAAAAACAATATCATATCTTCACAGACAGTACCTACAATGTCTTTATCGTGCTTAAAGAGACGAAGTGAAAGAAGAATACATTCAACTGTTTGGTATTGACATAAAATTTATTTAATTGTGATTTTTGCTGCACGAAAATAAGACAATAAAACTTATAGTGGGTGCATCGTTGCATCTCTTTCGTTCCAACCAAAACTCATACGTGTGAGTAAGCGCAATGCATTTCCGTTTATCCCATTACGCGTCTGAAACGGTCGATTGTTGTGAATCGATTTGCTAAATCGATTATCGCTAACGGCATTGTAAAATTTTATTTGTGTGAATTTGACTATGTGAACGGTATTTGTGTTGAGCTGGGTAATCTTACTGACATACATTTTCTATGACGATGTTATTTTGAAGATCGGCCGTACTTTCCACAGTGTGTTCGATTTTACAATAATTTATTTTTAAAATAATTTTCAGTTTGATAGATAAATAGATAGGTAATACTTTTATTGTAACATAATAACACAAACATTTACAATGCATATACATAAAAAAGAAAAAAAAAAGAAAAACAATGTAAAGGCCCCAGTACACATTGGCGTATGTATACTGGCCAATGTGTACTGGGGCCTTTACAATTTGGCGGTCTTATCGCTTAAAGCGATAAAACCGATAAGTGATGCTTACTTTATAATCGAACGCTGCCTTAACCATCTCTTTGTTGATGTATGAGATCTACGATGATAATGATGATGATGATATAATATCCTCCAATTAATAGCATACAGTAATCTATACTTACACTTAAAACAACTAAACTTACTAATGAGAAAAATCCTTTATTCAATACTTTACTGTGGACTAGTGGGCTATGGTAGAGGACTGCATGCTTTTGCGGTCCTCATTGCCTATAGTCTCTGACTAACACTTCGGGGATAAAAGTCGTGATTCTATGTTAAGTTATGTTATGTCTTTTATAACACATTTGCTCGTTAAGTGGCTCTTATTACACCGATTTCAGCATCGTAATGTAATAAGCTACGCACTAGTGCGGTAATGTAATTTAAAAATTATTTCCTAATCGTTTGAATCTATGAACAACATAGGTGGGAGTCTTTAGCCCGTTTGTCGCTTTGTAGTATTATTTTGATGAGCCCATTGCCGCTCTATGCTGTTGCATGTATATGCAGTCTTTAGTCCGTTAGTCGCCTTTTACGACAACCAAGGGAAGAAAGGGGTTGGTAGTATTATTTTGATGAGCCCATCGCCGCTCTATGCTGTTGGATGTATGCGCAGTCTTTAGTCCGTTAGTCGCCTTTTACGACACCCAAGGAAAGACAGGGGTTGGTAGTATTATTTTGATGAGCCCATCGCCGCTCTATGCTGTTGGATGTATGTGCAGTCTTTAGTCCGTTAGTCGCCTTCTATGACACCCAAGGGAAGAGAGGGGTTGGAGGTATTATTTTGATGAGCCCATCTACGCTCTATGCTGTTGGACAAAGAAAAATATATGTTGGCTTACCAAAGATTCATGCACTAGAAAAACAACAAAAAAACGCAGTCATTTTCGGAATTTTTTTTTCCTCATAGATATGTTATAAAACGTCGTATGGCATACGTGCGCTTTGATAATTACAGCCTCTGCTTTCTTGTAACCCTCGCCTACGGCTCGGGCTAGCTGTAATTTTCATCTTACTGCACTTATATCATAATATACTACGAGTATAATGTCACTGTTCCAATTTTATATCCCTATTTTTTCTTTATACAAAAACATTTATGGGTGAGTTCCACCAATGAAACTGAACAAGAAAATTTCTACCTTCCATACAAAACTGTCCGATCAGCTGACGACAATAGTATGGGAGATCGAATTTTTTTTGTCATTTTTGCACATAGGTTTCTTGGGAAAAGTTGTTCAGTTTCATGCGTGGAACTCACCCTAATTGTTTTTGTATAAAGAAAAAATAGGGGTGTATATTAAAACATTACTATTTTTCTACCGTCAGTTATCAATACGGTTATACCTTATACCCCTTGTCTGTCACGAAGACTCCTAGAGGTTGTGTACAATTGAATTTCCATTGTGTCTGGTAACTATTACGAAAGCTAAATAACACATAGTTTATTGTTACAGATTAACAAATGACGGTGAAGAAGGCTCGGAGCGGTGGCCTCGCCGCCGTGGTGGCCCGCCAGAAGCTACACAGCCCCACCCAACAGCTGGACATCCAAACCATCAGCAAACCTGCCACCAACAGCTACAACATCGTCGTGGGCTTCAATGAGAAAGACCAACTCCAGCTCCTAACTAAAGACGAAGCAGACGATGAAAAACCAAAACTCATTAAAGACTTCACAGATATACCGACGAGCAAATATGAAAACATATCGATAGACGACATCGCTAACTGCGTGAATATCGAGAATTATCCAAACTGTGACAACACTCTAGTCTTTTACGTCACCAAAAATCTGAACAAGGAGGCGATAGCGTTGAAATTCGAAAACGAACAAGACTTTAAAAGGATATATTTCACTTATAAATACTTCAAAATGCGGAACCGTCTAACTAACAACACGAATAACTATGTAAGCAGCGAAAACCTATTTTCTAAAAAGAAGACTTACGAATTGTTCAATAAAAATAGGAAGAACAGTGTTGACGATTATAGTTTATACGATAAAGGACGGGAGTACGATCTGATGCATACCACCGACAACGATGGTATCACGCACATATCTGTGCAGCAAAAAGTTTTAGGATCTCGATTCGACCAGCCAATGAGTTTGATTGGTATTAGAACGGATGGTAATGTCGGTGAGATAGACAGCCTCATTTACACCGACATAGATGTACCATCAAAGCCTGAGAGGAAAAGACTGTTCCACAAGAAATCTAAAGCGCCTCCGCCTCCTTCGAACGCTAAAGATAATCAACATAAAGTGTTAAAAGGAGAATTTGTCCGAGTAAACGTTGATAGAGCACCAGATGTGGTACCAAGAGACAACAAGCATAATAAAATTCCAGATATCCTTATGTTTCGAGAGAACAAGCCGAAGAGAAACAGTCCAACGAGCAATCTTTGGTCGGTTAGCAATAAAGGTTGGTATATTTTTTTAAATTTAATACTGGGTTTGCTGATGCAAATCAAATCGTACGTAATACGGAAACGTAGTCGAATATAACTAAGAATAGGTAACTATTACGTGGCGCGTCGATCGAGATGGGTAATTTAGCATTACGTTGTGTTAATTAAGAAATATGTGCGAGGCGTGAGCGCGTTTAGTGATGTTATATAAAGTAGATAAACTGAGGCTCAATTACATACTTGAGACCGTATCAACATTATGCTGCTCGCCACCGTAGGCGGAGACAGCAAAGGCATAGTTGGAGGCCCAGGGAGTTGGTGGGAGTCTTATTATTTTTGCTTAGACACTGCATCAAACTCCCCTCTGATCGTATCCATCGGTTAAAGGAGAGAAGGAACGAAAGCGGGCGTCAACGCAAAGAACTGTTTCTAGATATTATATTATAAATTGGACTTAATTTTAAAAAGATCTTGAAATATCCTGAAGAATCCTGATCGTGAAATAAACATTTTTTTAAGCCCTTCCATTTTGTAAGATCTTGAAAATTATAAATCTGAACTGAAAGAACTGAGCTTGACTTAAATGAAACGTATTTTCGTTACTAGCTGTGCTCCGGGGTTTCACCAGCTTTAATTTTTATTGATTTTTCATTGATGCTCCGCTCCTATTGGTTGTAGCGTGATTTTATACAGCCCAATAAACGGATAATCTAACACAATAAGATTTTTTCAATTCGAACCAGTAGGTAAGGTTTCAGATTAGCACGTTCAACCAAACAAACTCTTTAGCTTTATAATATTAGTAAAGATTATAATGATCAATAACTCAAAGTCAATTAAATACTAACGTCAGTTTTATGGGCCCTATTAAAATATTAGTGTCATCATTAGACATCAAGAATTTAGTAAGCTAAATAAATAAAAGACACTTAGGTACACAAACATTATAAAACGGGTGTAAGTACTATAAACAAATTACGGGTCATTACAATAAATGGGTTGACCGATGGAGGACGCCAAAATAAAACTGTAAACTTTAAATCCTTTATATTGATTGTTATTTCGTTTCATTATGGGATGGACTTTAAAGATTTGTATGACGGCTAAATAAATCATACTCGTAGAAGTTTTATAAGCTATTTGGTTATAAGATTAGTGAGTCACATGGTTTGAAAACTAATTTTGTGTGGTATTCCAGACAGATTAATAGATATGCATTTTTTACATTTTTTTTCTCTCTTTTGGGCAGTTGACATTTTAGTTTGGAATGTTAGGAAAACAGGCTCAAAGCTACAAAAACATCTGGAGCTCTTAAGTGCTTTGGACGACACGTAAAGCCGTTGATCCTGGTTGTTGTCGAAAGATGGCAGTCGTAAATTCGTTAAAACCCACCAACCCTTATTGGGCCAGCGTGGTGGGTTATGTATGGAGCAATTTCTTCATGCGCTGTGGGATTTCCTGTGCCCAGCAGTAGGCTGATGATGATGAAATATTAACCGCTGTTAAAATTTAAGTTATTATCTTCTATATTATTATTGAATGTTGCCTCCGCTTTAATTGTAGTGCTCATTCAAAAGTACTTCGCTGATATTACTAAATTTTTCGTAACGTACCTTTATCTACGTTTTAAATAAGGTATGTAATTCAGTTTGGCAAATATATCATATTATCTGCCTACGCTGCATTCAGTAAATATTCTTTTCATAAGTAGTTCATGAGTAGGTATTGATTGATTATTTACATAATAGTGAGCAATAGGTATAGAATCCTACTAATATTATAAACGCGAAAGTTTGTAAGTATGGATGGATATTTGTTACTCTTTCACGTAAAAACTACTGAAATGGATTTGGATGAAATTCGGCATATAGATAGTTTATAACCTGGATTAACACATAGAATACTTCTTATCCCGATATTCCCACGGGAACGGGAACCACGCGGGTAAACCGCGAGCGGCCGCTAGCGTAAAATATTTACGGAATTCTTGTAAACGAATATAAAGTCAAATTAACAAAACGCCTTGTAAATCCTTGTCTCTCTACCTATAAGTACATTCTGAGAACGAAATTTCAAGAAGGCAATGCGTAATGTGGAACAAACCATAAATTGCTTTAATAACGCCGGCAGGCGCTTTAAGTATATCAAGAGTCAAGATCAAGACAAACAGTTTATAAGCTGCACCTGTTTTTAGCTTGCTTAACGGACTGATATCTCGTTCTCCAAAATTTCTTCTCTGCATACCTGACCACTATCCGATCTACTTAAGTAGGTACTTTAAAAAAAAAACACTTCCTGTGAAAATAGAAAATCTATTTTTTTACATAATATGTATATTTATAACTATAGTTATTGCCTAACTTTTTAAACTATCATGGCCTTTAACGTAAGAGAAAATATTAACGGGATTGGCATTAGCATGTCTTGTTGTCTTTGAGTATAGTTTATTTAAGAACTGTCCTTTAAAACGGTGTTTAACGTACTTACTTAATTAAAGGCAAGTATCTGTTATATACTTTTAGACTCGGCCTAACTTTAGACATGGTTATGTGGTACGGCAGTTATAATCCAGTCAGTATTCTAGATAGCTTTTGTCTGCTTAAAATCTACGTTTGGTAAAGTCAATGCATAAAGGTAAAGTCAATGCTTCAAAAAGGGTCACTGAACATACAATCTTGCCTGCCTCAGTATTTTCTGCAAGTTTCTTTTACAAAATTGCATGGGCATTATTAAATTTGTTGTACCTACGTACCATGAAATCTGACGAATGCTCCGTAAAGCGAGTTGCCAATTGCCAACATAGCAGTGGTTGTCATCACGTTACGTGCGTCCCACAAAACCTCCGGAGAAATTAAGCAATTTGTGTACCAAGCTACTTAGTGAGCAAACACGGAGGTCGCATGTCCTATGCTTCACTCCAACCAATTAGATTGTTTGTTCGCTATTCTAAACAGAGGCTTGATTGCATATAAATATTGAGTAGGAGTTGTCCTTAGTTTGAGATGGGTTGTAAGCAATGTGTACAGTAGCTTTGAATAGCTAGCTTCGTCTTTTTTAGAACAATAACTATTGACTATCGGGAGAGAAGGTGCAGTGACATTAATATTATAGAGCATAGAATCATAAGAACTAAAACTTCAAGGTATTCAGCATGCGCGCCCTCTCGGTCTCAGGTGGTTAATTCAAATCATCCTCTCCTATCAATTGCAATTTAGATGTTTCTTTAATTTCAAAAGCCTCGCGTCATCATTCTTGTTCTTAGTGGGAAGTTGTGGTTTGTCGAATCTGATGTAAGTAGGAATTCCACCAGGGTAGATATGATCGCATTATGCAGATTTATTTTCGCGTCTATGCTTGACGCCGCTTTTACGCGGGTTCATACACTTCTCTTTTTATTGGCCCGATGTATGAGAGCCTACAGTCGCAGCCCAGTTTGTACACGCCTGCATTTTGGATTGGATTGTTGCACTGCACTTGATAGATCGTAAGAATTGGTTGATCTTGAAATAAGTGTTAATTGAAGCTCGATTTAAGATGAAATCTTGTCCAATCCAATCTTGTCAGTGACTCCTTTTATGTATGGAAGTATGCTGTGCTTATTGGCATCTGTTATTTTATAAAGATGTTTCCCTTTCAATTGAAGATTTCAGTGTTAAAACACACTTTAAACGTTTACTCTCTACTGTCTTATAATGTTTCATTAATTTAGCCTAAAGTTTGAAACCCTTTACAGGGTCTGTATTTACCATTTTATTTTGATTTTAATATTAGTTCAGTTGTTTAAATTAAATATATTGGGATTTACCAGGAGGCTGGCAAAATATAAAAAGAAAACTGTCAACAGTCCCCGCCGATCGTTAACATTTAGCACCCATAGTTTACATAGCTAATCTAGCTAGCTGAGAGCGTTTCCACGATTTCGTAACATGTAACAATATTGCTTAGCCACACGAGTTACCAACACTTGACAGCAGCAATCAGCGAGAGGACTTTATGCAACCACAGACGGCCCGAGCATCGTAAACAACGGAACGAGAATGGCTCATTCAACTGCTTTGGTTTAGTAAAGAAATGCTGATCATATTTTGTGCATATGCACGCTGTCTAATAATACGTTGAAACAGTTTAACAAATGTCATTTCCAAAAACAGTACACGTTCAGAGGGATTTATCGCGAACTGTTTAGTATTGACTCAAAATAGAATGTATTGATGTCTTCGATCACATATCTATACTAATATTATAAAGAGGAAAGATTTGATTGTTTGTTTGTTTGCATTGAATAGGCTCTGAAACTACTAGACCGATTTGAAAAATTCTTTCACCGTTGGGAAGCTACACTATCTCCAGAAGACATAGGCTATATAATATTTTCATAAATTCGCCACGGGGTACGGGGTCCACGCGGACGAAGTCGCGAGCGGTAGTAGCTAGTATTATATAAACATGTAATCGAAGATCGCTGTACACTTGTTGATTTGCGATTGCTATATGTCTGTGTCAGGTGGCAGCGCCTGGATTCAAAAAGTGTCTACGTCTTCGCGGTTGGTAGTGACTTCATATTGATTGTATGAAAATAAAATATTCACTGGTAGACATAGTATCCGACACCAGCCTCCAAAAGTAACATCGTTTGCGCAGCACCTTAAGAGGCCTATTACATCTCGACTGTGATTTTTGCGTAATATTCCCATTTTCGCATTTTGTTGTAATTTTGCAGTTGTATTTATAGTTTTTATCAAAATAGGATAATAAAATCAAGCTTAATATTACAAATGTCCACTCTGCGAGGATAAGCTGAGTTCGGACGGCCGGCGCATCGCATTTTGAAGTAATTTTGCAGTTGTTTTATCGTTTTTATCGAAATACGATAATAAAATCATTATAAAATCTTTATTCATCATGAAGTAACGATTATTCTGGTATACATTTTGCTCAATAATATTATCGTAGATAGGAGAAATTCACAGTTAACTTATAGAGATTTTCGAAGTTTTTTGGTTTAGAATAAGATTTTTTTCCTATATAAAATCAATGATCTAAAAATTCCGAGGCCGTTACGCACTATACGACTATATAAGAGATAACATTATATTTTTTTAATTTCATTTGTTAGAACAGTAGTTCAATCGATGCGCTCAAAAAAGTGGCTTTGCGCATTTTATGAAAATCTTTCTCTGCAATTTTGGGTTTAATTAAAAAGTTAAGCAAAATTTACAAAAAGCGAGGCCGCACTATTTCAATAGCTATTCTACACTGTTTAATAAGTCAAAATTGTAAATGTATTTTTGTTTCTGAGATCCATAACGCCAAAAAAGGCCATTTTACGCAAAAATCACAGTCGAGATGTAATAGGCCTCTTAATGCATGGCACTAAACCCCATTTTCGATTCTTCTCGATCAAGAGCCGTCGTGCTTTTACTTAATCGATCGAATATAACCTACAATTAGACCTATTGACACATTTGACAACTACCTACAAATAGTTCTATCGGCGAGTATTACGGAAGCGTCTAGTAACCCAATCCGCGCGGGATCGCATACACTTGCTGCCCTTCATGGCCGGCTTGAGACATAGTATATTACTGAGATTGAAACGTTATATGCCAAAGGAATCAATATACCTACTAACCTCGCTTGGACACTTGGACCTCGAATGAGCCAACGTGTCTTTATTACTTATATTAGGATAGCGCAAGTCAAGATGGTCAAGCAATGTATTAAATTGCAGCGTATCGATCATTTCAATTTCATTGTTTAATATTCCGTAATTGGTTATTAAATCTGGTGAATAATTATCAAAACCTGTAATTGTAAAATTATATTCCATTAATTAAGCAATTTCCTTAAATTAAATCATCACAAAAAATTTTTCTGAATTTCCCCGGTGGTAACCGGCATTCTCAAACAATGGTAACACACACCGCATGTGTCAATATGGCAGATGTCAATTTCTAATTTACAACGAGGTACTTGAAGCTTCAGTGTCGTTACGCGGGGCGTCCATGAGCTACGGCGCCCGCACACCATCAGGCGGGCCGTATGTTCGTTTTTTGGCTCTGTTACATAAACAATATATATTTACCAGGGATAATATACAGGCAATTTTTGTTATCTGTGCACATATTTTTTTAAATTATAGAGTAACTCAATCTAGAGCTACACATTTAATTTAATTTTTTTTAGTGAAAAATAAGGAAACTAAAATTGATCAAACATATCCACAAAAATACTGTTAGTCATGGTTAATCGACCAGCCCCCTTACTCTTGAAACCGATCGCTATTGGATCGGATTGGTATTGTGAATTTTCGCACTCCTAAGTTACGACACCAGAGCTAATATGGATTCATATTGCGTGGATAGTGAGTGAAAAAATCATTGCCATTGAGTTCACCCAATATGAATCTAAATTAGCGCTGGTGTCGTAACTTAAAAGTACGAAAATTCACAATACCAATCCCATCCAATAGCGATCGGTTTCAAGAGTAAGGGGGCTGGACCGCGCAATTGAACTCTGACACATTACGATACCACAGGATACTTAAGGATAAGTTACCTTTACGGTGTCCTACATGTGACCTTTCGTACGCTCGGTATCTAAGAGTTATTTTTTATTGTGCCTGACAAATTAAATAAATAATGAAAAATAAAAAAAATTGAAAAAATACGAAAATGATCTCTAATAACGTTACTGAATGATATAAAAAAAATTCTACATATAAAAAAATCCTGTAGGTATATTACAATGCCTCGATCGGCCAAGTGGTCAAGCTCTTGGCTCGATATCCGGAGGTTCCTTGTTCAATTCCCAGATTGAGCAAAATGTGTTGACAGTATACAAGCTGTACTTTACTTTAAAATCTCTCGCATTTAAAGGTATTCCGTTTAATGCGACAGATACCTAGGTACTTACCCTTGTAATAGGAACTAATTACCGAATAGTGCTAGCCTTCAGTTTCACCAATGGTAAGTGAAGATAAGGCTGTGAAGGTAGGAATGCACTTCACCGGAAATCCTTTATTACTTTCTTTGTTTAGTAAAGAGAGTAAAGGAACTATTTATCTTATCACTAACCTTTGTAACATAACAGAACAACATGTACCCCTCGCTGGAAATCCGAAATTGGGACTGGATGTGTTTAACCACTAGACCATAGTGGGATCACTCTAGGTTGACTCAATTGATCCAACCAGACAAGCAGGTTCTTTATCTGCTATTACAGAAAATACTGAAACATCATAAGCTTTAAAGATTTTACTCCAGGTTTTATAATTACAGAGACTTAGCTCGGTTGATTTGGTTGGCAAAATTGTTACTCACCTCTTTTGTCTCTTTGTTACTTAATATTGCCATCACTTCTATCACTATCGACACAAAGGTCATGTTATGATAGCAGTTCAAAGGTTAATTGTGTAGGTAAAGATATGACCGAAATAAAATAAAAAAAAACCACAAGATAAGCCATGAAGAGAAGGTAGAAAAAGATAGATGTATTTAAATTTTTGTAGTCTGCATTTTGAAATAAGATTTCCTCTCACCTGAAGATAATAGAGAATAGAATCGTTATAAACTGAAAAAAGCATGCATGCAACATGCAAGCAAGCGTGCAGCGTGCAAACAAGCATGCACGCAAGCATGCAGCATGCATCCAGGCAAGCATACAAGCATGCAGTATTCCAAAAAACATGCAACATGCATTCATCATACATGCAAACACACAGTATTTATTCAAATTACAAAGGTATTTGTCACAAGTCTAACCTAACCTAACCAACGGAACAATAGTTTTGCATCTTAACTTTGTTTTTATAGCGGGTGACTCTTAAAATCATTTATGATCAAGAAATATATGAAAACAAATATTAGTAAAAACAAGGTGTATGATTAAAGATATTATGAATTCTGATGATTATGGGATTCGATCGTTAGTATTAAATATTTTTATGAATAGTGATCATTATGATGTAAAATGGTATGAAAAATATTTTCGGACTTCCGATAATAGGACTGAAAAAGTTATGTGAAAAAATGCGTGAACAACATAATTACATTTCCTTGTCTGTCACGATAACTCCTGGTGCTTACTCTGCTAACTATTGAATTTCTACTGTGTCTAGTTTTACAGCATCAAGCAGACACATTTTTTTTAAATATCTACTTATATGATATCGGCTATGGATGATAAACGCCCACTGTTGGACAAAGGCCTCCCAAGGTTTTACAGATCAACGTCCGTCTAATCTGAAAATCATTGGAACAGTGATTTTCCGCTTCTTTCATGTCGATGGCAAAGTGAAGTTTGATACGCGAAACTTCAATTAAGTATACTGTTTTCTAAGGTCTCTCAGTCACCCTATGACCACGGACCCTGTAAAGTAAAGGGATGAACTTTGTAATGTAGTACCTAAATGAAACGCGAGTGTTGATCCGTAAAAACGGTTTCATTTCAATTAAGAATTTTGTTACACAATAATAATTCTACTAAAAAATGTTTAAAGGCTATTTTGGTCAATTACTAAGAATTATACCTTAAAGAATACTACCAACCCCTCCCCTTGTGCACAGTGTTTGTGCCTTGGGTGTTGTTGGGCAACTAACGGACTAAGAGGAAACACTACGTGGCAGCGACATGCAAAATTCTCATACAAAACACAGATCTAAAATAGAAAATCGACGTTTCGTAGTCCCCTGTTTCCACCTTCAGAACTGGCCAATTGTTATTACTTTTTTAGCATCGGTTAAAGAAAGAGATTTTCTATGTCTGTATGTTTTTTTTGAAACCAGTCTTTTATTGTTTGTGAAGACGCCTTAAAACGGAGTGATTTCGCAAAATTTTAAAGGCTCCTAGTTGTTAATAAATAGATAATTTAATGCAAAGAAACTAAACATACAGACTTAGAAAATCTCTTCCTTTAAGCGATGCTGTAAAAAACAAAAAAAAAATGGTCCAGTTCTGAAGGAGTAAAAAAAAACGAAACGTCGTTTTTCTGGTTTAGATCTTTGTTTTGTATGAGAATTTTTCATGCCTTAAAGACTGCATATGCTACATCCAAGTATCCAACAGCATAGAGCGGCGATGGGCTCACTATTACGCTGAGCACATGTGCAGTTGTTATTCCGTGAAACGTGGACTATGGCAGTGGACTGCTTCTGCGGTTCTCATTGCATAGTCTTTGACTAACCTTCTGTGGATATTAGTTATAAATTGATGTACCTATATGTATGTATGAATCTAATTTAATTCGTCAATCTGCAAAATTGGTTCCATCTACAGTCGTACCATAACGCCAACACCACACATTTCGTGTTACCGAACCCCATAACACCCCGTGCGAAATCGTGATCAGTAGCAATAATGCACGTAACGGTTCGGCTTGCATATCGCATTTGTTAGCACGTAACTCAACCTCAACTGCTATCTGAATGTCAAGGGAAACATTATGTTTAGCCTCTCCGCTCTTTTAGTATTCAAGATATCTGCACACCTCTTGACTTGCATAAATGTAGCCCAATCTACTAGGTCATCAGTATCAGCGTTCTCTTGTAATCATCTTATTTGTATGCATTGGAGGTCGGAGACTTCTCGACGTGGTCTGCATTTCTAGTTTTTGGGTAACTTCACTGATGTAATGACTAAATTTGCCATTTCGTTAGGTAGCTGTACGAAAACAGGAGTAGATTGAAAATAAAAAGTAAATAAATTAGTAAATAAATTACCCAAAAAGTTTAGGTCTGTCCAAACTTTTAACTCTTATGAAGATGTCTTAAGCCCTTCTTACTACCATAATATTAATTTATGAAACCGTAACATTTCCAAAAGTAAAAAATATTAGTGAATCTTCATTTCATTAACCACCTCGTCTTTCCATTTCCAGTGACCACCGGCTACGAGTCCGACCGGGAAGAATGGAAGACCAGCCGCTCACAGTTCTCCACGACTGCGTTCGACAGCCTCGCCAGGCCCACCAAAATAGCCATGGCGCTCACCCTCAAGAAACCACAAAGACTGGACCCAGTACCCCAATACTACCGTCTGCCCAGCGAGACCAAGCTGACTCCTATCTCGTTTAGACCCAACAACTTCCTGCAGAGACCACCACGGCTACCACGCCCGAACACAGAGATGAAGAGGAATTTCCTAAACACGGACCACAGGAAGTTCACGTCCCTCCAAAGCTTAGAGCTTCCGAAGAAGTTGAGCGAACCAAAGAGACCAAACGACGTGAAGAAGACGAACTATTCGAACATATCCAACAGAATAACTGGATTAACGAACAAATTGAGGGATTTGGGCAACCCCAGTAACACTATAGGTAGGTTTAAAGCGCAATCGCATGGTGATGTGGCGAATCTAAAGCCAGTACTGAAAACGAACGCTCAGGATGGGACGAAACGATCCGTCGTGAGGACATGCAGCGCGGAACCACCAAAGAAAGTCACGTTTAGTGCATTCGCCACTGTACAAGTGGTGTAGGCGTATTTTTTAATTGCAGTTTGGTTGTTTTGTTTAATAACATTTTGGTATCTTATAGGCGTTGCCGTGATCTCTTAGAAGGCACGCTTGCAATGCTCTGGGGTATTCCTATTCCGATCCAAACCTGGTTTAGTGAGACTAGTCTACTGTAATGTTTAAGTTCATGTCTGGCATAATTTGCTTTTTGGCATTTGGCTTTACAAATAATTAAGGATAGGTGCGAACAAACTATTGATCAGCAATCCGGGATCACAATTCACAACCGACCATCATAGCTCTACTGCTATATTTGCCTTTTAAAATGTCTAACGTAAATTGATAAGTAGTTTAAAAATATATAATCTCTACGTCAATTAAACAGTCCAAACATTTAAATTGTGTACTAAATTAATATTAGACAAAATTGCTAAACTGCATTTTATTATTAAAAATATTTCTTTACGTAGAACTGATATCTTACGCAGCATGCAAAATCTAAAGCACATATACGATAATAATGACTGATCGTTTATAGATCCAATTGATGGATGTTGAGAAGCGAATAATTTTAATCATGTTTCTTAAGATTTATGCAAAAGATATCTCGTTTTAAAATGGTTAATTGTAAACTAATCAATGGCTTAGGTAAGAGCGTAGATAAATAAAATTAACAATAAACAATATAGTAGGAGTACTGTATTTTTTTGTTATTGTAATAGTGGTGTACTTATTAAAACATATTAAATAATAATTGTACATTTTTGAAGTCAATGGACAGGCCGGGATTTTTGTGTAAATAAAATAATGTTTAAATGTGCCGTCGAGCACGCCACTTATGTTTTAATAATTTGATTATTATGTAAGTATATTAAACTACGGATTTCAATCTATACTGAAAACTGCAGTTGAAAAGTGACAGTTTAGAGATAAGATAGCCAGTTCCTCAGTGGTAGAGGACTCTCGGGTGAAGCGCGCCTTATCGTCACTTACCATCAGGTCTGATGAAGGCCAAGCAAGAATTCTAACATGATAATGCTCTCGAATTTTGAGTTTCATTCGCGGCGAGTCATCATTTTCAAACGCTATTTTCAGTAACGTTTTAAATGTAACCATAACAATTTAAAAGAAACACGTTAACGTTTTATGCCTATCATTTTAAATAACTGCTTAGTGATAATTATAATTTGCACTTACTTCGTCCTGTTTCACATTTTTAAAGCTTATCTTCACAGATTAATTGTAATTAAGAGATATATTTAGCACCCATGTATACTAATTACATATAATTATACTGATTTAAAATAAATTACTTAATAGTTTTGATTCTGATCTGACAGTCGAAACTGACTCTCTTGCGTGTTTATAAACCTACGCCAATATTGAATTTTTTTTGAATGAATAAAATTAATAAGCCAATCAGATCTTTATGAAGATTCACTAGGTATCAAAAGTAGGTAAAATAATGCTACGAACCAGGGGCGTATAGTTACCGCCGTGTCAGCCTATCAACGATACGGCTACCCCGGGCTACAGGGGGTCCAAATGTGTGTAGGACTTAGGACTTCTATGAAACAGGAACTGCTGTCAGACTTGTCATTATTGTCTATAGACGCGGAAAATCTAGAAAAACTGACTCTTAGGAGCAGCAGCATAATTTAAATAATGTGTTCAATATTGGTACAGGAAAAAGCTAATTCTAACTATTGAGGTATTATTACTTGGGACGACACACCGCGAAGCAAGTTTTTGCGCACTGAGAGCTGAAAACACCTGACCATAGTATAAATATGAGCTAAAGCAGTAAGGAAGCTACGCACAAACGCTCGAAACGACGCACGCCCACAGACGCACGTCTTTACAGGGCCCCTAAGCGGACATCACAGTGCTCTCAAAAAAAGCGCTAACTAAACAAAAACTTATTCAATTTTACAAATATAAGAGTACAACCCTAACGCTCAATTGGCGCGTAGGCATATAAAACAAGAAAAAGGCCGAGCTTCCGTACTGCTCCAGCCCGTGGCTTTAGCTTATATTTATACTGTGCCATTACGCGCCCCACACGTGGCCCGCTGTCATATAGCAGAGCACATTTTTTTTATGGAATACTGCTCTAGTTGTAATACCTTAATGATTCTAAGTATGAGAGTTGAAGTGAAATGCCACCAATCTTATGTAGAGATTGCTGTCGGACAGTTTCAGATTAGGGTGATTTCAATAAATATCTATTCGTAGTAGCACATAGTAGGTAAGGTGTATGTTATTGAATATACAAATAATTAATCGTTACATATATACTTACGAATAACGTCGATTGATGAATACATCTAAAAGTTTCTAGTCGACTAATAATATTATTATTACTCTCCTTCTTCTTATTAATTATTTTGACTGTTTGTTTAGAATAATTATGTGTGCCTATAACTTACTAAGTACCTACTTATTTTAATTATGATTACAACATTTTGGACTACTTACGAGTACCTAAGTAGTAACTAGTAATTTTAAAGATTTCTTTTGAAAAGCATTATTATATACAGGTATACTGGTACATCGCTAAATACATAGGTAATTGTTATGTATAGCCTAATATACATTAGCTACGTGTAAATACTTACCCGTGGGCAAATATTATGTACTTACCTACCTAATTAATGAATTGTCTTGTAAACATTTTTATTCTAATTTTATTAATTTATACTTGAGACGTATTTGATGGAAGCAGTCATTGTATTTTAGATTATAATAAGATCAGTTCTTTTGATGATTGATGTATTATAGCTTAGCGATTAATATTAATATATTGATTTATTTCATTGTTATACATACGAGTACATTCTTGTTTTGTCTTAAAGTTGTTTGGAAAATAATAAAACGTTTGTTAGTCGAAGTTTGTGGTTTGTTTTTGGAGTCCTCGATGCCAATCGTTTGTCAGAGACTCAGGGTCCATGTGCTTTCATTAAGTTCTTTATGAGACTTATTGCATGGAATAAATACATACATATAATCACGACTATTATCCCCGAAGGGTTAGTCAGAGACTATAGGCAATAAGGACCGCAAAGGCAGTCCTCTGCCAAAAAGTAGACTAATACTTTTTACCAAATAGCGACTGCATATGTGGTCAGCGTGACGGGTGCTGAGCCCATCGCCGCCCTAAGCTGTAGGATGTATGTGTAGTCTTTAGCCCATTAGTCGGTAGTCCGTAAGTTGGTAGTAAGTATTCAAAGACTACTTATAGTGTGTAATAGGGTACCTACCTATTATTTTTTTCAGTGAGCCGCTACACGGCACGGCATTTGCATGCGTCATCCTTGTTCTATATTAACAACAATACACGATTGCTAGCACGATTGTTAAATTTTATTTAAAAAAAAACCTCTTTAACGCCAAGACGTGTTTAAGACTAGCCGCATCATCAGATGAAGGCCAAGCCAAGCGCATTCTTGTTGCACTTACATAAACTTAGTTAGAAGTTAAAACAAAACACCATTGCTTGCCCGCTTGTTTATTTTATTTCAATAAAAGGAAGTGTACCTAAGTATAAGTATAGTGCCACAAGCGGCACTATATCTCAATCGGTTCAGGAACCGTAAGTTTTGCGGTATAATAATAAAGCCGCCTAATCTGCCGTAAAGTTTTTTATTAGACAACAGAAATACTAGCTGCCCTACTCGTGTAGGTCACGTGATAGGTTAGAAATCTATGACAATCGCGAAGCGCAGCATAGCAATTGTCTTGAATTTCGAAGTTATTTTTTTATTAGACATCAGAAATCTAACTCCATACAAAAATATCTTTTGAATATTATATCTTCTGAACATTATGGCAAATAGAAAATATGTTACGGTTCCCAAACCGCTCGAGATACAATGCCGCTTGTGACACTGTATCCACATTCTAAAAATAAAAACCTCTTTATCAACGAGACAGTGTTTCAAGACCATTGATTGCAATAATTATGTATGCACGCCAATGTTAAGGTTATCGTTTTATCGTAGAATTGGTAGAATGTTGTATAAGTGCTTATCGCTGTATGGCTATGGGTAAATTGGGAAGTCATAGCGCTCAGTGTTGTTTGTGAAACCAAGACGGAAGCACATTAAGGTAAGGTATTAATAAAATTAAGACACACAAATAAATTAACTCTGTCAACTAAGAAATATAAAACATCACAGCTCATCTTACTTATGAATACTTAGTGGCGAATTCCATTGGTATGGTACCTAGGTCAATGATATATTTTTATAAGGACAACCTGTGAGAATCGATATCAAAGGTGCAAACCTATTTCCTTTTATAAAAGAAAATGAAATATCAGCAATTAATATACCAGGTTTAACTTTTTGTCTACGATGTCGGAGGGAACCGTAGAATAACACCGCCTAATAAAACATGAAAGATTATTTTTAATCCAATTTCATGTTGGCCGGTCAGTCGTCAACGTCAATCCATTACGTAACGTTTATTTATTTTATTTGTCTATTTATTAAAACACCTCGGTTGCTGAGTGGCTAACCGGAGATAAAGGGTTCAATTCCCAGGTCGCTCAAAGTGTCCCAACCAGCAAAACAGTCTCAGGGTGCGCACTTTATTAGAGTGGTAGACTTACAGGGCTCCTATAATGGTTTTGTAACATGTCATCGTTCTTATATTAGTCTTGAACAAGTTAGTACGGACTCAAGAACACTCAGACTTATTGTTTAGTCTCATATATGTATATAAGAGCATTTTATAACATTATTTAAGTCTCTTGCTCCTAAATTAACATTTACGAAAACGTATTGCGCTAGAGAAAACCTGTTCTTATAGCCTCATTCTCTAAGTTTATTTAGTTTTATAAAAGACTTACTGAATGCTATAGTAAAAGTGTCATACTAATATCAGCATAGCATAAGAGTATTGTAAGTATGTTTGTTTCTGATCTTATTTAATGCTATAAGAGGATTAACAGCAGTGGTTTAGTAAGATATCAGAGTAATAATGGATCATTATATTTACAATACAATTTAAAATCAATATAAGTACATCGGTTCTGGAAACAACTGTAAGAGCAAAATTTATTTGGCCAATTGTTTTGTAACTAAAAGTGTGATTTAAAATTTTGTTACAAAAATTGGTCGCACGAAAACAGACTAACTGGTGTCGTGGATTTTTTCTAAGACTATGTTAATGCTTTAACATACGGAAGTCTTTCTTGATCAAGTAACGGTCTATATCCACATATACAACCATCACATCACCAACGTTGTCGCTTAACCCCTTGAGCACCGTAAAACCAGACACAATTGAAATTCTATTGTTTCGCGACCGCCGGCGATCGTATGATCCTTGAGCCTTGACCGGTAAAATAAAAATACATTAACTTAATGTTGAGTTCAAAAAATCGATTTAGGGTTAAAACCCTAAATGAAATACTACCTAAAGGTAGTAAGAGTTAATTTGCATGGAACCCTAATTAATTCAACATGGCCGTACCATTGATATTCAGAATGCGAATATTAGTATAAACGATCTTACAGTAGTCTAATACAGCGCTGGAAATGCAATTATAGATGGCCGCAATATCAATACAAATAAAAAAAGAAAATAATTAAATGATGATACGAAATACCATATTTGATTAGGCGCATGAAGTTTGAAGCGTAAAACAGGGTCTACTTTACAGTAAGTAGGTAAATAATTATTCAGTTTATAGAACTTTATTCTCAAGAAGACATGTCACCTATTTGAGAACTTAAGAATATGCAATCGTACATTATGAACTACACAGACACAGTAAACAGTAGTTACATTACATATACTTACTTAGTAAAAATATTGGGTTTCGAAGAAGTATGCGAGGGCGAGGGCTGCTCCGCTTTGTAGCAGTTTACGGTCTTCCATAATAAACTTGTGTAAATTTTGCTTTGAACCCACCCAAACCGTCGGCAGCATGTTTGCTCCCTCAGAAGTAGTAGTCTTTCTTCCAAAATTAGTTCGGCTTATGGGTAGTACTATGTGACTAGGTCTTCGGGTACCTACCGTTTACGAGTTAGGCCTATTGTAGTTAAGTTTATATTCGTCCGTATGATTTTATGTTTTATTTTATACACTAATATGCATGTGCAGTAAATAAAAAGTCCTTTAATATTCATTAGTCCTGTGTCATTGTAAATTTTCTCAGTTGGTGTTGGGTAAGGATAATGAAATAACATTTTTATAATTTTATTTTGAGCTACTTGAAGATTATTCCCATGCGAATACTTAGGTAGGTACCGTTAAACAAACACACACCAGATGATAACGACAGACAATTATTATTTGTTATTGTTTAATGTTACAATTTTTGTTGTCACGCTGCACTGTACTTAAATCACACAGCGCACATCACATGATGATATTGTTTCGCAAATACCGTGTGATCTTACGAAAACTAAAATTAAGCTTGTTGATGCTTACAAGATTCTTACATTAGACCAATTTAACCCCTTGAGCACCGTAAAACCAGACACAAAATCAATTGTTTTGCGACCGCCGGTCTTATGATCCTTGACCTATTACGCCTATCTAGGCTTACAAGATATTTAGGTAAAAGCTATATTAGCCTAAGGCAGCTTAAATTAGTTTTGGCAAGATTACTGTCAAGTCAAGTCAAATTATTTATTCAATGTAAACCTTTACAGGCACTTATTGACGTCAATACTAATAATAATAATAAAACAATTAACTATCTTATAGTTAAGACTTAACAACTAATCTAACGAGCTATTATAGTCTGTGCCAGACATATGCGCATCGCTACCCCCAGTACCACTGCACGCTGAAGCAGAATCGCGTCGAACCGAAATATAAGCCGTAGTCATAGAATTGTGTAAACATACGTATCCTGGTACGAGAAAAAATAGCGGGCAAGTGTCTCTCCCCTAGCGACACAAACGGCTAAAATTTATAGGTAATTAATCGTTTTTTGGGATGAAAGGTGAAAAATAATAAATCTTAATGAATTGTTAACTTAGGTTATTACTTAATGGAATAAAATTAAATATGATTTCCAATTATCGTATTGATACTGTGGTAAGTAATAGAAATTGGAGAGTTTTTGAAGTAAAATAAAGTAACGGAGTTTTGGAAAACATTAGTACCTAACCAATAAGGTTGACATTTTTAATCATTCAAATATCTTTTTTTATAAAAACTTAAGCATAAAAAACGTCAAAAATTAATAAGCATAAATTTGTGTGTTTTAAAATTGTTTCGTTTTTCATCTTGGTACAAGCACAGAATAACTAATATTACTACCGTACAGAAGGTTCACCCTCCTACGACCCCCACGCGAAACCGAAACCTATCTCGTGACCCGAGCGTTCATATTCCGATAAGCAAAGCCGACTCGATATCGATTTGACGTCCGTCAGGAGCGCAGGGCTTACGCGCGCGCGTAGGGATTACGAGTTAAGGCTAGATAGATTGCGCTTTGAGTTTTTTCAAACCATCTGAGACATAGAAAATAATGGTTTAAATTCTGGAAAAAAAAAGTATGTATTAGTTAAGGATCCAATCTATTCAAAGTCTCATTCAGTTACAAGATCCAATAAACTTCACTCGATAAAAAAAAACCCTAAAGTTACCCCTTTTTGTAATGTTTTTTCAATATTATGACTAAGCTACTGATACTTTACATTTAATTTTTGTACTAAACGAAAGACAAATAATTCGCAGATAAATTAGCAGAGAATCCTATAAAGTCTATAAATATAGGCAATAAAACCTATAAAACGCGCCGCTTCGCTGTTATACCCGTCCCGTACCGTCGTACCATCGAGAGAGCGAGAGAGAAATACCTGGCCTTAAGCGACGACGCGCGACGTGGAGCGTGCGAGCCGAGCGGCAACCTTTACTGTCATACGTTTAGGCGGCCTTCTTGGGAGGCACGCCGGCCGAACGTACCTAAACTGCAGCACCCCACTGGTACAAGTGGGGTAAATGACACTTTATGCACATCTAGCTGGCACAGACCATAACCTACTCTACCTACCTAATCTACCTACCTAACCAATCTACCACCAGTTCGGATTTTGGGAGAGCCTTCGACCGAGAAGAGCTGGCAAGAAACTCAGGAGGCCTTACTTTTTTCTCCCTCTAAGTAACAATGTTACTTTTACTATAACGGCAGCAACAGCATTCAATTAGACTGATATTCTAATATCAAATCTAAACCTTTCCTCTGGCAATGAACTAGCGTGGCCCATATGGAAGTCGCTTAACCGACTCCGGACCCAAGTGGGCCGCTGCAGATCGAATATGGCCAGGTGGGGTTATACAGCTCTGAACTCTGCCCAGTGCGAGTGTGGCGCTCCAGAGCAAGACATGCGGCATCTGCTGTCATGCCCGCGTTGCCCTTACACATGCACGCTGAAAGATCTAAATGAGGCTTCTCCTACTGGGGTGGCAACAGCGGAATATTGGGCCAAAACTATTTAAGGTTTGCTGCGTGGATGCTGAACCATCGATACGACGAAGAAGAATGATATTAAAACAAAAAATATGCTTATAATTTTTGCCCAAATCCAGGCTTATACGATGATTAAGGATCAATGTAAGAGCGAAATAATAACACCCTTGAGTCTGTTGTGAGCCTGGTTTTTGCTGGTTGGGGTGTTTCGGATTATTCGATGCAATGCCCGCATTTGTGATCACCATAGATAAATTAGAGCCCTTGGTGATCACCAACCCGCATTTGGCAAGTGTGGTGGTTAACCCAATGCTTACCCATCAAAACCCGCATTTGGCAAGTGTGGTGGTTAACCCAATGCTAACCCATCAAAACCCGCATTTGCCAAGTGTTGTGGTTAACCCAATGCTAACCCATCAAAACCCGCATTTGGCAAGTGTGGTGGTTAACCCAATGCTAACCCATCAAAACCCGCATTTGGCAAGTGTGGTGGTTAACCCAATGCTTACCCATCAACTGAAGCTAAGACTAGATATCAATGATGGAGGCCTTTGCCCAGCAGTGAGACCGTATTTAAATAGACTACTTTTAAGTACTTACTTATTTATTTATTTCAGTCATCATGTCCCTGGTAGCGAAGTCTTTCGAGTCCAGCAAAATCGTCCCTGACGTCATTCCCACAGCACCGCAAGCTTCTATTAACGTAAGTGCCTTACTTGTTAATAAACATAATGCCAGATCCACACGCTTGGCAAACAAACGAATAAACTTGCAATAGAACACACACACACACACACTCATACACACACACATACATACACACACTCACACATACATACACACACTCACACACACACGCACACTCACACACATACTTTTATTGTACCTAGTTATGTTTAAAAGGTTAATAATTGTAAACTGTATGTATAAATACTGCCCTACCTCTGATACTCTTTGGGGGCGGGCGTTGTTTTCTGCTACACAGTTTTTAAGCTTAAGCGGATAGCATCGTTTACAAATGTTATATTTGAAACCATTTATCGTTCTATAAACAAATTTTATTATTATTATTTATTAAACCTCAACAAGCCGTCACAAATTCAAACGTGTGTTATTTTCATATTTATGAAAATAAGTGAAAGAAAACGAAAAATAAACCAAAGAAGATGATGGATTTTAAAATTCATAAAATTAGCACAACGTAGGTATGTGCATCTGTTCGCCACCAGCGAGACTGAGTGAGTGCGCACAAACGTGTGGAAGCTTCGCAAGCGCTTGCGGCAAATTCCCTTTGATATCTGCAAAAAACCAACACTCGACGAATCGGCTACAAGCGCTTGCAAACCTACGGAAACCAAGCCAAACGCTCTATCCACACGTTTGAATTTGTTATAAAATGTATTGTATTTTTTTTGTAAACAACCTCAATACACAAAAATATGGAAATTTAGTAGGAGGGAGGCTAAAAAGAGGTAGGGAAAGGGGTGAGTGTATGTAAAAAAAAACGTCGCTTGTACAAAAACGCCGTACAAAAGGGGTGTGTAATGTTTGATATAAATACTAGTGGTCTAACGTTCAGATAACATCATTTCATTTAATATAACAACTGACTTAATTTAATAAACATTTAATATAATTTAGGATTCTATAATTTCATGTCATATAATGTACTTTTGATATAATATACATCTGATATAATATACATTTGATATATTAATGCCGTATTCTGAAACGCTTTTTTCACAACAATCAATCACCGCCAAAACCTTTATACATCACATCGTTTACCCAGCTTTTTATAGATTTAAGGTTTGGTTATAGGGGAAAATTTCTGGTTGGGTACCTATTCAGTAATAATTTATAATGTCTGAAGACGTATTATTAAGGGGTTCACTACGCAATTTCGAAACACGTTTCAACTAATAACATTTCATCTATGACGGCTCATCGAAAGTTCATTACGCTGATACTTTATTTTGTACTATGTTTCATACATCGAAGTACGTTTGCTCGATGCTACATTTTATCTAAATACTATAGCTCCAATGCACGTTTCGTCTGAAAACAGTTTACTGAAGCACCGCACCTCAAAGATTCTTTTTGTCAAACCATTGTTATAACTAATGTTACCACATTCGAAAAGTTAGTCATTTGCTGCGAGAGAAATCTAGATTTATGTATAAATCAATCACTCTAATCTTTTAAACATTCATTAACACATTTTTGTTATTTTGCTGAGGGTATGTCACAACAAATTAATTGAAGGTGGGTATTCAGAAAACAAGTTTACTTATTTTAATCACTGCAGGTGCAGTGGATCGATCGATCGATCGTGAACAGATGTAAAATGAATACAACTAATTTTTTACGATCAATTGCAAATCATGTCGATTTGTAAATTTTGCAAACAGTGTTTGAAAACGTGGTTTGGAAAAGAAATGTCTCCATAGATTTAATATCCTAATTTAATTATAATCCTAATAATTGGTAATTTTCCTTTTTTTTCATGTTATTAATTGTATGGTTCTACACCTAAGTATATAAAGGAGATGGTAAATGTAAAGTCACTGGTTATGGTAAAACAATAAAGTTTATTACAGACACGTAACTAATATTATTAACAACGGTAGTTTATAAGTAAGTAAGTAAGATCTAATGGTATGGTGAAATGGTATGATGAAATAGTACGTATGCACACACACGAATGGTAACGATACTGAGTATGCACGCGATTGGTATGATAGTCGATGCTCTACTGAAAAGGTGAAAAAACTATAATTAAGTAAATCGCCGCGCAGTGCATAAAAATGCTTACGGCGCTAAATGCCCGCGGCGCGGTCAATGTACGTAACTCGTACATGCTCCCGGGCGAGAAAAGTAAACAAAACTAAAGATGGTTTGGTAAGTATGGTGAGAGATGGTAATGATATTTGATGAAATTACAAGATGATTTAACAATAGGTTTTTTAAATTACTATGTTAGTGAGATGACCTAAAATGTTTACTAAAGTTTGGCATCGTTGCCTTATCCACACGCGCACTGGTATCTCGCACATTGGACCCACTAGGCCTTTCTGCCGCTTTATTACCACTGACTCTACACTTATCACTATTATCACTCGAAACACTTTCTCTGACACTCACGCACTGTACACTAGCACTATACGTAGCGTCGAGCTCGTTGCGGGAGGAGGCGCGGCGCGCTTGGCGGCGCGCGCGCACCCGGCGGCCCGCCCAAGCGAGCCCAGCGACGACTGCTGCGCCCATCATCACGTAGATGGCGACGTAGTGGTGGACGTCATGGTATGTGATGACATCTGCTACCCCATCTTGGGCTTTCAAATCCTTGATTTGATCTCCGAGGACCTTCAAGTCCTTTTCTAAACCGTTTGATTCAATTTCTATGGTCGAATTAGGTACAGTTATATTTATAATATTATTAATAGGCGGTATGTCTGGTGTAACGAGGTTCAACTGTACGGTTATGTTATTGGAGAATTGCCTATGCGACGTTATCGTAATGGAGTCGCCTTTGATGACACAGCCATTCCCTAGCGTAATGACGCCAGCCTTGGTGAGCCGCTCCGCGGCGATCAGCTGTTCACATATGATTCTCACCTTACATTCGCCACAACAGACATATAAATATGAGTTCATCTTATGAAGCTGAGACCAGGAGTGTTCACATGGGATAGCTTTAGTTTTACAGGTTTGGGTACTTAAATCTTTGATACACAGGCTTTGATCAGATTTAAATTGGTATAATGGTGATTTTAACGGACACAAATAAACATCAACATCAAATGATAAACACGCTTGCAGTGTATTATCACTTATAGGTAAGTATAAGTCCTTTTGTAAGTTGATCGCTACATGTCCGGCGATCGGGACTAGGGTAACCATATAATTGTTTGTTTCTCTTGGAATTGGTATGATCTTATAAATATCGAATAGATCTCTGCTGACTAATGGGATCTTAATTTCGAATAATGAATAGTCTTTAGTTACTCTTGCTTTGACCTTTAATAGATGATAGAGTTTTGGTAACTGGTGATAGATGTTGTCTATTGGTAAAGACAAATCTTTAGGTATGCGGCCAGCAATTAAATGCAACTCATGCAATAATTGTTCGGGCTTAAGTAAGTGAACATTAAAATTGCCGTAATAAATATTGGTAATGGCGTCTAATAGAGTTTCTTGAATTTTTCGTAAGTCAGACAAGATGTTATTTGCAATTATTGCTGACAATGTAAATTCATTGTTGGTGACGGCAAATGTGCATTCTGCCTTTAATTGGTTAGCTGTTTTCTCGATGAAGTTGAGATGTTGATTAAAGGCTTTATATTGTTTGTCTATAGTAGTTTTTTCGGTTTTTAGCAAATGGTACTCTGCTTCTACCACTGAAGTTTGGTTTCTCCATAGACTTTCCAGATGTTTCTCGTTAGCACGTATTAAATCGATATCTTTGGAGTATTGCTCGGCGAAACTTTCATCTAAAATTCCAAACAAACTGTGGGCAACGCTACCTACTCCATTGATAAGCCCTCGGCGGCGACGGCGAGTCTCGCGTGTCGAGAACTGCTGACCGAGTAACATTTGATTGTAGTGGTTGTATTCATCGTAGCGTTGACTTAGTTGTGATAAGACAACGTCACACTGCGCTTTTATTTTGTTATTGGAGCATATATCAGTTAGGTGTGATATGTATTTTTCGACTAAATCAGCGCGTTGCCAATAAGTACTCAGGTCTAAATAAACAACGAGTTTCCATTCATCTCGTATAAGAGACATTTCGGATGTTTTATCGAAATAATACATACTGTTGTTATTTTTCAATGGTGACAGATGGTAAGTACTTTGTGCTGGTGTAAACAAAAGTAGAAAAAACATAAGAATAGTGGTTAGGTAGCAGCTCAGTGACTTTTTTGGTTTTGTACTTTTTTGTTCGATTGGTGTCTCATCTGGGATTGGTTTATCTGGTTTGGTCTCATTTTGGTGATTAGTTACTGGTAGAATAGAAAGTTTTGTGACAGGGCGCTTCATGGTTCCATTTTTGGTTTTTATGGTGACAACTCGAACGTAGCCGTCCTTGCCCGGGTGAAGATCGATTACCCTCCCCAAAGCCCACCTTCCAGCTGGTAGATTACTATCGTGGATAATAACCACATCGTCGACTCGCAAATTTCCATGTGGTTTATTCCATTTGCTTCGTGCGGTTAACTGCGTCAGGTATTCTGCTTGCCAACGCTTCCAAATATCCTGAAATATTTTCTGGGTCAGCTGCCATCTGGTCCTTTCATCTCTTTCAGTCTCAAATATGGTAAGAGTGGGTCCGCTAGATAGAAAATGTGATGGAGTTAGATAATTTAAGTCATCAGGATCCTCAGTCAGTGGACAGAGAGGCCGTGAGTTGAGACAACCTTCTATCTGGGTTAATATGGTGGTAAATTCCTCATAAGTGAGTTTCTGTTCTCCTATAACTCGCTTCAAATGGTATTTAAGACTTTTTACCGCCGCTTCCCACAAACCTCCGGCGGTGGGCCACGACGGCGCGTTGAAATGCCAGCTGATACCCATGTCTGCAACCTCTGACATGAACTCGGTGTTGAAAACGTCCTTGAGCTCCTCCAACCCTCGCGTTAGGACTCTGCTGGCACCGAGGAAGTTAGTTCCATTGTCAGAATAAATATGCCGTGGGGTCCCCCGTCTAGCCGCCATTCTTCTTAAAGCAGCGAGGAATGATGACGTACCAAGGTCGGATACGAGCTCTAAGTGCACTGCTTTGGTTGACATGCATATAAACACCGCTACGTACCCCTTCGTGGTTTTGACTCCGCGGCCTTTATTAGCTTTTATCAAAATACTGCCCGTGAAATCAACGCCCGATTTTTGAAATGGTCTTGACGGGTTGATTCGCGCCTCTGGTAAATCTCCCATTAATTGTTGGTTTTTGATGGGATCGTTCCTTTTACATTTAACGCACAGACGGAGTTGTTTTTTAGTTGCCCGGTTTCCCCCAACAATCCAATAGGTTTTTCTGAGATAAGCAAGTGTTAACCTTACTCCGCCGTGGAGGGTTTGATTATGGGCATGGTCAATTAATAACTCTGTTAATCTATGCTTATGTGGTATTATAAATGGGTGTTTCATATCCTCGTCAATGAACGCATTTTCGAGCCTTCCGCCAACTCTTAACAACCCATTTTGGTCCAGGATCGGATTAAGGTTGCAAATTATACTCTTTTTATCTAGTCGATGGTTATTTTTTAATTTTACGATTTCGTTGGTAAATTCTCGCATCTGTACATTTTTAATAATAAGAAGTTTCGCATAATTCAATTCATTTGTTGTTAAATATGGTAATTTAGTAGGTATACGCGATCGTATTATCCAAGCTAATACGCGAACGGCTTTAGTGAACGAACTTTGTTTTGTAATTAGATACTGTATAATGTCGTCAGCGGGCGATTTTATTATAGCATTAGTTTTATTGTTTTTAATGCATGTACGGATTTCTTCAACAGTGGTGTATAATTGGTTCGATTCTTGGTTGTGGTCAATATGGTAGGATGATAGCCACGCTGGTCCCTGCCACCACAAGGGATGCTGGTGTAATTGAGATGCACTCAAGCCTCGACTAGCACAATCCGCCGGGTTTTCTTCCGACTTTACGTATTTCCAGCAGCTGGAAGACATCACTTCCGTTGTTTGGCGAACTCTATTTGCGACGAAGGGCTTCCAACGGCTAATCTCACCCTGTAGCCAGCCAAGGACTACCATTGAGTCGGACCAGCCATAAATATTTATGTGATAGTCTGATAAGCTGTCTTTGACTTTTCTCATCATATTTGACAATAAGACAGCGCCACAAAGTTCTAATTTTGGTAGACTAATGGTTTTACTCGCTGGTACTAGTCTTGCCTTTCCAACTACTAGCACGACGGATGCTGTGTCGACCCTGTTTATCTTGCAGTAGATCACGGCTGCGTACGCTTTTATAGATGCGTCACAGAATCCGTGTAATTCGATTGAGTCTTGACGTTGCATTCCCAGCCACCTTGGTAATTGTAACTGGTTTATTTAATGAATATCTGCTCTAATCTTCGTCCATTCCGTACAGATATGTTCTGGTAACTGGTCATCCCATTCAATTTGTAATTGCCACACTGCTTGGAATAATATTTTTAATTTGGTAGTAAGTGGTGAAAGCCACCCCAAGGGGTCGAATATTTTAGAAATATCCGACAATAGTGTTCTTTTTGTGGGGTGATTGTTCTGAGAGTCTATTTTAGAGTCAAATGTGAATGAGTCTTTATTTGGGATCCAACGAAGTCCTAGAGTTTTGGTTGATTCAGCGTTTTTGAAATCGAAATGTTCTTGGTTTGAAATTTGATCTGGTATTAATTCTTTTACATTTGACTTCCACTTTCGCAGATTGAATCCACCTGATTTAAGCAGCTTCATGAGGTCAGATTGTAACTCGACCCCTTCAGGTACTGTATGGGAGCCTTGAAGCAAATCGTCCATGTAAAATGACTCCTCTATGACCTTGGGAGCAGATGAGTTTTGGTAATTGGGTTTCTCATCTTTAGCGAGTTGTTTCAACGTCATCATCGCTAAAAAGGGGGCTGCTTTGGTGCCATACGTAACCGTGGTAAGTTGGTATTCCTGTAAATGATCTTCGGGAGCGTCACGCCAAATTATTTTTTGGTATTTTTGGTCACTTTCTATTACTCTTATCTGACGGAACATCTTTTCAATATCTGCTGTAAAAGCATATTTATATTGCCGCCATTTAAGGATTAAAGTTTGTAAATCCTGTTGTAAGTTTGGCCCAACTTCCATTAAATCATTTAGACTAAAGCCCGTAGATGTATTGGCTGATGCGTTGAAAACAACTCTAAGCGCAGTGGTAGTAGACTCAGAACGCAATACACCGTGGTGCGGTAGATAACAGTCGAGTTTCGTATTACTGGCTTCGGCGCGGGCGCGAGCTGCAGGTATCATATGACCGAGTGCGCGATATTCATTCATAAACGATTTATAGTCTTGCGCAATTAATCTATTTTTAGAAAACCTTTTTTCTAATTGCCGATACTGAGCAATAGCCATTGGTTTAGATGTTCCTAATTTTTCTACAAAATCTGGTTTTAGGGGCAGCCTCACATGGTATCTGCCTCCCTCGTCTCTCAAAGTGGTTGATTGGTAAAATTGAATGCAGTAATCGTCGGCTTCAGATAAAGAACTTTGTTGCGATATGTCCTCAATTTCCCAAAACCTTTGTAATTCGTCTGTTTGGTTAATGACGACATTACAGTGGAACGATTGCACATGTCCACATAAGATCCATCCGAGTTGCGTTTCCTGCGCTATTGGAATAGATGGACTGATTTTGATGATTCCGCTCAATATTATGGATGAATAAATATCGGCTCCTAATAATAGATCCACTTGGCGGCTAAGATAGAATTCCGGATCTGCTAGGTTAATGTTGTCTAAATATTTCCATGTTGGTTTTTCTAAAGTCTGGTTTGGTAATTTATTGACGAGGCTATTCATAATGATCGCGTCTGTATGGATAGAAAAATCATTATGAAGCGACTGTATCTCAATTTTTATTGCGCCCTTACAATTGTTTTCTTTAGCGCCGACACCAAATATAACTCCTTTGCAATGTTGTCGTGGTAACCCCAATTTTTGTGTGGCGTTCTCGGTTATCAAAGATGTTTGTGAACCCTGGTCGATGAGTGCACGCATGGTGTGATAAGTCCCGTCAGCAGCCTTAACATAGACCTTTGCAGTTGCTAATAGAATTTCTGAAAAAGTTTCCTGTGACACATGGCATATTTTTCGGTCATTCACTGCCGTCGAGTTGGTTGGTGTCGCAATATCTGTTTTGTCCGCAAACATGTCATGAATAAGCGAATTATGGTTAGCATTGCAAAAGCGACACGTTTTGAGCGATATGCATTCTTTGCCATTATGGTTTACTAGACAATTTTTGCATAGGTTATTTGTCGCAATTGTTTTACGTTTTAATTCTGACCTCGATTCACGGAATGATTTGCAGAAGTAAATCGCGTGGTTTTTCTTGCAATGAGGACATTTCGAAGCTTCCACGTGCAATGTCTTAAATGATGTTGGTTTGCTGGTATATTTATTGAATTGGTTATTGGTTTGATGTTGAATGTATGGTTTTTTGAAACGAGTGTCATCCTGGCGTGGTAGTTTGGTAGAGTCCTGCTTGTGTCGAAATGATTCAAGTGACGTAAACTTTGTTTCTAAAAAGTTTAAAAATTCTTTTAGCGTTGGTACTTCTCTAGGATTCTGCACCGACTGTATATATTCGTTGTGAGAATCTACGTCTAGTTTTTGGGACAATAGGTGTACGATTAGTGGATCCCACGTAGATGTGTCAATCCCTAACTTTTGTACAGCGTGCAGACATTCGTTAGTCGTGTCATGCAGCCTCTTAATCAAAGCGGCGCTTTGGGTTTGCATTATCGGCGTGCTTAGGAGAGTATTAACGTGGGATGAAAAAATCAGTTTTTTATTATTGTAGCGATGGTTAAGAATATCCCACGATACTTGGTAATTCTCTGAGCTAATGCATAAGTGTTGGATTAGCTTTTCTGCTTCACCTCTTAATTTACTTTTAAGAAATTGAAGCTTTTGAGCTCTGGACAAGGATGGGTTATTGTGAATGGCTTCGTGAAACAGGTCTTTAAACGAAGTCCATTGCTGGTAATTTCCCGTAAAGGTTGGTATTTCCATCTGTGGAGTCGATTTATCCCGATAAGACACCGACCACATCTTGGTGTTAATGGTTTTCTTAAGATTGAGAAAAAGTTTCTCATACTTTGCGAACTGTTCTTCATACTTGGGATGATCAGTATTGGTTTCGCTGTCGATATCCCAATGTAACGAATCTATCACCGCCCATCTGGACTTCAATAGCATGAGAGCGTCTTCGAACTCCCATTTTTCGGACAGCTCATCAATAGCAACATTTGCAGCAGTTCGATCAAAGGCCTTGAAGTTGCTGATTTGCTTACGCAGCATCTCATCTAACTTGCTGTTGGTTCCCTCGGACTTTCTCAGAGGAGCCATAGGCGAGAGAACTGGATTCGATGGTAACTGCAACGGCGTTGGTGGTTTCAAAAGTGGTGTGGTTGGTCTACTGGTTTCCTGTTTGTAACTTTGCATCAACTGCTTAGCCTGGTTATAAAATGTACCTGTACGCTCATATTCGTTACCTGTAAAATAAGCGTTATCTTTTTCCTCATAGATACACAATTGTAAATGGTTATTGTGAAACTCCTGCCAGTACGAATCTAGGGTCTCAAGCTTCCTCCTGACATAGTCTGGCGTTTTTCTTTCCTGGCTGTCTTTCTTAAAGTTTCTAAGAAGTTGATCCATGCCCTGCATGAGCTGGTTTTGCGTCTCTAACAAGGCTTCCATGGTAATTATAAAATGTACGAAGTGATTAAAAAAGGAAAGATCTTACTTGATCGTATGTCGTGCTGCCGATTGAGCCTATGGTTTAGCTCAACCTTGGTAGTGGTATCCCTTAGCTCTGGTTGCAGCCTGGTAACGCAACGGACTAGTATCGTCCACTGCACTGGTACAGTTTAGGAACCGTCCTTGAAGTCACAGCTTTAATCCGCGCTCACAGAGTTCACTATTCACTTTAGTTTACGCGAAAATTCACTGTTATAACTCGCGACAGGTTACTTCTACGAATCGAAGGACCAATTAGATGTATGGTTCTACACCTAAGTATATAAAGGAGATGGTAAATGTAAAGTCACTGGTTATGGTAAAACAATAAAGTTTATTACAGACACGTAACTAATATTATTAACAACGGTAGTTTATAAGTAAGTAAGTAAGATCTAATGGTATGGTGAAATGGTATGATGAAATAGTACGTATGCACACACACGAATGGTAACGATACTGAGTATGCACGCGATTGGTATGATAGTCGATGCTCTACTGAAAAGGTGAAAAAACTATAATTAAGTAAATCGCCGCGCAGTGCATAAAAATGCTTACGGCGCTAAATGCCCGCGGCGCGGTCAATGTACGTAACTCGTACATTAATAAAAAAACAAGAATTAAGTAATTATGTATACATATACTGCTTTTCATTCTATGGTATTTTATTAAATGTATCATCGGTAAAGATTTTGATCAAATGACATATTGATCAAACGTCATTCGATTGAATGTGTTTAGTTAAAATGAACCGACGATATAATGATATTAGGTGAAACGAACCACCGATGTAATGCTTTTTGGTTGATAGAAGCCTGGGTTAAATGGACTTTCGATGAGTCGTCGTAGATGAAATGTTATTAGTTGAAACGTGTTTCGAAATTGCGTAGTGAACCCTTTTTTTAATTAAACTTTTTATGTTAAAGTGGAATTCAGATATCACATTGCACATTTGTTATTATTAAACAGCACATTGTATAAATCCCAAGGTAACTTTGAATTCCTATGTCACGTGGTGCGCACGTCTTTGATTATTTTAAGATCACCTAATTTGTCACCAGGAGGCGTTGTGCTGCTTCAAATCCAGTAGATACCTAATGTTTTTGTTTTACAAGTTGTCACATTACCATTTGCGTTTTTTACAGGTTTACGTAACCATTATCAGGCACCAGTCTCACAAAAATTAGGGTCAACAGCCCTATGTTTCGTGAAGAGTACCTGGTATAAAGATTTTTTTTTCCAATTTCCCACCCAGTAGGCCTAGCATGCGCAACACGAGATATGTCGCGACTCGCGGACGATTTTCTCTCTTCCTTCGATGGCGGGAACGACAAACTATCTCGGTTACAGTTGTCAAAACTCGATAAAATCATGTTGCATGTTAGGGTTTGTAGACAAAAATACAAGCAAAAACTATATAATATTATGTCTATTTTTGACATATCGTGTATAAACTTAACACGAGAAAACGGGTCGAGAAAATTTTCTCGGGTTTCGCATTGCCTACAGGTGTCTTTCATTAAGAGAAAATAAGATCACCTCATTATTTGTCACCGGAAGGCGCTGCTTAAAATCCATTGTGTTGGTTGTTTTACAAGTTGTTGCATTTCCATTTTGCAGCTGAAGTACCCGAGCGGTGTAGTTGCCTCCCAGGGCAATGAGCTGACCCCCACCCAGGTCAAAGAACAGCCCACCGTAACCTACGACGCGGAGCCCGGCGCGTACTACACACTCGTGTTCACGGGTAATTACACATTTTAAATAAAACGTTAGAGACAGCGCCATCTAGTCGTCTAAAAAGTTATTATAAGATTAAACTAAACATTTGAAAAAAAAATGTTGACTAAGTTGTAACAACTCAGACTAAGTATACTTAGGTAGTTAGGTACTTATATATTCATGAGGAAAAAATAGAGATGTATTTTTTCTTCTTTACGGCTCGGCCTCGATGCGGGCATCATGCGGCGCGACGAGCGAATATCTTTTGATAAACTATTGTGTCTTTCTTCCAAAAACAGTAAAAATCCGAGTGAAACTAGATATTTGCACAAAAAAATGACAGTTACAAATAATCGTCTTCGAATTTGGCTGGAGTAGGTATAGATCTTTTTTTTTTTTATACTAAGCCCGGCAAATGACCCCACTCCACCTGATGTTAAGTGGAAATGAGGTCCAGGCGCGAGGACAACTGGTGCAGGGTAAGAGACGTAGCATCAGTCATCCTCACTCTGCCGGCCCACAAAGTGCTTCTTCACGCCTCGTTTGAAAGACCCTATGTCATAGGTAGGAGGGACCCAAGTAACAAAATGTGGTCTTGTAGTGGTTCCGGGGCCAGGTCTATAACAGGCTAGTAAAAGTTTATAACCACGGAAAAGGGCCCATTTTATACGCGTACTTTTGCTAATAAAACACTCATAGTAGACTTTCCGAGCACCACATAGACCAATAATTCTCTTATATTTGGACTACGCAGAACCATTTTCTCCCGCGAAGCTCACTATGAGCATTTAATAGAACCAGGCAGACTTGTAACGTACTCCGCACTTCTATTACTTGCTACTTCAGACATTTGTGAATTGATGTTTTGTTGTGCAGTTGTGGAGAAAAATAAAAAAAATAAAAGTAACTTCATCTATTTTATATAAAATGTATTAACAAGTATTTTGCACGTAATATTATACGTGCATACATGATTGCACGGCAAACGCGTATGTATTTTCGGTGTGAAGTATATTGTGTTTTACATCTCAATTTTTGTTCGCCTTTTGTAAATGGCGTATTAACTAAGTTGTGTTTAAAATAATATGAGTCCTAACAGCATTGTCGCGCCATATTGTGACGAAATAGGGTTCCGCATACAAATGTCTAATGCTTAATTTTAATAACTAAGAGTTTATTATTTTTATGTTTTAGTTGTGACTTTGATCGAACTATCATGGTCATATTTCCATTTGTTTATATCAATTTTTGTAATAATTTAATAAAAACCCAATGACTCAAAAGAAACCAAAATGGCCGTGAAGATGCGAGAAATATTAAAAGCAATTGTCTTCTTAAATGGACTTCACGAAGATATCTTTGGACACTAATAGTTTTACAAGTAACCTTTTTAAAGAAATTAAGACTATAACAGTATTCGAGAATTCACAATAATACCAAGTACACTTACTCTTAGAAGAAACCACTGTAGAACTAATTCACTTATAATTGGCACATAAAGTTGACTTATACACTCCTATAAGGTCAAGTAACAAGTGCAAATGGTTTTAGTCTATAAATTACTATTACTGGCGTAGGACACTTATAGCGGATTTATAATTACTTCTTGTAGGCGATTATAAGTGTAACTTACTGGAGCAAGTTTTCTCAAGTGTATTTACACCTATGCAACCCTTTTATAGGCCATCTTAGCCTTTACTGCGCCTATAATTTCGTTCTATACACGACTATAAGTCAACTTATAAGAGCAGGTGTACTATAAACCCAAACGAACTCCGTGTAACCTGTTATAAGCTTGGTAGTAAAACCTGGAACCACTAAAAGAGAGGTACTAGTGCTGTAAGCCTGTAAACTGTGCACTACAGGAGAACTTTGTTACTTGGGGAATACGTGTGCTGGTAGACTATTCCATCTTTTGGAAGTGCGGCAAAGAAACGAGTCACCAAATTTCTTTGTGCGAGATGGAATGTTACAGAATGTAAATTGGTGACTCCGCAGAGCAGCACACGTACTCCTATGGAGGAAGGGAGAAGGAGGGATGAGGTCAAAGAGTTCTTCAGAGCACTCGCCATGGTATAAACGGTAAAAGACGCTGATCTACCTACCTACCTACATAGGCGCTGAACACAAGCGAATATCGCCGAAAAGTGATCGACCAGGAACTTCCTATCGCTTGTATGTATGTAGTAAGTATGTAATAATTAAAAAGGCAATAAAAAAATTCACGTTACAGACCCCGACAACTACAACGGCCCGGAGCCGGTGTACCGCGAGTGGCACCACTGGCTTGTCGTCAACATCCCTGGCACCAAGGTTTCAGAGGGCGAAGTCCTATCCGGGTATATCGGATCCGGCCCGCCGCAAGGCACAGGCATCCACAGATACGTGTATATACTGTACAAACAGCCCGGCAAGCTGAGCTTCGATGAGAAGACGCTGAACAACAAGTAGGTTTTCATGTTTGTTTTCTTTTAACTTTTTTCCCATCCTAATCGGAGTAGAATTGTTATTGAAATGAAACACTTTTTACGGATTAACTCGCGTTTAATTTACTATTTACATAGTTTTTATATTATCCTGACGTTTCGAACCCTTTACAGGGTCCGTGGTCACAGGGAGACTGAGGTGTTGGTCGTCTCATTGTCAGAAGTTATTTGCCTACCGTCAATAATTTTTATATTGTGTTATATTGTGCGTGTTTCATTTCAATGTGTAGTGCTCGCTTAAACCTCAGAAAACAATATAGAATTGTTATGTTTCGAGTACATTGCTTTACTAGATACTTTTTATTTTTAATTCGTATTAATCAAAATAACGAAGCAATGTTACTCTGCGCTACTCGACTAACTGTCCTTGTGCGAACATCTTTAATCCTTTAATCGCCTGTGGTTTAGTGGCTAAGCCACCGGTTTCAGACCCAGAGGTCCCGGGTTCTATTCCCAGCGGGGGGGGGGGGGGGGGGGTACATCTTTATGTGCTCGGTTTGGTTGGTGGTAGGGCTGTTAAGTACGCCGGGCTAGCTACTGCCGAAGCCGAAGACGGTAGATACGAATCTAAGTCTGTTGCCATAACAACGATGTTCTAACAGTTTGAGGTAAGATAGCCAGTTCCTCAGTGGTTGAGGATTTTGGGTGCAGCGCGCATCCATCGTCACTTACCATCAGGTGAGATGAAGAACAGGCGCTCACCCGTTGTAGAACAGAAAAAAATACCTATATACATTAAGTAGTTCCTCAGTGGTTATGATTCTGGGTGAAGCGCATTTCCAGCCTCAACATTTTATAATTAGGTGAGACAGTGAATTCATAGAAAATGATAATTACTAAAGCAGTTCACATGCCTGCACATCACCCCATCTAAAAATGTCAAACTCCAATCGATATATTGATCCATAGACTAATACCAACTAATACCAAAAGTTCAAAATGTATTGAAGTTTGACATTTTGTAATTTTTTAAAAATTATTTCGTGATCATGGATACTAGTCCTTCAGTCGCGCAGTTTAGAGTTCATTGATTATGCTTAAGCTAATGAGTGATGATAATATGAACGTTTAATGCTAAATGATATTTCCCCCAAACCCCTTGAGTTCGACTAAAGATTGGGACTTTACTGAGATCTCGCACGGACTTCTTTGAGAGAATTTGAAAAGTGACGTTGCACTGTTTTGTTTTATTTGCCAACACTCATGCACGTTCACAAACACTTAACAGTAAATAATCCACTATTATCTCACATTAATATTCGACAAATCACAAATTATAGAAAATAAAACAAAACTGCAGACATGCGACGCTTCACTTTCCCGCCAAGAAGTCCGACATTTTGTGATAGGTTGTGTGCTGCCTGTACTAATAACAAAAAATGTTGCCAGATCCGTCGACGGCAGAGCTGCCTTCTCCACCAAGAAGTTCGCGGAGAAATACAACCTAGGAGCCCCGGTGGCCGGCAACTTCTACCGCGCTCAGTTCGATAACTACGTACCACAGTTATACAAGAGCTTGGGAGCATAACAACACTGGCCATAGACATAAGAACTGTTTATACATGTTTTGTTATTAAAAAAAAGAAATCATTCCGCCTTTGTATCATATCCCCTTGTCTGTCACTAAGACGTTACTACTAGAGGTTCTCAGAACAATAACTAATATTGTTCTGAGTAGAGGTTGCTCTCAATTGAATTTCTATTGTTTGGTATTACGACAGCTCAGCTCATAAACTTTGAGCCAATACATGTTATTGCCTTAGATGAATGATTGGTCTCGCTGCGCTCGACTAGATACCGCGCTACCTAAAAACCATAGCTCCGTAAATGCGGCAACTCATTATTGTTTGTTTATGAGAATTTGCAAGGATGCTAGTGTGCGTGAAGAATTTGTTGCCAGCTGCTCAACTCTTACCCGAGTTAATAGGAAAAATGAACAAGTAAGCGCACGGTCATAGGCAAAAACCAACTTATCTCACTTCATGATATGATTTAGGACGTGACTTAGTAACACTGCATATTAGATAAAAAGGCATTCGCAGGGGCGTCGCCGTGAATTAAGCCTTAGGCTTACTTGTCAAAATGAACAAGAACAAGACGATTTGTACATTTTGCGTGTAGTGCACATTATACGTTTTGCACATAATGAGCATTGTACATTTTGCGATTTGTACATTTCGCGTGTAGTGTACATTTTGCGATTTGTACATTATGCTCCGAAGGGAAAATTTCTTGCATACAAACCTTGTCCTGACAAAGCCTGACAATTGCAAACACAACAACAAAAATAGAATAACGAAAATAACGGATAAACATACATAAACATAGAAAACATCCAAATCAATTTTAGATAACAGTTTTTCTAAATATACCGCGAGTGGGAATTGCACCCGGGACCTTAAAAATAGCGCGATGCCAGTGCCTGGGGGCTAACCACTCGACCACGGAGATCGTCAGAGTATTAGTAGCATTATGAACCTGTTGTAATCGAAGCTGTCAGAAAACATTAAAAAAAAATTGATTCTGCCATAGACAGTTTGAAATCGGCTGAATAAGGCAGTTCTCCCACCAACGGCGAGGTTGGTAATTGACGTAATTATTTATATGGTTTTATGAGTCTGTTTGCGCCACAGCGCAACGGCCATTCAAATCATACCGCCAGCTGTAAGGTGGTTGACTCAGCGGTTGTTGACGGCCGCGTCCGCCTATCTGCCGCGGCGCCACCGCTGCGCGACCCGCGGCCGCTCGCTTCGTGAGCGGACGGCGCCACTCGTCTGTCTGCTAGCTACCGCGAGACGCCCACAAAATACGCGCGCTGGTATCTGCCCTTATTTATAGTGACTCCTGAACCTAATGTGAAGAGAACGCCTAAATGCCTATTGTGTAGTGTAGTGACTGTGCGCCAGGAAACCAACCTACATCGCCGCCCGTAGTCAGCTCGTCCCCCGGTTCCTGTGACTCATCATCCCTGTAAGTACTTCACTATCCATACCTACCCAGCCCACAACCTTTATTTCGTCGCTGTTACTGCGAACGCCTTTCGCCGTAACATTTTGGTCCAATCGAGCGCGGAATAACCGCAGAACCTAACTTTATTTTAATTTTCAATTTAAATACAGTCCGCTAAAGATAATTATTTCCGCCCGTATTCTTATTCTGTGTCTAAATCTTATCCCTAATTCGTGCCATCATTTCTAAATTCATTTGTTCACATAACTTTACCCTGTCCCAATAAAAATTTCGTCAGGTAGTTATGAATCATTTGTGTTATGATTGCGACCACACAACATCCGAATTATTTTAACGCAATTATTTCTGCATGTTGTTTTGATATTGATCTCGTGTATGCATCCGATTGTCTGATCACAGATCTATGTGTAGGAACCTATACGATCGTTGTCTAATAATACATTGTTCGGTAACTTAGTAGTTAAATTATTACGTTACGTAGGGTATTATAACGAGAGAAGGTTTGAAGGTTTCCCGTTTTATTACGTTGCGTGTGGTATTATGACGAGAGATTTATTTTCCCGTTTTATTTTTTAATGAATTTTTTATGTTCGTGTCGTGTTAAATCGGCTCAGAACTCGTGCACGCTCAACACGCGTGCCAAGTAGCGTGCTTTATTTTTTCGCTCGTGTTAATTTTATATATTTTTTTGTTTTTAATTTTTGCCTTGGCAATCGGCTCATTCTTGTGCGTGCTCACCACAAGAGCATAGCACTTCTACACACGTTTGCCCACTTGTGGGACACAGACAGAGTGTCCCAACCTTTTTAATTAAGTTTATATTATTTGTTTATTTTTATTTTTTTTTTGTTTGCGACTGACTCATTCTTCGCGCTAGTGTCCGCTACAGGTCTGCCCGACTGTGAGCGCCTTGCCCAGTAGTGGGCTACGGATAACGTAATTTTTTTTTTATTTGTTTTTGTTTTGTTTTGCGGTCGGCTAATGTTACGTACGCGCGTTCAATAAACACAGACATACACATTCACGTGCGTTTGCCCACCCGTGGGCCATATACAAGGCGTCCCAACTTAGTTTTGCTTTCTTTATTGTTGCGTTAATTTTAGCCCATTTGCCATTACCTTAGTAAACAAATACGTCCAGCCCAACTATAGAATATATACAGGGTGTTGTTCTTTTTACTGCCTTTAAATTTGTTTATTTTTTTTTGTCTCCTTTTATTCATCGCGATGCCGACCAAGTCACAAGCCGCGATATTTAGGGAGGCCGCTAAAGCTTTACACCAGCTCCTAGAGGTGGGATCAAAGATCATTGCTGGCGACACCAAACATTCCATAACGGAATTTAACGTGCGTTTCGCACAGATACAGGGCATAAAGGACAAGCTGGACTCAGTATACTACAACATTCTCGACGAAGAGAACTTAGACGAGGGGGTTGAGAGGACATACACTGAGAACCACACAAAAGCCTCCGGGGCATACCTGGGGATACTTGAGGCTAGGGAGGAAATCTTACCCTCTTCCACGTCGTCCCTAACCCATAACGCTCAGCCCAGTCTCGGCGTCAATACGCCTACAGCCGTCCTCCCCAAGATAGCGCTGCCCAGGTTCAGCTCAAAGGTGGAGGACTGGCCCTCCTTTATTGCACTGTTCAGGAGTTTGACTGACGACATGACACAAGCAGTCAAGCTCCACTATCTCTTCTCAAGTCTCAGCGGTGAGGCATTAAGCATGGTGTCCCACCTAAAGGTCACCAATGAAAATTTTGCCGTGGCCATGGACATCCTTACCAAGCGGTACGAGAACCGCCGGGTTCTCATCGATAGTTTCGTCGACATAATCCTGGCGCTGCCGAGCATCCACACGCGCTCTAACATACGCACACTTTTCCTTACTCCGCTGGTGTCCGCCCAGTGTGCCCTTAGTAATTTGGATCTGCCCATAGGAGACGACTACGTGTTTGTGTCGATAGTGGTGCGAAAGCTTAAGAGTGAGCTCCGCACGTTATTTGAACGCAGACACGGGTCTAGCAGCACCCTGCCCACGTTGAGTGACCTCATCTCCTACCTCGAGGAGCACGCGCGCTGTGTGGAGACAGAGTTCTCCAACATAGCCCAGCCGCAGCCCATTCACGCCCTGCCCGGCCCTTCTCGTAGCCGCGCGCCTCCACAGTTGCCCCATCGCACTTATGCTCAGATGGCTCAGCAACAGCCCGACCATTACCGTGGCCGCTCCTCAGCTCCATCGCCTCACCGCGCCTATGATCAGCCTACTCACCAACCATCACGCCCAGCGCAGCAAATTCGTCACCGCCCATCCACCTCCCCGGCTCGCAGTCAGCCCTTCCCCGTCTACTCGGCCTTCCAGCAAAGCTGCTCCTCATCATCGTCCTCGTCCTCTTCCTCACGCTCGACGTCCTACTGTCCCTATTGTGCCACTAGAGGACATACGCTCATGACGTGCAGATGGTACAATGCCCAGCCAACACTGGGCCGTTGGGACTTTGTACAGGCACGCGAGCGCTGCCAGCGTTGTCTCTGCCGTCACTACGAGAGCGAGTGCAGGTCAAGGGGGGCATGCAAGGACTGTGGGAGCACGAACCACCACACGTCCCTCCATCGACCAGACGGCCCAACGCACTCAGCTCATTCGTCGTCTGTACATGTACCCCCACCACAGCTGACAGAGCACTCGAGGGAGCTTCCCAAACACAGCAAGCGGCACGAACCCGCACAGGCTAAACAGGTGCGAGCCAGCTCTGCTCACAGAGCGAGCCCTCCCAGGTCCAGTTCGCCAGGTAGGCTCAACGAACGCCGCCAGCAATTATGACTCCCAACTATCACAGAGCACCCTAGCGAAGAGGTAGATTTAGCCCATGCCCAGTCAACCCATGCCCACACAGCTGATGCATACTCAGTTCATACAATTTCAGCTGATACTCAATCAGCTCACTCACCTTCTGTGCCCACTGGCACACCCATTTTGTTGCCAACCGTCTCACTAAGAGTCGCGGACGTACATGGCCATCTTCACACAGCCAGAGCTTTATTGGACTGTGGCAGTATGCTGACATTAATAACGTCACGCATGGCACGACTTTTGAACCTGCCATCAAAACCCACTTCTTTAAAAATTACAGGAGTTGGGAATCAGCACAAACATGAGTCAAAGGCGGCAATAACAATAGTATGCCGACCCACTCACAATGATACTCCTACAATCACTGCCACAGCTTACATTTTAAAAAACGTCACTGGCTACCTTCCCTTAGAGAAGGTACCAAACATTTCCCACGTACTAGGCCAGCCACCCGTGCCATTGGCTGACCAGCTTTACCACACACCAGCCCCGATCGACCACTTATTGGGGTCGGACGTTCTTGGCCAGGTGTTGGACGGGACTAAGGTCTCGTTGGGCCCGGGCAAGCCCATAGCCTTCGGCACGATTTTCGACTTCGCGTTGATAGGACCCATTGAGGACTTGTATGCGCAGCCGGCGCAGCAGGTTAACTCAGCTCACGTCGTCAGCTCACAACCAGACTCAGCTGAATCAGCCCAGGACATACGTCAGAGTCTGGAAAGGTTCTGGGAGTCTGAGGAGCCCCTCCCTCAATCTCACACTCATAATGATCCCCTGGAGGAACAATGCGAGGAAATCTTCCGCTCTACCACTACACGCGATCCCTCAGGCAGATATACGGTCGCTTTGCCCTTTCTAAAGGACGCCCCTCAACTAGGTAAAACTCACCCTATCGCATTACGCAGATTCCTCAATATTGAGAAGAAGCTAATGGCGAACCCGTCTCTGCGTTCTAAATACGTCGACGTTATGGCCGAATACATCGACTTAGGGCACATGGCTCCCTGTCACCCAAATACATTCGCCCATAAACCTCACTTCTACATCCCTCACCATGGCGTATTTAAGTCAGGGTCGGACAAGCTGCGCATTGTTTTTGATGGTAGCTGCAAAAGCTCCAATGGTGTCAGCATAAATGAATGCCTACACACAGGCCCCGCCCTTCAACAGGACATTGTGGACATCATCATGTCCTTCAGAACGCATCCAGTCGTTTTCAGCACTGACATTCAGAGGATGTTCAGAAATGTGCTGGTTGCCCCAGACCAGAGACGGTATCAGCTGATACTATGGCGGTCCTCACCAGATCACCCTCTGCTCACCTACGCCCTCAATACAGTCACCTACGGCTTAAGATCAACCCATACCATGCAATCCGCACTCTGCTTCAGCTGGCTGATGATGAAGGCCATCGCTACCCTGGAGCCGCTCAGGTTCTTCGCAAGTCTATCTTCGTTGATGACATCTTGTGTGGTCATGACACAGTTGAATCCGCCCAAGCACTTCAGGATGAGTTGATAAGTCTGCTAGACCTAGGCGGCTTTCAGCTCAGTAAGTGGACATCTAACTCGCCTAAGCTGCTCGAGAGATTTCCCGACAACCAATGCGACATGCCCAAGGACTTCGACATGAACCCAGAGTCCACGTCCATTAAGGTCTTGGGTATACAGTGGAGCCCTCAGTCAGACGAGTTCACCTACCGCATCTCTCTGCCCCCCATCACACATGTCACAAAGCGGTCTATTTTAAGCACCGTAGCCTCACTTTATGACCCAAACGGCTGGGTTTCTCCCGTTATCTTCCGCGCAAAGCTGCTGCTTCAGCAATTGTGGCTACTGAAGCTGGAATGGGATGAGCCCACTCCCTCTGAAGTACAAACGGAGTGGCACCACATCTCAGATGATCTGCCGCTGTTGTCTAGCATTCGCTTCCCTCGGCACATTTGTGCAAACAAAGGCTCAGCTGCATACTCGCTTCACGGGTTTGCAGATGCCTCTGAAGCCGGGTTTGCCGCCGTTGTTTACCTCCATGAGCTTGCTGCCTCCGGAGATACTTTGGTACACTTGATTGTCGCCAAGTCGCGAGTCGCACCAATCAAGAATCGCCTCACAATCCCCAAGTTAGAGTTGTCGGCCGCCACTCTACTCTCCCAGCTCATGATCCGTGTGTCAGTTCAGTTATCGGTCCATATCAGTATACAACAACACATATGTTGGTTAGACAGTACGATAGTCCTGGCCTGGCTCAATACACCGCCTCACCGTCTTCAACCCTTTGAAGCCAACAGGGTAGTCAAAATCAGCTCAGGCTCACCAGAATGTACCTGGCGACACGTACCTTCCGAGCTCAACCCGGCAGATTGCGCAAGCAGAGGGATGTCTGCGCAATCCCTGTCAGCCCACGACCTATGGTGGTCTCCCACGTGGCTTGGACAGCCTTGTGAGTCTTGGCCTGCGATGCCCTTAGCTCTGGACCATCACGCCCTGCCCGGCCTTAAGCCCAAACACGTCCCGTCACTGGTCACAGTGCCCGGTCTTGACTTTGACCTGCTCACTCGGTTCAGTTTTTTTTTTTTTTTTTATAAAAGAGGGAGGCAAACGAGCAGGCGGGTCACATGATGGAAAGTAATCACCGCCGCCCATGGACACCCGCAAAACCAGAGGAATCGCAGATGCGTTGCCGGCCTTTATGGGAGGAATAGGTTTAAGGAAGGAATAGGAATTGGGAGGAGGGGCGGGGGGGGGGGGAAGGGGCCTCCGGAACCCTCACTGGTCGGACGAAACACAACAGCACCAAGTGCCGTTATTTCACGCCGAATATTAGTGAGAGGGTGGTATTACGCCGGGCGAGCCGGCCCAATGCGTGCTGCAACGCAGCGTGGCTCTACCACTCAAAAAATTCACTAGACAAGCTCGTCGGAGTGACAGCTTGTCTAAAACGCTTTCTGCACAACTGCAGACACCACCCAGATTCGCGACGCTCAGGCCCCTTGTACGTCAGTGAACGAAGAGAGGCCCTACTTTACTGGGTGCGCAGTGTTCAGCACAATGAGTTTGCAGAGGGCATCCACCGCCTTCAAACTGGCAAAATCTGTTCCGTCAGACTCCAGCGGCTGTCACCTCTCATTAAAGATCAGCTCCTTAGAGTTGGTGGACGGCTGTCCCATGCGTCTATCCGATATGACGCGCAGCATCCGCTCATACTTCCCAGCTCTAGCCCACTTGTAGACCTTATCATTGACCACTACCACAAAATACACTGCCACCCTGGCGCTGACATTTTACACGCTATCCTACGCCAACAATTTTGGATATTGTCCGCGCGCCGTATTATTAGACACCGAGTTTTTAAATGCATCAGATGCTTTCGATGCCGGGCCCAGCCGCAAGCGCCCTTCATGGCCGACCTGCCAGCCGATAGAGTTACGCCTCAGCCAGTATTTAGTCTAGTCACGACCGATTTTGCCGGACCATTCCTCGTTAAATCTAGTACCTTACGTAAAGCGTCCTTTTGTATATTCGTGTGCCTCTCGACTAAGGCGGTTCATTTGGAACCGGTCTCGGACCTCAGCACGGAAGCGTTCCTCGCGGCATTACAGCGTTTTATAGCACGCCGCGGTGCCCCGGTTCTCATCCGCTCGGACTGCGGTACAAATTATGTAGGCGCTAGAAATCAGCTCATCGAAGTACAAAACTTTCTTGCCTTGAATAATGACACGATTGCGCACAAGCTCGCTGGTCAGCACATTACTTGGTTGTTGAACGTCCCTAAGGGACCATGGTTCGGTGCGTTACATGAGATCAACGTAAAATCAACAAAGCAACTTTTATATCGCGTAATTGGCGAACAACACCTCACATTCGAGGAATTCTCCACACTCTTAGCTCGAATCGAAGCGGTCCTTAACTCTAGACCTCTCTGCCCACTTTCGTCTGATCCTTCAGACTTTGAGCCGCTTACAGCCGGACATTTCCTTATAGGCCGCCCACTAACGGCCCTTCCCGAACTATCCGTGGAAGATAGGCCGATCTCCACACGTAGGCGATTCCAGATGGTACAGGCCCTTTCCCAGCGCTTCTGGACGCTGTAGACCCAGTCCTACCTTCATACCCTCCAAACCCGCTCCAAATGGTTGTCCTCATCCTCCCCTCCCCGAGTTGGCGAGCTCGTCCTCATCAAGGAGGACAACCTGCCTGCCCTCCAATGGAGACTGGGGCGCATTGCTCGCACCCTGCCTGGGAAGGATGGCGTCGTGCGGGTGGTAGACCTGGACACCGCGAATGGACATCTTCGGAGGCCTGTATTCCGGATCGCCAGGCTCCCATTGGATGAGCCCACCCTGGGCCCCGGGAAGATGTTTGCGCCACAGCGCAACGACCATTCAAATCATACCGCCAGCTGTAAGGTGGTTGACTCAGCGGTTGTTGACGGCCGCGTCCGCCTATCTGCCGCGGCGCCACCGCTGCGCGACGCGCGGCCGCTCGCTTCGTGAGCGGACGGCGCCACTCGTCTGTCTGCTAGCTACCGCGAGACGCCCACAAAATACGCGCGCTGGTATCTGCCCTTATTTATAGTGACTCCTGAACCTAATGTGAAGAGAACGCCTAAATGCCTATTGTGTATACACAATAGGCATTTAGGCGTTCTCTTGTAGTGACTGTGCGCCAGGAAACCAACCTACATCGCCGCCCGTGGTCAGCTCGTCCCCCGGTTCCTGTGACTCATCATCCCTGTAAGTACTTCACTATCCATACCTACCCAGCCCACAACCTTTATTTCGTCGCTGTTACTGCGAACGCCTTTCGCCGTAACAGAGTCTAAAGGGAGGAAACGACTAACTATCGGCTATTTTGTCGCTCAAGAAACGTACAATAGATATACATTCCGTGTAAACAAAAGAGATGCATATATAAATACCTAGTTGACCGCTGACTGTTCATACTGCCGGCGAGGAATCGGTCCACTAGTTCGTCGCTGAGCGACAAGAGCTATCAAAGATAATTCTCGCTTAGCGATACTTGCTCAGCGATTAGAACTCACGCCGAGAGACCAACCAGCAGCGGCAGCAGCCATTTCTCTTATATCCCAGCGACAAAACTATCGGAACTACACACTCGCTTTCCGCTGCTCGGCAACTCTTTTCTAGTTCTAACTCGACTCGCTTCTCGTTCATCGTCGGCGGTGGGACAACTGCCTAAACGATATAATATTTTCTGTTCACTACTCAGATCTCAGTATTATTCTTTAGCATACAAAGTATAATTAAAATTGGTTTGCAAAATTTTGAATTTGAAGGTTTGTATGGGATACCGAAATCTGAAGGTTTAAAATTTTATTACTTAACAGGTAACAAATATGTCTCTTCCACAATGCATATAAAAATTATATCATGTAAATAAAACAACTCGAGGGCCTACTACCCCGGTGGCAGATAGATAGATAGATAAAACATTTACTTGCATCAAAAACACACACATGCTTTGGTACAAATAAAAAACATTTAAATAACATGTTGGTAGTTAGTAACATGTGTGCTGCAGCGATGCAAAAGGGCAAAAACTCAGTGATACCTTTGCTCAAAGAGCAAAGCACTGGTTTTCAGTTTTTGCCCAGAAAACCCGCTAGGCAGCGGAAACGGATTTTTCTTTTAACCCTTTGACCGCCGTGGACACCTTTAGACGTCCGTTGGAAACTGTCCTGCAACGCCAACGACATCTTAAGTTGTCCAAATTCTTATCACATTTAAGCCAAAAAAAAATCGTAACTATTGTGATAGGTTTATAGAAGTAATATCAATAGATAGCTTGAGTGTCCGTCAAACTTTGTTTTTATCAAGGCGGAATAAAAAGAAAAGATTAAACCATTAATTTACAGTTAAATAAAATAACAATAAAAAAATGAAATAATATCAAAAACGTGTGAATGGACATTAATATTAATAAATACTAATTGATTTAAGTATAAAAATTACATAATAAAATGACACAATAAAATAAAATGTCAAATTTATTAAGATTAATTGAATTGATTAATTTAAATTAAATAGAAAAATAACATTCCATATACCTATGTGCCTTCTCACTAACAGAGACCGTTACCATGCGACCACTGACGCCTATACCCCACTTTTGCATATCCAGTAGTGCTAATAAGGGTAGAGCGCTCGGCTCGGATATCCGGAGGCCCGGGGTTCAATTTCCTGGTCGAGTACCTAGCGTTTTCGGATTTTTCGATGCATAGCCCGGGTTTGTGATTATCAACCCGCATTTAGCAAGCATGGTGATTAGACCAATACAAATCAACTGTAGCTACGACTTGATTTCAACGATGGAGACCATTGTCTAGGGTTGCCAGGTCGCCAAAACTAATAGCCGGACAGACCAGCCAGTTTGGCCGGACATTTGGGTAAAAAGACCGGACATTTGGGTAAAAAGGGCGGACACCCTACATTTTCGGGAGCAGGAGCGACCATGGACGTAAATTACGTCCATGGGAACGACCGACACGAGTCGACGCGCAGGCGAGTCGACACTCTCCTGCCGGCCTAGCATGCGCAACACGAGAACTCTTCTCGACCCGTTTTCTCGTGTTTTATTAATTTATCTCTAATGTCTACCGACACTAAAGACACATGGAAGCGCTTAGAACTCTACATAATATGTCAAAAATAGACTTAATAGTAAGTTTTGCATAAACTGTGGTATTTTTGTCCACAAACCCTATGAGGGTTTACGCATTTCGGTTTCCCATACAAACTTCCAACTCGAAATTTTTAAAAACCAATTAACCAATTTTGATGAAACTTTGCGTGCTGAAGTAAAACACAAGGATCTAAATAGTTTGTTGTAAACATTTCTAAAAAACGTTTTTTTTAGCTGAGTTATTGCGATTTAAAGTCCTCTATAGAAAGTTAAAAACCGCATAACTCAGTTAAAAAAAACGTTTTTTAGAAATGTTTCCACAAACTATTTAGATCCTTGTGTTTTACTTCAGCACGCAAAGTTTCATCAAAATTGGTTAATTGGTTTTTAAAAATTTCGACTTGGAAGTTTAAACCCTCTTAACATGACAACTTAAAATGATTTGTCGTCTCTCGTCCGCGACATATCTCGTGTTGCGCATGCTAGGCCCACTGCGCTCGCCACGCTCGGCGCTCGCTCGTTTGCGAAATGTAAAAAGCCAAACAAAAAACGGACACCGTTCATTTTGGACGGACACGCAATCAAAAAGCCTAACTTTATCCGGCTTTATCCGGACGCCTGTAGGCTTACTCTTGAAACACAATTGCATTAGTCAATTTCCAATCAGAAGTCTTATCTTTACTTATCCCAATATCGATACATATTAATCGCATTGGAATTGTATTGAGATTGAGTTTGCGTTCGAGAGTAACCCCCCAGCTAACGCTACCTTTGCCCTACAGTGGGACAGTATACAGGCTGTAGTATAAATAAAACAACGATTATTTTTATAACTATATTCGCTTACACGTTTAATGTGATTTTAGACACTGATTAAACCAGATATAAATGTTGATTTTACAACCGAAACCAGTTGCAGTGTGCTTGGCGACCACTCACCGACACTAGTCTTCTGTCTCCAGTCTTTTATAGGAAGCTTGCCAATTAAGAAATTAATATTCTATTTTAATATTATAATTTATAACCCCTTATCAACATTTATAGATACATTTTTAACATTATCAACATTATCCTCTACACTAAAGGTCTGAAGTCACCAAACACACAACATTTAAAGCATCGTGAAATTTAAAATTACCACACTTATGAAGTCGATGGATTTTCAATCTTATTCTACACGAAACAAGGTGTGAAGTTGCTTGTACGCAGTTGTTATTCGTACACCAATTAAGTAGATGGACACTGAATCTTATTTCATATGACTTAAGGTGTGAAAATCTTCAGAGTTGTCTTTCGCACACCAATGGAATTTGAATCTTATAATATACGCAATAAGGTGTGAAATTGCTTGCAGCCTACGCACCGAGTTGTTTGTACAACAGCGGCACGTAATCGTCGTACTGCGCCTGGTAGAAGTTGCCGGCGATAGGGTCGCCCAAGTTGTACTTCTTGGCGAACTTGGCGATGGAGAAGTTGGCGCGATTGTCACCGGAACTGGAAATGGAAGCGAGACAACGTTTTTACATTAAAACATTTGTATTGTATTCCGCAGGGCACCCCCTTCTTTAAAAAGTAAATTTTAATTGTTAAGTAACCCAAGCGTGTAATGGTTTTGCACATTTCGCAGAATAAAAACATTGCTCTAATTAAATTACTAGGTCTGAAACTTCAAAGCATAATTGTTCTTGAATATCAATAAGATTGCATTGAAGTTCATTAAGAGACTTATGTCAGTTTTTGCGATCGCGCGGCACCCCCTTAATGGACGTCTCTGAGTACGGCGGTTAGAGTTCAATTTCACAGTCCCGGTCGATTTACCATGATCAACGGTATTTTTGTGGATATGTTTGATCAACTTTAGTTTCTTTATTTTCCACTTAAAAATATTAAAATTAACTGCCGTACTCAGAGACGTCAATTAAGTTTTAATGAAAATTAAGTCTCTTGCTGTCACTTTCTTATGTATAGTGCTAAACAGAGAAGGAAAGACATTTAATTGTCATTAAAACTTAATTGACGTCTCTGAGTACGGCAGTAAATCTGTAGCTCTAGATTAAGTTAGTCTATAATTTAAAAAATTATGAGCACTGATTAAAAAAAATCCTCCATACCAGTTACCATTTTTGTATTTAGTTGTACACGTAGGTATCCGGGTAGGGTCCCAAGCCATCTTCATGGCATAGAAGGGATGGTATTACGTTTTTAGTGTGTAGGTCTACCCCTTTCCTTATCAAGTTCTCTGGGCGAGGGTGGGGGAGGGTCTCGTTCTACGCCTCGGAGTATACATAAGCTGGCATATTACTTACGTATTAAGCAGGCGCAGCTCAAGCTCAACTTGGCCGGTTGACGGTACACCAGGAAGATGTAGCGATGGAGCCCCGTGTCTGGCTGAGGGCCGGAGCCGACGTACGCTGAGAGTATCTCGCCACCCGCCAGCTTAGTACCTGACTCTCTAAGCGCATCCGAAACTTCTTTGGCTCGTAATTTGTTGTACAAAACATGCGCGCTGTTGTTTTTTTTATTAGCGATTGACATAGCACATGCAGACACGGCAGTGTACGACGAATTATGGGCAGACGAAGTCTCGGATGCGCTTAGAGAGTAGGGACTCAGGCACGTTGGTGACCAGCCAGTGGCTAGCTTCTCCTTTCCATATAAAGATCTTCTCTGGGCGATAGAGAGAGGAGAGTCTCGGCCTAGGCCACGGTGTATGCATAAGACTGCATTCTAGGTAGCTAATAAAAAGGTTTTACTCACGTGTTAGGAAGTCGAGGTTCATCGAAGCTCAACTTGGTCGGTTGTCGGTACACCAGAAACACGTAGCGATGGAGTCCCGTGTCGGGTGGAGGGCCGGAGCCGACGTAAGCGGATAGGGTCTCGCCACTCGCCACGTTGGCACCGGGAACGTTACCGACCAGCCAGTGGTGCCACTCGCGGAACTTTGGGTCCGCGCGGGAGGGTGCGTCTGGGTCTGAAGAGATACACGGAAAAAAACATACATAAGCCATCATCAGCATATAAACGTTCACTGTCCACTCGCTGGGCACAGGCCTCGCACGTGGGGATTTGGGCCATAACCCACCAAGCTAGCCTAATGCGGGTTGATGGTTTTTAACGACTGTCATCTTACGACAACAACCGGGACCAACAGCTTACAGCATGGAGCAGCTCGAGATCGAAATGTTTTTAATTTATTTACCTATCCAGCGAGCCGGCTTTGCAAAAGTTGCTTAGATCGTAAGCCAAACACGCTAGCAGCTGCGCCATCAGCAGCGGCCACACCGACCGAGCACGGGTCGCGAGGCTGCCTCGCGAGCCAATGCCTCAGCCGGTGTGGACGGTGGCTTGGGCTGCCTCGGCCGAGCGTGCCTCGGGGTCGAGCCATCGGCTGTCGGTAAACGGGACGCGCTTAAAGGTGCCTCAGTGTGTGCTGGTGCGTTCGGTGTGGACGGTAGTCCTCGGGGACTTCTGATGGCTCGGCCTGCCTCGCGAGGCTCGCCTTTGTGTTAGTGCATCTCGAGTCTACCTCGCGAGGCTATGCTCGCGAGCCACTACATCGAGGCTGCCGCGCGAGCCCTGCGCCCGGTGTGGATCCGGCTACTGAGCTCCTACATCAGCAAAGAATACTACCACCCTTATTCTTCCCTTGGGTGTCGTAAAAGGCGACTGACCAAAGACTGCACATACATCTAACAGCGTAGAGCTGCGATGGGCTCGTCACCTGTCACGCTAAGCACATGTGCAGTCGATATTTGGTGAAAAGTGGACTATGGTAGAGGACTGCTTTTGCTGCCCTATTTGCCTATTATCTGACTAACCCTTCGGGGATAATAGTCGTGATTATATATACATATAATCATACCATATACATACGTATATACAGTCGTGGTCAACTAATTAGGGACATTCAAGATAGTGAAGAGCAATAACCGGTTATGTACATATAAATATAAAACCCTATTGATTTTTCAGCACCTATTATTTGCATAATTTGGTCCGATTACTATACTATAAATGGCTGTAAATAAGAGAATAATTAAATAGAAAAAAGTATTTAATATCAAAGGTTGAACATGTATTAAATTTTAAGGTATAATTATGTAGCTGGACATTTAATTAAGGACAGTAAAGTATAATGATGAATAGAGTTAAACAAAACGAATAATCTCCAGTATTATAATATTTTTAAAAGCTCCATTTTATTACGTGTAAAATCAGTACCCAGTAGCAAAACCTTTGTTAGTAATTACCGCTTGACACCGATGTGGCATAGACATTATCAGTTTCTGACATGTTTCGATAGGAATGTTTGCCCATGCCTCACAAAAAGCTTGATTAAGTTGATCTAAAGTTGTGGTACGATAAGTTGAAACTTTTTTCTTGATTTCGTGCCAAAGGTGCTCAATTGGGTTGAGGTCCGGGCTATTTGCTGGCCAATCTAGCACCGATACTGACTGACTGGTAAGAAACGACTTGACTGAACGGGCGGTATGTTTCGGGTCGTTATCATGCTGAAACGTCCATATAATAGGGAGATGCTCCTCAGCATAGGGAAGCATAGTTTCCTCCAATATTGTTTTGTATTGATGTTGGTCTAAGGTACCCTGAACTTTTCTCACAGGTCCCACTCCACGTCCAGAAAATGAACCCCAAATTTTAATGTTTCCACCGCCATGTTTCACCTGCTTTTTTGTGAATCTTGGATTCATTTCCGCTTTTACAGGACGCCGTACGTATTGCCTTCCATCTGAAGAAATTAAATTAATCTTGGTCTCGTCAGAGAATAATACATGTTGCCATTGGGCGTAGGTCCAATGTCCATATTTACGTGCAAACGCCAAACGAGCATTTCTATGTTCTTTCTTCAACAACGGTACTTTGCGAGCCACTCTTCCGAACAACCCTGCTTCTACCAGACGTCGTCGAACGGTCCTCGCTGATACACCGGCTCTTTCGTCTGCCCCAAACACTTCGTGTTTAATTAAAATAGAGCCTAGAAACGGATCTTTCTTAGCTAACCTGGTTATCGTTCTATCTTCTTGCGGAGTTGTTTTTCTCGATCTTTTTGTCCTGGGCACATTTAAAGCTGTGTTATTGCGCCTGAAATGTTGCACTGCATTGCATACCATAGTTTTTGAACAATTTAAATGTTCTGCTATCCCTCGGTATGACCAACCACGCTCGACAAACTTCATGATAATTGTTCGTAGTGTTGGATCGCAACTTTTATTTTTGCCCATATTTTTCAAAATAATTCTCAAAACTTAAAATTAAAAATCTGGATTGCCGCCAAAACTACCACAAAACAATAAAAGAAGAAATAAAAAAGTATTGAGATTCAAATTTTGAAAATAGAACGCAATATCTCAGTGTCCCTAATTAAATGGCCAGCCAGCATTCTTTGAACAAATAGCACACTGATAATCTATCAGCTATACTGTAAAGAGGTTTAATGTTTAAGAAGTTGTTATTGTTTGTATAATCGGGCACATCAATGACTAATTATACTTACGTGTAAAAGATATGGAATATTGTTAAGACTCGTTGGAAAATAAAAAATAAATTCACAATTTGGCTTAACTAGAGATTGTCCCTAATTAGTTGACCACGACTGTATATACAGATGTTTCTTACCGGTCATAGCCAGCGTGTAGAACTCGTCCGGCCTGGCTTCCCAGGAGACAGATGGTATGTCCTTCACTAGGGTGGGAGTCAGCTCATTGCCCTCAGCTACCTCCACACCGCTCGGGTATTTCACCTGTGAAGAAAGGAAGAAACATTTTGTTCAACAAGCATTTCGTCCAACGTGCATTACGTCAATATACGTATTTGGTTCATTTAACGCGCATTTATTTATTTACTTACAGTAATAAATAAATTAGTTTGCTTTGATATTATTTTATTTATTATACATACATAAGTACCCCTTTTTAAACAAAAATAAGAGTCTAGTTGTCACGGTTAATGAGATACAGCCTGGTGACAGACAGAAATACAGACAGAGGAGTCTTAGTAATAAGGTCCCATTTTTACCCCAGGGTACGGAACCCTAAAAATTACAGTGGCTGGTTTAAAGCCTACTGCAGGATCACTTAACGAATTCGTTTCACGACTAAGCCCCTCATTGACGAACTGCGTAATGAGGATTCACGAAATGGACCAACTGCATAAAGACGAACCTCGAAATGGACGAACTGCGTAATGACGATTCACGAAATGGTCGAATCAAATTATTGACGAATTGAGTAGTAAGCGAACGGCAAAATGCGAAATAGACGAATTGCGTATTGGACCTACGGCTAACAAATCTTCAGACCTAGTAATTTAATTAGAAAAATGTTTTTATCCTGCGAAATGTGCAAAACAATCACGCCCTTGTTAAAAATTAAAATTTACTTTTTAAAGAAGGGGAATATTAATACAAATATTTTCATGTAAGAATTATTGTTTCATGCGTAAAATTAAGAAAGTGGTCGAAAAAATATGTTTTTGGGAGTCATTAGATTTAAGTATTGTTTGTTATTGTTTAAAGAATTTGTTTAAAATTTCAACAAGGCCAATTGACCTTGTGCAATGATCAGGCTAACTTACATAAGTTCTTATAATGTACTTAACTAATTCAGCGCATAGTACAAGTGACTTAAAAATACGTAAATGTCTACATTTTCAAATAAATATGGATCGGGTCGGGTTGGGCGTGGATTACCCAAAACCTAATTAATAATAACTCCTATACTTACCTACAATTCTATTCTTACCCATAAATACTTTGATTTTTATAAGAGGTTTCGTAATTTTACTGAAAAAAGTCGAAATATGAATCAAATATAATTCAGAAAATTAGGTTTTGCGTAATCCACGCCCGGCCCGACCCGACCCATACTTTAAAAGGAGAATGCCCATTTTGTATGGGCACTTGGGTCCCTTTCAAAAATTGTTGTGCCTTGATGATTGTTGTTCTATATTATAGAAGAAACACGTTATATTTATAATTAGAAAACATTTTTAATTTATTCACCCAGGTTCACGAGATATAATTTTTTTTCTGTTGCAGAAATTGAGGTTGTAATTAGAGATTGACAATAATATTTCCTTCCTAATCAATACACAATCCTTCATCACTATGGTGATTATGTCTTAGCATAATGTATACTAGAATAGCAGCGCATTCGCAATGTTTCAGTCAGATTGCAGACAGCTATAATATCATACCATATGATAGATAAATATATCATTTGAAAGTACCTACTCGAACATTGTCAAAAGAATACTTATGTTTAATTATGATTTTTACTCTATTTAGAATCATTTAATTCAACAGTAATTCATCATTATCATCAGCCCGTATCAGTCCACTGCTGGACATACATGTGCCTCTCCCAGTGCACGCCACTGAACCCGATTTTAGTTATTACTTCTCATTTAATATTAATTATAGGCTCTACACCTTTGGAACTGGACTTTCTTTTTTCAAGGTAAGTAATTGGTAGTTCAGGTCTTTAAATACGTAGGTATTAAGTAATTCAAAAATAAAACAAAATAATTATTGCTACTAAGTAAGTACAATGTCTTTTTGAAGAAATTGTTCGTTTAAGATATTATATGTTACTGTAAAAGGCACGGATGAATGATATATTTGGTTGCATCGTCGTTAAAAGAAATGTTAACACAATAGCGTTTAAGTAATTGTATAGGACACTTCTGGTTGTAGGCTCTTTCCAAGTGCATGCCACTGAGCCCGATTTAGAGCCTATAATTAATATTAAATGATAAAAATTCAAATCGGGCTCAGTGGCATACACTGGCAGAGGCCTATGTCCAGCAGTGGACTGATACGGGCTGATGATGCTGATTATGATGATGATGAATTAAGTGATTCTAAATAGAGTAATGATAATAATTAAACATAAGTATTCTTTTGAGAATGAACGAGTACTTTCAAATTATATATTTATTTATTATATGGTATGATATGGCTGTCAGCAAGCTGACTAAAACATTCCGAATGCGCTGCTATTCTGGTATAGGTACGGTCGGGGTCACCGTCGTCGCTTTACCACTTTGCAGCGATTTTCGTATGAAGCGCACCGACCGCCCGGGGGTACGTGCCCGTACCAAATAGACGACGCGGTGTGCAAGGGATTTTGACCTTTAGACTGGTAAAGCGACTGAGTCCGCGATAGTACATTAAGCTAAGACATAATCACCATAGTGATGAAGGATTGTGTATTGATAAGGAAGGAAATATTAATGTCAATCTCTAATCATAACCTCAATTTCTACAACAGAAAAAAAATTATATCTCTTGAACCTGGGTGAACAAATTAAAAATGTTTTCTAATTATGAATATAACGTGTTTTTTCTACAATATAGAACAACAATCATCAAGGCACAACAATTTTTTAAAAGGGACCCGTGTTTGGGCATTCTCCTTTAGACATTTTGCGACTAAGACGATTAGCGATGTATAATTATATCAACGGTAGATACTCTTACGGGTAGATACTCTTACGGGTCAGGCGCGGATTCCCTAAATCGCAATTCGTCTGATTATCTAAATTACCAGTTTCTCACTTCGTACACATCGCAAATCGTCTTAGTCGCAAAAAAGGCCAAAATTTAAAATAAGTATAGATCGGGTCGAGTCGGCGTGGATCACCCAAAACCTAATTTTCTAAATTATATTTGATTCATATTTCGACTTTTTCCAGTAAAATTATGAAACCTCTTTTAAAAATCAAAGCAAAAGCAGTGTACAAAAAAGTACATTCCCTTAAACACTTGAAAAAGTAAAATATGAATCAAATATAATTCAGAAAATTAGGTTTTGGGTTATCCACACCGACTCGACCCGATCCATAATTATTTTATTGCGATGTGTTCGAAGTGAGAAACTGGTAATTTAGATAATCAGACGAATTGCGATTATGAGAATCCGCGACCGACCCACTCTTACGTGCACTACATGTGCGAGGACATTTAAAGCCAAAATCGGTTATATCAGGCACATAAGAGCTCACCAGAAAAACTAGGGAGAAATAGTGTCGCCGTAGCCGAAATCGCCATGGATGACGTCCATCATCATGGTATAGCGGGTGCCGTGTGGTATAGCGGCTTACTTAAAGATAGGTAACCTACTATCTACTCCTCTCTTCCCTTGGGTGTAGTAAAAGGCGAGAAAAGGCGAGTAAAGGCACCACCACCGGCAATCCAAAGGTCGTGGGTTCGAATCCCACTCGAGCTTCCTGAGACTGGTTGATTTTTTTCTAGTAAACATTTTATCGGTTATCTATATAGCATTGTGAATGCAAAATTTCAATAATAAAGATATTAATCCTTTTCCATATAAATACGTTATTCATCACAAGTATTTAATTTATAACAAAATTGCTCTTTTCATCATTCTTTTTTTTTATTTTTTATTCACCAACGGGTTAGCGCTTGGCCTTCATCTCACCTGATGGTAAGTGACGATAAGGCCGAAGGTGGAACTGCACCGCAGCGGAACTGAGCGACACGACGCGTCAAAATATACTTTAAATGAAATTATATGAGAGGCGAAGTTCTCAGTGTAGTTCCGTTGCCGCTTAGTGCGTGTTGTCTCATATAATTTCGTATAAAGAATATTTTGACGCGTCGTGTCGCTCAGTTCCTCTGCGGTGCAGTTCCGCCTATGCGGTCCTACCTTTACGGACTTAAGACACGTGGAGTATGGCAGTGGACTGCTTCTGCGGTCCTCATTGCCTAGTCTCTGACTAACCCTTTAGGGATAATAGTCGTTGTCTATGTACAGTAACGAACAAAAATATGTAAACAATTATAACTCTTTAATACAATGGAATAAGAGTCAATGTGTATACATATTGGTGCTCGTGACTGTACCTATGAATAGTATGCGTTTAGCCACTCTTCCACAGAGGTGTAATATTAACGATGATGTGAAAATTACCGCTCATTTGTGTGGCACTAAGTCAATCCGTCACGCAACGACGACGCACAAACCGCCTGCTTATAAATTATGATTACCGGTCCTGGTACGTGAATTACGTGATCAATTTCAATCATGGAATCGTTAGGCTGATACTTTTTTTAACTAGTAAAAATTATCTTATATCGTTGGTTAGGTATAGTTAAAACTATTTACACCTATATGATTTTTAACCTTCCTTTACATATAGTTTTGAACTGTTGTGTTAGGTAATCTTATAAGATTATAACACTATAATTTAAATTAGTTTAACTTATAAACGCACTATGGTTAAGGCATAGAACGCTTTTAGTTTCAGCCTAACCATTCATGGGTGAGATGAAGACCAGGCGCTTCCACTTAGATTAGAAACTAGACTAGAAGAAGGCATTTAGCAGAATATTTTAAAAATTTGATGGAAAACAGCCCCTTTAGAATAGTGGTAAACGTCCCCCCCTGTCGTATCGTACATCGTACAATGCGCGTGTGTTACTGTATTTTCACTTGCATTTAGCACGTAAGTACACAGCAGTGTACAACTAATTACGAATAGACAGGGCGGAGCCTGCCTGACACCCTATAGTATAGGATATAGACACTGTCTAGGGTGGCAAGCAGGTGAGATAGATACTCATCGTTATAGTATAAAAAAATAAGTAACGCTATAATTTGTTACGCAATTTGAGAATAATGACTTCATTACAATTTGGCAAGTCATACATAAAATGCTTATTTCCGTTGGTTTACATTTACAACAATGGGAGGGTAGGTACAATAAGTATTAAATAGATGACTCGGAAAACAATTGAAACAATACACGAGCAGGGTTTGAACAAGCGTTGAAAATGGCATGTAAAAATAGGTAAGTAACTACCTAGTTAGTACTTACATGTATCTTTCATTGTTACAATAATAATTGTAAATATGAAAAACACATACTAGTATTTAACAAGAAATAGACGTGTAAGTATTGGATTGTATTTTTCAGACAAACCTCTTTAACATGTGTTCTAAATAAAACATAAGTTTCGAAAAAAACAAAATGTTTCTCTCGCAACGTTTAACGCTAGTTTAAACCAGGAATTTTTATTTGCTTAGTTCCATATTTGCTAAGTATGCTTAACAGCAGTGTTTAATTATTTATTAATTTATAAAAAAAACAATATAAACTTACAGCCTATTCAGCCAACAGTAGGTAGGTAGGTACATTACAAATGAAAAAAAAATACAAAAACAAATACAAAAGAAACATAAGAAATATTTAAAAAAAATGATATTACAAACTTAAGGGGTAAATAAAGTACAACTTACATCTATTTATTAAACTATAGGTAATAACTGTGTAGTTTATTTATAATACTATTTTATATTGCACCGTCTACAACTCTTTCTGCCTAGCCCTAAAGTTGACTGGTATAGAATGCCATTTGGTAAGTCCGCCTTTTGTACATTTTTCTTTTTTGTGCAATAAAGATTGAATAATAATAATAGTAATGTGTTTGCGAATACATCCTACACATCTTGGACCTTATTACAAGCTTTTATTTAACTTGCAATGTATGTATGTAATATGTCTTGTTCGGGTGGAATTGTGCAACTCAATTTTTACCCACTTCCCGGATACCGATTGAGCTGAATTTTTGCATACATGTGTAAATCGCGAGACAATGCAATATTATGATAACATGGTGCTGATCTGCTAATGGAGCTGGAATGTGGTCGTAGGAACTTCGCAATGTAAAAACACAACCTCATCGACTTTAGAGCTCGTTTGAATCGTCTTGACGAGTAGTTGGTCTTTTAATGATAACCGAGTCTGATGATGGAGCTGGAAGGTGGCCATAGGAACTTCGCAACGAAACAACGCAACCTTATCGAGTTTGGGCTTGTTTGAATCGTCTTGACGAGTAGTTTGTCTTTCAATGGTAACCGGGTCTGATGATGGAGCTGGAAGGTGGCCATAGGAACTTTTCAATGAAACAACACAACCTTATCGAGTTTGGGCTCGTTTGATTCGTCTTGACGAGTATTTTGGTGCTAGATGGTAACCAAAGTCTGATGATGCAGCTGGAAGGTGGCCATAGGAACTCCGTAGGTAATTAAGAGGCCTATTACTTCTCGAATTACCTTGTGATTTTTGCGTAAAATGCCCATTTTCGCATTTTGTACTAACTTTGCAGTTGTATTTATCGTTTCTATCGAAATAGGATAATAAATTTGTGCATAATATTACAAATCTCCATTCCACAGATTGGAACATAAGTTGAATTCGGACGGCCGGCGCATTGCATTTTGTAGTCATTTTGCAGTTGTATTTATCGTTTTTATCGAAATAGGATAATAAATTCAATATAAAATCTTTATTCCTCATGAAGTAACAATTACTCTGGTATAAATTTTGCTCAATAATATTATCGTAGATAGGAGAAATTCACAGTTAACTTATAGCGTTTTTGAAGTTTTTTGGTTTAGAATACGATTTTTTTCCTATATAAAATCAATGGTATCTAAAAATTCCGAGGCCGCTACGCACTATTCGACTATAGGAGATAACTTTATAATTTTTTTATTTCACTTGTTTAGAACAGTAGTTCAATCGATGAGCTCAAAAAAGTGCCTTCGCGCACTTTATAAAAATCTTTCTCTGCAATTTTGGGTTTAATTAAAAAGTTAAGCAAAATTTACAAAAAGCGAGGCCGCTACGCACTATTCCAATAGCTATTTTATACTATTCAATAAGTCATAATTGTAAATGTATTTTTGTTTCTGAGATCCATAACGCCAAAATTGTGGCCATTTTACGCAAAAATCACAGTCGAGATGTAATAGGCCTCTTACGCGATACAACTGCGTCGAGTTTGCTGTTTTGATGGGTGGTGAGTGGTAGTGGTTAGGTGGAGTTTGTATACATAAATATTGGTATTCAGTGAGATGAATAGATGAAAAACGTATCCAGTGATAACTAAAAAGTAAAAAATAAATTAAAAGTAAAAAACTTTTTTAAAAAACAAACTTTTATTTAAATGCGCTATAAAGAAAAAAATTAAGTTCTACTTTAAAACTTTTACTATCAACTTATAACGTCATTACATAATTTACATGATATAAAACGTTGTCTTTTTTAAAAAACAAACTTTTATTTAAATGCGCTATAGCGCATTTAAATAAAAGTTAGTTTTTTAAAAAAGATTTTTACTTTAAATTTTTTTTAATAATTTAGAAATTTTATCGCACGTGCTGTTGGACTGTTATTCTGACAATTATAGATAATAGCGAGGCCTTAGTAGTTGAGAATTGACGGGAGAAACACGCTTTCACTTACGGCGTGGTACCACGGTAAAATTACCGTGGTGCTACCGTGGGCTTTAGATTACATCCGGTTAGCTGAAGGTCAAGCGCTAGGCCTTTGTAAAATAAAAATACATACATATTATCACGACTTATATCCCCGAAGGGTTAGTCAGAGACTAGGCAATGAGGACAGCAAAAGCAGTCCTCTACCATAGTCCACTTATCACCAAATAGCGACAGCACAATCTGCACAATACATGTGCTCTGCGTGACAGGTGGTGAGAGCCCATCGCCGCTCTATGCTGTTGGATGTAAGTGCAGTTTTTAGTCAGTTAGACGCCTTAAATAAAATAATATTTATAAAAAACCAGGAAAACAGAAATGTTATTCTTCAATCTGCACGGTTATTATGATTTCCTGTTACATTTAAAATAACGCTTTTTTATATTATTATTATACATTTAAACGGAACATTAAACTTAATGTGGTGTAGTATTTTAAAACACAGTAACAACGTACCGTGAAAAAACATGGCAATATCTTTTTAAACAATGATTTGCATGGATGGCATTTACTCTTTTTTTTTATTTATTGAACAAAAACATAAGCGTAAAAAACATTATAAGTACACGACACGATTTGTCTCGTCTCTCGTGTTCGTGTCTCATAGAGATATTTGAATGTAGGTAGTCAGCCCTACAGCGAATACTACAAAACTACCGAAACTATACTTATATTCTTTACCGAGACTAATATTTTTATTTTTATAAGTATAAGCTACAATAACCGAGCACTACTACCACAGAAAAGATAATAGTACATACAGTCTCTACGCCATCCACGTATATACAGATCACAGATCACTTTTCAAAAGCCATCTGTCAAGATTTTGTTTTATGCGATTTAAAATTTACTTGCTTTGAGTTGCATCCCAGTACAATTATATATTTTTCATTGTGTTCATTTGATAATTGTTTGAGTGTGACCTATTTATGTGCCCAATTAAATAAATTCTTAAATAAATATCATATCTAAGCAAATATAACATGCCACTTCAAAACGCAGGTATAATTAAACCGGACTACGCCTGCTTGTAGGTTGTCTACAATGCATGACGAACAATGAATAATAGATCTCATAAAGAGATAAATACATCTATTCCATTGTATGGACAACAGCACACGACAGACTACACCAAATTGTCATAATTCTGCAATTGATTTTGAACTCAACATCCCACAACTAATGCTGAAAATCGATTTGAGAATTTGGATAGTGTTGTATAGCCTGAAGTGCTCAGTGTGTATAATCGGGGAACTTCTCGGTCGAACACTTTTTCGGCGATATTAGCTTGCGTTCCATTCCGACCGACATGTATGTATGATATTAATTTATTGGATTCTTGTACCCAAAGAATAAAGTTTTTTTTTTTTGACAAACTTTTCGTCATGTTGTGGTAGGTTGATCTCTGCTAGCGTGTCTGTACTAGCGCACAAGAAGACCGTATGCAAGAGAATATCGCCGAAAGAAGAATGACCTTTTTATTATGGGCATTAGGCTAGTTTTTAGCTAGCTAGCGTAACAGCGCTTTAATGAAATAAATAGTAATCAATAGCAACAATGCTCTGAATTAGGAAGAAAAAATTACATTACAATATCATGCGGGAGTTTGAAGCTATCTTCATTTTTAGCTTAAGACTATTTAGGTATTTTGAGGTTATGACAACTGTTATCGTATGACTATCAGTTCAGTTCAGCATTTATTTATATCACTTGACTCTTAACGCGGCGTTCTATAGAAAACCTTTTTTAACAGTAATCATTATAACTTAAGAGAACATTTTTGATATGTGAATGTTTAAGACGCAATAGATATCGAATAGGCTGGTTTGGTCATTCTCCTTTGGTCGACCAGGAAGCTCCTTGATAGTACTTGTACTGTTACGTATTCTGCGATAGTACACCATTTTCTGTTTTTAGGGTTCCTTTTTAACAGCAAGGAAAAATCGATAAGATTTGTTTCTGGAGACATACAAACAATAGCTAAATAGATACCTAACTAAGTTTGTACGGAACCTTCAGAGCGCGAGCCTCGCACTTGTCGTTTTTTGTTTCACATTATAATTTGTTTATTAGAAAATTCAATAAAAACAATAGATTCTTTCTGGCCAGTTATGGCCTAATAGAGTTACAACGATACTGCCAATTAAAAAGTACAAATTCTAGTGTAAAGGACGTCATTTTTTTTGGCATATTCCGAAAGTGCCGGCCAACAAAAAAAATGGTACGTATTGTTAGGACTAGCCATTTGGAGAAATTGTTAATATTGCACAAAAGTTGTAGGATTGCTCCGAGCCAAGTTATACTAGTTCGAAGTTTCATCATTTTCATACATTTATTGATTCCTAAATTTTTTTTTTGTATAACAGAACAGATAATGACCCCACAGCTTTTGCGCTGCAATGACAATTGCTTCAGATCATTAGTTCCAGCAATATCTATCATTATTTTATGTTTCCCAGTCCCAGCACTTTCAGAAATCAATAAATGTATGAAAATGATGAATCATCGAACTTGTATAACTTGGCTCAGAGCAATCCTACAACTTTTGTGCCTTTTTAACTATGACTCCAAAAGGCAACAATAACAATACGTTGGTACTATTTTTTTTGTTGGCTGGCACTTTCAGAAAAGGCCCAAAAATGTATGGAGCCCGAATGATCTCCTTTTATATTCAATTTATGGATTTAATTTTTTTATTTAGGTACATACCTTCATGCATAGATTTACGATTGTTATCCCTAAAGGGTTCACACGGCTCTGAGCCGCTATACCATTAATAAAAGTAACAAAAGCATCGGTTGCGTAGACTGTTAATAATGTTTGTTTTATGTAAGTAGGTAGTCCTACAGCCGGCCTTAGAAGTACCTAGCTCTTAACACTTTAATACCATAACACACTAACTACGGGCCGATATACATAATGGTTACACATAATGCAAGGTTCATACATAATGATTTCCAGCGAGTTGGTGTGACATGGACCATGGTACACACGCTAGCAGATCAACCTATCCAAAACTGTCAATTGATAATGATTCTTAAAACAGTAATTTAAGGTTTAAAATTCATTGAAAAATTTGACATTTCGTGGTAGGTCAATCTGCCGCCGTCTGTACTAGAGTTGAGTTACTTCGAAGGCCGTATTACAATTATGTTAATATAGAAAAAGTTATTAAAACAAGGCACTCACCTTGACGAGGGCTGAAGGAGCTCTGGCCACCACATCAGGCACCACCTGATGCACCTCGAACGACTTCGCCACGGTAGACATCGCCCGCGTAAGCACCCTAAAATTGACCATAGTGCTCTCTGCTATTAACAAAACGATCACACATCTCAATATTGTGCCCATATTGAAATATCCAAACGCAAACAATACGAAACAAAAAAGTTTTTATACTTATTGCAAACTTGTTTTTTGAATTCTAACCAATTACCTATGGAGGTTTATACGTTTATTGCGGCCAGCGAATTGGAATTGACTAGAGTGTTGCTCATTGCTCACTTATATAACGGCTTAGTAACCGGTATACAGACGAAGAGAAACACGGACGATTTCATTTATAGTAAAGATATGACGTTTTCATTGACATAATAACAATATTTTGAGGTAAATGTTAGCACAGATTCCGTGCAATCTTGAGATAGAGTAAATTATCTGTAAATATTATATCTGAAGCTGAATTCACCTTTAGATGAAGAAACGAAGTTTTAATATTTCTTTAAAAATGTTTATTTATAATAACCTTGAGCCCTCGTAAGAGACTGACCTGTAGGCCTGGCATGCGCAACATGAGATATGTCGCGGACGAGAGACGACAAATGATTTTAAGTTGTCATGTTAAGGTTCGTAGACAAAAATACCGCAGTCTATGCAAAAACTACTATTAAGTCTATTTTTGACATATTATGTAGAGTTCTAAGCGCATCCAATGTGTCTTTAGTGTCGATAGACATTAGACATAAATGAATAAAACACGAGAAAACGGGTCGAAAAGAGTTCTCGTGTTGCGCATTGCTAGGCCGGCTGACGTGAGTGAGATTGCACAACCCTAAGCTAATACTCCAAAAAACTTAATTCCTAAAAAATCTAAAAAATAATTATATTTCCGAAAAACTTAAAAATTACGATTTTTCAGTTTTCGGATTTTCATAAGTACAAAAATTCATTGCTTTTTAAGATATTGCAATTTTTTTGTCGTGGCAGCCACCAGCAGCTTGTTCTAGAACAAAGTCGCTGTAATGCTGTGTGCATCATGCATGCATGTTTTTTTGCTGCATGCTTGCTTGCATATTGCTTGCTTCCTTACATGCTGCATGCCGGGAGGTGTCATGGGGCTGGCCTCCCATGCAGTATTTTGTGATCAATTAAGTAATTAAAAACGGCTAAGCCGATCGTTTTGCGTTCTGGCTAGTTTCGCAATGTTCGAGATGTTCTTGATTTGGTCAACCATCCAGTGACTCGCACTGGATGGTTGACCAAATCAAGAACATCTCGAGGTCCTCCGTGCTTCGGAAGGCACTTGGTCCAGGTTGTTGTCGTAACATGGCAGTTGTAAAATCCCAACAATCCCCATTGGACCGGCATGGTGGGTTATGGCCCAAACGTCCCATGTGGGAAGGCCAGTGGGACGTTTAGGCTGGTTGATTTCATTTCGGATCTGTAATAATTCGATCGGAATTCGTATTTATGAGACTTCGGATTATTGTTGAGTCAGAATTTTATTATTACTTAAATAATTTTGATTTTCGTAAGTAATTTGTCAACGGTCGGGATTTTGTAATGGAGAGCATAATCACCGCCGCCACTGGCCGGACGAAACACAACAGCACCAAGTGCCCTTATTTCACGAAAAATAGGTTGTAAAAATAGGTTTGATGATGATACGTGTTTCGGAATTGTGATATTTGGAATTCTGAAACATTCGGAATTATAAAATTCTAAATTTTACGTAGGTAGGTTACTTGTTTAAGAGTTTCAGTTTGGAATTAAGTTTTTCGTACTTCTGTAGTGTACCCAACGTGAGTCATGATTTTAGGGTTTCTATAAAATTCTATAAAAAATTAACGTTCAGATTTTTCCGAATTTAGAAGGCTGGCATTTTCCCGCGCCTTATTACTCGTAAACTACATTTTACTAAACAGGAACCTTTTACATACCTACTTAGAATAGGCAGGAAATTTTTGCCGGGATAAAAAGTATTAACATAAATAAAAAAAGTTAGATGAATGGGATGTTGAAAAGATATAGCGTGAAAGTGTAATAAACAAATACTTACCTACTTAAACTATGCAATTTATAAAAATAGGTAATCTCTCTCAACTGCACAAATTAATATTAACTTGAAGTACTACGAGGGGCGTTCAAAATATTCTCGGTATGTGGATAAAAACAAACAAGTACGAAAAGTTTGATATTTTTATTTTTCAATATACTCCCCCCCTATGTTCATACACTTATAAGATCGATCAATTATTTTTTTTAATCCCTCATAAAAATATTTTTTATCTTTGGTGTAAAAATGCTCCTCCACGGCCGTCTTCAACGCTTCATCGTCAGAAAATTTATTTCCACGCAGATCCTTTTTAAGATTGGGGAACAAAAAGAAGTCGCTTGGGGCTAAGTCCGGACTATAGGGTGGATGAGTAACAGTTTCAAACCCACATTCAACAATAGCTGCCTTGGCAATATGAGCAGTATGGACAGGGGCGTTGTCATGCAGAAGCAGAACACCTTTGGTTAACTTTCCTCGCCTCTTTTCTTTGATCGCATCTCTTAATTGACGTATAACGTTAGCGTAGTACTGCCCTGTGATATTTACACCTTTTTCTTTATAATCGATAAGCAAAACTCCTTCACAATCCCAAAATATTGTGGCCATGACCTTGCCAGCTGACGGGATTACCTTGAACTTCTTGGGATGAGCTGAACCCTTAATGTGCCACTGCATGGACTCCTGTTTGCTCTCTGGGTCATAATGATGAACCCAGGTTTCATCTCCAGTAACTATTTTTTGCAGCACCTCATCGGGATTTTCACCACACAGGTCGATAAAATCTGAACAGCAAGCCACACGCATATCCTTTTGAAGAAGCGTCAGCATTCGCGGAACCCATCTTGCACTTACTTTTGACATATTAAGATGGTCATGTATAATGTCATGTACGGTACCAATAGAGAGATTGGTTACTTGAGCTATAGATTTTACCTTCACTCGGCCGTCTTCCAATATAAGTTTTTCCACTTTATCAATATTTTCTTGTGAGGTAGCCACTACAGGCCGGCCAGGTCTAGGGTCATCTTCAATACTCTCCCTTCCACGCTTAAATTCGCTTGACCATTTTTGAATAGTAGATAAAGAAGGAGCAGACTCACGGTAAACACAATCCATTTCCTCTTTTATGGTTTTTTGATTTTTACCCTGTTTTGTCAAGAATTTTATGACGGATCGGTGCTCTAATTTCGTTAAAATTGTTAATTCGCTCATGGTGTTCATGTTTGTTCGGCAATTGCAGAAAAACAAAAGAACATCTCGGTTCCAATTTTACTTTCTTTTAATGTCAATGGATGAATCTTAGCGGCCAGTAACAAATATATATATAAAAGAGGTTGTAACGTATCAATACCGAGAATATTTTGAACGCCCCTCGTATCTACATACAAAATAATGGTAAACTTTTGTACCTTGTAGATAATATTATTTCGTTTTCTCTAATCTGAATAGGATTATAGGTAGATGGTACGGTACCTACTTAGGTATCTAATCAGGTAAAAACCTTTTAGGATATCAATAGTACTACAAACGATCCGATCGATAGCGCTTTAAAAGGAATACTATAATAATGGCAATAATATCGTTTGTGTTGATTGTTAAATCTTGCACTATTGAACACTATTGAACTCAAAATAATCGATACAGTTACAGACAGTATCGATAGTGTTTTGTGAGTGTGATGAATACCATCGATTATTTTGGTTAAATACACCGAGATTTTTCATTGGTTTTGGAGCCGAACCCCTGTTCATGTTTATCATCGATAGAAGCTATTTAGCATGTAAAAATAAAAATATGAGCATAAAAAAATCATTAAAAAAATATTCATAAAAATGTAAGAACCCTTAGTGCCGGACGATCTTACGAAAGTCAATGACCGAGGCGCTTCAAACGCTCCGCCTACCCCCCGCCCCGCCGGCGCAGGCGGCCGGCCGGGAAAGTTCATAGGGGTCACGGTGTACTCGTAGATAAGGAGAACGTTACTACGTGTTTTCGACAAAAAGTCACTTTTACAACTTTTTTTTACTTAGCTCGTAAAGCGATTATTATTTCATAAATAGGTACAACACTTGTTTTGTATTATAACGTTTTCGGCTCCAAAACCAATGAAAAATCTCGGTGTATATCGATACAATTGAACTCACAACAATCGATACTATTGATAGCAATGCCATTATCAATAGCATAGCTCATATAACGCTATCGATTCTATCGATAATATTGACACGCGGTGGCAATACGATCGACCGATTGCAGTTACTATCCTTGCCTATCAATAGACTATCGATTGTCGAGCGATAGATTATCGGCGGAAACCGGATTACCAGTGTCTCAGATCAGAAGCGAGAACGGATCGCGCAAAATTCATTAAATATTTAACTAAAAAAAAACCTCCAAAAAACCTCCATTTGGATCTTAGCTTTCCTGCAGTCATTTTTGGTCACAATTAACGTTAGGAATGATAAAGTGGCTAAACCTTTTTTATAATCACTTGGCTAATTTTAAGAATTTTCCACTTTGCCGTCTTTGAAGCCAAATTTTAGCCAAAGTTGCCCCAATAACTACTCCATTTTCTAAATGATTATGAATGTTGAGAGTCTAGCGCATTTTTGAAGCCTACTTAAGAACTATAAAGTCACCTTTTCAGATTTTTAAATTAAAGTTGAATATTTAAGTCATAATTCACCAAATGTAAATTTTTCACTTTAGACCAACATTTTATTAACTTTCATCACAGTTACGAAGCTGATTATTTTATCCATTAAAGTACCACTCATGAAGATATAGTTGCAATAAAAAAGTCTCTACAAAGTCATCTACTTTTTTTTTTTTTTTAAAGTTGTACATGTCTAAAATATCTTAAAAATTCAGAAAAAAATCATAAATTGAAAACTATGAAAAATTGCGGAACATACATGGGGGTGATTCGGATACCCCACGACACGAGGGACCTATTTTTTTTCTTTTGGACGTCAACTTTTTGGCCATCCTGTATACTGATATTCTTTATGTATTTCGAGCATTAAGGTCAACTTGGGAAACACCGTCTAGGGGGCAAGCCCGTCCACACGGCTTTTTACAGCTTACAACACGGATAAAATGTTTACTAGAAAAAAAAAATCAACCAGTCTCAGGAAGCTCGAGTGGGATTCGAACCCACGACCTTTGGATTGCGGGTCCACTGGTCTAACCGCTGAGCTACCGAGACCCCAGAAGACTCGTTGAATTTTTCCTAGTAGTTTGATTACGCTGCAAGCCAGCGGTATTGCCACTGTGAAGTCTACCCTCACATTCGAAAGAAATACTTGCAATAGTTAAAAAAAAAAAATCTAATAAACATTTTCTCCGTTATCTATATAGCATTGTGAATGCAAAATTTCAATAATAAAGATATTTATAAGCAATTACGTCTTTATCGATTGTTAAATACTTGCAATAGTATTTCTTTCGAATGTGAGGGTAGACTTCACAGTGACGTAATACCGCTGGCTTGCAGCGTAATCAAACTACTAGGAAAAATTCAACGTGTCTTCTGGGGTCTCGGTAGCTCAGCGGTTAGAGCAGTGGACCGGTAATCCAAAGGTCGTGGGTTCGAATCCCACTCGAGCTTCCTGAGACTGGTTGATTTTTTTCTAGTAAACATTTTATCCGTTATCTATATAGCATTGTGAATGCAAAATTTCAATAATAAAGCTTACAACACCTCTACGTTGTTTATTGTTCTGTCGGTAAAACAGTAGTCGATTTTTGATTCCAATAGACTTAGATAGATGGCGCTACTAGGCGTACTTTGGGAAAAAAATGAAGCACAAAATTATTGAAGTTTTGAAACATCACACCGACCTACACATGCTTATTTTTATGTGATTTAATCAGTGTTTTTAATAGAGATTATAGTAAATAGCTTTTAAAATGTCTACTAAAGCAATTTGCTGTATTGGTTCTAGGAAAACTAGTATAGTTATTAATTTAATTTGATGTAATTTTTTCTAACCTAAAAAACGAATAGTGGGGAAGTCCGTCCAGACCGTCTGAGGCAAGACGGCATATGCCGGTCTTGCCTCAAAACAGGTGTTAAAAACCTTCTGTTTTAGCACTCACCTACTTACTAACTTACTAAATGGCTTCACTTGATTACTGATGATTTATCCACTTTAATTCTATATTTATTATTTCGAAATAATGTTAAAATTGGTTTTCACCATTGTATTGTAGTCAATTAAGTACCTAACACAAATTTTTATTTAAGTAAAATAATTCATAAATTCAATATCCAAAAATTACATCAGAAAGACTGACAAAGGTTCTTATTGTAAAGAAAAATTAAGAGAAGCAGTGCGGGCAATTCAAAGTGGAGAACTCAGTGGCTATATAGCGGCAAAAGTTTATAATATACCACGCAAGACATTAATGAACCATGTAAATAACAGAAGAATTAAATCTTAGTATGTTAAGCGACTTTATTGAAATTTATTATACAAAGAATACAGTTTTTGTTTAGCTTATAAAAACCCTTGCCTCTGAATTACGAAGTCATAGTCACTAATTAACAAGGTTTCATTTAAAATACGGACTATTTTTTTTTTTTAAATATTGCCTAATAAGGCAATAAAACATTTTTTTACATGGATAGTTAATCCATGTGAAAAAATGTAATATTGCCTCATTTTTTTAGTTTTTTCAAATTGAAACTAATTTACACCATAAATAGCCGTAAAGTTTTTATTCATTACTACCTACATGTGCATATCATTGACTGGTTATTGGTCCATTTTTGTATGCATTTTTGTTTGAATACTTTCACTAGACGAACTTACCCCTCGTCATGGGGAATCCGTCTAGAAGATGTGTTTTTAAAATACCATCCGTATTTGCCAAGACATTAGTACGCCCGGACATTCGCCCTATTTGTAATGTTCACAAATGACTACTTTTCCATATTCTTTAAACTCAAGTCTTTCTAGAATAATTAAAAGAGACCTAGTGCCAAATCAATTGTAACTATTAATAAAGTATGCGGTTCGAAATTCGAAAGGGGACCGCCGAATTTGGGGGCGAGGGGATGGGGCGGGGGGAAGGTGGGTATTCCCCTACCTCTCCCCCAAAGCTCAAAAGTCGGACCCTAATACTTTATTTTAATTTTTTTATAAATTTTTCGAAAAAAAAATTATTAATTTTAGTTTTAATGAATTTTTCCAAAAAAAAAAATTTTTGAAATTTATTCTTCCAAGTTACCATTATCGTACCCTCTTCTTTAGGGGAAGAGGGACGAGGAGGACTAAGTACTTCTCCATTGTAGCCTTTTAATATGAGTTTATAAGATTCCACAAAAGGTCATTTCATTTTACAAGCTCTTACAAATTGCATTTAGTTACATTAGTGTGTCTCACTAAGAGCTTTAAAAAAATATATTTTTGTATGGAGCTAGATTTCTGTTGTCTAATTAAAAAAATAACCATGACTTGACCTACAGGTTTTTTATTTTTCTTAAGGCATTGGATTTTAGCTTTCTTGGGCAATTTAGCAGTGCTGCCAACATAAAGCGATTGCTTTCACAGCGTTTTTATGTTTAAAGTTCGCAGCAGAGCTGTGACTTCACTATCCGAAAAATTAATTATTTTCAATAATTTATTGTGAGTCCTAATTGATTCCGAGCGATAAAAATTCGTGTACTTGTTCCTATTATGAGTTCTTTATGTAAAAAAAATTACCACAAAATTCGTTGGCTCCCTTTGGAATACTGAGCCGAAAAGAATGTTGAAAAAAATGTCAAGTACCTCAGGTGGGAATCAAACCCACGTCCTCCGCAATACTTATGTTATTACGTCAAGAGAGACGAGTAGAGATAATTTTCAATAGGTACCTACCTACATAAATACTTACCTATAATATGAAACGCCGCATATGTACAAACAAATCTAACCTAGTACTTACCTGCAGTGCTAATTATGAATGTGCAAAACTGTTTACATGATTTACCTAGAAAATTACGTAATCTGAATATACCGCAAATGATTAGATAGTCAAGTGGGGGTTATTTAATGTATTACGTTAACAAGAGACGTAACCTGCCGAAAGGCAAAAATCACTGTTATTTTAGGTTAGTACAAATTGAGCACAAAATAAAAGTTAATAAAACTGCTTACGTACCTAATAATCAACTTTAACAATTAACAAAAACTTGTTTTGCTTGATTTTGCTCGAATGAAAAATACAAAAGTAATCACAAAAATAAATGAGAGTTCACATTGACAGTTGACAGTCAGACATTATTTTTTTTACATTTGTTCCGTGAAGGAACAGGCTAAGATCAGAGACCATACTGCCTAGTCATTAGTTTTTTCATTTCTTTTTTCCCTTGATGATAATGAGTGGTGATTAAGATAATGAATGATAAATGATGTTCCCCAAACCCCTTGAGCCCTCAGTAAAGATGTGGGACTTTACTGAGGTCTCACACGGACTTCTTGAGAGAATTTGAAAGTGATGTTACACTGTTTTGTTTCATTTGCCAACACTCATGCACGTTCACAAACACCTATCGGTTAATAATCCAGTATTATTTCACATTAATGTTCAAAAAAACACTTTCAACGGGTGAAAACCAGACCTCTATAGCCAAGTGGTTAAGGCAGCCGCCCGGAATGCGGAAGGTGCGTGGTTCGATTCCCGCCTGAGGTTGTCATCCTTTTTCAGTGTTTAAAATTTTTACTTAAGTAAGTATATTTAAGCGTTATTAAAACGCTAAAATATATAAAAACATTAATCTTTAAGCGCAGCTTTATCTGAACCGAATGTTCAAATATTTGTAAAAATATATCTTTCGGATCTCAGAGGTGAAAACTTCTAAGATTTGATGAAGTAATGTTGACTAAAAAATTTATGCATCAAGCACTGAAAAATTTTGACGGGTGAAAACCAGACCTCGGTAGCCAAGTGGTTAAGGCAGCCGCCCGGAATGCGGAAAATGCGTGGTTCGATTCCCGCCTGAGGTTGTCGTCTTTTTCCAGTGTTTAAAAATTTTACTTAAGTATATTTAAGCGTTATTAAAACGCTAAAATATATAATAATCATTGATACATATTTTTTTTAATTTAAAATAAAAATATGTCAACCCACAACTAATAGCTGCTACAAATTCGTCGTCCATCATGTTTGCCGATCCGGAATATACTAGCACGTTCGCCAAGCGTCTGGATGCCTGTTTGTGTTGGGTGTTTGTGGTCGATGTTTGCGACTTTGTTTGTAGTGATCGGTGTTTGCGGCAAACAGCAAGCGTCTGGAGCCGGCTTTAGGGACGTTTGAGTCAATCCGCGGTAGTCGTAGATCCCGTAACCGGGCGTGATTTATTGATTGTGGGTACATTGTATCGGGATCCTCAAGTTGGAGCAGTGCGGGCTCCACCGAGAGTTGCTCACCTGGGTTTCCTTGTCTGTAGATTAGTGGAGAGTTCTCTAACCGTAGCTGTAATCGTGCGGGCATGCCCCGCACTCGCTCGTCTGAGACCTCCGTTCCCCTGGAACTTTCCATGTAGGGCCGTTTCCCGTTTCCATAGAACCCCACAATCACTCTCGTCACGCCACCGTAGACGTAAGGACGTAGAATAATACTTACTTTCAATAAAGGGGCGTAAAAGACCCGTCTGTACGATAGTCATATTACCCGTGTTTATTTGTCGCACCCCGTGGCTAACCCTTCTAACGCTGAGCTAGCTAGGAAACCTTCTAAGCCTCTCCGGCGGAAGGAAATGTAGGATTTACTCTCGGCGCGCTCCCCCCACGAGAATCCGGGGTTCGACTCCCCGCCAGCAATCCATTACAACACAATGACTAAAAAAAACATTATGAGATTAGATGGCACAACAAAACTTACCAATGGAACGTAATTTCAGGTGTTTTTCTGTATAAGGAGTTGCCGCACAAGGGCGCACTACACTTCTCCATTTTATTTTAGTACTTTTGGCTCATAAACTTTATTAGATCACAAAAAATAAGCGAAAACAATCTCCTGTACGTCCTTTGTTGACAAGTCTAGGAAGACATTTGTAGCTTAATTGTAGCTTGTCAAGATGGCGTTTTGCCTCACGGTCCAGTTTGTCTATGTGTGTGGAAGTGTTGCGACATTAAAAAGAAACGAGATAGTCTCATTAATTTGTGGTTGGAGAGAAAGAAGTAGAAATATTGTTGTATTCTCATCTAAGTAGTTGTGAAATAATGTTTGGTCTGCTTCTATTATATGTCTGTGGGTTTTTTCAAGACCTATAATAAAATTAAATGTAGGCTGTGGATAGAGTGCCGCTAGCGGCATTCTAGTACGGTCGGTTACGATGCCGTCATTACGGCATCCTAGTACAAAGTGTAGGCAGTGAATAAAGTGCCACAAGCGGCATTCTATCTCAATCGGTTAGGGAACCGTAACATATTTTTTATTTGTCGTAATGTTCAGACGACATAATATTCAAAAGATATTTTTGCATGGAGTTAGATTTCTGTTGTCTAATTAAAAAAATAACCTCGAAATTCAAGACAATCGCTACGCTGCGCTTCGCGATTGTCTTAAATTTCTAACCTATCACGTGTCCTACAGGAGTAGGGCAGCTAGTATTTCTGTTGTCTAACAAAAACTTTACGGCAGCTTAGGCGGCGTCACTATTATACCGCAAAACTTACGGTTCCCTAACCGATGGAGATACAGTGCCGCGAGCGGCACTCTATACATTTCCTTAAATGTAATAGACATACACATTTTACAATTTTATTATCACTCAACCGTCCACGGTAGGTTTACTCACCGAGAAAAAATAAGTGTGAAACGTCCACGGTAGGTTTACTCACCGAGCATTTAAACCTCCAACCGTCCATGGTAGGTTTAGTTACCCGTTTAATAGGTCAAAGCACGTAGTACGTGGGTCCGTGAAAAAATTTGAGGTGGTTCTGTGGTTACTAATTCATCATACAAGTAAAAGAAATCTATATACCTGAGAAAGAAAATTTCACAGAAAAAAATAATGAAATTGACGTAATTGACAGTTCGCCAAAACGGAATTTTGCAGCGTAAGCGTCTTTAAAAATGTCGAAATACTCTTCTACTCACCATATTTCCTAAATAAGTGCACATCAAAACAATCGCAAACTAATTATCGTTATAGATTGGTTAAGTTTGTTTACATTCGTAGACAGTGACATTGCAACTAAATTTTTTTTCTGACCAAGCGCCATAAACTCGGCAACGTTCTTTGATAAGGTTGTTGCCCACTGCACCTAGTTCGTAGTTCCGCAAGAAAATTTGAGGTGGCTGTATGGATATCAATGGGCGATTTTCCGAGATAAAAAAAAAAGAAATTGGTTTGTAAATGACTTCTGGTAGATTTAGATCAATCATATTCAATTACATTCACATCACTATCAATCGAATTAGACTTGTACCGATGCTACGTCCCTAACCTATCTTCTACTACCCTCATCATTTTTTATCCTCGATCCTATGGGGGTAAACCAATATCGCGTCGTGTCGTGTCGGCCATCTTCACTTCCGATCTAGCCTGCCTACGCGACAGGGCCTTTGAGTCGAGCTCTCGTGTTCCTCATTTATAGGTCAAGTCATACCATCTTCCAAGTGATCGCCGCGAGTTTACTACTGTGATCACGAACTTTTGCCGTGGAAGGTCAAGAAAGAATGAGACGCGGGACGCGCGTCCACTACAGCCAGCACGCGGGAGCAACGTCGAACCAGGTTAGCCCCCTAAAACCCCTCTTCTTTGATCGCCCATGTTTTGGTCCTTCGTCCCGATTCCCATCTTTTCCGTAAGCATCGGAACATATTATATTCAAATTTCATTAACTGCATAAAAATCTATTTTTAGAAAATATTTTTTTGCATACCTTCAATAGTTTTATAAAATCTATCTTGGGGATATCAATTCGCATACTAGCAGCACTGAACATCGTTCAATCAAGCTATCAACTGTCAAGTGTCAGTCATCTGTCAACTGACATTAATAATAACCTCTAGTTTGTTTTGTTTATTTTTACTTGCGAAATAAAATAACTTATCAATTATGGCGAATGAATTGAAAATAGCCACTGTTAAATTCAACATGGCTTATGATTTCGTATGCGAGCTTTATAAACTGGCTACAGTGCTTGTGCAAACTATTCCTACAACACCGCAGGAATTGAGTAAATTTCGTGTTCGTTTCGTTGATCTAAATCAGATGCGTGAACAGTTTGATACTAATTTTACGTTGTTAGTTGCTGCTTCACAGCCCGAAGAACAGAGAGGAACTATAGAATCTTGCTTTACAACGTTTTACGAGAAATATTACTCAATTCAAAGTATTTGGTCTGACTTAGGTGTATTGGGTTCCAAAACAACTAATGGTCCTGTGACACAAGAGGTAGTTTCTAAGTCTAGTTGCGAATCAAGTCGTTTTCATTTACCTAAAATTACATTAACACATTTCAAAGGCATTCACACTGAATGGCCCAATTTTAAATCAATATTTGACAGTTTAATTCATCAAAACAATGAAATATCTTCAATACAAAAATTCCATTATTTATTGAATGTTTTAGAACAAGAACCTCTTAACTTGATTAAACATTTAAGCATAACTAGTGAAAACTATGGTGTGGCCTATAATCTCTTACAGGAACGTTATGAAAATAAGCGCTTGATAGCTGACAAACATTTAGATTTGTTACTATCAGTTTCATGTTCCAACTTAAAGAATTTAAAACGTTTTCTCAACACCTTAAAAGAAAACACACAAGCATTAAATACTCTTGGATTTGATGTCAATTCTTGGAGTTTTCTTTTACATCATATAATATCTAAAAAGTTACCGTTGGACTTAAGAACTAAATTTGAGTTTACTTTACAGCAAAAAAAGATACCGCGTTTTGGTAACTTGTTGACATTTTTAGAACACAATTTAAGGGTTTTAGAAACAACTAATTTCACATGTGTAAATAATAATCCCAAAGCATTAATTCCTCATGCGTCCACCTTACATGTAACTAATTCAACTTGCTATTATTGTAGTGGTGATCATGCAATCTATCAATGGTTAGAGTTTGAGAAACTGAAAAATAAGAAATTATTTTTAACTGAAAAAAGACTTTGTTACAATTGTTTAAGGCCACATAGTAGTTCACAATGTTTATCTAAGCGTTGTTGTCAAGTATGCAAGAAACATCATCATACAAAATTACATAATGAGTTTAAAGCATCGGATTCCTTTGTGAAGCCCGAACCCTCCTCTTCGAAACAGGTGTTACTTAACATAGAACCATTGTCTACCGGCCTCTTAGGTACTGCTCTTGTTGGAGTCCAGGATGTTGATGGTCAGGTACATGTCGTTCGTGCGTTAGTAGATCCTGGTGCTCAATCATCTCTTATAACTGAATCTTTAGCACAGCAACTTCGACTGCGACGTCGTAAGTCCTGCGATCTGTTCGGTGTCGGTGAACACCGGCAAGCTACCCATGGAAGGGTAGATTGTTCAATCTTGTCTCTCACAGACGATTCCGTTCCTGGTTTGTCCACTGAAGCCATCGTACTTAAGCGCATCACGGGATATCAACCTGCAGCAATGGTCAATCCGATTGTGCCAGAGAAATGTAGCAACCTTCAGCTTGCTGATAAGACTTTCAACATTCCGGGTAAAATCGATCTACTTTTGGGTGTTAATCTTTTCAGTGACATTTTTTGCGGTCCAAAGTTAAAATTAGGTAATGGTTTACCTACAGCTCATTCAACCATCTTTGGTTGGGTCATTATGGGTTCGACTCCAGTGACTACAACTCAGTATCAAAATATTAGCCTACTTACCAACGAGTCTAGGTTACAACTTACTATAACTAAATTCTGGGAATCAGAAGAGTCTCCTTTGCCGCCGATTCCAGATCCTGATGACATCATATGTGAAAAGCACTTTGTCAACACACACAATAGAGATCCCGATGGGAGGTTTGTAGTGAGGCTGCCGTTCAAGGTAGAGTCCTCTCAGCTTGGTGATACTCGATTAATTGCGTTAAAACGGTTTCACAATTTAGAGCGTAAACTTATAAAAGAGCCTACACTTCGTGAACTCTACATTCAATTTATGAAAGATTATGTAGAGTCTGGACATATGAAGTTAGTACCTTCTCATAGTGCGGTTGACAGGTATTATATTCCTCATCACGGCGTGCTCAAGGAGAGCAGTAGCACTACAAAGTTGAGAGCTGTTTTCGATGCATCTCTACCCAGCTCTACCGGTGTTTCCCTCAATCAAATTTTATTGTCAGGCCCTAAGCTACAACAGAATATACAGGATATCATTTTAAGGTTTAGAACTTATTTAGTGGTCTTCACCTGTGACATCAAACAATGTTATCGAATGGTCAGGTTACATGAAGATGATCAGCGGTTCCAAACTATCTTCTGGCGCGAATCTCAAGATCAGCCGTTGCAGGAGTTCGAGTTAACAACCGTCACCTACGGCGTCACTAGTTCTGCATACCAGGCTATCAGGGTGATTCATGAGTGTGCGAATCTTAACGACTCTACATATCCTGAGGCCGCACGTGTCCTACGGGAGGACACCTTCGTAGACGATATCGTGACTGGGTGTGATACGCTAGAGGGTGCTAAGACGCTACAGCACCAAGTCACTCACTTGTTGGCTCAAGGTCGTTTCCTTCTTAGGAAATGGTCTAGCAACTCTGGCGAGCTACTCAATGGTTTACCTGCAGATCATTATGAAACACCTTATCGATTCGAGGATTCCGGTGACAATATTTTCAAAATCTTAGGTGTTGAATGGAACCCCTCATCCGATAACTTTCTCTATCACGTCTCTAACATGAGTAAGACTCTAACCAAACGAGGTGTTCTGTCGAACATCGCTCGTCTCTATGATCCTTGTAGCTTTATCACGCCGGTAACATTTTTCGCTAAATCTTTTATGCAGCGTTTGTGGCTTTTAGAGCTGGGTTGGGACGATACTCTCCCTTTCGATGTCCAGCAAACTTGGCTGAAGTTTGTTGACGACTTTAAATCTTTAAATCAAATACGGATTCCACGCCATGGGTGATCCTCATTCTAAATATCAACTTCACGGTTTCAGCGACGCATCGGAGCGCGGATATGCCGCATGCGTCTATATACGCTGTGAAAGCGGTGACGGTGACAGCGTTCAAGTTCATTTGTTAATCGCTAAATCTAGAGTCGCTTCAGTCAGGCAAAGGCAAACGATCCCTAAGCTCGAGCTCTGTGGAGCAGTCCTGTTGGCTCGCCTTATGGCCCATGTGTGTAAAGTCTTGCACTCCAAATTAAAATCCATACCAATAATTGCATGGTGCGACTCTAGCATAGTGCTAACTTGGTTGCGAACTTCACCGCACAAGCTTCAAACTTTTGAAGGAAACAGACTTTCCCAGGTTCAAGGCATCATTCCAAACGTTACCTGGCGGCACATTCCTTCACATCTCAATCCCGCGGATTGCGCGAGTCGAGGCTTGCTTCCTCACGACTTAGTAGTTCATCCACTTTGGTGGAGTCCTTCTTGGCTCAAATCTGATTACAGTTCATGGCCTTCCACATGTCTACTGCTTGACCCTATGGATTTGCCAGGCGTGAAAGTAGGTCCTGTTGCTGCACATGTCGTGCAAACTGTCGACACGAAAACCCACACGGACTCTACATTTATATTTACTCCTCCTGTTGCTGCACACTTAGTGCAAACAGGCGAGACGGGACCGGATAAGCACTCTACATCGGCTGTTGCACCTTCCTCAGACGAAGTTGTCCAACACGTCATTGTAGAGTACAGCTCTCTATCCAAAGTTACACGAGTACTCGGTTGGTGGCTTCGTTATATGCATAATGTTCGCTCACCAAAGGATAAACGAGTAGGTAATTTGACGATATACGAATTAAAATCGGTGTTGTCAACTTGTATCAAATCGGTTCAATCTACAGCGTTTGCCGATACTATAAAATTGTTGCGTCAACGTAAGCCTATCAAGGGCAGCCTACGTCGCCTCCATCCCTTTCTCGATGATCTAGGTTTTCTTCGAGTTGGTGGGCGACTGGTCAACGCCAACTTGCCTTTCGATAGTAAACATCCATTTTTGTTACCTCAGTCGCATCCTTTCACAAATCTTCTCATCGATCATTATCATCAGCTCTACGGTCATCCAGGTCCTGCTATTTTAATGGCTATCCTATTGCGTAGGTATTGGATTGTGTCAGCTCGACGTGTAGTGCGGCACAGGATTTTTCAATGTCAACGCTGCTATAGACTAAAGGCGAAACCTATGAATCCATTCATGGGCAACTTACCTGCCGATAGAGTCACTCAAGCTAGGCCCTTCCAAAGGGTTGGGTTAGATTTCGCCGGACCGTTCAACGTCAAGGATTCCAATGCTCGCAAACCTAAAATCTTTAAGGCTTACCTATGTGTGTTCATATGCTTTGCAACCAAAGCGATGCATTTGGAAGTAGTCTCCACCTTGTCTACTGACGCGTTCTTGGCCTGTTTAGATCGATTCGTTTCGAGAAGAGGGTTGCCTTCTATCATATATTCCGACTGTGGCACAAAATTTTTAGGCGCACGCAACTATCTTAAGGATAATTATCTGCTTAAAGCTCAAATCGATAGAGACTCAGATAAAGTTCAATCTCATCTAGCATCTCATGAAATTCATTGGCATCTTAACGTTCCCTCGGGACCACATCTTGGTGGCCTCTGGGAAAATGCAGTGAAGTCTTCTAAAACATTACTCAAGCGTATCATAGGCGAACGTGTATAACGTTTGAAGAACTAAGTACAGTGTTCTGCAAAATCGTGTCATGTGTCCATGTGTGCTACGTGTACGCAACGGAAATATTTAACACCTACGGCTTCCTCCGTGCCGTCAGACAGAGTGGCATTTACCGTAAATATGGCGGTTCCTAACAACAGGAGCCGACTTAGAGGGCGGCATGATTAACAGGTTCACTGTCCTAAAAATATAACAATATGTTAATCAATTGTTATGGCCCATATGGGCTGCGGAACTGTAAACCGGTTAAAACAATAATTTAAAATAAAAAATCTGTTTTTATTACTGGGCTAGGCTCACCTACATTATTTTTTATCCGATTTTAAGAAAAAGCAGGTGGTTCTCCTTTTTTTAAAGCCGGTGAAAAATTTGACCGATATATCGATATTTTTTTCGCGATATATCGAGGCTGATATTGATATTTTTCAAAATATCGTTGTATCGATATATCGATATTTTTTTCATTTCCGACATCCCTAACATGACAAATCTGACAATGACAAAGAAATGCTTGTTTTTTTATCGCAATATGGTAATAGACAAAGGAAATTACCTACCAATGTAATCTATACATTAAGTAGTCGTCCGAGCCCCTATATACAACATGGCGCCCAGCGTCCAGCTGTTTACAGAGCTGCTAGAAGAGTGTACAGAAGAATACGAACCCTGACTGAGCTGACAAAAAAAATTAGAACTAAACAACTACTCAGGCTATATCAAAACTTTATATACGTACGGAATGCTTAGAAAACGCAGTCTTTTAATAAATTAACAGTTAATTACGAAAATCTATTACTAAAATTACAAAAATAAACATTCCAAGACAAAAAAAAAATACGTAAAAATATATCGACATGTAGAAATTATTATTACTTGGAAGTCACTGTTTGAAACTATAAAGAATCATACCATGTTCGATAGCTAAAACCATAACGATTGTTTTGATGTTTACATTATTAGGAAGAAGGATGATTACGAAGAGTAATAACAACATTTTTAGCACCAAAAAAATCCTATGCAAAAAAAATGGCGAACCGTCAAAACGGTCAACAATTTCATTTTTTTACTAAAGGTTCTCGTACACTACGCCATAGTTTCAATTGCTCTACGGATCAATGGGCGATTTTCTGACAGCCCAAATTAAAAAGTAAAAATTAGTTCAAAAACACTCGATAGATGTCGTTTTATGAAAGCTGGGCTACTTATAAGCTGTAATAAATTCTACACATTTACTTGTCTACCAAAAGAATAAAAAAATAGTATTTACTTACCTATTTATATTCAGGACATCCAGAACCTATTCTATTTTGGAATAGAATAAATATTACGCAGCCATACACGTGCTCTTCATGAACCCGCCTTTTACTAAGCGCCATACTAATCTATGCTAAGCGCCATCTATGAAGTCATTTACGAACCAATTTCTTTTTTTTTTGATCTCGGAAAATCGCCCATTGTAGGCATTTAAGTCAATATTAATATTCGATTCTGCACTAACTAATCTATGTCCGCAGCGCACGCATCCTTATCGCTCTAGCTAGCGTCAAAACTAGATTGCTCTCTCTTTCTTCATCTGAACATGGCGTCTTTGCGTCAGTTATTAGATTGTTCGGAAAAATAATTGAAATATACTAAATAATCTAAGTATATTTGCATATTCATATGTGGTAAGAGAACCCTTGTATTTTGTTTACTTTAGAGTCATAATTGGTGCACATCCGAAACACACACGATGGCGTTTTTGATTTATTTTGGTAAGGACACAGGACCTACGGTGCGACACGCTCGTGATTGTGCACGACGCAGACTAAACACAAGACGTCCCAATGGGCGATTTTCTGACAGCCCAAATTAAAAAGTAAAAATTAGTTCAAAAACACTCGATAGATGTCGTTTTATAAAAGCTGGGCTACTTATAAGCTGTAATAAATTCTACACTTTTACTTGTCTACCAAAAGAATAAAAAAATAGTATATACTTACCTATTTATATTCAGGACATCCAGAACCTATTTCTATTTTGGAATAGAATAAATATTACGCAGCCATACACGTGCTCTTCATGAACCCGCCTTTTACTAAGCGCCATACTAATCTATGCTAAGCGCCATCTATGAAGTTGGGCGATTAAAGAAGAGGGGTTTTAGGGGGCTAACCTGGTTCGACGTTGCTCCCGCGTGCTGGCTGTAGTGGACGCGCGTCTCACTCTTTCTTGACCTTCCACGGCAAAAGTTCGTGATCACAGTAGTAAACTCGCGGCGATCACTTGGAAGATGGTATGACTTGACCGATAAATGAGGAACACGAGAGCTCGACTCAAAGGCCCTGTCGCGTAGGCAGGCTAGATCGGAAGTGAAGATGGCCGACACGACACGACGCGATATTGGTTTACCCCCATAGGATCGAGGATAAAAAATGATGAGGGTAGTAGAAGATAGGTTAGGGACGTAGCATCGGTACAAGTCTAATTCGATTGATAGTGATGTGAATGTAATTGAATATAATTGATCTAAATCTACCATTCCGCCCCCCAAAGAGCGGCTTAGGTCTTTTAATTGAAACAGACAAATTGATAATAAGTTAACAGAAAACTGATTGAAAAAGTGTAAATGTTATCCTACTCTAGTTACATACATGCTAAATGAATTGATAAATGTTGAAATATCTAGGTAATAATATTTCAACATTTATCATATCATTATATAATTTAGTATAGATTCGATTTTGCAGAACACTGTACTTAGTTCTTCAAACGTTAATACACGTTCGCCTATGATCTATACTATACTAAATTCACGACCTATCTGTCCATTTGGTAGCGACCCAAACGATTTACAAACTCTGACGCCGGGTCATTTTTTGATTGGACAACCGCTTCTTGCCTTACCGGAGCACGATCTAGAGCACATTGCTACTCATCGTCTGAATCGTTGGCAATTGCTACAGCAAATCACCCAACATTTCTGGAAACGCTGGCACAGCGAATATCTACACACGCTGCAGCAACGTGATGGTTGGCTTAAGCCTGAACGTAATTTACAGATGGGTGACTTGGTGTTGTTGATGGAGCCTAATACACCTCCGTTGCTCTGGATAAAGGCTAGAATTACCAAACTTTATCCGGGGAATGACGGTATTGTCCAGGTCGTAGACATTAAAACAACCAAAGGAGTTTTCAAGCGTCCTGTAGCCAAGTTATGTCGCTTAATTCCCGAAACCTAGATATTTCAACATTTATCAATTCATTTAGCATGTAAGTAACTAGAGTAGGATAACATTTACACTTTTTCAATCAGCTTTCTGTTAACTTATTATCAATTTGTCTGTTTCAATTAAAAGACCTAAGCCGCTCTTTGGGGGGCGGAATGGTAGATTTAGATCAATCATATTCAATTACATTCACATCACTATCAATCGAATTAGACTTGTACCGATGCTACGTCCCTAACCTATCTTCTACTACCCTCATCATTTTTTATCCTCGATCCTATGGGGGTAAACCAATATCGCGTCGTGTCGTGTTGGCCATCTTCACTTCCGATCTAGCCTGCCTACGCGACAGGGCCTTTGAGTCGAGCTCTCGTGTTCCTCATTTATCGGTCAAGTCATACCATCTTCCAAGTGATCGCCGCGAGTTTACTACTGTGATCACGAACTTTTGCCGTGGAAGGTCAAGAAAGAGTGAGACGCGCGTCCACTACAGCCAGCACGCGGGAGCAACGTCGAACCAGGTTAGCCCCCTAAAACCCCTCTTCTTTAATCGCCCAACTTCATAGATGGCGCTTAGCATAGATTAGTATGGCGCTTAGTAAAAGGCGGGTTCATGAAGAGCACGTGTATGGCTGCGTAATATTTATTCTATTCCAAAATAGAAATAGGTTCTGGATGTCCTGAATATAAATAGGTAAGTATATACTATTTTTTTATTCTTTTGGTAGACAAGTAAAAGTGTAGAATTTATTACAGCTTATAAGTAGCCCAGCTTTTATAAAACGACATCTATCGAGTGTTTTTGAACTAATTTTTACTTTTTAATTTGGGCTGTCAGAAAATCGCCCATTGGGACGTCTTGTGTTTAGTCTGCGTCGTGCACAATCACGAGCGTGTCGCACCGTAGGTCCTGTGTCCTTACCAAAATAAATCAAAAACGCCATCGTGTGTGTTTCGGATGTGCACCAATTATGACTCTAAAGTAAACAAAATACAAGGGTTCTCTTACCACATATGAATATGCAAATATACTTAGATTATTTAGTATATTTCAATTATTTTTCCGAACAATCTAATAACTGACGCAAAGACGCCATGTTCAGATGAAGAAAGAGAGAGCAATCTAGTTTTGACGCTAGCTAGAGCGATAAGGATGCGTGCGCTGCGGACATAGATTAGTTAGTGCAGAATCGAATATTAATATTGACTTAAATGCCTACAATGGGCGATTTTCCGAGATCAAAAAAAAAAGAAATTGGTTCGTAAATGACTTCATAGATGGCGCTTAGCATAGATTAGTATGGCGCTTAGTAAAAGGCGGGTTCATGAAGAGCACGTGTATGGCTGCGTAATATTTATTCTATTCCAAAATAGAATAGGTTCTGGATGTCCTGAATATAAATAGGTAAGTAAATACTATTTTTTTATTCTTTTGGTAGACAAGTAAATGTGTAGAATTTATTACAGCTTATAAGTAGCCCAGCTTTCATAAAACGACATCTATCGAGTGTTTTTGAACTAATTTTTACTTTTTAATTTGGGCTGTCAGAAAATCGCCCATTGATCCGTAGAGCAATTGAAACTATGGCGTAGTGTACGAGAACCTTTAGTAAAAAAATGAAATTGTTGACCGTTTTGACGGTTCGCCATTTTTTTTGCATAGGATTTTTTTGGTGCTAAAAATGTTGTTATTACTCTTCGTAATCATCCTTCTTCCTAATAATGTGCACATCAAAACAATCGTTATGGTTTTAGCTATCGAACATGGTATGATTCTTTATAGTTTCAAACAGTGACTTCCAAGTAATAATAATTTCTACATGTCGATATATTTTTACGTATTTTTTTTTTGTCTTGGAATGTTTATTTTTGTAATTTTAGTAATAGATTTTCGTAATTAACTGTTAATTTATTAAAATACTGCGTTTTCTAAGCATTCCGTACGTATATAAAGTTTTGATATAGCCTGAGTAGTTGTTTAGTTCTAATTTTTTTTGTCAGCTCAGTCAGGGTTCGTATTCTTCTGTACACTCTTCTAGCAGCTCTGTAAACAGCTGGACGCTGGGCGCCATGTTGTATATAGGGGCTCGGACGACTACTTAATGTATAGATTACATTGGTAGGAAATTTCCTTTGTCTATTACCATATTGCGATAAAAAAACAAGCATTTCTTTGTCATTGTCAGATTTGTCATGTTAGGGATGTCGGAAATGAAAAAAATATCGATATATCGATACATCGATATTTTGAAAAATATCAATATCAACCTCGATATATCGCGAAAAAAATATCGATATATCGGTCAAATTTTTCACCGGCTTTAAAAAAAGGAGAACCACCTGCTTTTTCTTAAAATCGGATAAAAAATAATGTAGGTGAGCCTAGCCCAGTAATAAAAACAGATTTTTTATTTTAAATTATTGTTTTAACCGGTTTACAGTTCCGCAGCCCATATGGGCCATAACAATTGATTAACATATTGTTATATTTTTAGGACAGTGAACCTGTTAATCATGCCGCCCTCTAAGTCGGCTCCTGTTGTTAGGAACCGCCATATTTACGGTAAATGCCACTCTGTCTGACGGCACGGAGGAAGCCGTAGGTGTTAAATATTTCCGTTGCGTACACGTAGCACACATGGACACATGACATGAAGTTGATTGAAGCAACGCACTGACAGTGAGAGTTACACACTCACTACCACAAATTACATTAATGGAATTCAGCAACAATAAGATTTTTTTACATTTTTACGGCTTTAATTCTAACAAATTAAAAAGTTAGATCGTGATTTTTTTTTTTTATAAAAGAGGGAGGCAAACGCGCAGGCGGGTCACCTGATGGAGAGTAATCACCGCCGCCCATGGACACCCGCAAAACCAGAGGAATCGCAGACGCGTTGCCGGCCTTTAAGGGAGGAATAGGTTTAAGGAAGGAATAGGAATTGGGAGGGGGGGGGGGAAGGGCCTCCGGAACCCTCACTGGTCGGACGAAACACAACAGCACCAAGTGCCATTATTTCACGCCGAATATTAGTGAGAGGGTGGTATTACGCCGGGCGAGCCGGCCCAATGTGTGCTGCAACGCAGCGTGGCTCTACCACTCAGTTGGTGTCACTCATTTAGCACCACCCAGGGATCACGTGTAGGGTCTCAAGGGTAAACCTACGGACGCGAGCAACTTTGACCCCCAAAAATTATGCGATGCTTATAAATAAAAAATATCAATTTTGATACGAATTTCGATATTGGTTATTTTGTATCGATGTATCGATATATCGAATTAAAAAATATCGCCTATAAATATCAATATAAGATGTATCGATATTTTTTTAACAAGCCTAAGTCATGTCATTGTCAATTTCTCATTTTTTCACTGTCCCCTCTGTCCATTTGTCATATTTTCTCATAAAAATTTGTTGATTGTAATTCTATTTGTTTCGTTGAAAACGCTACATGTAGGAATCAGCTATAGGAAACAATGACCAGCTAATTTTAGGATCTATAAATTGTGCTTTCAACTGCAAGGATAATGGCTTACGAACCATGCTAGGCGACATCCAATTGACGAGACGTTTAATTGTTATCGCTTTAGTTCTTAGCATTATTTACGTTTTGAAAGAATACGTATTTGTTTATCCAATATGAGTCAGCATAGAGTCGCTTATTTCTACAATGCCGATGTTGGTAACTTCCACTATGGACCTGGACATCCTATGAAACCGCACAGGTTAGCTGTAACCCATAGTTTGGTGTTAAATTATGGACTACACAAGAAGATGCAAATATACAAACCGTACAGAGCTAGCGCCCACGATATGTGCCGATTTCATAGTGAAGACTATATTGAGTTTCTACAGAATGTAACACCACAGAACATACAGAGTAAGTTATATTAAAACGTTATTTTCAAGATTTTATTTGGTTAAATTGTCTTGACAAAAAAATTTCTAAAATGTTTTATGCAATTTTTAAGTAACTGTAAGTACTTACCTAAAATTCAGTCCTCAGTGTTCTGTTATCAGGGTCGTTGTAACCTGATTAAAATAATGATTAAAAATAACTTTAAATAATTTTTTTGTTACCTGAGCCGTGAGTTGCATCGTGTAGCAGCTCATTAAAAGAAAACTACCACCCGCTTTCTTCCCTTGAGTGTTGTAAAGTCTTCGGGCATAATGATCTAAATCAAATAGTAAGCTGGTCAAAGGAGTGGCTCATAAAACTAAATTCAGCTAAATGCACAGTTCTCCACATAGGAAATCGGAATCCCCATCTTACATATACAATAAATGATGAACCATTAAAAGAAACAAGTGTCCAAACTGACCTGGGGGTACATATATGTGAAAATCTCAAATGGGAACACCATATTGCAGCAATAACTAAAAAAGCTAATAGCTTTAAATACCTTATCAGAAAAGCATTTGGACAGTTAACACCCGATATGATGCTAAAAATTCACAAAGCGTATGTTCGGCCTATCTTGGAATACGCTTTCCAAGTCTGGAACCCATATTTCAAGAAGGATATGGAATTACTAGAAAGAGTACAGCGGCGATTTTCCAAAGTACCTAAATCTTTAAAAACAAAACCATATAATGAGAGACTGTATGTGTTGAAACTCACTACTCTTGAAGAACGCAGAAAACGAGGAGATCTGATTGAAACCTTTAAAATATTACATGGACACTACGATCTTGAAGGTTTTGATAAACAGATGTTTCAATACTCAAAGAATACACATCTTAGAGGACACCATCTCAAGCTGTCAAAAACTGCATCACATAATAACCCACACAAACATTTTCTAAGCAGCAGAGTAATTGAAGCTTGGAACAGGCTGCCCAAAGAAGTGGTATCAGCACAAACAATAAACCAATTTAAAAACAGGCTAGACAAGCATTTGAATATGAACAAATAACCAGACTAAGACATTAAAAGGAGGAAACAGGATACAGACTATACCAGTTGTCTTACAACTGCCTGTCTGTTAAACAATAATAATAATAATAATAATAATAGTCGTGATTATTATGTAAAATAATATGTATGTTTTGTTACCTACTGGGCTTTGTTCTATAGGTACGTAAAACTTAGATGCTTAAATTAATTTCAGGTTTCTCAAAAGATCTATTACATTACAATGTTGGTGATGATTGTCCGGTGTTCGAGGGTCTATTTGACTTCTGTTCAATGTACACGGGAGCCTCACTTGAGGGTGCTATGAAGCTCAACAACAATGCTTGTGACATCGCCATCAACTGGTCTGGTGGTCTACACCACGCTAAGAAGTTTGAGCCGTCAGGTTCGTAAATCAATTTTCGTCAGTCCAATAACAGTCAGTTGTATGTATATACCCATCAAATGTTAAACTTTATTTCCTTAAAAATTTTATGAAATCTCCCCTTCCTTCTCCAAGTTATCAAGTAGGTACTTGCCAAATTGTTCCAAACTATCTTTATTGAAACTTTTTTGTATGTAGGTGTAAGTATATTTGATGATAATAATATAATAATAATTCGCAAATACCCAAAAAAACATAGACAAAAAGGTATGGCTCAGTATTTGCAGGAGACCCACAAACCCGGTTATTCTGCCATAGCCATAAAATTATCTATTTATAATAATAGGGTCAATGAAAAATTCAACTTGCTGTATCTATTTAATAAATCATCATCATCATCAGCCTATAAACATCCCACTGCTGGGCACAGACCTCCCACGTGGACAATAGCACTTGGGGATATTGGGCCATAACCCACCACGCTGGCCCAATGCGGGTTGGTGGGTTTTAACAACTGCCATCTTACGACAACAACCGGGACTAACGGCTTAACGTGCCTTCCGAAGCACGGATGATGCTTGAGCTGGTTTTTAATTGGTCACCCATCAGGCGACCCGGTATTGAGAAAGTAAGCAACTTTCTCTTTCAGCGGGCAAGATTGCAAGCCGAACGCGCTAGCCGCTGCGCCATCGAGCTCCTCTAATGTTAATAATAATTAAAATAATGTTAATTTAATTGCTTATGCATTTCTCTGCTAATGCTCTATACTGTGGCGGCGATTGCATATTTTCAGGTTTCTGCTACGTCAACGACATAGTAATAGCAATATTAGAACTCCTGAAGTACCACCCTCGCGTATTGTACATCGATATTGACGTCCATCATGGGGACGGGGTGCAAGAGGCGTTCTATCTGACCGACCGAGTGATGACAGTCAGTTTCCATAAGTATGGAAACTATTTCTTCCCTGGAACAGGTGATATGTACGAGATTGGTGCAGAAAGTGGCCGGTACTACTCTGTGAATGTGCCACTGAAGGAGGGCATCGATGATCAAAGCTATGTACAGGTAAGTTTGTATGTTACTTTTATTATTTCTAAATGTATGTTTGTCCATGTTTTAACAATAAAATCAAAATTAAAATACAGTTCATATCTGTTGAAAGACCAAAAAATATATACAATTGTATCAATTTTAAGTTATGTTATTAAAAATGTCTCAATATATTTTCGTATTTGTTTCGAAATTATTTATTTAATATTTAACCTCACCCTGCAGTAGGACAAATCAGACTAATAATATCAACCTTACCCTCAAACAGGTGTTCAAACCAGTGATCTCTAACGTGATGGAGTTCTACCGGCCCACCGCGATCGTGCTGCAGTGCGGCGCGGACTCGCTGGCGGGCGACCGGCTCGGCTGCTTCTCGCTGTCGACGCGCGGCCACGGCGAGTGCGTCAAGTTCGTAAAGAATCTCAACGTGCCGACCCTCGTTGTAGGCGGAGGAGGGTAAGTCAACCACAATTAAAATGAAATGGTTTGCAAGTTAAAGTAGAAGTACTTAGAAGTAGAAAATCATTTATTAACATACACACGCTTACATTATTTATACAAAAAAAGATAAATAATAATAACAAATAATACAAAAAGTTACTTACATGGCCGTACGCAAAAAGTTGAGTTACGTAATAATAGGGGTGCTTCTGTTTTTTCTTAGACTTGAATTCTTTTTTTGGTGTGCCACAGGGCTCTATTCTGGGCCCTTTCTTTTCATTCCATACATTGCTGATATTGTTAACTGTCAGTGTCATTTAAATATGCAGATTATTTACAATTATACATTATTTTTGAACTTCATCAAATACATTGAGTTTGAGTAGAGAGAGTTCCTTGCCTTTCTGGGCTCAATGCAATCGTGCTGCAGTGCGACACGGACTCGCTGGCAACCAGCTCCGTTACTTCTACGGTGTAGATGCGCGGCCACGACGATTGCGACTAACATTGTCTGTATGACAAGTTCATTGTTCACCTAACAGGTGACCTAAGTTACCGAACTAATAAACACGATGCGTATTATGTTATGATAGTTGGTATTGTTTTCACTTTAAGATGAGTGCTTGGACATCTCAAAATATGCTTTTCCTTATTTATATGGTGACTATTGAACCCGAATTAGGCCAGCGTTGTTGTGGGTGTTTTCACGTTAAGATGATTACTTGGACAACTCAAAATAAACTTTCCTTATTTTTATGGTGAATATATTGAACCCGAATTAGGCCAGCGTTGTTGTGGGTTCCCATCTTTTCAATATACTTACTATTTTTAGTAGGAAAGACAGCCATGATTCTGGTAGGATCTGTTCAAAATCTGGGATAGTGCCCACCCACTCTAGCAGAGGCGGCTTTAGCTATGGTGCAGGGTGTGCGCTACACACGGGCATGCGCCCGTGGGGTCTTAGGGCTCTACGACATACGAGCAGCAGTTTGCTGTCGACGATATGTAACTGCAGTCGACGTTAGGAGTCTGCGGCTAGCTGTCGAAATGTTGTCGGTAAGCTGTCGACGCTTCAACTGCTTGCCGCAGGCACGTCGCCAGCTAGCTGACGACGGCAGAGGTGACTGTTGCCGTTGCTGCTCGTGTGTTAAAGCCCTTATGTGGCTCGCGACACCATGCGTCTACTAGAGCGCGCCAGGGTATTGGTAGCACACGACACTATATGGACTAGAGCCGCCTCTGTACCATAGTACTTTCCTATTTCTGCCGACAAGCACCATTGTTTTCACTGCTCCGTTCCGGTTTGAAGGATACTAGATTCAGTAAAATTACAGTTCACAGATGTATAAGAACTAAAGCTTAGCGCGCGCGTGATGGCTTCGCTTCGGTGTCGCGCGCGTCTTTAGGCTGCGGTAACCGCTTTTCATTAGGCGGGTCGTATGCTCGTTTGTCGGCTTAGTAACATAGTTATATACACTCACGGCTATTCATCTAAATAGCTAGTCAAAGACTAGGCAATGAGGAACACAAGGCAGTAAGTACACTGCCACAGTTCACATTTACTGAATGTGCTCAGCGTGACAGGCGTTCAACCCATCGCCGGTCTAAGTTTGGTGCTCCTTGGCATGGGAAATTCAATAACGTTACAAACACCGAGCATTTATTAAAAAAATATAGTTTTAAATTATTCTAAACCGAAAATTTTGCTTAAAACGTTTTAAACGTAAAAAAACGTTTTAGGGATGAATTATATTAGAACGGGCCGTGCACGAGGCGTGCCGTGTACGTGGCCCGGACGGGGCACTGATTTAAAACGTTACATACATTATGTATTCATATTAGAGCAGGCTGTGTCCTGTCCGGACACGTGCACGGCACGGTCTAATATAAAACGGCCCGGTTAATTTTGTTTTAAACCGGCTTTACATCTATAGCCTCCACCATCCATCCAGATTTTTAACATAAAAAATATATACCTACCTACGTGCATTTGACGTTCCATAGCTACACGCTCCGCAACGTGGCCCGCTGTTGGACCTTCGAGACGTCGCTGCTGGTGGATGACAACATCTCCAACGAGCTGCCCTACACCGAGTACTTGGAGTTCTTCGCGCCTGACTTCCAGCTGCATCCTGACGTCAGCAAGTAGGGTGTTGTGTTGTTAGAAGATAGTTTGCCCAATAAGCGTTTTTTTCACCTTAACAGTTAAGGCAATTATTTGTTTATTTATTTAGATAAGGTTTACCAAACACATAGGTAGGTACTAGAATGTTATACATATATCACTTGTAGAATATAAAGTTTAAGTATGTCACTAAATAAAAGGTACAGCAAAACATTATAATATTAATATCAAAAATATTTAAGACATAAAATTAAAAAGCTAAATTGTGGTTGTGCGTTCGGTATGCGATTTCGTCGGGATCGATAAATCCGAAATACACTGCCCGACTTGGGAATTGAACCATGGACCTCCGGATATTTTGTGACGGAGCATCACTTGAGAATGGCTCGACCGATTTGGCAGATTAATTTTTTGGTGTGTTTGCAATAATTGTCAGGACAAAGTTTTCATGAAAGATGCCGGCTATTTAATCACGTACCTAGTCGGTTGGGTGCACTATTTTTTTTATAGTGCGAAGGCTTAAGAGGGTTTATGCATTTCGGTTTCCCATACAAACTTCCAAGTCGAAATTTTTGAAAACCAATAAGCCAAATTTGATGAAACTTTGCATGTTAAAGTAAAACTCAGGGATCTAAATAGTTTGTTGAAAACATTTTTAAAAAACGTTTATTTAGCTGAGATAATGCTATTTAAAGTCCACTATAGAAAGTTTAAAATCGCTGTTCCCGACGGGTGTAGTCGCCGAACAGTTTAGCCGTTGTGCTTCGATGTGGACTGTATGTTCTTCAATAAAACTCGGTTCTTGATTAGTGCTTCTTTATTCTTCAAGGTGGGGTCCGGAGAGCTTACAAATTCTGCTCTGACCGGCCGTGACTTAAACACATTATGGGTTGGCAACTAGCAGCCTTGTGGGACAGCTGCCGGCTCATGTGGGCAGTTTTACATTTTACCATAACTAACTACCCACATGAACCGTCGTAATTTGTGCAGCTGTCCCTTTCGTTCGGACCTCTCTTTTATCTTAAATGTATTACCTACCCTACGGTATCACTCGTAATCTGGATACCCTACTTATTTATTTTCTTAATTACATTGATATTCCTAACAATAGAAACCTATAATTACGAAAGCTAATCTCTTACTTTCCTAACTTTAATTACCTTAGAGAGGCGTAAGGCCCCTAGGCACGTATACTTGGCCCTTACCTTGTCAAAACCATTACCTGTTTAATAACTTTTACCTTTTGTTTAAATGAAACGCAAAAAATTAATTATTTATTATCAAAAAACCTTTACACATATGAGACCTAATCTACTTATGCAAATACACATACCTAAATTTAGCCGTATTATATCTAACTATATAATATCATAAAGTCGAGACTTCTGTCCGTAACAATCGCAATAACTCAGTTAAATAAACGTTTTTTAAAAATGTTTTCAACAAACTATTTAGATTCCTGTGTTTTACTTTAGCATGCAAAGTTTCATCAAAATTGGCTTATTAGTTTAAAAAAATTTCGAGTTGGAAATTTGTATTGAAAACCGAAATGCGTAAACCCTCTTAAGCCTCGGCTTTTCAGTAGAGGGTTAAAAGGCTGTTACAATGATGAATTGAATTGAAAAATATAATTCTTTTTCTTTTTCATCGGTAGCACGAACAACGCGAACAGCAAGCAGTACCTGGAGGCGATCACTAAGCACGTCTACGACAACCTGAAGATGTGCCAGCACTCGCCCGCGGTGCAGATGACGCACGTGCCGGGTACGCACTACTAACTTATTATCCACATAATAATCATATAGTTTTTTCAATCCTCTTGCTCAAAAAGAACGTCATTGTAGCGTTCTAGAGCGAGGCTAAAATAGCTTTTCTTGCCCTAGGGGATAAAGTTTTTTTTTATTATTTTTGTCTGTCACATGACAATGATCCTACAAAAGCGAAAAAGTATTTAGTCTTAGGTAGAATAATCATGAATAAAGACTCGACTTAATACTGCTTACTTAGATCAACAACTTTTTTGAGATAATTATTATTAAAGTTTATGGTAAAATTAATAATTATTTGAATCTATGGACAACACAGACCACGCCCACACAGTCCACGCTTCAGCAAGAAACAACTGTACAGTCTGCACATGTGCTTAGGTGGTGAGCCTTTAGCCCGTTAGTCGCTTTTACGATACCCAAGGGAATCTCTGTTCCTTTGAGAGGGGTTGGAAGTATTATTTTGATGAGGCCATCGTCGCTTTTTGTTGTTGGATGTATGTGCAGTCTTTAGTCTATTAGTCGCCTTTTACGACACTGAAGGGAAGAGAGGGGTTGGTAGTATTTTTTTGATGAGACCATCGCCGCTCTATGCTGTTGGATGTATGTGCAGTCGTTAGTCCGTTAGTCGCCTTTTACGACACCCAAGGGAAGAAAGGGGTTGGTAGTATTATTTTGATGGGCCCATCGCCGCTCTATGCTGTAGGATGTATGTGCAGTCTTTAGTCCGTTAGTCGAATTTTAGGACACCCAAGGAAAGAGATGGAAAGACTGCACATACCTACTATCCAACAGCATAGAGCGGCGATGGGCTCATCTAAATAATACTACCAACCCTGCTCTTCACACGGGTTAATTTTTAATAAAATAAACCAATTAATATTGTATTGGATTGTTTTATTTTCTCGCATTCGTAGTGAAAAACATAGTGTAACACACGGCGCTAAAAACCCATTAAAACTCGGTTTCTATTTACTCCCTCGCTAAAGCTCGGGAGTAAAACTACCTCGTATATAATGGGTCATTTTAGCCCCTTGTATAACAATCTACTATAATATCTTGTGGTGATGGTACTTAGTTAATTATTTTTTATTAATCTTTATTTTAACAATTAATCACTCGTCTTTGGTGCTGTCCAGGGGGCAATCACGCTAAATTATCTCAACCAAACCACTAACCACTTATGAGATAACTTAGCGTGCTCGCCCCCCAGAGCATAGTTAGAGCTTATAACATTTTTAATTTGGATAGTTTGTTTATGGTGTTTTATTTTGCCTGTTTTCTTTTTCTGACAACATGACTATTGTTGTGAGACTTCGTATTTAAATAAATCTACTACATAATTATTATATAAGTATATTAAATATTGCAAATACTAACTACTTGAAATTGCCTTAATTCGTTAACCAGTTTGCTGCAAAGCCTGTTAATTAAGAAAATTATCATTTGATTATAATTATCATTACATAATTATGAAGTAAAATAGCCGTTAAAAAAACAATAATTACTCATGCACCCATTTGGCATGGTTATGTTGCTGTTGCATCAAGTGATACAAATGTTCTTTTACCATTTTTCAGGTGACTTCTTCCCCGAAGAGTACAGGATCAAAGATGAGCCCGATCCCGATGTGAAGATGACCCAGGAGGAGTCAGACCGGCTCGTTGACCCCAAAAACGAGTTCTATGAGGACGATAAGGACAACGACCGTGATCAGCCAATAGAGAATAAGGAGCCATAGCATACGATCACAGAGGCGGACCCTCTGGCTATTTGACATGATACTGCGTACAAAATGTTCAAAAAGAAGTTTGTGTGGTAGTGTTAACAAGTGAATCAGTGACTAAAGTGAGTGAGACTAAAGTGGATAGGTGACCAAAGTGAATAGGTAACAAAAGTGGATAGGAGAACAAAGTGAATAGGTAACAAAAGTGGATAGGAGAACAAAGTAAATAGGTGACTGAAGTGAATATTTAGGTCTGGTCATTTGACAAGTTAAAATGTTAAATATTCAATCCTTGTGTGTTGACAATAGAATGGTGGTAAAGATTATGTAGTAAGCTGGCCAAAATACTATGTTTATGAGAAGTTTGTGTATTTCGATTATGGATTACTAGGTCTAGTATTTAAAAGTTTGGTGCTGATATCATGATGTTGATGATAGAAGACATTATTGATAATGCATGGAATATACTTTTGATGTCATTCTATTAAGTAAATGTATGCCTGGAGGTTTGCAAGTTTGGCATAAGCAAAGCTAAGATGTAAAAGATGTTACTATTTATGTAATTTGTAAATAAGGCTGGTAGATTTTTAATTTAGTTAGTGGAAACTATATTAAGATTAGCAAGCCAATACTAGGCCATTTAGGAATATAAAAATAGTTATGCTGGCTTGTCACCCAAGAACATAATTATTTTTGTCATTGACTCTAATAAACCTTAATGCTTGTAAATAAACATACATGAGGAAGTTAAATTTATTTTAGTAAGGTGTAGAAAGTCCTATGATTGCTAAAGCATATACAATTATTGAGCAATAAAGTTTTTTTGTAAAATACTCTATAAATCTTTGTATTATTATTTATTAACCTTAACCTTTTGACCGCCACAGCATATCAGTGCCGTGTACGCTAAGTATCGATTCAGAATGAAATTACAAAAACAATAAGGATTTCAAAATAAGTATTGTCAATCATTGCCGTTGTTGGCGTACAGGCCACGCTATCAGTTGTCGGTTATAGCCGATTGTGCCGGTCAAAAGGTTAATAATAAACTTCTATAAGTACTCTCTTTCTAGATTAGTCTAATCTGTCTTCTATCCTATCCTTCCTATCTTCCACAAGAAGTACCTACCTACCTTATATTTAATAGTCTTTATTTTAATGCTTTTTTAAGTTTTATACTTGCTTCTATAGATAATTATTACGAATACGATACTAGATAATAATTGAAATGGCTAATTTGCTGGAACTGGTAAATTGTACAGACGCTTCCTCACCGGTAGCATGATACATTACATCGCCTGAAATGTATCGGCCCCCCCCGCTCTAGAAAATTGGCAAACGCTCATTCCCTGTCTATTCGTAATATGTCGTACAATGCGCGCGCGCTGCTAATAAATTTTTTTTACTAGCAATCCCTACTTCGAAATACGAGTAGACAGGGGTTGTTCAGATTCGATCATAACCTCAGTAAGTTAGGAGAACCGAGCATTACAGTGTGCAACCTGTATTGTAAAATGATAAATAGCGTAACGTAATGCTTAAAATCGAATGTTGGATTGTTACTTTACAGGCGAGTGCACCCGGTAAGGAAGCGCCTCTAGAATCACTAGATATATTAAAAAACAGATAATTATATAGATTCAATTGCTAGGTAAATGAATTACAAAGCGTTATTTTATGCGCTCTACTTTATGTACGATGGATCACAATTTCAATTTTATGCGGTTGTAAGGCTGATTGAAGTTATGGGCGAAAGACTGCGCCAGACGCCAGCAGGTTTTCTTCAATATATTTTGAACCTTATCGTTTGGCTTTAAGAATCAATATCGATTGGAGAAATTTGACAGTTTGGATAACTTGATCTGCTGATATGTGTACTTAGCTTTGAAACTATTGTTAATCTAGAAAGCCTATTAAATAATTACCATATAACTGTTTGTGTTTAGCAGTATCGCGTAAGTGTGCATCGCTCATGACTACTCATGAGTAGGGTTACCACCCGTCCGGATTAATCCGGACATGTCCGGAGTTTTACAGTCTAGTCCGGACTTTGTCGGGCTCTTTAATTTGTCCGGATTTTGGAATATGAGTAACAAAACTACTTACATAATAAGTAATATCAATTAACGTCTCATTTATTTAAAAACAAAATATGTAAAGTCAGTAATTTTTCCATTTTGTGGCTAAAAAGTCCGGACTTAAATGTCAGGCTTTTTGTCCGGACTTTTGAAATTCTTAAATAGTAACCCTACTCATGAAGCGCTTTGGTAGACCCGCGGCGGGGCTAGGGTTGCCAGGTCTAAAAATAGAAAATCTGGACGCAAATTCATAACCTTTTGGGCGCCACGCCATAAACGCATTCCTGTGTCCTGCACGCCAGAGCATAAAATAGACAAAAATATTGTCTATTTCTATACCCGCCTTTACAAACAACATACAAACTGGGGCCCAAGTCTGCTAATTTACGAATGGCATACTTAATTTAATCGTAATTGTATCGCTTTGTAATTGTTTGACACATTTGGTATTCGTAAATGAGTAAGAGAATACCAAATGTGTCAAACAATTACAATACGATCCAATTGCGATTCAATTATGCCATTCGTAAATTAGCAGACTTGGGCCCCTGGTTTGTGTACCACAGCGGCCACAGTCATGTCACAGGCACTGGCAAGAATGGCGCGGTTTTTTTGTGTTTCGTGTGCGTTGGTAGTTTTAAGGAATCACTCTATTCCATCGTTCGCGGCCCAATTGTCCGGCCCGACCCTCCACGCCCGTCTACCACTTGGCACTGGCTGTTTTGCAACACTTTATCAGCCATGATAATTCATTATTTTATAAACAACTGTTGTGCATAATATTTTACCTAAAAGTAAGTGGAAAAGTAATTAAATAAAATTTATTTTAAATATTAAAGGCTTTTATTGCTATATTGGGTGCAGTGTAAATACAACGGTATATTAGAAACAACTTGAAAAATAATAAAATATTTATTACTAAATATATTACAATAAATACACTGAATAAGCGTTAATAGCTACCTAACTTTAAATCTAAATTATTTTCATTTATGTACTTATGTACATCCGTCATTTCTTCCGTAAAGTCTACAGTAAACATTTGTAAATTTTCACATATCTTTATAACTTGTTTGACCACCTCTTTGGACACTTCGAGCGTACAATCCAACCATAAATAATTAACATTTCTGAAACTACCCTTTTCTAATAAATGCAGCAATGTCTCGTCTAAATTAGACTTAGTTTGATATTTTAATACTAGCTTTTCTAAACTCTGAGTGCAATCGAGGAAAAACGTCAAAATATGGTCAATATTAAAATTCTCGTTGCCTATAGTTAAACTTCTCAATACAGAGAAAATATTCCTTGGTCTTTTAAAATACCTAGGTATTACAAAACATTTAGATTGAGTCATAAGACATAAGGAACTCAAATTAGGACAACAATTACCGATAGATAGTACAGCGTCTAGGGTCAAAGAATGATCTATTTCCCACAATGAAAAATGGGTCAGATAGTTACCTTTACAGGTCAAAAGCTGTTGCATGGAATCAGTGTATGAGAAGAAAGACAGATCTAACCTATTCAACCTTAGTTCACTTAACGAAATTTGATCCAAAATTGCATCTTTATTATGCTCTGACAAATGTGTTACAGAAAGTTCCCGTAGAAATGGGCAAATTTTAATTAGCTTCTTTATTCCATCAGCTGAAGCAAAGTGACAATTAATTTTCCTGAGACTCAGTGGACCAATGTCCACGACAGTGCCAATCAGTGTAGAACCAATATCACAGGATTCTATTTTCAACTCTTCTAAGTGTGGAAGCTCACTTACTAACATTATTATACCTGCTTGGGACACACAACGACCAACACGATTCGCCCTTTCATTTCTTGGTGGATCCATAGCTAATACTCTTAGATTTTTCAAGTTTGCAATCGAACAAAGACCAGCATCGGAGACATTTCTAATCAATACGGAAGCATTAAAGAGAGATTTGCAAATGTCAACCCTAGAAACAATGTTGATCTCTTCAAGCAGAGGGCACCTGTGTCCGATAACTTGCAATATTTCATCTGTGCAAATGAATTTGAGATCGAGGATGACTAAACGGCTGAAGTTTGAGAGAGTCTCGATCCAAAATCGCTGTGGTATACCATTATCGAGGTCGCATTTGCGGAAGACAGTCATGTTGGGGTGGGTTAGTACATGTAGCTGAACTCGGGGGTCACCGCGGTATTGGCAGCATGTTCTTTCCGAACAGAGGACATCAAATAACCTGAAAAATGAAATACATTTTTAAAATATATCATTTATGTCAGCAAAATAGTATATTTACTTAAATTAAGTTTCTGTTTTCTCTATTACATACCTACATATAATCATGACTATAATCCTCGAAGGGTTAGTCAGAGCCGCAAAAGGAGTCCTCTGCCATAGTTCACTTTTCACCAAATAGCGACTGTATATGTGCTCAGCATGACAGGTGGTGAGCCCATCGCCGCTCTAAGCTGTTGGATGTATGTGCAGTCTTTAGTCCGTTAGTCGCCTTTTAGGACACCCAAAGGAAACGAGGTGTGAAGAAGCACTTTGAGGGCCGGCAGAGTGAGGGTGACTGATGCTACGTCTTTTACACTGCACCAGTTGTCCTCGCGCCTGGACTTCACTTGCACTTAAGAGGGTTTACGCATTTCGATTTCCCATACAAACTTCCAAGTTGAAATTTTTAAAAACCAGTGAGTCAATTTTAACAACACTTGGCATGCTAAAGTAAAATACAGAGATCTAAATAGTTTGTTGAAAACATTTTTAAAAAACGTTTATTTGACTGAGTAATTGCGATTTTAAACTTTCTATGTTGTGTGTGGACTTTTAATCGCAATAACTTAGCGAAATAAACGTTTTTAAAAAAAATTTTTAACAAACTATTTAGATCCCTGTTTTTTACTATAGCATGCAAAGTTTCATTAAATTGGCTTATCGGTTTTTAAAAATTTCGACTTAAAAGTTTGTATGGGAAACTGAAATGCGTAAACCCTCTTAACATCAGGTGGAGTGGGATCATTTGCCGGGCTTAATATAAAAAAAGGGGGTGATAGTATTCTTTCACCGCTATGTGTCAGTATTCTCTTTTAGTAAATTCTTTTGATAAAATAAATGTCTAAACACAAAACTTAAAAGTACAAAATTACTATTTAAATTAAATTAAATCATAATTAGATTGAATAAAGATTATTCTAATAAATGGTTGGGTCCTCTAATATTTTATCACATTGATCCATTGCTCAAGACAAAATATTTGAAAATGTATTGATGGGATGGACTAAGGAATTTAGTCTAATTATCCTCTAGTCTGCAAGGTGGCTTATAGTATAGGTGAAAAAGTGGTGGTAGTTTTCTGGGTAAGTACTTCAATAGTAAAATGTAAATAATATAATTATTATGTCTGAATTAATGGCTTTGCGGGTTACACATTAAGCCAATTACAAGTGTTTTAAAGTTAGTACATTAGGATTGTACGGTATACATCAATGGTTATAACAAATAAAAATGTAGTCTCAGCACATGTTGTTGCGATAAGAACACGGGAGAAACTCCACAAAAGGCCAACACAACAAATTGCTAAATGCAATAGGTATTTTTATAGTGGAAATACTTATAGCTTCTATTTACTCAAAACATTACATTTTAAGTACTTTAAAAAGATAATTATCTATTTGTTTGTTCCAACACTCAATGTATAAAGAATTCTAATAAAATATCACAAAATTCTTGATTTCTTTTGTAAGAAACCTTTTCTTATAGAAAATTATGCTATAAAATAAAACAAGCTATGTTGGAACCATAAATAGTTACAGTCAGTAAACCGTAAGATAAACTTTAAATATTTTAGCTAGGTACAGTACATAATGTTCTTACCTGACTGGAAGCATTGACATCAAATAATACTTCAACTCAAACGCCTGTCTCTCACAGTCATGAAACATATTTTCGGGACAACTCTTTTCAATAACATAACAAGCAGAATTTATTAACTCAATGCAATTTTTAATGCATATTTTGAACAACGTTGATGGCTGTTTACGAGGCGACATTTTTAGAATGACACGCAATATTAATTAAGAAAAGTGAAGCTAAATTTCTATTAAATTATATTTTAAAGAAGAATTTCATTAAATCCTGCTAAACTAGATCACGATTAATTAATCCAACATGTTTTGTTACGATTGTTTTCACAGGCAGCTAGCAGTAATGGTTCGTAGTTGCTCGCCTCACCATTCCCTTTCTTTTCTTCCCATTCAATTCAATTCAATTGATTGCTTTTTGCTTGTGAAATTTTGACTTTGACACTGACAGGTGTTTTTTTTTGGCTGCGTAGCATAGTTATTAAAAATAGGCTGTGGATAAAGTGCCACAAGCGGCTTTCTAGTACGATCGGTTGGCAGAGCAGATATCACAATGGACAGAGTCTTTGGATTTTTAGCATGTCCGTCTTTTGCTAGTGTGCAGCTTTCTATCTGTACAAGTGTGCGTGACTAAGGATGTGACTAGTATATCGATATAATAACTTTAATGTGGTGTGTACCTAGTTCGTTAATAAAATTGTGGGTTAAAGTTACTTACGTCCGTAGGTTTACCCTTTAGACCCTACACGTGACCCCTGGGTGGTGCTAAATGAGTGACACTGACTGAGTGGTAGAGCCACGCTGCGTTGCAGCACGCCAATGCGTGCCGGCCCAATGGCCGGCTCGCCCGGCGTAAATGCCACCCTCTCACTTAGGGGTTTTACCAGACCAGAAGTTGATCGACTGGTCTGGTAGCTTTAATCGATCGACGGATAGCGTTTGACTAACCAATCGATCGACGACGGTCGGTCGACGTTGATCGATAGGTGTGGTAGCTTTCATCGATCGACGGATACCGTTCGTCTAACCCATCGATCGACGTCGGTCAACGTTGATCGATTAACCCTGGCTAAATTCCATCAGTTTCTTTCGAAATGTATTCAGAAAAGGACTCGTTGTTCTTGGCCAGTACGATGTTGCTCGTACTATTATTACGGAGACGCAAACGCAGAAGAATCTGGATGCAGCCGTTTTTTAAAGCCAACGATCGCTTATTTTATCCAAATGACATTTTAAGCAGCGGGTTTTGTTTTTTTTTTTTTTTTTTGACTTTCGAGGTTATTTTTTTATAACACAACAGAAAACTAGCGTCATTCAAAAATATCTTGTGGGGGGGGGGGGGGGGTAGGATGGAGAGGGGGTACGGTAATGGTAACTTAGAATATTTGTTTTCTTTTCCTAAAAATAACCTCAAAATAAAAATATCTTGGAACTATCCATTAATCTAAAGTCTCGTTGCTTAATCTAAAGTGCTTCCCAAGGTGTTTGGGGGGAATATTATTTAGTATTTAAACGTTCATATTATTATCATCAGTCATTATCATCAACTATAACCATAATCATGAACTCTATTATTACGACTAGTATCCATGGGCACGAAATAAATTTATAAAAAAGTGAAGCGGCCGGCGTGTCTAATCAAACAGGGGCAAAAGTCTGCTAATTTACGAATGGCATAATTAAATTGCAATTGTATCGCAGTTGTATCGCATTGTAATTGTTTGACACATTTGGTATTCATAAATGAGTAAGATAATACCAAATGTGTCAAACAATTACAATGCGATACAATTACGATTCAATTATGCCATTCGTAAATTAGCAGACTTGGGCCCCTGCTCGATCTAACACCCAATCCATTCTACCGGTCGATTGTCGATCGACATCGATCGATTAGTCTGGTAGAAACTATCGATCGACGTCGACTAATCCATTTTACCATCGATCGATGTCATCGATCTATATCGAAATATTTTACAAGCTACATTTTAGCGAAAAAAGAACAACAGTGGAAGATGATAATTCTAATTTTGATAATACTGACGAAGTTCAGTACGAGTCAGAAAAGGAGATCTCCATTCGTAATGATACTCCGGTCGTTAGTAAGCGAAAGCGAAACTCTATACCTCAATTGAGAGCGTCGTCTTCTGCGGGAGGATCCAGTGGTAGTAAGGCTAAGAAATTATCTAAATCCCGTCAACGTTCCAAACATTGTGGATTTCACATGGAGCCGCCTTTTTCTCCTCCTCATTCTGTAGCGGCGTCCATTTTCAGATGTGATAGTGTCTACCAGACCTATCGATCGACGTCGACTAAATCCATTCTACCATCGATCGATGCCGTCGATCGACGATTGATCGATTGGTCTAGTAACACCCTAATATCCGGCGTGAAATAATAGCCCTTGGTACTGTTGTTTCGTTCAGCCAGTGAGGGTTCCGGAGGCCTTCCCCCCCCCCCCCCCTCACAATTCCTATTCCTTCCTTAAAGGCCGGCAACGCATCTGCGATTCCTCTGGTGTTGCGGGTGTCTATGGGCGGCGGAGATTACTCTCCATCAGGTGACCCGCCTGCTCGTTTGCCTCCTTCTATTATAAAAAAAATAAAATTGTGTAGTAAAGTGAAGGGAAGAGCAATACTTTTTACTATTTATATTTATTTTGTTTAATTTTATTTTGTAGGCTCCCAGTTATCACGTCTAATAGCTTTATCCCATTCACGTCTTATTTTCGGGCATTTTGGAAACATAAACAAAGAATTATAAAAAGAATATTAGTAATATCGATAAAACTTCGATACACAAATACGTACATCACTAATCATTATGCCAAAAACAAAGCCTTTAAATAACATTTAATTAAGGTTTAAAACCTGATTCTTATGAATAGTGTACGATATAGTATGATTTAGAATTAGCAAAAGTTAATGCTTTTCCGTTTTAATTATTAAAAAACTTATAGTAAAGCATACATATTATGAGAAATGATAATTCTAACTAACTAACGTATGAAATGATAATTCCTGGTCTTTCACACCTCCTTTTGTTGTTCTTGACGAACAATAAACAGCCGAATAAGACATTATGTCAATTGTATATTACACAAATAACACAAACACTAAGATTTCTTCTTATTTCACTATTATTTCACACCATCCAGCAATGTTTTGACCGAGCAGTCGGTCATGAAATGACACGTCTCACACCGACAGTGCGTCGCTGCCAAACGTACATTCACTATCTCTTTTACTCATATCACACTACAGTCATACAGACAGAGATACAAATACTTTACTTTGATACACGTATGTAAAAGCGGCAACGTCGTAAGACCCTGTCCATGTAATATTTGGTCCGAGGTTGGCATCCTAGCACAAAGTGTAGGCAGTGAATAGAGGGCCACAAGCGGCAACATAGTACGATCGATTACTCGGACCAAATATTACAATTTGGTCCGAGATCGGTTACGATGCCGTAATTTGACGGCATTCTAGTACGAAGCGTATAGAGTGCCACAAGCGGCATTGTATCTCAATCGGTTCGGGAACCGTAACATATTTTTTATGTCTTAATGTTCAGACCACTATACACTCCTTAAAAATATAGATATTTATCAGGTAATCGGGCATTGTAATTTGCCTTTTTCTAAAGAGGTAATCCGAGCTGAGAGAGATGTCTACAACAGAGGCCCTTTGTCTTGTTCTTTCATTTTGCCAGCAGGGCCCAACCAATCCCACCCAAATCCTGATTTCTGAAGTTTACCATTGGTAAATTACCATTACAATTCTGGGGTCCTAGTGAAAAAGTGTTTTAGTCGAAAAACTATGATTTTGACTTATATATTTAGTTGTAATCACAAAAAAAAATCTTTACAGATTGGTGTACTTAAAGAGGTTTAAGAAAAAAAGATTTATTTTTTACAAAAGGTTTTAAGTGAATGCCGAAAAACGTTATATGGGACAACTTTTTTTAAACGACTTTTTACAATATTTGTAGACCAACTCTTTTTTGTTGAACGCGATATATCGCTGGCCCCTGGCAATCTAGCGGTAAGCGCCGGTTACGCCCTTTTTAATGTTATTTGATTTTTGGTTTCTCTAAGTATCAATCTATCACTCCTATTTTTTTCAGATTTTTTAAATTAATATTTCTATAGAATAAATGACAATAACAGCTTTATTGCATGGAAAGTTCACTTAAGACGAAGTTGTATATTAATGCATTACTCTAACAAACATAACACAAAACACCGGTGAACACCTTTACACTAAATTTCTAATAAAGAGAAACAGTAATACGTTTAACCGCGTTTTATAAAATAAGCTTAATTTATCAATAAACTGTAAACACTAATACGAAGTAATCACAGGACATTTTATTCTGTACAAGCGATAACGCCTTTTTTCCCGTAAATTTATTGTAGCCTCAGAGACGTACTGTCATGTTACGCAGAACGTCATCCCTTTCACTCCTACGCATAAATGAATACCGCACACCATTTTTAGGTAAACAATTGATACAACGGCGGGCCGGGCTGTGTCAGTGCAGCGTGTAACGTCTTGCGCTAATATTGTTCTTTTAGTGCGATTGTGTGGTTTTGAATATTACGAAAATACTTCCATAAAATTTATTTTGTTTTTATAAATGGCGAAACAATTACGAGAAAATAAGACCCTTCGCTAGTAATAGTAAGACACGTAAAGGGGGATAAAAAGAAAGAACAAGTAGAGGAAGCTATAAAAAGAAAGATAGGAAAGACAATAACCTAAGAAGGGAATCAAATAGAAGTAATTTATGAAAAGAAAACGAGGAATCCACACGTGGGGCATATGGTGGTCAAGGTGGCCCCAGCTATATGGCAGCAGCTGACAGAGGCGGGGTCTCTTCAACTGCAATGGGGAGTCTCCAAAGTAGAAGATCAGACCCCGCTTATCCAGTGCTCCCGCTGCTTGGGCTACGACCACAAGCGGGTCTGCCAGGAGCAGCTGGACAGCTGCAGTTACTGCGGGGGTAACCACCTTTACGTCGCGTGTGAGAAAAAGGACAGTCCCCTCATCTGTCTGAACTGCAAGAGAGCCGGCCTGGAAGACTGCCACAACACCTTCAATGTGGTATGTCCAATCCGAGCTAAGTGGGACCGGCTGGCTCGAGCGAAGGTACATGTGCTAAGGGCCTCGCGTCAGTTCAAGAAGAGAAAAAAAGAGTACCTAGACACGGTCATACAAGCGAACCTCCAACGCAACAAAAATGCCACATCCGAACTCCTTATTGAAGCAAAAAAGATGAAGATCAGCTTCGCACTCATTCAGGAGCCGTAGAACAACGGACTGGACGATCGGCATTATATCTTTTTATTTTGAACCCGGCGGCATCGACATTGCCCTCTACGTAGGGCTTCTAAAGGAGATGATAGGGGAGTTGGGGTGTGACAGGATTGTTATTGGAGGCGACGCAAATGCATGGAGTGAGTGGTGTAGCAGTGTAAGGAGTGACGATATATAGGGGTGTGGAACTAATGGGTGTAATAAATGAACTATAACTAAATATTTTAATGAGGAGGATACTCCAACTTTCGACACATGGCGAGGAGGAAAAAGGTATAAGAGTAGCGTAGACGTCACATGCTGTTTCGGCAAGATGGTGGGAGATGTTCAAGAATGGAAGGAAAGTGGATACTAACCTAACGACCTCGGACCACAACGCGATAATAATAAAAATAAAACTAAACAGTATCAAAGAAAGAAATAATAATAGGACGACAGAAAGTATATAACAAAAAAAGTAGATTGGGGAATCTTTAAGGAAGAGTGTAGGGAAGAGCTGGCTAAAGAGGAAATAAACGAAAAAGATATAGCAAGAATTAATGAAGCTAGCGAATTGGAAGTTACAGTAGAAAAATATATATTAAAGCCATAGACAACACATGCAACAGTGTTCTAAAAATTAAAAAAGAAAAGATACATCAAAAGACCGTGGTGGTCCGAAGAGTTAGAGGAGCTAAAAAGGACGAAAAATAGATTTAAGAACAGAATAAGATGGGCAGCTCCTAGCCGGAAGGCATGGGTCGTAGAACAGTACGTGACGGAGAAAATGAAATACCAAGAAGCTATGGACAGGGCCAGGATCGAGAGTTGGAAGAAGTTTTGTGGCAAACAGGATAGGGAAATGACGTGGGAGGGGATATATAAAGTTTTAAGTAAAACTAAGAGCAGCTATGAGGATCTATCAATAGTCAGGGACGGCAAGAACACCACGGGAGTCGGTCCGCATAATGGCCGACAGCTTTTACCCGGAGGATACCGAAGTGGGGGAGAACGAGGACCATGAAGAAACGCGAAGAAGGGCAGCCGAAACGAATGAGGGTGGTAAAAATGGTTTTTTGCGACCCTCCTATCATGGAGGCTAACTTTGACATGTAGTGGCCTCGTTCAACCCCAAAAAAGCCCCGGGTAAGGATGGCTTTACGGCCGATATATGCGCGGCCGCAATAAATACCGACTTCCCTTTGTCCCTGGCGTTGTACAACAAATGCCTAGAGCTCTTCCACTTCCCTAAACCCGTGAAAGAAGAAAGTATAATCCTCCTCAGAAAACCTAGTAAAGACAACTACACACACCGCAAGTCATATCGTCCAATGGGCTTATTAGCAATTTTGGGTAAAATCTTAGAGAAATTAGAAGAGTACGATGGCAAGTGCTGCCAAACTGAATCCCGCGCAGTACGGATTTGTGCCAAAGCGCAGTACAGAGGACGCCCTCTATATGACATGGTCCAGCGGATCAGACGTAATCTGGAAGGGAAGAAGATTATGGCTCTGGTCTCGCTGGACATTGAGGGGGCCTTCGACAATGCGTGGTGGCCACAGATCCGAGTTCAATTAGAAGAAAAGGGATGTCCATTCAATCTGCGGAGGCTGGTCTACAGCTATTTAGCAGAACGTACGGTGACGGTGAAGTATGCGGGGGAAGAGTATAGTAAGAGGACGAATAAGGGCTGCGTCCAAGGTTCAATTGGTGGACCCTTATTCTGGAATCTTATACTCGACCCCCTGCTCAATCTACTAGCCGGAACCGGCGTCTATTGCCAGGCCTTCGCGGACGACGTTATTTTAAGACTAGAAGGCAGCACATCCATCGAGGTGTCAATTAAAGCTAATGCCGCTCTCTCCCGTGTGTCAAATAAACTTAATTTCGCGCCGCACAAAACCAAGGCCAGGATAATAACCAAAAAGTTGAAGTTTGACACGCCCCGTCTGGAGATGGGAGAGACGGTTCTTAAAATAGTCCGTGAAATAAAAATATTAGGTATCATTTTTGACGATAAGTTATTATTTTAATAGTCACATACAATATATCTGTAAAAAATCACTAAAGGTAAAAAGTTATGCGTTTTTATTCAAATTAAGGTAGCATAATAATATTCCTGCGATTCCACTGGTGTTGCGGGTGTCCATGGGCGGCGGAGATTACTCTCCATCAGGTGACCCGCCTGCTCGTTTGCCTCCTTCTATTATAAAAAAAAAAAATCACTTTCTTAAGGGTTTGTCCGTTTATTCTGTTTCCAAAGTTTAATGCTTAATAAAAAATATGTGATTTTAAAGGTTTTTTATTTAGTTAAAGAAAAATTTGGTAGTAGTATAATAGAAAAAAAATAATAAAAAAATACTGTCTAAAAAGTTGAAAAATAAAAATAAATTACAATATAAGGTCAGTTTTTTTTACAATGGCTACATAAAAATATGTTTCATTGACAGGATTCTAAAATAGCGGTTTTTGAATGATGCAGATATTTTATTTAGTTAAACAAAAATTAGGTAGTTAGTAGTTACATTAAAAAAATAATAAATATCATAAAATACTGTCTTAAATGGTTAAAAATAAAAATAAATTATAATGTAACGTCAGTTTGTTACAGTGGTTACTTATAAATATGTTTCATTGATAGTATTCTAAAATAGCGCTTATTGCATGATACAGCTAAGCTTTGGCTACAATATTTCCCTGAAGAAGGTGGTAATCGGCCGGTACGCTCCTGATCTAAAGTGGAAATTACGTCGTATAATATACTTACATTCCTGAATCTCAGTAGTCGGTGTGTTTATAAAGTCGTTAATGATGTTTCAATTGAAACGGTATCGTCTATAATTTGTATTATACATTTTTTCAATTATTTTATTAAATATTTATAACATTACAAATATTATTAAAAGTATAATTTAAAAAAAAATAGCTTTCATTTGACATATTGAACGCCAGTTTTGGATCACTGTACGCTGAACTATAAACAAATTAGCTTCTTTTATTTTCTCCTGTAAAATTAGATTATGCTCCTTGTTGTCTCGTCCTCTATGATGGAAATACTACTTGTTAGTATCGAGTCTTAGCACTCGCCGACGCCACATAAGTTTGAAGTATGTGAAAATAAAATATTTCCGAACGCAGCCGCACGTCACTAGACTAGCCCGCGTTTTGAACTGTCATTCGTTTTTTATGTCACTGTACCGGCGCCACTTTTTCTCTTACTTTTTTGTGAAATAATCTTTTTAATAGTTTTAGTCAGTTTAATTATGATAAATAAACTGTTATTATGAGTAAAAGAAAGAGACGTGAAAAATAAAAATGAAATTCTGGGTTTTGAAATGTGCACTCAGGCCCATCTTTGGGATGAGGCGGTGTTGAAACATTCAAAACTTAAAACGGGCACAATAACTCGTACTTACTGCAAAGCCGAGTTTTTACCACCCTGGGTATTCGCAAGGAATATCAGGGTCTTACATTTACTGCAGTTTGCTTTGCTATTTGGGCCTAGATCTGCATTGCTGTGTCTGACATTCCTAATGTGTCAATGATGGCCCTGGATCCGGCTACTACTTCAAGTTCTGTGGAGGAGGAGGCACTGCCCGTGCCAATACAGTGTAGTAGAGGCCTTACCTGTGGAAAAAACCCAGTGTACAGACCCGGAGACCGAGACACCTGCCATAGACGTAGAATTGTTATTTGCTTTGGGGGAAATTGAGGAGGTGCTTAAGGGACCAATTGCTCATGATGAAATTGCACAGAGGTAGACTCCTATTCTCACAAAAGGATTGCAAAAAGAAATTAAACCAGAACTTATGAAAAAATACATCCCATATGAAAATATCCCAACGTTGCTCCCAAAGCTCAACCCTGAAATACCTGGCTGTCTCTGACCTGGTTAAGAAAAGAGATTTGATAATTGCTGACAGGCAAAAACAGATGGTTGCTGCACTATCAGCCCTGGGCCAATCACTCCATTTATTTCTCCTAAAAGGTGACAGAATTGAAATAATTAATTAAATAATTAAACACATCAATGATGCTGCCAAAATACTGTGTGACGCTGTGCACATAGATACAAATCGTAGAAGGTCGCTAATACCAACCGTCATTAACCCCTTGAGCACCATAAAACCAGACACAATTGAAAATCAATTGTTTCGCGACTGCCGGCGGTCTCATGATATTTGATCTATTAATAAAGATATGAAAGATTCCCTCACAGGAGGAGCAGATGCATTTTTTTTAAGTAACCTTTCTGAAAAGATCTAGGTTACAAAGGCTGTTCAAAAATCTGTTAAAGACCTGAAGAACACAAGCTTCATTCAAAAACCCCCAAATAAAACCAAATCTTTAAACTGGAGGGGCCCTCCTCGTCCAAGTGCTCGGACAGGGACAGGAGCGAGATCCAACCAACCTGCAAAGCTACGAAGCTGCAAAGTTAGAAGTTCAGGTATGCAGACTTCCTTTTTTTTATAAATAATTGGAAGAAAATAACCAGTGATCCTACTATTCTGAAATGGGTATCTGGGTATGAAATCCCTTTTAGTGAGATACCATTTCAATCTTACTTGCCTATGAATAACTCATTTACAAGTAGAATTCTGTCAAGTTCAAATTGAAATTAATAAACTTATTCAGTCACATGTTATAGACAAAATATGTCATGAAACAGATGGACAATTTTGTTCACCTATTTTCTTGGTATAGAAACCAAATGGAGAGTATAGATTTATTTTAAACATAAAGAAATTTGTTGGCGCTTAAGGCACCAACATGCGACGAGGTTAAAGGCTGAAGACAGGAAGGCTGAAGGAAGGATGTACTTACAGGGATGATGAGTCAGGAACCGTCGTGCGAGCTGACCACGGGCGGCGAGGCTTGATGTAGGTTGGTTTCCTGGCGCACAGTCACTACACGAAACTATTCACTAGGGCAGTTCGTTAGGCGTAACTTCACACATATGCTATGAGTGGTACTGCTTATTTCGAAGGCTGAGTTCAAGGGCGCGCGACGCGTGGCTTCGCCCTGAGATCTCGAAAGGCACTAACTCTTGTGCGGCGCCGGCCGTCAACATGGCGGCGCGACGGCTTAGTGCATTCTAATATGCACTCTATTCCGTTGCGTTGTGGCGCAAACATCTTCCCGGGGCCCAGGGGTGGTCTCATCCAGAGGGAGCCGGGCAATCTTGAACACAGGCCTCCGGAGGTGTCCATTGGCGGTGTCCAGGTCCACCACCCGCACGACGCCATCCTTCCCAGGCAGGGTGCGAGTAATGCGCCCCAGTCTCCATTGAAGGGCAGGCAGGTTGTCCTCCTTGATGAGGACGAGCTCGCCGACTCGGGGAGGGGAGGATGGGGACAACCATTTGGAGCGGGTTTGAAGGGTATGCAGGTAGGACTGGGTCCACAGCGTCCAGAAGCGCTGGGAAAGGGCCTGTACCATCTGGAATCGCCTACGTGTGGAGATCGGCCTATCTTCCACGGATAGTTCGGGAAGGGCCGTTAGTGGGCGGCCTATAAGGAAATGTCCGGCTGTAAGCGGCTCAAAGTCTGAAGGATCAGACGAAAGTGGGCAGAGAGGTCTTGAGTTGAGGACCGCTTCAATTCGAGCTAAAAGTGTGGAGAATTCCTCGAATGTGAGGTGCTGTTCGCCAATTACGCGATATAAAAGTTGCTTTGTTGATTTTACGTTGATCTCATGTAACGCACCGAACCATGGTCCCTTAGGGACGTTTAACAACCAAGTAATGTGCTGACCAGCGAGCTTGTGCGCAATCGTGTCATTGTTTAAGGCAAGAAAGTTTTGTACTTCGATGAGCTGATTTTTAGCGCCTACATAATTTGTACCGCAGTCCGAGCGGATGAGAACCGGGGCACCGCGGCGTGCTATAAAACGCTGTAATGCCGCGAGGAACGCTTCCGTGCTGAGGTCCGAGACCGGTTCCAAATGAACCGCCTTAGTCGAGAGGCACACGAATATACAAAAGTACGCTTTTAAGAGTTTAACATTACGTAGGGTACTAGATTTAACGAGGAATGGTCCGGCAAAATCGGTCGTGACTTGACTAAATACTGGCTGAGGCGTAACTCTATCGGCTGGCAGGTCGGCCATGAAGGGCGCTTGCGGCTGGGCCCGGCATCGAAAGCATCTAATGCATTTAAAACTCGGTGTCTAATAATGCGGCGCGCGGACAATATCCAAAATTGTTGGCGTAGGATAGCGTGTAAAGTGTCAGCGCCAGGATGGCAGTGTATTTTGTGGTAGTGGTCAATGATAAGGTCTACAAGTGGGCTAGAGCTGGGAAGTATGAGCGGGTGCTGCGCGTCATATCGGATAGACGCATGGGACAGTCGTCCACCAACTCTAAGGAGCTCATCTTTAATGAGAGGTGACAGCCGCTGGAGTCTGACGGAGCAGATTTTGCCAGTTTGAAGGCGGTGGATGTCCTCCGCAAACTCATTGTGCTGGACACTGCGCACCCAGTAAAGTAGGACCTCTCTTCGTTCACTGACGTACAAGGGGCCTGAGCGTCGCGAATCTGGGTGGTGTCTGCAGTTGTGCAGAAAGCGTTTTAGACAAGCTGTCACTCCGACGAGCTTGTCTAGTGAACTGAACCGAGTGAGCAGGTCAAAGTCAAGACCGGGCACTGTGACCAGTGACGGGACGTGTTTGGGCTTAAGGCCGGGCAGGGCGTGATGGCCCAGAGCTAAGGGCATCGCAGGCCAAGACTCACAAGGCTGTCCAAGCCACGTGGGAGACCACCATAGGTCGTGGGCTGACAGGGATTGCGCAGACATCCCTCTGCTTGCGCAATCTGCCGGGTTGAGCTCGGAGGGTACGTGTCGCCAGTTACATTCTGGTGAGCCTGAGCTGATTTTGACTACCCTGTTGGCTTCAAAGGGTTGAAGACGGTGAGGCGGTGTATTGAGCCAGGCCAGGACTATCGTACTGTCTGACCAACATATGTGTTGTTGTATACTGATATGGGCCGATAACTGAACCGACACACGGATCATGAGCTGGGAGAGTAGAGTGGCGGCCGACAACTCTAACTTGGGGATTGTGAGGCGGTTCTTGATTGGTGCGACTCGCGACTTGGCGACAATCAAGTGTACCAAAGTATCTCCGGAGGCATCGAGCTCATGGAGGTAAACAACGGCGGCAAACCCGGCTTCAGAGGCATCTGCAAACCCGTGAAGCGAGTATGCAGCTGAGCCTTTGTTTGCACAAATGTGCCGAGGGAGGCGAATGCTAGACAGCAGCGGCAGATCCTCTGAGATGTGGTGCCACTCTGTTTGTACATCAGAGGGAGTGGGCTCATCCCATTCCAGCTTCAGTAGCCACAATTGCTGAAGCAGCAGCTTTGCGCGGAAGATAACGGGCGAAACCCAGCCGTTTGGGTCATAAAGTGAGGCTACGGTGCTTAAAATAGACCGCTTTGTGACATGTGTGATGGGGGGCAGAGATATGCGGTAGGTGAACTCGTCTGACTGAGGGCTCCACTGTATACCCAAGACCTTAATGGACGTGGACTCTGGGTTCATGTCGAAGTCCTTGGGCATGTCGCATTGGTTGTCGGGAAATCTCTCGAGCAGCTTAGGCGAGTTAGATGTCCACTTACTGAGCTGAAAGCCGCCTAGGTCTAGCAGACTTATCAACTCGTCCTGAAGTGCTTGGGCGGATTCAACCGTGTCATGACCACACAAGATGTCATCAACGAAGATAGACTTGCGAAGAACCTGAGCGGCTCCAGGGTAGCGATGGCCTTCATCATCAGCCAGCTGGAGCAGGGTGCGTATGTCCTGGGCTGATTCAGCTGAGTCTGGTTGTGAGCTGACGACGTGAGCTGAGTTAACCTGCTGCGCCGGCTGCGCATACAAGTCCTCAATGGGTCCTATCAACGCGAAGTCGAAAATCGTGCCGAAGACTATGGGCTTGCCCGGGCCCAACGAGACCTTAGTCCCGTTCAACACCTGGCCAAGAACGTCCGACCCCAATAAGAGGTCGATCGGGGCTGGTGTGTGGTAAAGCTGGTCAGCCAATGGCACGGGTGGCTGGCCTAGCACGTGGGAAATGTTTGGTACCTTCTCTAAGGGAAGGTAGCCAGTGACGTTTTTTAAAATGTGAGCTGTGGCAGTGATTGTAGGAGTATCATTGTGAGTGGGTCGGCATACTATTGTTATTGCCGCCTTTGACTCATGTTTGTGCTGATTCCCAACTCCTGTGATTTTTAAAGAAGTGGGTTTTGATGGCAGGTTCAAAAGTCGTGCCATGCGTGACGTTATTAACGTCAGCATACTGCCACAGTCCAATAAAGCTCTGGCTGTGTGAAGATGGCCATGTACGTCCGCGACTCTTAGTGAGACGGTTGGCAACAAAATGGGTGTGCCAGTGGGCACAGAAGGTGAGTGAGCTGATTGGGTATCAGCTGAAATTGTATGAGCTGAGTATGTATCAGCTGTGTGGGCATGAGTTGACTGGGCATGGGCTAAATCTACCTCTTCGCTAGGGTGCTCTGTGATAGTAGGGAGTCATAATTGCTGGCGGCGTTCGCGGGGCCTACCTGGCGAACCGGACCTGGGCGGGCTGGCTCTGTGAGCAGAGCTGGGTTGCGCCTGTTTGGCATGTGCGGGTTCGTGCCGCCTGCTGTTTCTGGGACGCTCCCTCGAGTGCTCTGTCAGCTGTGGTGGGGGCACATGTACAGACGACGAATGAGCTGAGTGCGTTGGGCCGTCTGGTCGATGGAGGGACGTGTGGTGGTTCGTACTCCCACAGTTCTTGCATGCCCCCCTTGACCTGCACTCGCTCTCGTAGTGACGGCCGAGACAACGCTGGCAGCGCTCGCGTGCCTGAACAAAGTCCCAACGGCCCTGTGTTGGCTGGGCATTGTACCATCTGCACGTCATGAGCGTATGTCCCCCAGTGGCACAATAGGGACAGTAGGACGTCGAGCGTGAGGAAGAGGACGAGGACGATGATGAGGAGCAGCTTTGCTGGAAGGCCGAGTATACGGGGAAGGGCTGACTGCGAGCCGGGGAGGTGGATGGGCGGTGACGCATTTGTTGCGCTGGGCGGAACGGTTGGTGAGTAGGCTGCTCATGGGCGCGGTGAGGCGATGGAGCTGAGGAACGGCCACGGTAATGGTCGGGTTGTTGCTGAGCCATCTGAGCATAAGTGCGATGGGGCAACTGAGGAGGCGCGCGGCTACGAGAAGGGCCGGGCTGGGGCTGAATGGGTTGAGCCATGGCTATGTTGGAGAACTCTGTCTCCACACAGCGCGCGTGCTCCTCGAGGTAGGAGATAAGGTCCCTTAACGTGGGCAGGGTGTTACTAGACCCGTGCCTGCGTTCAAATAGCGTGCGGAGCTCGCCCTTGAGCTTCCGCACCACTATTGACACAAACACGTAATCGTCTCCTATGGGCAAGTCTAAATTGTTGAGGGCACACTGAGCCGATATGAGCGGCGTGAGGAACAGTGTGCGGATGTTCGAGCGCGTATGGATGCTTGGCAGCCCCAGGATGATGTCCACAAAACTATCAATGAGAACCCGGCGGTTCTCGTACCGCTTGGTGAGGATGTCCATGGCCACGGCAAAATTTTCATTGGTGACCTTTAAGTGGGACACCATACTTAATGCCTCACCGCTGAGACATGAGAATAGGTAGTGGAGCTTGACTGCGTCCGACAGGGTCGCCATGTCGTCAGTCAGACTCCTAAACAGCGCAATGAAGGAAGGCCAGTCCTCCACTTTTGAGCTGAACCTGGGCAGCGCTATCTTGGGGAGGACGGCTGTGGGCGTATTGACGCCGAAACTGGGCTGAGCGCTATGGGTTGGGGATGACGTGGAAGAGGGTAAGATTTCCTCCCTAGCCACAAGAATCCCAATGTACGCCCCGGAGGCTTTTGTGTGGTTCTCAGTGTATGCCTTCTCGGTCTTCTCGTCCAGGTCCTCCTCGTCAAGAATGCTATAATACACTGAGTCCAGCTTCTCCTTTATGCCCTGTATCTGTGCGAAACGCACGTTGAATTCCGTTATGGAATGTTTGGTGTCGCCAGCAATGATCAGTGATCCCATCTCTAGGAGCTGGTGTAAAGCTTTGGCGGCCTCCCTAAATATCGCGGCTTGTGACTTGGTCGGCATCGCGATGAATAAAAGGAGACAAAAAAAATAATAAAAAATAAAAAAAATTAACAAATTTAAAGGCAGTAAAAAGAACAACACCCTGTATATATTATATAGTTGGGCTGGAGGTATTTGTTTACTAAGGTAAGGGCAAATGGGCTAAAATTAACGCAACAATAAAGAAGGCAAAACTAAGTTGGGGCGCCTTGTATATGGCCCACGGGTGGTGCAAACGCGTGTGTATGTGTAGGTATGTCTGTGTATATGTATGTATGCTTATTGAACGCGCGTACGTAACATTAGCCGACCGCAAGCAAAAAGCAAACAAAACAACAAAAACAAAAAGAATCACGTTATCCGTAGCCCACTGTTGGGCAAGGCGCTCACAATCGGGCAGACCTGTTGCCGACACTGGCGCGAAGAATGAGTCAGTCGCAAACAAAAAAAATAAAAATAAACTAATAATAAAAACTTAATTAAAAAGGTTGGGACACTCTGTCTGTGTCCCACTAGTGGGTAAACGTGTTAACGTGTGTAGAAGTACTGTGCTCTTGTGGTGAGCACGCACAAGAATGAGCCGATTGCCAAGGCAAAAATTAAAACAAAAAAAAAAATATAAAATGAATACTAGCGAAAAATAAAGCACGCTACTTGACACGCGTGGTGAGCATGCACGAGATCTGAGCCGATTTAACACGACAAGAACATAAAAAATTCCTTAAAAAATAAAACGGGAATAACAACAATATCGTCGTCTAGACGCGGGTGTGTTATTTATTTGTTTATTACGCGGGCGTAACCAAAGTTATATGTGCAACCGAAAAACGTAAAACGCAAACGTAACGCAATAATTTAACTACTAAACCTAATGTATCATTAGACAACGATCTTATAGGTAGGTACAAGTATTACACAATTAGTACACTAGCTCGCTCAAACCACAAAGACATTGTATGACACCATAAAATCAACATCAACAACATAAACACTAAACTTGTTAGCGTAAATTAACTAGGAGTTAGCACGAATCGGATACTGGTACGAACTTTTATTTGGAACACGATACCCGAAACACGAATTTTTATTCGTGTAGGTAGGTCAACTTTGCAACGACTGTCGTGCAGAAAAGATTTTGTATGGAGATGAAATTATAAATGTTAGGAAGTGAAATAGATATAATTATGAAATATTATTTTTAGCGGACTGTAAATAATTAATCAAAGTTAAGGGCTGATTCGGGGCTGATTATGGTCGAAAGACCATGAAATTTAGAGGTATTCCGCGCTCGATGGACCAGAAATGTTGGCGCTTAAGGCACCAACATGCGACGCAGGGAAATAGTAAAATAGGATAGCTGGGGGCTTACTTGGTTTCGGGCTGTGATCACAGGATCTGGTTGGAGCTGAAGGCGGCTGGCGCTCTAGGCGCGGGAGCGCAGGCTTGAGGGCGGCAACACACAACACAGTTCACTCAGGGCACTGGTCGGTGGCGTTTTAGGGGTAGTTGAGCTGGTAAAAGAAGCGCTCTCACTGCACACACACTGATCACATAACAGACGTGTTCACGGGCTGAGTTCTTGCGCGCGCGCGCGTGGGTTCTCCTTGAACGCTCTTAGCACACTGCCGGGCGACCGCGCGTGATGATCGCGGTCCCAGAGGTTCGTCTTGTATATTTGTCACCTCCCTCTGATTGGCCGATTGTTCGTTGCACATTCGTTGCACCAATATGCACTTTAATTGACCGGCGCAGAGACGGTTATTCGTTGCGCTGTGGCGCAAACAAAATTTAATAGTTTTATTACTACAACTCAAAGTCTTATGAAAGACTGTATTATGGCAACAATTGACAAAATGGATTCTTATTACATGTGTAACATTAATGCAGATTACAGAAAATATCTAAGGTTTATATTTGATGGAAAAATATATCAATTTAACATTCTTCCATTTGGCCATTGCACGGCTCCATACATGTTCACATAATTAAACCCATAACAAAACTTAGAGGTTTATAGCCTGTAAGTACAGTATATCGATGCTTGTAGCTAGCAGTATATTGGTAGTGATCATATTGAGTGTCTTAATAGTGTTAACCAGACCATAGGTCTGCTTACTCAGTTAGGCTTCATCATCAATAAAAATAATTATGCCAACTTATTCCATCAAAGGAATGTAATTTTCTTAGCCTATTGTTTAATACAAACACCATGACTATTTCAATCGATTCTGATAAAAATAAAAGATGCCTTAACACGTTGCCTGCCACGAAACCAGACACAATAGAAATTTAATTGTTTGTCAGTCACAGGTGACCACCACGGCGCTCAAATTTTTAAGTACCTCTTCCATCAGGTTTTTTTTTTTTTGTCAAAAGTTCTGGGAACTCTAGTGTCTGTTTGTCCAGCTAATCAATATGGGTTACTGTATACTAAAGCACTAAAAAGACAAAAATATTTAGCTCTTTTAAAAAATAATAATAATTATGAAGCATTTACTTCCTTGCCCAAACATTGCTATCCAGATCTTGAATGGTGGATAAAACATGTACTTGCCTAAATCAATTTCTTAGATAAGAAAATATAAATATATTCTAGAAATAAATACAGATGTCTCACTATCGGGGTGGGGTGCTTCTTGTGACAAACATACAGCCAGTGGTGTATGGAGAGGAAAAGAATCAACAATTCACTTTAATACTTTAGAAATAAAAGCTACTATGTGTGGTCTCAAAAGCCTTGCTAATAATTCTTCAAATTGTGAAATATTATTACGAAGTGACAATACCACAGCTACATCATATATAAACCGCTTTGGTGGCATACAGTACTCTCACTTACATGTGGTTGCTAAAGCTATTTGGCAGTGGTGTGAAGAGAGGAATATTTTTGTATTTGCATCATACATCATACATTAACACAAAGGACAACAAAGTAACAGATTTTGAATCTAGAAAACAGTTAGGTCATACAGAATGGGAATTAAATATTAATAATTTTAATAAAATAGTACAAGCATTTGGTAACCCTGTCATAGATTTATTTGCATTTAGAACAAACACAAAATGCAGGAAATTTGTTTCATGGCATCCAGATCTAAAGTGGATGCCTTTACAATGTCTTGCAAAGGGGTTTATTTTATGCTTTTCCACCATTTTCTATGATTTTAAAATGTATAGAAATAATCGTGTCCAATGAAGCAACAGGGATCCTTGTAGTTCTCTTCTGGGACACCCAACCTTGGTTTCCCTTATTCAAAAAACTATTGGTGACAGAACCCATTGTATTTGAACCAAGTAACTTACTGGTTTTATGTAATTCCAACTCACCACACCCTCTACACCGCAACCTATCACTACTGGCAGGGAAATTGTCCGGTAGGCATTCTTAAAGCCTGGCATCGACGTACAGGCAGCTGAAATAATGATATCTTCCATATCAAGTAACACCTATAAGCAATACTTACTTTGTATTTGGTTTTCTTACTGCCACACCAAACAACTAAATGCTACTAAAGCACAGATGACAGACATAATTACTTATCTCACAAATAAGTTCCACAGTGGTGCATCTTATGGCACCTTGAATTGCATAAGGTCCTCGCTGCCACTAGTGTGATAGGGCCGCAGGTGGGAGCAGACGAAAAGATTAAAATTTTAATTAAAGGGTTCTTTCGCCTACGATCAAGTAAACTCAAATATAAGTATACCTGGAATGTTTCTATAGTGCTTAATTTTTTAGAGTCAAATTACAATGACTCAAACAACTTACATTAATGTTCATTAAACACAGTTACTTTATTAACTTTACCTACAGGGCAAAGTTTCTATTGTTACTGACCAGATTAAAATAATTGATAATAAAATTGTTACTATAAAAAAAAAAAAATTAAGACCTCAGCACCTAATCGTCATCAGCCAATTGTTTAAATAATTATAAAAGAATTACCTCTGAAATTAGGAAAATGTCCTAATTTATTTATATCTATCAAGAAACCACATTTGGCGGTATCGGTCAGTACACTCAACCGTTGGATTGACGGTCCTGGCTGCAAGAGGGATCGATACTTCCATTTTTTCTACTCATAGTACCAGGCACGCTACGACATCAGCTGCCATTATGAAAGGCGTTAGCATTGATGAGATACTCGTACATAGAACGGCTGGTTGGACTGACTCATCGACAACTTTGCAAAGTTTTACAACCGTCCGATTTTAAATAATAATTTGGCTGAAGCGATTATATTGTAATAATAATATTAAAAGTATATTGCTATAATCATACCAAAGATTTATTTAAGGCTGAGGACACATTTAAGTTTGTTTTTTTTGTTTAATAAGATTCTCTTGGAAATTACCAATTATCTTTAAGGAGTGTAAGACTGATTATGCTGTTGAAACATAATATCTGGGATATATTTGTTAACAATAATAAACTTTATGATTCTACAACAGAACTTTGAACATCTAACAAGTAGTATTTCCATCATAGAGGACGAGACAACAAGGAGCATAATTGAACAATCAAACAAACTTACCAAGTGCAGTTCGATTGAAATTATGCTCCTTGTTGTCTCGTCCGAAGATGATGAGTCCCACCCACCCTCACAGGTTTGATACCTATTCCCTGGGGTTGTAGAATCAGTTTCATAAATAAATACACAACTTAAAACTAAATGACAGTTCAAAACGCGGGCTAGTCTAGTGACGTGCGGCTGCGTTCGGAAATATTTTATTTTCAGATACTTTAAACTTATGTGGCGTCGGCGAGTGCTAAGACTCGATACTAACAAGTAGTATTTCCATCATCTTCGGACGAGACAACAAGGAGCATAATTTCAATCGAACTGCACTTGGTAAGTTTGTTTGATTGTTCAATTATTGATATTACCGCTTTATTGCCCGGGGCCAGCGATATATAAAGTTAAAACAGGTTTTTAGCTAAACAAGCTTAGTGAAAAGTGATTATGAGTATCCTATAAAAATCACAACTAACTGAAGAGCTAGTGTGAAAAGATTAAAGAACTGATAGAGACCCCCCACACTTAGTCCAATCAACGAGGGCATTTGTTGTATGGAGCGGAAGTCTCAAAAAAAATCCTCTGCCTCTGAAATTTGGCATGTGTTGAAGTTCGGTAATACAGGTAACAGATGTACAATAATCCAACAAAATTTGTTACGAGAAGTTAGGTATTTTTACCAAAACATGAAAATCGCTTATGAACTCTCTGTGAATATTTTCTCAGGCTGAAATTCTTTCTGTATACGTACGTATGTACTAGTTAGAATAAGTGTGTCAAAGAATCCAACATTTTTTCCATTTCAGACAACCCCAAATTTAAACTTTTAACATTTTCCACTATAACTTCCACTGAAAAATTGCTCCGTCCATTTTTATTTTTAAATACGTTTTTATATCATTATATACACAGCTTTGCTTAGTAATCCAATAAATTTTCCATTTCAAACATTTTTTTTGATTTTTGCTTAATAACGTATTGAGAAAAATTGCTCCGTCCATTTTTGTACCTTTAATAGTCATATTATTTTATATTTAAACAGATTTATCAATAATCCAACAAATTTTCCAAGAAATTATTATGTTCGCTGATTTATCTTGACCGCTCGGAGCTGCTTTGCCCGCACTTGCCTGGCAATTTTTTATCTTATACGCACAGCACAAGAACACACAACGTTATACAACGGGGCGCTACGAAATTAGCTTTTAAAATGAATATTTGTTACCTAATGCGTTTCAAATAAACGTTTGATACTTGTACAATATGCAAAAAAGGTCAAGAAGTAAGTAGGTACGTATCGTATAATAATGTTTAGAAAGACACCTATACCTAAAGAGATTAAAGGACCTTCACTTGACCGCTTGCTCGGAGCTGCTTTGTCACGCACTATTGTTTGGTGGCCAGCCACCGTTATTATGCCGCGTCCACACGCTTGGCAAACCTCAACAAGCCGTCACAAATTAAAACGTGTGGATAGAGCGATTGGCTTGGTTTGCGCAGGTTTGCAAGCGCTTGTAGCCAATCTGCCGAGTGTCGGTTTTTTGTCACAAATCAAAGGCAATTTTCCGCAAGCGCTTGCGAAGCGTCCACACGTTTGTGCGTACTCAAAGTATTCACAGACGATCGAACTTGGCTGGGGCCGGATCACGAACATGGTGCGCTCCGAACTAACCATATTCGATCGTGTGACGCATGGTTCGCCAGATATTATTATAATTAATATCGGTACGGCTGAATCGGAGCGCTTGCATATCGAACGCGGTGCGTTTTTCGATTCGATCATGTGGACGGCGGCGCACCGAACCATTTGTCGGTCTAGTTGCTATTGTGCCACCGTACGCGCAATACGTCGCGACGTGTTCGCAGACATAGATTCGGTTCGGAGCAATGCCAAGAAGACATCAGATGCACGCAATCAAGCGTTTCAAATACTTTTAGAAAAATGAACCTTGCGACTATTACACAAAATCCAACAATTCAATGAATGCTTCGGAACTCATTCGATGATAAAGGTATACGAAAATCTTTATCATCGAGATCTTTAATGAAATTCAAATGACCGTACTGTGGTCTGTTTCTGAGATAAAATTTTGCCCTTACTTTCACCTTTTCCTTTTGTTATGTAATGGCGATGTAGCAACGATAGTTGCCACAACTAATGCAATTTAGGCCTGTTTTTTATAGGAAAGGCGGCACGTCGAGACGTGTTCATGCAATGCTAGCACAGACTGGACGGTTCGGAGTCCGGTACGCTCGTCTGTTGTGTAAGCGCAACGCACAGTTTGCTGGTGCGGGTCGCACCAAGTTCGATCGTCTGTGAATACTTGTCTCGTTTGTGCAAACAAACCATTGAGGTACAATAAACTAGAGTAGACGTCCAATACAAATATTGTGCTCAGCTAGATGACAGCGGGCATCACGTGATACGTTGGGGAGGGGGCTTGGTTGATAAAGAATAAGTCCGAGCGCGCAGATGCGACACACTATTCATTCAGTTTTATCGTGTTGTAGGAGAATATTGTTAAAATTAAACAAATCAATGGGTAGTTAGTTTTAATGTTTTATTGAATTTTGTTAATTGTAATATTTTAAAATAAGTAAATTAATGCTAAAAAAAAACAGTAAGTAAATAAATTATTAAGTTAAAACTTTTATGTAATAATATTATAAAATATTTTTCTTTTTCAATCAATATAATACTGATTAATGTTTTTTTTATATTTTAGCGTTTTATTAACGCTTAAATATACTTTAGTAAAATTTTAAACACTGAAAAAAGACGACAACCTCAGGCGGGAATCAAACCACGCACCTTCCGCATTCCGGGCAGCTGCCTTAACCACTTGGCTACCGAGGTCTGGCTTTTAACCGTCGAAATTTGTCAGTGCTTGATGCTTATGTTTTTAGTCAACATTGCTTCATCAAATCTTAGAAGTTTTCATCTTAACCAAATGTTCAAAGATTTGTAAAAATATTTCTTTCGGATCTCAGAGGTGAAAACTTCTAAGATTTGATGAAGCAATGTTGACTAAAAACATAAGCATCAAGCACTGACAAATTTCGACGGTTAAAAGCCAGACCTCGGTAGCCAAGTGGTTAAGGCAGCCGCCCGGAATGCAGAAGGTGCGTGGTTCGATTCCCGCCTGAGGTTGTCGTCTTTTTTCAGTGTTTAAAATTTTACTCAATATAATACCATTAATATATTAATAAGGTATGAGGCCTTCCTGCTTTATCTGGAATTACTTATTTTACGAACTTTTATAAGTATTTATCTCACAGCTCATGAAGTAAATAAAAAGTTGAATGAAATAAAATAGGTACATTTACTTACAACTGACTTACATCACATGTACATTACATTACATGTAAGTCAGTTAGAAGTAAATGTATTTTATTTATAAATTTTATTCAACTGACCAAATAGACGGGGTTCTGTCCAAATTTCATAAACTTCCTTTTAAGTTTTAGAGGTAATGTTTGTAAAAGCTAGCCATCAAAAACATACTGGTAAAAAACTAAGTCTCGCAACTCAGTTCTTCTACCGTAAAAAGTTGTGTGATCCATGTAATACCATAGTACTATTATTTAGTTGACTTGGTATTACATGGATCTCACAACTTTTTATGGTAGAAGAACCTGCGTGTGAGACTTGGTTTTTTAACTAGTATATTTTTGATGGCATCACATTTCTTTTTGTAGATAGTCCTACTTTTCTTTTACCGGTACCTTTACTTTACTTACCTTCTACTTCTTGAATACTAACACCGGATATTCCATTATATTATAGTATACATAATAACATACAGGTACACTGATTCATTCACTGCAAATGTAACTTTGTAATCCAATATATTTATATGGAATTACAAAGTTATTTATGCAGTTGGTGTATCTAGAAAACTGGACAGAAATTGCAAAATATTTTAGTTTTTCCTTGATTTAAATATTAAACACTAATTGTATTCTAAATTTGAAGCTTTAATGTCTGCTAGAAGTGCCTTAGAGTTTTCAAAATCGATCAGTCAATGAATGACAAAATTAAGAAACTTTGTCTAGTTCTTAATCTACTGGTTCAAATTGAATAAAATTCTAAATTTATCGTGTTTATACAATGCCTACATGGTTACTAAAAATTCAGGCCTCTACTTTTATCCACAACGAAGTTATAGGGGGTCGAAAATGGCCTAAACTGCTTCGAGAAAAGGCTGGTACGGCCGTGCCGTTTTTTTTGCTCGACTTGGCGGAGGCACTGCCGTGCCTCCAGATGCTTATAAAAGCATTACTTTTTTTGTGACGATGACGTTGACTATTTTGACGAATCTAATCCATCTTTCTCTGTTTTGATGACTACTAACGGCCGGTTCCAATAACCTATCTATCTGTTGTTTTGACTACTAGAGTTATATATTTGACACAATTTGTAACGAGCATATGTCAAATTTCTAACTCTGGTAGGCACAACAACAGATAGATAGGTTATTGAAACCGGCCGTAAAAGAGTAATCTTGTAGAAAAAAACACCAATCAAATAACTCTAAATTAGGCACATGCTACCTAATAATGTATAGTAAGGGATGAATTATATTAGCGCGGACCGTGCACGGGGCGTGCCCTGTCCGGGCCCGTACGGGCCACTGACTTTAGAGACGTTACATACATTTTGTATTTATATTAGAGCGGGCCGTGTCCCGTCCGCGTTCGGACCCGGATGGGGTACGGATCATGCACTGTGTAATATGAACTGCTTCATACAAAATGTATACAACGTCTCAAATCAGTGCGCCGTCTGGGCCCCGTCCGGGCCGGGACGGGGCACGCCCCGTGCACGGCCCGCTCTAATATAATTCATCCATTAATTAATGTTTTATATTTTAGCGTTTTATTAACGCTTAAATATACTTAAGTAAAATTTTAAACACTGGAAAAAGACGACAACCTCAGGCGGGAATCGAACCACGCACCTTCCGCATTCCGGGCGGCTGCCTTAACCACTTGGCTACCGAGGTCTGGCTTTCAACCGTCGAAATTCATCCATCCAATAATTCATCCATTAATTGATTGGTGTTTTTAATTAATTTGGAATTTTCTTCCTGTTTTTTGTGTATGTTGCTTATCTGGCTACTATGGCCCTAAAAGTTATTTGATTAGGTAATATGGGGTTTTCTTAAGGGGATCACGATGCACGAAATTGTGAAAATTTACGTATTTTTAAGTCACTTGTACCATAGTACAAGTTAGTTAAATACATTAAAAGAACTTGCGTAAGTTAGCCTAAATATTGCACAAGGTCGTGGCCTTGTTGAAATTTAAAACAAATTGTTTAAATAATAACATACAATACATAAATCTAATGACTTCTAAAAACATTTTTCTTCGACAACTTTCTTAATTTTACGCGTGAAACAATAATTCTTACATGAAAATATTTGTATTGATATTTCGCAGGTGGCCCCCATCTTAAAAAAGCAAAACACGAAGCCTTCAATACGCTATAGCGTACTGCGTAGCGTGGCCACTGACGATCAGTTTTTCCCATCAGTTGAACTGAAGTCAGTCTATAATTTTATCGTGAGTGGCTTCTTTTCTGCTTATGTATTATTCTGTGCTAATACGCTGTTACGTTGGGCTACATAGCCTTTCCGCGTCCGCCGTGCATAGACGCGTAGTCTTAGATTAAAACAAAAAGGGAAGATACGGCATTAGCGTCTCGTGAGTGAGCCGCCAAAATTAGGCCTAAAGGCACAATTTCACTTCAGTCACAATTTGCCGAGCGAACAAGCTACATCGCACTATTGCGGATATTCTACTGTGTGAAAAAGAGAAAGACGCTACTCCGCAGTGGCGTCGGAATCGGTCGTACGTACTCGTCTGTTGCGAAGCGTCCGAGACGTCAACGTGCTACTCGCTGACTCCCTCGCGCTGACGTTGAAACTTAACGCTTTGTCTCTCCGCTCGATTTACACTTTATAGGTGTGCGTGTGTGAGTGTTTGCTTAAGTAGTTGAGTAGGACTATATTTTGAATGACTACAAGTAGGAGCATGCCGTATCTTCCCTTTTTGTTTTAATCTAAGCGCGTGGTTCAAAAATCGGCCTCCGAGAGTCAGCGACTACGCACTACGTAATAGCGTACACCTATAGTCCGTTTTCGGTGTGAACGAGAAGTTAAATTTATATGGAAAGAAAAACGATAAGCTGTGTAACGCGCACTTACAGTCCGCGGCGAATAGATAATCCGTTTGGTGTGAACAATGCCTAATTGAATCGAACATTAATAAATATTCCTTTTAAAAGCGAATTTCTTAGCGCCTCGTTGTACAACGTTGTGTTTTCTCTGTGCTGTGCGTATAAGATAAAAAATTGCCTGGCAAGTGCGGCCAAAGCAAGCAGCTCCATGCGGTCAAGATAAATAAGCGAACATAATAATTTCGTAAAAAATACTAATCGTTCGAAAATTTGTTGGATTATTGATAAATCTGTTTAAATATAAAATAATATGACTATTAAAGGTATAAAAATGGACGGAGCAATTTTTCTCAATACGTAATTAAGCAAAACTCAAAAAAATATGTTTAAAATGGAAAATTTATTGGATTACTAAACAAAGCTGTGTATTTAATGATATAAAAACGTATTAAAAAATAAAAATGGACGGAGCAATTTTTCAGTGGAAGTTATAGTGGAAAATGTTAAAAGTTAAAATTTAGGGTTCTCTGAAATGGAAAAAATGTTGGATTCTTTGACATACTTATTCTAACTAGTACATACGTACGTATAGAGAAAGAATTTCAGCCTGAGCAAATATTCACAGGGAGTTATAAGCGATTTTCATGTTTTGGTAAAAATACCTAACTTCTCGTAACAAATTTTGTTGGATTATTGTACATCTGTAATCTGTATTAACTAACTTCATCACATGCCAAATTTCAGAGGCAGAGGAATTTTTCGGGTTACAAAAGCCCCGTTGATTGGGCTATTCATGCCCCCCGCTGGTTGTGCCTTGACCGGCGCCTCTGGTGAAATCCGAACGTGGGTTGGACTCGTAGTGGCTTGTGGTTAGCTGTAGAGTTTGGGAATGTTCATTTGTCAATTGAATGGGCCAGCAGCGAAAAGTCCTGCAGGGAACGTGAGTTACCCTTATAGTTGGCAGTTTTGTCCGGTGGTTCCCATTGGACATTGGTGTTGACATCTCCGGTACTAGTCTGGAGAACTAGTAGAGGCGGCCCCCTAGATGCCGTAGCCTCCGGTCCAGCCAGCCGTGTAGGACGTGGGAACTGGATAGGCGCCCGAATGGGTTCCGAGAAGTGAGTGTGCTTACTACTCCGCGATCAAGGTAGACACTTGGGAGTCGACTTTAGAGTCGACGACCCGAGCAGTGGCAACTGCGAGTTGTGCCCTTCGTGCAACGAGAAGTGAGCGAGCTTGACAGCTCCGGTTACCTACCTATCTGGACAATAGGCGGTGAACTACACGTGTTCACGGGGAGACTCTCCCGAGACACTAGTCTTAGTCTTAGAGTTCCGAATGAAGAGCGCGCTTCGGCGGGCACTGATTTGGCGTAAAGACCTAACGCAGATGGTCTCCTGCGCGAGTGTTCTACTGGCGCAGGGACGTCTGGCACTCCTTGCATAACCTAACAGTTGGTCTCGAGGTACCAGTACAAATAAAACTTAGTGAATAAGGAGAGTAATGATATTCTAAAAAAATTTTGTTCAAATGGTCACTTTACACACGATCTAAAGCGTAAGTTTGAGAAATGATATTTTTTTTTACTGACGGGAATACAGGAATATGTTTACAACGATCGCTTGTTTTAAACCTATCGCGGTATATTATAGTATTTTATTATTTATTTTTATTTATTGCGGCAAAACTGACTGCAGGTAGTCTTGTCTGCCCTACGCTAGAGTGTAATTTAAGCCCGCATAGGCGCGGAAAGGCGAGCCGACCCGTGAGCTGAGGAGCAGCAGCATTTGACGACATAATACTTGGTAAAATGAAACATTACCATGTAATTATTTGTTAAACAATATCTTGCCAATCTTGCCAAAAATAGTTTTGCTAACTGTAAAATTGTAAAAAGTTGTTTTGACAATTAATGTTTTTTTACATACCTAAGTACCTAAGTATTTACCTACCGGTAAAATCGCTCGCGGGCGGTTTGTGTGAAGAACTGATTTAGGAACTTTAGGAAAACTAAACAATTGTTAGGTGCTTCAGCAGCTAATGATAACACATATAATACTAAGACTGAATATAAAAGTTAATAATAAGAATAAGTACAGGATAAAATGTTTACTAGAAAAAAATCAACCAGTCTCAGGAAGCTCGAGTGGGATTCGAACCCACGACCTTTGGATTGCCGGTCCACTGCTCTAACCGCTAAGCTACCGAGACCCCAGAAGACTCACTGATTTTTTTCTAGTATACATTTTATCCCATATCTATATAGCATTGCGAATGCAAAATTTCAACAATAAAGATAAGAATAAGTACTTATAACATTACAGATAGTGCGTTAAAATAGGTATTATTTTAAAATAGTTTTAGTTTTAGCGTTAAAATAATACCTACAACTGTAATTAAGCACAAAATAGATTATAACATAAAGAATAGATATAATAGAAAAGATAGAGTGATTCCGCTCCGCATGAGGTGAATTGCAAAGTTCGAGGCCTACTCAAGGAAACGAAATAAAATGCGTTAGTACAAACATATTTGTATTATTCGACGTAATTAGAAATACTTTACTCTCCATGTTTAGCTATAATTATGTTCATTGAGAAGTCTTCCTGTGACCATGAAGTCGAGCAACTGCTGGATAAAATATATGTAATCTACATTTCTTTCAAAAGAAGCAGGTAGGTATAGAATACTTAGACCTAAAAAACCTATACGATTAAACGTTAAAGTTAAAGGATTGAAATAAAACAATTTCTACAATTTAATGTTTATTTTCTGTCGTCTTCCACATGTCATGAGTTTGTTTACACCTAAACTAATTTATGATAGTTTAAAAATGTTATATTTTCATAGTAAGTTTCTATCTCACTAAAGTGCTCAGTATCGTTACAATAAATCTGTAATATCATGCCTAACATTAATTGGGCTTTATTATAATCTAATATTTTATTTATTTTGAAAATAATACATTATCTTTACGTCTTGTGCTAAGTAACATTTAAGTGTCTATAGTATGTTATATTAAATAAACTACATTATAAAATTGTACCCAGTTATTTCAGATAAGATAGGTAGTCATACAAATTCGGTTTTATGTATTGAATGAAATTATACATTTTTGCAATATGCGTGGGTATTTATAACTATGTGTTACAAAACTAGGATTGATTATTTAACTGCCAATAATAATTATTATCTTGAAAAAAGAGGTATGTTTTGGGTAAAAACAATTTTGTGCTGTTTATGATTTCGGCAAGATAATGATATAAAATATCGGGCAGTCATTCTGATTGATCCTAATGTTATGTCACTACCTATTCCTTTATACACTTAATTTTTTTCAGATAAAAAAGAACTCAACAAAATGAAAATCCCGAATAAAAGATTTCTATATCAAAGTTCTCACATTCCGTCCGTTCCGCCGTGAGCGGAAGTAATGTAGGGAAACTAGTAAATATCTATAGTATTTATTCTTGGCTAATCTTTGACTAGGCGCGCGTAAAATTTGACCTCTCGCGAAGGTCTTTAGTCTTGGTAACGAATTTTTATCACGAGCTTACGGGAATGATTCATTCGTGGGATAGTAAAGCCACAATTTTCCAATTACCGGTAATTGGCAGGTGTCCGAAATTAGACTTTAGGACAAACATTATATCTATAGGTCTCAATTAAAGAGTAATTTGAGTTAATAACTTGAGAATTCCTCTCCACTGGAGTCAACTTTTAACAGGTCACTATCGTATACTTGTTTTAATTACGAAAGTAGTTGTTTAAATTAGACGTAAGAAAGAAATTGCTAAACTGACCGTCAGTATCAATTTGTAATATAAGTACTTAATCAAACTCAATATTATCTGTTGATCAGACAAATTTATTTTACAAGTAAGTATCTTCATTTCCATATAGAGTCTGAAAGAAATCTCGCTAATAAAAGTCTTCACATGAAGAACTCGCCACCCAAAAAGGAAACGAGAGGGCCGGTTCGTAGGTATGTCGAATTCGCATGGGTTCGTGCGAGCGTTTGACGTTAAAGGTTGGACGATCGTGTGGTCGATTACAAGTTTTAAATCTTAAATGAAAAACTATTATATATTAAACAATAATGAAGCTTCTTATACACCTTTTTCATGTTCATTACTTATATATACCAAAATTAATGCTTACGAAAGATATCAACTTTGTAACCGATCTTTAGGTATATTATATAGTCACCCTCTTTCGCAACCTCTGCACTCCCACTGACCGCGCGGCCTCATTGATTTAAAGATAGACTGATTTGTGAATTTTAAAATCGGTTATGGTAGAAAAATGTATTAGTAAAAAATACAGAACTTTTAATGAAAATGTTTTCTATAAACAATGGAAAACCATCCGATTGAATTTGCGCAATGCTTTTAATAAATCTGTAAAATTTTAATTATTTCAATAAAAACTTAATATTTTGTATTGGATCCTTCCTTGTCAGATGAAACTTTGATTATTAGCTCCTGAAAAGTATTTTTTAATATTATCTAGTCATATTCAAAAGATAAGTACAATCTATCTTATATAGGTACAAACCTATTTTATTATTATTTTATCAATTCTCCCTATTATTATATTATTAAAATAATATATTTTAATAGGATTTTAAATGGATAAATTATTTTTAAGAACGCAATGTTCAGTATTATTTAATACCTATTTACATTTTAAAAGGTAGCGTCACTACGTTCTTTTAACATCTAATAGAATTTGAAAATTGTCTACAGAATATTGATTTGGCACTATTATTTTAATAATGGACTTTAAAAATATTTTATTATTCTTTTTTATACAAATACCTAACTACTTAAGTACTTATTATGTTTCCGACTTAAACGTTTTTTTATGATAATAAACTGAACAGTAGCTATAAACTATTAAAATAGTCTTTAATAAATTTATCTTTTAAGATTATTTTAATAGTTTACATGAAACAAAAATAATATAATAATTTATTTGTTAAAAAATAACATTTGACACTTAAAGTGATAAAACATGCAATTATAGAAGTTAAATATTTATTTTTTAAAATTATCTAGATTCTTTATTTTAACAATTTGATTTAAATCATTTATAGTTAACCACGGGTTAAAATTATTTGAAAAATAATTTAACTATCAATTCCGAAGATAATTTTGGATACGTTAAGTATTAGTAACAAGTCACTTAAAATTAATATTTACACATTACCCGATTACCTAATTTATAAATAAAAATATCAAGCACTCAAAGTCCTCATATATTAGAATGATGACCACCAATAATTGACCGCCAACTGGGAGTTGGTCGCTTATATCATCTCTTTCTCTCTCTCGTTCGTTTTCCACAACCCTTCTCTCTCTTTCATTTCTAAGTTTGACTTCAATGTCTTCTCCATTCTGATCTTCTTTCTCACACGTGCAATCTACTTCATCATTTTCATTAATTATGGCATTTGTAATCGCAAAAGCACCATTTTCATTTACATCAAAACTTTCAAGTGTTTGACTTTCACATGCATTGTCCGTTTCTTGCCTAATTTGCTTTTTAACATTAATTTCATTAGTTTCTTGTGGTCTTATTAATTTGACCTCTTTCTCTCCGTTGATATGACCTGTACCGATTCCTATTTGATAATTAAAGTCTTTATATTGATCATTAGCGTTTTTATCAACATCTTTGAGGCCAACTTTTACGTGTGGTCGGCGTTCCTCAGAATTTTGAAATTCTTTCTTAAACTTAACGTTAGATAAATATTTTTTATCCTTAGTTTGAGCTTTGTCCGTTTGAAGAGTGAGTCTGTTAGAGTTATGTTTTTTGGAATTGAGTTGCAATTTCTTTTTTTTTCTTATGTTGTTGTCATCAGTTTCATTATTAACTGGTATTTCTTTATTGATACTATTAGCATTTCTACTTTCAACACTAAAACCAGCGGACCTATACTCCGGCCCGTGTGATCTAACGGATCAGAGTCTCTTGTGCGAATCTGTGCTGGAACTCTTCAGGGAACCGAACATGCGAGTCTGGGGGGCCGACGAAGTGGTTTCGCGATCAAGGCTCGCAGCTCGAAGGATTAGGCCTCGTGATTGTCGCAACGATGAGTCCGGCCTTGACTGTGGAGAAAAAAGGTTATGTATAATAAACAGTACTTACATTTAAAAAGCTTACGCACAAAGGCCTTAAGTTTTAAAGAAAGGTATTATTGTGGAAATTTAAATATTAAAGTCATTAAAGAATTTCATAAGGTAATAGTTGGAGCGACATTCCATTGTGTTAGGTTTATTTAAAATTTATTGATTTTAGTCGTGTTTGATTTCATTTTTAAGATTTTTCTAAAAGTTTGTTTTAATTTATTCGTAAAATCTAGGCATTAGGTATTGTAACTTTTTAATTTCTGGCTGAATGAATGAACGACTGTATAAAAATAATGGCGCGAGATGGCATGAGTGACGACAAGAAAAAGGCGGGAAAATGGCGACGGGAGTTGTTAGTCTAGGCGGGCTGAGGCATTCTTATTCGGATCTTCGGAGTGGACGGACTTAAATATAAAAGTGGTTACTGTAATAGTAGTACAATTAATTTAATTATTATTCTTTAAGGATAAAGTATTGTAATTTAAAGAATTATTAAAATAAAAGAAGTTTGGACAACGTCTACTGTGTTTCTCTGAACTATAGTCTTATAACAGTTCAGAAGTGGGATAGACAACGCCACAAAACGTAAGTAAATCTCTTATAAAACATGTAACGGTTATATATTGTATCATGACTTTCTACTAATGATTTGAGCTTCTTAATCGGGTGTAAGCGCTTGGTCGGGGCCACTCCCCGATAATAATAGCATTCGATTGTGAAGCCATCTTGTGATCGGATTTTAACACTGGAGCAGGGATACTTTCTGACAGTGTTGGTATTTGACCATTATTATGTAGTGGAAAGTCATGCATTGGTTGCTGAACGCAGTTAGATCTCTCGTGCATATGGTCAGGGCGACTCTCTGATAATGTTACGTGTGGATTGACTGTGGTTCTCGTCAAGGATTTTTTTTTTGTTTTTATTTTCTTATTTTTTATATTGCTATAAACGCGTTATTCCTTCAATTAGTAATTACTTTAATATTTCTTGCCGGAATCTTTAGTGTCTATGTTTGGCGCGTGCATTTGGCCAGGGCCCTGGTAGTGTAACATGCGTGTGTGGACACTGATTTTCGGAAAATTTTAATTAACGATGTCGCCCGATCACGATGTCTAGGGCTACCCTCTGCTGGTGACTCGGGATGACTGTGGCTCAGTGTTTTTTTTTTTTCGGGTACATCTGATCAAGGCTACACTTTGATGTTGTACTCGTTAAACAATACTGAGGTAGTTATTTTATGGGGTTGACACATAGTCGAGGCTACTCTCGACAGTGTTGTGTGAAAATTTTAATTAACGATGTCGCCCGATCACTATGTCTAGGGCTACCCTCTGCTAGTGACTCGGGATGACTGTGGCTCTGTGTTTTTTTTTCGGGTACATCTGATCAAGGCTACACTTTGATGTTGTACTTGTTAAACAATACTGAGGTAGTTATTTTATGGGGTTGACACATAGTCGAGGCTACTCGTCGACAGTGTATTCTTTCTTTCTTTCACATTAACAAGTTGACATAAATTTTTTTTAAGTACCCTACCTACTTTGCTATTTAATGCATACATCTGAATAATGCTTTTGGAATATGAAATAGGCAAGCACTTGCATATGATTGTGAATGGTTGTACACTTGACTGGGGCTATTCTTCAGTAGTGTTGCTTTTCGCGAGTAGTGGCAAGTTTAAACTTCTGTTGAAATAGTAGGTAGTATAGTTGTTAGTTTTCTGGTTAATGGATACAACTAATCGAGGTTACCCTTCGATGTTGTGTTCAATAGACGGATAATAACCCGTCATTTGTAGGCTTTACATTTCATCGAGGCTACACTTCGACAATGTGATTTCTTGCGAATGGGGGTGTTATTAGTTAGTTTTTAAAACGAAATGACTGACACTTTATGTTTATTTAATCTAATACATTGTTTTCTTTCGAGTTCTAGATGATGAGAAGTAGTAACAGTCTAGAGCGACGTACACCGCGACGGTTACGATCCCCAGAGCGCACCGAGTCACACCAAAACATGGAAACGGGAGGTAGCGGCGGCGATCGCAGCAATTCGGAACGGGCAACGTCTGGCCGTAACATGGATCAAAGCACCCTCAACCGTAGTCCAAGTCGCAGAAGTCACAACAGCTATGAGAATCGTGAGCGAGACCTGGAAAGCTTACGCCGTCACCTGAAAATGCTGGAAAGAGAGATGCAAAAAGATCGCGAGAGCAGAACACGGTCACGTTCTAGGGAACGTAGACCGTACTCTGTTTCGCGGTCACGGAGTCGTCTTCGCAGCAGACCTCGGGAGAAGGATAACCGCCCTTCGTGCAGCCGCCGATCCGAGGTACGTGATACAGATCATCATAACAGGTCTCGTAGCCCTAATTTTTCTGCTAAGGATGTCATACAAATTGTTAGTTCCATTAAAGGTGGTTTACCATCTCAGCCGTCTGATACTCGCACAAAAAGTATAGATCACCAAAACATTTTACCTGATTTTGATCCCTCGTCAAGGAATCAGCGTATTCATACCTGGCTTAAAAAGTTAAACGAATGTGCATCCGTGTACGGCTGGGATGATAAAACTACCACACACTTTGCTATGCAGAGGTTAAAAGGGTTGGCCCAAATTTGGTATGAAAGTTTGGAGACCATTTTGTATTCATGGCAAGAATGGCAAAATAAATTACTAAATGCTTTTCTTTGTGAACAAAATTAAGGCCAACTCTTAGAGAAAATGCTTAGAAGGAGAACAAAATTCAATGAACCGATAGATGTTTATTTTTATGAAAAGTTATCACTTCTCCATCAGTGCGATATTAAAGGTAAACGGGCTGTCGATTGCATTATTCACGGCATCGGTGATAGAACTATGAAATCTGGCGCGCTAGCTCTACGTTGCTCTAATCCTGACGAATTACTGAAGTTCTTGATGAGTCACAAAGATTCAGTTATCTCAGTAGATCGTGGGCAAGTTAGAACTAGGAATTGGTTTGAAAACGGTAGTCTGGTACCAAAATATAACAAACTAGTGCCAGGAACGTTTTGTTATAACTGTAGGGAGAAGGGCCATCAATTTATGAAATGTCCTAAAGCTTTAATTAAATGTAATAACTGTAACAAAGTCGGTCACTCATCTGATAAATGTTATAGTAAAATTTTAAACAAAACCAATTCAAATGATGTTGAATAGACTATGTGTATATCCAGTTTAGGACAAAACTCCAAAAACATAAAACCTGCCAAAATAAATGGCTTGACTGTAGAGATATTCATTGATTTTGGCAGTGAAGTTACTTTAATTAAAGAATCTTTTGCTAATTCTTTAGGAATTAAACATGATCTTGTAGAAACAATAATGAAGGGGTTTGGTAATGGACTTGTTCAGTCTTTAGGTAGTGTAGACGTAGATCTTGAAGTGGATGGTGTCAAAGCTAGAGTTCCCTGTAGGATAGTTCGAGACAATCTTTTAGAGAAGACTGCTATAATAGGACAAACCTTTACAGAATTGCCCCATATTCTTGTTTATAAGGATGTGTCCCAATTGCGTTTTTTCAATATTGGGGATGAGATACCGCAACTTGGAAATGATTCGTGTAAGGCAATAAAGATCTATGCCCAGGAAAATATAGAATTATACGGTCCCGCAACTATTAAAGCTCGGACTGACGAGGATTTTAGTGGGAATATTTTAATAAAAGATACTCTTAGGAAAACCCGGGCAACAATTTATCATATGCGGTGGATTGTACCAAGTTAAGAAAGGTTCGGTTAAAATCTCTATAGCTGTAACTTCTACTCCGTTTAATACTAGAAGACTTCTTGTTGTGTCGAGCCGAAAAAGTAGATTTAGTTAATAGAATTGTAAAACAGTCTACAATGCTACTTGAGCAAACAAATATGGAGGAGATAACAGAGTCCAAACTACGCATAGGCAACGCGGTTTCAGACGATCACAAATTAAGACTTATTAGGTTATTAAATGGGTATAAACACTGTTTTGCCTCCAGTTTAGGACAGTTGGGTTGTACTAATGTAACCGAAATGAGTATTGAACTTAATGACAAACGTCCCATAGTTTGTAGACCCTATAGATTGTCTCACCATGAGAGAGAAAAGGTGCGTAACATGGTCGACGACATGCTATCTGCGGGAATAGTAAGGGAATCCATATCGGAATATGCTAGTCCTATAATTCTGGTACGAAAACCGGACGGCAGCTTACGAATGTGTGTAGACTATAGGAAGTTAAACTCAGTAACCGTTAAAGCAAGATATCCTATGCCAATAATAGAAGACGAGATAGCTCGTTTATCCGGACAAGCGTATTTTATCACATTGGATCTTGCTTCTGGTTATTATCAGGTACCTATCGCTGAAAACAGCAAGCATTTGACTTCATTTGTCACTCCAGACGGACAATTCGAATTCAACCGAATGCCGTTTGGTTTAGCAAACGCGCCAGCTGTTTTTCAGCGCATGATGAATCGGATTTTGGGATCAGCACGATTCACAAAAGCAATGGTTTACTTTGATGATCTTCTTATTTTCGGTACAACCCCTGCTGAATGTTTAGATAGATTGGAAGAAATCTTGCAGATAATCGAAAAGTCTAATTTAACTCTTAACCTGTCCAAGTGTAACTTTCTCAGAGACAAAATAGATTACCTAGGTTACGAGATAAGTGCAGAGGGTGTCAAACCAGGGGAGAAGAAAATTTTGTCTGTTCAAGATTTCCCGCGTCCGACTGACGTACACAAAGTAAGGCAATTTTTGGGCCTAGTAGGGTTCTTTCGTAAATTCATCCAAAGTTTTACCCAAATTGCGTATCCTCTCACAAAATTATTAAAAAAGGAGGCAAAATGGGAATGGACAGACACTTAAGAAGAAGCTTATAAAACATTAAAGTCGCGGTTATTACGTAGGCCGGTATTAGCAATATATGATCCTAATTCAGAATTGGAGTTACACACCGACGCCAGAACGCTATTGGAGAAATTCTCTTACAGAAAACACAAGGCACTAAAGATCTAAAACCTATAGCTTACTACATTCGCCAAACATCGCCTGAGGAGAAAATTTTTCACTCCTATGAACTGGAAACCTTGGCAGTAGTCTGTTCCCTAAAAAAGTTTAGAATATATCTGTTAGGCAAGGAATTTATAATTATAACTGATTGGAGTGCCCTTCGATCTACGTTTTCGAAAAGAGATCTAATCCCTCGAATAGCTAGATGGTGGTTGATGTTACAAGAATTCCAATGTACAGTCGAGTATAAGGCTGGAACCAAAATGCAATACGTTGATGCATTATCGCGTAACCCAATTGCCGATAATGATGTTCAGAGTGATTTTTTCCCTACGGTAATGAACATTAGTAATGACGATTGGTTGCTAACTCTCCAACTTGGAGACACAGAACTGGCCAGGACTCGGGAGATTCTCCTTAATGATGTAGATCCGAAGGACCTTCAACACATTAAAGAAAGTTATGTAATAAAGGATAACAAATTATATAGGTGTGTCGATGGTAATAGGGACAATCTCCGTTGGGTTGTTCAAAGGGCGCAAGGTGGCAAGTTTGTAAAAGGAACCATGATGATATTGGGCACTTTGGGATCGAAAAGACTTAAGACAGAATAAAGAAACAGTACTGGTTCCCAAAGATGTCACGGTTTGTAAAGAAATACGTAACAGCATGTATTGAATGCGCATATGCGAAACAGGCCAATAACTCTCGTGAAGGGCTATTGCATCCCAAAACTAAAGTAGAGGTGCCCTTCCATACTTTGCATGCTAATCATCTTGGGCCATTTGTGAAATCTAATAGGGGGAATTCATATTTGTTAGTTGTAGTTGACGCTTTTACAAAATTCGCATTTGTAAAACCAGTAAGAAATACGAAAACCAAACGTAATAAGAGTTCTGAACGACATCTTCTACACGTTTAGGGCACCTACACGTCTCATAACGGATCGAGGTAGTTGTTTTACTTCACATTCCTTTAGGAAGTATTGCATTGACAAAGGAATAAAGCACATCCTTAATGCAGTGGCTAGTCCGAAATCAAATAGGCAGGTGGAGCGCTACAATCGCACCATTCTTAGTTCATTAACGGCACAGAATCTTAATAGCAATGAGAAAGAATGGGATAATTAGGTAGGAAAAATTCAGTGGGGTATGAATAACACTATACATAAAACTACCGGTAGAGCCCCATCCGAAGTAATGTTTGGAACAAGTATGAACAGCGACATAAACCCTTCTTTAGAGAAAGTGTCGCAAGAGGCTCGGGTGAGATCTGAAATAGATACTATTAGGAAAGAAGTCAAAGGAAAAATTGATAGTGAACAAATAAAACAAAAGGCTTATTTTGATAAGGGTAGGCGACCTGCATATACGTATAAAGAAGGAGATCTAGTAAAAGTTACCAAGACAGCATTTCACAATGATGGTAAAAGTAAGAAATTACTTCCATCATATTCGGGACCCTTCCGAGTAGTAATGGCATTAGGTAATGACCGCTACAAGATTAAATCTATATCAGGCTTTAGTAACATGAAAAACAAACGTGGCTCTACTGTAGCTGCAGATCGCATGAAACCATGGATTCATGTTGCGGCGCTACAAGTAAATGATACCGATTCTGATGATGATGACGATGTCGACAGCCCAAGGAATAGGTAGATTTTATGACTATATATTTATAAATTGTGATTACTTGTAGGTCTAAACACGCAAACCGTCCTCAAAAGTTAAAAATATTGTAAGAATGATGCTGATTATTGTACTTACCTTTTAATTACGATCTTATAAATCTAATAAGTTTATAAGTTTAATTTGATGAGTATATCGGTATACAGATAGAGAACCACTGTGCTAATCACTTAAAACGAATTTAACATAATTGATCAGTATACTCGTATTTGCTTCCAAATTATGGATGAAGTGTGTAACAATTTAATTGAAATTGAGACATGTATATAAGTTTTGTACTTCTCTATTGTATATTCTTATTCTATATATAGACAATTATACTTGCTTTTCCATCAGTGTAAATAATAATAACATGTAATTGAAGGTACCTACCTATGTAGTAAAGCGCGATCAGGTTTGCTTGTTGGCCAATGTAATTGTCTAGCGAGAACAGGTTTGCTTTCTGAACAGTAAAATTAAGAGCGAGAACCGGTTTGCTTGCTGAGTAGTGAAATTGTAAAGCGAGAAAAGGTTTGTTTGCTTAATGGAAAATTAGGTAGTGAGACCAGGTTTTCTCACTGCGTAATGAAATTTTAAAGCGAGAACAGGTTTGCTCGCTTAATGGTGGTGAGACCAGGGTTTGCTCACGAGTAGTTAAAATGTAAAGCGAGAACAGGTTTGCTCGCTAAATGGTAAATTTTTAAGTAAGATTAAGTTCGCTGACACCACTTTATTCTGTAAAATATTAGTATGATATTATTAAAAGAAATTTGTAAGGGAATGTCTTAGTCTGCCTAGTGTTAGGTTATCACAGGATACGTGTATGGGGACATACACGCTATCAGGATGGTCGAGTGTTAGGTTTATTTAAAATTTATTGATTTTAGTCGTGTTTGATTTCATTTTTAAGATTTTTCTAAAAGTTTGTTTTAATTTATTCGTAAAATCTAGACATGATTCTAACTTTTTTAATGTCTGGCTGAATGAATGAACGACTGTATAAAAATAATAGCGCGAGATGGCATGAGTGACGAGAAGAAAAAGGCGGGAAAATGGCGACGGGAGTTGTTAGTCTAGGCGGGCTGAGGCATTCTAATTCGGATCTTCGGAGTGGACGGACTTAAATATAAAAGTGGTTACTGTAATAGTAGTTCTATTAATTTAATTATTATTCTTTAAGGATAAAGTATTGTAATTTAAAGAATTATTAAAATAAAAGAAGTTTGGACAACGTCTACTGTGTTTCTCTGAACTATAGTCTTATAACAATTGTACTCTCATCTTTGGCAAAGTTGTGCGTAACAGAGCGTAACAATTCTTCATTTAGACAGATACCGCGCAAACGTAGATTGATTCTCTATCAGCGCGCGCAAAGGACTCGCGTGACCTCGGACCAAATTGATATTTGGTCCGAGCGCGTGACGTTCGAGTAGTGACGGTAGTTGTCAGAACTACTTTAGGAAGCGTTTAGAAAGCCTTACATAGCAGGCCATCGCAATAGTGGTTTCGTGTGTGCTTTGCAAGCTCTAGAGTAGTTCCTCCTTGTTTCTACGTATATGATCGATCAATCCTTCATTCTAACTTCGTGGAACATCCACGAAGATATTCCGCGATATTTAAACAAATAATTTACCCAAGAAACTTAATAAAGGGTTTAAGTGTACCTTTCTGGTACAAATAAATGCAAATGTGAAGCCTCCACTCAGTCGATGCAACCAACACCTGCTCACCCGTCCCTATGCCTTACTTCATGCACGGAGGATGATTTGGTCTAGGGCAGGCCAACCAGAAGGCTGTTGATATGGCAGATCTCTGGTCAGGTAGAATTTAACTATTGCTGACTCGAGTTGCCCGTGAACCCGGGAGTTCAATTCCCAGGTCGGGCAAAGTGTGTTTCGTATTTATCGATTCACAGCCCGGGTTTGTGATCACCATCCCGTATTTGGCAAGCCTGGTGATTACGCCAATACCCATCTACTGTAGCGATGACTTGATTTCAATGATGGAGGCCTTTACCCTGCAGTGGGACAGTACCTGTTCCACGAGTGACCCCCCTCTCTGTTGCCGCGCCTCCCTGCCCGGGCTAGCCTCAGTGAAGGACGTCTCCAGGGACCTCTGCGAGGGGTCGCTGGTGGACTGCGATAGGAGATGCGTGGTCGACGACGAGTTCGAGTCTTCGATGTTGGAGAAGTCGTCGGGGCTGTCCTCGCGTTGGGGCGTGTCGGATTCCTGAGGAGAGATCAGTGGTATTAAGTAAATAATAACAATCTGTTTGACCAAAAAACTATTAACACAATGAAATTACATCAACTTAAAGCCTATACTAATGCTAGATCAAACATTGTGGCATTTCCTGCTAAACTGGAACTTATGTTGCAAACTTAGTCCCGAATTTCTGCATACAGCGTCACTAACCTCGGGGGATAGTTAATACACATTACTTAAAAGTCATAGCAGTACTATCATAATTATCCAAAAAAGGATAAAATATATAAAATATTCCTTATAGGTGACCAAAATTAAAATATATCGATCATCATAATAATAATAATGAAATCATGTTACTACACTTCTTTTATATTAATTAAAACTCACTTCTTCCAAATCTCTTAGAGTGGTTGGATAGTGTGTCCTTCTCGCTTCCTCTCGTTCCTTCTCCCTCTCTCTTTTCTCTAGCTCGTTAGCCAACATCATCACTTCCCAGTCACCTCCACTGCCTGAAGGACAAATTTTGATTTACTTAAATAAAAGTAATTAAAGTCAGAAAGATTACTTTTGGATATTTGTCACGGGGTGTTCACGCGGACAATGTCGTGGTCGCGCCGCGAGCTTCTAATAATTTATAATCAGGCAAGAAAGATAAAAGTCATCCGCTTTCTTATTTTCACGTCCATAAAAAATAAAGATAATAGTAAAACAGTGTCATACCGCTCGCACCTCTGATCGGTGACACACTACTGTGGCTTGAGATGCTTGCGCGTCCTCGCCGGCAGCTGTTGTCCACAAACTCCTCGAACATGGGCGTGCGGGGTAACGATTCAGAGTCGCTGCTCGATGATGTCGATGCACTGAAAATTTATTGGATATGGAGGCTTCACAACAGAGCTGTGTGTGTGGCGGCTCGTTAAACAGCTCGGCTCGGTGGCTTAAGTGTTGTAAAAAGCGACTTATGGATTAAAAACTGCACATACATCCAACAGCATAGAGCGGCGATGGGCTTACCACCTATTACGCTGAACACATGTGCAGTTGCAGACTATGGCAGAGAACTGATTTTGCGGTTCTCATTGCTTAGTCTTAACTAATCCTGAGGGGATAATAGTCGTTTATGTACCACAGTGTAAACGTAACTCCTGCCAGTGTAACTACATAATAGTACGAAACAACGGTAATAACATTGTCAATGCCAATCACACATGAGTATGACTTTGAAACTACAGAGGCAGTTAAAGCCAAACCTATTAGGCGTTAAGAGCAGGTAACCCGCGCTCATCTCGCTTTCCGAATCAGTAGGACGTAGTAGTCTATCTACTTTCCTTATTTGTTTTGTTTGTTCTGTTTGTTTTTAAAAGGTAGTGCGATGAGATCTTCGTTAACGGCCGGCCCTTGCTACGACGGAACAAAGAACTGCAACAAACTTTGAGAAAGAAGAGAGACGTATTTAGAAGTTCACAATCAGTGGGGGCTGCAATAGTTCTGCAGTTATAGGGATTAGCTGAATGAGAAGAGAATTTCCTGATGACATTAAAGAATTGAAATATTTATCGGCCTTGGAACCTAACCGCTAAGAAACCAAGCAGAAGAAATAACAGTAGGAGTACGATAGGAAGATGCATGCATACGCTTTGATACTGCTCTATTATAAGCAGTAGTTATTTTGTAGATTTAAATGAAAACGACGTGATATTTATTTTAACGTAATTAATCGTATGAAGTTGTCAAGTATGTCACTGAAATACTTAAAGTCCTATATTAAAAGCCTGAAGATTTGAAACGCGCTTTTGACTGAACATAGAACTGATGCTTACGTGTCACTCCAGCTGTAGTCGCTACCCATGTCGAGGATCACTTCGTTGCAGTTGGTCGCCGGCTTGTGAACACCCCGGTTGTAACCGAAGAAGGAACCGAGGCTGAACTTGCGCTGACGCCTTTGTCTACTTGGTTCTGGTGACGAAAATATGCAAGTTACTTTTATAGCACAGAGAAGGTAAGTGTGTAGATTTCAATAATTTGCTCTTGTCATGAACATGAATTCTAACAAATAAAAACGTTAATGTAAGGTAAAAAAGTAATAATTAAATATTTGACGTAAAAATAATGAATGATTTGTTTTTTTTAATACAATTTTAGCCTGCTTTTTAAATCCTATGTTAAAGTTGCGTAGCGTACGCTCATGCTCGCGGGTAAAGCGACGACACGGGCGGCGCGCCGTCATGGCGCATGAGGTGAATAAATAAATGCGGTCAGGCGCATGCGCTTTGATAACGAGGCGACCGGCGGTGGCGGGCGGCGCGGCGCGCGCTAGGTTAGGTAACAACACAGACCACTTGGTCTGTGGGTAACAATAATTAAAATTTTTCTTAGGAAGAGTTGCGACAAAAATATAAAAAAAAATGTAAAAAAGAATCGAAATCATCGACTAGAGATGAAAAGTTAACTCGACCGTATAACATCGCATTATTTAGTGTGCATAGCGCATGCTCAGCTTTATGTACGTAACGTACGACGCCTTGGTAAATAAGAAATAAGAAATATTTATTGTCACATAATTGTTACATATTTGTGATAATGTCCCTGACCTCTATTTTAGGTTTATCACCTGAGTGACAGAGGCCAGAGTCCATTATTGACATCACAATCTTTATTATGAAATATCATTGCCTAGCTTACTTTTGTCATCTCTGCCTTTATGATGCATTCCAGTGTCCACGGAAAGGGTTTTCTTGATTTTTGATTTGGTGCTGTCGAGGTGAGTGCCGAAGAAGTGGAACGGGTGGATCCCTCGCCTGCTGCTCCGGAGGCTGGACTGCTCTGGACTGAGGAGAGACCGATCTTCGGAGGTCATTTGTGGGGATATGGGCCTGCGCAGAATCGTTGCTTTTTGTTTTATGGGTATTGAATAGCTACCCAGTAGGCTAACAAACTAAGCTGCTGAAAGTATTCTAACACTAGAATAAGGCCAACGATTCTAATTTTTTCTAACTACTCTCCAAATGTCCTATATTTACAATTTATTTAATGTGAAAAACATCGACATTTATTTATAAAGCAACAATCTATGAATTAAGTCATTATGGCCCACAAACTAAATCAGCAATGATTCTGTTTCAATAATTATTCTCCTCCCCATTAAAACACTGACATACACGGTATTCTAAATTGATAACCCGACGAAGCTACAAAAAGCTTTATTTTCAATGGACACACAGTTCAAAAATGTAGTTAATTTTGGTGCTTTCGTGAATGTGACAATGACATACCTTGTTAAGTCCTGCATTTCCATGCTTTCCTGGTCACTTTGATCTTCCCAAGACTTCTTCTGTCTTAATTTTGCAGCTCTCTTTCGCGAATATGTACCAGCTTTGCCATCAAGATTTAAATCTAATCTTTTCGACTTACTAACCGTCCAGTCCTCTTTACTTGACGAAGTTTTGTCAGATCTATTCGATAACGATTCCGCTAAGCTCTGCAATTCTGAATAAGACAGTTTTCCTAGTTCTATTCCTCCAGTCAGTTCTGATAATTTGTCATCAGTCAATTCGTCAGGACCTATTGCTTGGTTGGTTCTTGGTTTTTCTTCTTCAACTTTGTCTTTTTCGTCCTCATCGGCACTCGCTGTTGGTGGAGATGTTGCAAATACGGTGTCGAGCGAGTCTCCTCTCTGTGTATCAATAATAGTACTAGTAGTAGTAGTAGTAGTAGTTGGATAGATCGCAATAGAAACTAGAACTTCCAACAGACGTTGTTTTTTTAAATTAGCAATAAACAAAATTCAGGTTGTCAACTTATTTCAACCTTTCAATATCTTAAATTATAAAGATAGAAATAAGACAGTTAATAGGTAAGATAACCATCCCTTCCGGATACGCTTAAAGTTAGTTCAGACCAAAATAAAATAATTTGTACATTGAAAATTACTTACCATAAATCCTTCTTCAGCACCGGAAGCATCTTCACTGCCAGAGCTGCCGTTCTTTGAAATTGATTGAATTTCGACAGTTCCCACTTCTACGGTTGAGGGCAGTTCTCCGGTGTCACTTGGTGTGGAAGTAGTGACACCGGGTAACCCCAACCTTTCCAATTCTTGAATACGTTTCTGTAATTGACTAATAATTTCGTCGCGCTTCCGCACCTCATTTTCTAAACTGTTGAACCTGAAATAACAAGTGAGTTTCAATGACATCTCATTTAAAATATTTCTCACTTAACATTTTTAGGAGATTGTTACCTTTCTTGAAATTTTCCTTGGACATCATGTAAATGGCCTTGTATTACTTGTTTAATTCCTAACAACACTTCTCCAAAGTATTCTTGTTCTTCCAATGAACCTGTAATTTAGTATATATTATTATAAAATTGATATGAAAACAAAAGTTTTCTAAGTGATTTTATTTTGACTTACCCCGTAATAATTTTCTTTGATTTGCAACAGCTGATATAATTGTAAGTTTAGGTTTCTCTGAGGGCACTTTTATTTCTTCAGGCCTTAACGATTTCAAGTCGTACATTGGGTCAATGTTTTGTTGTAAATTATAATCACTTCTTATATTTAAACCGTAATCTTGAGTACTGACAACAGTTTCGTTGTCTGTTCTTGTCGATTCATTTGCAGTGAAAACGGAATCTTGATCAGTATCTATGATTGCAGATGGGGCTATCGGTGGTATGGGTTCAGTGTCGGGCATTTTAAACATATCGCATCTCACATCTGCTGGCGCGCTACCAGGAGGTGATTGTAATGTATGCCGGTGAAATGTAACACTTTTAGCAAATTTTGAATGTCTAGCAGCGTATCCTTCCAGTGTTGGTGCTCGTATTAATCTACGCAGTTCACTGCTTCTTTCAGGACTCTCAGCAGGTGTAACATCTTCTGATAATTTCTTTAAAATAGACTTGAGCGTTCGCCTTTCGAGGGTTTCATTTGATCCGTGACTACTTATTGAATCAATTGATTTCCTTTTAAATTTCCTTTTGTCCATTGTGCTTCCTTCCGAATGACTTCTGGTTAATGTATCACATAAAAGATCTTCCGAAGAGCTCGTACAGTCTAAACTTGAGCTGCGAAATTTAACAACTCTTTCAAGTTCAGCTAATTTCTGCCTTTCATTTAATATTTTTAACTTTTTAACAAATGGTAGACCTCCATATTCTGGCGAAAGATCGTCTATTGATCGATATTTTTTAACTTTTGGCAGCAACATTCCACTTACGACCGATTTGGATTCGGTTTGTTTAGTTACAATCCTTTTTGGGGATGATGTTAATAAATCTACAGATTTCTCTTGGACGGGTTCCAAAGGGCCTGTTAAGCAAATCTTAGGTTTATCTTGCTTAACATTATCACTATGAACTTCGAGATTATTATTGTCTATTTTAACAAGCTCCGCCGTAGTAACTAGAGGCACACTAATATTTACAATCGCTTCAGGTTTACTCTCCTCCTTAAATTCTCTCGTTAAACTATCAGTTTCTTTTTTCTCATCTAAACTAGATTTGCTTTGGCTTTTAGATTCCCCTAAAATAGAAGCTTTTTTAAGTTTCGTCCAAGGCTTTTTACTCTTTGTTTCATCTTTGCTTTCAGTTGTTTGTAATGGCGTTATTTCTGCAGAGGCTTTGTCTAGTGGAGGTGGTTTGATTTTTTCCACAGTACTTTCTGCTTCTTTATGTGTGTTTCCACTTTGTAGCAATTTTAACTTATCGCGGAATGTTGAACCCACCACCTTCGCAGGGGATTTTATTTTACTTACGACTGAATGCGGAATGGAAATTAAATTACTTTCAGTTTTAGGAGTAGGCTCCACTACCGCTGCTGGCTTTTCACTTATATCTTTATTTAGAGGCTGACATACAGCAGTGCCATCACTTTGAACTTGTAATATTCTGTCTTTAAAACTAACTTTAGGACGAGAAGCTCCATCACTCGATCCGGATGAGTTTTTTCTTGATGTTTTCGTTGTAGGACTATGAAGTTTTCCTGGACTGCTTGATTCCGAACCTTTTCGTATCGGACTAAGAGTTTTGATTGTTGGACTCAAGGGACTTTTTATCGAACTTGGACTTATAGTATCGGAGCTTGATGGTTGATTACTGGTTGTGGGCGTAAGTTGGTTCTTTTCTCTTTCTTCTTTGGCTTTTAGAAGTAGCAGTCTTTGTATGAGTGGAAGGCCAGCTCCTATGACTTGGGGCTCGCCATCTGGAGCCGAACTTGTTGATGGTGTTGGTTGTGATGGAGGCATGGATACCACTGAGTGTCTTTGCTTGGCTACCTTTTCTTCACGATCCTGTAGGAAAGACAAAAACACAACCAATTTGCTAATAATAATTTCATCTAAGTTTATTTTTAAAGATAGTTAATGAAAAGCTTACTTGTTTTTCTTTCAGCAGTTTTAGTCTTGATAGCAAAGGCAAACCAGCTCCAATAGGTGATACACATTTCTCGCCATCTTTACTGCCTGATGTAGTTTCACCATTGTTATCCTGCACACAATGACACATAAACATCCATTATTTTTATAATTATGATAAAAATATTTTAATAAATGCAAAGAAGCTTTAAAAAGAAATTACTTTTGTGTTTTTTGTTGTGCAGGTAAACTCGAATTAACCAGCATAGCCCGTTCTCTATTGTACCATTGTTCATTGTGAAAAAGCTTCAGCATAGCAGCGGGAAGTTTGTAGCATGATGATGATACTAACCTCTTGATGATGCGGTTGCGAGTCGTCGCTCTCTACCCTTGGCATTCTTCGTAAAACTTTTCCATCGGTCGCTGCTCTTTCTGCACCCGCAAGTGCTTGAAGCTCCAAAGACTCTCCGGAACGGCGAGTGGCGCGTGATCTGCTTCTTATTGCATTTCTAATACCCTGCAATATTTTGAATTATATGTTTATTTTTTTAATGTAAAAAAGAAGGCAAACGGGCAGGCGGGTCACCCGATAGAAAGCTTTCACCGCATCCCATGGACACCCGCAAGACCAGAGGAATTGTAGATGCGTTAATGGCTTTTGAAGAAGGAGTAACCACGTTTCTTGTAGATCTCCAAGTCGTAACGGTCCGGGAATACCCCCGCCGCGACGGTGTATGTTATGTGATGTGCCAAACTTTTAAAAACCTATCAAATATTTTGTTTATGACGGAATGCAAAAGTTTAGAAGGGTATGTGAAAAATTTCTTTATTTTTAAAAATTTCTTACCTTTACATCGCTTCTTATTTTATGTACAATTCTCTTTGGTCCACTGTCGTCTCCAGGCACCTTATCTGGGCTCACATCACCTGCAACACGCCGAGCAGCTAAATTGAAAATAGAGCCATAAGTCTCAAGCACTCCATGAGACTAACAGGTACCTTTCGCGTATTTCTTGGACATGTTCTTAGCTTCTTGCAGCCGCTTTCTGCCAAGGGTCTGGAGTATGTCCTGGGCTTCGGGGTAATCTTTCATGGCAGCTAGGACATCTTCACGGGACAGTGAGAACAGTTCTGAATAGCCGACGGATCTTACGTCCGCTGTCCGCCTGGTGGACGAAATAAAATGGTTTGATTGTGGATTAATTGTATTTATCAGGATCTCGATTGGACAGCGGATAAGGTGTTCGGTTTGCGATCTTGCCAATTTTGCAACTATCACAAACCTGGATCGCTGGATGGGTTATATTTCTACCATCATATTTTCGAAATATTTACTTTTGAAGTTTGCGTTATTATAACTAAGTTGAATTTACGTTATCATAATAACAGGGGTCTTACTTGTTTAATCCATCCAAGTTCAGTATTCCTATTTCGCCAAAAAAATCACCAGCCTTCATGGTGGTCAGCACGCGACCAGTCTCCGATATGACTTCGAGGATTCCGTCGGCAATGATGAACATTTCCCTGGCTACTTCACCTGTGAAAATAAGAGTCTGTAAGGGTCACAATTGTTTTCACTAACGTAATGTTATTAATTTGCATCTCTATAGTCCGGCAACTTCCTGCTTGACCATCCCGCGGGGTGGCAGACGGTGGCGGGGACGACGTACCAGAGATGTCAGCGGGTAGCGGGTGGTGTAGCGGGGAAGGGCAACGCGTGTATAGACAACTGTGTGTAGTCGTGTTCTAGACTGACATGCTACCTCGTCTCCGCCAACGTCTGTGCCCCGCAGGACGGTCGCGCACGAAGTTGCCGGACTATAGTAGCTAACAGTTTAGAAAATATGTATGCTTTTCCGGCTCTAACTGTAATTCGAGAATAGTGTATTTAGCTGTGTTGCGTAGCGGTGAAAGAATACTACCCCCTCTCTTCCCTTGGGTGTCGTTAAAGGCGACTAACGGACTAAAGACTGCACATACATCCAACAGCATAGAGCAGCGATGGGCTCACCACCTGTCGCGCTGAGCATATGTGCAGTCGCTATTTGGTGAAACGTGGATTATGACAGAGGACTGCAGGAAAAATAACTTAAAAGATATTTAAATTTATTTAATTCGCTAAACATACACAGGGGTTAATTGATAGGCATTAGTGTCCTCTAACACCAGACACCGCTGCACCCTGAGTGATACACTAGACCACTTGTGTTAATAATAATGATGGCTTTAGATTACAATACTAATTTTTTTTTTTTATATGTCCTCGATTAATATGCCGCTGACCAGGAGTGCAATTCGCAATTGGGCAAAAGCAACACCTCAGGGCCCTGATTCTGTATCGCAATCTATAGATTCCACACCTAAACCTTACCGCGCACAAACGTCAAACGCATACGTTTTTGGGAAGATATCGTAACTTTTTAAGGAATTGACGTTGTTTTGAAACAAGGAATCGTTACAGAATACGGGCCCTGATGTTGCTGATTTCCATGGACGGCGGTGACCGCTCACCATCAAGCGGCCCGCCTGCTCGTTTGTAGACTAATATTATAAAAAAAATACGATTTCAGCGTACTACATAGCAGTGTTGACACCTGTAAGATTATTGCATTTGCCGCCTTTTTTTTCCGATTCACGTGACAGTCCCATGATCCGCGGGCGGTGGGGGAGGGGCTCAGTATAACTTAGTTATTATTCTATGCATTCTATCTACACATTACTGACGTTCCTACTAAACGGCCCCGCCGCCCGCGCACTTCTTTCCCGCCCCGCAATCTTTCGTCCCCTGTCCCGTCCGGCATACCACGATGTCACATATGAATTTGCCAGCATTTATAGTATAATTAATTGGCCTCACCTTTTCTACATATAGAATCGCCGGGGGTAAATATATAAGCTTTCATTTTTAAAACTAAGTCGTGAAGGAACTCTGGTTGGCACTCTTGGAAAATGGTGACCTGCAAATCAGTACAAAATAAGTTTAGGATTTTTTACAATAACGAAATTATTTGTAAATGCTAACATTTTACTTAACAGTGTTTGAGACCGGTAGTTGATACTAATTTAAAGTATCAATTAACAATTAATTGGTATTTTTTAAAGCTTAGCACCTTTTTGAATGAATGGCTAAGCACTCGGCTCGATAATTGGAGGTCCAGGGTTCAATTTCCAGATCGGGTTAAGTGTGTTTGAGATTTTTCGATGCATGTACTGGTTTTGTGATCACCAATCCGCATTTTACCAGTAGTGGGAAAGTTTATAGGCTATAGTTATATTTAAATCTAACGCGAAGATTATAATTAGGTAAATCACAGACGAATCCACCGGTATAAATGAAATTCTGAAACCAATAATTAAATCCCATATTAAATGGCTACAACCAAAAATCACCTTTTTTAACACGCTCAAGTTGACGTGCAACGCCAGCTCCGTCTTGAGCTTGTCAGGCAGAAGCCCTAGAGCTGTGTTGATGTCCCCGCCGCCTTGTATCCTGCCGCGGGACCACGAGTAGTCGTACCAGCGTAGCACCCGCCTTTTCATGCCTCCTGGCACCTGGAAAGCAAGGTTAAACACTCGATGGACCAGTTTACTTCAAATAGAATTTTGATCTCATTATTTTATTTTTATCTACTATAGGGTACCTAAGCACTTTTACCACATTAGTTCATTCCTCGTAATGCCTCATAATGTTAAGCGACCACATTCGTTCATACGTTGTGATGACTCATGTAAGACTTCTACAATCGTTCATACCTAATGATGCCTCATGAAGTCAACCACATTCGTTCTTACCTTAGTCTACCACATTCCTTCAAACCTCTTGATGTCTCAAATAAGGTTACCACATTCGATCATATCTTATGACGCCTCATGTAAGTCTACCATATTCATACCTAAGTCCACCAAATTCGTTCATACCTTGTGATGCCTCATATAAGTCTTGGCGCCATCCAGGAGTCTCTCGAACTCCAGCCTGTTGGCGTTTCTGTTGGTGATGACGTTGCCAACCTGCCCAACTATAGTGGCGAAAATGAACACGCCAATCAAATAGCTCACTATAGTGAACACGTACCTGTTGGGAAAGTGCAAATACAATTATAAGCCTTATAATGTACGCAATACCACCCTTTGTTGAATGTCAGTAATTTATGTTAGAGCTATTAGGGCTGTTTACTATTCAGATAACGCATTCCAGAAGCTTTGTCTTATGAGAGAAAAACTTATGGATAACTATGTTACCTAAGACATATTATTAGAGTTTGTTGAAATAGGATGTTTTTAAATAAATTTTCAATGAACATTTGTATATGACGTAGGTACCACTTTCGTAAATTGAAATGATGCAAAATGTGAAATGGTTAGTAAATAAAATAAATTAAAAGGATTATTATGTAATTTACAAAAAATGTTTGGTGTTAGGATTTGCATAACAAAAAACTAAAGGATATTATGATGGCAATGGCAAACAAGCGATGACAATAACGAATGCAACAAAAACAATGGATTTTAAATTAAAAAAAAAACAAAAGAAAAAAAGAAAATCTGTGCAAAGTTTTCGAACAGTTGCGATAAGAAAAAACACCCAAACTCTAATAAACATTATGAACGGTGAGCGACATCACAAAATGGCGGATTCAATCTATGAAGGCTGTTCGAAAACTTTCAGTCAACTTCCGTCGCCGTTATCGATGAGTAACAAACGAAAATGAACAAATTATATTAACAAAAAAACAGTCATCATGATCAATCGAGAACTTGGCACATTGATTGGTGTCACCCGAAGTTAGTCGCCGCTATACGAACAGCCTCCAAATTTCTGCCGCCAATTTTAATGGCTGTTTTCCTTCCACTAATATTTGATTTTGATAACATAACGAGCAGTTTCAGACTGGCGTTTACTTTTTGCGCATATTTTGCGTATCACCGAAAAAGTCAAACGCGCGTACACGCTCTTATTCCAGCGTGTTCGTTTTAACCAGTGTGTACACTTTCATAAACAAGCTTATGTACAAATAACGCTAGTCTGAATTCGCCCTATTTATGGCTAATTTGAAAAGACAAGGAAGAGTAAAACTTAGATAGAAAAAGTAGGTACAAACTTATATGTAAATGTAAGAAGTAAATATTTTGTGGTTGTAGAATTGCAAAATAAAATATTTGTAGAAAGGAAACAGTTGTATTACTATGTTAGTTATCAATTAGATAATGCGATTGGTCAGATCAGTCAAGATTGTCTTCAAAGTATAGCTTCTTTGTTAGCAATCAAAATAAAGGTTTATCGGAAAAGTGATCTTATAAACCTTGTTGGTTCAATAAGGTTTAAAGAAAGTTATTACAGTATAGGTACCTAAGTTTTATGCAGATAAAACATATAATTTAGTAAGAACACAGTTTTCTTCATATGCGCGGAACGGATAAAACGTTAACTACCTTTTTATTAGACCCATATGTCGATGTACACAGTTTGCTTAATAAAGATGTTATATTCTATGATTCAAGTTAACATAACAGAATAATGCAGTGCGGTGGTGTACCTACAGTAAAATAGCGCTACCAAAACGCAAAGGAGACGTTAAATAGTCCTTCAATACAGGCAGCAGAGGCAGAGAAATGTGTGTATGGCAAAATAAATCCAGTCAGCTATGTATGAGTCACGTAAAATCTTTAAAAGTCGCCTAAATTGGTGTCAAAAAAATCAGGTTCAACTTAGAATGAACATTTTGGCTAAACACAGATCGGAGAAAATTTTTAGTAAATTTTGGAAGTCTATGAGGGAACTTGAGGTTAAGCCTGGCCGCCCGGTGAGCGTGGATGGGAAAAGCGAGCCGGTGCATATTTCTAATAAGTGCTCTCCCCATTGGGCCCTTCGACTGAGTCTGTTGATGCTGTCCCCGGATGTCTGGAGGGTGAGCGCCTCGTTTGCTTTACTGCTAGTCAAATAAGAGCTGTACTAAGGAAAATGAGCGGTGGTAAATCTCCTGGACATGATGGGCTCAGTATTGAGCATTTGAGACACGCTGGGGTTCACCTACCAAGGGTGCTGGCCATGTTTTTCACAATGTGCATAAGTCACTCGTATCTACCACACGACTTAATGAAAACAATCGTGGTGCCTATTGTGAAGAACAGGTCTGGTGATGTCTCAGACAAGGGGAACTATCGTCCCATCTCGCTAGCAACCACTATGGCTAAGATTTTGGACAGTATGCTTGATTCCTGCTTAGAAAAGTATTTAAACATACACGTCGCTCAGTTCAGTTTTCGGCCCGCTCTGTCTACGGAAAGCGCAATCGTAAGTCTTAAGCATACTGTTCAATATTATACTGACCGAAGGACGCCGGTATACGCCTGTTTCCTTGACCTCTCCAAGGCTTTTGACCTTGTGTCGTATGATGTCCTTTGGGGTAAGTTGAGGGGCAGGGGTGTGCCGGTGGAAGTTCTCAATATTTTTAAATATTGGTATGCCAATCAGACAAACTTTGTTAGATGGGCCAATTCGCTTTCAATGGCATATAGGTTGGAGAGCGGGGTGAGACAGGGTGGGCTGACGTCTCCCAAGCTGTTCAACATGTACATCAATGACCTCATCGTCGAGCTCAGCAGCATGCGCGTCGGTTGTAGCATAGATAGCGTTAGTATTAATAATATAAGCTACGCTGACGACATGGTGCTGCTGAGCCCGACGGTGGGTGGTCTCGCTGAGCTGCTGAGAGTTTGTGAAACCTATGCGGAGGCGCATGGGCTTAATTATAATGTTGGAAAGTGTGAATACATGATATTTAAGGCCGCTGGTAAATTCCCTGAGAACTCGCAAAACATTACCCTTAACGGCTTGAGCATAAACCGCGTTTCTAAATTTAAATATTTGGGACACTACCTTACCGATGACCTTAAAGATGATGTTGACATTGAGAGGGAACGGAGGGCGCTAGCGGTCAGAGGTAATATGTTGACTCGCAGATTCTCCCGGTGCACTGAGCAGGTTAAAATAACGCTTTTTAAAGCTTATTGTCAGAGTTGCTACACGGGAAGTTTGTGGGTCAATCACACCAGAAAGTTGCTGGACGCCCTTCGCGTCCAATACAATAATATCTTTAGGATGATGTTGGGGCTGCCTCGCTTCTGTAGCGCATCGGGGATGTTTGCACACTATCGTACTGATGGCTTTAATGCCATTTTACGCAAAAAGACGGCATCCCTGATCCGTAGGGTGCGGGACAGTCCCAATAGCATCCTGATGACTATAGCCGAGAGGTTCTCTTCACATTTATGGAAGAGTCTTATAAATAAAGTTTTAAATTAATTAGATTACTAACAACCTTCTATTATATTGTACTACTAACCGATATGGATTAAGTTATCCGAAATAAATGGTTTTATTATTATCATTATTATATGTAGTCTTCTTAAAAAGTCTTGATACTTTTTTGTGTGTTGTTAGTGGCATCTTAATTCAGAGGTATTTTACCCTCAAGTTAAACTTTTCTTTCTAAATTGTTTTGATTGTACTGTTTATCCAGAACTCAGTAATCGAATAAGTGTAATTTGTAATTCAAATTCGTCGCGACATTGAAACTGCCTTAACTAGAGATATTTAAGGATTATTATTGATAAAAAGGTTTTCATAACTTTTTATAATCCTTGCCCAAGATTACGAATGAAGACCTCAACGGCAGTAGAAGCGGACATGGCAGCCATTGGTACGGTAATGCAGGTGGAAGGGGCAAGGGGCTGAAACCACCTCGAGTGAGTCGTTCCAGCGTTTGGCCCGATTATCGGAGGTCCTGGGTTCAATTTCTTTGTTTGGTCTTTGGTTTGTGATCACCGACCTCAAGCGTGGTGATAGAGCCAATACGACCTGATATTAATGATGAAGCCATCCCCATAATGAGGACAGTCTGTTTACTACTACTAGGGAGAAAAAAAGAGGTCTTGTGTTCTTTTCAGCTTCTTCTCAGTGGAAGGCTCTACAAAAATCCGAACTGGTGTATGTATTCAGTAGTCAAGATTTAACTAAATGTTAGTTAACTATTATTTTATTACTTTTTGACGTCAATACTGCTTGTAAAGGTTTATATTGAATAAACTATTTGACTTTGACTGCAATTAGGTTTTTTATCGCGTGAGTTCCGTTCCGAAGTCCTAAGTAGGTACTTGTTATCGAGGTCTGTAACCTTCAGCGTTAAAATCACACCGATATTAATCCAGCACACCAAAGTTTGCTCTCGTCGCTAACTTTGCAAGATTCAATTTACAAAACAAATGTTATGGTTTTGTGGTAGTAACCGACGTGCGTCTGCCATTGTGTAGCGATGTTATTATAATAACTTAATTTTAATGAAGTTTTAGGTTTATTAATATACTTAATTGAGACAAAAACTAAATATCACTTAGTTTATTGTTAAAAAGTGTGTGTATCCAAATAATAATTTGTTATTTTTTTATGTCTTAACATACCTATTCATTAGTTTCCTAAGTCCAGACTTTTTTAAAAATAAGGTTGCATTGTGTTTAAAGATAAGTTAGTGTTACGCACCCATAGATTACTTCCAATTAATAATTTTGATATTTGCTACTTTCTAACCAATAAACTAAAACTATTTGTGTATTAAATACTAGCGGCCCGCCCGCGCCTTCGTCTATGCTAACTTAGAAAGACCGTCATAGTTCAGCTATTAAAAAAATATATATCCACAAAATATAAGGTGACTGCTAGAAACCGCAAGAAACTTCAAGTGCTGGTCAGGTCAAGTGTTTTTAACATGACAAAAATGGGATTTGATGTTTTTTATTTTTAATTAAATAATTCATTTTGTGAATTTTAATTGGATAGTCTTTGAGTATCTTATTTATTTTAAAGGAATAACATAAGAAAAACAATTAAAAATAACGATTATTTACAACCTGTCTGTTGACCCGTTCGCGTCAGCTGGGCGATAAGTACCTACGTTAGTCTACAATGAGAATTTTTGTCATGTTTGAAACACTTGACCTGACTAGCCCTTGAAGTTTCTTGCGGTTTCTAGCAGTCACCTTATATAAACAAATGCCATCCTCAGTTAACACTCTATCTTTTAGTGAAAACCGCATAAAAATCCATTGCGTGGTTTAGAAGAATAGTGCGGTGCCACAGACAGAGGAAAACGGCGACTTACCTTATAATATGTAATGATGATGATAGTCAATTGTCACGAATGTGCGCAAAACGCATCATTTCAGAACGCAACTTCTTGGCTAATTCTTTACGTGTTATGTTTGTGATTGTCAGGACAAGGTTCGAATAAAATATAACAGACAAGCGGCCGCTCACGGTTTCACTCGCGTGGTTGCCGTTCCGTGGGAATATCGGGATAAAAAGTATCCTATGTGTTAATCCAGGTAATAAACTATCTGTATGCCGAATTACATCGAAATCCATTGAGTAGTTTTTACGTGAAAGAGTGACAAACATCCATCCATACTTACAAACTTTCGCGTTTATAATATTAGTAGGATGTTGCATACAAAACTATACAATCTAAGATAAAATGTTTAGGTACTAGAAAAAAATCAACCAGTCTCAGGAACCTCGAATGGGATTTTTTTTCTAGTAAACATTTTATCCTATATCTATAAAGCATTGTGAATGCAAAATTTCAATAATAAAGATATTCAATCTAAATTTATGAAACGGCAGATTTTTTCAAAATTTTAAAGTTACATACTCCCACACAAATAATTTTGCACTTAAGATTGCTCAGTTGCCGGGTAAAACTTAAAACTAGCATGAAAACTTATTTGAACTCCTAATTAAAAACATATGATAAAATCGTTTTGATAATCTATATTTCTATACTAATATTATAAAGAGGAAACATTTGATTGTTTGTTTGTATTGATTATGCTCCGAAACTACTAGACCGATTTAAAAAATTCTTTCACCGTTGGGAAGCTACACTATCTCCGGGTAACATAGGGTAATAATGGATTACACGCTGTATGTCACAAACGCAATTCGTCACTTAAGCAGTTCGACATCAACGTTCTGATTTACTCAGTTTGTCACATTAAAAAAAAATTAGGGATCCTTACTGAAACTCAAATAAATTCCTTAAATCGCGTGCGCTAAGAAAACTATTGATGTTACAATAACATAACTTACTATGGGTTTGCAGAACACACCATTATCTACAAAAGGTGTTGTAATAGCATATGTGTAACATTTTAGTTACGTCACTGGGAGTAGTCATTTTGAAAATTCGTTGTCGTCGTTTGAAAAAAACGTCACGGGGTACGGGGTCCACGCGAACGAAGTCGTCGGCGGTCTGCTAGTTTAGTATATTTTGATTATTTCGACACTACCTAACATATATACCCGTACTATATACACTACCATATTAACCGTGTCGCGAAGCGGTGAAAGAATACTACCACCCCCTCTCTTCCCTTGGGTGTCGTAAAAGGCGACTAACGGACTAAAGACTGCACATACATCCAAAAGCATTGAGCAACGATGGGCTCACCGTGTGTCACGCTGAGCACATGTACAGTCGCTATTTGGTGAAAAGTGGACTAAGGTACAGGACTGCTTTGCTGTCCTCATTGCCTAGTTTCTGACTAGGATAATAGTCGTAATTATATATATGTACAGTCACCAGCATTAAGATGTGATGATGCAAAAGTATCTGATCTTTGGTGGAGGGCATATTTTAGGCATATACATATTATATGCCTTCCACCAATGATCAGATATTTTTGCGAGCCGTCGATAGTCACATCTTAATGCTGGTGACTGTACGAGTATGTATGTATCTACCATATACGATACGCAAACCAATCAATTAATAAAAAAATCTGTAAAGCGGCTCTAACGGCTAGAGCTAGACGAATCCTTTTTCCCGTCAATCCATCATATTACACATAACATCCAGTATGATGGATGTGATACCATGAATATCTGACGCCAATTTGCAGCGTTATATCGATACGACCAAATTAACTGGGACATTTCCTATATAAAAACTTGAATATTGGAAGCTTGGGTATCATGTAAACAATCTATTACTTACGTCAATAGATACTTTTATATTTACTTACATTTTACACGGCCTTATATGGATAAAAATTATTTAGGACTTCTTGGCGGTAATATGATTTCACGTAATACATTTCTGCCTATCCTGCCCTAACATAATTATGTACTTGTACCCAAAGACACAATGAATAAAGCATATTGAAAACCAATGCAAGGCTAAAGCAGGTACCAATATTAAGGCGAGTCCTTTCGAGCGAGCCACTTATTTTTTATAATCGAGTAAAGAACATCTAATCGTGTAAAAAATTTGCACATTCTTTAGGCAATATCCTTTAGTGTACTACAATACTATATAGTAAATACATAAACCATTCGGTCTAGCAAAACAGTTTTGCCAGCATATCCCTGGTGACTCGCCTTAATAACAAAAGCTAGAGCCATGGCGATGGCATGCGAAGTTATCAAACTAATAGTTTTAAACTCTAAACAACTGCCGGCCGGGACAGTGCTAACTTCAAATTAGTCTATTTTGTTGGTCACTTTGCTGGAAAATGGTATTGTCAAACAATTCTGGTATCCTCCGCCATCATGCGAACGGAGTGACAATTGATAATTATATATACTTACCTTACCTACCTAATGTCTATGTTCAATATTAGTTTGATCATTGATCGTATTAAAAAAATATACTTACATACAAATATATAATCACGACTATTATCCCCAAGGGTTAGTCAGAGACTAGGCAATGAGGACAGCAAAAGCAGTCCTCTATCATAGTCCACTTTTCACCAAATAACGACAGCACAGTGCTCAGCGTGACGGGTGGTGAGCCCATCGCTGTTCTATGCTGTTGGAAGTATGTGCAGTCTTTAGTCCGTAAGTCGCCTTTTACGACACCCAAGGGAAGAGAGGGGATGGTAGTATTCTTTCACCTACGCGCCATGGTTAAAAAAATAGTTTATAAAAATTTTGTTAATCTAGACTACTGATCTACTTATCACCAGATTGGATTTTGGAAGAGCTTACAACCGAGAGAGCTGGCAAAAAATGAGGCTCTTAATAATATGTAGCCTTCGATCACCATTTAAAAACGTTTTTTTTTGTGATCAAAGTATGTAGCTCTTATATTCCATGAATATTTCTGAGAAAGAGACATTTGTAAAAGTTGACACGATAAGGAAACAAACTTTTTAGGTACATTAACGACCAAAGGCTCGTGGACATTGAGGTGGGTCGCACCTAGGGTTGCCAGGCCCAATAATAGAAAAGCCGGACACAGATTCATATCTAAATGCCTGACATTGTTTTTTTTAAAATTGATTATCTTGCGCTTGCATCTATGCGTTTATCTCAAGCGCTTTCGTTCGGTATCTTTTAACGAGCACGACGGGGTTGTCCACAAGTCTAACAATACCTGGACAAGTCGAACTTGCATATATTTGGCCGGAGACGAATGTAAAAAGCCTGACCTGACACCTGACAACCCTAGTCACACCGCATCGCATAAAATAGTCCTCCTACATCACTTCGGCTTTCGTAGACATTTTCATAATATACTACTACGAGTATCGTATATTACAGGTCATTCGACGTGCTGTAGCCTTTCGCGGCTGTAGTATGCGCAAACCTTAAGACCGGGGTTTAATATTTAAATAACTATTCGTATCTATTGATATTGTTTCGATATTGTAATATTGATAATAACACACAAATAATGTAGATGAAAAAGACGACCACGTGGATGTCACACAATGCCAGGAGGCGTCGCGGCAAGCACATGCAGAAAGAGATCTCGGGATGAGCTTGACTCCAGTACTGTACCAACTGGACATCAAAAGCACTTAATCGCGTATCGTGGAATGAGAGAAGGAAAACCTTTGCCCTGCGATGACGACTACAACCGATTTATTGTTAAAATATGTGGAGGAATGACGATGCATCTATAATGAGAGACACAGTCGCAGGCAAAGACAAACGAGTTAACGGAGATATCCGAACACGCTTGCAGTCCAAATAATTTACAAGGAGGTAACATTCTAAAATACACACAATCAAAGAATACGTGCCTTTCAAAGCGGCGGATGAAAAAGAAACGGGAAAACCGTACCAAAGTTTACAAAGATACACGTCCTTTTAAAAGGTATTAAGGGTTTAATATAGCCTCAAGTTGTTCTGTGATCTCACCACTTAAACGGATAATGGGAGTAAGTCGGCAGATAAATAGGCGGGAACGTACTCGTAAATACATTGTAATGTACCGGTCGCTGAAATTAAATTTTAGCTTGCTTTGAAGCTTTCGACAACCGTGTCACAATAAATCTGTTACTTCATCGAATGAAATCTAACTTTGAAGCGGCTTAGGTTAGGAGTGTGACAAGGGTATCACCTGAAGTATCTACATAGATGTAACCGTACGTAGATGTGTATATGTATATTCCGACCTTTTTCGAGAAGAGTCGTAAACTCACGAGTTGATGGAGTCATAACATTCATTATGAGCTCAGAGACCAAAATAAAAAAAACGGAATAGAATTTTTAACCACGTTTTAATCATCTCTGTGTTTGGGCGTCAGAATTGGTCTCTTGACCTCATGGCTGACCTACGGTGATATTTTATGAGGAAACCAAGAGTCTGCAGGTCGTAACTCACAGGCATGGCCGAATGGGACATTTTGGGAGTCTGTTATTTACGACTTTACGATCCTCCTACGACACCAGTCTATCTCTTAGATATATAGTTGTTAATGTCGTTATTTTAACGTTATTTACACTGATCTTTGGAGGTGGCAGAGTGCTCGGTTATCCGAATCTGAAGGTTCCGATGAGTTTAATTCCTCAAGACAAGACGAAGTGTGTTTCAGATTTTTCAACGTATTGCTCTGGTTTGTAATTACCAACTCGCATTAGGCAAGTGCGATGATAACCGTGGCGCGTAGCGGTGAAATAATACTACCACCCCCTCTCTTCCCTTGGGTACCGTAATAGGCGACTAACGGACTAAAGACTGAACATACATCCAACAGCATAGAGCAGCGATGGGCTTACTACCTGTCGCGCTGAGCATATGTGCTGTCGCTATTTAGTGTAAAGTGGGCAATGGTTAAAGACTGCTTTTGCTGTCCCCATTGCCTAGTCTCTGACTAACCCTTCGGGGATTATACGTGGGTCACTACGAAAGTTTTGAGAAACAAAAAAAGTATAAAAGTTATTCAATTTTTTTTTATTACAGTTTCTCAAAGTACTCTCCATTAGCTTCTATGCATCGATTCATCCGCCTAAACCATGATTTATAGCATTCCCGGTACTCTTCTTTAGGGAGGTCTTCTACGGCCAGCAAGTAGGCATTCTGTGCATCCTCAGGACTGTTATATCGCGTGTCACGAAGTTCGAGTTTGATTTTCGGAAAGAGGAAGAAATCGCAAGGAGCTAAATCGGGGCTATACGGAGGATGACACAATTCTTCAATCTCTGTACTCTTCAAAAAATCCTTGGTGACAATGGCCTTGTGCGGCGATGCATTGTCATGATGCAAAAAGAGCCCCCTCAAACCAGTTTTAGGTCGTTCTTGTTTTAAATTATTAAATACAGTAGGTAAACACACTTCAATATACCACTTAGCATTCACAGTTTTTTGGTCGTCTAAGGAAATTGTGGCCACATGACTACTTGCAGAAAAAAATGTGGCCACCATTTTTTTCTCACACTTCGCCCGCGTTTCACCTTCGTTGGAGGTTCATCATCAGGAAACACCCAAATTGTTGATTGCCGTTTAGTCGGTGGATCATATTGGTAAATCTAACTCTCGTCTCCAGTAATAATGATAAAAATTTACCGTCCTTCTCCGTGATCAAATATTCTGAGCATATATTTGCACCATGTCACACGAGCTTCTTTTTGTTCTGAAGTCAGCGAGTGAGGCACCCATCGTGAACATAATTTCCTGACTCCAAGCCGGTTGTGTAAAATTTCATTAATAGCTGGCGATGAAATCTTCACGACCTCTTCTATATGTTTATAAGTCACTTTTGGGTCTTCCTTAATAATTTTTTTCACAACTAGGACGTTTTCTTCTGTAACTGAAGTCGCGGGCCGGCCACTTCTTTCATCATCATTTAAGGAGAAAATCCCTCATTTAAATTGAGCAAACCATCTGAAAACTGTTGCACGCGATAGTGCATAGTCCCCAAACGGCGAAACTAATCGCTCTTTGCACTCACATTCATTTAATCCAAATTTATAATCGTACAAAATCATCGCACGAAAATGTTCTCGCTTAAAATTCATAGTTGACGATGAAAGCCCGCGGAATTGAAACAAAAATCAAACGTCTTTTTTTTATTTTTAAATATTTGATCAAATGGTTTTCTATGTTCGAATTACAAATATTTATATTTAAAAAAAGGTTCAATCTAGTTTGCGTTTTTTTTTATAAATTTTGATTATCTCAAAACTTTCGTAGTGACCTTACGTATTCGTGATTAGTATGTATGATTAAGCCCGCCGTGCTTCGGAAGGCATGTAAGCCGTTAGTCCCAGTTGTTGTTGTAGTAGTCGTTAAAACCCACTAACCTGTTGTGGGTTGTGGCCAAATATCCCTGTGGATGATGAATGGCCTGTGCCCAGAAATGGGACGTCTCTTTTTCATCAGCCGCTTTGGAAGGCACGTATTATTTGATTGTGTGTGTTTTAGAATGTGAATTATTTTAGACTGCAAGCGTGTTTTTTCGTTTGTTTTTGTCAGCGACAGTGTCTCTAATTATAGATTCATCGCCAGGCCTTCACATATTTTAACAATAAATCGGCTGTAGTCGTCATCGCAGGCCAAAGGCCTTTCTTTTCGTTCGTCTCGACTTTGATTATGTGCTAATTATAGGCTGATATTAATACCCATCATTTTTTGCGATGACTTGATTTTAAATAATGTCGAGAATTATTTTAATTTTGCCACTCATCCGGTGATACTACTTAATCGGTTTGCTAAAGTCATGTTAGCACCATCGTGCTTCAAAGTAGTGTATATATAATAATATCAAAACGCGTTTAACATCCCAACTCAAATGTTAATACATAATACACTAACCTTTGAAATTGGCAAACCTAGCAGAAGTTCGAATACCCACATCGAAACAAACAAACCGACCGAAAGTTATAATAATAGATAAAAGGAAAAACACTGTGGAAATATATTGAGGAGAATTTTTTATATTCATAACGTCACGCTTTTACCGAAAGTGATTTCGCTGCTGACGTGTGAGATGGCCCGCGAAATGGCGCCCAACGTGAGACTAAGTAGTTAATAGTTTTAGTAGACGAATTTGTGTTATCTCAGTTTTGCTGTATTAACACTTAAACATAAAAATGTTTGGACACTGCTGTTTATATTGATGGTGTGCCGTAATGTTGTTCAAAACAAAACAAATATACAGACGAATTGAGAACCTTTAGCATTTTGAAATCGGGAAAAAAGACGTGTTGGATAAAATAGTACATTACTTGTTTCTTGCATTAAATAATAAAGCTAGATAAAGTGAACGGTTGGTACCTTGCATATTTTATTTTCTCTTGATTAGTTATAACTTTATAGGTAAAGTTATGTTAGTATATTAGGATATAGAACATACATTAAATGTTTTTTCTTTTAAATTATACTACATGATATTGTTTGATTTGTTACTCTTAAAGGACATCATTTTTTTGGGCGTTCTCTGAAAGTGCCGGCCATCAAAAAAAAAATGGTACGTATTGTTAGAACTAGCCATTTGGAGAAATAGTTAATATGGCACAACAGTTGTAGGATTGCTCCGAGACAAGTTATACAAGTTCATGATGAATCATCGAACCATTACGTACCATTTTTTTTGTTGGTTTCAAAAAAGGCCCAAAAATGTATGGAGCCTGTTTGAATGTTGTTTAGCTTCGATAAAATATTTGGTAAGTGACAGATGTAGATGTGTAATATAAATGAATAAATAATGGTTGAAAGAGTCAACAGTATGATAATATTATCTTCACGGTGATTTCAGGTGCAGACTAATGACGTCATTACCGTTGTCACGTCCTCTATGACGTTACTGTCCACTGGCTCAGACGCGTTTGAACGCTATGATATCAATTATGATTTAAACCATTAATTGGTTGTTTTGAATGTTAATATAACATAAAATAATTTACCTACATAATTTGCTGATAACCGTACAATCAAAGGAAAATTAAGAATTAAGTAAACTCATCATTATGCATATGCATATATGCATATATGCATATGCATATGGGAAATGGCTCCCACATATCTGAATCCTCTTTAGCCTGTATTTTTCACAAAAAATAAGGAGTCATTGCGTTTGTTTTACTTAGAAGATGCCACGACAAGCGTTTTCATGGGAAGTTTAAAAAAGAAAGTAAACTAATAATTACTACTAATTACAAATGTAATTCACTGGCTTAGTAATAGATTTTTGTTATTTTTTCTGTAATTTAATGTTTGTTAGTTTTGCTTTCAAAACATTCAATTTCCTATGCAGAATAATGTGAGTGGTAGACCTCGCGGTTGAATAATCGATAAGTGCACAGAAGTTTATTTAAACAAGCTTTCTTTGCATGAAAAAGTTATTAAAAAAATATAACAGTTATGTGACCTGACCAATCGCATAGGTAAGTAAGCATAGACCGAACGAGCGGTCACCAAACGCCATCACAGTATTAAATAGCTAACTCTTTCGTATCCATTCATTTTTTTCTGTGACGTTTCAAATTGTTCGGTTGACGTTGTTGATTTTTGTTAGTTTACTTTATTCCGATTTTTATTGGCGTATTTAATTCTATGACTGTCTGTAACATTTTTAAAGAAAAAAGTGTTACAGACTTTTTGTACACTGGCAACTTCTAATTTTAACATAAAACGTTACAGATAATCAAAAAACAAAATAGACACGAAATAGTTCGTAACACTTCAAAACAAGTTTTAAAATGGGGTTTGTATACAAAAAGGTTTGTTAACCCAAAAAAAGTTAGAGACTCATTCGTTCGTTCTGTCCGTCGCTTTGGGAAACATACCCTCGGTTGGATTTGAACTGCAACAGGCGCGACTTGAGCCCGCGGCGCGGCAGAAATTTGGGGCCTCCGTGGGTGCTAACAACAACCTCTGTGTTAGTTCCAAAATTAAACTTCGATAGCACAGGTCTGTGTTTACACAAAATTACACAGTTCTGTCCTAGCACAGTTTTGTGCACAGGTAATTTTACACAGTTCTGTGGATTGCTCTAAACACATAAGTTTTACACATACGTATAGTCAGTCCTTATGACGCAGTGTTCAGATAAGTTTGTATCATTGTTTTGCAGAATTAACACCTTATAAAAAAAAACAAAAATTATAAATAAAAAAGGCAATTTCACGGGTCTATAAGTACTTACTAAAAATCTATCTACCTATACTATATATCTTTGAAGTTTATTATTTTTATCTTAACGGAAATTAGTGGTATTTTTTATTGCCACATCAAGTAACTTAGCTTTCATCACACCTGATGGTAAGTGACGATAAGGAAGGTTGAAGCGTACTTCACGTGGAATCCTCACTAAACTACTGAGGATCTCTATCTATCTCTATTCAAATAACAACGTTACTAAAAATATTGTTATGGCAACAGACATATATAAGATGGTGGAAGCCAGCCATGCGGACTTAAAACAAACACTGGAATTAAGGCAAAATATAGTACGAGTGTGTCTGTGTATCTCTTCCGCTTTACTAACAAGGAGGTAAAACTATCAACAAAAATCAATGAATTTTCAGTCTACTAAATAAAGGATCCATCAACTTTTGACTTTGGATTAACTGAAGAGACAAAAATAATTATTTTTCCTTGAACATTTTTTATTCTGAAATCCAGAAATTAAAAGATTAGATCAAATAGTAAAATAGTCAAGATCTTCCACATCTTATTAAATAATAAAGACATAATATGATACAGCATTCGCATAATTGTAGCTAGCCTATAATATTCACAACGTTTACTAGCTATATAAGTAGTCCATTTAGCATAACGTTGTAACTGACAAAATAGATTTTTGTTAATTTCCGAACGAGGCAAGGCACACACAATCGTTTTGAAAAAGTATTTTAAAACTTTCAGACATTATTCGTATTAAATAAGGTATGTTTACTTTTAACGTCTAATTTTATATAAAAGTTTCTGGGAAAGTTTCTGATGAGAATGCTCATCTGTTCAATAAACTTTTGAAAGAACTCGTGAGACTTCCTAATTAGCGTGCGCAAATCTTTATAGCTTTAGTCCAATCAGCTGTAACGATGGAACCATTGAACATTCTCGCGTCGGGCGATGATTCCGCCATAGTTGATCGTATCTTAAATGTACACATTTAATTTCGAAGTTCTTGCGTCGGAGTTGCAAACATTTTGTTTGTGTAGCAGGTTAAAATTTTAATTGTATAAGTTTGCCGGAGAAAAGTTAAGATTGGGAGCATGTTAAGCCTTATTGTGTACGAGCGCATTAATTATTTGGGCATTTCGTTTTTGTAGAATCGAAATTTATAAGACATACCTACCTTACCTGTATAATTATTTAATTTTATTATCTTTACCCAATTCTCATGAATCACATGCGTTTCATTTTGATTCATATAATCTTTTGACAACAATTACAAGCTCCAATACAATTCAAAACAAAATGGATTTTTCCAACTTTAAAGATTAAGTGATCTTATTGTTAGCTGCAAAAGGCCTTTACAGCGACACTGAGTATTATAGGGTGGCGTGTTCACATAGTGCGTCACTTCTAAGTGTCTTAACTTTATCAAAAACGCTTTATTTAAAATAATAAAAATTTATAACACTAGCAATAATTAGTGTAATAATTAAATGTAATAGTCCTCTCTCTTTCTCGAAGTATAATTTTCTCCTATCTTCAGATAACTAAGTATGACTATTTATATCATAAATATTGTTTTGCGTTAAACGCATTAAAATAGGGTCTAACAACACATGTTGTTCTGAAAGGAACTTGGGTGAACCTCAATGTTCATATTATAATAATATATAATTCTGAATAATTAGTGTGTCACAATTCTACAAACAAGTGCAAAGCTTTTATTCATTGCAAGTCGTTAAACTTCTGTGTTCGGAGTTTTAATGATTGCCAGTGCCATTAATCATCAGGAAATACCAGCTGGAATTCCCGCTCGTTAACGGGAATATTTCTCATTAAGCTATGTTCGCTCGTAGTGCGGTTTTTTTAAATATAATGTCATGTTTAATATTTCATACGTACAATTATTTCTACAGTTTATCTGTCAACTAATGGCAATTTGTTCCACAATATAACAACACTCTTCAGTCTAGAACATCATAGAATTTTGAGACCTCAAGACTCTAATTAGAATAAAAGATACTATGCTAGTGGACTATTTATAGCCCAACAAACATAGCTATTCCGAGTACTCAGGTACTGAAATTGTTCATATAGCAATAGACTAAAAATAAGACGTTGGTAGCTAGTTAGGTGGACTTAAAACAAGACCTACGACCAACCTATTCGAGTACCTACTATAACCACGGAGCAAGTATAACCACAAAGGTGGTGGAGTAAAAGAGGTCGATATTTTTGTCATCTAAGTTTTTTAGGGTTCTATCAGACAGAGAGCGGTCACGCGTTCAAGCGTTCCGCGTTCGCAGCGTTTGTCTGTTGTTTAGGCCAGACTCTTTCAACGCTTGACCGCGTCTGATAGAACCCTTAGGGAAGTTTAGTATTACAGTCAAAGCAACATTTTAAAAGAAAAGTTACTATTATTGCAACCTTAAGTTTTGATACAAAGTAGTGGAGCGTAGAGCATTAACTTAATTGATACTTAACTTCGTCTGGCCAAGATAGGAGTTTGCAATATACCTATGTATTGTTTAATCGGTTGTGTCATTGGCTTGAATAAAATTATTGTGATTCAATTTACTGTGCATTGATTTGAGATAAAAATAAATGAAAGGATAACTATTTTATGCGAAATAGATTCAACTTTGTGTTGTCTCTAAAAGTAGGTGTATACATTTTAAGGGGCACGTATCTGTTTGATCCATTGGTATATTCAATGCCGAATGATTATTCAGATTTGTTTTGTACCTTGATTTTTTACACATAGCAAAATAAAGTTATCAAGCCCTGCATCCGGTCAACCTATTTTTCAGAAGTTATTATCTGTTATGATATGGATGTGGAGGTATGTAAATGTGCTTCCATTTCATATTTTTATACAATTAGATAGGTATTTATATCAATTTCTCTAAGATTAGTTTGCTAATCAATTATCGTTGCTTTATCGAGTACATGATTTTATTCTTACCAACTACATTGTTAATTTAACAAATCTGTAATTGGGCCATTTATTGGGCTTATTTATTGAATTCATTATTCACCAATATTCTTTACATTTCCCGCATGTACCTACTTAGTTACAAATAAGCAAAATTATATTGTTTTCGGCAGTAAACATTTCGTAAGTAACTTTTAGAAACTAATCTTATCAACATCTCATCATCGAAAATAATTTAAAAAATATATTTGAATAGCGCGTCGAGTTTAATACATAAAACGAATTTAATTAAGTTAGGGATATTCTGCTGTAAATATTTGAATGGGCAAAACGGATGAGAGATTAAATATTAATTAATAATTTATAATCGCAACCGATCATTACATGTTTACAGTTATAAGGATCAGTTTACAATGTAAGCTTTATCCGTATATAACAATAAAATGGCGAATCTATGAATAAAAAAAGAGACAAAAGAACGGACAGCTATTAATAAGGTACTTAAATCTTCTTCTATATTTTTTATAAAGAACATTGCACAGAACACACCTCATTATTCGAGTGTTTTCTTCTCGCTTTCAATAAGATTTTAATCCAATATCACAAGACTTAATCGGCACAGTACAAAACCTACTTTCAAATTACAGGCTTGTCAAACCGATAACTAAAACAAAAAAGAAACAAACGAAAAGTGCTAGCTAGTGATAGGTACTTACTCAGCGTTGGTTTCTGGTGTGGGCAAATCCCCGATGGTGGTGAGGGTCAGGGTGGACCAGTAGAGGGAGCCCAGGTACTTCCTGGTGAGGGTCGCGTAGTCACCGGGCCGATGGGGGTATGCCCAGTCCCCCTGAGGATATAACACATTGATCATAAACCCGGCATGCATATACATAGAGTCACGACTCGTCGTAAATCAGAGAGAGACTAGGCAATGAGGACCGCAGCAATAGTCCCATATTATAGTCCACGTTTCTCCAAATTACAACTACACATGTTCTCAGCATTATAGGTGGCGAGTCCATTGCAGCTCTATGCTGTTGGATGGGTTGTATTTACAGTCTTTAGATTACCACCTTATTAAAACTATAGTTCAAATACATACTTACGACGTACAATATTGAACTGTGGTTCAAGTTATATAGGTATCATTTCATCATAACTGCAATAACATTTTATCGATGTCAATGTTATCGAAGTGGGTTTCTATGGCTTCATACTTTCGATTGTCCTCTTCAACAATAAATTTCTGCTATAAAATTGGTCATAACACGAGCCACGGAGCTATATTAAGGTGTCGTTCCAAGCACCGCGACAGACGTCCACGACTAAGATACTAGAGAAAAATACAACGAAAAAAATATACAATATTATAGTAGATGACAAGATCTTAGTTTGTCAATTGTTTTAATAATCAATCTTTGCAAAATTTTTTTTGCTAAATTTTAAGAGTAGGTAATGATGCTATTTCAGCGTCGTAATAAAACTTCTCCGATCAGAGGTAGTGGAAGTGGACTGTATTATTATTCTTCAATTTACAAAATTATGAGTGAAAGAGTGAAAGTTAAATTAGTTCGAGTATACAAAACTATGTGGTAGTATTTAAGTGAACGGTGATGTGGTTTGGACGGGAGTGATAGCCGCATCGGCCATCGGAGCTGCACAAATGCAATTAAATACTTTAATAAGTTTCTGAGAACTCTATAATCGTAAGTTTTAAGCTTTTGGGTCCCAATTTGATTAAAATGTTAAACATGGTATAACGCTAACCGCATTGTCCTAGTACATTAATTACCACACGTTTTGACCAGGTAAGTACATAATAGAAGTATGCCTAAAACCACTTTTGCATCAGCCGACTGACATAACATTTATTCAAATATTTGACAAGGTTAGCAAAAGTAATGAATCTTTTCCAGGACAATTTATGTCATGTAATTTCTCACTATTTAGTTTCATTTATAGTACAATAGGAAATCACTACGTTACACTCCGACAGTCATTAAACAGGAAAGGAGGAAGAAGGACCCTCATTTCGCCACGAAGGCAATAAAAGACAATATACATTGAACCAATGGCGCTTAGAACAGAAGCGGCTTTGTTTCCTGTCCGTAATGAAGTTGTAATTACGGTCCAAATGTAATCCCACTGCCGTTGAGATAATTAATTTGAATTGTAATAAACTCGACGCCTAATAAGGTTTTTTCCTCATCGGATCGGTGCGCTTTCGTTTCGTTACCGTCTCTGCATTAAAAACATTTCCTGACAGGCCTAGGATAAAAATCTGTACTGACAGATTTATAATATGCGCGCCTCTGCATAGAATCTGTACAGAGCGGCCCGCCTCCTCCGTCTTACCCCCGCCAGCTCCGCCGCGCTCCTCATTGACACCTGTCACACCATGTACAATATCGAATGAACAATACCGTACCGAAAACATCGAGCCTGTCAGGAAATGTTTAATCAGCATATCATTCACACTTCCAAAAGATGGAATAGTCTACCAGCACACGTATTCCTTCCTACCTACGAAATAGGGTCCTTCAAACGAGGCGTGAAGAAGCACTTTGTGGGCCGGCAGAGTGAGGGTGACTGATGCTACGTCTCTTACGCTGCACCAGTTGTCCTCGCGCCTGGACTTCATTTCCACTTAACATCAGGTGGAGTGGGGTCATTTGCCGGGCTTAGCATAAAAGAAAAAAAAAAAAAAATCTCCGCAGAGGCGGCACCGAAACGAAAACGCACCGATCCGATGAGGAAGAGGCCTAAAGCTTTGGTCTCTTGATCGTAACGCACAACGCTGCGGTATGCGGCATGGCGGTCCCCGACACAATATAATTGTATGAAAAACGTCTAGTATGGTTTCTTGTTCCGTCGCAGTATGCGTCAACGGCGAAGGGTAAGCGCGGTGAAGTGGGGAGCGGGTATCCCGCACTGCGCGGCGTCCGTCGTTCTCGTTGACACGTCGCGGGTTGACAATGGATTTGTTTGAAGATAATTTAATGGAATTTAAATGAACTTTTCTTCACAATCAATTAAATGCCTTTTTATTAAAGTTTCCAAACAGCCTTTACCCCTCCGTTGTAAATAGATGTTTCTCGGCCCGCTTCCTTGTCGTCTACTTTGGTAGCTGCGGCAAAATCAATTGACCACTTCTCCGCAGAGACGATAAACGCTGCGTTTGAGCCGTATGCGGCAGCCGCAGCGTTGTTCAAGAGACCAAAGTTTAACTAAATAAATAAAATAATAAATAAATCTTTCCTACAATCACACCAATTATCTAGCCCAAGAGAAGCTTCGAAGAAACTCGTTAAATGGTTACTAGACAACGGATAAACATACTTAAAATACTTTTAAATACATACTTATTATACATAGAAAACACCCAGACCCGAGACAATTCAGAAAACAATAATTTCTAAATTGACCCGACCGGGGTTCGAACCCGGGACCTCAGAGATGGCGACACCATGAAAACCGGTGTACAAACCACTCGACCAAGGAGGTCGTCTGCGGTTACATACACGCTGCGACTTTTTGCGGCGATGCTGAGTTTCTTGCCAGTCTCTTCTCAGTCGAAGGCTCTCCCAAAATCCCATCTGATGGTAGAATCAGTATTTAAGATTTAATTAAATGTCGGTTAACTGTTATTTTATTAGTTTATATCGTTAATAAGTGCCTGTAAAGGCATATATTAAATAAATTATAATTATAAAATTGACATACGTCGCTAGTCTGCTCGATCGCTTCAAGAGTCGGTCGACGAGACACAAGGCGCGCAATATCGCCGGCATTCTGCACTCAGACGCTTTATAGGTAGTAAATTAGTAGTTACTGCTGGAACACACAGGCGTTAGACCTCCGAAGCGATAGTGAGCACATAAGTGCTTTTAAAGGGCACTTGATTTCCTCTTTTTTGTTTTAAGATAACACATTAAATGATAAAAGTTGGTAGAGCTAGTTTATTGGTCTATAAGTTCAAGTTTGCAATATTGCAAGTTCAGCAACTTTCGCGATGCGGGTCGCCAGATGGGTGACCACGTTAAAATATCTAGTTACGTTATCTTCACGTAAGCCGTTATGAGTTCTAAAGTAAAAAAATAATAATATAATATTCAGACTTTTTCGTTGTCAATGAGCCTTTGTCGTGCGACCAAGTAGACTGATAATAATAATAAAAATAATATTAGCCCCCTGTAAAAATTTTCCTTAAATTGCTTTTGAGTAGGTTTGCATTCCGGGTTGAACCGCTTGTGTTAATTTGCACTCTCATAAAACTTATCTCTCAAAACGCATACTTTCGTACCTACGTAAAATATTAGTTGGCTTAGTTGCGCGACAATAATATTAAATGTTTAGGTAAGTACCTACTATTTTTATTTCTTTTTGTTATTAGGACTAAGTGCTTTTATTTATTTACAAGAAAAAACAAAAGTTATAGGTAATAGGTAGGTACCTAATATTAAAATTAAAAATATTTACAACTTAAAAAATGAAAATAAAAATTAAATTACAATTAAAACTGAATTGCTCCAGATCATCCCAATCAGACAGAGTACCCAGTACATTTGCCGCATTTCCTCGCCGGGTGGCGGGGCTTAAGCGTTGACCCAGATAGCTGCTGGCTCTGGGGTCTCGTGTGGCTTCCACCAGTCTTTTGAAATATCTCTAAAGAGCAGCAAAGGGCACCCAAACCGGTCAAACCACAGTACCCAAACCCCACGGCCCCAACGTCTCTACCCCTAACTAAGAACTAAGTTAGTTTATTAAACACGGATGTTTTGTCATGAAACCTTAGTTTTCGATAACACACTTTTAAACAAAAAGGTTTTTATACGTAGGTCTGTGCACCGCTTGTATAAGAAAACTGTAAAGAAAAATTAGCGCAAGAAACGTCACAACTATGTAAAATAAAAGTTGTGACACTTCGTTAGTTGATATACTTACTATACTTTTTTGTCGTGTTTGTAACTGTCAGCGGGCTGGGCCTAGCATGCGCAACACGAGAAAAATTTCTCGACCCGTTTTCTCGTGTTATGTCTATACACGATATGTCAAAAATAGACATAATAGTAGTTTTTGCTTGTCTGTGGTATTTTTGTCTACAAACCCTAACATGCAACTATCGAGTTTTAACAATTACTATAACCGAGATAGTTTGTCGTTCCCGCCATCGAAGGAAGAGAGAATATCGTCCGCGACATAATATCTCGTGTTGCGCATGCTAAGCCCGGGACAAGGTTAATGAAATATTGTTTTTTATATTTGTCGCTTGTAAGTGCTGATGTTCACATAGATGAAGTCGCGGGCGGGTCGCTAGTTTATTATAAAAGACAATAAACTGCAGTGAGACGATAATAGGATAAATTGATCAAGATCATATCTCTATTCCTTCCAACGCCTTTATCTTAGGTACTAAAAGTCGCTCGATTCAACCAGTAGCGCCTGGAGTTCCCTGCCCTAACTCCCATTTACTTCTCCCCCGCAGTAATGTCCGCATATAAATGGGCAATTTGTCATACATATAACCCTACGTAAGGCAATCTATAGTGTCGAGAAATTGATTATGATGTTAACGTCGATAACGAGTACGAATAATAAAGATCTCTATTAAATATTGAACAGAAATATCGGATGAACGATAAACAACTTTCTCAATGTCGATAATTTGTAAGCTATACTATGTAAGCAATGTATGTTCCTACTTAGTGTAGGTATCCTAGGCCATCTATTCATACCTTATCACACTCGACGCTGGCATAACCAGGGGTTGTAGCTTCGGACTTAATGTTGAGCGAGTAAAATACGGAAACAAAACTGCGTTGCGATAATAAATTGTAGCCTTTATCTCTATCCAGCCAGTCAGCCAGCCTGGTTGTTAGGCGAGTTACTGGGGGACAGCAAAATGGATCGACAACATAGCAGTTCCAGTATGTGGTTACGGGAACTTTCCCCTATCAAGAAAATTACAGTATACTGTTGCATACCTGGAACCCCTCCGCTTCAGACAGAAGGAAATAGAAGCAGCCGAACCAGTGCGCCAGGATGAGCAGGATATGGATGAGATTGATGACCCGCCAGAAGTTGGGGTACACGGTCCTGGACTCCACGATGTAGTAGCAGCTCACCGCCCGGTAAACCTGCAAGAAGTATCTTTTATAGGTCGATTCACAGATATCAGTGAAGTCACAGTGCCGTCAACGTGTTCGCTCAGTTCAGTATCAGTGCTACAGTGTTGCGTAAGTTATTCATTTCACACATGTCAGTACCCAGTTCACGGAGCTTCAGTGAAAACGTGTCCGTCGTCAAGTATCGTGATTGTTGCTATGGCTCTGTTAAATACTACGGTGCTAGCAATGATAGTTATTGCTTTAGATTAGGCGAAAAAGAAGAGCAGCATCAACACTGAGAGCACTGTGTCGTCCCTGGCACTGACAAGTGGGGATGCGTTCATAAGAATGTATAAAAGAATATTTCGCACTATGCCAGTACCATTGACCTTGAAGTATAGACAAGAACGTTCATACAAACCTCAGAACAATAACTAAAGCATATTGTTCTGAGATACAAACCATTTGTTCAAATTCTGGAATGAGAGACCTAAAATTCGCTGCAGCCGTGCAGCGCTTAAACATTTAAATGTCGTCGAACCAACAGACAGATATCGCAGCGCCGCAGCGCCAGATCGGTCAAAGACAACGTAGTGTGTATCAAGATGGCGTCCCAAATAGATTGTCAATAACAATAATTGTAAAAAAATATCTTTTCTATTCTATTAATACGATATAACTACATAATAATGACGTGAATAACAATTAATTTCACTTACTTGACAACTGAATTGTAGTAAACGTCTAGGTGTACACTTTGAAAAGAAATAAAGAATTATTTTCGCCGCTCCGCATGCGCGAATGTCAAAGCCACACTAAAGCAAGGTGCCGAGTCAACTCCGCAGGTGAGTGGAACATAGTGCGTGTTCGGAAGGGCCTATCTAGTGTAACGTATATAATATCGCTGGCCGGTACTGCGTCGGAACTGTGACTTCACTGATATGTGTGAATCGACCTTATAAACATACATACTGACCGTGGACTGTGGCAGTGGACCGCAAAAGCAGTCCACTGCCACGTCCACGTTTCACCAAATGATAACTGCACATGTGCTCATCGTGACAGGTGGTGAGCCTATCGCCGCTTTATGCTGCTAAATGTATGCAGTCTTTGGTCCATTAGTCACCTTTTACGACACCCAAGGGAAGAGTCAGTCATGCAGTGGATATCTTCAGCCCCTATCGGGCTGGTTCGGGCCTCGAGGCTTAGCCTCATGCCCGAGCATCTTCTAAAGCTCGTTTAGTGAGCTTGATCACTTAAGGTGGTTGGCAGGGGCGTTTTTTAAATTTTTTTTTTAATGTTTTTTTTTTAAGTATAATTTTTTTTTGTTTTTTTTTTTCAAGGGAAGAGATGGGACGGTAGTAGCCACTACCAGCACAGCACAGTATCTTTTAGGAAACTATATTTTTCTTTCGGATTTTTCTATAGCGCAAGTGTGTTTAGATTTTTTGCATTTGGCAAGCGTGGTGATGGAGTCGATTGTCGATACTTATCGATTGTAGGGATGACTTGATTTCATTAATAGAGGACTTTGCCTAGCAGTGGGACTTTAACTGGTATGACAGTACATTTGAAAACGAGCTAAATAATGTATTAGTAGATAAATCCTTTGACAACATGAAATAACATTTTGAGGAAAACTTATAATCTGTTAAGTTTGTCGAATATTCTTATATTATTTTATTGTTTTTCATCTATTTTAAGTTTTACTGTAGCAATTTATTAATTTAATATAATTAAATTACCTAACCGTGTTTTCCCAATGCCTTGCTAAGGTAAATTTGTGACTAGCATGACACCTTTCTAACACAAACATATTTCTGTATGTTATTGTACTTTTTGTTACAAATTTAAGTGGAATAAATAAATATCAATAATCTCAACTGATGGGAAACTGATTATCAAAATTATAACATCCAGATGTTATAATTTTGATAATCCCACCACCACGATCCAACGGTCCCTTCAGAGGGACCGTTAGGCCGTTTGAGTTGCAATCGTGAAAGTTATTAAACTACTTTCGATTTAGCTTTAGACAAATTTCAAGCACTAATCCGCATTGAGTGACAAACCAGCTTAGTGAGTTATGGTCCGATTTCGTTTTCCGGCGAACGTACAATAATCTACAAGAAAGGGTTTGTTGTCTGTGTGCTTAGCTGGCTACCACCATCTGATCTAAATTCAGCTTACACAGAGTGAAAATTCTAAGTATGAGTGTAAGTTCCAACTAGACGTAATAAAATGAATGCAAATATTTTCCTTTTATCCTTAAATGTTTCTTTAAACTTGGTGCAGCGACCATTTTGCACTTCTTCCAGTTTAGTGGAACGATTTGTTTCAATTTAAACGTGCGATAGTCGGAGGGAGACATGTTTTCTTTGAATATTGTCTGGAAACAGTGCACAGAAATGCTCAAGCAATAGTTTTTAATTCTGGTATACTTTTGTTGAAGTTATACTACATGGTCAAGTTTAAATTCTACCAGTACATTTGGTTCTTCTGTTTCTGATTTTTCAGCATGGAATTTACCAGTAATTAAATTGTGGTTACTAGATTTTTGTATTGTATTGATAACTGTACGCACTTACATATATATATACAACATAATCACAACTATTATCCCCGGAGAGTTAGTCAGAGACACTTACATAAAATAAATTAATATATCCCATCTGAATTATATTTTCTTTTTATGCTTGCCTGTAAATTTGTTATTATTTCATAAACAAACACACTTAAAATCTTGCTTTAATGCGTCTGATGAAAACTGTTTTTTTTCTTTCTTCTATACAAAATGAGCGACGCCATCTGAAAGTTATCGTCATGGTGCCGAAATTACGGACTATGTTTTTACTGCTCTGCTGGTATCGAAATAGGCCGTGAGATTTACAATAAATCATAGATGAGACGGGAAAATAGAGAAACGAGATAAACTTTGATAAATGTTTGGAAACTTGTGGAAGCTCTATAATACTCGTAAGATTATGTTTCCGTGAGATATGTCTACATATAATGCTATAAAGTTCATCAAATTTAGAAACAACAGTCTTTCCACATATATTTCAAAATATTAAACTCTTTTGTGACTGTACCTTTTAAGGTTTAGATAAAGGTTATTGATAATCAAATCGGGGTCTCTAGGTCTGAATCCTATGGTTTTATCACTAAACAAAGTGGTCAAAGTATTAACACAAAAAATATTAAAATAGTATTTTTATAATGTATAGCTGTTGAGTAGATATATTAAAATAACAAAGTACTATCCTTTGCAGATATCCCTACGTCAACATCCACCTTTATAATATTCAAATAAGGTCCCGGAGGTATCTCGGCGAATTTTCATTCACAAAGTATCTCTCTGGCAGCATACTGATATCTTCGCGGTGTAAGATAAAGCTGATTTTTACATTCCTATAAAGTTTCTATTTGGAAGGGTTATTGCTTTAAACGAATTCAAATATTCTTGTGTATTTCACAAACTACTTTGCAGCATAGTTGATAGGGATCCAATTGTTGTCAATGTTTTTTGAGTTGTTTTTGGTAGGCAAAGCCTACCACTATGTTATGTTTTGAAACCTTACAGAACTTTTAAATAATTATCTATTTCTTCGTTACGATATTCACAAAATTTGTGATCGTAGGTGAATAAATGATGATAAGTGTTGAAAATGCCGAGGGAATATTTCGGTACCTTCAATAAATGGGGACAATTAATAGGTCTAACTTAATAGAAAATTAATAATAATTTATAATGACAAAATAGAGGACCTGGATTGCGCAGCGACTAAAGCGTTCGTTTTGCGGTCTTGCCAGTGAAGCAAGTTCGCAATGCCAGGCCACTGAATGGGTGACCGAATTAAAAATTTCTCGAACTCCTCAAGCTCCGCGTGCTTCGGACGGCACGTAAAGCCCGGTTGTTGTCGTAAGATGGCAGTCGTTATAACCTGGAGGGTTTTACCTGCATTGGACCAGCATAGTGGGTTATGGATCAATCTCCCCATGTGCCGTTGTCCAAGTGAGAAGGCCACTGACGAGCTAGAACGTCCCACACGTTTGGCTGGATGGTGATGAATGACAAAATACACGACTTAATATTCTGCAGAGAAAATAGAAAGACGCATTTATTTCTAACACCAAAATACGTGATTTTCTAAAATGATTTACCTTGAAGAACCTAGGAAATCGGATGATGGGGTTGGTGCCGATCTTAAGCTGCAGCAGGTCCAGCGGCGTCAGCGACGCTATATCCAGCAAGAAATGCCGCGACCTCAAGTAGTGCTTCGCTAACTTCTTCGAGTCATAAACCTGTTAAAAGTACATAAATATCGTTAATTAAACAGACGACAGTATTGAAACAACTTTTTGGTGGTACTGCATCTGACTCGGAATGCCGAAAGGTGCGAGTAAAATGCCACTCGTGAATTTTTAAAGTATAAAATTAATAATTTAATTCATTCATCTTAGTTATAAAATTAATAATTTAATTCATTCATCTTAGTTATCTATATTAGTTATTAATGCATTGAGTAGTTTGTATTGACCAAACCTGTAGGAGATCTTAAGGTATTGATCTTGTCCTATATACATCCAGCGGCTTTCTACAAACTTTAAAATATCTTTTATCTTTAAAAAGGTCCGATTTTATTGATGTTTAATTACTAAGCATAATATGAAGGTAACGAATATATATATTTTTTTCAAAATATCAATTACCATGAGGCCTTGCTCCAAGTAGCCGGTCCGAAGTTGCACCACGAGGTCCAAAGCGAACACGAGGTCGCTGATGCCGTCACACGTCAGCCAGAAGTAGTGGCACATGATCTGGTGACAGAAGAAAGACACATTATTATGTGTAATAGAAATAGTCTTTCTTTTTCTTGTTTCAAAGATACTGTAGGACATTGTTCATTTTATTTTAAATTGAGCAATATATTCTTTTGTATGTGTTGTGTTGTCTTGTAATCATATTAAATATTTTTTTAATGTTTTGATGGAAAATGTCTTTCTATACGGAAGGCATTTATTAATTTGTATTGACACTGTAAAAGAAAGGGAGAATGGAAATGCCCTTGCTGAGTTTCATGCCGGTTGTTCTCAGTACAAGACTCCCACCCCATAGTTATAGGACTTACGAACCGATGGCATAGCGACATTCATAAAGTGCTCAATTATTGTAGCCTAAATTCTAAAAACATAAACTAAACAAGATTTATGAGACTCCGATTCAGAGTAAAACAAATTATTTTTAATATCCAATCCAAACTATAATATAATTCTGACGTTTCGGTACAATCCTACCACCCACCTAAGAGCTCTGCTGTCGTTATGCCAGACACAACAGAAATTCTATAATAGCAACCTCTAGGAGTCTGCGTAACAGACAAGGGGCTCAGTAAGAAGAAAATGCTACATGTCGATTTGTTAGCGTTTGTCAATCGTAAATTGATAGATAAGTTTACAGATACTTGGTTAATGCTCACTCTATTCGATCGTTACCACAAAATATGTCTAGGAATCCTACTAATATTATAAATGCGAAAGTTTGTAAGTATGGATGGATGGATGTTTGTTACTCTTTCACGTAAAAACTACTAAATGGATTTGGTTGAATTCGGCATACAAATAGTTTATAACCTGGATTAACACATAGGATACTTTTTATCCCGATATTCACACGGGAACGGGAACCTCGCGGGTGAAACCGCGAGCATTCGCTAGTAAAGAATAAATAAATAAAAGTTTTAGAATTATCCATTTGAAGTTTCCAAAATACGTGTCGTTGGCCTTTGTTAATCCCATACATTCATGATTCTATTCTGCAAACGTTCATGCTACTTGTATAGGCCCTCTATAACTTATAAAACTGAAACAGTTAAATAAAGTTTTTAAAAGCGACTTCACTTTCAGAACCATTTCAAATAATCGTGCAACCAAAAATAAGATCATGATGCTCCTTTAAAAACAACATCTACTCTTGGAGGTAAAAATAGACTATTTAAAAAAATCTTCCGTACTAGTTTAAAGGCGCAGCAGAAAGCATTAAAAGTTTCGTTCCCTGTGTGTGCGACAGGAAGTTACACTATGGAGTTTTACCATGAATAATACATTTCCCAAATAAATAGAAAAAAGGCAGTATCGCTTCTTTGCTATTATTTCAAGAAATACCCTTGAGTACTTTTGTTAACAGTTCTTAAAATTTGTAGTGCGTATTAGAAAATAAAGTGCATTAAATAAATAATAATCTTACAAAATACAGCGTTAGATTTTAAAACCAAAAAAAATGGCAATTTCCTTAGGTAACTTCCGATATACTATCTGATCTACTTAAGTATTATCAGTCAACCATAACCAACCTGATTAAAAAGGTTAGACTTACCTAATATAGCAAGGGGTGCCTTTTATGTCCCAAAAATCCAATACTCAAGGATCTAATATCGTAATACGCTACGGCACTGACAAATATCAGGTAGCGCTCCGCGTCATTATTAGATTAGTAATAAAATATTTAGGTCGATTTACGGGTACGTCTTGTCTGGTCTATTATTACACACAAAAGAAAATAACTATGATCAAAATAATACCAAATAATGTACAAAAACTATTGTAAGAAATCAAGGAAAGCTGTTTTGAATCAGCATTGGCCAAAGACGATGTAAAGTAGTGGATCTACTTTATGTTTAGTCCAATCACTTTGAGTTTCAGGAAAATACGACTATCGTCTTTTTATTGCACCGCAATTTATTCCTATCGCCTGGGGTGTCATTTTACAATATCGGCTTGGGTCACCCAGGGGAGTGTTTTGGGCCCCCACTTTCACCATGTGTTTACTTAGCGGACGTCTTTGGAAATGAAAAGGAGTCGAATTCTGCAAGTGGTGCAGTTTTTCACGCTGAATCAACCAACGTTGTATTTTCAACGTTGAGTTTTCTTTAAGGTTTCACTTAGAGTATCTAGAATTTGGTCTTAGCTTCGCTAGTAAACGTCTGTTGTTCTGTAATTATTACGTTGTTTTAATTGAGTTCAATAACTCTATGTAACATAATTTTATTCTGGCTTTGTATTTGACTATTGTTATTTATAGACAAAGACATATTTTAAACATATAAGCAATGTTATAATTCTTTGTTAAACCACATACTTAAGCATTATGTTACTTCAAATCATAGCTATTACTTTTAAATTAAATTTTGTTTCTTCTTCTAAAGAGGGCAACTTTTGCGGTGAAATGTTATAATAATATACATTTATTACCCTACCCTTTAACATATCCATGTTCTGCTACACCGATTTGAGTTTTATTGGCATAAAAGCTTTTCCACAAAGAGCCCAATCATTTTGTAATTTAGACCACTTTAATATTCTTGGATAATGTTATTAATCTTTAATATCTAGTACGAGTACAAGGCTCAATTCTGAGCTCCTTAGTAAATCACTTTCTAATTTGTTATTTTGCATGTTTAGACCACATTAAATGGAATAAAAGCTTCGACAGTAATTGTTGAAAGCATTTTCAGCGGTATTGTCACAGTTTCACAGTTTCTGCTGAATTTGTGTACTGGCAAGGGGGCATACTTAATTTAATGAAGCGCAAATCAGTTTCAATGTCGCGTTAGTGAAATGTCTGTAAATGCATCCATCATAAAATAATATTTTAAAAACGGTTTAATATAAAGTCCACAATATAAAGTTTAAAATCGCAACTTTAACTAACTATTTAGATTTCTTTATTTGACTTAAGGCTAATTTTTCAATCCATCTGATAAAGTATGACGTGACCAAAATCAAGTTTCACTTGTCGAAAAAGAAAAGACGTGATATGACAATACATTTCAAAATGGTTGTGTAATGCGTTAACAAACGAATACATTTTATCTCACTATTGAAAAGTCGGTCCTTAAGCATGCAAAGTTTAATTAAAACTGGAACATTAGCTTGTATAATTGTAAACTTGGAAGTTTGTACAAGAAACCGAAATTCGTAAACGCTCTTGGAGATGGTAAAAGTATTATTCTCAGAAAATGTTGACTATTTAAATTTCATTTACGTCTAACTTATTCTATAATCCATTATTATGTATAACACGAATGGACAATTTGGTTTCGCTATTTATTGTGAAATCTTATGATTAGATCTCCACTGAACCGCAAAATTGCTCGAAATACTAAAATTGACAAAACTTTGAAAGTGTCTTGTAAACTTTTCCCTTTAAGTATCTAACGTCTACTTTCGTATAAAATTACGACGAAAGTTTTAAAATAAAATTACATTTTTATGTAGGAGATTTAAATTTTACAGTTATTTTTATCTTCAGTGTTTTACTGCCTACAGACGTTCCTTAACTAATTAATACGAATCAACTATATAATTTGTTCAAGTGTACTCATAAAATTAAATGAGGTATACGTTTGAATGGACTATCTATAATGTAATTATTCAGATGAGCTGTGATTGATACGAAATCTTAATCGAAGCAGTGAACCAAGCTGAACTAAATTTCGTTGAAAACAACCAATAAATATCATAACTACTTGACTCCTTGTGAGCGGGTAGAGATAATCCCATGTCCTTTACTAAAGACATTATTCCGCTATAGACTTTAGCATAGTTTATGGTTGGTATTTTTTTTAAATTTTATTGTGTGATAGGCTTGCATTTGGCCACTATCCCACCTGATGGTAAGTGATGATGTGGCCTACGGTGGAACATGCTTGCCTAGAAGTAACCTGTTCACTCGTCATTTGAAGACACCAATATTGTACCTTATAGGAAACACCGACTCTGGCAGGGAGTTCCACAGCTTTGCAGTACGAATGATGAAAGTAGACGCAAAGCGCTTCGTACGCATATGCGGAATCTCCACAGTGAATCTATGACGTCGCTTAGTTTGTCTGGTTGTCCTATGGTAGAAAGGGGATGGAGGAATTAAATTGAATAATTTCATGGCACACTCGCCAAAGTGAAATAAAAAAATATATTTTCAATTTCTTTAGTTATGGCATAAACGGTGGGATAGATTAAGATATTGGTAGTTAAACTACATTTTTAGCGTAGACACCATACTTATTGAAGACCAATACCAAAAACAAGGGCACACGCTAGGCACTTTTTGCATCCCCATGGGACATGATAGTGAAATTCCGACAAGAACGTCTTGAAAAATCCAAGAACATAATATGAGAACACTCCACCAAAATGGCCTTTGCCTAGAACATTTTAAGTGGTTGTTCGGTAACCTATTATGCGCATAAACACTGCCTAACTCAATATAAAATGTCTAAATTTCGACTTTGTAAAGTTCATTGTTCATTCATGAGATAAAATGTCACTCATAATAAAAATAACGAGTTATTATGACATAATTTGGCCCTTACATTATCAAAGGTAGACAAGTTGAAAGGGGTTAGACTGAAAGACATTAAAGTTAAGAATGTGTAATATTAACATTCCTACAATTCCTCATTTGGTTAGGCACACAGTTTTAATATTGGAGCTCTACTTAATATTATTGTATTTAGTAGGTCTTCAGGTCTCTAAAAGGTTATTTACTCAGTCATTCACTGACTAATCAGATATCGCAACAATTATAAACACCTAAAAAGGTAGGTTGATTGTTCAAATCACGAAGTCACAGGAGGTCGTTTTCTATTTAATTTATGTATGGAAACTTAGTTTTATATTTTTGGTACAATCAATTGCTCATTTCAAAATGCTTATGATCAAGCTTGCATGCCCATTTTCTATGCAGAAGCATCTCAAACTTTTTATTATCTTTGTTTGGGAAAAAGTTTCATTAAAACTTCTTGAGAATTCTACGAGTAATCATATTTTTGTTATGAGAAAAATAGATAAAGCAATTAAAATTAATTAAACGTCATGCAACGTCTGCAGATTGGTGATAAAAGTTTTACTCGTTACTGGATTAGGCTTAGTTTTTCCAACTAGCTTGTTATAAGTACAACAAATAAAAGGTGGCAATGAAGACATCAAAAGCAGTACGCATCCACAGTCCGCGTTTTACCAAATAACGGATGCACATGTGCTCTGCGTGACAGATGGTGAGCCCATCGCCGCTCTATGCTGTTGGATCTATGAGTAAGCAGTCTTCAGTCCATTAGTCGCCTTTTATGGCACCCAAGAGAAGAGATGATAGGATTCTTTTAAAAATTTGCCGCCACCACACAGCTCAACAAGTAACAATTCTATGTAAATTGATTATTATGTTCTATATATGTAATGGCTATAATTGAGGAATAATACCCTTGTATTGTTAATATTAAAAAACACATCTTGACTGATGCGACTTAAAAAACTATATATATTTTTCCTTATCTCACCGAATGGTATACATGCTGGTACACCAGTTAATGAAAGCTGTTTACTTCTAAGTCATATGACGATAATAGTATGGGAGATCGAATTTTTTTGTCATTTTTGCACATAGATTTCTTGGGAAAGTTGCTTATTTAAACATAAAAATAAGGTTAACAAACGAACAAAGATTTCGTTATCTTCGAGTTTATTTGAGCGTTAATAACGCAAATAATCAAATAAGTGTTACGAATATTTTCAAATTGAAAATAAACACGTTTTTTTTAAGTTGTCTATCTAAAGATATAGCCAAAAAAGTGACAACAATTAAGTATGTTTTATACATTCAATGCCTAACTTTATTCATCTCGTTATCTGGTGAGGCAATAACTTCAGAATTTTAGCCAAATCCGTCCACTTGATTTAAATATAAAGGTTATATAAATATTCAATGGTTGGGACTAAAAGAGGTCGGGTAGCTCGTCGATTCGATATTTCCATCTGTTCAAACGACCGAAATAGTAAATAACTGATTTGGAAGTTTGCAATTTGTATTAGGGAAACACTCAAAAACATTTTCTTTAATATCAGAACAAGGAATAACAAAGATGTAATATGGAGCAACCTGGTATTAATAAATTTATTATTAAATGAAATAATATTTAAAGATTATTATTAAAATACTACATTTATTTATAATTATATTCAAAGCCGGTTCGTTTGTGTTAAAGACAGGTTTCTGGCTCTTCCTTTCCCCTTCTGGCTTTCTATTTTTTTTTAAACCAAACTTTTATTTAGAATCAAGACTCTCTAACTTCTTTTTCAACATTGTAAAATTCGGGCACTCTTTAGTAGTAAAGAGTTTTACATATTTTACATATTTATTTTGAAACATTTATTATCATATCTATTAATTGCGAAAGTGAGTTTTTATTTTATTTTCTTACACTTTCACGCTAAAACAGCCAAACCAATGTAGCCGCATAGTCGCGGCCAAAAGCTAGTGTCTATTATAGTTTACCCACACAAACTATTTTATTTGTTTTATGTAGAGATGAATACATCTTGCAATTTTTATATTTACTTACTTGTAATTCTGGAAAGCTCTGTCTCACAATGAGGGTCCAAAGGTTGTACAACACGCAGAGGGTGATCAGCCACAGCCAGTAAAAGTAGAAGTTCTCGTCAGGGTTCACCACAGTCCTAGGCGCTCGGACTTTCCTCCTCCTCTGCCTGTTTGTGGACCTATGTTCCCCAGCACCTTCTGACCCTGTATCTTCAACCTGCAGGCAGTTGGCAAAACTGTAAAATATGTAGTCTAAAGGTTTTCCAAAATCCTTTTCACAAATAACAATTAGGTACTCACAAGACATTCTCAGACAAGTTACGAAAATTAAGTATCATGTTATTAGTTTGTTATTTTTTATTTTGAATTAATTAATTTGATATTTTCCGAATTATTTACATACTTTGTAAATAATTCCATTTGACAACGACATGCAAAAATCAAACTAAAAGGGTTTACTGTTACACGAACACGACATTTAATAAAAAAGGGATAATAATAATATATTTCCAGATAGTGTTCAAACTTTAAAAGTTATTACGAAAACTGGAATACAATATAAACGATTCGTTGAAAAGTTATTTATGGATGAATTGTAACTGAATTTTAATTAAACTAACATTTTCTTTACATACAAGCGCGGTAATAGTTTATACATAACCGTTAATACAAATTATTAAATAAATATAAAGCTTTATGAAATGCCTAGTTGGAAATCTTTGCAATAACAAAAGATTCATGAATATATCAGATGTTTGGATCAAGCAGTGTGTCTTTTGTTTTTCATTACATGATTCTTGATGGAATTATATTTTACGTTAACCACGGTCAAACTATTAAAAGACCATGTGCAATGGAATGATCACATGACAGGCATGACATAAAGTCTCACTGTTTCCTGCGTCGTCGGCGTCTGCCTAGTAGAAAACCTCTTCAAAAACGAATCTTCTCTCTTCAATGGTGGTTTCTTCTGTATTGCGGAGCTGAGTTGGACCGTCGTTCGTAGCTTCATCCATCTTTGATTCGATTTTGTTCTGTACACCAATAAAATTAGTTAATATTTGAATGTTACATTATTTTTGCGTTTGAAGGGAAGTATAAGCAGAGGGAGCCATGCTTTCAGAAAGTTAAGTTTCAAGGTAGACAAGAGTAATCGAAAAATTTGGCTTCATTGAATTTTGTTCTGCAAAGAGTTTTTGTAAAGGAAAAAAACATTATCTGATTTGATTATTGCTATTACGTTGAATTTACTGGCAAAGAACAAAGAAAGGCATTTAAGTTGTTTATTCAGTGCCTTAAGCACTTGAACGTAAACTGAAATATTTTTACAACGTGCATACAAATAATCTACCTTTATCTACATGCGGCATGGCAATTTATGCTAGAAACAAAATCCAATTCCATAATATAAAATAAAATATGTTTGTAGAGTGAGATATCAGTGAGTCGAATACTAACGCATCTAAAACTAAATATACTAATCTGAATCTAAAGTTAGGAGATAAAATTCTAAATAGTCAACCAATCTATCAATAATTTAAACGTCCATACAAATGCAATTAAACGAATAACACTGAACACGTGATCTCCCAAGTGATAGTAAGGAAAGTAGAATCTGTTGAAGGTGAACTAAGTATAGACACAATATTCACAAGAAAAACACACAAAATCCAGTGAGTAAAGTACCATTCTCGAAGTACCTAACACAGACGAAGGTAGCACATCAGTGGATAATAAACAAACAATGATAATAAACGACAACAATCGGCATTACCGTTGTCCAGTTTTTAAATCGAACCTTTTTATTTTCCTTAGTGCCTGGTAGTATGCCATAACAGCTTGGACGTGTCTCCATTTACGGCCTCGTTTGTCTGTGTCCAATCCAGGCTTCTCTGTGTCCTGGAGGGACTTGTGAGAGCTTGATGAGCTCGATGCAATGATCGGTCGCCTACAAAGGGATGTATCGTGTTACACGGAAGGCAGTGTACAGTGTATGTGATCTGCTGGTGGAAGCCCCTCGCCGCGAGTTTCTTTGATCGTTTTAACAGTTTCAAGGAGACTTTCAGAATTATTTAGTACACAATTATTTTATGTAACATCAGTTTTATTGATAAGTTTTTCAACGTTACTAAATGGTTACTAAATACTTTGTGAGTATTGAATCAATTTTACTATTATTAATTAACTTGTAGTTATTAATTTTAGTACTGAAATTATCGACCAAATACAAACTCGCGGCACCACATTGACCTTGCTCGAGACTCCACAAAAGAACAACATGCATAATAACAAAATTAACCATTATCTCGCTAAAATCGTTCACGGACAGTACAATATTACCAAGTTGGGTGTTTTTAGAGCATTACTGTGACGTCTATTCGTCAGGCAGTGCAGGGTCGTGATCTAGTTGCTATGCATTATGCACGAATATTTTTTGATGAGGCGTTTAGTCAGTCCTGTACTGATTTTGCGTTTTGCGTTGTTTGTTTAAAAAAAACGATGCTGGGACTATAGAGTTGCGTACGGAATGTAACAATCTGGGTACAATTTATGCATTATTTGCAACAAGAAGAGAGGAAAGTTTTTCTGTCTAGTATGTATTGTACTGTAAGGTTGGGAAGTGTTTATTAAGTTAACTGTAGCTTGCTCTGCAAGTAAACTATCTGTAGGAGAATAATATTCTTTTTTGAAAGAAAGTATAGTTGAGTATAGTTTCATGAAGTAGAGTCTAGACCAAAGTATGATAATTATGGGCAATGAGAAGCGGGAACCGAGCCAAAATAGCATGTATAATACAGAATGACTTGTGAAATGCTACAGTATCAGGTAGATTTAAATGATGGATATCTCATACGTTAGATTCATTCCGTGCACATCTCACAGTCTGTGCCGAACTAAGGGCTTAGGGCGCAGTGCAACTAAGCGAGTCTTTGTATGCCGTGCGCCACTTACATGTCGTCCGGCCGAGAGTGCGGCGTGAATGGAGATAACTTGCTCAACAATCTAGGGAATTCGGGAAAATGCAATTCAGTTCCTACACTTCACTTAAATGTGACATTGACGGAAAGTTAGTTTAGAATAATTGTAAGCGTTCATGTTGTACGCAATACAAGTCAAATATACATTTTTACATTGTACAAAAGTGATTCTAGTTTAGGCATTTTAATAATTTTTTAAAGGTGACTTGTCATAGCGACCACATCCTGCCTGATGGTAAGCAACCGATGCAATCCAAAATAATGAGAGCGCTCCTCACTGGAACAAGCACGGTAACAAGCGCACCCATTCATGACAGCCTGCATAAATGCCGTTTCACGCCCCGCTGAAAAGACCCGGGACTGCAGGAGCTGGGAAACACATGCGCCGGCAAAGAATACCAAAGCCGAATGGTCTTACAGAGGAACGACTTGCCAAATTTTTTGGTACGAGTGCTGATAGTCTGTACAGTATGGTGGTGGTTCCTAAGACTAGCACGTGTATTCCGGGAGAGAAAAGGAGAGGGCGGGACTAGATCATAAAGTTCTTCAGAACACTTCGTAATAATTCCGGTAGAATACACTGAGGGAAGCAATGTCTGAACGCAGCTGGAGGTCCTCACAGGCCGTAACCTCAGCATCTACAATAAACTTTGGACGAATGTATAGATTTTTCTAATTTTTATTAATCTTCAGAGTTGAGTAGGTACCTACCTAAGTTTTATGAACATAACCTTGATTAATTAACTTTTTGAGGTAAGTTTTTATAACCTTAATATTATTAAAATATTATTTACTTTCAAATGGCCCAGTTGAAATACGGCGAAGCGTTTTTTTTATAAAATAAGGGGGAAAACGAGCAAGCGGGTCCCCTAATAGAAAGTAATCAACGTCCATGGACACCCGCAAAACCAGAGGAATCGCAGACGCGTTGCTAGCTAGGCTCGTTTCTTGAGCGTAAAAAGATCCCGATTTGAGGTAGAGTTTTTTGTGAGTTTATGGTACACTAATTCTTAAAAACAATATTTCATCCATTATTAATCGACTACGGAGAAGTGTTCGCTCGTTATCCCGCCTTAATAATAATAGGCAAAAATCGATTGTTAAAGCGAAGCACACTTCAATCCGAGTTTAAGCAGGATGTAGATTGTATTTTCGATAAGGGAAAAGCTAATTTAAACTGATATTAGAAGCAAGTAAGTAATACTAGAAGATGTATATTACATTTTAAGGTCTCAAACCATGTTATTGAAAGGAATTATCCTATGCCAGAAAAACGGGAAGTATATTCAGTTAACGTTAGTTATTAAAATAAAGCACAGCTAACGCAAAAGTAAGTAAGTCAGTGAGTTAAATTGATCACAGAAAAAATTTTAAGCTAACAATGTTATCGTGAAAAGTAAACTAAGGTTCATAAAACAAAAGTTGTAGTTGCCAAGATTAAATAAAAGTCATTATGTTGGCAAATGGTTGACAACTGCCAGGTGGTTAGAGGATCGTAGCATAAGGATGTTTGCACTATCGACAGATAAAAGACGTCTTGAAAGGAAATGAAAAAAAATCGGACTATTCAAAAGTACCGAAGTACCTACTTGATTAACTAACTCACACCTAAAAACTAGATGCATAATCAATGCTCTCATAACGTCCTCACTAAAAGAGTATCTATTGGCTACTACAGTTCCCGGAAAAGTATAAAAAAAATAACAAACGCTTGTTTTATACCTCTTACAATATTTTTTTTCTCGAGAAAGCTTTATTTAATAATAAAAAAAAACATATTTTTAAGTCGCCGATTTCCACATGAGGTACCTAGTTACTTTTTATCTTCGAGTTTATATAAGCGTGTTAACGTAAAAAAACAAATATTACGGAAGTATAACGTACCTAATAAATCTGAAGTTACAATTTTAAAGCGTGTGTTATTTTCCCATCATTAACTCTAATAGAAACCGAGAAAACAGTAAATACACGTAAAATGCTATCCCCCGGAACAATGGACAGTTTTATGTACTCTTTAAAATTTATCGCGTATGAATTTCAGTATATTGCAATTTTGATAGTCTATTTCATTCACTGGCGCGAGAGTCTTTAATAGTCATTCGTGTGTTGTGGTCCCACACATAAAATAATGTAGGCCATTTATAATGGTTATCCAAACGCTACAAAATGTATAAAATCTAAAAAGTTTACGAAACGCCACTTTTGTGTAGGTATTAAATAGGGTTACGAAACGGGAAAGACCCGTAGGCAGTTGTCCCACCGCCGCCGACGATGAACGTGAAGCGAGTCGAGCTAGAATTAGAAACGAGTTGGCGAGCAGCGGAAAGCGAGTGTGTAACGCCTTTAGCACACCGACGCCGACGCCGCGAACCGCGGTAGCGAAAACTTAGCGAACACGAAAATGCGGTAAATAAGCGAAATTCAAGCGGTCGTTTTCACACCTACTCGAATATCGCTTGTATAAATTTAATATTTTCAACTCATTCGAATGCAATAATAATAATTCGTCTGAGGCAAACTAATTTCTTTCCGAATCTGAAGAAGAAGAACTATTACTTCTTGTATCGACTTTAAGAAAAAGACGAAGAATATGGGTTCTTGAAATTAATCAAAAAAAAAGATTTAATTTTTCGCCATGCTACTTCTTTTTTATAAGATATCCTATAATCTATTTGCCCTATGAGATATATTTCTGAATAATCTCGAATTTCATTAATAATTTTCTCACTTTCTGCTTCCGCCATCTTGTTTCGCGGCGATATTCTGTCCAAAAAGACAAACCACGTCATTTCTCTCCGAGTGGCGAAACGAAAGTGGCGGTACACCGGCGTCCGTGTGAAACAAGTATCGCGAGTATCAGCGATACTATACAAATTGAGACGCAATTATAGGTAGTCACAGACGATAGAGCGAGACGCAACATACGCGATACATTTTGATGTGTGTAGACAGATTACTGCAATTTCGCTACCGCGGTCCGCGGCGTCGGTGTGCTAAAGGCGTAAATAGTTTTGTCGCTGGGCGCCGCTGCCGATGGTTGGTCTCCCGGCGTGAGTTAGTATCGCTTAGCGACAATTATCTTTGAAAGCTCCTGTCAAGTCCTGTCACTCATCTTGTCAAGTCCGGTCGCTCAGCGCTGCTCAGCGGCGAACTAGTGAAGCGAGTCATCGCCGGCAGTGTGAACAGTCAGCGATCAACTATTTATATATGCAGCTCTTTTGTTTACACGGAATGTATATTATTATCTATTATTGTACGTTTCTTGAGCTAGAAAATAGCTGATAGTTAGTAGTTAGTCGTTTACTCGCCGTTGGTGGGACAACTATCTATATCTACATTCTTTCCAAAAAGTTTCGGGAACGGATGATTTGTTTATGATTCCAAATTCAATTATTTGTTTTTTTTATTGTTAGATTGGCACAACCTCAGAACAATAACAATATTGTTTTGAGGGCACAACTGTTATCCATTTTGGCGCGGAGTTTGAGTTGCATCTGGTATTTAGATTAAAATACAGTGATGTTTTTAGTTAGTTTCAAGTTAGTTTATATCTACTGTGTATTGCGAATTTCATAATGGATAAAAATATCGAACAAAGAGTTTGTCTTAAATTTTGCGTCGCCAATGGAATTTCGAGTTCGGAGTAAAAATATTACAGAATGCTTACGGTGAATCGACTTCGACAAAAACACGTGCTTATGAGTAGTACAGAGCGTACAAAAGCGGTCGAGATGTGATGGAAGATTTGCTTCGCTCTGGTAGGCCATCAACGTCATCAACTAAAGTTAACTTCGCAAAAGTGAAGGAAATGGTGACTGAAAATCCTCATTCAAGTTTGAGAGAGATAGCTGCTGAACTTTCTGTGTCTCACGAGTCGTTCCGTACCATTTTAAATAATCGCTTGCTTGGGTGTGAAACATTTTGCCGCTCGGCTAGTCATAAAAGACCTGAGTTTTCTTCAAAAACTCAATCGCAAAAGAGTCGCTGAGGACATGCTAGAACGAGTCAATTCCGACCCAACATTCATGCAATGCATTGTTACTGGTGACGAGACGTGGGTTTACGAGTTTGACATGCAAACTAGTCAACAAACTTCGGAGTGGCGCCTTCTGACTGAACCGAAACCGAAAAAACCACGCCAAAGTCGATCAAAAGTCAAAGTCATGTTGACTGATTTCGTTGACTATCACGGTGTTGTGCACTCGGAATTCTTGCCAAAAAGTCAAACGGTAAATAAAGAATATTATTTGAGCGTTATGCGGCGTTTAAGACAGCAAATTTGACGAAATGGCCAAATTTGTGAAAAGAAAATTCTTGGATTTTGCACCAAGATAATGCGCCTTCGTACAAGGCCATCATTATGAACGAGTTTTTGACCAAAAACTTAACAAATACTATCGAGCAAGCACCTTATTAACCAGATATGGCTCCAGCCGACTTCTTTCTTTTTCCTGAACTCAAATTACCACTTTCAATCGGTAGAAGACATAAAGAAGAATTCGCGGCGAGAGCTGAGCTCAATTCCGGAAAAATCGCTTAAAAATGTTTTGATGATAGGATTATTCGTTGGCGTAAGTGTATCGTTTCTGAAGGAGCATTTTTTGAAGGCGATACAATAAATTTGGATGAATAACTAACATTTTGTGTAATATTGATCTTTTCCTGCTACTTTCTTGACAGAGTAGTATATTATCCCTTATGAGTTAGTCAGAGCTAAGCATTGAGTACCGCAAAATCAATTCTCAGCCATAGTTCACGTTTCACAAAATAACAACTGTACACATGCTCAGGCTGATATGTGATGAGCCCATCACCGTTATATACTGTTGGATCCAAGTGCAGTCTTGATCCGTTAGCCGTTTTTTGCGAAACCCAAGGGAAGATATGGGTTGTCAGTTATCTATTATTGAGGCCGGCCAGCTCGGTGGGTTGTCAATAGTATAAAAATACGTGGAAGCACTAAATCATAGAAAACCACTACTCTATGTGTGAAACGATGCGCGGCAAGTGAACCTAGTAAAATTAAATAAGTTTTTTATTCCTCATACTCGGAAAGTAGGTCTGAAGTTGCCTGAAGAGCGGGTTGAAAGTAATACTATTCAGCCCTAGGGAGAATCTTTTTTCTGACAGGTACTGTCAAATTATAAACGCCGCTATATAGTGTTGGATCCAAGTGCAGTCTTTTAATCCGTTAGTCGTCCCAAGGGAAGAGATGGGTTACCACTTATCTATTAATGAGTCGCCCCGCACCTTAGAGCATTCAACGAACTAAATTCTCAAAGCCCCGCACTGCTCGATGAATTGTCCATAGTATAAAAAATACGTGGATGCACCAAAACATAGGACGATGACAAAACATTCTATTCCATTTTACTACTATGTATGAAACGATGCACGGCAAGTGAACCTAGTATCCATAATAAACAAATGAAAATTAAGTACCTAAGTCTTTTACCTACTTATTTTAATTTATTAGTGGATGCAAGTGGTATTCACCTGCAATAATTTGTACTTTTAGCTTTATAATTATTTAAGTACTACGCATATAAATGTAAAAAATGTTGATGGATCAATAAATTAAAAAAAGTATATTGCAATTAAGTGTTGTATATTAACAGTCATTACACTATGCATAAAAGAATATTAACTTTTAACAGTGTAGTCACAACTGTGTTCATTGGTTGTTACAATTAAAATGGTGTCAAAAGTCTGTCCACTTCGGACGTACAATATTTTAGAAATTCCATAAAATATCTAATACATATAAACAAAATTCATATAATTACAAAATAATCATTTCACATATCAGCATATAAAATTAAATAATAAATCAAAATTAAAAAAAAATAATGCATTCAAAAAACATTAATAAAATAATAAAACCATTTCGCATGTCAGCACATAAAATTGTAAAATAGTAATAATTAATAAACTAAAAATAGTTAAAAAATTCTCAGTCTTTTAGAGTTCTAAATATTTTAATTACTTACTTACTATCAAAAAATATTAAAATACCTATTATTATTCAATGTGTGGGCAAAGTTTCCACGAGCTTATTTTAGAAAAGTAAAAGGGCTACTTTCAATTAGATTACACCGGAAGTTCAAGACATTTAAGCTAATGACTTTTACTTCTAATTAAGATTCGCTTTGACTGTGTACTTTCTTATTCTGTTGTAAAACCATTTAAACTTGTGCAATCACATTTAAATTTTATCTTTACTGCTAATTGACAAATTTATTAACTTTTTAAAAAGCACCAACGTAATGCGGAGTTTTTCTTAAAACAAAAACTGCTTTGTTTTAACAAAAGTAAAGGAAAATATCACATAGCTTTATAATTATGTTCATATTTAACAATGGATGCTTTTGCAATGTATCATTTACTACTAATTATGAATGTCAACTTTTTTACCTTGTTAGCACCATGAACATTTATTGCTCTTTTATAAAAATTAAATAAAGCATCTTTATTATAAAGTAAACAGTTTCTTTTAATAAAATCAAAGGAAGCTTTTTAGTCTCTTGTTTTACTATTGGGTGCTTTTGAAACGAGATTTAATTAAACATTTTTTTTGCTAATTAATAATGTATCAATTTTATACAGGGCAGGTAGGCATAACGAAAATTAAGAGCAGAAAAAGCGAGTGTTAATTAACGCAGAATCTTCTTTCAAAACTTTCCATAAAATAAAAAAAATAGATACCTAACACAATGCTATACTCAATCCATAGAATAATAACTAAATCATAGAAGGAATGCTATGACCAAATGTCATGTCAGTGTTCACTCCGTTTGACAACAAACAATGCGATATGTGACATGCACACGCGTTGGCCCTTGCCAATGTCAAATATTACCCTTCGAATTACGTTTGTAGATCGCTTTTGAATTCGGTATCTTAATGGTGACCGGGTGTAAAATTTTTAATTCCCTTTACATTTGACGTTTTTAGCAACTTATTTTGTCTTTTTTTATTTTTTTTATTGGCAACGGTTAAGCGCTTGGCCTTCATCTCACCTGATGGTAAGTGACAATAAGGCCGAAGGTGGAAGCGCGCTTCACCCGGAATCCTTAACCAATGAGGAATTGGCTATCTTATCTCAAACTGCCGGAACACAACAATGCTATAAACATCATTGTTATGGCGACAGACTTAGATAAGATGGTGGTAGCTAGCCAGGCGGACTTGACAGCCCTACCACCAACCAAACCGAGCACACAAAGATGTACCCCCCGCTGGGAATCGAACCCGGGACCTCTGGGTCTGAAACCGGTAGCTTAGCCACTAGACCACAGAGGCGGTTAAACCTTTCAATGCTTATGGCCCATTTGAAAAAATAGGACAACTATACGAGTCTCATTAATTGGACTCCTTCTATGCTTTAGTTATTATTCTGAGACTCAATCGTAGCGAAACTTTGACTTAATACATTTGACGTATATAATGTGTTTTGGCCATAGAATAATAACTTAAGCAGCACAGTACTGTTGTTCTATTTCTTCAAATGGGCCATAAACATTGAAAGAAAAGAGACAAAATAAGTTGTTAAAACGTCAAATTTAAAGCGAAAAAAAAACCGGTCACCATTTATGATACCGAATTCAAAAGCGACTTAAACAAATGTAATGAGCTTGGGAACAGTATTTTTATTTATTTATTTTTGAAATATTTACATTTTAACTTAAAATATGACATTAAATTCTTTTCTGTAGCCGTTCAAAATACTTCACAATAAATTTTTAAAGATTCATAAAAATGACCACGCGCTATTGTTTTGTGACAATCAAAATACGCGCGAAACCCACGGCGTGACGTCATCGGATATGTATTCGGACGCCCGCCGGGTGCGGGCGGCGAGAGCGGCGGCGGGATCGGATACGATGACGTCACGTCACGTCAGTCGATTGCCAGCGAACTAAGCGAGGTAGTAGTGTTTTAACGAATTATTTATGTACAATAACTTTGTAAATACTTCTCGTATCAAAGTGAAATAAAAACTATTGGTTTAGAATAACGACTTCTATAATGGTATAAAGTAAAAATGAACTTTTTTTTCATTTTTCCCAAGTCCATTCGAATGGTGACCAAACGGAGTGCACACTCAAATGTCTCACTCCTATGCTTTCTTCGATGAACAATTCAACATTACCAACTAGATCACGCGTCACGTACAAAATCAAAGCTAAATTCTGTCCACGTAAATAAATACTTTTTCAAAGCAATAAATTACTCCTGTCACTTAAAAAAGAAAAGACGTCAATAACATTTAGTGGTGAAATCAATCTTAAAGGGCAACAAATATAGTACTTTTTCCTGTTAAGCCTTGCGAGAAAATAAGAGCTCACTCTCAAGTGCGCTCTTATTTACCGAGCCACATTATTAGCGCCGACCTGACATCTAGTTGTATTGTTGGTATTGTTGATTGAAGTATGCTTTAGTTATTATTGTGAGGTTTTGGCAAAATAGTAATTGTTGAAGGAGCACTTCGTCATGTTGACTTTAGCTTGCGCACTACTAAACGAAATGAGTCCCTAAACATTTCGCTCGGTACTCTTTTTGCGCATACGTTTTGAGAGCGTTGATTATGCATCTTGTTTTTATTATGTAACTAGTGACCCGCCCGTGCCTACGTCCTCGCTAACTTAGAAACAGATACATACTTCAGCCAATCAGTATAAAATATCAACAAAAACCATCCTTAGTTATCACTCTTTCCATCCATCCATATAATCACGAATATTATCCACAAATGGTTAGTCAGAGACTAGGCAATGAGGACAACAGAAGCAGCCTTTGACCACAGTCCACTTTTCACCAAATAACGACTGCACATGTGTTCAGTATGACCGGTGGTGAGCCCATCGCCGCTCTATGCTTTTTGATGAATGTGCTTATTCTTTAGTTCGTCAGTCACTTTTAACGACACCCAAGGCAAGAGAGGGGGTGGTAGTATTCTTTCACCGCTACGCGACGGTTATTGCTCTTTCTATTAATGAAAACTGCACAAAATATCCATTGCGTGGTTTAAAAGAATGAAACGGAGCCGCAGACATAGGAAAACAGCGACTTTACTTATTACTTAATATGGAATAATCAAAGTTAAAAACCTTTTAATCCGTTTCGTAAAAAAACAAAACAGCGCTGTCACCCAGCATTTGAGCCTTAATAGCGATATAGTCCCCCTTGAGCCAAGGTATTAAATAGGTTTTAAGTGAAATGTAGCATGTAGGATTTAAATATGAAAGAAGTTACTGGTTTTGAAGTTTATTAAAAGTATGCTTTTTCAATCGGATGTTTGTTAAAATTTAATGAAAAAACTCTTTCGAGTATTTTTGCACACCGTAACCAAGGTAGTCAAATAAGGAAGTGGTCATAAGCAGAAATAGTCTTTATGAGAACTAGCCTCATTACGAAGTGGCTGAATACAGAACAGGTCCTGGGCAGCAAAAGACAAATTAAGAACTGGTCCCTAAACGTCAAAAGGGCTTGAAGCAATAACACCACGGTGGAACTATTGTTGCCTCGGCATATATAATTATATACCCAATGCCAACGAGCGCCCGACTCCGAGAATAACATGATCGATATCGCCGCTGACTCGATAAGGTGCATCTCGATTGCATAATTTTGCTGTTGGTTTATAAGTTGAATAGATCAATTCTGATATACCTTACAATAAGCTGATTTGTAGGCTCATTATAGAATACTATCAACCAATATCGTCACTTGGGTGTCGTAATGTGTCTACACCCAGCGGGATCACCTGTCTGGGAGACTTATGAGTGATGTAGGGAATTAGATCTGGATTTGTTCTACTGAATTATGCTGAAGACAGAATTTGTTCCGTATAAACAACGGAAATATAAGCTTTTCTAACCGACCGACCCCCAGCCAGCAGGATATATACCAAAGTTATGTCTGATGAAGTATAAATTGGTATTAACTTTTAGATCTGTAATTGGTCTGTTAACCAAAACAAAAAACATTCTTCTAATGTCCTTACTTCAGCCACAATCAAGCTGCAAAGAAACCTCCAGTCAGCGGACTTTTTCTTTTAAGGCATTATTTTTGTAACTTTTTCATTACGACTAAAACTTTTACTTAAATTACCTATTCGTACATTTTGTGTTAAAATTGAAAGTATAGAATTTGAAACCTGAATAGGTTATTAAAAGGGGTAGAATACAAAATAATATCACCAGTCTGCATTATCTTATTTATATTAATATTATAAATGTGAATGTTTGTGAGGATGGATATTGGTATGTATGTATGTATGTTAGTCGTAAATAGTTTAAAGGACCATGGGAAATTTTGATCCCACCATCCAACAGATTTGAAATTAGTGTCATTTGAAGGGTCTAGTAGGATAGATATTTTTTTAATATGGCGACGTTCTTCATATACGCGGGATTTAGGTTATAGAAAATATATTATTTTTGTTTTGTTTTCCAACAAAATAACATTGCAAGAGCAGACCAGACTCCACAGGCGGCACCCGTTCACGAGTATGACATGTGAATCAGCCATCGCTTCACTCAACCATGTTTTAGGGAACGTAACGACCCGACGCACATGCCACCACCGCAGAGACACTTTGAGAGAGCATGACACATTCGAGCAACTCCAAGTAACGCAAGAAAACAATAAAAGTTTTTTATTATTATAAATAAACCTAATACTTTTTGCAACTAACACAGGTACTTTAGGCTTCTTTGGGTCCCAATGAACAAATTGACACGTATCCCATGACTGTTTTAGGGTGGGGACGGGGTTCATACAAAATACCCCATGGTCCTTTGATAATTTAGTGTAAAAGTTACAAAAAAAAGTCCGCTGACTGGAGGTTTCTTAGCAACTTGATTGTGGCTGAAGTAAGGACGTTAGAAGAATGTTTTTGGTTTTGGTAAACAGGCCTACAAATGTAAAAGTTAATACCAATTCTTCATCAGACGTAATTTTGGTAAATATACCGTTGGCTGGAGGTCGGTTAGAAAAGCTTATATTTCCATTACATTTTTATTTATTTTTATTTTTTTGTTAATAAAACGTTAAAATATATTTTAAAAAACATTAATATATAAACGCAGCTTCATCTTAACCGAATGTGCAAATATATGTAAAAATATTTCTTTCGGATCTCAGAGGTAAAAACTTCTAAGATTTGATGAAGCAATGTTGACTAAAAAACATAAGCATCAAGCACTGACAAATTTTGACGGGTGAAAACCAGACCTCGGTAGCCAAGTGGTTAAGGCAACCGCCCGGAATGTGGAAGGTGCGTGGTTCGATTTCCGCCTGAGGTTGTCGTCTTTTTTCAGTGTTTAAAATTTTACTTAAGTATATTTAAGCGTTAATAAAACGTTAAAATATATTTAAAAGAAAAACCTTAATATGTAAACGCAGCTTCATCTTAACCAAATGTTCAAATACTCGTAAGTATATTATGAAAAAAAAATTTCTTTGGGATCTCAGAGGTGAAAACTTCTAAGATTTGATGAAGCAATGTTGACTAAAAAACTTAAGCATCAAGCACTGACAAATTTTGACGAATGAAAACCAGACCTCGGTAGCCAAGTGGTTAAGACAGCCGCCCGGAATACGGAAGATGCGTGGTTCGATTCCCGCCTGAGGTTGACGTCTTTTTTCAGTGTTTAAAATTTTAATTAATTATGTTTAAGCGTTAATAAAACGTTAAAACTTATATTTAAAAAAACACATTATTATATTTCCGTTGTTTATACGGAACAAATTCTGTCTTCAGCATAATTCAGTAGAACAAATCTAGATCTAATTCCATGCATTACTCATAAGTCTCTTAGACAGGTGATCCCGCTGGATGTATACACATGGTGTCGTAAAATTAAACTAACGGATAAAAGACTGTGCACATACATCAGCATAGAGCGGCGATGTGCTCACCATCACACGCAGAATACATGTGCAGTTGTTATCACGCAGAATACATCTGCAGTTGTTGTCAACGCCTTGCCAGCAGACTTTAAAACTTTGCCAAAGACACGATTCCGTAGACTTGTTAAACGATGACTTCAGGAACAGCGCTTTTATTCTGTTGGTGAATATCTCGATACCATGTTTAGATTAAGACATCAAAGTTGAGGATGATTTTATATTTTCGTCATTTGTTATGCTGAATGTACTTGACATACTTATATTAAATTTCATTTTAAGGGATTAACATTATTGTAATTTATAAACAGACAATTGGATTATTAATTAATTGACATTGTAGTAGGCACGTATTTATAATAATTGACATTTGCATGCTAAATTAGCGAATCATGAATGAACTTTTTATAATTTTAACATCTATGTGTTTACCGTGTTTCTTGTGAATAAACGATTTGATTTGATTTGATTTATTTGGTGGTGACTGTGGCAGAGGACTGCTTTTGCGATCTCTGAACAACCCTTAAGTATGTATGTAATGTAAGTATAAGCTGATGATGTTTAAGGCTAGGTGTTAGTGAAAAATAAAATAACACGTTCTTAGAATTACTTTTTGAAGTAGTAAACAATAAAATTAAATTCTGCGAAAATTATGAAATATTGTTGAAGCTTTATTCTGTGAAATACACCCGATGGAAACACGATTTTATAAAGTTGGCTCGATAGAATAAATTCACAAAGTTACATATTTCTGTGTCATTTTATCTTCTTTTCCAGGTTTTATTCTTAAAATAAGTGATTTGATATTATGAGTCATTTACCAAAATGAAGCTCGTAAATAACTTGAGTTATTATAACCGATGGTTTTTTATTAATTACATCTATTAATTTTTAAAAATATAAAAAGCGATTATTCGCGCCGCTTCGCTGTTATACCCGTCCCTTACCGTTGTACCGTCGAGAGAACGAGAGGGAAGCGCTCGAAATACCTCCCCTTAAGTACAGTTGCTATTGACGTATCGCGTAGCGGTAAAAACCGTGTCGTGTAGCGGTGAAAGAATACTAACACCCCCTCTCTTCCCTTGGGTATCGTAAAAGGCAACTAACGGACTAAAGACCGCACATACATCCAACAGCATAGAGCGGCGATGGGCTCACCACCTGTAACGCTAAACACTTGTGCAGTCGCTATTTGGTGAAAAGTGGACTATTGTAGAGGACTGCTTTTGCTGTCCTCATTGCCTTCTCTGACTAAACCTTCGGGGATAATAGACGTGACTATATGTATGCTCTTGACCTAATTAAGCATCCCGTATTGGGCCAGCGTAGTAAGTTATGTCCCAATTTCCCTATGTGCACAGACACAGGCACATGGCACAGATCTTCCGACATGGACCCGTCCATGTGACTCAGTAGTGGAACGTTTATAGCCTTGTGATTTTTTTTAGGAAGTGTATAGAGTGCCACAAGCGGCACTGTATCTCCATCGGTTAGGGAACCGTAAGTTTTGCAGTATAATAGTGACGCCGCATAAGCTGCCGTAAAGTTTTTGTTAGACAACAGAAATACTAGCTGCCCTTACTCCTGTAGGTCACGTGACAGGTCAGAAATTTAAGACAATCGCAGCGATTGTCTTAAATTTCGAGGTTATTTTTTTTTATTAGACAACAGAAATGTAACTCCATACAAAAATATCTTTTGAATAATAAGTCGTCTGAACATTATGACAAATTAAAAATATGTTACGGTTCCCGAACCGATTGAGCTACAATGCCGCTTGTGGAGTGTGGCACTCTATACGCTTCGTACTAGGATGCCGTCAAATTACGGCATCGTAACCGATCGTACTATGTTGCCGCTTGTGGCACTCTATTCACTGCCTACACTTTGTACTAGGATGCCGTAATTACGGCATCGTAACCGATCGTACTAGAATGCCGCTTGTGGCACTCTATCCATAGCCTTTTTTATCCTCTCTGGATGAGCACTTGGCCTTCACCTCAGTTGGTGGTAAGTGACGATAAGGCCGAAGGTGAAAGCGCGCTTCACCCGGAATCCCCTACCACTGAGGAACTAGCTATTTTATCACTAAATTGTCGGAACACAACAATGCTTTTATTATTGTAGTTATGGCGCGAGAATTTTAGATAAGATGGCGGTAGCTAACCAGACGGATGTTCTTAACGTTCTCAATATGTGCCGAAGGGTCAAAACGAGGTCGACTATAGATAGAGGTTACGAAACAAGGAACAAGGGAGTCAAAAGTTCAGTAATAAACAGTGAAAAACATTGAGGTTAATTTTATAAACCTATATCGAATACGATAAAAAGATGAACCATGATTTTCTTTTGTTCTGTTCCTTCATCGTCATTAGCACTGGCGGTGTGTTCAATGAATTATTAATGTTTAGCGGGGCGCTTCGGAGTCCGGATTGTCGCAACATGTCATTCATGTTATATTATGCTAATGGTGTACAATTTCCACGAAATTCGACGAATTTTACCATTGAAAATGGTTATCAGATGTAAATCGCCTGAGACGTATTTTTGGCCATAGCAAGAGTTGAGAAATTTATCGAGACGCGTGAATGTTTAAATTTTGAAAAAAAAGTTACTTTTTTATTTTGAAAAATGTAAAAAGAAATCGGGTTTATTATGAGTGTTTGTTTATTAAATTGTAATTAAATATTTCTAAAAAACAGTTAAGCTACATAATGCCGAAAAAAATTTAAAAATCGGTTAATACTTGTGACTTGTCCCTTTAAATTTGGAATTGTAGAAAAACGAGTAGGTATGTCCTTAAAAGTGTATTTAAAAGTGATATAGCTTCTATGATTATTGACCGATCGTTATAGTAATGGTGTTAAAATAATATGGATGCAGGCGAGAAGTGCATTTGAGTTGGAATTTAGAAAATCTAATCTAAAAATTTTTTGAGGAATGTATTTCACTTATATAGATAGATATTTCACTTAAGTTGTAAAACAAAAAAAAAAGTTTTTCTCCGTGTTGTGCTGTGTTATAATTCGTTCGTATGATATAATTCGACTTGTAGTAATGTAGTTGTGTAATTTTAGGGAAGTATATCTCAATAAAAAAATCTTATTATTACACTTGTAATGTAATTGTAATTCAAAATAAAATCATTTTTTTTTTTCGTAATTTTTTTTTATGTAGGTAAGTGAGTATTTATTTTCGATTCTTGCGGGGCTGCGAAATCTGTGAATTTCTGTAGACCCCGAACTTCATGTACTAGTATGAGTTGGAAATCTGTTTTTTAATATTATTTTGCTCAAACACACAAACCAAAAACATTTGATTGTGGAACTTAAGGCTGGCATTCCCGAAATTCCCGAAAATAGGGTATTTTAGATTATGGATTACTCGCAAATCACAAGCACTCAAAATATTGAAAAAATATATGTTATTCCACAGTCTTTTATGTAGTCATTCCGGCCATTAAATATTCTATTAATGATACTTTACTGCATCAAATAAAATTTCAAACATCCGTCTAATCGTAATTCAAATATTGTATTACTTGCATTATACTTGGTTTTAGTTAATGAAAAATATACGAAAATAATTGTCTTTGAAAAGGTGAGGCATTCCGGCCATTATAAGTTAAAAAATTAAAAAAAATATATTTTTCAAAATTACATACCTATTTTGCTAAGTTGACGGTCGCGAATCGCGATGTGCAATCAATAATAATTATTACCCTACTAGTTTCTGCGCTCGGGAATCCTAGCCTTAATGATCTTCATAAATAATTTAGTTCACGTAAAAAATCATAGATAGCGCTGTTGTAAGTTTCTACGAGTATCTTATCTTAAAAAAACATTTGTAAAGAGGCGTAGGAGTAATAAAACGTTTGAAAGAAAAATGATACGCAAAGAAAAGCGTAAATAAAAAAATAAAATAAAATTAGGAAAACCGACCCGGTACCGACCTCTAACGTTGGTGAATAAATAAAAAAAAACATAAAAACGAAGAATATTGACTGACGAAAGTACAACAAATAAAAAGGTAAAGAGTATTTTATTTACTCCGAAACATCATTATTTTTGGTTAACGAGCTGGCAAACGAGCAGCGGCGCACCTGTTGGTAAGCAATCACCGTCACGCATTGACACCACAGGAATCGCAGATGCGATGTTGGTCTTTGTGGTAAGAGTAAGCTCGTTTCTTGAGGCCGCCGCCGTAACGGCCGAATATAATTATCAATATATCTTTTCATTTTTTTATAGTAGAAGGAGGCAAACAAGCAAGCGGGTCACCTGATGGAGAGTAGGTAATCACCGCCGCTCACGGACACCCGCAAAACCAGAGAAGTCACAGACGCGTTGCTAGCCTTTAAAGGGGGAAGGGGCCTCTGGAACCCTCACTCGCCGGACGAAACACATCAGCACCAAATGCTATTATTTCACGCCAGATATTCGTGAGAGGGTGGTACGCCAGACGAGCCGGCCCAACGTGTGCCGCAACGCAGCGTGGCTCTACCACTCTGTACATGCAACATGGAACCAATTTAAATCTTTAAAAATGAAAAACACTTGTGATTTGTGGGATATTTCAACAAAAATTATTAATTATATTATCGAGTCCATTGCGCCTTTTCTTGTAGTCATATTCAATAGCTGTGTTAAGCAAAGTTCTGCCACATTTCAAATCGGGTTGTAAAGATGACCCGAGCAATTCCAGACCTATTTCGATTTTACCTACTCTTACTAAAGTTTTTGAAAAACTTATTGTAGCACCTTTTGCACCTTGCACCTTTTTCACAGTCAATAGTATGGTTTTACCAAGGGAAGGTCTACTACTGATGCAGGTGTAGCTCTGCTAAAACACAGATTTGAGGCTTGGGAGGCATCACAGAATGCTTTTGGAGTGTTTTGTGATCTCTCCAAGGCTTTTGATTGCGTTGAATACAACACCCTTTTAATAAAACTTTAAAAACACTATGGTGTGCACTCTGATGCCTTGAAATTGATTCAATCATATCTCAGCTGCAGAATCCAAAAAGTTATCGTGAATGGATCCATATCATCCGAATCTTATGTGCTAATGGGGGTTCCACAAAGGTCAATACAAGTTTCATTTTTATTCTTAATTTATATTAATGATTTAACATTTTATGCGGAAAAATTTTGCAATATTGTTTTGATTGCTGATATCTTTATATTTATTTGCGATCGGCACTATCACGCTGAGCACAAGCGCAGTTGTAATTTGGTAAAACGTGGTCTATGGCAGTGGACTGCTTTTGCGGTCCTTATTGCCTAGTCTCTGTCTGACCCTTGAATTTGACATAATTTACAAACATTATATTGATTTACTACTATTATCCCAATATAGTCTCGTGAATCAATGTATGTTTGTAAGTAGATAATTGGTGTGAGTGTAAGAAAGTTTATTATTTAATATTTTATTATAATATTTATTATTTAAAGTTTATTATTTATTTTACTTACTTAATTTTACTTTTCTAAGCTTTTATTATGCCTTGCAATGTTAAAATTTATTCGAATATAGTTATAAGTAAACCTAAGGAAATCCATAAAACTGACATGCGAAAACTTTAACTCCTATCTTAAATGACAGCTCCAATACGACGGAGAAATGTCAAACTACACTTACTTTAGATTTGTTTCTGAATATAAGCCTAAGTGCTTTTAGTCTTGTAGTTCACAAAGATAATTTGGATATACAGTTCTGTGTCTATCGAATGAATTAATTTTCAATAATAAGTTTAGAACTCAGATATCCACTCAAGGATGTCTAGAAAAATGTATAGTCAGCATTAAATGAAAAGCAGAATTTTGAATTGCTCAAAAATGTCTTTACACTAATTCATAATATATTATTATTATAATATATTATTATTACAACCGTATAGGGTAGTGGTGAAAGAATACTACCACCCCCCTCTCTTCCCTTGGGTGTCGTAAAAGGCGACTAACGGACTTAGGACTGCACACACATCCAACAGCACAGAGCGGCGATGGGTTCACCACAATTACTTATTAATTTATATTAATAAGTATATAAATTATTATTTATAATTTATATACTTATTAATTTACTTATTAAGTCAATTAATAAGTACTTTGAATCGTCCAAATCTTTTTTAACCTACCACCCATTCAGGACATCATTTTTTAACTGTGGCAAATAACGGGCGCAAGAAACCGCAGCTCACAGAAGCAACGACATTTACAAAAAATACATATATTATATTTCGTTACCAGCTCACAAAATACAAAATATGAAGTTGAATGTAAATAGTTTAATTAAATATGGTGTTCTATATAAATTAATTATAGACAATTAGAAATAGCTGTTGAAGTACTTGGAGCATTTCAGACCCAAGCTGTTTTGTCTTCTGTATAATCTGACACTTTATAATAAGCTTTTTTATAAAGCTTTACTTTGATTTTGATTTTAAATTTATCAAGATCTAATTTCTGAATATCATTTGGTACTTTGTTGTATAATAAAGGTGTTGTATAATAACAGTGCTTGTCAAAAATACACTTTCAAATAATTGTTATAAAGTTTTAAATGTGTGGCATTTAAAACTTTATTACAATTTACTGACTACTTATGTGGCTTCGATAAATTTGTGGTTGACTGTAGGTTTTTTCCACAATGAAGAAATCCGTAGAAATCGTTCAGGAGGGTAATTTAAAAAGGGGTAATAGGTATGCGAACGACAGATGCAATTTACCGATCAATACCCCGTTTCCGTTCTATTCCGGTATGTCAAATGGGTTAATTCGATTTGTTTGATAGCTGCTGCTATGTTTTGCTAACATTAAATATTTATAGGCGACTACGTTGGATGTATGTGCAGTCTTTAGTCCTTTAGTCTCCTGTTACGACACCCAAAAATGAGAGATATTGGAAGTATTCTTTTAGTGAGCATATCACACGGCTATAAAATCAAACTAAACAAAATCGGACGGCATAAAAAAAATGTTTTTCAAAAAAAAGCTTTTTGAAAAAAAAAAAAAATCTACCAGCGCTCCCTGCTGTAGAGATCTTGTATCAAGAAAAATTCACACGAAACTCGGCAAGATCATTTATTACTCCACTTGTATTATAGTCCACCGGAGCCCAGGTTAGCCACCAGCGGCCATCATCAGCATCAACTTGTGAACGTCCCACTAGGACAATAGCACGTGGGGAAATCGGGACACAATCCACTGCGCTGCCCAAATGCCATTTGTATTTTAACGAGGGTACCGTCTTACGATAAGAACCAAGACGAAGGGTTTATCGAAGCACAAAGGAGCTCGAGATGTTCTTAATTTAGTCACCCATCCAGTGACCCCGTATTGTGAAAGGAGTAGTACCTACTCGTATAACGTGCCTCTTGAAGGCTGGAGTGCATGAGTACCTACGCTTCTTCTTTAAAGGTAAGCAAACAGCCTAGGCAAGTGCCATAAACGATTGTAGAATCGAATGACTAATGTATGGGACTGACATTAGCCAACGTGACGTCAAATGGCGTAATTTAAATTGGCTAATTCCGAGTTTCCGACATTCCGAGTTTAAGATATTTGCATGCACCATGATCATGCATGTACCGAGTACTTTAGTGATGTATTAAGAAGTAATAATAATAATACCACTTGACCATGACAAAACTTTTACAGATCATCTTGCGTTTCATTTCTACATTTTATTTTATCCTGATTATTCCTGACGTTTCGAATCCTTCACATGGTCCGTTGTCAGAGGGAGACCATGATAGGTTGTAAAACACTGCTTTATACAGGGTGGATAAAAAGACTCTGGTTAGAGGAGAAGTACCCTTAATATTGATGATGGCAAATTTTACTGAAAGGAAACATTCCTTTATTTTAATAAATAATTAAAACGGCTTTTATAGATTTTTGAAAAATACAGCTGCTTGAGCCGGGAATCGATCCGGTGAAATATGAAAAAAAAACATTTATGATACCAACCGAAATAGTCATTCAGGGTCAATTTCTTTTATACAACATAGTATCTTAGATTAAAGAAATACCAAGAAAAATATTTTGTTTATTGTAAAGCTTACTTACTATCCAAAGAAAATACTTCACTTAACATAAGAAAACTTATTACTTATGAAAATAAAAGAAAGGTCTTTTTTAATTTAAGATACTATGTTGATTATAAGAAATTGATCCATAAGAATGAGTCTTTCGGTTGGTATTAAAAATAGAGGATGTTATATTTTCACATTTCACCGGTTCGATTCCCGGCTCAAGCAGGTGATTTTTCAAAAATCTTTAAATACAGTTTTAATTATTTTTGATAATAAAGGAATGTTTTCTTTCAGTAAAATTTGCCATCATGAATATTAAGGGTACTTTTCCTCCAACCACGGTCTTTTTTTTCACACCGTATAAGTCCTGATTACCCCTCCAGAAAGGTGATACGCTTGTGCCAGGAGAGCGTTCACGCCAGTAATCTAACGCAGCAACTTAAAGGGATTGGACAACGATGCACTGCATTAAGAATGGAGTTTGTGCGGCTTCAATTATACAATACTGTAGCTTACGGCCATCACTTGTTTAATGGGATATTTTGAAGATAACGAAAAGTTTTCAAAAGCATTGAAAAATTTATATAGGTCTAACCAATACCAATACAACGCAGCCATCCGGACTGCGGAGAACTTGAGTTCCATAAAAAAACTGCAAATAGTGACAGTGCTCGAAAACATCAAGAGAAGAGCGTCGATAGCGCCGGATAGCGTCACGCAACTATCCTTTCTCCGAAGCGTTAAGATTCCGAGCAATTCTGTTTGTAGGTAGGTATCATAGCTTAACATTATCTAATTTGAAAGAGCTTCTAACATAGTTAGTAGGTAAAAGTTAGTCTTTATTAAAAAGAAATCTGTGTGGTTCTTATTTATTGACAAGATAATTTGTAGCAGTATTTATTACTGCCACCATATCAGTGCATGTTCTATAAGTACCTACTTATATTGTATCAGCTTTATCGCAGTTACGACTATGACTTCTATTCGCAAAGGTTCACATTGCGAAGATTAAGAAACTTAAATAAGCATAGAGTTGATTGGGTATTCAGCTAAACATAACATTAATTCTTTATAAGTAGTGGCAAAGAGTTCTAGTGACAAAATAGAAATAATTTGCATGTATCCAAAGACGCACCTTTTAAATGAAATATTTTGAATACAATGTCTATTTTAGGAATAGAGAAATGCTGTTCGTTTACTTGATTTCTCTTAAAGTTGATCACGAGCTGTAGACATTTTGCAACCTATATACAAATCTTGATAGATCAAAAACACGACAGATTGAGCGTAAAGGGTTATGATAAAACGTCATTTGTCGAAGTTCTCTACGTAATTTTCAATCTTTACATTCATGGAAAAATAAGATTCTTACAGGATTAGTTATTGCATTTGATGTATAAGCTAATTTTGGTATAATTTTTAATATTAACTGTTTCTGTATATTTCAGTTTCAAGAGGGACCTTCATTTCAAATAATAAGTTAGTTGCTTTCGAATGAATTGCTGTCGAAGTATTGGTTGTTATTATCTCCGCAATCAAGTACTAAGTTACACATTTGGGACTCATAAAGCTACTTATTTGTATGTTTACCTTACACGACTAAGATTTTTCGTTGCACACCCTAACCATTACTTACAGGACCAAAATGTCAAGTTCCATCCCTCCACATTGGATGGGCAATGCAATGTACAGTGCATAAATTTACATGTTAATTCACATAGTTAGTTCTACAGCTTTAGTAATTTTGGACACTAACCTTTGTCCAGGACTCTTGCTTTCGCTGCTGGCGTTGTTGCTGGAGTCATCGTCTTCTTCCCTGGATGTGGCAGCTGACAGAACCCTTGAGGAGCCAGCGTTGACGTCGCTGCCATCGTTGTCTTCGCCTTCGGAGTTTCTACTGGTTCCTTCTTCTGCCTGCAAAAATAGGCTGAATAAGTCAAGATACCTTAGCCGCGCTTTTTTGCTCTGGTCTAAAAGACGTAAATTTGCAAATTAGTAGAAATTACCCACAAATTATTCGATAAAAAGTTCTGTGAAATACAGTTGTAATTTACTTTGATTTCCAATATATCTCTCACGAGTTGCGACTCGCTCCTTCTTCTGCCTTTAAAAAGAGGCTGAATAAGAATAGTTTACTATTTCTTTGCATAATGGATTGTTGACACACTTTTAGTACCATAATAGTTTTATCCAACATGCTTCTTAATAAGTAGACTTACACCACGAGCGATATGTACTAACATAAATTATAAATGCTCTGTAAAGTACACCAAATATACTTTAAATACACACGAACATTATGTTTATAACCACATACTAAAGAGTGTACGAAGGATTTTCTTCTCCTTTCAGAGCATAAACATTTTATTTCTTGAACATGGTAAATAATGTACAATTATGGTGGTCTTAAGAGCTCGCGAGTTCTTCGTTGCTTAGTTGTTTTCGCTACGTTCATTTCAAATTTCATACACATTCATGCCAGTGCAAGGTGTATTTATGTTGAGTTCATGCAAACACATTAGATAAAGACGTGCTTATGTACAAAAAATTTACAATAAATCGTGTTAATAAAAGAAAAACATAAAAAATACCATTTTGAAATCAGCCACTTTTTTATAAATAAAAATATATTCTCGATCAATATACCTATTACATCTATTAAGAAAAGTATATAAAACTGAATTTTGACTTCTTTAATTTTTATTTGATATTCGTGTCTGTGTTAAATAATTACGCAGAACTATGTTATATACAAGAAATAACAATAAACTTACCTGTATTCTTATAAGTGGTATAGTTTCTTCACTATTTTTGAACATAATAATATTAAGATATTATTAAATATTTGGCAGCTAATAGTGACGCACTTTCAGTATAAATAAAATTACTTCCATTCTGCCTATAATGCAAATCTGTTGTACAGGAATTTACATAATGACAGTTAAAAATGGATTAGCTTGACATGTTATTAAGCGTTAATTCTTCTAACTTCTATATTTCTATAATGCGAAGCGGCGCAATTCAAAATACAATTATGTATGAACTAAAGGGCACTATTTGAAAATACTTTTGATGTAGGTAGCAAATACTTGGTTTAAATATTTTTTATTGACTACATAAATAAATAATATATTTTACTCTTCAAAAGGTAGTAAGTACCCAGTGGTCATGTTGCCTCTAAATTTTAATATATGCGGGACGATTTCATAATTAGTGTCCAAATTTCGATACTACGAGTATATACCTACGTCAATATACCTAATTGAATATTTTTGTTTACGGAACATGGATTGAAACATGATTAGAAAAGGATCTCCCACACAAGGTCTACCCTATTTTATTGGGAGGGTTTTTTGACCTATAATATTTCAATCCATGTTTTTTGGAAATGATTTGATCACTTTCATAAGTAGATAAGTACCGCATCGAAATTCGGAAACAATCAATAAAGCGTCATGTACTATTTTATTATACACTTGAATAAAAAAATAAGCTTGAAAAAAAAAACAACATGCTTTGAGTAAATTAGATGGAGGGTAAGCGAAAGCGTAGGCAAGTATATTTGTGGAATGGAATAGAACTTATTTATTTCGAGTAATTTACTACTTATATTTGTTAGTAACAATGGGGCTTAAAAGAATGTACACTTAGTTAGTTTTTAACCGCCTCTGTGGTCTAGTGGCTAAGCCACCGGTCTCAGACCCAGAGGTCCCGGGTTCGATTCCCAGCGGGGGGTACATCTTTGTGTGCTCGGTTTGGTCGGTGGTAGGACTGTTAAGTCCGCCTGGCTAGCTACCACCATCTTATCTAAGTCTGTCGCCATAACAACGATGTTTATAGCATTGTTGTGTTCCGACTGTTTGAGATAAGGTAGCCAGTTCCTCAGTGGTTGAGGAGGTAGCGCGCTTCCATCTTCGGCCTTATCATCGTTTATCATCAGGTGAGATGAAGGCCAAGCGCTTACCCGTTGCCGATAAAAAAAAAATATTATTTTGTTTGTGCCTTGCCACTTGAAATGGCACAGCACCTATTGACAAACGAGCAGTCATGTCTGGTCGCAATCATGCCCAGGATTAATGTTGTATGTTGTTTTGTTTATCTTGTAATCATAGGTACTGAACGTTTTTTTATCTTGTAATGGAAAATGTCCTTCTATGAAAGGGAGGGCGTTTTTCAATATGTATTGACGCTGTACAAGAAAGGGAGCAAAGAAATGCCCTTGCTGAGTTTCTTGCCGGTTCTTCTCAGTACGAAGCTCCCGCGCCATAGTTAGACTTACGAACCAATGGCATAGCGACATTCATAATTGCTCAATTATTGTAGCCTAAATTGATAAAAAAAATGAATTTTGAATTTTTGAAAAATGTGTTCAGCAAAATAAACAGGAAATTGTAATTGTTTTTGTTAAGTACTATTTCTGACAATAAGACTAACAAGTATTATTCTCAAACTTATATTAGATAGCATAATTATTATGTACCTACCTACTCTACTGCATATTATGAATGTTACATCCACGGCGCAATGGATTGTTTATCGACCGAAATTAATAATCAATTTGTCTGTTGTTTTGCCCACTACTACTAGAGTAATAAATTTGACATAATTTGTATGGAGCTTTAGTCAAATTCCGAACTTTATATAATTAAGGACGACAGCAACTCCTGGCTGAGCGCAGAATAAGACTGGCTTATGTGGCGTGCAAAATGGGAGGCCTACTCCCAGCAATAGGGTATCTACCAGTGGCTGTTGAAGAAGATGAGAAATATAGATAAGTTAAAAAAAATAACATTGTCGCGTATCGGTGATAGAATACTACCACCCCCCCCCCCCTCTTCCCTTGGGTATCGTAAAAGGCGACTAACGAACTAAAGACTGCACATACATCCAACATCATAGAGCGGTATTAGGATCCACCTGTCACGTTGAGCACATATGCAGTTGCTAATTGGTGAAAGGTGGACTATGGCAGAGGGCTGCGTTTGCGGTCCTCATTGCCTAGTCTCTGATTAAACCTTCGGGAATAATAGGTAGTCGTGATATGTATGTATGTAACAAATTATCCATACAAATTGGAACAAGGACTTCAAAGCTTAACCTGCGGATACAATCATTGGCAAATCCCTGCATACCGAAAAGGTTATGATACAGATCAGGTGATCGGCAAATCTTTGTGTGGGTCAAAGCACAGCCCAATTACGTGGACCTTTGTGGCAGGCTGATTGCACATGTCGGAAACAGTCCCGATTGGGGTCTCCATTTTATTGCCAGGTATGTTTATGTGTAGTATGCAAATGTATTTTTTCCCCCTCAATTTCCAATTACGTGGTATTAAGGGTTACCGGTGAAATATGTAGATGGAACATTCGGTTTGATCAAGGATCATGATTTTCAGTCCAATACTTTCAAACCCTCTAGTATATTGCGGTGCAGAACGCGTCTGTAATTTCTTAATTGTGGTAGCCATCCTGATATGTTCTGTGTAGAGAAACTAACACAGACTGAATTATTTTAACATAGATCAGGAAAATCCGTTCATAGATACCATTATGTTAAAATCCTAGTCTGAGCCTACAAACGCCTAACAAACTGCTTCATTTGCAAAGTAAGTGCCTTCGCACACGGCGGCGTATCGTAAGCGTAATACGCGCGTAGGACTAGAGCAATACGAGCACGTACATTTTCAAACAAGTGCGCACACGAAGCGTTGCAGCAGCGAATCGTAGGAGACATCGCTTTGTGTGCGGTCTGGTTTGAAAATGTACGTGCTCGTATTGCTCTCGTCCTACGCGCGTATTACGATTCGCTTACGATACGGCAACAAGTTCGCACACGAAGCGTTGCTGCATATAAGATAAGATAAGATATTACATTTATTTGCTAGAATACAGTATTATAGCGATAGCGAATTGTAGGAGACACCGCTTCGTGTGCGGACTTGTTTGAAAATGTACGTGCTCGTATTGCTCTGACGGCGACAATCGGCGACTGACAATCCCCTCCTACATCACATCTCCTTCGATTCGCTGCAGCAACGCTTCGTGTGCTGACGTGTAAGAACATGTACGCGCTCGTATTGCTCTCGTCCTACGACGCGCGTATTACGATACGCTTACGATACGACCGACGACGCCTTGTGCGAAGGCACTAAGTCTTGTCAATCCATAGACAGGTATTGATATTTTTTATTATGATTTTCATACCAATTATCTAGAACAAGATGAATATTCCTATTGAAACTCGTTAAGATGGTAAGATAACGGATAAATATACATAAACCATAGAAAAAGCACCCAGACCCGAAATCAATTTAATTTTTTTTTCTCTATATCGACATCCGACCGGAAATTGAACCCGGGAGCTCAGAGATGGCGTGACGCCAGACCCGGCGTGCTAACCACTCAACCACGAAGGTCATTAAACCTGAAGGCCTCTTTCTCCGAAACGAAATTTCGTCCGATTTTCGTTTGCTATTTAGGTACAGCGGTTTCCATTCCTTCCGAAATTTCGTTCATACAAAATAGGTTTGGCATTTAGATTATTAATTTTTAGAAGGACCATGGAAAATTTCGTCCCCACCATCCAGCAGATTTGAAATAAGTGTCATTTGAAGGGTCTAATAGGATAGATATTTTTTTTACTATGGCGACGTTCTTCAAATACGCGGGATTTAGGTTACTTATAAAAAATATATTGTTTTTGAATATTTTTTTTTAACAAAATAAGATTGCAAGAGCAGACCAGACTCTACAGGCGGCACCCGTTCACGAGTATGACATGTGAATCAGCCATCGCTTCGCTCAACCATGTTTTAGGGAACGACCCGACGCACATGCCACCACCGCAGAGACACTTTGAGAGAGCATGACACACTCGAGTAACTCCAACTAAAGCAAGAAAACAATAAAAGTATTTTTTTAAATGGTAAATAAACCCAATACTTTTTGCAACTAACACAGGTACTTCTTTGGGTCCCAATGAACAAATTGACACGTATCCCATGACTGTTGTAGGGTGGGGACGGGGTTCATACAAAATCCCCCATAGTCCTTTCAAAAATAATGGAAAGCGCTTTAAATAGTACACGAAATTCGGCCGAAATTTCGTTTCGGAGAAAGAGAGTGAACTCATTTACAATTTTCGGCAACAGAAGTGACATTAATGGTAATTTTAAAGAGTGTACCGTAAATGTAATAATAGTATAATAACCCCGCAGACTTCCCCGAACGGATATTACTCCAATCTCATGATCTATGAACTCAAATCTGTAATATACAGGTAATCGAAAAATTCCTCCTAAAATTCCTTTGACAAGCATAAGAACGTGAATACGGAAATTGTCTTTTGATATTGGCTGTAATTTTGTTGCTTACCACATTACAGAAGTTAAACATTGAATACAAATATTCTTCCGACAAAGTTAATCGAAAATTACGAGAGAAATACTTCAAGGCACGTAAGCTTTAGTTTATTATTTCTTTTCATATAGGTTGAATAACTTATATTTGAAACTGTTTACCGTGATTTGTGAATTATTTTTTAGAAATATTAGGTACCTACAATTTGAGTAACAATTAGTCATGAGCGGGCCTAAGTAAGGGACTGTGCCTTTAACTTGGCCCTCTACAGTGTTTTTAAAAAACCTTATTTAAGATAATTTTTAGTAAGAAAATTGTAATTTTTTGATTATTTTATAGTTGTTTTGTCAAACCCTTAAAACATAATAATTTTTTATTGAGATTTAAAATAAGGTGGGCCTTCCAGGGTGCCAGTACCGAAAATAAAAGGTATATTATTTATTGTTTGCATAGCTAAAATAGCGGGTAACATAGCAGGTATATTTAAAAAGGACGAAGAGGCAAGCTAAAAAGGATTCAGTTATACTGTGATATCGTAAGCTATTAGTTACCACTTTCCACGTGGTACGCTGAATTATTATTGGCCTTTTGCAAAAAAAATATTAAAGCGTTTTTGAAAATCAATCAAATCTTTTATTATAACCAGCACTGAATACATAATAGTTTAGAGGCATATGATATCGCAGCAGATGTGACCGTTGCACACTTTCAACTACCACTAGTGTGAAATTGTCTTTTATATTTCATACTCTGCCTCGGTGGACGGAATATTGAAACCGCTCGGTAGTTTTTGTTCATTTGTCTCTCCAGATAATTTAGTGACTACAGTAAAAAAATTACAGAAACTCCCGAAGTAAGAGAGCTTTACAGCAGGCAGCGTTCGCTTGTCTGGAAATGTAATGCCCCTTCTTCACATCGGCAGACGCATCCGCAGGCGTCATCTGCGAATGCGTCGGCCGACGTGTAGGGGGGGATTTGCTCTAAAAATTGCGGTATTTAACGTCTGCAGATTTCCAGACAAGCGAACGCTGCCTGCTGTAAAGCTCTCTTACTTCGGGAGTTTCTGTAAATTTTTTGTCGTCTGCGGATGCGTCTGCCAATGTGAAGAGGGGGCATAAGTGTTGCGTGTACGCATGCATACGTGTATATACATAATTATTAAAATTAGTGAAAATAAATGACAATATAAATGCTACAGAAGGCACATTAAGGGCTAGTTTAACAAGTATGCTTTCTAAAAAAATATAATGTTGTTGTTGTTGTTATAAAATATTTAAACTCATATTACGTTTGTCGACTTTTATCGCATTTATTAATAAGACCTTGTAAAGTAAGACTTGATGAAATGTGCTAGAATGAAGATTTTTAAAGAAAAAACTAATTGCGATATCATTATAGGTTGTAATAATAATAATAATATGTCAAGACTTGATGCCTACTTGGCATTCAAGTTTTTATACAAAATCACATCCACAATGGACAGTGGCTATTGACTTATTATTTTGCGTGTCCATAATAATTATTTATTATGGCAATAATCTAATAAAATAATATCACCGATATCCACTACTTTATAGTAGTAGGTATGGTCCAGTAGATATTAGAAATATTCTAGTTGATTACGACTGACCTGGCAGCAGTCGCTGGAAAGGTGAATTTCTAGTTCAATAAATGAATAAGTAGTATGAAGAAATAAACCCACGAAGAGCCGTGTGGTATAGCGACGACCGAGAGCCGATTAGCACGCCAGGTCTGGCGTCGCGCCATCTGTGAGGTCCCGGGTTCAATTCCCGGTCGGGTCAATTTAGAGAAAAACTGTTTTTCTAAATTGATTTCGGGTCTGGGTGTTTTTTCTATGTTTATGTATATTTATCCGTTATCTTAGCATATTAACAAGTTTCAAAAGAATACTTCTTCGTCTAGATAATTGGTATGATCGTTAACAAAGGAGATTGATCATTTTTGTATGGACGTTGGACCAAGAGTGCTGCCCAACATTGAATCATAGTGCACAATGTTCCTAAGACTAATACTAGTATGTAACCCAAAGCGCTTCAGAATCTATCCAAGGAGTAGGTACCTATTGAGAAAAAATCTGTTGTATAAGTTTTATATTAACGAAAAATAATAACAAACGTCTAATTACGCCGTGTGCGAAGGCACTTAGTAAGATAATAATATTATCAACGTAAACGACAACGTTAAAAAAATATGTCAAAAGATGAAGCACCAAAAAGCCATAAGATAAGTTTTAGGTACAATATAATCCCGTGGATGTTTTTTTTTAAATATTTTTTTATTATCTCTTCATGTAAGGAAAGAAATAAAAGTATTCTCATGCTTGGGCAGCATTTGGTCCAAAATAGTCAATTTCCTTTAATTTACTAATAATAGTAGCGGCTCACTAAAATAATACTAGCAGCTCTTCCTTTTTCTTTCTCTTCCTCTCTACAAACCCTACATTACACTATATTTTATTAATGAGGCGCCACCACACATAATTTTATGTGATTAAGATGCTTTTAATAAAAACACAAAAACTTTTACTTAACTGTTATTGAATAACTGTCTCAAACACTGTATTGCCCGGATTTTACAGATAATTATTCCGAGCGGAAGCTAATTAGCGCGCTCATTGGGCACAATAAAGGGGTTGTTGTACATTCGCCACAAAGTTGATTTGCCACAGAAAAAAGTATGTGTACGTTCGCCACAGTTCTATTTTTGTAAAGTTGATTCGCCACACTTTTATTTTCGACACAGACAGGAGAAAAATCAAACAATAAGTGAAGTAAAAACGTAATTTATTATTTTTTAAATAGTTAGATAACAAAATAATAGTAAGTAATTATAAAAAATACTTACACCATGCTCACCAGAGCTTGGGGTATTCCTCGAAGCTCACCCATTTTGAAGCGCACCAGATCAAGCGCACCTAAACTATTCCTCCAAGCGCACCCGTTGGCTGCGCTTCAGAATAGGTAATTAAAATATTATATTTTTATTCCTCGAAGCGCACCTACCGTAAAAAATAGAGAGGACCTTAAAAGATTCGTAATATTGATGTCAATAGAAACTAGGACTAGGTGCTTATGCAACTTACTACGTCAATAATAAATTGAATCATTACAGTCATGCTGATCTAAAAGTACCAGAGATACATAAATGAAAAGAGGTAGATAGGCGCCTTAGCGATCTTACTTACCTTTAACTATCAGGAAAAAAGAAATAAACGAGTAGGACTAGGTGCTGCAACTTACTATGTCAATAGTAAATTGAATCATGACAGTTACTTTGAACTAAAAGTACGGTAGTACTATTACTTATTCTGTGCTAAAAGTACCAGGGTGACATAAATGAAAAGAGGTAGATACTCTAAAAATAAACGTACGTTATTCGTTATTGATATTTTCTGTTAGTTTATGGTTACTTAGTTCTAATTATTTTTCGTAGGTTATCTATATACTTCCAGCGCCTATCAAACCATCCCTAAAAAAAAAAAATTAGACGATTCAAAATACTTATTTTAGGCTTACTGAATAAAGATATTTTGATTGATTAATTGATTACATCATTAATTTTAGAATAAAATAACTACCTTTCATTTCGAGCGCTCAAAACGAACTTTCCTTGCCACCAGTACTTTATGCAAAAATGATGTACTCGGAAGACTTGTGGCGAATGTACAATAAGGATTACCTACCTGTGGCGAATTAACTTTCAATGTATGGAGTTACAAAAACGTGGCAAATCAACTTTGTGGCGAATGTACAACAACCCCAATAAAGATAGAAATCATAAACAGCGCGACTATTAAAGTTTGTCAACAAGCTCATCTCCTTCATTTATAACGGCAAGCCGATATAAATGAAGAAGGCGATTGTATTACGAACGGTACAAAGTTCCAATGTGTAAACTCAATGACCCCTTCACTGTACCTACATAGAGGTATGCTTAATAAAAGGGCAAGCTAAACATTATTGTCTGGTGACTTATAACAGTTAATTACGCGCGTAATTTCTAAATTGTTTGGTGAAGTTTGAAGTTGATAAGCCTCGATGACACGGAGCTAGTTTACGAGCTACAAGCCAGCGAGTTCGCTAGCAGCTTGTAAACTCGCCGCGTGTCATCGGCTTTTTTAAAATCTGCTAGTTGACAATCCGATTGTCAAAAAGCTCGCTCACTCGCTAGATTTTGAACTCGCTGACTAGCAGCTCGTAAACTAGCTCCGTGTCATTGACGCTATAGGTCAAGGTCTCTCACAACAGTTCTTTATCGTTTGTGTTTCCTCGAAATTCACCTAATTATTGGCCGCAGATTCCTAAGTAGAGCGAAATGGGGCAAAGAAACGACTCGAGAGCCCTTGCTAGCGACCCGGATTACTCGGTCTACTGAACTCTAGTGACGCTTGAAAAATAATATTCATATTTACAGTTTTCCAAATAGACAGAATCTTCCACTGGGTCAAAGTTGTTGATATTGTACTATCAACGAAATCAAGGGTTAACCGCCTTAATGCCTACTTTTAAATGCATTTGTCAAAACTAGTTCGAGCTTGCCTGCATTTGACAACCATTTGCATCTTGGAATGGCAGATAAATCAAAAAACACTACTTTAAAAAAATTGCTAACCGTGTCGCTTAGCGGTGAAAGAATACTACCACCCCCTCTCTTCCGATAAGGCGACTAACGGACTAAACACTGCACATACATTAAACAGCATAGAGCGGCGATGGGCTCATCACCTGTCACTCTGAGCACATGTGCAATCGCTATTTGGTGAAAAGTGGACTATGGTAGAGGGCTGCTTTTGCGGTCCTTATTGCCTAGTCTCTGACTAACCCTTCGGGGATAATAGTCGTGGTTATATATATGTATGTAAAACAATAGGAAAGACAATTTATCAATGAAAACAAAAGCATTTAAGCAAGCCAAAGGTATATTTTTGCGATTATTGACAAGCGCAAGCCACTAAGCCACCGAAACTTGTTGATGCTGAAGTTGACGTAATTACGGTAGCGGACAAAACGGAATAAAAACTACAGCAAGCCTATGCCAAAAGTGCTGACTCGTCGAGTACCGGATTTGCGCTGTCAGTAAAGAAGCCACACGTCAGGCGAATGAAAGGACAAAATCACTAAAAAAGTGTTGCAAAATTTCGACATGTCTAACCAATACTTCGGTGACATGTCTAACCAACGCTGCGTTGACTTGATTGGAAGTGGGTTCGTTTCACACGTCAGTTGGTTTATTTTTTAAAATTTTTCGTTATCCCTAAAAAACTCCTACTTATTCGAAAGCTGATGTAGACGGAGGACCTTGATGGCGCTGTTGCTAAGAAGTTCAGTTTGTGACATACCAGTTAAGTAACTTTCGCAATGCCGGGTCAGTGGGATGGGTGACCAATATTAAAACATCTCAAACTCCTCCGTGCTTCGGAAGGCACGTAAGGTCGTTGGTCCGGTCAATGATGTTGCAATATTTATTTATTATAATATAATTGAGTCCGGTTGTTTTAGTAAAGATGACAGTTAGTTAAAACCTAGCATCGGGCCAGCTTGGTGGGTTAATGTCCAATTTCCCCTTGTGTTGTTGTCCATGTGGCCAAGGAGTGGGACGTTTAATGAGGATGATTTCAAATCATTAATAATATGATAATCGTCGACTCTGTAGATAAAAAGTCCAGCCCCCTTACTTCCCCTATACAATGTGATAGGGGCGGTACTTCTAACCTGTAAGACTAAGTACTACATCTAAATTCATCGACAAAAAAACTAATATGGACTTATAAAAAAGTGATTTTAAATCACGAAATAATTAAGTAATGACTTTTTTTCTCACAAAAATAATCTCAAACATACGAAACAAAGTAATTTATTAGTTAGCCAGTGTCATTAGCTACTGTTTGCTATTTTTTTCATGTTTCACTGACCGATGTATAAAAGTAAAAATGTCATAAATTATAGGGGGAGGGGGTAGGACCCCCATAATATTTTTTTTGTCGATGAATTTAGATGTAGTACTTAGCCTTAACGGGTTAGAAGTACCACCCCAATCACATTGTATAACTCTACTCTTTGCCCTTATCGCTGCTGAACCGTTTTGATTTATTTGTCCAAAGCAATGACATTCTAGAATGTCGTTGACCCAAAGTGAAAGTTTTAATTTTTAACTTTGCTACTTTACGTTATTTCCTAACTTAGAGATGAAAACTCTACATATTGTAACATGTAGGGTTTTCATGTCTAATAGTATTTTTTATTATTTTTAATATTTACAAAAGGAAACGAGAGAAACACGTCGGTGGCCCGATAATCGGAGGTCCAGGGATTTTACTGATGGCAATGATAAATAACCGAAAATAATACATTGTCATCAAAAACTTCTTCACAAAAAAGTCTATGTTCCAGCGGAGATTTTTAAGATGTTTTTTTTTCAAAGAGCTTTTCCTAGACGTACAGTCACCATCGCGACCTACTTCCGTGTTAGCGTTGCGCTTGCTGACTATACCTACTTCAAAGGCACCAAAGACCTTTTCAGATGTAATCAAATAGCTTATTTTGCAACTGTCAACGGCATAGTGTACAATATGTCACGACGGGGAACGAGGGGATGAGGTAGAGGGGGACGAAATTGTTGTCTGTTTTGACGGGAAACATTGCTGTTTGCTTTTCATTTCGTTCAAGTTTAATTCTTAAGTAAGCTATTTTAATCCCGCATTGGGCTGGCGCAAAAATATTAAACGCCATGGCGTGTCCCAATCTCTCCATGTGATGTTTTTCACGTAGAAATAATAATCGTGTCGCGTAACGGTGAAAGAATACTACCACCCCCTCTTTTCCCTTGGGTGTCGTGAAAGGCGACTAACGGACTAAAGACTGCATTTACATCCATCGGCTTAAAGCGGCGATAGGATCACCACCTGTCACGCTGAGCACATGTGCAGTCACAATTTGATGAAAAGTGGATTACGGCAGAGGACTGCTTTTGCGGTCCTTATGGCCTAGTCTTTGACTAACCCTTCGGGGATAATAGTCGTGATATATGTATGTAAAAGATTAAAGGGCTTTAAGGGCTTAGGCATATAAATAAGCGAATGCCGCCTTTACGAAAGTAAAGATAAGAGTAAGAAATCGATTTTTTTATTAAACTTTTTAATTGATTTTTGTGCGTCGTTGTGAATCCAGATTTATGTTCATACTAGCGGCCACTCGCGGTTTCACCCGCGTGGTTCCCGTTCCCGTAGGAATATCGGGATAAAAAGTAATCTAAGTGTTAATCCAGGTTATAAACTATCTGTATGCCGAATTTCATCGAAATCCATTTAGTAGTTTTTACGTAAAAGAGTAACAAACATCCATCCAAACTTACAAATTTTCGCGTTTATAATATTAGTAGGATGTATGTAAAAGATTAAAGGGCTTTAAGGGCTTAGGCATATTTAAGCGAATGACGGCTTTACGAAAGCAAAGATAAAAGTAAGAAATCGATTTGATTGAACTTTTTAATTGATTTTTGTGCGTGATACAGTAGATTTATGTTTACATGCTTACACTTACGACTTATAATACCCAAGAGTTCGGCACACCAAATACCACTGTACATGGGCTCAGCGTGGCAGGTGAGCCCTTCGCCGCTTTGTGCTGTTGGGTGCATGGGCAGTCTTCAGTCCGTTAGTCGCCTTTTAGGACACATTAAGTGCTCCCAAATCCACACTTATAGCAGTCTATCGGAGTTATTTAAGACTGGTAAAATACTCTTGGGATGTGTGTAAGAGGAAATTTTGCTAGTTGGGGACTGTCTTATGCTAGGTAGCACCGGTCCGAGGCATCTACATTATTTTTTTTCCTTTTTATTAAATGATTTTGATGATGGCCGATTTAGCTTAGATGGGTTGGTAGTTGGTAGTATACTTTTAGTAATGAGTCATTTTGTATTCAGGATTCTTCATTGAACATACATATAATTACGACTATAATCCCCAAAGGGTTAATCATAAACTAGACAATGAGGACAGCAAAAGCATTCCCCTACCATAGTCCACTTTTCACCAAATAGCGACTGCACATGTGCTCAGCGTGACAGGTGTTAAGCCCATCGCCGCTCTATGCTGTTGCATGTATGTGCAGTCTTTAGTCCGTTAGTCGCCTTTTACAACACCCAAGGGAAGAAAGGGGGTGGTAGTATTTTTTCACCGCTAATAATTAATGAAAATACTCGTAAATATTTACTGGAAACTTAAAGTCGGTGACAACTTCGATCATTTAAAGTAGATACACAGTAAAGTTTACATCAACTAATATTTGTGCCGTATAAGAAGAAAAACGAAATGCTTAAGTTTTCGTTATAAAGAAAACAAATTTAAAAAAATAATCGTGGCTTCCTTTTTAAGGGTACACTGGACTTCGTGGCGGGAAAGTAAAGCGTCATGTCTGCAGTTTTGTATTATTTTCTATATTTGTGTTTTGTTCAACAGCTATTTCTAATTGCCTATAATTAATTTATATAGAGCACCATATTTAATTAAACTATTTACATTCAAATTCATATTTTGTATTTTGTGACCTGGTAACGACATAATATATATATTTTTTGTAAATGTCGTTGCTTCTGTGCGCTGTGGTTTCTGCGCCCGTTCTTTGCCACAGTTAAAAATGATGTCCTGAATGGGTGGTAGGTTAAAAAATATTTGGACGTTTCAAAGTACTTATTAATTGAGTTTATTGAATAAATATATTTTGACTATTGACTATTGACTATTGTCGAATATTAATGTGAAATAATAGTGGATTATTTACTGTTTAGTGTTCGTGAACGTGCGTGAGTGTTAGCAAATAAAACAAAACAGTGCTACATCACTTTTCAAATTCTCTCAAGAAGTCCGTATGAGACCTCAATAAAGTCCCACAGCTTTGTTGAGTCTCGAGGGGTTGGGGGGAAAATCATTTACCATTAAACGTTCATTATCACTCATTATCATCTACTTAATGTAAAGAAAATAATAATTACTATTAAAAACCTGACACTGGCTAAATGTGATGCACGAAGTCATTACTTAAATAAGAGAAAAAAAAGGGAACACTGCTTTTTCCTGCCGACTTCAGAACCTCAAACATAGGTACAAATACAATGACAAGCAGAATCTCGTTGTTACAAAGCATTCTCTAAATGTGTCCGAAAAAAATGGGAATGGAATAAGAGATACGAACGGTTTAACTTGTCGCCGAGTGAATTTTTAAGCCAGCAGCTGACATGATGTTGGAAATGTTTAAAGGTGACCTATCTCAGGTCACTCGAAAAATACAACGATTTTTATTTAGTTGCTCTCACAGATGCGATTAAAACCTAAAAAGAACATGGATTTTTGCTTTCTAGGAGATGTAATAATACCCTTTTTCAAACTATCTGTAAGTAGAATAAGAGATAGCAAGTACCTATAAGGCCCTACTTGTCAACGCCACCATTTAAGTAGAATAAGGGATAGCAAGTACCTATAAGGCCCTACTTGTCAACGCCACCATTTTTTTTACGACGTTTTATAATCTTAATCGGTCAAGGATCATAAAACCGCCGGCGGTCGCGAAACAATTGATTTTTAATGTGTCTGGTTATACGGTGCTCAAGGGGTTAAGTATATTTAATTTTGAGCACTATTGAAGTCAAAAATTACGAAGGCCTTCAGCATTGAAAACAAGTCATCTCTCAACCAATTGATGTAATTATATGATATATAATACTTAACACAATTTTGATGGGCATTTAATAAAAAAAAAAAAGTTGTTTTCTTTAGTTTTATAATAATATTATGGTAAGTTTATATTATTAATATTATTACATATATTATTGCGCTAAATATTCTGGATTGATCTATTACGCGACATAGACGTAATAGATCATTCCAGATCTTGAGTGGGCGATAAGACGTTTAGTTGGATAAAGATTTGGATCTAAATTGGCTCATTATCCCAACCCAGTTAGAGGTCATTAAATGGGGAAACCAGAATGATTGCCGTGCTAACCGACCCTGGAGATTTGACGCCGGCATTTTTGCAAATCAATTATTCTCATACCGTTTAGCTGAATTTTCTGCTGTGAATTACGTACACACGGCGTCAGATCAACCTACCCAAAACTGTCAAATTTCTATGATCAATTTTGAACTCTAAAGTTTGGATCTAAGAATCAATATTCATTGGAGAAATTTGACAGTTTTTGGGAAGGTTGATCTGACGCCGTGTGTACGTTACGTTGTCGTAGTATATGACTCCATAATTTAGATCAAATGTTCGAACGTGGTTAACCAAAACTACTTAGTAAAGTCATCCACACAGATATAGCGTGTATGATTAGACCATCGAAGCCTTTAGGCCTTTGAGGTATTCCGCTGTCATCCTGCAACTCCTACGCCCCAAAAAGTCATATGAATATCAAATATCTGAATCGGGTTTAAGCCAAAACTACTTAGTAAAGTCATTCATACAGATAATTAAAGAGTGTATGATCAGACCAGCGAAGCCATTAGAAGCTTTTAAGAGGAAACACTACGTGGCAGTGGCATGCAAAATTCTCATACAAAACACAGAAAAACGACGTTTCGACGAAACGATGTTTCTGAAGACGCCTTAAAACAAAGTGATTTAACTAAATTTAGAAGGCTAAATGACTTAATGCGAAAAATTAAACATAAAGACGTAAAAAATCTCTTTCTTTAACCGATGCTGAAAAAAACATAAAAATTGGTCCAGTTCTGAAGGAGGAAACAGGGGAGTACGAAACGTCGTTTTTCTGTGATTTGTATGAGAATTTTGCATGCCACTTTCACATAGTGTTTCCTCAGGTTTTCCGCTGTCATTGTCCCAAAATATCCATTAGAACAATTAGTTTATGGGCTAACGATGAATCGTAGCGATGACTTGATTGTTTTTTCCAACAGTTGGACAGAAAATAGGCTGTTACTTACTTAGTTTAATAATATAATCACTTCCCTCACTCCTGACCCATGAATCACATTCGATTCATGACAACTGAACTTTTAATCTTAACAATTGATTCTCTCGAAACCTCCACAGTGTAAGTAAGTAGATTTTTTCACAAGGTAATTGAGATTTTTATCGTGCTCGAACATGTCAAGACGGGGGACCTTGGCCCATATAACCAAATCTCCCATGGGGATCTTCCTCTTTTCCGGGATAAAAAGTGTTCGCAATATAGCTCCCGTATAATGATGATAGCCATAACGATATTAAGGATTCATCAAATGAGGCCAGTAGATTCCGCGTGATGCTAAAAAAAATTGGACTGTTGTAAACAGAGGCGTCGGTAGCCGAGCAAATAGATGCTCGGATTGAACGCGAGAAATTAATTAAATAAAATTATTAAATTAAATTAAACATTCCTACAATTACACCAACTATCTAGCCAAAGAGAAGCTTCGAAGAAACTCGTTAAATGGTTACTAGACAACGGATAAACATACTTAAAATACTTAAATACATACTTATTATACATAGAAAACACCCAGAAAAACATTAATTTCTCAATTGACCCGACCGGGGATCGAACCCGGGACCTCAGAGATGGCGACACAATGAAAACCGGTGTACAAACCACTCAACCAAAGAGGTCGTCAAAAGAAATCGTCGTTTTATCCCCATAGTTCCGTTAGACTACACTGACGTGAACCCACTCCGACACAGTCATTTATATTAACAGGATGAGTTAACAGGACTATAAGTATTAACGTCTTAAAAGCACATTAATAATAATCTTTCAAAAAATATATTATGGGTATGTGTTTTTCGTTTTCATCATATTAAATAAACTATTGTTTTTATCTATGGTTTTCATTTACTATGCCGTACTGTATCTACACTTAAGAACCGAAGTCGTAGTGCCTTTGACAAGATTAATATAATATTTAAAAAAAAATTTTTTTTTACATTTCACTGGTTTAGTGTGTGTGTGTTTGTAATGAGCTTATCTTTATAAAACATAAATTTTATTTATTTATCCAGACGGTTGCAAATTACTAACATTGACTTGCCTGTTTACACCTGCCTACCTAATGTTATGAGAGCAAAAAATAGTCAACCTAACTTTTGCATATTCTATGGGCTTCATACATTCGATTGGTACCTATGTAATTTATCTATGATCGAAACAAGTGCAATATTTAAAAAAATATATTTTTAAATATTTAATTAATCATATACTGGACTAAAATTTTTCAGCCAACCCACTCGCAATATATTTTTTAACACATTCAAATTTGATGTAAAATACTTTTCATCTATTAACCGGCTCGTTGTATACTCGGATCCTCTACTATTAACTTGGGTAAAATAATTGGTGTGAGCGTCGTAATAAAACAATCAGAATGTAATTCATCATCATCAGCAGCCCATAAACGTCCCACTGCTGGGCACAGGCCTCCCACGTGCACAATAGCACGTGGGATATTGGGCCGTAACCCACCACGCTGGCCCAATGCGGGTTGGTGGGTTTTAATGACTGCCATCTTACGACAACAACCAGGACCGGGCTTAACGTGCCTTCCGAAGCACAGAGGAGCTCGAGATGTTTTTAATTGGTCACTCATCAGGAGACCCGTCATTGCGAAAGTTGCTTAGAGGACAAGATCGCAAGCCGAACGTGCTAGCCGCTGCGCCAACGAGCTCCTCGAGAATGTAATTAGCTCTTCAAAATTCAACATGAAAACCAATAATTGGCGAATGGTCTTGAGTTCAGTTCCATCTTATTCTACTTTTTTTAGGGTTAGTCATTTGACTTCATTCATTATTTAATAATAATCCAAAAACTTAGTTCTTGTACGATTATGTTTAACGATTAACGTTATCATTAGTTACCTAATGGTACAGCGATAAATTTCGAATAGATTCGCAGTCTCAGATCTTAACAGACGTAATTGGAGTCGAAAGTATGAAGAGAAGGTGCCATAAATTACGGTGATGGCCAACAGAACGACCTCCGTCAAATAACCGGAGTTACTGGACGGACGTGCTTCACATGGGAAGGGCTAAATTAATTCTAACTAATATTGTCATGTGGGGGTATTGAACAAACCGGGGTTACTGACTGACAAAAGAAAACTATGAAATACTTTTTAGTAATGTATTTACAAAAGAAAAATAAATACACTTTATGGAACGGCAAAAACATCTCAATAGCGTGATTCAAGAAAAAATACAATGCCCTTTTTAGACACTTTATTAATCTAACCGAATGACATTTTATTCTGTTATATGCGACGTTTTTACAGTTATGTTTGTGCATCTTTCCCGTCTGAACGGAGCGTGAGAACGACCTGGTTTTTCGTAGATATATAGTTGAAATACTAAACGAAATTATAGGCTTCAACGTTTTGTACCACTAACGGGTATTGAACCCGCACTGGCTGGCATTTTTAGTTAGGTAACTTTGCATAAAATCTCGTTAAGAGGCCTATTACATCTCGAATGTGATTTTTGCGTTAAATGCCCATTTTCGCATTTTGTAGTAATTTTGGAGTTGTATTTATCGTTTTTATCGAAATAGGATAATAAATTTGTGCATAATATTACAACTCTCCATTCTGTGAGCATAAGTTGAATTCTGACGGCCGGCGCATCGCATTTTGTAGTAATTTTGCAGTTGTATTTATCGTTTTTATCGAAATAGGATAATAAATTCATCTTTATTCATTTTATTTATTCATATTATTATTAAATCTTTATTCCTCATGAAGTAACAATTACTCTGGTATAAATTTAGCTCAATAATATTATCGTAGATAGGAGATATTCACAGTTACTTATAGCGATTTTCGAAGTTTTTTGGTTTAGAATAAGATTTTTTTCCTATATAAAATCAATGATATCTAAAAATTCCGAGGCCGCTACGCACTATTCGACTATATAAGAGATAACATTAAATTTTTTTATTTCACTTGTTTTAGAACAGTAGTTCAATCGATGAGCTCAAAAAAGTGCCTTCGCGCACTTTAAGAAAATCTTTCTCTGCAATTTTGGGTTAATATAAAAAGATAAGCAAAATTTACAAAAAAACGAGGCCGCACTATTCTAATAGCTATTCTACACTATTCAATGAATCATAATTGATAATGTATTTTTGTTTCTGAGATCCATAACGCCAAAATTGACCATTTTACGCAAAAATCACAGTCGAGATGTAATAGGCCTCTTAATATTTTTAACATGGTATTCTCACTGCATTTAGCTATAGTAGGTACATTTTTTTGCTTAGCTTCCACGATCGTTAATTGTATGCGCCCGTTCTCTTTATGGAGCTCGCATACATAACTATAAGACAAGAGCACCGGTGAAGGGCAAACACTTCGTCGCACGTCGCACAAGGGATGAGGGAGGGTTTTCTATTTCCTCTTTTCAAGAACGACCAATTATCAGACGTGATGAGCAAGGGTAGAGCTCTATACACACAGATCACATTCAGACACATGATAAAATAAATAAATAAATGAACATGATCACGGTAAAGTGTACATTCTTGGGTAAAAAGAAGAACTTTCACAGTTTACTTTCAAGCTTTATATCTATACTAGCGGCCCGCCCGCGATTTCGTCCGTTTGAACATCCTGTATCCCATGACGGTTATAATAAAAAAATCTTTCATTACAAATTGAAAAAGACAGTGTCGAAAAATTTCCACGAGCAGGGTTCGAACCCGCACCCTTCTGGCAATAGATGGGCACCAACAATAACATGATAAATTCTTTCATACTAACCTTGTTCTAATAATTATACTTAATTAATTTTCCAAATAGGTGCAAGTTGTTCGGAGATGATACGCGAACATAATTATATATTTAAAATCGATTATGATGAAAATAAAAATCAATTACCACGAATTATTAAAATAAATATTAATTGAAAATAAATATTGTGATGATGAGGATTGGATTTTCAATTTGATAGTTAAACTTACATAAATTTATCATTCTCTAATGTCACACCTATACGAAACGAGATTAAAAAGATTTCTCTCCGTGGTAAACATTAACCTCCTCCTCCTCCTCCTAGAATAGATTCTATAAGCTACGTCACTTTTGAAATTCTCCCTTTTCGTGATATTCGTCAAAACATTTATTTTTTCGTCGTCCATCCAATAAGATAACATTTTGTTCGACTAAAGCTCGAGTTCATCTACAACGTAACCATTAATCAAATAATCCCTTGGTTAGTATTCAACAGTGAATTTAACAAACCGTGTCTCGTAACGGTGAAAGAATACTACCGCCCCCTCTGTTCCCTTGGGTGTCGTAAAAGGTAACTAACGGAATAAAGACTGCACATACATTAAACAGCATAGAGCGGCGATGGGTTCACCACCTGTCACGCTGAGCACATGTGCAGTCGCTATTTGGTGAAAAGTGGACTATGGCAGAGGACTGCTTTTGCTGTCCTCATTGCCTAGTCTCTGACTAACCCTTCAGAGATAATAGTCGTGATTATATGTACTCGTATGTATTGTATGAATATGCCAAAAATGACTGATTAGTCCAAACTGCAAATACTATTCTATCTTAAAGTAGAAATAACTATATTATTATTTACTAGCGGCGGCCGCTCGCGGTTTCACCCGCGTGGTTCCCGTTCCTGTGGGAATATCGGGGTAAAAAGTATTATATGTGTTAATCCAGGTTATAAACTATCTGTATGCCGAATTTCATCCAAATCCATTCAGAAGTTTTTACGTGAAAGAGTAACAAACATCCATCCATACTTAGAAACTTTCGCGTTTATAATATTAGTAGGATTTATATTCTAAGTATTGTATCTAGTACATATGGAACAGCTGGTTTACGTTCGCAATGGTTTACGTTCGCAATGGTTTACGTTCGCAATTTCATAGTTGCTTCCATAGGTACAAATAGTTGTTATTTGCACTTATTTGGAAGTCCCAGTTGCGGGATATACCTATAATTTCCAAACATCCTGTATGTTTATTAATTATTATTTGACAAAACACATTCAGAGAAACGAATTATTTTCTAACCTCACCGTGGCACAAATAATGAGGTCAACATAAGAGAAGAAACACGTAATTAATGACATTAGATACCTTACCCGGAGGTAGGCGAGGAGCCATTTCAGTTAACATTATGTACTTAGATATACAGGGTGATGAATCCGAATTTGCCAGTAGGGAGAAATCAAAAACTATGAGAGAAAGGGAAATCTGTTCTTAGGAACCATGGCGTTGATTTTAGATTTGATAACAACTGCATTAATTTTTTTTTGTTAAATCTTATACGTAATCGGGGGTCGAACTCGCGGTCTCTATCTCTGTAAACAATGTTATATATTCTGCAAGTTTATTCGTTGTTATTGTTGATGGTATGAATAATAAGTCATAAGGAATATATTTTTAATAGAATCTTGTTTAATTAATTGAAAGAAATCCCAAAATTAAGATAGATTATTATTGCTGTAAGGTAAATGTTCAAAATGGCTACCAACTTTCCTGGATGGAATAATTAATTCTCTTAGGTAACGAATGCAATACTTATAGCGTTTCGTATTTTTTGGATGCTTCTGTGTTAAGATATTTGCTAAGACTGTTGTTAAATCTTATAAATTGTTCAAAAATCATCTTTAACATAACCCCATAGGAAATAATAAAATGGCATGACATCAGACGATCTCGCGGGCCATTTGATGGGGCCGCCTGTAACCCATCCAGTTATTTTGAAAATGATCGTTTCTGTCTAAAGTCTACCTACCTACACAAGATTTCTAGCAAAATTTGATCTTTATGCTCACAGAGTCAACTACAATACGAATACGACATTCGATTAGGTAACAAATTAATAACTTTTTCCTTCAGAAAAATGGCTACCTACTATTGTGAACATTTACCTTAATAAAATTATCTTAAATATAGATGAAATTTAGAAGATTTAACAACAGTCTTAGCATACATCTTAACACAGATGCATTAAAAAAAATACGAAACACTATAATCATTGCATTCGTTACCCAATCGAATGAATTTTGGCATCCAGGAAAATGGCTACTATTTTGAACACATAGTATATCTTTAAAAAAATAATTATCTTATTTTAGGAATTTCTTTAAAACAAGATTCCTTTAAAAATGTGTTGTTTATTTTTGTTTTTTTTTTATAGCAGAAGGAGGCAAACGAGCAAGCGGGTCACCTGATGGAAAGTAATCACCGCCGCCCATGGACACCCCCGCAAAACCAGAGGAAACGCAGACGCATTGCCGGCCTTTAAGAAAGGAATTGGCTCGTTTCTTGAAGATCTCTAAGTCGGAACGGTCCGGAAATACCGCCGCCGAGAGCTGGTTCCTCAACACTGTAGTTCGAGGCAAGAAATTTCGTGAAAAACGCACAGTAGTAGACCGCCATCCATCAAGGTGATGTGGATGGAATGACAGTCGATTGCGTGCGGTGTAGGGATCAAGCCGAACAACTCCTCAGAACTGACACTTCCCATGATATATGCGGTACAATATACAGAGAGACGCAACGTCTCTCCGAAAAGCCCATGGATCGAGCCGACCTGAAATAACCGCGTCGTCGATAATTCGAGCAGCTCTGCGTTGAATGCAGTCAAAAGGAAGGAGTTGGTATTGGAGTGCTCCAGCCCAAAGATGGGAGCAGTATTAGTATTCCATATGCGGCCTGACCTGTGCTTTATACAGTTGTAAGCGGTGGACCGGCGTGAAGTACTGACCTATGAAACACACCCATCCTTATGACTTATAATTCGTACCATCAACAATAATAACAAATAAACTTGCAGAATTTATAACATTGTTTACAGAGATAGAGACCACGGGTTTGACTCCCGGTTATGTAGGAGATTTAACAAAAAAATTGAATGCAGTTTTTAATAAATAAAAATCGACGCCATGGTTCCTAAGAACAGATTTCCCTATCTCTAATAGTTTTTGATTTCTCCCTGCTGACCCATTTGGATTGATATCACCCTGTACTTATATTAATCTGTGTCGATGGTTGACGAGTAAAATATTGTTTATGAAAATTTCTTAAACAATATTTTACTAATTACTTACTTATTTTAACATACGTTTAACGTATGTTATTGACAAGATCCGAATAATTTGACCATAACGATAGAACCTAATTTTATTAAACACTAGATTGATATTTCCTTTAACTGAATAAAAAAAATTTTTTTTAAGGTGAAAGGGAGGCATACGGGACTTCTTGGCGGGAAAGTGAAGCGTCATTATCTGCAGTTTTGTTTTATTTCTATAATTTGTGTTTTGTCGAATAATAATGTGAAATAATGGTGGATTATTTACTGTCAAGTGCTCTTGAACGTGCATGAGTGTTGGAAAATAAAACAAAACAGTGCAACATCACTTTTCTAATTATCTCAAGAAGTCCGTGTGAGATCTCAATAAAGTCACACAGCTCTATTGAGTCTCGAGAGGTTTGAGAGAATATCATTTACCGTTAAACGTTCTTACTACTCATTATGATCTACATATTAAAAAAAAAACTATTATATCTTACTTGACACTGGCTAAATGTGCTGATCACACGAAGCCATTATATAAGAGACAAAAAGGAGGCAAACGAGCAGGCGTGTCACCTGATGGAGAGTATATATTAACTGAACCGCCCATAACTCCCGCAAAACCAAAGGAGCCGCAGATGCGTTGCCAACCTCGAGGAAGGAGTAGGAATTGTGGAGGAGGGAGGGATGAACCTCCAGTACTCCTCACCTCACTCACCGGACGAAACACAACAGCAACGTGTGCCATTGTTTCATGCCGATATTTCGTGAGAGGGTGGTATTACGCCGGGCGAGCCGGCCCTATGCGTGCTGCCACGCAGCGTGGCTCTACCACTCAGACAGTGTTGTTACAAGGTAGCTAAAGCCTTGTTGGTTTCCTGACCTCCTTTCCAAATAACATTCTTTTATACCTATCTTGTTTTAAATTTAAAATTCAAATCTTTCTTCAAATTATCAATCCGTCAAACATAGTGCATAACCTTTTATAACTAATAATAACTAATCATTTGTTTAATTAATATACTTCTGAATTTGTCGTGCATTTATTCTGCCCCCGATAGTTGAAAAGCCGCATCTAACAAAAAGTTAAAACGGAGAAAACATTGTTTGAATTAATGAAACGGGAAATCGTCTGCTGTTCTTAAGTAAAGGAAAATAATTACATGTTGAAAATTTCGAATATTAGCAACGATATTTGTCTTAGATTTCCATTTATAAAATGTAATGTCTTTTTAATTATTTAATTAGAAATAATTAAAAAACCCTTTCATTCTAGTAAAAAAAGTTGGAAAAAATACTACGTCCTTAATTGAATAGACGCAAATAGCCAGGTGCGCCCTTTCAACCTCGAACGCCTAATATATTACTTTTTTACTAAGTATCAAGTTTATTCGGGTATTGTATTCCTAAGAAGAATAGGCGCATTTGGCTATATCCGCCTTTTTCCTTATGTATCCAAAATCATACTGATAATCCTTGACTAAGATAAAAAGTACATAAAGTTATCTATATAAACCCTATTTATTTTTGAAAAAGAAAAATACAACATCTAATGTGAAATATTTATTATCATAAAATTGGCTTTTGAAACAAACAACAAAAATTCCTTATCTATGGCACAGTATAACATAAAAAAATCCATTTATTCTTGATATGAGTTCCACTTAAGAATCAAGTATGTACTTGTGAGATAATTATTAATTCCTTAAACTTAGAACTTAAACAAAATATGCGCCCGGGAAAAACTTACTTTACAAATTAGAAAAGGCGGAAGTGGCAGATGTTGATTTTTTTTTTCCTTAGTTTTTATGCTGTTTCCAATTACTGTGTAAGGCGCAAATGGGTAGGTATTTGCGCCTTTTTAATTTCTTCTTATAAATTGGATCACTTAAGCGTCTTTCAAATTTCCGAACTAACACAAAAATATCAAACCAAAAGGGCATTTATACGTAAATGTGACTTTTCAATTAAGCTTAAGGCAAATTCGTCTTTTCATCTTCAATCAGGTGCAAAAAAATGTGCAGAAGCGCCTTTTTTTGTTGCGCTAAAACTGCAATGGAACGACATAGAAAAATATAAAAAATATTGAAAGAAGCGCCTTTTTTGCCTGATTCCGGCAATGTATGTAACTCAATTTGGCAAAAAGTATTAGATACGTCTTTTCAACTAACGGGGGCGGTATTATCATCCAACTCATCCTCATTGTGTCACTCCTCTCCGTTTTTTCGTTCCTCGGCTCCGTGACACTGTCACTCATTTAGCACCACCCAGGGGTCACGTGTCTCAAGGGTCTCAAGAGTAAACCTGCGGACGCGATTGACTTTAACCTAAAGATCTTATTCCAAAAACACCTAAAAGAAATATCATAATGCCATTTTTTTGGAAGGCCGTTCTAAAACGGTTCGGTAACTTCGCAACCGAGTGGTAAAAAGTTCCGCCTAATATCATAAGGTTATGAATTCAATTTCCAGGTTTCCAGGCATTTAACATTTCATTACATTACATTATCACGACTGTTATCCCCAAAAGGTTAGTCAGAGACTAGGCAATGAGGACCGCATTTAACAAGCATTGTTATTCAACCAATACCCATAAATTTCACTTGTTCATTCCTTACATATTGAAGAACACTAAAGAAGCTCAAATTTCACAATATCAACATACTCACAATAGTACGTTGTTATCCACAGAATAGATAATTGTTACCAAAGTGATTTGGGTCTTGCTATCCTCTAGAGTAAAATACCCTGTTAGGTTTCTTGAATGAATTGCACGGTATATTGTGCTACAAAAACATTGGAAGCGAAATAGAAAAAGATTTATCTCACCTCAAACTATAACTACAAATTATACATTAAAAATCATTAAGCAATTAATAAACTACATAAAAATACTTAGATTTAGGAGACGATAAGATGATGAGAAACTCTTACGTGGATTAAGACTCCTGAAGAAGCATATGATATTATCTTTTTCTTAGAAGCAAATTTGCTTACAGCAGTAGGTATTACTTTAATCTTACCATGCAAAATACTTTTGAGAATTTGCTAGTAAGATGAAAGTTATACTGCTCTAAGCAAATTTGCTTCCAAGAAAAAGATAATAATATCATATGCTTCTTCAGGAGTCTTAATCCGCGTAAGAGTTTCTCATCATCTTGTCGTCTATTAAATCTAAGTATGTTTATGTAGTTTATTAACTGCTTCATGGTTTTTAATGTATAATTTGGTACATAAGTAAGTTAATTGATTGTGTAGTTTATTTGTATTGTATACTTTTGTCTTGTATTGCACTGCCATCAACTCTTTTTTTTACAATATTTTTACTATGGGCAATAAAGATTGAATGATAATAATAACAATACAGCTTTAAGAGTTGATGGTAAGGCCCCTTAGGAACGGAAATGTAACTCCCATAATTTGGGAACCTCGTACGCAGCTATTCATCCTCCATGCTCGGGCAATAAAGTCAGTCGAATTCCATTCAGAACAGTTGGCGATGTTTCCGGGAAGTCATGAAATGGCGACTTGCATTCGCTTTTAGCTATTGTCACTTTGGTAATGTACGAAGTTTGCGACTACGACTGGACAGTGCAGTGTAGGGAAATTACTTGGACAAATGAACACTAACTGCCAACAGGCTGTTTCGTCTTTTCGGAGCATGTGGACCGTGGTCCAAATCTCCTTTGAAGGTAACCCTTTTTTAAAACAAAAAATAAGATAGTACAAGTTCTCTTTTTATATGTTACTGACCTTGGACATGAGCTTACAAGTGTTTCATTTCACCCTAGATTCAAAGACTCATTTGAATCAAAGTGTTACTTAAGGGGATCCTGCACGAAATTGTGAAAATTTACGTATTTTTAAGTTACTTGTACTATCCGCTGAATTAGTTAAAACATTAAAAGAACTTACGTAAGTTAGCCTGATCATTGCACAAGGTCGTGGTCTTGTTAAAATTTAAAACAAATTCTTTAAACAATAACAAACAATACATAAATCTAATGACTCCTAAAAAAATTTTTTTTCGACAACTTTCTTAATTTTACGCTTGAAACTAATTCTTACATGAAAATATTTGTATTGATATTCCAAATTCCATATAAATTTTAATTTTTAACACAAGCGCGTGATGGTTTTGTACATTTCGCAGAATAAAAACATTGCTCTAATCAAATTATTAGGTCTGAAACTTCAAAACAGAATTGTTCTAATTTTAAATATCAAGATAAAATGTATACTAGAAAAAAAAAACAACCAGTCTCAGGAAGCCCGAGTGGGATTCGAACTCACGACCTTTGGATTGCCGGTCCACTGCTCTAACCGCTGAGCTACCGAGACCCCAGAAGACTCGTTGCTTCCTGAGACTGGTTGATTTTTTCTTCTTGTAAATATTTTATCCTATATCTATATAGCAATGTATATGCAAAATTTCAACAATAAAGATATTTAAATATCAATATGATTGATTTTGCTTTGAAGTTCATTAAGAGACTTATGTCAGTTTTTGCGATCGCGCGGCACCCCCTTAAACGTGTGTATCGCGAAATTTCTCACTGAGTGCACAAAGCGCGAACAACAGTCGTTGTAATTGAACAGAAACTGAAATTCACAATCATCAAAGTAATTAATTCCGTCACAGAGGGCTCATGGCTATTAACTGATTGTCAGTGGATCGGATGTAGGTACGCTGAATGGGTTCCCCAACTAGATTCTAATTGTTTTCGGGTGTATCGGTGTTTGAAGCTGCGCGATGACATGAGAAGGTTCCATCTATTTGAACTTTGGTTTGTGTAACTCTGTGGAAAATTGTTTTGGTTTCACGACTTGTTTTTGGCATGACGCTACAATAGTATTACTAGTAAGTATAGGTAGTATTACTAGTATAGGTTCATGGTTTTTGCTTTTACGATGACAATAATTATTTATTGTCTTTGAACATTTTTGTAATATAGAGGAAAGGCTGTAAAAGATTATTTTGCGGAAAAGGGATATCATTGCAGCATTCTTTTCTAAAGTGTTTAGTCAAATATAAATGTAGAAATATAAATGGTGGGATTAGTATCCTTAAAAAATAAGTTTACAATTCTGTGAATGTCATTATATTTTATGAAGAAGTAAATACGTCGATGATCACCTAAAATTATTTCAAAAAAGGAGGTTTTGTTATTATTATATTTTTTACTTATTATTATTTATTTATTAAGAAACAATTATAACACCATAACCTATTACCGAAGGTGATTATTAATCGAGCTATCAACCTACAAGGTTAACCTGTTCATAAGACCTAATTAGGGACCCCACGCGATTTATTTTCTAAGTAATTCCATCACTACAGGTACTACTCGTATTAGGTGTATTAAAATGAATGGTACTTATAATTATACTGGGTTTTTTTTTAACAATAAACCTCTTTTACATAATCTGTTTCAAGATTGGGTTTCAAGAGTTACGAGCTACAAATATTTATCAAAGCTTGTTAAGTTTACCAAAAATATCGGCGTAGCTTGTTAATTTTTATTGCATTTATTCTTTTAAATTATATTTATCTTTTCTATTTATTAGTGTATCTTTTATTCTAGGACACTTTTTTACACATGATTGCCAGGAAGAGATTGCTTGTTAGCAATAATGACGCAAATTTTGTACATCACTTGGGTGTCGTAATAGGCGACTAAGGGATGATTTTTCAATCCTCGGTTAAAACTTATCCGTCTGATAATGTATAACACAATCAAACTAAAATCTCACCTGTAAAGAAAGAAAAGACTGATGACAATAGATTTTCAAAATGGTTGTGCAATACTTTTACAGACAAATAAGTTTTATCTGACTGTTGAAAAATCGGCCCTAAGGGATTAAAGACTGCACATACATCCAACAGCATAGAGCGGCGATGTGCTCACCACCTGTCACACCTAGCACATGTGCAGTCGCTATTTGGTGAAAAGTCTATGGCAGAGGACCTTTGCTGTCCTCATTGCCTAGTCTGTGACTAACTTGGGGATAATACTCGTGACTCGTATGTATCACACTAATATTATAAAGGCGAAAGTTTGTGAGTGTGTATGTTTGTTACTCTACCACGTAAAAACTACTGAATGGATTTGAATGAAATTCGGCTACAGATAGATTATAACCTGGATTAACACATAGAATACTTTTTATCTCGATATTCCTACGGGAACGGGAACCACGCGGGTGAAACCGCGAGCGGCCGCTAGCATGTAAATAAAAATCGATGGTCACGAATGTTTGTTCGCGCATCATAATATCAGAACGGCTGTAACTATTTGAGATATTCTTTCTTTGTTGTATTTGTAATTGTCAGGAAAATGTTTGTATGAAAGAATATTTTTAGTTATTCGAAAAGGTGTACGGGGTGTCCACGTAGATGAAGTCGCGGGCGGGCTGCTAGTATTATTATAATACAAACTAATAATACAAACAAAAATGACCAAAAACTTTGACCTCCCATACAAAACTGTCCGATCAGCTAACAACAAATAGTATGGGAGGTCAAATTTTTTTTGTTATTTTTGCACATAGGTTTCTTGGGGAAAGTTGTACAGTTACATGGGTGGAACTCACCCTTAATTTCATTTGAACGAATAAAAAAATGAGGATGTATACACACACACATACACATAATCACGACTACTATCCCCAAAGGGTTAATCAGAGACTAGGCAATGAGGACAACAAAAGCAGTCCTCTACCATAGTCCACTTTTCATCAATTAGCGACTGCACATGTGCTCAGCGTGACAGGTGGTGAGCCCATCGCCGTTCTATGCTGTTGGATGTTTGTGCAGTCTTTAGTCCGTTAGTCGCCTTTTACGACACCCAAGGGAAGACGGGGTGGTAGTATTCTTTACCGCTACGCGTCACGGTTATTATAATAATTAGGCGTACTTATTATTCAGAATGTGAGAAGAAAGCGACGATGGAGAGAGGGCGCAGGGCATTTTGTTCTTTACACAAGATGAACTTTCCGAGTTTGCCATTATGCATTCTCAGACGTATGGCAAGGGTCAAAGTTGGACCCTCCACTGGCGTAATAAGACCATTATCGTTTAAGGGAAGCGAGAGCAAATGTATTCAGTGACGTCATTTTCTTATGACAGACTTCTGTTTACCGTTTTATACAAAAATGGTACATCTCTAGGTACATTTTAATTTTACTCTTTTTATTTTTGTTTATTTTATAACCTTCATCTCATCTGATGGGAAGTGACGATAAGGTCGAAGGTGGAAGCGCGCTTCGGAATCCTAAACCACTGGGGAACTGGCTATCTTACTTATCTCTAAACTATTGGAACACGTAATAAGTAATGTTATAAAACTTGTGATAATAAAAATCTTGTTGGTGATCTAATAAATAAATAAACTAAACAATGTTGTTCGACAGACGTTAGATACAAGATGATGGTAGCGAGCCAGACGGACTTAAAAAGCCATACCACCAACCAAACCAAGTACACAAAAATGTGCCCACTCACTGGGAATCGAATCCGGAACCTCTGGGATTTGGTGGATAGGAATTCTAGCGTGTTTTAAGTCTAACTTAATAAATTAGGTTACATGATTCTGGTTAGTATTTACCGAATGGAACGCGTTAGTTAACGTAGATATATAATCAAGTTACAAGAAATCCCTGTAAGGCCTTTGCTGTAATTAATGAAGTGAGTTATGATTTCTTTTGCCTCGCTCTTGCCGCGTTCACGGCTGAGGTCAGCTTTTATTTATTTGCTTTATTGCACAACGATTTATGATACTACTATGGGATAACCTTTGGCCTTCATCTCGCCAGACGAAGTGCCATTCGCCAGTCGTAGATTGGAGCGCACTTTACTCGGAATCTTCGGCCACTGACTCAGTAGTACCGAGGTACGGATATTTTATCTCGAACTGTCGGATTATAGCAACGCTATTGTCTTTATTGCATTAGCGAAAAACTTAGATACGTTATTGGTAGCAAGCCAGTAAACGAGGCGGAAGAGCCAACTTGTGAGCAGGGTGATGGAAACTGATGATTCGTCTTTTTAACGCTGTACCAGTTGTCTTCTGGCTGATTCCATTTCCATTTAACATCAGGTGGAGTTAATTCATTTGCCAGACTGATTATAAAAAAGCCAGATGAAATAAAAAAAAGCAGTCATTAACAAATATGTTAACATATCTATTTACGATTAACTTGATGTGGAGTGGAGTCAATGGGGGAAGTCTCCCCTAATATTCATAAAGTGACCTTTTCTAACAAGTAGGTATCCCAACTAAAAACTAATGTATTATATATTGTCTTCGGAAACAGCACAATTTGCATTGCAATGAAGAAAAAATAGACATAATTTTGATTTTAAAAAGTAAGCTATACTGTCAGAAGATTTTTATAAACAAATCGAAAAAGTGTACGCAAGTAAAATTGAAAAATGGAATAGGAAAGCTAAACTGTTTGCGAGAGCGTAACGTGATATCAAATTCGGGTTTAAAACTTAATCTTGAAAATGTTTAATAAAAAAAAAAGTAAGTATAACGATTTCTGGCTATATCGATTGAAGAAACCTCTTGCATAATAGATAAACGTTCAATGAACTACACTCAAAATTAGTCCGGTTGTACGGCTTCGGACGCAAGACATAGACACTAATCGGCTTATGGAAATATTTGAGGAATCATATTACGTAAGAAAGGGAATCCCTCTTTAAAAGGCATAAGGTTTAAATTCGTGTAACTCTGAGACGGTATTCAGATTACAATGAGTTCTGTTTGCGATAACATTAGATTTCTAAAGGGATTTATGGAAGAGAAGGGAAATAAGACTCACGGGCTTAGGGTAAACGTCAGTTTTGAGGATCACTCGATGGCAGCATAAAGCTTATTTGTTCAGAATTTGAATACAAAAATGTATCATTAAAAAGTTAATTATTGAAAACAAGAGTGGATAACCCAGCAATGGAACAGATCATTTATTGATTAACAGCCGAAATTAAAATCAATCTGTCTGTTGTTTTGCAATAGAGTTGGATATTTAACTAATGCTTAAAATTATGTCTAATGAATAACTCATACTATGTAATATATTTTAAAAGGTGACTGCTAGAAACCGCAAGAAACTTCAAGGGCTGGTCAGGTCAAGTGATAAACATGATAAAAATGACAAAAAAGGAATTCGTGTTTTTTTTTTTATTTTTAAATTCATTTTGTAAATTTTAATAGGATATCCCTCTCCTTACATCACTAAGTTGTATTTGTAGTGGCACCTCGAGACCAACCGTATGGTTATGCAAGAAGTGCCAGACGTCCCTGCGCCAGTAAAACACTCGCGCAGGAGACCATCTGCGTTAGCTCTTGACGCCAAATCAGTGCCCGCCGAAGCGCTAGTTACTGCCTATTGTCCAGATTGGTAACCGGAGCTGTCCAGCTCGCTCTAATTTAATAGGATAGCCTTTGAGTATCTAATTTATTTTAAAGCAATAACATAAGAAAAATAAAATAAAAACAATTAAAAATAACGATAATTTACAACGCGCGGGCAACGGCCGCCGGTCGGCCGACCGCAAGGAGGACCAGTCCTCTGCCATAGTCCACTTTTCACCAAATTACGACTGCACAAATGCTCAGCGTGACAGGTGGTGAGCCCATCGCCGCTCTATGCTGTTTGATGTATGTGCAGCCTTTAGTCCGTTAGTCGCCTTTTACGACACCCAAGGAAAAAAGGGGGTGGAAGTATTCTTTCACCGCTACGCGACATGCTTAATACAAGGGCGGAAAAACACAGCAATGGGACATTTTTTGCATATTAAATCTGTCTGTTGTTTGCCTACACCAGTTAGATATTAAACTGAAGCTTCATATTACCTAATTATGTCCAATTTCGAACTCTTGTATGCAAAACAATAGGAAGTTTAATTTTTAATTCCGAACGTTACTCAATTAAAACAAACTAAAAACTTATGTACATTCAATTTTCATTCCAATTCATAACAATACCAGTCACAGATATACAGATAATTCGATTACAAACACTTGGAAGTTGTCATAAACAACTCAGTGTTACTACGCATCAATAACACCTCTATTTCTATTCACATAAGATCTATAACGAAGCGTAAAATGTATTCGGAAGGCTACGCAGAAATATATTGGATGAAAGGCAAAGCAATTCCCATTGGCGCACATTTGGAGGACCTACGGCTGCGAAGAATACTAAGTAGGTGCTGTAAATAGGCATTTTTCCTCTGCCTGGTAGATTTGTTAAAAGGGACATAGGTCAGGGGGATAAAGGATTCTATTTGGTTATATCGGCAAAAAGATAAAAAGCCCGTTGACTACTAATGATTACGGTGGGAAGGGTATATTGGCAGATTTATTAAACATGGAACGAAAGTGTGGAACGAATAAAGAACAATGGGACAATATAATTCATATAGAGCCCGTTTCCACTTCGTAGCATTTCAGACTAGGTGTCATAAAAGAAGGCAAAAAGAGGCTGATTGAATCTGTACATACTGTTTGCCATTGTTTCAAGCGCACAAGAAATTCGAATAACAAATTAAATAATTGCGAGAACGCGATCTTAGAATGGCGCGCGGGGTCAACTCACAATGGGTTTTCGGCTTATTCAACGTCGAATAACTTGTTTCTGACGTGATCTACAGAGTTCTAGCCATTCAAATCATACATGTATTTTTAAACACCTTTCTAATGATACTAGTCTCAATACGCTACAAGGTGGGTACGGTAAGTCCCATGTTCTTTTGTATATATAAAATCATCAAGGCAAAATGAAAAATGTTTGTTTTAAAGATATTTTTATATTCTAAATTACATTAAAGTTACAGCACACTTAACCTTCCCTATTTGGTAAGTGAAAAGATAGTGGGTGTCAGGATTCTGCCTGCCTGGTGGAAATTCTACCTAATATCCAGATATTGTGTTCCAAAAGTAAGGATTTACTAGATCCGACTTTACAGGACATCAAGGGTCGGCAAACGTCCATGAACTACTTTCAACGCTTTCCATCAGGGCGGGCTGTTTACTCAACTGCCGGCTTAATAACATAAAAAGTCAACACTCATTCTTATTTAATACTGATTACCTATTAATAGCGTGTGTAAACAATTACAATAATATAAAATAATAATACCGGGATCGTAGCAGCGGTCGCTATTCCGACAATATGGATCGGGCGTAATCCAATTGTGCGTTCTTATTATATGGTTTCAAGACCCCGTTACATGTCATAGATTATTGTAAAACATTGCAACTTGGACGGTTTTACAAGTGAGATACGGTTGTATGTTATATGTTACGTTGGTAAACTCATGGCTGTATGTTCGAGAAGATATTTGGTGACTGTCCGTTATACAGGTCCCATTGTGAACTGATTGTTATAGGCTGCTCATCATTGTTAGCCTTTATATGTCTCACTGTTGGGTTTATCCCGAAAAAACAGAACGTGAGGAGAAAGGGTCATCACGCTGGCCCAATGCGGTTTATACTGATTGCTATCTTAAGAAAACCACCGAGACCAACGGCTTAACGTACCTACCGAAGCATGTAAGAATTCGATAGATTTTAATTTGGTCACCCACCTAACCGTTCAAGTTGCTTTACTTCCAAGATTACAAAACGCTGCGCCATCGATCGCCATAGGGATAAAAGCTTATTAAATGGTCAACCTTAAATTAGGTAATAGATTTCGTTATCACTTTATTTTTGAGTTCAATGACATCAACAAATAATTAATATTATTATTCACTGTTTATCCGGTTCGAAGGACCACTACTTTATTTGATAGTAATAAAATAGGGCGGAATGGAAAGTTTTTGTAGTCTCATTCAAGTTATAATAAAATCACTTTATAGATTAGCGTGTTTCAATTTAGAAGCCTCACCCTGACATTACGTCATGTTTACCTTTTCTACTAATCACACACTCTCGATATTCCGACTCAAACTCCTCTAAGAATTAAGAAAGGTATGGTTACTGTGGAAGTAAGGACTCCACTTAGACTAGAATGCCATGAGGTATCTTGGCTATCTGAGTGACTCAAGATCGTGAAATATTATTTTTGAAGTTGTATACTTACTAATTTGCTTCGATGTGGCTAAGCGCTCGGTTTAAATCCGGCCTTCCTGGGTTCAAGTTGAGACTTGAGGGTCGGGCTAAGTATCTTTCATATTTCTTGATGTGTCACAAGGGTTTGTGATCACCAACCTGCATTTAGCAAGCGTGGTGAATAAACCAATATCCATTATTGTAGTGATGACTTGATTTCAATTATGGACGGCTTTATCCAGGAGTGGGACAGTTTATAGGCTTATTTCTTACTACTGTGTGTATTCACATCTACTATATAAATAAAAATCAATTGCTGAATTATGTTCGCGCATCACTTCAGAACGGCTCGACCGATATGGCTGATTCTTTTTTAATATGTACGTAATTGTCATGACAACGTTTGTATAAAAGTTTTTATTTATCAATTTTAAAAGGATATACAGGGTGTAATCGCTAAGTGTACACAGGCGATTATTCCGAAACTATGAGAGACATCAAAAAACTCAAAAATCTTGATCGCGGGTCGGAATTTTGAATTTAGAACGAATAACAAAAAGTCACTTTTTTTGGTATTTTTGTAGTGCATTGCTTTTCAGCCAGTTCAAATTAATGCGATATTAAAACAAGGTTTATTATTAGTTTGAAGTGGTAAGATACCTTATTAATCTACACGTGTATCTACTTGAAAATCATAATTATCATATCATACGTAATCATAAAATATGATTAAGGTAAAATGAATACTAGACCACTTAAAACAATAAACTAAAACCTTTCTACTAATCTCATACTAAATGTATGGGAGTGTTTAATGTCAAAATTTTTGATACTTCTCGTTTCATTTTTAAAAAGTTATTGATGCCATTTTACTCATTAGATAACGTACTTTCGTTATCAGTTTTAAGTTTTTTGAAATCTCTCATAGTTTTGGAATAATCGCCTGTGCACACTTAACGATTACACCCTGCATATAGGATAGGGGTGTTCATGTCACGTGGACGAAGTCGCGGGCAGGACGCTGTTATTATTATAAAGCATCGTATTTGATATTTATATCGGAGCTGGAAATAGCACTTACCTCAGTTGGAGTACAAGTTATTCAGTTGGAAGAGTGTTGTCGTCCGGATTGCGAAAGGTCGTTGGTTCTCCGGGACGTTTTATTACAAGTGCTATTTCCAGACCTTTCAAGCTTCACATTATCAATTTAACTAGATACATTGTAAAAGTCATCAGTGTCCAACAATAGCCATTGTATTTGTCATCCCTATTAGGTAGTAGGAAAAAAATGTTTGGCCGATACAGAAGCACTTTTCAAAATGTTTATTTGAATAAAATTTATTTTTGTGTCACTTGACATTAGCTTCAATGAATAAAAAGATTAGACGATTCAAAAGCACTTTTAAAATACTTAGTTAAGAATAAAGGAGTTTTGACTTTTGATTTCCATTGATAAAATACTGAGTAAATTACAAATCCCTTAATACAAATCCATTCGATTTCATTATAAACACCCGTATCTGGTTTCTAGAATAACTGATCGCGGAGAATCCAATTTTGTCGAACAATGAGTGTCGTTCAATGCTTTACGCAGTTTTATTTTCATTAAATAAAATTTCATTCGTTTTGCAGATTCGTTCTGTTTGCTTTTCAGAATCGAGTGGTGTATTCGTTCAGTATGGCATGGTGATTATTCCTTAAATATAACAGATATCACAAAACTGATGCCGAAATTACTTTACCAAATGACTAAAATAATTTACTTACTAAAACTAACCGTGTGAAGCGGCTCACTATACGAGCTACCAACTCCTCTTTTCCCTTGGGTCTCGTAAAAGGCGACTAACTGACCAAAAACTGCACATACATCCAACAGCATAGAACGGGGTTGCATATTAGAAAATCAAAACTTTGTCGAGCAAATGTTTAAAGAACAACGAACAAAACAATCGCTACGCTGCGTTCCGCGATTGTTTTACATTTCTAACCTATCACGTGACCTACAGGAGTAGGGCAGCTAGTGTACTATCCTCACCTCAATCATAATTATGACCTCATAATAGTATAATAGAAGACGTTTTTTGTCGTAGGTATGTTATTTTAATTTAACAAATGCAAGCATTTCGATGTGAACATTGCATTGTAATTATGTAATTGGATTAGTAATGATTTGCTATTTTAAAATCACATCTAGCAACTTTTGATTAGTCGTTCATTTGATGTCACATACATTGGGATTATAAAAAATTTCTAAATAAAACTTTTGGTCTATTCAACTTTGTTGTTTTGTTCGTTGTTCTTTAAAAATTTGCTCGACAAAGTTTTGATTTTCTAATATGCAAGCTAGAACGACGATGTGCTTACCGCCTATTACGCTGAACACATGTGTAGTTTTTTCTGTCAATTTGGTGAAGCGTGGACTATGGCAGTGGACTGCTCTTGCAGTCCTCATTGCCTAATCTCTGACTAATCCTTTGGGGCAAAATGGCCGTGAATCTACATAGATTCACAATAAGAAGAAGTGATATTATTGTCTTGTAATTGTAATTAGTCGTAGTCGTAGTTTCTACAATAGTTTTACGAAATTTTTATTAGCATGATGTGTTTGCATCTAGAAGAAATGTGATTTAAATAACCTTATTGTATATGTTTCTAAGCATGTTTGTTATCACTATTTCGGTTTTGCAAACCTAAAAAAAAAAAAAAAAACAATACATATATTACACCCCCATATATATATTACACCCCCTATAACTATTTATTTTTATGTAAGTATTTATTTATTTTGTTTTCGACAATTTTAACCTCTTATCATTTGCACCACAGATTTTAAAGTTTATAAGTTCTCTCCATCCGACTGGTTGTCTGGTAGAGATCGCTTAAAGCGATAAGACCGCCTAATTGTGACTCTATTTTATTTTTATCGTATTGTCTTGTAATAATAATTGTGTTCTATTTTTAAGTTTGTTTTTAAGTTCTATGTACCTAAATCTTTGTGGTGTTGCAATTAAAGAGTTACCTATCTATCTATCTACATACATATGTATGTACAAAAAAAAAATTGTTTACGCTCACACCAATTATCTAGACCAAGATAAGTATTCTGTTGAAACTTGTTAATATGGTAAGATAACGGACAAATATACATAAACATAGAAAAACACCCAGACCCGAAATCAATTTAGAAAAGCAGTTTTTCTCTAAATTGACACGACCGGGAATTAAACCCGGGACGTCAGAGATGGCGCGACGCCAGACCCGGCGTGCTAACCACTCGTGTCGTCAAAAAACAAAAAAATGAAGCTGGTTACCGGAAGAACCTAAATGCTCAAATCAGATAGAAAATGGCAAAATATGGAAGCCTAATGCAGCTGTGGTTGTGTACGGGCTGAAAATGATGATGATGATGATGAAAATCTAAACATAGTAAAGAGGTGAATTTTGTTAAGGCGCTATATTCCCATTTTTAACAATTTAGATTGATTGAATCGCCACCAATATAAAACATACAGTTCTAAAATTCATGTATAATAAAGTTGAACATATTATCTAGTGACTCTTAAAGACAGAAACATGATTGGTAATACTTCACTCGATAGAAAATAATTCAAAGATTTTGTTCAACATTTAAAAGTGCTGTAAGTCAGATAATACATTAATAAATGACTTAATTTTTTACCAATAGAAAAAACTTTTTATTAAGTGGTGAATGCAAAAGACACATTTTTTTTATTTCATTAATTTTTTCCTTTATAAGCAAAAAACCTATATAACGCGCCTATTCGCACCGCTACGCTGTTATACCCGTCCCTTACCGTCGTACCGTCGAGAGAGCGAGAGAGAAGCGCTCGGAACACCTCGCCTTAAGTTGTAATTAAAAATAACTGTGTCGCGTAGCGGTTAAAGAATACTCCCAACCCCTCTCTCCCCTTTGGTGTCGTAAAAGACGAATAACGGACTAAAGACTGCACATACATCCAACAGCTTAGAGCGGCGATGGGCTCACCACATGTTACGCTGAGCACATGTGCAGTCGCTATTTGGTGAAAAGTGGACTATGGTAGAGGACTGCTTTTGCGGTCCTCATTGCCTAATAGTCTCTAACTAACCCTTCGGGTATAATAGTCGTAATTATATGATGTAATCTAGAATTTCAAAATGTTTCTATGTTTTAAAATTTAAATAAACTGCTAGAATTGAACTGCATAATACTGTCTGTGGTAATAAATCGATACTTTAATTCAATGTCAATAAAAACGAAGTGATAACTATATATTTTTATGTGTAACTACAAACTTTTGCACGAATGTCATACCTACTTCAGTTTTGTAAATGTATGGGAGTGTAAATCTTGGGGAATCGGGCCATTAACGTCTTATCACTTATATGGTCCAAAGAGTGTAGGTTAAAGGAAGAAACTATCTTTATTTTGTTTCTTATGACCGTACTTAACGACTTCCGAATTTTCCTTCTCTCACATAAAAATCTATGTGAAAGATTTAGACCATCACTAAATATTCACTCTTTCTAGTTTCCATAAAATATAATAGTATATGTACCTACACAATAATTAAACGCTAAGGACATGGCCACAGAAAAATTGATATATTTCTGTGGACATGGCCGCTCCTGTCCTTGACGATCTAATTAACAAAGACTTTAATGTAGAGTCATTATCAATATATGAATATAACTCATAATATTATCTAACAAAATCGTAATAATTTCTATTTGCTAGAAGTAGCGACTAAATCAACCAAAAATATAAATACACTGCCCTGCAACAATAAGTATCACGCTTTTAAAATTGTAATAACTTTTAAAGTACACAAGATAAACACACAAGACTTAAAAATGTTACTATTGCATAGTTTACTATAGTTTCAAAGAAAGCTTATAAAATTGCTATGAAACATTTTTTATTTTAAATCTCTAACTTCTATAGTTTAAATAAAAAAAGAAATTTTAGAAGTGTAATACTTATTTTTGCAGGCCAGTGTACATTAATAATTGTATTTTCATAATAATTTTGATATTTTAACATAAATTTTAAACTTTCATCACAGTGTCTCCCGCTTCTTCTTTGATCATTTATTAAATACTATTGTTAAGACACACATGTAAACTTTAATATAATGTACGGTATAAAGGGCACAGCTCCACACAAATTCCAGCCATGTCATTTTGTTGTTATTATTATATTTATATTTTTAAATTACAATTTTAAAATATAATTATAATTATAACTGGCTTTTGCCCGCTTCATCACTCGCGTTATTATGTAAAAATTTCGAGCCCCGAGCCCTACAAATTTATACCTTAACCATTTCTGTCGAACCTTTAACGCGTGGAATGTATACAAAATTAAGCTTACGCAAATAATGACAACATATTTGTGACAGAATAAATCCCATACCATTTTGTAAGTGAAACAGCTAACAGAAAAGATAAACACAGATAATCTCCAATTAACTCCAAGACCCGTAACCAGGGAGAACCCCTAGTAACAACCCCTTGTCCTTGGCAAAACTCCCATGAAATGAGACAGAAAAAATTACAAAGAACTTTTATAACCTTCTCTGAGGGAGGAGCGGTGTATTATGTGTCTTAATGTACTTGGGTCTTGTTATATTTTCCTGCGATGAACATCATTTGGTGTCTACTTGGAGCAGAAATGTTACCAAACAATTTGAAAGCACGTGAAAATGGGGAAATGCTTTTGCTTTGACACCATCAACGAAACATTAATAATAACAATAACTTTCACACACACACTTTCTAACCTTAGTTAATTTTCATTGAATGGAATATAATAGATGCGTTTCATTAATACTTTAAAATACCTGGTAAAAGGTTTCTATGGAGAATGATAATAATAATAGTCTACTCGGACAACGTCTGGTTAATTATACATAATATAACCTGAATACCCTGAGGGGTATTACTGTAAAAAGTATCTTTCAGTAACGACATAAATATATACGTGTATATTTACAAGTGTACTTATATAACAATATTTTAACGAGTATCTATAAATTTGAATAATCTTAGACTAACGGCAACGTTAGAATTTGTGTGCTGACCACACGAGCACACCACATGAAAGCTACAATGTACATTTTTAATGTTTGCACAGTAATCTTGAAATTTCATCGATTCTTTGTTTGTTCAATTCACAACGAGGAAGTGCTTGAATTTGATCTCACTTTCATCACCATAATCATCATCATTTTCTTGCCCTTATCCCTATTTGGGGTCGGCGCAGTATGGAATCGATATTGATCTCACTTTATGGTGACAATATTATCAAAGGTACATACCGAAGCGCACTTCACAACAACTTCATCAACAACTACTAAGGAGATAGCCATCTTATCTCTAACTGTGCAAACATTTCAATTTGCAAAACAGCATAGTTATTGAAGTGACATAGACAAAAGGCAGTTAGATGATAGATGCTAGGCGCATTCAAACCCCCACTGGGAATAAAACTTTTTATACTGAAGATAACGCCTGCAAAAAAAACCAGAGGGTATTATCACACAGGTGAATTATTGATGGCACGGTATCGGAATTTTATAACCTCTTTATGATCCAAACTTGGCTCTGTAGCTAGCTAGCTACTAGCAATGCTGTAGCTGTATCTTGTGCTTGTATTTCTAAATCTCACCCCCGTATGTGACAAGAACATGACACATACACTTAAAGTAAACCCTGAACGAATAAAGGATATAGTATGCTTATCTTTCCAATGTCTCTGTTTGAGATAAAGTTGCAACCACGGAGCAAAATGCTAAGGTTGTATTCTACATAAAAAGATGATTATTGAATAATATACCTACCTAACAATCTAACAGTCTAGAGGACCGAAAAAATGGCATAAACGCGTGTACAACAAAATGAACAACGTATGGGGTCAACTTATAAGTTGCAACGATACGTCATTTTGCGAACATTAACTATGGAATTTTAAGGCTTTAAAGAGACAAGATCTCCTCAGCCGCTGCACCATCGAGCTCTTCATCCTTCTATCCCCACGTGCACGCGTCCTAACGTGGGAGGCCTGTGCCCAGCACGTTTATAGGCTGATGATGATGATGAATAACCGCCGGGAGCTCAGAACAATATATTCTTCTGAGGCCGGGAGGAGCGCGTCAAGCCAATACTGGCCCGTAAGTGTTTCATGACGAGCATGAGCACATCGGCGCTGAAAAGACATTGGATCTCATTTTAAGACATTTCTGGTTTCCGGGGCTCAAACAATAATGTATACTCTGGCAATTATCGAAACTAATGAGAAATTTTTCAAGTATCTGTAAAGTTGGTTACTAATTTACGATTGACAACGCTAAGGCTAGCGTTTAACGCAATAGAATCGTCATGGAGACGTTGCCAATAATATTCATCATCATCATCATCAGCCTATAAACGTCCCACTGCTGGGCACAGGCCTCTTACTTGGACAACAGCACGTGGGTATATTGGGCCATAACCCACCACGCTGGCCCAATGCGGGTTGGTGGGTTTTAACGACTGCCAACTTACGACAACAACCGGGACCAACGGCTTAACGTGCCTTCCGAAGCACGGAATGCCAATAATCATCGAGGATTATTCTTTACTATATCAAACCTGTGTTAACCGTGTCTCTTCCCTTGGGTATCGTAAAAGGCGAATAAAGAACTAAGGACTGCACATACATTAAACTGCATAAAGCGGCGATGTGCTCACCATCTGTCACGATTAGCACATGTGCAGTCGCTATTTGGTGAAAAGTGGACTATGGGTAGAGGACTGCTTTTGCTGTCCTCATTGACACTTGGTAGTCGACTTTAGAGTCGACGACCCGAGCAGTGGCAACTGCGAGTTGTGCCCTTCGTGCTACGAGAAGTGAGCGAGCTTGACAGCTCCGGTTACCTATCTAGACAATAGGCAGTAAACTACACGTGTTCACGGGGAAACTCTCCCGAGACACTAGTCTTATGAGTACCGAATGACGAGCGCGCTTCGGCGGGCACTGATTTGGCGTCAAGACCTAACGCAGATAGTCTCCTGCGCGAGTGTTCTACTGGCGCAGAGACGTCTGGCACTTCTTGCATAACCTAACGGTTGGTCTCGAGGTGCCAGTAAAAATAAAACTTAGTGAATAAGGAGAGGGGATGTCCTCATTGCCTAGTCTCTCACTAACCCTTCGGTGATAATAGTCGTGATTATATGATGATGATAATTGATTATATCAAGCCTGTTTGAAAAGTCATGCACACAGGACGGCGGCGTATCTATTTTTACCGTTAAGTAGATGTGCCCGTTATTTTCGTCTTCTTTAAAGGGTATGAGGTTTTGTAAAGTTAGTGAGCGTTGAAGCGTTTTAACGACGGCCTTAGGGTCAGCAGCGTGCAAATTAAACCCAAGCGCCAAGGTAAGAAAAAGGGACGTTAATTATAAAGACTTGCACTTTTACGGTACGGTTACTTGCTTTTATGAAAGTTTAAATAGTTTTTTAGGGTTTTAAGACGGCAAATGAGCAGTCGACGTACCTTACGGGAATTAGTCATCGCCGTCCAAGGACATCAGGAGCAAGCTGGGAGCTGTTACTGATTTAGACTGAATTTATTAAATGGCACAGCTAGTAAAACTAGGGATCTTCAAGAAACGAGCCTATTCCTTCCTTAAAGGCCGGCAACGCGCCTGCGATTCCTCTGGTTTTGCGGGTGTCCATGGGCGGCGGTGATTACTTTCCATCAGGTGACCCGCTTGCTCGTTTATTGCTTCTGCTATATATAAAAAAAAAAGTAAAGTTATTTTAAAGTCTTATTTAACGAAAATATGTGCTATTCAAAACAAAAAGCCTTCATTATCCGGACAAATCGGCATTTCTGACAATCCACTTTTGAATAATGTAAATTCGTCACAAACTCCAAATCCTTTAAGGTCTGCCCATTCAAATGGCTCCCACCACCCTCTTTTGCGATTCGCATATTTCCTTGCAACGCGAAATTGTCGCTTTGTCCCAAAAGTACGAATATTGTGATCCGAAAATAAAAGGGTCGAGCACCAAAACGGTGGTTTATTAATTCCCGTGCCATATTTGAAGCGGTCGCATCGCGTCCCAAATTTTGTGAAGCTGCATGTCATGTAGCCAATGTGACAACATTTCTGGTTGTGGTAACGTCGGATAATTTAATGCGACGACCGCAACAGGAGTTCGTTAATTAAGCAACGGAATTACTTTGGTGAATACAGTGAGATAACTAGACATGACACCGCAAAGCAATTTTTTTTGCGCCAAAACTTGCTTTTCGTCTCTAAAATAGTTAATATATACCTCAATGCATGTCGTGGCAGCGTTTAATTAAGCAAGCACTTAGCGTAGAACTATGGATATTTATTAAAAATTGTGTGGTCTTGTTGGCTGTATTAAATAAATAAATGGGAACATTTTTTATTTTACATCGATCTTAGTTTACAGAGGTCATTACCAGGTTATTAGCAGTTAAGGCTGGTTTCGAAGGTAGACGTTTAATGATATTGATATTTACTATGGCTGTTTTCAGCTAACAGCTTGTATAGTAGGGTTCACATAATGTGAACTTTAGACAACAATTTTTTTCGGTGTACATGTTGAACTGTGAATGGGAATGAAATGAAATAAAAGAGGAAAAATAACATTTTCACTGATTAAAAAGATTTCTTTCCTTCCAATATTCAAGGTGTATTACACCACTCTGATCAACAGCGTGGGAAACAAACACTTGAAGAATCCGACACGGGAAAACCGGGAAAATTACTCACCCGGATTGCGAAAGGTCGTATATAGCCCTGAGCCCCATTTCAGGCAATCTTTAGGTTCAGTTAGATTATGTAATTATCAGTAATATTTGATTATTTGCGTTAATAACGCTCAAATAAACACGAATATAACGAACGGATTCGAAGGACGAGGCGCGTGGTTTCGTTTCCCAACTGAAGACTTTTTTTCAACGTTTCGCTATTATTCTAGAGATATTTATCAAAACACTAGCGGCCGCTTGCGGTTTCACCCGCGTGGTTCCCGTTCCAGTGGGAATATCGAGATAAAAAGTATTCTATGTGTTAATCCAGGTTATAAACTATCTGTATGCCGAATTTCATCCAAATCCATTTAGTAGTTTTTACGTGAAAGAGTAAAAAACATACACACTCACAAACTTTCGCCTTTATAATATTAGTGTGATTAGGAGGAGCTGGCTATGGCAAAAGCATCGCTAAGTTAGATAACCGATGGCCTCGCACAGTGTTGGTATGGATGGGAGCAACTCTGAGTTAAAAAAAATCTAATTCATACATTTAAATAGAATTGTATTTGCAGTTTTGTATGGAATAGCTGTATTTTTCCGTTTGTATACTTATTACTAAACACCCTGTATACATTTAAAGTGTATGTATGTATGTACCGGAACTTCCCCGACTTCGTAGCGAGTGGCAACATCTGTCGTTGTCAACGTGTATAACGAACGATGTTTCAAATTTGTACAACGCCAAGCTGAAGTGTGCCTTGTGGCGTTAACAATACAGTTTGAAAATTTACTGTACTTTTTTAATGTAATATATTGCAGATATTAATTTTTGTAGTAAATGTCCGTTGATAATCCTGCAAAGTGTTGTCGCTAAGTAATTTAATATTAATACACAGCACAGAACAGAAGAATGCAATGAAGAATTCATGATTACTATTATAATAAGCGTATATTAGGAACGCATTATACGTGAGCCCGAGGGAATTCCATTGTTTGATGGATGAGAATCGATGATCGGAATAGATAGCGCCTATTTGTCTAAAAATTCTGAGAGGATAATGTTAGGTATCTAAAGTGCATACCAACAGAACTGTTCTGCTCCCTTACTCTTGAAACCGATCGCTATTAGATCGGATTGGTATTGTCAATTTTTGTACTCCTAAGTTCATCATCATCATCAGCCTTTTAACGTCCCACTACTGGGCACAGGCTTCCCACGTGGACAATAGCACGTTGGGATATTGGGCCATAACCCACCACGCTGGCCCAATGCGGGTTGGTGGGTTTTAACGACTGTCATCTTACGACAACAACCGGGTCCAACGGCTTAACGTGCCTTCCGAATCACGGAGGAGCTCGAGATGTTTTTAATTTGGTCACCCATCCAGCGACCCGGCATTGAGAAAGTGGCTTAGCGAACAAGATCGCAAGCCGAACGCGCTAGCCGCTGCGCCATCGAGCTCCTCACTCACACTCCTAAGTTACGACACCAGAATAGAATAGAATAGAATAAAACTTTATTGCATTACTGTTACATTTTTGTTTACTAGTACATTGCATTAAAATAAGAACAGTTACCCTTAACGGGCATACAATAGAATAACACAACGATTAAATAATTTTAAATGAAAAAAAAACAGAGCCAATATGGATTCATATTGCGTGGATATTGAGTGAAAAAAATACAAAACTCAATGCCATTTAGTTCACCCAATATGAATCCAAATTAGCGCTGGTGTCGTAATGTCGAAAATTCACAATACCAATCCGGTCCAATAATTATAGCGATCGGTTTCGAGAGTAAGGGGGCTGTAAAGACTGTAAAGACCATAAAAATATATTATTTTCTTCTTATGTGAATAATTAGTAATTTCATTAGGGTGAATTTAAAACGTTCATTTAGTTAAAATAGCTACTTCATATTTTATTTATGTAAGAATTGTTTAAAAAAAAAAACAAAACTAATAGAATTTTTAATGTTATCATAAGAGTTTAAAAATAACTCAGTATCAATACGTTTTAAATAATAACTGTCATTCTATTTAGAGTAAGATTTTTTATATGTGAAAAGGAGTAACGAGTATGATCTAAAATAAATAAAATAGAACTTTTCTGTAAGATTCTCAGAATTGTGATTTATAATTTAAGCTAAATCGTATCAATTAATTTACTTTCATCAATCAGTTATATCTGTTACTAGAGCAACGTCCAGGCGTAACCCCAATAACAACTCAAGATGCACGTTACGCATATGCGTATATAAGATTCTAGCACAAATAAAGCATTTATGAGGCAACAACATAAAACATAACGAGACTATAAAGCAATCGTTGGAACGTATAACGAACGGGCAACGAGCAAGTTCAGAATCAGATACACATACAGCGGATGCGGGGGCTTCCGCATCGGATACTGTGTAGAAAGTTAAGTTGTATCACGTTATTTTTAAATCGTATCATATTAATTTTATTAAACTTAATTTGCTAAGTAGTTGAATTGTTTCTAAAAACCTTTTATTGAAACCTTTTATTGACTTATTACACCGTTTAAGGACAGTACAAAAAATAAAATGTTTACTAGAAAAATAAAACCAAAGAAACTGTTCTTGACAAAGTATAGTCGCCGAACAGTTTAGCCGTTGTGCTTCGATGTGGACTGTATATGTTCTTCAATAAAAGACGGTTCTTGATTAGTGCTTCTTTATTCTTCAAGGTGGGGTCCGGAGAGCTTACAAAATCTGCTCTGACCCGCCGTGGCTTAAACACATTAAGGGTTGGCAACAAGCAGCCTTGTGGGACAGCTGCCAGCTCATGTGGTCAGTTTTACATTTTACCTTAACTAACTACCCACATGAACCGTCGTAATTTGTGCTCTTTTTATCGTAAATTTGTAACCTACCCTACGGTATCACTCGGTATAACTGTATATACGGTATAATTTTTTTTTTCTAGGAGACATTTTATCCTAAATTTATAGCATTATGAATGCAAAACTTCAATAATAAAGACATATTATTTTTATTCTCATTTACTATAAGATAGATAGATAGATAGATAGATAGATAACAACTTTATTTACTGCTAAAAGACACACACATGTTGGTACACAAAATCACAATAAAAAACACAGTACAAAAAAATAAAACAATACAATATGTGTGTGTGTGCCGCAGCAGCAAAAGGGTGGCAGCTCAGCGTCATATTCGCTCGCCTTGCGAGCGAATCGCTGGTTTTCAGCAACAACCTTGAGTGTAAACGCGAGTACGTTTACCAACGTTAGAAAAAATAAAATCAAAACTAAATAACTAAAAATTAAATATACCAAATATTAAACTTGAAAAAACCTGTGATCATAGTACCTCTTTGCTTGCGTAAATTGCATCCGAGATGAAATATACCTAATAGATAAGATATAAAATATTTTAAAATATAATATATATACATGCATACATATACATACACACATACAATAGATTTAAACACAATATACACATATATAGATACAGTATATTACTTCCTATAAGTTTCAGTTTCAGTTCCCGCTACCCGCAAAAGAACTTTGGAATACCTAACATTTGTTGGTCTAGTAAGTAAGACTTTAATTTTTTTTTAAATTACATTTGTTCTTTAACATTCATAGTGGAGGAGGGATATTATTCCAACATTTTGTCGCGTGGTAACGGAAACTACCCCTGAAAGCTGCGGTTCGGTGGTGATGAGACTTAAGCGGTGGTCTAATTGATCTAGGGGAATGATGGTGGTATTCATTAGAGCTAGTGAAAATCAGTTTAGCAAAAAGATAGTCTGGGCTTTTAAAACTAGTAATATCAAACATCAAAGAAGCCAGATGCAAACGTCTTCGAGTTTCCATGTTTAGAATCGATTCGTTATTAAGAAAGGGAGAGATGTGACTACGAGGTGGCACATCATAACAATATATAAAGCATGCATTTTGCACACGTTGTATTAAACGTTGTGATTTACACAGTAGTCGGGGTCCATAAACAAGATCAGCATAGTTAAGTCTCGACAGTACCAAAGCTTCAACAACACTCACTCGGGCCTCCCTGCTCAATAGATTACGTATTTTGTAAAGAACTTTTAGTCTATAAAAAACATTGCCTAACCAGACCCTCAACATGTTCAACATAACGTAACTCACTGTCCAATCTTACTCCTAAGTTTTTTGCGGTGTCTACGCGATCAATTTTTTGGCCAAGTATACTTATAGTTGGATACCTATTAGCAATCTTCCGCGTTTGGGTTTTAGATCCCAGAATCATTCATCATGAGCGTTTCGTTAAAAAAAACATTGCAAAATATACTGTAATCAGTATATTTTGCAATGCTTTTTTTAAGCTGTCAAAACACTTGCTTCAACAGTCAGTCAGTCGAGTGACGTCACACGTTTGTATGTCATGCGAAGCGTCACTTGTTCTGAGTATGTTTACAAACGCGTGACGTCACAAACCTTTTATTTTTGAATTTTTGAGGAAAATATCAATATTTTTTTAAAGTGTTTTAATGCAAATAGCATTTGAAATCCATCTACACGGTTAGCAATCGCCGCCGCTCGCGCTCTGTAATATGTATATCTAATATATATTTTTCATACGGTCAATTGGTTTTTGCTTACACATCGCTAGTATGTTTTATGTGCTAAGGTAAGTTCTTACGGCGACGCAAGAATATCTACCTACGTATGAAGAGTTATTTTTGTGTGGTTACCTATTGTTCCTGCCTACTCATCCAGAAAACGGCAGCGTCCACTTTTTTCCACTCACGATTCTACACACTTCTATTCTACAAACTAATTCAAAAAATATTATCAAACTATATAAAAGAACCATCGCATTTTATCCATCTTTCTACAAGCGAAAACCACGTAACCATTGCGTGGTTTACAAGGAGGAAGCGGTAGCCACAGACTCAGGAAAACGGCGACTTCACTTTATAATATGTAATTATGGTAGCTACATACATACATGTATTCACGACTATTATCCCCGAAGGTATAGTCAGAGACCAGGCAATGAGGACAGCAAAAGCAGTCTTCTGCCATAGTCCACTTTTCACTAAATAGCGACTGCACATGTGCTAAGCGTGACAGGCGGCGAGCCCATCGCCGCTCTATGCTGTTGGATGTATGTGCAGTCTTTAGTCCGTTAGTCGCCTTTTACGACACCCAAGGGAAGAGAGGGGGTGGTAGTATTCTTTCACCGCTACGCGACACGGTTTATAATATAGCTGTGCAGATATTTTTTTAAATTATAGAGTAACTTACTCTAGAGCTACAGATTTAATTTGATTTTTTTAGGTGAAAATTAAAGTAACTAAAATTGATCAAACATATCTACAAAAATACCGTAAATCATGGTGAATCGACAGGTACCGCGCAATTGAACTCTGACACATTACGATACCACAGGATACCTAGGTTAGGTTACCTTTACGTTACACGTGACCTTACGTTGGCCCGGTATCCACGAGTTATTTTTTATTGTACCGGACAAATTTAATAAATAATGAATAATAAATAAATTTAAAAAAAAATGAAAATTATGTCTTTTAACGTTACTGAATGACATAAAAAAATATGTACACATAATAAAAAAAATGCTGTATTTACATAATATACATTCATACGCACGTTATGACCTATATCGATTATTTAAAAATTTTGCTACTACGACTAAATTAGTCGCCAAATGTGAACAAGGATGATCGATGACAGATCGAATGTTGATGATGTAATTGTCGTCACATATTTAAACGGGATTTAACGTAAAAGTACTTATTAAGGCTAGGTGTTAGTGAAAAATTAAAATAACACGTTCTTAGAATTACTTTTTGAAGTAGTAAACAGTAAAATTAAAATCTGCGAAAATCATGAAATGTTGTTGAGGCTTTATTCTGTAGAATATACCCGATGGAAACACGATTTGATAAAGTTGGCTCGATAGAATACATATTTTTGTGTCATTTTATCTTCTTTTCCAGGTTTTATTCTTAAAATAACTGATTTGATATTATGAGACATTAACCAAAATGAAGTTCATAGATAACTTGAAGAATTATAACCGATCGTTTTTTATTTATTACATCTATCAATTTTTTTAAATATAAAACGCGATTATTCGCGCCGCTTCGCTGTTATACCCGCCCTTACCGTCGTACCGTCGATAGAGCGAGAGAGAAGCGCTCGAAATACCTCCCCTTAAAGGTATCTTACGCATAAGTTTTATACCCGACCTTAAAAGTGTATAGTTGTTGATGCCGTATAAGGCTCACTAAGGCTTACGCGGGCCGGATACAACCGCACTAACCTAAGGCACTAAACAGCCCCGAACGACAGGAAGTGTTAGTTCAAATACTATTCGTAAAATATTTTTCAACACTCTAGTCTGGGCGTATTACCTGTTACTGCTTTCGAAATGTTGTAACATTTTCCCAACACTAAATATAAAATAAAAACGTTTAGAACCTTTGCATGGTTTGTGGTCTCAGGGAGATAAGGGTGTCAGTCGACTTATAAAGTCAAAGTCAAAGGTTTTGTAAGAGATTAAATTCAATTTGCATCTAAATTTTTTTTTTGCATTTTAAGTTTTTACCCGCTGAGCACACGCTGAGCACAATATGTGCAATTGTTATTTGGTAATACGTGCACTGTGGCAGAGGACTGCTTTTGGAGAGTAGTATGTTTTACTTCAGTCAACTGAACTTAATTGATATGCACAATATATATCAATCAATAATAGCATCATGGATTGATCTATTAATTCCTCATGCTATGATTGATACATTTTTAACTTCGATGACTTAAAAAAACTACAAATCGGATGCGTAGTGCGTTCTTAAAGCATCTTTTGGTCTTGCGATTTAATGAACGCCTATGTTAATAAACAGTATTAAGCATACATGTAAAAAACAATTCAACTTACTGATTAGTACTGCCGTCACCATCCATCATCATCATCATCAGCCTATAGATGTCCTCTGCTGGGCTCAGCTCACCACTCTGGCCCAAATCCATTTGTGGGTTCTGCGTTTTGCATACACAAACGTGTCGTCCGTAAGCAATACCAACCCCAAAATAATATTTATTCCAAACAGTATAATCCGCTGAAAGATTATACCGTTCGGAGAAAAACATTGTTTCTATGAATATTTACAGAAAAGCTTTACTCAAATGTTTACTGATAGCGATAGAAGACTTATAGTACGTATAGATTATAATGTTCTATATTAGTAAAAATGCCGAAATGTTTGTCAGCGCATCACTTCAGAACGGCTCAACCGATTTGGCTGATTCTTTTTTTGTTGTGTTTGTAATTATCAGGACAAGGTTTGTATGAATGAAAATTATTAGAAATTCGTTACGGGGTACTAGTAGCCTAGTCGCTAGTATCACACTAATATTATAAAGGCGAAAGTTTGTGAGTGTGCATGTTTGTTACTCTTTCACGTAATATATACTACTGAATAGATTTGGATGAATGATTTAGACGGGATTTATTACGATAATATTAAAATATTACCATTAGGTCTTAGAATATGAGATATTAATTAACGTTTCGACGTATATAAAAAATAGATTAATGTACAAAAAACAAACAAAAAAACTGCATTTTTTTAAATCAAAATTTAATTTAGGAAACAATGGTACGATTGTTTGATGTAATTGGATACAAATCATATGAACACAACACTTTCTAAGAGTCTGACAAAGATAGCTTAACCATAACTTTTGTTTCCTATATAATTAGATACAATATTTATGGATATCTGAGACTCCATCCAAAGTGATGAAAGTATTTCCTAAACGTAGGTATATTTTTAATTTCCTAAATAAATAACTGTTGTTGCCCAAAACTTGACGTTAAAAGGGTGTTGAAGATTTAGAATGTCCTAATAAAGTAAGAGAGAAAGAGAATATATTTCACTGTCTCTTTTGACTATTAATGGGTATAAGTAAATAACTAAATATCTAACTTGAGAATACTACAAGGAAATATAAATACTTAGATAAACATATTTTATCCGATATAAAAGCTTAAATGAGTAGTCGTTGCAAATGAAACGCTCCTATTTCAGTTTCTTCTAATTAAAAAAATATTTTTGTAAACTCTTGTTTAGGAAACATACCTCAGTAAGTTGTGTTCGGATAAATATATCACTTCCTTATTTGTATTAACTTTGTGACTTAATCATAAGAACATAAAGTGCTTTGATATAAGATACGTATAACTTTCTATCGATAGTGGAGAGGACCTGTGTCCCCCCATAACTTCTTAGTTCACCCCAAAGAGGGGGGAAGACGCGTCACTTCGAGAAACAAAAACAATCTAGATTACATAAAAAACTTTTGCGTTAAGGTCACCATTTTTTTTATCGTAAAAATGATTGACACGGAAAAGTACGCAACGAAGTTTCTGTACACGTGTCTATGATTAACGGAATTAATATTTAAACCTGTTTATTTAAATTCTAAAACCACTCTTTTGTTTGACCTTTTTCAGGACTTGCTTGTGCATCCCTTATTTTCTACAAAAAAATTGCAAGCATAAAACAAAAGGTGTAGGTACCACAAGCAGGATGGAATTATGTCAAAAAAAAACAAAACACTACCAACGTTGCAATATGTAAAAACCTGTAAACATGCCACTATATAATCATCATTATATACATCTTGTGCATCCTTTACGCATTCCGTAATCTTACCACTGACGGCAAACGCACTACGCTATTTTTTTTGGTTGCCATTGACACCATTAAACTTATACGCTCATAATATTTATTTTTATCTTTGTCACTTTTCACGTCAAAACCACGCGCGAAATCGGACGGTTGTGTTGGCACTACTGCGTAATTGTTTTGTTTGTCGCGGTCGGGCCTTTTTTTATTGGGTTGTTTTCGGGCGAAGGGATGCGTGCTACGCGGCCCGAGGAAGACTGCGCCCCGTAGCGTCGCCGGCGATCAACTGAATCGTTCTTACTTATACAATCGTATAGTCGCGTGCGAAGTTTCTATTGGTATCTTCCTAATTAGCTCCTTAATGTTTGTTACTGTCGTTGTTAAAGCTTTTTTGAATTCAGTACTGCTTTTAGTGTAAGTGAAAAGCGAATTGATGAGTATGTAGCGTCTTTCGAAAAGGATTTATGTCGTTGTAACTTTTTATTTACATATTCGCGCTGTATGTGAAAAATTTACTGTCTCTAACATTTAGTAGTTATAAAAGTAGTCGCTATAAAAATAATGTTGGTGGTATGTTTGTTTCGACCGTTTATTTATAATATTGAGTCGGCAAATGGCCTGCTTGAGGGGAAGCGGCTACCGCGCGATATCGGGGGGCTATAACGTGCGCGTTGCCGACCCTGAAGACTCTGTGATTAGGTTTCTATGTCCAATACTTTTACTGGATCTAGTTAGAGAGTAGTTAGAGATAAGATAGCCAGTTGTTACGCAGTTTACCATTAAGGAACGAAAGTCAAGCGCTCGCCATTAAAAAAAAACTTTTTTGATTTGTGTTTCGAATGCAGACTTTAAGCCGTTGGTCACGGTTATTGTTGTAAAATAGCAATCGTTAAAGCCTTCTTTGGGCCAGCGTAGTGTACTAGTAGGTATATACTAACAACCTGCCATGCTTTTCATCAAGTAGAAAAAAGCTCAAGATAGCTATATTTGACCACCCATCTGGGAAAAACAATGGCAAATGCTGCTTAGTTTCACGAATTAAGCGCAAACGTTCTATCGTCTTCGCTGTTAGACTCCAGTTGAAAGTAAAAGTCAATTGAAAGTTAAACGCCTTAAGAATTAAGTTGAACAAATTAAAAGTTTGATGAACGCTCGTGTTTTCTTTCGCACTTTTGCCAAATGACAATCGGGAAAATTAGGTTTTCATTTGTGCCTTCGTTAAGGTTCTATGAATTTGAAAGTGAAATGTTTTATTTATGTTTGTGTACTTTTCGCTAGCCATGTGGAAAGGCGAATCGGTAGTTCTTGGGTTCAATTGGCTTTGACAGTTTTCGGAAAAGTATTTTAAAAATTACAAACGCTTATTTGACACCCCGTACAATTTTTTTTTCTCGAAAATGCTTTATTTAATAGAAAAAAACATATTTTTCTACATTGGCAGTGTGATGTACGTGCCGTGCTGCGGTCGCTAGACGTTTGTAAGGCTAGCGGGCCAGATGGTGTTCCGGCGATTGTGCTGCTCAGATGCGCGGCTGAGTTGTCTCCTGTGTTGACACGATTGTTTAGGATGTCTTACGATACCTGTTTTGTGCCGGTGTCTTGGAAAGAAGCGAACATACAACTCATCCCCAAAAAAGGGGATCGCTCGGATCTAGCCAACTATCGACCCATCACTGCTGCCGCATCTGTGCTGTGCATTGTGCAAGGTGTTTGAGCGGATAATTAACTCTCATTCACTACCTAGAGCATCACTCGCTGCTCCATGATTGCCAGTATGGGTTTAGACCCAAGCGGTCAACGGGTGATCTTCTAACGTACGTTACTCACGCATGGAGTGGAGCGATGGACAAGCATGGCGAATCTCTGGCAGTTAGCCTTGATATCGCCAAAGCTTTTGATAGAGTGTGGCATCGCTCCCTTCTTTCCAAGTTGCCGGCCTTCGGTGTGCCGCCCCGTTTGTGCGGCTGGGTTGCAGACTGTTTAGAAGAGCGGAGGATTCGTGTCCTTTGTGAGGACACGAATCCTCCGCTCTCAGCGTTCAACTATTTATATATGCATCTCTTTTGTTTACACGGAATGTATTATCTATTGTACGTTTCTTGAGCGAGAAAATAGCCGATAGTTAGTCGTTTACTCGTTAGTGGGACAACTGCCTTATGCAGGCCGTCATTAATGGGTGCGCTTGTTACCGTGCTTGTTCCACGGTGAGGAGCGCTCTCATTATTTTGGACTGCATCGGCTGCTTACTATCAGGCAGGATGTAGGTAGTCACTATGACGTGTCACAAAAAAAATCGTTTCAAATTTCATGCGAAAACGGTTGATGACGTGATATTTAGCCCTGTGACGTCACACCACATTATACAAACAAAATTATCTTGAAACCTGACAGAAAGTTATTGTTTATTTTGTGAAATGTGGCGTCACACGAAGCTCAATCATGGCCGCCCGAATTTCGGGTCTTGTAATCCACAGACAAAAAAAAATCGCAAATTTTTGTAAAAATAAAATATTTAGAAAATATCTCAATAAAAAAACTATTGGATAATTATCTTTAAATTATAAACTACCTTATCCGATATATTTCATATTTTATTGTAACAACTGTCAAATAGCCAATTCCCAGGCCAGATGAAGCGTGCTTTGAAGCGTGATTGTTTGATGCATAGCACGGGTTAACTACAAATAGTTGATAAGAAACTATTAATGCTTGTAACTCAAACTAAAATATTCAAGTTGCTCGCATTACAACGACGATTATGGTTCATATTTTCCCATGGAAACAAAATAAAAGAACGCCCTCTCCTTATCTCGTTTTCTTGTACAACGTCAATTATTGGAAAATATTCTGCCTATTATATAGAGATTTATTACTTTCGCTCGTGTAGTTATTCTACCAAGCATCCGCTAATCTGTGATAGCGTGTCGATCATTTTGGGGCAAAAAATCGTTCCCCATTGCGTAAACAGACTTGGCAGAAACATTAACGCCTCTCTGGTGGATTGGTTACACCCGGTGTCACACTCGGAGATCTCGACTTTGATGTTTGGGATAGTGAGGAATAGCATTATAATTATTATGTCTTTTTAACAGTATTCAGTTTAAAGATTGTATTTTTATTAAGACAATAATGGTAATTTACATGAGAACTTATAACTATTCAAATCTATACTAATATTATAAAGCTGAAGAGTTGGTTTGCTTGAACGCGCTAATCTCAGGAACTACTAGTCCGATTTGAAAAATTATTTCAGTGTTAGATACCTCATTTATCGAGGAAGGCTATAGGTCTATAATTTGTTTAGGTACGGGTAGTAGCCCGTGCGAAACCGGGGCGGGTCGCTAGTTTATTATAATAGTCGTCACATCACATACTTTATACTGTACGGGGACATTTAGCGTGCTCAAATAAAGCATTTATAGAAGTAGTGAATGGCTAGATTTATGTCTTTGGCTAGCTTTGAACATTCCAAAGGTCCCCGCATTTTTTGTCTGAAGGTAGCTTGTTAAACATCTTTACTAATTCAAAAGTAATAGATTTTCTTCCATAATTGATTGGTTAGTTGGTTAGTATTATTATTATTCCGTGTATGGTTGTGCCCGCGAGATGCCCTCGGAGTCGCGTGCGTCTATGGGCTGCGATGGCCACGTACTATCACAAGGGTTGTGTGGTCGTTTGCAGACGCAGAGGCATGTCAATATTCATCAGACAAGAATATAGAAGTCGTTTTTATAGTACAATAGCCCGATAAGCCACATGGGGCAAGAAATGAAAAGGGTTCTAGCAAATGCATGAAGAAATTCGAATTAACTTAATTGAAACCTGTGGCTTCGTAATGAAGTGACTAGAGTGCTCTCTTAATGAGGAAAATGTACAAGGAAATGGAAAATGTGTTGTGGTATTTTATGTATGGTGCATATCAGTTTTGCGAAAGACTTTGATTAGTGGCGTCGCCGCCTTGCTTTTGACTAACTAAACCCTAGAGTTTATATTACTCCGAAATAGAAGATGTTACATTATTTTGGTAATACAGAAAAACCAACTTTACAGATGTATTAACATTTTTGATTGTTTTGTCACAAATAATGAACAGACGAACTTTTTAATATTGCATGCATTTATATACACTGTCATGGGTTCGAATCCCATTCAAGCTTTCGTGAGACTGGTTGTTTTTTTCTAGTAAACATTTTATCCTATATCTACACTTCGGCCACCTGTATTGATAACATATATACAAATGTAAAACCACTGGCTAAGCAAATTATTAATAATCTGGACTCTGATCATTGTGGCCAAATGGTCAGCTTTCCATACCAGCGTAAGCAAGTGATGAAAAAGAATATCACTGTTGTGCCAAAAACTGCAGGTCGGCTGGAACGCTTTAAAAGCAATCTAGATACAAAATTAAATTATTTAGAATACAATGACAACCCTGATGTCTTCTATAATGATTTTTTTAACAGTTCAGTTAACTGACGTTGATACATCCAGATTAGTTTATTTCAGTTACTTTCATAGTGTAATGTCGTACGGCATTTTACTGTGTGGAAATGCTGCCGACATTCAAACTATATTTGTGCTTCAGAAGAGGGCTATTCGAGCAATCTATAACCTAAAGGCTGGCGACTCTCTCAGAGAGAGATTTAAGAATATAAATATAATGACAGTTGCATCACAATACATTTATGAAAATTTTATTTATGTTCATAAAAAATACTGGAATGTTTTCAAAAAACAGTGATATTCACAATGTAAACACTAGAAGTAAGAACAAATTAGCAGTACCTTATACTAGGCTCCATAAAATAAATAATTCTTTTAGGGGTCTGTGTGTAAGATTTTACAACAAAGTAACAAATGATATTCAGAAATTAGATCTTAATAAATTTAAAATCGAAATCAAAGAAAAGCTTTATAAAAAAGCTTATTATAAAGTGTCAGATTACACAGAAGACAAAACAGCTCTCTGAAATGAAATGGATCTGAAATGCTCCAAGCACTCCAACAGCTATTTCTAATTGTCTTTATTTAATTGATACTACATTGTATTGTAATTTTGTATTGCATCATTTTTTTTTTTAAATTCATATTTTGTATTGACCTGGTAACGAAATACTCTTTTTTTTGTTTGTAAATGTCGTTGCTTTTGTGCGCTGTGGTTTCTTGCGCCCATTCTTTGCCACAGTTAAAAAATTATGTCCTGAATGGGTGGTAGGTTAAAAAAGATTTGGACGATTCAAAGTACTTATTAATTGAGTTTATTGAATAAATATATTTTGACTTGACTTGACTTGACTTGTATAGCATTATGAATGCAAAAAATTTAATAAACAGGATATTTATTTCCAATTAACGTCTTTATCGATTATTAAATACTTGCTTTTGACTGTGAGGGTGGAAAAAACATAGACGTAATACTGCTGGCTTGCAGCGTAAATCACAAACTACTAGAAAAAACTCAACGAGTCTTTGGGATCACGGTAGCTTAGCGGTTAGAACAGTGGACCGGCAATTCAAAGGTCATGGGTTCGAATCCCATTCGAGCTTTCCTGAGACTGCATGCACTTGTTTTGATGCTTATGCTCTATGATATTAGAAGTTTTTCCAGTAGATTCCGGTTCATTTTTACTCTAAACCATGAGGCTTTTGGTAACACATACGCTGGCAACACCATCCATTTTTTGCGAGGGTGCGCAGTCACAACAGTGCTGTCGTCATTGATTTTATTTAAATTATAAAATGAATTTAGAACCAAAAAAGAAATTATAGTGCCTGTGTACATTTTACAGCTTTTTTGATTAGTGCTTGTGGCCACATTTGGCAATAATAAATAAAACTGCATATAATTAATTTAAATACATCGACAAATCTAAACTTTTTCCTAAAGTGTGGCAGTGACCGGTACGGAGGTACAATTAACGACTTCTTAGTACATTAAGGCACATAGTGTGATAGATGTCAATTGATTTACTATTGTTGAAAAATTTTAACAGCGTAATTGTTAAGCTAAGTAATTGTTAAGCTTAAATATATTTGGTGTTGTCTGTAGGTACAAGAAATTACCCACTCATCACTAACTAATGACCATCTGGATTAATGGTAAATAAAAGGGATGTTACACTTACACCTTACCACACATTCTATACATAACAAGGAAAAAGGGAAAGTATTATTTTGGAGATCCACATTGTGCCTTTGTACTGGTTTGGTACCGTGATTAATGGTGCTGCATTCGTAGCTCGATCCGTCTGCTAGTTATTGTCTCCTGCTACGAATTGTCTACTGCTACGAATGCCGCTACGGCGTAGCCATGTAGCTATTATCTACTTCTAAAGCGAGTGCTACGAAAATCTGCTTTAAGTTCATAGCTTTGCTACTTCGCAATTTTTATATTACAGGCAGGCACTTGACCTTTATTTCACTTAACGTTAAGTGACTACCCGCGGTAGTCATTTTTTTCAACGTTTTGTTTGAGTTTATTTAAGCGTTTTTAACGCAAAAAATCAAATATTACGAAGTTAAGTACGTGAGGAAATTTCATATGTAATCCTTAACTACTGTGAAATTGGTAATTTAATCTCTTACTCTCGGAACAAAACTGCTACTAACATGCATGTTGTGGCAAAATTTTGGCAAAAAAATTAAGATATACTTTTTTACAGCTGGGTTTGCCCAGCCTCCATTATTGAAATCAAGTGAAAGATGTTGCATTAAAATCACCATGCTCCCTAAATGCGGGTTGATGATCAGAAACCTGAAAATGTATCGAAAAATCCGAAATACAAATTGCCCAACCTAATATAAGAATTGAACCCAGGAACTCTGGTTACTAGGCGTCACCTTTTTTCACGCGGCGACCGAAGCGAGGTGTATAAATTCGTTAAGGAAATTAAAAAGAAATGTTTTAAACAAACAAAACGAAAAAAACAATGAGACCTTACCTAATGTAAGTTTAAATGTTTGTAAAATAAGCAGTTCAAAATGTCTCATTTTGTTTTCTTTTCATAAACATTTAGGTAACAAGATAATAAATCTGCTAATAAAATGTATTATTTTTCACATAAACCGAATGAGACACGTCACTCATTAGGCGTCGCTCATTAATGTTAACGATCCCATCTGATAGATTAGGTTGGCCGGTGAAAATAACGAACCAACATATACATACATACATTAGGTGCCAGAGAAAATGAGCTCATCTTCGTTGGAATGTCAATTTACCTGAAACAAAATAAAAAAATCGTTACAGACATTTGGAAATTTTTTTGCTCTTAAATAATGGCTTCATGCGATGAGCACATTTAGCCAGTGTCAAGTAAGTTATAATAGTAATTGTTTCTTTGCAATTAGTACATGATAATGAGTGATAATGAACGTATCCTTAGCATTATTTAAATGATTTTCCCCAAACGTCTCGAGACCTATTAAAGCTGTAGAACTTTATTGAGATCTCACACGGACTTCTTGAGAGAATTTGAAAAATGATGTTGCACTGTTTTGTTTTATTTGCCAACACTCATGCATATTCACGTGCACTTAACAGTAAATAATCCACCATTATTTCACATTAATATTCGACAAACACACAAATTATAAAAAAAAACAAACTACAGACATGACGCTTTACTTTCCCGCCAAGAAGTCCATTTGAAAGTTATTTATAGTCGAATTAAACACATTTACAGGATCGGCAATGCGTGACGAATACTTTTGATGGTTATACTCGCGTTTAATTTTATTAGCCAGGTTCACTAAAACTATACTACCAACTTCTCTCTTTTCTTGTGTGTCGCAAAAGGCGACTAACGGACTAAAAAGCCATGAGTATATGTATAAAATATTGTAAGTATTGTAATAAAACAATTTACGATGATTAAAAAAATAAGTAAATCACACTTAATTTTCTTTAAAATCCACAACATGGTTCATATAAGCTCAGCCGTAAAACCAGACACAAAGTAAATTCAATTGATAAACCTCTAGAAGTCTTTCTGACAGACAATGGGTTACAAAAACCAGCACTTGGTTTGCTAACAAGCATGACGAGTAAAGTTTCCATGCAGATCCCCTCTGGTCTCACCTTTCCCGTTTTATTCACGACGGGCATCGTACGGTGCCCTGTCAATTATTTCCGCCGACACCTTCCAACGAATGTGTCCCATCATCTACCGATAACGATCGCTCACAATATCCGAATAAAAATAGACAGATATTCCCGTTTCCGAGTCCGGCCCTGTTAGTACAAAAGTTGTGTAAAAATAGATGTGGTTAAAAGCGATGACGTCGACTGCATTATAAATACAAAATAGTTTCCATCATCAGTTTTAAACCTGGTTTAACATTAGATCACGTTTTGGTTTTTGGTCACATAATTCGGTATCCCGATAAATAATTTTAGATTGCATAACCTTTTTATGTACATATAACAATTATATTTGTTGTATTTGTGAAAATTGTGTAATTATAGTTTATTACAATTAGAAGATTTTTTAAATTATTAGTTTGTTTGCAAGAAAATATACAGCGTGTTTCTTGTAAGGTGTCAAGCCGATGTGTGGTGATAGGGAACTACTATACCTATCCATTGAACCTCCATGTATGTTCTAATTTTTTTTGTTATTTTATGATTGAACGACGAGACGGCTCTAAAAAAATTATATCTTTTTTTAGGGTCGACTTTTCTTCGATGTTTTTTTTTAATACAATGCCTAATGCCTATTGATTGCACTTTTATGAGTAAAAAAATCTCCTTCCTAACTTTAACCTAAAGTACTAAAATTTAGATCCTAACCTTAAAAATTGGGTTAATCAGAACAGAATGGAATTTTAAACTTACGTAAAAAAATTAAAATAGATTTTCCATAGCTTCCGACTAGTCTTAAAAACTGCCCAACCTAATATACTTTCATACTAATGCAAAAAAAATGTAATAAATGGGACTTTTTTTGCTGAAATCGGTCGTTGAACGTAGTAGATCGAAAATTGTGTAATTTTCATTTATACTAATATTATAAAGAGGAAAGATTTGATTGTTTGTTTTTATTGAATAGGCTCCGAAACAATTTACCGATTTAAAAAAATCTTTCACTGTTGGGAAGCTACACTGTCTCCGGGTGACATAGGCTATAATATATTTTCAAAAAAATTAGGGATCCTTACTAAAACTCTAATAAATTCCTTACATCGCGTGCGCTCTGAAAACTGTTGATGATAGAACAAATGCGATGTAGGCGTCATCACGGCGGTGCCGCATTTTGAGTTTAAATATAAAAAATACCATTATTAATGAGAGGGCCAAAATAAAACCCAAAATGCGAATTTTTAAGAAAAACATTTTTGCGGCGGTGCCGAATGTGATCGTTTGGTAACCGGTATTTTGAACATATTAAATTTTTATCTCATTTTGAGTTCAATTTTGGCTCTTTCATTAATAATGGTAATTTTGAGGATAGTAGTAGGTATGAAATGTAGTATCAACTGATCTCTTCTTAAACGTAAATGGATAATTAATCTCCTGATAGACAAGAATATGCAAAGATACTAAGAAATTATAAAATACTAGCAGACCACCGACGACTTCAATCGCGTAGAACCCGTGACGAATTTTCAAAATGAGTCCCCTCGCGTATCCCAGTGACGACGCCTACATCGCATTTGTTCTATCATCAATAGTTTTCGGAGCGAACGCGATGTAAGGAATTTATGAGAGTTTTAGTAAGATCCCTAATTTTTTTGAAAATATATTGTAGCCTATGTCACCCAGAGACAGTGTAGCTTCCAAACGATGAAAGAATTTTTTAAATCGGTCTAGTATTTTCGAAGCCTATTCAATACAAACAAACAATCAAACAAGGTTTTTTTTTCGTTTGGCAACATTTCTGCTAACTGCTGTTTTAAGTTTGCTCCCGTGAATTTTAACAAATTTATTATTTTTCGATGTAAATATTGACCCCCTTTCAATTATTCACCTGATATTGCACAACTAAACGTTTAACAAAGTGTTTTTTGTGTCTCTAAGTGCTACTTATTGTGAATCATAAAACTTCAATCGAATCGGCGAATGACAGTTCATTATTCAAATTGTTGTTGGTAATTATTGTGTTATTTCATTGTTTTCTCTTTACAAGGTAGTAGTTTTATCATTATTTATGCATTATAAACAAACATATTTTTAAAGTGATCGTTTTAGTTAAGTACACCTTTATTTTATTTGCTAAAAAGGGTACTTCTCTTTTTTTAAATTTCAGTTAACTTTTTAACATTGGTTGAGTATCTCCCTGGTTCTAATTGCTATACATTAAACATTTTATCAATTCAAAATGTATACTGGTACTAGAAAGGCCTTGGCTCGTCAGGAAGAGCCTAAGCTCTAAGGAGTTAGTCAAACAATTGAATAGGGAAAAAGATGACAATGAAAAGGAAATGTTGGACTTACTGGATAGAAACAATAAATTGAAAAAAGAGATGTTCATTACATTCTGAGTGTAATTATATTAATAAGGAACGGGACAAGCTTCAGTTGTTAGTAGACGGGTTCGACCAATGCAGGGATGAGTATGAGCAGGCCCTTGTGCGTATCTCTGAGTTGGAAAGGCAGTTACATGAGGCTAATTGTAGTATAAGTACTCTAGAATGTGACAAATTACAAGTAACTGCCATACAGAACCAAAGTCTGTTCGATGAGTTAGTTGGCTGTGCGCCTGAAATTGTTTCTGCTTCATTTAATATTAATCCTTTGGTAACAATTGACTTAACAAAGGAGGATAGTATTTATTCCAGTGTCACTATCCAGCCTGTTAAATGTAGCAGGAATAAATTAAAAAAATATATTAAATTAAATAAATTTATTAAGAAAACTCAACTTTTAATGAAAAAAAAAGTCTATATGGAGAAAAATGTAACATTAATTAAAGAAAGATTACAATTAGTTAATAAATTAAATGAGTGTTCATCATTATTAGAAAACAATAAATTAAAATATGAAATTGAAATTGAAAAATTAAATTATAAGTTATCTAGTTTGCAGGAGTCATTAACAAGTATGACTACTAGATATGAGTCCTCAAGGAAGGAGATTGGGGAATACATACTGGCCCTAAATAACCTTTTCGATAGTTCTCGGACTGAGAACTTTGATAGTGAGTCCAGGCAATCCCTGGCGGCAGGCCTGGCTGCCTCGGAGCATTCCATGTCCATACCAGTGTGTGATCCCTCACCTCCTAAGCAGCTATGCCATGGTTTGTCCAGTTTGTCCAGTTTGAATTCCAATATTTCTTACCAAAAAGACAATAAATGTACTAAAAGTAGCGCTCTAATGTTTAGTGATGAAATTGGAAGAGGGTTGGGTCAATTATTAAACACTGAGGGGCAAACTGTCTTAAATTATTGTATGCCTGGTTTGACATACCATGATATAATGGAAAAATTGATTTCACATGACCTTAATAATGTAGGAACTGTTATTATTTTAATTGCGAAAAGGGGAAATGTGAACAAAAAAGTATTAGTTAACTTTTATGAAAAATTACTTTCATTAAATATTCCAAAAATTATAATGTTCACACTTCCTTACAGTAAAAACTTGCCACACGAAGAAAATAATTTTAGATTTAAGCTTAATTTGACATTGAATACAATGGCTTTCTATGAAAAGAAAGTAGAAATAATAGACATAAATAAATTATTAGATAATAATTTTATATTGACAAAAGATAAATATTATCTTAAGACTTATTTTAAGCGACAGATAGCAAATTCGCTATCATTTTATTTTAAGTATTTAGCCAATAACATGGCTAGCTCAGCGGCTTCTATTGAGCAGCAACATACTGACATGCCAATTCAGACTTTGGAATATGTTCCAAATAATTTAAATTAGCTTGTAAGACAATAGAGGACACCTCTAGCAAATTATTGGAATTAAATTATAAGACAAAAGAAGAACTCTCTTGCAAAATGTGTGTAAATAAAATGAAATTAAAAAAATGTAAAAATAGCTTTATAAAAAGCCCCGGTCAATCATTAAATTTAAAAAATGTAGAATCTATGAACATTGTTCACCAAAACATCCAAGGAATGAGGGGCAAAGATTTAGAGATTGAATTGTTCATGAACTGTAATAATATCGATATTCTTTGCATTAACGAGCACTGGCTTAGAGACCATCAGTTCATGTTCAATTTTAAGAATCATTTGGTAGGAAGTTCGTTCAGTCGAGGAAATGCAATACATGGTGGCTCCTTAATTATTGTTGGTAAAAAGTTTAAATTAAAGGAACGCAAAGACATAGTGAGCCTCTCGGTTGAACGAACAATAGAAATAGCTTGTGTGGAGTTGGAGCAGTTTGTTGTGATAAGTATATACAGACCTCCTTCAGCATTATATGATTTTTTTGAAAAAGTTATGGATGAGGCATTGCGTAAAGTCCGCAATGTAGGTAAAACAATAATTGTTTGCGGTGACTTTAATATAAATTTGCTAGAAAACTCCACATTGTCAACTAAAATTAAAAACTTATTTCTATCATACAATTTGAATCATTTATTTTTGGAGCCGACAAGAATAACTGCCACTTCGGCCACCTGTATTGATAACATATATACAAATGTAAAACCACTGGCTAAGCAAATTATTAATAACCTGGACTCTGATCATTGTGGCCAAATGGTCAGTTTCCCACACCAGCGTAAGCAAGTGATGAATAAGAATATCACTGTTGTGCCAAAAACTGCAGGTCGGCTGGAGCGCTTTAAAAGCAATCTAGATACAAAATCAAATTATTTAGAATACAATGACAACCCTGATGTCTTTTATAATGATTTTTTAACATGTATTGTTCAGAATTTAATAAATCTTTTGTTCCAAAAAAGATCTCGGTTAGTGGTACTGTATCTTTTAATGAATGGGCTACAGTTGGTATTCACAAAAGTAGGAAACGCCTTTATGAACTTTATGGTGAACGCAACTATAACACCAGCAACGACTTCAAATTATATGTTAAAAATTATTTTAAGTTATTTAGAAGAGTATGTCGATTAGCCAAGGCAAACTATCTGAGTTCTAAGATTATGAATAGTAATGACAAAATAAAAATGACATGGAATATTATAAATAGTGAAACAGGAAAGGTCAAATGTCGTAATAATGAGTACAATTTAAATTGTGATAATAAAACCTTGACTTCTGATGCTGATGTTGCTGCAGCATTTGAGAGGTTTTTTACTGACATTCCAGTTTCAACTACAAAAGCCTTGATTTTCTCCCCCACTGTAGCTGAATCTGTTTTGAAGGAGAATGTTAAAGATTGTGAAAGTAATTTCAGTTTTCAAAAAAATTGTGTTATAGATATATTAAAAACATTTAACACTCTCAATAAAAAGAAAACTGCTGATCTGTGGGGTAATTCCGTGGATGTCGCTAAATCAGTAATTATGACAATAGCTCCAGTTTTAGCTTGCATATTTAACGAATGCATTGACTGTGGTGTATTTCCTGACCTAATGAAACATAGTAAAATAATTCCATTGTTTAAATCAGGTAGCACTTCTGACCCCTCTAATTTTAGACCTATTTCTGTGCTACCCACATTTAGTAAAGTTTTTAAAAAGTTGATGCTAGACCAAATTCAAATTCATTTTCATAGAAATAAACTTTTACATTGTAAACAGTATGGTTTTACTAGGGGTCGCTCAACAACAGACGCCGGTGTTGAGCTTTTAATCCAAATATTTGATACCTGGGAGGAATCACAGGATGCCCTAGGGGTATTTTGTGATTTATCCAAGGCCTTCGATTGTGTTTTACATGAAACTTTGGTCAGGAAGCTTAACCACTATGGAATTTGGGATGCTTCTTTAAGCCTTCTAATCTCATACTTGAGTAACAGGATTCAGAAGGTCGACATTAACGGTAAAAGATCTCCGGGATCAGTGGTTACAATGGGAGTTCCGCAGGGTTCAATACTAGGTCCATTCTTGTTTTTGGTTTATATTAATGACTTACCTTATTTTGTAAAAGACAGTCATGAGATAGTATTGTTTGCTGATGATACTTCACTTTTATTCAAAGTGAAACGACGACACCCAAATTATGACGATGTGAATAATGCGATCTCAAAGATTGTTCACTGGTTTAGTGTAAATAACTTGCTTTTAAACGAGGGAAACACCAAATGTGTAAGATTTGTACTGCCTAATGTTAAGCAAGTAACAACTAGTGTACAAATTAAAGATAAGAATGTGAATCCTGTGGACACCACTGTGTTTCTAGGCATCACGTTAGATGCCAAGCTTCAGTGGGGCCCACATATAGCTAAATTGTCGAATAGACTTAGCTCTGCAGCTTATGCAGTAATGAAGATCCGTCAGTTAACTGACGTTGATACATCTAGATTAGTTTATTTCAGTTACTTTCATAGTGTAATGTCGTACGGCATTTTACTGTGGGGAAATGCTGCCGACATTCAAACTATCTTTGTGCTTCAGAAGAGGGCTATTCGAGCAATCTATAACCTAAAGGCTGGCGACTCTCTCAGAGAGAGATTTAAGAACATAAATATAATGACAGTTGCATCACAATACATTTATGAAAATTTGATTTATGTTCATAAAAATACTGAAATGTTTTTAAAAAACAGTGATATTCACAATGTAAACACTAGAAGTAAGAAAAAATTAGCAGTACCTTATACTAGGCTCCATAAAATAAATAATTCTTTTAAGGGTCTGTGTGTAAGATTTTACAACAAAGTACCAAATGATATTCAGAAATTAGATCTTAATAAATTTAAAATCAAAATCAAAGAAAAGCTTTATAAAAAAGCTTATTATAAAGTGTCAGATTACACAGAAGACAAAACAGCTTGGATCTGAAATGCTTCAAGCACTCCAACAGCTGTTTCTAATTGTCTTTATTTAATTGATACCTACTATTTTGTATTGTAGTTTTGTATTGCAACATTTATTATTTTTTAAATTCATATTTTGTATTGACCTGGTAACGACATATTCTTTTTTTTTTGTTTGTAAATGTCGTTGCTTTTGTGCGCTGTGGTTTCTTGTGCCCATTCTTTGCCACAGTTAAAAAATTATGTCCTGAATGGGTGGTAGGTTAAAAAAGATTTGGACGATTCAAAGTACTTATTGAATGAGTTTATTGAATAAATATATTTTGACTTGACTTGAATCAAATCTTTCCTCCTTATAATATTAGTATAGATGAAAATTACACAATTTCCGATCTACTACGTTCAACGACCGATTTCAGCAAAAAAGTCCCATTTAGTACATCTTTTTTGATGTAGTATGAAAGCATATTAGGTTGTGCAGTTTTTAAGACTAGTCAGAAGCTATGTAAAATCTTTTTTAATTTTTTTATTTAAGTTGAAAATTCCATTCTGTTATGATTAACCCAATTTTTAAAGTTAGGTTCTAAATTTTAGTACCTTAGGTTAAAGTTAGGAAGGAGATTTTTTTACTCATAAAAGTGCAATCAATAGGCATTGTATTAAAAAAAAACATCGAAGAAAAGTCGACCCAAAAAAATCGATATAATTTTTTTGAACCGTCTCGTCATTGAATCATAAAATAACGAACAAAAAATATAACTCGAAAACTACAAAAAATCGTAGAACATACATGGGGTTTCAATGTATAGGTATGGTAGTTCCCTATCCCCACACATCCGCTTGACACCTTACAAGAAACACGCTGTATATATAAATACCAATTTCTTAAGTGATCTGTAATACCCTTAGAATAATAATACCTATTCGTAAAAATATTAGGTAAGGTTGAATGTTAATGACGTAGTTGTTGACATTGTACAAGCCCAACTTTGGCTTTCAACGATGATATTATGTGCGGGCTAGAGAGAGCCACGATAATTGCGACCTGAAATGTCAAAAAGGTGTAGGTTGGATTCCTGCTTGTGAAGAAAACCACATACTTTCAACATTTTCTGGTCTTGCTGTATTGTATTTTTTAAAAGTTTTGTTTTATGTTCTAAGTTTGTGTTTTGTTGGAAATTAATGTGAAATAACGGTGTGTTGTTATTAACCCTTAAGTGTTCGTGAACGTGCAATAATGTTAGCAAATAATACAAACAGTTATCTTAAGAAGTCCGTGCGAGATATCAATAGAGTCTTGATTTTATTTTTATGTAATACGTAGCCTAGCATGCGCAACACAAAGAGAAGACGACAGAGAAACGACAAATCATTTTAAGGGGATCCTGCACGAAATTGTAAAATTTTACGTATTTCTAAGTCACTTGTACTATGCGCTGAATTAGTTAAAAACATTAAAAGAACTTATGTAAGTTAGCCTGATCATTGCACAAGGTCGTGGCCTTGTTGAAATTTGAAACAAATTCTTTAAACAATAACAATCAATATATAAATGTAATGACTCCTAAAAACATTTTTTTTTGACTATTTTCTTAATTTTACGCATGCAACAATAATTCTTACATGAAAATTTTTGTATTGATATTCCGCAGGTCACCCCCATCTTAAAAAAGTAAAATTAAATTTTTAACACAAGCGCGAGATGGTTTCGTACAATACGCAGAATAAAAACATTGCTTTATTCAACTTACTAGGTCTGAAACTTCAAAGCAGAATTATTCTAATTTTTAATATCAAAATGGTTGATTTTGCTTTGAAGTCTCTTAGAGACTTAAGTTAGTTTTTGCAAACGCGCGGCACCCACTCAAGTTGTCATGTTAAGGTTTGTACACAAAAATACCAATTATGGAAAAACTACTATTAAGTCTATTTTTGACATATTATGTAGAGTTCTAAGCGCATCCATGTGTCTTTAGTGTAGATAGACATTAGAGATAAATGAATAAAACACGAGAAAACGGGTCGAGAAGAGTTCTCGTATTGCGTATGCTAGGCCGGTAGTACTATTTAGTTACTCTGTGTTTAGTTCTTCTGTGGTAATACTAACGTGAGCACTACAACTTGTCTTTCATCACCGAATGAATGCTATAGCAACTGTTTGTCCAGTTAGCATACATGTTCATTAGTCATTAAATAGCAAGTACGTCAGCAATATTTCATTTATTTTTATAAATATTTACTTATACATAATGATATTTAGATAGGATTGCTGTCGCATTACTTTTCAGCGTGTAAATGTGACAAACATCAATAATAACACAAACACATTTTCAATCCTTTATCCATGATATTTCGTTTCATTTAAATTTATTCATAGACTCCTATAGCAAGACACCTGTACTCTGAATACCCAAGTGATTTCTACGAAAAGTATAAGGGATAATTCAGGTTATAACCAACCCTAACCTATCCTCGGACGCGGCACAGCGGCGGCCTACTAAAAATAATAAAATTTATTTATTCAGACAAGTAGATACAGTTTACATTGGTCCATACTTTTGGACCTTCTCTGCTTCTTCTCATAATAAGTAAAAGATTATATAAAAGTGAAGTACAGCTCTTAAACTGTACCGTACTGCTAGGCAAAGAACTCCATCGTTGAAGTCAAAGTCATCGCCATAACTTATGGGTTTGGTAACATGCTTGCCAAATGCGGGTACGAAGGATAAAGTCCCGCACTTTACTAAACCCAAAGGGCTTGGAAGGAATATCATTTATTATCAATTTTTATCATCTACTTTATGCAAAGAAAATATTTGCTATTGTCTGTATTACTTGACACTGGCTGAATGTGCAAACCGCACCAAGCCATTATTTAATAAAAAAATAAGTAGAGCACTTCACAACTAACCATAATAAATTAAGTCATAGCCAGATGAATAAACAAATAATAATAATAATTATATTAATGATTACACCGTTAAAATTCCTAATTAACTTACCTTAATTCATTTGACAGAAATTATAACTGTTAGCTTGGACAATTTTCTTGTCTATTTGGCTTTATAACTTGGTTAATCCCTGAACACACTTCCCGTTATAAAATTTATTGCCGACGTAATTTGGTTAGAGCGGCATGTTAGCTCGTTTCGCTGATGGAAGGGTCTTTTAGTTTGTCCGAAGGCTCTGGACATATACCTACACAACCTTAATGATATATCCACGACTGACCATGTAAGGTTTTATACTAAAAGAAAATATAGATTTTTTATTGTTATTGTCTTGATAACAGAATATGATCAGCTATAAAAAAGTATACATTAAACAATGTCAAGAAAAATGTTAGTTGCCCAAAATCAGATAAATAAAGTTGTCTTTAATGAAAAACATGCAAAGTTACGTCTTAAAAATAGGTTTCAAACATTGTTTTAGTTATTATTTGAGTACCTACCGTCCGTCGATGAATTTAAGTACTTGCCTAAACAGGCTTACTTGAGCTTGATTGATTAAAAATATAATCACGACTGTTATCCCCGAAGGGTTAGTCAGAGACTAGGCAATGAGGACCGCAAAAGCAGTCCTCTACCGTAGTCCACTTTTCACCAAACAGCGACTGCACATGTGCTCAGCGTAACAGGTGGTGAGCCCATCTCCACTCAATGCATATGGATGTATGTGCAGTTTTAAGTCCGTTATTCGCCTTTTACGACACTCAAGGAAAGAGAGGGGGTGGTAGTATTCTTTCACCGCTACGCGACACAGTTTACTATTCTAACTTACTATAAGGCTTTGCGAGGAGAAAATCCATTGATAGAATCGTTGTAAAGCAAAACAACAGATATATTATAATCTCTGTGGTTCCAGGTTCAATCCCCGGTAGGGTCAATTTAGAAAAGCTGTATTTCTAAATGGATTTCCGGTCTTGATATTTTTCCATGTTTATGTATATTTATCCGTTATCTAGTTTAACCATATTAACGAGTTTCAAAAGAAGCTTATCTTGGGCTAGATTGGTGTGAGCGTATAAAGTTACATTTATATACAACCTTATTTTTGCTTTATACAAAACCAATGAAGGGTGAGTTCCACCCATGAAACTGAACAACTTTTCCCAAGAAACCTATGTGCAAAAATTACAAAAAAATTTCGACCTCCCATTCAAAACGTCCAATCAGCTGACGACAATAGTTTCTTGGGGAAAGTTGTTCAGTTTCATGGGTGAAACTCACCCTTAATTGGTTTTGTGTAAAGAAAAATTATTTGTTGAAAATCAAGGCAGTATGCTTGTGGTCTTTTTGCCTACCACAAAGAAAATTCCCTCGCGTTTTGGTAGGTGTCGGTCACCTCGAGGAAAGCATTGCTTGCTAGGTCGAATAAAAGGCTTATCGGTAAGTAAGAGTTGGTCTCCCTTGATATCGAAGAGAAGTGAGTGCTCGGTGAACGGACGTGCGCTGTAAGCGTTTGGATCAGCCTCTTGGGTTCGGCAGGCGTACCACCTGTAACAAGGCAACTAAAGCCTTGTTGGTTTTTGTGACCTTCTTTATGAATGACATTCTTTTAAAACTCTTTTTTAATTTAATATTCAAATATTTACTTGCATTCTCTGTCTAGCCTTTGTTTTCATTATAGCTCTACTCTTAAGTCAGTTCAGATTCATCCGCGGAGCTAATGAGCACCTTCTAATTATTGTTTTCCTTCCGAATTATTGTTATTGCAAACAGTGCATTATTATAACTAGGCAGTTCCAGGCATACTTACTGATAATAATAATAAGTAATAACCTAAACCTTTACCTAATCGTGTGTGTACTAACGCTTAAATTGTGCTTCATATAATAACTAACCATTTATTTAAAATATTATACGTCTGAACTCATCGTAATTTTATCTTCATTCTACTTCGCCTCATCGTGTCACTCCTTCGTTCCTCTGCTACGTGACACATCTATGCCTCGGGCTTTGCACCACACCACCGGCAGCTGCGGCTGCAATCCAATCCTGTTCCCTCCTTCCACCACCTCCTCCTTGGGTCGCGAGATGACGGAACACCGGTCCAGTTGATAAGTGCTTAGAATAGTATTTAGCAAGTAAGACATTGCGCTGCGTAATGCAGCAGCTTCAGGCATCAGCAGCCATGTTTCGCTGAAGGTCACTAGTAGGTCTAATCAAAAGCAATATCTGTTTGTAGTACCTTCTGCAAAAAATAATGTGTCACAAAATAATCTACTAGTGCGCTTTTGTAGTCAATATAATTTATTATGTAAAGAATAACTAGATATATTCTTCCAGAGTACCAATGCATTTGTAAAAAATATTAAAGATCCAGATAATATTATATATGTGTGCTTGCAAATAACATAGATGTGTCCTTATTGGTTTACAACCCATTTGCTTAATATTTAATTAACAATATTGTTATTTGGTGTCTTACTTTGTTACACTTAATTGGCCACACATAATCCTTTACTTTCATTTGCATATTGTGAATAGTTGTTATATAACAGATGCAAATTAATCTATTTTATCTTGTAATTTATTTGTTTAGCAAATATCGTGATTTGTATCTTGTAATTGTGCCAAATAATTAAATAAATAATAAAACCCTGGTCGGAGACCTGATAGGTCCAGGGTTATCTGAATCAATGTTATTAATCAGTCGTAAGGCGGTGTAAAATGAAGTCGTTCTATGACACTCTTCGCATAGCTTTGGCAAAAATACAGGTTTATTTATCATTATAAAATTATACGAAAAACAATAATCAGCAAGAAACTTAAAAAACCAGTATGAGAAGAGCATGAAATAAAAAAAATATAATTTAGTATACCGTCCGTCATCCACTATATCCAACATTGATGATAGTGACCTACAAACACAGATTACTTATTAACTGAGACCATATAATATTATTTGTATAAGCTTATGTAATATAAGCTTATCTTTTGCGTGTGTGATTGCGACAGAGACCATCAATTTGTCTTTAGGATTCTCTATCTCTGTCTACGTATGTGACTAAAACCATATATTTATATCTGTGACTAAGACCGTGTTTACACGTGCAAGTTGATAAACTACGGTTGACTTACCTGTAGGTACCCTACAGGGCATAGATTACGTTAGGCAATATATCAATCGACCCTTCGGTAGCGCGAGCCGCAATAGGGCTGCGATTTTCAAACCACCGACAATAGTTCTCACACTATTCAGATAAGGGTGACAAATCTTAGAAAAACAAACCAACTTAACTTAAAACTTAAAAATACAAGTCCAATTTATTATTTAAAAAAATATATATTGGGGTCCTTATAGGCGGTGAAAACGGAAAAAATAACTGTTTTCTATTAGCTGTTATTCAAAATAATTTGGATGTTTCGCACTGAAATTTTCAATGTGTATTACAGAATGCATGTGTGAGGGGATGAACGAAACCAAAACACGATTGAAAACATTATGCTTAATAAAAAAGAATCCTGAAGTTACCTCTAAAATTATCAAAAAACTAATCCTGAAGTTACCTCTAAAATTTTCAAAAAACTAAACATTTTGTTTAACTTTTTGTTAAAAATGTGAATGGCGCTTACGAATTACCACGGACTCCGCACCGCGCATTACCCCCGAGGCCCCCGCGCAACATCGGAATTTTCGCTGACCGCCTAACCCCCCTTAGACAATAAACTTGGCTTTTCTAAGCACTTGGCCTTCATCTCACTTGATGTTAAGTGATGATAAAACCGAAGATGAAAGCGCAATTCACCCGGAATCCTCAACTACTTAGGGACTGTCTATCTCATCTCTAACTGTCGGAACACAGCAAAGCAATTAACCGCCTCTGTGGTCTATGGTAGCATGTCAATGGCATGGCATAAGCTGAGTGGTGACCATTTCGGTTGCATGATGCCTAGTTGCATGATGGCAGTGGACTGCTTCTGCAGTCTCATTACCTAGTCTCTGACTAACCCTTTAGGGTTAATAGTCATCATCATAAACAGCCAGAGGTCGCCCACAAAGGGCTTCCCAAGGATCTCCACCACGCCCGGTCTTGTGCTGCTCGCATCCAGCGGCTACCCGCGACCGCGCATCAGATCGTCGGACCACCTTGTTGGAGGCCTGCCCACATTTTTTTTTATTGGCTACGGGTAAGCGCTTGGCCTTCATCTCACCTGATGGTAAGTGACGATAAGGCCGAAGGTGGCAGCGCGCTTCACAAGGAATCCTCACGACTGAGGAACTGGCTATCTTATCTCAAACTGACGGAACACAACAATGCTATAAACATCGTTGTGACAGACTTAGATAAGATGGTGGTAGCTAGCCAGGCGGACTTAACAGCCCTACCACCAACCAAAAGGCACACAAAGATGTAGGTACCTCCCGCTGGGAATCGAACCTGGGACCTCTGGGGTCTGAAACCGGTAGCTTAGCCACTAGACCACAGAGGCGGTTCCGAAACGATATAATAGTAGCTAATTCTCTGGCCGATTTTGACTCAAACCAAACATGCGTCTTCCGGTGCGCGGTCGCCACTCGAGAACCGTTAATAATAGTAGGACATAGGCCTTCACACACGGCAGCTATGTATATTAATGTACATTACATCCTCGGGATTTCACACGGCAGCTTTTATATACATTATAGCTGTCGTGTGTGGTCTCCTGAAGATTTCTATGGAAACATGTAGTGAGATGTATCGTGCTATCATATACATCTTTACATTATAGCTGCCGTTTGTAAAGGCCTTAATGTACGAGTATGTATTTCATTTTATGACTTTAGCATTAAAAGTTTTATTTATAATAGTAATTGGCTAATTGGTTTGTAAAACTTTGAACTTGGAAGTTTGCACGGCAAACCGAAACGCGTAACTCTCTTAACCTACATAACTTTTATGTTGAACAGTTAAAAACGAAAGTAGATTCAACGACTTAATTTTGTTAAAACGTCATTCATAGCTATAGACGAAAAGATACTGGCGAGTTGTAAAATATTTATGTCCCGAAACGACGGAGCGGTCTCAATTTGTTATTATGTACTTTTCACAGTCTTCCCACAGTGTATGTGTCGTCACCGATCACATAATGTATCAATACCTATGATCAATATTAAATTGTTTTGTGTGTTAGAAAAAAAACCCTGTTGTGTTTATAAGTTACTATAATATTTTTGAGCTGCGTCAGCGAGGAGCTCGACGGCGCAGCGGCTAGCGCTTCGTTCGGCTTGTGATCTTGCCCACTAAGAACTTCCGCAATGCAGGGTCGCTGGATGGGTGCCCAAATTAAAAACATCTCGAGCTCGTCCGTGCTTCGGAAGGCACGTTAAGCCGTTGGTCCCGGTTGTTGTCTCAAGATGACAGTCGTTAAAAACCACCAACCAAAATTGGGCCATCGTGGTGGGTTATTATGGCCCAACATCCCCATGTCCTATTGTCGAAATGGAAGGCCTGTTTCCAGCGGGAAGTTTGTAGGCTGATGATGATGTGTTTATAAGTTACTGTAATATTTAAGGAAAACAAACTTTATAAGTACTTAATTGTTGGTGTTATAATTTAGGAGAAAAAATGGCAAGAAACTCCTATGGCTTTTTTGTCGGCGGGTGTGGCTATTATGAACCGTTAGTAAATGTACAATAGTAATCAGATTCTGATAATAGGTATTCCAGCACAGCAACTGGGCCATACAATTTTTTTTGTTTTTTTTTTTATTTGATTCGTCATAGTGACTAGGTACATCCTGCCAGCTGGTAAGCAGCCGATGCAGTCCAAAATAATGAGAGCGCTCCTCACCGTGGAACAGCACGGAACAAGTGTATCCATTCAAGACGGCCTGCATAAATGCCGTTTCACGACCCGCTTAAAAGACCCGGAACTTCCCGGGAATTCCAAAGCCAAATGGTCTTACAGAGAAACGAATTGCAAAATTTTTTGGTACGAGTGCTGATAGTAGTAGATAGATTCGGGTGCGCTTCATTTAATAGGACTACGTTTGATATATTTTCATTTTATTAACGTTCACTTTACATAATTAACAATATTAACAACTAATATCATATTTATATTTAAAATAATAATAGTTTATTATCATGGTTATTTAATATAAAATCATTTAAGTAATATAATATTCCTTTGATTGAATTTCACTTTACAGAATCATTTCATATATTTTCTTTATTATAAAGATCAATTCAAATAAGTTTTATTTAATCAACTTATAACCTTTGCTTAATATAAGTTTTAATTGGTATATTCGTTATTTGATATTATAACATTGCCCTGGAAACTTATCATACCTACTTTATAGGGTCACAGGGCCTAAGCCAATCGCTACGCTCCGCTGCGCTTCGCGATTGTCTTAAATTTCGAGGTTATTTTTTTATTAGACAACAGAAATACTAGCTACCCTACTCCTGTATGTTACGTAATATGTTAGAAATTTAAGAAAATCGCGGGCCGCAGCGTAGCGATTGTCTCAAATTTCGAGGTTATTTTTTTATTAGACAACAGAAATACTAGCTGCTCTACTCCTGTAGGTCACGTGATGGGTTAGAAATTGCTTACATCCTTGCTTATATCATACCTACAGAAATTTAATTGAAAGGATTATTTTTTGTGTTTAATTTGAAACATGTATATAGGAATTGATTTTTAGTTTTTAAGAATGTTATTTATACTGATTGCTATATTTAAGGTTAATATACAAACCGAATATTCCATGAGTGTAAATAACTTGCTATTAAACCATGGAAAAACCAAATGTGTAAGATTTGTATTGCCTAATGTTAAGCAGGATAACTAGCGTACAAATTAAAGATAAGATTGTGAATCCTGTGGACACCACTGTGTTTCTAGGCATCACGTTTCAGTGAGACTCACAAATAGCTAAATAATGTCGAATAGACTTAGCTCTACTCTACGGCTTATGTAGTAATGAAGATCCGTCAGTTAACTGACGTTAATACAGCTAGATTATTCTATTTCAGTTTTTTTCATAGTGTTATGTCGTACGGCCTTTGGTAATAGGTACGTTCACTTTAGTCTATTCTTTGTTATCAGAATTATCGTGTCTGCTATCAGTCTGGAGTGAGTCTCGGGTCGAAGAAATGAAACAGTTAGTTATGCACAACAGTTAATATATTGAACTTTATAAAAGCTATTTTTAGACACTTTACATTTACGTAATACTATGCGGCGCGTAACGCAGACGCGCGAGTACCTAAGGCGAGGATTCAGGGATGACTGCTCAATCAACGTTAGCCTGTGTTTGCGCCACAGCGCAACGAATAACCGTCTCTGCGCCGGTCAATTAAAGTGCATATTGGTGCAACGAATGTGCAACGAATAATCGGCCAATCAGAGTGAGGTGACAAATATACAAGACGAACCTCTTGGACCGCGATCATCACACGCGGTCGCCCGGCAGTGTGCTTAGAGCGTTCCAGGCGAACACACGCGCGCGCGCGCAAGAACTCAGCCCGTGACCACGTCTGTTATGTGATCAGTTGTGTGTGCAGTGCGAGCGCTTCTTTTACCAGCTCAACTACCCCTAAAACGCCACCGACCAGTGCCCTGAGTGAACTGTGTTGTGTGTTGCCGCCCTCAAGCCTGCGACCTCGCGCCTAGAGTGCCAGCCGCCTTCAGCTCCAGCACGATCCTGTGATCACAGCCCGGAACCAAGTAAGCCCCAGCTATCCTATTTTACTATTTCCCTGCGTCGCATGTTGGTGCCTTAAGCGCCAACATTCATGGTCCTTCGAGCCGGATACATACAGTCCAATAGTTTTAAACCCTACCCTACACATTTCATTTTTTGCCTCGACTCGTGCCGCCACCCATACACGCCTACACAACTGCACCCAACACCCACACAATGCACGCCAGCCCAAACACCCCTTACTGCCCTTACTGCAGGACTAGGGGGCACAAGCTCATCACGTGCGCCCGCTACAACGCCCAGCCGACGCAGGGCCGGTGGGATTTTGTGGTGTCGCGCGAGCGCTGTCCCCGCTGTCTCGGACCACATTACCCGGACGAATGTAAGTCGGTGAAGGCATGCAGAGTGTGTGGCATCGCCGACCACCACACGTCCCTTCACCGACCGGACGACGCCACGCAGCATTACCAGCCGGAATCGGCGGCGCGGTGGCTTCCGCCCCATCTGCGGGACACTCCGGCACAACGACCCACCGACAGCACGCTGCATGCGTCCGCGCATGCACAGCAGCCGCATGGGTCGCAACAGTAGGTACACGTTACCGTAGATATTCAGCCCCACATTATTAATACAGTCCACTATTATATATATATAGGATAACTATTTCAGCCCATTAACTATTTCATTACATGTTGGTCATTCCACCCGTTAAAATAATATTTACTCATATTTCGTAGTTATCACGTAACTTAATTTTAATTTCTTATTTTTAAATTTCATCGCGTAACATTCCTAATTTCATTACCTTACATGACCCTTTATGCACGATAGACGTTGCAAAGTGCATTGAGAAATATTATTAAACTACCTACAAAAATAAAATAAGAACGTGTTCCAAGAACAGTGTTCGATTCGTGTTAATTTTTTACTTACTAATTAAGTTGCACATTGTCTGTGTTGGTTTGATGCATTAGCACACACTGACCAATTTTGTCCTGACTAAGCGCGCTTGTGTAGATAATTGTTGCCTAATATTACTTTGAGTCTGTAGTTAAATTATTACGTTACGTAGGGTAATATAACGAGAGAAGGTTTCCCGTTTTATTGCGTTACGTATGGTATTATGACGAGAGATTGCATTGTTATTTTCCCCGTTTTATTTTTTAATGTTCTTGTCGTGTTAAATCGGCTCAAATCTCGTGCGTGCTCACCACAAGAGCATAGTACTTCTACACACGCGCACCCACACATCAGCCTGCTTTTTATTTGCTTCTATTGCGGTCGCTTTTTATTGCGCCTTTGCTCTTTGCGCCACAGCGCGCATTGCGCTTTTCTGTGCCTACCTGGTACCTGCACAGCGCACGCCTTTGCGCTTTGCGCCACCGCGCGCATTGCGCTTTTCTGTGCCTACATGGTACCTGCCCAGCCTTTTTTGTTGTTGTTTTTTGTGCCTATATGCTATCATGCTCAGTGCATGATTCACTACATGGTAGCATGCCCAGTGTACAGCCTTTTTTGTTGTTGTTTTTTGTGCCTATATGCTATCATGCTCAGTGCATGATTCACTTCATGTTAGCATGCCCAGTGTACAGCCTTTTTTGTTGTTGTTTTTTGTGCCTATATGCTATCATGCTCAGTGCATGATTCACTACATGGTAGCGTGCTCAGTGCACAGCCTTTTTTGTTGTTGTTTTTGTGCCTGTATGCTATCGTGCTCAGTGCACAGCCTTTTTTGTTGTTGTTTTTGTGCCTATATGCTATCATGCTCAGTGCATGATTCACTACATGGTAGCATGCCCAGTGTACAGCCTTTTTTTGTTGTTGTTTTTGTGCCTATATGCTATCATGCTCAGTGCATGATTCACTACATGGTGGCATGCCCAGTGTACAGCCTTTTTTGTTGTTGTTTTTTGTGCCTATATGCTATCATGATCAGTGCATGATTCACTACATGGTAGCATGCCCAGTGTACAGCCCTTTTTGTTGTTGTTTTTGTGCCTATATGCTATCATGCTCAGTGCACGACTCACTACATGGTAGCATGCCCAGTGTACAGCCTTTTTTGTTGTTGTTTTGTGCCTATATGCCATCATGCTCAGTGCACGACTCACGTGGCTACATGGTGGCATGCCCAGTGTACAGCCCTTTTTTGTTGTTGTTTTGTGCCTATTTGTTGCTGTGCTCAGTGCACGATCTTACTCATACAGTCACACACGTGCATTCCTCTCAGCTCATCATATACACACCCACTCGACATTAACTCAACACAGCACGAATCGGGGCTGTAGTCCCCCTTTAACTTCCATTCCTTTCCCCCCCCCCCCCCCCCCCCTCCTACCCTCTGGGGCCCGGGAAGATGTTTGCGCCACAGCGCAACGAATAACCGTCTCTGCGCCGGTCAATTAAAGTGCATATTGGTGCAACGAATGTGCAACGAATAATCGGCCAATCAGAGTGAGGTGACAAATATACAAGACGAACCTCTTGGACCGCGATCATCACGCGCGGTCGCCCGGCAGTGTGCTTAGAGCGTTCCAGGCGAATCCACACGCGCGCGCGCAAGAACTCAGCCCGTGACCACGTCTGTTATGTGATCAGTTGTGTGTGCAGTGCGAGCGCTTCTTTTACCAGCTCAACTACCCCTAAAACGCCACCGACCAGTGCCCTGAGTGAACTGTGTTGTGTGTTGCCGCCCTCAAGCCTGCGACCTCGCGCCTAGAGTGCCAGCCGCCTTCAGCTCCAGCACGATCCTGTGATCACAGCCCGGAACCAAGTAAGCCCCAGCTATCCTATTTTACCATTTCCCTGCGTCGCATGTTGGTGCCTTAAGCGCCAACAGCCTGTTTTACTGTGGGGAAATGCTGCCGACATTCAAACTATCTTTGTGTTGCAGAAAAGGGCTATTCGAGCAATATATAACCTAAAGGAGAATAATCAGAGAGAGATTTAAGGATATAAGTATAATGACAGTTGCATCACAATACGTTTATGAAAATCTGTTGTATATTCCAAAAAATATTGAAATGTTTTCAAAAAACAGTGATATTCATTATTTAAACACTAGAAGTAAGAACAAATTAGCAGTACCTCATACTAGGCTTCATAAAATAATTATAAGGGTCTGTGTGTACGATTCTACAACAAAGTAAGAACCTTCAAATGATATTCAGAAATTAGATATTGATAATATCAAAATTAAAGAAAAGCCTCTAAAAAAAGCTTATTATAAAGTGTCAGATTACACAGAAGACAAAACAGCTTTGGTCTGAAATGCTCCGTTGAAATGTCTGAAGTACTCCAACAGCTATTTCTCATTGTCTAAAATTAATTTATAGTACCATTTACATAGTTTTCATTCAAATTCACATTTTTTTTTAATTGTAAATGTCGTTGCTTCTGTGCGCTGTGGTTTCTTTGCCACAGTTAAAAAATGACGTCCTGAATGGGTGGTAGGTTAAAAAAATATTTGGACAATTCTAAGTACTTATTAATTGAGTTTATTGAATAAATATCTTTTGACTTTGATTTTGTTGAAATGATTATTTTATGTATAGAATTTTAAACTTTTTAATTTTTATGGTGAACGATTTTATATGAATAGATTGCTATGCGTTCTAAAATTAGATCTTTCGTTGAATATACTTTGTGATTATTATATTAAACAAAAATATTTTATCTGAAATTATAAGTTGTAAACGGTATGACATTTGTTGTTATATCATACATTACACACCTGATAGAATCGCTCCAGAGTGTTACGTAAGTCGTAATCAGTGCAAAGAACGACTATTTATGTGGGAGCTACTCTGAAAGTGCGTAAAAATATCAGCTGTTCCATACTGCAATTACAATTACGACGACATCCATGGTCGACTGATTACACGCCGGGTCTGGTGTCGCTCCATCTCTATGATCCCGGGTTCAATTCCCGGTCGGGTCGAGTTAGAGAAAAACTTATTTTCTAATTAATGTTTTATATTTTAGCGTTTTATTAACGCTTAAAAACATAAGCATCAAGCACTGACAAATTTCGACGGTTGAAAGCCAGACCTCGGTAGCCAAGTGGTTAAGGCAGGCGCCCGGAATGCGGAAGGTGCGTGGTTCGATTCCCGCCTGAGGTTGTCGACTTATTTTCTAAATCGATTTCGGCTATGGGTGTTTTTTTTGTTTATGATATATTTATCCGTTATCTTACCTTATTAACGAGTTTCAATACAATACTTATCTTGGTCTAGATAATTGGTAAGCGTTTAAAAAAAACCGGACAAGTTCGAGTTGGACTAACCCACCGAGGGTTCCGTACAAATTTGTAGGCGCGTAGGTACACCAGAATTATTAGGCACCGTACCTATACTTATGAAAAAGGAAAGAGGTTTTTTTCCATTTTCGTCATAAATCGAAAACTATACTTACATCATAAAAATAATTAAAAATCTTTTTAAGCTTGTGTCAATGAAACCCTTTCATACGATACCCCACATGACACGGTTAACTCAATTCAGTTCCTGGCATAAAGACCCAGTTTTTTAAATCCCAGAAATATACGTTATTTGCGCCATAAACGGCCGTATCTTTTTTAACGTTAGCTTAGGAGTTTGATTTTATCACAGCTTTAAGAGACTGTAGACCTGAGTATATGGTTTTAATTTCAACTTGATACGCGTTCCCGAGATAAAGGGTCTTGACAAACAGACAGACGGACAATAAAGTGATCCTATAAGGGTTCCATTTTTTCCTTTTGAGGACGTTAAAAACGATATAAAAAAGTATGAAATAGCTGTTTTTTTTTGCAATATCATAGTTGCTCCCATACCAAGTTGTATGGCTCAGTTGCGGGACTATATACCAAACTTCATGTATGGTGCCAGTAGGTACTAGATAAATCTGTTAATAAGCTAGTTTATTTCTGGTAATGGCTTGCAGTAAGTTTTCCGAGGGCATCGTAGCGCTCTATTGTCTGCGACGCAATTATCAGCAGGCGCGCCGTTAAGGCTAGGTCACATGGAAGATAAGATTTTTTATTCTATTAATACAATCAGTTGAAATTTATTAAATTACCTCCAATAAAATATTAAACGCAATTAAACTAAGGCCAATTTTAATGTTATTGAAATTCAACTTAAAAATATGTTAGTGAAAATCAAATGTGACAAAAAAAGCACCTGATCCGGATTGCCAGAAGGGTGCCTGTTCGAATCCTGCTCGTGGAAATTTTTTCGACACTGTCTTTAAAACACTTGACTTGACCAGCCCTTGAAGTTTCTTGCGGTTTCTAGCAGTCACCTTATATAAACAATGACATGAAGCATAAATGTATTATGTATCACATAAGGATACTACCACTAACGGACTAAAGACTGTACAGACATCTAACAGCATAAAGCGGCGATGGGCTCACCACCTGCCACGCTGAAAACATGTGCAGTCGCTATTTGGTGAAAAGTGGACTATGGTAGAGGACTGCTTTTGCTGTCCTCATTGCGTAAGTTGGTACCTATAAATTTTAATTGCATCAACATGTTTTGCCAGTTTGGCGTACAAATTTTATTTATAAAAAGCGTCTATTGTCAATTAGTCAAAAGAATTAAATATCAAAGTAAAAACTGCAAGTCAAATAACAAATACAAATTATAATTTAAAAAAATACAATGTAGTATACATTACATTACTACAAAATACAAATGTCAAAATAAAAATATCGTAATAAATAAATAAAATTAAATAAGTTTATCATTTAAATAATCAATAATATTGTAGTAGCATTTGTCAATCAATAAGCATTTCATTCTATTTTTAAAGTGGTTTAATGGCAGTTCTCTGTACATCTTGGGAATTTTGTTATAAATGTTAGGTCCCATACAAAATACACTTTTAGACATCAATGTAGTATTAGCTGTATGAAGTTGTAACCTGTCATTGTTGCGTCTATTACGGACAACACCATCTGACATTTTAGGGAACAGTTCAGGGTGTAATTTTATGAATACAGCAGTTTCATAGATGTACATAGATGGCAACGTAAGAATTTTGTGTTTTAAAAATAAAGGCTTTCAACTTTCTATGCTCTTAAGACCAAACATAGACCTCAAACAGTGTTTTTGCATTTTAAATGCCAATACTACGTCAGCGGAGTTACCCTAAAACATTATGCCGTATCTAATAATGGAGGCAACATATCCATGGTATGCAGTAAGCAAAGCGTTAGTGCCTAAAACTTGGGCAAGTTTATACAATGCGTACGAAGAGCTGCTGATTCTTTTAATTAATAATTTAATATTATCTAGTAGCATTCCCAGTTGTTTTTGTCTTATCTGCATAAATTGAGTTTTATTTAAATTTATTTTTAATATATTATTTCCCAACCAAGATATTACTAATGTCAAAGAGTTCAAAATGTCAAATTCATAGGATTATTACATGGAATTGTCATTGTACTGTCATCTGCGAAAAGTGTCAAAGGGTAGGGGATTTTTTTAGGCAAATCATTAATGTATATAATAAATAATAAAGGACCCAAAACACTTCCGTGAGGTACTCCAAATTTTACCAAACGTTCGCTGGAAGTGAAGGCTTCATCTATGTTTGTCTGTTTATTAATTTTTGATACCACTGTGTACTGTTTCCTATTTGTTAAATATGATTGTAACAACTTGAGCACATTTCCTCTAATACCATACAATTCCAATTTTTTTAATAATATATCGTGGTCATCAATGTGATCAAAAGCCTGTGTCATATCACAATACACAACGCAGACCGACTTTTTTCTATCAACATTTGACATCACTGTCTGTAAAAATTCAAATATGGCCAAATTAACAGTTTTACATTTTCAAAAACCTTTTTGTTCATCGCATAATATTTTATTTTTTTCGAGATACGTATAAATTTAATTAAATATAAACTTTTAAAAAAAATTTGATAAAATTGGTACGAGTGTAATAAATAGGTCTAAAGTTTATAATATCATTCTTATCTCCCTTTTTGAACAACGGCTTGACAACAGATAATTTTAAGTAATCTGGATGTACACCAGTTTCTATACAAATATTAATTATATGTGACAATGGAACACATACTTCGTCACTTACAGCTTTAATTACTTTGGTTGATATGCCATCGAAACCCTCGCTATTTGTGTTTTTTAGACTAGCGATAGTTTTTTTTATGTCACAAGGTATGCACGGTGGCATAAACATCGACCGCTCTGCCGTGCCAAGCCAAAAGACTGTAAGTCGACTTACAGTGTTTTTGTTTAACAATGCCCAATCGATTTCTTTCAGTCTGTTTAATACCCTTGAATGACAGTTTATAAAATTTAACGTATATTTTGGAAGCTACAGCAACCTCAAAGACACTGTATAACTTAAAAATAAGAGTTCAATTTAGCAGAAAGACTGTAACGAATTGTACAGTGTTTTGGCAAAATAAATCCGGCGCCTCGCTGGAGTGAAGGAGTAATACAATGTTTTGTAACCGGCCGACACCCGCACATTGTGGCTATCTATTCAGTGTAGGCTGAATTGACAACATTATTGCTACCTCGTTCTTTCTTGCGCGCTTATAGATTCTCTCACCTTTTCGGCATGTTCGAAACGGTTCAATTTACGTTAGTCGCATGACGGGGCAACACATCATCGTCGCGGGCGTTATACAAAGATCAAAAATACTGCATAAAACCACCAGGACTACGAAACTTACCTTCATGATGATGATGATGATTAGAAGTCTAGAAACAGTCTTAGCCATATTGTTCCATTAAGCGAGTCTCAGCTTAAATGCTTATCAGAAACGTTAGGCAAAGGAGTTTACACCCAATTGATGCCTGCATTAACCCTTTCGAAAGCAATGGCAGCTATATTGCCACCAAATATTGAACTTTATGCTCTTGGAATAAGGTTGTAAAGCAATGAAAAAAATTCAACTGTACTGCCCGTGAAAGGGTTAATGTGTGGTAACTAAGACTTTGAAAGTTTCAAATGTTTCAACGAAAGCTATTCAACAATACTTCGCATATTCAGTTTGATAGCCGCGTGCATCAGTCTTCTTCATATTTTGAGCCTGTTGAAAATTTTGCCTCCCAACCAGAAATGCAGTTAAATGAAAATCAAGAACATATTTTAACTACTTCCAATCAAAATTTGAATAAAAATGCTAATGATTTGATTGAAAATACTTTGGAAAGTATTTATGATATTACGACTGAGGCACAATCAATGAAATTCTTTGAACTGACAGATAAATTAGGGCAATCATCTACTTGTTTAGAACGTTATTTAACACGTCCAGTTTCTCCAAAACTAACTACTTCGTATGCTCCTATAAGCCCAATTGAGACAGCCGTGATAAATACTGAAACTGAAACTACAGTACCGACAAATACAAAGAGGCATCTTTCCTTTCAAGAAACTGTAACTACAGATGAACTTCATTCTGAAGAAACTTGCCAAAAATCAAAAAGCCTAAGCGAAACAGAAATCCAGAAGCTGTATTAGAGAAACCAAACCACGACTAAAACACCCAATGTTATCACAACGATGAAGCTGTGCAATCAGTTTTAAAAAATAACTATTTAAAACGTAATAATAACCCAAAGATAAACGCTACATCAGACCTACGAAGACGACGTGGAGAACCATTCAACAAATTTTCACAAGATCAAACAGTCGAGAAAGAAACTGGATGTCGACGTCCTACGACACAATGACATGGTGCTATCTATACACAAATGATTGCAAAATTGCATTTTCAAAAGACTGGAACATTCAAAATCTAAAAGTTGTTGACTTTCGACTTTTTTTCTCTTTTTGCCAAAAATAATTACAATAGAGATTTAAAGGAAATCCATTATTTAAAAAATATAATTGAAAGAGATTTAGAAAAGAAAATTGATGAAGGCATAGATCTTTTAAATAGAATAGAAAGAGAAAACAAGCCAAGATGAGTGAGTCAAGTAAAAAAGAAGGAATTGTTGGCAGTAGCAAAATCTATGCCAGCATCACGACAATTTTTTTATGAAGCTCTTGAAGGGTCGGATGCACCTGATCTTGACACAAATATTGATTCTGATTTGTAGAAGAAGAGACTATCTTTTGTACGAAAATATGGATCTTAAAAGTCAATACCTATGTTGTTCATTGTTCTTATGATGCTATTGATGGTATAATGATGAATATTCTGAGTTATTTTTAATAATAAAGTGATTTAAATATTGTGGATTTGTATATTTATTTTTGATAAGGATTTACAAAAAGAGAATTTTTTTCAGAAAATTACTAACAAAATTTTGTTACTTGCTGTTTTGAGATTTAAAGTGGACTTAATTAATTGATTATATTTTTGAATATGTTTAAGATGTTAAAAGTTAATTGTTATTATTATTTGATTGTTATTAGTGTTCGTACCGATATTATACTAAAAATTACATCACTTAGTAACTTAATCCTTTATTCTAAAAATGTTACAAAATAAGAATTTTCATATTTAAACCTAGATTTGTTAATTAAATTGTTTTGAGGATATTAGAAGATTTAACCTTTTTTAAAATTTTAAACACTGAAAAAAGACGACAACCTCAGGCGGGAATCGACCACGCACCTTCCGCATTCCGGGCGGCTGCCTTAACCACTTGGCTACCGAGGTCTGGCTTTCAACCGTCGAAATTTGTCAGTGCTTGATGCTTATGTTTTTAGTCAACATTCTTGAACATTTGAACAACAACCTTTTTTGTTCAAATGTTCAAGATAATTGTTTTGTTTTATTGATAACTCGTGCCATAATGATTCTTTTATTAAAACTCTTTCAATAATTAGTGTTTGATTTTTATTTATAATAATGTTCCTAATTTTCCATTCCTTATTAAACATTCAGGTTATCATTTATAAATATTGTATACGTGAATACAGTCTTAGGGCTAATTAACACTTACACATAGCACATCGCCAAACACTGTAAAAACCTATACAGTGTTTTGGCTTCTTATGGCTAGGACTCAATTTCGGCAAAAATCTTGGTAAAACAAGTTATTGGTTATATATTTTAAACTAGTTGATTAACCTAAAACATTATTCCATGGCTATGTAGTAGACATAAATATCTAACTATCAAATGCAAAACAAATCTGTAATTTTGAGCTAGCAATTATAAAAATATCATAAAAACTTGTTTTGCCAAATATCGTAAAAGTGGTTTTGGAAAGATCCAGTGTATTGCCTTGGTAGGGCAGCGCTGCTTTGAAGGAAAACTCGACGTTGCAGATTTATTAGACTCTTTTGTACAAGTAACCCTATCAAAAAAATAGTTATTAAACTTATTAGCTATTGCTTTCGGATCAGTAATAATAACTTTGTCATCAACCTTAATTTGAGATATGTCATTTTTTGGTAGGTTAAATTTAGATTTGTTTATTATTTCCCATGTCGTTTTCTGTTTGTTGTCCGATATTTTAATATTGTAATTATTTTGTGCCTTTTGTGTCAAATTTATAATTCCTTTAAATAATCTGGTATATTTCAAGTAGATCTGTTTATTATTTACAGTCGGTTTATGTCTATATTTCCATAATAGTTGTCTTTTTTCTTACTGCAGCATTTTATACCCCGCGATATCCATTTAGGTTTATTTATGATAGGTATAGATTTAGTAATTATAGGGAAGCATAAATTGTATAATAATTTAAAGTCTTCTATAAATTCATTGAATGCTGAATTGGCGTCGTTTGCCCTAAAAACATCAGCAAATGAAAGACGTTTCAAGCATTGTTTAAATTTAGTAATATTTTCGAGGCTATAATCCCTGTGTTTTTTTTCCAATGTTTAATCAGTGGTAGACCCTTTATTTTACATGGCATGAGCTGCGCAGTGTGATCTGACAAGGCTAGTTCAAGGACTTCCGGTTTACAGCCTTTTTTAAGGTTATGTGCATATTTGTCAATACATGTTCGGCTTGCCATTCTAGTTGGTTGCCTCAATGCTAGTTTTAAATTATAATTCAATAGTATACATTCAAATTCCATAGCAATATTATTATTTGTCAAAATGTCAATATTAAAGTCACCAGCTACTACAATGTGGTCAAATCTATTAATTTTATGTATTTTTAAAAGCAATTGATCCAATTTAGCAAAAAATATGTTTATATTAGCTACATTTGGTACCCTATATACACACACAACAACAAGTTTATAATTAATTAATTCTATAGCATAGCATTCGAATAAATTTGGCACTGACAGTTCTGCGATTTCTAAGACACTTTTATGTATTTTTAAAAGCAATTGATCCAATTTAGCAAAAAATATGTTTATATTTGCTACATTTGTTACCCTATATACACACACAACAACAAGATTATAATTAATTAATTCTATAGCACAGCATTCGAATAAATTTGGCACTGACAGTTCTGCGATTTCTAGTCTCTGACTAACCCTTAGGGTATAAATAGTGATGATTATATTCATGTATGTATGGGACCTACCTACCTATGTACCTACTTACTTTACGTTTATTTTTTTTTAAATCTTAAAGTAGCACCATGAATATAAACATGAATATTTAGATATAAATACCTGATATAAGTCCTGCCTTTAAAATAAACTATTATAATAAACACAACCAAAATATAGTTAGCCAGTTCGGTGCAGCCGTTGTCAAGTTTTGCTCGACCGATTTTTATTTACATAGATGGATTTGTGTAGGAATTGAATTATTGTGTTATTAAGTTTTATACAAAAACAGTAGTACCGTGAAACCTTTATGAAGAGTTTACAGATCATTATATCATGTCTTTAGTATTGAATTCACAATGCTATATAGATTTAGGATAAAATGTTTACTAGAAAAAAAACAACCAGTCTCAGGAAAGCTCGAACGGGATTCGAACCCGTGACCTTACCTTGCCTACCGTGAGCTACCGAGACCCCAGAAGACTCGTTGAATTTTTTCTAGTAGTTGATACGCTGCAAGCCGGCGGTATTCAGGCGGCAGCCAGGGTTTGAATTTCGTTCGAGCTTTTCTGGGACTGGTTGTTTTTTTATAGTAAATATTTTATCCTAAATAATATCATGAACTTAACATAACATAGATTTTAACGCAATTAATAAATTACACTTTAACGCAATTAATAAAATATTACGTAATGTGTGATTATTTTAACATGTGTCTCGTCGCAATGAAAGAGTAGTATTACCCTCTCTCGTCCATTGGGTGTCGTAAAAGGCGATTATGGGACTAAAGGCTGCACAAACATCCAACAACATAGAGAGGCGATGGGCTCACCACCTGTCACGCTGTGCAGTCGCTATTTGATGAATAGTTTACTATGGTAGAGAACTGCTTCTGCAGTCCTCATTGCCTCTGGTCCCTGACTAACTCTTCGGCGATAATAGTCGTGACGAGTCAGAGAACATAGAAATATATCTGTACTAGCGGCCACTCGCGGTTTTACCCGCGTGGTTCCCGTTCCAAGTCAAGTCAAGTCAAATTATTTATTCAATGTAAACCTTTACAGGCACTTATTGACGTCAATACAAATAATAATAAAAAAACAGTTAGCTAACTTATAGTTAAGACTTAACAACTAATCTAACGAGCTTATAGTCTGTGCCAGACAAATGCGCATCGTTACCCCCAGCACCACTGCACGCCGAAACAGAATCGCGTCGAACCGAAATATAAGCCGTGGTCATAGAATTATGTAAACATACGTATCCTGGTACGAGAAAAAATAGCGGGCAAGTGTCTCTCCCCTAGCGACATAAATGGCTAAAATTTATAGGTAATTTATCGTTTTTTTTGGGATAAAGGTGAAAAATTATAAATCACAATGAATTGTTAACTTAAGTTATTACTTAATGAAATAAAATTAAATATGATTTCCAATTATCGTATTGATAATGTGGTAAATAATAGAAATTGGAGTTTTTGAAGTAAAATAAAGTAACGGCTGAAATGAGTTTTGAAAAACATTAGTACCTAACCAATATGGTTGACATTTTTAATTCACATTTTTAATCATTCAAATATCTTTTTTTTTATAAAAACTTAAGCATAAAAAAAACGTCAAAAATTAATAAGCATAAATTTGTGTGTTTTAAAATTGTTTCGTTTTTCGTCATGGTACAAGCACACAATAACTAATATTACTTCCTTACAGAAGGTTCACCCTCCAACGACCCCCACGCGAAACCGAAACCCATCGCGTGACCCGAGCGTTCATATTCCGATAAGCACAGCCGACTCGATATCGATTTGGCGTCCGTCAGGAGCGCAGGGTTTACGCGCGCGCGTAGGGATTACGAGTTAAGGCTAGATAGATCGCGCTTTGAGTTTTTTCAAACCATCTGATGAGACATAGAAAATAATGGTTTAAATTCTGTTAAAAAAGAAGTATGTATTAGTTAAGGATCCAATCTATTCAAAGTCTCATTCAGTTACAAGATCTAATGAACTTCACTCGATAGAAAAAAAAAACCCAAAGTTACTCCTTTTTGTAATGTTTTTCAATATTATGACTATACTACTGATACTTTACATTTAATTTTTGTACTCAACGAAAGACAAATAATTCGCAGATAAAGGACAATGGGCAAAAGTGGCCCAATAGCTGAGACCAGATCCTCCACCGATGAGACCCGCGGGAAATAAAAGCCCACACCTGCCATATGATTCCGGCAAAAGAGCATTCAAATCCGCCCCGGGATCCCCCCCCCCCTATTGCCAAGTTAAACTGACAATTAATAATGAGATTTTATGTTATGTGTGGCGCATGTTTGGACATGTTTGTCTAAATAAGATACGGTATCTCGTTTCTTCGCCACTAATTGCCCCCCTCCCCACCCCTCCCTGCTCCTCCACCCCCGTCAGGTTAATGTGATCACAAAAAAAAAAATTATAGTGGGGGTAGTCCCGATATTCCAGTGGGAATATCGGGATAAAATGTATCCTATGTGTTAATCCAAGTTATAAACTATCTGTATGCCGCATTTCATCCAAATCCATTCAGTAGTTTTTACGTAAAAGAGTAACAAACATCCATCAGTACTTACAAACTTTCTACTAACAAAAATGTAACTATTTTGCTAATCGTACAGCAATGTGTAGATTGCCTTACAATAGCAAATAGCTTGTAGCTCTAATAATTAACTGAAGCTGTAAGACTGTGACACATTGATGACATAAACAAGTTTTATGTACCTACTAGCCATATGGTATGTAGGTAGTACATTCAATTCAAGATGAAGGATGTACTTCTAAGAGGGGAAGCCACTCGATAGAAAATTCCGAACGTAGCACTTAAAAAGAAACGGATACGAGTAAGGAATGCCTCTTAATATTACTCATAATATTACATTTGGGAAATTATTTTGATGGTACATATTTTTGTCAATACATGTACTTACGTGTATGTTTGATAGCTAAAGGAATTGTAGAACATTTTGATTGTGAAAATGAGAATATCAAAATGATAAAAATGTTTGAGAAGTAAATTGAATTACGGTCTTCAGAACAAAAAAAGTATAATTATGTCCATGTAAAAAAAATATTGTCAAGTATACCTACTTACAAAAGAAAAATCATCAGTGTACGTGAAAAGGAGACTATAACCTAACTAACCTAGGTCGGTTGATTATGCCCACATAAAATCGTTTTGGGATTTGGTGATATCGGGTTGACAAAATTCAATAATATCCTCGACTGTGCCAATAAGAACCCTTAAGTGTTTCGGGCACATCACTCGTAACGAAGTATCCGAACAAAATAAACTTAAACTTTCCTACACTCACACCAATTATCTAGCAGCGCAAGAGAAGCTTCGTTATGAAACTCGTTAAATGGTAACTAGACAACGGATAAACATACTTAAAATACTTAAATACATACTTATTATACATAGAAAACATCCAGACCCGAAACAATTTAGAAAAACAACAATTTCTAAATAGACCCGACCGGGGATCGAACCCGGGACCTCAGATGGTTCTAACGCGCCTTTTCCGGCTCTCTTACACTACTGATGTTGTCCCGAGTTCTTGTCCACCTGATTCCACCACCACGCTTTTGCTCTCCAAAGTAATGGAGTCCATTACAAATCGCCACCTCTTAAGGTACCTAGAAGAGAATCAGCTACTTAGTGATCGCCAGTATGGTTTTCGTTGAGGTCATTCGGCTGGTGATCTTTTGTACCTTACTCCCCGATGGAGGCAGTCAAGAGTAGAGGGAAGGCACTGGCAGTTAGCTTGGACGTAGTGAAAGCCTTTGACAGTGTATGGCACAGGGCTCTTTTCTTTAAACTTCCATCATACGGGCTTCCTGAGAAATTGTGTTCGTGGGTCGCCAGCTTTCTTTCTGGGCATAGCATTAAAGTCGTAGTCGACGGTTTGTGCTCTGACATGAAGCCCGTGAATGCTGGAGTTCCGCAGGGATGTGTGTTGTCCCCTACTCTGTTTATCCTGCATATCAATGACATTTTGCATAACAACAGCATTCATTGCTATGCGGACAACAGTATTGGGGATACGCTCTTCACCGGACGAGCTAATATTTCTCTGGAAAACGTCATCGAGAGCCGGTATAAACTTGTGACTGACACCAAGAACATGTTAATCATGTCTCGAATTGGGGCCGACAGAACCTAGTCCACTTTAACACTTCTAAAACACAAGTTTGCATTTACCGCGAAAAAAACATCTCTTCGTCGTACTTCTGAACTTTGAGGGAGCTCTCCTTGATACCAACCCGACTATTGGAATCCTTGGCGTCGATATTTCGAGTGACGTTCAGTTCCGAGGTCATTTGGAAGGCAAAGCTAAATTAGCTTTGAAAAAGCTGGGTGTGCTTAATAGAGCGAGTCAGTATTTCACGCCGGCCCACCGCTCGGCTTACAACTGTACAAAGCACAGGTCAGGCCACATATGGAATACTGCTCCCATCTTTGGGCTGGAGCACCCCAGTACCAACTCCTTCCACCACCTCACCACCTAACTCCTTGACCACATTCAACGCAGAGCTGCTCGAATTATCGACGACGTGGTTATTTCAGGTCGGCTTGATCCACTGGCTCTATGGAGAGATGTTGCGACTCTCTGTATAATGTACCGCCGGCGTGCATCCCAGGCAGGCCACCTAGGCGTATGGCATGGTAAAGGTTGCCGCTCGCGACGCACGCTCCACGTCTCCTGACTTTAAATCGAGTCAGCGTTGCATAACGGAATATGAACGCTCGGGTCACACGATAAGTTTCAATTTCGCGTGAAAGTCGTTAGAGAGTAAACCTTCTGTACGGTAGTACTATTAGTTATTCTGTGCCTAACTTGAGAGCGTTGATTGTGTGTCTAGTTTTTTATATGTTATAAAAGCTGGGACGTAAAGAACATACATACATATAATCACGACTATTATCCCCGAAGGGTTGAGCAATAGGTTTAAACGGTTAACTGATTTTTGCAAAAAATACAATGTTATTTATAATCACCAATATGGATTTCAAAATTCTAAATCTACAACATTAGCAATCTTAACTTTAATTAAGTAATACAATTTTAACTAATATTAATAAAAATTTTTGGACAACAGGATTATTTTTTGACTTATCTAAAGCCTTTGACTATGTTTCTCATGACCTATTATTGAAAAAGTTGGAAGCTATAGGTGTGAGTGGAGTAACCCTTCAGTGGTTAACATCATACTTAACTGGTCGTAAACAATATGTTGTTGTAGATAAAATAACAAATAATGAAATGATACAGTATCATTCCAGCTGTCGTGAAATTAAAAACGGAGTCCCGCAGGGAAGTATTTTAGGCCCTCTTTTATTTTTATTATATGTAAATGACATGTCTAGCATTACCAATCATAAATGTATTTTATACGCAGATGAAATTTCCATAATTGTGACGACTGAAAAGAGGAATAATTTATTGACTGATCATGAGATAATTATAAACAATACTATTGACAATTTAATTGAATGGCTCGAAGCAAATAATTTAAAAATTAATCTAGATAAATCTGTATATATCCAATTTAATCAATCAAAACATAAGAAATATAATTTTAATTTAAATATCACTAAAATCAATGAGGTTACAACGTAAAATTTTTGGGAATTATTATAGAAAAATTTTTAAACTGGAAATTACAAACAGAGAATGTTTGTAATAGAATAAACAAATTTGTTTATGCATTAAGTTAAGTCACAAAAGTCACAAAAAAAAAACTGCAGTTTTATCATATCGTGCTTATGTAGAATCCGTGTTGCGGTATGGTTTGATGATATGGGGTAATAGCACAGATTGGAACAGAGCATTCATAGCACAAAAAAGTGCATTAGGGCCATATATGGAATTCTACCTGATGAATCATGCAGACCTATATTTAAAAGTCTAGGTCTGCTGCCTCTCCCATCGCTTTACTTATACGAGGCTTGCAATTTTGTTCATCAACATAAAGATCTTTTTGCAAAAGCATCTGATGTTCAAAATTCCAGAGTACGAAGAGACACACATAAGCTTGTCATAACTAAACACGAAACATCTAAATATAACAAGAGTTGTCTTGTAATGTGTGTCCGAATATATAATAAGATTCCTAACGAAATGAAAGAACTGGGTAGTCTTTTGATTAAAAAAGATTACTTATATGGCGATATGAAAATAACTTTTACACTGTTAAAGAATTTTTTGATAAGTAGTTCTGTATACTGACATTTATAATAAAATTTTGTTAACGATTGTAAAGTGTAGATAATTATTTTTTTTAGACTTATTCGAATAATAATAGATTGACATTGTTACTTTTTGGCATGCTATTTTGATGGTGAGACATGAGCACTTTTGTTCGTTTTATGTAACCACCATTTTATACCATGTTTCTTGCAAATAAATGATTATGATTAATGACGACCGCAAAAGCAGTCCTCTGCCATAGTCCACTTTTCACCAAATAGCGACTGCACATGTGCTCAGCGTGACAGGTGGTGGGCCCATCGATTTAAGCTGTTGGATGTATGAGCAATCTTTAGTGCGATATTAGTTTCAATATACTTATATTGTCACGCGTAAAAGAATATTCTTCTAGGACCTTTAAATTATCGCTATACCTTGTATAATACTTATTTCATTAGAAGTGTGATTTATCTACTTTTAATATAATAAGTATAATAATGAATGCATCTTATGTAAAGTCGGTAACCATGTTAAAGCTTTTTCATCGACGCCACTTAAACCTGATACTTACAAACTTTTTAAGTGGAAGCAATTATATCTTTCAGTTTTTACTTCCAAACTTCTTTGTTGGACAAAAACTAAAAGAACACAATTGGAAAGTAATCTCGAGGCTTCCGAGATTAGCTCTATCGTTTTTTTTAAAGATTAGTTTACCATTATTCATCATCAGCATATAACCGTCCCACTACTGGGCACAGGCCTCCCACGTGGACAATAGCACATGGGGATATTGGGCCATAACCCACCACGCTGGCCCAATGCGGGTTGGTGGGTTTAACGACTGTCTTACGACAACAAACGGGACCAACGGCTTAACGTGCCTTCCGAAGCACGGAGGAGCTCGAGATGATTTTTAATTAGTCACCCATCAAGCGACTCGGCATCGCGAAAGTTGCTTAGCGGGCAAGATTTCGTTTGAACTTTACAACGATCAACGATGTCGATATCGTGAACTTGGCCCAATCAAAACTATACCCGCTCATATTGTTATTGTTTATAATTACTAGCGGCCTGCCCGCGCCTTCGTCCACGCTAACTTAGAAAGACCGTCGTACTTCAGCCATTTAAAAAAATATATCTACTAAATATAAACAAAAACCATCCTCAGTTAACGCTCTATCTTTTAGTGAAAAGTTTTCACCACCACGCAATACCACGCAATAGATTTTTATGCGGTTTTCACTGAAAACCGCATAAAAATCTACTGCGTGGTTTAGGAGAATAGTGCGGTACCACCTTCGATACTGATATATCGAAGGGTGCCACAGACAAAAGAAAACGGCGACTTTTAAAATAAGTAATGATAACGCAAATTTTGTTGCGTTAAAATTGTAAGTTGAAAATGTAGGATGGGTTATGATAAGTCCACGGTAGCTCAACTGGAAAAAGCACCTGGCCGGGATTGCCAGAAGGGCGCGGGTTCGAATCCTGCTCGTGGAAATTCGTTCAACACTTGTCTTTTTCAATTTGTAATTTTTCGCAACAAAATTTGCGTTAAAATAATAAAAACAATAACATACTCAGCTTGCCTCGGATGTTGTTAGCGTAGTTTGTTGACATTGAAGTAAAAAAAAATCACGGATCTCGTGCTCTACACGACTTGAAAGGGCATTGAAAATGAACCTACTAGCTATCATAGATTATTAAAGAAAAAAAATTTTTCTTAATTTTCAAAAAATATTATCGACTTTTCTAAAATTTGTTTGTACTATCCTAAATCTCTTAATTTATTATTAAGTCCGTCTCGCGTATCCATCGTATCACGTCTATCAAGTCCTAATAGATCTTCGTATAAAACATAGATTTTTTTGTTTTTTTTATTTTCAAAAGAAATAATCGACTTTTCCAAAATATGTTTATACCGCGACGCTCCACGCGCCGCTAAGGTGGGAGCATATTGCTCCCCCTATCACTCTCCCAAAAAAAAGTATAAGTCATAAAATGTTTCCCGTCTCAATATTCTAGGTGTCTCTCTCAGTTTTTCGATTTTCGACCTCGTTCACGAGATATCGAAGATGTTCCGAGGGAAGGTGTTAAAAAATTATGTTTTTTTTTTGTAATTTTTTCATTTTTCGAAAAAAAAATTCGACTTTTACAATAAAATTTTTCACCATCTGACAGCCATTAAAAATTTGCGTCTTTTGAGCTCTCATACGTCCTCGTGACCATACCACGGGGCAAACACACTTTCAGAGAAAATGGGGCCCTACCGGAGCGATCGAAAAAACATTTTCAATGTTATAACCGGACAAGTGCGAGTCGGACTCGCCCACCGAGGGATCTGTACAAATTTGTAAATGCGTAGGTACACCAAAATTTATAGGTATAAAGAGGTTTTTTTTTCATTCTTCGTCATTAATCGAAAACATCATAAAAATAATTAAAAATTTGTTAAAGCTTATGCCAATGAAGCTCTTTCATACGACACCCCACATAACACGGTTAACTCAATTAAATATTTGGACCACCGTTCCTGGCATAAAGACCCTTTTTTTAATGATTTAATTACAAATGGTTTCAGGTTTTTCCATATATTTGTAGTATAACACGGTAATACTTGCCAAATTTCATAGTTCTAGGTCAACGGCAAATACCCTATAAATGTTGATTCCCTTAAGTGTCGAAATATACGTTTGTTGCGGCATAAACAGCCGTATCTTTTTTTACGTTAACTTAGGAGTTTGATTTTTTCACAGCTTCAAGAGACTGAAAACCTGAGTAGGTATATCGTTTTAATTCCTCCACCCGTTCCTGAGATAAAGGATCTTGACAGAAACACAGACGGACAACGAAGTGATCATATAAGGGTTTCGTTTTTTCCCTTTTGAGGCACGGAACCCTAAAAAGTGAATAGTGTTGATTAATTTCGGCGGGCTGGATAAGTTCCACGGTAGCTCAACTGGAAAGAGCACCTGGCCCGAATTGCCAGAAGGGTGCAAAGTCAAAGTCAAATAATTTATTCAATGTAAACCTTACAGGCACTTATTGACGTCAATACAATAATAATAAAAAAAACAGTTAACTAACTTGTAGTTAAGACTCCACAACTAATTTAACGAGCTACAGTCTGTGCCAGACAAACGCGCATCGCTTCTCCCGGTACCACTGCACTCAGAAACAGGGATCGAACTATCGCGTCGCGTGAACTATCGCGGGTTCGAATTATTCGTGAAAAGTTGTTCAACACTTGTCTTTTTCTATTTGTATACCTGTTCATTTAAAATACTACCGTTTAAAATTTCTTTATGAGTGTGTGCTAGCATTTTAAATGAACTACATACAAAATATTATTACTTAAACACGTTATGAGAGTAGTGAAGTAAAAGGACTTATAACTCTAATAATAGTGAATGTTAATTATGAAAAAAAAATATGTTACCTATTTTTTCCCCTTTCAATAATTACTCTGTAAACTTTAATATAATGTGATTTTTGTGTGTATAATATTTTTTCTATGCATGAGCAGTGTAACTGTAGCAAGTCTGTGCATACACATATATATATGGGTATCAATCTAGTACAAAAATGTTTTAATTGTTGTTCTAAATGCCTTTTCGATTGATGTCTGTTGTGATGCCTTTTTAAATAAATATGTCGTAGTGGGCGTTGGATTTGAAATAATAAGCTCTCGATAAAGTACAGGCGTCTATTTTCACAATGCAATACAATTTGGTACAAAATTATTAAGGATTAAGCAGATGGAGAGAGATTACTTTTAATTAAACGCGGCAAGTCAGATACAGCGACACAGACCCAAACTCAGAACCGGAATTTCCTTCAAGGAAAAACCCAATATCCACCAAATCGCTAATATAAGCTTTTTTAGAATTATAAAGACTACTTTCGAAAAAATTTTCAAAATTTGCCCAAAAACTAAAAAGTCAAAAAACACTTAGAAAACTTTCGGCCAAAACTACAAAAAATTAAAATATTCCAAAACTCAAAATTAACATAATATAAACTTAAAAACACATAAAAATAAACTTTTCGAAAAAAATTTCTTAATAAAAATTTCTTAAAAATCAACTTTGAAAATTACCTAACCTAACCCTAACCTAACTCAATATGGCGCATGATATGGCATTTACTAGTCCATAACCGGGTGATTTGAGTGAGCCGGAGACTCCTGGTGGTGGCGAGAGGTCGTACATGAGGGTGAGCGAACTTCAGGACCTTAGTCAAACGCTACTGCTCCCAAATAATTACGGCGGTTCGTTCGGGCAAATCGGTCACCAAAGCGAGTAAGGATATAATCCTGGAGGCCGCTACCAGTCTTGAAGGCTGTATGAACCGATTGCTCGAATCGACAGAAACCTTGCCGGAACCAGAGCCGGAACATATTAGCGAGGAAAGCTTTCGGGAGTTGGGCCACAAGCTGGACAACAGTGTGAGCGCCGTAGTCGCTATTCAGAGCGAGGCAGCGGCGGAGATCCGGCGGGAGGTTGCTCAAAAGGTCGACGAGATGATGGTGCAGCAGGCGCATCTCGAAGACCTTGTGCGGTTGACCGGTAACATGGTGACAGCCGCACTGAAGGAGCACCCCCCTGTCCTGGGTCCGCCGGCCGGCGCTCGCACTGTCCAGACGGTCCTAGAGGCCGAACTCTCGAAGGCCCCTTCCTATGCCAGTGTCGATGGCCTAGCAGTAGGCCTATACCCATAACGCCCAAAACTTACCCAGCAGTCCTCGTTTCGGCGTACGACTGCACGCTCAAGCCTCCGTAGGTTATTACTCGGTGGAAGAAGGAGATTAGTTTCCGGAAGCATAAATATGCTCCCGTTAAAGTGCTGCCAATACCTAACGGCAAATTGAGGGTGGAGTTCGAGGATAGGAAACAATGCGAGGAGACAATAGCCCGTCATGACAGGAGCTCTAACTTCGTCGCAGAACTGGCGAAGCAACGACCACCGCTGATGATCCTAAAGGACATATCTAAGGATATTGCCCGCGAGGAGTTTGCGGAGGTCCTTGTGACCCAAAACGACGTGGCTGTCACCCGTATTTGTTTCCTAACCTCGAATAGAAACCCGGCGCTGTATAATGCGGTGATCGAGGTCACTCCCGGGATGTGAAGTACCATTCTCGCTTTTGGGAGACTAAACGTGGACCATAGTAGGGTCCACGTTGAGGACTTCTCCCGATTCGTGCAGTGCCACCAATGCCTGCAGTACGGCCATACAAAGGCAAAATGCACGGCCGAGAAGAGACCCTGTGCCCATTGCGCTAGTCCGGGCCATCAGTTGCCAGATTGCCCCAACAAGAACTCTGGGGAAAAATGTTATAATTGCTCGGCTCATAATCTGCGCATGGGCACAAAGGTCGACACCAGTCATAGTGCTACAAACGCCCGCGAGTGCCCCCGTATTCGGTCCATGGTTCTGCGCTTGCAGGGCCAGACCGACTACGGAAATTAATAAATTTGCCTAAACTAAAACAAAATTAAAACTAAATTTTTCTAAAAACCTTAAATAATTCAGACAAATAAATAAAATAAACTAATAAAAACCAAATATACAAACTCTATACATTAAAACCTTAACTAAACTTAAAATCATTGCTCTATATTATCTAATATAATTAAAACTTAAAACAATTTTAAAACTAAACCAAATGTATAAACTCTCCAATTTTAAAACCTTAACTAAACCTATAATCACTACGTTAAACAATATCTAATATAATTAATACTTGAAACAAATCTTAAAACTAATATCAAATTATAAAACTAAATAAAACTTAAAATAAATACTAAAATCTTAAATAACTCTTAAACAATTGAAACTTGAACTAAATCTTCTAAAAATAACTTAAACAACTAAAAGAAATTAATAAATAAATTGAAATGAACCTAAGGAAATAAATAAATATAAACATAAACCACACCCCTAGAGATGTGAACCACTGTAGTTTTTATCATAAAGACTTTTTTATTTTTCCCTTCTTTCCCCCTTTTTCTCTTCCCCTTCATTTCTTTCTATTTTTCTTCCCACCCAAATAGTGACCCGCGATTAGTTTTCAGTAGGCAAAGACCTTAAGTCTAAGCAAAAATATATAAAAGTAGCTTCATTTTAAATCGTCATCCCTAATTTCCCTAAAATAACTTAATATCCTAAATTGTCCCCTATCCAATCGTTCCTAAATTTGACTTTCGACCGTATTCCCCCTTTTTCCCTAGTAACCTCCATTCCGTAGGGGAAGTACCAAATTTCTAAAACCTATAGCTATAAGGATACGCGTGCCCCAAAATTGAACCTATAGCCAATCCAATTATTAAGAAGAAAAAAAACTCAGAACCGTTCGTGAGCACGCCCGTAACAAGAATGACGGCGGTCTCCCTCGTCGCACCTAATATCATCTCGAATTGACAACCCCCACTCATCAGTCACTGTCATTTGTCAGCCAGAGACAACTGACAATGTCATCGCCGCTGCAATCGACATTACCCAAGTGTCCATTAAACACTATACTACATCCTAGAATATGACGAATATGATGATGCTGCGACAAATAAATAAAAAATAAAAATAAAAAGATGTGTGTCAGTAGCGAATGGAAATACGTGGTCTCTACCTACCTGTAACCCCTCTCCGGGAAGCAAGCATTAGTGTGTGTGTGTTATTAATTATACAAGTCTCAACCATGACGACCTCCGTGGTCGAGTGGTGAGCATGCCGGTTTTGGCGTCGTCATCTCTGTGGTCCCGGGTTCGATTCCCAGGCGGGTCAATTTAGAAATAACCGTTTTTGTTAATTGATTTCAGGTATAAGTGGTTTATTTGTACACTGTGTGTTTATTCGTTAATTGACCAATAATACAAATATCAAAAGAAGATAACGGAACGTTTTAACTTTAGGAGGAAAAAGAAGCTTTACTTTGTCAAAAGAAGCTTTACTTGGGCTAAATAATTGGTTTGAGATAGCATAAATAAAACAAAAAAAAACTATCGTTCAACCAGCCTCTTAAATCTCACTAGCAAAAGTGAGGCTTTATCGCCGCCAGCGCGAGCGTTAACATTTCCGCAAATGTGATAGCGTCCGAAAACCGAATGCGACTCCACCTGGGGTCGGCTGTGACCTTCGCGCAACCTTTGCTGCCCGAAATAGACGAAGCTTAGCAAGTGGGGAGCGAATCGATGTCTCTACAGTTACTTGCATACGTTCATACATAATCTATGACGATCTTCCCAAGAGCTGGATAAGAGTAGCCTTCGCAAGGTGGCTGGCAAGAGCTGGATAAGAGTAGCCACGGATCGTGCTAAGTGGCGTGCTCTTGGAGAGGCCTATGTCCAGCAGTAGACTAGTACAGGCTGGATAAAATGTTTACTAGAAAAAAACAACCAGTCTCAGTAAAGCTCGAATGGAATTCGAACCTATGACCTTTGGATTTCCGGTCCACTGCTTTGCAATCCAAAGGTCATGGGTTCGAATCTCATTCCAGTTTTACTAAGACTGGTTGTTTTTTTCTAGTAGACCATTCGGCTTTGGAATTCTTTGCCGGCGCATGTGTTTCCCAGCTCCTACAGTCCCGGGTCTTTTAAGCGGGGCGTGAAACGGCATTTATGCAGGCCGTCATTAATGGGTGCGCTCGTTACCGTGTTTATTCCACGGTGGGGAGCGCTCTCATTATTTTGGACTGCATCGGCTGCTTAACATCAGGCAGGACGGCTAACGTGCCTTCTGAAGCGCGGAGAAGCTTGAAACTTTTAAAATTTGGTCACCTATCCAGCGACGCGGCATTGCGAAAGTTGCTTAGCGAGCAAGATTGAAAGCCGAACGCGCTAGCCGCTGCGCCTATGTAAGCTCCTATGTAAGCTCCTACGAAGCTATGTATGTGTGGTATGTAACAAAAGCCCTAAAGGATCGGTAAGGGACATACGTCTAACCGATGTCTCACTCCAGGGTGTTTGCCCTTTTCAATATTTACCTTCCTTTACCCGCGCGTTGGTCTTCCAGACCGCAAATAAATAACTCGCATTTTTCTCAAAAAGTATCAACACTGTGACTTTGCGGTTTTTATTATATTCGTATTATGTGGTCTGCCATTCAAAGTCAAAGTCAAAGTCGAGCATGGAGGTACAGTGGTATGTTCTGAATAATGAAACCATTGATGGTTCATAAGTTTTTAAGCTTTTTTCTTACTCTTGTAACTTTTAATAATTACATTTTAAATTTTTTTTAAGTTTACTCAAGAAAAGTTTAAGTTAAATATTTAACTTACTATGGCGACGTTCTTCAAATACGAGGGATTTAGGTTTTAAAAAATATATTGTTTTTATTTATTCTATTTTTTTCCATTAAAATAACATTGCAAGAGCAGACCAGCCTCCACAGGTGGCACCCGTTCATGAGTATGACATGTGAATCAGTCATCGCTTCGCTCAACCATGTTTTAGGGAACGTAACGACCCGACGCACTGCCACCACCGCAGAGACACTTTGAGAGAGCATGACACACTCGAGCAACTCTAACAGCAAGAAAACAATAAAAGTTTTATTTTATTTTATATAAATCCAATACTTTTTGCAACTAACACAGGTACTTAGGCTTCTTTGGGTCCCAATGAACAAATTGACACGTATCCCATAACTGTTGTAGGATGGGGACAGGGTTCATACAAAATCCCCCATGGTCCTTTATAAAGCTTTCTTTGCTTTTCTATGAAAATAACAAATCCCTTGAGGATCGTAAAACCAGACAAAACTAAAAATCAACTAGCGGCCGCTCGCGGTTTCACCCGCGTGGTTCCCGTTCTCGTGGGAATATCGGTATAAAAAGTATCCTACGTGTTAATCCAGGTTATAAACTATCTGTATGGCGAATTTCATCCAAATCCATTCAGTAGTTTTTACGTGAAATAGTAACGAACACCCATCCATACTTACAAACTTTCGCGTTTATAGGTAATATTAGTGTGATGTGATTGTGATCGCCGGAGGATGATCCTTGACCTATTAACAAAAATCAATGCCGAAATGTTTGTACGCGCATCACTTTAGAACCGGCTGCAAAAATTTGGCTAATTCTTTTTTTGTTGTAGTTTTTATTGTAACCGTGTCACGTAGCGGTGAAAGAATACTCTCTTCCCTTGGATATCGTAAAAGGCGACTAAAGGACTAAAGACTGTACATACATCTAACAGCATAGAGCGGCGATGGGCTCACTACCTCTCACGCTGAGCTCATGTAAAGTCGCTGTTTGGTGAAAAGTGGACTATGCCAGAGAACTGATTTGCGGACCTCATTGCCAGTCTCTGTCGGGGTAATAGTACGTAATATAATAGTACGTAATATGTATGTATGTAATTGTAAGGATAAGGCTAGTATGAAAAAAATGTTGGAAACTCGCATGGGGCACGGGGCCCACGCGTACATAGTCGCGGCGGGCCGCTAGTAAATAAATAAATAACAACAATCTACGCTCACACCAGTTATCTAGCCGTATACACCGGCCTCCCTGTATTAGTCAGGGTTTTAGTTACAAGTGTACGGCACTTGAAAAACGCGGCAGACTCAGGTGAAACTGTAGTTCACGTCACGACCTTTAGCAATCCAGGCGGCTCCCAAAATAACCGTCTACCGAACACTAACGAGGCTTATCGAGTTAGGGTGCGAATCGATGTGTATAAAACTAGTACAATTTTAATTGGGCACAGACAACAGTAAGTGGAGCAAAGACGTCATAAAAGAATACTACCAACCCCTCTCTTCCCTTTCGTGTCGTAAAGGTGACTAACGGACTAAACACTACACATACGTCCAACAGCATAGATTGGCGATGATCTCACCACCTGTCACGCTGAGCACATGTGCAGTTGTAATTTGGTGGACTAATCTCAGTGGACTACTTTTGCGGTCCTCATTGCCTAGTCTCTGACTAACCGTTTTGGGATAATAGTCGAAAACAGAACACAGGTATGTGTACAAATGGTACAAAGGGGGAGCTGCTGCCTGTAATTCGGAGGATTCCAGTATGGATAGCGTTTTACACCGCCTACGCACTTAGAATAATTACGTATAGAAAATAAGTCCGCGCGCCCATTTTGAAGCACCGTTTTTGGAGCCAGCAGATATGGCTTTAAACGCCGAGTTTTTAATGTTCACTACCCAGCTAGCAAAATACCCTTAGAAACGAAAGCTTCTAAGAGCTATGTCCTTAAATAAATTTTATATACGTTCTGATTAAGATAGAGACTCTAATTATGGCATATCATAAGTCTATTTAAGCTATAAGAGCATATATACTTGTAAAAAATACTTTTAGAAGTATATAAGAAAACGAGAAATGACATCAATAAGACCAGTAGTGTTATAAAGGCACTCTGTAAGCCTAATTCTTAATTAACACTTATACATGCACTTTGTGAGTCCACTTAATCTTAAAAGTGACTTATCAAAGTATTTTATTTGATATCGGCTGTGACACTTATAACTTATTCTTACAGACGTATATAGGTAAGCAAACTTTATATAATGTTTATTAAAGCAATAGTATTATACACGCACTTTATAAGCCTAATTGCCCTTGAGTCTTAATTAACACTTATACATGCACTTTGTAAGACCACTCAATCTTAGAAGTGACTTTACTAAGTGTTTTGTTAGATATCGTCTGTTACTTATAACTTATTCTTAAATATGTATATAAGCTTACTTTATAAAACATTTGTAAGAACAGTAGTATTATATGCGCACTTTATAAGCCTAATTACCCTTGATTCTTAATAAACTCTTATGAATGCATTTTGTAAGATCACTCGATCTTAGAAGTCACTATTGTAAAATATAGTAAAGAGTACTAGCACGTCAAATGTCTTAGAAACTAGATAATTGCAATTAGAAATCTAATGCATTGCAAAAAAGTCAAAAGGTGGTCGACCAGGAACTTGTCCTGTTTGTCTTTTAGCCTACTTTTACTTTAATAAGGAACCCTAAAGGATATGAGCAATGGCCGCGTGGATTAAAAAATGTGGTTGAATTTGATTTTAGAAGTGCGGTGTAAACCTTAAACAATAGTAATGCACTTATATTGGTTCTGTTAAAGCCACTATAAGGCATGATTGGTAATAATGGCGACATTTCCATATTTTTCATTTTTAATATAAATTTTTTTATTATTAAAGATACATTGTTGAAATGGCCCGTAAAAATATTGTGATTGATAATTCAAAATACTCGAAAAAATCGACTTCGCAATTAAATAACAGTTAGTAAAGCGTAATAAACATGAAATTATACTTACACTTTTGTAGGAAAGTGAATTAAACAGGATTAGTACATAATACTTACGTTTTTAATACTCTTCTTATTATTCAGAAAAGTTTCACGAGTACTTGGCAATCCTTTCGGCGGACTGTGATTACATCTGATTACATGTCTTACTAAAAGCTCGCAAAGAGCACTACAAGTAATATCATACTTAGAACAGCATTAGTAAGTGCATCATAAGGGTAAATGCCCATAAAGAATGAATTTTTAAATCATTTGTAAGTCTGTTTGGTATTATTAAAGCATCAACAAGAATTTTGTAAGATTGGAAATACACTTCTCGAGACCATTTTAAGATATGTAAATGATGATGAGATGTAAATAGATAGATAGATAGATAGATAAATTCTTTATTGCACATACATGTAGAACAATTTTACAATATAAAACTTAAATCTAGTATGAGCAAAGGCGGTCTTATCGCTGAAAGCGATCTCTTCCAGACAACCTTTGGTTTTAGGACCCAAGAATGAGAAAGAGGAAGTGCGCAAGTACAATTAAACAGAATTACACGATAGTTAATTAATAAAAACAGGTATTATAATTATATACTTATAAATATATTTAAAATTAGACGTACATATATATATACAACGATATAAGTATCATACATACACACATACATACATATATATTAAATAAACTATAACATGTTACTAGCAGATGACTTAGCTAATAGATGCTTGTGTAGCATAGATTTGAAGATAGAAAGTGTCTTGGAGTGTCGGATTTCGTAGGGTAAGTTATTCCAAAGAAAAGTAGACTGGACTGTGAACGAATCCTTAAAATAACCTGACCGGGTAAAGGGAGCCTTTAGTACATTATCCGATTTTGACCTGAGACCACGGTTGTGATCCTCCCCTAGAAACCGGAAACATCCTTTAAGGTAGGAAGGAGTACGAGGATCATACAGTACGTTAAAAACGAGAGTGAGGATATGCTCCTCACGGCGCAACCTAATAGGTAGCCATTCAAGCCTATGCCTGTATTCAGACACATGGTCGAACTTACGCAAACCGAAGATAAACCTGACGCAGAGATTTTGAAGGCGTTGTAGCTTATTAAGCAAGTCCTCATTAAGATCAACAAGGCAGACATCGGCGTAGTCTAAGATCGGTAGAAGGAGAGATTGCGCAAGCTCGACCTTGGTCTTCACAGGAAGCAAGTTCCTCCACTTCCTAAGCGAACCAGAGGCAGCAAACACCTTACGACTCATCTCTGCTACTTGTGGAGCCCAGCAGAGGGTACAGTCGAAAAGGACCCCTAGATTCTTTACAACATCGCAGTAGTTTATTGAGATACCGTCAAAGAAGAGCGAAGGGACAGATAAATTGTTTAACTTGGCTGTTTGTTTTGAGCCCCCGATGATGATAGCTTGCGATTTATTAGGATTGACCGTTAAGCCATGGGTTCGACTCCATTCAAGAATAGTCGCAAGGTCAGCGTTAAGGCTGGCGATCAACCTCTCAATATCATCAACGGGGGCCTGAGAATAAATTTGCAGGTCGTCGTCATACAAGTGAAATTGACAGGATAGGAGTGGTGTGAGAAAGTTAATAAATAGACTTATTTAGTGCGCCCAAATCCACACTTATAGCAGTCTATTGGAGTACCATAAGACTGGTAATATTATACTCTTGGGATGTGTGTAAGAGGAAATTTTGCTAGTTGGGTACGGAGTTACAAGTGTACGTGTGCGTGTCGCCGAGCGCAAGCGAGTAATCGTCACGGAAGTGTGAATCGGTTTAGTGCTTCACTTTTGATAGAGCGCTTGTATGATGACTATCTTTCTTTACGTAATTATTCTAAGCCTATAATACGCATTAAATAATAAGGTATCAATTTTATTATGAACATTGTGTATGTAATTCAAATAAATTTAATATTGTATCGTGGACTAATGATATGTGTTAGTAGACAATTCACTTATACATTTATATTCGTTCATTGGTTCGTTCGTTCGTTTCGTTCGTTCGTTCGTAACCACGTTGCCGAATGCCGACTCTAAACATGCCAACTGCTGTACCATCGCGCCCCTCACGAATTAATTACTCAGCTTTTATTGATCATAATATATTTTAAGTGAGCCCATTTCGTTAATAGCTTGTTATGTTTATTAAACGGAGTTCGTAATGATTACTCCGATGCTTCTGCGAAATTGATTATTTAATGTTACGCTCGTTTATGTTTTTTGATAACTTTGATACAGAATGAACAACATTTGCCTCATTACCTAGTCTCAGTCTAACATTTAGGCGATGATGGTAATATGAAAAAAAAATGTGAAAGAATACTACCACCCCCTCTCTTCCCCTGGGTGTCGTAAAAGGCGACTAACGGACTAAAGACTGCACATATATCCAACACCATAGAGCGGTAATGGGCTCATTACCTGTCACGCTGAGCACATATGCAGTCGCTATTATTATATGAAAAGTCGACTATGGCAGAAGACTACTTTTGTGGTCCTCATTGCCTATAGTCTCTGACCAATCCTTCGGGGATAATAGTCGTGATTATGTGTCTGTATGTATATATTTTCATTCTATCTCTTATAATGTAAATTGATGCGACACCGTTGCTATAAAAACATAAAAACTCAAAAGCGTTGAAAAATTACGACAGGCTTAACCGGTTCAGTCTCGCAGCCCACATAATGTGCCATAACAATTGATTAGAGGTGTGCGGACCTGCTATATTCATATAATATAGCATTACGTTATGCTATATTATAATATTATGATATTTTTACTGCTATAATATAACACCTATACAATTATTTTTTTACCTAATATAATAATCGCCGATTTATTGCGATTATTGTTTGTGATGTGCTATTCTAATTATTTTGATTAAATGTGTTGGTTACTGTTATTAGATAGAATATTTAAATTCAGGTATACTTACATATACAACGAAATATGTGACGGACAATTGGAGATGCATATGCCCTGCAGTGGGAAATACATGCTGCTGAAGAAGAATAAAAAATATTAATAAAATAAAACCATTTTTTCACATTTTAATCGAATTTTAAAAAACATTTATAAATTTTTTGTTTACCGATAAAATTATTTTATTGGAAAAGTAGCAGAAAAAGTTATATATTAATATTGTGCGTTACAGTTATATTTTTATAACGATATAATATATTCGATGTTTACTAAAAAAACAACCAGTCTTAGGAAAGTTCGAATGGGATTCGAACCCGTGACCCGTTTTTTTCTAGTAAACATTTTAACCTATCTACGAGTATATAGCATTGTGAATGCTATTATTTCAATAATGAAGATATAATATATTCGTTATCTAATATAATGATCACCTCTACAATTGATTAACGTATTGTTATATTTTTGGACAGTGAGCCTGTTAACTAATGCTCGGTGGCGGAGTGGTCAACGCAACTGCCCGGTTTGCGGAGGACGTGATTCGATTATCTCTTGATTTACTATATTTTATGACCTTTTAAGTCTGGAAGCAAATGTACACAAGGACGGTGGACACCATCTGTTTAAACATTCTTACAGAATTTGTCCAAATACTTAGTTAGACAAGTGGTGAAATAATCCGGCACCCATCGCACAACCAGTCTAGACGATGCGTCTCAGCAAATAAGGCTTGAGGGGAGCGGTCGTACGTCAGTATTTGCGGCACCTGCTTCCATATTCTGGATAAAAGCTACTGTTATAATTAAAATAAAAAAGATTTTTGAAGAATTTTCTGACTTTGAATATTAAAAAATATATAATATACTTTAAATATACTTTTGTAGTTAATGTTAACGGTTCTCAAATATATCATAGAGAAATTAGTCAATTAATACGTCCTTGGTGATTTATTTATTTATTTTTGTTGTTTTATTGTTTTTAGTGATGGATGACACCTTGAAAGTCGCTTTTATTCGACATTAAACTTAAATTAATAATTAGGCCTCCTCCTTTTACAGAACATAATTTTACAAAGTCAAAGTCAAAGTCAAAATATATTTATTCAATAAACTCAATTAATATTACACGTAAACACACACATACTGACTGTGACAAATCGGAGTTTTTGGCTTATTTTTAAGCATATTGTTTTATTTTGCTGATCTTTTTGATTTGTGTAATGAAACGCTACGAGATAAATTTACTTCATTGTGGTACACTGTAGATGGTGGAAGACGCAGGCAGCTGTGACCCAGTTTAATACTAGTACAGCTGCCGACGTTAACCTCTTGTTTGACTGTATACTAAAAACATAAGAATTGGTTATGTTTGTAACACAGAATTAATAAGTACTTTGAATCGTCTAAATCTTCTTTAACGAACCACCCATTCAGGACGTAATTTTTTAACTATGGCAAAGAACGGGCGCAATAAACCACAGCGCACAGAAGCAACGACATTTACAAACAAACACAAAAAGAATATGTCGTTACCAGGTCAATACAAAATATGAATTTAAAAAATAATAAATGATGCAAAACAAAACTACAATACAATGTAAGTATCAATTAAATAAAGACAATTAGAAATAGCTCTTTGAGTGCTTGGAGCATACAGCCACATAGATACAATTTCTACGATAACTCCTGTCACAAATCACCAAATGTTAACCGACTGAAACGCACTCCTTTTGTTGTCTCGCAAAACTTCTACCAGAATAAGGGCGCATCGTTGGGAACTTCTAAAGCTCATTCCGAGGACATTGAACCGGTGGAATCCAGTTTATTGGCACTCGCCGTGAACTATAAATAAATTGCTACATATTAGGCTGTAATGTCTTGAGTGAGACACGAGATAATCAGTTAGTATTAGTTTCGCCCAAACAGCCTGTAAGTAATGCCATTTTTCTTTTCTCTTTTCTGTTGTAGCTGTGATTGAGGAGCGTTGCCAAGATCAATGGATGCAATTATATGATGTAAATTGCTTTGGGTTCTAGTATATCTTAAGCTGTCTCAGTAATAAATTGTCTATATTACCTATGATGTATTAGTTAAAAGTGGGTGTTTATTTAAAACTACTTAGTGGCTTCTCACGACCTTGTACACTTAAACAACCGTATCATGTGACAAATTATCGAGTACAACTAAAATCCAATAGAGAAAAGGGGTTTAGTTTTCTTGAGAAATATTCCGGGATATTTTTCCAATTGTTCTTTCCGTAAGAACATCCGTGGGCTATTGCAAATATTTAAAAACGAAAAAACCGTAAGATTCAGAGTTTCATTTTAAACAGAAAGATCTAGTCCGTATCGTTGACCCGATCGACAGGTGATATAAAACAGAGAGTGTGTATTGAAATAAAACACAAATTACTGATGTAACTCGGTACATTTTAGGGTACTTATTGTTTTGGTCCTGTAGATCTGTTCCTTGGAAAACAATGTAGAAAGTGTATAATTTTTTGTAAGTTTGTTCGATTTTAGGCACAATTTTACTCTGACGGTAAATCAAAGAGAGGTTCTACTCGTCGAGCCTTACGCTGTCCAATTACTGGCAACAATGAGCCATTCCATTTGCGGCCGGGCAGCCGTCTGATTGGCGCTATGTACTTACATTATGTAGTATGTACCTATCTACTGACAAATTGATTCCTGCATATGCGTAACGTATGTAACACACGTGTCAGCTGTGTGGTGGCGGCTCTTTAACCCCTCAGCCCCCAAGCGGTCGCATGAGACCGCACCTACAAAAACACACTTGACTTTGTTCCGTGTTTTCATAGACTTACAGACTACTTTAGTATTAACAAGTTTGATTATTTTGGTTCTGTGGTACATTTTATGCAAAATATCGCATAGTCTATGATCGATTCTGTCAAATTTGACGTTGACAGTTGCGCCAATTTTTGTGTCAGATAATTTCCACGAGTGAGTATAGAATACTACCGACTCTTTATTTGGGTGTCGTAAGAGGCGACTAACGGTCTAAAGACTGTAGATATATCCAACAGTAAAGCGGCGATGGGCTCACCACCTTCCACGCTGAGCACAATTGTGAAGTAATCATAAAATGTTGACTGTGACAGTGGACTTCTTGTGCGGTCCTCATTACCTGGTCTCTGACTAACCCTTCGGGGATAAAAGCACAGAATAACTAATAGTACTACGAACATAAGGTTCACTCTCTAACGACTTTCACGCGAAATTGAAACTTATCGTGTGACCCGAGCGTTCATATTCCGTTAAGCAACGATGACTCGATATGGATTTGACGCCATGACGTCACAGTGCGTAGGGTTATACGCGCGCGCGCAGGGATTACGAGGCGAGACGTGGAGCGTGCGTCGCGTGCGGCACCTTTACTGCCATACGCCTAGGCGGCCTGCCTGGGAGGCGCGCCGGCCGAACGTACCTAAACAGCGGAGTTACATCCCCCATGTCGTGAATATACGTATCTACTTATGTATGTTTAATACTTTAACTCACAAATAAGTTTTAAACGTCTGCTACGGTTTATTATAGAAAAATCGGGCCTTATCTTAAAGGTCCCTGGTTTCGGCACCATGTTCAATTTATCAGAGGAAAATCAAAATATAAAACACTGGATGGCATGGTTGAAAAAAATAAAAGACTGCCTAGTTTTATTCCAATTCTTACAAATTTGTGACATAGACAATTTGAAATATTACTTAACATCGTTTCGAAACACGTTTATTATCAATATTGGTCCGAAACACGTTTAATAGACTCTAAGCGTTTTACACACAAGCAAATACCAAACATCTAAACGGAGAGTTCCTATGGAATATAGAACAACAAATGAGCTATGTAGTAGCAACCTGCAGATCGATCGTAGCCATTTGTGGTCAGCGCATGAATGGGTTTCTGCCTGACAGTGGGCACGTGATTTGGTCCTTCATTAGGCACCGTCTAGCGACTCAACCGATGAATGTAGTGACTCAAAGCAAAAGGGATACCTATAGCATCCAAGTAGTTTCCCTTATATCTCGTTTAACCGTATTTTAAATTATAATGGAAATAATAGATTTTCCAATCCTAGTATTATAAATTTAAAAGTGAATTTGTTTGTTTGTAACGCTTTCATGCTTATACCGATAGGTAAGCCTAGTAACATAGTAATGCCAAACCATCGCGAACCCGCCTTCACAACAACAGCTGGAACCTATGGCTTAGCCTTACGAAGCACGGAAGAATTCAATTTATCTTATATTATGATCACTAATCCGGTTACAGCTGATTGCGTAAGCTGCTTAACTGGAATGATTACAAACCGTACGCTCATACGTACGTCCGGCACCTACATAGGTCAAAAATCCAAGTCTACCTTTATCGAGGACGGAGTGACCGCTTCAAAAGAATCCAATAAAAGGTTTTACGCTCAAAGGGAACAAAAGGGAATCCTTGCAACAGGCTACAGTGTAAAACTATCTGCAGTACACAGGTTAAGCAATCTAAGGGTCAGTATGGGAATGTCCTAAAGTTTAAGGTGCAGGATTATTTGTTTAAAAGACTAGGTGACGTCACTGATTTAAATTTTTTTTCATTGTTTAGTAAGAGTTTTTAGAATTCTTAACCTATACAGCATATTATATTAAAAAAATTCCATATCCTAAATATTGGAACGGTATTTAACCAACGTAGGTATACCAAAATCAAATCGAATCGTCACGGAACGGTTACCATATTAGGGGGATGAACACTTCTACCACATCGGTTATCTTGACCAGCCCACTGCCACTTCAGATTGCTAATTCTTTGTCAGATGTTCAAATTGGCTATTTGAAAGTTGTAACAACAAAATATGAATTATGTCGGAAATGGTAGTTTATGATTTAACGATAATTATATTCAATAGTTTTTTTTTATTATGATAATTTGTAAATTTTTTTTTTTTTTCAAAATAAATTTGTGATTTTTTTATCTGTGGATTACAAGACCCGAAACACGGGCGGCCATGATTGAGCTTTATGTTACGTCACATTTCACACAATTATCAAAAACTATCTGTGTCAGGTTTCAAGAAAAAATTCTATATTTATTGAAATGTGACGTCACAGAGCAAAATGTCACGTGACCAACCGTTTTCGCACGAAATTTGAAATGAATACAGAAAAATATGTTTATTTCTATTAAATAAAGCTTTTTCGAGAAAGCAAATATTGTACGGGGTATAAAAGTAGCGTTTGTAATTTTTAAAATACTTTTTCGAAAACTGTCAAGTGGCCAATTGTTCAATATTCAGACATGCCCTACTGTGTTACATTACATGCAGTGTGTCTCGGTTAGCCGAACCGGCGCGCTACGGCAAATTCTATAAATTTTCAATTTGCTGCTGTTATCCGGAAATCAGCTTCGTTGAACACTGGTCAGTGAAAACACAGTTATTGAGTTCAGTGCCTTATAGTTTAAAACCACTTTGTACAATAATTTTGCACGGCAGCAACAAAATATAGTAAAAAAATTATTTTTTTATTTTTATTTTGTTTAAACCATATTTATTACGTATAATCCATCGCCAGTTATGTCGTGAAAGAAAGTCGCCTCTCTTGCTAGAGAAGCAGGGCTATTCCTCACACCCTTAATAACTTAAACTCTAAATTAACTAGTGTTTATGTGGGATACATACATACAGACATAAGTGTCTCTAAGAGAGACTGAGACATTCATTCAGAGACTAGGCAATGAGGACCGCAAATCAGTCCTTTACTATAGTCCACCTTTCACCAAATAATAACTGCACATACCTATGCTAAGTGTGACATGTGGTGAGCACATTGCCGCTTTTTTTTGTTGGATGTATGGCAGTCTTTAGTCCGTTAGTCGCCTTTTACGACACCTAGATAAGTCGGTAGTATTCTTTTAATGAGCTGCCACCACCCAGCTCCTGTGGGATATGAAAAAGAATCATTTCAAAATCATTATATTTATTTATAAAATTTAACAAAAATTTAAGTCAGATTTTCTGTTAATCCTATTTTATTAATGCTGAGCAGTACCTACGTGTGTACCAAACCTTACTTTGAAATAAAGTGGTAGGTACAATTTATTAGGTTCGTGACTGCTACGAATATGAAACACCCCACATAGTTTAAAAGGGTTTACGGATCATCAATTATTTGTTTTAGTTAGCAGACAACAGATGGCACTGTCCGCGCTAGGTTATGAAGTTTTGTTAAAGGCGAAACTAACATCCGTCAGGTTTTAACTAATTCTGTTCGTTACGAAATTTGGCAAAGTCAAAATTGATATACCTCTTAACTATGGGTCCTGGGCGAAATTGTGAAATTTTACGTATTTCTAAGTCACTTGTACTATGCGCTGAATTAGTTAAGAACATTAAAAGCACATAAGTAAGTTAGCCTGATCATTGCACAAGGTCATGGCCTTGTTGAAATCTGAAACCAATTCTTCAACCAATAACAAACAATACATAAATCTAATGACTCCTAAAACATATTTCTTCGACAACTTTTTTAATTTTACGCATGAAACAATAATTCTTACATGAAAATATTTGTACTGATATTTAATTTTTAACTCAAGCGTGTGATAGTAGAGGATCCGAGTATACAACGACCTTCACCGAGCGGTTAATGGATGAACAGTATTTTATATCAAATTTAATGTGTTAAAAAATATATTGAGAGTGGGTTGGCTAAAAAATTTCAGTCCAGTATATGATTAATTAAATATTTTATATATAATATTTTTTTTAAATATTGCACTTGTTTCGTTAATAGATAAATACATAGGTACCAATCAAAAGTATGAAGCCTATAGAATATGCAAACGTTAGGTTGACTATTTTTTTCCTGTCATAACATTGGGTAGGCAGGTGTAAACTGGCAATTCAATATTAGTAATTTGAAACCGTCTAGTTAAATAAATAAAATTTATGTTTATATAAAGATAAGCTCATTACAAACACACACACACCAAACCAGTGCAATGTAAAAAATATATATTTTTTAATATTAAATTAATAATTAATGGTACTGGACTGAATGTTTTTAGCCAACCCACTCGCGATATATTATTTAACATATTAAATTTGATATAAAATACTTTTCATCCATTAACCTTCCCGGTAAAGGTCGTTCTATACTCGGATCTTAGACTATGATGGTTTTGCACATTTCGCAGAATAAAAACATTGCTCTAATTAAATTACTAGGTCTGAAACTTCAAATCAATATGATTGATTTTGCTTTGAAGTTCAAGAGACTTATGTCAGTGTTTGCGATCGCGCGGCACCCCCTTAATAAGGAAATGACGCATGAAGCATTATAAAATGTATTTTTAGTACATATTATACACTTATTAGATTCAAAATAGGTAAGTCGATGCATTTCCCAGGTTTGTGATCGTCAACCTGCATTTGGCAAGGGTGGTTTAAGAGGGTTTACGCATTTCGATTTTCCATACAAACTTCCAAGTCGAAATGTTTAAAAACCAACTAGCCAATTTTGATGAAACTTTGCATGCTAAAGTGAAACACAGGGATCTAAGTAGTTTGTTGAAAATATTTTTAAAAAACGTGTTTGTAGCTGAGATAATGCGATTTAAACTCTACTATAAAAAGTTAAAAATCGCAATAACTTAGTTAAATAAACATTTTTTTTAAATGTTTTTAACAAACAATTTAGATCCCTGTGTTTTACTTCAGCATGCAAAGTTTCATCAAAATTGGCTTATTGGTTTTTAAAAATTTCGACTTGGAAGTTTGTATGGGAAACCGAAGTGCGTAAACCTCTTAAACCAATACTTATTTATTATAGCGATGACTTGATTTAATTGTGCATCTGTGCCTAGCTGTGGAGCGTTTAGGGACTATATTTTAAGGTTTTATCTTTTTCTTAAGTTCCACTCTTATCAATTATTTGAGGTCGTTTATGCCTTGTTATTATAATATAACAGCTCTGATCTTAATACCTCAGCTATAAAAAGTAATGCTAAAAGGTGCATTGCCTCATTAGCTTCAGAAAGTATTTAAGTCACGTAAAAAAGGGTCGGAAAAGAGGTAATTTGACAATAATTTGTGCGTTGTTTTCAGGAAGAGGTAATAAGCTAGAAATTAAGGTGAATGATAAACGAAACAAGAAATAAGCTTGTTTCGTTTTAATCTGGGGAAAAGAGCAAATTTTGCTTATCACATTTTTCATTTGTTTTATATTTCAATAATACAATAGAGCTCTTCACCTTTACAACACAAAATATATTTTTTTGGTTACGTTAGCACATCGAATGCCTAATGGAAGTCGCAATAGGCCTTTAGGTGTACTGCATTACAGCTAGTGACAGATTACTGGATTATTTGACCGTAATAAAACAGTACTTAAAGCTGTTATACTCGTATTTTAAACGTTGTGTCTCTGTCTACAAGTATTGGAGAAAAGAATTGCGAGCATCATCTGTAAACGCGAACTACTTAGTTCTGACAATTTAGAGTGAGTTAAGACAGCCAGGATGAGAAATCTGGGTGAAGTACACTTTCACCATCGACCTTATCGTCACCTAACAATGGGTGAGAGGAAGTGCCTACTTATAAAAGAATAAAACTAATAATAAGAGTAACAGTATTCGTAATATTTGATTTTTTGTGTTAAAAACGCTCAGATAATTTCGATGATAGCATAACGTTGAAAATAGTTACTAAATCAGGTGGGGATGAAACCCATGTCAAATCAAATATTTCAATGTGAAAGTAGTTAGGCATACCTTTATAAGTATCCTGACAGAGCGTAACCACGGTTGGTGCATATCGGGCGAAACAAGTTGTCAAATTATTTGTAACGAAAAGCGACAGTTCAAAAGTGTAAAACTACACAAATGGTTGTACTCTGGATGAATGAGACTGTTGTTATCATGATTTCAGGATTATTTATTGCCATATAAATATCCGTTACCAAGTTAATATTTACGTTGGCTTAATGCCAGAAATGTCTAATATAGCCTCACTATAGGGAAGCGCTGGCAGGCAATGCAAACATTGCGACGGGATCTAGACTTTGTATTGTATAAATGTAAAGTAGATCTAGTTTTATCACTAAATAAACTATTAACATTTTAATACAATTTTAACGCAAATTTTGTTGCAGACAAATTGGAAAATATGAAAAAATCGGGAATTTCGGATGGCTGGACTGGAGCCGGAGGTATCTTAACCATACGAGGAGTACCTGTCCCGGAATCCCCTCTCCTTATTCACTAAGTTTAATTTGTACTGGCACCTCGAGACGTCCCTGCGCCAGTAAACTACTCGCGCAGGAGACCATCTGCGTTAGGTCTTGACGCCAAATCAGTGCCCGCCGAAGCGCGCTCTTCATTCGGTACTCGGGAGAGTTTCCCCGTGAATACGTGTAGTTCACTGCCTATTGTCCAGATAGGTAACCGGAGCTGTCAAGCACGCTTACTTCTCGTTGCACGAAGGGCACAACTTGCAGTTGCCACTGCTCAGGTCGTCGACTGTAAAATCAACTCCCAAGTGTCCATCTTGGTCGCGGAGTAGTAAGCACACTCACTTCTCTGAACCCATCCGGGCGCCTAGCCAGTTCTCACGTCCTAAGGGGCTGGCTGGACCGGAGGCTACGGCATCTAGGGGGCCTCCTCTACTTGTTCTCCAGACTAGTACCGGAGATGTCAACACCAATGTCCAATGAGAACCACCGGACAAAGCTGCCAACTTAAAGGGAAACTCACGTTCCCCGCAGGACTTTGACTTTTCGCTGCTGGCCCCACATAGACCGCTACTAGGCCCCGCTCGCTGTCACCAGGACAAAAGAACATTCCCAAGCTCTACAGCTAACCACAAGCCACTACGAGTCCAACCACAAGTCCAACCCACGTCCGGAATCCCGCCGGAGGCGCCGCTCAAGGCACAACCAGCGGAGGGCATGAACCGGGACCCCGTAGTACCCCTGAGAAACACAGCCGGACCCGTAGTTCCAGCTGCGATACCCTATCTATAGGGGTCAGTAAATAGGGACCTGACCCGGAATGTGAGAAAGGTGCAGGTTCGAATCCTGCTCGTGAATTTTTGTTAAACATTTACCATTTTGTAATTATATTAACTACTAGCTTTCCCCGCGGCTTCGCTTGCCTTAATTTTTTGCGGTAAAAAGAAGCCCGTTTACTAAAATTTATCAAAATCGGTTTAGCGGTATAGCTGTGAAAGCGTAAAAACCAACTCACTTTCGTGTTTATTATATTTAGTTAGGATGTTTGTTTTGTCTACAGAAATAATTTATGTACAAAATTCACATTAAATTTATGTTTTATGAATAAACGTATTTTTGCTGATTTTTAACTTCTATTGGAGCTACGTATAATACAATTAAAAGAGATCAGAGTTCAATTTCAAAAGCTTAAATGCCTCGATTGGTTGTAAAACAGAACGGATGATTGAGTTTTAATCTTGTTTTAACGTTTTACGTGAAATGCTGCTTTACAATAAAGCTTTTTTAATGTATTATTTTTATAGGATAAAATGTTTACTAGAGAAAAACAACCGGTCTCAGGAAATGGGTTCGAATCCCATTCGAGCTTTCCTGAGACTAGTTGTTTTTTTTCTAGTAAACATTTTATCCTATGTCTATATAGCATTGTGAATGCAAAAATTTCAATAATAAAGTTATTACTTTTAATTTGATTATTTTTATAAAAGTTTTCATGTATTGTTTCAGCTCAATCTCACTCATATTTACGTTTACATAAATGGTATAGATAAACCAGCAGAGAGTGCAACCAAGTAGTAGCAACACCGCGATCACCTTTTTCTGGGTAGGTAGTTTTATATAGGTACATACCTACCGCATGGTCAAGGATCATAAGACGGTCGGCAATCGCAAAACAATTGATTTTCTATCGTGTCTGGTTTTACGGTGCTCAATAATTAACCCCAGTTTGGATTTTTGACCGCTCTAGGTAAATAATTATGATTTTATTGATATTTTACTGTTTTCAATGTAATTGATATAATATTTGCTTATTTTGTCTTGTATATTGTAAGAAAATTGTATCGTTTCGAAGCTAGGTACTATTCTAAAATCAAAATACAGTAAAATCCATATAAAATCCATCCATCCATCCATCCACGTCATAAACTCATAAGTAACGGTTGCAATTAAGATACTTAACAATAATGACAGTAAAATTATGATGTCTGTTTTTAGACCGGAGTCTCCGTAAACAAGTAACATCTGCCTATACCACTGTAAATTTTTAATACACACGTCACTTCCCAAAGGTCACAAGTCACTTTCACCCAAAATTAATAAGCTGACTTGCTAATGTATTGAATAGTTTAATGCGAAGCTCAAGTTAGAGTCATTAATCAGGCGGCGGTTACCACATGTTTACACTTAGCTATGTTAATTGCGGGTACAACAGAAGTTCCTTTTAAATTAGTTTTAATTAAATTAGAGTACCCTAAACCGACGAGCATGTATAAAGAACGATATGAGAGTAAAGCTCGAAACAAACTATCGGACGCGGCTGACGGACGCGGCTGACAGCCGCGACTGATAAGTGTTCACAGCCTTCAAACATCTAGCTAGCGCGCCAGATTTCTGTCGGACGTCCGAACGCCCAAGGTTACGTCTGCGACTTACGTCTGCGACTTACGTCCGATAGTTTGCACAACTAGAGCAGGAAACAAACTATCAGACGCGACTGACGGTCGCGGCTGATAGCCGCGACTTATAGGTTATCTAGTCAATGAATGTACATTAAGCTGTGCAAACTATCGGACGTAAGTCGCGGATGTAACCTTGACCTTGTCCGTCAGCCGCGTCCGATAGTTTGTTTCCAGCTTTAATGTACATTTATTGACTAGATTACCCATAATGTTAGCCGCGTCCGATAGTTTGTTTCCAGCTTAAGTGAAGCAAAGGATGTGTGCCAGGATCGGGCACGTTTTAAAATCACGAAAATTCATAATACCTACAACTAAAAAGAATGTATGAAATATCTATGCCCTATATACCGAAGTTCAATATGTCGATTTTCAAATAACCGAAAGTTCAAAATCCGGATAATTCAAAATACCGAAAGTTCAAAATACCGATTTTTATAAGACCTAATTTCGAGGTTACCTATGTTTTTTTATTAGACAACAGAAATACTAGCTGACCTAGTAGGTCACGTGATAGGTTAGAGAAATTCAGGATTTAGAACTTTCGGCATTTTAAAATTCGGCCTTCCATTCATAGGTGGATGCTGTTATTTCTGCACACCGATCCGGGAAGCGGAATGATGTATGTATTAAAGTATGTATGGTTGTATGACAATGTAATTATATTGAGTTGTACATTAATTAACCTGTTACGCCCCGTGAATCCAGACACAAAAAAAATTGAATTGTTCCGAGCACGATATCGCGCGCACGGGACATAACACATTAAGGGCACCATTCGTTCGTCGAAATTTTCAATAAAATATATCACCCCACACATATACTGACTGAGTGAGTGAATGAGTGATTATGAGAGGGAGTGAGTGAGTTGTATATTTAAAAAAAATGATAGATGTAATAAATAAAAAACGATCGGTTATAATCCCTCAAGTTATCCATGAACTTCATTTTGGTAAATGACTCATAATATCAAATCACTTAGTTTAAGAATAAACCTAAAAAAGAAGATAAAATGACACAAAAATATGTAACTTTGTGAATTTGTTCTATCAAGGCAATTTTATCAAATCGTGTTTTCATCGCGTGTATTCTACAGAATGAAGCCTCAACAATATTTTATAATTTTTGCAGATTTTAGTTTTACTGCTTACTACTTCAAAAATTAATTCTAAGATCGTGTTATTTTAATTTTTCGCTAACACCTAGCCTTAGATATTGAATATTGTTTTCATTCGTCTAGTTTGTCAATGTGATTGAGTAAACATGTAATGGATTACTGGCGGGGAGTCGAACCCCGGACTCTCGCGGTGGGAGCGCGCCGAGAGTGAATCCTACATTTCCTTCCGCCGGAGGGGCTTGGAAGGTTTCCTAGCTAGCTCAGCGTTAGAAGTGTTAGCCACGGGTGTGCGACAAACAAACACAGGTATATATTTATCGGACGGGCGGGTCTTTTACGCCCCTTTATTTAACTTAAGTCTTAAGCTACGTCTACGGGAGGCGTGATGATAGTGATCGTGGGGTTTCTACTGAAACGGCATACGGCCCTACATGAACAGTTCCAGGGGAACGGAGGTCTCAGACGAGCGAGTGCGGGGCGTGCCCGCACGGTCACAGCTACGGTAAGAGAACACTCCACTAATCTACAGACAGGGAAATCCAGGCGAGCAGCCTTCGGTGGTACCCGCACTGCTCCAACCTGAGGATACCTGTCTACACCGATACTACGTACCCACAACCACTAACTCACGCCCGTCTACGGGATCTATAACTATCGCGGATCGACTCAAACGTCCCTAAGGACAGAGGCCAGGTGAGCTGAGATACGGTGAAAGCCCGTACCGCTACAACCCGAGGTCCCTATCGGCCCAGACGCGCACATACGGTGAAAGCCCGTACCGCGCAGCCGAGGTCGGGTCAGGCGATGCGTCGACGACGGCGTCGAGGCAACGACTGCTCGCGAGTAGACTCAAACGTCCCTGAGGACGGAGGCCAGGTGAGCTGAGATACGGTGAAAGCCCGTACCGCTACAACCCGAGATCCCTATCGGCCCAGACGCGCACATACGGTGAAAGCCCGTACCGCGCAGCCTAGGTCGGCTCAGGCGATGCTTCGGCGACGGCGCCGAGGCAGCGACTGATGGCGAGCTCTGTGCGCGGCCGCTTTTTATACGGCTCGCGGCTGTGACGTCACGCAGCTGTCCGGCACCTCTGTGTTCCTTGCGCGGCGCGCGGCGTGGCGTCGCACTGCCTCCCCCTCTCTGGAGATTTTTACCTACGGGGAAAAATCACCGTAAATAAATGCGATATATCTGTCTAGAAGCCTATTTGTTACGGCTTCTATTCTTATACATTTGTATTTCCTACATTTTATTCTTAATGCAATCTGTTGAAGCCCGGATTTTGCTTCCCGGTACCGATACCGCACAAATGAATATGTACTTTGTATGTAAACAATTAACGACCATTAAAAGTTTAGATCGATTGAACGAGAAACGGTGCGGAGTTGGTTTGTGGAACATAATGGTTCATCAACCTGCGTAATAACAATATAATAATAATAAAATAAAATAAAAACTACGTATACACCCATCTCCCTACTACTAACTACGCCTACACTGGGACTATCTCGGCGACTGTTTTGTCTTCGCGAGGCGAATGAGCCCCCTCTTCTGCCCGCCGTTCCGCTTACGGCCCGCCCTGCGTGTCCCGTTGCTACGGACCGGCCCTGGTGGCTGCGGGGCCTCCTGTGCCGCCCTCTCGCCCCGGCTGTCTTCAACCAAGTTGACGTACTCTGTTCGGTCGGGCTGTAGTTTCCGGGGTGGTGTGGACTCTCGGGGATCGGGTGGTTCCCAGTGCTTTCTATGTAAAAAGCAGAAGAAATCTTTCTTTCTCTTTCTTATGCGGTATTTTTGTGGTAATTTTAACCCTTTTTCTACTTGTCTTCGTTTCTTATTGTACCAGGTTTGTTCCGTTGCGGTGCAGATTGGATTTCGGGATAGCTTATCTGCTATTTTTGCGGTTCGGTTCGATTTCGGATTTCTTGGATAGTATTTTTGTTTTACCGGTTCGTTGTGTATCCTATTGATCTTTTGTGTGGCGGGTATGGCTGGCTCTTTTTTGTTCTGTGTACTCTTGGCCACCTCTGGCGATGTCACGGAGTTTTTTTCGGGGTCTTTTTGGTCCTCCGGTGTCACAGTTTCGCCTGCCCAGGTTATTACCATGCCTATCCTCCTCAGCACGTCCATACCTATTATTGTGTATGCTGCCGTCGGTAGTACCCCTACACAATGTTTTATTCGTACATTTTTCATTTGAAGTTCCGTCACAACTGTCTTTTCCACCTGTGTGTTGGTTCCATCCGCGAGTATGACCTCTTTCTGGGTAGGCATTTCTGTTGCCCCCCGAGCTATGCAGTCTTTATATACTGTCTGGTTTATGTACGTGCTCGTGGATCCTGTGTCCACTACGCATCGGTGCTTGGTTCCCATGAATTCTGCTTCTACGTAGATTCTGTTGTCTTCCCTGTTTTGGTCGTTGGCGACCTCCACGGTGTCATTCGTGGTATGAATTTTCTCCCTACGTCCCTGTTGGTACTTGCCAGCGTCGTTGCTGCGCGGCTCCCTGTACCCTATGTACTGGTTTTCGTGCGGTGTCGTAGCTATATTCTCGTACTCTGCGGCTAGTTTCAGGAGTCCTGGGAGGTCTTTGTAGTCTTGCTTTTTGATATATAACTTATATTCTTTTGCCATGTTCTCGTGTATCCGGTGGATTTGCTCTTCCTTAGAGAGTTTGGCGTACCTTCGCATTAAAGTTTGTAAATCGGTTAAGTAGTCGGTGAAGCTTTCTCTGTACCTCTGTTTTCTGGCGACAATCCTTACAATGAGGTCCTCCTGGTAGTTTGGTGGGTAATAATAAAGTTTGAACAGCTCTAAGAAATTTTTCCACGTGTCACATGACTCCGCGTTGTTCCTGTACCACATTAAAGCTTTTCCTTGTAATATTCGTGGTAGTGCCGGTAGTACGTCTTCCTTCTGTATGTCGCTGGCCATCACGAGCTCCTCGAGTCTTTCGATGAACTCCACCGCGTCATCCCCTGGTTTGAAGGTCAGATTCCACTCTTTTATGAGTTTGTTAATCATTTTGCTTATGTCTCTGTTTTCGCTGTCGAACATTCTCTCCGTGTGTCCCTTGTTTGGTGTTTTAAATTCTTCGCCTTCTTTTACTACGTCTACGAGTAATTTCCTTAATTCGTCCACTGTTAGCCCCTCTGTAGGTAGGTCTCTTTTCTCGGCTTCTTCAATTAATTCTGGCTTCCGTAATTGATATATCCACGCTGTCTGCATTCCTTCGGGGTGCTCTAAATAGCTTATTTCGGTGTCGGTCGGTCGGTCGGTCGGTGTGTCGGAGCGACGCGTTGGGTTTTTACGGGGCGCACTAATTTTCACTCTTAATTCTAAACTCACCCAGTTGCTGGTGCATACGGCGGGCGGCCAGGGGCCAATCTATCCTGGCGGGCGGGTTGAACGGCGGGCTAAATGGGAAGAAGTGATTATTACGGTTATATTACCTACTCCACCCTAAATTGGGTGGGCGGGAAGCGTCGCGTTCACTACACGTGGCGAGCTTGTATTTCTTTCCGTGGCTCCCCTCTGAGCTAATGAACTCTTATGTGAGTTTTATAGTTGGGCGCCAAATGTAATGGATTACTGGCGGGGAGTCGAACCCCGGACTCTCGCGGTGGGAGCGCGCCGAGAGTGAATCCTACATTTCCTTCCGCCGGAGGGGCTTGGAAGGTTTCCTAGCTAGCTCAGCGTTAGAAGTGTTAGCCACGGGTGTGCGACAAACAAACACAGGTATATATTTATCGGACGGGCGGGTCTTTTACGCCCCTTTATTTAACTTAAGTCTTAAGCTACGTCTACGGGAGGCGTGATGATAGTGATCGTGGGGTTTCTACTGAAACGGCATACGGCCCTACATGAACAGTTCCAGGGGAACGGAGGTCTCAGACGAGCGAGTGCGGGGCGTGCCCGCACGGTCACAGCTACGGTAAGAGAACACTCCACTAATCTACAGACAGGGAAATCCAGGCGAGCAGCCTTCGGTGGTACCCGCACTGCTCCAACCTGAGGATACCTGTCTACACCGATACTACGTACCCACAACCACTAACTCACGCCCGTCTACGGGATCTATAACTATCGCGGATCGACTCAAACGTCCCTAAGGACAGAGGCCAGGTGAGCTGAGATACGGTGAAAGCCCGTACCGCTACAACCCGAGATCCCTATCGGCCCAGACGCGCACATACGGTGAAAGCCCGTACCGCGCAGCCGAGGTCGGGTCAGGCGATGCGTCGACGACGGCGTCGAGGCAACGACTGCTCGCGAGTAGACTCAAACGTCCCTGAGGACGGAGGCCAGGTGAGCTGAGATACGGTGAAAGCCCGTACCGCTACAACCCGAGATCCCTATCGGCCCAGACGCGCACATACGGTGAAAGCCGTACCGCGCAGCCTAGGTCGGCTCAGGCGATGCTTCGGCGACGGCGCCGAGGCAGCGACTGATGGCGATCTCTGTGCGCGGCCGCTTTTTATACGGCTCGCGGCTGTGACGTCACGCAGCTGTCCGGCACCTCTGTGTTCCTTGCGCGGCGCGCGGCGTGGCGTCGCAAACATTTGAAACATTCGTGAGATTTGCAGGATCGACGCGGACACGTCTGTTAAGCCATGTCATTAGATAACATTCAGGAACTGTCTTATTCTAATACGGCTTTATCCGTAAGATGGAGGGTAATGGGGGTAATCTATGAACCATTATCTCGAGTGAACGGATTGACAGAAGCATTGAACATGTTGATTTATGTTTTGTGTGTGTGTGTGTGTGTGTGTGTGTGGGCGTGAGACGTTGTAGTGATGTTCATATAGATTTTAGTGACAAGTATCCGTATCTAACAAAAGCGCATTGACACTTAGAACTCGGCCCCATTAGACACAATAGAAATTCACACATTGGGCACTGGTCAGTGCGTGGACGCAGTTGAAAGGTTGAGCTTACTGCCAAAAAATCACTTACTGTTTTAAGAATCAGGGTTACTAAACATTTTAATAACTAATAATACCCACACGCATCCCATCAAACATTTTGGTGTCGGGTAACTCTTTTTTTGTTACCTAAAGAGGCACAAAAGCGTTACAGCATCTGCGATAAGATCGTCAAATATATAATAACAGTTTGTTGTACATCGTATCTGATTAGGCTATAGAAGAAGTCTTTATGAACGTTAAGAGCATGATATTAAAGCTTTAAGGCGTAGTGTTGCTATTATTATATCTTATACATAGGCAAAGGCTTTTGTTTGCCCAATCCGAGGGTATAGGAGGATTGATAGGAGGGTTAGAATGCTTCCTTTGTAGCTCTTAAAACTATGCCTTTGAGTTATAGTCTACGACTTATTAATTTCTTTGAACTCTTATCTTAGCATCTAAATGTTTGTTGGGATGCCACTCCAAGTTAAAATAAAAAGATTTTTAAAATCGGTCTACAATTGACAGAAAAATCGACAAACACACATAAAAAATACATAAGTGAAACATAGAACCTCCTCCTTTTGAAGTCGGTTAAAAAAAGGTTCTCACTTTCGTATTAATATAATAGTAAGTTAATCTGAAACAGTATGGCATTGGACATGAGCAGATTGTCTGGCAATAACCCAGTTGTTCACCGCGTAATGGAATCCGTGGAATCGTTCGATTGGAATAATCCTTCAAATGGACTATCGGATGCAGTATTAAGCTTTCCGAAAATGTTGGATGCACTCTAACGGTCGACGTCATTGAGTTAATAAAGATGCACAAATCTACTATCTATACGCCTGAACAGTCAACTATGGGTCTGTTTAGGTAACCGCCTCTGTGGTCTAGTGGCTAAGACCCCGGTGTTAAGACTCAGAGGTCCCGGGTTCAATTCCCAGTGGGGGTAAGTACCTCATATTTTTTTTTGTATTTATTGACTAATCAAAAACCATACATGTGGCTTAGATTAATGTTAACTTTTAAATATAAGACTTTTATACAAGATCACTTGCATCAAAACTAGGCCAAGCCTGTGTCCTAGATGCTAGTTTCCTCCTATGACATTTATCTAATTTTAGCACACGCATTACAACACAAATACAAAAAGGAATGATTCACTTAAAATATTGTTCCATCACACATCACAATTTTAAAAAAAGACACTGTTGGAACATTGTATGTAGTCATTTACAAGATATTTTTCAATTGACAACTAATTACGGGTAACCTTTGTAAAAATTGTGTACTTGGTTATGATGATGGTAGGGTTCGTTAAGCTCGGATGGCTAGCTACCACCATCTTATCTGAAGTCTGGCCTGTCTGCAACAATGCTTTTATCATTGTCCTTATCAACTATGAATGAATAACCATGTCGCGTACCGGTGAAAGAATACTACCACCCCCTCTCTTCCCTTGGGTGTCGTAAAAGGCGACTAACGGACTAAAGACTGCACTTACATCCAACTGCATGGAGCGGCGATGGGCTCACCACCTGTCACGCTGAGCACACGTGCAGTCGCTATTTGGTGAAAAGTGGACAATGGCAGAGGACTGCGGTCCTCATTGCCTAGTCTCTGACTAACCCTTCGGGGATAATAGTCGTGATTATATGTATGTATGTATGACAATAATGATAAAAGCATTGTTGTGTTCCGATAGTTTAGAGATAAGATAGCCAGTTCCTCATTGGTTGAGGATTCCGGGTTAAGCGCGCTTCCACTCTCAGCCTTATTGTCACTTACCATCAGGGCCCTGATTCTGTATCGCAATCTATAGATTCCGCACCTAAACCTTACCGCGCACAAACGTCAAACGCATACGTTTTTGGGAAGATATCGTTACTTTTTAAGGAATTAACGTGGTTTTGAAACAAGGAATCGTTACAGAATAAGGGACCAGGTGAGACTAAGGCCAAAGCCTTACCCCGTAGTGTAAAAAGAACAATTATAACAAAACGTTGAAAAAAAAATATTGCAGATTGCGGAGGACGTGGGTTTGATTCCCGCCAGAGGTAGACATTTTTTTCAACGTTTCGTTATCTTTGAGTTCGTTTGAGCGTTTTTTAACGCCAATAATCAAATAAGTATTACGAAAAAGAACAAAGTCGAATATTTATAATAATTGACGACCTCCGTGGTCGAGTGGTTAGCGCGCCGAGTCTGGCGTCGCGCCATCTCTAAGGGTTCAATTCCCGGTCGGGTCAATACAGAAAGCTTATCTTGGGCTAGAGAATTGGTGTGAGCGTAAAAACAAAAATAATGTAGGTAAGTATGTATTTGTAGTATTTTATGAAACAGCACGTTATTTTTTCACAATATCAGAGTTACTTCCATACAAATAAGTAGATCTTCTTTGCACTCATAACAAAAGAAATTTTAAGAAATTTGTTATTGAAGCTCTTACTACTTACGACTGAGTGTTTACAGTGAATTTGGATTAAATTTTCATATTGTAATGTTTTTATATTGTTATGTTTTATAATGAATTTGAATGTTTTATTGTATTTCAATTTTAAATTTAATTTGCAATGTTCAATGTTTTTTTTTTTAAATATAATTTTCGATGATTTTAATTTTATTTTTAATGATAATTTATTTATTTTTCTACTGTATCTAAATTTAATTTGTTTTTCATATATTAGGTTATAGGTTATAGCTTTATGAGCTGTTATTAGCTTTAGATTGGCACATGCTGTGGCTTCCTATAAGTAAGATTTGTGTTTAGCTATAATGTATTGATACAAGTCTTGTTGGAAGTCCTTAATAAATAAATAAATAAATAAATAAAGACTGCACATTCATCCAACAGCTTAGAGCGGCGACAGGCTCACCACCTGTCACGCTGAGCACATGTGCAGTCGCTATTTGGTGAAAAGTGTACTATTGCAGAGGACTACCTTTTGCTGTCCCTATCTACCGACCTCAATAGATAGGGTATCGCAACTGGAACTACGGGTCCGGTTGTGTTTTCAGAGGTACTACGGGGTTCCGGTTCTAGCCCCCCGCTGGTCGTGCCTTTAACCAGGCGCCTCCGGCGGGATCCGGACATGGGTTGGACTCGTAGTGGCATGTGGTTAGCTGTAGAGCTTGGGAATGTTCGTTTGTCCTGGTATTGTGTGCCAGGACTTCCAAACTCGTGCACAGCGAGCGGGGCCTAGTAGCGGTCTCTGAGGGGCCAGAAGCGAAAAGTCCTGCGGGGAACGTGAGTTTCCCTTATAGTTGGCAGCTTTGTCCGGTGGTTTTCATTGGACATTGGTGTTGACATCTCCGGTACTAGTCTGGATAACTAGTAGAGACGGCCTCCTAGATGCCGTAGGTCTCCGGTCCAGCCAGCCGCGTAGGACGTGGGAACTGGCTAGGCTCCCGGATGGGTTCCGAGAAGTGAGTGTGCTTACTACTCCGCTACCAAGGTGGACACTTGGGAGTCGACTTTAGAGTCGACGACCCTAGCAGTGGCAACTGCGAGTTGTGCCCTTCGTGCAACGAGAAGTGAGCGAGCTCGACAGCTCCGGCTACCTATCTGGACAATAGGCAGTGAACTACACGTGTTCACGGGGATACTCTCCCGAGACACTAGTCTTATGAGTACCGAATGAAGAGCGCGCTGCGGCGGGCACTAATTTGGCGTCAAGACCTAACGTTGGTAGTCTCCTGCGCGAGTGTTCTACTGGCGCAGGGACGTCTGGCACTTCTTGCATAACCTAACGGTTGGTCTCGAGGTGCCAGTACAAATAAACTTAGTGAATTAAGGAGAGGGGATGTCCTCTTTGCCTAGTTTCTGACTAACCCTTCCGGGATAATAGTAGTGATTGTATGTTTGTTTGTGTATAATGTATGTAAGTAAAAGTATGTGTCAACGCATCATTTGTTCTAGCGCAGATGTATAATTCCAAAACTGTTGGCCAAAATCGAAACGAGGTGATCCGACAGAGAATCAATGTAACCGACATATCCCACCGCATCAGCAAGCTGAAGTGGCAGTGGCCATATTTAGTCGCAGGGCCGATGACCGTCGGAGTAGACGAGTTCTGGAGTGGAGTCCGCGTATCGGCAAGCGTAGCGTAGGACGCCCTCAGACTAGTTGGAGCGACGATCCTCGCAAGGTGGATGGTAAGAGCTGGACGAGAGTTGCCGCTGATCGTGCTTAGTGGCGTGCTCTTGAAGAGGTGTATGTCCAGCAGTGGACAAGTATAGGCATCAGCCTATACTTGTCTGTTTTGTTCTGTCTTAAAACGCCACGATATAGTGGTTGAACTCTACCATCCCTTCTCTGCCAATGGATGACTCGGGACCATGAACAGCCAGTTCTGAGGTTTAACCTTAGCATCTAACTGTTCTTTACTGACGAGGGTCATAACATTTCACCGGTCGTAATTATGAGCCCAATTAAGTCCAACATTGCGAAAGTTACTCAATTTGTAAATCGCAATCCGAGCGCGCAATCCGCAGCAATGCTGCCATCAAATAGTTTACGCAGTTTAAGTTTAGTTACCTCCCAACTAATTTTACCCGATGGGTAAGCTTAATTACCTGTAACAAAAAGAAGAACAAAATATTAGAAAAAATATTAACAATTTTTGTCTTGCATTTTTATGCTTTCGTTCACGGCATAGCTTTTGTAAATAAAATTCTCGAAGAGAAATTCTTTTTCATTTAAGTCTATTTGTTTGTAAATAACGTTTTTATGTAATCTTTCATTGTACAAATAAATTTCTTGACGTTGGTATTTAAAAGAATAAGATATCTACTCGTACCTTGTTATTATGACGCCATTTGGATAACATTCATAATTTTACGCGCGAAGAGGCCATAGTTGTATCGAAAGGCTTTGTTTTCAAACTATTTTCGACCTTATACCACCCGAACATAAGGTTTTAATGACTTACGAAGCCCCAAGGTAAGCTCCATTACCTTAGATTTCATTAGTCTAATTCCACTCATTCACGTGTAAAGATAGACATAACAGAGAAAATGAGTTTATTATGTAAATTGTTCTTTGGAACTGTTTATATTTGCCTCTCGGTTTCAAGCGTGTATAGTTAATTGGTTTGGGTAATATAATAATTATATAAGTAAACCTAAAAAGGATAAAAACTACCAAATATTTAAAAAAGCTTTTAAAAAGCTTTTTATAACCAAAATATTTAGTCACGAAAAATGTTTTATATAGTAAATTATAAAAAAAATGTTGGGGTGTCTAAGGTTTTGAGCTATTCAACTAACTCGTTGTATACTTATCTGACCACATAAAAATAGAGACTGGCATGTAATAATATAGATGTAATTGTGGTAAAATACCAAGATAAAATATAATAAAAAATGTACTAAGGAATGTACACACTCAGACAAGAATACCATTATTTTGGGTGCATGCGCTTTATCTTAGGCAAACTGTTCATACTATTTAGTTATTTTAAGAACATGATACACAATTTAAGAATAAAGAAATTTTATTCTATTCTATTCTATAAAAGTGCTAAAAAAATTATTTTAGACTAGAATTTCTAATAAATGACTAAAGACACGCGCGCAGGTTGACTACATTCAGAGTGTAAGTATTTTAAAATAATTAGAAATACAAGTAACTTTATTATCCTTATCAGAAAACTTATGATAAAAATAAGACCTTGTAAACTTTATCCTGGCAATTAAACATTGCTTTATGGATCAAGTTTATTGTTGCAATTCCCTAAGCTCCAGACTATTTATATGTCGAAAAATAAGATTAAACTTGTGCAGCGCCATCTATCCGTTCCCTCCGGTAGCTTATAAGCTACGAGTTTGCTACGGCTCTCGTATCACCGCCCGTAGCAGAAACAGCGCCAATGCGGCGACGTTTGGAACTAAATGCTTGAGAAAGTTCAGGAAATCAAACTTGAAGAAGGACTTCTTGACGAAAAAGTGAAGCGTTAGTCTGCAGTATGGTTTCTATTTTCTAAAATTTGTGTTTTGTCTTAAATTAATCTATAATAATACAAATCTATTGCCCCGAATGTTTGTGCGCGCAACACTTCAGAACGGCAACACCTTTTTGGCTAATTCTTCTTTTGTTGTGTTTATAATTATCAGGACAAGGTTTGTAGGAAGGAAAATGTTTGAGGAAATCTGTCATGGGGTACAGTGTCCACACGGACGAAGTTGCGGGCGGGCCGCTAGTGTGAAATAAAGGTGGATTATTAAGAGGCCTATTACATCTCGACTGTGAGTTTTGCGTAAAATGGCCAATTTTGGCGTTATGGATCTCAAAAACAAAAATACATTAATAATTATGACTTATTGAATAGTGTAAAATAGCTATTGCAATAGTGCGTAGCGGCCTCGCTTTTTGTAAATTTTGCTTAACTTTTTAATTAAACCCAAAATTGCAGAGAAAAATTTTCATTAAGTGCGCGAAGGCACTTTTTTGAGCTCATCGATTGAACTACTGTTCTAAACAAGTAAAATAGAAAAATTATAATGTCATCTCTTATATAGTCGAATAGTACGTAGCGGCCTCGGAATTTTTAGATATCATTGATTTTATTTAGAAAAAAAATCTTATTCTAAACCAAAAAACTTCGAAAATCGCCATAAGTTAATGTGAATTTCTCCTATCTACGATAATATTATCAAGCAAAATTTATACAAGAGTAATTGTTACTTCATGAGGAATAAAGATTTTATAATAAATTTATTATCCTTATTCTAACGATAAAACGATAAATACAACTGCAAAATTACTACAAAATGCGATGCGCCGGCCGTCGGAATTCAACTTATGCTCACAAAATGGAGATTTGTAATATTATGCACAAATTTATTATCCTATTTCGATAAAAACGATAAATACAACTGCAAAATTACTACAAAATGCGAAAATGGGCATTTTACGCAAAAATCACATTCGAGTTGTAACATGCCTCTTAACTGTTAACTGCCGTACTTAGAGACAACAATTGAGTTTAAATGACAATTAAATGTCTTTCCTTCTCTATTTAGCACTATACATAAGAAAGTGAACGCAAGAGACTTAATTGATATTAAAACTTAATTGACGTCTCTGAGTACAGCAGTAAGTGTTCGTGTAAGTGCATAAGTATTGGCAAATGAAATAAAACAGTGCAACATCACATCAAATAACACTTTTGGGAAGTTGTCCGTGTGACATTTAAATATATTTATCATACATACTCGTACATACTTATAATCAAAACTATTATCCCCGAAAGCTTATTCAGAGACTAGGCAATGAGGACAGCAAAAGCTGTTATCTACCATAGTCCACTTTTCACCAAATAGCTACTGCACATGTGCTTAGCGTGACAGGTTGTGAGCCCATCGCCGCTCTATGCTGTTGGATGTATGTGCAGTCTTTAGTCCGTTAGTCTCCTTTTACGACACCCAAGGAAGGAGAGGGGGTGGTAGTATTCTTTTACCGCTGCGCAACACGGTTATACAATTTATCTATTAACAATTATATACATTATTACTTTAAGCGAAGACACAAATGCGGCAAAAACGTTCGGTTTGCGAAAGCTACTTTCGCAATGCTGGGTTGCAAGATGGGTGACCAAATTAAAAACATTTCGACTTCCTTCATGCTTCGGATGGGTGATCTGGGACCGCCTATTTAGGCAATCTATATTGACTAATACATAAGTGGGTTATACATAAGTACGGTTTCAGTAAAAGAAAGTGTGATTTGAAATATCAAAGTGGCGTCACTCCAACTTCCTTCCAGCCGCACAGTTTCAAATACTTTACGAGTGGAACTCAATATTGACATTGGAGCAATTACCTGCGACGAGGTTCTTGGGGGGGTGAGATAAAAGTTAAAATATATATCGATGCCAACTTTTTGGTAATTTCTTCGAAGTTGTTAGAAGTCGTAAAAAAAGATGAGTGGATAATAATATTACATCAAACAATTTTACATGTACTGTTGACGTCTGAAAGTTTTAAACATCGTCTAAGGAGGTTTAAAATACTTTTTTTTCTTGCTCATATTCCTATTTAGGGTCGGTGCAGTATGTTTTATTCTTCCATTCGTCTTTATCAGCTGTCAATTCTACAGTCACTTTTTTCTTCAGCATATTATTATCTTTCACGCAGTCCATTTATCTTTTTCTTCACCTCTCCCCTTGTATCCATCCACATTTTTTTTTATAACAGAAGGAGGCATACAAGCAGGCGGGTCACCTGATGGAGAGTAACCACCGCCGCCCATGGACACCCGCAAAACCAGAGGAATCGCAGGCGCGTTGCCGTCCTTTAAGGAAGAAATAGGGTTAAGGAATGTTTAAAATAATAATATGAAATATAATATAATAACATGTATAAAATACTCACATCAATTATTTATATTGTGTAATTAATCGCAAATTAAAGGCTAAGTCCTGAGTTACGCCGCATCGAGCAGGCGGATTGCAGAGCGTAGGAATAAAGTATGTAGGCGCGGCCGCTTGCAGTTCGGACAGGTTCTTATTACATGTCGAGTATTTGTTTGGTGCGCGACGCATTCCGCCTGCGCAATGCGCCGTGACTCAGAACTTAAAGAAGATAAGATGATCCAACCACCGTCGTGGTCGGCTGAAAAATAAAACTCTTTTATAAGAAATGAATTTACCTAAAATGTTAAGCATTTCACGAAAGTAAGTATTCAGTATGCTAAGTTTCGGAAACAGAAACATAAAGTTAGTAAGCATTTAGTTACATATTAGTACAACTGGTTTATTCACACAGATCCTTTGTTATAGGAAGACAGATCCATTGTTATAGGAGCAGTAAAGCGAGTAATTATACCACTTATAGCATTATTACTGAGCCATCTGACGGCAACGTCGTTTAAAATTTAACGCTGCAATAATAACGGCAATAATTGTAACAATGGCATCAATTAAGAAAAAGCTGAAAGGAAGAGCCGTGTCGCTGAGCGGCTCATTAAAAGAAAACTACCACGCCCTCTCTTCTCTTGGGCGTCGTAAAAGGCGACTAATGGACTAAAGACTACATATATATCCAAGGCCGCAAATTCGGACCGGCGGCGCGTGCAGCGGGGCGTTGTTTTGAGCGTGCACGCTCGACTACTGAACGTATGGAATTCTCTTTTGGTGTATTCGTAGCAGCGTTTCCAGCGTGTAGTTAAGAAGGTTGACGCATTTCATTTTCCCATACAGACTTCCAAGTCGAAATTTTTAAAAACCATTGAAATGAAACACTTTTTTACGGATTAACTCGCGTTTAATTTACTATTTACATAGTTTTTATATTATATAGTTTTTATATTTTTTATTTTAAAAACCACTTATAATAAAACTTTGCATGCTAAAGTAAAATACAGGAATCTAAATAGTTTGTTGAAAACATTTTTAAAAAACGTTTATTTAGCTGAGTTGTTGCGATTTAATGTCCACTATAGAAAGTTTAGAAAAGTAATAACACAGTTAAATAAACGTTTTTTAAAAATGTTTTCAAGAAACTATTTAGATCTCTGTATTTAACTTTAGCATGTAAAGTTTTATTAAAATTGGCTTAGTAGTTTAAAAAAAAAAAAAAATAAAATAAAAAAGCGAGAACGCAAAAAAAGACATAAGTCTTAATATTGAACTTCAAGGCAAAATCAATCATATTGATATTAAAAATAAAATCAATTCTAATTTGAAGTTTCAGACCTACTAGTAATTTAATTAGAGCAATGTTTTTATTCTGTGAAATGTGCAAATTAACACGCGCTCGTGTTAAAAAAAAACTTTTAAAGAAGGGGGTGCCCTGCGGAATATCAATACAAATATTTTCATGTAAGAATTATTGTTTCACGCGTAAAATTAAGAAAGTTGTAGAAAAAAATATGTGATAAAATATATTTTAGATGTCATTAGATTTACGTATTGTTTATTAATTTTTAAAGAATTTGTTTCAAATTTCAACAAGGCCGTGACCTTGTACAATGGGCTATCTTACATAAGTTGTTTTAATGTACATATTTAACTAACGTTTTAATAGCGTTTTATTAACGCTTAAATATACTTAAGTATTTTTTTAAACACTGAAAAAAGACGACAACCTCAGGCGGGAATCGAACCACGCACCTTCCGCATTCCGGGCGGCTGCCTTAACCACTTGGCTACCGAGGTCTGGTTTTCACACGTCGAAACTTGTCAGTGCTTGATGCTTATGTTTTTTAGTCAACATTGCTTCATAAAATCTTAGAAGTTTTCACCTCTGAGATCCGAAAGAAATATTTTTACAAATTTATTAAACTATTTGTGTAAATATTTAACTAATTCAGCGCATAGTACAAGTGACTTAAAAATACATAAATTTTCACAATTTCGTGCCCGTCCCTTCTGCTCTATGTAAAATACAAAAAGCTACTCGAAAAACACCCTTACGCCGTTGCAGTGGGTGTATCCTATCCAGGCGTAGTTACCATAAATGTCAAAGACATATTACTCAAATATTCTGCCGTACTCAGAGACGTCAATTAAGTCTTAAGAGGGTATACGCATTTCGGTTTCCCATACAAACTTCCAAGTCGATATTTTTTAAAACCGTTAAGCTAATTTTGATGAAACTTTGCATGCTAAAGTAAATAGGGGTCTAAATAGATTGTTGAAAACATTTTTAAAAAACATTTATTTAGCAGAGTTATTGCGATTATAAGTCCACTATAGGTCACAATCACAATAACTCACTTATTTAAACGTTTTTTAAAAATGTTTTCAACAAACTATTTAGATCCCCGTATTTTACTTTAGCATGCAAAGTTTCATTAAAATTGGCTCAGTGGTTTTTAAAAATTTCGACTTGGAAGTTTGTATGGAAAACCGAAATGCGTAAACCCTCTTAATGACAATTAAATGTCTTTCCTTCTTTAATTTAGCAGTACACACTTAGAATAATAATTAAAGCATAGAAGGAGTGCTATGACATTTGAGTGGGCACTCAGTATGGTCACCATTAGAATTACATTTGGATAGGTCGCTTTTGAATTTTGTATTATAAATGGTGACCGGTTTATTTTTCGCTAGACATTTGACGTTTTGGCAACTTATTTTAACTCCTTTCTTTCAATGTTTATGACCCATTTGAAAAAATAGAACAACTATGCGAGTCTTATTTGGACTCGTTCTATGCATTAGTAATTACTCTATGACTACACATAAGAAAGTGACAGCAACAGACTTCCAAAGATTCGAGAAGAGAAGAGACTTCGATTGTCTATTCCAGAGTGTACCTAATAAGTAGTTGCCCTCGCTGGAGGACGCACTCGAGCTAACAAGAGTACACAGCCTATCTGCTTATAGTTGACTACTAATTGCAGATAAACACACAATAAAGTCCTTCCTGTTCTATGCTACATAATCACGACTACTATCCCCGAAGGGTTAGTCAGAGACTAGGCAATGAGAACAGTAAAAGCAATCCTTAACCATAGTCCACTTTTCACCCAAAAACGCGCGACTACACATGTTCTCAGCGTGTCAGGTGTTGAGCCCATCACCGCATGTTGCTGGATGTATGTGCAGTGTTTAGTCCGTTAGTCGCCTTTTACGACATCCAAGGGAAGAAAGGGGGTGGTAGTATTCTTTCATCGCTACGCAACACCGTGATTACGGTTACGGTTGTGCCGATCTCATGGGGTTATATGCCGATCGGGTTATATACAATAGATATTACTAAACACTCTGGGCCCTGATTCTGTATTGCAATCTAGATTCCACACTTAAATCTTACCGCGCACAAACCACGTCATTCTCGTGTCTTGCCTACGTCTTGCCACGGTAAGGAATCGAGATAACACTATTCTGTAAGTATGATCCAAGACACTTTATCTATGAAACATTACGATGTCACACTTGCGTTATGAAATCAAACTCTAGTTTATCTGACCATGATGTTGGTACTTGGCAAAAACATGTTTTTTAGATGAAAATGTTGTTATAATTATTTGTAACTATACGTTTTATTTCATGTATAAAGGTTTATAACAAAAACTCAAACCAATTGCTTTTAAAATAAGTTTCTTTGAAATACTCTTACACAAAACTAAGAAGTAGACGGTTTTTGAACGTTTGTTTGTTACGATTGAAAGTTTCGAAAAACTTTTACAACTAATATTTTTACAATCAAATATCGTGTACCTGGGTATAAAAAGAATTTTAATTTAAAAATAAAATGTAGGAGAAGAAAAAGCGAAATATAATTGCAAAGATTTTTATTTATACAGGATCACAAAATATGTACCTACTTCCATTAATAATTTATAGTTATTTGTATCACTTTAATCAAGTGATGTGTTGTGTTTATTGTTACGAAATATCCAATAATTGTTTACCTTTTGAAGTTTTTTTGAAGAGTTTTGTAATAAAACACCGAAATAATCACTAGTCACAACAAATAATAAATCTCTTTGAGTCACAACGATTCCGCGCGGTAAACAAACGTGGAATTTTTGACAGTTCTAGTCACGCCAACGTCGCGTTCATTCCACAAGGTTTCGTTCAAGAATACGTATTTGGAAGATATCGTAACATTTTAAGGAATTGACGTGGTTTTGAAACAAAGAATCGTAATGTTGTCATACAGAATCAGGGCCCTGTACAGTATAAACACCCACCAGATAAACACCCTGTACAACCGCTAATAGATTCAAATAGTTTTATTTATTTGCTATTGAAATGGCAGAGCAATTAGAGTCTGAAAGAAGATAAGTCAATTAAAAATGGCGCCACTGCAGCCGTGAGGAATACCAATCGGCATATAATTTGTATAATTGATGAATTTTAAATGGACTTCAATTGAATAAATTTCTCATAATATTTAGGTTCATAGCATTCTACTTGGCTGCTGTGCCATCGTAACCTAGTGACTAAACTGATGTCACAGGTTTGATTTCCGGTAGAGACGTGTTTTAGAGTGATGTAATATGTTTATGTGGGTATTAACTTGATTCTAATAACGTGGGGATTATTATTATAATCCTACTATTATTATAAACGCAAAAGTTTATAAGTATGGATGGATGTTTGTTACCCTTTCACGTAAAAACTACTAAATGGATTTTGATGAAATTCGACATACAAATAGTTTATAACCTAGATTACAACATAGGATACTTTTTATCCCGATATTCACACGGGAACAGGAACCACACGGGTGAAACCGCGAGTGGCCGCTAGTTAGTTATATTTGAACAACCGTGTTGCGTAGCGGTGAAAGAATGCTACCACCACCTCTCTTCCCTTGGTAGTCGTAAAAGGCGACTAACGGACTAAAGACTGCACATACTTCTGCATAGAGCGGTGATGGGTTCACCACCTGCCCCGCTGAGCACATGTGCAGTCTCTATTTGGTGAAATGTGGACTATGGTAGAGGACTGCTTTTGCTGTCCTCATTACCTAGTCTCTGACTAACTCTTCGGGGATAAATAGTCGTGATCATATGTACCTTTGTATGTAAAGTTTATAACAATTTTTACTCTTACTTTGTAAACCAAGCTTTATATAAACATTAGATCTACCTCTGATCATAGCATAGCATTAATAACTTAATTCAGAATTTTTATTTCATGAAATTCTACACGGGTAATTCAGCCAATACTTACTACCAATAAATATCTTTAAGGGGGTGCCGCGAGATCGCTATAACTGACATAAGTCTCATAATGAACTTCAATCAATCATTGAATTTTATAATTAGAACAATAACTCTGATTTGACGTTTCAGACCTAGTAATTTAATAAGAGCGCTTGCGTTAAAAATTAAAATTTACTTTTTAAAGAAGGGGGAATATGCCCTGCGGAATAACAATACAAATATTTTCATGTAAGAATTATTGTTTCATGCGTAAAATTAAGAAACTTGTCAAAAATTAATGTTTTTAGGGGTCATTATATAGATTTATGTATTGTTTGTTATTGTTTAAAAAATTAGTTTTTTTTATTTTTTTTTATTGGCAACGGGAAAGCGCTTGGCCTTCATCTCACCCGATGGTAAGTGATGATAAGGCCGAAGGTGGAAGCGCGCTTCACCCGGAATCCTCAACCACTAAGGAACTGGCTATCTTATCTCAAACTGCCGGAACACAACAATGCTATAAACATCGTTGTTATGGCGACAGACTTAGATAAGATGGTGGTAGCTAGCCAGGCGGACTTAACAGCCCTACCACCAACCAAACCGAGCACACAAAGATGTACCCTCCGCTGGGAATCGAACCCGGGACCTCTGGGTCTGAAACAGGTAGCTTAGCCACTAGACCACAGAGGCGGTTAAAAAACTGAGTTTCAAATTTCAACAAGGCCACGAGCTTGTGCAATGATCAGGCTAACTTACAAAAGTTTTTTCAATGTATTTAACTATTCAGCGCATAGTACAAGTGCCTTAAAAATATGTAAATTTTCATAATTTCGTGCAGGACTCCATTAATACAAAATTCGGTCTAGCGAGCCTAATTAGAGAAAAAATATTTTAAAATAATTAAAATAATTTCTTCTCAGTCAGACTTAAAACAAGCCCTGCTACTAACAAAACCGGGTATAAACTAAACCCCCTGCTGGTAATCGAACACGGGACCTCTGGGTGTAAGACACGTCGGTGTGCTAACTAATACTACCACCACAATGTACCTATTAGATTAATTATTCATTTGTTATGCTGATGTTCGTTTGTTAGGTTTTATATATATATATATATTTCTGCCGTACTATTAAATAACGGTGTAGTACAGGCAGGTACAAAAGTATTGTATGTTAATTTAAATATGCTTAAGAATAAGAATAAGAATAAGAATATTTATTTGCATAAAACATGGTTTACATGGTGAGATGTTATACTTAGTTACCTTATTTGATCTCATGTTTTGCTTGTTTTACACAGCATACAAATTTTAGTGCGAATGTTAGTAAAGTTAATTAACTAATTTCAATAACAAATATATAATAATAAGACAATAAAATTGAGAAATAACAGGGACAAAAAACAAACTAATTAACAGTATCTTTTTGGTTACCTACCTACCTGACTTATCAAAGAACTGTTTTAGGCTATAAAAATTGTTTACATTAAGCCATTTATATAATTTATTTTTAAATAAAGACTTATTAAAATCTTTAAGGTCCTTCGGAATATTATTGTAAATCCGTACACACATGGCGAGACAGCTTTTTCCGTATTTAATAGACTTTGGTATGTCATTTAAAACTAGTCTGTAAGGATCCCTACGTGAGCGTGAATTTTGTGTCTCACAAGACTTCTTGAACAAATGCATGTTATTGTTAACAAAATTACAAATTTCGTATATGTATATACAAAGACGGAAATGGCAGTAAACCAAGATCTTTGAAAATAGGTTCACATGATTCATCCGTTCGAATTCCCGCAATTGCTCGAATGCACCTTTTCTGCGCGATAAAAGCTCTGTTCCAGTGTGTACCATTGCCCCACAGTACTATACCATAACGTAACACAGATTCTATATAAGCTCGATAAGTCATTATTGCGGTATTTTTGTTGGTAATATTTTTAACCTGACGAAGAGCGTACGTAAATTTATTTATCCTTTGGCATACGTTTTCTATATGTTTATCCCAGCCAAGGGTCTGGCTTATGGTAACACCTAAGAACTTAGTCTGGGGTTCTTGTCTGATCTTGTCGACGTTTAATTTAAAATTATATTTATTATGTTTAGAATGATTAAATTGTATAAATAATGATTTTCCTATGTTAATTTTTAATTTATTCATATGTAGCCATTCAATAATTCGGTCCGTGGTGTTATTAATGTCAGTTTCATGATTGATTATAGAATTATTTGCCTTTTTAGTTGTCACAATAATCGTTATGTCATCAGCGTATAGAATACATTTGTGATTAGTTATTTCCGTTATGTCATTTATGTATAGAATGAACAGGATAGGGCCTAAAATACTCCCCTGTGGGACGCCGTTTTTTACTTTTTGGTAGCTAGATTGGAATGGCAGCATTTCGCCATCAACCACCTTTGAGATTGTGACGTATTGAGTCCGATTAGCCAGATAAGAGTCTATCCACTTAAGTGGTATACCTCTTATTCCTACGTTATCTAGTTTTTTTACTAGTAGATCGTGAGAAACAAGGTCAAACGCTTTAGATAAATCGAAAAACAATCCAGTAGTGAAATGGTTGTCATTGATATTTTTCAAAACTGTTTCTAGAAAATCGTAAATTGCTAAAGTTGTGGATTTATTCTGACGAAAGCCATATTGGTTATTGTTTAAAATTTGGAATTTATTGCAGAACTCTAGTACTCTTTTGTACATACATTTTTCAAATATCTTCGATATTATTGGTATAATGGTGATTGAACGGTAGTTGCTATGTTCATCCTTATTCCCTTTTTTGTGTATGGGTTTAACTGTGGAGATCTTTAGTACCTCGGGGAAAGTTCCGGAAGAAAACGACTCGTTGATAAGGTGTGTTAGGGTAGGCAATATTTCGTTAATGCAGGCTTTAAGTATTTTTGTACTGATCCCGTCATAACCTTCAGAATTCGTGTTCTTTAAAGCTAATGTTTCTCTTTTAACTTCATATTGCGTTGTTGGTATTAGGAACATCGTATTAGGTAAGTGAGTTTTATTAAAAGGTTTGTCACTATCGGAATTGGATACATTATTATTTGAAATGTCAATGAAATAGTTATTAAAAGTCATAGCTATGTCAGTCGGATCATGTATACATATGTCGCCAATTCGTATAGCCGGAATAGTTCTGTCAATATTTGTGTCGGTGGTTTCATTAGTAATAAGGGACCATGTTGCTTTGCATTTATTAGCACTGTTTTTAATGAACTTCATATTTGAACATTTTTTGGACTTATATATGCATTTCTTAAGAATTTTTGAGTATGTCAAAGATGCTCTTTTATCTAGTGTAGTTTTCCGCTTATAGAATCGGTATCGAAGCAGTCTTTTAGTTTTACAACTTTTTAATATGCCTCGACTCATCCATTTATTGTTTTTTTTATCACAAATTTTAATTCTAACGTTTGGGAAGCACAAGTTATAAAACAGACAAAACGTCGTATGAAAATTATTGTAGGCTATAATTGAATTAGGTTCTTTATAGACGTCAGACCATAACAGACTTTTTAAGGATTCCCTAAATTTTTTTATATTGTCGCATGAATAATCCTTCTTGTAAATGTAGTATGTTTTAGGTTTCGTTGTTTTCTTATGTACTGGAAAGCTCAACATTTGTGCAGTTTCGTGGTCTGATAAATAAAGGGGAAGAACTGTTGGGGTTGCGTTCTTTATATTGCTCAAAATGTGATCAATACACGAGTTTCTTCTTGTAGGTACGTCAATATGAATTTTTAAATTATAATTGTCACAAAGATCTTGAAGGTAATTTGTTAATTTCCCAGGTTTCAACGTATTTATATTAATGTCACCTACTACAACAATTTTTGCTTTATACTTGGTTTTCTCAGTAATGGTTCGTAAAAGAATGTCCATCCTGTCAAAAAATATGTTTGGGTCAGATGTGGGGGTTCGGTATATTGAGACAATTACTAATTTATTTGTAGGGATTTCAATACCACATGCTTCAAATGTATTTTGAGAAGAAAAATTCTGAATATAAGTCGTTTTTTTAAAATGAATGTCTTTTTTAATCAAAATACACGATCCTCCTCTATTTTTATTTCTAGAAAAGGCATCGGCAAGAACATAGTTGTAAACTTGTACATAATTTTCGTAACCTGCCTTTAAAAAGGTTTCCGTAAGACAAATAACATCTGGGTCCATATGTACATCACGCAATTCCTTTAATGTCAGTTCCAAGATAGATTTTTTGGAGAGTATACTGGCAATATTTTGATGAAGGATTTTAAAATAAATTTGTTTAGTCTCGAAATAAATGACATGTTTTATTTATGATGGGAAAGTAGTGTGGGATAGTCCCTTTAGATGACGTTTTTGTAAGTGTTGTATTTTCATTGATAGTATTATGTCTCCTGTCATCGTTGAGCGATTTTAGCGAGAAGTAGAATGGAATTGTTCCCTTACTAAATATTACGGGTTTTTTTGTTACGTTTTGAATTTTTGGTTTACTGCCAGCCACCAGTGTTTTTAGGTTCTTAATGTTTAAATATTTCTCTTTGTAATCAATACAATCAATAACGTGACTAACTGATTTACACATAAAAGATAAACTGTTATGATCGCTATGAGAAAAATGTACATAACTTGAATATTCCTTACATAACTGTTCAATAGAATTGTTTAGGTAATTCACATCAATATAGTCATTCTTAAACATGTTCAATACAATAATAGTGTGTTTGGTAAATCTGTGGAACGTAGTGCGTAACTGTGACTTCAGAATTTTCCAGTCGTAGTCGTTCTCACCCACGCATAGTACCAACTTGTCTCCTAATTTTAGATCGATGTTTTGACCATTCCTTAACAATTCATTGCTGATCGCATACGGTTTTGTCAACGCAGTTATTTTGTACTGTTCATAATTTGATTTTGCTCTGGATCGTAGCAGTGCGGATGCTAAGCCAACACATTGCTGTGTGCCAATAATGAAAATGTTTTTTGTGTCGTTTTCTAGCACAGCATTAGCCACTGGGGTCGGTTTAGTTACCTTTTTCGTAGGCTGCATAATATTATGTTTTTCCAGGATGCTTAATTTGTTTGTTAGAACTGTTATTTCTTGTTCCGCCATTTTTAACTGCTCTGTTAGATGTAATACGTTTTGCTGATGGGTCACAAACATGTCGCCTTTATCCAAGCCGTCAATCTTGCAGGTTGGTGAATGCTTTGTGGTTGACAAAAGCAAAGAGTTTCTTTTTTTCTTTTTAGCGCTGCGATTCATTATATTGTCCGAAAGTGGCGATTGGCAGAGCGATTTAAGGGTGTCATTTTCCTTTATCAGTTTAGTAATTTGTTTACGGAGTTCACTGTTCTCTAAAAGCGTATTATCAAGCTCGTTTTGCGTGCTACATAGATCCGTCTTTAATTGGGTAATAGTATCTTTGAGTTCTTGGCATGTAGGGTAAAACGTGGTAAAACTGGCCATTTCCAATAATTGGCCACTATGAATTTTGGCCCCTTTTAATAAGCTTTTAAGACATAGAACGACATCTTTGAGCTAACCTGTGAAACATTTGTTTATTTAGCTAAAGTTTTAGTACCCTTTTTTGACGCTATACTAAAGCGCCAAAACTATCGAGGTTATTTTCCGGCATTTGGCGGCGTCAACTCGAGTTGAACAGTGGTTCCTTGTCAAATTGTTAACGGAGTGCCTCATCAAATTACAAAAGTTTTCAGTGTTTTTACGTCAATCTACTGTTTGTGTTGTGTATATAAGTTGAGAGTAAGGTAAGTTTAGTTTATTTAAGCCATTTGGTTATATTGCATTTGAATAAAGCCAGATTAGAGGGGGTGGCCAGTAACTGAATTTCAATATTTCATTTTTTAAGTAACTGGCCGGGCCATGCCAGTTACTACATTTTAATCCCCTGTGCTTATTTCTACAAAATTAAGCCGTATTCATATAGTAATAGGCTCTATTACTCTAAAAAAAATTATCAGCAAAATTAACCGACTTTTTCTAGTAACTGGCATAGGTGGCTAGTTACTAAATGTTAGTTGCCAGTAACTGGTTTTTAATTCCTTATTTTATTTTCGCCAATTATTATTTATTATTATTGCGCCAATCCAAATATGCCAAAAAAAAGAAAATACAGTAAAGAAGCCATTGATAAAGCTCTTTGTTATGTCCTCAATAAAGAAGGTTCTGTAAGGCAGGCATGTAAAATTTTTGGAGTGCCTAGAAGTAGTATCCAAATGTAACTGTCGAATCCTCACACAAAATTTAAATCCAGTCCCGATACAGTTCTAACAGAAGAAGAAGAAACCGCGATATGTGATCAAATTATAGCATTGGCAAAGCGTGGGTTCCCTCTTAAAAAAGAAGACATCCAACGAGATGTACAAGACTTCCTCCTAAAAAATCCCAGACCCAATCCTTTCTGGTAACAAAAACCGGGAGAAGCATGGTTTAAAGCTTTTCTAAGACGGCATCCTGTTTTAGCTGTCCATACTTCCGAATGAGTTACAAATGCCAGTGCATGTGTATCGCAAGCAGACATATGCAACTGGTTTCAGGAAATCTCAGTCTATATAGAGGAAAATGATGTTGCCGAAGTCATCTCAGACCCCACACGAGTTTTCAATGGTGATGAAGTTGGTTTCAACTTGTGTCCCAAAACTGGAAAAGTGCTGGCAGAAAGAGGGAGTAAAAATGTTTACCAAGTTGAAAAGGGTTCACCTAAAGATAACATTAGCGTTATGTTTACTTTTCTGCTTGTGGTTTGGTGTGTCAACCTTTGATACCCGATAAAGTTGTTTTAAGTGTACCTGCAAATTTTGCTATTGGTAAAAGTGAAAAAAGTTGGATGACAGCTGCAGTGTTTCATGACTTTATTGAAAACGTTTTCTATCCAGATTTAATCAAGAACAATATCTCCTTGCCTGTCATGTTATTCGTCGACAGCCATAAGACCCATATAACAAGAGAAGTGTCTGAACTCTGCCGAAGCCTGAGCATACACTTGATTGCGCTTTACCCTAATGCTACACGAATACTACAACCAGCAGATGTTGCTGCATTTCGTCCAATCAAATCTGGTTCGAAAACGGCGTTAAGAGATTGGCATACAGAGAACAATTACCAAAAAAGTTTTACCAAAGAGACATTCGCTCCGTTATTGAAAACCGTTTTGGACACCTCTATTAAAACAGAAACCATAATCAATGGCTTTCGTGTATCTGGTCTTTACCCATTTGATGTAAACAATGTGGACTACAGCAAATGTTTACCATCGCATACTGTGCACAATCCATAACATAACTACTAAAAAGAAACGAAAGATGACATGTAAAGAGAAAACAAAAGCTGATGATACAGAAAACAGAAACAGTAACAAGTCAAACGAGCCTATTTCTGAAAGTCAAAACGTATCACTTCATAGGAATGTGATTGTATGTTGCGATTTCTGTTTGAACCCTATCACAAGAAGAGTTATTAAATGTAGTCAATGTTTTAAACTGCCACATACCACCCCATCACAGGGATCATATACCTGAGGATGAAGATGATGAGTTCTTATGTCATCTTTGTTTTCATGTGAGCAACACTGACTCTTCTGAAGGTGAAAGCGATAGTATAAAAATGTTTAATTCCATACGTGAAGAAGCATTTAAACGAGGTTTCTGAATTTATAACATTACCTTAACTGATCTCATACCATTTTTTTAAATTTAAGCTTTTATAATTGTTACCTAAACGTTAAAAGTTCTAAGTACCGTGAGAAGTTATATTTATGTTTATTAGTTTCTATGTTTATTAAAGACATAGTATACAGGTAAATACTCAAAGAAAGTTATATTTTTGTTATTGTTAATGAACAAGTTTATCTATCTAGATAAATTTAGGATCTAGATAGGCCTATAAAAAGGTTTAATCAAAGTTAATTTGACACTGGCCAGTAACTAGATAAAGAAGTGCCAGTAACTAATTTATTGTGGCCAGTTACTACAAAAAAGTGCCTTTTTTCTTTTTAATAAAAATATTTTTGTCTAGTTATTGTTTTACTTCATTTTAGATTATTTACCTACCTTTGGAAGAAAATTCTCTGTAATTTGTTAAATAATATTTTAATTTAACGCTTATTTTTCAGTATTGAAAGTTCATTCAAACTGACAAAATGCCTTAAGTGGCCAGTTACTACCTGTTTTACCCTAGTTACATCCGTCATAGTGAAATCCACACTTCTTGATAATTTATCAGGTGTTGATTCCTCCTCTGATGTTGTATTAGGTGTAAGAACGTGAGAGTCATTAATCGGCGAAGATTTTGGAGTGGAGCATGGCGTCTTAGTGCTGCTACTTATTTTGGCGGGTCCGTGCTGTTTTCTTATCGTTATATTAGACGTACTAGCTACTTCCTTAGTACAGGCGAGTAGAGCTGAATGTTCAATTAATTGATTTATTTTGCCTGTACATGTATTTTCACCTTTCATCCCAAAGAAACGATAAATTACCTATAAATTTTAGCCGTTTGTGTCGCTAGGGGAGAGACACTTGCCCGCTATTTTTTCTCGTACCAGGATACGTATTTACACAATTCTATGACCACGGCCACAGACATATGTTTGTGACCACGGCTTATATTTCGGTTCGACGCGATTCTGTTTCGGCGTGCAGTGGTACTGGGGGTAGCGATGCGCATTTGTCTGGCACAGACTATAGCTCGTTAGATTAGTTGTTAAGTCTTAACTATAAGTTAGTTAACTGTTTTTTTATTATTATTAGTATTAACGTCAATAAGTGCCTGTAAAGGTTTACATTGAATAAATAATTTAACTTGACTTGACTTGAGGGACATGTAATAGATTAAGAAGGCATATTGGAGGCTGTATAACCTCTGTGCTGGCAGAACAGATGTAATCTTATTACATATTATGTCGTACCATATTTTAAATTAGTTGTTATAGCAACGTAGGTATTTGTTGTTATTGCTGTTTACTTGTGATTTCTAAACCCCAGTCGAACACGAGCCGAGCCGTCGATGTTCTAACTAATAGGTACTACCACCACAGAGGTGAAGTGTGTAGAATTTTTATACTTTCGATTCTGAATTAATCTTTTTCAGGTGTAACTTTATTTAAGTTTTACTCTATTAGTAATTGTATGTGGCGGCTAATTAAAAGAATACTACCAATCCGAATATTCCATTGGGTACCGTAGAAGACGACTAATGGACTAAAGACTATATACGTCAAACAGCGTAGAGCGGTGATGGGCTGAACATCTATAATGTGATGATAGGGGTGGTAGGTACTTCTAACCCGTTATGGCTAAGTACTACATCTAAATTCATCGACAAAAAATAACATGGGGGGTCCAACCCAATCCCCCTGTAATTTATGACCATTTTTAATTTTTTTTTAATGTACTACGGCGCTATTCGACGTCAAAGGTTTCATATGTCGTAGAAACATAAAAAAAATGGCCAACGGTAGCTAATGACACTGGTTAGCTAATCAATTACTTTGTTTCGTATGTTTGAGATTATTTTGGTGAGAAAAATCATTACTTAATTATTTTGTGATTTAAAATCACTTATTTTATGTTTTCACAGATAATTCAAAACTAAGTTGGACCCCCCATATTATTATTTTTGTCGATGAATTTAGATGAAGTACTTAGCCTTAACGGGTTAGAAGTACCGCCCCTATCACATTGTATATCGTTGAGCACATTTGCAGTCCGTATTGCGTGAAACGTGGACATTGGCAGAGGAATGATTTTGCGGTCCTCATTGCCCAGTCTCTGACTAATCCTTAGGGATTATAGTCGTGAGTGTGTGTATGTCATCATCATCATCCTCATCAGCCAGAGGACGTCCACTGCTGGACAAAGGCCTCCCCCCAAGGATCTCTACCACGACCGGTCTTGTGCTGCTCGCATCCATTGACCTAGAAGATATCGAAGTTTGAAAAGTATTTGAAGAGTTAAAACGTGATCTTAAGATTTTACATCCGATCGAGCTTTCGGTTAGCACTAGTAATGGTAATAACGGCTACTTTGTAATAACGAATAAAACTGTTGTTTTATTTTCTAATAACTGTTATTATAAACTGTTGTCTGATAACCTGTTATATTGCTGTTTTACCAAATGATGACTTGAAAACCACCACTATCACCAGTACAACCACCATCAGTAATCACTTCTTCATTCCTACCACCAATAGGAGAGTCATCATGTAAAGGAATATTTACTTTACCACTGTTATTAGACATTTTGGGTTCTTCTAATTCTGGAATGAGAGACCTAAAGTTCGATGCAGCGCTTAAACATTTATGTCGTCTAATCAACAGACAGACATCGCAGCGCGCCGCAGCGCCAGATCGGTCAAAGACAACGTAGTAGTGTGTATCAAGAAGGCGTCCCAAATAGATTGTCAATAACAATAATTGGAAAAATATATTTTCTGTTCTAATAATACGATATAACTGACTTGAATAACAATTAATTTCACTTATTTTCGTCGCTCCGCACGCGCCTAAACCGTGTGAATATCGAATCCACGCTAAAGCAAGGTGCCGAGTTGACTCCGCAGATGAGTGGAACATAGTGCGTGTTTTTAACGGCCTATCTAGTGTAACGTAAAAATCACTGCTCGCATCCAGCGGCTACCCGCGACCTTCACGTCGGACCACCTTGTTGGAGGCCTGCCCACACTGCGTCTTCCGGTGTGCGGTCGCCACTCGAGAACCGTTCTGCCCCAACGGCCATCGGCTCTACGGGCGATATGCCCTGCCCATTGCCACTTGAGCTTGGCGACTCTTTGGGCGATGTCGGTTAATTTAGTTCTTCTACGAATCTACTCATTTCTGATACGATCACGTAGGGAAACCCCGAGCATAGCCCATAGTATGTATGTATATATTAATCCATACCAAAACATATAACACATAACACCATACCATACTACCTAGTTCTGTATGTATTATTCTGTACAACATAATTTCATTAATAACGTGTTAATTACACTCCAGTCTATTTAGTCTGTTCTGAAAAGTTTTAAACTGAAAGCGAACAAAATAGAAGACGAACTTCAGATCGTGATGGTAATTATACTGGGGGGGGGGGGGGGGGAGGGAGATTAATTTATCGAGACGGTAACCATTTATGTGCGTTTCAATTGCTTAGAACTTAAGCTTTGAATATTAATAGGGATATATAATTCGATGAAACAATAATCTCGAAATTGATTACTTTACGTGGTAACAAAACTGACAATAGCGATGGATAGAAAACTATTTACCAGCGATTTACGGACTTTAGACACCATGTCGCGTAGCGGTGAAAGAATACTACCACCCCCTCTCTTCTCTTGGGTGTCGTAAAACGCGACTAACGGAATAAAGACTGCACACACATCTAACAGCATGGAGCGGCGATGGGATCACCACCTGAGCACATATGCAGTCGCTATTTGGTGAAAAGTGGACTACGGCAGAGGACTGCTTTTGCGGCCATTGCCTAGTCTCTGACTGACCCTTCGGGGATAATAGTCGTGATTATATGTATGTATGAATTTAGAGAACATTTTAGAACTGGTTGTCTGGAAGAAATCGCTTTATAGCGATAAGACCGCCAAATTGTAACTGTGTTTTGTACTTGTTTTTTATGTTTTGTGTTAAATGTAAACTGTTACAATAAAAGTAATAACTATCTATCTGTCTATAAAGGCCGTGGGTGGATTATACCTACCTATTAACACCCCATAATTTTAACTGCGAAGAACAATAATAATATTTGTGCAGAAGCAACTCAGCAATTGCGATTGCAAGCAGCTCGTTGACACAGTAGCTTGCTGGTTCGGATTGCGATTTTTTAAGTGTTTATTTTTCGCAAGTTATGCAACTGCAATTGGTTGAAGTGTTTATTTATTACTACTTTCTTAAATTCAGGATCACCTGTTTATTAATTGCTACTTTCTCAATTCTTAACAAGCAGGATCACCGAATGGGTAACCGAATTGAAGAGTCTTGGGCTCCTACGTGGGTGCGTATCATTTCATATAATGACAAATGAACTAATTTCAAAGAACATAACGCTCATTGGATAAAATTTTTACTTGATCTAAATACACTTCCTATAACAACATTACGTATATTATTCATTTGATATAATACTCATATTCTCTAACAACTTATGCTATAAAGCTATATTGGTAGAATAATCATATTCTATAACTTCAATTGATATAATTTTTGCTTATAAATAAGAATACCATTTTAACCCTAAATTGATTTCAAATATTGTCTTAAAAAGTTAATACGTTGTGTTTTCGTTATGGGTGTGCTAAAAACGTCAGTGATAGAAACGAATCGCGGCAAAACCGACTCCACGTAGACTTGTCTGCCCTACGCTAGAGTGTAATTTAATCCCGCGTAGGCGCGGAGGGACGAGGCGGCCCACGAGCTGAAGAGCAGGTGGGTTTAACGCTCGCCGCCGCAAGCCGAAGCTGCGGTGGTGAGCGAAAGCCATCTGCGACGATAAGCTCGTGTGGAACCGCCGGAGTCCCGCAGCGCCGGAGCCGTGACAGAAAACATGCCTGCTTGCATGCTGCATGTCTGTTTGCATGCTGCATGCCTGCTTGCATGCTGCATGCCTGCTGCATGCCTGCTTGAATGCTGCATGCCTGCCGGCATGCTCCATACATTCCTGCATGCTGCATGTCTGCTTGCATGCTGCTTGCATGCTGCATGCTTGCTTGCATGCTGCTTGCTTGCTTGCATACTGCTTGCTTATTACATGAGTAATGTTTTATATCATTTGATTATTATATCAAATGTACATTATATCAAATGAAATTAGAGAATCTAAAATTATGTTAAATGTTTATTATATTAAGTTAGTCGTTATATCAAATGAAATTATATGAAATGAAATTATATTATCTGAACGTTAGACCATTTATATCAAACATTACACACCCCTCCTACGTGCTTCAGAAAGCATTTAAAGCGATAAGTTCCTATTTTTGTCGAAATATGGTTATAAAACCACCAACTCGGGGTGGGCCAGCCATTTCATACATATAAGCATGTAGGTTGATGATGAATAACAATAGATAATACTTTTATTGCAACGCCATAACAAGTAATAGGTACTTATTCAAATCAAAACCAAAAACGATGGTTAAAAAGTTGCAATTTGACGGTTGATTCATCCATATGACCAAAAGGGGGCGGAAAGAACTAATAATATTACATAAGAAAAATATAACGATAGAATTGTGTTTGTAATTGCTCATATGACACTTTAAAATACCAAAAATTGGTACTTTGTGCAAACTGAATCAGCTTTTAAAACAGCTTTTAACAGCCAACATTTATGATACTTTCTTTCCATAAAAGCGCGATCATATCATGTTCCGTTCCGCTCATTACCTCAAAGATGTGCGATGAATGACGTTACACAACAACCGGGCGTAATGGCGTGGAACGGAGCGGGCGTGCTTTTGACAGAATCAACGGGTCAACATTAATCAGTTCGGTGCTTGGCCATTTCCATCTGTACCATAAACAATCATAATGAGCGAAATAAAAATAATAACCAATTAGCCAATACATGAAATGCTTTATACATGAAATTTAGTAAAGTCGAAACTGCGACTGACGCTGGTGTTATTTTTACGTAAATTATGAATGAAGTATTATTTATTGGTAAATATTTTTATTTATAACTAGAGGCCTGCACGCGACAACGTCTGCGTAGATCCCGTGACGAGTTTCCAAAAAATATTTCCTGACAATTACAAACACAACAAAAAAAGAATTAGCCAAATAAGTGCAGGCGTTCTGAAGTGATGCGCGTACAAACATTTTGACAATTGATTTTTATTAAAATAGATAGATTTAACCCAAACTTTTTTGCGAATAAATTACGGGGGTTAATATTACTTGCGTCCGTATATTTACCCTTAAGACCCTACACGTGACCCCTGGGTGGTGCTAAATTAGTGACACTGACTGAGTGGTAGAGCCACAATGCGTTGAGGCACGCATTGGGCTGGCTCGCCCGAGGTAATATATAAATAAAATATATATCGAATATCCGGCGTGAAATAATGGCCCTTGGTGCTGTTGTGTTTCGTCCGGCCAGTGAGAGTTCCGAAGGCCCCTTCCCCCTCCCCTTCTCTCTCACAATTCCTATTCCTTCCTTAACCCTATTCCTTTCTTAAAGGTCGGCAACGCATCTCCGACTCCTCTGGTTTTGCGGGTGTCCATGGGCGGCAGTGGTTATCTCCATCAGGTGACTCGCCTGCTCGTTTGCCTCCATCTTATATAAAAATAAAAAAACCGGCCAAGTGCAAGTCAGACTCGCCCATGAAGGGTTCCGTAGCAGCAAGTAACATCATATAAAAATTCTTGTAGTTCGTAGTAACTTTGAACGATGTTTTAATAATAGTGTATTTTTTTTATTTTTTATTTTATGACGTATTACGACGGAGGGGGGGGGGACACATTTTACCACATTGAAAGTGTCTCTCGCGGAAACTATTCAGTTTAGAAAAAAATGATATTAGTAACCTCATCATTTTTGAAGACCTATCCAAAGATACCCCACACGTATGGGTTTGACGAAAAAAAAAATTTGAGTTTTAGTTTTAGTATGGGGAACCTCCAAAATTTATTGTTCTTTTTTCTATTTTTGTGTGAAAATCTTAATGCGGTTTACAGAATACATCTACTTACCAAGTTTCAACAGTATAGTTCTTATTGTTTCGGAAAAAAATGGCTGTAACATACGGACGGACAGACAAACAGACAGACATGAAGAATCCATAAGGGTTCCGTTTTTTGCCATTTGGCTACGGAACCCTAAAAACGAATGTCAGAAAGGTATTGGTTAAAGTCTTATGGAACTTTTTCAATATTATATAATATAAATCCGCCCCGTATTTTGTCGCTGTATCTTTTCTCTACCAATGCTAACAACACCCCATATAACTGGAAGTTATTTATTTTTTTATTTTTTTTATAAAAGAGGGAGGCAAACGAGCAGGCGGGTCACCTGATGGAGAGTAATCACCGCCGCCCATGGACACCCGCAAAACCAGAGGAATCGCAGACGCGTTGCCGGCCTTTAAGGGAGGAATAGGTTCAATGAAGGAATAGGAATTGGGAGGAGGGGGGGGGGGGGGGGGGGAGAAAGGGCCTCCGGAACCCTCACTGGTCGGACGAAACACAACAGCACCAAGTGCCATTATTTCACGCCGAATATTAGTGAGAGGGTGGTATTACGCAGGGCGAGCCGGCCCAATGTGTGCGTGCGTGCGCAGCGTGGCTCTACCACTCAAATATGGTGTAGATAAGATGGTGGTAACTAACTAGGCGGACTTAAAACAAGCCTCAATTGATAACCGTGTTGCGTAGCGGTGAAAGAATACTCTCTCCCTCTCTTCCCTTGGGTGTCGTAAAAAGCGAATAACGGACTAAAGACTACACATACTTTCAACAGCACAGAGCGGCGATGGGTTCACCACCTGTCACGCTGGCACAATTTATGTGCAGCCGCTATTTAGTGAAAGGTGGACTATATAGGACTGCTTCTGCTGTCCTCATTGTCTAGTCTCTGACTCACCCTTCGGGGATAATAGCCGTGATTCTCTTGATCTATCTCAATTGATTCTTGGTTTGTGTAAATGGTTATTTAACAAAATAACTACAGTAAAATTTTAAACACTGAAAAAAGACGACACCCAAGGGAATCAAACCACGCAAATTCCGCATTCCGGGCGGCTGCCTTCGGTTCGACTTAGGTTCGATTCCCGCCAGAGGTTGTCGTCTTTTTTCTGTGTTTAAAATTTTACTTAAGTATATTCAAGCGTTAATAAAACGCTATAATATATAAAAACATTAAAACTAACTACATTTACTTAGAACATACCTTACAAAGTGTCATTGGATGACATATGAACTCATAAGAATAATCTACGTTTCTTTTTAAATATTTTCGTTTATCGGATTTCAATAACGACGAGCGATGAACTCATTCAATTAAGTCTCGAATAGGACGATCGCTCCTTTCCGCATTGGCAAGCTTAATAATTATGTAAATGAATGGGAACGAAACGAGCGAGTGAAGACAATGAACTAAATAGACTTCATCCGTATTTGTTCCCGCGTTAAGGCGTTTGTCCCGAAACTATACTAACTACCTGTAATGGACAATTTTCAGTGAGCCAATGCCGCCAGCATGCTGGGTTAACTTTAACTTTATTTTCGACAAGTTAAGTCGTACATTAAACAGGTTTTAGCACTTCATTTGGTATGGTTTAAGGACGGTACCAATAAACACTGGGCTACGACGACCACCTTAGGCAAACTTTTTTAGTGTTTAGAATGTTATTTTAAAATACATGGCAAATCCTTCATTATAAACGCGCAAAGTTTGTAAGTATGGATGGATGTTTGTTACTCTTTCACGTAAAAACTACTGAATGGATTTAGATATAATTCGGCATACAGATAGTTTATAACCTGGATTAACACATAGAATACTTTTTATCCCGATATTCCCAAGGGAACGGGAACCACGCGGGTGAAACCGCGAGCGGCCGCTAGTACTGTTTAATTATAGAAACATACATACATATAATCACGACTATTATCCCCGAAGGGTTAGTCAGAGACCGAACAATGAGGACCGCAAAAGCAGGCCTCTGCCATAGTCCACTTTTCATCAAATAGCGACTGCACATGTGCTCAGCAGGACAGGTAGGAAATCCATCGCCGCTCTATGCTGTGGGATGTATGTGCAGTCATTAGTCTGTTAGTCGCTTTACGACACCCAAGGGAAGACTCGACACGGTTAATACTATTTACCTTATACTAGGCTCCATAAAATAAATAATTCTTTTAAGGGTCTGTGTGTACGATTATACAACAAAGTACCAAATGATATTCAGAAATTAGATCTTGATAAATTTAAAATCAAAATCAAAGAAAAGCTTTATAAAAAAGCTTATTATAAAGTGTCGGATTATACAGAAGACAAAACAGCTTGGGTCTGAAATGCTCCAAGTACCTACTCCAACAGCTATTTCTAATTGCCTATAATTAATTTATATAGATCACCATATTTAATTAAACTATTTACATTCAAATTCATATTTTGTATTTTGTGACCTGGTAACGACATATAATATATATATATTTTGTAAATGTCGTTGCTTCTGTGCGCTGTGGTTTCTTGCGCCCGTTCTTTGCCACAGTTAAAAAATGATGTCCTGAATGGGTGGTAGGTTAAAAAATATTTGGACGTTTCAAAGTACTTATTAATTGAGTTTATTGAATAAATATATTTTGACTATTGACTATTGACTATTTACAAGACTAAAAAACTGCAAATTTTTTTTTCGTTCTTTATTTCTTTCTTTCAGATCACTGGACGGGTGACGAAATTAAAAGCCTCTCGAGCTCCTTCGTGTCTTTCCAATTTCGTAAAATGACAGTCTTTAAAACATACTACCCGTATCGGGCCAGCGTGGTAGTTAATTTAAACTTTTGAGGGTTAAAGTTACTCGAGTCCGTAGGTTTACCCTTGAGACCCTACACGTGACCCCTGGGTGGTGCTAAATGAGTGACACTGACTGAGTGGTAGAGCCACGCTGCGTTGCAGTACGCATTGGGCCGGCTCGCCCGAGGTAATACCACTCTCTTACGAATATCCGGCGTGAAATAATGGCACTTGGTGCTGTTGTGTTTCGTACGGCCAGTGAGAGTTCCGGAGGCCCCTTCTTCCCCCCTCACAATTCATATTCCTTCCTTAACCCTATTCCTTTCTCGAAGGTCGGCAACGCATCTGTGACTCCTCTGGTTTTGCGGGTGTCTATGGGCAGCGGTGATTGCTCTCCATCAGGTGACCCGCTTGCTCGTTTGCCTCCTTCTAAAAAAAAAGGAGCGATGCATTAATGTAAATTAAATTATACAACCATGTCGCGTAGCGGTGAAAGAATACTACCACCCCCTCTCTTCCTTTGGTGTCGTAAAAGGTGACTATCGGACCAAAGACTGATTCATCCACAGCATAGAGCGGCGATGGGCTTATCACCTGTCACGCTGATCACATGTGCAGTCGCTATTTGGTGAAAAGTGTACTATGGTAGAGGACTGCTTTTACTATCCTCATCGCCTAGTCTCTGACCTAACCCTTTGGTGATAATAGTGGTGATTATGTATGTACCTATGTAATTATATAATAAAGTAACACGACAAACATAAATGTAATAAAAACACAAAAAAAAATGCACAGATTTCTTTCTAAAAACGAGAATTTCACAGTAAGCTTTTGTTTCAACGTATAATATCATTTCTGTTTTGTTTTAAACTTCTTGTAAAGGGAAGCTGATAAGAATAAACTTTATGAAATAAAACTCATTATTCATTTACACTCTAGAAAAGAGTTGTGCTTGAAAATAACGCGTTTTATTAATTAAGTTGTTTTATAAAAGTTTAAATACAATCTGAACGGATGGCGACCCCGTAATACCTGTTTCTGCTGCCAAGCAGCATCGTCTAACATTGCTGCGTTCCAGTTTAAAGTGTAGTTCACCTTTTTAATTAACCTTCCACCATACAAGAACATCCAGATAAATCCACCTGTTTTTTTTATTTTTTTATTCTACAACGGGTAAGCGCTTGGCCTTCATCTCACCTGATGGTAAGTGACGATAAGGCCAAAAGCAGAAGTCCTGGTGAAGGATGAGGTGAAGGATTCCGGGTGAAGCGCGCTTCACCCGGAATCCTTAACCACAGAGAAACTATTATCTTATCTCAAAACTGTCGGAACACAACAATGTGATAAACATCGATGTTATGGCGACAGACTTAGATAAGACGGTGGTAGCTAGCCAGGCGGACTTAACAGCCTTATCACCAACCAAGCCCAGTACAAAAAGATCTATTTCCCGCTGGTAATCGAACCCTGGACCTCTGGATCAGAGACCGGTGGCTTAGCCACAAGACCACAAAGGAGGTCAAAAGCCACCTACAAGCATCTTAATATTAATGGATGTGAACTTGGACACTTATGATGAAGGAAAAGCATAAACTCTTTGTGGCGGAACGGAATTTATTTCGAAAGAATCTTGGACCCACCAAAGGTAAAGATGAAAACTGGAGAGAAAGATTTAATTTAGAAATAGAAGAGCTAGTGTCCCAGCTGAAACATAATAGGGGAAATAAAATCGTCCTGACTTCGTTGGTAAGGGCATGTGGAAAGAATGGGAGAGGGTCGAGTAGCCAAAACAGCTTATCTTTGGCAACCGACTAAGCGTCGTCCGGTAGGCCGTCCGAGATATCTCTGGAAGGATGAAGTCGCTAAAGACTTAAAAGAGTTTAACATTGCTGAATGTTCGGAGCTGGTACAAGACCGAATAAAACAACGTAGGTACTTTAACTTCAGAGGCTAAGATGCACTTTGGGTCGCTGAGCCAGGGTTGTAAGAAGTTGCGATGCGCTCAGAAAGTGAGGCCCAAGGTCTTCAATTAAGAGTTACTTTAACATTATATAATACTAGCGGCCGCTCGCGGTTTCACCCGCGTGGTTCCAGTTCCCGTGTGAATATCTGAATAAAAAGTATACTATGTGTTAATCCAGGTTATAAACTATCTGTATGCCGAATTTCATCCAAATCCATTCAGTAGTTTTTACGTGACAGAGTAACAAACATCGATCCATACTTACAAACTTTCGCGTTTATAATATTAGTAGGATTAACCATGTAGCGTAGCGGTGAATGAATACTAACACCCCTACTCTTCCCTTTGGTGTCGTAATAGGCGACTAACGGACTAAAGACTACATACTTCCAACAGCATAGAGCGGCGATGGACTCACCACCTGTCACGTTGAGCACATGTGCAGTCGCAGTTTGGTGAAAAGTGGACTATGGTAGAGGACTGCTTTTGCAGGCCTCATTGCCTGGTTCCTGAATAAACCTTAGGGATTAATAGTAGTGGATAATATGTATGTAAATTACCATATGCGTAGGCGCGAATAGCACTTAAAAATCTAATCAAATGTAAAGTTATCTTTGAACATACTTCTAACTTTATGAGATATATAATATTATGAAGCCAGTAGGTACGCTTTTATGACATAATACGGGACTGGCTTAATTTAATTTCCGCAGTAGCGTTTGAACGCCAGACGCCCGTAAAAACCAGAGTAAATAAACTTTAAAACTTTCTCGAGGCGGTAGCTGATATTCAGTTTGGGATAAGACACAGGAAAACTGTTTGATCGTAAATAACGTAATAATATGTTTCGAATAGTTTAATTTACACTTATATCACTAAAAGAGTAAAAACTAAAGGAAGAAAAACGATTACAAACCTACACACAACATTACCTTAACGACAAAAAATAAATAATTTAAACATGTTTGCTATGCTAACTGCTAGATAGTGATCTCAAATCCGGGCCATTCATTGCAAAATCTGAAACAGACTATGTCTGGCCTGGGAATTAAACCCAGAACTGGGCTCGGACTGAGGGCATAGCCACTCGGCCACCGAGTATTCCATAATGGCCAATTTTTTAATCATAGCATCACCAAACCGGTTCCTACGGAAGATCAGCGCTGACCGTAAGATCAGCATTTCGTTGAGTCGGATCCGTGTTCGGACATTCTTGATACTTTTTTATATATTACTATCGGCCGCTCGCGGTTTCACCCGCGTGGTTCCCGTTCCCGTAGGAATATCGGGATAAAAAGTATCCTATGTGTTAATCCAGGTTATAAACTATCTGTTTGATATAGAGAGTCTACATCTGCCCTGCTACCAGGCTATTTCTAGCCAACTTAAATCGATACTAAATTATAATGTATATAAACTAACTTACGTACTATGAAGACGGTGGCTGCGCGTCCCGACGCCGCTCCGCCTCGTTTCAGCTCGGCCGCAGTCCGCCGCGCCGGCTGGCTTCGGGCTGCTGTGGTGGTGGTGGTAGCTCGCCTCCCCGGCGACTGTCTCTGGCTGCTGCTGTGGTATGGAAAGGCCCTAGGCGTCCCGTCTACCCCTCAGCGCTGAACCCAGACAAATACATACCACTTGCACCAATCACTTAGCCCGCCACGACACGTGTGCGGGTCAACCAACAAATCACTGATTTTACCTAGCCCGCCCTGGTACCAATTTAGCTAATGTGCCCCACACTGTTTCACAATTTATTTTTATGACTAGTTTAACTATATGTGCCCTACATATCACCAAATTATCAATTAAATTACACGACCGCGCGACATCGGTTCCTAACCTTATCTTCAACGTGAGTGTGTGTCACACTGACACTGACAGCCGTCTGTCACTATATTTTTAAAGCTACAGCGGGGGCGCACGAATTGGCCGTTTTGTTCGATACACTATCTGTACGCCGAATTTCATCCAAATCCATTCAGTAGTTTTTACGTGAAAGAGTAACAAAGATCCATCATACATACAAACTTTCGCGTTTATAATATTAAATAATAGGATGACTGTATGAACAACCACATAAATAATTTTCCGTTTTTTGACGTGACAACGTCTTATAAATTGGTTTGCCGGGTGACACTTCAAGAAACTGCGTTACGCTCCGCTCACGTTATGCGCTCACAATGAGAGCGAGTGAGAGGCACGCGTCCCTTCCACTCGGGCATGGTTAGCCCGCCTAAGAGCGAGAGAGACAGACATAAAAAGTGAAAGGCACGCGTCCCTTCCACTGTTTTAAATTGTTACTATTATTTCATCCTTCTTCCTACTATACGAATGAATATTCACATTAAAATTATTTTACCACTCAAAGTCGTTGTCACGTAAAACTTTCGCCCGTATACCGACTTTACAGGCAACCAATTTTTTTTCTTCCTTTTTTTTTGTTTCATTATATCTTTTTAGTAATAATTTGTATTAGAATTGATTGAATTATAATTTCATCTCGCATGTGACGCTGTAGTTTGTGACTTATATCTAAGGAAGAGCATTTCTTTATTGTGACGATCACATTTTTGCTTTTACGACGCATCCGGCACACACGGTCCTTTTTAAGTAAATAGCTTGGCTTGATGTAAAATTATCGAGAGACAGTGAAAGATGGAGCATTCATGAATATATTTATATGAAGTGATAAATAACAGTTTATGAAAGAGTTATTTAATATTTGAGATTATGATTACAGATATTAGAAGCTATTACTCTTTTTTTGATTAACTGACATATATTCTATAGTTATTTAGTTTACTTTTTGATTTTTTTGTTTTTTCATAATTCAATAATTTGTTATTTGATTAGCTTTGTCTGACGATGTTCGATTATTTGTGGTTTATTAAAAATCATGATTATATACAAATGGAAAATCCGTTATTTGCTTTATATTTAAAACTAGAATTTGTTTTTTTTTCACTTTTGCGCCAAAACATACAGCCAAACATACTTATTATCTATAGAAAACACCCAGACCCGAAATTAATTTAGAAAAACAGTTACTTCTAAACCGGGAATCGAACTCTCAGAGATGGCGACGCCAGAACCGACGTCCTTAACCACTCGACCACGGAGGTCGACAAGTTAAGGCGCTACATTCTCATTTTTAACAATTTCGATTGATTGTACCGCCTACAATATAAAACATACATTTCTAAAATTCATATATAATATAGTTGAACATATTATTATCTAGTGACTCTTAAAGACAGAAACATGGTTGGTAATACTTCACTCAATAGAAAAAAAATTCAAAGATAGCTCTGTTCAACATTTAAAAGAGCTGTAAGTAAGAGAATACATTAATAAATGACTTAATTTTTTTACCAATAGAGGATTTTTTTTATTATCTAGTGAGTGCAAAGCACACATCTTTTTTATTTTACTGATTTTTCCCTTTCCCTTAGTCAAAAAACCTATAAAACGCGCCTATTCGCGCCGCTTCGCTGTTATACCCGTCCCTTACCGTCGTACCGTCGAGAGAGCGAGAGAGAAGCGCTCGGAATACCTCGCCTTAATCGTAGAATAAAAATAAAATAATCTAACTACAAGACTGTAGATGCGGTCAAAAAAGTTGTGGCATCAGTTTATCAATACTCACATTTCCCTTTGAATAATTAAAGTCAACGTAATTGACAGATACATATAATCACGATTATTATCCCCGAAGGGTGAGTCAGAAACTAGGCAATGAGGACAGCAAAATCAGTCCTCCACCATAGTCCACTTTTCTCCAAATAGCGACTGCACATGTGCCCAGCGTGACAGGTGATAAGCCCATCGCCCCTCTATGCTGTGGATGAATCAGTCTTTGGTACGATAGTCACCTTTTACGACACCCAAGGGAAGAGAGGGGGTGGCAGTATTCTTTCACCGCTACGCGACACTACGAGTTTATTAAAACTCATATTTTCCTTTGAATAATTAAGCAACGTCGACAGATCTATAAGTGAAACGTATCCGAAGATACGTCAAGATCCTACCTCCAGATTTGGAGGGAAGCCTCTTGAAATTTTGCAACCTCCAGTTTTGTTTGATGTCTGCTCGGGTATTTCATTAAATATACAGATAAGAGATCGGGTTGGCGAAGTTTTAATCATTTAAACGTGTCGACTACGTACTTAAAGTTTTCGTTGGATTTTGGAATTTGTTTATTCTACATTAAAGTTACATTTAGTTATTCAGTAGCAAAATGAAGAAATGTCTTAATTACATAGATATATAGATAAACACTTTATTGCACATTCACAAAAAAACAGTTACACATGACATAAACTTAAAACTAGTATGTATAAAGGCGGTCTTATCGCTGAGAGCGATCTCTTCCAGACAACCTTTGGTTAATGGAACCTAAGAAGGAGATAGAAGAAGTGCGCATACATACAAAACATAGTATTAAAATATACATACATACATTATAATATATAAAAATAAACTATAACATGTTACTAGCAAATGACAGAGCCAAAAGATGCTTATGGAGTTTAGACTTAAAGATGAGCAGTGACTTGGAGTGACGGATTTCGGAAGGTAAATTATTCCAAAGGAAAGTAGCTTAAAAAAGGGAGCCTTAAGCACGTCGTACATACATACATATATTTACGACTACTTATTATCCCCGAACGGTCAGTCAAAGACCAGGCGATGAGGGTGGACTACAAAAGGAGTCCACTACCCCAGTCCACGTTTCACCAAACGACAACAGCACGTGTGACAGGTGGTTAGACTATCGCCGCTCTATGCTGTTGGATGTATGTGCAGTAGTCCGTTAGTCGTCTTTTACGATACCCAAGGGAAAAGATGGGTCGGTAGTACTCTATTAATAAGCCGACACTACACAGCAGCACATAATGCAGCTAGGAATGTCTTAACTAATTCAATTGATCCCGCCCTCTCCTTTCCTCTCCCGGACTAAACGTGCTGGTCTTAGGAACCACCATCTGTACAGACTATCAATACTCGTACCAAAACAATTGGCAAGTCGTTCCCCTATAAGACCATTCGGCTTTGGAATTCTTTGCCGGCGCATGTGTTTCTCAGCTCCTACGGTCCCGGGTCTTTTGAGCGGGGCGTGAAACGGCATTTATGCAGGCCGTCTTGAATGGGTGAGCTCGTTATCGTGCTTATTCCACGGTGGGGAGCGCTCTCATTATTTTGGACTGCATCGGCTGCTTACCATCAGGCAGGATGCAGTCAATATGACAAGTCAATCATAATAGAAAAAAATGAATACTTTTATTGCATGTCACATGGAATAAATGTATCCAAACAGGGTTGAGGGTTGACTTTGTCACCGATGTTACACTCCAAAGTGTAAATGCATACGTCAGCTTTTAAGCACAACGCGACATTGTATTTGACGTCACAATTTACGGCTTGAATAAATCTGAGCCATTCACATCACGATGTTAGCTCGTAAAAGGTTTCGAATCGTAAACTATAAAAGCCCGAAGTTGCTGTTCAAAATAGCAAAAGCTGATTCTGCATTCGGCTCTGCGTTATAAATTTAAGGGATTACTCGGAATGATGATTTATTAATTTTCTACATTAAAATATTGTTTTATCTGTGTATGCTCGTTAAAGAGAAAACGTTATCAAACAAAAATAAATACATTTTAATTTCTGATTATGAATATAGTTTCATGGAACATTAAATAATTATCTATTCAGGTATTAGAATTTATGAATATAGAATATAAGTACCTACAAGTGGTTTTTATGCTTTGTCAAGTTTCAATATTATTTATTCAGCTAAGGCCCTTCGTCCACTCGTCGACTCGACTTGGACTCGTTTGATACGCGACTGAAACTCTACTTTGTGTATGCTACTTGTTCTCGACCAACACTCGTACACGCGTTGACTCTAGGTCGACGCGACTTTCCTACCGTTTAGGATGTCTGATTCAGACGCGGAAATTTTATTACTTTATATTGCATATAAAAGGGCCATAGAACAAAAGAAGAAAAAGAAAAGTTTGATACATCCCTAAGTTGAAAGACATCTAAATTGTCGAGCATTTGAGGCTGCGAAGGAACTACATGAAGATGATATTTTTATTTGTAATTTTATAATTGTATAAGTAATAACATGCATTTTTCTCTACTTTTTGCACAAATAATATATTATTTTGTTAAACCATAATTGCTTCGCGTCATTCGTATGATACTCTAGTCGCATGCGACAAACACACCAAGTTGTTATTAGAGTGAGTGAAGCAAAGTATGTTGTATTTAAGTAATTGATTGTATTGCATTATTTATTATTTTTTAAAATCATTTTTGTATTTTATGACCTGGTAACGACATATTTTTTTTTGTAAATGTCGTTGCTTCTGTGCGCTGTGGTTTCTTGCGCCCGTTCTTTGCCACAGTTAAAAAATGAAGTCCTGAATTTATGGGTGGTAAGTTAAAAAAGATTTGGACGATTCAAAGTACCTACTTATTACTTGAGTTTATTGAATAAATTTAATTATAAGACTTTAAACTATCGCGTTGCATTGCATTAAAACTGTTTTAACGGGACCTAACACGATAAATCAAAAATCGACAAATAGACAAATCGGCGGTAGCTGAACATCTGCTGGAAGCTGGAGTAAACCACTGGATTGAGTTACATGATTCAAAAATCTTCTCCACCGAACGTTATTATTATAACAGGATAGGACGTGAAGTGATTGAGATCAAGAAGTATAAACATTTCAATCGGGAGGACGGGTTTAAATTATCATCAGCATGGAATCCAGTGATTGGCAAATGCTAACCGCAACGTCTGTCTATAAAAAGAAACTTGGATACTGTTCGTGTAGTGTGCCAGAGTTGTGTTACTGACGATTACTTGCACTGTGACAATTTAAGTGAACGTGTGAGGGTGGATGAAGAAACAAATACCCGCCCGAGCCGACGCGACGACGCGACGACGCGCCGCGAACCGCCAGTTCGCTTGTGACCACGGCCGCAGCATCGCGGCCGAAACGTCTAGCAGTAAGTATATATGTACTTACGTACAAAATTAATCGTGTTAGGTCCCGTTAACACAGTTTTAAATCTTAATATATTTTGAGTTTAAGTTTGATGTGTGCCAAGATCGCAGCAGATGGTAAGCTGTTGTCTCTGCCAACCCATCCTGGAAGCGGGCGTGCGCGATGTGTGTATGTAAAATAAATTGAAACATAATCCTACTAATCTTAGATGAATGATTGGGGTGTCCAATCATTTGACAAAAAACAAGTAACAAATTTTCATTTGAAAAATAACATTTGACAAAATTATCACACTAATATTATAAAGGCGAAAGTTTGTGAGTGTGTACGTTTGTTACTTCTTCACGTAAAAACGGCTGGAGCTATTTTGATAAAATTTGGTATGGAGTTAGCTGACACCCTGTCTGTTTTTATTCCGATATTCCCACGAGAACGGGACCCACGCGGGTGAAACCGCGAACGGCCGCTAGTACTTGATAAATTTATCATTTTACAAAATATTGTTGCTCGCTGCGCTCGACTAGATACCGCCCTATCTAAAGACCACAGCTCCGTAAATGCTACAACTCATCTATGACAATTTGCAAGAATGCTGTCCTTCTTATTTTTTGTAGCAATATTTTTACACAGTTTTATTACGCAAACTGGCATTTTGCTTTGAATTATGCCCAAAATTTAATAAAAAAATCAGTACGTACACTTTACACACAGCTATCATTGTGACTGGTTCTCGGGTACGCCGATTTCGGCGTAGTATTTGTTGCCGCATTTTACAAGTACGACGGAGGTATCTAGTCGAGCGCAGCGAGACCAATCATTCATCTAAACCTACTAATATTATAAACGCGAAAGTTTGTAAGTATGGATGGATGTTTGTTACTCTTTCACGTAAAAACTACTAAATGGATTTGGATGATATTCTACATACAGATAGTTTATAACCTGGATTAACACATAGAATACTTTTTATCCCGATATTCCAACGGGAACGGGAACCACGCGGGTGAAACCGCGAGCGGCCGCTAGTCAAAAATAAAACAGTAATTTTGTTTTCTAGGTTTAAGCGAGCACTACACATTGAAATAAAACACTTTTTAAAGGACTAACTCGCGTTTAATTTACTATATTCCGTGGTCACAGGGAGACTCTCCCAAGTAACACAGACGTGCTGAATAAAGATTGATTAAGAGCACTCATCAAGAGCATAAGCTGAATACTAAGCTGAATAACGCCTGAGTACCGTCTATTCAGCTGTTATTCAAGCAAAAAGGGCCCCAATTTTGAATGCTTAACGCTGAATAACATCTGAGTAACAATTGAGTAGGAGCTTAATAATGTTTCAATTAGCTTAATAACTTTTGAATAACTGCACACATTGCTTTTATAAAGCTTTTACAACTCAGTTATTCAGCTACGTCGAATAGGTTAGAGTATTCAGAATTTATTAAGCATTTAATTTATTGTTGACATTAATGCAAGCAATATTCATAGAAATTGGGAAAAGAAGAAATAAATTGGGTTCAATAATTTAATGTCGATACCTTTATTTGACATGACGTGAAATTTGAGTTATTCGGTAAGTAAATTTTAATTTACAAGTTAGCGGTCTGCTACATGTTAATTATTAGTGCGCAAGTAATTTTGTCGTGAAGTATGTGTTTGGTTTTGATTTTTATGACGCGCCTCGCTAATAATCAAGATAATTTGTTGTAAATAGTATTTTCATACATACATACTAGGTCTGACAAAAGTACTTGTGATGAATTATCTAATTTAAGCAATTTTATCCAACAAAATAACATGACTTGAGTTGGAAATGTTGTAGTTGTAAGATTAATAAGCATTTTGGTGATCTCGTAAATTCCTTGTAAGAATTAATTACAAAGATTTCAATGGCGATCGATGTTTTGTTTTATAATGCTGAATAAAAGTGCACACATGTTTTGTTACTAAACTATAATTTGAAAAAGAGTAGTCTCTTTACACTTACTTATGAATAACATTTATATAGTTGACCACATTTTTATATTAGTTACTCACATTTTTAGGGTTCTCTAATCGAATGAACAAAAACCTTTTATAATGTGTAACTTTCCCATCAGGCTTTCACTAAATTGATTACTTACATTTAAAATCACAGCATCTTTTTTATTTTATTTTTTCGTGATAAAGACTGTTATATTAATAGTATCTATTATGTTTAAAAAAAATTGCAGGTTTCGTGTGTGTGGTGTGCACTGGGCTCTAGTTTATTTAATCTTTATTGCACAACAATAGGATGTACAAATGGCGGACTTATTATTATATTATTAATTATAATTTATATTTCGTTTCAGAAAAATGACGTTTAAAATAATTTCAACACGTTGTAAGGGTCATTCAGATTTGTGCACTGTGCCGACCCAATGGGAGAACAAAGAACAACTTCGATGGCCAAGATATAATGCGGATTTATTAATTAAGTAACGACAGCAGTGTCCAACCTCGCGCAGATTGGCTTACGATGAAACAAACAAACAAACAACGCAAATAAAACATTTTATCGCAACGTTAATTTTATTTTCTTGTATTGCGATACCTTCTGCTAATAATATAAACATTTCAGAAATGAAATTTTCTGTATACTTATATTTTTAGATCTTTCGGTTTTCCAATTCCAAATCGGTTATATTTTTTTTTGGGGACGGAACCCTCATCATTAAAGGGAAAACACGCTTGCTGATTGGGACCGGGTTCAGTTTTGTTTAAACTATTTTCACAAATCCTGTCATGATCATTACTGCTGATGACACTTGGACAATTACTACTGCTGATATTTAAATATTCTTTTAACAATTTCTTTCAATATGACCGGTTCTTTACGCTTTTGCCACGACTTTCGATCCATGATTCAAACAACGCATAAAATAAATACGTACAATAATATTCTAATTGCTGGTATTAAGCTATGGACGCTATATCAATACAAATGTGGTCTTTAATTTGAGTAAGTTAGTTGAAACTCTTTATTATACTGAAATAAGCTTATTAAAAACACAAATAATATTGTTTATTCAGCAGCTGAATAATTAGTAAAACATAGAATCTTATACAGTTTAAAGATAAAGTAAAAACAATTATTCAGTATCAAGCTGTATACCAGAATTATGTAAACAATATTATTCAGAAGGTGATACTTTATTCAGCAATTATCTGTTTCAAACGCTACAAGCTTAGTACTGCTTTAATAATAGACTATTGTTAATCAGATAAATGCTGCCGAAGGCACTGTTTTTCAGATTTAAGCCACCTGGAATGCGTAATGCGTAATAACGTCTGTCTAATAATCTTACGGAAATTGGTTATTAAGCTTAAAGAAGGAAAGGACAGAAATACAGAATTTATTAAGCGTTAAGTATTTTAAGGGTCCGTACTCAACCTTATTCAGTATATGGCTATTCCCAAAGCTCTTACACAAACCATATTCATCTTTGAACTGTTAAAAGTTCTAAGTGTGTACTGTTATCTTGCTTATGTGTTACTTGGGCTGTGACCACGGTCCCTGTAAAGGGTTCGAAACGTCAGGATAATATAAAAAACTATGTAATATAGTAAATTAAACGCGAGTTAATCCGTAAAAAAGTGTTTCATTTCAATGCAGTAATTGATTAATTAGTATTGAAATAATTATTATAGCCGTGTCGCGTATCGGTGAAAGAATATAACACCCCCTCTCTTCGTTTGGGTGTCGTAAAAGGCGACTAACGGACTAAAGACTGTACATACATTCAACAGCATAGAGCGGCGATAGGCTCACCACCTGTAACGCTGAGCACATGTGCGACAGGTGTGAAAAGTGGACTATGGTAGAGGACTGCTTTTGCTGTCCTCATTGCTTTGTCTCTGACTAACCTTTAGCGGATAATAGTCGTGATTATAATTAAGTATTATGTACGTGTATAAAATTTATTTAAAAAAATCTAGGTACCTATGGACATCTAGTGCGATTAGTACGTAACTCTACTATCCCACAGTAAAATTTGTAGTCAAAGTTACCCTAATGGGTAATATGGGACAATAATATAAGTGGCTATATTAAACTTTGTAGGGTCGCCACAAGTGTTTACTTATTACTAGTACTATTTCTATCATTATCATAAAATCTTAATGTAACTGTTACATACTGATCAAGAATGTGTTATTCGTATTGTATATTAATACATATAACAAACATCAGACTATAATCATGTGTGTGTGTGTGCAAAAAACAATTATTTGTTGGGAACAACTATGATAGGCTATAAAAAAAATTTACTACTTAAAGACTGAAAAGATATATAATGATTTCCCTCCCCGATAGGCTGACATCAATGTATCCTGACTGCGGGAGGGGCCTGGTATCCTGTGATAACGGGTTCTCCTTGGAAACCCACCTCAGGCACCATGTCTCTCACAAATATGGACAATCTATAAACTGTCAGATAGTTAAGCCTTAGTCTTAAGTCATTTTTGTGAAGAGAGATTAAATAAATGATTTATTTATTATTTACTTATAGACAGATTTCCCAAAAAATAGCGTTAGACGAAAGCTCTGGGCTTCTGTTGGCACATTTTTTAAATTTATTCCGGTTTTAATAGATTTTACAGTACTTACCTTTTTATATAAATAGCATTTTACCCTACTAACCTCATTCTTATTTTTATTTCAGTCTTAAATTGAAATCCTTTGTAAACTGTTGTAAATTACATGATTATTATAACTGTATTTATTGTCTTAAATCTTAATTTTAACAGTATTTAAAAAAAACTATATACAAAAATAATCTTATCATCCTCAGTTTGTAGATTCATTGATAAAACGAAAAAATTACCAAACCCCATTATTAAGTTCGCAGTTCGCACATAGCGCCAACCCTAACGTGAATCTGTTCAAAATTCATCTCATCACAATTCAAGTTGAGAGAGTGCGGTTGTAATGGAGGACTCGTTTTGTCGTGCGAGGGTTACCAGCTAGATTACCCGCAGAGGAATAGGCACTTGCTCATATCACTTCTTGCGGCAACTGGCACCGCCGAGCACCTGAATAATATACGTGCTGATAATAAAACCTTTATTTTGTTGATTTTGTGTCTTGTTTCGCTATATTACAAATCCTACTAATATTATAAACGCGAAAGTTTGTAAGTATGGATGGATGTTTGTTACACTTTCTCGTAAAAAATAACTGAATGAATTTGGCTGAACTCGGTAAACAGATAGTTTATAACCTGGATTGACACATAGAATACTTTTTATCCTGATATTCCCACGGGAACGGGAACCACGCGGGTGAAACCGCGAGCGGCCGCTAGTTGATAATAATTTGAATCTTTATATTTTGATTGTAAGAGTTAGATATCCTTGAATAATGTTTGAGGAGCTTGATGGCACTGTGATTCGATCGCTATCCCCGATTAAAGAATAAATAAATAAAAATGATCGTCCACTAGCGGCCTCTCCGTTACTTCGTCCGCGTGACAAATTTCCAAAATGTGTTTCTTTTATACGAAACTTATCAATTAGAAACAAAACAAAAAAATATAACCCAAATAGGTGCAGCCGTAAGTCATGCGCGAACATAGGTACAGTCACGAACAAAAATATGTAAACAATTATTACTCTTAATACAATGGAATAAGAGTCAAAGTGTATAAATATTGGTGCTCGTGACGTACATATTTCGTGGCAATTGCATTTTATTACATACATACATAATAATTACGACTATTATCCCAGGATGTCTTATATCTGTATTATATAGATGTGTCAAAACATTTCTCATTTCAAAAAAATTGCGATACCCTGAGATGAATGATTGGTCTTGCTGCGCTCGACTAGATACCGCCCTATCTAAAAACCACAGCTCCGTAAATGCGGCAACTCATCTATGACAATTTGCAAGAATTCTGTGTGTTTTTATTTTTTGTAGTATTATTTTTACACAGATTTATTACGCAAACTGGCATTTTACTTTGAATTATGCCCAAAATTTAATTAAAAAATCGGTACGTACACTTTACACACCGCTATCATTGTGACTGGCTCTCGGGTACGCCGATTTCGGCGTAGTATTTGGGTATTTACTCATGTCATGTGGTATTTGTTGCCGCATTTTACAAGTACGATGGAGGTATCTAGTCGAGCGCAGCGAGACGAATTATTCATCTAGGAGCGATTACCTGTACACTAAAAAAAAGGAAATAAGTTTATACTCGTAATTCCTAAATTTCGACTTCAGAAAGTTTATGAATCATTCATGGGACAAGGTGTCGCATATTACAAACAAATTTAAGAGACATGTTAAGGACAGACTTTTAGTATAGAGCTATTCAATGACAAAAATACAAAAATGCATGGAATTACTATAATCCTCTAATTTCGCATATATTTGTTCTAATGCGTTCATCGTGCCCGAATAAAACTTTTAGATTCACTTTTGCTTTTATCATTTCTTTTACTAAATAATTGTTTTATGTTTGTTGATTGTATAATTATACAAAATGGTAACGACATATTGTTTTGTAAATGTCGTTACTTCTATATTATTATAAAGCTGTGGAGTTTCTTGCACCCGTTCTTCTCCACAGCTAAACGATGTCCTGAATGGGGGTGCCTACCCATCCATAGTAGTAAAATTAAGTTTAGACGATTCGAAATGCTTATTTTAAGTTAACTGAATAAAAAAATATGATTCTGTTTTTGAATGGTTAGTCAGAGACTAGGCAACGAGGACCGCAAAACAGTCCTCTCCCATAGTCCACTTTTCACCAAATAGCGACTGCACATGTGCTCAGCGTAACAGGGGGTGATTCTATTGCTGCCCTATGCTGTTGGATGTATGTGCAGTCTTTAGTCCGTTAGTCGCCTTTTACGACACCCAAGAGTATAGAGGGGGTGGTAGTATTCTTTCACCGCTACCCGAAAGGGTTTGTTTTTTTTTAAAGATAAATATTTTAACCACTTCTCTCGTCACTATTACTTCTTTTTTTGTATGTAGATGTACTGAGTTTTGCACGCGTACATAATCGGGTGAAACCGCAACTGATTTATTGTATTTTAGACTGATATTGTTATTAAGCCACTTGTCTGTGACAAGGACTCCTAGAGGTTGCTAGCAATTAAAATGCTATTGTGTCCCGTAATTCAACAGCTGAGCAATTAGGGGAAAACGCAACTGAAGAATATTTTTTCTCCGTAAAGGTACAACTTGTCTGATAGGAACTCGGTAAGGACAAATTTTTTGAAAATTGAAATAGTTGACCTTGGAAATAGTCATCATTGAAGATAGTACACTATCTTCCATGTCATTCTCGTTCAGTAATACAGCCTTAAAACTTACATCCATTAATGTATATTGGGAGAATACATCGGAACTGTGATCAATCACTTTCCTGGCATAAGTCCAATAAAGTTGGTCTAGTGTGAATATGTTACGTAATAAGGCGGAACAATTTTTATATTATTATTATACATCAATAATATATATACAAACATACAATCACGCCTATTATACCCGAAGGTTTAGTCAGAGACTAGGCAACGAGGACAGCAAAAGCAGTCTTCTATAGTCCGCTTTACACTAAATAGCGACTGCACATGTGCTCATCGTGACAGGTGGTGAGCCCATCGCCGCCCTATTCCGTTGAATGTATGTGCAGTATTTAGTGCGTTAGTCGCCTTTTACGACCCCCAAGTTAAGAGAGGGGGTGGTAGTATTCTTTCCCGCTACGCGACATGGTTTTCTATACTAATACTTATTATAAAGAGGAAAGATTTGTTTGTTTGTTTGAATTGAATAGGCTCCGTAACTACTGGACCAATTTAAAAAATTATTTGACCTATAGAAAGCTACATTCTTCCTTAGTAACATTGGCTATATTTTATTGCGGTATTCCCATAGAAACGGGTACCACGCGGGTAAACCCGCGAGGATCCGCTAGTCAATAATAAGTAGCACAGCGGCTAAGGCGTTCCGTTTGCGATCTTGCCAGTTCAGCAAGTTTCACAATGCCGGGTCACTGGCTGGGCGGCCTAGCTCGTCCGTGCTTCAGAAGGCGCGTAAAGCCGTCGTTTCAAATTGTTGTCGTAGAATAACAGTAGTGAAAACTAGAATTATTCCCCAGAGATACACTTTCCCCGTAGATACACTTTTAATAAAACTGCGATTTTATTTCTGTAAGATATATTTTTTAAAACTCTATTTGTCCTCTTAGATACACTTTTTGGTACTGTTGTGAACGATCGATTGATTGACCTACGCATAAATAAAATTGTAGAAGATCTCCTTAACGTTTAATTTTATATCATCCGTTTGAAGAAACAATCAAGGCAGCGTGGTTGTCCATGTGAGAAGTGGGACGTTAATATAGGCTGATGATGATGATGATTGATTAACCGTGTCGCGAAGCGGTGAAAGAATACTACCAACCCCTATTCCCTTGGGTGTCGTAAAAGGCGACTAACGGACCAAAGACTCCACATACATCCAACAGCATAGAGCGGCGATGAGCACCACCTGTCACGATAAGCGCATGTGCCGTCGCTATTTGGTGAAACGTGGACTATGGTAGAGGACTGCTTTTGCTGTCTTAATTGCCCGGTCTCTGACTAACCCTTCGGGGATAATAGTCGTGATTATAAGTATGTATGTATTTATGATGATGATAAATAAATAGTGAGCGAGTCATTTAATATTTTCGATTTGTGGTGTTTTCTATCTATATTAATAAAAATCAATTACTTACCACGAATTTATGTTCGTGCATCAATTCAGAATAGCTGCACCTATTTGGCTGATTATTTTTTGTTGTGTATGTAAATGTCAGGACAGAATTTTATTGGTAATTCATCACTAGGAACCTAGGAGCTACTGTATAATCATAATCTATACCTATATTTAAATATATTTATCCGTTATCTAGGTGGATCTATGATAAATAGATATTTTAATGGATAAAAATGACCAAATTATTCATAAAAATAAAAAAGAAGCCTAAGATGGAAGCAGCATGTTATATAATTGGTGTTAACATGGGAAAGTTATTTATTATCGTTTAGTAATACAACAAGTACTTATTAACCGTGTCACGTAGCGGTGAAAGAATACTACCACCCCCTCTTTTCCGTTGGGTGTCGTAAAGGCGACTAACGGACTAAAGACTGCACATACATACAACAGCATAGAACTGCTTTTGCTGTCCTCATTGCCTAGTCTTTGACTAACCTTTCGGGGATAATAGTCGTGATTACACATATGTATGTATGTATGTATAAGTACCTACCAACGTGTACATAAAACTTTCCATTTCACCAAACACGCTCGAGGAACTGCCACAAGATTCTATAATACAATTACGTCCGAGATAATTCCGCATTTCGCGGGCCAAATTCATTGCTTTGGTTATTCGATTGCCTATTTGCATTTATAAGGGCCACCGCTGGTGCGGGCCAATCTACCATCATTCAGGGGCCAATTTCAATAAATTACCGCTAGTCGGGCTCTCTTACCTGTGTTCTTTTTATTATGAAATTACATACCTTTGTGTGCTAGCTGCCCGAATCTCATAATAATATTAATAGAAACACTTTATTTGCATACAAGGAAGATAACAATTACAAGAATATGACAAATCACAGAGAAGAGAGTATAAGTAGGCAATCTCTTCCAGAGAAAAAGAGGAAAGGATGTAACTTCTAACTTGATCACCAGAAGATTTTGATGTTTTTCTAATACTTTCAGGAAGTGAGTTCCATAAGCGGATGGGCAGGGAAAGAGTAGGAGAAACAGAATAGGAGAAGAAGTCGGTAATGTTTTTTATAATTTATTATAATTATATAGTTTTTTAATATTTTGTACAGATATTATAGTCTTCTTAAAAAAAATTGGTTGCCTGTAAAGTCGGTATACGGGCGAAAGTTTTACGTGACAACGACTTTGAGTGGTAAAATAATTTTAATGTGAATATTCATTCGTATAGTAGGAAGAAGGATGAAATAGGAAAGGGACGCGTGCCTTTCACTTTTTATGTCTGTCTCTCTCGCTCTTAGGCGGGCTAACCATGCCCGAGTGGAAGGGACGCGTGCCTCTCACTCGCTCTCATTGTGAGCGCATAACGTGAGCGGAGCGTAACGCAGTTTCTTGAAGTGTCACCCGGCAAACCAATTTATAAGACGTTGTCACGTCAAAAAAGGTGTGTAAGGTTTGTAATGACGCTACCGCATAATGTTATTTTAAAATATTATTATATATATATATATACAGTTTTTAAAGTATTGAGATAATTGATATATTTACACGAACACGAAACAAAAATAATAAACTGTTATAATAACAAAAAAAAACTAAAGAGAAAAGAAAACTAACCTGTTTAGTTAAATAATGTTTTTAAATATTTTGTACAGATTTAGTTTTGTCTTTTTTATAAAAAAAAAAGTGTGTAAAGTTTGTAATGACGCTACCGCATAATAATGCCTGTCAAATAATCAAAAGTTGTGATAATATAAAACTACAACATTATTATTAGTAACTAGAATAAGTATTAAAGAAAACTTTTAAAATCTTAATCATAAAAGTGTTATTGTTATTACTAAGATAAAAGTAAATTTGCTTTTCAATTCAAAGTTTAAATTGGTATGTCTATCCATTCCAAAGTAAAATTTCACTTAACATTCTGCTATCTTGATGATTGGAAGATTTTGAGTGATGATACGGTGTATGTCTAACCTAACAAAACTCTTTGAAAGTTTAATAGAAGAGTGATTTTTACAATCAAAAACAAATCAGATTTTATTTAAACTGCTAATTGTACGCGTCGCAACATTGAAGTAGAAATAACTACTTTATGTACTTTATGGAAAGCAAACCTTGAACTTGACGAGTTGACAAAATAAAATATAATAATAAAAAAAAGAAAAAATAACTTTTACTTAAGAATTTAGCTGAATAAAATAATAATCATAATAATAGGTTTTGTATAATATTTTATATTGTAAATATTTTTTTTAATAAAGAATTGTAAAAATAAATCTTAAGATCGCGCATCACTTAAGAACGGGTGCACCTATTTGGCTAATTATTTAATTGTTGTGTTCTTATTTGTTAGGACAAGGTTTTTGTGAAAGAAAATGTAAAAAGTACTTACCTACATCATCATCGTCATCATCAGCCTATAAACGTCCCACTGCTGGGCACAGGCCTCACACGTGGACAATACTTAGCAGATAGGGTTAAAAAGTACGGAAAAATGTAAAAATTTATATTAAAACCTCTCCATTTAAAGTGATTGAGTGATTGACATATAAAACAGCAAAGAGGATGTAAGTAGGTAATAAAAAAAACAGTTAAAAGATATTTAAAATAATAATTGAAAAAAAATATTGACAGAATTAACTTTATAATTGCCAGCTTGACGTTATTGTTCAGACACTAAATTCATTGATTGCTAAGCGATACGAAGTTCGCCGGCACAGCTGGTATTAAATAAAGAGAATAATATAAGATAAACGCCAATGAACTTGTTACCACATTGTTGTGTAAAAATGGTTTTCGTACAAATGTTTCATTGTAACACAAAGACTAAGTGCAGTTATTCATAAATTAAAGTTTTAATTTAAGGTACAGTTGTGCTAAACAATGCAAAGAGAAGTTCGCAAACATTTTTATGACTCAACTGTACACATTTTAACTTGTGCATTCATACCTTGCTTGGAGGTATAAATTATCTTAACTGCTGCGTTGACAGATTTATAATTTGCGAGGCTCTACTGTGTTTGAAATTTATGTTTTTGGACACATGTTTTAAATAAAACCCATTTTGCTTGTTATCATACGATAAACTTTGTCTTTCTAGTTTCGATTATGGGTCTCTATTTAAAAACAGATGTTTTAACATCGATTTTAATTTAACCGAAATTTTTTTTTTGTAAGTAAACCTAATTAATAACCAATCATAACCTTTATTCAATTGAATAAAGTTTAATGGAAAAAATGTTCAAATACTTTTACCAGAATAACGATCCATTGAATCCCTATTTCATTTAATAGTATTTCATCGATGAAACTGTTCATCAAAAAATAAATATTTTGTTGACGATACACACTATTTTCATCTAACAACTTGTAATCGCAGTATCGTTTCATCGAACGATGCAATTGTGTGATGACGACATAACCGTTGCGGTCAGTTCAAAATATCCAATCAAAAAAAGTCCTGCTGGTCTATCGGCTAAAAAATATGGATATGGACATGGGCTTCATTTGACATTTTAAGTCCATATTTTGTCTATATATGGGCATATTATGGGCTTCAAATATCAAATAAAGCCCATGTCCATATTCATATTTTTTAGCCGATACAGGGGCTGGTGATTAATAGTCATTAAAAGCCTATTCTAACCATGCCTAACCCAATTGTATCTGACAATAGAACGTGCCTTACGAAACAAGGAGGAACTTGATACATTTTAATTTGGTCAGCCATCCAGTTCCTTGGTACTGCAAAAGTGGCATAACTTGCAATAAAGTAAATAGAACGTAAAAATCAAAACGTATAAACGTTCCACTGTTGGGCAAAGGCATTGACGAGAGCACATTGTGAGAGAGCCTATAGCATATATCAAACACAAAATACCAATAAAAGTCTTAAAACGGACTGCAAGACAATAAAATATCCAAGCCTTCATGACTAGAAGCTTGAAATTCCCGGTATTGTGATAACAAAAAAAATAATAGCGCAAATGTTAAACTAACGTATGAAACGGCACCAGATGTTTTTGTATGGGTCAAGTAGTAAATGACAAGCAATGCTTGAAAAATCTGAACCAAAAGGACTACATCGAAACCGTGATTGTTTTCGTGCGTGGGTGTTTTCTATGTATAATAAGTATGTATTTAAGTATTTTAAGTATGTTTATCCGTTGTCTAGTAACCATTTAACGAGTTTCGTCGAAGCTTCTCTTGGGCTAGGTAATTGGTGTGATAGTAGGAAAGATTTATTTATTTGTGATTAAAAATGCCTCACGTAAACTCGGTGTCCTAAACAAGGTACGGCGATTCTTCACGCCTAATCAGTTGTGTCTATTATACAAGACACAGGTGCGGTCTTGCGTGGAGTATTTCTCTCACCTTTGGGACGGCTCCGCAAAGTACCTTCTTGATGCCTTGGACAGATTGCAGCGCCGCGCTATGCGCATTATCGGCAATGCGGAGGTCACTAAAACTCTCAAGCCTTTGCAATTGCGTAGAGATATTGCGACACTCAGCGTCTTTTACCGTTTATACCATGGCGAGTGCTCTGAAGAACTCTTTGACCTCATCCCTCCTTCTCCCTTCCTCCATAGGAGTACGCGTGCTGCTCTCCGGAGTCACCAATTTACAGTCTCTAACATTCCATCACGCACAAAGAAATTAGGTGACTCGTTTCTTTGCCGCACTTCCAAAAGATGGAATAGTTTACCAGCACACGTATTCCCTCCTACCTATGACATAGGGTCCTTCAAACGTGGCGTGAAGAAGCACTTTGTGGGCCGGCAGAGTGAGGGTGACTGATGCTACGTCTCTTACGCTGCAGCAGGTTGTCCTCGCGCCTGGACTTCATTTCCACTTAACATCAGGTGGAGTGGGTCATTTGCCGGGCTTAGTATATAAAAAAAAATCTGATGCTCCTACGGCAATGAGGACCGCAAAAGCAGTCATCTGCTAATAGTCCACTTTTCACAAAATAGCGACTGCACATAGTGCTCATCGTGACAAGTTGTGAGCCCATCACCGCTCTACGCTGTTGGATGTATGTGCCATCTTTAGTTCGTTATTCGCCTTAGATACGACACCCAAGGGAAGAGAGGGGGTGGTAGTATTCTATAGCCGCTATGCGACACGGCAAAACGGTTAAGAATTTAAAACACTTTTTTTTTGTAGAGCGTATTTTCCGCTATCTCTCGCTACTCAGACTGGGATGCAATAAAATATTATTTTACGACGGCGCACGGCACACACGAACTATTTTTACGAGTTGAATCCTTTCTGCTCACAAGGAGTATGAACGGAATGCCATTTCAAATTATAATCTAGACCATTCTAGACTATGAGATGACTCGGTGATTTTTTATTGTTAGCGTTGTCTTACATTGTCATTCTACAAATCTTTGGGTAATATAATAATATTGTTTGCCAACATTTAGTTAATAAAAATGATTGATTGTTAGAGACATAAAATGTAAATGTGGCAAATCAAATCATATTTATTTGCCAAGAACATAGTATGTGAAGTTGTTACAAGGTTTATAAAAAAAAAGAAATGGAAAAAGACAAAATTAGTTCTCGTCAAAAATTGTAATAAATGAATAAAAGTTTGCATACAAAATAAAATAACAAAAAATATTTGTGCAAAATTTATCTTATGTTTACCATACATATGTATAAAGAAGAGTAAAATTGATCGGTTCGTGTTTTTAGACTCACTTGTCTTTTATTCTCACAGACATTTTCATATAACATACCTATATATATACATATAATTACGACTATATACCCGAAGGGTCAGTCCGAGACTAGGCAATGAGGACAGCAAAAAAGCTGTCCTCTACCATAGTCCACTTTTCACCAAATAGCGGCGGCACATGTTCTCAGCGTGACGGGTGGTGAGCCCATCGCCGCTCTATGCTGTTGGATGTATGTGTAGTCTTTAGTCCGTTAGTCGCCTTTTACGACACTCAAGTGAAATAGTATTCTTATCAAAAGAAATAGTATTCTTTCACCACAACGCGACACTGTTTTCATAAAAGGTGAAGTTAAACAAACAGTTTCACTGGGATTGGACATAATTATGCTTATATTTAACACTTGTCTGGCACTCTGTGAGAAAACTAAATCCCCTCTCAAACGTTTTTTATTTTTTATTTTTTTTATTTAAGGGAAACATACAGCTTATTTTACACTTATAAAACAGAAGTTAATAAACATTACGTTAGCCAAAAAAGTTTCCACAAATGTAAAAAACATACAAATTATAGCTTAATAACTACTCCTTAACAATGAAGACCACACAAGTTACATATTTAACTTAATCATAACATTTTTTTTGCTATAAGAAATATTAACTACATGTAAGTATAGCGACAATAACCTCTCTCATAGTCTCTCAGTACTTCTCTCAGTCACTAGCAGATGACAGATACCCCATAACAATGCATCTTTTAGAAGAGCCAATTTTTTTCGAAAATTAAATCTATTTCCTTAAATCTAATAAAATTACTAGGTGCACGAACAAGGAATCTATTTTTTGCATAATTAGTCTTAAAGGATGGTACCTCAAAAACTTTAGGCGAACGTAAGTCTTTTCTTTTAAAATAAAAAGGTAAGGGGAGTCAATAAGGTTATTCACAATTTTGTATACAAAGACTTGATCGCGAACCAATCTACGACACTCTAGTGGCATCACCAAATCATTAAAAGGTTTTTTAAATTTATATTGCAATCTTTTTATGAATTTATTTTGAATACGTTGGAGTGCATTAATGTGTACATTATACTGGGTATTCCATACAACGGAGGCATATTCAAGGGATGATCGTATAAAAGAATTGTATAGCAAACATACTGTGGTATGATTTTTAAAATTAATACTTTGTCTAAAAATAAAGCCAAGCATTCGATGTTATAACACATTTAAACAATTTAACTTAAAAATTATAACACTAAAACGTTGAAAAAAATTTGTATCTCAGATGAGAAAGTATAGACGGTAGGTAATTATTTTCTTACTTTTATCTTAAATTATGTTTAAGCGTTAATAACGCAAAAACATTAAATAGTACGAACACTTTGATATTTTTTTAACCGATTCTTTTTTCTGCTTCTCACTGTAGATACATTATTCTTCTTCTCAACATGTTGTACCTTTCTTCGACTCTTCAACTGATGCTTTAGCTCAGTTCCTCAGGTCATGGAGGCGAGAGAGTACACGGTGGGATGCACATATTCCTTCGCCTGCATGGCCTGAGGAGCTGAGCATGGCTGGAACTGCTTCTTCTAGATACGTTGGTGTTCTTCTTTCTTCTTCCTTGTTTAACCGTTTAGCTATTAAAGGCAATACAGATGCCACCATAATTTAAACCTTATTCAGTTGTAATAGGATGGAAAACCAATAAAATATTAAATGCTTTACCAGTTAAAAGGTTAAGATAAAACCGCACGTAAAACTAGTGATGTGACAAAAATATATTTTTTTAGACGGACAAAAAGACATAATACATCCAACAGCTAGGAGCGGGCTCACCAACTGTCACGTTGAGGACATGGGGTATTCCTGGAAGCGCACCCATTTTAAAGCCCACCAGATCAAGCGCACCTTAACTATTCCTCCAAGCGCACCCGTTAGGTGCGCTTCAGAATATGTGATTAAAATATTATATTTTTATTCCTCGAAGCGCACCAACGGTAAAAAATAGAGAGGAGCTTAAAAGATTCGTAATATTGATGTCCACAGAAACTAGGACTAGGTGCTTACGCAACTTACTACGTCAATAATAAATTGAATCATGACAGTCATATTGATCTAAAAGTACCTAAATGTAAATAAATGAAAAGAGGTAGATAGGCGCCTTAGCGATCTTACTTACCTTTAACTATCAGGAAAAAAGAAATAAACGAGTAGGACTAGGTGCTGCAACTTACTATGTCAATAGTAAATTGAATCATGACAGTTATTTTGAACTAAAGTCCGGTAGTACTAATACTTATTCTAAGCTAAAAGTACCAGCGTGACATAAATGTAAAGAGGTAGATACTCTAAAAATAAACGTACGTTATTCGTTGTCGATATTTTAGTTACTACATATCTTTCCACATTTTATCTGCTGGTGCGCTTCGAGGAAAAAAATATATATTTCAATGTTGGGTGCGCTTGGAGGTATAGTTTAGGTGCGCTTGGTCTGGTGCGCTTCAAAATGGGTGCGCTTCGAGGAATACCCCGAGGACATGTGCAGTTGTTATTTGGTGAAACGTGGGCCATTTTGCGGACTGATTTTGCGGTCCTCATTGCCTAGTCTCTGAGTAACCCTTTGGGTAGAATAGTCGTGATTCAATGTAGGTACTCGTATGTATGAACAATAAGTCATTCGTCTATGGTTCACGAATTCATACCCTGATACCGAACACATGACACATACCTTACCATAAAAGCCTAGACTTTGATCATTATTCATTCCGAGCCGTGTGCCAAAATAATACTACCAACCCCTCCTCGTCACGCTCAGCACATGTGCAGCTGTTATTTGGTGAAACTAAGTCTATGGCAAAAGACTGATGTTGTGGTCATCATTGCCTAATCTCTGACTACTGGTAGGTAATAGTCGTGAGTAGCGTTGCCAGGCGTTTGGTTAAAGCCGGTCAGAGTTAGGCTTTTTGATTGCGTGTCCGGCCAAAATAAATAGTGTCCGGCTTTTGTTATACTTTTTACATTTCGCAAACGAGCGAGCGCCGAGCGAGGCCGAGCGCAGGCGAGTCGACTGTCAGTCGCTCCTGCTCCCGAAAATGTAGGGGGTCCGGCCTTTTTACCAAAATGTCCGGCCAAACTGGCTGGTCTGTCCGGCTATTAGGTTTGGAGCCCTGGCAACCCTAGTCGTGAGTGTATGTATGGACAAAAAGTCCTTCGTCTGTGCTTCACGTATTGCTACCCTAATTCCGAACACATAAAACATACCTTATCATAAAAGCCTAGACTATGATCATTAGTCATTCCTAAGAAGTTTTGTCAAAAATCACATCGCTCATCAGTGTCTCAGTTGATGTAAGACAGTATCATTTAGACGCTAAAGCAAATCTCGACGTAGCAGAACTGAGTGTAAAACTCATATATGTCACTTCTATTTGAAATCTCATCAGGGAGACTCTGGCACAATGCCGTCGGGCGGTCGGCTTACGGGGGGGTGTTTCAGGGTTGCTCCCACAATAGACAAGATAGTGCAAGTGTTGTTTACTGATTCGGACGAAGAGGCAGATGGAAACTCTTTTTATTTTTAGACACAACGCACGGCGATCAACGTAAGAAATATAATAACTTTTATTTGGTTAACCTATACAGTTAATATTGTATACTTACATTGTTTCTTTCTTTGTGCATCATTTTATATAAATTTATAAAAACAGTTGGAATCTTATAAAAATTCAATTATATTAGGCACGAAGATGTTATAGTAGGCTCATTTCAAGACTTGTGAAATGTCAGTGTCATTATGCAAGTCAATAGCAACAAATTACAAAAAGTTTGAAGCGTCCGTCGGTAGCCGGAATTTATTATTAATTTTTTATTTTTTATATATATATTTTTTTTTTTTTTTCGGGCGGATAGATGCTCGGTTTGAACGCGAGAAACTGTGATTCAATCCCCATAGCTCCGAATACTGACGTGAACCTACTCCGACACAGTCATTTAGATTAACAGGATGGATTAACAAGACTATTATTAATGTGTTAAACGTACATTAATAATAACCTTTAAAAAAACATTTTGGATGTTTATAGATCACATTACACTTGAAAATTGTATGTTTGCTGTTTCAGCAGAAAGCGTATCTCTTGACGTTTGAAGTAAACGTTCGAGGAATTAGATTTAAGGAGTTATAAATGTGAAGTAGGGCAACCGAATTGAATAATTTCTTCGTTCAACATAAGAAGGTTCATTAAGACCTCATAAACATCATTTACATTGGCATTTCCATAACTTAAGGATATGTATAAATTTAAGCTGTTTGGAACAATTTATTGACCTGACCCGGTATGACAGAAGGTACTGAAATCTTATAGACCAGTATCACTTTAATCTTACTATGCAAGTAAGATTAAAGTACTTAATACTGCTCTCAAGAGGACAGACAAAAAATGAAAAAAATGATCTATATTTTTATTTTAAAAAAAATTAAATAAAATGTTTAAAGAAAAAATGGAAAGCTGTGGTATGTGCCTACCATTCGCGGAAACGGGTGATGACGATGACAGGATAAAACGTTTTTTTATTTAGTGGAATTTTTATTTGGGCGGATTCAACAATCAGATATAAGACAAAGACATAAGACAACTCTTTTAATGAGACTGTTGACTCACAGTCTAACCGAATTAATCGGTTTTGTGTGACCTTACTTAAATGTTAAAGAGTTTTGTGAAAAAAAAGATGCAATGCATGTAAGAAAATATTTAATATCTATTACGAAGTGCACCTAAAAAAACTTAAAAAAACAAGTAGCCAAGGCAAGTCCTAAGCTGCAGGGTAGGTCACAACCCCCCACACCCTCTTTGCCCCCCGCTTTCTGCAATTTATCACTTCCGCTAGCGTTCCTACTTCGTCTTTTTTATAATTGGATGAGCATAAATGAATTTTCGAACAAGCCATACTGCTTTGTGATAGGACAAAACTGCATCGCCATGGTCTTTACATCATTTACTATTATAAAATATTGTGTACTACAGCGTAATTAGTCTATAAACTTGAATGGGTGCGCTTGTTACCGTGCTTGTTCCACGGTGGTGAGCGCTCTCATTATTTTGGACTACATCGGCTGCTTACCATCAGGCAGGGTGTAGTCACTCCTCAGTCACAAACTCTCACTGCAAATAAAACCTTCCATCGTAAGTCATAGTTGCAATAGATGGATCATTATTCATTATTCACCACGCTTGTCAAATGCCGTTTGGTGATCACAGACACAACATGCATCCTACTAATATTATAAACGCGAAAGTTTGTAAGTATTAGATGGATGTTTGTTACTCTTTCATGTAAAAACTACTTAATTGGATTTGGATAAAATTCGGCATACAGATAGTTTATAACCTGGATTAACATATAGAATATTTTTTATCTTGATATTCTCACGGGAACCGGAACCACGCGAGTGAAACTGTGAGCGGCCGGTAGTATGACATATTTGCCACTTTTCAAGTAGGCTTGAAAATTTAAACGGCTGGATAAAAGCGTAGGTTATACCAAATAAACGCATCTTGCAGTTTAAGGGTGAAGAATATCTACCATTATTTAGTTCTTATTCAGAATATAGCTACTTGTGTACTAATATTCAGCTTAACACCAGTGAATTATAATAACGGTTTTAAGCAGCCATTATGACCACAAGTGATTAAATATACAGCTCTCTGTGTTACTTGGGAGTATTCTTTCACCGCTACGCAACTCGGTTACTTATATAGGTTTTATCATTTTAATTTCATGCCTCAAGTATTAGCGTGGCATGGTATTGTCAGACAAGCCGCTATAAAAATCAGTGAGCTAGTATAAGTGGGGTATACTTAAATCCGGCGCTTAGGCACAGTCAACAGGCGGTATCAGAAGGGTATGTTGAATTAACCTCTTAGTCTTGGAATCGAAATATAATGGAAAAAAATATAAATTTGCGGAAATGGAAAAAAAATCGAACGCAGTTCATGTTAAATTTTGCGTTCACGATGCAGAAACTTTACCACAGAACCGAAATAATCGACCTTGTTCATACTAAAGTAGTCTCTAAGTGTATCAAAACACGGTACAAAGTCAAGTGGAGAGCGCAGCCATATATGACCGCTTGGGGTCTGACGGAACAGCGAGTTTTTTAGGTGCGACCATATTTGGCCGCTTGGGGCTTGTGTGACCACGGCCTGAAGCATCTGGTATAAAAAGGTTAGTATATCAATATTTTTTATAATCATGCAACAGCGCAGAGCAGCAATGGCTTCCCACCTGTTATGCTGCAGTGCGATTCTCTCAGTTAAAGCCTTGGTAGCAGCGGCTGCCGCAGCGCTGAGAATTGACTCTGTCTCTTTCATATTCATAGAATTGGATAGAGACAGCAGATCACAGCCATGCGCGCAGCGTCTATAATTATGTCGCTTAGAGAATCACATAGCTGAACACATTGCGCAGTTGTAATTTGGCGAAAAGTGAACTACAGCAGTAGACTTTTTTTCTTTTTTTATACTAAACCCGGCAAAAGATCCCACTCTACCTGATGTTAAGTGGAAGTAAAGTCCAGGCGCGAGGACAACTGGTGCATGCAGCGTAAGAGACGTAGCATCAGTCACCCTCACTCTGCCGGCCCACAAAGTGCCTCTTCACGCCTCATTTGAAGGACCCTATGTCATGGGTAGGAAAGTATACGTGTGCTGGTAGACTATTCCATCTTTTAGAGGTACGACAACGAAACGAGTCACCAAATTTCTTTGTGCGTGATAAAATATTGGAGACTGTAAATTGGTGAAGGAGGAATTGAAATTGCGCGCATAATCTCCGGCCCGCAACAAATAAGGAACAAATAAATAAAATACTACGTAGGTACTCTGTTTTTATTAATAACTAAAAGAAAAACGGAGAGTGTGATGTCCTCATAAATAAATTTTCCGCAACCTCATCCGCATCCCCTTTCTTTGTGCTACACAATTCGTCTTCCCCTTCCTTTTCCTCAACAACCCTAGTGAGTATACTCGTATGTACTTATGAAAATTATAAAATAATTGCAGTCCTCATTGCCTAGTCTCAGACTCTAACCCTTAGGCTACAAAAGTCGTGAATATAGTAGGTATATAAGTAAATTATTAAAAAAGCCCTTTTACAACATGCCGTATAACCTTCTTTACCGTCATTTTGACTGTGATTTACGCTTGATTAGTAAATTATACGGAGGATCTTGAAGCACCTCCAGACTCTCGTCGAATGTAACACTGACATACATATTCTGTTACAAGTACGAATGGAATTGGAATTCAAGAGTCAATTCTGTTACGTAATTCATGATTTGGGATAACATTTCACTTCTTATGTAGGCGGTACAGCTATGTTTATGTTATGTGATGGTAACAGCGTTTACACGGATTATTATGTATGTCATTTTCATTTTGGGCTAAGAACATTTTGTTAGCACTTAAGTAGTTCTTATTTCACGTCTTGATGTTATGTGATATTAGAAAGCACGAAGATGGTAGAGCACTTCAACCAAAATCCTCAATCACTGACGAACTGGCTATCCTATCGCTCAACTGTCGCAACACAACTACAAACATTGATGTTTTGATGTTAGATAAGATGGTGGTAGGTAGCTTAGGACTTAACAAGCCTTACCGTAAACCAAACCGATTACGAACATATACCCCCCCCCCCCCCCCCCCAACTTCGAAGCGGTCAAAAACAATAACATGGTGGTAGCTACCCAGGCGGATTTAACTAACATGCCCTATATACTACCAACCAAACCAAGTACAAACATGTACCCTCCGCTGACAATCGAACCCGGGACCTCTGTCTGGGTCTTAAACCGGTGATCTAAACCACTACACTACAGAGGCGGTTAAACGTGCGAAAACCTGGGACCTTACCGTCAGTCTTAGAGCAGCATCACTATAATCTTAATATGCATATTACCATACGAATTTTGCATAGTAAGATTAAAGTGACACTTCTCTCTAAGGTGACAATAGGGTCCCTGAACATTTAATGGTTGATGTCGGTGTTGGTAAAACTTAAAAAGAAAGAGACGTAAGTACTAAACAGGCGGGTGGAACTGACGGAAGAAGTGCCGGTACTTAAGTTGATAAGTAAATTATACAAAGAGCGTCGGATAGGCTCTGCGTCCGACACTGATTGACGACAGAGGCGCGGCTTACTGCCGGCCGCAAAAAATCACCTACGTCTCACAATTGTTTATACTGAACGTGGTGTTAAGAGTTAGTGATTAATTTACATACATAGATACATTTTTTTTTCTATTATGACTCGTCTTAGTGACTGCATCCTGCATGATGGTAAGCAGCCGGTGCAGTCCAAAATAATGAGAGCGCTCCCCACCGTGGAATAAGCACGATAACAAGTGCACCCATTCATGACGGCCTGCATAAATGCCGTTTCACGCCCCGCTTAAAAGACCCGGGACTGTAGGAGCTGGGAAACATGCGCCGGCAAAGAATTCCATAGCCGAATGGTCTTACAGAGGAACGACTTGCCAAATTTTTTGGTACGAGTACTGATAGTCTGTACAGTATGATGGTGGTTCCTAAGACCAGCACGTGTGGTCCGGGAGAGGAAAGGAGAGGGCGGAATAAGATCAAAAAGTTCTTCAGAACACTCTCCGTAGTAGTTCCGGTAGAAGACACGGAGAGAAGCAATGTTTCTACGCAGCTGGAGGTCCTCAAGGGAGGCTGTAACCTCAGCATCTCCAATAATGCGTACCGCTCGCCTTTGCAGCCTATCAAGTGCATCGAGGAGGTATTTAGCGGAGCCGTCCCATAGATGGGAACAATACTATCTAAATTACTATCTAATTTAATCGAGACTATCATCCCCAGGGTTAGTCAGAGACTAGGCAATGAGGACAGCAAAAGCAGTCCTCTACCATAGTCCACTTTACACCAAATAGCGTCTGCACATGTGCTCAGCGTGAGAGGTGGTGAGCCCATCGCCGCTCTATGCTGTTCGATTTATGTGCAGTCTTTAATCCGTTAGTCGCTTTTACGACATCTTCAACGACACTAAGGAAAGAGAGAAGGTGTAGTATTCTTTCACCGCCACGCAACACGACGGTTACAATATACAAATTTATTGTTTATATTATTTGCTTATGGGGATGCCGCGCGATCGCAAAAACTGACTTATGTCTCTTAATGAACTTCAGAGCAAAATCAATCATATTAATATTTATAATTAGAACAATTTTGCTTTGAAGTTTCCGACCTAGAAATTTTATCAGAGCAATGTTTTTATTCTGCGAAATGTGCAAAACCATCACGCGCTTGTGTTAAAAATTAAAATTTACTTTTTAAAGAAGGGGGTGCCCTGCGGAATACCAATACAAATATTTTCATGTAATAGTTATTGTTTCATGTGTAAAATTAAGAAAGTTGTCGAAAAAATATGTTTTTAGGAGTCATTAGATTTATGTATTGTTTGTTATTGTTTAAAGAAATTGTTTCAAATTTCAACAAAGCCATGACCTTGTGCAATGATAGGCTAACTTACTTATGTTCATTTAATGTATTTAACAATTCAGCGCATAGTACAGCGACTTAAAAAAACATATATTTTCACAACTTCGTGCAGGACCCTCTTAAACGCTGCTGCGTTGTGTGTAAAACAATTATGTGTTCCAAGGGTACATCTCAAAACGACAACTTTTAAACGCAACAGATAATTTAAAAAAAAAATATGAACGTAAAAATCTATTATTTTAAAACCGTCTCGCGTATCGATGAAATAATACTTTTTTACCCCCTCTCTTACATTAGGTGTCGTAAAAGGCGACTAAAAAATGAACATACATCCAACAGCATAGAGCGGTGATAGGCTCACCCCTGTCAAGCTGAGCACATGTGCAGTCGCTATTTGGTGAAAAGTGGACTATGGAAGAGGACTGCTTTTTCTGTCCTCATTGCCTAGTCTCTGTCTATCCCTTCGGGGATAATAGTCGTAATTATATGTATATGTATGTATTATTTTCTAAACTTTCATGCAGATTAAATGAGTGTAATATTATTTAAGTTTTATTAAAATAATTATTAATCCTTTTTCCTTTTTTTAAACTCTGATAAGTGGTCATTTTGAGGTGTATCACTTTTCATAGGATTCGAAGAATTGCGCTTGGTGACACTTATAGGTAGGAAATTGTCATCAAAAATATTCTGGGCAGAACCCCATAGAGATAATTTGATAACGATGAATCAACCCAGAACCATGTTAACCGCTCATACAATTCAGTTTGAAACGAGTAGTTTCATTAACCTTTGTAATAAATACTTAACGAACGACTGGCTTTTGCGCAAAGTAATAATGATCTCAACTTACTCTATGAAGGATTTATTAGTAGGTAACTCGAGTTCAGAACTTAAGTTTAACTGATATTAACTTTGCAAGTACATAATAGTTTTGTTACATAAGAAAGATACAGAGATAGATCGATCCGAAGAAAAGCTTTAGAAAAAAAGCTTAATATGTCAGATATAATGTATAATGTGTCAGATTACACAAAAACAAAAGAGCTTGGGTCTGGAATGCTCCAAGTACTCCAACAGCTATTCCTAATTGTTTATAATTAATTTATATAGAGTACCATTTACATAGTTTACATTCAAATTCATGACCTGGAAACGACATTTTTTTTTATTTGTAAATGTCGTTGCTTCTGTGCGCTGTGGTTTCTTGCGCCCGTTCTTTACCACAGTTAAAAAATGACGTCCTGAATGGGTGGTAGATTAATAAAGATTTGGACGACTCTAAGTACTTATTAATTGAGTTTATTGAATAAATATCTTTTAACTTTGACTTTGATCATTATCGTTAGCCTATAAACGTGCAACTACCAACAGCATAGAGCGGCGATGGGCTCACCACCTGTCACGTTGAGCACATGTGCAGTCGCTATTTGAGGAAAGGTGGACTATGGCAGATAACTGCTTTTGCTGTCCTCATAGCCTAGTGTCTGACTAACCCTTCAGGGATAATTATAGTCGTGATTATATGTTTGTACTCGTATGTAAGTACCGACAGCTTTTCGTGCCCTTTGAAGCACGGAAGAGTTTCAGATGTTTATAATTTGGTGACCCCTCCAGAGGCGGAACGTTGAAAAAAAATGACAACCCAAACCCACGCCCTTTGCAATCCAAGCGGCTGTGACCACTCCGCCACTGAAGTATTGGCTAGCCCTGACAAAATTTTTCAACGCTTTTGACTTTGTTTGTTTTTACAGCAGCAGTGTCTTATCAAACCTCTTAGAATTTACATCCTTTTTGAGATCTGAATGAAAATATTTTACAGCATTCAGTTAAGATAACGACTGCTTTATAGATTCGTAATATTTCGTTATCCTCGAGGTTTTTTAAGCGTTAATCTAATATTACGAACTAATAGAATGTTATGGTCTTGTCGTTTTAAAGCGATTATTTCTACCAAAAACAGACAACAACCTAAACATACAACAAACGACGAACTATCATCAGTCGGGCCGCGTTCCACAAGAACAAGAAAGAAGCCCGTCGAAAGATTTCTCTCCTTTGTTAGGGAGCACTCAAACGCTTCCCACATCCCGATCCGATCAATGGACAAGAAAATTCAATAACGCTTTCGCGACTCCCATTACACGACTGCCAAGTGAGATATTGCGCGTCGAACAACGAGTTTTTGGTTTGAAAGATTTTTCTTTTTTGACGGTATCTGCAGAAAGTTTGGATGCATTCTACCGTGATTTATGACAAATGAGTAAAGCAGACTCTAGGCAAGAGCATTACTTTTGCCGTAACAGTTCCTCAGTAATCGTTATATTTTTTTTTTTTTGCAATTCTGTAACAATCGAAATTGAAATCGAATTCGCTCAGATGACAGAACTCACTTCGACAGCACCTGTCTGTCCAAATATGCATCACTCCAATGTCACTCCTACACACGCAATGTTAGAACATCACCTCCGCGCTCGTCGGTGAAGCGCACCTGGAGTTATTTCACTGCGGATTTTTCTTTCGATGTTCCTAAGTTCCATGAGTTTACACAATCTAGTAGGACTAGTAAAACTAGTCTAGTTTTATCACTTTTATATCTGCATACATGAAAACATAGAGGTTTGTTGAAGTAGTAGCACAGCTTCTTCCATGGCGCCGGTCGTTTAAATCCCTTACACACTAAAAGAGAAGGCTGGTCAATCGCTTTACAGTTGTGTACAACAACAAACTACTAGTAGGTATGTTTCTTTTTAATCTTTTCATGTGATTCCTAAAGTTAACCCGAGTTTTATTGTCATTATCTATGTACAAGATAGGACCGAGTGGAGAATCTTAGAAGAGGCCAATGTCCAAGGACAAGCTGAGGTTACTGATAGATAATTTAGTAATCTAACAGATATTTACATTAGGAATTGGGTATAGGAAAGGCTTTCCATATCTTCTTTATCCACAGAACAGTTAAACCTTCTTTATCTATTCTATGTTTTTATCTTTATCTACAAAATATTAGACTCACCTGAGGTGTGAAGTTAGGCATCGGGTTGCAGACAGGCGGCGCCGCGGTGCTGCCATAGTGCTGCTGGTACGATGACGTCAGGATCTTCTTGTGGGCGGACGCGTGCGCGCGGTACGCGCTCACGCTCAATTTCATAATTCAACACTTCACTAGCTTCAAATTCGAAAGCATTCTCATTTTGAATCCTACTCTTACTTTTTCTAAAATTAAAAATATTCTAATATATACACATTTTCATTGCTATTTACATGAAGGTTTGATGTGTTGGATTTGATTCACATTTTTACACTCACACCGTTTCTTGTCGCTAGTTTTGTACGCCTATGTTGTTTATGAACTATAATAAAACTATTTTCTTTTATCATTTCACTGTTTTCACCGCTGCAGCTTTTTGTTGTGAGATAACACTGTTTCGTTACTACTTAAACTTTATATATGTCGTTTGGATTTTGTTGTTGTATCACTTTCACCTGTAACAAAGAAACATAACTAAGTTTAATAAAGTGTTCAAGCCAAACATAAAGATAGATTTATTTTCATTTTCTCAGGTGTTTGAAAGACTAATCTTTTAGTCTGGTTGCTAAACTTGCAACATTGGAAACCGAAAAATCAACAATTTACTATCGACCTCCTAGCTAAACATTGACTTGTGTGTTCCAACACTTAAGGTAATTAGTACAGTAAGACAGTAAGGTAGTCAGTATTATAATGGGCAATGATGTCGGGTAAGGTACGAGTATGCCTTTGACCTTTTTCCACTAGGTAATCACAAGAATGATAAAGAAAAATAGCACCCCAAAAAATTAAAAAAAGTGATCCTCCTATCTGTATCAAGAAAAGGTCCAAAGAAAAATATCATATTACAAGTCGTAAAATTAATAATACCGATCCAGAATAAAAGTTTCCAAATAAACTGCTTAATTAGGCGGAGCGATTAAACTTAATAACGGGGATTAATTAACGAGATCAACGCTAAGCCGGCAGTTAAGGAGGCACGGCTTAAATTCCTTCCTTTTACTTAAGAGTTGCCGTGTTACGTCATTACTGGAGTTTATTGCTCACGTTGACATGGGAAGAGGTGCTCGATGGCGCAGCGACTAAGACATGAGGTTTGCAAGCAACTTTCGCAATGCCGGGTCACTGTTCACTGGATGGGTGACGTAATCAGGTGTTCCTCCCGGATGTCAGAGGGCACTTTACGCCATTGGTCCCGGTTGTTGTCGAAAGATGGCAGTCGTAAAGGCCCACCAACCCGCATTAATTAGGCCAGCGCGCCGCCTATGATGTGAATCCCACGGAATAGGTAAGTTAAACCGCTCTATCAGTACCCCAAGCACGAACCATTATGGCACTAGTTAAGGTAATCGTAATCGTATTATTTTGTATGATAAAGGTTTACTAACTTTATGGTTTTCATACAAAATAATACGATTACGATTACCTTAACAAGTACCATAATGGTTCGTGCTTGGGGTACTGATCGAGTAAAAAACCACCACGCTGCGATATAATTGCGCGACAGCAGCGCGACATACTCGTATTTAACACACGTATTCACAAACATTACTTGTCTAAGCAAAGAAGAAATGCTATATATAGTAAGACATTCAGTGCGTTTCGTATGACAAGCCGGGCTATGCAATGCGTTCATTTTAAGGGACGCATAGTGCCGGTGGCCACTGAAGTACTGTTTATGAATAGGTTTTTGAGACCCTGTGCGTCCGAGCGCACTGTGAGACCTCATAGTAATGTTTGTGAATAGTGTGACGACTCAAACTCCTGTAATGATTATGTGTGAGTGATATAGCAGCAGCGGCAGCTTCGCGACTTAGCTGAGCTGCAGTTTTTTTATAAACACACATAAGTAGGTACAAACATAACATTTGGTGCAATAAGTCCTGAGACTAAATACTAAAACAAAGTTTTATTGATAAAATTATTTTTTATTCATTAACATAGTCTCCTTCAACTGCAATACAGTATCTCCAACGCTTTTCTAACTTTTCTATTCCGTAAGTGTAGAAAGATTTTTCTTTGGATTAAAATAAGCATCTGTTGCTGCGATTTCTTCACCATTTTAGTCAAATTTCAATTTAGATGAAGCAGTTTCCGGATAACACTTTAAAAGCCATTGCTGCTCTTGAACGGTGTTTTTTCCCATAAAAAATCAATGTTTAATCAACACACGAAACTCGTTTTTTTCTATTGTTTTCGGAATTTAAAAAGTAGCGTCACTTAAAATATCTGTAAATCAATATAAAAATTGATAAATTTTCAAACATTTCATTTGATGGCCAGTACTTACTTTCTAAAAATCAAAAGAGTTTTTAATTTATTCCTAGAGATAGCGCAGACTATGCGCCATCTCCAAGTAAGTCTCGGGACTTATTGAACGATCTAGTACATATGTATGTATGTATGACAATAGCGGCTATTATCCCCGAAGGTTTAGTCAGAGACTTAGGTAATGGGGACCGCAAAAGCAGTCCTCTTCCATAGTCCACTTTCACCAAATAGCAACTGCACATGTGCTCAGCGTGACAGATGGCAGGTCCATCGCCGCTCTATGCTGTTGGATGTGTAGTCTTTAGTTCGTTAGTCGCCTTTTACGACACCCAAAGGAAGCGAGGGGGTGGTAGTATTATTTCACCGCTGCGCGACACGGTTATAGTTTTATAATTAGTTTTAGGGTTTAGGGTTAAAGTCATTCACGTTAACCCTTGAGACCCTACACGTGACCTTTGGGTGGTGCTAAATAAGTGACACTGTCTGAGTGGTGAAGCCACGCTGCATTGCAGCTCAAATTGTGCCAGCTTCCCGGCGTTAATTTAAATATATAAAATAATATCGGCGTTATAAAACGGAATATCGGTGTGAAACAACAGCACTCGTTGTTGTAGTGTTTCGTCCGTAGTAAAAGTACCGGAGACGCATCTCTCTCTCTACCTCATCTTAGTATTTTACTCCTTCCTCAAGGCAACGCATCTGAGGCCATTGAGTTTTAATGTACTACGTAGAGGAGCTATTCCAAGCAAATGTATTGTTCTGTTTTTTAAAAAGAAAAACAAAAAAAAATTCATCGTCTTTCTGAACAATCCAAACATACAGCGCTAGACCGCTTCTTTACTCGAAAAGGTTTAAAGCGCCAAAACATGGCCGCCGCTCATGTCTCGGCGATTTGAAAAAATAATTAGTCAAATGCATGTTATATCAATAATTTAGTGAGTATTTACAGGTGAAAAGTGATTCGTTTAGTTTTATTTGTATCTGAATTCTTTAAACAGTACCTTAGCACACATAAAGGCATATTTTAATAAAATAGAACACAGAATGCACACGTATTGTTGCGTCTAGCGCCTGCCACAGACTAATATATCGCGTGTAGCAAACAATCTAGTTGTGACGTCTTCTCTAGTACGTAGTACATTATAACTCAACGTCTAAGGCTCGTATTCTAAAACCAAACTCACACTCAAATCTCTGCTTGAGTACCTACAGTTAGAAAGGGATGGTGCTATTCAACGCATATATCGCCATCCCTTTCTCCCCCTTTCAACTGTATCAAGCATGGATTTGATTTTGAGTTTTGTTTTAGAATACGAGCCTGAGACTCCTCTGGCTTGGCGGATGTTCATTGGAGGCGGTGATTACGTTCCATCAGGTGACCTTCCTGTTCGTTTACCTCGTTTTCACTAAATATATGAGAAGGGGACTGCTGCTGGTCCAGCGCTGCTGTAGTCTATAATACATACATACAAATGAACACGACTATTATCCCTGAAGGATTAGTCAGAGTAGTTCTCTGCCATAGTCCACTTTTCACCAAATAGCGAATGCACATATGCTTAGCGTGATAGGTCAGGACAGCTGTTGTGGGATGTATGTGCAGTTCTTTAGTCCGTTAGTCGCCTTTTACGACACCCAAGAAAAGAGAGGTGGTAGTATTCTTTCACCGCTACCCATCATGGTTCTATAATAATATATGTGAAATCGCGCATAGGCTTGAGGATAGGCCTGAGTCCAGCAGTGGAACTTTTATGGGCTGATGATGGGATTAATGAAATAAATCTAATTCCTTTAAGATGCGTGTCAATGTAGTAAAAGGAAGTGGACAAAAAGGCTTCTGCGACGTCCATTACTCTCAATCACGATTTCGCGTAAAAATAAAAATGTAATTAGATCCCTCCAGACAGAATAAACAATGAATATTAAAAAAATTGAGTGATTTTAACTTCACTTTCCCTTTTATTTTTAGTGTTGTGCCGTCTACAAATATTGTATTGTGTCGATATCGTAAGAGATCTCGTATAGAATAGAATGGAATTGAATACAATTCCTTTACTGCTTAAACTGTGTAACAAGTTCTTAAAAAAATATATAGTACCAACAGCTTGCCCTTTGATCAGGCATGTAATGTACACAAATCAATAATATTAACATTAATATTGACAAAATTCATCGTGAATTTAACAATTAATTAGTCCTGAAACTAAAATATTCATTTAACGTATAGAAAACATTATTAAATAACCAAGTTTTTAACTTAAATATATATATATGACCATTCAATGCCTTTAAATTAGTAGGTAAATGATTATACACTTTAATACCATGTATGAAAGTACTCTTATTATAAACATTATTATTGACAATTGGTAAATTTAAATTATATCTATACTTAAGACGTTGGTTACGGAGGGATTTATAGTTAAACAAGTTTTGGTTGTTTTTAATGAATACACAAATTTCTAGAATATAGATATCAGTAGGAGTAAGTAATTTCTTTTCTCTAAATACATTCCTAAGGGTAGCATCATAATACATGTTGTAAATTATGATATATTAAATTATTATTATACTGCTTTAAATGAAATGGTTAACAGGGTTTACCGTAAACTGTTTAGTTACGTTCGAATAAATGTCCTCGAGCATGATTCAAACCTGCACCCTCTGACATACCGGGACAGGCACACTATTATCTATGCTACTGTGGCCATGATCACTCAAGGTGAATTTTAATTAATTTGTGAAGAGAGTACCGACAGATCTGTCAACCTTGATGAAAGCAGAATTTCGACCGAAGGGTGCATGTTCCGGTGGTTCCGCGGTCGGCTATACTGGACACCTCACTATTTTAACAAAATAGTTTAATTTTATTATTATATGTAGGTATCTATATTTATAATAAAATTGTAACAGGTCGATGTCTGTAAATTGAAGATGATATTGAAGAAAAACTAATATGGGAGATCTTCATTAGAACAAAATACGCCAAAACAACAATTTTTAGAATTTTTGTCTGTCTGTCTGACTACAGTGTGTCTGTATATTTGTACGCGATTGACGCAAAAACTACCACATGAAATTAAACACAGATCTAACTTAAACCATAGGCATTATATAATATACATTTAACCACGAAAATAAAACTTGGAGAAACAGTAAGTATAAAACTTTTCAATGCGTAGTCTGATTTGTTCTAACTTTTCAGAAATATTGTCTTTAAAAAATAGGCAAAGCCTGCATATATTTTTTTAAATACTCCTGAAAACGGGTGATATCACAAAAGTAAAAAACATTAAGTAAACAAGGAAAGAGATGGGTTGATAGCATTCTTTGAATAATGACTATACAGCACTGCCAGCACACTTTTTTCATGTAGTACCTAATGAACCTTTAGGTATTAAAAACGTTTTGCGCCTAGTTATTTACCTGTACTGACCCACTACCTGAATTAAATAAGTTACGTGATCATTTACGTGAATGCTTCCTGTATTGATCGACAAACAGAACTGGTTGAAAAAAATTACAATAACACGAGTGAAGCCGCGGGCAAACGCTAGTGTTAGTCTAAAATATATTTATGTTACAATGGGCCGTTGTTGCCTGACTTATAAATAAATAAAAAAATAAGTACTTTTTTCCGAATTACTATGCGTTCGCTACAAGCCTAAAACTTATTAAATTAAATTAAATTTGTTTATTTACGCTCACACCGATTATCTTGACCAAGATGAGTATTCTTTTGAAACGTTAATATGGTAAGTAACGGATATATGTACATAAACATAGAAAAAATACCCAGACCCGAAATCAATTTAGAAAAAAAGTTTTTCTCTAAATTGACCCGACCGAAAATTGAACCCGGGACCTCAGAGATGGCGCGACGCCAGACCCGGCGTGCTAATCACTCGACCACGGAAGTTGTCAGCCTTATATAATTGTAAATTATTCTTTTTATGCTTAATACACCGTTCCTACTCTTTTAAGTTCTCGACAATTTGGCCGAGTGCCACCTGCCGTGGTCTAAAGCTGGTATGACAAGTTCTGTTTAAAAATGTATGCTTATGATATCTACACCGAACACTGGTAGCAAACACCATCAAACACTTTGAAATGCAAAGCAAAATATGCAGTATAGGTATTTGTTTGACTTCGTTCAGCTAGATGTAAGTGTAAATAAAAAAAGATACGTAAATGATAAATAAATAATATAAGATACGTGCAAACACAAGTGAATTTATAGGTAAGCTGTTTATTTACCGTATGACAAGTGAATGTTTGTAATCAAACCATTGATTATTTACATGGGACCATTTACAAAATCAAATTCTTTATTTATTCTACATTACAAGTCTTATTACGGGAGCGCTTTCGAGTACCAAATGAACTGAGTTATATATTAATAATGATAAAAAAATACTCGCACCACTCACTCTGAAAAGAATGACTAGACCACAAACAGTTGCAATTATAGGCCCTTAACGTTATTGATATCGATATCGATAAACTGTCACCGCCAGTCACTGGCGCTATAAGAGGCGCCGGCCTGTCGACAGAATCGGAGACAGCCAAGAGGGCCCGGGTGAAATAACGACGATCTTTATTGATCCTTCTAATGCGCCCGTAGGTTACGACTTAGAAACAATACCTTATTTGTAAATGATTCGCCTAGTCGCCGTCGGGCGAGTGTGAAGATCTAATGCTATAGAATGCTAAAAGAAATTAGCTTGTTAAAGATGAGTGTTTTATTTGCAATTTCTAAGAGACCTGAGTTTTTCACTTAATTATTATTTTATGATTTGTCTGCGTTAGACAAGAGATTCAACTATAGAATAAGAGAAATAATTTTGTTCAAATGAAACCTGTTAATTTAAAACTACTGTTTCAGTTTCAATAACTGAGAATTGAGGGGTTGAAAAGTCAGTGAAACTGTTTTAATATTTTTCTTCTTTCACTTTCAAACTTTCTCGTTCCATTTTAAATTCCTGTTGATATTTCACTGAAGCTGTTATTGTTTGTTTAGTCGGTACCCGAAAGACGTTGAATACTTTAGTACTTTGCCAATATAACTAAAGAAGATTAGTAAAGTTCTAAATCTGTTTAAAATTTCACTTGCTTTTCTATCTAGTCCAACAATGTTGCCTGGAAGAAATTGATTTTTAGCGATAGGTTTGTAAAATTTTTAACTTATAAGTTTGTATGGGATACCGAAACGTGTACACCACCTAACAGGGAACACTATAATACTCCGAAAAACTTTATTCAGAATTTTTGCTTATAAGTTTGTATGGGATACCGAAATGTGTACCTACACACCCCTAACCGATGCACGGTTTATTTAAAACCGAGATTTTCCCACGAGGATGATAGGATGTACTTTTTTATATCACCCTGTGTGCTTCATTCATTTTTAAGACAGATTTCTGACTTAATATTTCAATGTCGCTTTACGTAGGCCGCGTCAGCTTTGTGAAATAATTCGAATTGACTTACTTTGATTGGCAAAGACGTAAGAGAGAAGAGCACAAGAGCCAAGGTTTGATTCCCTCCGGGAATACGTAGCACAGCCGGTTGAATTATTTACTAATAATTCAGAGCCCCACTGGGCTTCCTTTAAGTTCGCCTAGCTAGCTACTTATTTTTCTATGCTTGTCACCATCATAGGCTTCTTACATCTAATAGGATGATTCAAACATCGTCCAATTGTGAGATTTGGCATGTTACCTGTCCCTGCAACAACAACATTAGCTGCCTTGTTGTGTTTCGACATCAAAACAGTCCGTGCTCAAGGCACCGGTGCAACTCGGTCTAAAAGTCGGATATTTAAATACATAGGTGTATGATACCCATATCAAATAGATCCAGATATTATATATTAAATTTATTTACAGATGAGCTTCTTAACTTAGATAGATCTAATGTTGAACAGGGTTGTTGCTGGGTTAGACTGTGGGATATTGTGGATATAGTCTAACCTTAAGGTAAAATCCAGTCTTTATTTTAAAAGGTCACACAATTAATCTAATACATGTAAACTACAAAGTAATTAAAACAACCACTTCTTATTAGAGCCCTGTCGCGTAGCGGCTTATTCAAAGAATACACCACCCCCTCTCTTCTCTTGGGTGTCTAAAGACTGCACATACCTTTCTCTTCTCCTTTCCTCTCCCGGACTATACGTGCTGGTCTTAGGAACCACTATCATACTGTACAGACTATCAGTACTTGTACCAAAAAATTTGGCAAGTCGTTCCTCTGTAAGACCATTCGGCTTTGGAATTCTTTGCCGGCGCATGTGTTTCCCAGCTCCTACAGTCCCGGGTCTTTTAAGCGGGGCGTGAAACGGCATTTATGCAGGCCGTCTTTAATGGGTGCGCTCGTTACCGTGCTTATTCCACGGTGGGTCGGCTGCTTACCATCAGGCAGGATGCAGTCACTATGACGAGTCAAAAAAAACATACATTCAACAGCATAGAGCGACGATGGGCTCCCCACCTGTCACGCTGAGCACATCTGCAGTCGCTATTTGGTGAAAAGTAGACTATGACATAAGGCTGCTTTTGCCGTCCTCATTGCTAGTCTCTGACTAAACCTTTTGGCATAAATAGCCGTGATTATATCGTCTGCTTACTGGTAAAACATAATAAATACATATTTTATCAAAAATTAGTTATGAATGCAGATTTAAGTAATTTTTGACGCTCTATCTACTGGTACTCTATCATGCATATTATGCATGTACTTGTTATTATTTTAGTGATTCATAATAAAACTAGAAGAGAAACAAAATAAAACAGAATTAAATGTTCGTCATGCATCGGTAAGTCCAGTGAAAACGGGGAAAACATTATTATTAAAATAAACACAAAGAACTCAGAAAAGGGAACAATATAAGGTCAAATAATGAATTCAAACGAAACTCTTAATAAGTATTGGAACAATCAAAACAGTAATAAGTTCAATTATGGAGGACGAGAGTTTCTTAGCCCTTCCATTCTTTAATGCATCCCTTTGTGTGTTTTGTGAATAAATATGTATTGTAATAAAACTGTTTTTCTTTTTATGGATATACGTAACAGAAAGAAATTCTTATATTATCGTAAAAATGGTAATGATTGGTAACTAGATCATAAAAACATTATAAGTGCTAAGTTGGTTATCTAATCTACTATTAGATAGTAGGTAGAGTCCTTTTTATACTATGAAAATCTCATTACCGAGTAATTAAAAAAGTAGTTAATAGATTTGAGTAATGTGTTGTTTCTATGAGAGCTCTGTCTTCAAACTGCGTTTGGCAGAATTTTAGATAAAAATACCGATTATACCTACTCTTAGCCAGCAAGAAAATAGCTCAACACTTTTAGGCTTGACAGCATTGAGTTTTAATGTACTACATTATAACTCAATGCATAACAGTATCAAATGTTAAAAAAATCTTAACAGTCCAAGTTTAAAGATTCAACTTGGGATGGGATACCCGTCCGCTTAACCGGTATTGTGAATGTGAACGTGCTACATTTTACGACAAAGAGCTTACGAGTTTAAGTTAGTACCTACCTACATGGCACAATAGTTCGCGACCACTAATATTATATTAGGTACTTTACTACATTCTTTTAATAAACATTCTAGAGAAAACCAAAGGTTATTTAGTTAACAATCTTTATTACATAGGTAGGTACTCATACTAAGTTCTTCACATTAGGAGTTCCACATGGTACTATCATTGGTCCCATGTTTTTCATACCAAAAACAATAAAAACAAACGTTTAACACAGCGTGTTTTGTCGCGCGCTCCCTATTCCAGCTTCGTGCGCACTTATTGATAACGTAAACAAAAAACGGCCCACCCACGCGCAGTCATAATATGACTGCGCGCCACCCTGGGGTATTTTGACAGCTGTCATAATAAAATCGCGCGCCACCACAGAGGTTAACTCATCAACCCACATTGAGCCAGCTTTATAGCCCAATCTCCCAATATGCGATTTGTTAGCAATCGGTCCAATACGAAATTCATCCACTTGGCATTTTGCCATTCGCCTACTACTCAATTCGTCAATAATTTGATTCGACCATTCCGTGAATCGTCATTACGCAGTTCATTCATTTCGAGATTCGTCTATGCAGTTCGTCCATTTCGTGAATCGTCATTACGAAGTTCGTCGATAAGGGGCTCCGTCGTGAAACGAATTCGTTAATTAATCCTGCAGTGGGCTTTAAACCAGCTGCTGTAATTTTTAGGGTTCCGTACCGCTGTCTGTCTGTCACCAGGCTGTAACCAGGCTGTATCTCATGAACCGTGATAGCTAGACAGTTTGGACCTTCTGATATCCATGCCTGTGCTCAGCAGTGGGACGTATACGGGCTAATAATTATCGCATTGAAATATATTATCAAAGTGTGGCATTAGCCACACCAAAATAAATTTTACTATAGTATGAAAATAAAATAGATTTGGATAGGCAGGGCAATGTTATTTCAAATAAAAATAGACATTGTTTTTATAGCAGGTAGTAGTAGTAAATACTAGACTGTTCCCTCTACGTGGAACGGAATTAAGCTCGTCCCGAACTCTCCCTGTCGTTTCGTATAATGACACTAATTGCTTAAAAGTTATCTCGGCGTGAATAAAAGGGAATTCTTGGAATACAGCCAGATGTTAGTAGAGTTTAAACAGTTATTTCAGTCTCGGTTTTCATTCATCATAATATGGAGATTTTAGTTCTTCCAGTTGTTGAATAGTAGGTAACAAAAACGAGAAATTCGATGTTACCAAGAGGTGTCGCTTAAGCAATTGAATGGGAGCAGGTTTAAATTTAAATGCCTTGCATAATAATCGTGACGTAGTAAGTACATACATACATATAATCACGACTATTATCCCCGAAGGGTTAGTCAGAGACTAGGCAATGAGGACCGCAAAAGCAGTCCTCTGCCATAGTCCACTTTTCACCAAATAGCGACTGCACATGTACTGAGCGTGACAGGTGGTATCCCAATCGCCGCTTTGTGCTGTAGAATGTATGTGCAGTATTTAGTCCGTTAGTTGATTTCTACGACACCCAAGGGAAGAGAGGGTGTTCGGTTTACTACCGAACACTTAGGTATTACGACTTACCTTAAGCGACGACGTTAGCGCGGTAATTAGGCCATCGGCCGCCGCGCCGCGCCGCGTGTGCACTATGACACTTCAGTGCAGTTTCTTTCGCGATAATGATCGTGCGCTCATTAACATTTTACATTAACTTCAACATTTACATTAGTTATTTTCTCATACATTTTCAACATTTACATTTAATACATTTAGTTAGTATCGGGACAATTGTAATTATAAGTAAACATTTATAACATTCATCTCCAGTGAAATAAAGTGTTTGACTGTTATCCCGTTTATCTCTCCGTACACAACCCCACGCACATTGCATCCCCGAACAGGGGGGGTGGTAGTATTCTTTCACCGCTACGCGACACGTTTATACAGAGTAAGTAAATCATCATCATCATCATCATCATCATCATCATCATCATCATCATCATCATCATCATCATCATCATCATCATCATCATCATCATCATCATCATCATCATCATCATCATCATCATCATCATCATCATCATCATCAATATCAACTGTGAAAGCTCTTTTGAATCTATTTCTCATTATCTTATAAACAGTCTACTTGCTAGGTATTTTCTTACGTATCCATTTACAAGGACTGTTTCTTACGCACTATAGGTAGTCTTTGTAAAATCAATGTTTACGAATTTTCAATGTGGTTACAAAATAAAAGACGTAAGTATGTCTTTATTAGCGGAGATAATGCATTACACATACCACTGCGCCCTGGGAGACGAAATGTGAGACTATTCCTCCAAAATTTCTGTACGAAGCTCCTAAGAACTAAGAACCTGCGTAAGACCATTCGGCTGTCGAATTCTTTGCCGGCGCATGTGTTTCCCAGCTCCTATAGTCCAGGGTCTTTTAAGCGGGGCGTGAAACGGCACTTATGCAGGCCGTCATGAATGGGTGCGCTTGTTACCGTGCTTGTTCCACGGTGGGGGGCGCTCTCATTATTTTGGACTGCATCGGCTGCTTACCCTCAGGCAGGATGAGTCAAATTAAAAAAAAATAGTAAGTAGGGAAGCCCGGAAAAAGCAAATAAACCAAGTAAAGCGGATAACCCAGGTAAAGCGGATAAGGGATGTTTCTGAAATACATTAAGAGATGGTGTTCCAATTTGCGGCTACGTAGGCGAGTGACACCTCTGACTACGCCATGACAGTTGAGTCAAAGCAACTGGTACCGTTCGTTTTTTTGTGTGACATAAAAATTGTTTTGAGTGTTTTTCTTACGATTTTCGATCAGGCTTCTTCTTATTTCATTTGTTTTTACTGCTAGCTAACCCAGGAACTTTAGTTTTGCAGATTAACAATTTTTTCTAGTATTTTTTGTGATATTAATATTACAATGAGCCGGTTTTGACATTAAAAGTAGCCTATGTTTAGAAATACACGTTTTGGACAAAGCGGATAGGGCAAATCAGATAAGTATGCGCCATATCCTTTGTATTTTAGTAACACTTTTTTTATTTTCTTTTTATTAATGGTGTTTAAATATAAATGAAAAAGCTATGACTAAGAAAAAAACACCTAATATCACCAAAAGTATTTATGCCTGGTCTGCACCGAAGAGTATGTGGATCCACATATAGAAGACTAGATCCAATGCACAGAGTGCCACCATTGGGCACATGAAAATTGTACGATGTATGGTGGACTTGGCAGCTATTTTTCCGATGACTGTCAGTAGTAACTGCTTAAATCCGCCTTACCCGAGCTTATCCGCTTTACCCAACCAGGTCGAGTAAAGCGGATAATGGAAAAGGTTTAAAAATTTTTTTTTACAATAAGAAGGTGTTATATTTTGTTAATTTTGATGTTACATTTGCAAAGGTGATTGTAATGTGCCATAAATGAAAAATAAAGGATTTTCATAAGTTGATTATATCTGTGGTTTTTTTTTGCTTTCACTTAACTTATCCGCGCTGCCCGGGCTTCCCCTACGTCAGGATTCTTCTAAGAGTGATTTTTTTAAACGATGAGCCTCTACGCCAAACAGAAAAAAAATGTATGGTACAGCCTGTCTACTGTCCCACTGCAAGGCGGGCCACCATCATTAAAATCAAGCCATCGCTATAATTGGTGGTTGACCAAATCACCACGCTTCCCAAATACGGGTTGGTGAACACAAACCCGGGCTATGCATCGGAAAATCCGAAAACACAATTTTCCCCAACCCGGGAATTGATCCCAAGACTTCCGGATATCGAGCCGAACGCTTGACCACTCGGTCACCGAGGCGAAAACAATTCATCATCATCATCATCATCATCATCATCATCATCAGGGACGTTAATATCCCACAGCTGGGCACAGGCCTTCCACGTGGGGATATAGGGGCCATATAAGTTATTTGCGGATAGGTTTGACTGTCAGTACGTGAACCATTGTAACATGGTTCATTTACTGACCAACGTCAAATATATGTTTTATTTAAGTATTATATATATAGTTAATTTTAAATTAATTTGTGATTTGGTTGTTCATTTTAAATTTATTTTATGATTTATTTGCTTATTTTAATTTGATTTGTTTAATTTTAAATTTATGTTGTGATTTGGTTGTTCATTTTAAATTAATTTGTGATTTATTTGCTTATTTTAATTTGATTTGTTTTAATTTAATTTATTTTAATTTGTATTCTTTATCAATTTACTAACATAGGGTAAGATATTAAATTGTTACTAACATAAATGAGCCATGAATGCTTGAAATAAAATTTATTATTATTATTCTCGTATTTAATTCTTTTCTTAGGTCTAGGTTTTTTATAATATTCCATATCGTCATCAGCCTATAAACGTCCCACTGCTGGGCATAGGCCTCCCATGTGGACAATGCACGAGGGGATATTGGGCCATAACCCACCACGCTGGCCCAATGCGGGTTGGTGGGTTTTAACGACTGTCATCTTACGACAACAACCGGGACCAACGGCTTAACGTGCCTTCCGAAGCACGGAGGAGCTCGAGATGTTTTAAATTTGGTCACCCATTCAGCGACCAGGCATTGCGAAAGTTGCTTAACGGGCAAGATCGCAAGCCAAACGCGCTAGCCGCTGCGCCATCGAGCTCCTATATAATAATCCTATATATAATCCTTTTATAATATTCCATATAAACATAATAAACAAAACTACTATAAAACATTTAACATTATAAAAAACCTAAACCTAGGGTGCCGCCGGCAGCGGGGCAGGGCCCAAGCTACCGGTGGTTAGGGCTGCAGAGAGAGGAACCTCCTGACGATGCGTGTCGTGTCAAGAAGTATTATATTATTATTATTATAACCCACAACTCTGGCCTAAAGCGGGTTGGTGGATTTTAACGACTGTCTTACGACAACAACCAAGACCAACAGCTTAACGTGCCTTCCGAAGCACGGAGCACGAAAACAATTAAACAGTGAAAATTAAACTGCAACCCAACTGGCAGCGGTGTCCCGTGGAAGCGGCGGTTGCTATAGTTTGTTTGTTAGTATGAATAAAAGAGAACTTTTGGCACGTAGCCAACACCAGTTGGAAGCTGCGAATCAACTTTTGCGAGAGCATTTTTATTTTTGGTACCCCCATTCCACTGCAAATGTACATATTTGCCGTTGTCGAGGAGGAAGTTGTTATATTTAAAGAGCAACGTTAGCGACTTTATTACCTTTGTTTATGTTTTTTTAATAGGCTAGTTGCTCCCGTTTGAGTTCATATTGTAGGATTGTGTTTTGAGACAGTTTTTAAGTTTAAGTTACTAAGCTAAATTATTGTCAATTTATCCGAAATAAATGATATAAATAATATTTTATAAGTCATGATAACGACGACGTCACCAAGAGTGTTCCATCAAATAGTTTTTTAAATTTACTTTTTAGGCTATAAAAACTTCTATAGATAGTTGATGATAAATCTTGAACTGTGGATAGTTCGTAATCAATGTAAGTTGTCAATGCATGAACTGCAAAAGCAACCAATTACGTATATAACAGTCAAGATCTCTCTTCGCTTTATTGTAGGGCTAACTTTACGTCGCCATAGTTAACTATACCATCATCTTACCTAAGCCTGTGGGATGAACTGCCACCACACAGTTCAGCTAATACGCTAATACATCTTATTTTAATCACGGGTTAGGACTAGGCAACCGCAAAAGCAGTCTCTACCACAGTCCACTATTCACCAAATAGCGACTACACATGTGCTCAGCGTGACAGGTGTTGATACCATCGTCGCTTTATGCAGTTGGATGTATGTGCAGTCTTTATTCCGTTAGTCGCCATTTACGACACCTAAGGGACGAGAGGGGGTAGTATTATTTTAAACCCGCTATGCGACAACCAATTTTTTTAAATAAATACAATTAAGACACTACCCTCAAAGCCGATTTTTCAATTGTCAGTTAAAACTTATTCTTTAGTTAAAGTACTATTGAACAAACAATTTGAAAAAGTACTGTCAATTCATGTCTTTTCTCTTTCTATCAGCCCTAAGACAGTTTCAAGAAACTAGTCAAAAATAGCCTAATACGAAAAAAAATGGTAACAAAGGCTAGGTAACCAGTTCAATAGAGCACTTAAAGTGGTAGTGCGGGTTCAATAGAGCACTTAAAGTGGTAGTGCGGGTTCAAGTAGTTTTCAACTAGCGAGGCCACCTGAAAGAACTGTTACATGCAGCATCAAAAGTAAAGTAGTTCCGTACTCCCAGCAGAAAGTTTCGAAATACCTTAGTGTAGAGATGTGGGTTCTGTTGCTATAGTTTGGTTATGCGACGTTGTATGTGCGTGACTATATAACTGCTCCAATGAAACTTCATTTCACCCGCGTTTTGGGCGATGATCACTTCTCGATTTTCTTTAGATTGTTGCTTGCGCAACTTGAAAAATTAACATTTTACAGTTTGCAGATGTTGACATGAACAAATCTCGTAACAAAGTCATGATTGTCCGCCACAAGTCCGCGATAGTTTACACTAACGGCACCTTATATGGAATAACAGCCCAGTCTCCGGTGGCAGGGTCGCCATGTTGAGATGTAGGTTCGTCGGGAATAAAACAAGTGACTCGTTTGACGTACTCGTTAATTCCTTCGTTGATATCGTGAATACATTGGTTATATAAGCGTGCAATGTTATGTATTGGGATACTATAGTATAAAAAATGTACTTAATTACATACATACAATACACTAATTAAGAGTATTTATCCCCAAAGGATAAGTCAGAGACTATTCAATGAGGACCGCAAGAGCATTTCAAAATCACAATCCACATTACACCTTTAAAACAACTGCATCTGTATTGTGAGCCTATTGCCTCATTATTCTGTTGGATGTATGAGCAGTCTTCACAGTCCTTTAGTTACTTATAAAAAAAAACAGAACAACTACCTGATAAATCTATAGTATAGGTACAAGCTGGTAGGTTAGTGGAAAAATACTAATTTGTACTCTGTGGAAACAGTGTGCGAGATATTTCCTTCCATTAATTTGTGTGTGCACCTGTACCATTTACGGTTTTCTGACAATCTGTCCTTTTGAGAATCTGTCCTTATGAGATAAAAGGCCTTTTACGACACCGAAAAGAAAAGATGAGAGATCGTCTAATCTAAAACTAAAGACGATCTCCAGTATTCTAAATAGTCGTTTAGTATTCTATTAAAGTGAAGACCTTCGTGGTCGAGTGGTTAGCACGCCGGGTCTGGCGTCGCGCCATCTCTGAGGTCCCGGGTTCAATACCCGGTCGGGACAATTTAGAGAAAAAAGGATTTTTTAAATCGATTTAGGGTTCTGAGTGTTTTTTCTATATTTATGTATATTTATCCGTATCTTACCATATTAACAAGTTTCAAAAGAATATTTATTCTAGTGCTAGATAATTGATGTGAGCGTAGACAAATTTAATTTAATTATTAATTAGCCGCCACCACACAGTTTGTCATCAACATTACCTGTGGTCAAACATGATTTACACTACGCGCCTCATGATTTGCGTATTCCATTAAACTTTACGGAGAGCGTTTACGTGCTGCCGACGCCATTCGCACCAACTATCGGCGAATCTCTCTCTGTCAGCTACAAGCGATTTAATGAAATTTCAATCACCTTTTTACTCGAAACTTTTAATATGGGTAAGTGAATTTATTTATTTATTTTATTTATTAAGAAAAACACTTGCTAGCTTACAGACATATCCAACACGCAAACAAGTCCTTTGAATTACAAAGTAGAAAAAATATTATATAACTTCAACTTAAATTCTAAAGTATGAATACCTATAATAAAAATCAAATCAAAATACAATGATAAAAACATGCATCATCATCATCATCATCATCAGCCAGAAGACGTCCACTGCTGGACAAAGGCCTCCCCCAAGGATCTCCACCACGACCGGTCCTGTGCTGCTTGCATCCAGCGGCTACCCGCTACCTTCACCAGATCGTCGGACCACCTTGTTGGAGGCCTGCCCACACTGCGCCATTCGAGAACCGTTCTGCCCCAACCAGACATGCATCATTTGAACATAATAAAAATATAGAGAATTTATGGTAACAATGTCAGTCCGATAGAATTATTCTAGTAGGTAAGTAAGTAAATAGTTTATATACTGTCGCACTGCTGGGCTGGTAAAAGTATTAAGTGTGACTAAGTCATTTGCTTAGGTACCTAAGGGCTTTATTAAGTTTATTAAAGAACTACTAACCAGTCTCGCAGTATGCAACGTTCTGTACGGACGCGTCGATTAGTAAAAGTGTAAATCGGACACGTATCGCGGCGCGTGACGCCGCTGAAACAGTCACCATGAGCGACAAACTCGTGGTAAACGAGCTCCTCGCCTTCCTACAACAGAAGCTGGACGTGATGGACGAAGTAAGTGCGGTGCAGATCTGCAAGTCCAGCTTTAGCGAGGAAGACATATCTGCAGCCAAGAAACTTTTGTTTGGGTCACTGAACAAAAGCGACCGAATGGTGTCTCATCGGCGCGACGGGACACCGAAGAGCCTTCAGGAGGTTATAACGCTGCTGAAAGAGACCGACCCTGACGACGTGCCAACGTTTGTGGCGAGGGACCTAAATAAGCTCCCTCCCGTCACGTTCGATCACGTCGACGTAACCAGCTTCCTGAAGGACATCGTGACCATGAAGGCGGGCTTGGCGGACGTGGTGCTGAAATACGAGGCATCACAGATCGCTGTGAGTGAGTTGCGCAAGGAGGTCGATAGTTTGCGCGCATCACTCGCAGTAACTAGGTCAGTCGTCGATGACTCAAACGTCAACACGCGGCGCGGTGCATTCGTCAATGCACCGCGGCTGAGTTTTGAGTCAGCATTCTCGACGCCAACCTCGTCGCCCGCGCCGTGCAGCGCTGACGCAGTCGTGGCCCCCGCGCGGACAACGAAGCCCAGCCGTCGTGACTACGCCTCTGTTGCTGCATCCAACTTAACAGCTCAGAGAATATTAGAGCGTGAGACCATGGATCTAGACGACGACCGACGGTTTCGTCAAGGTCCAAAGGGAGAGGGCACGCCGTAACCGGCCGAATCAGAACCGTAGCGGGACCGCACTGACAGGGCCTCAGTTCCTGTTGCGCGCTGCGACGCCGACCACGCTGATGTACCTTTCGCGCCTGCACTACACCATCACCGTGCAGGATGTGATAGAGTACATCAAGACGAAGACCAACTTCCTTCTGAGGGTGGAGCCGCTGGAGTCGCGACACAATGTCAGTTTTAAGGCAGTTGTGGTGCGAGTCCTGACAGCCATGCTGGATACTTTTATGAAGGAAGACTTCTGGCCGAAGGGCGTAATGTACCGGCGTTTCCGCGGGAGATTGCCGACCGGAGTAGCACAAGCCAGTGCTAAATACTATCATAGTTATAAATAAGTTAAATTTACTAACAACAATTGTTTATTTTGTATGTATGTTAGTCTGTAAGGTATATATTATATGGGCCTCATTGTATTTTTTACCATCTATACATTGTATGTTGCCTGAATTACTTAAATTATTTTATTATTATTATTATATTATATTATTATTAATTAAATAAGAAAAAAAAGTAACACCTAATGTTAAAATTAAAATATTTACAAAAAAAAATACACAGATCATCCCCATCAGGCAGAGTACCCAGAATAAAGGTAATAATATTAGGTAAGGTATAAAAAAGGCAAGCGGCTCGCTGGAATAAGGAAAAATCGCGGCTAAGAAACACTTTAAATATGGACAAGCAATAGCCGCGTCTAACATTTGATTTGCTTGGCGCAGAATAGAGAAAATGTCTCCAACTTTCAGTAATGGAGAGATACTTGTAGAAGAACAAAATATAAACAACGATATCTAACCGCATTTCCCATAAAACCTGAGGTGCCACATAAAATAAAGGATTGTACGTCTTAATTTTTAATATAATTATTCTAACACATTTGAACACAAATAGCACAATGTGTCGGTAGGTATTAATGGGAATATAATAAATATAAAAAACTGTTATGAATTATTCTTAATTGTTATCTTGTATTGTAACACAAAGCTGACGAAAAAGAAACAGCCCTTGCAGTTTCTTGCGGCTTCTTTCGGTACAATGCCCCACAGAACGGTTAACAAAGAATTGTATTCGATTTTGAGACTAGGTACTTACATTATTTTCAATAAAACCAGTTTGAATTCATTTGATATTTATATTTGACAGTATCACAGAAATGACTTCTTTATATAGAGAAACATATTGTATATCGTATTGTTGTCTTTACGATATCTTTCTTTGAATAGGACTTAGCGCGTCTGCATTAGAGTGCTAAGTGCGTTCAACGAAACCGAGAATTTTAATAATTGCAAAGTTGCAACAAGAGGCGACAAACTGTCTAAAGTCCATCAGCATAGATCGGCGATGGGCTCACCACCTGTCACGCTGAGCACATGTGTAGTTGTAACTTGGTGAAATGTGGACTATGACAGTGGACTGCTTTTGCGGTCCCCATTGCCTTCTCTGACTAACCAAAAGCTGACTATCTACTGTTATAGTCAAATTATTTATTCAATGTAAACCTTTACAGGCACTTATTGACGTCAATACAAAAGTTAAAAAAACAGTTAACTAACTTGTAGGTAAGACTTAACAACTAATCTAACGAACCATAGTCTATGCCAGGCAAACGCGCATCGCTACCCCCAGTACCACTGCAAGCTGAAACAGGATCGCGTCGAACCGAAATATAAGCCGTGGTGATAGAATTCTGTGTAAACAAACGTATCTTGGTACGAGACAAAAATGGCGGACAAGTGTGTCCCAGCGACACAAACGGCTAAAACTTATAACTTATCGTTTTTTAGGATGACGGTTATGATGTAGAAGGTAACAAACGAGACGAATTGCAATTTTTCATTATTAAAAATGTGTTCAATTGATGAATTACACTTGCAATTAAAACTGTCAACGCACCTCACTAGCCTCCTATTGTGAACCTTTGTAGTGGAGAGCAAGCCGTTTAATAATTCACTTTATGCCGGTCACAGCACTTGCGAGTGACTCCAAACGATCTTGACCCAACTAATACATGATTTAAACTTCCTAACGGGCTCTCGGTAATGGCCGATAGATTAATTACGTCGAGTTGATCATCGATATTTGGTGGAGCGACGTGTAAATAGTCACTTCACTGCGGAATGATTACACTCTTTAGATCAAAAAATAAGGCTCGAAAGATTGAAACAGATGGGGCTGATGGAAGAAATAGTCCAATGCATGCAACTAACCTTAGGTCTTCAGGTAGGCTCACCAGGTCCAGATCTGGATCTAGGCACTCCAACAAACACTATCTCTCGATCGAAGAGTCAAATATAGCACTGCACGATGGCTTCCTATAGTAGGAAAACTGCGGTCCGCCGTGACACGTATCCCGAACAGTTCGTGCACACGAATCACAACTTCTTCGAAAAATGCAGCAATAAAAACGATGCCCACATACAATACGGGCAGCGGGCTTGAACACGTATTAATTTACGGCCCAATATGACGACTGGCGTGGAAGAACTCGGCGTAACTTGCGAGCTACAGAACGCGGTCAAGGCGTATTGTCACCTCGATATATAAGCGCGCAGTGCCGCTCCGGCTGGCGGCGCGTGCCATCACAGGCATCTACCCACATATGAAGGCGGCGAAGCGAGATTCCACCCTCAATCCTTTAGCTAAGTTGCAAAACATCAGAACTACGTCATCCAATCAGCCTGAAGTTAGTACAGATAATTTAAGGACGTGAGTTATGAAAACTCCCGCCTCACCATGCTCCCCGCCTTGAAAGGTCGAAGAGCTTTCAAAGTAATAATGAAAGGACGAGGATAGATGCGCTTTAAGCGATGAAATTATATGCGGTGGGAATTATATTATTATATCATTATAAGAATATACACAATGTATAGCGGTCCCAATTATAGCGGTTACTTAGTGCAATACTAAGCTTAAAGCAATATATACGCGATTCTAATTTTATTAACTAATAACGCACGCATGTTAAACTACTAACTAAATTTTGCTTAAAACTAGCGGATAATTATAATAATAGTTACTGTGTTGGCAAAGGATACAGCTTAACGACAGGACGCTTGTACGTACCTGTTGCGGTTTTAATTAATGCTACTCTAACTATACCATCCGACCCAGGGAAAACTTCGGTTATAATACCTAATGGCCAAGTCAAAGGTGGCACGTTATCTTGTTCTACAAGAACGACAGTACCTATCTCTATAGAACGATCAGGTGTGCGCCATTTTTGACGGACTTGCAACGTATGCAAGTACTCAATACGCCATTTTTTCCAGTAGGATAAAACGAGCTGATCCAATAATTTTTTACGATGAGGTAAATTCATACTATCTTCTGTCAATTCAGAGGACGGCAAGTATTTTATCGGACTGGACATTAAAAAATGCGCGGGAGTAAGCACATCCGGATGGGGATCTGATGATAGAACGGAAAGTGGTCGTGAATTTAAGAGACATTCTATCTGCGTAAGCACAGTCAGAAGCTCTTCGTAAGTAAGAAGTTGTTTACCTATAACTCTATACAAATGCGTCTTGACGCTTTTAATATTAGACTCCCACATAGCTCCGAAGTGAGCGGCTCGCGGCGGGATCATAGTCCACTCGATGCGGGTTTTAAGAAGTTCCTGCTTAATATCAAATTGAACAGTCGAGTTTAATAAAAATGAGTAAATATCGTTAAGCTGCGCCTTAGCGCCAATAAAATTGGTACCATTGTCTGAGTACATTACAGACACTGGACCGCGGCGAGATATAAATCTCTTGAAAGCGGAGATAAACGCTATGGAAGTCAGATCCGTAACGAGTTCGATGTGTATGGCCTTAGTGACCAAACATACAAATAAACATATGTATATCTTAGATGAACGCTGACCCCTGCGACGGATAGGTATATACGCAAGTGGTCCGGCTAGATCTACCCCAGTGTGTACAAATGCTTTAGCGTCCCGTACACGATACCCCGGCAAGTCAGCCATTTTGGGTGTCGGATGAGAGGGCTTTAAATGAAAGCAAGTATTGCAATTACGACAGCGAGCGCGAATAACCGTCCTACCGTCCAATATCCAAAACTGCTGCCTTATAATAGACATTAATAACCCGGGGCCAGTGTGGCAATAAGTATTATGAAAATGATCAATAATTAGATCAACAACGCGGTGCCGTTTAGGCAAAAGAGCGGGATACTTGGCTTCATAAGGAAGGTCGGACTTAGACAGCCTACCTCCAATACGTAAGATATCTGACTCATCAATGAAAACTGACAAACTACGTAATTTGTTAGAAGGAAGTTTACCAGACTGTATTAAAGTGATGTCGCTAGAAAAATAAATATTTTGAACTAAGCGTAATATATAATTTTGAGCCATTTGAATATTTCGAACAGGCTCGTTAGTACGTATTATCTTCATAAATCTAAGAATATAAACGAATACACGTAGTAGTTTATTCCAGGAACAAACGCGGTCAGCTACAACATTCAAAACATGCGGTACAGTATCAAGAATTTCAGTGACAAAAGTATTAGATTTAAATTCTGGTAACGTTTCACATTCAGAGGGAGTGAATTTCAAAGGCCATTCACTAATAGGTTGCTGAAGCCAAATTGGACCATGCCACCATAAAGAGTGGGCGGCTAAATCGGAAGGCAACATGCCACGCGATAAACAGTCGCTGGGATTTTCTTTCCCAGATACGTGATTAAAACAAGACGAGGGTAAATTTTCCTGAATCTTAGCGATGCGATTACTAACAAATATAGACCACCTATGAGGGGATGAGTGGATCCACGAAAGAGCTATAGTAGAATCCGTGAATGCATAAACACCTGCTATAGGTAGGCGAGCGGATAGCTTATCTATTACTACACGCGTAAGTTTAGAAAGAAGCAGAGCGGCTACGAGTTCTAATCGAGCTAGTGTCGTTATTTTAGCTGGTGAAACTTTGGACTTTGCACACAAAAGCCGAACTGTGATACCTTCAGGGTTGGTTATATGTAAATAGATACAGCATCCATAGCCACTGAAGCTGGCATCGCAGTAAGATACGACTTTAACTACCGATCCACTAAAAATACCGATATGTCTAGGTATATTTAGAGACGATAGTGTAGGAAAATCGCGTATGAATGTAGAGAAACGACTGACGATAGGTTCCGGGGGAACTTCATCCCAATCTATTTTCGCTAACCAAAGTTCCTTAATAAGTATTTTAGCATATAATACGACAGGAGCTACTAGGCCAAGCACGTCGAATAAGCGGGCCACTAGCGATAGAATCGTGCGTTTAGTGCATTTATTATCCACTGCGATTGTGGGTAATGAAAAGTAATCGTTAGCGGGCTCCCAGGTTAAACCTAGAATTTTAAAATTATTATTGTCCAAGTCAGCAAAATTGACTGGCAAGCGGTGTGATTCCGGAAGCGTTTTTAATAAATCGGGCGAATTACTTGCCCATTTGATAAGGTCAAAAGAACCTAACTTAAATAAGTCGATTAAATCATGAGATAATCTCATGGCGGTTTGCTCATCAGGAGCTGAATAGACGTAATCGTCCATAAAAAATTGAGTTTCTATTAATTTAGAAGCCTCAAAAAAGCGGTCACTATGTTCAATTCCAAGATTACGAATTGTACGCATAGCTAAGTATGGGCTAGGTTTCAAACCAAACGGAACACGGTTAAAATTATAAGTACGAATTTGTTCACGTTGGCTGAACCTAAAAAGAATTCGCAAATACTTGCGGTGGCGTTCATTTACGGCAATGCGTAAAAACATAGATTTTATGTCTGCCGTCATGGCAATAGGAAAGATACGAAAATCTAATAATAATAAAAACAAGTCTGCCTGTAAATTAGGACCGACATGTAGGACGTCATTAAGTGACAACCCTGAGTGCGTTTTAGCACTAGCGTCCAGAACAATACGAATGGAGTCTTTATCCGGTCTGATTACAGCGTGATGCGGTATATAGTAGCCCTCATCTGTCAATTCAGAATCGGGAACTTCTGATAAATACCCTTGAGCTATATACTCGGCTATAGTTTTATTATAGTTATCGCGTAGGGTTGAATCATGTGCGAGCTTGCGCTCGAGTGCTAGTAAACGACGTTGAGCGACTACGCGGGAATTACCTAATTCAAAGGGGTCACGCGAGAATGGTAAATCGACATAATATCTATTGTCTTTAAATAAAACCGAATTACTGAAAATATTTTCGCATTCCAATTCGTCTGGACTAATAAAACGTTGAGAAGGAATCTCTTCTAATTCAAAAAATTTCTGTAAACTTAATTCAATATTAGAAAGCGCGGAATAAGAATGACTTATATTTGATTCGTCGCAATGACTCATAAGGTCACCCATGAGTACATACCCAAAGCTAGTAGATACCGCTGGAGGCATGCGGTTGCTGGACTCGATTTTATTTCCTAAGTATATGTACGGGAATAATTGCGCACCCAGAATAATATCAATTTCACCAGGTACGTTCCAACTCGAGTCGGCTAAAGGTATATTAATTAAATACGATAAGTCGTCAGTTATAGGAATAAAAGTTGAAGGGAGTTTATCTGTTATGCAATCAATTACTAGTGCGTGAATAAAATATTTATTATTTGGATTAATGCGCGATTCGAGCGTTAAGTTAATAAAACCATGAATGGGTTTTGAAATCATACCAACACCCTGTAAGGAAGAATTACGTAACTTGATAATAGGTATGTTCAAACGTTTACAACAATCCAAAGTTATTAAGTTATTCTGTGACCCACTATCTAATAAACATCTAACTACAAGTTTTGTATGGGTTACGCTCTGCGTATGCGTACATTGTGCATAGGCAAATACTTGAGCGGTAGATAATAAAATATGTTTGTTAATTAGACGAGTACCTGTGCTAAGCGACACGGTATGTACCGGCGGCGGTTGTGGATTCACGCGGGGGTCGGGTGTGGCAATTCCCACGGCACACTCGATCGCATTATTTTTAAAAAAATGCAACATAGTATGATGCTTTTGTTTACAGTATTTGCAAACATTATTAGATTTGCATTTAAGTAAAGTATGCGACGTACTTAAACAATTGACACATCCCCGTTTCGATTTAATAAACTCGAAACGAACCTTTGGCGATTTCATATCTATAAATTGTGGACAATGAATCAGCTGATGGCCGTAGGCATTACACAGCGCACAGTTCGAAACCGGTTCGTTAGATACAAACGTCTTAGAAGTACTACCTTGCATGTTATAATTGCGCTTGGGAGCCATACTAGGCTTTGCGCGCGGTTCTACCTGCGAATCATTCGACCTTTCAAGCACTTTCGAGTAATTTTGAATAAATGAAATAAATTCCTTATAAGACGGTAATTTATTCTCTCTAACACTATTCTCAAATTGCTGCAATGTATGGGAATCAATTTTCCTCAAACCTAAATATAAGAATACAAAATCAACCAAATCGGGAACATCCAACTGCTTTAATGCAGCTATTGATGCCGAATATTTATCTATAAACATATTCAAACCACCTGCGGTGCCGGTGCAATTTTTAATGTCCAGTATGTTATTTAGGTAATGAACACCTAGGCTCCGTTTATCTTGATATTTATCCACAAGACTGTCCCAAATTATATTATAGGTATCACCTGTCGGTACAATACCTGCAGTTATTTTCAAAGCATCATTTGTTAAGTTACTAATTAAGTACTGCACACGCTGGGAGTCCGTGATATCATTATTCAAATGCACGTTACTACGAAATATTTCGTAGAATATCGGCCAGTTTTCCCTTTTACCATCAAAGGAAGGTAATTGAATCGGAGGTAATTTAATACTACTCTTTTTCTGATCGGTTGGTACCGATTTATTAGTAAGTATGAGATTACGTTTATATAAAATACTGGAATATAAATCCTCAATTGAATTTAAACTAGAGTAGTCCAGTTGTTTAGTAGCATCAATTTTATATTGAATTGCGTTAATCTTATCGATTATTGCTTCAAACTTGTTATACACACTAGTAACCGTTTCAGATTGACATAAAAATAACTCGTTAGAACGAGAATCATACGTGGAAATATTTTTCGATAACTCATATAAACGATTTATTCGTTCATAATAAGTTTCCTTTTTTGCAGTAAGGGACATTAATTCTGATTCCAATTTATCAGGTGCCATTATTAAGACGTAACTAAATAAAGTTTAATAATAAAGGAGGTAAGTTTACAATACCAAGGATTACGTATTGTAAATAAAGTAATATGGTGGTACCCAATGATGTTACAATAACATAATATCATTGGTGGTACCTACGATACCAATAATTACGTATCGTAAGTGAAAAAAGATGGCGGTCACAACGCTCACCAAAACCTACGTAAGCGAAGTTAAATATGAAAGTAGGTTAGATTATGAGCTGGATGGATCCTAGGCTCGAATGGACCAATATTTATGATGGAGCGACGTGTAAATAGTCACTTCACTGCGGAATGATTACACTCTTTAGATCAAAAAATAAGGCTCGAAAGATTGAAACAGATGGGGCTGATGGAAGAAATAGTCCAATGCATGCAACTAACCTTAGGTCTTCAGGTAGGCTCACCAGGTCCAGATCTGGATCTAGGCACTCCAACAAACACTATCTCTCGATCGAAGAGTCAAATATAGCACTGCACGATGGCTTCCTATAGTAGGAAAACTGCGGTCCGCCGTGACACGTATCCCGAACAGTTCGTGCACACGAATCACAACTTCTTCGAAAAATGCAGCAATAAAAACGATGCCCACATACAATACGGGCAGCGGGCTTGAACACGTATTAATTTACGGCCCAATATGACGACTGGCGTGGAAGAACTCGGCGTAACTTGCGAGCTACAGAACGCGGTCAAGGCGTATTGTCACCTCGATATATAAGCGCGCAGTGCCGCTCCGGCTGGCGGCGCGTGCCATCACAGGCATCTACCCACATATGAAGGCGGCGAAGCGAGATTCCACCCTCAATCCTTTAGCTAAGTTGCAAAACATCAGAACTACGTCATCCAATCAGCCTGAAGTTAGTACAGATAATTTAAGGACGTGAGTTATGAAAACTCCCGCCTCACCAATATTCAAAAGCCGCAGTTCCGCCGTTTACTACTATTATTCAAGTACCTAATTGTAATTAATAGTCAATAGTCAATGGCCAAAATATATTTATTCAATAAACTCAATTAATAAGTACTTTGAAAAGTCCAAATATTTTTTAACCTACCACCCATTCAGGACATCATTTTTTAACTGTGGCGCAAGAAACCACAGCGCACAGAAGCAACGACATTTACAAAAAAATATATATTATATGTCGTTACCAGGTCACAAATACAAAATATGAATTTGAATGTAAGTAGTTTAATTAAATATGGTGCTCTATATAAATTAATTAGAGACAATTAGAAATAGCTGTTGGAGTACTTAGAGCATTTCAAACCCAAGCAAGACAAAACTGTCTTCTGTATAATCTGACACTTTATAATAAGCTTTTTTATAAAGCTTTTCTTTGATTTTCATTTTAAATTTATCAAGATTTAATTTCTGAATATCATTTGGTACTTTGTTGTATAATCGTACACACAGACCCTTAAAAGAATTATTTATTTTATGGAGCCTAGTATAAGGTACTGCTAATTTGTTCTTACTTCTAGTGTTTAATTTGTGAATATCACTGTTTTTTGAAAACATTTCAATATTTTTATGAACATACATCATACAATTAATTTATATAATTAGTAATATTTGATTTTTAACGGTGTTGTGTAGCGTTGAAAGAATACTACCACTCCCTCTCTTCCCTTGGTTGTCGTAAAAGGCTACTAACGGACTAAAGGCTGCACATACCTCCAACAGCATAGAGCGGCGATGGGCTCACCACCTGTCACGCAGAGCATATGTGCAGTCGCAAAGTGTCGAAAAGTGGACTATGGCGGAGGACTGCTTTTGCGGTCCTCATTGCCTAGTCTCTGACTAACCCTTCGAGGATAATAGTCATAATTATATGTTATGTATGTATTTGATTTATTGCCTTAATAACGCTCAAACAAGCTAGGAGATAACGAAACGTTACAAAATGACTACCTCAGATGGGAATCGAACTCATGTCCTCCGCAATCCGGGCGGGTGCGTAGACCACTCTACCGAGGTATTGGTTAGAACCTGTCGAAAGGAGAATGACCTAACCAGCCTATTCGATATCTATTGCGTCTTAATCATTCACATATCAAAAGTGTTCTCTTAAGTTATAATGATAACTGTTAAAAAAAGTTTTCTATAGAACGCCGCGTTAAGAGTCAAGTGATAAATAAATGCTGAACTGAACTGATAGTCATACGATAACAGTTGTCATAACCTCAAAATACCTAAAAAGTCTTAAGCTAAAAATGAAGATAGCTTCAAACTCCCGCATGATATTGTAATGTAATTTTTTCTTCATAATTCAGAGCATTGCTGCTATTAATAACTACTTATTTCATTAAAGCGCTGTGTTACGCTAGCTAGCTAAAATACTAGCCTGACTCCTATAGTAAAAAAGTTATTCTCCTTTTTCAACGCTTTTGAATTTACGTTTTTACTGCAACAGTGCTTAACAAACCTTTTAGAATATCAGAATAATAATATTCTTCAATATTTTAAACGTTCAGTTAAGATACTTTAAAGATTCGTAGTAAAGGGTCAGGTGCAGGATTGTTGCGAATGGGAAGCTGTATTTTGGGATACAGGTATGTATGTGTGTGTGTGTGAAACAAAGTTTGTATTAAAAAAATTTTTTGGAAATGAAATTTTTTTAACATAATATAGTTCGAAGTTGTATACGTATTCATTATACCGTCAAGAGATGCGCAAAGTTCTTACATAATTTTGTGCGGCACAAGAATGACAAAGTAAAAAACGCTCTATTATCTCCGCATCGCTAAGAACTTGCCGAGTAACACTCGAACATTAAAATATGTTTTAAAGTGTCGGGACTTTGCACTTGACTGTTAACTTCGATCTCGATGTTTGCATCGCACCTTTTTATTATTCACATCGAAAGGAGTCGCTGTCATGCTATAGGTGTAAAGGTGTTTTTTTATACGTACCTAGCTCGTAAGATGACTCTACTCCACCTGATATATACCTGCATAGATTCACCTCTATTATCCCCAAAGGGTTAGTCAGAGACTAGGCAATGGGGCCGCAGAGGCAGTCTTCTGCCATAGTCTACGTTTAAAAAAGTTACAATTGCACTGTGCTCAGCGTGACACGTGCTAAGCTCATCGCCGCTCTATGCTGTTGGATATAGGTATGTGAAGTCTTTAGTCCGTTAGTCGCCTTTTGAGACACCTGAGGGGAGAGAGGGGGTGGTAGTATACTTTTAATAAGCCGTTACGCGACACGGCTCATCTGATGTTAAGTGGAAATGCAGTCCAGGCGATAAAACAACTGGTGCAGCGTAAACACGACGAAACATCAGTCGCCCTCTCCCTGCGGGCCCACAAAGTGCCTCTACACACCTGTTCTACACTCTTTCTCTAAAACGAAATTTCAACCGATTTTTGCTATTGGAAATGAAGTCCAGGCGCAAAAACAACCGGTGATGCAGCGTAAACAAGACGAAGCTTTAGTCGCCCTCACCCTGCCGGCCCACGAAGTGCCTCTACATGCCTGAAGGCCTACTCTCTCCAAAACGAAATTTCGGCCGATTTTCGTTTGCTATTTATAGCGCTTTCAATTATTTTTGAAATTTCAAATAATTTTCTAAAAATTAATAATCTATTAATACCTATTTTGTATGAACGAAATTTCGGAAGGAATAGAAACCGCTGTATGTAAATAGCAAACGAAAATCGACCGAAATTTCATGTTAGAGAAAGGGAGTGCCTTCTGATGTGTCTGTGGCTGTCTTCAAAACGATCTATTAATTTCAAAATTTAATTGTATAATACTCCTACATACATACCTACACCACACCAGTTTCCATGCATTTGCTACTATCCTGACTTAGCTTCTTTTCAATTCTATTTCTTTGATGGCTTGCTATGATTAAGCCAGTGTCTAGTCTAGTTTCGGGTAAGCAATGTGGTTTAATTTTTGTTTGCGACTCTGCTTTAAACTTAAAGGCGTTATGCTCATAAAAGTCAAAAACTGAGTGAGAGTAAGATCAAATTTTGAGTAACTGTCTACCGAATTTAACTTTGCTTCTTTACTGCACGTGTTTGACTTATCGTAGTTAAACATGACATTAAGGTAGATCTATCTTAGTAGGATCTGCAGAGGTCTCTCTCTCACAGTAGCATGTCGACCCATTGGGATACAAAAAACGTATAAAATTGGTTGATATTGTAGTCGTACTTGACCTTTGCCCACCAATGGGACACTATTGGTTAAGAAAAAATATATTAATTCGAATGTCGATCCCTTACCAGTTGTGAGAACATTACAAAGTAGAACTGGCAATATAATCTATGTAACATTTGCTAGATTTAGGCTCCCCATACACCATTTCAGGTAGCGATTACGACATAAGTCCACACTTATTGTGTCGTAACGATACTTTTTGTAGCGTTGTTTCGTAACATTACCTTGTCGTGTCGACTTGTGTTTTGACACCGTTTCGATAAGTGGGGAATAATCGTAACAGAAACTAAGGCTGGATTCGACCAAACTGGAATAAGACTTACTCCGAGATTAGTCTATACAAATTCGGCGTTTAATCTAGGTATAAGACCTTATTCCAGTTTGGTCGAATCTACCCTTAGTCACACTGCACCATCGCCGTTCGACACATCGCCATTCGCGACTTATTTGTGCTCACTTCTATTGCTCATTCAATCATTCAATCGTCGACGAATGAAATCGTTTCGTGAATTCTACTTGTCATTTTTATTATGTTATTTGTTAATTTTTGTGGATGTGTCAATAGTTCTTCGCCGCCATCGCCTAATGGCCAAATTCTAATGAAAAACATTTAGTAAAATGTGATTTGGTACTGTGATATTTATCTAAATCAACATTTATTAATAAAAATATTAAAATTAACACGTATTTCAAAATAAACACTTAAGCCCTATATTTGGCAAGAATTTTTTAGTATCTCACTTTGACATGATATATAAATATATAAAAAAACTTTTAAAAAAACACAATTATTTTACAGGGTTTCTACGTATCTTCCCCTTAGCAAAAAAAAATATTTTGAGAAATTACTATAATACATAAAAAATGACATCTTATATAATAACAACAAAATTTCGTCTATCAGTCTTTAAAATCTAAGTATGGCACTTGATGCATAACATTTAATTTAGTGCCTAATGTTTTCAGATGTATTTAGAACATCTGTCACACTTTTGCTATTGTTTATCATACTTTTTTGGCCCACATAAATAGCATCTTCCCCTTTTTCGTGATCCAGTTTCAGATGAAGATGCATTTTCTTGAAGCAAGTTTTGTGGATCTTCAATTACTGGCGCTAAAAAATTGTCAATCCTAGTCTTCAAATCCGTTGAAAACGATTGATACTCCGACTTTCTCTCAACCAAAATCGCTTGATCAATTCCAGTCCTATTTTTTTTTATGTACTGATTACGTTTCATTCGTTTTCCACGATTTGTAGCTTTCCACAAAACATATCCGTTCGCAATTGCAATATCCAGTACGGCTAAAAATATTAAATGCATTGGCGCATTTTTGGTCTAAAGCATCAACACCTCCTTTTGTGCTTTTGTAAAATTCAATGATTTCTAGTTTTCCACTTTTTTCATTGATCGATTTGTCATGATGCATCGATGAGATAATTATTGAAAATCGCTCAAACATTCGGCTTCGGCATCAATTTCGTCTAATAATAATTCGCTGATATTATTTCATTTAAATATCTCGTCTTATTCTAACAAAATGTCTAAAACAATGCAAAATATAAAAGTAAGTGATCTTAGAAAAAGTTACGTAACAGGAATCGTGGGTCCAATTGGACCCAGCGAAAGCAGATACCACCTCTTCCAGTAAACTTCAAGCGCCGAACGTCCGGCCCCCGCTGCACCTTGCGACGTAATGAGAATACGTAGAAGCTCAAGCGTCTGTATGCCTGCGTTTAAAAATTTAACAGATTCTTTATGGGTCCAAATGGACCCCGGTAAGGGTTAACAAATTCACCGACACGCACTTGAAATTTAATAAAATAATTAATTTGTTCTTTGTTATTATTATTGTTTCCCATACAAATATCTACAAAAATATCGCATTTTCGAATAATTCATAAGGTTTTATTGATACAGTTTATATATTTTAACTAAAGTTTCTTCTTGATAACTGATATATTAATAATTTATAAGTAAAATTTAAGACAAAATATGTATCTACTTAGAGAATAAAACCCAACACAATGTTTCGTAACTGTGTCTACACGTGTCAGCATGTGTAAGATGGAGTTTTGTTTATGTTTATAGAGCAACGGTTTTCAACATGCCAATAAATTAATTATTACAAAAAATGGGCTTAATGACGAAGTATCTACGGTGCCGGAGGGTTGGGTTAATACCCATACTTACTAGTATACATAATGTACTGGTCTCGTTTACTAATACAAAAACTATTTTAGATTTAAAAGATATTTTGATGATTCATCATCATGGTAGTGACTTGATTTGCCATAAAATCAGATGAAGTGGATTTAAAATATAAATTTCCAATTTCTTGACGTGAAAAGCAGTCTTCATATTTTCCGAATTAGTTTCGCGACTTGCATCACTTGAGGTGCAGGATAGTACAAGCGCATTTTCTGGAAAAGGTTCTTGACTAGCATCACTTGAGGTGGAGGGCAGTGTAATAGCGTATCGTCTACAAGAAAATAAAAAAAATAACTAACTTTACTAACAATATATGTATCATTTATCAATGATAAATCCTTACCTGGTCCTTATCTTTACTTTTCTGTAAAAGCTCGGCGATAGAAGAAAACGCTTCGGTTGCTTATGGCTTATTGTTAAGATACATACATCCTCACGGACCTCCCATCTCTGCACAGTGTCCTCCAGCGCTACACAGACAAAAGGTGGCCGGGCTGTGGGCATGATGATGACGCATCTTTGCCTCTGACCAGACACACAAAATGGGAACATAATGATACCCTTGATAGGATCATGGAAATGAAGCGACAAGATTGCCCCAAAGTACATGTTCGAAAAGAAATTCAGTATACATGCCCCAACTCGGGATTAATGGAAACAGCCACCGTCTCCAGAGAAAGACAGCCTGATCTGGTACACAAACGGATCCAAAATGAATATGGGCACTGGAGCAGCAATGATTTTAAACACAGTCAGAGTATGGGAAAGTTCGCTACTGTTTATCAGGCAGAAACTTTCGCAATTCTCCTGTGCGCTAAAAAGAATTTAGAAATCGCTCCCAAGGAGCGTAACATATTCATCCTGAGTGACAGCCAAGCCGCGCTTAAGTCACTTATAACGCCTCGAATCAACTCCAGCCTTGTGCTTGAAACCACGAAAGCCTTAAACAAGCTAGGTAGGCACAACAGGGTGAGATTGATCTGGGTACTAAGCCACATGGGAATCCATGGCAATGAGATGGCCGATGCACCTGCTAGGGAGGGCTCAGAGACCCCATATATTGGCCCTGAGCCATTTGTGGCACTAGCATCAAGTACCATCAACAAAGCCTTCAAGGACCATATCCAAAACAGGCATAAAACCGAATGGAAAGAGCTACCCGGCATAAGACACTCAAAATCCTTTATAGGAGAAGGCGCCCTAGGACGGAGTAAGATCATATGCAGAGGTAGCAGAAGGCAGTCCCGATTAATCACCGGTGACCTGACTGGGCACTACGCCACTAAACAAATGCTCCACAAAATGCAACTAGCAACAGACAACCTGTGCAGGGCATGTGGAGGGGAAACGGAGTCTATGCAGCACCTACTGTATGACTGCGACTCTTTTGCCAGGAAAAGAATGAATCTTCTGGGATCGGCCAACCCCAAACCAGAAGATTTTAGGCTCTTCACCCTCAAGGACATTGCCAAGCTTATGGCAATTATCTTCAGTGAAGAGGCAGAGGACGGGGTGGCACAAAAGATCCCAATGGGTCGACGTGCTACTGCGAGAGGTAGACCTCTGCAGGCCCCACTAGATACGATTAGAAAGATAAGAAGATACGTACATATAATTACGACTATTATCCCCGAAGGGTTAGCCAGGGACTAGGCAATGAGGACCGCAAAAGTAGTCCTCTGCCATAGTCCACCTTTCACCAAATTCATTGATATGAAAGAACAATAATTTTCATAAACATTCAAGCACTGAGTACAAATATTTGAGAAACATTGCTTTTTCTGTTTGGTTCAAATCCAACACTTTACTGTCGATATCGTTAAAACACTTTGTGTTACTGCCAAATTTTTGAAACTTAGTTTCGGCAATATGTCGACAGTTAAATCAAAAGTCGAGAATGAATTTAGAAACATTTAGGTCGGAACTCGTTGTCTCTGACAATAGATAATTACTGTAAAATATTTCAGTGCAAAGTGTTGGCACAGTTACTACACGCTGCAACCAGAATCCACACAGTTAATAAGTTTAGTAACGTTACGACACTGTTACTGATCAGTAACTTTATGAAAATTTTGCGACTAAATATCATAACAGCCTGAATTATCCGTTATGCTTACAGCGTGTAACCACCCGACAGATTGTTTATTTATTTACTTTGGACCATCAACAGAGATGTACACACGACGTCAGATCAACCTACCCAAAACTGTCATATTTCCACAATCAATTTTGAACTTTATTGTTTATCTTATCTAGTATCTAAGGATCAATATTGATTGGAGAAATTTGACAGTTTAGGGTAGGTTGATCTGACGCCGTGTGTACATGAATTCAAGCTTAAAAATATTATAATATTAGCATTAAAGTTGCATGCAACTCCAATATTATAGATGGCCACATCGTGCGCCTAAGACAAAAAGGTTAACACAACGAGTGCCTCCTTTTACAAATTTGGATAATGCAAAGGCAGAAAAAGACAATAACGACAGCGGAAAAAGACGCAATTTACAAAATTTTTTATAACATTATAACCGATTTTAACATAGCTTGCCTATTTCTTAAAAAATATATCTTTTTCACCAATTATCTAGCCCAAGCTAAGCTTCTTATGTTGTTTTATTTAAATGGTTAGATAACGGATAAAAAATATTATTATTTTACAAAGAAAACGCCCAGATCCGAAATCAATTCAGAAAAACTTGTAACGGTACAGAATGAATGGTATCCGTCCGTTAGTAAGGAATGTATGGGAGTAGCACTAAAATAAATATTAATGCGTAGCACCATTAATATACTAAGCATGAAAAGGGAATAATAAACTAGTTCAGAATAATGGTCAGTGGACTAGGGCTTTATCATTATTTTGAATTTCGCGGGGACTGCTCTGTGTGCCCCTTGCGACATAGGCGCCGTCTAGCGTGAGTTATTTACTTGAGCTTCGCGTAAGATTGTTAGTTTGACTAAATGGTCTAGGGCTTTATCTTTAGTTTGAATTTCGCGGGGACTGCTCCGTGTGGTCTTGCGACATAGGCGCCGCCTAACGTGCATTATTTACTTGGGTTACGCGACATAGACGTAGGTTGGCAAGCCGGTTAACATACAGGCGGGCGCCACCTATGGTCGGAATACGGAACTTTTTATAATTTCACAAAATACAGGATTATTGGCTTAAGTGGATGATTATTGAGAGGGAATTGTTAAAAGAAGGCTACATTTAGATATTCAAACATGTAATATTGGCTATCTGACGAGATTTGGTTGGATTATGGAAAAACTTTAGAATTGCGTGGCGGATGGCGGCAATGAGCGAGCGAGAGGTTGAGAAAAAGATAGAAAGAGAAGTAGGATGTTATCTCCACGTGGCGCAACGCGAAGTTCGCGTATAACATATGATAAGACGTGTGAAGGCGAGGCGCGTTGGTGAAACAGCTAGCAATTGGTTGAAGGGAAGAAAAGCGGACTCGCGCGGGCGAAATGTTGGGGGCGCGTGGCGCGAAAGTTAGGATGCTTGGGGAAGATAGGGAAATTAGCGGGGCATTCAATTATTAGACGTCGGAGGCGCGGTCCGATTTACGAGTGCGGTAAAAACTCATACGGGAAAACGAGCGTCCGAGCCATTTTTAGCGCGCTAAGTGAGATTCGAGTTGCGATTTTAACTAACATTGGTTGTGAAATAGAAGTGAATATTAAAGTAAAATTCTTGTTATCGCGACTCGAATAATTGTTAACAGAATGAAGTATTCTGGATCATATTAGCGGACACGGATAACGGTGCCAACAAAAACTAATATGGTTTCAACTTACTTCGGTCTGGAGGCATTTGACTGTATTTAATAATGCCGGCGTTATCTATTAAAACGCTAAATAATACACTATCTTCGAGAGAATAACGGGGGAGAGACAGTTGTCTCACTAGTGAAAATTGAAGATAGGTCAGACACCAATTAGCTGGAGGTGGGCACGTACAACCCTGTCCAAAACCGTCCCGCCTCCTTACACACAGGGTAGTGTTAGATTGACACACTGGGTATTCCTGGCCCGACGGATAGTCAGCTTATGGGTCAGTTGCTTTCAGGGGCAATGCGACTCACACAACTCACCACGAAGTTAAGTTAAATGTGGCTTGGGCCTAGATTGCAAAGTACACAAGTAGGGACTGTTAGTTCGACAAAATATAGATATTTCAAGTGAGGAAAGCTGTAGGAATCTATAGGTAGGCGTTTCTATATAATTGTTATGAGAAAGTGAGGGGACAGTACGGTGTGAGCACGCTGTGCGTACATAAACTAGGTACGTGGGCCGCGGGGCCAGGCTGGATTAATTCAGACTAATAAGGTAGGGATAATTAAGTTACGGTACTAAATAAAAATTACGATGAAGTGATGTGGGTCCTATCTAGGCATGTAATCTGTTACCTAGGCCGATAAAATTCTAATTGTTTTCCTAAAGTTGTTACCAATTAACTATTCATTTTAAATAATTAGCAGAAGTGTGGTAATATCGTACCATCATTACTTTGGAATACCTAAAAGTCTAGACTGGTTTCCTATTACCTACAAGATAAATACTAAAAGTTATAGCAAATAAGCATAGCTGTACTGTGATGTGTGATTTCTAATACTGAAATGACCAAACAGGCATTTTTTAGCTTTCCCTGGGGTACAATACCGCCTTATATTGCTACACTCTTCAAAGTATTAAAAAAATATACATCCGATACCTATTAATAAAATATAAGCTGATACTTACTAAACAACTAAAACCAGTTTAGAACTTGGTTGGGTCGTTGAAGCTGCGAATCCACCTTAAGACTTTAAAAGCTATGAGCTCCTACTATTGTGAAACATAGAAATAGTTTATTGATAACAACCTACTAATTAGCCTGATAATACAGTCTACTTATACCATTTGAGTTTGCCTTAATGGTCTAAAACCCTTATAAGTCATGTACTTACTTCTAATAACATGAAACATAGAAATATTTGATGGGAACAATTTAAATCAATCAGACTAATATCTAGTACAGTCTGCTTTTTGCCAGTTGGAGTGAGTAAAGGAAAACTTCTAAATATAATTGATTCAATGATTAACAGGGATAATTACCTGATTTACTACCTACTAAAAATATACTAAGTAACTATGATTTAGTAGTCTATCAAATTGGCCACTCAGTCTGAGAGACAGGGGTGGAAGTTAATGGAAAAATGATTAACTTAAGTTCACTTCCTAAAAGTTAAGGATATTGAATAAATTAAACATCTTTTAAAAACTTAAGATGTGATAATCTGCCAATGCAGCCCATACAATGTAGTTTATAAGATCTGTATAATAAACACTAAGAGTGAACCAAAGTAATGTTACTTCAAATGATAGTATTCTATTTAAGTTCACTTCCTAAATGAGTAGGATATTGAATAAATCAAACATCTTTTAATAAACTTAAGATGTGATAATCTGCCAATGCAGCCCATACAATGTAGTTTAAAAGATCTGTATAATAAACACTAAGAGTGAACCAAAGTAATTTTACTTCAAAAAATAGTATTCTATTTAAGTTCACTTCCTAAATGAGTAGGATATAGAATAAATCAAACATCCTTTAATAAACTTAAGATGTGATAATCTGCCAATGCAGCCATTCCAATGTAGTTATATTGGAACTTTATAAGACCTGTATAATAAATACTAAGAGTAAATAAAAGTAATTTTACCTGTATTAATAGCATTCTATTTTAGCCACCGCCTGAAGTGGGGTTTGAATAAATTATCCACCCTTTATAGAACTGAATATTAATTTTCTAATAAGACAAAAGGACAGTCAGTTAATATTGTTACATTGTGATCTCTTTATAATAGACACAATAATCAGATAAATAAGTGGGTCCTGTTGAATGCTGGCATCCCACCTCTGTTCAATAAGTGATATCATAAGACATAAGTTATTGCATTGAATAATTAAGTTCTTAATGTGAAAAGGATATTTGGATGATAGCAAGCCTTGAGATAAACTCTACTGATTTATGTGGAATAATAAGAATTTAAATTGCTAACACATAGTTCATAATGTAAAATGAAATTAAATTTTGAGGAGAGATGTAAATTCTCAGTTTTAAAGAATTAAAGGCACAAGCTAATAATTAATGTTAAAGCCAATGTGACGGAGCCATAATCAAACAATGAGATGTAAGGCACGCTATAGGGCGGCGGTTGGGGCCCATAAATTGCACAAGACTTCTTATGTATCATGCTATTGTTAATAAATAATAATACCTGCAAGCTGTATAATCAGATGATAGCTTTCATCTGATTATCTTTGAGTGGTTACAAATCTTCCCCGCAGCTGCAGTGAAGGATTTAGGTCACAGTTCAGACGGAGTCATTGCTAGGCTACACATATCTATGATATGATTTATAGACTGGTAGGTAATTAGGTCAGGAGAAAATAATTTAACACAGGGATAAGCCAATTACTAAACTTTCACGAAAGAACTTGAGTTACTTAAATGCGGTTAACAACGGAGGGTTCACTAGACGATCTGGCCAAAATAGTATTTATTATAATATTACATTGTTTGACTGAAATTCACTGCAAATAGAATTAAGCTAGGCTAAGGTTTCATCATCATACAAACACTACGCACTCCACAAAAACTCCAAACACAACCATTAGATTGTAGATAAATTAGGTTAAATAGTTTTAAGAATTAGATAATAAGTTAAGTTAAGGTAAAAGCGGCGATGATGTGTGTATGTATTATAAGGTAGAATAAGGTAGAGACTTAGGTGAGGGTGGAGGTTACAAACTCTATATTGACTAGACCGGAAATCGAACCTGGGACCTTAGAGATGGCGACGCAAGAACCGACAACGTGCAAGCCACTCGACTACGAAAGTTGTCGAAAATAAAATTAAGTTTTTAATTTAATTTTAATGTCATTACCATTACCAATTGGGAGACAATTACAAAGTAGAACTGGCAATATAATCGACGTGACATTTGCTCGATTTAGGTTCGTTACAGCCTGAATCATCCGTTATGCCTACAGGCGTGTAACCACTCGACACTTTGACGCAATTTACCTTTCAATTTTCATTTCTCACTTCGGTGGTTTGCGAATGAAAATGGCATCGCTTTTCGACGCGTCGCTAGTGATGGAACGATGTAACGCGTCATTTACTATCGAGTAATTTTAATGGTTTCTTATTTGGATTCTTTTTGGGAATAGTTTGAATATTTTTAATAAAATTTTTGGTATGGCTAGGTTTATGCATAAAAATGGATATGTTCAAGATAATAATAGTGGTAAATAGTATCGGTTTGCGATCAGAATCTGGGTAGTTTTTTTTTATAAAAGAAGGAGGCAAACGAGCAGGCCGGTCACCTGATGGAGAGTAATCATCGCCGCCCATGGACACCAGCAAAACCAGAGGAATCGCAGGCGCGTTGCCGTCCTTTAAGGAAGGAATAGGGTTAAGGAAGGAATCGGAATTGTGAGAGGGGCGGGGGGGAGGGATGGGCCTCCGGAACCCTCACTGGCCGGACGAAACACAACAGCACCAATTGCCATTATTTCACGCCGGATATTCGTGAGAGGGTGGTATTACGCCGGGCGAGCCAGCCCAATGCGTGCCGTTACAGCTGTTGAGTTGAGTTGAGTGGTAACTCAGTAAAGCAACTTTCGCAATGCCAGGTATGCCAGGTCACTGGACTGGCAAACGAGCAGGCGGGTCACCTGTTGGAAAGCAATTATGTATAAATAATATTTATTTCTTATTAAAAACCATACAGTCACTTAAATAAGAAAAATAAAAGCATTCAACGCAGAGCTGCACGAATTGTCGACGACGTGGTTATTTCAGGTTGGCTCGCTCTTCGGAGAGACGTTGCGTCTCTCTGTATATTGTACCGTATATATCATGGGGAGTGTTCTGAGGAATTGTTCGGCTTAATCCCTGCCGCTGATTTCCTTCAGCGCACTACACGCAATCGACTGTCATTCCATCCACATCACCTTGATGGATGGCGGTCTACTACTGTGCGTTTTTCAAGAAATTTCTTGCCTCGAACTACAGCGTTGTGGAACCAGCTCTCGGCGGCGGTATTTCCGGACCGTTACGACTTAGGGATCTTCAAGAAACGAGCCTATTCCTTCCTAAAAGGCCGGCAACGCGTCTGCGATTTCTCTGGTTTTGCGGGTGTCCATGGGCGGCGGTGATTACTTTCCATCAGGTGATCCGCTAGCTCGTTTGCCTCCTTCTGCTATATAAAAAAATAAAAAAAAAACATAATGTACTTAGGTAAGTCTAACTGTCCAATAGTTAGCAGATGTATTGGGTTTGGGAATCGTCTGTCAAGCAGGTTCCAGTCAAATTATGTAGGTACTTAAATAAAAAGGTGAACCGTATCATACGAAAACACTGTCATAGTATTGCGATGTTACCGGCACCCATGAAGACCAGTGTAGTCGCAGATGCGTTGCCGGTCATAAGGATCAGGATCTTTGAGGATGGAATGTGAATGAAAGGAGGAGGATTATGGAGGAGTGAGAAGGAGGATTATGAAGGAGAGAAGGATTGTGGAGTGGAGAGAAGAGTAAATATGAGGAGGAAGATGAATTGTGAAGGGACGGAGGCAAATATGCCCTCTGGTACTTTGACTCACCGGACGAAACACAACAGCAATGTCATTTATTAGTGCTATTGTTTCACGCCGACATTCCGTGAGGTGGTATTACGCTGGGGAAGCCGGCCTTATTCGTGCTGCAATGACGCTGCATTGCAGCACGAATTAGGCCAGCTTGCCGGCTCTACCGAACAGACATATGATGACTTTTTTTACAACGGGTAAGCGCTTGGCCTTCATCTCACCTGATGGTAAGTGACGATAAGGCCGAACGTGGAAGCGCGCTTCACCCGGAATGCTCAACCACCTATCTCAAACTGTCGGAACACAACAATGCTATAAACATCGTTGTTATGGCGACAGACTTAGATAAGATGGTGGTAGCTAGCCAGGCGGACTTAACAGCTCTACCACCAACCAAACCGAGCACACAAAGATGTACCCCCGCTGGGAATCGAACCCGGGACCTCTGGATCTGAAACCGGTGGCTTAGCCACTAGACCACAGAGGCGGTTAAAATATGTATATAACTAAGGTAATAACTTGATTTCAATATAGTCTTTGCCCAGCTGTGGGATAAAGCGTATAATATAATTGTTAATTTCCCAAGCGGAGGGTCCGAAGTACCATTGGTTTTTATAGAATGCAACTGAGTGAAGGCTTTTGCCAGTCCGAATTACACGAGAACAATAATAGGACAAGAAAAAGCAATACTGTTCCAAACGCTGCCTTCCATTAGGTAAAATGTTTTACAGTGTCTGACTACTGCTCCAATCACTATGTGACGGATCAATGTCTGTGAGAACGGTCGGTGAAACTCGTCCGAAAATACGTTAAAAGATACGTAAAAAACGTCAGAATAAAAAGGAATGCCTAGGATACCTAGTAACGTAAATAGCCGTTGCCGAATGTATGGTTAAAAAAAGTAGAGACTGTTTACTGCCCCCACTGCTGTGCAGGTCAAAGCTGTACATACCTACATACTTACTAATATTATAAACGCGAAATTTTGTAAGTATGGATGGATGTTTGTTACTCTTTCACGTTAAAACTACTAAATGGATTTGGATGAAATTCGGCATACAGATAGTTGATAACCTGAATTAGCACATAGGATACTTTTTATCCTGATATTCCCACGGGAACGGGAACCACGCGGGTGAAACCGCGAGCGGCCGCTAGTACATACATATAATCACGACTATTATCCCCGTAGGGTTAGTCAGAGACTAGGCAATGAGGACCGCAAAAGCAGCCATAGTCCACTTTTCACCAAACAGCGACTGCACATGTGCTCAGCGTGACAGGTGGTGAGCCCATCGCCGCTCAATGCTGTTGGATGTATGTGCAGTTTAAGCCCGTTAGTGAAATGCAGGTTGGTGGTCACAAACCCGGGATATGCATTGAAAAATCCGAAACGAACTCTGCCCCATCTGGGAATTGAACCCGGGACCTCTGGATATCGAGCCGTGCGTTAACCACTCGGTCACCGAAGGGGCTTTTTTTTTTACTTGTCATAGTGACTGCATCCTGCCTGATGATAAGCAGCCGATGCAGTCCAAAATAATGAGAGCGCTCCCCACCGTGGAATAAGCACGGTAACGAACGTACCCATTCATGACTTTTATCCCCGAAGGGTTAGTCAGAAACTAGGCAATGGGGACCGCAAATGCAGTCCTCTACCATAGTCCACTTTTTACCAAATAGCGACTGCACATGTACTCAGCGTTACAGGTGGTGAACCTATCGCCGCTCTATGTTTGTTGGATGTGTGTGCAGTCTTTGGTCCGTTGGTCAGTTAGTCGCCTTTTACGACACCCAAGGGAAGAAAGTGGGTGGTAGTTCTCTTTTACCGCTACGCGACATGGTTAGAATTTGATGTTTTTTATAATATGTTTTATGAACGTCGAATTTTACCTAAGAAGTTTATTTTAGATAAAAAAAAACATTTTCTGTTGTTTTATGTTATCACCTACTTTAAACTCCGTGACCCTTTACTTGATAGTACCTTGATAGACCCGTTACAATATAGATACACTCTCTTTGTCTTATATTAATGCAAATAAATTTAAAATCATAAAAATCTATAAGGCTCTGTTAGTTTAATCAGATTTTTCAATGACGGAGGCATTTGCCCTGCAGTAGCACTGTATACAGCTTTTACTTTAATTGACTATAGTCCAATAAGCAAGTAAAATATATTTGAACAATACGAGTATCCAGTCCTACATCGGGAAATTAATATACCATGAACCAGTAAATTGAGCGCGTCATACATTCAACCACAGTGCGTCCAGTAAAGTGACAAGTACGCTGACAGCTTGGCCACCGGTCCGTTTTCGTACCAATTATCATAATTACCATTTACCACTGACATGGTATCGAACATTATTAACAATTATTAAACAGCACATTGAATACTCGTAGGTAATTGAATATAAACCGTGTCTCGTAGCGGTGAAAGAATACTATACTCCCTCTCTTCCCTTGGATATCGTAAAAGGCGACAAATGTTCTAAAGACTGCACATACATTCAACAGCATAAAGCAGCAATGGGTGAGCCCATGTCACGTTGAGTACATGTGCAGTCGCTTTATGGTGAAAAGTGGACTATGGTTTGTATGAAATAAATTTTGTTGTGTCTGTGATTGTCAAGACAAAGTTTGTATGAAATAAATTTTGTCGTGTCTGTAATTGTCAAGACAAGGTTTATATTAAATAAATTTTGTTGTGTCTGTGATTGTCAAGATAAAGTTTGTATGAAATAAATTTTGTTGTGTATGTGATTGTCAAGATAAGGTTTGTATGAAATAAATTTTGTTGTGTCTGTGATTGTCAAGACAAGGTTTGTTTGTATGAAATAATTTTTTTTGTGTCTGTGATTGTCAAGACAAGGTTTGTATAATAAATTTTGTTGTGTCTGTGATTGTCAAGACAAAGTTTGTATGAAATAAATTTTGTTGTATCGGTGACTGTCAAGACAAGGTTTGTATGAAATGAATTTTGTTGTGTCTGTGATTGTCAAGACAAGGTTTATACGAAATAAATTTGGTTGTGTCTGTGATTGTCAAGACTAAGTTTGTATGAAATAAATTTTGTTGTGTCTGTGATTGTCAAGACAAGGTTTATATGAAATAAATTTTGTTGTGTCTGTAATTGTCAAGACAAGGTTTGTATGAAATAAAATTTACGAAATTCGTTACGGGATACGAAGTGTTCACGCGGACGAAGTCGCGGGCAAGCCGCTAGTATAGTTTAAACAGGAGTCAGTCGCTGTTAGGCTAGTATAGAGTTTAAATAAAAATACATTCGCTGTTAGGTCAACAGTAATATAGATTAAGCAATAAGAAAAGTTATATTTAGACGACCTCCGTGGTCGAGTGGTTAGCACGCCGGGTCTGGCGTCGCGCCATCTCTGAGGTCTTGGGTTCAATCACGGTCGGGTCAATTTAGAGAAAAATTGTTTTTCTAAATTGATTTCGGGTCGGGGAATTTTTCTATGTTTATGTATATTTATCCGTTATCTAACCATATTAACGTTAATAGGTACTAATCTTGGTCTAGATATTGGTGTGAGCGGTAAACAATTTTAATTCAATTAATTTTAATATTGATTTCAATAAAGTAAATAAAACTGAGAGCTTTATTCTTAAACTGTAATAAAACAAAGGTTTACGCTTACATAGTTAAATGATAAATTTTTGTCTAACCTTTTCGGCAAAGAAAAGGGGATACTGTGATGTGAACCTTCTCTAGAATGTTCAGATCATTTTGCAAATGCTCAATCCGCTCATACATTATTCGCGAGAGCTCAAGGGAGTTGAATCGAGAATATAGGTACAGTCGGTGTCAACAGTTAATGAGCAATTTTGTATCTTTCCAAATTGAAGGCGGAGACGTAATTAGAAGCTTTGGTAGCTGAACCGAGCTTGGGTTGAATGCGAGAAATCTAGGTTCAATTGGGGCTGCCCCGTTAGATTACCGACGTGAAAAAATCAAATAGGATGACCGCCGTGGTCGAGTGCATGATAGCACACCGGTTCTGGTGTTTTAAACACAGTTTCCTGGTCGGATCAATTTGTGGTACCACAAGTTAACTGTGTGGTAGGATTCAGAATCCGAAAGGATGGCGACCACAGTAATCCCTTTTACTGCCGCTATGCCGCTAAATGAAGCTACACTACAGGACAGAAGTAAGTATATGAACAGTACAGAACAATAGTGACTTGTTTCTTTGCCGCACTTCCAAAAGATGGAATAGTCTACCAGCACACGTATTCCCTCCTACCTATGACATAGGGTCCTTCAAACGAGGCGTGAAGAAGCACTTTGTGGGCCGGCAGAGTGAGGGTGACTGATGCTACGTCTCTTACGCTGCACCAGTTGTCCTCGCACCTGGACTTCATTTCCACTTAACATCAGGTGGAGTGGGGTCATTTGCCGGGCTTAGTATAAAAAAAAATAGCGTCAGTTTTCAGCTTAAAAAATATGATATTTTTAAACATGATTTTTTAAATTAAATTATGTTTTATTTATTTATTCATAAGTGGTTTTTTTTAAATTTTATATAGAAGGGTGTGTGTAAGTTAAAAAATTTAATGGAAGACAGTTAAGAAACGGTCGGGTACTTTCATCGTCGAGAATTTGGAGATATATCGAATGGGAGCCAACATAAATCATTCAGAGTAGGTATACTCAAAAGCGACATTCCTCAGCGGAGGATTTTCACATCAAATGTGTACCATTTCCCAAATCGACGTTCGTTTGTCTTTTGCGTAAGTGTTATATTATTCGTAGCCATCTAAATTGTTTGATTTCTACCTTCATTCTCTAACGTGCTTCGATATATTTCGCACTAGCGGCCGCTCGCGGTTTCACCCGCGTGGTTCCTGTTCCCGTGAGAATATCGAGATAAAAAGTATTCTATTTGTTAATGCCTACATACGCACGGGAGGAGACGCGAGGGAGGAGGGCGTGACATCATCGCGGCGAGCATCGAACCGGTTGCCGCGGTCGCCCCCCGCTGCCTGCGAGACCGGCGCGGCATCGACTACCGAATAAGACACTCGGCTTTCGGACAGCTCCAACGACAATCGCGACCCTCTTTAAATTTACTATCTGTTTGTCCGGGACCTATCCTTTTGTAACTAGTTGGTTATTTAGTCTTAGGACCCTTACATTGGTCCATCTCGCCGTCAAAATTGTTAACGGTTGCAAGAGAAGTGGGGTCGGACTACCCCCATTCCTGTTCTGAAGCTCTTCCGTTGTGTGGTCTTCAGCATCGAAATCATCTTCGGGAGTCATCATCCTGCAGAAGTTTCTCCATAGCAGCCACGCCCGCTCAAGAACAAAACCATAGAAGGTCGCCGCAAGTCAGACTTTGAACCTGTTAGAAGCTCGAGTCAAATTCAACGGACATCCAACGGACGAAAAGTGCAAATCATCTTATCCCAAGTGGACGGTTTGGGTATTTGTGAGTTCGTTCCAATTTATTCCTTCTTTTTTCCTTCCTTACCACTATAAAAGTTCTCGATAGCTTTAAATTAAGTGAGACATTTCAATATTTTTAGTGTGAGGGTGGCTTCTATTTTTTTAACATTACATTTTAATTCATATTTACATTAAAACTGCTTAAAACCTTAAGCTTAACACTGCAATCATAAGTCAATCATTGCAAACATCATTCGCTAGACTGCGTGGCGCGGGCGCATCGCTTACAGATAGCTATAGTCCCGTTTTTTATAAGTGCAGCAGGTAGCTGACCGCCCGCTCAGCTGTTCTTTTGTTATCGGCCGGTGCATTCAAGCAAGGTCACATTATTCTATTCATAGCCGCACGCATTCATTAGATTTATTTTGTTTTTATTTGCTTAAGCGTTCTTATTTAGTTATCATGTCAGACGAAAAAATTGAAAAATTAATTAGAAAGCGTAGTTGTATGAAGTCTAAACTGACTATATTTAATAATTTTATTACAAAACATAAAGGCTGCACAGAGCTTACTAGCGTACTCCAACTAGATTTGGAAAACCGTTTAAATAAATTTGATGCGCTATACTCTGATTTCGATAAATTACTGTGTGACATCGAGATGCTTTCGGAGGAACCCGACGATGAGTGTAAGGAACGCGAACAGTTCGAGGACTTGTATCACTCCCTGGTGGCATCAGCGCGCAGTCTACTTGGCGCTTGCTCCCACCAGCGCAACCTTCCAGTTGAGGGCTCCGTGTCGTGCTACGAGGATGTACAGGCCAGTTCATTTAAATCTAATTGCGTTAGATTGCCTAAGATTGACTTACCGGTGTTTCATGGCCACTATCAACACTGGCTTGAGTTTAGGGATACCTTTATTTCGTTAATTCACACTAGACATGATATAGATAGCATTAATAAGCTGCATTATCTTCGCGCTTCTCTTAAAGGCAGAGCTTTGCTTATAATCGATAATTTAGATTTTAAAGCCGAAAATTACGAGGCTGCTTGGAAGTTAGTGTGCAGTAGGTATGACAACAAAAGATTGCTCGTTAATAATCACGTTCAAGCATTGTTTAGTCTTGAGCGCATGCAAAGGGAGTCTTGTGCATCTATTCGTCATCTGATAGATGTTACAAATAAAAACTTACGAGCCTTATCTACGTTAGATCAGCCCACTGAACATTGGGATTCACTTATTATTTATATGATGGCTGAAAAATTAGATAGTGTCACCCATCGAGTCTGGGAAGAACACAGAAATACATTAACTAAACCCCCTACCTTAGACATTTTTATTGATTTTCTTAGCAACAGGGCAGACTTATTGGAGACTATACAAGAAAGTAAAGGTAATAAAATTCAAAAATTCGAAACTCATAAATCTAATCATTCTAATTTACATATAGATACTCCTAATTACAATAATTCTAATATTTACAATAATAAAAATTCAAAAATAAAACATAACTATACTACAAAAATTGTAAAATGTTCCTTATGCAATGAAAGTCACTTTTTATTTAACTGTGAAACATTCAGGTCCCTTCCTATTGAAAATAGAGTTCAAAAGGTCAAAGAATCTAAAGTGTGTCTTAATTGTCTTCGCCCAGGACATTTTGAAAGCAAATGCAGTCTTGCGTCTTGTAAATATTGTAAAAAGAGGCACAACACACTTTTGCATTTGCATGAGCCCGAAAAAATGCCTATACCTGCTTTGCCGGTAAATAATATCACAAACTTTGCAAATTCCAATGATTTTCAACAGCATACTACTCCTCCGCATGTTTTGCTTTCCACAGCGCTTGTGAAAGTCATCGATAGCAAGGGAGACGTGCACTCCGCCCGAGTTCTGCTCGACAATGGGAGCACGGCGAACTTCATAACGAACTCGCTATGCGGTAAGCTGGATTTGTCGCGACGCGAGGCGTACTCCACGGTGACAGGTATTAACAATCATACTTCTCAAAGTACACAGTCTTGCAGCCTTACTATAATGTCCATACATGACGATTATAGACTTATTGTGGACTGTCTTATTCTTCCTCATTTGACTAAATGTTTGCCAACTTCATACATAGATGTCGAACATATTCCTCTTCCTAAGGGAATATGTCTTGCTGACCCTACTTTTAATGTCCCGTCCGCCATAGACATATTAGTAGGGGCCGACGCATTTTGGTCTATTTTAGGTAATAACCACATCGACTTGGGTAAAAATCAACCCAAATTATATGAAACCAAGCTGGGTTGGTTGGTGTCTGGGCATGTTTCCCGTCTTAAGCACTCTTCTTACCCCATTTGTAACCTTTCTTGTGAGGAACCCAACCCAGACATAACCCGGTTCTGGGAACTAGATACTGTTGCATCAAAGCACTCCCTGTCCCCTGAAGAACGTGCCTGTGAGCAGAGTTTTTTTTTAAATACTACACGTAAAGACGATGGTCGGTTTGTCGTAACAATGCCACTGAAGGAGGATGCTTCAGTCTTAGGCGACTCTTTTCAACAAGCTAAGTGCCGCTTTTTGTCTTTAGAACGTAGATTCATGAGAGAACCTGTCTTTAAAAATATGTACATGGAATTCATGCTCGAGTATGAGCGCTTAGGTCACATGACCGAAAACAGGGAGCCTTCAGCTAACAAAGAGCCACAGCATTATTATTTTTTGCCTCACCATGGTGTACTGCGTGAGTCGAGCGTTACCACAAAGCTCCGTACAGTCTTTGACGCGTCCGCCAAGACCAGCACAGGGCTGTCACTTAATAACATCCTAATGGTTGGCCCCACTGTACAGGAAGATCTTTATTCCATATTATTAAGGTTTCGGCAATTTAAATACGTCGTAACCGGAGATGTGGCAAATTTTTACAGATCGATTGAGCTTAACCCTTCTCAACGCTCTCTTCAACAAATTATTTTTCGCTACAGTCCCAAAGAACCCCTCAAAACGTACACCCTTAATACTGTGACTTATGGCACCGCCTGTGCCCCATATTTAGCTACAAAATGTTTAGTTAGCTTGGCATCGAGTGCGGTGGATAATGACGTAAAAGAGTCCATAGAAAGAGACTTCTACGTCGACGATTTCTTAGGAGGCGCATCATCTATTGATGATGCAATTAGAATTATTCAAGGGGTCATATCTACATTAAATTCAGCTCAATTTCACTTAAGAAAATTTAAATCAAATAGTCAATTTATTTTAGATCAAATCGCCCCAGGTTCCACTAACTAAAATAATATTTTAGAAATGTCAAACATAAATAATAACGTCTCTTCTAAAACACTTGGTGTCAACTGGCTTTGTGATTCTGACGCACTATCGTTTTCAATTAATATTGATTTAAATAAAAAAGTAACCAAGCGTCATATACTTTCAGTGATAAGTCAGATATTCGATCCATTAGGTTTAGTTGGCCCATGCATAGTAGAAGCAAAGATCATCATGCAAAGATTGTGGATCGATCAATGCTCATGGGACGACAAAGTATCAGAAGAAATAAAACAGCTATGGTTTGAATTTTCAAACACATTACCTTTTCTGAACAAACTAAACATTCCTCGATGGGTTCTTAGCGACAACTCACTAACCCACGAAGTTCACGTCTTCAGTGACGCCTCAGAAAAAGCGTACGGAGCTTGTGTGTACATACGTTCTGTAGACAAATTAGGTATAGTGTCAGTACATCTTCTTACTTCCAAAAGTCGAGTCGCGCCTATTAAGCCCATGACAATTCCCCGACTGGAGCTTTGCGGAGCTTTATTGGCAGCAAGATTGTGTACTAAAGTATTGACGTCTTTAACTGTACCGGTTCGGATTTGAAGATTTTGGTGTGATTCCACAATTGTACTGGGGTGGTTAACTACTCCACCTAGTGAGCTTAAAAGCTTCGTTCGCAACCGTGTTCACGAAATTCAGGAGAGCACAGAGGGTCACACGTGGAGTTACGTACCGTCGAAAGACAATCCGGCGGATCTTGTTTCTCGCGGGCTGAAGGCTGACCTCATCAGCAGTTCTTCTTTGTGGTGGTCAGGTCCCACCTTCTTATTAAAAAATGAGGCTTTTTGGCCAATAATGTCCAACGAGAGCGTGAAGCACGATCTACCAGAAATGGTTTCTTGTTCGGTAGCGCTTGCAAATGAAAATACTAACGCTGATTTAGTTTGTGAATTTATTAACAAAAAATCTAAATTCACATTTATCCAACGTTCAATCGCATATTTATTGAGATTTATTCACAACTGCAAACACAAAAATAACAAATTGTCTAGTCATCTTTCGGTTCAAGAACTTCAGAATGCAACAAATTTAATTATTCGAAAGGCGCAGTTGGAAATGTTTCCAGATGAATATGCGTGGCTTAAAGCGGGAAAATCAGTGCCTAAGAAAAACCGCCTCATAGCTTTATCCCCTTTTTTAGATCCCAATGATATTATTAGAGTCGGAGGCAGACTCAATAACTCTCCTTATAGTTATGATGCGAAACATCCTGTTCTTTTATGCAGTAAACATAATCTTACAAACATCACTTTCCAACATTTTCATCTTAAATATTTACATGCTGGTCCACAGCTCTTACTATCAAATATTAAACAATTTTATTGGCCTTTAGGTGGCCGCAACTTGTCGAAGAAAACGGTGAAAAAATGTGTTCGATGTTGCAGACATAAAGCTGAAACTACTCAGCCTATCATGGGTCAGTTGCCAGCATCTCGAACTGAACTAGAGTTCCCTTTTTTATATTGTAGCGTTGACTACGCCGGGTCAGTGTTAATAGCAGACAGAAAAGGTAAAGGCTGTAGGCTCCTTAAGTCATTTTTGGCAATTTTTGTATGCAATTCGATAAAGGCAGTGCATATCGAGCTCGTCACGGCGCTATCTACTGAAGCATACATAGCCGCATTAAATCGTTTTGTTTCCCGTCGTGGAAAGCCTAAAAGCATCACGTCCGACAACGGAACCAATTTTGTTGGCACTAATAACGAGTTTTCCAAATTTATAGCACAATCTAATCTTGAAGGTTTAGTAGCTCAAGAGGGGATAGAATTTAAGTTTGTTCCTGCTTACACCCCCCACTTCAATGGCTTAGCGGAGGCAGCCGTTCGCTCCACAAAGCACCACCTTAAACGGCTCCTAGATACAACGCACTTTACATACGAGGAGATGGCCACTTGTCTCACCCAAATTGAGGCTGTCTTGAACTCTCGCCCCCTGACCCAGCTATCCTCTGATTCACTTGATTTTTCCGCTCTGACTCCTGCACACTTTTTGATTGGACGACCGCTGATATCCATTCCACATCCACAGGTGGCTGACATGAACATCACTCGCCTTAACCGCTTCGTGAGGATAGAATACATAAAGCAGCACTTTTGGAGTCGATTTTCGCTGGAGTACATCAACCAGCTGCAACAAAAACTGAAGTGGCATAGCACGAGCGGAGAACTTAAACTGGGATCACTTGTGATCATAAAGGACAAAGCTCTACCGCCCCTTCTTTGGTCGCTAGGACGCGTGACCAACGTCTATCCTGGCAGCGACGGCGTCATCAGGGTGTTCTCGTTAAAGGTCAGGTTAAAAGTACCCTAAACCGACGAGCTTGTAGTGCAGACTTCCTAGAAGAGCGGAGGATTCGTGTCCTTTGTGAGGGTAGTTCCTTCGAGTTCAACAAAGTCAATGCCGGAGTGCCGCAACATTCATTGTTATGCAGCAGTACGGTGCATGAGCGGTACTGCGGCAAAGCAAGCAGACATCGTGGTAAAAAGGCAAGAACTGGTTGAAAAACTGAACCTGACTCTCGATCGTGTCTCTAAGTGAGGATCTCAAAACCTGGTCGAGTGTAATGCCAGCAAAACCCAGGTTTGAACATTCTCGTCCAAGGTAACTTCCTTTCTTACTCCTTTCTCTCTTTAGAACTCTCCGTTGGCCATTTCGGTAGACCTCAGCATTCTTAGCATGGACATCGGCCAGAAACTGAATCGAAAATGCTACATCGAGAGTGTTATTTTAACTGCCTCTCGTAAGTTGGGTATTCTCAATGAGGTGAGGCGGTTGTTCACTCCCGAGCAGCGCTGTTTTTACAAGACTCAGGTGCGATCGAGTATGGAGTATTGTCCCCATCTATGGGACGGCTCCACTAAATATCTCCTCGATGCACTTGATAGACTGCAAAGGCGAGCGGTACGCATTATTGAAGATGCTGAGGTTACAACCTCCCTTGAGGACCTCCAGCTGCGTAGAGACATTGCTTCTTTCAGTGTCTTCTACCGGAATTACTACGGAGAGTGTTCTAAAGAAGTTTTTAATCTAATCTCGCTCTCTCCTTTCCTCTCCCGGACTACACGTGCTGGTCTTACGAACCACCAACATACTGTGCTGACTATCAGCACTCGTACTAAAAATTTGGTAAGTCATTCCTCTGTAAAACCATTCGGCTTTGGAATTCTTTGCCAGCGTATCTGTTTCCCAGCTCCTATAGTCCCGGGTTTTTTAAGCGGGGCGTGAAGCGGCATTTATAAAAGCCGTCATGAATGGGTGCGATTGTTACCGTGCTTGTTCTACGGTGAGGAGCGCTCTCATTATTTTGGACTGTATTGTTTGCTTACCATCAGGCAGGATAGTAAGCAGCCGATTATGCAGCATTGGATTTCTTGGCGGGAAAGAGAAGCGTCATGTCTGTAGTTTTGTTTTATTTTCTAAAATGTGTGTTTTGTCGAATATTAATGTGAAATAATGGTGAAGTATTAACCGTTAAGTGTTCGTGAACGTGCATGAGTGTTGGCAATAAAACAAAACAGTGCAACATCACTTTTCAAATTCTCTCAAGAAGTCCGTGTGTGGTTTCAGTAAAGTCCCACATCTTTACTGGAACTTAAGGGATTTGGGGGGAATATCATTCATAACTCATTATCATCATAAAAGCTTTTAAATGAACTCTATTATATCGACTGAAGGACTAGTATCCATGGTCAAGAAACAAATTATCAAAAAAAATAATTATGCAGCATTATGACGAGTCAAATAAAAAAAAAGTATGAAGAATGTTATGAGAGTAAGTTAAGCAATGGATGTGTGTCAGGATAGTAGCAAATAAAAATCTGTGGTCTCTGTCTACTCCTCTGGGAAGCGGCCGTGATGTATGTAACTATGTAATTCTATCCGCCTCTGTGGTCTAGTGGCTAAGCCACCGGTTTCAGACCCAGAGGTCCCGGGTTCGATTCCCAGCGGGGGGTACATATTTGTGTGCTCGGTTTGGTTGGTGGTAGGGCTGTTAAGTCCGCCTGGCTAGCTACCACCATCTTATCGAAGTCTGTCGCCATAACAACGATGTTTATAGCATTGTTGTTCCGACAGTTTGAGATAAGATAGCCAGTTCCGCAGTGGTTGAGGATTCCGGGTGAAGCGGGCTTCCACCTTCGGCCTTATCGTCACTTACCATCAGGTGAGATAAAGGTCAAGCGCTTACCCGTTGGCAAATAAAAATTTTAAGTATGTAAGAATGAATGTCCCAAAACAGTAAAAATCCGAGTTTCGTTAGATATTTTCACCAAAAAGCGTTAATAATTTGTTACTGAATATTCATTATCAAATTTGGCCATAGCATAGATGAACCTCTTTCAGCTAGGTGAAGCGAAGTGTGCGAACCGTGTCGCGAAGAGGTGAACGAATTACTACCACCCCCTCTCTTCTTCTCTTCCCTTGGGTGTCGTAAAAGACGACTAACGGATTAAAGACTGAACATACATCCATCAGCATAGAGCGGCGATGGGCTCAACACCTATCACGGTGAGCACATGTGCAGTCGTATGACAAAGGACTGCTTTTGCGATACTCATTGCCTAGTCTTTGACTAACCCTTCTGGGATATTAGTCGTGGTTACATGTATGTATGTCTGAAGCGAAGTGAAGTGAAAGTGAAGTAGCAGAGTTAATGATGATGATGACCTTCGATCAGCAAGATTACAGTATATTGTTAATTACACTAATTATCCACCTATTTGCACGAAACTCAACGCGCCCCGGTAGTCTACAATTGAGATAAGCTGATTGAGCTAATCACGCTGAAAGCACGTTCTCATTAGGCATGTACCGTGATTATCTATAGTCAGCAGTTAAGTGTCCCATCGCTGGGCAGGGTCCTTCCCACATCACTAATGTATTGACATTGAATCAAGTGGCAACAAAAACAATCCTTTGGCTGTCGAAAAGCGACTAACAGACTAAAGACTGATCAAACATTCTCGCAGCGGCGACGGGCTCACCTATCAAACTGAACACATGTGCAGTTATTATTTGGCGAATCATAGACTGTGGCTATGCAATGCTTTTGCGGTAGCGGTGAAAGAATACTACCACCCTCTCACTTCCCTTGGTTGTCGTGAAAGGCGACTAACGGACTAAAGACTGCACATACATCCAACAACATAGAGCGGCGATAGACTCACTACTTGTCACGCTGAGCACATGTGTAAAGTGGACTATGGTAGAGGACTGCTTTTGCTGTCCACATTGCCTAGTCTCTGACTAATCCTTTGGGGATAATAGTCGTGATTTTATGTATGTATGTTAAACGTTATTTTTGTTACTACCAACAAGCCACTTTTACAGTCCACTGCGCCATTACATAAAGTTAGATTAGTTAGATTTCTAACAAGGCCATATAACTGGAAATTACCGACTGATCCGAATATATTGAATCAAGTAATACGTACTAAAGACGACGCTAACAGTATGCGGGTTGCTGAGTTTTAACGGCAGCGTATGGCAACAATCAGTAATTAGTACCGTACCATCGAGAAAATTTTAAGATTAATATTATTATATTGTGTTCTTGAAATCATAATTTAATTACTTAAAGAAAATTGCGATTTTTATTAAGTAAGTACAAGCTGTAACTACGTTATAAAATGAAAAAAAAATACTCTTTAAATGATGTTTTTTTTATAAAAGAAGGAGGCAAACGAGCAGGCGGCGGGTCACCTGATAGAGAGCAATCACCGCTGCCCATGGACACCCGCATAACCAGAGGAATCGCAGATGCGTTGCCGTCCTATAAAGATGAATAGAGTTAAGGAAGGAATAGGAATAGTGAGAGGGAGGGGGGAATGGGCCTCCGGAACCCTCACTGGCTGGACGAAACACAACAACATCTAGTGCCATTATTTCACGCCGAATATTCGTGAGAGGGTGGTATTACGCCGGGCGAGCCGGCCCAAGCTTGCTGTAACGTAGCGTGGCTCTACCACTCAGTCAGTGTCACTCATTTAGCACCACCCAGGGGTCACGTGTAGGCTCTCAAGGGTAAACCTACGGACGCGAGTAACTTTAACCCCCAAATGTAATTTTAAGTAATTTCTGATAAATAAAACTGATCAGTCTGATTAATGTGAGAATCATATTTAGACGCAGATGTAAAACCTCCATCTTCTCCTAAAAAGTCCTTATACAAAGAACGTGAAAATAGATTGTTTTTTTTAATAATAATAATAATTGAAAATCTACTCATAACATTTAAAACGTTTACCAGCAACATTACAAAAAATCTTCCAAACGATTTCCGTATAGAAAATCTTGATAACATAGAACAGTAGTCGTAAAATCGATTACGATTGTAGTAAGGTGAAAAGGTTTATAGCAAAACAAATGCTCGAAATCACAGTAGCACTTTATGAAGGGAGAAATCAATTAAGCGGTCTTTACCGACGTTCGGGAACGCCAGAACAATTGCCAAAACAAAACAATGGCAATTGAATTGTCCGACCCAATGTATTGAAATATCGTTTCTGATTTAATTACCTACGTGCGCTAAAGGCTTTTGTTTTAGGACCGTTATTTAGGAGACTTATAGATTCTCGTACTATTAAAGTTTGATAGTACGATATTACTATTCAATACTCGCGGTCCATTTTGAAACAAAATATTAACATGGAGTTTAACGCAAACTACTTTTTATTATATTGTACCGATCGTGGTAAAGAGCTGACTGCCGCCGTCATGATTAATCGCTATCACAACTTTTTGATCGATGTCAAGACATTCGCTGTGTTAACTATTTCATTTAGTGGTTGGACATGGAGCCATTCGATTTCGCGACATTCGATGTGGCGTACCTACCAGCAGTTTGATGACCGTTCGACGCACCGTGTTCGCTGTCGCGACATTGTGATAACTTTCGATGTCATGTAGTGAACCCTCCCGAAACCTACGAAAGTTAATCGTTATCAGATTTTTTTTTATTTTTTTTTATAAAAGAAGGAGGCAATCGAGCAGGCGGGTCACCTGATGGAGAGTAATCACTGCCGCCCGTGGACGCCCGCAAAACCAGAGGAATCGCAGACGTGTTGCCGGCCTTTAAGGAAGGAATAGGAAATGTAAAAGGGAGGGGGGAAAGGGCCTCCGGGACCCGCACTGGCCGGACGAAACACAAAAGCACAAAGTGCCATTATTTAACGCCGGATATTAGTGAAGAGGGTGGCATATACCCCGGGCGAGCCGGCCCAATGCGTGCTGCAACGCATCTTGGCTATACGACTCAGTTAGTGTCACTCATTTAGCATCACCCAGGGGTCACGTGTAGGGTCTCAAGGGTAAACCTACGGACGCGAGTAACTTCAACCCCTTGGTATAGAAACGCATATTTGTTTGTAATCAAGTATGTAAGTATATTTAATTGAATACAGTTTTAGATTAGGTAAACTTAAACATGGTCGCTTATTATTAATCGTGTTGTGTGTTCATATTTAAGATAAGAATTTAGCTCTTATACAATTTATCATGCTTGTTTGTTATTTGTTAATTTCCATCTGTAGTGTGTACCTAATAAATAAATATAAACAAAAACAAAAAAAAAGTATGCAGAGAAACTTGTACAAGTAATATAAATGTGTTTGAAAAAGGACGTTGATATAGAATTGGAAGTGATAAAAAATTAACCGGTCCTTCTTATGTGAATTGTTCCACGAATGTGAAATCAGAAATCGCATTGACTCTCCAATGAGACGGTCGCTGGCCGCAGCATCAGCTTGTTACATTCACTGTAGGGGCAGGTTTATACATTACACGCGGGTGGGATTTTAGCTGAGTGTTGCGAAAAGTCTCGCGGGTTAATGAGTACAGGTTTTACTAGGTATTCGCCTACTAACCCAGATAGCTATTGACCTAGAAAAGAGAGACAGTTAAAGATTATGGAGTCGCGTATCCAGTTCTTGTTACCGGGAGGGAGTACAAAGTAAAATAAAATAGCCCTTACATTGGCAAATTGAGTAAATCGCATTACTCGTTCGCAACTTTGAAAAACCAGATTTATATGGATACTAATTTATTGTGTTGTTTCTACACGACAACCACAGTAAAATTACTGTTTGAAGCACCTATCGCACTAAATTGAAATAGTACCATTTTCTACGACTGTCAAATTAAGCACGTAACATTTCCAAACAAGCACACACTAAAGATTCGGAGCCCATGCGGGTCAGTCTGAAGCGACCCTTACAATCCAGGCGTCTGGAAACGGGCCAAAGTTGTTCCAGGCGAACCGCAACGTTGCCACGTTTGCGAATAAAAACTATTCGCTTTCCGTTTTAAATTAGTAAGTAACAATTTTTGTCAGCTCGTGCTGTTTCAAGCGGATGCGATGTTTCAATTTGGTGTGCTCCAGTCCAGGCTAGACCATATATTTCCTTACAAAGACAAAATGTATGTAGGCGCAGAAGGGCCTGGAATAGCCCCTTGTCGCCACGAAGACTTCTAGAGGGTGCTAACAATTGAATTTCTATTGTGTCGGTATTACGACAGCTGAGCTCTGAGCTAGAGTCGGCCGAATTAGTTTACATAGGTAGTTATGCAAGAATTCAGACAGTAACCGCCGCAGTCAAATAAAAAATCAAATAACTCAAGATCACCAAGGGATGGCGTTAGTATGCAGCGCATCTGGGATGTTTGCGGAGGCCGCTGTCGATGGCTTTCACGCCATTATGCGCAAAAGAGATGGATGCGGGGCAGCCGAAACAGTCTCCTAACTATGGTCACAGACCGTATGGATGGTAAACTGAAACTCAAAATATATTTATTCAATAAACTCAATTAGTAAATACTTTGCATCGTCCAAAACTTTAACCTACAACTCATTCAGGACGTCATTTTTAACTGTGGCAAAGAACGGGCGCAAGAAACCACAGCGCACAGAAGCAACGACATTTAGAACAAAAAAAGATATGTCGTTACCAGGTCATAAAATACAAAATAATAATTCGATTGTAAAATATACGGTACTATAAATTAATCATTAGACAATTAGAAATAGCTTATGCAGTACTTGGAGCATTTCTGTTCAGAGCCAAGCTGTTTTGTCTTCTGTGTAATCTGACACTTTATAATAAGCTTTTTTATAAAGCTTTTTTTTGATATGGGTTTTAAATTTGGTAATATTATTTTCTTTAATATTGATTTTAAAATTGGTAAAAAATAAATGGTACTTTTTAAAGCACTGGCAATCACTACGCGTGCCAGTGCCGCAGTGTGCGGTCTTTTTAAATGGTCAGACCGTTTGAAGGGAACGTACATTGTCCCCACAATACTTGTAATTTAGATTCATACTGACATAGGTTTTAGGTTAGGTTTATTACTAACACAGCAATTTTATAAATGAAATAATTATGTAAATTGATGTTATTTATTTGAAATAAATGATTTATAATTAGTCAGAGACTAGGCAATGAGGACCGCGAAAGCAGTCCTCTGCCATAATCCACTTTTCACCGAATAGCGACTGCACATGTACTCAACGTGACAGGTGGTGAGCCCATCACCGCTCTAAGCTGATGGATCTATGTGCAGTCTTTAGTCCGTTAGTCGCCTTTTACGACACCCAAGGGAAGAGAGGGGTGGTAGTATTCTTTCACCGCCACGCGACACGGTATAACTCAAGATAACTTCACTCATTTGCAATTAATTATCTAGCTATCATGAAATACAAGTATCAAATAAATTTTAACAGGGTGTGAGAGTGAGAAAGTCATTCAAAGTTTTTATTACAATGAATCACTTCAATAGCTAGAATGTCTAGATTATTACACACTTTGCCCGACCAGGGAATTGAACCGGGGACCTCCAGATATCGAGCCGAGCACTCAACCACTCGGCCACCGAGGCATTCAATACACATCAATTTTGATTTCTGCGATGGAGGCTATAGGTCTTCCGGCAATGGTACAATTTTACTTTTTTTATACAATGTGTAAATGGCATGCACTTTAGGGGTGGATTCTACACACAAATACCCTACTAACATTATAAACGCGAAAGTTTGTAAGTATGGATGGATGTTTGTTACTCTTTCACGTAAAAACTACTGAATGGATTTGGATGAATTTCGGCATACATATAGTTTATAACCTGTATTAACACATAGGATACTTTTTATCCCGATTTTCTCTATTCTATAACGGGAACGGGAACCACGTGGGTGAAACCGCGAGCGGCCACTAGTACCTACATAATAAAACTTTCTACATAAAAAATTCTAAACTCAATAGTTTAGAAATGGCAGCCTTTTTTAGTATGTTATCTTCGATTTTTGCGTGTGTGTATTAAAAAAACAATATCACAAAAAGTTGAAATCATATTAACCAAAAACAAAATTTCTAAAAAAGGTGAAACAAATAAATAACAATCAGTAAAGTAGCCAAAAGTTCGAACATCAGTAGAAAAAAAAAACAAATATGTCGGTGTTCAACACCAAAAATGACGAAAAAAACACATCGTAACAGATTTACCTACTACGTAACTTCAATAGTCAATAGTCAATAGTCAAAATATATTTATTCAATAAACTCAATTAATAAGTACTTTGAAACGTCCAAATATTTTTTAACCTACCACCCATTCAGGACATCATTTTTTAACTGTGGCAAAGAACGGGCGCAAGAAACCACAGCGCACAGAAGCAACGACATTTACAAAATATATATATATTATATGTCGTTACCAGGTCACAAAATACAAAATATGAATTTGAATGTAAATAGTTTAATTAAATATGGTGCTCTATATAAATTAATTATAGGCAATTAGAAATAGCTGTTGGAGTAGGTACTTGGAGCATTTCAGACCCAAGCTGTTTTGTCTTCTGTATAATCCGACACTTTATAATAAGCTTTTTTATAAAGCTTTTCTTTGATTTTGATTTTAAATTTATCAAGATCTAATTTCTGAATATCATTTGGTACTTTGTTGTATAATCGTACACACAGACCCTTAAAAGAATTATTTATTTTATGGAGCCTAGTATAAGGCACTGCTAATTTGTTCTTACTTCTAGTATTTAATTTGTGAAAATCACTGTTTTTTGAAAACATTTCAATGTTTTTATGAACATACACAAGATTTTCATAAATATATTGTGATGCAACTGTCATTATACTTATATCCTTAAATCTCTCTCTGAGAGAGTCACCAGCCTGTAGGTTATATATTGCTCGAATAGCCCTCTTCTGCAGCACAAAGATAGTTTGAATGTCGGCAGCATTTCCCCACAGTAAAATGGCGTACGACATTACACTATGAAAGTAACTGAAATAAACTAATCTAGCTGTATCAACGTCAGTTAACTGACGGATCTTCATTACTGCATAAGCCGCAGAGCTAAGTCTATTCGACAATTTAGCTATATGTGGGCCCCACTGAAGCTTGGCATCCAACGTGATGCCTAGAAACACAGTGGTGTCCACAGGATTCACATTCTTATCTTTAATTTGTACACTAGTTATTACCTGCTTAACATTAGGCAATACAAATCTTACACATTTGGTTTTTCCCTCGTTTAATAGCAAGTTATTAACACTAAACCAGTGAACAATCTTTGAGACCGCATTATTCACATCGTCATAATTTGGGTGTCGTCGTTTCACTTTGAATAAAAGTGAAGTATCATCAGCAAACAATACTATCTCATGACTGTCTTTTACAAAATAAGGTAAGTCATTAATATAAACCAAAAACAAGAATGGACCAAGTATTGAACCCTGCGGAACTCCCATTTTAACCACTGATCCCGAAGATCTTTTACCGTTAATGTCGACCTTTTGAATCCTGTTACTCAAGTATGAGATCAGAAGGCTCAAAGAAGCATCCCTAATTCCATAGTGGTTAAGCTTCCTGACCAAAGTTTCATGTACAACACAATCAAAAGCCTTGGATAAATCACAAAATACCCCTAGGGCATCCTGTGATTCCTCCCAGGTATCAAATATTTGGATTAAAAGCTCAACACCGGCGTCAGTTGTAGAGCGACCCCTAGTAAAACCATATTGTTTACAATGTAAAAGTTTATTTTTATAAAAATGAATTTGCATTTGATCTAGCATTAACTTTTCAAAAATTTTACTAAATGTGGGTAGCACAGAAATAGGTCTAAAGTTAGAGGGGTCAGAAGTGCTACCTGATTTAAATAATGGAATTATTTTACTATATTTCATGAGGTCAGGAAAAACACCACAGTCAATGCATTAATTAAATATGCAAGCTAAAACTGGAGCTATTGTCATAATTACAGATTTAGCGACGTCCACGGAATTACCCCACAGATCAGCAGTTTTCTTTTTATTGAGAGTGTTAAATGTTTTTATTATATCTATAACACAAATTTTTTGAAAACTGAAATTATTTTCACAATCTTTAACATTCTTCTTCAAAACAGATTCAGCTACAGTGGGGGAGGAAATCAAGGCTTTTGTAGTTGAAACTGGAATGTCAGTAAAAAACCTCTCAAATGCTGCAGCAACATCAGCATCAGAAGTCAAGGTTTTATTATCACAATTTAAATTGTACTCATTATTACGACTTTTGACCTTTCCTGTTTCACTATTTATAATATTCCATGTCATTTTTATTTTGTCATTACTATTCTTAATCTTAGAACTCAGATAGTTTGCCTTGGCTAATCGACATACTCTTTTGAATAACTTTGAATAATTTTTAACATATAATTTGAAGTCATCGCTGGTGTTATAGTTGCGTTCACCATAAAGTTCATAAAGGCGTTTCCTACTTCTGTGAATACCAATTGTAGCCCATTCATTAAAAGTTACAGTACCACTAACTGAGATCTTTTTTGGAATAAAAGTTTTATTAAATTCTAAACAATAAATGTTAAAAAAATTATTATAAAAGACATTAGGGTTGTCATTGTATTTTAAATAATTTAATTTTGTATCTAGATTGCTTTTAAAGCGTTCCAGCCGACCTGCAGTTTTTGGTACAACAGTGATATTCTTTTTCGTCACTTGTTTACGCTGGTGTGGAAAGCTGACCATTTGGCCACAATGATCAGAGTCCAGGTTATTAATAATTTGCTTAGCCAGTGGTTTTACATTTGTATATATGTTATCAATACAGGTGGCCGAAGTGGCAGTTATTCTTGTCGGCTCCAAAAATAAATTATTCAAGTTGTATGATAGAAATAGGTTTTTAATTTTAGTTGACATTGTGGAATTTTCTAACAAATTAATATTAAAATCCCCGCAAACAATTATTGTTTTACCTACATTACGGACTTTATGTAATGCCTCATCCATAACTTTTTCGAAATAATCATATGATGCTGAAGGAGGTCTGTACACACTTAATACAACAAACTGCTCCAACTCCACACAAGCTATTTCTATTGTTCGCTCAACCGAGAGGCTCACTATGTCTTTGCGTTCCTTTAATTTAAACTTCTTACTAACAATAATTAAGGAGCCACCATGTATTGCATTTCCTCGACTGAACGAACTTCCTACCAAATGATTCTTAAAATTGAACATGAACTGATGGTCTTTAAGCCAGTGTTCTGTTATGCAAAGAATATCAATTTTATTACAGTTCATGAACAATTCAATCTCCAAATCTTTGCCCATCATTCCTTGGATGTTCTGGTGGACAATGTTTAAAGATTGTACATTTTTTAAATTTAATATTTGACATGGGCTTTTGCTAAAGCTATTTTTACATTCATTTAATTTCATTTTATTAACAAACATTTCGCAAGAGTTTTCCTCTTTTGTCATATAATTTAATTTAAATAATTAATTGGAATGTCAGTAGAAACACTACTGACGTCTATGTCAAATATACATTGCTCAATAGAAGCAACTTGTTTAGCCAAGTTTTTGGCTGACGTTTGAATACAATAGGATAGCGATAAAGCTATTTGTCGCTTAAAATAATTTGCCAGATAATAACTATCTCTTGTCAAATAAAAATTACTAACATAATTGTTAGTGTCAATTAAATGCATTATGTCATTTTTGCAAAATAAATGTAATGTCAGGTTAAGCTTATGTCTAATAGAATTTTCCTCCTGTGGCAAACTACTACAATAAGGTAATGTAAACAATATAATTTTCTTTACAATTAACTTATTCAAACATTCTAAACATTTTAGAAGGCTTGTTTTGTTCAGATTACCTCTATTACCAACAAATAATAATAAGGTGCTATTGGGTTTATATTTATGTTCTACAGCTTTTTTCAAAATATGTTGATAAGAAGCACCCGGTATACAATAATTGATAACTGAATGTCCCAAGTCAGATAACAACCGACCCATGTTTTTACCAAATTCATCACTAAATATTACCAAGTCACTATTACAATCTGTCTTACATGGAATCTGGTTGGTTGGTATAAGTTGTGGTACATTTTTAATTGTGCACTGAGTAAGGGAACCTTTGGAAGAAACATCAATCAATTCGACAGAGGAAGAATCACATGGGATTGATGATCGGCTTGGTAACTGTTTACATTTACAATTACTTGTGAGTGAATCAATCCCTTCATTGTTACCATTACACAGGACTACCAGTTCATCAATGGCCAACATGTGTTCTTTTATTTGACCTTGTGAAAGATCATATTGCGTAGTAATAGATATAAGCGAGTCCTCTAGGTGTGCAATTTTAGTTTGTAGAATTTGTGTATCATTTTTATATTTTAAATTTTTATTGTGTAGTTGTGACGAGTATATATCTAGTTTGTCAATTAAGTACAATCTTTCTCTATTTAATTTTACATTTTTAATAAAAAATTTGTGCTTCTTAACTAATTTTTGCGTTTTCTTAATGTACTTATTTATCTTAATATATTTTTTTAGTTTATTTTTGCTACAGCCAACAACTATTTTATTATATTTTTTAAATATTTTTTTATATTTGACCCTAGAATCCACCCCTGAAGTTTGTACAGTGCATGTTGTACACACATTGTATAGAGCAGTTATAAATTGACACTCAACACCAATATCCGTCAAAAAGATATATTATTATTTCCACACAAACAGTGCCAGGAAATTGATACCGATTTAAATAATCCACTATCAGATACATACGTGTCATCTTACTACGTTACTTACGTTTCGTTTCATCTTACAACGTTACGGATTCCTGATAACTCAGGGGGATCGTATGGTATCAACGCGGAACGTTCACAGTCACCGCACAGAGGTTTTATGTACAGTCGGTCGAGGAAGCTATATATAAGGTTAACCAACTATACTATTAAAAACAGTATTCTACCGTATTCACTGCTTTATGCTTTTTACTGTTAAACAAAAATAAAGTATCCGAAATACTGTTTTAGTATCACTATATACGTGCACCTGTTAAAAAGTAAAAAAGTTGCAAACGTTGTCCGCGCGGTGCAGCGCAGCCATACCTAATTAATCTTTGAAAACATAAAATAGGTACCTACTGTCAATTTTTTTTAAATACTGTTTATTTTTCTTAAGTCTCCTTAAAATACTTTTTTTTTAATTTTTTTACATATGGCAACCCTAGCTTTATACGATATTCGCTTGCACGCTATATCTTTGCGCACGGTGCTGTAAGTACAGCATCATCATCATCATCCTATAGATGTCCCACTGCTGGGCACAGGCTTCCCAAGTGGACAATAGCACGTGGGGATATTGGGCCATAACCCACCACGCTGACCCAATGCGGGTTGGTGGGTTTTAACGACTGTCCTCTTACGACAACAACCGAGACCAACGTCTTAACGTGCCTTCCGAAGCAAGGGGGAGCTCGAGATGTATTTAATTTGGTCACCCTTCCAGCGACCCGGCATTGCGAAAGTTACTTTGCGAGCAAGATCGCAAACCGAACGCGCTCGCCGCTGCGTGCGCCATCGAGCTCTTCTGTTAGTACACGCGTTTCAAATGGAGCACAAGCGATTATCGCCGTAAAGTGTTCGACCGGGAACATCTCCGACTGTACTATGTGTGAAAACCGATCTGAAATAAGGCTTTCGTGTTAAGGTTGTTTCACACATATCAGTGAAGTCACAGTTCCGACACAGTACCGGCACAGTCCTTTTCATACATTCTTTATGAACGCATCCCCCCTTGTCAGTGTTAGTGCTCTCAGTGTCAGTGCTGCCACCGGCAAATCACGGACGTATTCGTTTTGACAACGTTCGTAGAGAATGTATGAAAGAATATTTCGCACTGTGCCGGTACAGCTATGCGAATTCTTTAAGCGACACATAGACGCTGCGCGCATGGCTGTGATCTACTGTCTCTTTCCAACTCTATAAATATGAAAGAGACAGAGTCAATTCTCATCGCTGCGGCAGCCGCTGCTACCAAGGCTTTAACTTAGAGAAGCACACTGCTGTGTCGGACTGATATGTGGGAAGCAACCTTTACCCATAGAAGTTTGTTATCACGTCTCAGACACGTCTTTGTGGTGTATCTCAATGAAGGAATGAAAACCTTATTTCTTTTGTGACACGGATATACAAAAAGTGAACTAATTTTACCGTGTCGGTCGTGTCGTGATAGCGGTGGAAGAATACTACATCCCCAATGATTTGTACCACCCCCTCTCTTTTTGCGTTACAAAAATATTCGAATGGATTTTAACTTTTAACGCTACGCATATCTTAATAAGTATACGCGTAGCGTAGGATGTCTTCACTAACTAAATATTTTTGTATAATGGAACGCGAAATTTGACAGACAGACAGACATTGAACGGTCAATTTATAAGGTATGCGTAGCGTAGAATGCCTGTATTATTAAGGTATCCTAGCCTTTACTAATAAGTTTTGCGTTACTCAAGTTCAAATACTTTTGTAAAAACAGAGTCAAAGTTCAATGATTTTGTTAATGTGTAATAATTATTATTGTCATTCACAAAGTGTAAATAAACCCTTGCTTGAAGTTTTCATTCAATAAAAGGGTCATTATTATTATTTCCCATAACTTCGGTTATATCGCGATGTATTCGCATAACAAAATTCCGTATGAAGAGTATAACGTTTTGCCATTCACAACGCATATAAATATGTTGTAAACATAAACTCTTTACTCAAAGCTTTCAACCATGCAGTTTTCGCTCAATAAAAGTGTCATCACATCACCCTATCGACGGTTTTATACATGGTTTTTTATTCCGTGATGTGTTCACACCTGAAAGGCCCGTGTTAAGAAGATTGTGTTCGACCTTCGCGGCCATTTTGAATCGAGTGGACACAAATGAGGCGGTGCTTCCCGTGCCAAGTCCTTATTGAGATTGCTCTGGTATTTTTAGAAATCGTCTGGTTACTGTGGCATATTTTATGAATTTACATTTTCGGTACTGAACGTCCGTTTTCTTATGTTATACCTATATATTACGTAATCATATTAGTTACATTATTCTAAACAAATGTAATAATTAACTGCTAATAGCTCAAAAAAGATAGTTAATCAATATTTAATTGATATGTCTATTTATCCACAGCTTTCGGTCTCTCATGGGAAGTGACAATAAGGCCCAAGGTGGAATAGCACTTAATCTGAAATCCACAATGCTAATGAACTGGCTATCTTATCTAACCGCTGTTATAGCTTAGATAAGATGATGGAACCATCAGAAAGATCATATGAAACTAATCTCTTGATAATATCAGGCCCTCAAGACTATCACCCGTTTTTCAGGATGATAGACTTCCTTCACCTATTAGAAAGACTATCAAACACATATGAGGAAACTTACCGGCAGGACTGTCAGACACTTTTCAGAAAGACTCAGACTCTTATCCGGTATTCTACCAGAATATTATCCGAAAGTTTTTCTGACACTATTAGTGAGGCTATCGAGCACTTCTCATTAAGACTTTAATATACAGGTAGCCTATCAGACACTTATTCGGAATTACATAGACAATTGGACACTGATCAGGGTGAGGGTCCTTGAGGCTCTGACATTTAATTAAAACATCACCGTACAAACCGCTGTGGTTGGTACATCAAACCGATTACTCAACAAAACATTACAAAAATATAAATATGCAATACTGAGGCGGCCAACAAATTCGCAACAGCCTCCGCTGATTAATGTAGCCAGTGATGCCAACCTTCTGAATATGCACGACCGATTTATTTTACAGCTGTACCTACCATATTTTTGGAGTTCCGTGGAGAAATAATAAACTAGAATTATAACGAATAAGCCCCCAACAAGCAAAATCTGTAGGAATTCTTCTTCAAGACAACTTATTTTGTACTTATTAGATATTTGTAGTTTACTACAAAGCTGGATTTGGGCGCAGTTATAGGAGCATTATTTTCTAATAACGATCTTAAAATCAACTCGCAGAATGTCACTAAGCCCTATAAGACTCTTACGGAAGCGCAATTGCCTCTATAATGTTCTGAGTCTACATATTTTAAAACACAATTACTTTTATTAGTATATAACTTAAGTATCTTACTAAAGCAATCTGGCTTTAATGTACTACAGTTAATGTACTTAGTTACTAGTTAGAGGAGTCGCAGAACAAAACCGGCTTGCTCCACTTAGACCGTTTTTTTTTTAATTCTTAATTTTTAACGTATGATTAAACATTTTTGTGGAACAAAATCGGATAAATACATGTAATTGAGATGTTTTTGTAAAAATGTGATTTGACCGTTATTTGCTTCTTATTTGCGACTTTTCGTTTTTGTAGCAACTTTTAACTTGGGATTAAATAGGGATAAATCCAACTATATAGTCGCGGAACAAAACCGGTAATCGAGTTTGTTTAAAGTACTTTGTTATCGATAATATAGTTCAACGCTTTTCCAAATTTTAAGATACCTTGCGGATATTAACCTATTTCAAAGTTGAAAGAATCTGCTTATTATTAGGGTATTTACATTTTGCGTTCTCCTGTAAAATTTGCAAAAAATAATTTAACTGGTTTTGTTCTGCGACTCCTCTTATAAGTACTTGTACTTTTTCTTAACATCTATTTCTATTTTGACTTTTAGATGCGGTGATTTTGTGTTAAAGAAATACTTTAGTTTCCTATTCAGTAAACTTTTATAATTTGTATTATTGTATAACATAATAATATTAATTGCAAAAATTGTATTTACAGTGTGTAAACTCGCCGGGGAAGTCATTTTTATTTTAAAGGCCAACTAAAATTTTATTAATTTCCAAACGCCCTTTAAAAGCAGCACATAGCATGTTCATTGTTTTTTTGTTTGGACAATTATTACGAACATTCTTCATCTTTTGAAAGTTATCTGCATTGAGTAGGTATGTAATAGAACAATTATAGGTAAATTTGTACTTATAACAGTTTTACTCCAGATAACTCGCCACCATATTTAAATATATTAGGGTTCATCGCGACATCTGCCTATTGCTCTATAAATTAAATTTGCTAGGATTCAATTACGAGACCATCGGTCCTTTGAAGTCGTTACTATTGTTTTAAATCCTTATTAAAAATTTTTTAAACCAATTATAGACTATTAGGATAAGAACAAAATATCTGACGTTTACTAGTAAAGTGATTGATCTAGTAGCTTATATGGTTATTTCGCCTAATATCGCTCTATATAAGTTCAATTAAATTTAAAAGAGTCTTGATCAAGACTAATAACGATGCAAACTTATAATAATCTTAGCATTAATGTACAATAATATCTTATTTTCTTACAAAGGACTACTAAAGGATCAAATATTAGCCAGGACTATTTAATATTCCTGAAAACAATTATAGGATACTTACTTAATAAGTGTCTTACAAGATATTCTTGTAGCTATATAGCTTGAATATTGTGTTATAAAAACAAATGCTTTTGAGAATATCTACACTTGTGAAATTTTACTATAAACAAATTAGGTATCCTGTAACCGTTTTGTGCGTTAGTCTTGTAGTGAACTATAAGACTAAGAAACAAAAATAATTTCTCTTGAGTATGTTAAAGCTTGTCAAATGCTATTATAAGTAAAACAGTCTATAGTAATGATTCAATAGAAAGTTATTAGTAAATTATTACTTATAATTTTTCTATGAAGGATTACTTTGCTAGTTGAACCGTGTGTAACCGCCCACTAAAAGAATATCAGTACTATCAACCCTCTCTTCGCTTGGGTGTCGTAAAAGGCGACTAACAAAATAAAGACAGAAAAAGCACATACATCCAACAGCATATAGCGACGATGGGCTCACCACCTAACACGCTGAGCACATGTGCAGTTTTAATTTAGTAAAGCGTAGACTGTGACAGTGGACTGCTTTTGCAGGCCTCATTGCCTAGTCTCTGCCTAACCCTTTGGGGTTAATAGCCGTTAATTCATGTATATAAGTTATAACAATTATAATTTTAGACATGATATGTTTTATGTTTAAAATGATATATATTTTAAAACAGTTTTTGGAGCAAAACCGCCACTGACATGGCTTAATAAGTGGTGACGTGTAATACCACGTATACAGAACATGAAGTGCTCTTTAAATTCATACACTGAGTCTATTATGCTTTCTTGGTATATTTACACAAGTCAAAAGTATATTACTATAGAAACCAGAATGTAAAAAAATCCTTATGAAGTAAATTTTCGTCATAATCTCAATAAACTCCCACAACGGCAGAGAAAATCATAAATTAACAATCCAACGTCAATTAGGTAAGTTTTGGCTGTACCCTGTCTTCCTTAGAATACTAAAAATAAAAAAACTGCAGAGCAAAGGCCCTCCTTTGCTCTTAATAATATATTTTCTTAGAATCATAGGTATAGTCCAAAATATGGAACTCAGGAAAATGATACGCAACCCCCTTTGCAAAAATGGTAACAGCCAGCCCTCCATGAAATTTATTTCGTCGCCTCCGCGACGTAATGACTGTTCGCGGCTGAAATAAAAAAGCCGTTACACCGGGACACTCTTTATTGCTAGGTAATTTCTTATTTCGCGTCGCACCGCCGCAGTTTTCTTATCAATTATCTCCCAAAGTCATTTTTTAAGGCGGGTGCCTTCCATAGAAATCATGAATTAAATTTCTCCTCTAATTCCTGCACACTACGCGTGCTGCTCTCCGGAGTCACCAATTTACAGTCTCTAACATTCCATCACGCACAAACAAATTTGGTGACTCGTTTCTTTGTCGCACTTGCAAAAGATGGAATAGTCTACCAGCACACGTATTCCCTCCTACCTATGACATAGGGTCCTTCAAACGAGGCGTGAAGAAGCACTTTGTGGGCCGGCAGAGTGAGGGTGACTGATGCTACGTCTCTTACGCTGCACCAGTTGTCCTCGCGCCTGGACTTCATTTCCACTTAACATCAGGTGGAGTGGGGTCATTTGCCGGGTCTTAGCATAAAAAAAAAAGAAACGTTAATTTTATAGTTTTAAAAGAGTAAGATTGTACCTACACGATCGGGGATCCTCCCGGTCGACCACAATTTTAAGCTACATTCAACAAGCGCTAAGCGTTCTATTTAGTCACAAAGATTAAAGGAGTAGTTTGCATAATTATTTAAAAATTTAGTAAGATTCCTAGTTAGGAATATACGTTTATAAATTAATACAGTTTTGTTTTTTTCTTTTTATTTAGTCACTATGAATAAAAGTGTATTTTGCATTGCTAATTTAAGAATTTAGTAAGTCCTTTATTTTGCCTGGAAGGATAACCCTAGTTCAGGTACTTGAGTATTTTTGCCATTATATAATATGTTTAATATTCTGGATAAACTTATTGTAAGTTATTCAATAAAGATTTTATTTATTTATTCGTTTGCGCTCCATTCCGACCACGCGTACGTACAACAGCGTGCGCGTTGATCGCGTGCAAGCAATGGACTTGGGAAAAATGAAAAAAATGTTCATTTTTACTTTATACCATTATAGAAATCGTTATTCTAAAACCAATAGTTTTTATTATTTACAAAGTTATTATACATAAATAATTGCATAAAATACTACTACCTCGTTTAGTTCGCTGGCACTCGACTGACGTGACGTGACGTCATCGTATACGATAGCCCCCGCCGCCGCTCTCGCCGCCCGCACCCGTCCGATTACATTACTTAACTATTTGCACAATTAATTATTAAGTAATCTGTGGCACAACTGCACTGGATTTGAGCAGACATATTAATAAAACGAAGTCGCGCGAGTCGCGCCACCCGTGCGAGAGAATGGAATCCGATGACGCCACGCCGCGGGTTTCGCGCGTATTTTGATTGTCACAAAAACAATAGCGCGTGGTCATTTTTATGAATCTTTAAAAAAATATTGTGAAGTATTTTGAAGGGCTACAGAAAAAAAATTAATGTCATACGTATTTTAAGTAAAAATTGAAATATTTAAAAAATAAATAAATAATAATACTTTTCCCAAGCTCATTATCGCCGAGAAGTAGTCGACCGGAAAGTTCCTAGATCGAACATAGTGCCCAAATACATCTACACAACACGGTGGTAGGCATTGAGGTAATTAACTAGAGAAGACGTTTCATACAATAAATGTCCACAGCTAGATGACAGCGGGCATCTAGTGCGTGGTGCGTTGCGGGCACGGTACAATGATACTTGTACCGTGGTGCGGAGCTTAGTTGTCATCTTCTGCACAAAACAGAAATATTTGTTACTCTATGCATTACCGAAACATGGCTGCCGCTATATGTCTCGGCGATTTGATAAAATAATTAGTCAAATGCATGCTAAATCGATAATTTAGTGCGTATTTCCAAGTGAAAAGTGATTCCTTTGGTTTTATTTGTATTTCCTAAATTGTTTAAACAGTACCTTAGCACACATAAAGGCATATTTTAATAAAATGAGCCAGCTCGTTGGAGCGAGCTGGCTCTAACGCGTGTTACAAACAATCTGGTTGAGACGTCTTCTCTAGTACGTAGTACATTATAACTCAATGGTGGTAGAATTCTGCTCAGAATCTCACGGATGGTGACCACCCTTAGGTACATGTTTTTACATGGCATAGTTCCGATTTGAATTTGAATATTACATTAAGTGAAATTACAGGACTTACCGCCGTACTCAGAGGCGTCCATTAAGTTTTAATGACAATTAAATGTCTTTTCTTCTCTATTTGCCCGCCATTTTTGTCTCGTACCGGGATACTATCGCCACGGCTTATATTTCGGTTCGACGCGATCCTGTTTCGGCTTGCAGTGGTAAGTACTGGGGGTAGCGATGCGCGTTTGTCTGGCACAGACTATAGTTCGTTATATTAGTTGTTAAGTCTTAGCTACAAGTAAGTTAACTGTTTTTTTATTATTATTAGTATTGACGTCAATATGTGCCTATAAAGGTTTACATTTATAAAAAAATGCACTAACACAGGTACGAAAATTAAAGCTAGAGACTTAATTGTCATTAAAACTTAATTGACGTCTCTGAGTACGGCAGGAAGCATAAGAACTGAAGTTTCAGGGTGGGTTGCGAGCGCGTGATATTAGCGATGAAAAAGACTAATTTTTTTAAGGCCTATTAAAAAGACTTGACCATTTTTTAAAGCCTTACGACTAGATTAGTCTTGTAACCCTTTAGTCTTTAGTCATAAGACTGCAAACTGACAACTAATTTCAGTCGTAATCTTTAACCTTATAACGTAAAAGACTAAAAGCGCCTTGGGCTGGCGTGTCACATGAAATGAAATGAAATAATTTAATCACTGAAAATAGAGTAGGTACAAAAGATGATAATTCATTATAAGGTTCGTCTATTTTGCCAACGCAGGGCATGTGAATGGAGATGCAAAAAATTGTAAAAAATAAAATAGGTATGCACTTAATTAATAATTATACATTATAGCCAATTAACATTATATTGAATAATACGCCACATTTAACAAATAAGATTAATTGATAATAATAATTATATTGTATTATTATATTCATTGTATTTAATTACATTATAAACTACCTACAGTATGTCAATATCACAATTTAGAAAATCTTTAATAGAATAAAAACTTTATTTTAAGCCAGTTAAATAGTTTTCTTTTAAAAGTACATATGTTCATTTCGGTTAGTGAGTGAGGTAACTTATTGTATACTTTTATGCAACTGGGATAACAATTTCTCTTATATAGTGCTGTCTGCATTTTGGGTAACAACAGCTTTCCACGATACCTTATACTTCTGCTAGTGTTTACATCTTTATTATAGTTTTTACATAGGAAATCGAACGTTTTGATAACTCATGAGTTAAATAAAATCGGAAAGCAGCAACATTGTTAAGTTTTTTTTAAATGAATGAAACATTTAAAAACAAAAGTTAAGTCGTTTTAGTCTTTTAGTTTTTTGAAAACAACTTAATCGACTACGTTTAAGTTGCTTAGTCTTTTAATACAACGACTAAGTCTTATTAATAAAAAGACGAACCTTTAGTCTCTATTTTAGAGTTGATTCCTGCTAGTCTTTTTAGCAGGGCTTGAAAGACTAAGTCTCTTTCATCGCTACGTGATATCCTCAATGTCGCGCGCATCCTAGGGCTGCGGTGGCCGAGCACCATTGCACGTTTGTTGGCATATTGTTTTTAAAAAAAATACAGTATTTTTTTTTCTCTTTATTTAGTTTGTGGCTTTTGTCCACATGGATATGCCATCCCCATTGTATTTTCCCAATTACAGTCTAAAACTAATAAAGTACATGATTAAATGTTACGGGAATCACTGTTCAGTTATTTTAACTAACATACAATACTTGATGCTTATGTTTTAGTCAACATTGCTTCATCAAATCTTAGAAGTTTTTTTTTTCGGTTTTTAAAATTTTACTTAAGTATATTTAAGCGTTAATAAAACGCTAAAATATAAAAACATTAATCTATAAACGCAGTTTCATCTTAACCGAATGTTCAAATATTTGTAAAAATATTTCTTTCGGATCTCAGAGGTGAAAACTTCTAAGATTTGATGAAGCAATGTTGACTAAAAACATAAGCATTAAGCACTGACAAATTTCGACGGTTGAAAGCCAGACCTCGGTAGCCAAGTGGTTAAGGCAGCCGCCCGGAATGCGGAAGGTGCGTGGTTCGATTCCCGCCTGAGGTTGTCGTCTTTTTTCAGTGTTTAAAATTTAAGCGTTATTAAAACGCTAAAATATAAAAACATTAACATACAATAATTTTTTGCCAGATCTGATTTAGGTTTCGATAAAATAATCTAAGTAAATTAATCCAACATCTTTAATATTTAATTTAAATTCATTGAACAGTTATTCCCTATCGGCTTTGTTCTTAACACAGTCAGTCAGTCATCAGCATTTGGTGTACGTCTTCAATTTTATTACAAGAACTGCCATATCCCTTTGTCCATAGAATTTTATATGAAAATGCTGTTTCCATTTTTGTAGACATATTTTTTTTTTAATTAGGCACTTATTCTGAATAATCCGGCAAATAATTACACAAGTCGCCCTGACTAGCCGCTTCTTTCGACACTAGGTCTGCAGTCTCATTGCCTATAATATACGGTCATGTATGAATCTTTTTGTGTTTAGTAAAAGTTTGTTAAATTTTTGCGCTTTTACAGGCACCGCAAACAGAACGCAACATAATTACTAGGGTGTGCGCAAAGGTAATGAAAATACGTTGTTTTATTTATACACAAGCGGCCGCTCGCAGTTTCACCCGCGTGGTTCCCGGTCCCGTGGGAATATCTGGATAAAAAGTATCCTATGTGTTAATCCAGGTTATAAACTATCTGTACGCCGAATTTCATCCAAATCCATTCAGTAGTTTTTACGTAAAAGAGTAACAAACATCCATCCATACTTACAAACTTTCGCGTTTATAATATGAGTAGGATGTAACCACTGCTTGCCGCTGCGAAGAGGCTGTGGTACGAGTGAAAGCTCTTAAACGTAAGCACAATTGCTTTATTATTCTAAAAGAGCAACTATAGATTGCCGTACGATACGTGTACGTACCTACGTAAGTTAGGAAGTTTTCAATTACCAAATAGGTACAATGTACTGACGGTAGACGACTAGTTGCGGGCAGGCCGTAGCTGCAGGCGGGCGTCAGTTAATATCATAATAAAAATCAAAAATATAATAGTGTATGGGAACGCCACTGTAAAATACCGCTTAAGTCATGTCAGAAGTCTATATTTCATTTCCATTGCACGCCTTTTGAAATGAAACGTGAAATGTAACCTTTAACTGCTGACAGCTTTTTTTACATCCCTTCCCCCCTCTCCCTCTCTACCCAACTACACTATCGTAATTCCATCGATGTAGGTCCACCGGAAACATAATACCTACATTACGCGTTTCACAACACACCCGATTCTCGGTAAGGTTTATGATGTGTGTCAATCTGAATATTGTTTTGTTTGCACGCATGTGTATTCACACTAATTGGGGTTGGCTGGTACATCATTACGAGCGCGTACGAGCGGATGTAATGATTCATATTTCGAATAGAACGAAATAATCATATCAAGCGTCAAAATGAGAGCAAAGAATACTTACTACAAATCCCTCTCTTCTCGGATGTCGTAAAAAGCGACTAACAGACTAAAGACTCACCACCTTTCACGCCCAGTTGTAATTTTGTGAAATGTGGACTATGTCAGTAGACTGCTTGTGCCGTCCTCATTGCCTATCTCTGACTAACTCCTTGGGGATAGTCGTAAATATTATGAGCGTGCAAAATAGTCGACTACAGTAAATGCTAGGTCGATCATTCATAACCTCGAATGTTTATTAGTAATCCGTATGTTATGATTACTTTTATTATAACTACATCGCCACATTCTTGCTCTACGCCCGAAATATTTGGCGGATTACGATCTTAGTAAGTACCAGATATCGCTTACACGATAACTGTCCCATTAAATCGGTAATGTTCGAAAAATGCCGATGCAATGATCAATGAAACCACACCACCAGTCAAAGGACTTTGAGAGAAGTTCACTTGCTTTTGTTTCAAGGCAGCGAACGCAGCAAAGCAAGCGTCAATCGAAAACAAAGAAAGCGATTGAAACCGTTTTCTACTCGTAACTCGTAACTCTCGCCCTGTGGGGATGAAAGGACAATGTTCTGCGCCCATACATTGTTAGCCTAAGAACCAACAATTATGAGATATTCTTTTCTAGATTCGAAATTGCAAGTAAATTACTGTAAAAACAAAGATTTTTGACGGACACTCCTGAGAACCTAAATATCAGGAAAACTTGTGGTTATGTTTAATTTACAGAATTTGAGAATTTATGTTGCACTCTTTTGTTTTATTTTCCAACACTCATGCACGGTCACTAACACTTAAATAATCCATCATTATTTCACATTAATATCCAACAAAACACAAATTATAGAAAATAGAACAAAACTGGAAACATGACTTCACTTTCCCGCCAAGAAGTTCAGAACGTCAACTTTTTTTCCTTGAGCATGTATACTAGTCCTTCAGTCGTATTATTAGAGTTCATTGATTATGCTTAAACTGTTGATAATGATGAGTGATGTGATGATAATATTATGAACGTTTAATGCTAAATGATATTCCCCCCAAACCTCTTGAGTTCCAGTAATGATGTGGGACTTTACTGAGATCTCGCAAGGACTTCTTGAGAGAATTTGCAAAGTGATGTTGCACTGTTTTGTTTTATTTGCCAAAGAACGTCAACTGCACAATACAGCAGACTACAGTAACGTCAGTCAGTGAGTGACACAGCACCGCAGATTAGTAAAATTCTCCTCATTGGAAAAGCAAAAGAATCTTAGGACGACTAACGTTTACAATTTGGAATAAATTGCGATGTATCGTATTTTAATGATGCTTGGAATATTTGGCACTAAGTATATCTAGTCAGCCATTCATGCATAATATTATTAGGTTTGTTTGTACATATTATAAATATTTTGGTCACAAACCTTTAATTCACTGGCCGAATGCACTGAACTCTCAATACCCAACCCATAATAAAAAAATGATACTCAATATTAATGTCCAAAAAGTTCTTTTTAATAATGGTTACTTATCTAAAAGTGTCCGCTAAAATCTAAATAATCTGTCGTACAAAATAAGCTAAGAATTATCATGTATGTCATGTTTGTGTTGGTTCTTAGGCTAACTTCAACAATGTCCTTTACGGTAGAACTCACCCGTTACGGTTACATTGTAGTTCCGTTAACCTGCGGTAACTATTCTGACCGTAATAATACTGTAATTGAACGGTAGCTACATAGGTACATACAAAGAACACAAATATTATTCCTTAGAGAGTTAGTTGGAGACTAAACGATGAAGACCGCAGAAGCAGTCCACTGCCATAAAGTCTAAGATCCGAGTATAGAACGACCTTCACCGGGAAGGTTAACGGATAAAAAGTATTTTATATCAAATTTAATATGTTAAAAAATATATCGCGAGTAGGTTGGCTGAAAAATTTCAGTCCAGTACCTTTAATGATTAATTTAATATTAAATTATTATTTTTTTAACATTGCACTGGTTTGGTGTGTGTGTGTTTGTATAATGAGATTATCTTTATGTAAACATACATTTTATTTATTAACCAGACGGTTGTAAATTACTAATATTGACTCACCTGTTTACACCTTCCTACCCAATGTTTTGACAGGAAAAAAATAGTCAACCTAACGTTTGCATATTCTATAGGCTTCTTACTTTCGATTGGTACCTATGTAATTTATCTATTATCCAAACCTGTGCAATGTTTAAAAAAAAATTCAAATATTTAATCAATCATATACTGGACTGAAATTTTTCAGCCAACCCACTCGCAATATAATTTTTAACACATTAAATTTGATATAAAATACTTTTCATCCATTAACCCGGTGAAGGTCATTGTATACTCGGATCCTCTACTATAGTTGTTTCACCAGATTACAACTGCACATGTGGCTCAGAGTGATAGGTGGTGAAGCTCATCGCCCCTTTATTTATTTATTTATTTATTAACATACACAAGACAAATTACATAGTGATTGTAATCTAGATCGTAATTCAAAAGATGTGTACACCTAAAAACTAAATACAAAAAGAGAGGACGTTAAGAGGGTTAACGCATTTCGGTTTCCCATACAAATTTCCAAGTCGAAATTTTTTTTAAATCATAAACTAATTTTAATGAAACTTTGCACGCTAAAGTAAAATACAGGGATCTAAATAGTTTATTAAAAATGTTTAAAAAAAATATTTATTTAGCTGAACTATTGCGATTTAAACTGAACTATAGAAAGTTTAAAATCGCAATAACTCGTTAAATGAATGTTTTTTGAAAATGTTTTTAACAAACTATTTAGATCCCTGTATTTTACATGCTAAAGTTAAATTAAAATTGGCTCATTGGTTTTTAAAAATTTCAACTTGGAAGTTTCTATGGAAAACCGAAATGCGTAAACCCTCTTAATATGATTTTTCCTATTCATAATCATTTAATCACTTAAATTTTTTAACATAATAGGTACACAACAAGTTGTTCGTATTATACAGGTGTTAATTGTAATTAGTTACAAATTTCCCTTTAAAGGCATTGTGATTTTATAGTACCTTTTATAGTACCTAGTTATTACTAGGTAGGTTAGGTAGTTATTACATATTATAAATTAAAATCTTAATATAAACTAAATTAAAAACTAATAACAAAAACTTCAATAATTAAAATCACAATAGGTATTTGTCTGTAGTAGGTACCTACAGCAAAATAAACAAAACATAACATTTTTAGAATCATAAAACTAAATTAAATATAAAAATCTAAATTAATATAATAAACAATAAAAAAGTAAAAAGACAACATTTAGGTATAATTTATTTTACATTCAAAATATTCTTTCATATTGTAAGAAGATTTATTTATTAAAATATCTTTTAAAATTTTTTTCAAATAAACCGACTTGGCGGGCTTTTAATTTGTGTGGCAGATGGTTATACACTTTAATCGCCATATAGTACGAGCTAATTTTATATAACGCCAGACGCACTGACGGTACGACTAAATCATTTTCACGGCGCCGTGATATATAACGCCCTTGCTTATCTCCAATTCTAGTAAAATATTGAGCATGTCTTTTAATTAGTTTGCACAGTTCAAATATATAAATTGCTGTCACTGTAAGAACACGGTACTTAGTAAACAACATTCTGCAGGTGTCCCTCCTCCCGGCTAACGCTATACTTCTGAGGCAACGCTTCTGTAAAATAGACACAGATGATGCATCAGTGGAATTGCCCCAAAGCACCACGCCGTATCGTATCCACGCCCCAGCGTAGCTATGGCGCACCACAAGCGCGCACGTCTCGTTGGTACATTTCCGGAGTTCACGTAGTGCATAAGAAAAACGACTGAGTTTACTTGTAACTGACTCAACATGAGATTTCCACGATAAGTTTGTATCTATAACAATCCCCAGCAACGAGAAAGAGTCAACTTCTTCAATTTTATGTCCTTCGTGACTAATGTTAAGACAAAATCCTGCTCTTTGGTACGGCCTAAATTGCATTATCTTTGTTTTTTCATAGTTTAGTTTTTTTTTTTTTTTTTTATAGCAGAAGGAGGCAAACGAGCAAGCGGGTCACCTGATGGAAAGTAATCACCGCCGCCCATGGACACCCGCAAAACCAGAGGAATCGCAGGCGCGTTGCCGGCCTTTAAGGAAGGAATAGGCTCGTTTCTTGAAGATCCCTAAGTCGTAACGGTCCGGAAATACCGCCGCTGAGAGCTGGTTCCACAACACTGTAGTTCGAGGCAAGAAATTTCTTGAAAAACGCACAGTAGTAGACCGCCATCCATCAAGGCGATGTGGATGGAATGACAGTCGATTGCGTGTAGTGCGGTGAAGGAAATTAGCGGCAGGGATCAAGCCGAACAATTCCTCAGAACACTCCCCATGATATGTACGGTACAATGGATCGAGCCGACCTGAAATAACCACGTCGCCGACAATTCGAGCAGCTCTGCGTTGAATGCGGTCAAATGGAAGGAGTTGGTATTGGGGTGCTCCAGCCCAGAGATGGGAGCAGTATTCCATATGCGGCCTGACCTGTGCTTTATACAGTTGTAAACGGTGGGCCGGCGTGAAATACTGACCCGCTCTATTAAGCACACCCAGCTTTTTCGAAGCTAATTTAGCTTTACCTTCCAAATGACCACGAAACTGAACGTCACTCGAAATATCGGCCAAGGATTCCAATAATCGGATTGGTATCAAGGGGAGCTCCCTCAAAGTTCAGAGGTACGACGAAGGGATGTTTTTTCGCGGTAAATGCGCAAACTTGTGTTTTAGAGGGGTTAAAGCGGACTAGGTTATGTCGGCCCCAATCCGAGACATGACTTAACATGTTCTCGGTGTCAGTCACAAGTTTATTCCGGCTCTCGATGACGCTTTCCAGAGAAATATTAGCTCGCCCGGTGTAGAGCGTATCCCCAGTACTGTCATCCGCATAGCAATGAATGCTGTTGTTATGCAGCATGTCATTGATATGCAGAAGAAACAAAGTAGGGGACAACACACACCCCTGCGGGACTCCAGCATTCACGGGCTTCATGTCGGAGCACGAACCGTCGACTGCGACTCTGATGCTACGCCCAGTAAGAAAGCTGGCAACCCATGAACACAATTTTTTAGGAAGCCCGTATGATGGAAGTTTAGAGAAAAGAGCCCTGTGCCATACCCTGTCAAAAGCTTTCGCTACGTCCAAGCTAACTGCCAGTGCCTCCCCTTTACTCTCGACTGCCTCCGCCCATCGGTGAGTAAGGTACACTAAAAGATCACCAGCCGATCGACCGCGACGAAAACCATACTGGCGATCACTTAGTAGCTGGTTCTCTTCTAGGTACCTTAAGAGCTGGCGGTTTATAATGGACTCCATTACTTTGGAGAGTAAAGAGGTAATAGCTATTGGCCTGTAGTTAGACGGATCTGAGCGATCGCCTTTTTTTGGAATCGGGTGCACAAGGGCTGTCTTCCAAGAGCTCGGGACGACGCCAGTGGTGTAAGAGAGCTGGAAAAGGCGCGTTAGAACTGGTGCCAATTCAGGAGCACACGTCCGAAGCACAATGGGTGGAACTGCATCTGGCCCACTCGCCTTATGGATATCAAGGGAAAAAAGAGCCTTACGAACTGACCTTTGCAGGAACTGAACGTTTGGCATTGTACAAGCGCAATGCGGTATGGTTGGTGGAGAGTTTTCCCCATCGTCCAAGGTCGAGTTTGATGCGAAAAGAGAGCCCAAGAGATCGGCTTTCTCCTTTGCAGTATAGGCCAGGCAGTCATCGGTCTTGTGCAATGGTGGTAGGGACGGCTGACAAAAATTCCCTAAGATAGCTTTGGCGAGAGACCAGAACGCACGCGTCCCCGAAGGAAGACGCACTAGCCTCTCGCCAATTCTACCTATGAATGATGACTTCGCCTTGGCGATGTCCTTCTTAAAGGATCTGGCGGCAAAGTTGTACTTCTTTCTGAGCGCACTGGTGTTTGGATCCTTTGATGACACCGCATTTGCCCAGGCTTGGTAATGCTGTCGCTTTTGGCGAGACGCCATTTTGCAGCAACGACCAAACCATGGTTGGGACTTGCCGCCAATGGGAACCACAGAGTTTGGAATGAAAAGTTCCATTCCCTGCAGTATCACATCAACGACAGAGTCAGCGGCGACATCAGGATCATCCAGCGAGAAGCAAACTCGCCACCACGGGTAGGACGCAAAGAAGCTTCGCATCCCATCCCAGTCCGCCGACCTATAATGCCAGACTCGACGGCTAGCCGCTGGTTGCGGTTTTGAAGTTTCTGTGAGAGGCACAGTGCTGCGAATCAGACAGTGGTCTGCTGAGCCTAGTGGTGCATCAACAGAAACTTGATAGCCGTCTGGGTGCGAGGTCAGCAGAAGGTCCAATAAAGAAGGTGCATGGCCCTCCACATCTGGAACCCGTGTTGGCTCGGTTACCAATTGGGACAGACTGTAGGCCAAAGCGAAGTCATGAACGGCTCTACCCGCGTGGTCAGTTGTGCGTGAACCAAGCCATTCGACGTGGTGGGCATTGAAGTCTCCCAATACCACAATCTCGGCCGAGGGGATCCGTTGGAGAAGGGAGTCTGTCGCTGTTTGGACGGTCTCGATGAGTTGGTCAGTTCCGATGTTACCGCTGTGGGACCTATTCAGGCACGCGTAGACGCGAGGATGACGTCCGCAGTCGACGTGCAGCCATAAGATGGAGAGGTCCCTATCTTCAAGATTGCCAAGGCGACGAACGCACATATCCTCCCTGACATAGGCACAAACACCGGCTCGTGGCACAAATGCATGTTCCAGGTTGTATCCCGGGTAGCGCAAGTACGAGATGTCAGGAGGGGGGGATATCTGCGTCTCGGTGAGGAAGAGCAAGGCCGGTTTCACCGTCTCGAGGTGGTAATGGACGGCGCTCAAATTAGAGTGGATTCCCCTGATATTGCAGAAGTCCACGCAAAGCGTAGGAGGGGATGCCAATTGTCCCGCCTTTCTCCTGCCTGCAGCATGCCTTGGCACGGGCGAACTTTTGCCCTCCCCAGAATACGTAGGGCAGCCTGAGCGAGAACGCTCAGGGGGGGATTCTCCGACACTGGATGTGTCGGTACCCCCCTGGGGTACATCTAGATTACAGTTCGCTGCCATATCAATTGTGAGGGGGGGGGGGAGGGGTCTCCGGAACCCTCACTCGCCGGACGAAACACAACAGCACAGAGTGCCATTGTTTCACGCCGAAAATTCGTGAGGGGGTGGTATTACGCCGGGCGAGCCGACCCAATGCGTGCTGCAACGCAGCGTGGCTCTACCACTCAGTTGGTGTCACTCATTTAGCACCACCCAGGGGTCACGTGTAGGGTCTCAAGGGTAAACCTACGGACGCGAGCAACTTAACCCCCAAAATAACAAAATAGTGTTAGTCTTTTAAGTGCTTTGCAATTTTGGTAAGTGAAACTGAAACTAGCCTGTGCACCTCACTCACGTCATCATAGTTGCAGGACACTAAAAGTGTTGCATCATCGGCAAACAGCACAAGTTTTTGAGATACTACGGAACGGAGCTCATTTAAGTATGATATAAATAGCAAAGATCCCAACACGCTGCCTTGTGGTATAGATCCGGGTACTAATACGCTAGAAGGCTCGTATTGTTGCAGCTGTCTAGTCGCTTTATCAAAGTGAGAGATCTGAACAATTTGTTTCCTATTTTCCAGATATGAAGCAAGCCATTTGTTTGCTTGCCCGCGTAGCACTAGCAGCTCTAGCTTTTTTTATAAGATGTTATGCGAGACTCTATCGTAGGCCTTGGACATTTCCATAAAAACAGCGATTGCACACTTATTATTGTTTAATGAATTTCGAATACCGCAATCGAATACCGCTGTCGTCGTTGACCGATTTCGCCTAAACCCATGTTGGTTAGTGTTAAGAACATAATATTTTTCGAGAAAATTATAAAACTTTTTACATATTAAGCTTTCAAATATTTTTGATATGACCGGTAAAAGTGCAATGGGGCGATAGTTAGAAACATAGAGTCTATGACCCTTTTTAAAAATTGGTTTTATAACTGATAGTTTTAAGCTCTCCGGGAATTCGCCTTCATTGTACGACTGGTTTATGAGAAATGTTAATGGTGGCCCGAATTCGTCAGCACAATACACTATCAATGATCCTGGGATTTCATCATGTCCACACGTGTTGTTGCGTTTCATTTTTAATATCGCTTTTTTCACGTCTGACAGCGTTACGTTTCCCAAATAAAAAGAGTTTCCCAATGAATTTGTACATAATGGATTAGAAAAAGTTTTTTTTAGCCTCAGAGCTAATACTGACGAAATACTTAATAAATACTTCGGCTACATTAGAAGGGGACGTAATATTATTTTTTTCTACATTTATGGTTTTAAAGTTAATTAGTACAAACTGTAGGTTTTATGCTAAATGTCCACATCTGCAAATAACCATAGGTTGTGCAGGTGCGCACATTCAACATGGTAGGTTGGAAGAAAGATTCGACCTGAAACTACTTGTTTATGCTGTTGGATGTACTATGCAGTCTTTAGAGTTTTAGTCGCCTTTTACGCCACCCAGAGAGATGGGCTAACAGTATTCTTTTATTAAAGAGACGCCAACACACAGAAATACAATAAACTTATTCTCGCCATCAACCTAATAACGTCTCAGGGTCAGGCTGCAGTGTGTGACTCACATCACCTTTCAATGACGACCTCCTTGGTCGAGTGGTTTGTACACCGGTTTTCATGGTGTCGCCATCGCTGAGGTCCATGGTTCGATCCTCGATCGGGTCAATTTAGTAATTATTGTTTTTCTAAATTTTCTCAGGTCTGTGTGTTTTCTATGTATAATAAGTATGTTTTTAAGTATTTTAAGTATGTTTATCCGTTGTCTGTAACCATTTAACGAGTTTCATAACGAAGCTTCTCTTGGGCTAGATAATTGGTGTGAGTTTAGGAAAGTTTATTTGTTATTCATTTGCTATTTAATTATCAATACATACATACATATGTATGTACGGACGGGGTCACCGTAGCTTTACCACTTTGTAGCGATTTTCGTATGAAGCGCACCGACCGCCCGGGTACGTGCCCGTACCAAATAGACGACGCGGTGTAAAGGATTTTGACCTTTAGACTGGTAAAGCGACGGAGTCCGCCATTGTGTAAAAATCACGACTATTATCCCCAAAGGGTTAGTCAGAGACTAGGCAATGAGAACAGCAAAAGCAGCCCTCTACCATAGTCCACTTTTCACCAAATAACGACTGCACATGTGCTCAGCGTGACAGGTGGCGAGCCCATAGAGCATAGAGCGGTGGCTCTATGCTGTTGGATGTAGTTCGTTAGTCGCCTTTTACGACACCCAAGGAAAGGTAGATAAATATTATATCATATTATTCAAATCTAGGAGCTCAAAAAAGTGGCTACGCGCATTTTATAAAAGCTTTCTTTGCAATTTTTGGTTTATTTAAAAAAAGTTAAGCAAAAGCAAGACCGCTACGAACTACGCCAATAGCTATTCTACACTATTCAATAAGTCAAAATCGTTAATGTATTTTTGTTTCTGAGATCAAGAACGCTAAAATTGGCCATTTTACGCAAAAATCACAGCCGCGAGCCTTATAAAAAGCGCCCGCGCACAGAGCTCGCCATCAGTAGCTGCCTCGGCGCCGTCGCCGAAGCATCGCCTGAACCGATCTAGGCTGCGCGGTACGGGCTTTCACCGTATGTGTGCGTCTAGGCCGATAGGGATCTCGGGTTGTAGCGGTACGGGCTTTCACCGTATCTTTGCTCACCTGGCCTCCGTCCTCAGGGGCGTTTGAGTCTACTCGCGACCAGTCGTTGCCTCGACGCCGTCGTCGACGCATCGCCTGACCCGACCTAGGCTGCGCGGTACGGGCTTTCACCGTATGTGCGCGTCTGGGCCGATAGGGATCTCGGGTTGTAGCGGTACGGGCTTCCACCGTATCTTTCCTCACCCGGCCTCTGTCCTTAGGGACGTTTGAGTCAATCCGCGGTAGTTATAGATCCCGTAGCCGGGCGTGATTTAGTGGTTGTGGGTACGTAGTATCGGTATAGACAGGTATCCTCAGGTTGGAGCAGTGCGGGCTCCACCGAGAGCTGCTCACCTGGATTTCCCTGTCTGTAGATTAGTGGAGTGTTCTCTTACCGTAGCTGTGACCGTGCGGGCATGCCCCGCACTCGCTCGTCTGAGACGTAGGGCCGTATTCCGTTTCCGTAGAAACCCCACGATCACTATCGTCACGCCCCCCGTAGACGTAGCTTTAGTGCTTAATTTAAATAAAGGGGCGTAAAAGACCTGCTCGTACGATAATTGTATACCTGTGTTTATTTGTCGCATACCCGTGGCTAACCCTTCTAACGCTGAGCTAGCTAGGAAACCTTCTAAGCCCCTCCGGCGGAAGGAAATGTAGGATTCACTCTCAGCGTGCTCCCGCCCCGAGAGTCCGGGGTTCGACTCCCCGCCAGCAATCCATTACAGGCTAAGGAATATAAGTTATATATCAAGAAGCAAGACTACAAAGACCTCCCAGGACTCCTGAAACTAGCCGCAGAGTACGAGAACATAGCTACGACACCGCACGAAAACCAGTACATAGGGTACAGGGAGCCGCGCAGCAACGACGCCGGCACGTACCAACAGGGACGTAGGTAGAAAATTCATACCACGAATGACACCGTGGAGGTCGCCAACGACCAAAACAGAGAAGACAACAGAATCTACGTAGAAGCAGAATTCATGGGAACCAAGCCCCGATGCGTAGTGGACACAGGATCCACGAGCACGTACATAAACCAGACAGTATATAAAGACTGCATAGCTCAGGGGGCAACAGAAATGCCTACCCAGAAAGAGGTCATACTCGCGGATGGAACCAACACACAGGTGGAAAAGACAGTTGTGACGGAACTCCGGAACACCATTCCGGAAACTACAGCCCGACCGAACAGAGTACGTCAACTTGGTTGAAGACAGTCGGGGCGAGAGGGCGGCACAGGAAGCCCCGCAGCCACCAGGGCCGGTCCGTAGAAACGGGACACGCAGGGCGGGCCGTAAGCGGAACGGCGGGAAGAAGAGGGGGCTCATTCGCCTCGCGAAGACGAAACAGTCGCCGAGATAGTCCCAGTGTAGACGTAGTTTTTTTTAAATTATTATTATATTGTTATTACGCAGGTTGATAGACCATTATTTTCCACGAACCAACTCCGCATCATTTCTCTTTCAATAATTCATATTTTGGTTGTCGTTAATTAGTTACGTACAAACTACATGGTCATTTTGTTGGTATCGTTACCGGGAAACAAAATTTGTTTTTCCACAATTTAGGTTAATGTTAAGTATAGTAAGTACCTATACAAGTTTACCAGTAGAAGCCATAGTAGATAGGCTTACATACCAGTGTCATGCATTTGCTTACGGTGATTTTTCCCGTAGGTAAAAATCTCCAGAGAGGGGGAGGCAGTGCGACGGCGCGCCACGCGCCGCGCAAGGAAAGACACACACACCGCGCACACAGCGTGACGTCACAGCCGCGAGCCTTATAAAAAGCGCCCGCGCACAGAGCTCGCCATCAGTCGCTGCCTCGGCGCCGTCGCCGAAGCATCGCCTGAACCGACCTAGGCTGCGCGGTAAGGGCTTTCACCGTATGTGCGCGTCTAGGCCGATAGGGATCTCGGGTTGTAGCGGTACGGGCTTTCACCGTATCTTTGCTCACCTGGCCTCCGTCCTCAGGGGCGTTTGAGTCTACTCGCGACCAGTCGTTGTCTCGACGCCGTTGTCGACGCATCGCCTGACCCGACCTAGGCTGCGCGGTACGGGCTTTCACCGTATGTGCGCGTCTTGGCCGATAGGGATCTCGGGTTGTAGCGGTACGGGCTTCCACCGTATCTTTGCTCACCCGGCCTCTGTCCTTAGGGACGTTTGAGTCAATCCGCGGTAGTTATAGATCCCGTAGCCGGGCGTGATTTAGTGGTTGTGGGTACGTAGTATCGGTATAGACAGGTATCCTCAGGTTGGAGCAGTGCGGGCTCCACCGAGAGCTGCTCACCTGGATTTCCCTGTCTGTAGATTAGTGGAGTGTTCTCTTACCGTAGCTGTGACCGTGCGGGCATGCCCCGCACTCGCTCGTCTGAGACCTCCGTTCCCCTGGAACTGTTCACGTAGGGCCGTATTCCATTTCCGTAGAAACCCCACGATCACTATCGTCACGCCCCCCGTAGACGTAGCTTAGTGCTTAATTTAAATAAAGGGGCGTAAAAGACCCGCCCGTACGATAATTGTATACCTGTGTTTATTTGTCGCATACCCGTGGCTAACCCTTCTAACGCTGAGCTAGCTAGGAAACCTTCTAAGCCCCTCCGGCGGAAGGAAATGTAGGATTCACTCTCAGCGTGCTCCCGCCCCGAGAGTCCGGGGTTCGACTCCCCGCCAGCAATCCATTACAACCGTGTATCTTCCCTTGGTTGTCGTAAAAGGCGACTAACGGACTAAAAACTGCACATACATCCAACAGCGCTGATCGCTGAGCACATGCTCTTTGGTGAAAAATGGACTACGGTAGAGGACTGCTTTTGATATCCTCATCGCCTGGTCTCTGACTTACCCTTCGGGGTAATTCTTTCACCGCTTCGCGACACGGTTAATTACATATTATCAATGTCAATAGGATTTTTACTTTTTCTTGAGAGAGATTCACTAACAATGGTGACTTTCTTCCAAAAAATACTAAATATTTGCACAAAGAACGGTCATTTGTTTCAAACATACTTCATCGAATTTGGCTATAGTCTGAAAGCGTCCATGGCTACTAAATAAACTTATATTTAAAGTTGTATCTAAGGTTTGTTTCGAACGGAGTAACATTGTCAACTGTGACAAAACTCCATAGATAAATATTAAAATAAATCTATGCTTAGTTATTATTCTGAGAAATAAATACATACCTATATATTTTTTATATATTCATTAGCAGAAGTTAGCTTAACAACAAAAATTGCAAGGCTCTACAATATTAAATTAAAAGTTAATTAGCGATAATAAAGTCTGCGCGTGACTGCAAGCAGGATGAAGTAGAAATTTCTCCGATGCGGCTGACACGTATTTTCATAAAGCTTTTGCTTGGCGAAAACGGTATTTTCCATTTTTGTGGAGTGGTTCTTATTTATAATAAAATAAAGTGCATAATGTATTAACAGTTTATACATATTATTTAAGCTTAATTGATCAGTGCTTCGGAAGGCACGTGAAGTTGTTGTCCCGGTTGTTGTCTTATGATGGCGGTCGTTAAAACCCACCAACCCGCATTGGGCCAGCATGTTGGGTTATGGCCCAATCTCCGTATTCGTTGTTGTCCGTGTGAGAAGGCCTGTGGTGCATAAAGGTGATGATAATATTAATGTTGACTGTATCTGTAACAATGATAAAAAAAAAATTCGTCTTGTATTTCGTCTGTTGGTAATAGACAACATTTCTTAAAACGTCTTACGATTTTTGGCGCCAAGTGCAAAATGCTGTTTGCAGCATTGAGCTATGGTTTTTAAAGCTCAATAGTTTGCAATTTAGAGTTATTTTTAAAATCTCCCGGGAAGATCGCGTGAGGTGTCACGTGGGTGTAACTAAAGTCCGACATATTTACTGCAACTCAAAAAGATTCAAAGAGAAAAAAAAATATTATTTATTTATTTATTTATACCTGTCATCGTTCAATATTGTGGAATAACAAAAGAAAAACAATAAAGCTGAACCAGGAAAAACGCGGCAAATTAAAAAAAACCATGACTGGGTAACACAGGGTCACGCACACAGCTGCAATTTTCTCAGAAAAAAATCAATTTCACATACGACGTGACACCTCAGATACACACACATAGAGACAAAGTGTTGCCAATCAAATAACTACGAGGTCCAGCTTTCGTTGGCCAGATTTAGTAGTAGTCGATTTTTTTTTTTTAAAGAAATACACCATTGTTATTACTTTTCTGGTTAATCTCTCTCAAGAAAAGGAAAAAATCCATGTGACACTACATAATATATGCAAAAAGAATATATAATTTTTTTTTACAAAATTTTTTTTTTTATGAATCTCTATAATAGTAAAACATCATAATCGGCCTATGAAAGTCTTACTGCTGGGCACAAGCTTTCCCACAAGGAGAACAACACATAGGCAAATTGGGCCATAACCCACCACGCTGGCCCAATGCGGGTCGGTAGGGGTACAAACAACTTACAATTTATTTTAATGAAAGATTTGACCGGAGCTATTATTTACCGGGTTCCGTTCCCAGTATCCGAAACAACTCTCTGACAACGATTATGGGTTCATCTGTTTGAAGTACCGATTAAAAGAAGAGAAGTATTTCTCGCACAAAACTAGCTCGCCTTAATAAATGGGATCGCCAGGAAACTTTGAAATTAATTAAAAGTCTTTAAGGGGCGTCGGACGCAACTGGATTAATTTATTTTGACGACCTCCTTGGTCGAGTGGTTTGTACACCGGTTTTCATGGTGTCGCCATCTCTGAGGTCCCGGGTTCGATCCCCGGTCGGGTCAATTTAGAGAAAAACTGTTTTTCTAAATTGATTTCAGGTCTGGGTGTTTTTTCTATGTTTATGTATATTTATCCGTTATCTTACCATATAAACGAGTTTCACAAGAATACTCATCTTGGTCTAGATAATTGGTGTGAGCGTAAACAAAATTTATTAATTTTTTTTTTTTTTTTTTTTTTTAATTTTATTTATTGCTTTGTTTCAGGCGCCAGGCCACAATACAAGACAGTTAAGTTGTAAACTTAGTGCTTCGGAAGGCACGATAAGCCGTTGGATCTTTTTAGTAAATTTATAGCTAACCATGTCGCGTATAGCGGTGAAAGAATACTATACCACACCCCTCTCTTCCCTTGGGTGTCGTAAAAGGCGACTAACGGACTAAAGACTGCACATATTTCTAATAGCATAGAGCGGCGATGGGCTCACTACCTGTCACGCTAAACACATGTGCAATCGCTATTTGGTGAAAAGTGGACTATGGCAGAGGAGTGCTTTTGCGGTCCTCATTGCCTAGTCACATATTAACCCTTCGGGGCTAATAGTCGTAATTGTATGTATGTATTTTTATACTTTTATTTATCTATCACCCAGAGTTGTATGTGCTAAATATAAAATCATAAATAGACTTAAGGGGAACCTTCACGAAATTGTGAAAATTTACGTATTTTTAAGTTACTTGTACATGCGCTGAATTAGTTAAATACATTAAGGGTGGATTCGACCAAACTGGAATAAGGTCTTATACCTAGATTAAACGCCTAATTTGTATAGACTAATCTCGCAGCAAGTCTTATTCCAGTTTGGTCGAATCCACCCTAAAAGAACTTACGTAAGTTAGCCTGATCATTGCACAAGGTCGTGGCCTAGTTGAAATTTTTAAGAAATTCTTTAAACAATAACAAACAAAGACGTGAGTGGATAAAGGTGATAAGTCACAAAATTCAAATTTTGAGTAAATCGAGGTTAAAGTTTTACTTTTATTTTCTGAGATAAGTCAGTACATAACTGGTTTTTGTACTAAACTATGATGCAAACTTGTTTAAATTACCTAAAATATTAAGGGTATGATATCAATTAAACACTTGTAATAATATTATTATATATTTTAAAGAAAAACTGAACATAACTCCTTCTTCCATGAACAAAAGTAAACTTTTCTGTACTTTTAGCTTTTTAAAATTAGGTGTTATGTACGAGTGTGGGTAAACATTGTCACATTTTTTCTAAAACTAAACCATATCAATAAAAACGTAAACTAAGAACAGCCCCAAGTAACACGTCAAAGCAGTATAGCCAGTATAACTGCCGACTTACAGCATTTCTGTATCGTTTTGGCATTTTGAGTTTGTTCTATAGTAGCATTACAAACGTTTATACGGCTACCTGTAATGATTATTTGGGCACAAATTATACGGCTTTAGATCTTAAATAGTTTCACAATAGTTGTTTAATTGCATTACAGAGGCATTATATTGGCATTAACGTTTTTTTATCAATATAAATAAGTCAATACTCGTCATAGTTACCGCATCCTGCCTGATGGTAAGCAGCCGATGCTTTCCAAAATAAGAAGAGAGCGCTCCCTACTGTGGAATAAGCATGGTAACAAGCGCACCCATTCATGTCGGCCTGCATAAATGCCGTTTCACGCTCCGCTTAAAAGACCCGGGACTGGGGAACACATGCGCAGGCAGGGAATTCCAAAGCCGAATGGTCTTGCAGAGGAACGACTTGCCAAATCTTTTGGTACGAGTACTGATACTGTACAGTATGATGGTGGTTCCTAAGACCAGCACGTGTAGTCCGGGAGAGGAAAGGAGAGGGCGGGATTAGATCAAAAAGTTCTTCAAAATACTCTCCGTAGTAATTCCGGAAGAAGACACCGAGAGAAGCAATGTCTCTACGCAGCTAGAGGTCCTCAAGAGGGGCTGTAACCTCAGCATCTCCATAATGCGTACCGCTCGCCTGTGCACTCTATCAAGTGCATCGAGGAGGTATTTAGCGGAGCCGTCCCATAGATGGGAACAATACTCCATACTCGATCGCACCTGAGTGTCGTACAGCAAACAGCGCTGCTCGGGAGTAAAAACCGCCTCACCTTATTGAGAATACTCAACTTACGGGAGGCAGTTAAAACAACACTCTCCATGTTGCATTTTGGAATCAGTTCCTGGCCGATGTCCATGCCAAGAATGCTGAGGTTCACCGAAATGGGTAACGGAGAGTTTTGAAGAGAGGGAGGAGTAAGGAATGGAATTGGACGAGAATGCACTAACCTGGGATTTGCTGGCATTCAACTCGACCAGGATTTCAGATCCCCACTTAAACGATCGAGAGCCAGGTTCAGTTTAGCAACCAGTTCTCACCTTTTCACCATGATATCGGCTTGCTTTGCGCAGGATGTCCCAATGAATATTGCCCAAAGTCAACATGTCATTAATATGCAAAAGAAATAGAGCAGGTGAGAGCACAGAACTCTGTGGCACTCCGGCATTGGCTTTGTAGAACGCGGAGGAACTACCCTTATAAAGGACACGAATTCTCCGCTCTTCTAGAAAGTCTGCAAGTAGATGTAGTTAAGGAAGGGGACAATTGCAATAAGAAGCATTGTTATGGTCAATGAAGTTGCTAATCGCATTACAGAAGCACTAAGCTAGCAATATTTTTGATAATGAAGATGTTAATTGCATTATAATAACATTAGACGAGCTATTTAAGTGTTCACAGTTAGAACTTAAAAAACCCTACATTATTGCAATAACATCTCTAACACCACGGTACAAATGTTTATTATACATTGAAGTTATAATTAAACTACTTTGTCCTGCAATATAAGATTGTGAAAACATAATTTATAATACTGTTATTTAGCCAAAGGCCAGAGAGAAGACATGTGATGAACCACTGTAGTGCCATTTTCTATAAAGTAGTTCTATATGAATTCACAGGTATACCAATAGACATGATGTAGACTGAAATAGTGCCATTACTTGAAAGTCATTTTAGAGATCCTTGAGCAAAACAATTAAACCCATTTCAGAATGTTTTTACTACTTGAATCCGTTTGCCAAAAGTTACTAGGTTAGAGATAAGGCTTTCTGAACGTATTATCTACATAACCAAAGCTCGTGGCTTATTAAAATGATTATGGTGCTGTCAACAAAAAAATTAAAGTACCTAGATATAGTTTCATTCGAGTATCTACTTCAATATCACTCAATTAACAAAGGCATTTATTGTGATTCTATACATTGGGCGTTATTAACGTCACCAGTTTTCAGTAACTGGTTTTAGTTATATCCGTTCGTTTCAAAATGGCCGATAAAATGGTTTTACTTTACGAATACAGTAAAATGAATGTATATACAGCCATACGCATTACAATAACCACGTGTATTTGATTAAAGAGCTGTTAGCTGTACAACTGAACTGAGTTAATCATTAAAAATGCAAGAATTACATTGATTCACGTTTATGCTGTTCAGCAGTACTAGCCTTTCACTTACCACTTAAAAGTACTATTATACAACAAAGGGCACTAAAAACAGCTCAAATCTGTATAATGGATTTACGTGGCATTATAATAGTCAATTATTATGCTACTAAACAGCATGAAGCATTTATCCATTACTTAAGAATGCTATTAGTATATCCAAATGCACTAAAAACAGCTAATATCTGGATAGTTGCGTTTAGATTTGCAGCACTACAACTAAAGGCTTTATTAAAGCGTTTTGATATGCGATTATCCATCCGTTATATGTGTAAAGAATCATAATGGTTTTGAGATGCCAGTATGAGGCGTCAAGATGTTCGGTGAACTTATATAAGAGTTTATACGGACTTTAAGTTATACATAAGTGTACTATTAGTTTCTTAAAATGCTTCCTGAAAACAATTGAATGTCGAGAATGAATGAAGGTGATAATAATTATGTATGTTACATTTCTATGTACGTATGAACCTTCATTCATTGAAAACTGACATCGCGTCATTCGAGCATCATATTATGCTGCGTGGAAAAAGGTGTTATATCCGTACATATCACCTTCTTCGATGTTACAAAAACATTTGTTATTGTTTATTTATTTTGGAAGTTGGTGATATGGGCCCATACCTCTTACATCCAGAGCCATTTTTAAACTGAACTGTACATAACACCTTTTTCAACTTTCTATTTTCCAAAATGTGCCTTAAATCGACAGTTTTAAGGTCTGTAGCCATTTGTATCGACATATAATCTACGTCTACGCAAAAAAACACCAAAATCCGAAAATGCGACATATCACCTTCATCCACTCACGTCTTCACAATACATTAAATCTAATGATTCCTAAAACATTTTTTTTTGACAACTTTCTCAATTTTACGCATGAAACAACAATTCTTACATGAAAATATTTGTATTGATTGTTAGAATATGATAACAAAATAGTTGTAATGTGTCAAGTAGCGCCATCTATGTATTGCAATATGTAACATTATTAAGAAAAATAAAGTTAGTCTATTACGGAAGCTGCTAACACAGCAGCATACTTAAAGAATAGATCTGTAACTTCAAGTTTGGGAAATATAACACCCTATGAAGTGTGGTATAAAACAAAACCAGATTTAAGTCATATACGTCTGTTTGGTAGCCCTATTATGGTTCACATACCGAAAGAAAGACGATTAAAATGGGACAAGAAGGCAAACATGAACATTCTTGTAGGATTTTCAGAAACAGTAAAGGGATATCGTGTATATGTTCCTATAAAAAATATTGTAAATATTGAAAGAGACATAATAGTGATGGAAGAAAAAACAGTATCATCTAAAATCAATGAAAATGACACAGCAGAATGGATACAGTATGATGTTGACATTAAAGGGCATGAATCTCCAGCTCTAAAAGAAGATGGTAGAGATTCAGTGGGGGAGTCTTCGATGTATGAATCTCTCCATGATTCAGATTCAGATTTGAATACATCAGCATACACTGATCCACTTAGTGACAGTCATGATGATACAACCATCACAAACAGAGAGACAGATATCTCAAGCCCACCGATTCCAGAATTACCAGAACAGGATAAGAGAAAAAGAAAACCTCCAGAACGTTTTGGGTTTGGTAACATCTGTATTTCCAATTCTAGGCCGGAAGTCAAACAAATAGATTTCTCAGAAGCGCTGAATAGACCAGAAGCTGATCAGTGGAGACAAGCCATGCGAGAGGAGCTTCAGTCGTTCGAGGACAACGACGCGTAGGAAATTGTTGATATACCAAATGACGGATCAATTGTGCAAAACAAGTGGGTGTTCAACAAAAAGCTAGATGTGAATGATAAAGTGCGATATCTTGCCCGACTCGTGGCTAAAGGTTTTACGCAGCGATGTGGTATAGATTATGAGAACACTTTTTCTCCTGTTGTAAAACATTCTACGCTGAGATTGTTGTTTGCTCTGAGTGTACAGTGGGACATGGATATTACACACCTTGATGTGACAACAGCTTTTTTAAACGGACATTTCAAACAAAATATTTAAATGTCGATTCCAGAAGGTCTTGTAAATAAGCAAATTGGAAAGGTTAGGAAACTGAAAAAAGCTATATATGGACTAACCAGTCTTCTTTAGTGTGTTATGAAAAAGTGAAAGATTGTTTGCTTAACTTTGGTTTTAAAATAAGTAAATTTGAACCTTGCTTGTTTACGTATTTTGCCGAGAATGTTAAGATTATTGTAGCACCCTACGTTGACGATTTTTTGATTTTTTCGAATAGTATTACTAAAACTATAAAATTAAAAAATGTATTATGTTCTGAATTTAAATTGAAAGATTTAGGTCCTGTTAGACGTTACTTAGGCATGCGAATTAATGTAAACAAAGAATGTAAAACTATAACTGTGGATCAGCAGGAATATAAAGAGCAATTATTATTAAACTTTAATATGTCTAGTTGTAAAACTATAGATACTCCTATCGAGAGTAAGTTAAATATAGAAAAAGCTGACAATTGTGTAGTAAACATTCCATACCAAAAGCTAATCGGAAGCCTTATGTATTAGCTGTTTTGACTAGACCTGACTTATCATACTCTCTTAGTTACCTAAGCCAGTTCAATAACTGTTATAATGAAATTCATTTTAATTATGCTAAACGAATATTAAAGTACTTACAGAAAACGAAACATTATTGTTTGACATATCATAAGGATAATGTAGAGCTGACAGGTTTTGTTGATGCAGACTGGGCTAGCGATAGTCTAGATCGTAAGTCTTATACAGGGTTCAGTTTTGTAATGAGTGGTTCTGTGATCTCCTGGCAAAGTAAAAAACAAAAGACTGTCTCCTTATCTAGCACTGAGGCAGAATATGTTGCTCTTTCAGAGGCATCTATGGAAGCTGTTTACTTAAGAAATCTGATGTATGAAGTAAGTGGTAAAAAAAGTGAAATTAAATTAAAATGTGATAATCAAAGTGCATTAAAGTTAGCAACAAGCCATCAGGCACATGCTAGATCAAAACATATTGATGTTCGTTTTCATTATGTTAGGAATGCAGTTAAGAATAAACTAATTAATATTGAATATGTTACAACGCAGGAAATGCCTGCTGACTTGCTAACCAAAGGTCTTTTGTCAACTAAGCATTATAAGTTCTTGCATATGCTGGGAATTAAGGTTAAATAAAAAACTATAAGTATTCTGTTTAGAAATTCACATTTATTTTGTTTAGTACCCCCAGTCTTGTCTAATACCCCCAGGTATTAGAATATGATAACAAAATAGTTGTAATGTGTCAAGTAGCGCCATTTATGTATTGCAATATGTAACATTATTAAGAAAAATAAAGTCAGTCTATTACGGAAAGCCACATGTTATAATATTGATATTCCGCAGGTCACCCCCATCTTAAAAAAGTAAATTTTAATTTTTAACACAAGCGCGTGATGGTTTTGAACATTTAGCAGAATAAAAACATTGCTCTAATCAAATTACTAGGTCTGAAACTTCAAAGCAGAATTGTCCTAATTCTAAATATCAATATTATGATTGATTTTGCTTTGAGTTCATTAAGAGACTTATGTCAGTGTTTGCGATCGCGCGGCACCCCCTTAATGAAAAAATCTGCAACATGATTTTACTATCGCGTCTCTCATTTAATAGAGTGTACGTCAACAACAATATTTAAGCTGAACACACTATGGATCTGCGATGGGGCAAAGAGCCATTTGCAAAATTGATTTATGTAGGTAAGTACCGTAAGTACTTGACACAATCACTTACTTTTCAATGCGGACGCGCGAAAATTCGTCGTTTCCAAAGAATAACGTCATATCTGCAAGATAGTTGTATCGCAGATATGACGTTATTCTTCGGGACGCGCGAAATATTCGGGCCATGGCGAAAACTTATTCTGCCTTACCTCTAATCTAATAAGAAATATTGAATAGTCATTGTTGTGACATTACATTTATTGAGAGATCAACAAAAGGTTACCAACCTTTTAGCTGTAATAGAAAAAAAACTTTTTTATGTTTGTCATGACCACCGGGCATTAGGTAGGTAGTATGGTTGCATAGGATGTACTTATGTGAAAAAAAATATCTATACTTTCAGGAGTTTGGTAACAGGTACTTATATGTACGTAGTAATTAAACTTTAAGAGCGTGATCTATGGTCAATTTTATCGATAAAAATACTTCAAATCATTGGTCTGACGTCTGATGTTTTTTACATAAATGAATCCTTACTCTCTCAAAATGTATGGGGACCGTGTATGTTTGCTACTTCTACTAATAGGTAATCTTGTTAGCTAACGAATCGAATGATACCAAATATTTGCTTGTTAGTGTCAATATGCTCATGCTATCGCTTTTTTTTAAGGAAGAGGTCAAAAACCTTAAATCTTGTAATTTGGCGAGAGGCGGGTCAGACCCCTGATTTGAGGTATTATTAAAGATAAAATGGTCCTTATATCACGCTCTTAAAATTTGATTACTACTTCCCTGGACAGATTGTATTATAGATAACAAAAAAAATGTTTACTAGAAAAAAATCAACCAGTCTCAGGAAGCTCGAGTGGGGTCCCACTTGAGCTTTCTGAGACTGGTTGATTTTTTTCTAGTAAACATTTTATCCGTTATCTATATAGTATTGTGAATGCAAAATTTCAATAATAAAGATTGTATTATATTCCCACAACTGGGCAATCTTATTAAGTGCAAAGAAAAACTATTTATTTGATTGGGAGCAACTCTGAAATTGCGAAAATAATAGCTGTTTCATAAACAACATACTTATAAAACTGCAAATAATGTATTCGATATGAATGAATAAAACAGCTAAACGAGTCTACAAGCTTAGTACCTATAAGCTACTTAACAACGCAAGCTGGTTCGTAATATTTCGTTTGATGCCAAAGCGCACAATGATTAAAGAGGTAAGTAGCAGACAGATAAGCCGTCGGTACCCTTTTTTAGTACCTACTTGTTATCCGAGTCACATCCCCTCCTTACTTCCATTACATTTCTACGCTCGAAATTACGAAACCCTATACCATTTGTTTACTTTAGAAACTTCTTGATAGATATAGATTTTACTTACCTACACAAAATGGAAACAATTGATTGTTACGATTGTTTTATGATCTCAAGCATCGAAACACAACATCAACATTTCATCAACAGTTTTGGTATAATTACATGCATATACTTACATACATAGGTACATATAAATACGACTATTTAATTATCCCCGAAGGGTTAGTCAGAGACTAGGCAATGAGGACCGCAATAGCAGTCTATTGCCATGGTTAAATAAGCTTGATGGTGCGGCGTTGAACGACGATTTTGGAAGTTGAGCAACTTAAGATTAGATGGGTGACCAAATAGTTGAAGATAACAAAACGTTAGAAAAATTACTACCTACCTCAGGTTAGAATCGAACCCACGTCCACCGCATTCCGGGCGGCTGCGTTGACCACCCGCCACCGAGGTGTTGGTGAGAGCTGGCGAAATTTTAACTATTTTGACTCTTTTTTTATGGCAACAGTGTCTCATCAAACCACTTTTAATCTATTTACATCGTAAGAGATCTGAATGATTATATTTTACAAAAGTATGTTCATTTAGAATATTAGACTGCCTTATTCATACATAAATATTATAATCACGACTATTATCTCTAAAAGATTAGTCATTGCATAATGAGGACAGCAAAAGTAGTCCTCTACCATAGTCCACCAAATAGCGACTGGTGGTGAGCCCATCGCCGCTCTGTGCTATTAGAAGTATGTGCAGTCTTTAGTCCGTTAGTCGCCTTTTACGACACCCAAGGAAAAAGAGGGGGTGGTATAGTATTCTTTCTCCGTTACGCGACACGGTATCTGCTTTATAGAAATATAAAGCAGATACCGTGTGTAGATAAAATGTAATATTTGATTTTTTGGGTTAATAACTCTCAAAAAACTCGAATAGAAACGCTGAATATAACCACTACATCAACCAAAGAATTATTCTCTTTATCTATTCCATGACCTCACCTACCATCTGCGGAGGTATCTATCTACCTAGTCGTCTCTTTTAACGTTCAGCTAAATTCAAGTGTTTGTAGGACTTCTTGGAGGGAATGTAAAGCCATTGTGTCCAGTTTTGTTTTTTTTTTCTAAAAATTGTTTTGACGAATATTTATGTTAAATAATGGTGGAATATAATTATTTAGTGTTGGTGAACAGGCATGTGTTCGGGCGTTCGGGCAAATAAAACAAAACAGTGCAACATCACTTTTCAAATTCTCTCAAGAAATGTGAAGAAGAAGAATGTACTTGTGGGAGATTAAGAAAAGAGAGTAATGATTTTGATCAATTTATATTCATAAAAACCAGATTAATTGGCAGACAGCAACAATATACACACATTTAGTGTTAATTATAATAACAGTAATATCAATTTATTAAAATAATTAGCCATTTCGCATTTTACATAATGAAAATTGGTACTTACTACTATTTCTTGTAAGATACACAGTTATGTACTACAATACATAATTTAGTTACACCATTATAGCATACCTAAATACTATGTCGACGATCAGAGCTCCGTCATGCTCCGCAGTTGAGTACAGAATGCCCGGAAGGCGCTAGCGCATTACTGCGGTGAATTTGCTTTCTTCAAACATTTGTTTTTAATGCTAACATTAATAGTAATCTACATTTTAATGCCAATCTTCCACACGGCCATTCTGACGAGCAGCAGGTCACCGGCTCGCGAATAATGTAAATAATAAACATCAGATTTTATTTAGACAGCAACAAAAACAAAATAAAAACTATCTTATAGGCCCTCAGTCTTAAATATGAGACAAAAACATTTATATTCCATACAATATTATACTTATAATGTAAGTCATAAACATAGATTTTTTAAATATTTACATTATTTTTTTCTTTATTATCTGTACATCTTTTAAGAAAAAATGTCTTGCTTGAAAAAAATTTGAAAAAAACGAAAAGCATAATCGCATACTACCAAAGGAAATGCGCAACCAAACAAATCGCATTCTTAGTAAAATATAAACCAAACTCAAAATCTTGATATCAGAAATATCGACTTTAAAATGCAAAGTTTACAGCTTACTTTAAAAACGTGAATAAAAAAAACTTTGTGTCTTATCAAACCTCTTACAATTTACATCCTTACAGATCTGAATGAAAATATTTTACAATATTTAAAGATTTAGGTAAGATAAGGCTTGAGGTAAACACATTTTTAATACCTGAGGTAAACACATTTTTTTTTCAAAGCCTCGATTAACGCAAATAATAAAATATTACGAATCGGGGCACAAGCTATCGGTAGCTATAATTATTATTTAAACATGTGTGTTTGTGTCTGCGCGCGCGCATGTGTGTTTGTCGTATCATTAAAATAAATATTAGTTTTATTAACAATTTATATCAATGATCACAGGTAGAAAGCCATCGAGTGGCGAGATTAAAAAGTGAAAATAAATGATCACATAGTAGCCTCGGTAAAAAGCCAAACCAGTGGCGCGGTCAAATAAAAATGATCATATAGTAGCCTCGGTAAAAATGAGCCATCATGTGGCATGGCCAAATAAAAATGATCACATAGTAGCCTCGGTAAAAATAAGCCATCGTGTGGCACGGCCAAATAAAAATGATCACATAGTAGCCTCGGTAAAATTAAGCCATCATGTGGCGCGCCCGAATAAAAGTGATCTCTAGCCTCGGTAAAAAGCCATAATTTGGCGCGGCAAACTAAAAGTCCTTATTACTCAATGTACAGCAAAACATCTGGCCAGGAGTTCACAGTACATAAAGAAATAAAATCACAAAAATATCAAATATTTATTCTTGCTTTTCTTCTTATCTTAAGATATCAGACAGCTCAGTACCTCTTTCAGAGGAAAATGCCATAAATGATAATGCGAACCTCGGACCAAATATTGGTCCGAGATGCGGACATTATGTTTCAGCATTTTACTGTATTGTCACAGTATACCTGTCACAACAGTCACAACAATGTGACTTTAACAGACCCATAATCTATAGTATAGTCAACGTAAAGGTATGCATAATGTATTTGTTGTTTGGGTTTCACGGCATTATAATATTCAAATTAAAGTACCCCTAAATCGACCGAGACGCAAAACCAATTCCTTTAGCAAAATAATTAGGTATTTATTTAAAGAAATTATAGTTAATTTAAACGTCTCACAACAATCTACTGCAACTAAATTATTTAGAGGGTCATTATCAATAAGCTTCAGTCATCTAAACACCAGACACACAACCAGCGCTCTCAAAGTGTCGCCTCGAACTAACTCTCCGACCAAGAGGGAGCATTGTATTGCTATCAGTTATTATATTTCAAAATTTAAAATATCTTCGTCTAAAACCTATTGTTGTGATGATAGGTCTGAGTATCAAAACTAGTTGTGATTAATCGAAAACGAAATTGTGTAGAATAATTGGAAACACCTTTTCGAATGCATTTTATGCGATTGTGCATCTAGTACGCAGATGACCGAAGTCAATAAGGTAACGAATAATAATCGTATTTGCTACTGTAAGACTTGGCATAAATTTGAGCGGTTAACAGCAAATTAGAAGAAGTTGATTTCAGTTCGCTATTTAGCACAAACGACAACAAAGGATTACTATCCTGTTAGTTGTCGTAAACCAGACAACATTCAATCGTTAGTAACTGATTTAAGGTCTTTTCACAGTCTATGCGAATATTAACTTATTAGACCCATCAACACATGAATAAAGAAATTACTCATGTCATCATGTGCCATTAATGCGCGACCCAGGGGTGCCAGGTGCAGCTGTGCAACAACTAGGCGCGCTGGTATAAACAGATTGGTCAGGCTTTGCGACATGCGAGTTCGTATTGAAGCGGGTAGTTTGGAATCAATTTTCTGAACACACAATAATAAGTATAAAGTCTGTTAAACCTTTAACAGTTATTTATTGTCATAATACAGCCATGAAATAAGCATATCTTTCAATAAAGGCGTAGTATTTTAAGAACATTTACTTCCCCCTGCCAAAGTATTCCAAATCATATCATCGGAACCTCTTTAGCTTTATACGGGAGACGATAAAATTTCACACTATTATCTAGTCTAGCTGAAGTAAAGTTTCTTTTCTGAAACCTGTTTTTGATGGTTAAACTAGATAACAGATAAACATATATGTACACAGAAACACCCAGATCAAAAATCAATATAGAAAGACTGTTATTCCTTAATGGACCAACCAGTTGTTGGACCAGGGACCTCAAAGGTGGCGACGCCAGAACTAGCTAGCGTGTTTACCACTCGACCACGGATGTCGTCATACTTAACTTCTGACTACTTAATGATTTAAATTTTAAAATCAATATTTTAACCAATCATTGTATTTATATGATATAATGTTTACTAGAAAAAAAATAACCAGTCTCAGAAAAGCTCAAACGGGACTCGAACCTTTGGATTGCCGGTCCACTGCTCTAAACATTTTATCATATTTATTTAAATAGCATTGTAAATGCAAAAATTTCAATAATAAAGACATTGTATTTATATTTGAAAGAGAAAAGAAAGGAAAATATGTCAAAATAAAATCATTCAAATATCACTGATTTGTTATTCGAATATAAATCCTCAAGTAATATTCGATTAATTCGAATGTTATGCCAATTTGCTGTCTTGCCGTTAAGACAATTCAAAAGGAGGCAACTTTTAACGTTGCATGTCATTGGGCTGATATGTGAAGTCTAAAGATAGCTATTACAAATAATAATTATCCATTATTAAAAATTATCCATTATTAATCTGAACGCATCATATCTATACGTTCAGACTGTGACAAAAGATTTACTTTTAATGCAAAATTCAAAATAACTAATGAAAGATTGAATAACTTACTATACACTACACTATCGCTTGTATATTCCACAAAAAGAACCAAATCGTCGTAATGCCTGGTTTCATCTGCAAATGTGAATAAGATTAGTTTTAAGCTCGTCACAGTTACAAGTTATATTTTTCCATTAAGTTGATCATCATATATCTAGTGTTCAAAATGGGGACAAAAGATCTGAAGGCATGTATGGGATTTGACTCGTGTCATCGATACTTTATCTAGCGAATATGAAATTGTTAATTTAAAGACTAAGGGCCGATTTCACCGTTGAAATTAAACGCGATCAATTCGAGTTAAACTCAGATTACCCGCTGATCCGAGTTCCGCTCTCAAGTTTGCGTTTCACCGGCATAAACTAAACGTCGTTCAAGTTGAACTTAGTTCAGTGTCTGAACGGCCAATTTTCGACGTTTAGCGTGGCTAAACTCGTTTAAGAGCTTTTTTTTATTTGTTCCTTGATCAGGCTAAGGTCAGAGACCATACTGCCTAGTCATTAGATTTTATTTCTTTTTTTCTTTGCATGTAGTTGATGATAATGAAATGAGTTTTAATATGAATGTGAAAGTAATAATGAATATACTATGGTAAATTATATTTCCCAAACCCCTTGAGTGTTAGTAAAGATGTGGGACTTTACTGAGATCTCACACGGATTTATTAAGAGAATTTAAAAAGTGATGTTGCACTGTTTTGTTTTATTTGCCAACACATAATATGCACTTTCACGAACACATAACAGTTAAACCACCACTATTTCACATTCATATTCGACAAAACTGCAGAACTGCAGACGCTTCATTTTCCCGCCAAGAAGTGTTGTTTCAGAGCTGTTTGCCTGACATTGTCATAATTGTGGGGAGTATGGGAGGCTTGTTTATTTATTTTTAAAGAAAGAAATAATATTTTTGTTAGTGAAATTTTGCTTCTAAAACAAAGATGAAAAGAGCCCTGGCACTAGCTTTTGACGAAAATTTTGATGAAAAGTCCCCATAAATTAGTACCTAGGTTTGGCAATTTACTATTCTTATCATATTTAACGAGATATTTATTTTGAAATTTTTGATCAAAATATTTTATATAAAATTTCTAATACTAACCCATCATATTCTGAACATTTGTTAAAGATTAGCGTGATTTGAATTATGATTTTTTAATTTAACTTCCCGTTTGTAAAGGAACAATTTTTGTAATTGCAGCACTTTGAACGCGATTCGTTGGGCTCCAAGCTAGAATTTAAAAAAATAACGTATAGTTGTTGACATATCATTCACTCATTCACTCTTTGTCAAAGCTGAACTAGGTTTTACTAAACGGGATCAAAACGAAGCCGGTGAAATCGGTGCGACGTAAACCGCGATCAAGACTAAGTTTTGAACGCGATTAGTCTGAACCGGGTTTTATTAAACTCGGTTTCTATTCGGTACGGTGAAATTGGCCCTTAGTCATTTAAGAGTACCGTTATTAGCTTCATTCAATCATATATCTGTGAAAGCGATCGACTAAACTTGTTTACTAGTTTTTGCTATCGGCAAAAGCTAATGAATGAATAGACATGGAGCGTTTGCCACTTATTTAGCGCGGCTGTACGTATCAGTACGACCATCGGTGTCAAATGGAGGTATAAAAAATGATAAAGGAAAACATTTGCAGCTGTTTGAAAAAACGTCATCATATCTTGCATCATTGTCTTCATAAACTTGTGGAACACAGGCACCAGTATTATGACACAATCCATCAGAACCTGCCCGTTCCTCACTTGCCAACGTTTCTGGTTTGCGTTGGGTAGCTTTAGCAATAACAGCTGAAGTAGGTAGACCCTCCGCCTAAGGTACCAGGATCCAGCCGATCAGACACGTTCTGAATCTCCAGGCTGATGCTCATGACGCAATATCGTGTTTCTAGAACTCAGGGAAAACAAAAAATAATGTTAGTGGCAAATCAATAGCATGGATTATCATGTAACGTTGCTTACACAAGATATAAAGTACACAGAACTGTCAGCTAGCAACTTTCTAGCAACATATTTATTTGCTCAGTGCTAGCAACAATGATCCTTTTTTCACTTACTGTCAAATGTGTAATGTCAGAGTATACTTGTCAGATTTGCATAATAATAAGTGCGCACGATCGAAGAGTAGCCTCGACCACGTGCAATGCGTGTAAATGATTTGTATGTGCATCATCGAAGGGTAGCCTCGACCACGTGCAATGCGTGTAAATGATTTGTATGTGCACCATCGAAGGGTAGCCTCGACCACGTGCAATGTGTGTAAATGATTTGTATGTGCACCATCGAAGGGTAGCTTCGACCACGTGCAATGTGTGTAAATGATTTGTATGTGCATCGTCAATCTATTAAAATGATTATGTCACCCTACCGAATTAACCTTGCAATTTATTAAGTAGTGAATTTGTGAGCGTAATTACTTGGTTCATCCCACTTCTGATGTGGGAGATTAAGAAAAGAGAGTAATGATTTTGATCAATTTATATTCATAAAAACCAGATTAATTGGCAGACACTAACAATATACACACATTTAGTGTTAATTATAATAACAGTAATATCAATTTATTAAAATAATTAGCCATTTCGCATTTTACATAATGAAAATTGGTACTTACTACTATTTCTTGTAAGATACACAGTTATGTACTACAATACATAATTTAGTTACACCATTATAGCATACCTAAATACTATGTCGACGATCAGAGCTCCGTCATGCTCCGCAGTTGAGTACAGAATGCCCGGAAGGCGCTAGCGCATGACCTTTTTATACTGAAGCACAAACAAGTCGCTAATGACGCATGGCGTGGGGTGCGTGGCAATGGGCAAGCACGTGTTTTCTTATTCGTATTAATTACTGCGGTGAATTTGCTTTCTTCAAACATTTGTTTTTAATGCTAACATTAATAGTAATCTACATTTTAATGCCAATCTCCCACATACTAACCGCACTAAGCCAAAATATTTGTAATCTCGAAGATAACGAAAGTTCTTGACGAGAAAGGAAGCGTGATGTCTGCAGTTTTATTTTTCTTTATTTTGTGTTTTGTTGAATATTAATGTGAAATCAGTGTTGCCAGATCAAATATGTAAAAATCCGTAGGGCTACACTCAAAAGTCCGTAGAAGTCCGTAGATTGTCTTTACAAAAATCCGTAGATCTACAGACATTTTTTTAAGCTTAAAAACCTGACTATTTAGAGATGGACTTACCTAAAACCTAATTTCCCGGTAAATAAATTATTAACTGAAAAAAAGCAGAGGAAAAAGAAAGGAAAAGCCATGAAATCACTACTAACCTAGGTACTATGTTCCATTTTTAGTGAAAATAAATATACAAGAAACCGTACGATGTACGTACCGTACTCAACCCCAACAATGAACACAAAACAGAAACTTATTTAATTGACATTTGACATTCACAGTTGTCCGTCAGTCAGTGCTGCCAACCAACCAAACCAATGGATAGTTCTTTCCTCGGACCAAATGTAATATTTGGTCAGAGGTTCTTTCCGTCTTACGTTAGTCGCTATTAAACTCAATCAAAGTCAAACTAATCTTTGGACAGGACACAGGTATATTGTATTACAGACAATAAAAAAAAGAACGAAACGCAGATCACTGTTAACTTTTTTTGAGTTACGTTTCGTTTTACGTAAAAAATTGTATTTATTTTGAATTTTCATACTATTGTTTGAGTACATGAAATCGTACAAAATATCCGTAGATTTGTGACTAAAATCCGTATGTCCGTAGACAAGACCTTAATTCCGTAGATCTACGGACAAATCCGTAGATCTGGCAACGCTGTGTGAAATAATGGTGGATTATTTACTGTTAAGAGTACGTGAACGCGCATGAGTGTTGGCAAATAAAACAAAACAGTGCAACATCACTTTTCAAATTTTCTCAAGAAGCCCGTGTGAGATCTCAATAAAGTCCCACAACTTTATTGAGCCACAATGGGTTTAGGGGAATATCATCAAGTTCATTATAACTCATTATCAACTTTTTGAAAAGAAAATATTTACTTTAGTATCATACTACTATGTAAGGTCACTGCTAGTAACCGCAAGAAACTTCAAGGGCTGGTCAGGTCAAGTGTTTTAAACATGACAAAAATAACAAAAAAAAAAAGGAATTCGTGTTTTTTTCATTTTTAATTAAATAATTCATTTTGTGAATTTTAATTGGATAGTCTTTGAGTATCTAATTTATTTTAAAGAAATAACATAAGAAAAATAAAATGAAAACAATTAAAAATAACGATTATTTACAACGCGAGGGCAACGGTGTCAGTTGACCCGTCAACGTAGGTACTTATCGCCCAGCAGACGCAAAAAAAACACGAATTCCGCTTTTGTATTTTTTTCATGTTTGAAACACTTGAAGTTTCTTGCGGTTTCTAGCAGTCACCTATAATACTTGACACTGGCTTAATGTGCTGACCGCACGAAGCCATTATTTAAAAGAAAAGTTAAAAAAAATACTAACTAGGTACCTCAAGTTTTTAACGTTTTGTTATCTTTGAGTTTATTGAGCGTTATTACGTAAAAAATCAAAATATTCTAAGTGTTTGTAATGTTACAAATAGCTACAAAACTAAAAAGGCATATTACATTTGTGTTTTATTAAACAGCTGCCCACGTTACAAAATGTCGTATAGCTGTTTTGGTCTGTTGTAAGTATTGTTAAGAGGAAATACTACGTCGACGTGGCATGCAAAATTCTCATACAAAACACAGAAAGACGACGTTCAGTAGTCCCCTGTTTCCTCTTCAGAACTGGACCAATTTTTATTACTCTTTCAGCATCGGTTAAAGAAAAAGATTTTCAATGTCCGTATGTTTGATTTTTTTTTAAAACAGCCTCTTAATGTTTCTGAAGAACGGTAAAAACCTTAAAACGGTAAAATCGCTAAATTTTGAAGGCTTCTGATTATTAAATAAATGACTTAATGCAGAAAAATCAAACATACACACATAGAAAATCTCTTTCTTTAACCGATGCTGAAAAAGTAATAAAAATTGGTCTAGTTCTGAAGGAGGAAACAGGGGACTACGAATCGTCGTTTTTCTGTGTTTTGTATGAGAATTTTGCATGCCTCGTCGATATAGTGTTACCTCTTAAGTAATCCGTAGGTCTATTACGTTCGCAAGGACTTCATATTCGACAGTACTTTTTGTTAGATAATAGGTATTCACGTAACGCGTAGTATGACATTGAAAATAATGAGAATTATGTAATTAAAATAAGACAGCTTGCGTAAGTAAGGCGGTAGGTTGCACTTAGATGAGGGTAAGTAGGACATGACCGAGGGGAATATATAGCATAAAGCATAAACAAGAGAGATACCTATGCCCAGCAGTTGATAAGGGCTGGAAATGATGAAGGTTATGATAATGGGACAGCCTGACTTTCTTCGCCTTAGGTATATTTCCATTTTTTACTATGTTAGGTTTTATTATTATTTCGGGATTAATACGTTACCGTGTCGCGTAGGAAAGAATACTACCACCCCTCTCTTCCCTTGGGTATCGTAAAAGACGACTAACGGGGGTTTAAGTTACTCGCGTCCGTAGGTTTACCCTTGAGACCCTACACGTGACCCCTGGGTGGTTCTAAATGAGTGCACTGACTGAGTGGTAGAGCCACGCTGCGTTGCAGCACGCATTGGGCCGGCTCGTCCGGCTCTCACGAATATCCGGCGTGAAATAATGGCACTTAGTGCTGTTGTGTTTCTTCGGCCAGTGAGGGTTCCGGAGCTCCCCCCCCCCCCCTCACAATTCCTATTCCTTCCTTAAAAGACCGCAACGCGTCTGCGATTCCTCTGGTTTTGCATGGGCGGCGGTGATTACTCTCCATCAGGTGACCCGCCTGCTCGTTAATCTCAAAAAAAAACTAACGAACTAAAGACTGCACATACATCCAACAGCATAGGGCGGCGATAGGCTCACCACCTGTCACTGCCAACTGCTCAGCACATGTGGAGTCGCTAGATATTTGATGAAAAGTGAACTATGGCAGAGGACTGTTTTTGCGGTCTTCATTGGTTAGTCTCTGACTAACCCTTCGGGGATAATAGTCGTGGTTGTATAATATGTATATAAGTATGTAACACGTTAACTAACAATATAACCTGTGATATTCCCGGGCCCTCAAACTATGTCTGCGTAAAAAATCACCTCGATATGACTCCGTTTTATATTATAATGTGAAAGACGACTTTTCATTGGTAGTAGGTATCGTATTGGCAATATCTAAGCCATCTAATAAAAAGACTCAATAAGAGAATCCTTTTAAAAAGTCTATTGAGGAGACGTAGCATGCATATTTGATGCAAGCTTAACTTCACAGTAAACACAATGACGGTGCTTCCACTTTACTCCATTATTTTTAATGTCGTATTTGCATTGCAACTGTTTTGTTTTTCGCGTCGTCATCGGTACAACGCGGAAGCCTCTCTTGAATAAAACATATACTCAGAAATGAAGGCACCTTCACAAACAAAATACCACCGATGTATATCTGTACGTTTTATGAAGGATACGGCATTAGTGAAGGAAAAACACAAATAAAAATATTGGAATTGTGGTAGACGACCATATTTATCAAATTTTATTACAGGAAACTAAAATCGCAGCACAAATTGGTACTTTGTCAAAGCAACTAAAACAATTAAAATATATATATCGCTCTACATACATATAATCACGACTATTATCCCCGAAGGGTAAGTCAGAGACTAGGCAATGAGTACCTCAAAAGCAGTCCTCTGCTATAGTCCACGTTTCACCAAATAGCGACTGCACATGTGCACAGCGTGATAGGTGGTGAGCCCATCGCCGCTCTATGGTGTTGGATGTGTGTGCAGTCTTTATTACGTTAGTCGCCTTTTACGACACCCAAGAAAAGAGAGGGGGTGGTAGTATTATTTTGAAAAGCCGCTACACGATACGGCACTTATACGGCGTCTACCGAAATTTATCGCCCTCATTTTGTAATAATAATTCACATTATAAGAACCTAACAGGCTCTTGTCAACAGTTTCGACCGGCTTTTGTTTTTGATTGTACAATTAGCATGGAGTAACACATCTTTGTTCTCCCTTTCCCCGCCATCTTTATCACTCTTTCAGTAACATGTTTTGCACCCCATCTGCACTGCACTAACGAAATTATCAATTTAAATCATGTAACGCAATATAATAAAACAATTACCATATAAGATTTTATTCTAAAGAACTACCAAAAAATGTATAGGTTGTGAAAATCGAAACATCAAACTAATAAAATAAAAAAAGTTCACGAGAACGGTTCACCATTAAACTCGCAACTCCACCGCTAACCTAAAAGACTCTTTAAAGTACTCTTAAGCTAAATACACAAAAAGTTACTTCCAGTGTCTCAAACTCTTCGGGGTAAAGTGCAAATACATCTGAGGCTGAATGAAAAGTAGGCGCGAAAAATTTGTCCCCACTTGGCACGGCGTTTTATGTAAAACTCTTTGCATTGTTTCGCAACACCGGAGTTAGGGTTCGGTGATATTGAAATTTTCTGGAAAACTTAATAACATAAGGTTTTTAAAGGGGTTGAAACAAATTAAGTGTGTGATGATGTAATGTTGTGGTATCTTGCTACTATGCGAAATAGCCTGAAACCAGGTAAGTATGGAGTATGTATGAATGAATAAATAAATAAATAAATAAACTTTTTCCTACACCAATTATCTAGCCCAAAAGAAGCTTCGTTATGAAACTCGTTAAATGGTTACTAGACAACGGATAAACATACTTAAAATACTTAAATAGATACTTATTATACATTGAAAACACCCAGACCCGAAACAATTTAGAAAAACAATAGTTTCTAAATTGACCCGACCGGGGATCGAACCCGGGACCTCAGAGATGGCGACACCATGAAAACCGGTGTACAAACGCCTTGATCAAGGAGGTCGGCAAATAAGTGATGAATAATATGTATAACGGGGTTTAAAACCAACTTCTCAGTAATATGTATCCTAGGCATTTTATAACCCGAAAGTCACAACGTCGGACTTAAACAGGTTAAAGATGCGATAAGCCCCCTAAAGACGTAAAATACATTTCAAAAATATTAAAATGTAAATGGAATTGCAACACTGGTTTCTCATAATTATTTGCTTACATCACGCATCCTCAACAACGTACTTACAACCATAATTTGTATATACATACACATACATATAATGTGTATATACATTACAATAAGAATATAGATCTATCATACTTTGTGCCACGCCACATTGAATGCGTGGAACGAAACGCTTGCCCTACAAGAGGGGACGATTTGCCGCGAAATTTTCGCATAAACGGCTCACGAAAATTCCGTCAAAATGATGAAAAGATTTGACTGAATTGGGATAGTCAAGCGGGTAACGATTAGTGGGGCAACTTCAAAAGCTTTATATACCTGGTATATTCTTCAGCTCATAACTACAATGAACGAATGAATATTATTTAGACTTTTGAAGTTGACAAATCAATTAAAAGACTTTTCACAATGTCGAATTATTATATCATGCAAACCTAACCTAAAGTAAGTCATTTAAGTCCTAGCAAAGCATTAGTATTGTACTGAATTTCATTAAGACCCGCATACGAACATTTATGAAAAGAGGCGCGAATGCTGAAAATTGCTGATGCTAGTACTATTGCTTTTTATTGTCTCGTAGATGGTGTGAAAAGTAGAGTATTCTCCTCGGGGATAAAGGTGCCTTCTTTGCCGACCTTGAATCCCACGCTGCACTCATGATTCTTGTTTTCTAATCTCCCGCGCTCCACTGCAATCCTTGGTTTTGCTCGGGATTCAATACGGCGCCAGCTACATAAGACACTACTTTATCCCCTTAGTGGATAATCTAGTATTGAATTTGTTATAATTTGCTAATTTATATGTTTAGTAAAGTTCAAGTTCATAAACACGATGATATATTTAAAGAACTTAAATCTTAGCAGTATACTGGTTTTTTTAAACAGGTAGTAGAAAAATCTCCTTTCATTTTAATAATAATAATAATAATTTATTGCAAAAATATGGCACAAAAGATGTTACATAAGAAATATCCGCATATTTTACCATTGTAGGCAGCAATTTCAAAAGGTAAGTACAAAAAAATATATAAATTAATACAAAAAAACCTAATAATAACTTTGATATTACAAAAACAAAATGTCATTTAAAATTGATATAAAAAGACAATAAAATCATTAAATAAAATTCACGTAAGCATCATTTATATAAAACTAAAAATGTGGTACTGCGGAGCAATTCTTCTAATTAATCTAATTTCAAAACTTGAATTGCTATTTTCGATACCCAAAGTTGCAATCTCAATAGCACCCGATTTATTCTCATCAAAAGCCTACTTAAAAGTTCTTAATAACAAATCGCGAAGCAATACAGTACACCATCTATTGGTATAGAACGTAACAAAGTTTTACGTTACAAAGTTTTTAAATTGCTTGCCATCTGTGTCAATTTTTCCTGTCTAAAGGCACACGCAGATTCTTATTATAACATTAACCGAAAAATCTAGAATGAGATTATTCATGTTAAAAACTGCTTTGCTATTTATTTTATTAACAGACTTTACTGTATCACTTAATAAGGTTTGTATAAGAGTATTGCCTGCAGTAACAATACCACTAAAAAGTCATAAAAGTGTGCTGTTATCTTTCTTGGCAATGGCAATCGCGTTGTTGGTATTGGATTTTCAATTCGCTAACATCGGTTTACGCTATGAACCGAATATATTTAGTAGATATCGTAATGGATACAGAAATGGAAGTCCTCTCAACTCATTCGTAATTTTTATTTGTTTTGGAATCCAAAAGATATTTCGACTGCCAACAAATATAAAACAAATTTTATACATTTTCATTTTATGTACTTATTTTATTGTCACATGAGGATTTAAGAAAAAAGAACTTAGACCTTTAGGTGTAAGTTCACGTTCAAGTCTTACGTTCACTTTAGAACGTGTTACTAAAAGCCGGGCCGTTGCAACGAATCTTACAAATTCCGTGGAATCTTCAAAACAACTAAATCGAGCTTGTTCCCTTTCCTCACGATTATTTTTGTTTTCTGTGGAGACACTTTTCTTATCTTTCACCAGTTTTGCCGCAACGCTGCAGCATTGATGACAAGTTCAAATTGCTTTATATTGCTAAAAGTGTTGTCCATTGAAGACTAACGCCTCGGTGAGCCAGTGACTCGATATCTGTACCCCAAGCACGAACCATTATAGTACTACTTAAGGTAATCGTAATCGTATTATTTTGTATGAAAAAGGTTTACTAACTTTATGGTTTTCATACAAATAATACGATTACGATTACCTTAACTAGTACCATACCGTACCGTTCGTGCTTGGGGTACAGCACTTCCTGTGTTCAAATTCGCAGGTAAGGTAAAGCACCCATTACGCGTTGTGCCTTTGGTAGCGTGGTGATACAGCAAGTATTTATTTTATTTTATTTAGTGAAGTGATGACTTAAGTGTATCTATACTAATATTATAAAGAGGAAAGATTTTGTTTGTTTGTTTGTTTGAGTTGAATAGGCTCCGAAACTACTAGACTGATTTAGAAAATTCTTTGACCATTAGAAAGCTACATTCTTCCCAAGTGACATAGGCTATATTTTATCCCGATATTCTCACGGAAACTGGTACCATGCGTTTAAAATCGCGAGGATCCACTATTAGTAAGATCTTTGGAATAAAACGACCATTTCCGAATGGCTACCCATTGTAGTTTTAATTTGTATTGACAGCCCGGCTGTCAGTGTGACGTGTGTGACTTCGTTATACTTTGCTAGGTTAGCATCATGGCGGGGTCGCGTAAACAGTAATGAATTTTGTAATTTTGCTGTGTGGCGGCACATAAGTTAAATCGGCGGACCGTAATAATTAAGTACAGTTGTACAGTGTTAAAACCATTAGTTAATTATTAAGACGTGAAACAGTGTGGGGCACATTAGACTAATGGGAAACCAGGGCGGGCTAGCTAACAGCTAGTTGTTTGGTTGGAGTGCAACACCTGGCGTGAACGGTGCTCTGTGGTGCGTATTTGTCTGGGGTTAAGAGCTCTTAGGGGTAGCCAAAGGGTAGTTAGGGCATCCTCAGTCACTATCAGCACCAGGAGACGCGCAGGGGCGCGATCCACTACAGCAGCAGCCAGGGGCAGCCGGCGGAGCGGCGAGTCACCATACCACCCGCCGAAGGATCGGCGGTCGGAGGGAAAGCTTAGATGTAAGTCATTTCATATTAATTATAGTTAAGGTAGTTTTAAGGTAGTGTAGGCTGTAGGGTTTAGAGGTCCCTATCTTCCGACCTCAATAGATAGGGTATCGCAACTGGAACTACGGGTCCGGTTGTGTTTTCAGAGGTACTACGGGGTTCCGGTTCAAGCCCCCCGCTGGTCGTGCCTTTAACCAGGCGCCTCCGGCGGGATCCGGACATGGGTTGGACTCGTAGTGGCGTGTGGTTAGCTGTAGAGCTTGGGAATGTTCGTTTGTATTGTGTGCCAGGACTTCCAAACTCGTGCACAGCGAGCGGGGCCTAGTAGCGGTCTCTGAGGGGCCAGAAGCGAAAAGTCCTGCGGGGAACGTGAGTTTCCCTTATAGTTGGCAGCTTTGTCCGGTGGTTTTCATTGGACATTGGTTTTGACATCTCCGGTACTAGTCTGGATAACTAGTAGAGGCGGCCTCCTAGATGCCGTAAGTCTCCGGTCCAGCCAGCCGCGTAGGACGTGGGAAATGGCTAGGCGCCCGGATGGGTTCCGAGAAGTGAGTGTGCTTACTACTCCGCTACCAAGGTGGACACTTGGGAGTCGACTTTAGAGTCGACGACCCTAGCAGTGGCAACTGCGAGTTGTGCCCTTCGTGCAACGAGAATTGAGCGAGTTTGACAGCTCCGGTTACCTATCTGGACAATAGGCAGTGAACTACACGTGTTCACGGGGATACTCTCCTGAGACACTAGTCTTATGAGTACCGAATGAAGAGCGCGCTGCGGTGGGCACTAATTTGTCGTCAAGACCTAACTTTGGTGGTCTCCTGCGCGAGTGTTCTACTGGCGCAGGGACGTATGGCACTTCTTGCATAACCTAACGGTTGGTCTCGAGGTGCCAGTACAAATAAACTTAGTGAAGTAAGGAGAGGGGATGTAGGGTTTAGAGGTCCTCGAGTGAGCCCTCTGGACCATACATTTTTGGCTAGCAATAGCATCGGTAGCAGATTTAGTGATAAGTATTGTCATGCGGTAGGGAGATCAGTGGATGACCTCTCTATAGCAAACATAAGATATACTTTACTAAAGAATAACTAAAACTCCCCAACATGGAACAACGGTACTATAAAAAGTAGAAACGCTGTCTAAAGACCTAAACAAATAAAACCATAGTCAAAGAAGTATTCACAGCTCTCGGACCATAACATTTTATCAGACGACGACGTTTCCCTGTCTTTCCGTAATCAACCGCCTCACGTTTAATTCCAGCGCAAACAAAACATATTTTATTTCTGGAGACACTTGGAATTCCGGCGAAAAAATCTTAGATAGCGGAGGACATTTTCTTCTGTTGTTATGGTGAATTCGTACTAGTGCGAGCGTTAACAAATAAATCTGCACAGTTGTTGAGGATTCCTGGTGAAGTTCGCTTCCACAGTCTACCATTGTCCACTTTTCACCAAATAGCGACTGCACATGTGCTTAGCGTGACAGGTGGTGAGCCCATCGCCTCTATGCTGTTGGATGTATGTGCAGTCTTTAGTCCGTTAGTCGCCTTTTACGACACCCAAGGGAAGAGAGGGGGTAATACTATTCTTTCACCGCTACGCGACAAGGTTCGCTCATCGCCGCTCTATATATGCTGTTGGATGAATGTGCAGTCTTTAGTCCGTTAGTCGCCTTTTACGACACGCAAGGGAAGAGTGGGGGTGGTGCTATTCTTTCACCGCTACGCGACACGGTGCCATCAGCCTTATTGTCACATTGTAAATAATCGTGGACAAAAATTTCGTAATTCCACCTGAAGGGAAATTGCTCTTAATACTGTAGATAGAACATTTTACTTAAAGAAAACGTTACTTTATTTTTGAAAAAAAAGCAAACTGCATTGAAAGGTTTTCGAAAATTTGCTTGCCACACCCGGGAGTCAAAATCAAAATCAAAATTTCTTAATTCAGTAAGCTTAAAATAAGCATTTTAAATCGTCTAAATTAAATTTTTCTTCTATGGATGGATGGATAGGCATGAACCAAATTCAGGACGTCGTAAATTATGACACTTTGTCCTATAAATGATCCATAAAATTTCTGAAGTCGACATTTAGGCATTACAAGTTTATACTTATTTCTAGTATTTAGTTTGTGTATATCGCAATTTTTTTGACATGAGAAATGTTTTGGCGCACGTAATTGAACCTAAAATCTGTAATAAATACACTCTGTACTTTTATTGCATCGATCGTTAGGGTCAATTATAAGGATGAAATCTCTCTAACAAACTTGATAAAATAAATGAAAGGAAATCATTAAATGTTAAATTATTTTAATTATTTACAAAAAATGGCAAACTAACTAATTAGTTGCTCGAAATGTGCTCCATTTTCTTGGATACACAAATTAATTCTTCTAACGAATTAATTTTTAGTAACCTTTACTAACATTTTTATTGTGAATATTATAAATCGTATTCTGAACTTCAACTCTCAACTCGTTTACATTCGCATATGATTTAATGTAAATTTTATTTTTTACAAATCCCCACAAAAAAAAAATTTTAGAGAGATTCCATCCTTTTATTTAACCCTAACGATTGATGCATTAAAAGTACAGGGTGTAGTTGTTACAGATTTTAGTCTGTTTGATTCCCGGGTGTCGCAAGCGAGTTTTCGAAAATCTTTAAATGCAGTTTTCTTTCTTTTCAAAAGTAAAGGAATGATTTCTTTGAGTAAAATTTTCTATCTACAGCATTAAGAGTACTTTCCCTTCAGGTGGCATTACAAAGTTCCATCCTGTATATATGGCAAGACCTGGGCCCAGCAGTGGGACGTTTATTAGCTGATGATGGTGATGAAAAATATACTGACTAACAAATGTACTACCTATCATTGAAACCGCATTGATTCGACTGATAATCAGTGGATAGAACTCACTGAATCCGATCGTCATTAAAGATCGAGTGCTCAGATCGTGAAGCTATTGAAGTAAAGAACTATTATCAAACACTTTACTCAAAATTATTGAATATTACAAATGATATATTTATCTTAGAATTTTATTCTGAGGGTACACTGTAATAACATTTATCTGTAGGTTTTTCTACTTTTTTCTGATAGGGTCCAGGAGCTAGTACATTTTTTAAAATAAAGTTCAAAATCTATGATTAGAGTAAAGCTTTTTTATTATTATAGTCTAAGATCCGAGTATAGAACGACCTTCACCGAGAAGGTTAATGGATGAAAAGTATTTTATATCAAATTTAATATGTTAAATAATATATCGCGTGTGGGTTGGCTAAAAAATTTCAGTCCAGTACCATTAATGATTAATTTAAAATTAAAAAATATTTTTTTTTACATTGCACTGGTTTGGTGTGTGTGTGTTTGTAATGAGCTTATCTTTATATAAACATAAATTTTATTTATATAACCAGACGTTTGCAAATTACTAATATTGACTTGCCTGTTTACACCTGCCTACCCAATGTTATGACAGGAAAAAAATAGTCAATCTAACGTTTGCATATTCTATAGGCTTCATACTTTCGATTGGTACCTATGTAATTTATCTATTATCGAAACAAGTGCAATATTCAAAAAAAAAATTAAATATTTATTTATCATATACTGGACTAAAATTTTTTAGCCAACCCACTCACAATATATTTTTTAACACATTAAATTTGATATAAAATACTTTTCATCCATTAACCGCTCGGTGAAGGTCGTTGTATACTCAGATCCTCTACTATTAAGTTTTCTCTTTTTACTTCTGACTAATGATTTTGATAATTCAATATCAATTTTTATAGACACAAGGAAATGATACATTAAGAATGATAATAAATTATTTACGTATGACAATAGAGTTGAAATTTAAATGACCTCAAGCACGGTAGGCATTTAAATCCGAACCGTTTTGTTTAAATCGAAATTTCGCTCAAAGGATTAAGTACGAATCCAGCGGAATGTTCGGATTGGGAACATCATTAGGGGCTCTTGTTTAATCAAAACATTTTGATGTAGGTTCTTCATCTGCTATTAAGGCCTTTCGTTTGAAGCGCTCAAAGTTGTTTGCCTTTAGGTACAATTGCGTACGTGAAAACTGAAATTAACACAGCTTATGTGTTCAGAGTATACAGCTGGACTTTGGGCTATCTACATAAATACAATAATTTGGATTGGATAGATTTAAGCTTGAATACAATAATTTGGTTATAAATATTAATAAAACTAGTTTTATATATTTTTATAATTCTAATAATTGCCAGGCTCTAAATATTAAGTATAATGGACAATAATGCAAATATGAAAATGCTTAATAAAAAATATATAAAATATGCAGTAATAATGCAAATACAACTAAAATCCTACGTATAGAAATTGACCAAAAATTAGATTGGAAAAGGCAAGTGAAAGTTGTGTGCAATAAAAATAATAGATTTACGTTCGCTTTTTATTAACTGACCAAAATAGCAACAAGAATTACCTGCGCTCAATCTGTAAGATCGTAGGTACTTCTTGTTGCTATTTTGCTCTCGTGAAATCAGTTATTAGGTATGGACTGATATGAGGCAATAGCAGTGATATAAATAAAGCATTAATTGCTCAAAAAAATGTGTAAGGGCAATTTGTGATTCTGCGCCAGATGAACCGTGCAAACCACTGTTTAATTATTTAAAATTTCTACCATTACCTTGCATCTACATTTTTGAAACCGGTAAATTTGTTAAACTGAAATACACGAAGTGGTAATAGATTGATCTCTGTAGTTATTCCAAAAAGCAGGAGATTTCAGAAGGAATGATATTGGATGTGTATATATGCAAATTTATAATAAGATACCAGACAATATTACAATTGTCTTTTAATAAGTTTAGGACTACTCTCTATAGATGGCTATCCGATGAAATGTTTTACAGCACTAATTAATATTTATCTAGCAAATTTTAAAGCTTATTGCCAATCTTATTGCTCATTAATAATACTCAGTCTTTATATCTTGTTGTTTATGTTCGTGTTGTGTTGTATTAACATTCTTATTGTTATTGACATTAATCTCATTTGTATTTTATCCAATTGTTTTGACAATGTCAAATAATAATTTGACCGCTACTAAGAATTATATAAAAACAGGATTTGACATATGCAATGTAAATGTTAAAAGAAAACGCAAAGTAGTAAGTACTTGTTGATGATAATTTAAGATAATAATTGCATGCTATTGTTAATGGTTGAATAGGCAGAACTTTTAATACTATGATACCCTAATCAAATGCAAATAAATGATATTCTATTATATTCTAACAACAAAATATGGGGAGTGCCCGCCAATATCAAAACGAGAGAAAACAAAATGGCGGGCGGTGACAAACGAATAAATAGGCCGGGGCAGTCCAAACGTTTTAAATTATCCTTTAATATGTGATTGTACTACAACTGACCAAATACGGAAATCAAGCGAAATTTATAAAATGGCGAGTTTCATACACTGACCCGATAAACCCAACTAACGAATTAAGGAAAGTAACGAATTAAGGATATTAGTGAAATTGACGAATTTCAAAACTGACCAGTTGCCGAAAGTGACTAATTAACGAAACTGTCGAGTAGATAACTGACTCTTTCACTCAAGTGATCATAGACAAACTTGTTTTTGTTTTAATCTTTTAGTACGTGACCTTTGGTTAGTTATATCTACAGCCTGTCTACTGCCCCATCACTGCAAAGCAAAGGTCTCCATCATTGGAATCAAGTCATCGCTACAGTCGGCTATTTGACAGTTGTAACAATAAAATATAAAATATGTCGGAAATGGTAGGCTAAGATTTAACGATAATTATGCAATAGTTTTTTTTATTAAAATAATTTGTAAATATTTTATTTTTACAAAATAAATTTGCGATTTTTTATCTGTGAATTACAAGACCCGAAACACATTGGTCATGATTGAGCTTCATGTGACGTCACATTTCACAAAATATACAAAAACTATCTGTCAGGTTTAATTTATTGAAATGTGACGTCACAAAGCAAAATGTTTTTTTTTAATTTTTTTTTTATTGGCAACGTGTAAGTGCTTGGCCTTCATCTCACCTGATGGTAAGTGACGATAAGGCCGATGGTGGAAGCGCGCTTCACCCGGAATCCTAAATCACTGAGGAACTGGCTATCTTATCTCAAACTGCCGTAACACAACAATGCTATAAACATTGTTGTTATGACGACAGACTTAGATAAGATGGTGGTAGCTAGCCAGGCGGACTAAACAGCCCTGCCACCAACCAAACCAAGCACACAAAGATGTACCCCCCGCTGGGAATCGAACCCGGGACCTCTGGGTCTGAAACAGGTAGCTTAGCCACTAGATCGGACGCAAGTAATTTTGCTCGTAACATCAAATTAGTTTACATTGGTTTAAGGTACTAGTTTTCGGCATATAACAGTCATTATCATCGAATATTTGTGTCTTCAGTGTAATAAGTGACAAAAATCAGTGTAAAATACCGTTAAAGTGGTTATTCATAATAACTATATTTGTGCGGGCTCATAGACGCGCAATCGTTATCTCACAAAGTAAAGCACATTCTTGAGCCACAGCAATATGAGTCTTGTGCGCTCGCCGAATAAAGGCGACACCGTCTGCCCTACACAGACTGGTTCGCAACCGGACTTATCTACCCTGCGCGACGTCGTTGATATGAACATAAACCTAAGAAAACGTAAGCAGCCTGATTTAGATTTTCAATTAAAGCAAGAATTAAAGCATGATCTGAGGCAGGAACTGTCAGAATTTAAAAGTGAAGTGCTGTCGATCTTAAAGGATTTTACTGATACAATGAAGATTGATCTATCCGAAATAAAAAATCAAGTTCAAACTATAAATACTGCAACTCAAACCCTGAGTCGAGAGCAAAATGCTATTAAGATAGAAATTAAACAAATCACGGAATCGTTAACCTACCATTCTAAGGAGCAGGATGAATTAAAATCTAGGGTGCAGGTTGTTTCCTTAGATGTGAAAAAAATCCCAACTATTCAAGCCGACATTTCTTGTCTTAAGGAGCAGCTTATTAATCTTCAAAATGAACATAACCTTACACAGCAGAGGGAACGTCTTGCGAATCTTGAAATATCCGGTATTCCTCAGAAATTTAACGAGAACTTAACAGAATACCTGCTAAATATTGCAAAGGCCGCCGGTGTTATGCTCACCAAAGAGGATGTAAGTCACATTCATCGTGTTCAGTCTCGACTAACAGCGGCTGGCAGACCAAAGAACATTGTAGCCCATCTGAATAACGTTCTCTTAAAGGACAAGATCATCTCCGGCATACGTAAGAATCGTGGCATAAAATCATCAGATATTGGCATTTCTGGTGAACCTCTGAACATATATGTGAATGAACACCTCACACCGATCTACAAGTTACTATACAAGCAGACAAGAGATGCTGTGAAGTCTGCTAATTACAAATACGTCTGGATTAGAAATTGCAAGATTTTTGTCAGGAAGAATGACACATCGCCCTCGATACTAATTAAGGATAATAATGACGTCGCTAAGATCAAGTGACTGTATTTCATATTTTTTATATTCAGTATTTTGTGTTATTTTGCTATTTTCCTAACAAAATATTTTTTTATACTCGTAAACTTCATAGCATACAACTTAGAAAGAAACAATGTAATTTTTGTTTATGTGAAACACCTTATTGTATATTTATTTTCATTTTTGCACTATATTTTATATCCTTTATATATCTTAGGGTCAAGTATGGGCCAAATTATAATTATAATTATGACATATATCTTACTTTTATATAGCTATGCATTACTACTACACAGAGCATTTGTAATTCACCTATTTAACCGACATCAAACAGGCGGCGGAGGTTCTACGTTCGTATATAGGTATTTTTTTAGTCTATACCAATCATGTGTTGTTGTTGTGAGTGTTGCTTCATCTATTTTTATTTGGATACTAATTTATAAATGTATCGTTGAGTACCGCCATGAGCGTGAGTATTTGGTTATAATATTGTTTCACAAGATGCGTGTCACAATATGTAAAGAAAAGAAAAAAAAAAGTTTTTTATATTTGTAGTTGTGAAATGGACATTAAAATGTCCCGTTATTTTTGTTAAAGATGGCTAGCATTAATAATAACTTGAATCCTAATAAGGGACTAAGCGTCTACTATCAGAATGTTCGTGGACTACGTACTAAATGTTTAACTTTATTCAACAGTATAATTTGTTCAGATTACAGTCTTTTATTATTCACGGAGACGTGGCTGCAAGACGATATTTTAGATTCAGAACTATGCGATAGCCGGTACGATATATTTCGTCAAGATCGAAATTTACGCTTAACAAATAAGTCAACCGGCGGCGGGGTTATGCTGTGCGCGCGTCGGGAGCTAGGCGCAATCGTGTGTAAGGACTGGGTGCGCGGTGGCACTGAGTCACTGTGTGTATCAATAGCCGCCCGCGCCATTCGCTCGTCGGCGAACCTTCATGTAGCTATTGTATATATACCGCCCGATTACCGCGAACTGCCTGAGCGCATTGATTGCGTTATGCATAATTTAACACGTCTTAGAGACTTGCATCCAAGTGACAATATTCTGTTAGTTGGAGACTTTAATTTGCCGTGCCTTTTGTGGGACGCCCATGGACACTCGCTTACACAGCGTGGGGCAAGTATAATTCAGGACGCTGCTTCATTATTTGCTGATCGTTTGGATTTCCTATTACTGAACCAATATAACTTAATAAAAAACTCAAAAAACAATATTTTAGACTTATGTTTCAGTACGCTTCCTTTATCAATAACTAGAGCCCCTAATCCTCTGATAAGCGAGGATGGTTTTCACCCCTCCCTTATTCTAAATATACAGGACATAAGTATTAGGCCATTTAAAGAATATTGCTCCCCCCGTTTCAATTTTTACAAATGCAACTACACTGTTATAAACTCCTACTTAAAAAACATTGACTGGCATGAGGTGCTCGACTGCACGTCAGTCGAAGAAGCTGTAGAAACTTTTTATACCAAATTAAATGAATGCTTTATGTTACACATACCTATTTACAAACCTAAATCATCAAATTCGTCCTTCCCTTATTGGTATAGTCCCGCTCTCATGAAAGTTACTCATGAAAAGCTCAAAGTTCATAAAAAATGGAAAAAATATGGAAACCCCAGAGACTACGATGAGTTTTCACTCTTGAGAGCTAGACAGCACCGTTTACAAGACGAATGCTTTAAAAGTTTCACACACTCTTCAGAACGTAATATAAAGTTTAACCCCAAATACTTCTGGAAGTATGTAAAATCGAAAAAAGGCGGCTCTATTTACCCCAAAGAATTTTCACTTAATGGCGATAAGTTCACGGATGGTCAGCAAATTGCAAACGCTTTTAGTGGCTTCTTCCAGAGTGTTTTTGCACCCCGATCTTCTTTGAATAGATCACAATCAAATACTTGCATATATTCAGGTAACGAAGTTCTATCATGTATTTTTGTCACAGAGAATGATGTCTTGAAATTACTGCGTTCGTTGGATAGGTCTAAAGGTGCAGGGTGCGATGGTGTACCCTCCATTTTTCTGTCGTCCTGCGCAGAAAGCCTTTCGCTGCCCATTTCCATTTTATTTCGTCATTCATTTAAAGATTGCATATACCCCGAAATATGGAAGAGGGCTAATATCATTCCGATCCACAAGAAAGGTTCACGCTCAATAATTTCCCATTATCGGCCTATCTCTATTTTAAACGCCGTGGGTAAAATGTTTGAAAAGTTAGTGTATGATAAGATATACTCAATGATTGCACGTGGTCTACCCACAAATCAGCACGGTTTTCTTAAGGGTCGTTCTACCGCTTCGAACCTGGCTTTGTTCACTGACTTTGTACTTCGTAACATGGAGGGGGGAGGACAGGTTGACGTGGTATACACAGATGTGGAGAAAGCCTTTGACCGCGTGGACCACGATATTCTTCTCCGAAAACTGGAAGCGCTCGGCATTCATGGCGACTTGTTGCGATGGGTTCGCTCTTACCTCGTTAATCGGTCACAGGCAGTGGTATTGGGTGGGTTCAGGTCAGATTTCGTTGCCGTGCCATCTGGTGTGCCCCAAGGTTCCCATCTCGGCCCCCTTTTCTACAATGCGTATATCTTTGATATAAATGACTGTTTTGACAACGCCCATCATATGCTCTATGCGGATGACGAAAAGATATATATACGTGTCAATTCTGTTGCTGACTGTAAACTATTACAAAAGGATTTAAACAAGTTGATGTCATATTACACTCTTAATAGACTCACGGTCAGCACCGAAAAGTGTCAATGTATCACTTTCACACGCAAAAGTCAACCAATCAAATTCATGTATCAATTGAATAACTCCATAATAAGTAGGGTTGATATCGTGCGGGACCTGGGGATATTGCTCGATTCCAAAATGCTGTTCAAAAATCACTTCGAAAGTATAATCAGCAGATCGTATCGAAACCTTGGTTTTGTAATTCGTACATGTAAACTGTTTAATAATACACTTACTCTCAAAGTTTTGTTCTATGCCTATGTCAGGAGCACTTTGGAGTACGGTAGCCCTGTCTGGTCTCCTTTATACGAGGTACACATAAATCGTATTGAAAGCATTCAAAAAAAATTTATTAGACATCTTTTTTTTAAATCACATAAGTCTCCCGGTCCATGTTATATCGATAACTGTCGCGCCTACGATCTTCTGACACTTGAGGAGCGTAGAACAATGCTAGATATGTGTCTTCTTTTCGACGTGATCAGTGGTCGTCTTGACTGTCCCGAGCTGATTGAACGAATATCTATCAAGACTCCTAAGCGTAGAACTCGAGTGACTCCTCTATTTCATGTACCATCTCATTGCACAAATTACGGCAAAAACTCTGTATTCACTAGAATGACAAGCACTTACAACAACAAATTTCAGGAAATAGACATCTTTACAAACTCTAAAGTCACCTTTAGGAATGGTGTAAGGTCGAAGTTGTGTACTGCACAACTTTAATATTGTGTTGAACTAGACGTTATCATCAGTTTATCTAGTGCACTGTTTTGAGTATATGTACTTAGGTGTGTTCTCTGTGTGTATGCATAATATTGTGTATTTGTATTTATGTGTGTAATTAATATGTATACGTGTTTATTTATAGGTGTGTATTTGTGTGTATTTATGTATAGTATGGTGTATTTAATTCATATCATATCTAAACATATATTATCCCCTCGTAAACATAGCGTTTGAAACTAATTGTAACTTTAAAACATTATTGTGTTCCGAAAGAGTTCTTTTTAAGTTAAGTACCTAGTGGATATTTTTTCTAAATTGTAAAATGTGGATAGCTCTAATTGGCCTATGTAGTTGCACATTCACAATGTTACACTAAATTTATTGTTGGCTGTTGTTATCCCTAATAAAATAAAATAAAAATAAAATAGACCACAGAGGCGGTTAAAAAGTCACGTGACCAACCGTTTTCGCACGAAATTCGAAATCAATAAAGAAAATTCAGTTTTTTTTCTGTTAAATAAAGCTTTTTCGAGAAAGAAAATATTGTACGGGATATAAAATAAGCGTTTGTAATTTTTTTTAATACTTTTTCGAAAACTGTCAAGTAGCCAATTGATGGGAATTGGCTTAATCACCACGCTTGCCAAATGCGGGATGGTGATCACAAACCCGGGCTACACACCAAATAATCCGAAAACACACTTTACCGATCTGGGACTTGAACCTGGGTCCTCCGGATATCGAGCCGAGCGCTGGACTACTCGGCTACCAAGCCGATAAAATATGGTGACATACATACATATAATCACGACTATTATCCCCGAAGGGTTAGTCAGAGACTAGGCAATGAGGACCGCAATTGTCCACTTTTCATCAAATAGCGACTGCACATGTGCTCAGCGTGATAGGTGGTGAGCCCATCACCGCTCTAAGCTGTTGGATGTATGTACAGTCTTTAGTCCGTTAATGTTACTTAGCCCGCAAACGAGCATACGGTCCGCCTGATCGAAAACGGTCACCGTAGCCCTGACGTACCGTAGCACCGTAGCCAGCCGTAGCCGTAGAATTTAAATTATTTACTCATTTGTCGTAGCACCATAGTACGACACACGGTAAACGCGCGCGCTGTCGACCTCGAGCTTCAGTTATTATACCGCTATGCCCTCTAAAACTGGATTTCCCTTCTAACCAGAAAGCAGCACATACATACATAAACTCCCGCCTATTTCCCATAGGGGTAAGCTAAACTAGAAAGACTAGAGTAGAAAGCAGCAAAGTAAAACAATTTATTTATTAGTTTTAGGAAAAAATGGATTTTTTACTATGATTTTGTTGTGTACATAAAAAAACATGAAGTCACAATGAAAGTTTATAATTTATTTATTTATTTTATTTATTATTTAATTAGGATAGTCAACAATAAAAGCACTTTTATATTTATAGAAAGTAAAGTATTAGATACATTATCATTATAAAAACCAGAAACAAAAAATAAAAAGCACTGCACTAAAATTACAAACACACACACACATACTAAAACTATCTATATTTATTTACATAGCTACACAAAGATCTCGCATGCGCTTTGAGATACGAATTATACGGGCCAATTACAGATACCGAAACCGAACGTCTCGCGCCGGCCGAATGCGTTAACACGAGTGTTTGCTATATTTCATACATACTCGTACATCTAAAAGGTGACTGCTAGAAACCGCAAGAAACTTCAAGGGCTGATCATGTTAAGTCTTTTAAACATGACAAAAATTCTCATTGCGGACTAACGTAGGTACTTATCGCCCAGCTGACGCGAACGGGTCAACAGACGGTCGGCATTTTATTTTTCTTATGTTATTGCTTTAAAATAAATTAGATAATCAAAGACTATCATTCATAAAATGAATTATTTAATTAAAAATTTAAAAACAAAAATTCCTTTTTTGTCATTTTAAAACACTTTTTGTTGGTTTAAAATACTTTATCTGAGCAGCCCTTGAAGTTTCTTGCGGTTTCTAGCAGTCACCAACATAAAATCACGACAATTATCCCGGAAGGGTTAATCAGAGACTAGGCAATGAGGACAGCAAAAGCAGTCCTCTACCATAGTCCACTTTTCACCAAATAGCGACTGCGCATGTGCTCAGCGTGACAGGTGGTGAGCCCATCGCCGCTATATGATGTTCTAAGTATGTGCAGTCTTTAGTCAGCCAGTTGCCTTTTACGACACCCAAAGGAAGAGAGGGGGTAGTAGTATTCTTTCATCGCTACGTTACGTTCCATACATATATAAGGTGTCTGCTAGAAACCGCAAGAAACTTCAAGGGCTGGTCAGATCAAGTGTTTTAAACCTGGCAAAAATGACAAAAAATGAATTCGTGTTTTTTCCGCATCAGCTGGGCGATAAATACCTACGTTGACGGGTCAACAGACAGCCGGCCGGCCAGCCGTTGCCCTCGCGTTGTAAATAATCGTTATTTTTAATTCTTTTCATTTAATTTTTCTTATGTTATTACTTCTAAATAAATAAGATACTCAAAGACTATCCAATAAAAATTCACAAAATGAATTATTTAATTAAAAATGAAAAAAAAGCACGAATTCTTTTTTTGTCATTTTTGTCATATTTAAAACACTTGACCTGACTAGCCCTTGAAGTGTCTTTCGGTTTCTAGCAGTCACCTTATATTATTATGTACCTACGTATAATGTACACTACTTTGTGAACGAAGATCATTTTAAACACCCCAAGGTCTCGTGGTTGAACTCGCAACAACAAAAACCTCAATCAACAGTTAAAAAGGTTTATGTATTCCATTTTTAAAGCTACACCGGTATCCAGCGAGCTTAAAAAGTCGCACCACAGTCGAAAGGGTTGCAATAAATAAAATTAAGAATAAAATACATACGACTCACGACTATTATCCCCTTTTATTTTATTAAACTGTCTGCTCCCGCTTTTTAGCAGGTGTTTTGTTTTCTTTTGTCTTATGGTTTCTTTCTTTTACCAGGTTGAGTAAACTTGAGCTTGCAGAGCTCTACTCAATGTTTCTTTTGTTTCTTTTGTTTTCTTTTATCTTTTTTGTTTTCTTTTTCTCTTTTATATTTTTTAATTTGTCTACAATACAGTTGTTATTACTATTACATTAATCTTATCGTTCATTATACAATTACTTCTTAAATATACTATTACATCTTTTTTTGACGTGACAACGTCTTATAAATTGGTTTGCCGGGTGACACTTCAAGAAACTGCGTTACGCTCCGCTCACGTTATGCGCTCACAATGAGAGCGAGTGAGAGGCACGCGTCCCTTCCACTCGGGCATGGTTAGCCCGCCTAAGAGCGAGAGAGACAGACATAAAAAGTGAAAGGCACTCGTCCCTTCCATATTATTTCATCCTTCTTCCTACTATACGAATGAATATTCACATTAAAATTATTTTACCACTCAAAGTCGTTGTCACGTAAAACTTTCGCCCGTATACCGACTTTACAGGCAACCAATTTTTTTTATTTACTTAAACCTCTTTCTTTACTTAACATTTTTATTAAGTATATGTTTCTTACTTATTATTACATTGTTACATATTTTACTTGTGTATTTCCTTACTATGTTTGTTACATCTATATATTTATTACATTCATACATTTCATTCCTTACTTATAATTACTACTGTCCCCCTAAGGGTTTAGACAGAGAATAGGCAATGAGGTACGCAAAATCAGTTCCCTGCCATAGTCCACGTTTCTGAAAAGTTTGTGAATTGCGGAGCACAATGATTCTGTAAATGTATCGAACAATAGTTTTTTTTGAGAAGAAGTAAGTTTTATAATGAAATTATAAAAAGATGCGCAAATACCTTCAACTTACAATTGTTAATGCCGACTTATTGTTCATTAAACACACCCTTAATCATTGTGATAAGGTTGAAAGTAATATCTAACACATACATTTACAGTTTCACCAAATAATAACTCATATTTGCTCAGCGTGCAGGTGGTTAGTCCACCGTTGCTCTATGCTGTTGAATCGGAGGATCGGAGGATCAAAGGGAAGAGATCGGTTAGTAGTATTGTTTTAATGGGAATATATACCACAATAAAAATAAATTAACATGTAATATGTATATGATGACCTCCGTGGTCGAGTGGTTGGCACGCCGGGTCTGGCGTCGCGCCATCTCTGAGGTCCCGGGTTCAATTACCGGTCGTGTCAATTTAGAGAAAGACTGTTTTTCTAAATTGATTTCGGGTCTGGGTGTTTTTCTATGTTTATGTATATTTATCCGTTATCTTACCATATTAACGAGTTTCAAAAGAATACTCATTTTGGTCTATAAATTGGTGTGAGCGTAAACCAATTTAATTTAAATTTTTTTTTTTTGCTTTTTCATCTTTTCATTTTTCATCATGCACTCAGTTACGTCCTCTCGGCTTAGCGATAAGGCAAGATCGCTTGGCACTCGCCACTGACACACCGATCAATCTACTGTCAAAACTCGAAATAGGTCAGTGGGTTAACAAGCCAAGCCTCCCCTGCTTTTCCCCTATGATCTGACATTCTAGTATCAGAGTAAATCCGTGTGATTAATTTCGGACAGAGTAGATTACCCTGGCGCGGGGGTAAAAAGGTTGCTTTACCCCAACGCCCGATTGAATTTGATTGGGATGTAATTTTTTAGTACTTGTTTAGGGTAAACCGGTGGAGGATGTATGAGCATTTCCACAAAGTAAATTGCAATAAAGAACTCCTTCAGAACTATACCAGTTTTTATTACTTTTCCAGCATTGGTTGAAAGATATTTTCTATATCTGTATTATTATGACGGCCTCCTTGGTCGAGTGGCTTTGTACACCGGTTTTCATGGTGTCGCCATCTCTGAGGTCCCGGGTTCGAACCCCGGTCGGGTCAATTTAGAAATTATTGTTTTCTAAATTGTCTCGGGTCTGGGTGTTTTCTATGTATAATAAGTATGTATTTAAGTATTTTAAGTATGTTTATCCGTTGTCTAGTAACCATTTAACGAGTTTCTTCGAAGCTTCTCTTGGGCTAGATAATTGGTGTGATTGTAGGAAAGATTTATTTATTTATTTATTTATTTATGTTCGTTTTTTTTAACCAGCCACGTATTGTTTCTAAAGACGCTTTAAAATAAAGTGATTCCCGCAAAATTTTGAAGGCACCTAGTTTTTAATTTTTTTTTAATTTTTAAATAAAAATTGGTCCAGTTCTGAAGGAGGAAACAGGAGACAACAAAACGTCGTTTTTCTGTTTTAGATCTGTGTTTTGTATAAGAATTTTTCATGCCACTTCCACGTAGGTAGTGTTTCGTCTTAAATGATTTATTTTTTGTACAAATTTATATTTTTTTATTTATTTTTGTTTCTAAATACAACGGTGCGAACACCAATTACAGTAAATAGTAAAGTAAAGTAAATAGTAAAGTACAATATACAAACAGTAAACACAAAATGAGAACATAAAATAAAGAAAAGCTAAAACACAGAATAACAGATAAAAGTAAAAAACACCATAACAAAGAAGACGCGCATTCATCCTTCTCGCAAAACGTTACACAACTTTAAAGATATCCTTCCATCCATCCGCATACACCTCACGTTCAGGTTGATCGACCAGGTAGGCTACTCTTGCAACAGAATTGCATTAATCAATTTCCAATCACAAATCTAAAAAATGTCAAATGGCACTTTCGTAAGCGACAATAGCGCCACATTTTAATTAAATTTCGTGGAAATTGATTGAACAAATTATTATCGAAATGGCGTTCCGGAATTATCTTTACTTATCCCAATATCGATACATATTAATCGCATTGGAATTGTATTAAGATAGAGTTTGCGTTCGAGAGTGCATTGAAGTGGGTTAGTATGCGACAGAGACCGGCAACGCGAACAGCCGCCGCGGCCGGCACGCGCACTGCAGCGCGTTCCGCTCCGGGACGTACGTCCCGGAGCGGAACGCGCGTACATACAGCTGGCTTAGATGGTTGTGAAGATCGGGAGCATCAATACGACTACGGAGTATTTTCATGCCAATTAATATTTGGTCTTTTGCTGTGCGGGTTCTTAGTGAATTTAGACCGAAAAGAAGAAATAAGGTGGGGTACAAATAAGGGTAATAAGTACAGATGCGTTTGTAAAGATATCTCAAAAATGCCTGCTGCACTTTCTCAAGCATCAGGGTGGAGGTGTTTTCATGGGGGTGCCACACACAACTACCGCGGCTTCAAGTTTACTACGCACGAGAGCAAAGTATAAAAGTTTAATTACATGTGGATTCGTGAAATCGCGACAGTTCCGTAAGACAAACCAAGACGACTAAAATTTTCTTTTACCAAGGATATTATAATGGTAGTGAAATGTTAGTTTGGTACCAAACTTTACACCCAAGTCCTTGGTTTATTCCACGCGTGTAAGTTTCTCATCGCCTAATAAATATTTGTATCGTGATATATTTAATTTCCTTCCGAAGGTTATGACACAACACTTTTTGGTGTTAAACAGCATCTTGTTTAGTTTGCTCCATTCCAACACAGAATCAATGTCATGTTGTAGTAGTTCGCAGTCTGACTCAGTCTTAACTTCAAACGCTAACTTGAGGTCATCTGCGTACAGTACACATTTAGCACGTTTAACTACTTTGACAAGGTCGTTTATCATGATCAAAAATCAAAGAGGCCCTAATATAGACCCCTGACTGACTTCAGAACGCGTATGACAGGGTTTAGATTCATAGCAACCATATTTTACGTATTGTTGGCGATCGCGAAGATAGTTTGCGAAAAGATGAAGTAAGTGAGGTGCGACTACTAGAAGAATTAATAAAAAATCAGTGTAATATTTTAACAGTACTTATAACAAATATTAATCATCTTGTTTTGGTAATCGATGGTAACTAAATAATTTCGTCAAGTTCTGCTTTGGTTTCTACTGGTTTGGTTTATATCCGCAGGTAAAGCTGTGTGGTGACGGCTCATTATAAAATAATAATACTACCAAACCATCTCTTCTCTTGGGTGTAATAAAAGGTGACTAACGGACTAATAATAGCACATACATCCAACAAGTTTGTGCGCACTGAGTTGCACTGAGCACATGCATGAGAATCGTCTCGGTGATTGCGCGTGATCCAAGCGATTGTGGACCTTGCGGCTTTGCAAATCAGTGCGAATCAAATTGCTTCACGGTGCCGTCTCTAGCCTATAATACCTCAATGAGTTCGAGTTATTATTATATTAGAGCCGGGTCGCGTAGCAGCTCCTTAAAAAAATACTACTACCCCCTCTATTCCCTTGGGTGTCGTAAAAGGCAACTAACGAACTAAAGACTGTACATACATCCAACAGCATAGAGCGGTGATGAGCTCAGCACCTATCACGCTGAGCATATGTAAAGTCGCTGTTTGGTTAAAAGTGGACTATGCCAGAGGACTGCTTTTGCGCTCCTCATTGCCTAGTCTCTGACTAAACCTTTGGGTATAATAGTCATGAAAATGTATGTATGGGTTCGAGTTATACCAACACGGCAATCGATGGACACCGCATTCCCGCAATCATCTCGCAGACGTGCCTTGGAGGAGGAATCAACGCCTCCGATCCCTCGACACATCTAGATTGAGGTATACCTATGTACCTAATGCGGGCTGGTCTTAAGGGCCAGAGCAGACATGCTACTTTTATCGGTCGGATCGGCGATTTAGACGCTTTTTAGAAGCTGATATACAGCGACTGAATGGCTAAAACGCGCGATTCCGATACTGCAATCGAACGCATAGAGTCGCCAAAACGCGATGCCAGTCGCAAAATCGCCAATCGCCGATGCTAAAAGTATCATGTGTGCGGTGACTCTTAATCGAACATGCGTATACATTCAACTTCAAAACACGCAAGTTTTATACATAACACAATTTCAATAAAATACAATTATATAAAGTTAATTCCAAACAGTAGATTTAAAGTTCTCTAGGCACCTCAAGGTGTCTTGTGTGTGTATTTAAATAGAAAACGTTTTACAATGTTATACGGGTGGTACTTCTAACCCGTTAAGGCTAAGTACTACATCTAAATTCATCGACAAAAAAAAATAATATGAGGGGTCCAACTTAGTTTTGAATAATTTGTGAAAACATAAAAAAAAGTGATTTTAAATCACAAAATAATTAAGTTATGATTTTTTTTCTCACCAAAATAATTTCAAACATACGAAACAAAGTAATTGATTAGTTAACCAGTATTATTAGCTACCGTTTGCCATTTTTTTCATGTTTCTACGACGTATGAAACCTTTGATATCGCATAGCGCCGCAGTTCATTGAAAAAAAAATTAAAATGGTCATAAATTATAGGGGGAGGGGGTTGGACCCCCCATATCTTTTTATTGTCGATGAATTTAGATGTAGTACTAAGCCTTAATGGGTTTGAAGTACCACCCCTATCACATTATATAAAGTATAGGTATATACCTACTGACCCTCTGCTGGCCGAAAGTCTCTATCATTGAAATCAGTCTTCGCAACAATTGATGGGCCAATTTGCCTTTTTAATTAGATTTATTTTGTCCTTAATAATTTGAATATTAATTCCTTAATCATCATTATTATCATCATCAGCCTATACTTGTCCTCTGCTGGGCATCGGCCTCTCCAAGAGCAGGCCACTGGGCACAATCTGCGGCTACTCTCATCCAGCTTTTGCCGTCCACCTCACGAAGATCGTCGCTCCACCTAGTCTGAGGGCGTCCTAGCCCTATGTAGGTCACCTTGATTCTCTGCCGGAACACCTCGTTTTGAATCCGATTCCTCAGAGGACCTTTCCATAGCCTGTGGAGCGACTTGAAATTTTGTAAACCGACCCTATATATTTATTATATATTTAATATAATTAATTTTAATTTAGATTTTTGTTTGTTTTTAGTGTTGTACTAAAGTAGGGGTATATATTTAGTAACTGGTTGAGCATCAACTTCAAATTATGCTTTATTAAGAGTAATACAAAATTTTAACTCCTTTTATAGGAGAGTTATGAGTGTAAAAAAACAGAGTTTAATGTTTAATTTTCTTCAAACATTTTACTCAAAATATAAGTTCTCAAAGTATCATAGTCCTACTAAATTATCAACAGGATAATTACCGAGCTTGTTGTTCTTTTAGTACGATGTAATTGGAAATATCGAATACTCAAAGACAACCAGCTCACAGCTAGTTTAAACACTAACAAATTCAGTCGTACAACTTTCGTTTCGTCCCGTTTATTAGTATGACAATTTCCAACAACCAGTTTCGCTTCGATCGTTATCCGGGCGAAGTTGGAAAATATCACTTTTGCAAACTTGCTAATTTTATTTAAGAAACTTTGGGGTGTCCCCATTAAAAAGGGAAGAGGGCCCTTGTGACCCCTAAACCGCTTAACAGTAATGACATTAGCTATAGGCTTTGTAAGTTACTTGATTGCGATAAATAAATTCGCGTAAGTACTTTAAAATACATATTTTAATTTTAAACGATGGCAGCGATTGATCCTCATGTCTAGTGACCATAAGGTCAAAGATGGAAGTACATTTCATCCAGAAAACACAGCTAAGGAACTGGCTATCTTATTTTTAACTGTCCAAACATAACAGATTTACTAATTTTGTCGTTTTGGCCACATTGCACTTGCTTAGATAAAATTAAAAAAATTAAAAAACTTCGCTGACATAAAGTACTGATCACCTTGACACGCCGTAACAGATCTTCATAAATTGTACCTATAACGACTATTTCGATCACGTCAGCGACTTAATCGGTCCATTCGCAGAGCTACGATGCCACTTGACAGACACACAGACGCTTCAAACTTATAACACCCCTCTTTTAATTCTAATATTTAGCCAGTATTTAGAGCAAGACCTTAATATAATTCTATTCCCCGTTATTTAACTGGATCCTAGTACTTTTGGAACAGGAATGCACCACAGCAAAACGATGCTTATATGGAGGTGTACTCAAAAATCATACCTCAGGCGGGATCTTAGATCGGGAGCTCCACCGTTGTCGTCGTTTGTGCTACTCCCGTAGATGTATTTCAATAGCTTATAGGGATTTGAATATCTCTTCAGTTTAAATTGCATCGGCGACATTCAATACGGTCTGGGGCTTTATCATCAAGAGCAGTATTGCTTTAATCTTACTATGCGAATTGCCTACTTGACAGTTCACGGAAAAGTATTTTAAAATTTCAAACACTTATTTTATACTTCTTGCAATATTTATTTTCTCGAAAAAGCTTTATTTATTAGAAAATAAACATATTTTACTTCATTAATTTCAAATTTCGCGCGAAACCGGTTGGTCACGTGACATTTTGCCCTGTGGCGTCACACTTCAATAAACAAACAAATATCTTGAAACATGACAGATAGTTTTTGTTTATTTTGTGAAATGTGATGTTAAACGAAGCTCAATCATGGCCGCCCGTATTTCGGATCTTGTAATCCACAGTTAAAAAGTCGTAAATTAATTTTGTAAAAATAAAACATCTACAAATTAGGTATCTTATTAAAAAAACTATTGGATAATTATTGTTAATTTATAAACTGCCATAACCGACATATTTCATATTTTATTGTTACAACTTACTGTCAAATACTTCGCCAAATTCGAATACGAATTTTATACTTACAGTAAAACTAAAGTAATACTGCTCTGATGTGAAATGACAGTAGAGCCCCATGTCTTTCGCATTGTTCCGAACGGGTAGACGTTCTACGGAATCACTATTTCGTAACAGCAAATGTTACTTACATTTCAGTGACTTACTCTCTAAACTACTTCTTATTCTATAACCTTTTTTTAAATTAATATATGTAATTTAATTATTATGAGCTGTGTGGTGGCGAGTCATTAATAAGGCTGCACATACATTCAACAGCATAGTGCGGCGATGGGCTCACCACATTCTCTAAGTTAAAGCCTTGGTAGCAGCGGCTGCCGCAGCGCTGATAATTGACTCTGTCTCTTTCATATTCATAGAATTGGAAAGAGACAGCAGATTACAGCCATGCGCCCAGGTGTCGTTTAGAGAATCGCATGTGCGATTCTCTAAGTTAAAACCTTGGTAGCAGCGGCTGCCGCAGCGCTGAGAATCGACCTGTCTCTTTCATATTCATAGAATTGCAAAAAGATAGCAGATCACAGCCATGCGCGCAGCGTCTATGTGTCGCTTAGAGAATCGCATAGCTGTCACGCACGCCTGGACTCTGACTAACTATATCGACATACGCATTGAGTCAAGAAGTAGTATTGGTACATATTAGTAAAATTAGGGTTATACGGGAGATTAAATTAAAAATTAAATTTAAAAAAAACTTGAATTAAACACTTTTTTTTAAACAGTGACACAAGAGAGTGAATTGTCGACAGCGCAATAAATCACTTAGCTAAATTGTCAGTATAATTAGAATATGCGTCGTGGTTCGTCAATACAGGGGCAAACGCTCACCCCTGCGTATTCGTAATACGTCGTACACTGCTGTGTACTTTTCCAATTACTACTGATAAAAACAGCAGCTCGCGCGCATTGTACGACGAATTACGAATAGACAGGGAGTGAGCGTTTGCCGTTTGTCTAGGGAGAAAATCTCTCTAAATAAATATGTAGATACAAAATCCGTTTGGTGGCTTTCCGTGAAACCTGTCGCAGTGTGGATTGGAGGCAATGGCGCGGAACTAACCACCTCGCCGTCTCCGGCCCACATCCTGGAATCAGCTTTGTTGCTCGACATTTTCTGCTTGATTTCACTTGCGTAATGCGCGTCGTGATAAGAGATATTTTGTTCTTGATTTCAAGATTAAATTGGATTACTGAATTATAACAATTAAGGGTAACATTGTTAAAGGACATCATTTTTTTTTAACCTTTTCTGAAAATGCCGGCCAACAAAAAAAAATGGTAGTTAATGGTTGTTAGAACTAGCCATTTGGAGAAATAGTTAATATGGCACAAAAGCTGTAGGATTGCTCCGAGCCAAGTTATACAAGTTCGAAGATTCATCATTTTCATACATTTATTGATTCCTAATTTTTTTTTGTATGAACGGAACAGATGATGACCCCACAGCTTTTGCGCTGCAATGACAATTGCTTCAGATCATTAGTTCTATCAATATCTATCATTATTTCGCAGTCCCAGCACATTCAGAAATCAATAATGTATGAAAATGATGAATCATTCTTCATTCATCAGCTTGAATGATCTCCTTTTAGTCATTTTAGGCATTTGGTCATATAATTGGCAATTTAGTAATATTCTCTGTAAATGAAAGACTGATAATTGTCGAAATAAAAATAAATTTACTTAATGCTTAATAATACTTACTCAATGTTATTAACAAGAAAATGTATTGTTATAATTTGGGCTGGCAATTCGTGGCTTATTTATTTTATCTTTAAGTGGGGGTTGTATAAAGATAATGAGGCTAAAGGCTTTGTCAAAAGGCTGGCGTGGCGGAGCTCGATGCTTTATGAGTCTGAACCCATAATAAGAAAGTCATAAAGCCATATTATTACATAGACTCGTGGCCGGCATATCGTAAGTCTTACCCATCCTAATCCTAAATATCCTAAACGCGTAAGTGACATTTTTGTTTGTTACGCTTTCACGCCTTTGCTACTAAAGTCTGGCCAACGAGCTGAACCTCGTAGTTATTTGATTGGCAACACTTCGTCTCTGTGTGTGTCTATCTGAGATGTCATGTCGTATGTCAAATTGAATTTTTTCTGAGAAAATTGCAGCTGTGTGAGTGACCCTGTTGTACCCAGTCATGATTATTTTAAATTTGCCGCGTTTTTCCTGGTTCAGCTTTAGTTAGCCAGACTCTACCAATCAAACCCAAACATTTTGCATACAGCTTGATAGGGGTACAACGCCTGGGTGGCCAAATGGTCAAGTGCTCGGCACGATATCCGGAAGTCTATAGTTCAATTTCCAGGTCGGGCAGAGTGTGTGTTTCGGATTTTTAAGCAATACTCGTTTTCTTGTCTTTCTGTTTGTCAGTAAATGTCTTTCTCTCTCTCTCTCTCTCTCTCTCTCTTTCTGTTACATTTAAGGTAAACGGGACTTAAACTTTATTGTAACTTAGTAAGTTATTTTAATACAATGACAGTAGTCTTTAATTTATTTATCACAAATATTAATTCTTATAAAATCTATATTTTTATAAATATTTTTAATGATTTCATTTCCATTGTTCGAAATTACTCTCAATGGAAGCTCATTAAATCAATAAAATTCTAAACGAGGCAAATTGAATTTTAAATTGAGTGTTCATCTCTTATTAAAATTGCATCGCAATTTTTCAGGCGGCAAGGCGACAAGATTAGCGTTTGTCTTTCATAGAGTTCGCTCTTGGCTGCCACTTATTTACTTTCCAGCAACTTGATTTTACAATTCTTATCATTTTACTTGTTTGTATACATACATATATTTATACTCATATCAATTATCCTCAAAGGGTTATTCAGAGACTAGGCAATGAAGACCGCTGAAGCAGTCCCTGCCATAGTCCACGTTTCATCAAATTACACTGCACATGTGCTTTGCGTAATTAGTGGTGAGTCCAGCATCGCTATTTACTGTTGGATGTATGTGCAGTCCTTAGTCCGTTAGTTGCTTAGGGTAGGTAGTATTATTTTAAATGGCACAAACAGCACAGATAAAAGTACACAAAAGTAAATAACGTAAAAATAGGTCAAGTAAAAATAGCTCAGTAGCAATCTTACATAACCAAGCGTCTCCACAGAGTGTTCCTAACGCTTCTCCTGTATAATGAAAAAGGTCAAACGTAAAAAGTTCCATCTTGCTCCAATAAAGTTACTTGGACAGATAAATCAGTTAATCCGACCGCGCTTCCCGACTGAAATACAGGAAGGAAGCACGGCCCGTTGGCACCGGTACAATCGATACGATGACCTATCGTGTTCCGTATTTGATGTTATTCGTACATACCTGAATGTGCATATTTTGTTCTCATTTTATTACCTTTTTGATTCACCGCCGGATCACTGAATTATTATTTTTTTTACGGGTAACGGGTAAGCGCTTGGCCATACCATTACATTTACCATCTCACCTGATGGTAAGTGACGATAAGGCCGAAGGTGGAAGCGCGCTTCACCCGGAATCCTCAACCACTGAGGAACTGGCTATCTTATCTCTAACTGTCGGAACACAACAATGATATAAACATCGTTGTTATGGCGACAGACTTCGATAAGATAGTGGTGGCTAGGCAGGCGGACTTAACAGCCCTACCACCAATTAAACCGAGCACACAAAGATGTACCCCCCGCTGGGAATCGAACCCGGGACCTCTGGGTCTGAAACCGGTGGCATAGCCACTAGACCACGGAGGCGGTTAAAAATGGGTACCTTACCAAAAGCATCTTGCTCATTGTGCTTCTCTATGACAGCCGTCACATAACAGTCACCACCTGACAGTCCGAAGTAAAATCGTTAATTTAAACAATTATGGATTTCAATTATTTGTTCTGAGCTGGTGAAGCGTGGACGATGGCAGAGAACTGCTTCGCAATCCTCAAACTATACGAGTCTCATTTGAACTTCTTCTATGCTTTAGTTATTATTCTGAGGTTAACTCCCACAAATCAGCATTTGTGGGGTTTGTCATGGTGTCATCGTAATCTACGATTTGTACTTAGAATACAGGTTTTTTTTTTATGAAATATTAAAGGACATTGACAGGGTTTGGACCAAGTGCTGCGCAGACGTGGGAGTACTTCTAAGTGGTTGCTTACGTTAATAATAAGTAAAAAAAATATAAAAAAATCGGTCCGAGGGTTATCGACTAATTAAATACTCGTATTTTGTTTTTAAGATTTCTCATGTGATTAAGGCATTAGAAAACGATTATTTTCTATTTTTTTAATGTTTACGCACAAAAATATCTAACGCCATGCTTATTAGATTTTGTGCTTCCATCATGCTCTCTCGGTTGGCTTGAAAACCGGTTCTTTTGTTATCCTCGTATATATCCTTATAATAAATAAATAAATAAATAAATTATCACTTGGAGAGTTGTGAGAAATGTACCATTGCTACATATTAATAGACGAGGACGTGGCCTAGACTGCATTAAAAACTATTGCTGCTCATGTTTCACTGGTCGGAGAACAATTGGCAGTTGTGCGCACGTTGTGTGCCTAGTTTGGTTTTTAGGGTGGGCTAGGCACGAAGACGTTGCGAGGCACCCTGCATTATTCCTCGATCAATGACGACGACGACGACGACGATTAAAGATACTAGATTGTTTGAACTAAAATAAATGATTGTAATAATAATGTATTTATTTTTTTTGTTTGTAATAATTATTGTCATAATAATAATGTATTGTACCTAATAATAATATAAATCATTGTTTTAAATAATTGCTGTTACTTACTAAAAAAATATTGGAATGAGCCATTTTTATAACCATTTTTATTCTAAATAAATAAAAATATTCTCAACAAGGAACATTTTTCTTGTCAAGATCCCTGGGATAGATTTTGAAGTGCTTAGTTTTACAGACTAATGTTAGTTTATGGAACATAATGCACTATGTGTTTATTCTGGGCAGCACTTGGTTCAACTCCCATACAAAGACTGTCAATGTACTTTACAACTTCATCCCATATACCAAACCCACATCAACGGCAACAATAGAAAAATAGCCGACTACAAAATGTCAATCTAGGCCGTAATGACACTACCCCACCCTTACTCTTTCGTTTAACAGGTTACCGCCGAGGTTTAACTTTAACTCCGAGAGTAAAGTCGGATTAGTGTATAAGTATTGTTAGATGAAAATTAGATCAATATATTAGCTCATGCCTAATGTCGACGACGTAGTCCTGCATTATTTGCCGAAGTTCGCGCTTTTGGAGTAGGTGTAAAATACTTTATTGTGATTCACATAAATGGATTATCCCTATTACTATATTTTATAAAAAAGGTAGAGGTAAGTCTTAACTGGCTGTCTCGCACAGCCCAAACCGGCTTTACCTGAAACGATGAAATGGCTTAGGCAATCCATTCAACAGATAAGGCGGGTATTTCCGACTTTAACTCAGCTGCAAGGGATACGAGTGTTTTCGCGGACAAAGTCGCTAGTACTGTATAATTGTTGTGTGAATTTTCGTTGTAAAACTTTTAACCACAGAACAGAACCTCTTTCTTCTGTTCTGTGCTTGTAACCAATCATTTAGATAAAGATAGGTGTATTTTACCGAAAGCAAAATAAAGTATTCAGTTGTCTGCAAGGGAAGTCGGATAGTGTTGTAATTATTGAAAGGAGTCTTTATGTCTCAATAAAATTTTGAGATAGAAAACTTAGTTTTTGTACTGGCGACTATTAGGCCATAGGTGCTTTGCATTATTTAAATTACTTTGAGTTCTTTGACTTAAAACGATTCCTTAGCACTAATTTTGAGACTGGTGTCCTTTGAGAGCTTTGAACTGAGCTTTAAAGTAGAAGGCTGCTGTCTAATAAAAGAAGTATTTAATGTGACTGACCTGAAAACAGTAAAGTAGGGGCCAAGTTCTGCTTTAAGTTAAACATTCTGTTAAGGTGAAAATGCTAATAGGCTTATATACGCTTATATAGGCTGCTTAATGCTTATATACGCTTACTTCTTGTTTACTTTCTCTGTTTTGCTTAAGTTCATGTTAAAAAACTCAGTCGCGAGTCTTTTTTTAGCATTACACAAATCCATTTTTTAAAAGACTCATAACACAGAGCTTCTTGAGTTCTGTAATATTTGTTTTAGACTCAAGTCTCTAAAAAGAACTGCAAGACTTAAGTCATTTTACAACACTACGTCGAAGGCCGTGAAATCAATAAATTAATAGGCAGTATATCTCACCGAATTGTAGGCGGGCCGATCGTGCCCCTTAACAGCAGACACAGAAAAGCCATTACCTGAAAATGAAAACAATTAAGCTGTTATAAATCGGTCATTGGTATTCCATTGCATTAAGGTAAATTCGTATATTACCAAAAAGTACTTAACAATGCATAATCAATTCATTACTTTTAGAAAAAAACGGGATTTACCATGTTTTTGTTGTTACTCCGTGATCATGGTGAATGCAACTGCGCCGAGATATCGCGGACACAAAATCAAAAACAAAAACATTTTAAATATCCCGTTTTTTCTTTAAAGTACTATGAAAGTTTAAAATATTTTATTAAACTTATGAAATTTTAAACAATATATTTATTGGATAGCTTTTTTTATGATACTGTCTTGTCCTCCTCTTTCGTCCTGATCCTTCAAACTGGAACGCAGCAATCTAATAGGGCCCATCTCTCCCCCTCCCCCCTCACAATTCCTACTTTTTCCTCAAGGCCACCAACGCATCTGCGACTCCTCCGATATTGCGGGTGTTTTTTTTAATGTTATACGTCATAGTGACTACATCCTGCCTGATGGTAAGCAGCCGATGCAGTCCAAAATAACGAGAGCGCTCGGTAACAAGCGCACCCATTCATGACGGCCTGCATAAAAGCCGTTTCACGCCCCGTTTAAAAGACCCGGGACTATAGGAGCTGGGAAACACATGTGCCGACAAATAATTCTAAAGCCGAATCGTCTTACAGAGGAACGATTTGCCAAATTTTTTGCTACGAGTGCTGATAGTCTGCACAGTATGATGGTGGTTAATAAGACTAGCACGTGTAGTCCGGGACAGGATAAGAGAGGGCAGGATTAGATCAAAGAGTTCTTCAGAACACTCTCCGTAGTAATTTCGGTAGAAGACACTTAGAGAATCAATGTCTCTACGCAACTGGAGGTCCTCAAGAGAGGCTGTAAACTCAGCATCTCTAATAATGCGCACCGCTCGCCTTTGCAGTCTATTAAGTGCATCGAGGAGGTATTTAGCGGAGCCGCCCCATAGATGGGAACAATACTCCATACTCGATTGCACCTGAATCTTGTACAGCAAACAGCGCTGCTCGGGAGTGAAAAACCGCCTCACCTTATTGAGAATACCCAACTTACGGGAGGCAGTTAAAATAACACTCTGGATGTAGCATTTTGGATTCAGTTGCTGGCCGATATCCATGCTAAGAATACTGAGGTCCACTGTAATGGGTAAAGGAGTTCTGAAGAGAGGGAGGAGTAAGGAAGGGAGTTGGACAAGAATGCACAAACCTGGGCGGCGGTGATTACTTTCCATCAGGTTCCTTTGCCTACAATTTTACAAACAAAAGCATCGTCCATTTTATATTATAGGTAATTTCAATGTTTTTAAATCACAACAGCGTCCATATATTTCAGCAAGTATTTGATATTCGAATATCAGCCGAAGTGTTAACTACATTTTTTACTTCCAATTACTACCAGGCCATTAAAATTTTTGTGTTGTTTTACAAAGTGTACGCAAATACTAAATGTACATTTTGTGGTTGATTTTATTGGGTGTTGCAATTAAGTCGGTTTTAACTTTCCAGTATTTATTGTTTTCCAATTCATCATCATAATCATCATCAGCCTATAAACGTCCCACTGCTGGGCACAGGCCTCCCACGTGAACGTGGGGATATTGGGCCATAACCCACCACGGTGGCAAAATGCGGGTTGGTGGGTTTTAACGACTGCCATCTTACGACAACAACCGGGACCAACGGCTTAACGTGCCTTCCGAAGCACGGAGGAAGCACGAGATGTTTTTAATTGGTCACCCATCAGGCGACCCGGCATTGCGAAAGTTGCTTAGCGGGCAAGATCGCAAGCCGAACGCGCTAGCCGCTGCGCCATCGAGTTTTCCAAATTGTACCTATGTATTTGAATAAGAACTTTAACTTTATTTTAAGTCTGGCGCCATAACACGAATATTAATATGAGTGTCGTGTTCCGATAGTTAAGAGATAAGATCAGACAGAAGACAGTTCCTCAGTAGCTGAGGATTTCTGGTGAAGCGCGCTTCCACCTCGGCCTTCATCAGGTGAGATGAAGGCCAAGCACTTACCCGTAGTGGATAAAAAACTCTGATGGAAATCGTTAATTATATAAATAACACTTTATATTGTGGGAAAAAGAGAAGGTCGATGGCACAGCGGCGGGCGGCTGAAGCGTTAAGCTGGCTTCTCACGGCGGCGCCGCGGCGCGAGACATCACAAGTCGCGCCGCGCCAGCTCGCGCCTACGCGCCGTGTGAAGGTAGGTAATGGCTCGAGGCGACGCGGGCTAGCGCGTGCAAGCTCGTCTGATCCGCTCGAAGTCGGTACCTCAAGGGCGCGGCGCGACCGCACTCGTAGCGACTCGAGCGCGCGGGGTGGCGCCGGTGAACAATTAGTCGTCCTTTCCTCTGTTTTTTTTATTAACTAATGATATCTACTATATAACATAAAAGCGGCAATAGAGATGACTTCTTTTTGCGACATGATTCGCTGCGTGCCTGGGACTGTGGTGTCGGTGTCGACAGCGTGGTCAGCGGGTACAAACACCAGCATTAAGATGTGATTTGCAAAAATATCTGATCATTGATGGAAGAATACAGGCATATATATGCCATTCACCAATGATCAGATACTTTTGCACATCACATCTTAATGCTGGTGACTGTACAACGCGCGCCGCGCCGCCGCGCCCCTGAGAGCGGGTAGCGCGGGCTCACCTGTTAGCACATGCTCGCTCGTACAAATCGGTTTGGCGCAGCGCGACTTGTGATATCTCGCGCCGTGAGAAGCCAGCATTACGTTAGCGATCTTGTCTTCCCGGAGGGGTAGGCAGAGAGAACACAGGTTTACAGTTTTACATTTGCTACGATCCTGACACTTTGTTATCCTCCTTTGTTATAAATATTTATTTTTTGCGATTTTATTGCGATCAAATTACAAATTTCAAGATATTGAAAAAGTTTTCACCTTCCTTCTGACACTAATTGGAAGAGCCCCTAACCTGGAATGTCAGAAGGGTGCAGGTTCAAATCCTGCTCGTGGAAATTTTTTCAACATTTTCCAATATTTATTTAATCGTATGATTGTACGCTAAAGGCGAAGGAGAATTATACATGTCATAATTGCTTCCAAATGTCGTAAAGTTTAAATTCTAATCATAAATTAATTATAAGTCAATGTCCAGATCCCTCAGTCAATTGATGAAGTTTTTTCAATATAAAACACATCCTTTGCTTCATTTACTTTTTAATAGGGTATACGTATTGTCTGATATCTAGGATCAAGTATAACAAGATCCTAGTCTGAAATCGACTACAATAATTCTAGTAGTTATTAAAGCAGAATTGATTTTACATCGGTTTTCACACGGCTAAATGCTAGGCGGGGTAGTAAAAGGAAAATTTATAGAAAGTGTGGGCGAATGCTAATGAGGACATAAAAGTTAACTGAGCTGTGTACTTTCCTACTATACGGAATAACTTACAAGTAATTTTGCACCTTAAACACCTGCGTATATGACAGTTAATACCTTATTTACAATACTTTGTTGTTACGTTACAATTCGTTTATGCTAACTGAATTACAAATATTAGGTGATTGTTCAATTCAACAGAATCGCCTCTAGGGGCATTACTTATAAACACTATTTAAGCATTCGAGCCTATTTTATCTCATATTTGCACAAATTCAGTTTGACGTTTGAGTGAAGTAGACAAAACAATGTGTAACTAAATGATGCTTAAGGCAGTTGTCCCACCAACGCCGAGGAAACAACTAACTATCGGCTAATTACTCGCGCAAGAAACGTTACAATAAATATACATTCCGTGTAAACGAAAGATATGCATAATAGTTGATCGCTGACTGATCATACTGCCGTCGGCGAGGACTCGCTCCACTAGTTCGTCGCTGAGCAAGAGCTATCACACTAATATTATAAAGGCGAAAGTTTGTGAGTGTGTATGTTTGTTACTCTTTCACGTAAAACTACTAAATGGATTTGGATGAAATTCGGCATACAGATACACTGGCCTGCAAAAATAAGTATCACACTTTTAAAATTGTAATAGCTTTTAAAGTACACATGTTAAACAAGACACCAAGACTTAAAAATGTTACTATTGTATAATTTACTATAGTTTCAAAAAAATCTGATAAAATTGCTATAAAACGTTTTTTATTTTAAATCTCTAACTTCTATAGTTTAGAAAAAAATTAAATTTTGAAAGTGTGATACTTATTTTTGCAGGCCAGCGTAGTTTATAACCTGGATTAGGGTAAGATTACACATAGGATACTTTTTATTCCGATATTCCCACGGGAACCACGCGGGTTAAACCGCGAGCGGCCGCTAGTCAAAAATAATTCTCGCTTAACGATACTTGCTCAGCTCAGCAATCGCTTATAGCCCTGTTACAAAACTATCGGAACTACACACTCGCTTTCCGCTGCTCGCCAACTCGTTTCTAATTCTAGCTCGACTCGCTTCTCGTTCATCGTTGGCGGTAGGACAACTGCCTAAATAGTGTTTAAGTACCTATTAGTAAAGACCGTAAGACTTTTGCGTGCTTGTGCTAAGACCACCGGTTCTATACGTGTTTAAATATTGTAAAACCAGACACAATAGAAAATAAATCAAATATGAGTGATTTTTTGAGTGGTAGAGCCACGCTGCGTTGCAGCACGCATTGGGCCGGCTCGCCCGGCGTAATACCACCCTCTCACGAATATCCGGCGTGAAATAATGGCACTTGGTGCTGTTGTGTTTCGTCCGGCCAGTGAGAGTTCCGGAGGCCCCTTCCCCTCCCACCCCTCCTCACAATTCCTTTTCCTTCCCCCAACCCTATTCCTTCCTTAAAGGTCGGCAACGCATCTGCGACTCCTCTGGTTTTGCGGGTGTCCATGGGCGGCGGTGATTGCTTTCCATCAGGTGACCCGCCTGCTCGTTTGCCTCCTTCTCATATAAAAAAAAAAAAAAAAAAAAGTAAATCAACAATTAATTATTTGAAAAAGAAAACTAATTATTTTCCTTTTTTTAGTAATTTGATGTGCATTACGTTCAAAACTACAGTGCAATGTCGGTAAGTATCAACGTGTAATGGCCGTAAACCAAATACATACAATAATGGACAGCAAAAGCAGTCCTATACCATAGTCCACTTTTCACCAAATAGCAACTGCACATGTGCTCAGCGTGACAGGTGGTGAGAACATCGCCGCCCTATGCTGTTGGATGAATGTGCAGTCTTTAGTCCGTTAGTCGCCTTTTACGACACCCCAATGAAGAGAGGGGGTGATAGTATTCTTTCACCGCTACGCAACACGGAAACGGTAAACCAAATAAATATATAAATTTAAAACAAAACCCGCTCGAATCTCTGGAGCACCAAGTTTCCGCTCCAACTAAAGTTTGTCGGTTAGTGCGGTGGTTAAAACTTGGAGTGGTTTCCGGTTTGTGCAAAGCGTTGTTTGTCTTCTTACACCCGATGTGCGGTGAATTATGTTTACAATTTGCACAAAAATATAAATATCCGCATGTTTGCTCGAGGAGATTGATGGCGCAGCGGCAACGCCCAAAATTAATAACGTAATCTAAAGAAAGATTTTTTTAGCCTCTCCGTGTGAGAAATTTGACATAATCTGTAAGAAGCTTAAATAAAACAAATATAATTTAGGCTAAACAATCTCTAGATTCGTTACTAATTAATTTCGTGCGTACGGCATTGAGATTGCCATCTTGCCAGTTGACCAAAAAAGTAACTTGAGATCCTCTCTGCCTTGAAAAGGACGTAGGTAAAGCCGTTGGTCCCGGTGGTTTATTCAGAGACTACGCAATGAACAGCAAAGCAGTCCTCTACCATAGTCCACTTTTCACCGAATAGCATCTGCACATGTGCTCAACGTGACAGGTGGTGAGCCCATCGCCGCTCTAAGCTGTTGAATGTTTGTGCAGTCTTTAGTCGGTTAGTCGCCTTTTACGACACCCAAGGGACGAGCGACACGGTTATCAGTGGTAGATTATGGTCCATCAATTTCTCCATGTCTGCTGTCACGGCTAAAAAGTCCGCATTTCTCCCCCAACCCTCCTTCCAGAGCAACCTATTACCCATCCAGACTGGTCTCAGTCTCTTAGGTATGGACATACACAGCGACCTCAACCCGAAGAGCTATATTGAGAGCATTATAACCACAGCCTCACGTAAACTCGGAATCCTGAACAAAGTGAAGCGGTTCTTTTGTATAAGACTCAGGTGCGCTTCTGCGTGGAGTATTGCTCTCATCTTTGGGACGAATCCGCCAAGTACTTGCTCGAAGCTCTTGACAGGTTGCAAAGACGTGCTGTCCGTGTTATTGGTAACGATAATGTTACAACCAGTCTGGAGCCGTTACAGCTACGTAGGGACATTGCTTCCCTTAGTGCATTCTACCGCCTTTACCACGGTGAATGCTCTGAGGAGCTCTTTGACCTCATCCCTCCCTCTCCTTTTCTTTCCAGATCGACGCGTCCAGGTCTTAGAAGCCACCCTCATACCGTGCTGACCATCAAGACACGTACCAAAAAGTTTGGACAATCGTTCTTTTGCCGAACTGCCCGTATGTGGAATGCGCTTCCCGCACACGTGTTTCCCTCCTCTTTCTCTCCCGGGTTATTTAAGCGGGGCGTGAAAAAGCATTTATGCAGGCCGCCATAGTGTGAGCGTTCGGCATAGCGTGGTAGCGCTGTGATGAACGCTTTCACTTCTTGGGCTTCACTGGCTGCTTTGCATCAGGCAGAGTGGGGCCATTATGGCGTGCCACAATAAAAAATAAAAAAAATTGCTTTTGTTCGTGTGGGAAGGACAGGGCCCAGCAGTGAGACGTTTGTAGGTGGGTAATAATATGGTTTGCGTGATTACTTTAGTGCTGCGGTGGTGGTCTGAGGTGATCGCTTACTTTTTTCCGGTTCTGTAGCTAGAGAAAACCACCTTAAAGGGCAATGCTCAAAAAAAACCCATGCCCGGCGCAAAAGAAAAGTAACTCAAATTATTAGTAAAAATAAGTATTTAAATACTGCATAGGAGGCATCATCGAAATCAATGGCTATATGTGTCAAATTGCTATTCGAATTTTTACAGGGGTAACATAATGCAGCTGGGAGCTATGGTTTAAAGTGCCATCTGCAACACCGAGCAAGTTTAATTATCTTTTACATAAGAATAATCAATTCCGAGGTACCTACGGCTCGTGACTTTGGGACGCGAGGCAAGCCTTGTCCCAACCGGGCTAACTTCGCTTTGACAGCGTAAAATATATCAATTAAAAATAGCTCGGTTGGTCGTAGGTAATTCGAGCATCCCGCATTATTTTTGGATAATGTCGTATTAGACCTAGAAAATCGGTAACTTTATGCGTAATTATTTAAATAAAAAGTACATTTGTGTTTTTCTTTTATCCGACATTATTTTTAATGATTAACTTGTAAAAGTAGCTTGTAGAGTAGTAGAGAAGTTGCCATAAACATGTAATCATATGTATACGCTTTTAAACCCCAACTATGTATCTGTTTACTGTTCCTTTTACAGATACAGTATGTTACCCCTGTAAAAATTCAAATAGCAATTTACACATACAGCCATCGATGTCGTTGATGCCCCCTATGCAGTATTTTATTACATATTTTTCCCTATATTTTGAGTTAGGTACTTTTCTTTTGCGCCGGGACTGGTTTTTTTTTAATACTTCATGAGCATTCTCCTTTAACTATGCGAATTCGAAGTTAAAATCTTATTATTCGATAAACATATTAAACTTAATTAACTATTAATACACTTTGAATTATTGTACAAAACATGTTTTTTAACCAACCACCCATTCAGTACGTCACTTTTAGCAGTGGACAAGAATGGGAGCAAAAAACTGCACATCTTTAAACAGAAGTAAAGATATTAAAAAAATTAATGTAGCTCACTACTAAATCATACAATACAAATCGGCATAAAATACAAATGCATCTCAAATCATTATTGAAAAAACATAACTAATTATTAAACGTAAGTATAGTCACGATTTGTTGTAAAAAAAAATTATAACCAATACAAAGTTACAGTTTAGTGATCTTTTTGCTAACTTACTTATTTATTCTCTAGTATCTGTAACTGATTTAACCTTACGAGTAATAATAAGGAGCAAAATAAATAATTCTTACCGTGTCGCGTAACGGTGAAAGAATACTACCACCCCCTCTCTTCCCTTGGGTGTCGTAAAAGGCGACTAACGGACTAAAATCTGCACACACATCCAACAGCATAGAGCGGCGATGGACTCACCAACTGTCACGCTCATCACATGTGCAGTCGCTATTTGGGGAAAAGTGGACTATGAGGTGAGGACTGCTTTTGCTGTCCTCATTGCCTGTCTTTGACTAACCCTTCGGGGATAATAGTCGTGATTATATATATGTATGTTTGTAGATAGGTAAATAGATATTTGCAGTTTTGTATGGAGTAGCTGTTTTTTAAATTTACGAGTTGTGTTTAAAAATAGGTTATTCTTTGCACTTAAGAGGAAAGCCCAATTGCGGGGTTATGTGCCGTAATGAGCGCCTTTGGCTTTCAAAGTAAAAAAAAGTAATAACTAATTTCGGCGGGCTGGATAAGTCCACGGTAGCTTTTAGACCCAGATTGTCAGAAGGGTTGCTCGAGAGTATTTTTTCAACATTGCCCATTTTGTAATTTGTTCGCCACGAAATGTGCATTTAAGTTATATAAAAAAAAATATTTAAAACTGTATAATGTCGCTGCACGTACATGGGGCTTAAATAGATAGGTAATGTCCTCTTAAGCGAACACCCCCAGATACACCCGTGAGACATCCTGTATACTCTTACATGGCGCATCGAATAAAGCATTCGGGTTGCGGTCCTGAAAGTTAATCACTTCCCATAAGGACACATTTTTATCGATCTTTTTGTTTAGTTATGAATAATTGTAAATTGTGTGAAATTAAATGAAAATGTATTTAAATACATTTTCATTTAATTTCACTTTTCGTTTCGGAAGGCACGTTAAGCAAGTTCCGGTTCTTATCTTATGATGGCAGTCGTTAACACGCTGTTAACTAGAACTAGGTAGTGAAATAAAGGTATTTTACAAAACATTGCGTTTTCTCGTTTTCGCGTCAGTTGGTGTTAAATATTTTTGTGATATTAAAATGGAGTGGGGTGATAAAGAGAACCGAACTGCTGTGATTAGCATTACCTACACAAAGTTGGTATGGAGCCAAATCAATTTTTGAAACTCTTCATCCGCTTGGTATTAGACGAATGTTTGTATACCGGGCTATTAGCCCATCGAACGAATTAGTCACACCGTGTGTGACTCGAAACTCGATCTCTCGCGCGCTTTGTTATCACCATTTGTGATCGTAGCACTGCGCGTCACTGGCGTTCAAATTTTAGCGGTCCGATTGGCACTAGCGGTGTTTCTGTTTAGCTTAAAATATTCTTTGGTCCGTATGGAGTTACTTTTATTTAAGAACCATTTGACAAAGACTCGGAGCGGAAGTCAGAAAAATTAAAAATTTAAATTGAACGTATCCGTTGGCCATTTGTTGTCATTCATTGTGTTATTGGTTTATGTGTGTTGATCGAAATGGATTCACGAAGAAAACGGTGAGTAATCTAATATAAGTATATAATATATAATTACTGGGAAAAGAGTGTAGATTGTGTTAAAATAATAGTTATTGTAGAATCAGTGTTTATTATTTGTGAAAAAAGTCATGAACTTTGGAGTGTGATTTTTTCGTAGGCGTGTGTATGAGTAGGTACGTATTTTCGTCTGTAAATTACGTTGTGAAATTTAATAAAAGTGTGTAAGTTTGTCGATTACATATACACAGTTATTGATAAAATCACATTTTGTTACCTAATTATCTGATCAAAATACCGCGACTAGTGGTTTTCGCAGTCCTCTCGTGATGTTAACCTGCCACTCCCTAAAGAATTCTAAAGAGACCAAAACAGGTCGAAATCGGAAGGTGCAAGGTCAGAACTATACTATATAATGCAACCGCATTAACACCTCCCAGCCAAACTCTCTTAATTTTTGTTGAGTGGCTAAAGATGTGTGAGGTCTAGCGTTATCATGATGGAAATTCACACCCCTTTTGTTGATTAATTCCGGCCGCTGTCTCTCAACTTCTTGCTTTATCTCATCTCATCTCATCAGTTGTTCGCAGTAGAGTTCAAAATCGATGGTCCTGCCTGGTGGTAACAGCTCATAATGAATAATGCCCTTCCAATCCCACCACACACACAGCATCACCTTGTTGCGAGTTAACCCGGGTTTCGCCACAGTCTGTGAAGCCTGACCGGCCTTTGACTAGTGTTGCCCAAATGCAAGAACAGGATGAGACTTAGCTAGTCTTGGTCTTGGTCTTGCGGCACTACACCCGGTATTGGTCTTGGTCTTGCGCCACTACACCCGGTATTGGTCTTGGTCTTGGTATTGCGTTCCCAGTCTTGGTCTTGGTCTTGGTCTTGCAGCAAGAGTCCCGCAAGTCTCGCAATTACTTATTAGCCTATTGCTATTTATTAAACGTTACTTTAGATCTTAGAACGAACAACGTAACAGAGTCGGTACATTTTGAGCTTGAATTAACATAACCATAGTAAAGATCAACCAAATTAATAAATGTCTAAACATTTAATGAGGAATTCGAAAATTTAAATGAACCCACGGACGACATATTCCGGAACGGAACGGAAACTTATTTTATTCTTTAGAACATGTACTCTGTGGCGACAATCAAATAGTGTCAAATTTTGTGCGTGCGGCGCGGCGTCGACGGACGATTGTATGCGATATCAACAGAAGCCGCCGGCGCGTGTATCTTGACCTTGTACTTCCGAATAGCTACAAAATTTCTTTAACAGGTCAATATCTGACCTTTGATGATGCCGACAATAAGGCGCCGCGCATTATCAAAGTGCCGATGGTCAAAACTAGGGATGCACTCTTTTTTCTTTTAATGGATATTCTCATTCGCTATGTATGTTTATGGTATTGTTTGTAATACGCAAAACTCAATTTTTTTTAATAAGTCTATTTTTTGCGACTCATAGAGTCAATAAGCGTACCTTTACTCCAAATTCCTACACTCCCTGAAACGACACAGTCCTAACTGCAAGACGCAAGAGTCTCGCAGGCTTAGTCTTGTTCTTGCTCAAGTCCTGCACGGCCAGTCTTGGTCTTGATCTTGCTAAAATTAGGGGGTCTTCTTCTTGCAAAAATGCAAGAACAAGACCAAGACTGCAAAACCGAGACCGATTTTGGGCAACACTGCCTTTGACAACCACTTTTTTCGCACGTTCTTGTCGTACGTGATCACTTATCATCACCAGTTATCAGCATCTTTAAAAATGGTTGGGTTTCATTACGTGTCGTAAATAAAGAATCGCAAATGAGTACACGTTAGGTTTCTTTCAGTGAGCTCGTGAGGTACCCAAATATCGAGCTTTTTTGTGTACTCAGTTTTTTTCAAATGCACCAAAACTGTTTTGTGGTCAATTCCCAGTTCTTCAGCTACGTCGTAACTACTGATATGCCGATCTTGCTCCACTTTGTCAAAAATTGCATCCTTTTTATCCGTAATAGGGCGACCAGAGCGACGTGCATCTTTGACATAAAATTTCCGGATTGAAAACACTTAAGTAAACCAAATTTGTGCTACTCTCACTCAGACACTGCACTAGGTCCGTAAAGACTGCATTTTTTTCGCAGCTTGCGTTGTACTTTTACCTTTTTTGTAGTAAAATTTGAACTAAATGAAAATCACACATCTATTTTATGCTTAAAGACTTTTTCCCCAACCTACTATTACGCTGGTAATCGTACTGGTACTACAGTACGATGGAAGTTTTGGGTGGCAGCGGTATTGTGACGGTAATGTGATATGATATGTTTTAATTTAATTTAGTTTTTGAGACTATTAATATAGTTTTTGGGCCTATGTTTGTAAATGTCGTAATTCTTAAAGTTTAATAAAGATATTTCATTCATTAACTAATTCATTCACCGCTTCGCGACACGGTTAATTTATACAACCTGAAAAAGCAACGAACCTTTTTAATTGATTTGGCGGCTCAAATAGAGTAGACTGAGATGCTGAAAAGCAGAAGTTCACGAAAGGTCGTTCAATCCCACTTGTGTCAGCTATATCATTTTCTATTAATTTCAACGTTTTGAGTTTAAATATGTAACATTTTAAAATTTCATTTCGCACAGGATTTCTCCGTAAAAGCTTATATGTTCTTTTGTTAGTTTCCGGTACAGGATCACAAAAGTATTGCCTAGTACTTTGTGCCTCAGGGCAGGTAAACATTTTCCTTTCACGGCGTATTCGTTGCGTTTGTGCATGCAGCTCTTTATTGTATCGCAAAGATTTAAGATCAGAATATGTTGGAACAATATTCAATACAGTATGTAACATAAGCCCTTAGGTATACTGATCGCTAACGGTAGCGACGTGTATGTAAAGGAACAGAATTATATAGGCAACATTGAAAAAATCGACCAAGATAAAAATATGCGTATTTCACAAAGATGTTCAGAATCCCAGTATGCGGCAGCGGCGACTCATAAGTTGTTTCCTCACCTTCGATAATTTTATATACCACATACTATAACTAAGAACTGTAACAGTATAAATACTATTTTAATGATAATAAATAAGAACCGTGTCGCGTAGCAGTAAAAGAAGACTACCACCCCCTCTCTTCCCTTAGGCGACTGACGGACTAGGACTGCAGATACATCCAACAACATAGAGCGGCGATGGGCTCACAAACTGTCACGCTGAGCACATGTGCAGTCGATATTTGATGAAAAGTGGACTATGGCAGAGGACTGCTTTTGCGGATCTCATTGCCTAGTCTCTGCTAACCCTTCGGGGATAATAGTCGTGATTTTATGTTAGTATGTATAAATAAAAACCTGAAACCTCCTCCGCCGTACTTTGGTAACCTCTTTGCTGAGGTTCAGGACCTCCTTCGCCATGTATGCGACACTTTTCCGGCAACGCATCTTTTTTTTATACGTAACACGGCAGATGACTACACTCCACTTGATGTTAAGCGGAAATGGAGTCCAGTGACTCAGCATTGCGAAAGTTGCTTAGCGGAGAAGATTGCAAGCCGAATGCCCTAAACGCTATGCGCTCATCATCATCATCATCAGCCTATACGTGTCTACTTATGGCCTCTCCAAGAGCACGCCACAAAGATTTTGTTATATAAATAAAAATTAACAAAAGGAAACTACCTGTAGCACAAGCCGTCTGATAGCGACCCGTTTTTCAAACTATTATTTGTAATTTTGGAAAATACTGTCCATTTTACGTCGAGGTAGGGGGGTCGTAAAGTGATACGTAAAAATTGTCTTACGTAATTATTGAACGCTCCCTAAGATTAAAAATTACTTGCACAAAAGATACCAATGGCTCGAAGTGCTACTGCGAGAGGGGGACCTCTGCAGGCCCCACTAAGTTAAGAAGCATAACCTTTTAAGCGCCACGGTCTTCTATAGAAGACAAACGTTTTTGTGCTCTCCACGCTGCAACTATTGTCTTCTACTAAAGTCGTGACGCGGAGGCAAATAAGTTGTCTTCTATAGACCGTGGCTCTCAAAATGCATATGAAGTGTAAAGCATAAATATTGCGTGATATTCCAATAATGAATGACCAACAACCAGTATGAAGCTCCAAAGAGTTGTGAGAGACGTTTGACAGCAGCATAAATAGTTCCCCCGATTAATTACGGGATTGTTTCGTCCCAGGGGTTCCTTTGGTTCGCGTCGTCTTCGTCCCGGCTTTGGAGGGACCACCCGTCTTAGTCTGAAACGGACACTATATTGATAATGTCAGTAGTGTGATTGTAAAGCTAGATAACAAGGATTAGTTTACCGGTAACAAATCCAAGGCGCTTACAAGTTTAACAGATTCGATGTCCAAGAATTATAACAATTGAAAATCACTTGATATATATTACATTTTCGAGTAATATTATGATTCATGGGACAGAATACGGGTTTAATTATGTAAAAGAGCGGTCGTAAATTAATCAATATGTCAGATATATCGGTTTTAAAAACTGTTTGCTTATCAAGATAATATTCTGTTTGATACGATACCATGTACAACGATGCGACGGTGGGACAAGCCCGCCGCGCAACTACATTTTCTTCCGCGACCGCATAGACATCGGGCGAGCTTGCTTTGTAACACGATTTAATAATTTATTGTAGTCATTATACCTGTAAAATACAGTACGCTTATCAAACCAACAGATAAAATAAAATTGAAAATTATCTGCTCATCCAACTAAAAACAAAACGATTTCTCAAAAAACGTGATATTGTGGTTACACCAGTCTCGAACGAAGTATAGTTTAATTATGTCCAGGGGCTATCTATCGAGCTACGCAGGGATTCCTTATTACGGCTTCACTTTCGGAATACCAATGTGTTTAGTGATTTATTTTATCATCTTCATAATAAATTAGATTCGCAATGATGTATTGATTTACTGAATGTTAATAAATAAAACGGTTTTAAGTTACGTTAAATAAGGTATGTTGGTCTTGTGAAATGTTAAATATAAAGAAGAATGGGCGTTTTTGTATGAAACCGGTCCCACCCCTTGTAAGTTCCGACATGGTATGTTTCGAAATAAATTGTGTATTTTGTTATAAGGACAGCAAATATGGACGAGCGAATGAATGAATAAAAAAAAAATTAAAAAAGGGGAAAATTAAAAATGAGGGTGTATGCCTCATTTTTAATAAAAAAAATTTATACGACTTCTACTGATTTTAGACTCGTATAAATCAAAAGAATCTGCGAGGGAGGAATTTAAATTCAAGAAAAAATCTTGACTTCAATTTTATAATAAATAACTTTTTTCTCCAATACCTGACAGTTTTGCTGTCATACAATAAAATCCTGCACTTCACAAGGGGGGGGGGGGGACGTTTTGCCCATACTTCTTTCTCTAAAAAAATAATAAGCTACGTAACGTTCGTTTGTCTTATTCTTCTCGTTGGATGTAGAAAGAAGAAGATGTATATATATTTAAAGATTATTATAAATGTGTAATATTAGTCCTGTTAACCCATCCTGAAATCTAAAATGACCATGCAGGAGTGGGTTCACGTCAGTAGTCTAAGGAGCTATGGGGATTGAATCACGATTTCTCGTGTTCAACCCGAGCATCTATCAGCTCGGCTACCGACGCCTCAAAAACATATTTTTTCAATTTTTGTTTTTCAAGTAATTAATTTTGTTCTAAGAAAAAACTTAAAAACGTAGTTCCCGTCCACTTAAAACCCACAGACTAAGCATGATGATATCATATAAAATTCACTCACACTCAATAACAGCTAAGAAGAGAGGTACGTGGTTCGATCACACATAAAAACTCGAAGGGTACGTGGCAAAAAAATATTACTTTGAGCTTGGTAAGCTACCAGCGATCAGAAAACCTTATTGATAGCGCCGCACATACCTGATCTTGACAGATGGCCATAATGAGACCTCGTCATAGAGAAAAGCCACAAACAGTACCGCGTTACATCATTTTTGACGTTTGCAATCGGCTTGTGAAATACTTTGATAAAATAGTGAAATAAGTCTACTTCGGTGTTTTATGATCCACTTTGTTTTTTAGCATATACCTACATGTTTTTTGGCCCGGACTTGTTGGTATTTTTGATTGTAGAAGATTCATGCTAACGTTAGGGTTTTATTATGGATTGGGATTATTCTGGATAAAGGTATTGTTTCTGTACGCCTCGTGTAGAAACCAGTGAAGGGAAACTTGAAACAAACCCGGTATTTGGTGCAGCCGTAAGTACCTGCAACCAAGCCGACTCCGCACGTAACGACTCGTCGTTCCTGTGGGTTCAGTTGGAGAGGTCGAGAGAGTGGTGTAGGTCTCGGGCATACCTGCACTATCTTATTTGCGTCCCAGGCGATGCAGCGTCTGTGGAGAGGGCACTTCACACACTTCAGCCTAGCTGAGTGGAAAATAACATGGAGAGTAGCAGTTACCGGTTTTAAGTCCAAACAGATAGACGTAAGCGCGACCGCCAGGGGTCACTCTCGACAGGGGGAGGGTCCATCGTAGGCCTAATGACAAGTTATTGCCCGATTTAAGCCAGGCAGCCACCGGTCACTATATAGGGTACTTGTCCAAACCACTACACTACTCACCACTACACACACTACACTACACTACACATTAAACACCAGTGAAAGCTCAAACTGCGACCAACATCTTAGCAAAACTGCAGTTATTGATGTAGAACTTTTTCTTTAGACTGGACATTGTTAGTAGCAGCACTTCAAGAGACGAGGTTGTTTTTTTTAATTCTTGCTCACTACTCTAACATTATCGGAGTCTAATACTTTAGGCTAATTCTCTTCCATACTCCTCCATCCTCATTCATTCCTGGCGGTGGGTGGTCCGCTTTTTTCTAGGCCCTACGCTTTCTTTTTCTATGCTGTCCTATCCTTCATTTCTTATTTTTTATTTTTTATCAGTGGGTAATAATTTTTCCACTTCCATTTTAATTCTAGTTTAGTGTTGCTTATATTATATTTAACGCTCTTATGCACTTTCTACGGCTATTTACGTAAATCCAACTACACGTTTTACTGGAAAGGACTTATTTGAAGATCGTGAATATAGGGTAGGATTCGCTGGAAGAAATGCTCTGCTACACGCTATTGACGATCCCATAGGAGTGCCGGAACGCATAATGACATGCCGTTTAAATACGGACACTGGCTTTGTCACGGACAATAGCTGCTTATGCTCCGACTTTAAAATCTTCTCCTGATTCAAAAGACCGCCTCTACGATCAGCTAAGCGAGTCAGCGAGTGAGGTTCGGTCAGTTGATCGTCTTATCAATTTAGATGATTTTAATGTACGTGTGGATCAGTCTCAAACATCACGGCCGGAATTTATGGGAAGCAACGGGATAGGTTACGTTAAAGAGAACGGGCAACGTCTTGTTCTCAAATCCCTCAAAATTTGCTCTGCGTGACGAACACTTATTTTAAGGGCAAGTTCATGCGCAAGGTGTCGTGAAAAAACCCTCGCTCTGGTCACTGGCACCAGTTAGATGTCATCCTATAGAAGAAGAAAAACCTACGTGACATTCTTCATACACGCACATTTCACAGTGCGGATTGTGATACTGATATCTGACTCTTTGGTAGTCACTACCGCCTCTTTCTATTCCAAGAAGATCCATTCTTCAAGGTCTTTTGGTGGTAAAAAGCTAACAGTACCAGCTTCAAGAGGCACAAGGTTGGTTGAGTCTTTTTAAAGGGTTGTTCGCCAAGAATTTTCCACGTGGGATAATAATATGCCAGCTGGCCAAGAACGGAATAAAATTAAACGCCTTCTTACAGAGACTGCTACAGAAGTCTTCGGTTGCAAAACATCTTCAAAAACTGACTGGCTCCAGCAAAATCTTGATCAACTTCAACCATTTCTTGAAGCTAAGAGACAAGCAGCGCTTTATCATCGGCTCAACCCGACTTGCAAGACAAGAGAAGATCTCATTGTGGCCAAAGCAGCCCTCCAGCGTAACACACGCGATTGTGGAAACGCCTATTGGCAGGAGCTATGCAGGAGTATACTGGCTAGTGCAGCAGCAGGCAAATTTGTTGCTGTTTACTCTGGAATTAGGAAGGTCCTGGGTTCATTAAGAAGTTGATGGCTCTCCTATTGCCAATTCAGGTCGTTAGATTCACCGCAGAGTAGAGCACCGATCTTTACTCGAACGTGAAGTAATTCATTCGATTCCAAAATTACCTGTTTGGACGGAGCTCGACGATATACCCACAGTTGAGGAATTCCATATCGCTGTCAACCAACTAAAGCGAGGTAAAAGCCCAGGCAGCGATGGTATTCTCGGCGAGGTCGTCAAGGTGCATTAAGAGGCTCCCACTCTTTTTAAGTTGTTTGTTAAATGTTGGACGGAAGAATACATCCGCCAAGATATGCGTGATGCCAAAATCATCACCTTGGTATAAAGGAAAGGGTGACCGTGGCGACTGTAACTCTTACCGTGGCTTCTCGTTACTTAGCATCGTCGGTATGTTACTTGGGCGCATCATCTTGTCCAAGTTGCAAAACCTGGCAAATCGCGTGTACCCAGAGCCCCAGTGTGGTTTTCGCAGTCAGCGTTCCACCACTGATATGATTTTACTTTCCGCCAACTCCAAGAAAAGTGTAGAGAGCAAAGAACACCATTGCTGGCAGCTTTTGTTGATCTAAACAAAGCTTTCGACACCGTCAGAAGAGAGGGGCTATATTCTGTGCTTTAAAGAATCAGTTGCCCACCGAAATTCTCACATTTAATAATATAATTTCACTTTAACATGAATTTATAAAAACATAATAACATAACGTTGTTTATAATAGAAATACGTCAGACCCCTTCGATATGAGAAGAGGTGTGCGGCAGGGTTGTGTTCTGGCACCAACACTGTTCAGTATATTCTTCTTTGTCCTTCTTAAAGTTGCTTTTGGTGAGTCTTAAAAAATCATACACCTTTACACCAGGGTGGATGGTAAGCTATTTATCATCTCTTTTTAAAAAACCAAAAGACACTTCATGATTTTAAATGTGGACCAATTTTTTGATGCCTTATAATTTATAGATTTTAAATTTTATTTGTACGTAGGTTTAGTTGTATTTATTTAGTTATAGGAAAAACTTTGTAAATATTTAGATTAGAAAATGTATTTTAGTATTTGTGTAAAGAAATTGATATGATCGCCTTAGATTAATAATAAAAAAAAATTAAAATATGTTAAAATAAACTGATAAATGATTTTAAATTATGTTTTATTCATATATTTTGCAACGTAGAACCTGCCAGTGCACTAACATAGCATAGACTCCACAGTACCAACCCACATTCGGCAAGCGTGATGATAAAGCCGTACCCATCAATTGTAGCGACGTCTTGATTTTGAATGATGATGATGTGGCTTCAGCCTAGCAGTGGGACCGTATATATGATACTACTTTACAAAATTTTCTTCCGTCTTCAAATAACACGAACTTTCTCATTTTCAGTTAAGTCTTGCTTTCTCGGTAAATTCCGAAAAATTAACAGACCCAAACGAAAATATGGTCGTAGGGTTGAGGTTAAGTGAAAATTTCACTGGTAATTTCTCCACTAAAGGCTGATTATATTAGCAAGGGGTTGGTCGCAATCAGATTGTTATTCGAGCAGCCCTATCTTAATTAAACAGTCGTTGGCTGCTATAAACAAATTGTTTAGTAAACCGCTTCGTAGCTGCTATTTCTCACTCTAAGTTTATTAAGCTGATATAGAAGAGTTAAGGGTTAAACACAGTGTTCCACGGTTCGATACTATAAGGTCACTAAAACGTTGATGTGTGTAAAAAAAATACATACATACCTACATATTATTATGATAGACTAGGCAATGAGGACCGCAAAAAAATACCATAGTCCACTTTTCACCAAATAGCGACTGCGATGTGCTCAGCGTGTTAGTTGTTGAGCCCATAGCCGCTCTATGCTGTTGGATGAATGTGCAGTCTTTAGTCCGTTATTGCCTTTTACGACACCCAAGGGAAGAGAGGGGGTAGTAGTATTCTTTCACCGCTACGCGACACGGTTTAAAAAAAATACTGTTACTGTAATGTATTTGTTTTTTTTTATTCAGCAACGGGTAAACCGGAATCCTCAACCACTGAGGAACTGGCTATCTCATCTCAAACTGTCGGCACACAACAATGCTATAATAGTTATTTTCATCCCCCCATCTCGGAAAGAGTATTTTTACTCTTCGATATCTGAGTGCAAAAGCCGTTTTTACCCGCTAGAGGACAAAGTAAATTGAATTTATAACATCGTGTGCACTTAGTATGTGTATTCAAAACATCATTAAACCTATTTTCTTCTTCCTCCATGGTGCCGATTTATCATACGACCTTTTTAAATTGTTAAAAACTCAGACTCGGAACCTTTTTGGTGTACCTACTTTTTTAATTTGGTTGGTTTTAATCGCGGTTAAAAAGCAAGTTTGCACTCTTGTATAACAATAGTTATTTGTTATACAAGAGTGCAAACTTGCTTTTTAACCGCGTGCTCAATTTTGATGACCGAGCAAGCGAAGGATTCTAAAATTGAATCACGAGCGCAGCGAGTGATTCAAAAATTAGAATCCTGAGCGTTACCGAGGGAATCAAAAGAGCACGAGGTGAAAAATCTTTGCACTCGAGTGCAACACGTAACTTTTCATCCCACCTCAACGAGGAAATTACCAACCAAATTAAAAAAGTAGGTACACCAAAAAGGTTCCGAGTCTGAGTTTTTAACAATTTAAAAAGGTCGTATGATAAATCGGCACCATGGAGGAAGAAAAAAATAAATTACCTACACCAAAAAGGTTCCGAGTCTGAGTTTTTAACAAATTAAAAAAGGTTGTATGATAAATTCGGCACTATGGAGGGAGAAGTAAATAGGTTTAATGGTGTTTTGAATTCACAAACTTAGTGCACACGATGTTCTAAATTCAATTTACTTTATTCTCTAGCGGATAAAAACGGCTTTTGCACTCAGATATCGAAGAGTAAAAATACTCTTTCCGAGATGGGGGGATGAAAACATCTTTGTTATGGCGACAGACTTAGATAAGATGGTGGTAGCTAGTGGTAGACTTAACAGCCCTACCACCAACCAAACCGAGCACACAAAGATGTACCCCCCGCTGGGAATAAAACCCGGGACCTCTGGGTCTGAAACCGGTGGCATAGCCACTAGACCACAGAGGCGGTTCAAACGGCGGTAGTGCAGGACAGATCTAGAGGGAGGTTTTATCGGAGGGCCACCTTACCATCAACTCCAGCCAGCGTAGGGGGTTATGGCCCAATAATTTGGTTCTGTTTCATTTTGGAGGCCTGTGCCCTACAGTGGAACGTTTACAGGCTGATGATGATGACTATTATTAGGTACTAGTCTCTGACTAACCCTTCGGGGATAATAGTCGTTTTTATATGTATGTATTATTATTATTATCGACTGACTAGCGACGACCTCCTTGGTCGAGTGGTTTGTACACCGGTTTTCATGGTGTCGCCATCTTTAAGGTCCCGGGTTCGATCCCCGGTCGGGTCAATTTAGATATTATTGTTTTTCTAAATTGTCTCGGGTCTGGGTGTTTTCTATGTATAATAAGTATGTATTTAAGTATTTTAAGTATGTTTATCCGTTGTCTAGTAACCATTTAACGAGTTTCAAAACGAAGCTTCTCTTGGGCTAGATAATTGGTGTGAGTGTAGGAAAGTTTATTATTATTATTACCGAGCTTATTACACGACAGCTGTGTTAGCCCTCTAACGTTCTTAGCATATCCAATAAATATAGTAGCTGCATAACCATTGGATAACAAAAATAGATGTACATACATACACTGTACTGTGTGCTTACCTAAATAAATATACTATTCAACCCTTTTTAGGTCACACGATTAAAAGCGGGGCGTTGAAGAAATATCAGATGTTTTGTTAACTCAAATATTGGTGTTAGCTTTTCCTCTTATTACGATTGCACTCCGAATATAAATTTGATATTCAGAGGGTAGCCGAAAAGATAACTTGATGTTTATAAATATTAGTACTACTACTAGACAGTAGTTTTTATATTTTGCGAATGTTATGCAAACCTATTTAAATTTATATCTGTTTTGTTTATTTTTATATAAGCTTTATAAATTATTTGTAGGTATGCATTTAGTTGGTGTACCTTTTCTAATGAATAAATAAATAAATGAAAAAAATACTTCAGTAATATTTGATTATTTGTGTTAATAACGCTCAACTACATTGCAACGCATTTGCGCGGCTTGTGGAAGACGTAGGTTCGATTCCCATCCAAGGTACTGACTTTTTGCAACGTTTCTTTATCTTTATGTACTTTACATGGCAATGAATAACAAAAAATAAATTTGTTTAATTGTTGTAAAAATTTTTTGTAGTTAAATCAATCAATTTAAAGTTTACTGCAAACTAAATGATGGTGACAATAAAAAAGTGCTTAAAACTTAGTTACCGTTTGGGTATCGCGAATTCGAGGACTTATTTAATTTTATATAAAAATGACACAAAACATTATTATGTAATACAATATTGGAGCACATAGTCGACATAGCTTGCGATTCGAATCAATTCAAACCATATTTGCATGTACATGCGATGGTTATCAATGAAAAGGGTACTCAAAAACTTAGTTATCGTTTGGCTATTAAAAGTTTGAGGACAGCTTGAATGGCATCCAAGGTTGGGTCAAAGATAATAATAATAATTATATTAGTTGGTTACCTACATGATCATAGAAATAGATATTTAAAGTCTATTTTAGTTATAACACTAAAGTTGTGGTTAAACAATTTCATTTACGTACAAAACTATTTTTTTTATATTTTTGTATGACATTTTTTTTTTTATTTTAATGTGTAATCAATTACTTATCTAATTTTATTTTATTTGATTGTATAATATAATGTGATTTTATAATTGTAACGTAATGATCCAAGTTGGTCTGGTCAAATAAATGAATTTTATTATTATTACTTACTCTCTTTATTCAAAATAATTTAACTTAAATATTTTTTTACAATAAGTATTTTATATAAAAAACAACATATTCACAATAATAATGCCTGACAGATGTCGACCGTACCGTCCCTCATAATATATTTCCGATAGTTATTCGTCTTGATAACTTCATCTTCAATTGCACAGACAAAACCTTAAGTTTCCCCGAAGAGGTCACCGAAACGTAGCCATGTTCACGGAGGCAGGCAAATCTAGATCAGGCCCTGTTAGAGTCCGATAGTAGTTCCCGTGTAGCACCTTGCTCTTCCATATGTCCTTGCAATCGAGAGTGCTTAGCACCACTGGTTTGCGCCAGTTTTCTGTTGCCAAGGAAAGCGGCGTAAAGTGCCCATAAACTGCCACGACATCCAAATGCATCCCCGCACTCACTGTTAAGGAAATAATCCATAAAATGATTAGTATTTTTATTTTATTAAAACCAATCCATAAAATAACACTACTTCCGTCCCACAAAAAAAAGTTCCGTTACTACCAGTACCTAAATATCCCTAAAAAGAAAAAGTTCAGATTAGCTACAATCGCAGCTTACGGAGCCCGTGCAAAGTTTAAAGTGAAAGTTTTAATCTGATACCTAATTTTAATGCGCTTTTCGCCTTTGTTTGGCAAATTGCTGAACCGCAAACGGGAGAATGCGAATGCAAGCCTTTTTGAGTCTTTTATGAGTCTAATGTGGTTGAGTGACCTGTTCTGCAAAGCTTTGGAGTGCAAGTAAGTATTTAACATAGAAGGACAAACTCAGTAAATACCTTGACTTAGCTCACGAGGTTCATGATAGATTAATAAATAATTTACATATTATAAAACATAATTATGGCATAAAATATAATTCGTGCTAACAGATGACTAACCCAAAAAATGCTTGTGCAGTATTAGCCTCAATCACAGAAAAGTTAAAGAAGATCTTAGTAGCTAATTGTATTTAATAACTGACAATAATTCTCAGTAGACGCGATGTTGCAAAACCTTCCCAATCGCCAGCTGTGGCTTTAGATTTAATTCATATCTTTACTTCATATTTTAATTTCTATCCCGCAGATCTTCCTCCGAATTAGTAGAACTTCGTAACCACTCCGAATTGGAACAGTCATTAGCATAATCGGTCGTGGACAGGCAAATATTTGACGAATTACGAAGTTACTATAGAATTTGTATTGGAAATTCATAACTATCATTCGCAGCGGCTTTGCTCGCGCGATATTCGATAATATCACGCAGTATTCGGACAAAAAAATATATTTAGTACCTATAAACACATGCATACGTAGGTACATACTTACATACATACAGGAATCTTTTTATCTGTGCACTTAATTTTAAGCTCATAAGGACATAAAAAATCGAACGCAGCATTAAAAAATCTAAATGCGCATTATCGGCAATGCAGAGGACACTAAAACTCTCGAGCCTTTGCAATTGCGTAGAGATATTGCCTCACTCAGCGTCTTTTGCCGTTTATACCATGGCGAGTGCTCTGAAGAACTCTTTAACCTCATCCCTCCTTCTCTCTTCCTCCATAGGAGTACGCGTGCTGCTCTCCGGAGTCACCAATTTACAGTCTCTAATATTCTATCACGTACAAAGAAATTTGGTGACTCGTTTGTTTGTCGCACTTCCAAAAGATGGAATAGTCTACCAGCACACGTATTCCCTCCTACCTATGACATAGGGTCCTTCAAACGAGGCGTGAAGAGGCACTTTGTGGGCCGGCAGAGTGAGGGTGACTAATGCTACGTCTCTTACGCTGCACCGGTTGTCCTCGCGCCTGGACTTCATTTCCACTTAACATCAGGTGGAGTGGGGTCATTTGCCGGGCTTAGTATAAAAAAAAAATTAAAAAATACGCGCTTAAATGAATACTTAATCAAAAAGCCTTTCGCAGTTTATTTTAATGTAAATCATATCGGCTTCTACTCAGTTAATTCTAGTGTATACATATTAATATCTTGTATACGTGTTAATAGTCAGTGGCATCCTTGTATAGTATCGTGTACCTACAGTGTGCGAGATATTCAAATCGATCAGCCGGGCTTACATGACAACACACCACCGCCTAAGGCATAACAATGATCTAACGCACACAATGTTAATGGTGTGATGTATACTATACAGCATTTATCTTGCAAGATAGACTGGTAAAACTCCCATACTACACAAATTCGAGATGTAAGAGATTGGATAACATGATTGAAAGCTAGAGTTATGGGTTATGTATAATATTAAGGTCTACTAACATTTTAAACTTACATAGTCACTACAATTATTTTTATGAAAAAAGGGGTTTAATTGTTGGTTTTGAGTCCCCGATATTTCGGAGCAGTTGCATGCATAATGATCACTGCAAAACCAACAACTCTAACATGGTAAAAATCCCGTTTTATCATAAAAATAAGGTCTAAGTAAGTACTAGGATAAAATAATTTTATTAGGATTCAAACCCACGACCTTTGGATTGCCGGTTCACTGCTCTAACCGCTGAGCTACCGAGACCCCAGAAGATTCGTTGAATTTTTCCTAGTAGTTTTGATTTACGTTGTAAGCCAGCGGTATTACGTCACTGTGAAGTCTGCCCTCACAGTCGAAAGAAATACTATTGCAAGTATTTAACAATCGATAAAGACGTAATTGCTTATAAATATCATTATTATTGAAATTTTGCATTTACAATGCTATATAGGTAGTTATAGGATAAAATATTTACTTAAAAAAATATCCTATATCTATCATTATAGCATTGTGAATGCAAAATTTCAATAATAAAGATAAGTAAGTACCTACTAGTCAAAATAAAAACCCTTCGTTCAAATAAACTTTTTGAAAGTGCTTTTGAATCGTCCAAAATTTTATTTGTTATCACCACTTATCACGCTGAGCACGTGTGCAGTTGTCATTTGGTGAAACGTGGACTATGGCAAAGGACTGATTTTGCGGTCCTCACGGCTAGTGTAGTAACTTTAAGATACAAGAGAAAGAAAATATGTGATAATAAGGAAATGCAAATGTATTAGTAATAAGAAAATAATGCCAAATGAAGTAGAAATGTATAGTACTTAATAAGAAAAGAAATGTAATAGTTTATAAGAAAGAAAAACAATAAAAAATGAAGGATTTATAAGTATATAAAAAAGGAAAAGAAATAACAGCAAAAAGAAATAGAAAACACAAAAGAAAAGAGGCATAAGAATAATAAATGAATAATAAAAGAAAATAAAAATTAGAGTACTTAGGCTCCAAAGCATTAAGCCCAAAAAAGGAAAAAATAAACTAAGAAAACAAAACTTAGTATATATATTTGACAGTAAGAATAGGAATTTTAAGAATAAGCAAGAAATGTATTAGAAATAAGTAAATATTGTAACTATATTAATTATACATAAATGATAAAGAAATATAAAAGGAAGAAAACATAACAGTGCTCATAAAGCTCACGATTATTAAGCCCTTTAGAAAAGTAGATAAGAAAAAAAAACAGCAAAAAAAGTCCTGCAAAAAAGCGGGGAGCAGTAGCATAAAAACAAAAAACAAAAAAACTTTAAGATACATACATACATACATGTATGATTTCAGATAAATGACCTCCTTAAAGTTTTCAAATTACTAATTCAAAGTTCGCTGAATGACGTATCGTTAACATAAATCAATCCCATACATAACCGTGTCATGTAGCGGTGAAAGAATACTACCACCTCCACTCATTCCTTGGGTGTCGTAAAAGGCGACTAACGGACTATAGACTGCACATAAATCCAACAATACAGAGCGGCGATGGGCTCACAACCTGTCACGCTGAGTACATGTGCAGTCGCTATTTGGTGAAAATTAGACTACGGCAAAGGACTACTAGACGAGTATAGGCTGATGATGATGATGATGATGATGAAAGGACTACTTTTGCGGTCCTCATTACCTATAGTCTCTGACTAACCCTTCTGGGTTGATAGTCGTGATTTTAAGTATGTATGTAATCCCACACTTTTATCTGTTTTATTCTACAAGCGTTCATGTCACTCATCTAGGACCTCAGATGACGTTAAAGCTTAACGTTTTCCTGATGTAAATTAAAAAGTCCATCAGGAATTAATTATATAGAATAGTCCCTGAGCCGCAACTAAACAGATAAAACAAGCACTAGGTGGGTAGAAATAAACAATTACAAAACTAAGTCTTGCACGCTGCCACAGAATAGATACATACAGATGGACGACTTGCAGTAAACGCGTAATCAAACACAATTTCATTCAGGATGAAAGCACATGAGTAAAGAAACGGTACAGAGTGAAAGCTACATACAAACGCGCCGACGCGAGTCAACTACTACAAGCATACGGCGCATGTGTGCGTGTCCACTAGCCGCTGCGTCGCGTACGCGCCGCCACTGGATAAAACCGGTTTACGCTAGCTCGGCCAGTGGACAAACAGAGGGCCTGCACGGAGCGCGCGTCTTATTTGTTTTGTGCTTCTGTATATTTTTTACGAAATTGTTTTAAGTAGAGTGAACTGTAAATAGTTATGAAAGTGTAAATAATAAGTCTGGACTTGTAAAATGGTTGTTTACTGTACCATTTGTATGAATAATAATAGAAAAAAAAAGATATTTCATATTTCAATTAACAGGGGGAGTCTACTAGGTAAGTAAATCGAAACCAGATTATATCTATTAAAAATTAGATATGTTTAAGTAGGTCACACAAACCTTTATGTTATTAAGGTAGGTATGTATGTTATGCCGGGTCACACACACGTTTCCTGCGACACTGTTTTGTGTTTTCTAACACCTACCATCTAACAAAATATGCGTTTAATTTGTTAGATGTTTGTTGTTAGGTTAGGTTATCACAAAACAGTGTCGCAGGAGACTCGACTTAACGTAGGTATTTAATTGTTATTTTTATTACATATAACTATTTGTGTGAATCTACAAATATTTAGCTGTTTTGTTTCCCACTCGTCATTACCTTGTCTATCACCAACTGTCGTTAAAATAGTTTGCATTTACAAGATTGACATTATTATGCGAACGAAATTTAGAGAAAAACTGTTTTCTATATTGATTTCAGGTCTGGGCGTGTTTTTATGTTTATATATATTTATCAGTTATCTTACCATATTATCGAGTTTCAATAGAATGTTGGTCTAGATAATTGGTGTGAGCGTCCACATATTTTAATGATGAAATTCGTGTGAGGAAGCGGACAGCGTCGAAAAAGCAACCGCATTTTCGTAGATTCACCCATTTTCACACTTTTATCGATTAATTTATGCAGTAATAAATGTAAATATTTGTATTTTAAATAAAAAATTATCTCATTTCAAAATGCTCGCGTCAACATAAATTAATTTCAGAGTGTAAGTATTTTTTTTTACATAGGCCGCCTTTTTCGTCAAATATTTGTATAAGTACTCAAGTGCACACAACCTTTACACCTTTATGCCAATATCACCAATATCACCTATATGCCAATGGTTTCGGTTGGTAATACTATTTCTTATGCAGTAATAAAATAATATATGCCCGATGGGTGACCAATTAAAAACATGGCACGTTAAACCGTTGGTCCCGGTTGTTGTCGTAAGATGACAGTCGTTAAAACTCACCAACCCGCATTGGGCCAGCGTGGTGGGTTATGGCCCAACATCCCCACGTGCTGGTCCACGTGGGACGCCTGTGCCCAGCAGAGGGACGTTTGTAGGCTGATGATGATGAGGTTTAAAAAAATACATTACAACTCATTCTGATTTTTTTTCAGACGACTTGAGTAGTTAAAAGCTGTCAGTCGGGAAGACCTTGTGCTTAAAATTATTGATAACACAAGACAAAGATATAGAATATGTGAAGTTCATTTCGAAAAATCAAACATTAAATTTTCTCAAAACCAAACTAAAAAATATTTACATGACGATGCTTTTCCAAGACTTAATTTGCCACCAAAATATGACGGCGCAAGTACGAGTCAATGTGAGACTGTACCTGCACAAGAAAATCAGGATATTCAAATTATGCCTATTGTAACACTTTAACCTATATTCCTTAATTAAGCATTCAAAAAAATAATAATAAATAGAAAATGTACATTTCTAGACATTTCAAATTTCCTACAGAAAGTTACGTTCACTCGGAATTGACATTACTGCCTGCAACATTCCGACGGCCGCTATTGTTCTCGGCGCAGCCGTCTGCGCAGAAAAAAACTCCGAGCACTGTCCGCGCGCGCCATACTGACTTGATCGCTCTGAAGCACGGTCGTTATTCACGAGTGCTACGAAATTTTACAAATCTTCAATAGCTAATTAAAACACTAATAAGTAATTGAATCTATTGTGTGCAGTGATAAAACCCCATATTGGGTAAGTGTTGTAAGATGATTTTACGTAGTTTAGTTCATGTAGACGCGCAGCTAGTTAATTCTACCTTCCGTTTTAATAATGTCGAAATCCACCGTTGTAACTTTTAAAATCCTTAATTTTACTATTAAACATAAATTGTCTGTTGGATTTCGACGTGATCACGTAATTGTGTTAAGTAGTATTGTACTAGTATAGAAGTAGTTTTATCTTATTTGTGAAACCATTGTACTTGCCTACTACTTTTTATTTTACGAGTAGTTAATTCTTGTAGGCTAGTTTGATAAGTATTGCTAGTTTATTTTCGCCTCGATTGCCACGCCTTGATCGCTGCTTAGTGCAACATACTATACCTGAGCTTAGCATGTGGCAATAATTGCTGCGATTAAGGTGTTGCTGTCAGGCTGGTGTATCAGACAATCCATAAAATGTCTGGTTTGACGTTCCAGGGTTCTAGTAACTACCCAGAACAACTTTACTGGCGGTGGAGAACTGCAGATGGCGGTGCTACTCCACGTCTGCTACTACGCGCACTGCTATTGTTACAAGAAGACATACTTCGCGTCGTCCATCGCTACTGCAAGCCAGGATAGTACCGTTGAATTGTCGGGACCTGATTCAGTGTGTGTAACCTAGACCCGCGCTCTGCCGCTAACTACTTCAATATAATATGAATTGCAATTGTTCACGGTTGTCTTATTCTACCTCCTAATAGGATAACGCCACATTGGCGCCTGAAGGAGTTGGCAGCACACTGAATTGAGTTCTAGCATTAGTAGCTTTACTTGGTGTTGGTTTTTCTTGGCTTTTTGTATCTTTCTTCTTAGTCAAGCTATTTTTGTGTGATTTTACTGTATGATTAAATCGAAGCGTAGTAATTCCTAATAGGTACTACGTACTTATTGTAAGTTTTTTTTTTTTTTTTACAAATTCACAAGTTGTTAATGTTTTTCTCTTCTTTTACTACGGAATATACTACGTTTTGAGTGAACTGATTGTATTTCTGTTCTGCGTTTATTTTAGAAATTTTAGAATAGCAAAAGTGGTCTTACAACACTTAACTATATTTATGGTATATCACTAGTTATTTAAATTTTTGTTAAAATGGCTTACCCTATTAAGTTTTTATCGCTACAAAAATCGGAACTAGCTTATGAGGTAGAAGTTCGCGGTGTAGCACCTGCAGATTCTGTTCAAGAATTACGACGGCAAATCGTAAAAATCTCAGGTGAATTACCATCGGAAGACATTTTAGAATCGTTTTTGGAGCCGGATAGGGATATTGCTGGTGTTAAGGATTCTTTAAATAAAGCTTATAATAATATTAAACAACTAAATAGCGCGTTTGACAAAAATCTTTTTTTAAGAACAGAAAATCTTCTCAATCATGCCTATCATAGGATCAATAGAATTTCTGCTACTACAGAATTGGCCGAGGCGTATAAAGAGGTCAATGGTCACTTTAAATCTTTTTATTCAAATATACTTTCTATGAAACCCCGTACACCGCACACATCAATGTCCTTGCCGTCTGAAAAACGAGCAGAAACTACAGTTATGTCCGTAACCTGTGAACGTAATTTACTGTCTGATATAGGGAAGTTAAAATATTCTGGAAAATCTTGTGCTCGTGCCTTTATCCAGAAAGTCGAAGAATTCGCTACTTCTAGAGGCTTGGATAATGATAAACTTTTGTCTTTTATGTACGAAATTTTCACTGATGATGCACTTCACTGGTATCGTTGTATGAAAGATAATATTAAATCGTGGGCTGAGTTAGTGAAACTTCTTAGACAGGATTTTAGTTCAAATGATTACGACTACCGCCTCTTATCAGAAATTCGTGCTCGTACTCAGGGCGATAACGAAAATATTACTATCTATCTGTCAATTATGCATGGAATGTTTTCTCGTTTAGATAAATCTATGAGTGCTGAGGATAAGTTGGAAATAATTCTTCACAATATTAGACCTTGTTACGCAAGCACCTTGGCTTCAGCCACTGAAATCAATAACATTGATCAACTAAAGACACTTTGCCGTAATTACGAAAATATCCAGTCTCGGATGGCTCAGTTTCACGAACCGCCTAAAGTTGGTCCAAGTACTGTTGCACCAGAATTTGCTTTTAAGAGTAATTCATCATTTGGAAATAATAATAACAAGACCATCTATTCTAATTTAAAAAAAAATTATAACTATAGATCGTATTCCGGTAATACTAGTAAAAACTATTCTAACACTACTAATCATAACTTACCGGTTGCTACAATTTCATCGGTGCATGATGAGAAAGATTCCAGAGAATTTAGGAAAGTTTATTGTCCGAGATGTAGGTCGGAATCTCATTCCCTGGGTCAGTGTACCAAACCGAGATTTCTCATTTGTTTTAAATGTGGAAAGAAAGACGTTCGCTATCCAGACTGCCCGGACTGTCACACCGATACAAAAAACTAATTTTGTCGGATCGGGGAAGTAGTGTCACAAGTAGGAAGCCTAATTTTAATATGTGTGAATGGAAAGATTGGCTTAGAGTAGTTTCAAAATTTTTTTCCTGCTATACTGTTTCCTCGGTTCGTAATAACACTTTGTCACGACCATACTTGAACGTTATTTTAAATGACAAAACTAAAGTTCTAGGCTTACTTGATACAGGTTCCGCTGTATCAATTATAGGTAATAGTTTTCACGAGAAATTATTAGGTTCTGACTTACAAATTCAAGCGTGTGAAAATATCCATTTCACGGCTGCTGGTGGTCAAGTATTAAAACCTATAGGAATGGTCCAGTTAACAGTTACCTTTAAAGACCAAACTAGTTTTATAAAATTTTTTTTAGTTCCTGAAATTAAAGACACTTTTATACTTGGTATGGACTTCTGGAAAACCTTTAACATATTTCCCAAACATTTAGAAGCGGTCAAGTTAGTTATTAAATCAAAATGTCTTTCTGATTTGGTAATTAACAATGAACCTGATCACATCTGCCCTTACAATCATCTAAATGAAGACCAGAGGCGAACGGCTGATGACATTATCGCACAGTTTGGGGAAATTTCTTATGAGGAACGCGGATTAGGTAGAACTTCACTAATAACCCATGCTATTGACACTGGGAATGCTGCTCCCATACGTCAAAGATACTACAGGATGTCCCCTGAAAAGCAACGTGTTTTGGTGGAACAACTAGATGAGATGCTTCGGGATGACGTCGTTGAGCCGTGCGAAAGTCCTTGGTCATCCCCTGTTTTATTAACAAACAAAAAAAATGGCGAGCTACGGTTTTGTCTCGATAGTCGGAAATTAAACGCCGTCACTAGGAAGGATGCGTATAGTTTACCATACATAGCTGACATATTAGACAACCTTCGCGATGCCAAATACCTTTCAAGTGTAGACCTCTCAAAGAGCTTTTGGCAAGTGTTAATAAGGAAGGAGGATCGTTGTAAAACTGCATTTTACATTCCGGGTCGTGGTACGTATCAATTTAAGTCTATGCCTTTCGGTCTGACGAATGCACCAGCCACCCAACAGAGATTGGTCGATACCCTTTTCTATGGCCCGGAATTTGAGAATCTCGTATTTGTTTTTATCGATGACATTATCATAATTTCCCCCACTTACGAAAAACATATATCCCTTCTAAAACGCGTCTTAGAGAAACTCAAAACCGCTAATCTCACTATTAATTTTAAGAAAAGTCAGTTTTTTAGAGAAAAACTTAATTATCTCGGTTACGTTGTAGACTCTAAAGGACTACAAGCCGATCCTGCAAAAATCGAGGCGGTTCTCAATTACCCACCTCCAACTAATCGAAAAGAAGTAAGGAGATTTCTCGGGATGGCCTCATGGTACCGTAGGTTTATTCCTAACTTTAGTTCCATTGCGGCGCCTATTAATAAATTAACTTCCCAAAAGAAAAATGCTCTTCCCTTCTCCTGGTCTTCTGAGGCAGATACATCTTTTAAAACACTTAAAGAAGCGTTAGTATCTGCTCCTGTTCTTGCTTGTCCGGATTTTGCGAAGCCGTTTGAAGTTCATGCAGATGCTAGTGATTTTGGCATAGGTGCAGTACTCACCCAAACTTTAAACGGTGACGAAAGAGTCATCGCCTACATGAGTAAATCTCTCAACGATCAAGAAAAAAAATACGGTGCAACCGAACGAGAAGCCTTAGCTGTGCTGACTGCGGTTGAACACTGGAGATGCTACCTTGATAATGGGCAAAAATTCATTGTTTATACTGACCACGCTTCCCTAAAATGGTTCTTAAATCTAAATAACGCCACCGGTCGTCTGTCTCGCTGGGGTGTCCGACTGTCAACCTTTAATTTTGAGATAATACATCGTCGTGGTTCTGATAATGTTGTACCTGATGGTCTGTCTCGCTCACTTCCAGTCAATGCTATTAATACTTGTCCGACCAACGATACGCCCCTTCAGTCTAATGATTCATGGTATCTCAATATTTATGAAGGCTGTCTAAAACTACCCTCTTCATTCCCTAATTACAAGCTTGAAAACAATAAATTATACCGTTTCATGAAAAGCCTCCATCCCCTGACAAGAGAATTTGAGTGGAAGCAAGTAGTGCCTTCTGAATTAAGGCAAAATGTTTTATCAGAAAACCACTCAGAACCTATTTCGGGCCATTTCGGAACCTTCAAAACTTACAAACGCCTTTGTCTAAGATATTTCTGGCCAGGGATGTATCGCGATGTAAGCAAATTTGTCGCAGACTGCGATACATGTACCTCTTACAAATTTCCAAATCACACTACACTGGGCACTATGGGCCGACCTAAACAATGTTCCAGGCCATACCAAATGATCAGTATTGATCTTATAGGACCACTACCTAACACTCGAAAACAAAATACGTTTATCTTTGTAATTACATGTTGTTTTTCAAAATTTTGTTTGTTATTCCCTATAAAACGTGCTACATCTGAAATCATAAGCCGCTTACTCGAGGATAACGTATTCCTTGTACATGGTATTCCAAGTACTATATTTATGGATAATGGCAAGCAATTTACCAGCAATATAATAAAGAATCTGCTTCACCGTTATAAGATACCTAATATTTGTTATACACCCAAATACACACCACAAATTAATACTGTGGAGAGGTATAACAAAACCATAATGGTCGCTGTTGCCTCATTTGTTGAAAATGACCATCGTACATGGGATAATAATATAACAAAAATACAATTCGCTTTAAACAGTTCTGTTAATGAAGTAACCGGTTTCACACCAGCTTTTCTAGTATATGGCCGTGAATTGGTCAGCTGTGGTTCACATTATCTTGACGCAGACCTAACAGATGAAGTAATATTTTCACCATGTGATGAGTACGCTGAAAATCTCGGAGTCTTGCATAACATTTTTGACAACGTACAATCCGCTTTGTTGAAAGCACATTCTAGAAATTGCACTAACTATAATCTACGACGAAAAGAAATGGAATTTGGAGTGGGTGACATTATCTGGAAACGAACTTACTATCAAAGTGATAAGGACAACCGTTTCACAAAGAAACTTGCTCCAAAATTCATTAAATGCCGCGTTATAGCGAAAAAGTCACCTCTTGTATACGTTCTTGAAGATTGTAATGGTAATAATCTGGGAACTTGGCACATTAAAGACCTAAAATTAAAACATTACAAAACATGATTTTTTATTTTTTATTGCAAATATAATATAATAATCTGTATAGCTATATCAAACTTAAAAGTAGCACCTATAAGGCGTAGCCATTATTTAAGTAAGTTACCTTATAGATACCCATTATTCACTTTGAGCTTAGCGGATTTTACCTAAGAAAAATCCTATCCTAAAAGGGGGGGTATGTAACACTTTAACCTATATTCCTTAATTAAGCATTCAAAAAAATAATAATAAATAGAAAATGTACATTTCTAGACATTTCAAATTTCCTACAGAAAGTTACGTTCACTCGGAATTGACATTACTGCCTGCAACATTCCGACGGCCGCTATTGTTCTCGGCGCAGCCGTCTGCGCAGAAAAAAACTCCGAGCACTGTCCGCGCGCGCCATACTGACTTGATCGCTCTGAAGCACGGTCGTTATTCACGAGTGCTACGAAATTTTACAAATCTTCAATAGCTAATTAAAACACTAATAAGTAATTGAATCTATTGTGTGCAGTGATAAAACCCCATATTGGGTAAGTGTTGTAAGATGATTTTACGTAGTTTAGTTCATGTAGACGCGCAGCTAGTTAATTCTACCTTCCGTTTTAATAATGTCGAAATCCACCGTTGTAACTTTTAAAATCCTTAATTTTACTATTAAACATAAATTGTCTGTTGGATTTCGACGTGATCACGTAATTGTGTTAAGTAGTATTGTACTAGTATAGAAGTAGTTTTATCTTATTTGTGAAACCATTGTACTTGCCTACTACTTTTTATTTTACGAGTAGTTAATTCTTGTAGGCTAGTTTGATAAGTATTGCTAGTTTATTTTCGCCTCGATTGCCACGCCTTGATCGCTGCTTAGTGCAACATACTATACCTGAGCTTAGCATGTGGCAATAATTGCTGCGATTAAGGTGTTGCTGTCAGGCTGGTGTATCAGACAATCCATAAAATGTCTGGTTTGACGTTCCAGGGTTCTAGTAACTACCCAGAACAACTTTACTGGCGGTGGAGAACTGCAGATGGCGGTGCTACTCCACGTCTGCTACTACGCGCACTGCTATTGTTACAAGAAGACATACTTCGCGTCGTCCATCGCTACTGCAAGCCAGGATAGTACCGTTGAATTGTCGGGACCTGATTCAGTGTGTGTAACCTAGACCCGCGCTCTGCCGCTAACTACTTCAATATAATATGAATTGCAATTGTTCACGGTTGTCTTATTCTACCTCCTAATAGGATAACGCCACACTATTACTGAACAAAGTTCAAGCTCGAACATTTTTTCAAATAAAATTATTGTTTTGAAAGATCAAACATCACGCTGCATTCAGACGGGACCTACCAAGCAAACTATTGAAAGTAAAGCAGCGTAAACGGCATAACAAATTATTAAAAGCCAAAAATTATAATAAAAAAACATTAAGAGTAAGCAATTTGTAAACACTCACCTTATCTTGTCTACATACCTAATAAAAATCTCATAAAAGTTTGTTTATTTCTATTTTATTCTCTTTTGGCAACCCTACTACTTTAGGTAAGGATTTTCGTATGCTCCTAGAAGCTTTCTCTCTGTACCGTTTCTTTACTCATGTGATGAAAGATTGTAAGGATAAAACACTGTTTTTTTTTAAAGAAAAACCCGAAAACGCTTGATTTTATATTACCTTATGGTAAATAAGGTAAATTAGGGCTATTTCTCCTTCAACCACTGAGGAATTAGCTGTATTTATCTCTTACTGTCCCAAAGAGTAAAAAGTGAAAATTAAATAATCATTAGTGACGTTAGAGAACCGGAAATGATTTTTGGGTTTTTTTTTAACCAATAGCGTGATGACTATCGAGCGCTCAACTATAGATTAGTACCTTAGCATAATTATAGTCAGTTCTATAATGTACTTAGGTATATAATCTGTACAGCTACTAAACTACCCGAAAAATTGTGCTAGATTAGGTGTGAGTACGCCTGTTCGTTTTACATGGAGTTGGTCTTCTGTACATAATATCTATTCTGTGTCGCTACCTTGCCTTATAAAGAGTGCTAGACCAGCCGTGAACGCAGTGCAAATAAAGAAAACTTTCCGTCTCCAACACGGGCGGTGTATCCGGACTTACGCCCAGGTGTTAACGTTATTTGTTCCTTTACTCTGTTGTGCTGTCTGCTAGTGATGTGAACTGGAAAATGTTTTATAACGAGAAGAATCAGCAAGAAAAAAAACTCAGCAAGGGCATTGGTATGTTTTTATGCTATTGTCTTATTACTTCTGATGGTTTTTTTATGGTCTGATGGGAATTCCACTCCTTAGCTGTTCGCATTAAAAATGATGACGCGAAGCGCTTTGTGCGTATAGGTGGTGTGTTGACAGTGTAAGGGTGAGATCTCAGTCCGCGTCTCGTTCTCCGGAGATAGAAAGCAGGAGGTGGAATCAGCTCGTGTAGTCCCTGTGCACACTCGCCGATGTGCAACCGATAAAAAACCGAAAGGTTGGCATCCTTGCGTCGATGTTCAAGACTCTGCAGCTTGGATTCGACGATTTTAGAGTCGCCAATGACCCTCTTAGCACGCTTCTCAATAGAGTCTAAAGCGGCTAACTGATACTTGGCAGATCTATCCCAGAGGTGGCAGTGTGGTATGTACTTACATAATCTGTGGCACTACTTTATCTATCATAATAGCAGATTTAGATAAGTACGCCTGTCTGTTAAGCGTGTTCGTTTAACATGGAGTTGGTCTTCTGTATGCGCCTATTCTGTGACGCTACCTAGTACTACAAAGTGTGCTAGACCAGCCGTGAACGCAGTGTAAATAAGGAAAACTTTCCGTCTCCAACACGGGCGGTGTATCCGGACTTACGCCTAGGTGTTCACGTTATTTACCCATCAGTTCCTTAACTCTTTTGTTGTGTTGTGTTGATGTCTACCCGTGATCTGAACTGAACATTGTTTTTGTACTTGTTTACGTACGATGACCTTTCTCCTTTGGCTTTTTGGCACATTTATATTGTAGATACATCCGTACATGCATGAACGGGCGTGACGTATACTTACTATACGTAACGCCTTTTGCTTCATTTAAACTTACAACACCCTTCATACTCGTACATGCTCGTCGCTTTAGGATACTCTTCGTTAGCCCGTAATGCGTTAGATAGAGGAAACCCTGATCGGAGTATATCGAATTTTTTGGTTTACAACGTGGAAGGATTTGCTCTACATCTCATTTAATGGTATTTGGCGATAAGGTTGGGGGAAACCGTATTTCACCCTAATCAAACACAGGGCCCTTCATTCTGGTTGATAACCTCTAGACTACAAAAACCATTTAAATGTTATAGAAAAGAAGAACTTCAACAAACAAAGTAGTCAACTGTACCAGTTATTGAATGCATGCAATATGTCAAAAGTAATGATGTAACGCTAGATTTTACGTATCTCGATTTATCTGAATCAGTAAATCGATACAAAAGCTTTTCCCGATCACAGCAACCGAAAAAATTGCAAATGAAAGTTGCATTGCGGTCGAGTGTCCAACACGAGCAACTTATTTAATTAGCTACATTGTGTGGACGTCTAAAACATGCTAACCTTAGATTAAAACAAAAAGGGAAGATACGGCATTAGCGTCTCGTGAGTAAGCCGCTAAAATTAGGCCTAAAGGCACAATTTCACTTCAGTCGCAATTTGCCGAGCGTACAGGCTACATCGTACTATTGCGGACATTCTGCTGTGATAAAAAGAGAAAGACGCTACTCCGCAGTGGCGTCGGAATCGGTCGTACGTACTCTTCTGTTGCGAAGCGACCGAGACGTCAACGCGCTACTCGCTGACTCCCTCGCGCTGACGTTGAAACTTACTGCTCTGTCTCGGTCGCTCGATTTACACTTTTATAGGTGTGCGTGTGTGAGTGTTTGCATATGTAGTTGAGTAGGACTATATTTTGATTGACTACAAGTAGGAGCATGCCGTATCTTCCCTTTTTGTTTTAATCTAAGATGCTAACTAATTAATTAGGTAGTTAATTAGGCTTGTGCTTCTGGGTTATTTTGTGTATATCACGTCTGGTAAAAGACTCTACCACAAGTAGGTATATAGCCTTCTTGTGCCTTGCAGTTAGGGTTACTATTTAGGAATTTCAATAGTCCTGACAAAAAGCCAGACATTTAGATAAAAGTCCGGACTTTTTAGTCGCAAAATAGAAACATTACTTACTTTTTATATTTTGTTTTTAGATAAATGAGAAGTCATTCACTGCCGTCGGGTCACAATAACAATAGAAATTTGACCCGCGCGGCGTTGAACGTGTAACAAAGATTTTTAAGACTTATTTGATACTAGCGGCCGTTCGCGGTTTCACCCGCGTGGTTTCAGTTCCCGTGGGAATATCGAGATAAAAAGTATCCTATGTGTTCATCCTGGTTATAAACTATCTGTATGCCGAATTTCATCCAAATCCATTAAGTAGTTTTTACGTGAAAGAGTGTGATAGTGTGATTACTCAATATGTTATTGTAACTCATAATCCAAAATCCGGACAAACTAAAGAGCCGGACAAATTCCGGACGTGCGGCCAAAAATCCGGACATATCCGAACAAATCCGGACGGATGCTAAAACTACTTGCAGTTAAACAAAATCAATCATCAGCCTAGACACGTCCCATTTATAGGTTCAGACTTTTATAAAAAAGCCAAAATGCGCTATCCGCGTTGCGCAACGAGCTTTAAAACCACATAAATTAATTAATTTAATAACAAAACACGGGCGACGTCAAAACATTGTCTTGGTTGTCAAGCAAAAAAGGTACTAAAAAGGTTTTCCTAGAAATGCGAGGGGTGCAGATCTCACCGCATACCTAAGTGCACTCACAGCAACGTACGGAGAGTCATCAGTGCGTGCTTTACGGAACAAAGGTTACAAACATCTGAGAGTTTTGAAGTCTTAGTACTTAAATAGAATTTGTTTTATAAGTATACGGTTGATTTTGTAAACCAAAGTGAATCCAAAAAACCAGAAAACCAAAAAAAAATCAATGTTATTGAATACAATAACATTGATTTTTTTTATACGAGTATAAAAGAAGGAGGTAAACTAGCAGGCGGGTCACCTGATGAAGAGTAATCTCCGCCGCCCATGGACTTCCCGCAAAAGCAGAGGAATTGCAGACGCGTTGCCGGCCTTTAAGGAAGAAATAGGTTCGTTTCTTGAAGATCACTAAGGCGTAACGGTCCGGAAATACCGCCGCCGAGAGCTGGTTCCACAACACTGTAGTTTGAGGCAAGAAATTTCGTGAAAAACGCACAGTAGTATGAGTAGTAGTACACACCACCATCCATCAAGGTGATGTGGATGGTATGACCGTCGGTTGCATGTGGTGCGGTGAAGGAAATCAGCGGCAGCGATCAAGCCGATCAATTCCTCAGAACACTATCAATAAATATTAAATTTAAAAAAAAAAATTAAATAGGTACACCCTCAATTTTTATTACAAAACTGTCCGATTAGCTGACGACAGTAATTATAGTATGGAATGTCGAAATTTTTTTGTCATTTTCGCACATAGGTTTCTTGGGGAAAGTTGTTCAGTTTCATGGGGGGAACTCACCCTTAATTTCTTTAAAACGAATAAAAATTGAGGGTGTATAATGTAGAATCCGTTATTTGCTGTATGTTTTTAGAGAGAGCTGTGGGTTTTAAAATAAATCAAAATAAAATAATATTCAACTTAGACGAATGAAATCCCATTTATTAACTACATGTTAATTATTAGTACATTATGATATAAGTGCGGTAAGATGAAAATTACAGCAGAGGCGATATTGCTGGCCCGAGCCGCAGGCGAGGGCTACAAGAAAGCAGAGGCTGTAATTATCAAAGCGCACGTATGCCATACGACGTTTTATAACATATTTGTGAGGAAAAAAAAATTCCGAAAATGACTGCGTTCTTTTGTTGTTTTTCTAGTGCATGAATCTTTGGTAAGCCAACATATATTTTTCTTTGTCCAACAGCATAGAGCGCAGATGGGCTCATCAAAATAATACCACCAACCCCTCTCTTCCCTTGGGTGTCGTAAAAGGCGACTAACGGACTAAAGACTGCACATACATCCAACAGCATAGAGCGGCGATGGGCTCATCAAAATAATACTACCAACCCCTGTCTTTCCTTGGGTGTCGTAAAAGGCGACTAACGGACTAAAGACTGCACATACATCCAACAGCATAAAGCGGTGATGGGCTCATTAAAATAATACTACCAACCCCTCTCTTCACTTGGGTGTCGTAAAAGGCGACTAACGGACTAAAGATTGTACATACATCCAACAGCATAGAGCGGCGATGGGCTCATTAAAATAATACTACCAACCCCTTTCTTCCCTTGGTTGTCGTAAAAGGCGACTAACGGACTAAAGACTGCATATACATCCAACAGCATAGAGCGGCTATGGGCTCATCAAAATAATACTACAAACCCCTCTCTTCCCTTCGGTGTCGGAAAATGCGACTAACGGACTAAAGACTGCACATACATCCAACAGCATAGAGCGGTGATGGGCTCATCAAAATAATACTACAAACCCCTCTCTTCCCTGCGGTGTCGTAAAAATCGACTAACGGACTAAAGACTGCACATACATCCAACAGCATAGAGCGGCGATGGGCTCACCGCCTGTCCTCTGAACACACGTGCAGTTATCATTTGGTGAAACGTGGACTATGGCAGTGGACTACTTCTGAAGTCCTCATTGCCTAGTCTCTGACTAACCCTTCGGGAATAATAATCGTGAATATGTATGTACCTATAATGTTATAAATTATATTTCATTCTCACATTTCGAACTACTTTTAAAACCACTTAAATTTTATAGAACATTTTTTTTCGTGTCTTCGACCCCTATAATATAAGTGTACAGTCGCTAAATACCCTGCGAATCCAACAAACTTATATTATCTTATCCAACATGAAATATATACTGTATAGACGCTAGCCAGCGCCATCTGTCAAGATACGAAGCTGCTGGCGAAAGTTATGATTTATTGCAGCCTTCGTAGGCAGATGTTCGAGCTATAGGGGCGAGGTGTACTGACACATCAAGCAAAGGCCTTTGGCCGGTTTTATCATACCATTTTATCTTAGTATCTTTTAACACTTGAATTATTCCTCAGAGATACACTTTCCCCGTATATACACTTATAATAAAACTGCGTTTTTATTAGTGTAAGATACACTTTTTTAAACCCTACCAATTTGTCCTCTTAGATACACTTTTGGGTACTGTTGTGTATACAGACAGCAGTGTCTTACAGACAATAGGTACCTACTCAAAACTTATGTTGCGTAAAACGTTGCCTAAATGTTTTCTTGCTTGCTTCATTGGAGTTGCTCGAGTATGTCATGCTCTCTCAAAGTGTCTCTGCGGTGTTGGCATGTGCGTCGGGTCGTTACGTTCCCTAAAACATGGTTGAACGAAGCGATGGCTGATTCACATGTCATAGTCGTGAACGGGTGCTGCCTGTGGAGGCTGGTCTGCTCTTGCTAACTTATTTTTATTATTAGTATATTAGTAGTTGTAGTCTTACTTTTATTTTTCTGTACTGTAAGACATTGATTACAGTGATTGTTTTATTTTGATGAATACCTGTAGGTACTTTATATTTTTATTAATATATATTTTTTTTTATGTCCTTGTAGTTGTTTTATGTTTTTATTATTGTAATGGAAGGTGCCCTTCTATGATAGGGAGGGCATTTTTCAATTCTAATCGACGCTGTAAAAGAAAGGGAGAAAAGAAATGCCCTTGCTAAGTTTCTTGCCGGTTCTTCTCAGTACAAGGCTCCCGCCCCATAGTTAGACTTACGAACCGATGGCATAATTGACATTCATAAGTGCTGTAACCTAAACATGGCCTAACCTGAATAAATGATATTGATTCTTGAATCTTGAATCTTGAATCTATAAAATAATTGCTGAAGATAAATAATTCTGTGCGAAGGTCGGGCATAAAGTGTTTCGGATTATTCGATGCACACTAAATGCGTAGAAAATCAATCACGTATGAGAGGGAGGGAAGTTTACCTACGGTTTATATAGGACTCTCCTCCCGATCCCTCGCTCAGTTAGAATAAAGCTCAATGGGGAAAGGAGCCTACCTACTAAAACTAGTAAGTACTTAACATATCCTTTTTATGCCACGGGGATGGCTTGGAACCACGTACCGATTTAGGCTCTTACCTCACTTTAGAAGGTAACTACTTACATAGAAGCCAGCCCATGAATTTTTCATTAGGTATGTATAAAAATAAACACAATAAAACACCCAATACAAATTGAACATTCAGCATTTAATTTTGATGAAAAACTGTTAGAACAAATATTAGTCTTCTTTAGCGCACCGGAGTTGGACTAAGGTAATTTAAACGGAGCCTCTATCTTCGCAACTCAATCTGAAAATGTTCTGGAAAAGTTCCAGCACATTTCCTTTAGATACGTCTTTATGAATGTTTCTAACTGAGCATCAAAAAAATAAATTTGTTTTATTTGTTAGGTACGTCGGAATTGCGATTTTTGAAACGACCTCAGTGTTCACACTACACTGTGATATTTCCTATCATTATTGAGAAGCCCGATGGCGCAGCAATTATGGCATTTGGTTTGCAATCTTTGGTTTGTAACTTTTGCAATGCCGGAATTTAAAAACATTTCGAGCTCTTCCGTGCTTCGGAAGGAACACAAAGCCGTTGGTCCCGGTTGTAGTCATAAGATGGTAGTCGTTAAAAACCCCCCCAACCCACAACAGGAAAGCGTTGTGGGTAATGGCCAATCACCCCCACCGACCGATGGTTCTGAAGAATAACGTCATATCCGCAAACCCTCTTGCACATATGACGTTATTCTTCGGGACCGTCGCTATGTGCTGTTGTCCATGTAAGAAGGCCTCTACCCAACAGTGGGACGTTTATAGACTGATGATGATGATGACTTCACATACATACACATATATAATCACGACTATTATCCCCGAAGGGTTAGTCAGAGACTAGGCAATGAGGATAGCAATAGCAGTAATGTACCATAGTCCACTTTTCAGCAAATAGCGACTGATGCACATCTGCTTAGAGTGACAGGTGGTGAGCCCATCGCCGCTCTATGCTGATGGATGTATGCGTCTTTAGTCCGTTAGTTGCCTTTTACGACACCCAAGGGAAGAGAGGGGGTGGAAGTATTCTTTCACCGTTACGCGACACGGTTGATTTCACACTACTATCAATTTAGGAGTTATTCCATTAGTATTCGAAGCGGTCGGTAACTATTTTTACATTGAGACATTTATGACCATGCACGTAGGGTAGGTACACAAAGTAATTGTAAATATAAAAAAAATGATTGTGTATTTGCGTTGTACCAACCATGATTGAGAGTCATTTTGTCGCACGTCGTCGTCATCGTGGAACGTCGCGGAGCTTGCTGACTGCGTATCGCTGTAAATTTCATCCCTCTGTCTCGCTTGCTTGATTTATACTTGCTGTCACACTACAATACATTTGCGATTGAGTAGGACAATTTTTTGATTCATTCTACTAATGGCTTAAGTATCTTCCTCTTTTGCTTATATCTATGCCACTTACTATGTTATCATGGCTCTGTTCAGCCTGTGCCTGTGCCTGTGGAAATGGCAAGACGAAATTCACTCTAAGGGTCGAGCGGTTAGAGTCCCGCCACGGCGTGAATTTTAATTCATTTGTTATGAGAGTACCGACCGTCCATCTATCGGCCTTTATAAAATGGAGTTTTGGCCGAAGGATGTCCTGTTCCGGCGGTTCCGCGGTCGGCCGCCGGACACCGCGCTGCGTCATATCACAAAACAGAAAAACAGAAAGGTACAGAAGGCAATCACTTGTATGTACTTCACATTTCATACCTTCTAAGGGGACTACATACAAGCCTGTGTAGCCCGCATAGCATAAAACTTTTTCTACAATATTAAAACAAAACAATAAACATACTATTACAATACGAAAAGTTTACAGAACAAATATACAAATTTTACATTTCACAATTTTCACCATCGAAAATCCCTAATTACTTAAACGGATTACCCCATTTACAAAATTTCTTCTAAGCTATCCATTTTAGACCTAAATCCATCAAATAACATAAAAAACAACACGATATCTACTTTAAAAAAAAAACAAATTTTCAACTTACAAATCGAAATACAATCAAATACCTACTTAGGTACCTCTCTGAAACAACTGGTAGCTTAAAAAATGACAATTCACCGTTTAATGTTGAATTTAAACAACCGTCCACTGAACAGGTTATAATAACTTTTATTTTGTTGCTCCATTTTTGCACATAAAAGTTCATAGACGCGTGTCTCAAGCGGATGGCACTCGCGCTCGCACTGGTCCCAGCCGGTCCGAGATATCGTATCCGTGAGCGGTGTCTATGTGTGCGTTGCTCGAGCGCGCTTTGCATGTAGATTGCCTTCTGTCCTTTTCTGTTCTGTGGTCACACGTCTCCGTGTTTACGTGTAAAGTAGTGATAAAGTTTTATATTGTGTGCGTTAGTCTGTAAGGTATGGGCTATAGGCTATATTGCTATCTATGGGCCTGCGTTGCTTGAATACAAATAATATAAAAAATATATAATATATCGTTGCATAGTGGTTAAGGATGTGTCAGAAAATGGAAACTTTCTTTAGCCACGTTTTCTTAAGATAGTTACCGTGTCGGCAACAGAGAGTGTCTTCATAAACTAACAAATTTCTACATGCCATCATCATGCATCATTTCATCATCATCATAAGTAAATGTAAAAAAAAATTAAATAAAGTTCGAAAGGAGCGAACCAAATACAAAATTCATAAATATTAAGCGGTTGCCGATCGCCAGCGGATTCTTTACTTAACATATACAAGTATTCGTAAGTTAAACATACATCGACATTGAATTTCTCAAGAGCGATATTTGTAGGCAAAATTGAATAAAGAAGTTTTTATGAATAGCCGAATATTAAGTTTCTTTCAAAAAGTCTCATTTGAAAGAAAAATATATTCGGTTTGTGAAAAGTTCTCGAAAATCTTGATTTGAAGCGAGCTTTAATCAAGGTATACTTCAAGCCGCCAAAGAAGATTAAACGACTCCTACGACCGGATCCTCCTACTATTAAACTAGACTATGGCTTTAAAAATTTTTTCTATACTTTCTACGCTTACGCCAATTTTTTTGCCCAAGTTTAAGCTTTTTTTGAAACTTGTTTAAATGGATACTCATTAACGGATAAACATACTTAAATATAAAAACACCCAGACCTGAAATCAAAAACAGTTCTTTTTCTAATTTGACCCGACCGGGAGTTGAACACAGGACCTCAGAGATGGGGCAACGCTAGAACCGGCAGCGTTTTTTTTTTATCTACAACAGGTAAGCGCTTGGCCTTCATCTCACCTGATGGTAAGTGACGACAAGGCCGAAGGTGCAAGCGCGCATCACCCGGAATCCTCAACCACTGAGGAACTGGCTATCTTATATCTATTGTCGGAACACAACAATGCTATAAACATCGTTGTTATGGCGACAGACTTAGATAAGATGGTGGTAGCTAGCCAGGCGGACTTAACAGCCCTACCACCAACCAAACCGAGCACACAAAGATGTACCCCCCGCTGGGAATCGAACCCGGGACCTCTGGGTCTGAGACCGGTGGCTTAGCCACTAGACCACGGAGGGCGTCGTTCTCTTTTATCTTGCTCAGTTATGTCATAGGTGGTAATTAGCCAGGCGGATTTAAAACAAGCATAGTATGTTGCTTGTTTTAACGCGGAAAGTCAAGATCTTTTTAATTCATAAACATGATGAAGTAAGTACAGAATATATTGACTACACATACACAAGAATGATTGAAAGTGCGGCTTTGAAACCCGATCGCGAAAATTATCTCAAGCCAATTATTTACAACATACAACAAGAAAAATAAGTCAACTAGAGAAAAAGAAAAGTGCTAGTAAAATGTAAATTTCGACCAAATCCGTACTAAATCCTTCTAAATAAAAAATGAGCTCGCTGTCATGTCATGCTGTCAAGAGAGCGGTCCCAACACGCTGGTCACACTAAAGGGCTGCGCAAACGAGGATACTTTTGGAAGCCTGTGTTGTATACTGACTAGGTACCAGTAAATATTTTATATAAGGTGACTGCTAGAAAGCGCAAGAAACTTCAAGGGCTGGTCAGGTCAAGTGTTTTAAACATGACAAAAATGACAAAAACGTAACTACGTAAAGTAGGTACTTATCGCCCAGCTGACGCGATCGGGTCAACAGACTGTCGGCCGGCCGGCCGTTGCCCGCGAGTTGTAAATAATAGTTCTTTTTAATAGTTTTTCATTTTATTTTTCTCATGTCATTGCTTTAAAATAAATTAGATACACAAAGATTATCGTGTTTTTTTGTCATTATTGTCATGTTTAAAACAAATGATCTGACCAGCCCTTGAAGTTTCTTGCGGTTTCTAGCAGTCACCATAAATCATCATCATTAGCCTATAAACGTCCCTCTGCTGGGCACAGGCCTCCCACGTGAACAATAGCACGTGGGGATATTGGGCCATAACTCACCACGCTGGCCCAATGGGGTTTGGTGGGTTTTTTAACGACTGTCATCTTACGACAACAACCGGGACCAACGGCTTAACGTGCCTTCCGAAGCACGGAGAAGCTCGAGATGTTATTATTTGGTCACCCATCCAGCGACCCGGCATTGCGAAAGTTGCTTAGCGGGCAAGATCGCAAGCCGAACGCGCTAGCCGCTGCGCCTTCAAACTCCTCATCCGTCACCATAAATACATACAATCAATATGAAATCAACCAATGACCGCGCAGACGTTGACATTTTTTGAAGCCAGTCGCTGCCACCTGTCACATAGCGATCGCGAATCAAAAAGTGTTCGCATGTCGGGCAAAGTGTGTTTTCCGATTTTTCTATGTCAGCCTTGTGATCACCAACTCGCATTTAGCAAGCGTGGTGATAAAGCCTAATGGCCCAACAATTAAAATGAAATAAAATATATAAAATTGACTATTTGACAGTTGTAACAATAAAATATGAGATAATAATGTCGGATATTGGTAGTTTATAATTTAACGATAACTATCCAATAGTTTTTTTATTATGATAAAGTGTAAATATGTTATTTATACAAAATAAATTTTAACCAGTTTTAAACAGGGGCCATGATTGAGCTTCGTGTGACGTCACATTTCACGATATAAACCAAAACTATCTGTCAGGTTTCAAGATATTATTTTTTTGTTTATTAAAGTGTGACGTCACAAGGCAAAATGTCGCGTGACCAACCGCTTTTGCACAAATTTTAAATGAATGAAGAAAAATTATTTTTTCTATTATAAAGCTTTTTCGAGAAAAAAAATATTGTATAGGGTATAAAATAAACGTTTGTAATTTTTTAAATACTTTCCGAAAACTGACAAGTAGCCAATCGTAGCGATGACTTAATTTTAATGATACAAGCCTTTGCCCTGCAGTAGGACAGTATATACATTTTTTTATTTTTCATTTTTTATTGTGACACGCCATAATGGCCTCATTCTGCCTGATGAAAAGCAGCCAGTGAAGCCCAAGAAGTGAAAGCGTTCATCACAGCGCTACCACGCTATGCCGAACGCTTACACTATGAGGGCCTGCATAAATGCTTTTTCACGCACCGCTTAAATAACCCGGGAGAGAAAGATTATTACATTTTATAATGGTTACCTGCTATACAGGGCGTCCCACGGGTATGCCACATGGAGGGAAAGTATCTTGAATATTGTAGATGGAACATTTTATTGAAAGAAGACATTATTTGAATTTGAAAAACTATTTAAACTGCATTCATAGATATTCAAATAATTACATGGTTGAACCGGGAATCGAACCAGTTACATGAGAAAAATAATCATCCTGTAGCTTTATCATACCGATCGAAAGGCTTCATCATAAGGATTATTTTTTGTGCAATAACATAGTGTCACAAATAAAAGGAAGACCGTGAATTTTAACATTTGATGTGAAATTTTGTTCAGAAAAATTAAAAGCTGACATTACCGTAAGGACAATACAACTGACATTGAAATAAATACATACATAAATTGATTAATTTTGTATTAAAAATGTTAAAATTCATGGTCTTCCTTTTATTTGTGACACTCTGTTATTTAGCAAAAAAAATCCTTAGGATGAAGCCTTTCGATCTGTATGATAAAGCTACAGGCTGATTATTTTTGTCTTGTAACGGGTTCGATTCCCGGTTCAACCATGTAATTATTTAATTATCTATGAATGCAGTTTAAATTGTTTTTTAAATTCAAATAATGTTATCTTTCAGTAAAATGTTCCATCTACAATATTCAAGGTACTTTCCCTCCATGTGGCATATCCGTGGGACGCCCGATATAATCATCGACTTTTTACCGTGTCGCGTGTGTATTTCACAAAGATGTTTAGAATCCCAGCCTCATTCTCAGTCGAATCATAAGTTGTTTCGTCACCTTCGACAATTTTATATACCACATACTTTTACCTACAACTAAGAACTTTTCGAGGAGCTCGATGGCGCAGCGGCTAGCGCGTTCGGCTTACGATCTTGACCGTTAAGCAACTTTCGTAATGCCACGTCGGTGGATGGGTGACCAAATTAAAAACATCTCGAGCTCCTCCGTGCTTCTGAAGGCACGTAAAGCCGTTAGTCGAGGTTGTTGTCGTAAGATGACAGTCGTTAAAACCCACCGACCCGCATTGGGCCAGCATGGTGGGTTATGGCCCAATATCCCCACGTGCTATTGCCACGTGGGAGGCCTGTGCCCAGCAGTGGAACGTTTGTAGGCTGATGATGAAGAACTTAACTGTAATAGTAATTACTATTTTAATGTTAATAAATAAAAACAGTGTCGCGAAGCGGTGAAAGAATTCTACCACCCCCTCTCTTCCCTTGGGTGCTGTAAAAGCCGACTAACGGACTAAAGACTGCACATACATCCAACAGCATAGAGCGGCGATGGGCTCACCACCTATCACGCTGAGCACATGTACAGTCGCTATTTGGTGAAAAGTGGACTATGGTAGAGGACTGCTTTTGCTGCCTAGTCTCTGACTAACCCTCCGGGGATAAAAGTCACGATTATACGTAGGTATGTAAGTAACCATAGACTTTTGCTGCCGACTTTACAATACACACACAAGTGGATGAGTCCGAGATTTCGTAAAATCGTTTTGTAGTTACTCTTGGTTGATATAACTGGCGCGAGCCGAGCGGTCCGAAGCGCAACCTCGTTGGGCGCCAATGTAACGTCCGAGTTACATTCACTCGATTGAGTTTCGTTATTGCTGCGATATCAGCCAATCTCTGCGGCTACGATGTGGTGAAACCTTTTTCGTTTTGAGTTGCTAACATAAATTGTAGGAGTGAATCTCCGCGGGCGAAACCTCTTTCGTTTTGAGTTGCTAACAGAAATTGTAGGAGTGTTTGAAAGTACATTTTATTCATTGGGCTTAGTTCATAAAGATGATTTTATTATTAGGCGTCTGTACAATCATAAGACAGTTTAGGTACTATTAAAATATTACCACTTGAATCCGACTTCATTCGTAAACCGCAAAATAATTTATTGTGACATAACAATCAAAAAAATACTATTGTCTCATTCAAAAGTAGTTCCAATAGAAAAAAGAAACTTCCTAAAAAGCGTATAGACGTCGCGTCCTCTCAATACCGAATGACGCGGCCGAACGAAGATGGATTGATATTTTTCACGAGTCGACCGAAGGATCCGTCGTCCGCGTAACTGTCAAACAGTAGAATGAGGATAATTTATTCGGTCGAACGCTGATAAATTGGGCGGAAAGAAGATGTGCGCGCCCACGAATGCGGAATTAGCGGACTATTGACGATACTTTTGTAGCTATAAGCTGAACTAATGAAGTATTTAGTATTATGGTATGCTAATATACCTATGTCTGGATATACATGTGGCTTCGGCGTGGCCAATGTGCTATGGTACGCACTTATAAGCCCGTAATGTACGTGTTCCCTTATTGGTGCCTAAAGGTCGGAAATAAATGATGCAACTGAAGTCTGTGTTTCACTGGTTATATTGTCTTACACTTTATAGGTTACACACGTGACAGTAATATAATTAGGTCAAAACCTATGCCTATGCCTGGACAGGGCAGTGGCACAGATTAAAGAAGAGGCAGTGTCTGCGCGCGACTGCCAACACCGAGTCCCAAGCGTTCCCACGTTCGACGTGCCTCAATTTGCCTACTAAGCATTCTCAGTATTCAATGTTGCCGGTCGCCACATACAGAATGATTGCTAGTAGGAAATGACATTCTTATAGAATTTCATTGGTAGTATGTGGGTATGTAACCCCACAACGAGGTCATTCTACATACATACATATAATCACGACTATTATCCCCAAAGGGTTAGTCAGAGACTAGGCAATGAGGACAGCAAAAGCAGTCCTCTACCACTGTGCACTTTTCACCACATAACGACTGTACATTGTTCAGCGTGACAGGTGGTGAATCCATCGCCGCTCTATGCTGTTGGATGTAAGTGTCGTCTTTAGTCCGTTATTCGCCTTTTACGACACCCAAGGGAAGAGAGGGGGTGGTAGTCAAGCAAATTACGACTATTATCTCCTTAGGGTTAGTTAGAGACTAGGCAATGAAGACAGCAAAAGCAGCCCTCTATCATAGTCCACTTTTCACCAAATAGTGACACCACATATGCCCAGCGTGACAGGTGGTGAGCCCATCGCCGCTCTATGCTGTTGGATTTATGTACAGTCTTTAGTCCGTTAGTCGCCTTTTACGTCACCGAAGGGAAGAGAGGGGGTGGTAGTATTCTTTCACCGTTACGCGACACGGTTATATTAAAGTATTACTTATAAGCAAAATAAGACAAAATTGGCACTCACCTACAAAATAAGACAAAATTGGCACTCACCTACAAAATAAGACAAAATTGGCACTCACCTACAAAATAAGACAAAATTGGCACTCACCTACAAAATAAGACAAAATTGGCACTCACCTACAAAATCTACTTTTCGCTACCTTATCGAACTGTAAAATGATTATTAAACGTGCATCAGGCACTCAGCTATAAGCTGCTTATAGCCACATCACACAAATCACAATATGGCTTCAAGCATATTCTGCGCTAAAGAGCGCCAGTAATTTGCTAAAGTGAAAACTTGCACGTAGGTGCAGAAGACCCAATTCCGATGATATTGCATTCCTCTGACGTCACGGCAACGCAATATTTTCCCTGCTGATTGGACGGAGCTGATATCATAGCGGTGCTGTTTTATTTTTATGGTTGTATTAAGCTGTAATAAAACTATAGCAGGTCTAAAAATGTTGTTTTAACTGAAGGCAAATTTTATGGATAGGGACAGTAGCGTAAAACACACTGTTCAATTTTGGGATAACTTCAATACGGATAATCAATTTCATTTGCACAGATTACATTTTCAAAGACGATAATGTAACATAATATGTAAATTACTCATATTTAATGAATTCGATGGTCCTGGCTTCTATCCTATATAGGTATAATATAATAATATAAGTATAATATATTTTAAACGCCTCTGTAGTCTAGTGGCTATGCCACCGGTCTCAGCCCCATAGGTCCCGGGTTCGATTCCCCGCGGGGGGTACATCTTTGTGTGCTCGGTTTGGTTGGTGGTAGGGCTGTTAAGTCTACCACTAGCTACCACCATCTTATCTAAGTCTGTCGCCATAACAACGATGTTTATAGCATCGTTGTGTTCCTACAGATAGAGATAAGATAGCCAGTTCCTCAGTGGTTGAGGATTCCGGGTGAAGCGCGCTTGCACTTTCAGCCTTATCGTCACTTTCCATCAGGTGAGAATGAAGGCCAAGCGCTTGGCCAAAAAATGGTATTTGGTTTGGTTTGTGGTAGGATATTATTATATTTGTTAGCCTGGTTAGTTTCTATTCTAACATCCGGTCTAAGTCAAACCAAAAGAACAATGTCCACAGCACTGTTGTTAGATGAGATAGATCTAGTAAGTCATTTGTTAAAGATTCTGAATGCGCTTACCGTCAGGAGCTAAAGCTGTGCAAATGCTCATTTATGGGTAGCAAACCCATTTATTTCTTCAAATCGTTTCCAGAAGAGCTGTGCTAGGTAGCTAAACGGTTCGCTAGGAAATATCCACCAATAGAATTAAGTTATTTTCCTTGCTTCGCTCAGGCTGAAGTAATCCTATTGGTGCTTTTTACCTCACACACCGCTTCAGATATATCGCTTAGCTCTGATGGAAAAGCAGCCGAAGAACGGACTGTAAAAGGTGCACACAATATTTATATAATTTTCTATCGATATTGTCCTGATGACTATTAAAAACAATGAGCCCAAAGTTGTGAACCAGAAAGAACGAGATTCAACAATGTTTTTTTAAAGCAGTTATGTTCCAATTTTTCGGTCAAAGTCCTTTATAAAGCAAGAATTCTAACTTTCCCGATTATAATAACTTCATTAATTACCATCCTTCGTAATCTGCAAAAAAATCTAAGTCTTCCCCTACTTGCCGAAAGTCGAAAATTGTCCAATTAAGTATTTTTTTCTTCTTAGAGCGTTTTCATAATTAAGTTAAAAATCGGAGTTAGGCATGGTAGGTGTCGTGTTATTTCGTGTTAAACATAATTTACGAGGCAGATTCTCTTTTGTTTCACGTAATTGAAACGATCCGTGTCTCGGACAGAAATCTTAAAAAAATATATAAAACAAAAAAATAACTCTATTTCGCGATTCGTTTAAAATTCGAATTAATTTCTATTCCTTTTATGGTACTATAATATAATAAGCTCTTCCATATAACAGTTACATTGCAAGGTGTTTGTTTTATTATGGTTACACTATCTGTCACTTATGATTTTAGTATATTTAGATAGAAAACTTTTTATGTGTTTATTTATGTAACTATATATATGTATGATATTTATTGTTTTCTGAGGTTTAAGCGAGCACTACACATTGAAATGAAACACTTTTTTACGGATTAACTCGCGTTTAATTTACTATTTACATAGTTTTTATAAATTATCCTGACGTTTCGAACCCTTTACAGGGTCCGTGGTCACAGGGAGACTGAGGTGTTAGTCATCTCATTGTTAGAAGTTATTTGCCTACCGTTATATTTAACCGGGTGCGTTCAAGTTTACACAATACGAGCTAACAATATTTTTAGGTCTGGCAATGTGTTGCTGTTGGGGCTGGGATTTGATGACCTGTATGATGGGGTCCCAGGCAGGTGGTAAATTCTAACCATCCTCTCTATTGAAATTACGATGTTTTTTAATTTCAATAGCCTCGCGTATCATCCTAGGGATGAATCGTTGTTCCTTGGCGAGTATTTGAGGTTTATCAAATCTGATGTAATGGTTGGGCCCCTCGAGAGCATGTTCACACACTGCAGACTTATTTTCGCGCCTATGCTTGTGAAAGTTTGTAAGTATGGATGGATGTTTGTAACTCTTTTACGTAAAAACTACTAAATGGATTTGGTTAAAATTTGGCATACAGATAGTTTATAACCTGGATTAATAGGATACTTTTTATCCCGATATTCCCACGGGAACGGGAACCACGCGGGTCAAACCGCGAGCGGCCGCTAGTTGTACATAATAATACTTAATCACGACTATTATCCCCGTAGGGTTAGCCAGAGACTAGGCAATAAAGACAGCAAAAGCAGTCCACTTTTCACCAAATAGCGACTGCACATGTGCTCAGCGTGACAGATGGTGGGCCCATCGCCGCTCTATGCTGTTGGATGTATATGCAGTCTTTACTCCATAAGTCGCCTTTTACGACACTGTACGAGTCATCGTACATGCATTTATTATAATTAAGCACAATATGAAACTGCAAGCAAGCATTTACGCCACTGCAAAGGATTATTTCGTAAGCAGGGCAAACATGATTCAGTGTTATAAACGCATTCCAATAACGCGGTCGATTATCATTTTTATCACAGCATTTCCCGACGTTATTTAGCATCTCCTAGCACAGCATCAGCATAGCATTACTGTAAGGGATATTACCTCTACAGACACCCAAGGGAAAAGAGGGGGTAGTAGTATTAATTCACCGTTACGCGACACGGTAACTTTTTGTGAAACTTAATAACACCATAATGAAATGCTAAATTCGCCGAGCGTCGAGAAACTATCACGCGAACTCTCCTATAAATCACTTAACACTCCTGCGACTCATTCCAAACATCCAGATTAGAACTTGGACAAACTAATTAATGATATCGCGGAGCTCTACAAATTCTAAGTGAACTTTCACGAGAAACTTTTCCCATATGCCCTTTTCACTTAAGATAAAGAATGTGATTGGATTGAGAGAGATTTGTCTTGTGTTTGCTGCACGGCGGCGACGCGGCGGTGTTGCGATACAAAAATGTATTGTTTGCACCGTATCACGAAATTACATCACGTTTTTATTTTAAGTAGTAAATAAACATCGCGATGCTTGAATAGTTTTTCTACCAGGATTGATTAAACTACCTTTTGAAGGTACACAAATTATTATAGTTGTTTAATTATTTTTGTACAACGGCAAAATCATTTGGGCCTCTTGAATAGAATAGAATTCCTTTATTGCTTAAACTGTGTAAAAAGTTCTTAAAAAAATAGTATCGACAGTTTGCCCAAGATCAGGCATGCAATGTACACAAATAAATATTATTAACTTTAATATTAACAAAATTCACCGTGAATTTAACAATTCATAGCCTTGAAACTACAGTATTCATTTAGTGTATACAAAACATTATGCAATAACCAAGATTTTAACTGACGTGACCTGGCATTTGGATTTGATTCTATGAGCACTTCAACGAACTGTCTTTATTACCTACTGTCAAAAGTAAAAACGCTACCAACATTCTGTTCTGACAGTCTTACATAAATAATAGAAAACAAAACCCGAATCACTATTATTGATAATTTTTTACCACCACATAAAAACTAAATAGTTCTTCTTCTTCAGCCCTTCTCTACCCAATGCTGAGTAAAAGCCTCTTCCATGCTTTTCCAAACGGTTCAATCCAGGGCTTTTCGCATCCTGCCCTTCCCCGCTATTTGGGTTAGGTCAGTCCATCTCCTGGTCTGTCTTCCTACGTTTCTGCGCTCGTAACTAAGTTAAGTTAAGTTAAAAGTTAGTTTCTGCGCTCGTGTCGCTAAACTAAATTGTTATGTGTGTTGTATTCCCATTATCAGCCTTTTAACGTCCCACTAATGAGCGAAGGGCGCCGAAGAGCCCTTCGCTTCAAATAGACAAGCTCGCCCAATGGGGCCGCTCCCGAGTTGATGGGTTAAAATTCGTGTGCCTAACAGCATAAGACTAAGCAACAATAAAATCTTGACGAGGAAAGTTATTTCTTGATAGCCCAATACGGTACTGTGGAGTCTATGCTTTGTTGGGGCACTGGCCGGTTCTACATTGCAATATTATATGAAGAAAACCTTAGAATGATAACCTATGAAGAAAACATAATTTAAAGGCATGAAATGAATTAGAATGTTGAACAGGTTGTTTAGGTAGGGAGATCGATCTGAAGTGCCAACATGGGTAGACTTCCATGACGTTTTTTTTATAATTATTATATTATAATATTAATGTAGTATATAGTTTTAGCTTATAAATAAATGATGAATATATGTTTACAAAGAAAAGGACAGTTTTAATTCCCAAACGCCCCCACGTCCTTTATAGTACACATAAAACAATTGAACTGATTTTTTTCTTTATGATACGGTACAGACGTCTGATAAAAAGTGGTCATCATGGCCCATAGATGTTATTTACACCAACTATATCACGCGCGCATAGCCGACTTTGAAGCGGTTTTACTACGCCCTATCGAATGCCAGTTGATCGGTGACAATTAACCGAAAACCCAATATATCGACATGCCATTTGATCGAATTACAAATAATCGATAGATCAATAGATCGTTAGGCCAATAGATCAAAAGCTAATTAGATCGATGTTTTATAAGATCGAATTGCAATTTGTTATTATTATTATTGTTTTTTTATTATTTATTACCACCATCAACCTGCGCCATAGTAAATCACTCGTTTCATCACTATGGCATTATTTATGCCAAAGACAACACAAAGTAATATAAACTATGACGATAGAGTTTCTATTATTTGTATATTCGTGACATGTGAAACCTCGGACCAAATATTACATATTTGGTCCGAGTGTGAAACGGTACTTAACCAAAGAGTAATGTACTTTGGACAAAAATGTTGCACATTAATTTATTGTAATGCAGTGTCATTAGATCAATGACACTGCGATCTAGTGAAAATCGATTTATTGAAATTTCGATTTAATATCACAGCGATCTATTGAAAATCGATTTATTGAAATATCGATCAAATGGCATGTCGATATATTGGGTTTTCGGTTAATTGTCACCGATCAACTGGCATTCGATATGGCGTAGTAAAACCCTTTGAAGCTACTTATTAGTTCTTACATATTATATGCCTTGTAATTTCACAGGAACTTTCATAGCTATAAAGTTGTTTGTGATTACGCTCTAGTTATGAAAGTATCTTAACATTTATCAAAGGACTTACAATTACCTGACAATAGCAATGTTAAAAAAAACTGAGTGGCAGCAGAAATAGATATTAGTGTGAGGGCCATCTAGTTGAATTGCAGACAAAATTCTATCACCGCATCAAATTGCACTGTACTATTGTACTCCCTGTAAGTACTGAAGTTTCGTTAATGGGTAACAGAGGGTAGCGTAATTACCTTTTGCATAAACCAAACTGTAATATACGACCTTTTTACGAGGCAATTAAATTATTTAATTAAGAGATAATTACGTTTTTAACTATTCAACTTGTTATGGAGCCAATTTGAATGCTGGACGGATTTAAATTTTGTAAGCAAAAATGTTATATACATACATATTGACTTTTGGGCTGGAACCAACGACTTTTAGGCATGAACCTATGGGTATTCCTTGAGGCAGCTTACTTGGGCTTTGGGAGAGTAGTCGCCTGTATTACGAAATGTCGTAGGTGCGAGTTCCGTCTAAGGTACTCGCTTTTCCGATATACTTACTCGTAAGTCTACGTTTAATTGTCATTCAATAAAATAAAACATTTTGCAAGTGGCTTCCTTTAATTTTATTTCTTAATCTTATTTCACCAATATCTTTTGCATACTTGATTTGTTTCAGACAGTAGGTTTTCAAGTTCATTAATAGGTATGATGGTCTTGAAGACCTTGATTGTACAGTCACATCTAAACTAAAAATCTAAGTATTTCAAGGCGCAGGTAATGCCACCAGCAAACCCCTTATCGCCAACTAATAATATATTCCCGTGCAGCTTTCTGTAAATAACGTTTGAGCTCACACGTGCTTCTAAATGAACAAAGTTCTAAATCACGTACGTGTAGGTGGCTGACCGTCCTCTCTCGTATCTACCCTATATCCTTTTTTATCCATACAATGGGATTGCTTCGGGGCTAAATGGAGACGTATGGCGCGTACATATCTAAGAATTTATGAGTGGCTAACTTGATACGTTCGTGACCGCTTACGGATAGCTGCAGAGAAATGTTTGGTCGAATATAATGTGTAAGTGAGGTACGCCTATTGTTCGGGTATAGATAATGGTTGGCAGAAATTCCTACGGCAATGCTCTTGTGAGATATTGACTTTTTTTCTCTCTCTTTGTTATGGTGCTTGCTGCATATTGGTAGGGCCAAAATCTATTTAGCTTAGTTAACACTGTGAAGTAAAAAAAATATTATTATATACCATGAATTGAGAGAAAAGACCGGGTCTCATATTTCGAACAAAAAAGTACAATTTCATTTCAAAACCTTGAAATTTTCAAAAAGATTAGCATCACCAGCACTCAAACTTCTCACTGCTGAGCTTGAGACTGGATTGCAATCCACCAGCTATGGGGTGGTCTCTTATATTGTTTTGTATTTTTCCTTGGGTGTCGTAAAAGGCACCCAGCGAGTGTCCCAGCTCATGTGGGAAGTCTCGAGCTCAACAGTGAGAAGTTTAAGTGCTGATGATGCTATACTTTTTGAAAAATTTCAAGGTTTCGGAATGAAATTGTACTTTTTTGTTAATGGAACTTCAGTTTCTTAATTTAAATCATATTGTAAAGCTAAGAACTACAGAATACTTTGCGTTCATCCAAGGATATAGGGTAATTATGTTTTTCTTTTGTTAACCTCAAAGCACTAAGTGCGCCGACACTCGTACTCCCAAACCTTTTGTGGCAGCATATACTCGTAGTACAAAAGAATAATTATGCTTACACAATCTTGTTACAAACGCAAGGAAAGTAACCGCACGCTTTATGTTAGATGGAAGTTTGTTAAAAAGCCGCGTTCCCCTCAAAGGTAATGGTCTCCTTTTTTCTATAATTGGTTCGTATTTTAGGTAAAACTCGATGTCGTGGTCTCTGTGTGTTGCATTTTTATATTTAATTTATTTAGTTTGTTAACAAAAAGATACAGTGCAGATTTAAGAATAGAATAGGTCCTCTATTTTTTCTCCAGAAAAGAGATTCTTCAAGCAGAGTATGTGACTTAATAGTGATAAAAAGCTAGTTAGATAGGCAACAGCTCGCACAGTAATATAGACTATAGTATTAGTAAAAACTAAAAATACAACAAGTCATCAGTGCGTCACAAACAATGGAAGTAAGATTACCCCTGCTTTTAAGAACTTACGAGTTTCATCCGTAGAAAAGTGTTTTTATTTCAATGTCTAGTGTTGGTTTAAACTTACAGTAAATTGGCCAGCCAAAAATTCCAAAATTGCTAATCTTGAATAGTAAACGAATTGCCATAATATTATATAAGTACTGCAGAAAGGAATAATTGAAGTGGGTATGAGTAGCAAGCAGTGCGAGCGGCCGGATGAGCCAAGGTAAGAGAAACGCCCTTTAACTTAACGAGGGCAAGAAGTATTGAAAATATTGTAGAGAAGAACCAATAAATAACTATTATGGAGCATACGTATCAAGAGCCATAATAATCGTTTTTGCACACGGATATGGGAGCATACTTACGAAGGCTAAAAATTAAGCGAATATATTAATTTTGAAATCGTTCTATTTTGTTTAGAAGTTATAATAGTAACAGCTGGCATGTGATGTTTGAGAATTATAATATTTTTTTTAAAACTTTATAAATGAAGCGGTGCAGGAATAAAATATTATGCTTATTGGTTCGGAATTTTTAATATATTTTGTCAGTTCCTTTCCTGACCAACAAGGTGGCCTGACGATCTGGTGAAGGTCGCGGGTAGCCGCTGGCTGCGACCAGCACAAGACCGGTCGTGGTGGAGATCCTGGGGGGAGGCATTTGTCCAGCAGTGGACATCCTCTGGCTGATGATGATAGCAGTGGACATCCTGCTGACTGATGATGATGATTGTCAGTTCCTTTGTAAGCGAACTGAAATATCGTTTCTCTTATTTTATCTTGAGCTAGATACATGGAGTTGACCTAAATTGGTTTTGTTCGCATTGCCGTACATTTAAATTGCTGAGATACAGAAGGTAACTAACGTACCATAAAATATTAAGCGGACTTGACGTGGAAGGGTTTGCTGGTGATATAAGAAGTTTTTTCTTTATATCATTACGTCATGCGCATTAAAGTGAACGTTCATATTTAATGTAAGTTATTAGCTGTTAGACGAATGTAATCAATGGACAAGAAGTGTAGTTTGGATCTATTGTTGGTAGGGAGGTTATACTGAAACATTGCATAAAGCTTATTAATATCGCCTGAGTTCGTGTGATAACGTTGTAACAGGTGTCGTCAACATACACAAACATGATTCGATGTAAATTATTCGTGTAAATTAGAAATAATAGTGGACCTAATATAGATCCTGTGGAAAGGATTATTTTGGCCTCGATATTTTTACCATTAGGAATAAATTTTTAACATTGGATTTAATAATAACTTTCATGGTCTTTACCAATGATATTATATGAGTAGATACGTTGCCTGCCCTCCGTAGTGACTAGAACAAATCCAGGTAATTGCCTGGACCTCACTCAGTCACACGTCAGTCATTGTCACGTCAATACGGTCGTTACCGTTATGAGTTTTTGTGTTGTTATTTGGATAAAAGGCCTTCTTGTGTATACAGAAATTGTAAAAATTATACTGCAACCTTATGAGACAAGATTTTTTTTATTTTTTCTCGTAATTATTGTAAAAATAAATTTAAAATAGAAATTTTCATTTAGTGAGTACATTTGCCCTGTTGCCAATTCGATATGCATGAGTGAGACGCGTGTACTATGTAAGAGAGAGACATTTCTGTGAGAGTGAAAGAGAGAAAACAATGGCGGCCGAGATGGCGCATAAATTCAATGAGCTCATTGGTCAACTACCTTAAAGAGTATACAAAACTTAAAATATATGTTTCTCTCTTTTTAACAACAGGCTAATGATATGATTACATTTATTTTCTTTCCCTTTCGACGTGATTACGTCATAAAAACAATTTCGCCATTTTGAAATGCAATTCGTTCAGGTGTAACTAGTCTATATATAAAAGGTCATTGGTCTTTACCAATCGTGTGCAGTGATGCTTTTGCGGTCCTCATTGTCTTAGTATCTTACAACCCCTTTAGTTGTGAGTATAGCTATTTATGTATCAATCGAATTATGTATTAAGCGGGATTTTTACTATGCAATTTCTTTGTGTTGAGTCTCCAAAATTTCGTTAGTGTCGGTAAATCGTTTCATGTGCTCTAACATCTCACAAAATTAAGTTTCTTACAACTTCAATATTAGATATTTTTTCGATATAATAGATGATCTAAGTATGTTTATAACAAATCTATCAGAGATATATTTATATTCGACGTGAAATAACGGCACTTGGTGCTGTTGTGTTTCGTCCGACCAGTGAGGGTTCCGGAGGCCCCTTCCCCGCCCCCCCTCCCAATTCCTATTCCTTCCTTGAAGGCCGGCAACGCATCTGCGATTCCTCTGGTTTGCGGGTGTCCATGGGCGGCGGTGATTACTTTCCATCAGGTGACCCGCATGCTCGTTTGCCTCCCTCTTTTATAAAAAAAATAAAAAAATAAAAAAAAGAGTGTTTTAAAAGTAGCTAAATCAAAATATACTTAAATAAAAATTTTCAAACAATCAAACCAAAACAAACTAAAATTCTGAACTACGAGTACTAAGAACAACTGAATGATGGCTCCAATTTCCTCAATCGGAAAATAAATAATTGAAAAGCACTCGTGTCTGTAAAGATTGGCTTTGTAGATATTGGGGAAATATCTAGGGTGGTTTCCCCACAACAGTTTCATATTGGTTTCGTAGCGCGAAAGAAGAGTCAGAATATTTGAATCCTCTTTTGTTTTAACACGATGAATCAAAAGTGTTTCGAAATAGCCCTAGAGAGCTAGGGATCTAGATCCCCAATAATCTGTTAAGAACCATTGGTTATATTGCTATTATATTACAGAAAAATACCGTATTTTTATTGGAATATCTCATTAAAAGACGTCATTTCTTTTCTTTTGCTATTTCTCTCAAACATTTTTTCCAGATTCCTAACCCTGCTACTTAGTAGCGAAAAACAATTATGAAATCATAATTCAAAAGAAGACCAGACCTTATTTACCCTTTTCTCGAACAAATTAGAAGTTGTTTTTTAAGCAAATTCTTTTTTATCACGGCTTTATTTGAAAGCTTACAGCTCACAGCTAATGAATGAAAACAAGTGAAATGGCGTTCCGATGAAATCATGATTTTTATGTAAATTTGGAGTAAAATGGATGTGTAGATTGCGAAAAAAATTGTGTTGCAATAGGAGCAATCAGTAATAACATTACGAGACAGTTTCATTTTGTTTACCACACACATTATACTCGTATTTCTATTTGTCTTTAGGCGCCCCCGATATCATTCGCCCGTAATGTGCCAATTTCGATTTTGAGCTTAACGTTACAGTACTGCCTGACGAGTATTCTGGCTGTAATGCAACGTATGTATGTTTCACGGGCGCTCCCATGCTAGTGCCTGCCTGCCTACAATTTGTAACATTACAGTAGCCTGTAATGTTACAAATTTAACCGCCTCTGTGGTCTAGTGGCTAAGCCTCCGGTTTCAGACCCAGAGGTCCCGGGTTCGATTCCCAGCGGAGGGTACATGTTTGTGTGCTCGGTTTGGTTGGTGGTAGGGCTGTTAAGTCCGCCTGGCTTGCTACCACCATCTTATCTATGTGTGTCGCAATAACAACGATGTTCATAGCATTGTTGTGTTCCGACAGTTTGAGATAAGATAGCCAGTTTCTCAGTGGTTGAGGATTCCGGGTGAAGCGCGCTTCCACCTTCGGCCTTATCGTCACTTACCAGCAGGTGAGATGAAGGCCAAGCGCTTACCCGTTGCCGATAAAAAAATTAAAAATTGTATTACAGGATGCGCACTGTATTGCTCGGTTGTCCTTACTCATTTATGTAACGCTCGAATTTGAACTGTTAAAACAGGTTAATGCTCGCGGTAGTTCCTACCAAGATAATTTAGAAAAGCCGAACTATTTTGTTTTGAAGCATTGTCTTCTCAAAAGTCCCGCTGTAGATGTTCTGTGACGGGTCACGGGTCATAGTAGACCCGCTTAATGGGGTTATTCCCAGAAGTTCTATCAATGATGATTTTGCACCCAGAGTCACCCAAAAGCCCCAATAGTGAGGTAGACTTCGATCAACAATGTTGATCGAAGGACGTGGTCTGCTTTTCCCGTGAATACAGTCAGGGCGGCTAGTTATTGGCTATAGCGTTAGATAAAAGAGACATACCACAGTAATCACAAGTTTAAAAAGCTCATGCATACACAATAGGAGGCCATGCAAATCGCAACCGCAATCAGTGAGTAAACAAACAATACACGTGCCGGGCCGACGCACATCACCGCACTCCATAAAGTTTGTATAGTGCTCTGTCAAATGGCGAAATGTGTTTGGCCGATTCTCACCTGGCCCCTGAATTCTTTCACAACTCTTACTTTCTACTTTACACTTAGTTTATGCATAATTTTTCGTAACATACTTCCGTATACTTTAACGCAGCTTTAAATGTTCACTAATTTCAATTTGCTTCAGGTGCTCCACCGACCACTATGGTTGGTACAATTTGCTCAGCTAGTGGTTTTTGCTAACTTATCTATTAAACAACATATCTTTGGCATAATTATGTTTGTCGTGGGAGCTTCATCAAAGAAATTGAAAGCTCTTGCAATGGCTTGCGTGACCACTTGAAATAATTGCTAAATATGTATTAGACTATAACATTCGGCGAAAAGAAATCAGAACTAACGTTACTTGGGTAAACAATACTTCAATGAAACGTAGAAGCCCAAATGAAATTCGTTTATAAATATTTCAAACAAACAACCACATCCTTTTAATATGTATATCTAACGCAAATAATTTTTATACCATAAACGTCTACATTCATGCTAAATAAAAGGTGGTAAAATTTGTCTGTCTGTAGCAGTTTGTCTGTGGCACGAGAACCCATTATTTAAACAGAGTGTTTTAATTTATTTTGAAATCCTTTATTTAATATTAGTCGCTAGATATTACCCCTTCATTATCACCATCACCATTTTCAACCTAAGGACGTTTAGACAAAGGGAGTCCTTTAACCCAAGTTCAAGGACTCCGGTTTTGTGCTGCTAGAATCCAGCAGTTACCCGCGATCTTCCCAAATCTTTGGTCCACCTTGTTGAGGTTGAACGTACACTGCGTTTTTCAGTGCGCGTTCGCCACCACTTCCTTTTTTGACATTAGAACTAGGTAAACGAGCAGGCGGGTCACCTTATGGAAAGCAATCTCCTCCGCCCATGAACACCCGCATATCAGAGTAATCGTAGATGCGTTGCCGGCCTTAGTAATGTATTACAATGAATGAAAACACTTTAAGATTTCTGCGTTAACATTAGTTATTGTATACATATAATCATATAATCACGACTATTATCCCCGAAGGGTTAGTCAGAGACAAGGCAATGAGGACACCAAAAGCAATCCTCACCATAGTCCACTTTTTACCAAATATCGACTGCACATGTGCTTAGCGTGACAGGTAGACAGACAGACATCACCGCCCTATGCTGTTAGATGTATGTGCAGTCCTTAGTCCGTTAGTCACCTTTTACGACACCCAAGTAGTGGCAGTATTCTTTTACCGCTACGCGACACGGTTATTAGTTATTGTGACCTTTATTAATTGTGACCTTTATTAATTGTGACCTTTATTAATTGTGACCTTTATTAATTGTGACCTTTATTAATTAATATCAACTAAAGACACTAATACCAAGGCTATAGAGACAGCTTAAACTCGTATCTTAACAAACGTGTGAATACAGAGATATGATGACACACGTCCCCTAACGTTATCTTCCTAGATATCCCACCCTCGTGGGTGTGAGCGAACGATGAATTGCCCAAAGCTGCTTAAGTTGCATAGGCGTTATTTTTACATGTCATAATATGACGTATATTTATGTTTATGGGTAACGTCTTCATCTTCTGCCTCCATTTTATTTGCACTTCGACACATTTGAATTATTAGTCACATCGTCGGGATCTTAGAGCGGCCACACATCAGCCCCCCTAGACAGGTCGCAACCACTCCATTCGTTGTCTATTCGTTAGCATCAGTCAATGGTACGTTGGTTGACAATTCAACGGTCCCGTAGAATAACGTCATATTATGTGCTGTACAACTATCTTGCAGATTTATGACGTTCGGGACCGTCGAATATTTTAATCATAAAAAGAAGCTAAATTTAATTTGATATAAACTTGCGACATAAAATAACCTATCGTTTATGTGTACTAAAAGCGCAGCAACACACAAAATATTATGTATACCATAGTTCGTAAACAAATAGCGCAGCTTTAAGACGCTGAGAAATTATGCAACTGTTGTCTGATTGCGGTGCAGCACGCGAAGTTAAAAGCCTTGTAATCGATTGAACTCTTTCTTGTCATCATTATTTTTGTTAAAATTGTGTGACCGAGGTGTGTAGTGCGTGTATAATGGACCGATAATAATAAAAAAGTGACACACGTCCACTTGGCATCAGCGCTAGCACCGCACTAAACAAGGGCAGGCCACAAAATATGAAGCTACTTAAAACCGCCAAAATCACAGAGTTGATACTTTTTGAGAAAAATGCAAATTATTATTGATTTGTCGGCGTGGAAGACCAACGCGCAAGTTGAAAGTTAATGTGATATAAAGGTGTGACGTAAGAGACAATAGATTCTTTGGGTACCAGGAGTGCAGAAACACAAGATATCTTCAGCATAGTTCGTAGCTAACGTCGCAGCTTCTAGACGCTGTGAGAAATTATGCAACTGTTGTCTGTTTGCGTTGCAGCACGCGGAGTGTAAAGCCCTGTGATGGATTGAACCTAACCTTACGGCGACATCGGAATATCGATAAGGCATAAATTGCTTCCGAAGTGTGAAGTTAAATTGTGCTTTGTTTGAGACCGTTTCATGATTATGCTGCTACACGTAACATCGTCATCTCGTTAACATTTTTACTTAAAGTTTATAATCATCAAAATTAATTAAAATTAAGAGACTTAATTGACTGATTCAGGACCTCCATTTAGTAGTAGGTGTGGAGAAGAATGGGTGCCGAATAAACTGCACATCTTTATAAAAAAGTTGCAACGTTTGAAATATCTATTCTATGTAACAGTATGTTACAAAATGAAAAGACTTCAACAATCTTTAAAAAATGTAAGAGGCCTTTTTATAAACATGATGATGCTGTACGAACTCATTAAAAAAACTTTCGTCTATTCCCCTTTTTCAACACACGAACAATAAATACATTGACTCCATTATTTTTCACTCGACTGTCCACGTAATAAGTTCTGTACGCGAAGAAAAAACACATAAGAGTGGAGGGTCGAAGTTATAACCGAGTCGGTTATTCATTTCTGAACGTTTTGTTAGTTTACGACTTCGTCAGTTTTCGGTCGTAGCGTTCCCAATGCTCGGACAATAAACGGTTACTGTATAGAACAAATTGAATTATCACATTTATTTATTGAATACCAACAGCTTATTACAATATTTACTTAGCCTACTAAACAATTTTAAGTAAAGTTAATTACAGGTTTCGTATCAACATTTTTTTTAATCATCATTAAGCCCTTGAGGATCGTAAAACCAGACACAATTGATAATCAATTGTTTCGCGACCGCCGGCGGTCTTATGATCCTTGACCTATTAAATTAATGTGATTGTTATTTTGGGTTATTTTGTGTAACAGAGATAAAGTTTTGCACAAAGATAACAAAATCAATAGAACGTAGAACATCAAATCATTGGGTTTTTAATTATTTTGCCATTTTAATTGCTAACATGGAAAATAAAGGGGAGTTGTTGTTGAACATTAAGAGGAGGGTCTGCTTTTAAAAAAAAAATCGAAGTTTAAAGTGCTAGGCTTGATATATAAAAAACGGGGAAAACGTGTTTTGTATATTTCGATGCATGCAGCCCAAGTTTTTTGATTACTAACCTATAAGGGTTACCATGTTCGAATACCGGACGGTATACATCTTTTCCCATGGGTGTCGTAAAAGGCGACTAACGGACTAAAGACTGCACCTCCATCCAACAGCATAGAGCGGCGACGGGCTCACCACCTGTCACGGTAAGCACATGTGCAGTCGCTTTTTGGTGAAAAGTGGACTATGGCAGAGGACTGCTTTTGTTACCCTCATTGCCTATTAACCCTTCGGGGATAATAGTCGTGATTATAATGTATGTAAGTACGTATGTTTGTATTTGGCAAACATAATTATTGTGCTCGCGTAAACTGTAGAAAAATAAACATGTATCTTGCAGCCGTGTGGCATATGTGTATACCGGGTCACTAAAACAATACTTCCAAACCCCGCTCTACAGCATAAAGACTTTAAGCTGTTAGGCAAATTATACAGTGTGTTCGGGATAGGGCTAGCGATATTTTAAGGTCATGTTATACAATCAATTTTGTGTAGGAAAGCATCCTCATTTGGAGCATTTATTGCCTTTTGATAAAATGGCCGCTATTTTAAATTTTCAGGATATCTTTTCTACAGTAACAGAAAAAAAAATCCTGAAAATTTAAAATAGCGGCCAATTTATCAGAAGGCCATAAATGCTCAATGTATAAAGACCAAAAAGCGAATTAGACAACATGCTGTAAGGCAAATTACCCATAGAAAAATATACGATCAAACATAAAGCACACGTGACAAAACACGATCGTGGCAAAATGCGATTACGGAAAAAATCCTACCGATGCAAAACGCGTTCGAGGCACCCATCGACCAAATCGCTCTACCTTTGGGCGTCGTAAAAAAGCAACTAACGGACTAAAGACTGCACATACATTCAACAGCATTGAACGGTGTTAGGCTCACCATGTCACGCTGAGCACATGTGCAGTTGTAGTTAGGTGAAACGTGGACTATGGCAGTGTGTTGCTTCTGCGGTCCTCTAGTCTCTGACTAACCCTTTGGGGATAATAGTCGTGAATGTTTGTTCTCTATTCTCATGCTAGTGTTCAAATTATGTATGTACTAGCGGCTGCTCGCGGTTTCACCCGCGTGGTTCCCGTTCCCGTGGGAATATCGGGATAAAAGTATCCTATGTGTTAATCCAGATTATAAACTATCTGTTTGCCGAATTTTATCCAAATCGATTCAGTAGTTCTTACGTAAAAGAGTAACAAACATACACACTCACAAACTTTCGCCTTTATAATATTAGTGTGATGTGATGTGATTTCCTTCTGTTGTGTGCAAAAAAGAGTTTTATCTTTCTACTAGCAAACCGCCGGCGACTTCGTTCGCGTGGACTCCGTACCTTGTGTTTGTATTTTCAAAATGACTCCCCTCCCAAGAACACTTATTGTGACGTAACTAAAGTAGTTAGACATATGCTGTCGCGACACTTTTTGTAGATAATGGTGTGTTCTCCAAAGCCATAGTACATTATTTTATTCTATCATCAATAGTTTTCTTACCGCACGCGATTTAAATTTATTTGAGTTTTAGTAAGGATCCCTAATTTTTTTTATTTATACTTCAATACAAATAAACAATCAAATATTTCCTCTTTACAATATTAGTAAAGATCAATCTCTTTATAGCTACGTGAAACATTGATATAAAGCGATACAGCCTACAATAGACCACGTTCAGCGTTCAAGCGTGAAGTCTAGCGTCACTATAATGTTCAATCTCAACTTTTGCTCGTACACGTCGATAATACTTTCTTTATCTATTCCATGATACCTGCTGAGCGATTCTGTAAAAACTTCAACTCGAATTCACTCAAGTCAGAACTCATTTATATTCTGTTTATGTTTCGGAGCCCATCGGGTTATATCGGTTGGTGAAAGGGCGTGTTTAAATTTAAGGAAAAGAAATATTTATTATCAGACATCCTACTCCATTGTCAGTCCATAGATGGTTAGTTTATCTTAAATTATCACCTTAAAGCATTAAACCAATGCTCTAAGCTCAACGCGAAACACAAAACAAATGCATTTAACATAATATGAAATATTAAAGTCCGCCTGGCTATAGCTTACCACCATCTTAAAAGTACGTCGCCATAATATCAGAAATGAATAAATAAAAAATACTTCATTGCACTAAAACATAAAACAATACATAATAAACGGATCAGTTTCACAAGAGGCGGCCTTATTGCTAGGGTAGAAATTTCTGCCTGGCAACCGCAGAGAAATAAGGTTGTATTCTGAAAGTTAGAGGTAAAATTACCAGTCCATCATCAGTAGTTAAGAAAACGGGGTGTACGCTTCCACCATCGGCTTTATCATCACACATCAGGTGAGTTGAAGAAGTGCTTTCCCGTAGATAAATAACATAAAAAATTACCATCTGAGCGAATCTGTAATAACTGGATCATGAATTCACTCAAGAGACAGAAGTCACTTCGAAGGCGAACCTTTACGGCGTTTGATTTTGTAATTAATTGTATTCTGTTTATATTTAGGAACCATCGGGTTGTACAGAATACGAAATTAGAATATCTCTGTTTATACGCTTTACGGGGTTTGAAATGTTCTCACTTACATTGGCCCTACAGGGTGTAATGCTTCGGTGGCTTAGTGGTAACGCGCTCGGCCCTATATCCGCAGGTTTGGGTTCAATACTGTCATGTAATGAAATCAATGAAACGAATGAAACGAATGAAACGAATGAAACGAATGAAACGAACGAAACGAATGAAACGAATGAAACGAATGAAACGAATGAAACGAATGAAACGAATGAAACGAATGAAACGAATGAAACGAATGAAACGAATGAAACGAATGAAACGAATTAGACGAATGAAACGAATTAGACGAATGAAACGAATGAAACGAATGAAACGATTGAAACGAATGAAACGAATGTAACGAATGAAACGAATGAAACGAATGAAACGAATGAAACGAATGAAACGAATGAAACGAATGAAACGAATGAAACGAATGAAACGAATGAAACGAATGAAACGAATGAAACGAATGAAACGAATGAAACGAATGAAACGAATGAAACGAATGAAAAGAATGAAACGAATGGAATGAATGAAATTAATGAATGTCACCTCTTCAGTATTACTTTAATCTTACTATGCAAAAGTCGTATGGGATTTAGCATAGTATGATTAAAGTAATACTGCTCTATGAGTAACTCTGTTGTTAGTAAGGCTAGGGCCACGGTCGGGCAAAAAGTGTGTTTCGGATTTTTGCTGCACAGCTTGGTGACCCGCATATTTATATGGAGGCTTAGTCAAATTTCTATGTAGTCTAGTAGGCAAAACAACCAAATTGATTATTACAGCCTTTGTAAAAGAGGAGTTTTGGCCGAAAGGTGTCTTGTTCCGGCGGTTCCGTGGACGGCTACCGGACACCGAGCTGTGTCACACGTCGCCGTGTCTACGTGTAAAATAGTGATAAGGTTTTTATAATATAAATTATATGTATGTTAGTCTGTATATAAATAAATAAAAAAATAAAATAGATAAATTACTTCGGTCGTAAGCCAACACTCATCAATTGTAGCTATGACTTAATGGGATTGACAATTTATAGTGATTATGATGATGAATATAAATACATTCATAGCTTCACAACTATTACCTATCCTCTAAGGATTAGTCAGAGATTAAGCAAAGAGGACCGCAGAAATAGTCCACTGCAATGGACTACGTATCACCGAATAACAACTGAACATGTGGTCAGTGTCGTAGGTGGTTAGTGGTGAGCCCATCGCCGATTTATGCTGTTGAGTGTATGTGCAGTCTTTAGTTCGTTAGTCGCCTTTTACGACACCCAAAGGAAGAGATGGGTTGGTAATAATAAGGGCACTTCAAATGTTAGGAAAACCCTTGAAAGTGTCGCATGTCTTCCCTAGGTCGCAATATAATGTATTATATGTATTATATATAAATGTATTATATGTATGATATAATATATATATTTGATGTAGGTATAGATAGATATAATATTGTATTTCGTCTTTATTAGTCCCGCAGACTTTCTCTCCGAACCACAGCTGGGGTTGGCTGGAAGAGATCTCTTTTAGAGATAAGCTCACCTTTGTATATGTCTTATTTAATGTGTTTTCAATGTGTGTTTTCTATGTGCAATAATAATTGTAGGAGAAAGCGATATTCACAACAAAGTTGAGAGCATAATTGCTTTTTCACAATCTCTTACAAAATAAATAAATAAATTAAAATAAATAAATATCCCTACACTCACACCAATTATCTAGCCCAAGAGAAGCTTCTAAGAAACTTGTGAAATGGTTACTAGACAACGGATAAACATACTTAATATACTTAAATACATACTTGTTATACATAGAAAACAACCAGACCCGAGACAATTTAGAAAAACAACAATTCCTAAATTGACCCGACCGGGGTTCGAACCCGGGACCTCAGAGATAGCGACACCATGAAAACCGGTGTACAAACCACTCGACCAAGGAGGTCGTCAAATCATATTATCATTTATTTTCAAGACGATGACTTTTTTTATTTATCTTCGTTATGTTTGTATTCGTTTGATTTATCGTTTTTTCCCTCTGTGTATGAGACAGCGTTTTTATTGCTCTATTAACACATTTAGAGAGATATTTAAATATATTATAAAGGTAATTATTACAGCGTTAGCACTCACAAACCTTTTTTTATAGGGGTAATTGTTCAATCTTTAGATAAACAACCATCAAAGTCAAAATCAAATTATTTATTCAATGTAAACCTTTACAGGCACTTATTGACGCCAATACTAATAAAAAAAACAGTTAACTAACTTATAGTTAAGACTTAACAACTAATCTAACGATATCATTTGACAAAGTACGACACGATCCATCTAAAATGTCACTTGTAAAAAAAGATAAGATTTGATTTGACAATACGTCTCAAAGTGGTTGTGTAATACTTAACAATTGTAAAGTTGGTCCTTAGCCGGCTAACGAGCATACAGCCCTTGTGAGGTGCGCGACCACCGAGCATACGGCCCTTGTGAGATGCGCGGCCACCGAGCATACGGCCCTTGTGAGGTGCGCGGCCACCGAGCATACGATACTTGTGAGGTGCGCAGCCACCGCTGCCCATGAACGCACACAGAAGATTCACATTTTACAAGTGTATACCCTATAATTTTACTTTTTCCTCCATACCGGAACGCCGCAATGTAAGGCAATGCTGACAAGGCAGAAACTGGCAGTAGGGTTGGTCGTCAGTCGGATTCTGGGTAGAATAAAAAAACTTTTTTTTATCATTGAAATTTTGCATTCGCAACGCTATATAGATATAGGATAAAATGTTTATTAGAATAAAATTAGTTTGTTTAGGAAACATTTAAAAAACTTTTTTATTCTCACACCAATTATCTAGCCAAAGTTAAGTTTCTTCTTTTGAAACTTGTTATTATTGTTCTTAATGGTTAGATAACGGGTAAACATACTTATTAGTTAAGTATTCATCATCAGCCTATAAACGTCCCACTGCTGGGCACAGGCCTCCCACGTGAATAATAGCACGTGGGGATATTGGGCCATAACCCACCACGCTGGCCTAGTGCGGGTTGGTGGGTTGGTGAGTTAAGTATTATACATACAATATTTAGTTAAAATTCATAATAATTGTTTTTTCATTATCTGTTTTGTGTAAATAAATGTCCGATTATACATAGAAAACACCCAGACCCGAAATCGATTTAGAAAAACTGTTTTTATAAATTGACCCGACCGGGAATCGAACCACTAGATAATTATGTCGACCCCAGAACCGACCAGCGTTGAGCACACCGGTCACTAGACCACGGAGCTCGTCCAAAAGATTCCTACCACGGTACACACGGCGTCAGATCAACCTACCCAAAACTCTCAAATTTCTACAATCAATTTTGAACTTTATAGTTTAATTTTAAGGATTAATATTCATTTTAGAAATCTGACAGTTTAGGGTAGGTTGATCTGACGCCGTATGTACAAAGAGATACCGTTATGTGCAACATAATAATATTATTACACATGTAATCTTTCTGACCCTTTGCATCCTAGTGGCTAGTGACAGATGACTCTAATTTCTTACGCCACTATCTCTGTCTTATCGCGTAACAGTTCTGAAATATGTTACATTTGTGAGGCCTGACACTTTTCATATATCTCGGGAGGTTGTAGTGATGGGATTCCGATAGATGTTTGCGAAACCATTTATATTGTTGGAATAGCGAAATTTTGTTTTCTCTATAATTATACATACTTATCACAGCACGTGATTAAAAATTAACTCCTCTTTTAAGTTCTTTAAGCACTACCTAACTTATTTGCTTTAAGTATATTTTATTTATTATTTTTGTTTATAAATCAGGGGTATATTTAAGTAGTTAAAAAATAACTTATGGCCTTTCAACGTCACTTGTTTTATGGGAGTTAATGACAGCAGTATCAAAAAGAGAATATTTTTCACAGTTTTCATATAGATGGTACATATAAGTAGTTTCATGGAAAAAAATAAAGACTTATATCACGGAAAGAATAAGGATACTTATCACTACGACAATAAAATTGTAATGCAATATATTATTTTTATGAAAGACTGTGGCGAACCTTTTCTGTCTCCACTTTTTGCTCATTCCTAACCCAAAGTTTTCCACTAATACCCCAGGCACATCACTAGCAAGACAAAAAGGGCGGCTTGTGTAAAATCTGTCCTTCAGCAATTTATCATTAAAACCATCCAGCGCCGTCGCTCATAACCAACCGGACAGTTTTTGTCACTTGGAAGGATGTTGAGCGTTTTTTTAGCTTTGGATGGATGTTGAGCGTTTTTCTCGTCAAAAAAAGGTGAATTTATAATCACCTGCCTATCAACATCCCACTGCTGGGCACAGACCTTCCCACATGGAAAACTGAATATGAAAGATTAGGCCATAACCTACTACGTTGGCCAAATTTAACGAGTGCTATCTTACGAAAGAAAGGTCAGGTCAAGACCCTTACCCTAAATTACGCTAAACCGATAAGCGTATGTATGAAGCTGCGATATACGTTGGTACGTTTACACGCTTGCCGAGGCTTGGCAAGCGTCCACAAGCTCCAAACTTATACAAACGCTTGCGTGTCATTTACACGCTTGCGAGTGCGTTAGTGTGTTTCAGACAGGCGAGCATGGCAGACGCGGATGTGGCAGAAAATGTTTTCTAACAGACGTCGAAGTTATTTCGTCGCTTGCATTTGGTTTGACATATTATTATTTTTATTTAAAATATTAACAAAAACGAACGATGCGAAAAGTTCGATCGAAAAGATGGTGAATGCAAAAAATACACGAGCTCGTAAGCGACACCAAACACGCGGCAACGTGTAAATGCATCCAAACGCTTGCCGCAAGCTTCCTTTGATCTGTGTTCAAAAACCGACACCGGTCCAGATCAGTGACAAGCTCTTGCAAGCTCACGCAAGCCACGCCAAACACCCCGTTCACACGCTTGTGTTTGTGGACGCTTGCTAAGCCTCGGCAAGCGTGTAAACGTACCAACTAGATAGGGCGTTCCGAACACGCACTATGTTGGACTCATCTGCGGAGTCGACTAGGCACCTTGCTTTAGTGTGGCTAATTCACACGGCTTAGACCCTTGCGCAGCGGCGAAAATATTTTTTTTATTTCTTATCAAAGTGTATATACCTAGACGTTTACTACAATTTAGTTGTTAAGTAAGTGAAATTAATTGCTATATAAGTCATTATTAGGTAGGTAGTTATATCGTAATAATAGAATAGAAAAGAAAATTTTTCATGTCTGTGCCACGGCTTTTACAAACATAGACGCCATCTTGATGCACACTACGTTGTCTTTGACCGATCGGCGATCTGGCGCTGCGATAACTCTCTGTTGATTAGATGACATAAAATATTTTAGCGCTGCTATCACAATATAAATAGCTTATATTTATACTGTGCTGTGCTGTGCAGCGGCTGCAGCAAATTTTAGGTCTCTCATCCCCGAATTTAAACAAAACTCTTCTAGGTCAATGGTATGAAGAGATTACTGTTGAATTCCGGACGTGCGATATCGTGTTCGGAACAAATAAAATCGCAGCAAGTGGAAGGACGTGGTCTCTGCCTACTTCTCCGGGAAAAACGCGTGATGTATGATGATGATGCTATCTTACGACAACAACCAGGACCACTGCTTTACGTGCCCACCCTAGTGCAATACTTTTTTTTTGTCCCCGTTCCCCTGAGAATATCGGGATAAAAAGTATTCTATGTGTTAATCTTAGGTATAAACTATACGTGTGCCGAATTTCATTCAACTCCATTCAGTAGTTTTTACGTGAAAGAGTAACAAACATCCATCCATACTTACAAACTTTTGCGTTTATATTATTAGTAGGATATATTTCTTGGATATTCTTTTGTTTGTGTTGTGTTGTCTTGTAATCGTATTAAATGTATTTTTTTATGTTGTAATGGAAAATGTCCTTCTCTGATAGGGAGGGTATTTTCCAATTTGTATTGATGCTGTAAAAGAAAGGGAGAAAAGAATTGCCCTTGCTGAGTTTCTTGCCGGTTCTTCTCAGTAAAATGCTCCTGCCCCATAGTTAGGACTTACGAACCGATGGCATACCGACATTCATAAGTGCTCAATTTGTGTAGCCTAAATTGAATAAATAAATTTGACTTTGACTTTAGACATGTTTATAATTTGGTCGCCTAACCAGTGACACGGCATCGTGAAAGTTGACGATCGCATACCGAACTTTCATGATTCCTTGAGATTTCGATTTCGATTGCTCGTGACCCGCATTCGGCAAGTGTCGCTAATAAATCCACAGCTGGAAAAAGATCTCCATTATTGAAATAAAATCATTTAATTGCTATAGTGTATGGATGTTGGCTAAACCGTGTCTCGTAGCGGTAAAAGAAAACTACAACCCCTTCCCTTCCCTTGGGTGTCGTAAATGGCAACTAACGGACTAAAGACTGCACATACTTCCAACAGCACGTTGACCCATTGGGACTTTTGTGCAACCCTGTCCTATCACTTTGCCACCTCAGTAAAAATATGACAGCCATAATCTTGGCAATGTTTTAAGGACGAAGAGCCTAAAACCTTCTGGCTTCGGGTAGGCTGATCGTGGCTGTAAGTACCTAGCTATAGAGCGTCCTACCTACACTACATTTCACGAGTCGTGGTCTTATGTCCAGAACACGTCACCAGGTGCCTCTTAATACTACCACCCCCTCCCTTCTCTTGGGTGCCGTAAAAGGCGACTAACGGACTAAAGACTGCACATATGTACTTCCAACAGCATAAAGCGGCGATGGGCTCACCACATGTCACGCTGAGCATATGTGCAGTCGCTATTTGGTGAAAACTGGGCTATGGTAGAGGACTCCCTTTGCTGTCCTCATTGCCTAGTCTCTGACTAACCCTTCAGGGATAATAGTCGTGATTATATGTTTCTATGTTGGCTCAATCAATTCAAAACTTGGAATTAAACTTCTAGGAATTGAGCCCAGGACCCCGGCGCTTTGCAACTTGATCACCGGGCCATTTAATATGACTGAGACCAAACAAAAATCTCTCAGCATTATCTGCCTTAGTACCAATAAATCAGGGGTATCCATGGCTTATTCAAATGTGCGAATAACAATCCTAGGGGCAGGGCGGCTCCACCCCCACTGACCCAAATTTAGATGGAATCGCTTTAAATAACCGATGGGCTGTTTATTTGCCAATGTCTCTGTTCTTATCATTTCGCCAATTTATGTAAGTGGTATTCCCAGTCGCACAGACACAAGAGAATTTTGTTAGCCAACGGTAAAATTGGCAATATCGTTGATTGAATGTTGAACGACTTGATCTGGCCATCAAAGATCTAGATAGAATTAGTAATACAATAGTAATAATCTTTATTAATTTTCTCTACAAAGCATATGAGTATCATAATTTATAACTTATTATATGTTTTATAAGAATTATTCATCAGTTAAGACTATTCACGGTTCGCTTATCTGACGGAGGCCTTTGCTTAGCGGTGGAGAAAAAGGGCTGAATAAAAAAGCGAACTAAGTATTCGCAGAATGAAACCTGTTTGACGATTTAACAACAGATTTTTTTCTATTTAGCGAACAAACTCTATACAATGTGTAAAAAATAAGCAAGGGTGCTTTTATAGTAGAGGATCCGAGGATACAACGACCTTCACTGAGCCGGTTAATGGATGAAAAGTATTTTATATCAAATTTAATGTGTTATAAATATATTGCGAGTGGGTTGGCTGAAAAATTTCAGTCCAGTATATGATTAATTAAATATTTAATTTATTTTTTTTGATATATTGCACTTGTTTCGATAATAGATAAATTACATAGGTACCAATCGAAAGTAAGTTTAAATACATTTAAGCCTTAATCGTATTTAGCAAGTGTTATGCAAGTCGCATTTAATGTGGTAAAGTTTTTTTTACATAAATGTGTAATGTAATTTTGTACAACCCTATTTTGTTATTGATTGACAAACGCAAGCGCAGTGCCGGATGAGTGACCATTGACACGTGGCACGCTTGTACCCCGCCGCCTCCCCGCGCCTTACTCTCAGTTTAAACAAAAACTTGAGCTCTTTTTTGTCTAAAAAATATAAATTTCTCAGCTACCTACCTATTACTTGTGAAAAAAACAGTTAACACAAAACATGGCTGCTCAAAATTTTATTGCTTATTTTTTTTAAGGTTGTATATAATGTGTTGATGTGAGGATTGAAAAATCGAGTCTAAATGTGAAAAAGTAAAGGACAGCCTGTATACTGTCAGACTGCAGGACAAAAGCCTCCATAATTTTAAAATATTCAAACTAGCAAATCTATGTTCTCCTACTACGACAAAACTACACGCCTAGTGCAAATTAGGCCTATGGTAAGTTTTTTTTCACATAACAGCTTATGTTGACTGAGTACCTACTAAAAAAATACTGTGTTGTCTCAGCAGTACCTAGAACACATTTCTGGCTTCGGTTTTTTTTTACTACTACTACATCTATCGTAAAGATATTTGCCATAGGAAATACCGTTGCGGCTTACATTTTACTACCTATAAGTTTATGACAAAACGAATACAACGTATACCCAAGTATACGTAGGTATACCAAAAGGGTTATTTACAGTATAGCCAAGTCTCGCACCGCCTGTTATTTTTATCACCGTTTGACAGTTGGTCCCCGACGCGCTCAAAGGTAAACGTGAGGTCTGTGGGAAGGGTTAAAATAGAAAATTATTTTTAAGGGAATGCTTTTTTATAATTAAGCCTTTGTTAAATATGTAATTTTATATCTTTTAGTCATACTGTTTACATTTCCTTTTTAAATGTATTTAACGTTTTGTGCCTTTTTGATTGATTGTTGTTACTCATTCTCAAAAGTAGTAAATTTTTCGCTCGTCAAGTTTAAAATAATAAAGTTAGTGATCAGCAGCTTAGTGGATAGCGTTGTGGGTTGCATTGTTGTTGAGACTTGTTTTGTGGATTATTTTTTTGTATTATGGTACAATGTAGTTTTTTGCTGTTCCTATTAAATAAAAATAAAATAAAAATCTTTACGCTTTTGAAAGAATTAGTCATCTTAGGACATCTTTTAAGAAGGGCTTTCCCAAATGAATATAAACAGTTAAGGAGAGACACTATTGTTGCAATAAAAACATAAAGTCAAAAGCATTAAAAAATTTCGGCAGGTCTAACCAATACCTTGGTGACGGAGTGGTCAACGTAGCCGACCCGGATTGCAGAGGATGTGGCTTCGATTCCCACTTGTAGTACTTAGTCATTTTTTTTCAACGTTTCGTTATCTTCCAGATAAGAAACCTGGGGCCTAATTCACGTAACAAAACTTCAACGATTAGTTCCTGACTCGCCAGATTCCTGATTCACCGGATTCTTGTTTCGCCGGATTCTTGTTTCGTCGGATTTTTATGTTGAAGGAAAACTATAGAAATATCGCGGCTTTACATAAAAGGCAGACATTTCGGTACATAATAAAAATATTTATTTGTTCCTAATTTAATAACGTCTGTTACGTTAACAGATAACGTGACAGATAAAAAAATGTTTAAAAGAAAATCGACATTTCTTTGAAAATATGAATCAAACCCATTATTAAAAGTTATGTCCGACAGTGGCAACAAAATAATAATTCATACAATAATAAACATAACTAGTTACATGTTTTCTTTACTTAAGTGATATCATTGTATGTTAATATTTCCGACGAAACAAGAATCCGACGAAACAAGAATCCGGCGAAACAAGAATCCGGCGAATCAGGAATCCTACGAACCAGGAACTAATCACTTCAACGACATGCAAGCGATTTGATCGCTGAGGTCACTTTTCGTATTCACGTATCAATCGAAAGATTTTGTTTAAGTAGGTTTTGTATAAGCGTTTTCACGTGCATTAATCGTAGTTCGATCGTTGCCTCCGCAGTATCCACCTATTATTTTGACGTTTAGTTTGATCGGATGTCAGCGATTAAACGTATACGTAACATACGTATTCTACAAAATAATCAACACATCTGCATGTTTTCGTTAGCAAAAAGTATTTGAATTTATTTGGTAGAATTTTAATGGCAACATTAAGTTTAAATAGTTGACAAAACGCTGAGTTGCGATCCTATCGAGTAATCGTTCTATCGAAATGACAGGTGATTACGGATTTATGACTGTTTTTTAATAGGAGGTGTCTCTCTAGTGTTCTTTTAGCAACAACACATGTTGTGAGACTCCATTTTATTTATCTACCGTACAATATTAGATATACTTTAAATAATTAAATCACTTGACTTGAAATTGACTTAATGCTACACGCGATAGCCATTCATTAAGATAATAATAATAGGACGACTTCTAAACGTAAGCGACATTTTGACTATTACAAAATACGTGAATTAGGCTACATAACCACATGCACGGCAGATCAGCCTGTGCCAGCTTACATCCAGCATCCAGCAGTGGAGTGACACACCACTCCACTACTAGATATAAGCCTCTCCCAACGCATGCTTCTGACCCCGACCTTTGTCTCTTCAGTCTAATTGCTGCCAACCACCTTACGTGTACAAGTATCATCGCTGTACCTAGTATTACCTTAGTGGGGCCTGCAGAGGTCTCCCACTCTCAGTAAGCACGTTGACCCATTGGGATCTTTTGTGCAACCCTGTCCTATCACTCTGCCATCTCAGTGAAAATGACTGCAATAAACATGGCAATGTTTTAAGGACGAAGAACCTAAAACCTTCTGGCTTCGGGTAGGCTGAACGTGGCTGTAAGTACCTAGCTATAGAGCGTCCTACCTACACTACATTTCACAAGTCGTGGTCTTATGTCCAGAACACGTCACAAGGTGCCTCTTAATACTACCACCCCCTCCCTTCTCTTGGGTGCCGTAAAAGGCGACTAACGGACTAAAGACTGCACATACTTCCAACACCATATGGCGATGGGCGAGCGATGGGTCTTTGAGAACGAAAAGCCTAAAATCTTCTGGTTTCCGTTAGGCTGATCGTGGCTGTACCTAGCAATAGAGCGTCCTACACTACGTTTGACGAGTCGTGGTCTTATGTCCAGAACACGTCACAAGGTGCCTCTTAACGCCTCGCTTAAACGATCCGACCGATACCGTAAGATGGAGAGTAAAACTGTACTGGAAGACTATTCATCATTTCGAGGTAACAAAACAGTCAAGAAACGAGTTACCTAGTTTCTTCGAGCGCGATGTAATATCACAGAATAACTAATAGTACTACGTACAGAAGGTTCACTCTCTAACGACTTGCACGCGAAATTGAAACTTATCGTGTGACCCGAGCGTTCATATTCCGTTAAGCAACGCTGACTCGATATCGATTTGACGTCATGACGTCACAGAGCATAGGGTTTACTAGCGCGCGCAGGGATTACGAGTTAAGCGAGGACGTGCGACGTGTTAGATGCGTCGCGAGCGGCAACCTTTACTGCCATACGCCCAGGCGACCTGCCTGGGAGGCGCGCCGGCCGAACGTACCTAAACTGCGGAGTGACACCCCCCTGGTAATATTCGAGACATTACATCAAGAGTTAATAGAGGAAGAGAGAAGGTGGGGGTGGGGCCTTCTTTATATCGCAGATCCTTTGCGTTTTGGCACGCGTCATTGCCGCGTCGCGGAAGGTAATGGTTAAGAGGCTAGTCGAGAAGCTAAGGACTAAGGGGACACTGGTCGGTGCAACGAACGTGTGTACGTGAGCGATTTGGACGAGCCTTTCCGGAGTCGGCAGGCGAGGCACGCCACCGCCACATCGCATCACATCACATCACAGCAGCTGGGCTGCGACCATCCTATTCTCCCTAACCCCAGCCCCTATCCTAAGGTTGCAAGGCGGGCTAACATTGGACCAGTTCGGTAAGTACCAAGGTTAAGTTATGGGTTATTTAATTTAAGTTAAAATTCATCGCTGCGAAGCGCAGCTGTTCAGGCAAACCCATGATCGGATGCCTCAGAAGGTCCAGGGTTGTCTGATACATATAGAATACGAGATATAATACCACTATGTCCGGGTCTCTCCCGTAAAGTCAGCTGTCTCCAGGGTGATCCAAAATCGCACGTAAGCAATCACCGTAGCTACGCGTAGTAAGTTACCACCTTCTCGAAGTTGCTTGAGGGGTTTTTACCTGGAACAGAACAGGAACAATATTACAAAAACAGAATAAGTCACACTTTTTTGCTCTATAATATCCTTTACTTAACCTACCAAACTCCTACGAGTTTATGTGGCGTAATTCTTTATTTGTTAATCCTTTCTTCCAGCTTTTACTGTGGTAGCGATAGAATCGAGTTAGCTTTCGCCATGTATCTATAAACTTGTCTACTTACAAAACCATTGCCCAACGCTAACGAATCAACATGGAGCGGTGGTTACCTGTCTATATAGGGCTAGGTTTAGGTGTGCTAACCCACTTGTTTTGATTATTTGAGACATTTCTTGTTTATACATCCATACAATATTCACGACTATTTTCCCCGAAGGGTTAGTCAGAGAGTAGTCAAATGAGAACGGCAGAAGCAGTCGACTGCCATAATCCATGATTCACCAAATGACACTTGTGCCCAGCGTGACAGTTGGTGAACCCATCGCTGCTCTATGCTGTTGGATGTATGTGCAGTCTTTAGTCCGTTAGTCGCCCTTTACGACACCTATGGAAAGAGAGGGGTTAGAAGTATTCTTTTAGGGAGTATACCACACAGCTCCTTTCCAGCCACATTTCTTGTTACAATTAAAATATATATTTATTTTTAGTCCAAGTGGGAATACGTCCACTTTATAGCGTTTAAGTTGCGCCCCAATCCAGCCCAGGATTTCTATTTAAATGCAAATTAGCTAACATTCGTATAAGAGAGATGCGGTGTTCCGGGAAAGAAATCTGTTAACAAGTATACATGTACGTGTCTTGAGACATCTTCGTGCTATCTTTCTTTAATTTATTTTTTGGTCCAAGCTTTCCGTTTTATGTTAGTATGGCAAATGGATCTGGCCCATACAGCTTTGTCTTCACTAAGTTTCGTGATGGTGGTAATGAATAATGATGAGTGATGGTTAATGCATGATTTTAATGAAAGGGATGAGGTACTCCCAAACCCTTCGAGTTTCAGTAAAGATGTGTGCGAGATCTCACACGGACTTCCTGAGAGAATTTGAAAAGTGTTGTTGCACTGTTTTGTTTTATTTGCGAACACTCGTGCACTGTAACCGTTAATAATCAACCATTATTACACAATAATATTCTACAAAAACTTTGAAAATAAAACAAAACTGTAGACATGACGGTTCACTTTCCCGCCAAGAAGTCTCTAATAAAAACTTGTCGTCACGTTCAGAGTTCTGTGGTTTTATGGATGAGGCATGATATCTGTACAAAGTAAAAACTCTATGGTTAAATTCAAGAAAGTAGGACGTGGCTTGGGGTTCAGGATCCTCTCTAATAAAAACTCGACTTTTTGGAAGAAATGATAAAGTTTATGTCTGCTTTATATTTTGTTTAGCGTCTCGGGAGGTTTTCGCAACGCTTAGTTTTGATCCTCTTAGGGCCGATATTTCAAATAAAAAATTTTGTCAAATAAAAATTATTTGTTTTCAATGTATTAGAGAACCATTTTAAAATTGTATAGCCCTTAGAGTACATATTTACACTCTAAGGTATTCTCATTCGATATTCGATCAGGCCTAGCATGCGCAACAAGAGATATGTCGCGGACGAGAGACGACAAATAATTTTAAGTTGTTATGTTAAGGTTTTTAGACAAAAATACCACAGTTTATGCAAAAACTGCTATTAAGTCTATATTTGACATATTATGTAGAGTTCTAAGCGCATTCATGTGTCGTTAGTGTCGATAGACATTAGAGATATATAAGTCTAAATACGGTATGTAATAATAATAAAGGAATAAAATATTGAATATTTTTGATAATTAGCTTTTTATTTCATTTCTTGGAATTTGGCGTTGTATTTGGCAACGTACACATATTTGGCATTGGGCATAATTAGATACACGTAATAATTCCAAAACTATTTACAATTTTTTTTATTTTGTTTTTTTAGTATTTTCTTAACTTAAGGAATAACCAATAAGTTATTATGAAAAAACCGCAAATATACATAAGTTCAAAATTCTCGCAAAGTTAAGGGTTAACGACACCCAAGGGAAGAGAGAGGTTAGGTGTTATTTTAGTGAGCTGCTACACATAGCTCTCTTTTAATAAATAACTACACGTACAGTCACGAGCACCAATATGTATACACTTTGACTCTTATTCCATTGTATTAAGAGCTAAAATTGTTTACATACTTTTGCTCGTGACTGTACATACATACATATAATCACGACTATTATCCACGAAGGGTTAGGTTAGGTTAGACTTAGACTAGACTTAGACAATGAGGACTGCAAAAGCAGTCCTCTGCCATAGTCAACTTTTCACCAAATAGCGACTGCACATGTGCTTAGCGTGACAGGTGGTGAGCCCATCGCCGCTCTATGCTGTTGGATGTATGTGCAGTCTTTAGTCCGTTAGTCGCCTTTTACGACACCCAAGGAAAGAGAGGGGGTGGTATTTTTTCACCGTTACGCGACATGGTTATAAGGGTTAGTTATCAAAAAACTTGGGCTGCATGCATCGAAATATACAAAACACGTTTTTCACCGGTTTTTTATATATCGCCACGGGGCTTTAATAAGTGACCATAATGTTAATTAAAAACCCTTAAGAAAGAAAGTTAGTTGCCTTCTTAAAGGCGACTAACTTTCTTTCTTAAGGGTAGAGAGGCCGCCCCTCTCTACCCTTAAGTATTCTTTCACCGATACGTGACACGGTTAAATAACTACACTATTAATTAAAAGAGAGCCGTGACACTTGACAACCTCCGTGGTCTAGTGGTAAGCGCACCAGGTCTGGCGTCGCGCCATCTCTGAGGTCCCGGGTTCAAATTCCCGGAAGGTCAATTAAGAGAAAACTGTTTTTTTCAATTGATTTCGGGTCTTGTTGTTTTACTATGTTTATGTTTATTTATCCGTTATCTAGTTTAACCATATTAACGAGTTTCAATAGAAGCTTATCTTGGGATAGATTTGGTGTGAGCGTAAACAAATTTTATTTTGTTATTTATTTATCTAACTACAATAGTCCGCAATTCCGTGTATTATCAGGATGTGGTGAAGGGCCACTGAAGTGTTTGACGGGTGAACTAGTAAATCTTCCCCTCGATTAATATCAACATAATAGCTAGCTAGAGTATTATGTACCCACCCATGTATACTGCTAACACGACATTATTTTGTGGTTCTTATACCCAACGTATAGAGTTCAAATCAGTGTGTCAGCGTTTAAAACGATGTAATACAGTACGTACATATACAAAAGTAGCAAAATTCACCCACCGTATAGAGCTAACACGACATTTGTCATTCTTATATCCGTTGAAATAGAGTTCAAATTGGCGTGCCACCGTCGAGAATGATCATCGTGAGACAGTACTTTTACAAATGTAGCTAAATTTCTCGCAAAGACATTGCACAATGGCTCTTACCCCGGCATTGTTTACAAGAGCTAGTTCATTTGTCTTCGGGACGTCTGCTGCAGCGATGTGATGCTTTTTAGGCATCGAGGTATTATAACATGAGATGATATCGCGCAGCAAATGTTTTGCGCACTGATTTGCGGTCGAAAGGTTTACAAATTGAACGCTTTCAATTAAGCATGACGTTGGAGCACCGGGATAGATCTTGTTATATTTGCTGTCCCATGATTCACAAAAGGGTAGAGACTACTCTACTGAGACAAACCACGGCTGCGGTTCGTTTGTCGTACGTAGGCCAGAATACCCTGGTCGTTACTAATACGTAGTCTGTTTCAAGTATAACTAGAAGCATGTTGGTCCTGCTCCAAACGCTTAAACAGAAATCAGCCATTGGATAGGTAATGGAAAGCTGTGATCTCTGCCTACCCCTAAAGAATGCTGTGTGTATAATGTATGTCGTAGTATATATATATGTGTGTCGTAGTATGTAGGTCCCCAATCGCTTATATCACTCACAATCAGGCGTTTGCAGCCCATAGGCACTAAGTTGCGGCCTATGGGCTGCAAACGCCGCACTTAGTTACAAACATTATTCATACATCACTCCCGCTTTCTTTATGGGTAGGCAGAGATCACAGCTTTCCATTTGCTACGATTCAATTTGTGAACCTTGCGGCCGCAAATCAGTGCGCAAAACATTTGCTCAATTATTTATTTAGCGGTGTCATCTCTAGTTATAATACCTCAATGGTTTTTGACTACTCTAACCTGTCGTAGAACGAAAAAAACATAGATAAAGAAAATTAACCGCCTCTTTGGTCTAGTGGTTAAACCACTGATCTCAGACCCAGCGGTTCCCGGTTTAATTTCCAGCGGGGAGTACATATTTGTACTCGGTTTGTTTGGGCTTGTTAAACAGTTAAAAATATGGTGTCCAATACATTGACATAACCATTACCATTAAGCATTACCGACGCAAAACATCAAAAATTGCAAATTATAAAAAGTGTTTTATCTCCTTGTGTAGTGTTCACGTAAACTTTACCAATACTGAATAATAATTAATGTTGAAAGCAATCTGTACCTACTTTGATAGCAATCAACACCGCCATAATAAAATAGTACCTACGAAACAGAGACACATAACCTTTTCCACTTTGCGCTGAAACAAGCTACTTTAAGCGTATACTCCAAATAACCTTCTAACATAGTGGAATATCGTTAATTTGGTCGTTCTGAAGGTACACTCGCGTTTAAAAAGAGCTCAACGTGGTAATTTGAATAAATAAAGTCATTACCACGGCAGAGACAGTACGTGGTTGGCGTTCTGATTAGGCTCGTTCGCTTCCTGGCTTGTGAAGCCGGGGTGTTCGGATAAATAGCTGTTTTGATACGAGTTTGAAGTGAGAATCAAAAAAATGGTGTGTTATGGCGTTTTGGTCTCAGCGCTTAGAGGCGCTGCTGTTACGGCAGGGCCTTCTGAAGATCCGATCCATAGGTATATTGGTCACCCATGTCGGAGTCTTTAATGGTATATAACACAATCAATTTTATTAAACGTGTCGCGTAACAGTGAAAGAATACTATCACCCCCTCTCTTCCCTTGGCTGTCAAAAAAGGCGACTAAAGGACTAAAGACTACATGTGACAACGCGACTGTTCTCATTGCCTAGTCTCTGACTAACTCTTCGGGGATAAAAGTTGTGATTAAATGTATGTATGTTTTAATCGTCTCTGTGGTCTAGTGGCTAAGCCACCGGTTTCAGGCCCAGAGGTCCCGGGTTCGAATCCCAGCGGGGGGCACATCATTGTGTGCTCGGTTTGGTTGGTGGTAGGGCTGTTAAGTCCGCCTGGCTAGCTACCACCATCTTAACTAAGTCTGTCGCCATAACAACGATGTTTATAGCATTGTTGTGTTCCGACAGTTTAAGATAAGATAGCCAATTCCTCAGTGGTTGAGGATTCCGGGTGAAGCGCGCTTCCACCGTCAGCCTTATCGTCACTTAGCATCAGGTGAGATGAAGGCCAAGCGCTTACCCGTTGTTGAATAAAAAAAATTTAAAAAAATGTAATTTTATGGACAAACCACTTGATATTATAGAAACTTTTCTCCAACCCTATAATGACAGCCTTTGAAACTTATAAGTTACCGAAGCTATGGTGCTTGTGATAAAGTAGATGAACGAGTACTCGTAGAAGTCCTGAAAACACAAAAGACGTCTCATTTGATAGCTAAAAATATAGCCAATAAATAGATAAATGTCAAACATTTTAAAAAATTACTATAATTAATAATTTAAAAATTACTGTAACAAAATAAATTGAAATGAAAAATTATTATTTTTTTAGATTTGATCTTTCTTTAAAATCTACGACTTAATGACTTATGTCGATCTAATTTTATTAAATACTTTAAAGATAAACCAGCTACAGGACTATTATTCTTAATTACCAATAATCCTGTATGTAATTACAGTTTCCGTTACAAAGCTTACAATTGAATCTAAGAGCACCTAGTTCACTTGATTAAGCCTCGCTATTTTTGACACAACACTTGTTTTAATTCTGAGGCGACGACGACCGACGATAAATTAAGGCACGGCCGGCAACATTGTTAACTTTTTACAAAGTTGCCCAGCTTTCAATAAGCCGACTTGTCGTACAAAAAGCTATAGGTATATTATTACTGCCATCACTAGTGCGGAACGGTTTGCTTCGATATCGATATATGGTAAATCTCTATTATTCTGGTCAAACTCCACCCATTCGCCAACATCAACCAGGCTCATAGAGGGCCCATAGACTACTCTCTGGGAGTGAAACGAGCTGGAGTTTGCTCTGAATATGGGGCGATGCACCTCGTAATAATTACCTAATTAATTGTGGGCCTGACCTGCGCTGCTGTACTATCCTGAACTAGTTGATCCCACGATGTGTAGAAGGGGGCCCGCCCGCACACCTTCCTGTGCAGACGCCGTCTCACGGCCAACTCCAGGCCTCGCGTGGCAGGTATTCCCTCCTACCTATGACATAGGGTCCTTCAAACGAGGCGTGAAGAGGCACTTTGTGGTCCGGCAGAGTGAGGGTGACTGATGCTACGTCTCTTACGCTGCACCAGTTGTCCTCGCGCCTGGACTTCATTTCCACTTAACATCAGGTGGAGTGGGGTCATTTGCCGGGCTTATTATAAAAAAAAAAGGTCAGATTTCACCACCCAAATCACTATACTGTCTCCCACGGACCAAGCTCAACGGATCAAGCATCCAGGTCAACCGTACGTGGGGCTCACAACTAGCACACCGTAACCAGATGGAACCTAAGCTCACCGGACCTTTTCAGGTTAGATACAACGCGGCGATCGCGAACTCGTTATTTCGCGGACGCGAATCGTGGACGTCACAATTACAAGCGCGTACAATACCCGCGATTGATTTAAGCCATTTTATGGCGGCTGGCGCTGTTCCTTATTAAAACGATGAGAAACAAAATTTAGCGCACTGAAGTCAGACAGCCACGTTTTTCAACCCGAATCACGATATTTTTACCGTTTTTTCTTGTCAAAACCGTACATGACATTTGACACTTGACAGTTTCCTTTTTTTTACCCTGTCCATTGCAGATTTGCAGTTTTGCAGTTCATTGCTGGTTTTAAACAATCACCCGCCCGGACAGGTCCCGACCTGTCCCCTAATTCACGGGCAAGCGAGACAACGTTGCTACCGCTCGTTTAAGAACTGACTCCCCAACTAGAACCTTTGCGGACCGGGGGGGTCCCGTCCTTACCAGGGAACTAGTTAACATTGCGCCCCCGGCGCCAACGCAGTGGCGGTAGGTTAGCATTCTTAACCAGCACGAGGTCACCAATACTAGGGGGACTAGTTTTGTCAGTCCACTTAAGGCGCTGTTGCAGAATGTGCAGATACTCGAGCGCCCATCGCTTTCAGAAATCCTGGGTAAATTGCTGCTACATCTGATACCGTGACAACCGATACAATTTCACTCCTCATAGGGGTGTTCAGGCAGCGCGTTAAGTGGCTGTCCAATCAAGAATTGGCCTGGAGTTAACGCTTCCAAGTCATTTGGATCCGAGCTGAGCCGACACAACGGTCGAGAGTTGAGAACGGCTTCGATCTTACAAAACAGCGTCGCGAGCTCCTCAAAAGTCAGCGCGGTCTGACCTACGACACGCCCTAAATGCGTCTTAGCTGACTTAACTACGGCTTCAAAAATCCCACCCCAGTGGGGGCAACTTGGAGGACTGAAGGTCCATTGTATACCCCGACGACAGAGGGCTGTTCCAATATCCACCTTATTTACATTTAAAAAACCAATTACTTCTCGTGGGTGTCGCTCTGCACCTACGAAGTTCGTTCCGTTATCCGAACGGATCAGTGCTGGGAGTCCCCTTCGGGAAACAAATCTGTCCAAGCACGCTACAAAAGCCTCCGTCGTAAGATCAGTAACGCGCTCACGATGTACCGCCTTGGTGGACAGACAGACGAACACACAGAGGTACGCTTTGTACTGCTTTGCGTTGCAAAGCCGTTAGCTTTTAATCATAAATGGGCCTGCGAAGTCCGTGCCAACCCCCGAAAACGGCCTAACCTCATTCACCCGATCATGAGACAGATCGCCCATGTGAGGTTGCATCGTGGCAGCCATGAGAAGTGTAACAAGGCATGTACGATGTTCCGTATGGTGCGACGGCCAGACAAAATCCAAAACTCCCTCTGGAGAGTGGCCAACAAGGCGTTACAGCCTGCGTGTGCATTCTTAACTTAACATGCCGATCAATCACCAACAACTCAACCAACTGTCCTCCCTTAGGGAGCAGTAAGGGGTGAGCAGCGGGGGGTACATCTTTGTGTGCTTGGTTTGGTTGGTGGTAGGGTTGTTAAGTTCGCCTGGCTAGCTACCACCATCTTAATTAAGTCTGTCGCCATAACAACGATGTTTATAGCGTTGTTGTGTTCCGGCAGTTAGAGATAAGATAGCCAGTTCCTCAGTAATTGAGGATTCTGGGTGAAGCGCGCTTCCACCTCCGGCCTTATCGTCACTTACCATCAGGTGAGATGAAGGCCAAGCTCTTACCCGTTGCCGAATAAAAAAAAATAAAAAAAACTAGCGTCATTCTCCTGGTCCTTTTGGGTCGCATACACGGCTGCTCGTATGCCACGGACACCTTTACGTGGTTAAAGGGCCAGTCCGATTCCTTCCTTGCCAGCTAAGGAGGACCCCACTATAACGAATGGTTAACTATCTCAGGGGCCCGGCATCCTCTGGATGCACAATCCGACGGGTTCAATTCTCCAGGTACATGTCTCCAGGTTAAAGAGACCTCAGACGCCTGTACTTGACACGGTTTGCAACGAAAACCTCTAGGATATGAACCGAAGTCTTCTGCCAACACAACACGATCTGACTGTCGGTCCATGCATACACCGTGTCCTCTAACTGCACTGAACCACGGAGCACCGATACCGCGGGGTTTAGGAGTCTGGTCAAAAGAGCTGCCCCGGACAGTTCCAGCTTCGGAATCGTCAATCTTGTCCGTATGGGCGCTACCTTGTTTTTAGCCAAAACCAATCGAACGTCATCATCCCCGGCGGCAATAATTTCCGTGGCAGGAGACCTTGTTTAGTTCCGAGAGCGAGAAAAAACTCTTGTCCAATCCCTCAACAAATCCCCTGAGAGGGAAGTGTCCCAGCCCAGCTGGGCCAACCATAGCTGCTGCATGAAACATTTTAATAAAAATGTGACTGGCGCAATCCAACCGTACGGGTCGAACGATCTCGCGATCGTCGACAACACGGACCAGTTCGTCCGGGCCTTCGGTGTTTCCAACACCACTCGATAGGTGAACACATCCTGAACAGGTCGGTATTGTATATATACCAAGCAGCGACAGCAGGTTGGAGTTGTCAGGATTCTCAAATACGTGCGGATTCTGCTCGAACTCATCAGGTAGCCCCGCCACCAACTTAGGGGAATTGGACGTCCATTTTCTTAGTTCGTAATCTCCTCTCTCTAAGAACTGAATAAGCTCGTCTCGTCGGGCGAGCGCTTCCTCGACACTGGCTGCCCCTGTACAGACGTCATCAACGTACAGGTCCTGCTCCAGGATGGCAGCAGCGCTAGGGTAGTTCAAGCGGTCCCGAGCCGCTAACTCCCGCAGTGTACGAATCGCGAGAAAGGGACTCGAGCGTAAACCGTCCGTGTTTGTATTCAACTCGTAAACCTTAATCGGTTCGTACGGCGACTCACGTCATAGTATCAACTGATACCTCCTGAATGAATGAATCACCGTCTGTCGGAACATTATCCTGATGTCGGCGACAAAAACCACCTGATGTTTCCAAAAACTCGTGAGTATGTCTGAAACGTCACGATTTAACTTTGCTCCTGAATGTAGACATTGGTTCAGGGACATGCCATTCGAAGTTGGTGCAGACCTACCAAAAACGACTCTAATCTTTCCGGTGTCTTCAGGACAGCATGATGTGGAAGAAAACAATGATCCTCTGATCTCCAATCCACACGCGACACAGACAGTGTGTCCTAAAGATTCATACTACCTCATGAATTCGACATATTTCTGTCTAAATACCGCATCCGTGGTCATACGACGTTCCATCGACATCAATCGGACTCGGCTGTCTTCCTAGATTCCCCCAACGGTGGTGAAAGGGAGCCGAGTAACAAAACGACCAGATTGAAGGCGGCCAGTATTATTTTGGTAAAACAGTTCGCATTCTTCTTCGTCTGGGTCGACTCGACGAGCGGTGGGTGGGGGGGTTCCGTCTATCTGGCAGAATTTTGTTGTTCCGAACTTTATTTGGCATAACACACTTGGCATAATTTCGATTAAACGAATATGTTCAATGCATAAAAATCATTTAGTATAATTATTATTTGGTCCAATGTTTATTTGTCCGAATTTCCAAGGGCATACTTATATGAGGGCAGATTTTCACTAGGCCATAATTTCATTTAGCAAAATTTCTGTCTGGTGACCTACGCTTGTTGTGGTAACGCTTCACTAACAGTTAGCGGGCTGTATCATAATTTGCCTCAGTCACCGCTAAATGTGCCACCAATTCCTTAGGCTCACCGCGAAGAGCCGACATCAATTAAGCCATCTTGTAGGATTTAGGTAAATCTTCGCGCAGGTGCACCAGACTATCAAACAAGTTGATGAAGCTGACCCATTCACCAATAGCTCCCCCAAAGGTCGGTACCTGTATGCTCGGTAACCGCGAAACGACACCTAGTTTTATCAACTATTTTTGATCTGGTGAGTGGCTTCTAAAACGTTCTTAAATAAAGTCTAGCCAACGAAAGCGGAACCTCGTAGTTATTTGATTGGCAACACTTTGTCTCTATGTGTGTCTATCTGAGGTGTCATGTCGTATGTCAAATTGAAATTTTTCTGAGAAAATTGCAGCTGTGTAAGTGACCCTGTGTTACCCAGTCATGATTTTTTAGAATTTGCCGCGTTTGTCCTGGTTCAGCTTTCGTTAGCCAGACTTTATTTGAATATTGAACGTACCCATGTGCTCACAGTTGATAGACATATTTTAGTTTTCTTAGATACGTTGTGTTGTGGACTTCTCTTCTATGTATTTTGTGTCAAATAAATAATAATATTACATAGTAAGTAAACTAATATATAATTAACTGTGTAAACATTTAATTACTATTATTATTATTTAGTTATTAAATAACCGTGTCGCGTAGCGGTGAAAGAATACTACCACCCCCTCTCTTCCCTTGGGTGTCGTAAAAGGCGACTAACGGACTAAAGACTGCACATACATCCAACAGCATAGAGTGGCGATGGGCTCACCACCTGTCACGCTGAGCACATGTGCAGTCGCTATTTGGTAAAAAGTCGACTATGGCTGAGGACTGCTTTTGCGGTCCTCATTGCCTAGTCTCTGACTAACCCTTCGGGGATAAAAATCGTTATTAAATGTATGTAAGAATGTAATCATAACATTTATTGAGTGTCGACACCATCCCACCTCTAGCATCTCATCCTTGGTAATAGCCTTGATAGATCGCCCGGGATGCGGGCTAGACCTACTTATGTTGGCATTAATGTGCAAAGACGAAATGTAAGCCTTTCTGCTGGTCCGTCACGTGAAGGAAGGGTATCGGTGACATGAAAAATGTACTAACATTTGGTACGGTTAATGGATTTGTTATACGGGCCTTCTTGCATGACGTTTTAGAGGCATTATCATGATCTCTTTGCGCTCCAATATAGGTAGGTCCATTATGGAGTGGATTGCTTTTGTCTTCTTACATACATTTAGCATGTCGCGTAGCGGTGAAAGAATGCTACCATCCCCTCTCTTCCCTTGAGTGTCGTGAAGGGGACTAAGGACTAACGACTTTTGAATTTTGCAAAAGGGTTCAGCTACGTCTAAATCAATCATGGCAGATCTTGACAAAATTTTTGTAAAAAGTAGCTTGGCGACTCAGTTAATATTACGTAAGCAATTATTACACCTAAAATTGCAACCTGATGTCACGTTATTCCAACATTTCACGAGTTTTGATAACAGAGTTACTAATTTCCGCTGGAGCGAAAATTGACGTATTGGATAAAATATTACATTTATTAATCACCCTACCCTCATAATATGGCGGTGTGATCACGGCGCTGGAACCGCCTGGAGAGGATCACCTTAACTTAGCATTCTTAAAAACTCGCCTGCTAGCTCATGAAGTTAAATTGAAGGCCGAAATATCTACCGAATTTTTAGAGTTAAAGTTTTGCATACCAATACCGATAAGTTTTGTATGCGTAAAATTACGGTCCAGAGAAGATGAATAAAAATGTGTGCCCTCAATCTTCTAGAAGAAATCAATATCGTGGAAATTCAACGCATAAAATTACGAAACTGAACTGCGAGCATGTGGTCGTAGAAATCACATGAAAAAGGACTGCCGTTTTTTCATGAAGTTGTCGCAACGCGAGAGCAGTAGCATTAATTTTACAGGACATCGAATGCTGTTCATCACGAGGAAACCGAGGGCACTATTGCTCTTATGATGTCAAATTGTGGGATAACAAATAATTCTACTAATCATGTTACTTTTCTTTTAGACTCTGGAGCTACATGTTAACTCACGAGATTATTTTTCTTCATATCGCCTCCTTGGTCTAGTGGCTAAGCCACCGGTTTCAGACCCAGAGGCCCCGGGTTCGATTCCCAGCGGGGGGTACATCTTTGTGTGCTCGGTTTGGATGGTGGCAGGGCTGCTAAGTCCGCCTGGCTAGCTACCACCATCTTATCTAAGTCTGTCGCCATAACAACGATGTTTATAGCATAGTTGTGTTCCAACAGTTAGAGATAAGATAGCCAGTTCCTCAGTGGTTGAGGATTCCGGGTGAAGCGCGCTTCCACCTTGGGCCTTATCGTCACTTAACATCAGGTGAGATAAAGGCCAAGCGCTTACCCGTTACCCGTAAAAAAAAAATACCAAACTACCCTGTCCTACGAAGATTGGCGTAGCTAAAAATGAAATTTTAATTTTGGCTTATGGAATAGTAGAATTAACGTTGTTTAAAACCAGCAATGAACTGCAAAACTGCAATGGACAGGGTATAGAAAAAAGAAACTGTCAAGTGTCATATGTCATGTACGGTCTTGACATTGACAAACGCTAGGAATGTCATGGCGGGATTCGAGTTGGAAAAATATGGCGATCTGAAACGTAAGCTACTTTTGATTGCTTTCGGTTTTATTAATAACGCATAGCTCCAGACGCCATAGAATAGCTAAAAACAACCGCGGGTATTGTACGCACATTGTAATCGTGACGTTCACGATCGCTTCCGCGAAATAACGAATTCGCGATCGCCGCGTACTTACCTGACAGGTTCGAGGAGCTTATTAAATCGCGGTTAAGTCGAGTAGAATCTAGTGTAGGTGTGCTAGTTTATGAGCCCCACGTCAGTTGACCTTGGTGCTTGATCCGTTGAGCTTGGTCCGTGGGAGATAGTGTGGTGATTTGGGATTGTGGTATCTGACCTGTCGGCCGTGTGACGGCGTCGGCGCGGGGCCTTTGTTGTCTATCACCCGGGCGCCTGGGCGCCCCTTCTACGCATCATGGGATCAACTGGTACTGGAGAGTACGACAGCGCAGGTCAGACCCACAAATAATTAGGTAATTAACGGGGTGTTATCACCCCATGTTCAAACTCCAGCTGGTTTCACTCCCAGGGGCCTATGTCTCCCATAGTCTATGGGCCCGCTATGAGCCTGGTTGATGTTGGCGAATGAGGTGGGGTTTGGCCAGAACAATAATTGGTAGCAGAGCGTAGTTACGTCATTATAAATCTGGAAGTTCAAGGTACAATCGACGTTTCGACGATCGTTTTATTTTCTCGCGAGGTTTCCTAAAATTGACTGCCCGTAAGTCGAATGCATCAAGCAGGTATGATTGCTATTTTTTTATTCGTTTGGTGTTCATATTTCATAAAAATAAAAATTGCATTATGCAAGGAATAATAGGTTATCAGTCACGATCGCGATTCCTCTTTGAAAAAGGAAAGTCTGTTCAAAATAGACCTTTTTTAACATTCATTCGGATTCTTGCGCTCCGATCAGCCCGACTATCAGCGATGACAAATATTATTTTGTTATTTTTATGACCATTTTAAACCTACTATACTTTCACATATTTGATGTATTTTAAAGTGAAAGTCCTAAAATGTTTAATTGATTTTGTTAACAAAAGTGAAAATTAATTAAATGCTAAAGTCGTTAATTTATATTGCGAAAATGGTTGAGAATATCTTTCTAGTGAATTTATGGAGTTTCGTGTTTCTAAGGGAATAAGTTACCATTTGACAGTGCCGTACACTCCACAACAAAATGGTGTCTCAAAGCGCATTCGTACATTGACCGAAATGGCACGAACCACGATCGCAAGTGCGAAGCTAGATAAAATATTGGAAGAGTCTAGCCTGCCACCAGTGGTTATTTAATAAAAATTAATGTACTGCCACTAGTGGTAAGTTAAGAAATAATGTTATTCTGCCGTAAGTTATTCGGTATTCCAATTTGTTTCTTAGTGCAAGCTAATAAAGTTTTATTTTATATATACATTATAGTAGCGTAGTGAAATAGTTCTTTATCGGCAGACTAATATAAAAAGCTATTCTGCCCCAAAAATTCAGAATCCCACATGAATGCAGTTTAAAAAACAATTTAAACTGCTTTCATAGATATTTAAATAATTACATGGTTGAACCGGGAATCGAACTCGTTACATGAGAAAAATAATCACACTGTAGCTTTATCATACCGATTGAAAGGCTTCATCATAAGAATAATTTTTTGCTAAGTAACATAGTGTCACAAATAAAAGGAAGACCATGAATTTTAACATGTTTAATACAAAATTAATCAATTTATGAAATGCTCAAACTTCCTGTTGAATACAAAGTCGCACTCTTTTGATTATTACGCTCCCTGTCGTTTTTTTGATCTTGTTGTGGTGGATATTTAGAATAATACGTCTAAGTTCATGCACTTAAATTATAATATGGAAATGATGCGTACTTCTCAAGTGGGTTTATTAGTAATAGGTACTTAAGATAATGTCAGTTGTATGTCGTTACGGCAATGTCAGCTTTTCATTTATCTGAACAAAATTTTACATCAAATGTTAAAATTCATGGTCTTCCTTTTATTTGTGACACTATGAAATCCTTATGATGAAACCTTTCGATCGGTATGATAAAGCTACAGATGATTTTTTTTGTAACGGGTTCGATTCCCGGTTCAACCATGTAATTATTTAAATATCTATGAATGCACTTTAAATGGTTTTTTTAAATTCAAGTAATGTCTTTTTTCAGTAAAATGTTCCATCTACAATATTCAAGGTACTTTCCCTCCATGTGGCATGGCATATCCGTGGGACGCCCTGTATAGTGTACCTAAAGTAGTGCTATATTTTAATGGTTTAGTGATTTGACACACACAATGAACATACCTTACAGTACTATTAAAATTGTGAATGAGCTATTAAAACTGACATGATTCTGACATGACTGATTTACATAAAATAAAGTAAAATTGTTTTAAGGTATTAAAATTAAAAGAACAAAGTACACAATAAACATAGATCAATCTATTTATTTACCAAATGTTTTACAAAACAAAAATTACCATGAAAGATTGCAATTCTTCAAAATCACCAGTCCTTCTAAATTAAATTACTTAGATTTGAACTCCGACGATATTATGATGCACCTTGTCGTACTGTAATAGGTTGTTTAATGTACGCTATGCGTTATACACGACCGAGATAGACGAGACAGACAGCTATCATTATTTTTAATCGTTTTCAAAGTAAAAGTAATAATGAGTTATGGAAATGTGTAAGCATTAAAGGAAGTCAGTTAGACAGGAAAAGCACCACCGGCATTGAACTATAAAGCTCAATGACTACCGGGTACTTATTGAATTGACGATCTGTATTGTTTCGTGGAATACGCGTAAACAAAATACTGTCGCCGTCTCTTCGACAGAAGCCAAGTACATGGCTCTCTTTGAAGCTGTATGCAAACAGTATGGATGAAATCGCTATTAAATAGTATTATGATCCCAATAACAAAACCGATAATTATATTTGAATCTAAAAACGGTTGTATCACCATAGCCATCCCACAGATCATAAAAAGATTACGACATAACGTAACGTAAACATAAAAAGTCTATTAAGTACCACTCTAGAGAGCAAATTACTAACAAAGTAATAAAGCTTGAATATCTCCACAGGAGACCAACAAGCTGACATTTTCTCGAAGGTGGTGCCCTCTACAAAGTTCCAGGAATTAGGAAATAAATTAAATTTATTTTGATTCTTTATTGTTGCAATCTTATACTATATCAAAGAATGTACCTACTAAATTACTCATAAAGTTGAACATACATAACAATAGATGTTAATAACATGCAATAACATTGTGATGTACCTACATAACATAAGAAGTTAATTTATCAAAGAATGTATTAAATTACTTATTTTATGTTACATTGTAATTAGTATGGAAAGAGTAAGTAACTATTTTTGTTTAAGTAAATCCTATTTTCGAGGGCGACTGTTGGAATATACGAAAATACTCTATTAAAATATATCTATTGATTATACCATACGATTACTTTGTGTAACATTCGCTATTTTTGTATTAGTCGCTCAATTGACTTTTCATATAAAACCGTTGTGCCAACGGACTCACACCCACTTTAATAAAAGCACTCGTTCAGACAACTGCGAAGTTTTACTTCTTTTGCGGTCCTCATTCCTAGTCTCTGACTAACCCTTCGGGGATAATAGTCGTGAGTGATACATTGAGCTGTGTCGCGTAGCGGCTCCTTAAAACAATACTACCACCCCTTCTCATCCCTTGGGTGTCGTAAAAGGCGACTAACGGACTATATACTGCACATACATCCAACAGCATAGAGCGGCAATGGGCTTACCACCTGTCACGCTGAGCACATGTGCAGTCGCTATTTGTGAAAAGTGGACTATGGCAGAGGACTACTTTTGCGATCCTAATAGTCTCTGACTAACTCTTCGGGTATAATAGTCATGATTATATGTATTAACGTATACACACATCAAATCACAGCTCTTTCATAATGAAACACAGATTTACATTTGGTAAAAGGCATTACCGCAAAAAGCTATCTACATTAAATGATCAAACATTGTAATGGGTGTCCGAACAGATCTGACGAGGGTGAATGCGAGGGTGTAATTAAGAGGACTTCGAATGGAAAGAGGGACGTGATTCTAATAAGATACACACCGTTCGATTTTAAGCTGTCCGCCTGTTAATTAGTGTGTCTTCTAAGAGTCTACCCGTGTGACGTAGCGGTGAAAGAATACTACCACCCCCTGTCTTCCCTTGGGAGTCGTAAAAGGCGTCTAACGAACTAAAGACTGCAAATATATCCAACAGCATAGAGCGGCGATGGGCTCACCACCTGTCACACTGAGCACATGTGCAGTCGCTATTTGGTGAAAAGTGGCTGTTAGAGGACTGCTTTTGCGGTCCTCATTGCCTAGTCTCTGATTTACCCTTCGGGGATAACAGTCGTGATTATATTATGTACTAGCGGCCGCTCGCGGTTTCACCCGCATGGTTCCCGTTCCCGTGGGAATATCGAATTAAAAAATATCCTATGTGTTAATCCAGGTTATAAACTATCTGTATGCCAAATTTCATTCAAATCCATTCAGTAGTTTTTGCGTGTAAGAGTAATAACAAACATCCATCCATACTTACTTACAAACTTTCGCGTTTATAATATTAGTAGGAAGTAGGATGTATGTATTTTAAGAGTCTATACAACGTCCTGGATTCCATTCCCAGTAGTGGTAAATGTATATGTCTATCATACAGTATGATAGATAAAGCCGTTATATAGTTATATCCCTAGGGATATTATTATATACCGTAACATAGTTATACGAAAGCGATTTATAACTATCTTACTAGGAATATTATTATAATACGGTTTAAGTTTATTGATATAATTATATTACTTGATTAAGTTTAGTGAAATAATTGTAAGTCACGTGATAGGTTAAAATTTCGAGATTATTTTTTTTATTAGACAACAGAATTACTAGCTGCCCTACTCCTCTAGGTCATATGTATGTTATTGTTGTATAATAAAAAATCAATCAAGACAATCGCTACGCTGCGCATATCTCTACGCTATACATTAGTTTGGTTGGAGGTAGGGCTCTTTTTAAGTCCGCATAGCTACCACCATCTTATCTGACCAAGTATATCGCCATAAAATCAATGTTACAAGTGTTGTTGTGTTCCGACAGTAAGAGATAAGATAGCCAGTATCTCATTGGTTAAGGATTTCGGGTGGAGCGACGTTTCGGTGTTATTGTCTTTACTATCAGTAAAGGCCCTTCTGTAGCAGTATTACTTTAATCTGCATAGTAGCACAATTCGTACAGGAATTTGTATAGTAAGGTTAAAGTTATACCTTTCTAAGAGTTGATGGTAAAGCTCCAGGTAAAGTAGAAAATATTAAAACAAGATCGCCCCCGCGTGTAACATGTGAACAGAATTCATTACAACACATGGCAATGCATATCAACTCTCATTAAACTTCTAGTGAAATTTACAATCTTTCTCCAGCGTTTTCTTGTTACACTAATAGAATTAACATTTTAATGTTGCCCTTTCATCTAAGTTAGTTTGTTTATGTACAGTGTTCCTTATATGCACATGTAGTAAGCATTTTTTTTGTATATAAAATAAGTAATCTAACTGCCGTACTCAGAAAGGTCAAATAAGTTTTAATGACAATTAAGTCTCTTGCTGTCACTTTCGTAAGTATAGTGCTAAATTGAGAAGGAAAGACATTTAATTGTCATTAAAACATAATTGACGTCTCTAAGTACGGCAGTAAGCTCTATTTGTATTAATAAAGTTTAATATTAATTTAAGTGTCGAATGCTTTAATCACGTAGTTTATAAATGTGATAGAAGGTTGAATGATAATTAGTTTTGAGAGTGAAAACCGCGGTTTGTCTCGCTAAAACTCGAAAATGGCTGAACCAAATTTCGATTTTGAAAATATTAAAAACACGGACCTGAAAAAAAAGGTCCGTGATTAAAAATGACAATTTAATTTTCCAATACCCTCAGAACAACAATTGTTGTGAGCCAATACCTACCAAATGTTCCTAGCTGTGAAACATTTAATGACTTTTGTCTTATTAAAAATAAAACATTGACACTTGGTTGTCAAATATTTATAGGTGCGTTCAGAAATTGGTCTGTTTCAGCCTCGGACCAAAATATTTGGTCCGAGGTTTCAGCTGTAGTATGAGGTCCAATCTCTTTGGTACAGACCAAGTTTGTTGGAATACAAAACAGTTCTGTTTCTACCTCAGAACAATATGCTTTAGTTATTGTTATGAGATTTCTGAGGTTTACTTAAATAATAACCACAGACGTATAATATACGTCTATGATAATAACTAATATTATTCTATGACATAAATAAATTTAGATTTCAAGACTATTATTAAAATCTATCAAATTTGCCAGTGCGCGAGAACTTTATATTGTCACTTGGTTGGGACTTCTTGGCGGGAAAGTGAAGCGTCATGTCTGCAGTTTTGTTTTATTTTCTAAAATTCGTGTTTTTTCGAACATTAATGTGAAATAATAGTGGATTATTAACTGTTAAGTGTTTGTGAACGGGCATGAGTGTTGGCAAATGTAACAAAACAGTGCAACATCACTTTTCAAATTCTCTCAAGAATATCTTTATTATTGAAATTTTGCATTCACAATGCTATATAGATCTAGGATAAAATGTTTACTAGAAAAAAAAAATCAATCAGTCTCAGGAAGCTCGAGTGGGATTCGAACCCCTCAAGAAGTCCGTGTGAGACCTCAGTAAAGTCCACAACTATACTGAGGGCTCAAGGGGTTTCGGGAACATCATTTATCATTCATCATCATCTTAATCACCACTCATTATCATCAAGGGGGAAAAAAGAAATAAAAATACTAATGACTAGGCAGTATGGTCTCTGATCTTAGCCTGTTCCTTCACGGAACAAATATTTAAAAAAAAATTGTCACTTGATTGTCAAATAGGTATATAGGTGCGTTAGGAAATTTGTCTGTTTCATAGCTGTAGCATGAGGTCCGATCTCTTTTGACTTCTTGGCGGGTAAGTGAAGCGTCATGTCTGCACTTTTGTTTTATTTTCTTTAATATGTGTTTCCTTGAATGTGTAATAATGAATGATTAATAACTGTTAAGTGTTCGTGAACGTACATGAGTTTTGGCAAATTAAACAAAACCGTTGTTCAACATCACTTTTCAGATTCTCTCAAAAAGTCTGTGTGAGATCCAAATTAATTTCCACAGCTTTATTGAGTCTCAAGGGGTTTGGGGGAATATCTTTTACCATTAATCGTTATCTTATATTATCACTCATTATTTTACACTTATACTATTTATTTATTAGATCACCATCACTATTTTTACGCAATTATTTATTAACTTGACACTGGCTAAATGTGCTGACCGAAAAATATTGTACTTATTAAGTTTTGACCATATTTTTCACAAATATAGTGTAGATGATACGAATTCACCGGGTATTAAGGCAATGAATCTTTAGCAAACCCCTTTAGAAATCTAATACACTAACTTTGGTACATGCCAGACTGGACAAGTGAGCTTTGATTAAATGTATAAAGGACACAAAATGTGAAGCCGTATAAATTATGCTATTCTGTATTCCACACAGCTGGCCTGAAGGCTCTATGTTGATGAATTTGCTATGCGAGACGACCAGGCTAGGCGACCAAGGCACAGCATAAGTAAATATGTATTACACCGCAAAGTCCTCTGACACACGTACTCCTAGAGACCATGTGTCAAATGCAAACAGTATTTTGGGCAACGAGTATACAGAACGCCCAAAGGAAAGCGGTCAATGCAGCCCATGGAGATTTGCTTTACCAAGGGTAACAACGATGCTGACACTCAAGCTTCGATTATGAGTCTAAACAGAAAAATGCATGCAGAGCCATTGCTCTAGCTTAGCGTCAAAAGTAGAGTTATGGTTTCGCCAAAAAATTTCCAGATTTTTGGTAGTATTCTATCAGGGAAATTACATAGGTAAATAGAACGACAAATATATTTGTATAACACATTTGAAAAAAGACAACTGCTTTAGTTGACAACGCGTCTTTAATAGCCATCAATTAGTTCTTGACTATATAGCAGAATGGAGATAGAAATAGGAAGATGTATGGAAGAGCGGCTTGCAAGTTATTTAAACAATTTTTATAAAGCGGGGTCTCATCTTCGTGCTATTAGTAGGGCCAGCAGAAATCTCCCACTCGCAGCAGCACGTCAACTCATTGGGATCTTTTGTGCAACAAAGCGAGATCAGTTGGTAAGTAACCGAATTACAAAAATGTCTCGAACTACAACGGAGGCTTTGGACGCCCTCCGTCCAGGTTGTTGTCGTACGATATCAATAGTTTAAGCCCACTGCGTTTTGGCTCGATATTGACATGTGCATAATGTGCAAATTTATATATTAAGGATTAAACCCAACATTGAGATGTTATAGACTTTTAATTGTAACTGATGATGATGTACAAACAAAATATCAATAGAAAACTTTACACGGTTTGAAATAACACAGAGAAAGAGCCCAACAAATTTTCAAGATACCAACCTCATATAAGCATTTGAAGCAATGCCTCCGTTGGCTTCCAGCCAACTTTGTATATAGTGGTCGGGTCGGGTAATTGTGCCGGGACAGTTCGCTTGTTATCGCGTGTAACTCATGATCAACAGCTGCGTCCGATTTTGAGAAATATGTTTTGATAAATGAAACGGAAAATTGAACGGCCACGCAAAACTCGGTGTGATATTTGAAAGATACTCGTATGTAACCCAATTTTTAAAGTTACAGGCGAAATTTTTTTGTCAATCACGGCTAAGCACTTGGGCGTCATCTCACCTGATGGTAAGTGATGATAAGGTCGAAGGTGGAAGCGCGCTTTACCCGGAATCCTCAACCACTAAGGAGCTGGCAATCTTATCTTCAAACTGTCAGAACACAACAAGCTATAAACATTGTTGTTATGGCACCAGACTTTAGATAGAATTGTGGTAGTTAGCCAGGCAGACTCAACAAGCCCAACCGACAACCTAAACCAAACCAAATTAACCTAAATATACATTATTTAAAAACTTGTAGAATATCTTTTTTTGTTTTAAAATGTGTTAAGTTATCTTTCCTTCGAAGAATTCTGAATAGGTTCCGTCTGGATGGCGACCAGAGATTTAAATCTTTAGACACGCCACAACCACTTCGTTATTAATATAACAAAAATAATTATAACAATTGAAATAAATTTAATTTAGTTAACAGTCCCTCTGACTACAAACCGGAACTGTAGCAACGACCGGAGATGACTAGCCACTATTTGCGCAACCACTATTCGACGCTTGAAATGGACTCCCGACGCTCCATTCAATTGACTTCATTCATTCATTACCTGTGTCCACAGTCTCCGAGGTTTCTCGTAACTTCTAAACTTTTATTTTCTAGTTCTCATTGCGGTTACAGGTAAAATGTGTTCTAGGTTTAAGATTTTATGTATTAATTACTTAACTGTATTATTTATCTCGATATTATACGGACAAAACTAATGTTACTTTTTAATCTAATCTAATAAATAAGTATCTTCGAAAAAACGAGAACGGAAGAGCTGCTGCTAGAGATCTTAAAATTTGGTTACCCATCTGATGACGTGCAATGACAAGCTATGTATAATCCGATAGCAAGATCGGAAACCGAACCAAGTTTTATCGAGGACAATTAAGTGTAACTGTCAAGCAAAACCAACACCAAGAACAAAAGTCGTTTGATTTAAAAAAGGTAAATACAATGGCGTAATTCGCTGAAACATTTTCATTATAAGATTATATTTATTAAATAGAGTGAGAAGTGTGATTACAGGGTTCCTTTCAAATAAGGTAAAGTTTTAATAAACTGCCAAAAAGGAAAAAAATACAAGTCAACCTGTGATTCGGTTGTAAAAATCATAATTATCCTAATTGTTATAAAATTTGTTAATCATCATCATTCTCATCATAGTAGGTTATCTTAATTTAGCAACTTTACATAATTATCAAATTTAGCGAAAACTTGATTTCAATGAGGACGGCCCTTGCCCAGCAGTAGGACAGTATTAGGCTATACCGAACTTAAATTTTTACATAAAAACAAACTGTTTTGTAGCAAAACTGCTCTGGCAGGATGTGAAATTGAACGCGCAGATTTTAAACTACATACTTTATCTAATACACGTGGAAAGAGGTGAGGATTATATCTTACAAAGAGGGCAACCGAATGAAGCTGTTTTTACATATAAAGCTACGGAACTGTAAGAGCTTCGTGCTCGACGAGCAGTGACTTATTGTCACATTAATCCAATTATTTATATGTTATTCTAAGTGATCCAGTGTGATCTATTATAATAACAGTCACAGATTCAATTATGTTTAAAACAAAAATGTATGATATAGCCCTGCCTATCCCGCCCTCTCCTTTCCTCTCCCGGACTACACGTGCTGGTCTTAGGAACCACCATCATACTGTACAGACTATCAGTACTCGTACCAAAAAAATTGGCAAGTCGTCCCTCTGTAAGACTAAACGGCTTTGAAATTCTTTGCCGGCGCATGTGTTTCCCAGCTCCTACAGTCCCGGGTCTTTAAGCAGGGCGTGAAACGGCATTTATGCAGGCCGTCATGAATTACTCGTTACCGTGCTTATTCCACGGTGGGGAGCGCTCTCATTATTCTGGACTGCATCAGTTGCTTACCGTCAGGCAGGGTGCAGTCACTATGACGAGTCAAAATATAAATAAAATAATAAAAAATACGGGCACTACAGAACTTTGTTATTTTAATGACATTTAAATTGTAAAATGACACAAAACACTAAATTGAAAGAAATTGACCTATAAGATCAAATTAATCACAAATGAACACGTTACTTTTAGGCAAGCATGTTATACCGTAGGCTGCATCACCACTTACCATCAGGTTAGATAGTTATCAAATACAAGCCTACAAAACAAGAGTTTCTTGCGGGTTCTTCTCATGCATACACACATATAATCATGACTATTATCCCCGAAGGGTTAGTCAGAGACTAGGAAATGAGGACAGCAAAAGCAGTCCTCTACCATAGTCCACGTTTCACCAAATAGCGACTACACATGTGCTCAGCGTGACGCATTGTGAGCCCATCGCCGCTCTATGCTGTTGGATGTATGTGCAGTATTTAGTCCGTTAGTCGCCTTTTACGACACCCAAGGGCCTGGTGGTAGAATTGTTTCACCGCTACGCGACATGGTTATACATTGACGTATACATTTGACAAAAATTGTTATTCTGCCAAAACCGTAGACAACACATATACCGAAGGCCGCCTTTTACACACCCAAGGGAAGAGAGGGGGTGGTAGTATTCTTTCACCGCTACACGACACGGGTTATTCTCAGTACAAGTAATAAGCCATAGCATTTACGAAGGCGTAGATTCCGGTAGTGCTGACAACAATGAGAAATGCTTTGTCTAAAGGTTTATTCAGAATAAAGAAGTCTTAGGTACTTCCTATTTCCATTTCACTACCGAGGTTTCGGACAATCGGACATAGTAAGTCGTCGAACAAAGCCATCGTTTCTAATTCTACAGTCACGCCCGATCCCGACTGCCAAGTCACGTCAACAAACGCCGAAACGCGTTGGTGGTAACCAATTCGACCATTAACATACAGAGGGCTGTCAACATTGTCTATTTTAACTCAACTCTATTCCGTTCAATCCGACTCTGAGGTCTTGTGAAAAAGTGAAGCGGGATGTTGTATTGTTTTCTTAAAACTTGTGTTTTCTCTAATATTAACGTGAAATAATGGTGAATTATGAATGTGCTTAAGAGTTAGCAAATTAAACAAAACAGTTACACATAATTTTGTAAATTCTCTTAAGATGTCCTTGTGAGATCTCACCCCAAACACGAAGAGTTTCAGTAAAGTAAGAGAGACAGAGACGTAAAGTCCTAAATTTTTACTGAAACTCTTCGGGTTTCGGGGAATAATATTTACCAATCATCATTTCTATTATTACTCGCTATTTATCTACTTTTACATAAAGATTTTATTATATCCTATTAGTAACTTGACACTCAACTGGCAAATGTGAAACGGCAATCAGTTATTATATTGGTAAACTTTTTAGACACAATTCTAAAAATTAAACGGTGTAGAATATATTAAACGGTTGCAGATTTTCGACAGGTAATAGGTACCTCGGTGGCGGAGTGGTCAATAGCGATGAGTAGCTTGCGAGCGAGTTGTTAAAAAGAGCTAGCTCACCTATTCTAGCTCTACGTATATCTAGCTCACTCGCGTTCAATTTAGCTCAGTGTTCATTTTAGCTCAATTAGCTCGGTGTTTCATCGGAATATGTCGGCTCGGAATCGAGAGCGGCTCGCCTCGATAGACAAAAGGGTTAGGGTGTCGCAAAGGGGGTGCAGGACCAAATTTTCTGTTGATTTTTATATGGAGCTTTAAAAACTTTAAAAACTTAAAAAAGTTTAAGGTAACTTTTTATAAAAACGCGAATATCTCGAAAACGGTGCTTCGTAGCTAAAATATAAGGAAATTTCGGCCTCCCCTGTAGAACTTCGCAGGAACCTGAGCGATAACCGGGGTAGGTACAAATATCAAAAAAAAAATCTTATTAGAAAAAAAAAATAAAAAAATATTCAAAAAAAATTACCTCGAAATTCAAGACAATCGCTACGCTGCGCTTCGCGCTATTTCCTGAACAGTACACTTAAACGACTCAAGAGCCTTCTATCTTCATGAACTACACTGAGCTAAATGAGCTACTGAGCTAGAAGAGCTATATAGCCCTTGACTGGGTAAAGAGCTATATAGCTGTTATCTCTTCAAAGAGCTAAATTTCTCATGACTAGTGGTCAACGCAACCGCTCGGTATTCAGAATGGTGATGTTTCGACTCCCACCTGAGGCAGACGTTTTTTTCAACATTCATTATCTTTAAACGGAATGTCTAAAATTCGTGAATGAATTGAAATCAGCGTTTACCCTGTCTGTGTAAGCAGAAGCAAATTTTGGTAACCAACTATTCGCATCCTGTGATAGTATGCATAAGGGCGTAACTTATACAAGCGTGGCTCTTCCAACCCAATATCTAATTCTGGAATTTGTAAGGACAACATTAACTGCTGCCAAACGATGCAAAAGGACCATTCTCATCTCATTCTCGCCGCACCGCTGAACAAATTTGATAATAGCCATTGTTGTAGGCGTAATTAGGAGCTGTTGGGAAGCAACTTGGTAAACAATACCAGGAGAAGCCTTAAATTAAACCTGCTGTCGTAATTCTTGAGTTTCGTTTATCAAGCGTTTAGAGAAGATTGTTTAACCCTCCAATGGGCGCTGGATATTGAAGTTTCTCATTGGTTTTCGAATTTATGTCAAGGAAATAAAGTTATCCAATAAGATAAAGTCCTATAAAGAGGTAACACAGTGTTAGAATTGAATATTGTATACATTTTTAACAGGAATTAATGCATACAGCTAAATAGTTAAAGGAATGTAGCAAATAAAAAGCTATGGTCTCTTTAGCCGTCTAGAGTAGCGGTGAAAGAATACTACCACACTCCCTCTTCCCTTGGGTTTCGTAAAAGGCGACTAACGGACTTAAGACTGCACATACATCCAACTGCATAGAGCGGCGATGGGCTCACCTGCCACCTGTCACGCTGAGCACTATGCAGTCGCTATTTGGTGACAAGTGGACTATGATAGAGGACAGCTTTGGCTGCCTCATTGCTTAGACTCTGACTAACCCTTCAGGGATAATAGTCGTGATTATTATGTTTGTATAGTCTCTGCCTACCCCACCGGGAAATGGGCGTGATGTATGTACTATCGTGGACTCCGTCGCTTTACCAGTCTAAAGGTCAAAATCCCTTGCACACCGCGTCGTCTATTTGTTACGGGCACGTACCCGGGCGGTCGGCGCGCTTTATACGAAAATCGCTGCAAAGTGGTAAAGCGACGGTGACCCCGACCGTACCTATGTGTACTTAGGGATGATTTATATTAGAGCGGGCCGTGCACGGGGCGTCCGGCCCGGACGGGACACGGCCCGCTCTAATATAAATACAAAATGTATGCAACGTCTCAACTCAGTGGCGCCGTCCTGGGGGGTTACTCTCGAACGCAAACTCAATCTTAATACAATTCCAATGCGATTAATATGTATCGATATTGGGATAAGTAAAGATAATTCTGGAACACCATCTTGATAATAATTTGTTCAATCAATTTTCACGCAATTTAATTCCAATGTGGCGCTATTGTCGCTTACAAAAGTGCCATTTGACATTATTTAGTTTCGTGATTGGAAATTGATTAATGCAATTCTGTTTCAAGAGTAGCCTACCTGGCCCGGACGGGGCACGCCCCGTGCACGGCCCGCTCTAATATACTCGTAAATCATCCCTTAGTATGGTAGGCATAACAGTGGCGGTATTCAAAAACCCTTATGAAGTTATAACTAGAAAACTGTAAGGAATTAGTTTACTCTTTCGTCAAAGGTCGTCAACGTATTTGCTATTCCTCTGGTCTGGTCCATGGGTGGGTAAAAAACCGAACCTGTCTCCATTCAATACTCTTTGACGGCACTCCAATACCTGTTTCTGAAAATGTAAAAGATCTAGGTTTGTGTATCGACTCCAGGTTGAATTGGCAGGCTCAGGTAACTAATGTTTGTAGGAAAGTAACTGGAGTGCTTCGTTACCTTTACCGCCTTAAAAACTTTTTGCCTGTCAACGTTAAGGCAATGCTTGTACAGACCTTAATTTTTCCTATTATCGACTATGGTGATGTGTGCTTGAGATGTATGAGAATGAAACACAAGTTTTCCGTTCACTGGTTTATTCCGTACTGCATGGTGGCGCGACTGCGGCTGTCCGCGCGCATTACATACAACAGTGTAGGTAGGTACATATCATCCCTCTACACTTAATTTTGGAACCTAATAACATCAAAAACAGTTATTAATTATGACATGACCTCTTATTATTATTATATCTAGATTTATTGATACGTAACTTAATTATGAAAACTTAAATGAATATATAATATATTTTACATTTAAATGAGAAACATTTTGTAAACTAATACTACAATACTAACCAATACTAACACTACAAAAGTAACTTCTAGAAATACTTCTTATAATCTACTCTTTGCTTGGTACGTGTCCGGCGTGTGAGCGTGGGTGACGGTGGCGGTGACAGTGCCGGCAACGCGTGTGCGTTTGCAGCGTTACTATCATGTGCCCCGGGTTGCACTCTGTCAGCTACTTCACTGCGATCACCTGGTTCTAGTACCGGCGACAATGCCGATGCCAGTCCCGGTGTATCCTCACTCACCACTATCCCTCTCTCACACTCATCCGCCATACAGTCTCGCCATTCCTCCCCAGTATCCTCTATCACAACATGTGATTCCTGATCACTCGAGTGACGTGCCTCATAAGGTTCTTCGCCCACCGCCTCTCCAACAGCTGACAGATTTGTACGAGAGACCGATGAAGTTTGAGTGTTTGCGGAAATAATGCCTTGGTTTTGGGGCGGTGGTAGCACACGAAACTCATGATGCACGTTTTGAGTAAGCTCACCCTTATATTTTATTATTTGATCAACGTGCCTGATACAACATTCATTTAGATCATTAATAAAAACTTTATACATTTTATTACCGATTTTATCTTTTATTGAACCTAATCGCCACGTTTCCTTCCTTGCACTGTGCCACCGGGTCCACACCGTATCACCCGGTTCGAAACTCCTTTTTCCAGGTACTACCTGGGCGTCGTCGGTCCGATTACCGTTGTTGGGTAAAATTAAGTCTAGACGCGATCGTAAATTCCTTCCGAACATTAGTTTGGCCGGCGTTTCGCCAGTGGTACAATGAACGGTGTTCCTATAATTAAATAGATACCCCGACAATTGCTCGTTTATTTTATGAATTGGAACATTTTCCTTAATAATGCACTTTAACATTTTTTTACATGTTCTTACCGAATTCTCGGCTTGACCATTACTGGGTGGGTGATAAATGGGTGACGTCATATATTTAATGCCGTTCGAATCACAAAAAATTCTAAATTCGGCGGAACCAATCTTAACATCGTTATCGGATACTATTAATTCCGGTAGACCAAATGTAGAAAAAATTCCCTTTAACTTAGAGATAATCGCAGCTGTGGTTGTTCCGTTGTGCATATATAAACATTCTAACCATTTAGTATGGGAGTCGATCACAACTAAATATACCCTTTGCCCTACGGTCATATAGTCAATATGAATGCGTTGCCAGGGGCGCGCCGCCGGCGGCCAGGGCGCGGGGGGGGTCCCGCGGTGGCGCGGGCCGCACGCTCACGCACGTCTCGCATGATCCGATCCAGCGCTCGATATCGCCGTCGATTCCCGGCCACCACATTCTGCTTCGCGCGTTACTTTTACTTTTAATTATACCTAGGTGAGACTCGTGTAGTTCGCGTAACATTTTGTCTCGCAGCACCGTCGGAATTACTATTCTATGTCCCCTAAATATGCTCCCGTTTATGAGTTGCAAATCCGACTGACATTGAAAATATGGAATATATCGCTATCTATATCATCCGACGTCCTACATTTTAACGGTGCACGTGAAAAGTAATCAGCTGGTTGGTTGTTATGGCTAGATATATACCGCACTACATAGTTATAAGCAGACAATATTATAGCGTACCTTTGTAATCTCAACGCGGTCGTTACTGGTATACCTGTTTTATTATTAAAAATTGACACGAGAGGTCTGTGGTCAGTTTTTAATACAAATGGTTGTTCGCGACCGTACAAGTACTGGTGGAAATGTTTAACCCCGAAAATTATCGCCGTAGCCTCCTTTTGTATTTGGCTATAATTGCGTTCGCTGTCCGAGAGCGAGCGTGACGCGTACGCCAGCGAGCGCTCGAGGCCGGCATCGTCGATCTGCGAGAGCACGGCGCCCAGGCCTTCGGGCCCCGCGTCCACCGCCAGCACCAGCTGCGCCGCCGGCTCGAAGTGCGCAAGCACGCGCTCCGACGCAAGCTCGCGACGCACGCTAACCACGCTTTGTCGTTGTTTATCCCCCCACTCCCATCTTGCATCTTTACGTAATAGCTCGTGAAGAGGACTCAATATTGACGACGCGTTAGGAATAAAATTCCTGTAGTAATTTACCATTCCTAAAAATCTTTTTACTTCTGTTACAGTCGTTGGCTCCGGCGCGTCGAGTATAGCTCGCACCTTATCGGGGCTTGTCGTTATTCCCGCCTTACTGATGACATAGCCTAAGTACTTTACGCTGTTCTGAAAAAAATTGCATTTACTTTTCTCTAGGCGTAGTCCCGCGTGTGACAACCTACTTAAAACTTCTGTAAGTCTTTCCATGTGCATATGCCTATTAGGACCCGTTATACAGACGTCGTCGAGCCATATGCTTACTCCCTCTATGCCAGAAAGCAATGTTTCCATAGTTTTTTGGAAGATTGCCGGTGCGTTGGCTAAACCATACACTAGCCTAGTATATTTATATAATCCCTTATGAGTATTAATGGTAGTAAGCTCTTGTGAGGATTCTTCTAGGAGGCATTGATTGTAAGCGTTTTTTAAATCAATTTTACTATAATGTTCACCCCCCCCCCCAATTTTAGCAAACACTTCCTCAATCCTCGGCAAAGGGTATTTTTCAATTATTAAATCTTTATTTAATGTTACCGAGAAATCGCCAGCAATTTTTACTTGGCCGTTTTCCTTTAAAACAGGCACGATTGGCGTGGCGTACTGTGAGTAATTTACAGGAACTAAAATGCCTAATGATACCAATCGACTCAGCTCTTTCTCCACCTTATCTCTAAGGGCAAAGGGTTCATCTCGCCATAAATTCGAAAACTTATCTAATAACTTATTCAATTCTGTGTCAACGATATAAGTTGAAGAGTAATTAATTTTTGTAGTAATTATTAAATTAAAAGTGGACATGAAATCTCTGCCTAGTAAGGGCGGGCCTCCATTTTTTACTACAAAAATTTTAATATTTTTTTTCTTATTATCAAAAATGGCTTCAACTGTAAAATGACCCAAAGGTGAGATTTTATGTCCATTATACAAACACATTTTCATATCGCATTTTTGTAATTTAATATTAGAGAATTTTTCTTTGTAAAGACTATCCGATATTACACACCTACCCGAACCTGAGTCTAATTCCATAGTTAAATTTTTATTACCTAGTACAAGATCGATTTCAATAGGCTTATCAGTTACATACCTTAGATTATAATTTTGGCATTCCTCACAAAGGTCCTTGGAATTATCCGCACTGCAATCCTCATCCGTTACGTGGTAGACACATGATTTTCTACCCTTATTATTGTTGCACACTTTTTGCAAATGTCCTTTCACGCCGCACTTTAAGCACTTATAGCCTTTAAAACGACACTTATCACTCGGATGATTTTTCATCCCGCATACCGAACACCGTGATGAATCGGCGAAACCTGAGCCGCTCGCGCTGAACCGGCGGCCCGTGTCTCCACTGCCGCGGCCCGTCTGGCCCTGGAACTTCGCCCTGTACACTGGTTCTTCCTTGATCGGCATAGCTCCACCGATACTCGTGTCCTTTGCCTGTTTTGCACAGGCCGCCTGCTCTGCCAGTTCAATAGCCCGTGTCAACGTCAATGTAGACGGACTCTGCTCGAACAACTTGTCGCGTTCTGGGCCTGCGCCCAGGCCAAGGACGAAACGATCTCTTAAGTTCGTTTCCAGGGCGTTGCCGAAGTCACAGTAGCTAGCCAGACCTCGTAATTGCGGCGCCGCCCAGTCTCCTAATGATTCGCCCGGACTCCTGATCGCTCCGAAAAATTTCGCCTTGTCCACAAATGAGCACTGTTTCGGCTTGAAATGGCTGTCGAGTAGGTTAACTAGCTGCAGGAAACTCAATGATTCCAACTCTGCGGGGTAAGCTAGGTTCCGAACCAAACGATACGTCTCATCAGTAAGGTACGTAAGCAGGATTCCACTTTTATTTCCATCTTCAACGGAATTTATTTTCAAAAACTGCGTCAATCTGCCCTTGAAAATAGACCATTCGCCCGTTTTATAATCAAAATTGGACAAATTTCCGAGATAAGCCATTTTTTTATTTTTATTTTTTTGATTTCGTGGGTAGTCCTCCTCGTCGCCAATGAGATGTATGAGAATGAAACACAAGTTTTCCGTTCACTGGTTTATTCCGTACTGAATGGTGGCGCGACTGCGGCTGTCCGCGCGCATTACATACAACAGTGTAGGTAGGTACATATCAGTGCTGCCTCGACCTGAATGCAGATCTACTCGCCAAGCTCGACCGTCTCTTGAATAACTGCATTCGATTCGTTTTTAACCTTCGGAAGTATGATCATGTGTCCGCATGCCGATCACAGCTTAAATGGTTGCCCATTCGGCTGCGTAGAAGTATGCGGGCCTTGACCACTCTTTTCTCTGTATAATGCTCTCCTAATTCTCCTTCTTATCTTTCTTCGCACTTTCAATATTTATGTTCAAGTCACGACAAAAATCTCCGTTCTTCTTTTAATCGCTTGCTCATCTGTCCCTCTCACCACTCTGACATAAATCCACTCTTCCTTCTTTATTAAACCAATCCTTCTCTGGAATTCTCTCCCTCTGTATATCAGAATGTCCACCAGTCGGTATGCGTTTAAAACGAAGTTGCGCAGCTTTCTTACAGAACAAGATAATGCTCCACATTAGCAATCGTCTAATAATAATTATGTGATATTGATGTATTTATTTATTATATATGTAATAGTATGTATATGTTACTATGTATAGCGTATATGTATGTATGTGAATATACTCGTATTTTCATTTAATTTGTGCACCCTACCATTTTTTTGTCTCTGCACCACCCTATGGTTGACTGGAAGAGAATGCCTAAGGCATTAAGTACGTTAAGTGCATAAAGTGTTTTAAATAAAAAAAAATAAAAAAAAAACCTGCCTAAAATAATCTAATTTAACTTCAATAAAAAAGAAACCTCAGCGAAGTAAAGCTAGGAAACATAAATATGACCTCATACTCTAGTCTAGTCCCTGAGATACCGGACCAACTCCTTTGGGAACTATTTTGTAACCCATAAGTCGTGCAACAATTTGAAAATATTTTTTTATTATAATAGTTATACAAAACTTTAAGAATAAATAGAGCATAAACAAATCTATAAGCGGCTCAATATTATTAATAGAAAATGAAGGGTGAAAGGTCAAGCTGTGCGTAGCATGACCAACTTCGGTACAAACAGTGTATATTATCAGATACACGTCTCATATGTGCGACACCGTTTCTTTTTCGGGCATTCTCTTTAGATAAATAAGGACATTCTCGGTAAATGTAAGTATTATTATTATTATTATTATTTAGCCCAATCTGTCCCACTGCAGGGCAAAGGCCTCCCTCTCCTTCTTCCACACAACTCTGTTTCCTGCTACTAAATGTAAGTAAGGATATTGTTAGATAAAGACATTGTTCCCACTTTGTGATACGAAACTTTTCTCATCATCATCATCATCAATGTGAAAACGACAACATTAGGTATATGGGAAGATCGGTTCATAACCCTCCACACTGGCCCAACACGGGTTGGTGAAACTGCCAGCTCATGATAACAACCGGGATCAGCGGCTTTGCGTGCCTTCCGAAGCACGAAAGTGCTCAAGATGTTTTGATCACCCATCCAGTGACTTGGCATAGCGAAAGTTGCTTATTTGGCAAAATTGCAAACCGAATGCCGCTGCGCCATCGAGCTGCTTGACGTTTGTAAAAAGGTATATAAATTATTCCTTTCTCAATAAAGCAATTTATTTTTCTATCTAATCCACAGAAAAACAGGCAATTATATCTCATTACTGTGGGTTGTAAAATTACAGGATTGAATAAAAATGGTAACAGCTATCGCTTAGCCACATAGGCGGTTTTAGAACCTAGCTGACATATGCAGGCTTAAAACATACATATTATACATGCATACATATTATAAACACGACTATTATCCCCGAAGGGTTCAATACTTGGTCCATTCTTGTTTTTGGTTTATATTAATGACTTACCTTATTTTGTAAAAGACAGTCATGAGATAGTATTGTTTGCTGATGATACTTCACTTTTATTCAAAGTGAAACGACGACACCCAAATTATGACGATGTGAATAATGCGGTCTCAAAGATTGTTCACTGGTTTAGTGTTAATAACTTGCTTTTAAACGAGGGAAAAACCAAATGTGTAAGATTTGTATTGCCTAATGTTAAGCAGGTAATAACTAGTGTACAAATTAAAGATAAGAATGTGAATCCTGTGGACACCACTGTGTTTCTAGGCATCACGTTGGATGCCAAGCTTCAGTGGGGCCCACATATAGCTAAATTGTCGAATAGACTTAGCTCTGCGGCTTATGCAGTAATGAAGATCCGTCAGTTAACTGACGTTGATACAGCTAGATTAGTTTATTTCAGTTACTTTCATAGTGTAATGTCGTACGCCATTTTACTGTGGGGAAATGCTGCCGACATTCAAACTATCTTTGTGCTGCAGAAGAGGGCTATTCGAGCAATATATAACCTACAGGCTGGTGACTCTCTCAGAGAGAGATTTAAGGATATAAGTATAATGACAGTTGCATCACAACATATTTATGAAAATCTTGTGTATGTTCATAAAAATATTGAAATGTTTTCAAAAAACAGTGATATTTACAAATTAAATACTAGAAGTAAGAACAAATTAGCAGTGCCTTATACTAGGCTCCATAAAATAAATAATTCTTTTAAGGGTCTGTGTGTACGTTTATACAACAAAGTACCAAATGATATTCAGAAATTAGATCTTGATAAATTTAAAATCAAAATCAAGGAAAAGCTTTATAAAAAAGCTTATTATAAAGTGTCGGATTATACAGAAGACAAAACAGCTTGGGTCTGAAATGCTCCAAGTACCTACTCCAACAGCTATTTCTAATTGCCTAAAATTAATTTATATAGAGCACCATATTTAATTAAACTATTTACATTCAAATTCATATTTTGTATTTTGTGACCTGGTAACGACATATAATATATATATTTTTTGTAAATGTCGTTGCTTCTGTGCGCTGTGGTTTCTTGCGCCCGTTCTTTGCCACAGTTAAAAAATAATGTCCTGAATGGGTGGTAGGTTAAAAAATATTTGGACGTTTCAAAGTACTTATTAATTGAGTTTATTGAATAAATATATTTTGACTATTGACTATTGACTATTGAAGGGTTAGTCAGAGACTAGGCAATGAGGACGGTAGAGTAGTTCACTAACATAGTCCACTTTTCACCAAATAGCATGCTATTTGCAACTGCACGTGTGCTCAGCGTTACAGGTGGTGAGGCCATCGCCGCTCTATGCTGTTTGATGCATTATATATGTATATATTTGCAGTCTTTAGTCCGTTAGTCGCCTTTTACGACACCCAAGAGAAGAGAGGGGATGGTAGTATTCTTTCACCGATACGCGACACGGTTAAACATCGACGTAAAATATAACTTTTCAGGTCGAGCGCTATGCCTTAATATAATCACGTAATTTGTAAATGAAATGTGGACTATGCAGCGGACTGCTTCTGCGGTCCTCATTGCCTAGTCTCTGACTAATAATAGTCGTGAGACTATGTACGTATTTATGTAATCACGTCTATTCTGTATTTTTTTAAACTACAAACATTCTGATTGCCTGTTATCTGATCTGAAACTGCTCCATTACAAGTGACCTCTCCAATTGTTAGTTGCAACTTTAGTTTTAATGGAGCCAATCTCGACAGCGGCGAATAATTCACTCCACAGAAAGAATCCGGAGCTTAATGGAGCTGTCCTAATGAGTGCGATTTAATGACGGCCCATTGTGGGTGGGAACAGACCTACCTATTTAAAAAAAATGAACTTGTATGAATTTTTGACTAGGAATTTTGTTTTTACTAGGCTGTTGTATTTTTGCTTCTGGTACCCCAAACAAGTATGGAAAATGCGAAGCAAAAGAAGTGTGTCTGAGTTGGATCGTAACAAACGGAAAGCTAGGATCTTTGCCTACTCCTGCGGGAAATGTTTGTCATAAATATACATTATGATTATGGATAAAGACTCTTTACTTAAGTTACAATATGGGTTTTTATTTTATAATTTTCTTAATGCATAATACATGCATTTGCATGTATTTTTTTACTTATATAATTTTAAAACTCAATTTTTTAAAGGGTCAATCCTGGGACACTTGATTTTGAGGGTCACAACATAATATAAATTATAATATATAACTCACTAAATTAATTTAGCACTTATAAGTTTATGTAACTTATTTAGTATTGAAGCATATCAATCGAAATCAATATTTTACAGAATGAATTGTTTAAAATGCATTTGAAACTGAAAATGGGGTGATTTGACAAACTTTTTAAATGTCACACGTTTGGCGCTCGGTGTGTTATTGTGTATTATATTTTTTACATTTACAAAACTGCGTTAATAAATTCTTTGTTGAATACGGAAAGAGTGCCTCTATCAAATTATGTATTCATTGTTTTAAATATCAAAACCCTTGTGTCTATAGTCGTTCAATAAAATGCCACGCGATGGGCAAATGTTCAATCGCGCGACGAAATTACGTTTACCTACTTCATTGAATACGTGGTATGAGTCTCGTGATTGGTTCAAACCATAGCAAGTAGTGCTGCAGCACTTCGTCAGGAAGGACGTGGCGCTAGCTTTCGCGCAAATACTTACTTTATTTTTAAGTTCTTTAAAAAAATTTAAACTTTGGATCTGTAGGTAGGTAAAGTTTGTGTCTTGTTTTGCTACTAAATTAAGAATAGTTACACTAAACTGTCCCGAGAACATGGTTGCATTCATCCCTGTATCAAAATTAATACGATTTTATTTATAGTTATATATCAGATCCATGGCTGTAAAATCCGTGGATTTCAGCCATGGATCTGTTTTATCTGTCGTGGATCTGACCACATATTCTATGACAATTAATTTCTGTTCATAATTACCTTGCCTTATTGATAGAATGACTCGTTTTAAAACCTTCTTTCGCCATGTAATTTTTGTTTTCAACAGTCACGAGAAAAAATAAATGCCGCCCACGGCTCTGACGCGAAGAACGCCTCACCCGGGATTCACCCTAAATATATATTACCAAAATTGTCGTGGTCTAAGAACAAAAACAAATGAATTCTATGATAATTTTGCAAGTAATTCGTATGATATTATTGTTGTAACCGAAACTTGGCTTTAATATTGTATATTCGATCGAGAGCTATTTGACAATAGTAGGTAGGTATATGTAGTTTATCGCCGAGACAGAGATAGCACAACAAGTAATAAATCTGATGGTGGAAGAATATTACTTAGTCACCGTTTTAAACAAGTATAATTTAATTTTAAAAAACTGTGTAATAAGTATAGTAAATTAAACGCGAGTTAGTCCGTAAAAAAGTATTTCATTTCAATTTGTAGTACTCGCTTAAACCTCAAAAAACAATTAGTATAATTAATTCTAGAAGCCTACAACAATTTGAAAGTGGATGTGAAGATCTGTAGGCCTCTATTGAGATCACTTTTTCTAATTCGGTATAACGATTAAATATATGTGCTGTGTACCTTCCACCACCACATCAGGGCTCGTTATAACAAGTACAAGAACCCCAGGGATAAACTATCGTTAATTTTACTTAGGTCTAGGTGCAAAATGCTTGCAACACTTCTTACAACCGCTATATACACGGCGTAGAAGATAGTTTAAATAAAAATCCGAAAGTTTTTTGGTCCTTCATTAAAGTTAAAGAGCAAATAGCCTAGTTTCATTACTGACGGTGTACATACGAGCGTACAACAACTTGCGTGTCAACTATTTGCATCTTACTTTGCCTCGGTGTATAGCGAAATAAAGACACCCAACCTTAGATTAAAACAAAAAGGGAAGATACGGCATTAGCGTCTCGTGAGTGAGCCGCCAAAATTAGGCCTAAAGCACAGTATAATTTATACTGTGCCTATGGCCTAAAGGCACAGTTTCACTTCAGTCACAATTTGCCGAGTGAGCAGGCTACATCGCACTGTTGCGGATATTCTACTGTGTAAAAAAGAGAAAGACGCTACTCCGCAGTGGCGTCGGAATCGGTCGTACGTACTCGTCTGTTGCGAAGCGACCGAGACGTCAACGCGCTACTCGCTGACTCCCTCGCGCTGACGTTGAAACTTACCGCTTTGTCTCGCTCGCTCGATTTACACTTTATAGGTGTGCGTGTGTGAGTGTTTGCTTAAGTAGTTGAGTAGGACTATATTTTGAATGACTACAAGTAGGAGCATGCCGTATCTTATCCCTTTTTGTTTTAATCTAAGCACCCAACCCAGTTCTAATCAGCTCATTCAACGGATTCAGACTATAATAGTTTCACTGGCCTAATATTAAGTAGTAATCAGGTAAAAAAATAGAATCTCTCGATATAGCTAAGGATCAGCCGACTTACTCTTGAAACCGATCGCTATTGGATCGGATTGGTATTGTGAATATTCGTACTCCTAAGTTACGACACCAGAGCTAATATGGATTCATATTGCGTGGATATTGAGTAAAAAAAATACAAAACTCAATGCCATTTAGTTCACCTAATATGAATCCAAATTAGCGCTAGCGTCGTAACTTAAAATATGAAAATTAACAATACCAATCCGATCCAATAGCGATCGGTTTCAAGAGTAAGGGGGCAGACAGCATTCCATCTTTATTTATTAAATTATGTGCACACGAATTGTGCAGTCTTTTGCTGTGTATGTTTAATAAATCAATAGCTACAGCTATTGGAAGACAGCTAAGGTTGTACCTATACCGAAAGCAGCTGGGTCGAATTTTGTAGGTGATTGTAGACCAATATCTCTTCTTGTACTTTCGGAAAAGTTTGAGTCTCTGAGCAATTTTTTACAGAATGTCAGTATGGTTTTCTCAAGGCTAGGTCTACTGTCACTAATACCTTTAAACCGTTATTTTGAAGATTTTTTCGATGCTTGATTTAGAAAAGTCTTTTTATGCTACAGCATTCAACGTCTTAATCTTGCATCAGCAACGGCTCTCGATGCTGTCTTTAGGTACATGTATAAACAAGACGGCAACACTCTTTAACTATGTTTAACTTTAATCCACATTTAGAACAGTACAGTAACAGTTTCAGAAATTCAGCGCTTAATAATTCAGTTACGCTGTAAAAGCTATAGAGGCGCAAAAGAAAATCAAACTAAAACTCTAAATGGCCATAGAAATCATATTCTGAAGCGTGACTATATTTATTCCTCTGGCCTTTTTCATTGGTTTTCGTATCACTTGGTTGAGCGTAAGTAGATGTTCTAGGGCGGTTTAAATTTTTTAAGTATTCGTGAAGGAGATTCAGACTGATTTACAGTCTCACTTTTTAGTTTTTGAATCTCAGTAACGTCAGAAGAAATTGCTTTAATAAAACGTTGAAAAAAGAGTAGCGCGTGCAGTCGTATTTCAACGTTTTACAAGAGGTAACTTCTATTAAGTTTCTGAAGAAGTTTGGGTGAATGCTGAATACTCTTCATTTAATCCAACCTACGCTTGACAACATAGTTCAACATTCAAATGAAGAAGGTCCCTAAATAGTCCCGTCTGCAATAGGTACTTCATAATGGAGCTCGAAATTAGGCAAATTTTCAAGTATAGTACAGACTGTTTGAGAAATAATTTTTTTATTATTTTTGTAAGGTATTTTAAATGGTATTAAATAAATTATTTTATTCTTCTTATTCTGTTCTTAAATAGGCTGAAGAATAAATTTTTATTGTATTGATTGTTTTTAATAGAAAATATATGATGTGATCATTGATGACATATGTATAATGATAAAATGTTAATGCTTCAAAAAGTAAGTAAAAGTCTCAGTAAATAAGTGGGAATTTACAGAGATCTCAAGTTGACTTCTTGGGTGAATTCCAAAAGTAATATTGCACCAGTTTGTTTAATTTGCCAACACTATTTCACATTTATGAACACTTCGCGGTTTATATAAAAATACTCTGTTTAAAGTCCTTTTTACAATTTATTTTACCTTTATTTTATATTAACATTCGGCAAAAAACAAAATTTTATATTATCAAACCCAAAAATGTAATCAAGGCATTGAATTTTCTTTCAAGTCAGGTTTATTTTTATTTTTATACATGTTGAAATAAGAAAATCTTTTTTTATAAAAGGCAAAGTGACATCCCATACAGCCAGGGGCCCTATTGTCACCCTTAGAGCAGTATTACTTTAATCTTACTATGCAAACTTGCATACGAATTTAGCATAGTACCTAAGATTAAAATGGGAGTGGCTGAAAATCAGTGCTGCCTGGGATCCTCCCCCCAGGTCGGCACATGCTGAGCTACTTCCAATTGCTTTGTTTGTTTTCATTTTTATTTGTTAATTGTTTGTTAAATGCAATAAGGAACGATAAACGTTTTTTTTTACTTTTACTTTTTTACTTTTACTAAAGTAATACGGCTCTAAGAGTTAATGGTAAGGCCTCAGGCCGCCCCGAGTGAACCTTAAGCCAGCACTGGCTGCTGGTTAATGATCCCTCCAGCCTAATGACTATTCCCTGATCATGCCACTTGGCTCCGCTCCTAATAACATTCTTTTATTGTACGCTTCAGCGAATTCATGCTCCTTAGTGTCTTACTTTTATAAGGCTAGTAGGTTAGCGTGATATCGTGTTATTTATTATACTTGGTAGTATTAGGCTATTTCCGAATTAATAATATGGAACAATGATAACACATGCGTACGCATTAATTATTTTGTAGTTTTATGTAATTACTAGAATTTACTGAAATTATTTTCCTTATCAGTTATAAACTTATGAGTAAAAGTGAAAGATCGACGCAGTACTAATTACTAATAATATCATTATACGTCACACACTAATTATACACAACACTATTGACGACGAGTGTGACCACGTTTTTGTATTTTGAAAATTTATGTTTGAGTGTTTTTATGTTTATGTAACTATGTTTATCCGTTATTTACATAACCACTCAAACAATTTTCAAAAGAAGTTTAACTTCGGCAAGATAAATGGTGTGAGCGTAGAAAGTTATTTATGTATTTACTAGCGGCCCGCCCGCGACTTAGTCCGCGTGAACAGAACACCCTGAACGCCGTGACGAATTTCCAAAAAAAAATATTTCACACAAACCTTGTCCTGACAGTAACAAACACAATAAAAAAAAAATTGGTTGCCTTTAAAGTCGGTATACGGGCGAAAGTTTTACGTGACAACGACTTTGAGTGGTAAAATAATTTTAATGTGAATATTCATTCGTATAGTAGGAAGAAGGATGAAATAATAGTAACAATTTAAAACAGTGGAAGGGACGCGTGCCTTTCACTTTTTATGTCTGTCTCTCTCGCTCTTAGGCGGGCTAACCATGCCCGAGTGGAAGGGACGCGTGCCTCTCACTCGCTCTCATTGTGAGCGCATAACGTGAGCGGAGCGTAACGCAGTTTCTTGAAGTGTCACCCGGCAAACCAATTTATAAGACGTTGTCACGTCAAAAGAATTAACCAAACAGGTGCATCCGTTCTGAAGTGATGCGCGTACAAACATTTCGGCAATTGATTTTTATTAATACTTATACACCCTAATTTTTTACTCGTTTTAATAAAATTAAGAGTGAGTTCTACCTTCTTATTACACGTCTGTGGTTCTACCCATGAAACTGAACAACTTTCCCCAAAAAACCTATGTGCAAAAATGACAAAAAAAATTAAAACTGTCCGATCAGCTGACGACAATAGTATGGGAGGTTAAAAATTTTTTGTCATTTTTGCACATAGGTTTCTTGGGGAAAGTTGTTCAGTTTCATGGGTGGAACTCACCCTTAATTTCATTAAAACGAAGAAAAAATGAGGGTTTAGATTACACAGCCTATGAATTTCCCACTGTTAGGCACAGTCCTTACCACATTGGCAACACCACATGGGAATATTGGGACTTATGCCTACCCAAAAATTAATCATCAAAAAAAAATCAAATCATCATCAGCCTATTGTCCCACTGCCGGACACAGACTATCCCACATGGACAACATCACATGGGGAGTTTAGTCCGTAACCCACCACGCTGGCCCAATGTGGGTTGGTGGGTCTTCAACAACTGTCATCTTTCTTTTCACCAACGGCTTTACGTCCCTTTCAAAGCACAGACTTAAGATCTAATAAAACATAATAATTACCAATCTGAAATAATGGTATAAAAAGCGGTACGAAAAAAATGAAAGCTCTCGATCCATTTTTAGTGATGGCAATCTCCTTGGCCTGAGGCCTGTTTTATTACATGAAATACATCGTGTTGACATCGGCATAAACAAGCACATCTATCACGCTGATACAAAAGAATTCTCAACGTAATAAAATTTGAAAAAAGAACCGAAGCGAACAGGGTTGCCACATAAATAAATGTTTAATATGTTTCCGCTCAGACAGGAAAAACGTTTAGAAATAATAGTGTTATTGTTGTATAAAATCGAATTGTTTACCAAATATTAGCGCGACGCTACACAATAAATTGGAACGCCTTTTACGTATAATTCTTTTTTGCATTTACTTGATATGTTCACGCTGTCCTCACGAACCTTTTGCTAGGAGACTCTTTGGCCAAGGAGTTTAAACTTAAGAGCTATTCCTGTTTTTCGAACTTTTTGCAAAGCTGTGGTTACAACAATGATATTTTTTTATGTTTAGATACGTTGCCTGGCCTCCGTAGTGGCAAGGACAAATCAAGGTAATTGCCCGAGTTTCACTCAGTCATACGTCAGTCAGTGTCACGTCAACACGATTGACACACGATCGTTACCTTTATAACTTTTTGATTTGTTAATTGGTTAAAATGACTTCCTGTGTATCCAAAAATTGTAAAAATGATACTGCAACCGTAAGAGACAATAAAAATGTCTTATTTCATTCGTAAGTATTGTAAATATAAATTTAAAATACAAATTTTCATTAAGTGATGACATTTGCCATGTTGCCAATCCGATATGCATGAGTGAGGAGCGTATACTATGTTTTCTGTAAGAGTGAAAGAGAAAAACAATGGCGGCCGAGATAGCGCATAAATTCTATGAGCTCATTGGTCAACTACCAAAAGTCAAAATATTGTCTATCTCTTTTTAACAATAGGCTAATGATATGATTTTCCCTTTCGACGTGTATTACGTCATAGAAACAATTTCGCCATTTTAAAATGCAATTCATTCACGTATAACTAGTCTATTTATAAAAGGTCATTGGGTTACAGGGCAACATTGTAACCCAAACCTGCTATCATAAAAATTATAAATAGGTACATGGTTGCTGCTTGAAAAACGGCACCATGAAACAAGGCAAAAATCAGAAAGGTGTTTTGTTTTTCTGTCAAAATTTCGAATTTAGAACTTGAATCTAGCGAGCCTAGTTCCAAAGTGATGTAACTTCATTAATATTTTTATGATTTTGTACTATAGACCGTAGACTGAGGATTTTGTAACCAAGAAGCTTCTAAATTTGTAATATACTTCAATTGTTTATCATCATATATTTTTGGTGCATTCCGTCTTCCGTTTCATTCCGAATCATTTAGTTTTGCAAAGTGTAGCGAAATGAACGACAAGTAAACGTGAGTTCATCTAATTTGTTCTCAACACACTAACAGGCTAAAGACTGCACATACATCCAACAGCACAGAGTGGCGATGGGCGCACCACCGGTCACATGTGCAGTCACATATTGGTGAAAAGTGGACTATAGCAGAGGACTGCTTTTGCGGTCCCCTTTGCCTAGTCTCTGACTAACCCTTCGGGGATAATAGTCTTGATTATATGTATATGTATGTATGTTTTACGTCAGCTGAGCTAGAGTAAGCTAAGTAAGTACCTACACACGCCAGTACGTCAACATATTCAAAACTATTAAATTTCTCTAATCGATATTGATTCTTAAACTGAAAGTTAAAGTTTATTGAAGAAATTTGACATTTTGTGATAGGTTTACCCACGGAGCAAATACAGGGTCTAACATACCGCCTCCGTGGTCTAGTGGCTAAGCCACCGGTTTCAGACCCAGAGGTCCCGGGTTCGATTCCCAGCGGGGGGTACATCTTTGTGTGCTCGGTTTGGTTGGTGGTAGGGCTGTTAAGTCGGCCTGGCTAGCTACCACCATCTTATCTAAGTCTGTCGCCATAACAACGATGTTTATAGCATAGTTATGTTCCGACAGTTAGAGTTAAGATAGCCAGTTCCTCAGTGGTTGAGGATTCTGGGTGAAGCGCGCTTCCACCTTCGGCCTTATCGTCACTTACCATCAGGTGAGATGAAGGCCAAGCGCTTACCCGTTACACGTTAAAAAAAAAATAAGCGAACGTTTAGGGGCGGTATCAATACATCATTCTAAATACAATGACAAAAAATGGGCTCCAGTTTTATAGTGATTTTTCAAAGTTATGTTTTCTAACAAACTAAATCAATTAAAATAATGCACATCATGAAAAATGCTGTATCTGTACACGCACGCAAGCGTGAATAAAAGATAGCTCAGTGTGCTCCGAGTTTAGTGTGCATGTTCGGCTATCTTTGCGTGCGTGTAGTACCTACAGCTGTACGGGTTTGGAAAAAGTGTATTTTTTTGGTGAATTATGATAATGTTTTGTTGGTTATCTCGGTAACGCGTCTGTAGTTTTGGACCAAATTTGGTGAGCATGCTCAGTGTGATGTATAGATGCTCCCCTTAAACGTTCGCTTATTGATATTGTTAGCCCCTATATAAAGGTTTACCTGCTGGCGTGTACCTAGTGCTTATACCGTGTCCAACATGAAATGTGCTAAATGCGGTAATTGTACGGCAGTAAAGGGCTCTGAGCGATACTCGTGTGTACCTACGAAGCGAATGCACGAGTCCAGAGTGCAATTGAAAACGAACGAGCGGTTCGCAAATACAGCTTACGGCGAACTAGTTGCTGCACGTGACCTCGTCTGAGGGCCTAGTACTAGGTTTATTACCGTTCAATTGGTTACTTGACAGTTTTCGAAAAAGTATTTAAAAAATTACAAACGCTTATTTTGTACAAGATTTTCTTTCTCAAAAAGGCTTTATTGATTTCAAATTTCGTGCGAAAACGGTTGGTCACGTGACATTTTGCTCTGTGACGTCACATTTCAATAATAAGAAACTTATCTTGTAACCTGACAGATAGTTTTTGTATACTTTGTGAAATGTGACGTCACATGAAGCTCAATCATGGCCGCTCGTGTTTCGGGTCTTGTAATCCACAGATAAAAAATCGCAAAGGATATGGCTAAGTAACTGCCCTCAAATGTATGAAAATGTATATGAACTTCTCACTAGCTCGAATCATTAAAATATTGATTAATTAATTATGACATGTTTATTATTTTCTTAGAACTTTCGTGAAAAAATCAATAATTTAAAAGATTTTAACTTGTTTTTATGGTTTGGTTTGACAGTGAAACCATAAATATAGATTAGAAAATATAAAGGTGCGCGTCCACTGAGTCGGAGTCATAACGGACTGGTTCGTTGATTTGAATTGATTTCTATGAGACTGCGTGCACTGGATCGGTAAATCTGAATTGGTTACCAGTATATTTGCCGATGAAGTCATAATGCAGCTAACGCGTCTGGGATGGCAATTCTTCAACATAAGATTGATTTTAAGATCGATTCATTAAATACGCATTTTAGGGATGCAATAGATACAATTAATTTAGGTATCGTATGTCTGAGCAGTCTTCAATCGTTAGTCGTCTTTTACGACACCCAAGAGATAAGATGGGTTGGTAGTATTCTTTTGATAATGAGCCCAGCACAGCCCTGACCCCCTAGACAACAGACAAACGCTCACCCTTTCAACTGAATTGTGGTACATTGCTGTGTACTGTGCCATTTGCTTGTGAAAAATATAGCAACGCGCGCGCAATGTACGGCAAACTACGTTACGTTATCCCCTCTCCTAATTTCTCTAAGTTTATTTGTACTGGCACCTCGAGACCAACCGTTAGGTTATGCAAGAAGTGCCAGACGTCCCTGCGCCAGTGGAACACTCGCGCAGGAGACCACCAACGTTAGGTCTTGACGCCAAATTAGTGCCCGCCGCAGCGCGCTCTTCATTCGGTACTCATAAGACTAGTGTCTCAGGAGAGTATCCCCGTGAACACGTGTAGTTCACTGCCTATTGTCCAGATAGGTAACCGGAGCTGTCAAGCTCGCTCACTTCTCGTTGCACGAAGGGCACAACTCGCAGTTGCCACTGCTAGGGTCGTCGACTCTAAAGTCGACTCCCAAGTGTCCACCTTGGTAGCGGAGTAGTAAGCACACTTACTTCTCGGAACCCATCCGGGCGCCTAGCCAGTTCCCACGTCCTACGCGGCTGGCTGGACCGGAGGCTACGGCATCTAGGAGGCCGCCTCTACTAGTTCTCCAGACTAGTACCGGAGATGTCAACACCAATGTCCAATGAAAACCTCCGGACAAAGCTGCCAACTATAAGGGAAACTCACGTTCCCCGCAGGACTTTTCGCTTCTGGCCCCTCAGAGACCGCTACTAGGCCCCGCTCGCTGTGCACAAGTTTGGAAGTCCTGGCACACAATACCAGGACAAACGAACATTCCCAAGCTCTACAGCTAACCACACGCCACTACGAGTCCAACCCATGTCCGGATCCCGCCGGAGGCGCCTGGTTAAAGGCACGACCAGCGGGGGGCTAGAACCGGAACCCCGTAGTACCTCTGAAAACACAACCGGACCCGTAGTTCCAGTTGCTATACCCTATCTATTGAGGTCGGTAGATAGGGACGTTACGACAGGGGGTGAGCGTTTACCAGTTGTCTAGGCCCTCTTGATGGAGTTACCCCAATGACATCCTTTACACATGGACATCGCATCGGCACGCCGTCTAAGGTAAAGCCAAAGTACGCTCAATGTACGTTATTAATCGTGTGTGATCACGCTGTCAAAGGTTACCGGAGTGTATCATAAAAAAGTTTCGAAATAGTACCCGAACAACGCAAATAAAAGTTGGTGCGACCATCCACCGGTAAATTGTTAAGTACTTACTTAGATAAAAATATTTATATTTGTGAAAGATAAGACTTAAAATAATTAAGAAAACCATTGAATTTTCAATAAATACTGTAGATAATTATTATTTTTACGCCCGTCAGAACGACAGTCAAAAAATACAGTTACTAAAATCAGCCAATGTAGCTTTGAGTGCATATTTTAATACATTACTTCTTAAGACAGAACGTTTTATAAGTTCTGGGTGTCAGCGGCAATGTGTGACCAGAGCACTAAAAGCTAATGGTAAAATTCAAGACATGTGCCATAATTTGACTGCGTTATTTTACGAAGTGATTAGTCCATGTATATAAATGTCATCGACTTACCCTTTATAGAGTTTTGAAATGGGGTCAAGCTATTTTAATCTGTACGAGTACATAGCTCATTCGATTTACTATTGCTCTAATAGACTACTATGAAAATACAGATGCGAAATCAAGATGCAGTGTATGCACCTTACGACAAATCCGTAATACTGATACGTTCTGATTCCGAATCAGTGGACGCGCACCTTAAGTAGGAGCTGCAGTGCAGTCTAGTCTATGATCTATAAAAAAAAACTTCAGACGTCGTTTGATCGCTCTGCTGTTTCGTTCGTTTGTTGTGCTTTCCTAATTTTCGTTGATACCTTTGACCCTCGCTTGTTTACCGGACGTATTGTGTGTGATTACCTATCTACTGACGTCTCGCTACCCTACACGGACTTGCCATGCACACCGATTGATCTCTCGCTACTCTACACGGACTTGCCTTGCCCACCGATTCATCATGAGATGCATCAACTGTGGGATTGCCACGCAAAGACTGCGAAGGCATATCACCGCTTCTTTGCCTCGACTTCTACTCACTATACTAGCAGGATGGTTAACAACCGAGGTAAGTCATTTAAAGTCATTCTACAAAAAATTACCTATTAAATCATGAAGCAAATGTGTTTGCAGCTTTCTAACGTGTTTCTCAAAGTATATTGAAAATTCAATGACAATGGATCTTATAGACTCATCTCGTAATTGTCACGACGATTGACTAATTGCCTTATATATCCGATATAGTAAAAATGTCTAACATTGTGACTTATACAAGTGTATATTTAATAGTACCTATGTATGTTTGTTCTAGGTTCCAATGGATGCTAACATTTGTCATCCATGTTTTGAACATCTGAGCTTAGAAAGAGCTGGTGATATGCGTTTATTTGGGCATACAATGGTTTGCATTACTTGTGGCCGTTCAGTGAGAAATGCACAACATCATGCAGTGGAAAGAAATAATTCAATGTTGCAGAATTTACCAAGGTCACATTCAGCTTTCCATCAGGTAATTAAAATAAAACATAGTGTGTTCATTTGTATTTATATGTCCGTGCAATTGATGGATGGAACATCCTTTATCACAACAATCGCCTGCAATCGTCGGTCCTGTACCTGACCTCTATTATGTATGTTTTTGGAGTCTCCTGGTATGGGCATTGTTATGCTTAAAATAAGGCTATGTCAATCCCTCTTTGTATTACTCTTATGTATTTACTTTATGAAGAATAAATCATATTTTTCTTTTAGGTTATGAATTATGCTTGCCATGCCTGTTGGATGAGACATCAACGGGGATCAAATCAGGATCAAAACAGATTTAATATACCTGAACCTGAACCACAACCAGTACCAGAACCAGAACCTGAACTTGAACCAGCACTTAGACCTGCCATAGCCATATTTGATGGCACATATGTATACCTACAAAAAAGTTCCAACTATCTGTTTCAAAAAAAGACATACAGCTTGCATAAATATGGTAATCTTGTGAAACCATTTATGATTGTTTCTTGTGATGGGCATATTATTGATGTTGTAGGACCATTCGCTGCTACTCAAACTGATGCCGACATTATGACTTATTTATTTCAAGAGGAAGATAGTCCATATCGTCAACTCTTTCAGCAAAATGATGTTTTTATTTTAGATAGGGGATTCAGGGATGCCATACCACTATTAGAAAGAATAGGCTTTCAGATTCGTAAACCTGAGTCACTGGACCATGGTCAAACTCAATTGACAAGTGACCAAGCAAATAAAAGTAGAAAAGTTATGTTCCGGCGGGCGAAGGGTGGGGGGTTGTAATGATGGAGTTCCATGGCGATGGTAAATAACGACTGCGTCTCTTTATATGATGTTGTATATTTACAGTGACTACATTGTGACTAACTTATTATCTAAACCTTACAAGACTATTTATACAGTAATACTACGTAGATGTTGGAGGGAGGATGCCGTGACATATCTTTATCGGATCTGCACGCGTTTAGGAATGTGCTTACAAACTCATTAACCGATACGTGATGATAATAAATTATGTGGCGACTCTGGCCGCCACAGTTACTTTATGCAGGTGGGTGGTAGAAGTGGTTAATGGACGTTTCAAACGTGATTTTAAATTATTTCGTCAAAGATTTTTTAATTTAGCTTCACCCTACCTGATGGAAGATTTTAAAATTGCAGCTGCTATATTAAACAAATACCATATGGTTATAGAGAATGGTCCAAACTCAGGTGAAATTATTCAAAGGGTGGAACAGTACATGGAACAGCCCAATTATTAAGGAATGTTTGTAAGAGACAGAAATCTAAATAGGCAAAGAGCTATTTTTTCTAGAGTGGATGCAAACCTGCCCCAGTTAGAGGATTTTCCTATCTTGGAACACAATCAGTTATTTTTGTTGGCATTAGGACCTTATCAAATAAAACAAGCCTGGTCATACTACGGAGAGCATATTAGATCTAATGGTGTTTACGAAGTCGAAGTGTGCCCGGACCTAGACAATTTTTTGCATTTAGGTGGAACAAGACCTCAATTATTAAGAGGCCGAATTAAATCAAGGCATATTAGCCAAAGAATATATTATGTGTATATTTTATACGAAAGCGAAAGAACTAATAATTCTTTAGAGGAGATTCTTGCATATTACTGCAGCTGTATTGTCGGGAACAGAACTGTTGGCTGTTGCTGTCATGTTATGACAGTAATCTGGTATTTGGGATGGGCGAGACATCAGAACATGTTGTCTGCTCCGGCTTTATTTTTAGATGATGTACTTGTGAGATTAACAGAATAATGTATATTGTTTTATTATCTCACAAGTACATTTAGAATTATATGATGCTTATGACCTTTGATATAAGAGGCCTATGATAATGATGACGTAATAAAAAGTAAATCTCGTTCTTGCTGTTTTATTTAATCTATTTCATTCCTCAAAATAATGATAAGGCTGAAGGTAGGAGTGCACTTGACCTAGAATCTTAAATTACTAAGGCACTTGCTTTTTTATTCTGTTGAACCACAAGAATGCACATTGATGTTATGGTGACTTATTAGTTGTAGATTGTGATAGCTAGTCAGGGCGTCATAAAACAAGCCACCAACCAAGAGTACAAACATGTACTCTCCCCTGGGAATCCAACATGGGACGTCTGGTCTGGGTGTGATTAGATTAATCATTGGACCAAAAAGGCGGTTAATATTGTTTCTTATTAATATCTTTAACCAGTATGGCGTAAGTTCTATTTGTAATTTATTTAATAGGGCACGTAAATAGATTGCAGTCAATGCCCGAGTACAATAACATATTTGGTTAATCTAAAAACTAAAACACGAACGATATTTTGTATGTGTGTGGGATTATATTAATACCTTTATATCATCAGGCAGGCAGTTGAAATAATATTAATTGTTGTTTATCATTGATAATTTAGTTTTTCCAAGCAAAATATACTTTTTACGTAGTTGTTATAGTCTCTAAACAAACGCCTAGCTAAAGTTTATTAGCAAACTGTCTAATTGAAGTTTGTTAACCTATTTACATGATAGGAGTTTCTGTGATGTATTTTCAGAATTGCAAAGATTTGAAAAGTTCCTGTATCGTTTTTCTTTTCAAATAACAATATTTAGCTATCCAGCATTAAGTACTACTAGATGCGATGTTTATACATTGCACTTTATTTCAGGGCAATCGTCCATACTGTATTTAGCCATGTCCTTTATTTTGTAAAAATAAAATATTTACAAGTTATCATAATAAAATAAAACTATTAGATAATTATCGTTAAATCATAACCTACCATTGTCGACTTAGTTCATATTTTATTGTTACAACTGTCAAATAGCCAATTGTGTCTGTCACGAAGACTCCTAGAGGTTGCTAACAATTGAATTTCTATTGTATTTGGTATTAAAACATAAATATTATTACATTTAAGTACATACATTATAATCACGACTATTATCACGGAAGGGTTAGTTGGAGACCAGGCAATGAGGATGGCTAAAGCAGTCCCTGCCATATTACACCTTTCACCAAATGACAACTGCACATGTGCTCAGCGTGATAAGATAAGTAACCCCATCGTTGCTTTATGCTTTTGGATGTATGTGAAGTCTTTAGTCTGTTAGTCGCACTAAGGTGCGGACGCCTCAGTGATTGCGCGTGATTCAAGCGATTGTGGACCTTGCGACTGCACCTTACTTGCGCATAAACTTGCTTCGCGGTGTCTTCTCTAGTTCATTGTACCTCAATGGTTAGTGTCCTTTTAGAACACCCAAGGAAGAAAGAGGATGCTAGTATTCTTTACCGCTACGCTACACGGCTATCTATGATGACGGCATGGAATTGGGTATCGTAAAAGGCGACCAACGGACTAAAGACTGCACATACATCAAAAGCATAGAGCGGCGATGGACTAACCTTTTGGGGATAACAGCCGTGATTGTAACAACCCCCCAACCCGCATTGGGCCAGGTTTGTGGGTATGGCCGAATCTCCCCATGTTTATAGGCTGATGGTGATGACGACAATTCAACCGGGCCTAGCATGCGCAACACGAGAAAATATTCTCGATGCGTTTTCTCGTGTTATGTCTATACCATAGAATAATAATAATAATTAATAAAGCATAGAAGGAGTGCTATGACATTTGAGTGGGCACTCCGTTTGGCTAGCCGCACATACGCAATAATATTGTGTGTGAATAATAAAATACCAAATAGACGACGCGGTGTGCAAGGGATTTTGACCTTTAGACTGGTAAAGCGACGTAGTCCGCCATTGTACCTATTCTCGAGATAGCCTATAGGTACTCCAGCCAAACTCGAGAAAGAATTTAAACAAACCAAATTAGGGTTATCACAAATCTTGGCAAAAACGTATTTGTACTTTTCATATTATTTTCTAGATTATAAAATTTTACATAAAAATATATATAGTCCGCCATTGTACCTACACGAATGAAGTTGCTGAGCGACTGAGTGAAAAATTTACAATAATATTGCGTAGTGTGTGCGGTACCATAAATTGATCAATATTATTGACAATCTCGTATTGACAATATTATTGTATGTGTGCGGCTAGCCTAAGATCCGAGTATAGAACGACCTTCACCGGGAAGGTTAATGGATGAAAAGTATTTTATATCAAATTTAATATGTTAAATAATATATCGCGAGTGGGTTGGCTGAAAAATGTCAGTCCAATACCATTAATGATTAATTTTATATTAAAAAATATATTTTTTTACATTGCACTGGTTTGATGTGTGTGTGTTTGTAATGAGCTTATATCTATACATAAACATAAATTTTATTTATTTAACCAGACGGTTGCAAATTACTAATATTGACTTGCCTGTTTACACCTGCCTACCCAATGTTATGACAGGAAAAAAATAGTAACCTAACGTTTGCATATACTATAGGCTTCATACTTTCGATTGGTACCTATGTAATTTATCTATTAACAAAACAAGTGCAATATTAAAAAAAATATATTTTTAAATATTTAATTAATCCTATACTGGACTAAAATTTTTCAGCCAACCCACTCGCAATATATTTTTAACACATTAAATTTGATATAAAATACTTTTCATCCATTAACCGCTCGGTGAAGGTCGTTGTATACTCGGATCCTCTACTAACACGCAAAAATATAAGATAATTAAATTACACGGGTGCGTTGGCCCTTGCCAATGTCCATTGAGGTATATAAAGTCAATTAACACATTGACTGCCACAAAACCAGACACAATTAAAAACAATAGAAAACCCCATGGCGCCGGCGGCGCCGTGTATTCGGCAGTGAATGTGTTAAACCCTTCGAATTACATTTTGTAAGTCGTTTTTGAATTCGGTTGGTGATCAGTATCCAATTTTTTTTATTTTCACTTTCCATTTGACGTTTTTAGCAACTTATTTTGTCTCTTTCCTTTCAATGTTAATGACCCATTTGAAAAAAATAGGACAACTATACGAGTCTTATTTGCATTCCTATGCTTACAGTTATCATTCTGAGGTCTATACACGATATTATGTCAAAAATAGACATAATAGTAGTTTTTGCTTATCTGTGGTATTTTTGTCTACAACCCATGTAACACAATTTTATCGAGTTTTGACAACTGAAACCGAGATAGTTTGTCGTTACCGCCATCGAAGGAAGAGAGACTATCGTCCGCGACATATCTCGTGTTGCGCATGCAGGCCTGCTGATGGTAATGATGACAATTCCTGTTTGTACGGTACAACAGATCGCACATTAATTCGCACAATTGCAGCGTTCCATCTTTACGCCAGTGTGCCAAATCTAGGGCACGGTGCGTCTGTGCGTCAGTCTGTCATCCAGCCGCGACTTATAACCATCGTTCATTTAGTACAATTTATTCTTATTTGTATTTTGTGTTACAATAAACTGTATCTTAGTAAAACATTATCTTCGTTTCTTTGGTGTACTATAAACCCGTACAGTATCAATAATTAATACCGACCCCAGGAATTGTCAGGAGTTAAAGTGTAATAACAATAATCATTATCCCAATTCAATTCGAGTCAGGCTTCTGAGTTCTGACACACTTACTCGTATAGGTTCCGCACATAACGAAGTTAATTTTTCCATTACAATCTCACCGAACTGTATTTCACAGATGCAGGTCATTACGTCCATTTATTTTGTCAATTTCAATTCCACCAAAGTATATTTCGGGTAATGCGGTATCGGAGACCCAAATTCAATTGTTTCGGGGCGTGCTGTCCCTCTCTGTCGCGTTGTAAATGGGTGCGTCTGTCTTTGTCGCACCATTCTTGGTGTTAATTGCACTTTGCGGGTTCTTAAGCACGTGATTGTGATGAAATGATCTGGAACCTTCGAAGTTAGGAAGACAATTTTGATAAAGGAAATGTGCTTTTATTTTTTCGGCATGTACCAACTTGGACTATTTTTAGGGAGACAACTGTAGGAGGAGATTTAGGCAAAGTAGATAAAACAAGTAAATTATTTAACTCTATGCCTGTCCCATGAATTTCATATTGATTTTTTTTTCATACATAGATACTTTTTGTTGTGTTGTGATTTACTACTATTATCCTTGAAATGTTAGACAGAGACAAGGCAATGAAGACCGCAGAAGCAGTAGGTACTCAGCTATAGTCCACGTTTCACCACATTACAACTGCACATGTGCTCAGCGTGATAGGTGGTGAACTTATTGTCGTTCTATGCTGTTGGATGTATGTGCAGTCTTTAGTCCGTTAGTCGCCTTTTAGGACACCCAAGGGAAGAGAGGGGTTAATAGTATTTTTATAATGAACCACCACACACACAGCTCTATAATTAACTGTGTTAATACAATCCTTTCGCAAATCCTTTGATTAAAGGCCAGTCGCAAACAGATTGAGGCAGCAAAATGTCTTAATTCAGAGTAACCCTTACAAGTCTTCCTATTTAGTATTCAATTCTGAGCCTAAAAGCTGTGAAAGTTTATTCATAAAGTTTTCATCCCTTGATAATTCTGTAGGCGGACTTGTGGGTCGCTAAAGTACTCTTGTAGCCATTTTTATTAAATTATTTTATTGAACTTATTGTTTACAAAATTTTACATTCAAATACATACATACCTACGTAGATTCGCGACTATTATCCCCAAAGGGTTAGTCAGGGACTAGACAATAAGGACTACAGAAGCAGTCCACTACCATAGTCTACGTTTTACCTAATAATGTAAAAGTAGCGATGCGCGATTATGAATGATACTAACTGAATCATTCGATTATTACATTCATTCGAATAATTCGAATGACTTCTAAAATGTATTACTAATCAGTACTAATCGGGTACTAATCAATCAGTAGTGTAGTAGGAATCAACCACTAACGAATACAGAATTTTGAACTGACTGAATGGTCATTCATTGATAATGAATGATACTGTAAGTAACTAATTTAGTAAAGAAGACCCGCGGATTATTACGAAACTAAATTCATTGGCTCTGCGACGCTATTTTCAATAATTTCATTCATTTTACCTACAGCTAGTAATATTATTCTGTTCCTACAGAACAGTTGCTGGGGTGGTGTAAAAGCAAGTAACTAACTTCTTTTTCTAATTAGGTACTCATTTTGTACACACCTCTCTTAGTAACCGCAATAAGCCTTATGCTGTGGCGTTAAAGTACATTTTAGCTTTCTTTCTTTCAATATCAATAATCGTTCGATTTTATTACTAATTAGTAATACTTATTCGATTATTGAAATTAGTATATTACTAATCTGGTATTCGATTTTTGAGATTAGTATTAGTAGTCAATTCGATTAATGAAATTAGTCATAATCGCGCATCGGTATGTAAAAGTATTAACAATGTAACGTGTTTATAACCGTGTCGCGTAGCGGTGAACACAAACTCTATGTTGAGATTCTATTTTTAAACTATATTACCGCACTAGTGTGTAATAAGCTACATTACGATGCTGAAATCGGTGTAATTAAAACGTTTTTTTTCAACACACTTGCTCGTAATGTCGCTCTAATTACACCGATTTCAGCATCGTAATGTAACTTATTACACACTAGTGCGGTAATGTAGTTTAAAAATAGAATCTCGACCAGAGCAGAGAATATATACACTACCGTGACTAGAGTGAAGAAATAATAGCATTTCAACTACTAGGGAAAAATATTATTTTTTTAATTTTTGTGGGTCAACTGACAACTACAAAAACGAAAAAGTCTTTAGTCATTAGTAGAATAATCATGAATAAAGACTTGACTTATTACTGTTTACATAAATCAACAACTTTTTTGAGATATTTATTTAAAGTTTATGGTAAAATTAGTAATAATTTGAATCTATGGACAACACAGACCACGCCCACACAGTCCACGCTTCAGCAAGAAACAACTGCACAGTCTGCACATGTGCTTAGGTGGTGAGCCTTTAGCCCATTAGTCGCTTTTACGACACCCAAGGGAAGAAAGGGGTTGGTAGTATTATTTTGATGAGCCCATCGCCACTCTATGCTGTTGGATGATGTGCAGTCTTAAGTCCGTTAGTCGCCTTTACGACACCCAAAGGAAGAGAGGGGATGGTAGTATTATTTTTATGAGCCCATCGCCGCTCTATGCTGTTGGATGTATGTGCAGTCTTTAGTCCGTTAGTCGCCTTTTACGACACCCAATTAAGGAAAGAAATGGAAAGACTGGCTACCTTTCACATACCTATATTTTGTCGATTCATACAGCGGCTTTGTTTAATACTTATTACTTTGAAAGTTTGAAAATAAATATGTCTAGTTCTAGTAATGAAGAACTAAATTTACAATCTACACCGCCGGAAATATTATGTGAAGCACAAAATGTTATTGCCTATTACCATCTAAGTCCAAAGAAAAATATATGTTGGTTTACCAAGGATTTATACACTAGAAAAACAACAAAAACACGCACTCATTTTCAGAAAATGTGTTTTCCTCACAAGTGCGTTGAAAAACGTCGTATGAAACGCGTGTGCATTGGTAATTATGCAATCCTCGGCTCCATTAAGCCCTCGCCTTCGGCTCGGGCACATAACCCGCCTCGATTGTAATGGCCAACATGGCACATTTGTATCATAATGTTCTATTTTGAAACAGGCTAGCACAGAACCGAGGCGAATGGCATAAACAGAGAGAGCCTATATGACCAGCTGTTGAGAAAAGCTAAAATTATTGAGATCAACACTGATGTGTTCCGACAGTTACAGAAAGATAGCCAGTTCCGCTTAAGTGATGATTCTGACTTTTTTTAGCTTTAACATCCCTCACAAACAAAAATAAATAAAAACAAAAACAAAAACATCACGCAAAATAATTATTTTTTTCACACCGCGTTTATGTGGCCTTGGCTTTTCCCTTTCTGCAATGTGACCTATTAATTGAATCTGGGTAGAAAACGTACGAGTGGTATCCGATTTCACGAGTAATTTTTGCAGCTGGACCCTTTTTCGGAAGTTTCTATACTTAGACTCTTCTGATGTTTTTCCCCGTATTCCTTTTTCTGTGGAAATACAACACCGTAGCTTAAATCGAAAAACATAAAGTTTAAGTAAACAAAAAAAAGCACTATGACTGACTATCTTTTTGAAGGCGACTCCTCAGGTGTGTTACAAATCCACGACCATTCGACGACAACTCTTCTGCCAGAACACTATTTTCAGTTTCGTTAAAAATGTAGTTTTGAGAAATTCAAGACAATGATAATATTTTTTTACCCTTAAGTAGTTTCTCACCAGAGATAAAAAAAACTTTATAGAAATAACAAAAAGTTTTCTAGATTCTGGTATCACTCCGCATGTTAACAACTTCTTAACTCAAATTAATTACATTGGAGGACCCTTCAAACAAAAAAATCGCACTGCTTTAACAATACTTTATGATGAAACAAAAAAACTGGCGAATTAACGATGTTGCGATACACAAAAAGGGAGTGGAAGCTCTCAGTTGCAATATTCTTTATGGTAATGCTCGCGACATCCATCAATTTGGAGTCTCCGAGGGTCTGTCGGGCCTAAATAATCGTCCCAGTGCGAATCCAATGAGAATTTAGGGTTGGAGAATTTTTAACAAAACTGTGTGTACGTATTGTAGGTACTAAGATCAGATCGGTGACGTACTCGTTTTAAGGTCAGGTCAAGAGTACCCTAACGTTATGAAACTAAGTGTAGTAGGAAAGCGACGGCGAAGTGACAATACCTTTTAAGTAACATGTCATAGACAACATTTTACACAAAGAGAAAAAAACGTTTTGTTTCTTGCAAACTTTCGCGTATATGTGCAATTTAGTTAGTAGCAAAATATTGACAAAGATAAATAGAAAACTATAAATAAAAGAATTGACCCAGATCATCCCCCTCAGGCCGAGTACCCAGAATACTAGCCGCATTGCCGAGCTGGATGGCGAGGCATGCGTTGATACAGACAGCTGCTGGCTCTGGGGTCTCGGGTGGCTTCCACCATTTTTGAGGCTATTTCCACATTGATTTTTTTTCAGTTGTTGTCAAAAATACAGGTAAGCAGTGGTTTCATCAATATATGCGGAAATCGATCCTAAAGTTAATGATATAAAGTCAATTTCTCGAAAAACGTTATTTAGGAGGTATTGTCACTTTGCCGTCGAAGGACGTGTGTCGGGATCGTAGCAAATGGAGAGCTGTGGTCTCTGCCTACCCCTGCGAAAAGCGGGCGTGATTTAGTCTACAGCCCCCTCTTCAAGTCGGCAGACGTTGTCTGCGGATGCGTCGGCCGACGTGTAGAGGGGGTGCAGAGGGGGGGGGGGGGGATTTGCGCGTCTGTGGTAGGTATTTAACGTTTGCAGATGCATCTCCCTCGCATCCGACTGTTGTCGGTTTTTGTGGCACGCATCAAAGGGATTCGGCGCCAACGTCCGGCGTCTGTCCATACGTCTGCCGGCGCATCAGTTTGATCGGAGTTGCGATTGAGAGTGCACGCGTGCTTCTTTTGTTTTAATTGTCGTTTGTGATGGGTGGTAAGTGGTGGTGGTTTGATGGACGTGAATAAATTTTGTATACACGTTCAGTGAGATGAACAGATGAAAAACGTGTCAGGGATAACTAAAAAGTAAAAAATAAATTAAAAATAAAAAACCTTTTTAAAATCAAGCTTTTATTTAAATGCGCTAAAAAGAAAAAAATAAACTTTTACTTCAAAACTTTTACTATCAACAGTTTATAACGTCATTTAACAATTTAATATAATATAAAAGGCTGTCGTGAGATTTACTATATGTATAAGTAAGTATGTGTAAATAAACAAGTAAATTACTTAAATAACTTGATGTGATTGATTTTAACTATTAAAATTGCGAGTGCGTGCGCGAATTCCGTCTGCCCAGAATGAACATAGACTGATCGACCTACAGACGTGTGGACAGCTCGTGGAAATTCATCTGCGGATACATCTGCCAATGTCCGCCGACGCATCTGTAAACGTGTAGAGGAGACTTAAGATCCGAGCATAGAACGACCTTCACCGGGAAGGTTAATGGATGAAAAGTATTTTATATCAAATTTAATATGTTAAAAAAATATATCGCGAGTGGGTTGGCTGAAAAATTTCAGTCTAGTACCTTTAATGATTAATTTAATTTAAAAAAAAAATTACATTGCACTTGTTTGGTGTATGTGTGTTTGTAATGAGCTTATCATTTTATAAACATAAATTTTATTTATTTAACCAGACGGTTGCAAATTACTAATATTGACTTGCCTGTTTACACCTGCCTACCCAATGTTATGACAGGAAAAAATAGTCAACCTAACGTTTACATATTCTATAGGCTTCATACTTTCGATTGATACCTATGTAATTTATCTATTATCGAAACAAGTGCAATATTTAAAAAAATATATTTTTTAATATTTAATTAATCATATACTGGACTGAAATTTTCAGCCAACCCACTCGCAATATATTTTTTAACACATTAAATTTGATATAAAATACTTTTCATCCATTAACCGGCTCGGTGAAGGTCGTTGTATACTCGCATCCTCTACTTTAAGTATTATTTCAGCTATGCGATTCTCTAAGCGACACAGACGCTGCGCGCATGGCTGTGATTTGCTGTCTCTTCCCAACTCTATGAATATGAAAGAGACAGCCGCTGCTACCAAGGCTTTAACTTAGAGAATCGCACTGCAGTTACTTTCATAGTGTAATGTCGTACGGCATTATAGGTACTGTGGGGAAATGCTGCCGACATTCAAACTATCTTTGTGCTGCAGAAAAGGATTATTCGAGCAATATACAACCTAAAGGCTGGTGAATCATTCAGAGAGAGATTTAAGGATATAAGTATAATGACAGTTGCATCACAATACGTTTATCAAAATCTGGTATATGTTCATAAAAACATTGAAATGATTTTTAAAAAAAAACAGTGATATTCACAAATTAAACACTAGAAGTAAGAACAAATTAGCAGTACCTTATACTAGACTTCATAAAATAAATAATTGTGTTAGGGGTCTGTGTGTATGATTTTACAACAAAGTATTAAATGATATTCAGAAATTAGATCTTGATAAATTTAAAATCAAAATCAAAGTAAAGCTCTTTATAAAAGCATTTTATAAAGTGTCAGATTACACAGAAGACAAAACAGCTTGGGTCTAAAAGGCTCCAAGTACTCCAACAGCTATTTCTAATTGTCTATAATTCATTTGTATAGAGTACCACTTATATAGTTTACATTCAAGTTCATATTTTGTATTTCTTGACCTAGTAACGATTTTTTTTCTTTTTTGCAAATGTCGTTGCTTCTTTGCGCTGTGGTTTCTAGCGCCCAGCGCCCGCTCTTTGCCACAGTTAAAAAATGACGTCCTGAATGGGTGGTAGATTAAAAAAGATTTGGACGATTCAAAGTACTTATTAATTGAGTTTATTGAATTAATATCTTTTGAGTTTGAGTTTATGTAACATGGTATAGTACTGTGCGTATAGCCGTGTGGTATAACGGCTCGCTAAAAGATTACCATAACGTCTCTTCCCATAAGGCGTTGTAAAAGGAGACTAACGGACTAAAGCATATGACGACCTCCTTGGTCGAGTGGTTTGTACACCGGTTTTCATGGTGTCGCCATCTCTGAGGTCCCGGGTTCGATCCCCGGTCGGGCCAATTTAGAAATTATTGTTTTTCTAAATTGTCTCGGGTCTGGATGTTTCCTATGTATAATAAGTATGCATTTAAGTATTTTAAGTATGTTTATCCGTTGTCTAGTAACCATTTAACGAGTTTCTTCGAAGCTTCTCTTGGGCTAGGTAATTGGTGTGAGTGTAGGAAAGTTTTTTTTTATACATTCAACAGTATATAGCGGAGATGGGTTAACCACCCATCACGACGTGCAGTTGTAACTTGTTAGCAGAGGACTACTTCTGCAGCCCTCATTGCCTAGTCCCTGACTACGACCCTCGACCCTTTGGGGATAAAAGTCGTGATCTATGTATGTATATATGCCGCAGTGGCTCAGTGGCCAAGAGCTTAGCTCAGTAAGAGAGGTCCTGGGGTCATATGGGGACCTATGGTAAAAAATGTGCTTGACTTTTATTAAAAAACAACGGCGAAGTCTTCATCTCACCGGAAATTAAAATGAGTAAAAGCAAAACATATACACTCTTTACCCGAAATTCCACAGCATTTAAAGACATTTGTAAACATGTCTAAACATAACAATGTAATGTACTAATATAGTCGTTTTGCGACAAATTTAAATATGATGATGGTTTCTATCTAGGCAGACTTAGAACAAAACCAAAACCAGAACTGTAGGTTTTTAGGTAGGTACTAAATAGACATTACTCATACTTACTTACATTCCTAATAACGTATACTTAGTATTTGAAAGTGAAAGTCACAAAAAAGTACCTTACGTTAGTTCGTTTAAAGTTTAAAGCGATGTTGTTTTATTCAAACTTTAAACAAAACAATATCCGATGACACTTCCTAACAACCTGTTCTTCAATTTCTCTCCACTAAGAAGTTTCTATTCAATTAAAACCTTTCGCCGTTAAGTATCTGGCCTCAGAGGAGGTCAGATAAGGCGTAGCTCCTCTTAAAAAAGATTGTCATAAAGAAAGATAAGAAAGATAAAGACAAAAGATATAAAGATACATGTCCAATTTAGACGCGGGCTAATGTAAGTGGCGCGTGAGAGCCTCGCCTCGGCCGCGTCTCGAAGAAAAACCTATTTCGTCGGTGAGATTGACAATGTTCCATATAGAGTTTGGGATTATAAGTCACTAGGAAAGCCTAGATTATTAACAATAAGTTTCTTATTGTCGGATATGAGAATGGTTTGACTGGTTTTTTCTGTTAATAATAAATAATAATAATAATAAATAAATAATTTTAGCCTGGACCCATTATTTGTTATGATATATTGAACTATTGAAGAAATGATTCACGTTTTATTTTGAGCTTATTCCACACACAAATCGTAGTTTTGTGACCTCTTTATAAACTTTTTTAATGTAGCGTAACCTGGTCCTACTTTGCACCAAAATTTGCTCGATTTTTTTTTTATTTCACTTCTTTTTAAATCTTGTTTAAATCAGTAATGTGATGTATTGTGTTTATAATAGAACTATTATAGTTTAACCTGACATTAAGTGTATTATTGTATTTAGTGACCAACTATTTTAAATATTTAATTTCTTTTGGAGCAAAGTAGTTCTTATGGAGGAGGTAACTTTGCTCCGTAATTTCTCTTCACAAGTCTGTCATTTAAATTTTAAATGGAGAATAGTTATAGATGGGTCATTTTTACTTTGCTCCGATAGGACAGGGTAATAGAAAGCAGATGTGTTATAAAATTACCTTTATTTATGAGAGATCCATTTAAAAATCGCATTTTGTTTTCATTACAAGTTTAGGAGATGCAAAATAGATTTTACTCACTTTCATAATTTCACCTTGTACAGCGATTCAATTCTCCCACTCACAGAAAATATTAATGGCTGACTATGACATCTGTCAACACTGGTGTTGCTAGATCAAGAAAAAAATTTTCAGATGAAAATATTGGATTCTAAATAAATAGTTAAGTATCAGTACGCAAAATCAGATTTAATAACTTTTCGGAAGTGGAAAATTTTTACCACCCTAGCAGCAAAGTAGGACCACATTACTCGGTAAATAAAAAGATGGCTAAATATGTAATATCATACGGTTTAATGTATGTTAATAACAAAAAAGTGACATACGCAATTTAATTGAGGCAAACATACTCGGGTGAAAGTTACGTTGAATGTAAAAATAATTTTGTCCATTTAGGATACTTGCTAGAAACTAATTCCTTGCATTTATTATACTAAACTAGTGGCCCGCCCGCGACTTCGTCCGTGAAAACACCGTACCCTGTGACGAATTAAAAAAATACCAAAAAATTTCTTGGAATCGTGAAATCATCCTGAAATTACAAACGCAACAAAAAAGAATTCGCCATATAAGTGCAGCCGTTCTGAATTGACGCGCGTACAAACATTTCGGCAATTGATTTTTATTAATATTGTTTACTCTCGTAATATTTCATTATATGCGTTAAAAACAGTCAAATATACTTAAATAAACTAAAATAAACTAAAACATTTTTTCAACGTTTCGTTATCATAGATTTCTCTCTTACGTGCTAAAATTAATCAATTTAAGATCGTACCTATGCGTACCTTTACGTTGGTTGGAAATAAAATATTCCTCTGAATTACCTGAAACAGAAGGAGTAAAAAGTTAGAAATATACGTAAACAAGCAAAAAGTGTGTACGCAATATGTGGAACAATGGAACGCCAATTACGATGACAGATGAAGGCTTTTTGCGAAATTAAATATACTTCCATTGGCGTGCGTGTAAATAAGAGATTTATACAACATGTCCAGGGATGTAGTAATAAAACTTTAGGAGCAGTGTCTACAATATATTTCATTAACGAAAATACTCGTTATGGGGGGGGGGGGGGCAATTCAAAACCCAACAAAACTGTAGACGTGTAGAGGCTCGATTTTGGTGTTTTTTAAAAGGCAAAGGTATATGGTAGCTAATACAATAAAACACGCTATCAAACAACTCCTTTTTTAATTCCCGAAAGGAGAAAATATTTTTTTACAGTTTTTTCGCATTCGGGCACTTTTTAAACAACAATAGCAAAACGCAATTGACCCCCCCTTAAGTGGTATTTAGTCGATGAAATATATTGTAAATACTGCTCCTAAATTTTTACTACTACATCCCTGGACATTATGTAAAAGTCCCATTGATGTGAGCAGACAAGAATTTTGAGATTTTGGGGCAAAACAGCATAGACGACACGTCTACTAAAAATAAAATATAGTCCTACTTTCCCACTGTTGGGCAAAGGTCTCCATTGAAATGAAGTCTTCTCTACAATTGATGCATATTGACTTTTATATTGTTTGGTACACCACTCACTACAATCACAGTGTCAGATCGATGTGAGTAAGAGACGAGAACATGTCACATTAACTACGTCTCTCTGCATAAATAAGCAAACAATCGAAATCAGGGATCCATCTATCCAAAACGAAAAGACAAGATCAAGTTGTACGTTCTTTCATTATTTTACTTAATTTATAGATTTAATGATTTTTCTATTTCTATTCGAATCTATTTCTTCGAATCCATCGCAGTACCTTCCATCACCAGCGATTTGATTTAGTTGGAAGGAATTCTTTTAGAACTGTCCCCTTTCATTAGGAAAGGAACGATCATTCCCTGCCATCCGGAACGTAATGCCGTACGAAGTTTGCAATGCCTGGAGCACGGGACAGCCTTTATAGCTCACAATGGCCTTTCAAATTCGCCGCCGCATCGCATTGTTTCACACATTATTGGGTTATAAATGTCTGTGCAGTTCAATCTCTCTGCACTCTGCAGTCGATTTGGGTTGCATTTGAGTGTTGCTCAAACGAGGGATTATACAAGATGGTGTAAGAGTTGGATAAAACTTTAAGTCTTCAAAGATTCAAGATTCTATATCGGTTATTCGTTTAGGTTACTATAATTGAGCACTTGTGAATGTGTCAATACGCAAGTGAGCTCGAGCCAACCTTACCTTGTGCCAAGAAGAACCAGCAAGGCTATTTATTTTCGCCTTTCCTTTTGCAGCCACAAAATAAAAATTGAAAAATGAGAACCCTATCACAGAGGAACACTTTCCATAAACATTTTAGATATTTGTAATCAGAGTGGGCAAGGATGCAAATCATAGTTGACCGCCATCTTGTGTAGCGGTAATGACCCGACCACTCCAGACTACCCAGTAAACAGTTTTACAAGTTAAAGTGTCGTTTAAGAGTGTCATGTTGTCTTTGGACCGCCATGTTTACATAGGATCGCTAAGGGGCATTAAGTTCCCCACTCAAGGGTTAATCTTCCAGTTTGTTTGTACAAAACGTTTGAAATCGGTGATACTACAGTAACTTATGCTTAAAAACCGATTGTCTCTGTTTCGGAAATTGGCTTCAAGAGCCAGTTTACAGTTCTGACTAAATTGCATGATTCGGACACAGCAACTTTAGCGAATTTAAATATTAATTATCTTTAGAATTAGAATTTGATTGGTGCATTTGATACCCTGAATGGTGGTGATACGTTAATTTAGGAACATAATATTTATCGGATAAAAAAACCCACGACCTTTGGATTGCCGGTCCACTACTAGGAAAAATTCAGCGAGTCTTCTGGGGTCTCGGTAGCTCAGCGGTTAGAGCAGTGGACCGGCAATCCAAAGGTCGTGGGTTCGAATCCCACTCGAGCTTCCTGAGACTGGTTGATTTTTTCTAGTAAACATTTAATCCGTTATCTATAAAGATATAATATTTATCTTTATTATTGAAATTTTTGCATTCACAATGCTATATATATGTAGGATAAAATGTTTACTAGAAAAAAAACAACCAGTCTCAGGAAAGCTCGAATGGGAATCGAACCCATGACCTTTGGATTGTCGGTCCAGTGCTCTAACCGCTAAGCTACCGAGACCCCAGAAGACTCGTTGAATTTTTCTAGTAGTTCAAGGGTTCGATTCCCAGGTAAAACAACGCTGTAAAGGTCAGCTGCGACCGATAGCACTCACACCAAAAAAAAATTCGAGCTTTCCTGAGACTGGTTGTTTTTATTTCTAGTAAACACATTATTTCACAAAAAATTTAACCTGAAAACTATATACTAATTTGAAATACTAAACCTACGTATTTCTGTATTCCGTCTCCCCTACATCACGGACTGTGCAGATGGGAGAAACATCGAAATTAAATAATATGTAAAATAAACAAGTAAGTAGATTCGCATAAAGTGTTTTATTTCAAAACAAATAACCCAAGAAAAATCCTAACTCGACACGAAACACAGATCTAATAAAAGTCTAATGAAAAAATAAGACAGACAATGAAGGTGGCATTACATTGCACGGCTCACTTGAGAAAACTTAAGCCATTAAACAAGGTAAATTCTCAGAAGTTTTGCAAAAGCATAAATATTGCGTAAGTCTTCTTTTGTGCGGACTTTTTCAATAACTGTGAGATCTTTTATAATGTGGTATGATCCTACATTTTTATTTACCGCTACTTAAAATTTACATTATTATCACACGCTTCTAAATAGCTACTGTCCATCAATTAGCAAAACATTACTATAGAATCAAATCTCTCAAGACGAACTCTGAACCTCTCCAAACTGTTTTTCTAAATTGATTTCGGGTCTGGGTTTTTTCTACGTTTATATATGAAGACCCGTTCGGTTATCTATTTAACCATTTAAACAAGTTTCACAAGAAGCTTAACCTGGGCTAGATATTGGTGTGAGCGTAGAAAAGTTATTCATCTTTATTTATTTTACTCAGAAATCCTTGAAAAAAATTCAGCTGTTCACACTAGCGAACAGCTGAATTTTATTATTTATTATTTACAGCTACTTACTAAACCTAACCTAGCTTATTTTGTCTTCAGTGTTGCTCTAAGTAAAAATTGTGAAAATAAGTAACAATTAGGGTATTTTAACGAAAAAACATTACATATCGAGTGTTATTTCAACTTGCTCAAATTTCAACTCAAATCATTAAAGCTTGATTACAACGTCTTACTATCACATGAGTTTTGTTCTATCACTGCACGACGACTCACGTTACCGGGATCATCGTTCATATCATTATTTAACCGGGACGGGGGATACTCGAAAACTTTAAATAAGGCCGAGAGAGCTTGCGGCTTCAAGGCCCTTAAAGTACCTTACTGGACTTATGAAATTGCCAAAAGTTTTCAGATTTCAGTGTAGCAATATCTTGCCTCAGGTCCAACTGATAAAGGTATTGGTGCGGAATATGTTTTTCGAGGGAGATTTTTGCTATTCTTGTTGTTTTATTTGTCACACGTTAGATTAAGCGTCAAAATGACATTATGATATGAATCTTAATCTAGGCTCGTTCACTAAACCGTTCATAGTTCAAAGGGCCAAATAATGGCTACAAGAGATTTGCACCTTTAGGCACAATTGGAAACGCTCCAGACCTCTTATGCGATGTTCCCACTTAGCACCATATCGTGTGCTTTAAGGGTCTAAAGCAGGAGACACCTTGCGTTTCGCAACCTTAAGTTACAATCAGATACACTCCAAAGCCTTTGTGCGACAGATTGGTGTTAGTTGGGTAGGCTGCAGTTGTATATTTAATTATTAAAAACATTTTTTATGGTCTGTTATTTCTGCCATTAGAGTACAGAATCACATAAGCCGTCCCACATAAACAAACACACATGTCCTTTATGGTCTACTCTTCAGAAAACCAGAAGAGGTTCCCTCTTGTTCAGAAACCGCGTTCGACTTAGAGCGAGGGCACTTATTTTCGTACTCAGCTTGGTTAGTGATACGACCTGTAATAAGTTTGCCTAACTATCTGACACCATCTCATCTAAATTTGCCACTATCATAAGAATAGCGTGTTGTGTTCCGATAGTTAGAGACAATATAACAAAAAACTCCCTAAAATTCCTTTTAAAGACTTATTTGCCGCCTAAAATCAATCCAAGTCTAATTATTGATTGATTCGAAAAGCCGTATTAAAACCGATCAAGCCAATGAAAGTGGATTTAACTTGTAAGTCGTTATTATACTCTGCTTATCGGATTATAGCGTTACCATTTGTTGTAATGTTTTATCCACTCCACAACCTAAACTTATACTTAGGCATCGTTAACAATCTCACGATCACAAGTTGTGGATTCAGATTCGTGGTTTTGATGCATTTCGGGTTGTGAATCACAACACACTTCGTTCGATTTGGAAATTGAACCTTCAGATATCGGGTTGAATGTTTCTCAGAAAAAACCGAAACACAGTTTGCCTTTATTTATAGGCTGCATTTAAAATTGACCTACTTCGCTTACAAGCTAAGCTAATTATGTATGAACAATTTATACACAATTAGCTGTAGCAATTAGCATATACAAACAAAATCAGTTGATTCTGTAAATACCTCTGTTTTTACCACTAGATAGCGTGGAATATACGTTTATGTGGATGTCCCAGTTTCCCAACAATCCAGAAAATTATTCATTAGTTCCAGGAAGTATCCGAGACGAGACGATTCGGAATGTTACAAATCTCATATATTTATGCTAGGTGGTATATGAGATAAATTAACGACGACAGACGCCGTAAATAAATAGTGATTTAAGGGTTGTAGTGTGTATATAAAATTTTCTTTATTAGCACTTATTGATTGTACTGTTTTGTGCTGTAAGGTATAAAAGTAAAAATTTATTGCTGTAGCACTTATTGATTGTACTGTTTTGTGCTGTAAGGTATAAAAGTAAAAATTTATTGCTGTAGCACTTATTGATTGTACTGTTTTGTGCTGTAAGGTATAAAAGTAAAAATTTATTACTGTTCGTTGGTAAGCACATCACTGAAAAACGGTTGGACTGTTTCGCTATTATTAATGTGGCTGTTTAACTATGTAATTTTTTTAATTTTTTTACACATAAAACCAATGACATTCTATAGAATGTAAACGTTTATTATAAATAAAACAACAACATAACTTAAACACTTAAACAAAATTAAACTACTTACCTAAACTTAAAACTATAGAAAATAAACCTATAAATAAAAGATGTCCTCCAACTGTGGGCTCATGGGTACATGTAATTATATTGGTAATCATACTGTAGGTTTTTTTACTACATCATATAGTTTTTTAGTTTCCTGACGTTTCATTTCAATGTGTAGTTCTCGCTTAAACCTTAGGAAACAATATACTATAGGTTTCCATAAGACTACTTTATGGAACAGAAGCTTTGATCAATGTTACACTTGATTCAAAAGTAACCCCATTCGACGTTACCCTATGAGCTCAGCTCTCGTAGACATACACAATAGATATTCAGTTGTTAACAATCTCAAGGAGTCTTCGTAATAGACAAGGGGTTAAAATAATGATTTCGTTCAAAAATAATAATCCTGTTAACTTAACGGAATGTTAAAAGTTGTGTTAGGCAAGTAGCTATTGTGATTGAACCATGATTTCTCGCGTTCAACCCGAGCGTATATTCGTTCGGCTATTCCAATAAGAGAACTTTGCCGCACTATAGCATTTTTTATGTCAAAACTAAAACACATGCGAAACGATTGATTTCAATTTTTGATACTAAATTAAAAAAAGACAATTATTTTACATTTTTATTTTTTTATACAATTAACCAAAAATAAATAAAAAGGTTTGTATATTATTTTATGTGGGATTAACCCGTTCAGCGCCACATGTATATGTCATGATACACCCTAGTGCAACTCTCACCACGTGACGCTGAACGTGTTAAATATTCTTTAATTTAGTCTTTATTTCACAAAGCTAGGTCAGGTGCTTTTGAAGTATATGGATGATTTTATAAAAGGCCCTTTTTCTTCACGGTACAGTGTGTTTTATTATTATACATTACATCTATCAGCATCATGTGATTGAAGCCCACCACTAACCAAACCTAGTACAAACATGGGGTTATTCCTATTGTATACATACTTACATACACTCATGAATAATATCCCCAAAGGGTTTATTTATTTATTTAAGGACATTTTACAAGTCTCACACCAAAAAATATCAAATACACATGATTAGGCATTACAATGATGAAGTGTGGCCAGGCCATAGTTACAAACTGCCACGACAAGCACAGATCACGAGGGGAGGGGGGGGGGGGGGGATCCAAAGTGCGGAAATGCATTAGGTTAGGTTATTTTTAGGAAAAAAACAAATATTCTACTAAGTTACCATTACCGTACCCCCTCTATCCCCGTCCCTTCCTCCCCCAAGATATTTTTGAATGGAGCTAGTTTTCTGTTGTCTAATAAAAAAATAACCTCGAAATTCATGACAATCACTACGCAAAAAAAAACGCTGCTTAAAATGTCATTTGGATAAAATAAGCGATCTTTGGCTTTAAAAAACGGCCGCAATCAGATTCTTCTGCGTTTGCGTCTCCGTAATAATAGTACGAGCAACATCGTACTGGCCAAGAACAACAAGTCTTCTTCTGCATGCGTTTCGGAAGAAACTGATGGAATATAGCCGGAGTTAATCGATCAACGTCGATCGATGGGTTAGACGAACGGTATCCGTCGATCGATTAAAGCTACCACACCCATCGATCAACGTCGACCGACAGTCGTAGATCGATTGGTTAGTCAAACGGTATCCGTCGATCGATTTAAACTACCAGACCAGTCGATCGACATCGATCGATGTTGGTCGATGCCGTCGATCGACGATCGATCGATTGGTCTGGTAACACCCTTATAGTGTCTCTGCGGTGGTGGCATGTGCGTTGGGTCATTACGTTCCGTAAAACATGGTTGAGCGAAGCGATGGCTGATTCACATGTCATACTCGTGAACAGGTGCTGCCTGTGGAGAATGGACTGCTCTTGCAATCTCATTTTGTTGGAAAAAAAAAAATAATAACAATATATTTTTTAAAACCTAAATCCTTCGTATTTTAAGAACGTGGCCATAGTAGAAAAATATCTATCCTACTAGACCCTTCAAATGACACTAATTTCAAATCTGTTGGATGGTGGGGACGTTTCTTCCCATGGTCCTTTAAATTAATGAACTACTTAAATTTAAAAGAGAATGTTTTTTTTACTATAGGCCCTGGTCCAAATTTTTTTTGCAGCCCCCAGTTTTGAGACCACTGTGGATCGACTTACGCATTCGAACTTAGTATATGTGAAAAGACGCATCAAAATCGAACCCATAGTTTTAAAGTTATATTGAGTTATTCAAAACACCTATTTTAGGATTATTTTAGTGCATGGCATTTTTAGCTTTTATTGATCAAAAATATTATTATTTTACAGGCTATAGCTAATTGGCGACATAACAGTGACATGATAGAGTAGTGATTTAGACGAAAACAGGGGTCACATCCGGGTTTGGTTCTCGGTCTGGTTAGATTTACATTATTTAAAAATATATTATACGTACATAATGAAAGGTATAAAGGCTATATAAATAAAAACCATATGTCCTTGAAAACATTTATCATCTAACAATCAAACAGTGGTTTTATAAATCATTTTCATCTATGGTGATACTATCTAGAAACTGTGCTGGATGGTCAATATCGGTATAACGTGTCCACGCTAAGAACCACACAATAGACATTATGTGAGCGCATGTGCCTACAGTACGTCTTCCACTCTTAGAAGAACAGTAATAATTATTTATAGCTTCCAACCCGCGATTGTCTGAGTTTACAAGTATATATGTATGATAAGTCCGGCTACGAGTATGTCTAGATTGTATTTTTCCTCTTAATAACCAGAAGTTATTGCCAGCGATGTCATAATTATTTAAAAAATTATTCAAATCGATGGTATAAACACCATTACGGGCGTGTTCGCTGTAATAACTCCTGGCCAGTTTTAGTTGGTAAGTCCCTAATGCAAACATAATAATTCTTCCTCAGACAGTCGCGGAAAATCTCCTAGTGCGGGTATTTCGGCAGACATATTTTCAAACTGAACTCGTCGGCTGTTGAGGTTATGGTCATAGACATATTGCGCCAGACGATTTTCAATAATGATTCTGTTGTTGATTCTTTCCACAAAAGCAGGGGCGTTTACATTATCAGTGATTGGGTCGTGGAAGGCATTTGTAATGGCCGCAGCATTCCTAAAATATTCTTGTATATGAGGAAGAGCTCTATTGAAATACTCCTGTCTGAATATCTTGAAATCTCTCTTGATGCGGCCATTCACTACTTCCACGACCCATCGACAAATCGTTAATAAACGAGAATTATTTGTGTCAGCCGTCGATAATTAAGTAGCGCCTCTTTCAACCGTTTTGGGCATATGGATATCATAGCCACAAGCTTCCACATTGGGCACAGCATCTCTAAAACCTCGTCTCCTTCTTGGAAGAACCAGTTAACACGTCGTTGTTATGATTTACTAAATTCTTTAAAATACTAGCATCAGATGTAACGGCTTAATAAGGTCCTGTTATTTCTATTATATAACCATCGCAACACACAATAAGAAATGGTTTTAAAAGATTTAAAAGAGCAATCCACAGAATTTAATCGCACAGTACACAACAATAAGCGGGAAGCGTTAAAGAAGGACTGCGCTGATATTATGCAAATAAAGTGCTAAGTTGCGTTGCCGTCGCAATGACAAAGGATCGCTGTTCATTCTAGGTAGGTACCTGGTTCGGCAAACTCGCGTGCTAGCTAAATATCTGTTCTAAAAAAGGTTGCTGTATGTGCATAGAAAGTAAAACATGAGCTTTTTTATTTTTATTTATTGGCTAATATCTAGATTTCTGCGGGACAGATTTTTTCGATTCCATAGAAGAAAATGTTGTACATGAGCTGATCTTTCAAACGAAACATGTGGCAAGCTTGGGGGCAAACTTTGATTATTTGGACCAAAAAAAACATTCTCCTTTACTTAAGTTAAATTTAACTAAGTACTAAGTACATACTGTATCATTTTTAAAAGTATGTTGGTATAAATAGAGAAGTACCGTGCGGCTTACAGGCTACTTATTGCAACAAAGTTTTTAAAAATGTTCTCTTGAACTCAGTAAACCTGGAGTGGATATCCAATTCAGAATTCAATTTAGAATATGTTCCGAATTGACTTTGCATTCTATTTAAACGGTTCGTCAGTATAAACCAACCTAAAAGCTAGAAAATTATTGCCGAAGACCTTTGTGGTAAGTTGACTTGCTGACGTCTGTACACGTAATGTACGAAAGTGATGTACGAGGATTTTTGTTATGCGGTACAGCCCTTTTCGGCTTCTACGCGACGCCTTTTACGTAAGTACCTAAGTATACACATTATACCATTGCCTGTTACTCAGGATTCTGCTCAGAATCCAACTGGATTTCAACCACCCTAAAAGCTATTTGTGCCGCCAGCGTATATTATTTTGCATTGACGCGTTCCGGTTTGAACGTTTCAAAATTATGGAAATAACAAAGCATTTTTTTTCCAAGATTATGACTAAAGTGGTCAGCACATTTCCTCATCATCATCATCTCCAATTAATGTCCCACTGCTGGGCACAGGCGTCCTACGTGGACAATAGCACGTGGAGATATTGGACCATAACCCACCACGCTGGCCCAATGCGGGTTGGAGAGTTAGCACATTTAGCCAGTGTCAAACTCAAAAATATTGTCTTTGTATAAAGATAATGAGTCATTTAAGAATGTATATTATTATTATTCTCGTATTTATTTATTTTCTTAAGTCTAGGTTTTTTATAATATTCCATATAAAAATAATAAACAAATCTACTATAAAAAAATAAAACATTTAACATTATAAAAAACCTAAACCTAGGGTACCGCCGGCAGCGGGGCAGGGCCCACGCTAACCGTGGTTAGGGCTGCAGAGAGAGGAACCTCCTGACGATGCGTGCCGTGTCAAGAAGTACCGCCTTCTGTATCTGGCCCTTGATCCAGCCGTCTAGCGAGAGTCTCTTGAGATGTTGGTCGAGACTCTTCGCTATTAGGCCGTTTGCAGATACGACTATCGAGACAATGATAGTCGAGTCAACATCCCACATGGCGGTAACCTCGTAAGCCAAGTCAAGGTACTTGCTCAGCTTGTCCTTCTCAGCCTTCACGAGGTTCTCATCATGTGGGACGGTGATGTCGACTAGCACTGGCCGCCGCTAAGACCGATCGACTATCACGATGTCAGGCTTATTGGCAACAATAGTCCTGTCCGTGATAACCGATCGGTCCCAATAGAGCAAAGCACGACCATTTTCGAGAACTGACTCAGGTGCGTACTTATAGTACGGCACCTCGGACTCAACAAGACCGTATTGAAGAGCAAGTTGCTGGTGAATGATCCTGGCTAGAAGATTATGTCTGTGCAAGTACGCGCCGTTAGCAAGATGAGAACAACCGGAAATAATATGCCTGAGTGACTCTCCGGGACGGCGGCATGCTCGACATATGTCGACCGTACCGTCCTTCATGATATATTTCCGGTAGTTGTTCGTCTTGATAACTTCGTCCGCAATTGCACAGACAAAACCTTCGGTTTCCCCAAAGAGGTCCCCGAATCGTAGCCAGTTCACCGACGCGAGCAGGTCCACATCGGGCCCTGTTAAGGCCCGATAGAACCGGCCGTGCAGCTCCTTATAAATCATAAAATCTTTATTTGCATAAAACATGGTAACAAGGATGTAATTATTGGAGTATAGCAACATACATGTTTTATCGATCTGTCGATATGCAAATATTTTGTCGTCATGCTTTTGAAATTAATTATTAAATAAGTACCTATCTATAATTCTAAATTTACTAAAATAAATAATTACAATATTTACTAAGATTAGATGTTAGGTACTGTGTCATTAACAATTTGTAAAATTATAAAATAAAATTAAGATTTAAAACATTATTATTTGCTTGCTTGCCTTGCTCTTCCATACGTCTTTGCGGTCCTCGGTGCTCAGCACCTGAGGCTTGCGCCAGTTCTCTTTGCCTAAGGAGAGAGGCGTAAAGGTCCTGTCAACCGACACCACATGGCGATGCATGCCACACTCGTTGCTGAGAAAGTATTCTCGAAGACTGCACACCTCACGGTTGTGGAGGGTCTTGGCATTTAAAAAGCCTCGACCACCCCATTTCCGCGGTAGGTAGGTATTGTGTTTTCTTTTAAGTTTATAATTTTCAGGTATCTTTGGATGTGATTTGGTACTACGCCGGTAGTAGAGATAACAATTGGGACTTCATACACTTTTTCTTGTTTATATTATTATTATGCTCTTTATTTAAAATATAATCTTAAGTAAAATTTTTTACAATATTTTATATAAAAAAAATATATTTACAATATAAAATATTATAAAAAAATTAACCTAGGTTGCCACCGGCAGCGGGGATAGCCCCAAGCTATCGATGGTTAGGGCTGCAGAGTGAGGAACCTCCTCACAATACGTGCCGTGTCAAGGAGTACTGCCTTCTGTATCTGACCCTTGACCCAACCTTTTAGCGAGAGCCTCTCTAGATGTTGATCGAGGCTCTTAGCTATAAGACCGTGTGCCGAAACGACTATCGGTACAATAATAGTTGAATCCACATCTCACATGGCGGCAACCTCGTGAGCCAAGTCAAGGTACTTACTGAGCTTGTCCTTCTCGGCTTTCACGAGGTTCTCGTCATGAGGTATGGTAATATCAACTAATATTGCTTGACGCTGAGATCGGTCGATCACCACGATATCAGGCTTATTGGCGACAATAGTCCTATCCGTGATGATAGAGCGATCCCAGTAAAGCGTTGCATGACCATTTTATTATTATTATTATTATTATGCTCCTTATTTAAAATTATATCTTAATTAAAAAAATTTACAATATTTTATATAAAAAAAAACATATTTACAATATAAAATATTACTAAAGTGTATATTATTATTATTATTATTAGCCTCAATTGTCCCACTGCAGGGCAAAGGCCTCCCTTCCCTTCTTCCATTCCTCCCTACTTGCAGCGATCTGAGACCAGTCCTTCAGGAAAAAGTCCAGCTCGTCTCGCCATCTCCTCCTGGGCCTGCCGCGACGCCGGTTCCTGCTATTCGGTACCCAGTCTGTGGTTACTTTGGCCCAGAGCTCGTTTGGCATACGGCAGACATGGCCTGCCCAGTTCCATTTTAATTTGGCAGCTGAGGAACCCACGTCCGCAATTTTTGTTTTTGAACGAAGTATGCTATTCTTTATACGGTCTATGATTTTGACTGATAAATTATAGATATTTTAAATGATATTTAACTTAAGAGGGTTTACGCCATTCGGTTTCCCATACAAACTTCTAAGTCAAAATTTAAAAAACGTTTTTTTAGCTGAGTTATTGCTATTTAAAGTCCACTATAGAAAGTTAAAAATCGCAATAAGTCAGTTAAATAAACATTTTTTTTAAATGTTTTCAACAAACTTTTTAGGCCCCTGTGTTTTACGTCAGCATGCAAAGTTTCATCAAAATTGGCTCATTGGTTTTTAAAAATTTCGACTTGGAAGTTTGTATGGGAAACCGAATGGCGTAAACCCTCTTAAGTTGAAGTAAAGATGTGGGACTATACTGAGATCTAACACAGACTTCTCGAGAAAATTTGAAAAGTGATGTTGCACTGTTTCGTTTTATTTGCCAACCTTTGAGCACATGTAAAATATTATAACCGAGTCCATAGCGGTGAAAGAATATTACCACCCCCTCTCTTCCTTTGGGTGTCGTAAAAGGCGACTAACGGACTAAGACTGCACATACATCCAACGGTATAGAGCGGCGATGGGCTCACCACCTGTCACGCTGACCAAATGTGCAGTCGCTATTTGGTGAAAAGTGGACTATGGCAGAGGACTGCTTTTGCGGTCCTCATTGCCCAGTCTCTGACTAACCCTTCGGTTCGGGGATAATAGTCGTGATTATAGTATACAATGTGATAGAGGGGTGGTACTTCTAACCTGTTAAGGCTAAGTACTACATCTAAATTCTACGACAAAAAAATATGGACTTATAAAAAATTGATTTCAAATCACAATATACTTAAGAGGCCTATTACATCTCGAATGTGATTTTTCCGTAAAATGCGCATTTTGTAGTAATTTTTCAGTTGTATTTATCGTTTTTATCGAAATAGGATAATAAACTTGTGCATAATATTACAAATCTCCATTCTGTGAGCAAAAGTTGAATTCGAATGGCCGGCGCATCGCATTTTGTAGTAATTTTGCAGTTGTATTTATCGTTTTTATCAAAATAGGAAAATAATCCTTTATAAAATCTTTATTCCCCATGAAGTAACAATGACTCTGGTATAAATTTTGCTCAATAATATTATCGCAGATAGGAGATATTCACAGTTAACTTATAGCGATTTTCGAAGTTTTTTGGTTTAGAATAAGATTTTTTTCCTATTAAAATCAATGATATCTAAAAATTCCGAGGCCGCACTATTCGACTATAAAAGAGATAACATTATATTTTTTTTATTTCACTCGTTTAGAACAGTATTTAATTAAAATGTTAAGCAAAATTTACAAAAAGCGAGGCCGCTACGCACTATTCCAATAGCTATTCCACACTATTCAATAAGTCATAATTGTTAATGTATTTTTGTTTCTGATATCCATAACGCCAAAATTGGCCTTTTTACGCAAATATCACAGTCGAGATGTAATAGGCCTCTTAAGTAATGATTTTTTTTTAACCAAATTAATCTCAAACATACGAAACAAAGTAATGTATTAGTTAGTCAGTGTCATTAGCTACCGTTTGCAATTTTTTCATGTTTTTCCGACGACATATGAAACCTTTGATATCGCATAAAGTAAAAATAAAATAAAACTTTTCTACACACACCAATTATCTTGTCCAAAAGAAGCTTCGAAGAAACTCGTTAAATGGTTACTAGACAACGGATAAACATACTTAAAATACTTATTATACATAGACAACACCCAGACCCGAAACAATTTAGAAAAACAATAATTTCTAAATTGACCCGACCGGGGATCGAACCCGGGACCTCAGAGATGGCGACACCATGAAAACCGGTGTACAAACCACTCGACCAAAGAGCTCCTTTAGGTCGTCAAGTAAAAATGGTCATAAATTATTGGGGGAGGGGGTTGGACCCCCCATATTATTTTTTGTGTCGATGAATTTAGATGTAGTACTTATAGCCAGTACCACCCCTATCACATTGTATATGTACGTTTCTCTAAAGCACGTTCCCATTATCTGTGTTAATAAAAATCAGTTCGCAAAATGTTTGTACGCGCATCACTTTAGAACTGCTCGACCGATTTGGCAGATTATTTTTTTGTTGTGTCCGTAATTTTTAGGACAAGGTTTGTGTGAGAGAGAATGTTTGATAATTCGTCCGGAAAAGTGTAAAATTGGATTTTAAAAATCTCCATATGAAGTGATTGTGTGAGTGACACAAAAAAGCAAAGAGAATTTAAGTAATGAAAACAGTTGGAAGATAATAAAATACAATAAAAAAAATATTGACAGATTTGACATTTACTTCATTTATTTTTATTTTTTTTATTTATTTATACTCAAATATTGTACAAAAACATTCTAACTAACAATACTATTCGCCAAACTGTTAGGCAGTTTGTTGGCGAGATAAGCACTCGTGTATACAATGATTTTGTGTACTCACTTACCCATCGGGTTTAACTATCACAATATATCTTATTAAATATCTTAATATGCATTATCTTAATCTATATACTTATCTAAAAAATGTTCTTTTAACTTTCTTTTTATGATCGGCTTACACACTTTTTGATTTTCTCATAATAACTCTATATCATTACATATTTCCGGAACTAAATACCATGTACATCTTTTACCGTAATAGTTTTTTGTAATAGGTACAATTAATTTATCCTCTCTCACCCTTCTTGTGTTGTATTTATTTATCACTTTAATTTTATATTCTTCAGAATTGTACTGATCTATGGCTATCATATATTTTACTTTATCCTCTATTGGTAGTACTTTACAAATAGGGAACAATTTATCATAGTCTTTGTTACATTTCTTTTTAACTTTTTTACTAACAAGGTATTTAAGCAACCTAACTTGCAAATTTTTTATGGCTTTTAAATAAGAAGCAAATGTACGGCCATATATACTAAGTCCATAAGTTATGAGGCAGTCAGCTAAGGCATAATAAACTAAATACATAGTTTTTTTATTTAATACATAATTTAAATGATAAAATTTACTTAATACTGCTCTAAGCCTTGTACATACTTCCTCGACCTGCATTTTCCAGTTAAAATTACAATCAACAATTATCCCTAAGTATTTAAAATTATCCACAAATTCTATTTTTATACATTTACAATTAAATTTGTTATTGTGCAAACATGTATAACTATGGCCTGTTACAGCCATGTCTGAATAAACAATGTGCTTAGCTACAGCATTATAAGGCGAGTATATATGCATACATTTTGTTTTAGCGAGATTTATTAATATACCGTTATCATGCGCCCATTTTGTAATGTTTTCAAAGTCACTTTGTATACATTCATGTATTTCCTTCACATCTTTTGAAGCATATAACAAGCACATGTCATCTGCATACATGTACATATCACATTTGGCAATTACATTACTGACACCATTAACATGAATTATATAGCCTACTGGCCCAAAGACCGAGCCAGTTGGAACACCAAGTGTGACACTAGCCTCCTCCCCTACAGCACTGTCAACTGCAGTGCGTATGGTTCTATTAATAAGGTAACTTCGAAAAAAATTGTTTGTAGGACCCCTTATTCCACACTCAGCGCCTGCAGCAGCACATCATGATCTAAGGTTTTAAATGCCTTTTTGTAATCAATAAATAATGCCATAACCTGTTTTCCATTGTTTAGGCTTTCATTAATTGTATCTGAAAACTGTGTGAGTGCAGTATTTGTGCTGCGTTTTTTTCTGAATCCATGTTGTGTGTCTGACAATATACTGTATCTTTCCCAAAAGTTAGAAATTTGGCCTACTATAACCTTTTCTACGATCTTAATAATTACCGAGAGAATAGCTATCGGCCTATAATTGGTATAATCAAGGTGATTTCCTTGCTTGTAAATAGGACGTATAATAGACTTTTTCAACAAGGCAGGATAAACTCCTTTTGTTAGACACATATTAACAAAATGGGCCAAAATAGAACTTGTTTGCGTTTTAATAAATTTTAAATCTTTTATTCTTATTGCATCTACACCTGGCGCCTTTTTCTGATGTAACTGATCAATAATTTTTTCTATATCATATGAGTCCACTTTCCTATACCTAAATGATAAGTCGCACTCATAGACATACATGTTTCTATTTAAGAATTTATCGTTACACATATGCTTAATGTTCTTTATTTCCTTTGTAAACGTTTGTGAAAATGTTGTACATATGTTATATAAACTATCATTTTTACCTAAGTACTTACTACCCAGCCATGAGTTTACCAACGACCAGATTTTTTTAGAATCGCCATTCCAATTTTGTATTTGTTTTTGTCTATATTTGTTTTTGGCGGCATTTATTTGTTTATATAATTTATTTCTAAACTTTGTGTACTCCAACCTTTTATTCATATTCTTAGGTGACCCTTTCCAAGCTCTAAACAATAAATCTCTTTTTAATATCATGCTACTAAGCTTACTGTCGACCCACGGTTGTTTTTCTCGCTTATTTGTACTATTGTAAGTGATTTTACTTTCCTGATAAATACCGTCAAAAACAGAACATAGTTTTTGATATAAAAGCAAAGGGCAATCTATTAACATCAGTTGAGACCAAACATACCCCTCAAGTCCTTTAGCAGCCAACTTATCACAGATCAACTCATTTGTTTTTATAGTTTTCACCACTTTTTTTTCTAATTTAAAGTCTATTGAGGGGGTACACGGGCGGTCGGTACTCAGAACAATTATTAGTTATTGTTCTGAGGGTCGGTAAGAACGTACGAAGTTCGCCGGGACAGCTCGATAGTCGACGAGACACAGATTTTTGAAAATAAAACAAAACTGCAGACATGACGTTTTACTTTCCTGCGAAGAAGTCCGATTTGAATGTTGCATGGTCACAAAGGTATTGGTTTGACATTGACAACTGAAGTTTCAGCGCTTAATAACGGTTCAGTCGCAGTCTACAACGTCCCTTTCTCAAAATGCACCTTTCGCAGAATGTACCTTTCGCAAAATGCACCTTTCGCAAAATGCACCTTTCGCAAAATGCACCTTTCGCAAAATGCACCTTTCGCAAAATGCACCTTTCGCAAAATGCACCTTTCGCAAAACGTACCTTTTTCTACATTACCCTACTTCTAACTTTGTCGTATCGAAACATGCGCGCTTCGATCATTTAAATCATGATGAATAGAGGATGAATGACATGTGGTGAGAGATGTGTGAACAGGACGGAAAGATGCGCGAGGGAGAGAGAAGACGAATGGCTGACGATAAAAGATGTGAAAATACGAAACACGTGTTAAAAAGTATTGGTTTTATTTAGAAGATTAAATAGTTTTTTGTTTTCAACTACGCGAGCGCTTTTTAATATCCCACACGCATGATCTAAGCATGCGCGTAATAACTTTGGTATCATAAATTAAATTAAACTTTTCTACAATCACACCAATTATCTAGCCCAAGAGAAGCTTCGAAGAAACTCGTTAAATGGTTACTAGACAACGGATAAACATACTTAAAATACTTAAATACATACTTATTATACATAGAAAACACCCAGACCCGATACAATTTAGAAAAACAATAGTTTCTAAATTGACCCGACCGGGGATCGAACCCGGGATCTCAGAGATGGCGACACCATGAAAACCGGTGTACAAACCACTCGACCAAGGAGGTCGTCAATCATGCACGTGAATGGACTGCGGTACAGTACCCTACTTTCCAACAAGCGAAGCGTATGCAGGCATAATAAGAAAAATAATACTTACTTGACTTACTTGATTAAGGGGAGGTATTTCGAGCGCTTCCCTCTCGCTCTCTCGACGGTACGACGGTAAGGGACGGGTATAAAAATCACGTTTTATATTTTAAAAATTGATAGATGTAATAAATAAAAAACGATCGCTTAAGATTCCTCAAGTTATCTATGAACTTCATTTTGGTAAATGACTCATAATATCAAATCATTTAATTTAAGAATAAAACCTGGAAAAGAAGATAAAATGACACAAAAATATGCAACTTTGTGAATTTATTCTATCGAGCCAACTTTATCAAATCGTGTTTCCATCGGGTGTATTTCACAAAATAAAGCCTCAACAATATTTCATAATTTTCGCAGATTTTAATTTTACTGTTTACTACTTCAAAAACTTTATGGAGGTCCCTTAAGGCTAGGTGTTAGTGAAAAATTAAAATAACACGTTCTTAGAATTACGTTTTATAAAACGTCTTATAAATTGGTTGCCTGTAAAGTCGGTATACGGGCGAAAGTTTTACGTGACAACGACTTTGAGTGGTAAAATAATTTTAATGTGAATATTCATTCGTATAGTAGGAAGAAGGATGAAATAATATGGAAGGGACGCGTGCCTTTCACTTTTTATGTCTGTCTCTCTCGCTCTTAGGCGGGCTAACCATGCCCGAGTGGAAGGGACGCGTGCCTCTCACTCGCTCTCATTGTGAGCGCATAACGTGAGCGGAGCGTAACGCAGTTTCTTGAAGTGTCACCCGGCAAACCAATTTATAAGACGTTGTCACGTCAAAAGTAATTCTAAGAACGTGTTATTTTAATTTTTCACTAACACCTAGCCTTAAGGGACCTCCATAAAGGCTTATTGCATTATCCAAGCCGTGTCGCGTAACAGCTCATTGAAAGAATACTTCCACCTCCCTCTCTTCTCTTGTTGGGTCGACACCCAAAAGGCGACTAACCGACTAAAGGTTGCACATACATCCAACAGCATAGAGTCACGCTGAGCATATGTGCAGTTGTAATTTGTTTTTTTTTTAAAGTTACAATGTACTTATTTTTTCCAAAGTATAATTAAGCCAAACTGACTAACAGTTTATTGGCGAAAAATGCACTCATTTTTCACAAAATATAAACAACTAACTACAACCAATAGCTTACCTACTATGTAATAAATTTCAATAAGCTCATAGGCAACCTTATATAAGTATTAACATATAAAATATTACGAAAACACTGCATCCCGTTTTCAAGAGATCTGCTGCCTATCGAAATCTTGTACTAGACACTCACTTACAATAAAAACTCTTGGTGAAACGTGGACTATGGCAGTAGACTACTTCTGCGGTCCTCATTGCCTAGTCTCTGACTAACCTTTTGGGGATAATAATAGTCCGGAATCTATGTATGTATAGGTATATAGAATGTATATAAGCATTATTTGTTTGAAGCATTTCGAAAAATGAAGTATTCGTGTGACTATTTTTGTCAACGCTTTTCAATAACGAACTTATCTACTTCAAACGAAGTTCGATGTGGCGTTTGTCACATCACAACGAGTGTTTGTGTATAGTGAAAAAGAATAGTATTTTTGGTGTGCAATAAAAAACCAAAAAGTATTTCTGTCATTTTGTAAATAGGTATTGTTTACTTTGCGTTTTATAGGCTTTATACATCTTTAATACGTAACTTTATTATTTTAACGTATATTAAACGAATAACAAATTAAGATTGAAGTCAAGAACAATTTAAGCAATGGAATTTATAAATCCTTCGGTTTTTCTATACCACAATTGGGGTAGCTTCCCCTTAGTGGTTAACCACTAAGGAACGGGATATCCCTTTTTTCACTGTTAGGACATAACCGTTTTTGTAAAACACGTAAAGACCTGGGAATTAAACCTGGGACCACCGGTTACTGATAAGAACGCTTGATCACTCGGTCACCGAGGTGCCGTATTGTTACCATTATTGATACTGCTGCAAAACCAGACAAAAGATAGTAGCTAATAGCCAGCCATTCCAACCAAACAGAGTACAAGTCCCCACTGCAAATCGTACCCGGGATATCTAGATTTCTGAGAGATGTGTTGTAACTATTAGAACGCAGAGGCGGATTCCCGTTCGCAATGAAACAAGGACAGTGTTTCTGAGTGGTCCATGAATTGCTTGTACCACAGCCTTTGCCATGATTACAGCCTGCTGTCAGCCATCGATCAATCGCTGACGTCGTTGAGTATTATGTGTCGTGTGTGTAAAGGTCCTTTACACACTGCGACTTTAGGCAGCTGGTGTGTGGTAGCAGTTCATTATAAGAAGACTACTACCGTGTCGCGTTGCGGTGTACGAATACTACAACCCCTTCTCTTCCCTTTCGTCGTCTATTTGGTACGGGCACGTACCCGGGCGGTCGGTGCGCTTCATACGAAAATCGCTGCAAAGTGGTAAAAATATGTAAACAATTGTTACTCTTAATACAATGGATTAAGAGTCAAAGTGTTAACATATTGGTACTCATGACTGTACTACCAATCCATCACTTCTATGGGGGGTTGTAAAGCCCGACTTACGGAATAAAGAACGCCCATACATCCTACTGCATAAATGGACTCACCCACCTACCACGATGAGCCGAAGTGCAGATATTGTTTGATGAAACGTGTACTGTGGGCAGTACACCGCCGTTGTAATTTTTTTTATTTTATGATATAAGTAGTCAAAATACTAGGGATGCGCTGAAATTCGTTTCACATTCGGTTTAACCGAATTTCGGCAGCTTGAACCGAACTTCGGCATTCGGCCGACATTCGGTTCAAATGTCGAACTTTCGGTACAAGAAAATATTGAAATAACACTTGATCTTTTCTTACACTCATTGTATTTGCAACACGAAAATATATCTATTACTTCACTTAAAATCACGTAGATAATAATGTAAACAATAACGCAATTTATTGTCGCGTGGATAACGTATTTGCTACTAGTAGAACGGCGGGCCGCCGGGACGGGAGACGAGGGGTTTTGTCGCGGGTTGGGGCTGGGTTGCGGGCGAGATGCAATACCAAGAATTGAAGGTAGCGCATAAACTAGTTAGAACGTGTTGTAGTTATAATAGAGAAAGCGCCGTGAAAAGAACCGAACTTCGGCCAATATTTGATTTTTTACCAAATGTTCGGCAGAAGTTCGTATTCGGTTTAAACCACATTCGGCCCATCTCTACAAAATTCACTTTACTTTTTACGGTATAAGGCGAAGGGTATGCTACAGTGCTGCCGCCAATTGATTTTATTTTATAACTACTAAATAAGGATCAATTTTCATAAGTTGGCGACCTACCTGTCCTAGGGAAACACCTATAATATTCATTTAATAATTGTACACTACTTTTTGTTGTGTAGTTTAGTATTAAACTGGGTTAACGAAAAAAAGTGGCCACTTTTGACGTTACCACGGTTTATTAGTACAAAAACAGACCAAAAAGTAGTGTACAATCATCAAATAAATATTATAGGTGATTTTCTAGGTCCGGTAGGTCGCCAATTTATGAAAATAGATCCGGCTTAGAAGTCATAAAATTAAAATCAATTGGGGGCTGCACTGTGGCTTACACTGCGCTTTATGAGCTCAACTGTCGTAATACCAGATCAAACACAATAAAAATTTATTTGTTAGCAACCTCTAGAAGTCTTCGTAACAGACAAGGAATTAAGCACTAAACATAAAGCAAATAATTAGTGTTGCTTACGTAGATATTATTTTAAACAAACACTATTCTAGAAAGTAAAACAAAACTGCAAAATATTATGTCCCTTTACACTCCCATTAAAAAGCGTCAAGTCCTTTATTATATTGTTATGTGGAACAAAGTAAGCTAACGGAATGTGTCATCAAAGACAAATGAATTATGGTATACGTGAAGTTGTTTAATTTACCTTGCAAGCGGCAAAGTGGGGCACTGACGGAGAACCTTCGGAGCGCTATCTATTACGAGTTCAGGTAGTAGGTAAGCGAGTTAAAGTATCAATAAAGTGTTTAGACAGATAAGTTTTAATTTTACTTGAGTTTCATTGTTGCTCATCGTTTGACTCAAGATTATTGGTTTTTGTTTGACGTTTGACTCAACATTATTAATTTTGTACACATGAGTATTTAAAATTATAATAAGCAAACAGAATAAATACAAAAAATACTTACCTACATAGATAACTACTTCGGTAGATACTTAAATAAAAATAAATAAAAGTAAATACTAATAATAAATTGGTATTTTGCAATAAAACAAGCACATGTCTTTTTTTGGCTATGTCCGCGATTGCGTTCTTTTGAAATACACTATCCACAGAAACCTGTTACCAGGATTTAAACTCCTCCTATCCTATGTCCTAGTAAGGGTCAATGTCTAACTATGTCCAAAATTTCATCCCAATCCTTTCGGCCGTCTTCAAGTGATGCGCTTACTATCACTTCATTCTTATTTGGTAAGGTAAGATCGATATGCAAAATAATAATGTAAAATAGGTACCTACGTATATTTCCAATCAACATCATATTGGCATCTTATGCACTCGCTGGAAATAACGAGCCAGCAGTTATCGCAGAAAAAAAACAGTACAACAATACTATCGTATTCCTGGAAACGGGTGGGCGTTCGCTGAATTCATCCCATCAACACTAAACGGAGATGTGACCTTTCTAAAATGCCAACACCGATCACGATCACAATTTAGATGTAGGGGTGTACTCAAGAAATGTTTTTGCGCCCGAACAGGAAGGGCTTAACCGCCAATTCAATCAATAGCAAATAATCTATTTCCAGTGCAGTCGGCCGGCCTTGGGGGACGCTGGGAAATGAGAATTCCGAGAAGTTGCGCCGCTAAGAACACTACGTGTACTCTAAGATGTACATTCGAACAAGTACAAGAATAACTACGTGCTAAACACTGTTTAATATTTACGCTCACACAATTATCTAGCCTAAATTAGGCTACTTTTGAAACTTGTTTAAATCCTTAACTAGATTGATAAACAATACATAAACATAAAAAACACGCAGACCCGAAATCAATTTATAAAAACAGTTATTTCTAATTGAAATGAAACTTCTTTTACGGATTAACTCGCGTTTAATTTACTATTTACTTACATAGTTTTTTTATATTATCCTGACGTTTCGAACCCTTTACAGCGTCCGTGGTCACAGGTCACCACGTCAGGATAATATAAAAAACTATGTAAATAGTAAATTAAACGCGAGTTAATCCGTAAAAAAGTGTTTCATTTCAATGAGTAGTGCTCGCTTAAACCTCAGAATACAATAAGTTATTTCTAAATTGATTCATCCGGGAATTGAACCCGGGACCTCAAAGATGGCACGACGCCAGAACCGTGCTAACCACTCGACCAAGGAGGTCGTTGAAATATTTTTTTAAAGAGTATTTTTAAGGATTCGTGGTGAATCAGCAACCTTTTTAGTTTGCGAAGTGTTTTGAAATAGAATGAAAATGTTTTTACAACAAGTAAGCTTACAATTTCTGTGTAACGTCGTTTGGGGGTCTGGACGAGGCCTGAGTTGTGGGGTCCTAAATACGATTACCTAATAATCATGTAATTGTTATGTAAAAGAGAGAAGTTTTCTTCGACTGAAAAACGATGTAACATAGCACAGCCTATTTTTTTTAGCTTATGGCTAATATTGTTTTCTCAGGTTTACGCGAGCACTACACGGACGCTGTAAAGGGTTCGAAACGTCAGGAATAAAAAACTATGTAATGTAATAAATGAAACGCAAGTTCACTGACAAGTAAAAAAAGAAGGACTCAGTGCCGCGATACTTATAAGTGAAGCAACCTTTATGCTGGTGTGTGTGCTGTCACGTGGACGGTTGACATCACAATGACGGCCGATCGGCTTACCTTTGTTTAAGGGTGTGCCATATTTACATAATAATTCTGGCTTGGTACAACGCGTCAATTGAAAAGTAAGTGACGCGGAGTCCTTCTTTTTTTACTCGTCTGTGCGTGAGATTTGATCGGTAAAAAGTGTTTCATTGCAATTTGTTATGCTAAATTATGCGTTCTGGGAAAAATGTCGGATACACGGGGTACGTGTGTGCGTACTCGCGGTGGCATTAAAATAGTATATTTAATAAAAAGTTAACAAAAAATTGCAATAATGACTTATTTGCTCATGAAAAACAATTATTTGGACAATTGAATGCGTACGAAAGTAATTGAAACAAAGTATTTATACGTGTATTGGTTCACGCCAATCACGTCATTATATTTAGACGGTTCACTAGACACCCTCAAAGTTCCGCAATCAATACATAGGATGTTTAAAAAAAATCCATTTTACTTTCACATTTACTTTTGCATTTTTTTATATTACATTTTGGTACTGTATGTTTAACTCGTTGTGTTGCATTACGTTTTACCTTTATGGTTAAAGCCCAAGGCAAAAAAGAAGAAGCTTATACTCTTATCAGCAACTTCTGATAATAGACAAAAAATTTTTTTTAAATATTCTTTAATTAACAAATAAAAATAAAAAAGCCAAAAAATACTAGCCTAATAGTTGAATCATATTAACTAAGTATCAGGCACATATTTTTAAAAACAATTATCATTAATCTAGGACCGTTTGCTATATCATTATAATCAACTATATAATAATATTATGTATTTCTATTTTTCAGTTAATACTTTCGACCGACCACTTACTGCTAGCTAACGCTATAAATGACACAATAGCTTGTGTTTCATGTTCATGTTGTTTTAATCGTTTTATTTTTCAATTTAGTTTAAATTTACGAAAATAAAATAAGTATAATTTTAGACACCCTTTACAACAAACGAAATAGCTGCTGACACTGTCCGTTAATTACTCAATTACGCAATTTAGAATACCTAGGTATAGTTACGGAGGTTAATTTGTAATGCCTCATTTGCAACATAGCTCAATGGACCATTAGCAAATGACGAGTTGAAAATAAAAATGAAAATCTAAAAAAACAATAATATGAGTAGGTGTTCGGTTTGCGATCCTTGCTAAGCAACTTTCGCAATGCCGGTTTCTGGATGGGTGACCAAATTAAAAACACCTCAAGCTCCTCCATGCTTCGGAAGGCACGTAAGTTCCTACACCTATGTATATGTTGATTTATATATATTAACTGCTTAAATATATTTTTATTGTTTTTTTTAAATCTTTTGTCACCGTAGCTAATTGCACCTAACATGTCATCTCTGCACCACCCTATGGTTGACTGGTACTTAGAGAATGCCTTAGGTATTAAGTCCGCCATGTAATATATTGTTGCAAAAGTTTTAATAAATAAATAAATAAGTTGTTACCGGCTGTTGTCGTAGGATGGCAGTCGTTAAAACCCACATTGGGCAAACGTGTTGGTCTATGGCCCAATCCCTACACGTGCTGTAATGTTGTGGTAGGCCTGTGTCCATCAGCGGGACCTTTATAGGCCGATGATGTTGATGATAACCATGTCGCGTATGGCGGTGAAAGAATACAACCACCCCCTCTCTAGCGTCTCTATTCCCTTGGGTGTCGTAAAAGGCGACTAACGGACTAAAGACTGCACATACATCCAACAGCATAGAGAGGCGATGGGCTCACCACCTGTCACGCTAAGCACATGTGCAGTCGCTATTTGGTGAAAAGTGGACTATGGTAGAGGACTGCTTTTGCGGTCCTCACTGCCTAAGTCTCTGACTAACCCTCGGGGATAATAGTCGTCATTATATGTATGTACTAACGATCCGCCCCGGCTTCGCACGAATCTACCCGTACCCGTACCAAAAACATATAATTATCATTGACCTAAAGAGATAGACAAGAACGTCCATACAAACCATTTGTTCCAATTCGTAGAACGTGTCAAGATGGCGTCCCAAATAGATAGTCAACTACCAGAGGGGACACAACTTTTGTGCCTACAATACTTTGTCATCTCGGCGGTCCGTAATTGACTTTTAGTACTCAGCACTGGAATATGACAGATCGCCCATACTTCAACTATGAAATCACCGTGAGGTAGATAATTTATTGACTCTCGTCATGACGTAGATAACATATTGACACAAAAAAACTAAACTCAAAATATCAATCTGGTTGAAAAACAATTAAAACAACTTAAAATATTTTTTTAAAACGACGCAATAAGTTAGTGCTCCTCAGTCACATATTTTACCTACAACCGCTTTTGTATGGGAACATCTGTAGGTTTTTAGTCTATGATTGTAGAAGCCGTGGCACAGAAATGAAAAAATATCTTTTCTATTCTATTATTACGATATAACTACCTATTGTTGACTTGAATAACAATTAATTTCACTTACTTGACAGCTGAGTTGTTGTAAACGTCTAGGAGTACACTTTGTCATGAAATAAAGACTTGTTTTCGCCGCTCCGCACGCGCGCAAGCCGTGTGAATGTCAAAGTCACACTAAATCAAGGTGCCGAGTCGACTCCGCAGATGAGTGGAACATAGTGCGTGTTCGGAAGGGCCTATCTAGTGTAACGTATATATCGCTGATAATTATAGCCTATAGCCTTCCTCGATAAATGGGCTATCTAACACCTGCACATACATCCTACAGCATAGAGCGGCGATGGGCTCATCAAAATAATACTACTAACCCCTTTCTTCCCTTGGGTGTCGTAAAAGGCGACTAACGGACTAAACACTGCACTGCACTGCACATACATCCAACAGCATAGAGCGGCGATGGGCTCATCAAAATAATACTACCAACCCCTCTCTTCTCTTCGGTGTCGTAAGAGGCGACTAACGGACTAAAGACTGCACATTCATTCAACAGCATAAAACGGCGATGGGCTCATTAAAATAATACTACCAACCCCTCTCTTCCCTTCGGTGTCGTAAAGGGCGACAAACGCACTAAAGACTGCACATACATGCTACAGCAAAGAGCGGCGATGGGCTCATCAAAATAATACTACCAACCCCTTTCTTTTCATGGGTTTCGTAAAAGGCGACTAACGGACTAAAGATTACACATACAGCCAACAGCATAGAGCGGCGATGGGCTCATCAATATATTACTACAAACCCCTCTCTTCCCTTCGGTATTGTAAAAGGCGACCAACGGACTAAAGACTGCACATACATCCAACAGCATAGAGCGGCGATGGGCTCATCAAAATAATACTACCAACCCCACTCTTCCCTTGGGTGTCGTAAAAGCGACTAACGGGCTAAAGGCTCCCACCTATGTTGTCCATAGATTTAAACGATTAGGAACTAATTGTTAAATTACATTACCGCACTAGTGCGTAGCTTATTACATTACGATGCTGAAATCGGTGTAATAAGAGCCACTTAACGAGCAAATGTGTTATAAATAAATTTATTGTCATTGTTGTTATCTTGTTGGAGGAAGTAGTAAAAAAAACCCGCATTCGGCAAGCGTGGTGATTAAGCCAATACCTATCTACAATACACACATTCACACACTCACACACGCACCCCCACACACACACACACACACCCACTTATACACACATACACACAAACACACACACACGCACACTTCTTTCTGGTAATTAGTTTGTATACTTACTTTAATTATTCTAAAGTCCGATTTCAATATGCTTATTTGTTATTTTAATTTGTCATTTGAAGTACCTTTGTTAACGAAGAGGGCACTGGCCTCTGTCACTCAGGTGATAAACCTAAAATACTTAGAGGTCAGGGACTTCATCACAAATATGTAACAATTTATGTGACAATAAATATTTCTTATTTCTTTCTTATTTCATATCTATATTGTAGAGATGAACTGATTTTAATAATGGCTGCCTTTGCCTAGCAGTGGAATAGTATACAGGTTGTATTTTATTTTTACGTGTCAAAATGACGGATGCCTTCTCGAAGTAAGTCCAAGAATCCATCGTTGTATATAAATTTGTTAATCCGACGAAATCCAGTAAGGAGATCGGTACTAACTCGATTACAGCTTAAATGTACTTTGCATAAAGCTCTTGTAAAGGGATTTTGAACGACTTATCTCGGAACACATAATTTGGTTACTGCTTTTATGTTAAGGTTTACATTTTAGCGAACTTTTCTAGTTCTTCCGTATTATCATAAAGTCAACTAAAGGGTTTCAAATTGATTTTAAGGGATCTATTCTCTTGACTTACCTATACAAGAATCATTTGCAAAATCAATACTGTTGCCGTCTAATAAGACGGCAAAAGTATTGATTTCGGAAATAGAATTATTAATAAATAAAAATGGCCAAATGTTACACCTCGGTTTAAAGTGACGCTGTCTCGTTTTTGTTAAAGAAGACAGATAGAGACAGCCTCAATTTAATCCTAAGTGTAACTTTAATCAACGTTTATTAATAACAGGGTATAAGTTTTTTTTTTCGTAGCGGCTCATTAATAGAATACTACCACCCCCCCCCCCCCCTTCCATTGGGTGTCTTTCTGTCCTCATTGTCTAGTCTCTACTAACGCTTTAGGGATAATAACCGTGATTATATATGATTTTTATCTCTTGACTTATTTATACGAGAATCATTTCCCAAATCAATAATATGGAAGCTTAATACCAAAGAATGTCATTGTTTAGTACTATCAATTAAAATTGGAGGGGCAAAAAAATTATATTTAGTGCTTACTTTACCAGGTCAGAGTGAATGGGCACAATATTGGATAACGCGGCCCGTCTTAGACCACACCATCATCCATCAGGTTAAATAATGTTCAAGCGCATACCTGTTTCATTTAAAAACGTATATTTTTTTCGTAATATTTGATATTTTGCGTTAATAACGCTTAAATAAACTCGAAGATAACAAAACATTGAAAAAATAAAACTATTATATTATTGAGGTAGTCATTTTAGGCAGGTGAGGTAGTTTTTTTTTAACGTTTCGTTACATCATCGAGTACTTACCTATTTGTTTTTATTTTTTAATTTTATTAAAGTACAGAACAATTATAGTTTAATTAGATTTTGTCGCAATATACTAGGCGCTAATAACAAAAAAATAATAATAATATTAAACTATCAACAAGCATAAATTGTATATTAACGGACACAGATTTTCTGATTCTAATCGGGTAAAAGCTACCAATAATGCACTAGCAAAAACAAACTATCTTAAAAGCAATGACGGGCGTGCAGAGTAACGCGATTAGACGCGGCGATGAAGCCTTACATAGGTGTGACAATCGTAGGCGGCGCCGGGGGCCTACCCTCTTAGTGTTTACTGTACATTCGCTGGGCAAAGACAGATGTGATCGGCATTGTATTTACACTTCGAGTTGCTTAAATGTTGACGATTTTTATGAGCAGGCTAGTTTAGCTGGCGGACGACTTTCTCCTTTTTTATGAGACATCTCGTTAGCGAATTACTTTCTTATTTTTTATATTGCTGATACAGTTTCCTAACCGGATTCTTGGTCCAGCAGTGGGACAAGGCGGGCTGAATAAAAAATATAAAAAATACGTTTTGGGTAGGTACTGATGACTTCCAGGGTAGGATACATAAGGCTCACACTAATCACACTATTTTTTATCCTGTCACTCAGATTGACTCCAATCATACTTCTTGACGTAGCAAATCGTTCATTCTTAATCCCCGTTCACCTTCTTTTAAGTCTTTTAATTCAAGCAACTATCCATGAATATGTTAAACAGCCATGGAGACGCTACACATCCCCGTCTAACTCCTTTTTCGATGCTTATTGGAATTAGTTTTTGGTATTAGAAAGGAATAGATCAACAATTCAGTATACGCCCCGTTGATCCTGACACAAGCACTAGAATAATTGTATAAGGATTTCAGTGCTCGTATCAAAAGTACTGTTCACCCCATAAAAGGATAGTACTGACCACAATTCATTCCTCACCACTCTATAATAGGACTTTTCCAAATCCACGAATGCGCAATAGACTTTTTGGTTATTAGTCAAAGATTTTTCAGCTATGCATCGCAAGGAAAAGATCTGATCTGTACATCCTATTCCCTTTCGAAATCCTGCCTGAGCATTCCATACTTTCTCATCAGTTTCTTTCGTCGTCATTAAAGTATTTTAAACAAAAAGTTTAAGAATTATTTAATTAAAAAGTAGGCTAGACTCAGCTCTACCTAATATTAAACGAAAGCAAAGTCCAGGTGCGAAGATAAGACTGTGCCGCACTAGCCGTCTTTACCCTAAAGTATTCTTTAACTTTTTTTGTTTCGAACCCAACTCAATGCAGTGCTCGATCAATCTAGCTTATATGAGCCAGCTAAGCACAAACAAGTCGCAACGTAAACAGACCGCGCCGCCGGCCGGTTGCGTCATACGAGGCTCATAAGTCAGACAGGCTCTTGAACCACTTGGAACAGCTCACTGCGAAAAGCGAGGGTTGACGTTGGTGACATTTATATACTTATTTATATTTTATTTAATATTTTGTGCTTTGCTGGCAGAATACTATCGCCCCATTCTTTTCTTTGGGTGTCGTAAAAGGCGACTAACGGACTAAAGACATATACACCCAACCCTTTGTTCCCTCTATACAAAATGATCTTTTCTTTGGGTGTCGTAAAAGGCGACTAACGGACTAAAGACATATACACCCAACCCATTGTTCGATCTATACCAAATGACCAGCACACCAGATTCCAAATTTATCAGATTCCCACAATACCAGAATTTGTACAGTCAAATACAAGATACAATGACTCGTTAACAGACGAATTCTTCGTAATTTATTAATATTTTATAAATTTGCGAGCAAACCAGCGTGTCGAAAAATAGCTACAGAATATGTAGCAAAGTATAGCATCGTCGAAGACACGTGAATGATATCTAACAGCATAGAGCGGCGGTGGGCTCACCACCTGTCATTCTGAAGCAGACAGTTATCATATGTTGAAGCGTGGACTGCTTTTGCTGTCCTCATTGCCTAGTCTCTGTCTAACCCTTCAGGGATAATAATCGTGGATATATGTATGTATGTACAAGAGCGTCGCCAGCCGAGGCCCAAGGAGGGGGGGGGGGGGGCAAACCGATATAAATGAAGGAGGCGTGCCTAAGGTTTCAAGTGGGGCAACATTAATTTTCTTGTAATTTTTAACAGTTTATTACGTATTTTATAATCTTTAGGGGGTGTAGCTGCCCCTACTGCCCCTTCCCCCCTGGCTACGCCCTTGTATCTTTTCTGTTACGACCAACACGGCAAACGAGCATACGGTCTTTGTGATAGTGCGCGGCCACCTCAGCCCGTGGACGCGCGATACCGAGAACATGCCGCGCGCAACACACGCAGAAGCTTCAGTTTTTATGAGTGTATGCCTTGTAATTTCATTGGATGTAGTACTCAGCTATCAACATAGGTTTTCATAAAATTGTTAAGTATTTATATGATACAATGTTTACTAGGAAAAAAAAACAACCGGTCTCAGGAAAGCTCAAATGGGATTCGAACCCGTGACCTTTGGATTCCCGGTCCACTACACTACTCTAACCGCCAAGCTACCGAGACCCCAGAAGACTAGCTGAATGTTTTCCAGTAGTTTGATTTACGCTCCAAAGGCCATGGGTTCGAATATCATTCGAGCTTTCCTGAGACTGGTTGTTTTTTTCTAGCAAACATTTTATATATCACTATCACAATATATAATATAGTGAATAGCATAGTGAATGCAAACATTTCAATAATAAAGATATTATTATTTATAACCAAAATCAAAATTCATATTTAGTTGTGCCAACCAAATTTTAACAATATTTTTGGAGCAGTTGCAAAGACATCTAGTGACGAAAGAAGGACACATCTTTAAACGCCAGCATAAAGCTGAAGACGATATCAGTTTTTCGACATTTTCTGTCAAGTTTGTTAATTGATCCTTTCCACATAGATGTCCAAAGGTTTTATTTTATCACACACGTTTTTGGCCCCTGTAGCCCGGGGGCCCAGTATCATTGATTCGGCTGATACGGCGGTAGCTACATCCCTGGGTTGTACTGTAGATTGTATTAAAAATGGAGTATCACAACACGTGTTGTTAAAGAGAACACGGGTAAATCTTCTGTTAAATAGATATTTTCATTTCCATCTGTGACCTAACACCATGGGCATACACGTATTACTCAAACTAATATGTCCATGCCTAACACCAACTGTAAACGCCATGTCACAACGTCACAATTATGAAGAGAGTCGCGTCTCGCGGGCCTCCGCTCTCGAGACTCTCGACGCGGCTTGCTGACTCCGACTAGGGTTGAACATCCTAATATTGTTGAGCTGACTATGGCATTTTTATACATACCTACATAGGGTAAGTCAGAGACCAGAAAATTAGGACCGCAAAAGCAGTCCACTACCACATTCCAAGTTTTACCAAATGATAACTGCACATGTGCTCAGCGTGACAGGTGGTGAGCCCATCGCCGCTCTATGCTGTTGGATGTATGTGCAGTCTTGGGTCCGTTAGTCGAATTTTACGACATCATCAGCACAGCACCGGCATTTAGCATTTTCGGCATAGATATATGCGAAAGAGGAAGATACAGCATGCATTTAGTAGTCAAAGCAAAATCAAATCATCACCGAGGTAGTATGAATCGAAAAATAGTCCTACTCAACTACATACGAATTGTAGTGTGACAGCTAGTGTCAATCAAGCGAGCGAGACAGAGCGATGAATTACAACGATACGCGAGTGGCTCAGCAAGCTTCGCGAATTTCTACGGCGACAACGACGCACGACAAAATGACACTGGTATTGTTTACACCAAACTGATTGTCTGCCGCGTACTGTGAGCGTGCGTTACGCAGTTCATCGTTTTTCCATATATATTTCACTTCTCGTTCTCACCGAACCGACTATACGCTATTATGTAGTTCGTTGTCGCTGACTCACGGTGGCCGATTTTTTAACTACGCGTCTATGCACGGGGGACTCGGATTGGCTACGTAGCCGAACATAACAGCGTATTACAATGCTGCGCCGCTGGCACAATTCATTCGAGAATCTTCAATGAGTACAGACTTGTATCTCGCGATGTTCGACACCGAGAGTAGCGGATTGTACGCTATGGCGTATTTTCGGCTTGGTGAGAACGCATACTGCAGACTGAGTCCACGTTCACACTGGGGCTGACAGTGAACATACTGACTTTCCGCAGCGGACAATCCGTTTGGTGTGAACAATGCCTATAAGTCACGGTATACGGTACATTGTACAGTCACGAGCAAAAATATTGAAACAATTGTAACTCTAAATACAATGGAATAAGAGTCCAAGTGTTTACATATTGGTTGCTCGTGGATGTACTCAATTTGCAAGGTACGCGGGTAACGCATGAACACTCCATATCCCGTGACGAATTTCTAAAAATATTCTTTAATGCAAACCCTGTCCTGACACTTACGAACACAACGAAAGAGAAATCAGTCACATTGGTCGAGCCGTTGTAAAGTGATGCTCCGTCATACATGTGCACCTGTGTACATGTGGCAGTAAATTTTTATTTATTAAGATCTTCGATCAACAATACAACTAGATGTAAGGTCGGCGCTAAAAATGTGTCTCGGTAAATAAGACCGCACTCTTATTTTCTCGCAAGGCATAACAGGAAAAAGTACTTTATTTGTTGCCGCTTAAGGTTGATTTCATCACTAAATGTTATTGACGTCTTTTCTTTTTAAGTGACAGGAGTAATTTATTGCTTTGAAAAAGTATTTATTCACGTGGAGAGAATTTAGCTTTAATTTTGTACGTGACGCGTTATCTATTTGGTATTGTTGATCGAAGATTAAGATAGATGAAACTATAAAAAGTTATACGTAAAACAAGAACAGCCTTTAAAATGGAAGTCGCAAAACTAAAATCGGTGATTAAAGCAAAACAAAAGACAGTTGACAGATTAAGTAACAAAAATATAAATAAATTTATTAAAAGAGTCTTTACTCCGTAACACAATATTGTTCCAGAAATCTTCGGAGCTGTTTGTTTAGTCAGAAAGTTCGTTGAAATAACTTTCCACTTCGTGAAAACGAAAGTGACAACCCTTTTCGTAACAATTTCTCCGCTCTCGCGAGCGTTCACGATTCGAAACAATATCTTTCGTGCTAACTCGTCGTAAAAAAACATTGTTGCAATATCTCCCGCGTTATGAGTTACGAGTGTGCAGCGCGATTGGTCTTTTCAATAAACGATGATTTAAAAGAGGGTCGATGTAAAATCTTACATGAAGAGGGTACTATCAAAAAGCCGTTTGAAGCATTTCATTGGCTCGTAAACTTATTATGAGTTGAAAAAGCGTCTCGCAGTTACGGGTAGGCTCGACCGCTGACCGCAGACCGCCAGGCATGATTTTTTTCCCTTAATTTCTTAAACTTTAATAAATATTGTAAAACTTTACTGAATGAATGACCGTACCAACTCGTTTATGTTAATATCTGTATTTTTGAATGTAAAGTGATTTAACGAATATGAAAAACTGATCGTTTCGAGATAAGTTTTTTGTTACTTGTGCAACAACAATTGTGCAAACATTCATGCTCGTGCTTCCCACATTAGAAAGAGGTAAAGTGTGAGAGAGAGAGAAAGAGAAACATTAGAGACTAGCCAATATAATCTAAAACACTGGTCTATCTCACAGTTAGTTTATGGGTGGCCCATTTCTCGAGTGACTAACATCATTATTTACTTCTTAAGCCTGTTCAAAATTAAACATACATACAATCACGAATATTATGCCCGAAGGGTTAGTCAGAGGATATTCCCCCTAAAACCTTTGAGACTCAGAAAAGATTTGGGACTTTACTGAGATCTTACACATACTTCTTGAGAGAATTTGAAAAGTGATGTTGCAATGTTTTGTTTTATTTGCCAACACTCATGCGTTCACGAACACTTAGCGGTTAATAATCCACCATTATTTCACATTAATATTTGGCAAAACTACAGACATGACGCTTCACTTTCCCGCCAAGAAGCCGAATAAGTAAATGCATTTCCAGAAATACCATTTCTCTAAATCACTTTATGTACGAGTCTATCTCATCTGTCATAAAGCAATCGCTTGTCAATTTAAACGAGAAAAGCGAGATCGACAGGTGATAGGTATATTAAATCGCTAGAACCATTTTTATACATTTGCGTATTCGAAGATTTTTGAACATGCCGGTTTTGCTGGTTTACAGAATCTTGTTAAAGGCCTGTCAAATTAAACAAGAGACGATCAAATATCACTAATGATTTTTCAGAAATACTGTTTCGTCAAATCATGTGTATGAGTCTACTCCATCTTTAAAAACAAATGACTGTGAACTTAAAAATAAACCAATTAGATAATATTAATGCTATGACAAAAGATTTTTCAGAAGTACCGTCCCTCTAAATCCTGTTATCCCATTGTCTGTCACTAACACTCCTAAAGGAGTTTCTCCCGTGTTCTTTTAGCAACAGCACGTGTTGTTGTGAGACTCCATTTTAATTTAAACTAAATGTACATAAAAGATATATACCACTTGAAATTTGCTTAATGCTAAACGCGAAGCCATTAAATTAGTTATAATAATAATAATAACATGTCCTAGAGGTTACAAACAATTGAATTTCTATTGAGTCTGGTTTTAGGGCAGCTGAGTTCATAAGTACGACTCCATCGTCATCGTTACATCATCATTTCATTACATATTATAGAGTAACGTCGCTGTTTTCCTCTGTCTGTGGCACCGCACTATTCTTCTAAACCACGCAATAGATTTTTTATGCAGTTTTCACTAATAGAATGAGCGATAGGATATAAGGATAGGATTGTTTTTGGTCATTTTGGAAGTATGATGGTGTTTCTAAGTCAGCGTGGACAAAGGCACGGGCGGCCGCTAGTCCTACTAATATTATAAACGCGAAAGTTTGCAAGTATGGATGGATGTTTGTTACTCTTTCCGTAAAAACTACTGAATGGATTTGGATGAAATTCGGCATACAGATAGTTTATAACCTGGATAAACAGATACTTTTTATCTCGATATTCCCACGGGAACGGAAACCACGCGGGTGAAACCGCGAGCGGCCGCTAGTCTGTTATAAAACAAAAGCCTGTCAAATTAAACAAGTGACGATCGGATATCGCTAAAGCTAAAACCATCTTTTACATTGTCAAGTTCACTTTTATTGCGCCCAACCCGACGCCAATCTCGGCGGGCGGCTGTCAAAGTGTCGTAAACGGAGTGTCGAGTGTCGCGTGCGTGTTTACGATTACACTTTACAGCGACTTTTGGAGATGAACCGGAACATTTAATGTAAGTATGAATGGGTTTAATGTAGATACGTTTTACATACATACCTAGGTTTATGACTATTATCCCCAACGGTTATAAGGAAACACTACGTCGAAGTGGCATGCAAAATTCTCATACAAAACACAGAAAAACGACGTTTCGTAGTCCCCTGTTTCCTCCTCCAGAACTTTAACAATTTTATTACTTTTTCAGCATCGGTTAAAGAAAGAGATTTTCTATCTCTGTATGTTTGATTTTTTTTTAAACCAGCCACTTAATGTTTCTGAAGACGCCTTAAATCTAAGTGATTTCGCTAAAATTTGAAGGCTCCTGGTTTTTAAATAAATGACTTAACGCAAAAAATTCAAATATACAGACATAGAAAATCTCTTTATTTACATGATGCTGGAAAAGCAAAAAAATTGGTCCAGTTCAGAAGGAGGAAACAGGGGACTACGAAACGTCGTTTTTCTGTGTTTTGTATGAGAATTTTGCATGCCACGTCGACGTAGTGTTTCCTCTTGACCGTATTGCGTAGCGGTGAAAGAATACTACCTCCCCCTCTCTTCTCTTGGGTGTCGTTAAAGGCGACTAACGGCCTAAAGACTGCACATACTATGCAAAAGCATAAAGCGGCGCTGGGCTCACCACCTGTCAGGCTGAGCTCATGTGCAGTCGCTATTTGGTGAAAAGTGAACTATGGTAGGGGACTGCTTTTGCTGTCCTCATTGTTTAGTCTCTGACGAACCCTAATAGTCGCGTTTGTATGATTAATAAATATGAATGCAAACTTGTCGATTGGTCTAGTGGTCGGATCGCCGGTCTTAGACACGAAAGGATTCAATTTCCAAGACCCTTGTTCCATAACCAGAAATGTATTGTAACGTTTAAAATACATGCATCAAATCCAATCGCTCGAATTAATATACAGCTCATTCTTTTGTTTCTCAAGTCTGTAAAAATAAAAGAAAAATCAACTCCACGTTTCGCCAAGATCCGAACGGTTCTAATTTCAATTTGCGACGTATGTCAAGTTGAAGCAGGTCGGGATTATTCAATCTCTGGACAGATTAAACGTGAGGAGTCGCGATTTACGGACACAGAAAAAAAGCGGGGACTCCAATGGACGGTCACATTCGGCAAATTGACAGTTTTATTCCTTTTCTCTTGAGTTTTTTTGACTCAGCATTTCTGCTCGTTTGGTAAGGAAAGTGATGGGAATTTACAATAAACGTTATGGACTCACGTATTATGGTTAGTGGCGTAGTTAAGTACACAATCTTAGTAATGTTATCTTTTTGCTTGGTCGTCAGTAATTATTTTAAAAAATAAATTTTAATATATCTTTTTGTAAAGTAAGTAGTATGTCCTAGTATTGGGACTTTTATACGCTGATGATAAAGATAATTATGATGTTAGAATAAAATATCCCAATGTCGACGTGCTGCAGCGAGAGTGAGACTTCTGTAGGCCCCACTAGATAAGATAAGATAAGATTGAATAAAATATGTATAGCATCTTATATATTGAAAAGTTGAAAAACTTACTACCTTGAATGATTTTTTTTTGATAATTGTTTTCTTGACCATTGATACCTACTAGTCCTTCAGTCGAAATAATAGACTTCATTTAAAAGCTTTTATGATTATAATGAGTGATGAATGATATTCCCAACAAATCCCTTGAGTCCAGTAAAGATGTGGGACTTTACTGAAATCTCACACGGACTTCTTGAGAGAATTTCAAAAGTGATGTTGCACTGTTTTGTTTTATTTGCCAACACTCATGCATGTTCACGAACACTTAACGGTTACTAATCCAGCATTATTTCACATTAATATTCGACAAAACACACATTTTAGAAAATAAGATAAAACTACAGACATGACGCTTCTCTTTCCCGCCAAGAAGTCCGCACGCAACAATCACCTCTGGTAAGAATCGAAGGTGTTGCTATAAAATTATAAAGCCAAAAGCGTTGGAAACTTTTGACATGTCTTGCTGCCTTGGCGGCGGAGTGGTCAACGCAGCCGCCCGAATTACGGAGGACATGTGTTGAATTTCCACCCGAGGTAGTCACTTTTTTCAACGTTTCAAGAGTATATTTTGCTATTGATAAAAAAGGTTAAAGTGTAAAAGATTAACAAACTCACTTTCGAATTTACAATATAAGTCTTATGATGCATTTAATTAAGGTTCACATTTTTTATCGAACAGTCGAACAACTACGTAACCGTAGTCGCTACGACGCTCCAAGGGCTACGTGACACGTAGCAAACTTCGTAGCACCCTTACTACGTTCCGCAGATATGCACGTGCCTCTAGAGTAATATGAGGTCTTATGAGATAAGACTCTTTGTTATGCCCATATTCATGTGTTCAACATACATTCCGAAGTTTCGGACTAGCAATACATTCGCATATTTTATTGTGTAACCAGGGTAATATGGTGTAACAATTCTAACGGCTATAATAGGTATCGAGGAAGTTGTCGGTCGATTACTTTTCGGCTATATTCGCTTGCGCTCCATAAAATTCAATATTGAATTGATCAAAGCTGTGAAGTTTTGTGGTGGCGGATTGAGCTGCGTGGTGGATTAGTCAGAGACTAGGCAATGAGGACAGCAAAAGTCCTCTACTATAGTCCACTTTTCACCAAATAGCGACTGCACATGTACTCAGCGTATCAGGTGGTGAGCTGTTGGATGTATGTGCAGTCTTTAGTCCGTTAGTCGCCTTTTACGACACCCAAGAGAAGAGAGGGGGTGGTAGTATTCTTTCACCGCTACGCGACAAGATTATTATAAGAATACTGGTATTTAGATATGTTTATGCGTTATCTAGCAAACCATTGAAAGCAAGTTTCAAAAGATGCTTTATTTGGGCTAGATATAAGTAACTGGTGTGAGTGTGGGAATATTGTTTAATACAACATGAATATAACAATTTATTTTGTTTGTCTAGTAATATTTAATATAATCACATTAAAAAAATATATTAAATTAAAAAATAATAACAACTCTCATAAATTTTATATTTATTCCATCAATAGACTTTTATTCTTTCTTTTTGACATATGAATTACTAGCGGCCGCTCGCGGTTTCACCCGCGTGGTTCCCGTTTCCGTGGGAATATCAAGATAAAAAGTGTCCTATGTGTTAATCCAGGTTATAAACTATCTGTATGCCGAATTTCATCCAAATCCATTCAGTAGTTTTTACGTGAAAGAGTAACAAACATCCATCTATACGTTCCCGTGGGAATATCGGGATAAAAGTATCCTATGTGTTATTCCAGGTTATAAACTATCTGAATGCCAAATTTCATCCGAATTCATTCAGTAGTTTTTACGTGAAAGAGTAACAAATATCCATACATGCAAACTTTCGCGTTTATAATATTAGTAGGATTAGTCAAATCTATATTTTACGTTCTAACTTTGTTTTATTCCAAACATTTATTATTTATCATACAAAAATCGTCTCTCAGTACAAATAGCGAAGACACACATACTCGTAACTTAATTATAATGGTAAGTTCATCTCGTATAGGTATTATTGAGCTAAGATTCGTTTTGTTTGCATACTGCACGCGCATAGGTCGCGTTTACGAAAACATTGTTTGCACCATTGAGGTACTGTCACTAGAGACAACACCGCGAAGCACTTTTTTGCGCATTGAGTTGCGGCCCATGGGCTGCTAACGCCTCAGTCACTTTAAAGCTTCTATCACATATAAAAACCCTTCGGTTTCGTCCCTTTCCCAAAAAGTCCCTATCTCGAAATGTCCCTTCCCCAAAATGTCTCTTTCCCAAAATATCCATTTCTCTAAATAGCGAAAATGGTATTTTCGTTCAACAGATAGATTGCATTGATTACACATGAAATATGGATAAAATGAAATAAAACCATATTGGTCAATCAAATTTAAATAAATAGCTCGCACACTACCAAACGAAATGCGTAGGTACAGTCAGCATCAAAAGTAACTGAACAAAAACAAGGTGGCAAAAGTAATAGTCACGTGTAAGTGTCTTTACATACTCATCATTTAACATTTCAGAATTATTTGACATTTTTTGTGTTCATAATTATAACTTCTCTGTAGGTAATTACAGTCATGTACTTTTGACTCAACAGCTATGTCAGACAATTCTGGTCATTTCATCCGTAACAATAATTTGAAAATTTCATATGCTAAGCTACTTTTGATGCTGACTGTACCTCTAAACATCTCGCTAAGCACTTTTTTGTGCGGACGTTTTTAGAGCGTTTATTGTGCATCTAGTTTTTTATGTGATCAAAGGTTCTAAGCGATTGCGGTGCGTTTGCAGCTCATGGGCCGAGCCCACATTTATATAGACTCGTATTCTAAAACCAAACTCACACTCAAATCTCTGCTTGAGTACAGTTAGAAAGGGATAGTGCTATTCATCGCATATATCGCCATCCCTTTCTAGCTGTACTCAAGCATGGATTTGATTTTGAATTTGGTTTTAGAATACGAGCCTAAAGGCAGAACCGCACTAGGCGGAACTGCACCGCAGCGGAACTGAGCGACACGACGCGTCAAAATATTCTTTAATATGAAATTATATGAGACGAGGAGTACTGCTGCAGTGTAGTTCCGTTGCCGTTTAGTGCGTGTTGTCTCATATAATTTCATATAAAGAATATTTTAACGCGTTGTGTCGCTCAGTTCCGCTGCGGTGCAGTTTCGCCTAGTGCGGTCCTACCTTAAGTGTGTCATAGTGCGCAAAAACTTGCTTGGCATCGTCTCTAGTTATAACACCTCAATAGTTTGGCACTCATTCGTCTGTTGGCTGCAGTTTGCTCCGGCTTCACTTACTTAGTGTTTACTGAACATTATTAAATCCTGAAAACAGACAATGTACTTACTCGTACTACTCGAATAGAAAGTTTTTAGTAAAATCAACGTTTATTTGTTTTACATTGACATGAAATCTTCATGGAATGAAAAAAAAAATTAAAAATATCTATGAATGTATGTTTCAAATCACTTCAGAACGGCTGCACCTATTTGGCTAGTTCTTTTTGTAATTATCGGGAAAAGGTTTGCACAAAATATATATTTTTTAAATTCGTCACCGGATACAGGGACATAGGTTCACGTGGAAGAAGTCGCGGGTGGTCCGCTAGTCTACTAAATAAATTAAAATCTATTGCCACATGTAAGACGGAGCATTACTTAGAACTCGAAAAAAATGGACTACCTCAGGTAAGACTTCTACCCACTTCTTCCCAATATAATAATAATAATAATAAGAACAACAATGGCAACCTAGGGTAAGTTTTTTATAATATTTTATATTGTGAATATGTTTTTATAAAAAATATAATAAAAAAATTCTTAAGATGTATATTTAATAAAGAGAATAATAATAATAATAAATTTTCGCAACTGTCACACCATTATTTTCAGCCCCAAACTGAGCATAGCCCGTACTGCGGTGACTGAATAATGGATAAACAAACATACAGAAATACTAATAAACATCCATGACTCGGTCACAAATGCTCGTGCTTACCACACAAACATTTGCCCCTACCGAGATTCGAACCTGGGACCGTGAGTTGTGTAGTCAGGGTCGCTGACAACTCGACCATCCGGCCGTCTGTTGTGCGGCTGTGTTACCTCTTCGCCACTGCTTAAACCTGTCGAGATTCTTCAACGCTTTTTACATATTATGTTGCTGCAACTCATCAAACCTTTTTAAATTGGCATCCTACGAGATAATATTTTTACAAATATAAATTAAACATTTAGTTAAGAGATAAGACTGCTATGTTATTTTTGATATTATAAAAACGTATTTATCAATGTTTTAGTAGCTTAAAGTATTATGAGATTGAGCGTTATATTACGCCTAATAAATGTAAAATATTGCGAAAAAAAATCGAATCTATGTGCGTTGAGTCAGACAAAAATATGAAAATAAAGTAGGACACAGAGAATCGGTCCGTTAATATAATCGGTCCTACAAAAAGTACGGTCATGGTCGGTCGCTAAACTTAAAAAAACCTAACATTCAACCGCCATCCAAAAACCCTACTCGCGCCGTATCACGAAAAAGGTTAAAAACATTCTACAACCCGTTTAACTCCTATAATCCGGCCGGATTCGGGAGGCACCGTCTTCCCGCAAAACCTTATCTTTCCCCCCGGCCCCTACACTTTGTGGGGAAATTTATTTTTCCTAACTTTGTTTCCCGAGTTATCGTGGCTCCCTACACTGTTAGTGAAAGGAGAGTGTTGCCAACTCGTACACTGATGAAATCTCCCGTCGTAAAATTTGAACACTCACATTAGACTATAAAGTAAATTGTTTAATACAATATAGCTACTGTGTGCTTCTTTGGAAAGTTGTACCAAGTATGGAAAGGAGAAAATAGACAGATCCATTGCAAACATGCATGATATATAGGGAATGAGAGTCATTGGGTAATGAGAGTTATTGGGTAATGCGGGTCAGTTCAAAATAAGCAAAACAGAACGCGGCACAGGGTATGGCTATGTCGCACAGGGGCCCCCTCCGCACCTCTTCCACGCAGACGAACACGGCGGACCGCTAGTTGCACTTGCGTCATCGGCAGCGAGGCACTTGCACAAACATTTACCAATTACCTTAAGGCCTTAAGAGGGGTGAAATGCTTAAATATTTGCATGTTTGAAACAAAATTTCCAAATAACTGTCTATTTAACTCGAATAAAAAAATTGTCAATGACGAACGAATGTCTAATAAACATTTTTAATTGAGTGAAATTGTATTTTCATAAACCACTTTTTAGAAAAAAAATCCCCAACGAATCCCTAGTTCAGTCATAAATTGCAAAATTTCTCTAAATCGGCTCAAGCTTTTTAATTAGTTCTTACACTAAACGAAAGGTCTTAACGATGCAAATAATTTTAATTGAGAGTTTTATTTTTATTCCGTATTTCACTGGTGAAAAGTAATTAAAACACGAAAATTTCAGTTTATCGGCGCGGGAGTGCCGCCCCGTCTCCCTGTAATCCCCCGCTAGCCCTGCCGGCAGTCCGTTTCCGTATCTCATCGAGAGTGGACTGCGCGCCGGTTTCGGAGCGACTTCAGCTAACATTTTTTAAAATTTTGAAGAGTTTACACTCAATTGTACACATACATATTAATAGAAATACTTAATTCAGTTGATACCTCTATGTTAACAGCTGTAAATACTGCTTTTATTCTAAATTATTGTTTGTGGTTAATCATAGAATAAATAAGATCAGACGTTTTAAAACTGTAAAGTGCTGTGCTGCCGTGGGTACACCTATGTAATGTATCTTAAAAAGTAACATTTTTCGTAAAACGACTTTAAAGTTTGGAAAAAGTTTTTGATCGTAACACAAAAAATAATAGATTAATTACGCATTTTGTTTTTCAACTAGATATCAAATTATTTTCCAAAGCGGTCAGCAGTAATATTACAATTAGGTACCTACTTTAGTGAGTTTTTTTTTATATTCGGACCATTTAAATTTTTTTGCAACCTAATGAGGTGAAATACAGTTCCCGCGATAAGAGTGGACTACTTTTTGAAATGGTAAATTTCTTGTATCTATAGTTACAGGAAATAGGCAAATCTACCACCCCGCCTATAGCGGGGGCGCCAATAGTATTATTCTGTGCCAAAATAGTTCAAGGGACTAAATAAGTCTTTCACAAGAGGTAAAGACTGCTTTTCATTACGAATACAAGGAAAGTAACTAAAAATAAAAACATAAACAATAAGAATCAAATATGTGAATTTTATTTTCCATAAATCAACATTGAAATATTTTTTTAAAGTTTATGGTAAAATTAGTCATCATTTGAATCTATGGACAACACCGACCACGCCCACACAGTCCATGCTTCAGCAAGAAACAAATGCACAGACTGCACATACGCTTAGGTGGTGAGCCTTTAGCCCGTTAGTCGCTTTTACGACACCCAAGGAAAGAGTGGGGTTGGTAGTAATATTTTGATGAGCCCATTGCCGCTCTATGTTTTTGGATGTATGTGCAGTCTTTAGTCCGTTAGTCGCTTTTACGACACCGAAGGAAAGAGAGGGGTTGGTAGTATTATTTTGATGAGCCCATCGCCGTTCTATGCTGTTGCATGTATGTGCAGTCTTTAGTCCGTTAGTCGCCTTTTACGACACCTAAGGGAAGAAAGGGGTTGGTAGTATTATTTCAATGAGCACATCTCCGCTCTGTGCTGTAGTATGTATGTGCAGTCTTTAGTCCGTTAGTCGCCTTTTATGATACCAATGGAAAGAGAGGGGTTAGTCATATTATTTTGATGAGCCCATCGTCGCTCTATGCTGTTGGATGTATGTGCAGTCTTTAGTCCGTTAGTCGCCTTTTACGACACTCAAGGGAAGGAAAGGGTTGGTATTATTATTTTGATGAGCCCATCGCCGCTCTATGATGTTGAATGTATGTGCAGTCTTTAGTCCATTAGTCGCCTTTTACGAAACCCAAGGGAAGAGAGGTGTTGGTAGTATTATTTTAATGAGCCCGTCGCCGCTCTATGCTGTTGGACGTATGTGCAGTCTTTAGTCCGTTAGTCGCCTTTAATGGCACCAAAGGAAAGAGAGGAGTTAGTCATATTATTTTGATGAGCCCATCGCCGCTCTATGCTGTTGGATGTATGTGCAGCCTTTAGTCCGTAAGTCGCCTTTTACGACACCCAACCAAGGGAAGAGATGGGTTGTTAGTATTATTTTAATAATAAGTAACAACTACACAAGACAGTACCTGACAGAAAAACGATTCTCCGGCTGTAATACTACCAACCCCTTTCTTCCATTCAACAGCATAGAGCGGCGATGGGCTCATCAAAATAATACTACCAATTCCTCTCTTCCCTTTGGGGTCTTAAAAGCGACTAACGGTTAAAGACTGCACGTCATAGAACCTACAGCATAGAGCGGCGATGGGCTCATCAAAATAATACTACCAATCCGTCTCTTCCCTTCGGTGTCGGAAAAGGCGACTAACGGACTAAAGACTGCTCATACAACCAACAGTATAGAGCGGCGATGGGCTCTACAAAATAATACTACCGACCCCTCTCTTTTCTTCGGTGTCGTAAAAGGCGACTAACGGACTAAAGACTGCACATACATTCAACAGCATAGAGCGGTGATGGACTCATCAAAATAATACTACCAATCCCTCTCTTCCCTTTGGTGTCTTAAAAAAGACTAACGGACTAAAGACTGCACGTCATAAAACCAATAGCATAGAGCGGCGATGGGGTCATCAAACTAATACTACAAAAAGTGCGCGGCAAAGATAATTGCGGCGCACAAACTCATTACTGCCCGCTAAAAAGTAAAGGCGAACCAAGTCTTCCTTTTCGAATAGATGGGATGAAAAAGCTTGTATGTACCTAAAATGAATTTCGGCTGACGACTGTCTTGGCATCCACAAAACACCGTAGACGCGCATGACTCGGTGATTCTCATATAAAATAGGCAATATTCCAGAACATAATACTTATTCCCTCTGCAATTCACTAGTCTTTGAACTATTCTTAGCAGTACCGTATATTTCCGCTAGACGGCGGCACCATCGGCAAAAGAATATGCGAGCTTCGAATCGTCAAGGTCACCCAGGCCTGTTAAGGCCTTAACCGTGCCGCTTAGCGGTGAAAGAAACTGCCACCCCCTCTCTTCCCTTGGGTGTCGTAAAAGGCGACTAACGGACTAAAAACTGCACATACGTCCAACAGCATAGAGCGGTGATGGGCCTGTCACGCTGAGCACATGTGTCGCTATTTAGTGAAACTTGGACTATTTCAGAGGACTGCTTTTGCGGCCTCATTGCCTAGTCTTTGACTTACCCTACGGGAATAATAGTCGTGATTATACGTATGTATGTATGTACAAAAGAGCCCTCATTTATTTTAATATTTTTATGTGAAAGTGTTATTGAGGAGCTCGATGGCGCATGAGAAGCTCGTTGGCGCAGCAGCTAGCGCGTTCGGCTTGCGATCTTGCCCGCTAAGCAACGTCGCAATACCGGGTCGCCCGATAGGTTACCAATTAAAAACATCTAGAGCTCCTCCGTGCTTCGGAAGGCACGTTAAGCCGTTGTTGGTTCCGGTTGTCGTCGTAACAGGGCAGTCGTTAAAACCCACCAACCCGCATTGGGCCAGCGTGGTGGGTTATGGCCTAATATCCCCACGTGCTATTGTCCACGTGGGAGGCCTGTGCCCAGCAGTGGGTCGTTTATAGGCTGATGATGATGATGATTCATTACGGGTAAGCACTTGGCCTTCATCTCACCTGCCGAAGGTGAAAGCGCGCTTCACCCGGAACCCTCCGCTGCTGAGGAATTGACTATCTTATCTCTTAAGAACACAACAATGCTACTAAACGTGGTTGTTATGGCGACAGCTTTAGATAAGATGGTGGTGGAGCAAGGCGCACTTGACAAGAAACTAACGCTACGAAAGCGATTGGTAGTGGGTTGGAGTCACGGTTGAGGCTTCATCATGTTTGTTCAATTGCTATTTTTAGCGGCAGTGTGTACACGTTATTTTTTACTACAACTATGACAATGTCTTTAGTAGGTACCTAACTAGCTACTAAACTTAAACCTTACTTAGTAAGTGCCATGTAAAAGAAAATGTATAAATGAAACAGTATTTAACCGACAACTAACTTCATAACACTCATCACTATTATAATTTATTTAAATATTCAATGGAAATATGATATTTATTTTTATACTTATTCTGATTTGAATTACCTTTCAGTGCTCTGCTTCGCTTGGAGCGCCTGAGATCTAATTATTGTGCCCAATTTATGCTTATTGTTACATCGTATCAAACATTATTCTGGCAGGTAAAAAATATTTGTAATGTAACATAGTATGAGATAGAATATAATAACCGTGTCACATAGCGGAAAAAGAATAATACTACAACTCCTTTACTACCATCCCCTCTCTTCCCTTAGGTGTTGTAAAAGGCGACTAACGGACTAAAGACTGCACATACATCCAACAGCATAGAGTAGCAACAGCTCACTACCTGTCACGCTGAGTTCATTTAGTGAAAAGTGGACTATGGTAGAGGACTGCTTTTGATCTCCTCTTGCCTAGTCTCTGACTAACCCTTCGGGGATAATAGTCGAGATTACATGTATGTTGTATGTATGTACGTATAAAATGTAATTTTTTTTCGGAAATTATGCTAAGGTAGATACAGTAATTTACTTTATCTTTACTGTACTTTTACAGCCTGTAGGACATCATCAGCCATTATCAGCCGCCGCGACTCTGTCCGTCGCGCTCTCCGCTCATCCTTAAAAGATCGTTCAAATTCGTCGTTTATAAGTAACCTTCGGCTTCGGCCAAAACTTCAGCCCTTTTTGGCCTAAGCCGAAACTGAAGCCGAAGCTATGGTTAGACACTACACGCGACATAAGAGTCAGTAGCTGTCTAAAATGTATATCGACTTTGAATGCGGACCGTAGCAAGGCTTAGCCTTTATAAGCAGAGACGAGCTCGAAATAAGTTTTAATCTAATCACCCTTTCTGGCGCCTGGCGTTTGTTTCACTAGCACGATACGTAAACGTACTAGCCGCTACACTAGCGATCTTCCACAGAATACAGATAAAGCGGAAACTCAAAGGTAATTAAGTATACCTATCTACCATGCAATTTGCACGAAATCTAAAAGCGCAACACAGAAACTGTGGAGCGGACCCGTAGAAGCTGAAATGACTAAGCTGTGACCATTATTGTCTAATTAACAGACAGTTGGTAGTTTGCCAACGGCCGGGGCAAAGCTGACCGCACATCAGCTATAGCTTGAAGAACTATTAGATGGTTTAACTTCCTATTAAAGATTATGGTAGGAACATATTTTAGAACGTTAAATTAACCAAACAATTGATTTTTAACTGTCTGGTTTTAAGGTGCTCAAGGGGTTAAAGCGATTTAGCGCTTATAGATAACATAGATTAGTGTTATCTATAAACGCTAAATCGCTTTAACCCCTTGAGCACCGTAAAACCAGACAGTTAAAAATCAATTGTTTCGCGACCGCCGGCGGTCTTATGATCCTTGACATATTAAGCGATGAGACCGCCAAATTGTAACATTGTTTTTCTTTTCTTTTTGCTCTTTTATGTAAATGTATTATTAATGTTTGTGTTTTAAGTTACAATAAAAGTATTATCTATCTTATCTATATAAAATTCTAAATGAACTCTACTGATTTTGTTTGTAATAGTAAGGGGGCAAGGTTTAAATGAATTTTTTTTTTGGAAATTGGTGACGGGTGCCGATTGCTAGTTAAAAATACAACGAGATAACTCAAAGAATCATGACTGCCTTCTTACTACAATAACCGGGACCAACGGCTTTGCAGGCCTTCCGAAGCACGGAAGAGCTTACATAAGTACATACATAGATTAAATCACGACTATTGTCCCCGAAGGGTTAGTCAGAGACTAGGCAATGAGGATAGCTAAAGCAGTCCTCTACCCTAGTCCACTTTTCACCAAATAGCGACTGCACATGTGTTCAGCGTGACAGGTAGTGAGCCCATCGCCGCTCTATGCTGTTGGAATTATGTCCGTTAGCCTTTTTTAGATTGGTCACCAATCCAGTGACCCGTCATTGAGAAAGGTGCTTAACAGGCAAGGTCACAATGCGAACACCTTAGCTACTGCAAAATCGAGCTTCCTAATTCAATTCTATTATTTCAACAAATTCATGCAGTCAACCCAATTGATGCAAGTCATTTTGCAATGTTACTGTAAAACCTTTCAAAAAACTTATTATGTACAGCCGAGGAAATTCCCGGTTGACCACTTTCCGGCGATATTTGATTGCACACGATCTTTATTTTTATTTGGCACGAAATTTATCGCGTCAGTTTTGTTATGCCTATCTCAATGATTTCGCATATTGACCATTAGGTAGAGTAGACAAATGAAACAAAAACTTTGAAATCCGTTTTGGAGAAATTTATAAATCATTTTTATTTTTTTTCTCTATTTCTATGTTTATGTAATATTGTTTTTTATCTTCAGTGTCTTGCACATCTGATGTCACTACTGTGTTCAGCAGAATATCAGTGCAGCAGGTACCACTTGCTGCTTATACTGAGCTAAGCACAGTTTTGGCATCACACATCAGTGCACAATTCTCTACTGTGCACAATTTTGTCTCATAAGTTTTTACTATTGTTGTATTGTGTTTTGTCGTGTGATGTCAAAAATAAATGCATCTTCTTCTTCTTCATCATTTACGCACATGCTACCGTATGTACGCGCGGTCGGAACGGAGCGCAAGCGAATATCGCCGGAAAGTGTCGACCTTGCACACGATCTACGCGCACGCTACCGTGTGTACGCGCGGTCGGAATGGAGCGCAAGCGAATATCGCCGAAAAGTGGTCGACCTTGCACACGATCTATGCGCACGCTACCGTGTGTACGCACGGTCGGAATGGAGCACAAGCGAATATCGCCGAAAAGTGGTTGACCTTGCACACGAGCTACACGCACGCTGCCGTACCGTGTGTACGCGCGGTCGGAATGGAGCGCAAGCGAATATCGCCGGAAAGTGTCGACCTTGCACACGATCTACGCGCACGCTACCGTGTGTACGCGCGGTCGGAACGGAGCGCAAGCGAATATCGCCGGAAAGTGGTCGACCGGGAACTTCCTCAACTGTATTGTATGTAGTAGTAGTTAGAACCAAAAAATGTTATCCCATCCACATAAATGGTTATCACACCCGCATTGTACCCGCTACAATCAGGCTAAGATTTCCTAGAGGCAGTTCTGTTACATAACGCTTAAAGTTTTGTGGGGAACAGGCATTGAGGTATTATAACTAGAAACGACCATGCGAAGCAAGTTTTTGCGCACTGAGTTGCGGGTAGGGTTGCCTACTACTATACTGTTTTTCACTACATTATACTTTTTACTGTTTAACAAAAATAAGGTGTCCAAAATACTGATTTAGTATCACTGTGCACTTGTATCCATATCTTAAACCTGTTTAAAAAGTAAAAAAAGTAGCGAACGTTGTCCGCACAGCCATATCTAAATATATAAAAAAAAATAAAACACCCTCCATTTTTTCTAAAAATAAGTACTGTCTTTTTTTCTTAGCTTACCTTATAACTAAACTGTATTTATTTTTAAAATTGGCAACCCTAGTTGCGGCCCACGAGCTGCAAACACCTGACAACAAAACGCCTACGCCCCACGAGTTGTCCGCTGTCATCTAACTGAGCACATTTTGCATGGTTGCATAAATCCACGGTATTATCCCTGAAGGGTAAGCCAGAGAACAGGCAATGAAGACCGCAAAAGCAGTCCACTACCACAGTCCACGTTTTACCAATGACAACTGCACATGTGCTAAGCGTGACAGGTGGTGAGACCATTGCCGCTCTATGCTGTTGGATGTATGGTCTTTGGTCCGTTAGTCGCCTTTTACGACACCCAATGGAAGAGATGGGGCGGGAGTATTCCATAGCTCTTTAATAAACTACCTTCATCATTAAAAAGCGTTGAATTTTTAAAGTCATTTAAAGCAAAACTTGCTCAATATGTTTGCGAAATGAATTAATGAAATAAATAAACAATAGTGTAAGTGAAGTGTGAGGAAATATTTGTCATACAGATAGAACAGCGCGAACGTTGCATGTAATGTAACTTCTATTCTCATGTAGATAAATGATATTTTTGTCCTTTTTGAGAAATAAAGAATCGTTAAATATAATGAGCTGTGCTGGTAGCACCAGCACAGCACCTGACAGCAAAACTCCTACGCCGCACGCGTTGTTCGCTGTCATCTGAGCACATTTTTTATATGGAATGGTTGGAATGGTTGCTCTAGTTATAATACCTCAATGGGCCCAGGTTTCCTTCCTAATTTCCTCAAAACTATTATCCCGCCGTCTAGGAGTTATACTCAGGCTAGTTTGGTGGGCCGTTACCCACAGCTCGCTCCCATAAACATTGGTCAGCTCTTTTATTGTCGGCCCATAAAGAGCGGGCTAATTGCATTCCACCAATTACTCCTGGCTGCGTCTCGAGAACTGCCCCAAGTTTATTCATTTGGGTCGATGCTTCATTGTGTGCGGAATGTTGCGGGGTTTGCAATGTCATATGTTCCACATGATTTTCGTTTACTTAGTATGTTTGTCTTATATATTTATTTATACGGCAGAGCAGCCAACAAGATGTTGATGTCAAGTAAAGATAGTAGGTTACTATTACAAAGTTATACTAGCGTTTAAAATTTTATGTCTCAGTCTACGGCTCGATGTATGTTGACGCTGTAGAAATAAATAAATAAAATGCACGTACCTTCTCTAATCTAAGCAAATGAAAATAGACAAAAGCAAACAATAAAGCATCGACTTCGACATACAGCGTTAACACAAACCTCAGTGTTTTTAAAACGCTGTACTAATAAAAAGATGTGACATTGTAATTGAGCAATAATATATGAAAAAAAAGTATAGTCACACACGACATACATTATGTTCACGCCCACGGTCGTCTTGCGGCGAGGCGAGCGGATTTCTAGTTCGTTCTTCAGAAGAGGACTTCAGCTAAGTCAACGGCCGGCGCAGCTGGCGTCGTCAAGTCAACGGTAATAGAAAAAACGCAAGGGACGACCATAAAAGTATCGGACAAAAAGATTTAGGAATTGCCTAATTTAATACAAAAATATGTAATCAATTAAGTAATGTCTAAACATTTTCTCCAATAGTAGAAAAGTGTTTATCTTAGAACTAACTGCTGTATCAAAAGAGTTAAGTTACTACAACCTGCATTGGCGAAACGGAAAAGAGAAAAAGGCTAGATACGAAACCTTTTTTTCTCTATGGCATTGTCTGTGGCATGCGTTCCGAATAATAACTAAAGCATATTATTCCATGATTCCCTTAGGTTCCCGCCATAATTTTTACCCTGCTTACGTCTCGAGGGTAATACATTGTGTGCTATCTAAACTTTAGCCGATCAAATGCATGCGTAATCAATCACGTTTATTTTATATCTACTACAGACATATTTAGCACCACCAACAAGGTTTTACCATTCATGGTATTACCTATATCGTATTATATTAGTGAAGATACAGTCACTGAGATGCCTCCCAAATAGCTCTTTTTCAGTAGAACTGACTATAATTTTAATATGAATCCTGAGACATTTAAAGAACATCAGTTTGCTCCTCCTTTACCGTTTCCCGTATTCTAAGCTTAATACAGCTTGGCACTAAAAATAAATAACAACATAACACCACTAAAAATAGCACTCTAAACCAAAACGAGACATCGCAGTGAAGTTATACGAGTTAGCAGTGAAGTGAAGTGAAGTTGTTCGATCTCGGGCTAACTCGGTGAGCGTCTGATCCCGCGGGGCGTGTATGATTCTCGCACGGCCTCTACCCGACTTAACTTCTTTTATTAAATAAGGATGTGCACGTAATTGGAAACGTGATATGGTATCGATGAATTCGTAGAAACGTTTGGGAGAAGTCTTAACCGTCTTCGTGATTTCGTTAAGTGACAGTAACGTTAGTACAGTTTTAAGAGTGCAAACTAGATTGTAAATGGTTATGTGTGTTATGTTTTTTTTTTGAATATCCGATATTTCGGTACAGTTGCATGCGCCCGGATGTCAGTTGTACTATTATTTTATGCTACTGTGAGTGAGCTTGCATAAAGACAAAAAAATCAAAGTATAGCCTATATATAGATGATTGGTGTGACAGTTGTGAAATTTATTATCCATTTATTTATTTATTTTTATTATACACTAGCTGACCCGACAGACGTTGTCTTGTCTTAATTAAAAATATTGAATTCAAATTAGTAAGTATCAGTTATTAATTTAAAAAAATATATTTTTTCTTTCATACGAACCTTCTCCTGACCATAACAAACACAACAAAAAAGTAATTAGCGAAATCGGTCCAGCCGTTCACGCGTGATGGTATGACCAAGGGAAATAGCGATTCATTTATATACATATAGATATACTGTCTCACTACTGAACAAAGTCCTCTAATCATTGAAATCAAGTAATCACCACAATTGATTGGTGTTCGCTTAACACTAAATTAAAAAAAATATATTAATTCAAAAGTTCTGCCCATCTGATAAGGTGGCGGTGGTAGCGTTTACTCGCTTCATGACCAGATCTTGGGTCACCTGGAGAGTCGATGACCCGTTTCTACATTAAAATGAACTTGAAATTTCTAATTAATTTTCGATATATTTATTTGCCAACCCTAAAATCGACAAACACTTTCATAACACGATAGAAATCCTTCGTTGTTGACTCTCATCTTGGCGCATTGAAAAACATCGAGACTTTAAACTTTGCAATTGGAAGTCAATATAAAGAAATCTCATTGCATTTCTCGCAGGTTGTTATTCTGAGAATTAAGTTGTTCTACGTCAAGTCATAGTATTTATTCGAAGTAGCACATGTTGGCTTAGTTGCTAAACTAATCTTAAACCTAATACTATATGCTATGAACCACCATCAGTAGTTGATAATGATTTATTTGTTTGTATCTTAGTTGACTTAACTTTAAACAGCATCCCATAGAACTGCTATGTTCAATACTTTTAAAATCAATAAACAAACTATCTATTTGTTAAGGAAAATAATCTTCGATCATCATTTTTATATGTTTATGTATATTTATCCGTTATCTAGTTTGACTATATTAACGAGTTTCAATACAAGCTGGGGCTAGATTATATGTGTGAGCGTAAACAAATTAAATTTAATTTAATCTAAACACAAAATAATAGAGGTAATGTTAAAACTCTAGAAAGCTAATGGACATCAAAAAACACCTGTTTTAAACGTAATAAATGCGATTTAACATGTAAATGTAATCTAATGAATAAAATATTTTGTGAATTATTATTTAATAATAAAAAACAAAATAAGTAACCGAATATTTCAAGTATTTTTAGACCAAGACACACTTCGGGTCGCTGTGACATCAAAGTAATTAAATAAGTAATTCAACGTCGCTTTTGTTATACGAGTAGTAATCATTGTAAGGCTCCCGTTTAATTCAATGAACAATGTTGTCTAACGATCCTCGACAACACACAAAGAGCAGCCATGCCAATGCGAGTTAATTTACCTGTAGGTACAAACTATGAAATTAGTGCGACACCTTGTTTGTCAACACGTAATTAGTTGTGATACCAAAAGTTATTAATGACAGCCTATTTTGTCCCATAGGGCAAAGGCCTTCTCTGCTTTTTTCCACTTTTCATGTTTTTTGAACTAAGGAGTTTGGCCAATAAGAGGGTTTACGCATTTCAGATTAACATACAAACTTCCAAGACGAAATTTTTAAAAACCCATTAGCCAATTTTGAATAAATTTTGCATGCTAAAGTAAAATACAGGGATCAAACAGGGGAAAAACCAGCTATCCAATTTTGATGAAACTCGGCATGCTGAAGTAAATAGTTTGTTGAAAACATTTTTAAAAAACGTTCATTTAACTGAGTTATTGCGGTTAAAAGTCCACTATAGAAAGAATACGTGTGTGTATGCGGACATGCCATGCGGATGTCAAGAGGTTAAATAAACGTTTTTTAAAAATGTTTTCAACAAACTTTTTAGATCTCTATATTTTACTTCAGCATGCCGAGCTTCATCAAAATTGGTACGCAGGTTTTTAAAAATTTCAACTTGGAAATTTGTATGGGAATCCGAAATGCGTAAACCCTCCACCGCGCTGGTCCAATGCGCGTTGGTGGATCGCCAGTACCTTGTTCGTTTGTCAGCAGGGTACACCACGAGCAGGGAAGGTTGGCAAGGGTTGCGAGAGATGTAGTTTGGAGCCCCTTATGCCAAGAGTTACCTAAAATAAAAAAATGATATTGATCACAATCAAGTGGGTTACATCTATTAAAGAAAAATTTACGTTGTCCGTTTTTTTATTACATCTACGGGTAAGTTCTTGGTCGATATCTCACCTGATATTTATTAGGTGATAAGGCCTTCCTTAGTGGAAGAGCGAGCGCTTTACCTGAATTTCTCAACTTATGAGGAACTGGCTATCTTATCTCTAACTTTCGTAACTAACATATCAATGTTATCTACTAATATATAATAATATCAATTATGGCGATATAAATAAGTGGTAGTTAGCCAGGCGGACATTTTGGTGAGAAACGCTTTATAATGTTGACTAGGGCATTACATATTTATCCTTTTGGACCCAAGGATATTCCCACAGAAACGTTACGTGTGTGTATACAAAGTCTCCAGTTTAGGATAATTTAGTTACTGTGAGGACATGATAACCCTACTTAGGACAACGGGAACCTTTTTCAAGATCAAATAAGGAGCGAACTAAGTTCTCCAGGGTTTTATTTTTAATATTATTTTTCTAGGTCATTTGGATTATTTACGCATTTGTTTTTTGATGTTTAACAAGTACTCGTAGTTGTAACATTTTAATCAACAGTTTAAGTGCAATGTATGTTGCAACATCACATTCATTAATGAATTATGTTTATTCAGAATAGCAATAATAAAATGCTTACTTACATTTTCATCATAGGTATTCTTTATATTATTATAACTTTTCTCTGTTTGTCTCTGTCATAATGTCAATAGCCTTTTTTTGTTAGATATTATTTTGACTCAACAAAACCAGCGAAGTCTGCATGTGTCCTGCATGATGTGCATCATTTGTGCCTGCATGTTGTGTATAACAGTGCATGTGCCTGCTAACTTTCTGTCATCCAACCATTATGAAGGGAGATAATGTCCTTATTGGATTTCAATTATCTTTTCTATCAAGTATATACTTACATGTTACGGTAAATGTGATAAATGTGGATATTAATAATATTTAACGGTAATTGTTAATAATTACAACACGATTTGTTAAATGTGATAAAAACTGTAAAATTTATTACATTTACCGGTAATTATTCATAATTATTTATTTATAATTATTAATAAATAAATGAAAATTAAATACGAAACTATCTTTTTGGTAAGTTTTAATTCGAATTAAAAAATTTAAATGACCCAGTACATTTACTGGTAGGTAACTAAATGGAAATAACATACTTATTAATTTAGGAGTACTTATAGCTAAATCTAAAACTTATAAAAATCAAGTTATTCAGCAACATTTATGGCGCTTAGCCCGCAGCTGCCGCTGCACGCTCGCTTCGCTCGCTCGGCTCGCGCGTTGTTTTAATTACTGCTCTAACCTAACCGACTAATAGCTTAGTAAGCTTAGCTTAGCTAAGCCTAGCGGCTTATCTATGGCAACTAATTAAATGGTACTTTTTTATAATATTCGTTCAGCCAGAAGTTCAGCGGCAAACATCGACGTCGGTTAGGTTAGGTTAGAACATGACAAAATCACAGCGCGAGCCGAGCGAAGCGTGCCACGGTAGCGGCCGGCGAAGCGCAAGAAGTTAGTAATTCTTTCAGGCTATAACTTAGAAGACATCAAATGCAGCTGCCCAATATCACATTACTTGCTGATGAAATTCGTTATTTTTGACGACCACTAGCAGCACAATCCACTTTTTGTTTGCTGGCAAAATAGATTTTGGAGCTAAACATAACAAGCAAGCCTCAATTTAAGTATAACATTTACCAAACCTATGGTGTAATTATTAATAATAACCAGTAAAAGTAAATAATTTATTACATTTACCGCCGAACTTGGTAAGTATTAATAAGTACCGGTAATTATTAATAATTTCCAATTAATCACATTTACCGTAACATACATATTTTTATATTTTCAAATTAAGTAAATAGAAGTATTTTGAACGGTACCTTTTGGTGTTATCGATTTCGTGTATTAGTTAAAATATTATATTTATTAAGTTTGATTATATTCTATTTAAATAAGTGGGTACTTATTGTTATTTCTGAATGTAACCACTTTTGGAAATATAAGTTGAGAAAAAATTTATATTTATTACTTTACAATGTTAATTATAAAATTAATATTTTTTTTTCTACTAAAAGGTGTCTGGAATAACACTGGAATAAATCACTGTCAAGCTACCGGGCATTTCTTTAAGAATGTGCATATTACGCGGCGGATGATAAAGAATCTTCTACAGTGCAAATATTTTTCTTTTGATCATACTACCTTATGAATATAAGTTTTACAGATCTAAAGTAGTCTATTAGAAACTATATTTGTCTATTGAATTCAGAGAAAAATGTTTTCAAGCATCCAAATTCTAATTACCAGTCATGTCCCATTTTACATTTTCATTAAGTTTTTATTCAATATAGCTAAATCCCTTTTGAAGAATGTAATAATAGTTCAATATTCTTAAATAGGAATAGTTTCCTTAGCCCTATACACAAGTTGTTTAACATAAATAACATAAATTATTAAGAATTAATGCTCTTAAACTATGTCCTCGGATAACTTTATCATTACCGTTTAAAAAATATTCGCCTTAATTTACTACCTACAAATTAGAAAATTCTTACCCTTAACTCTCTTAACAAGTTTGCGCCTGTCTGTGCTCGGCGCCCGAGTATAATACATGCAATAAATACCGGAATTTTTGGCGCCATATTCAAATCTCTCGTCGTCGTAGTGCTTTTGTCGAAAGATCGTCTAATCACCATTTTCTATTTTTATGGTCAATAGACGATTCTTTTTTTTAACTGATACGTTAATTTATGTTGTTATGATTTCCATTTTTAGGTAAAGTAGGTAAAATTTTTATAATTCTTGTAAAGAACTGTTTAATCAACAAAATGTTAGAAATCCTAATTACCATTTGCATAATTACCGTATTTTCCGTTACTCAAAATAAATGGTCATGAGTAAATTTTAGAAATGGTAATTTTTTTATTGTGATTTTTGTGCTGTGCACCATCGAAATCAAAAATACTACTTAGGAAGCTATCTGTAAAGTTCCGTAAAAAAATATACGGAAATCACAGATTGTAAAATAACAAAATTCGCGATTTAAATCCGTATGATTTTTTTTTTCAGTGTGTTTTAGTCGCGAAAATTTTAAACTAATTATAATTTAGTATTTTTTGACAGAAATTTCACAATGCAAACAAAAAAAGAGATACTAGAGAATCCCATTATCGAAATCTAAACTAACCTTAAAGACAACTAGTAGGTAGTAATTTAAAACTACGATCAAAGCAGCATTATATTGACATCATCAGAATTTATTACTTAGACCCGCAGACTCCCTTGACTTCTCGAACTTATATAGCAAAAAGCCACCTGTTTACAAAAATAATGATTCTGATGATGATTTTGATATTTTTCTAACTAAAAGCGGTTTTTCAAGTAAATTATAAACATTTTCTCAATGATAGATACTCATTATAATTAGTTTTGCAATATTTTTGTAAGTTTTTTATTTAAAGGTCTCAATCATGCTAGTCCTGTGAGTCCATTTTTTAATTAGTTTTTTTTTAAATAAGTCATTATTTTTGTTTTGAGTTGGATGCTTATTTCCAATTTAAACCCAAGACGTTTTGGTTTTTTGTTTCTTTTATATTGATTTATGTTCATTTTATCGATAGATAACACGTAAGATAAGATAGATTTTTTTTGCAGAATTAACCTTTCGTAAAAAACAAAATTCTCAGATTAATATTGGATTGTATTTTTTAGTTATTTTTACCGCTTACTTACCAAGAAGTTCATTAAGTTTTGTTTTTTAAAATTTAATTACTTTATTAATACCTACTAAGTAAGAAATAATGTTTAAGGTTGATTATAATATATAGAAAAACATGTGTTTATTAAAACCGTGTCTTAGTTGATAATTTTGTTTTTTCGGATAATTCACTTTAAAAAATATTAAAAAATTCTAATTTTTTTACGACTGTTGAAAGCACATATCTTTATTTTGTTAAAAATAATGATTTGCTATATTTTGAAATAACAGTTAAGACTTTTGCCTTAATAGCAATTTGATTTTTATTTACCATTTCTCATTACCTTTACCATTATCTAATTACCCTTTACTGTAAATATCACTACCATTCACTAAAAATTTTAAACGCTTGTTAGTTAAAAAATAAAACACTTACATAATTCCCTTGTACAGTTTCTTTATGGGTATGTTTGCAGCAATGTAAAATTCACTCAAAGAATACGTTTTGTCACAACTTTTATGCAATCTCCTAACCTGAGGCAATATGCGCATTTTCAAAGAATTGCCCTACTATCTACCTACTAGTACAAATGTCTGGTTTGTATCTCTATCTCACTGTAATTTACTTGACACAACGTCACCCATAGTCCAGTCATTAGCTTAATTGACCCGGAATCTCGAAGTATCACAGGTTAAGAGCCCTCTAGCCTTTGAGAGTCGGATAATGGAGAACATTCGCACCTAAATAAAAACCTTTAGCCTCGAGTGGAACTGACAACCTTTTTCCAAAAGAATAAGATTCAGATCAGAATGGCACCGGATTTACTTGGGCTATCTGAAATGTTTAGGCTTAATACGTTTTCTACGTTTCGGTATGTAACTGACGGTGTGTGTGACCAGATTTAAATCTCTTTGATCGAAATAAGGTTTCAATAGTGGCATTTTGTATTGTTACTTAACGTGGTCCTTGAAATGTAACATAATGCCTCCGTATAGTATTCCTTTTAAGCGACTTCAAAAAAAGAAGGAGGTTCCCAATTCATCGGGAGCTTTTTTAATATATTATGTTCCCCGATTACTCAAGGACAACTGAACATTTCGATAATTATTTTCTGTGATGCACTTTCTGGAAGGTCCCATTTTCATCAGGTCAGGATTTGTTGATGACATTTGGGAACTCTTCGAATAGTATAGGCACCAATAGCGATTTGAATACTATTAAATATTGCACCAAGTGCATCAGTTATTATAAAATTATTTTATAATAACTGATGCACCTGTCCTCGGATATCACTACTTATAAATTTAGTACAGTGGAACTGATTGTTGAGACCACAGACGGCCACTGAACTACTTCATACTAAATATTTTAGGTTTGCAAACGCCTCAGTGATTGCGCGTGATTCAAGCGATTGTGGACCTTGCGGCTGCACCTTAGTCACAGTATAAATAAGCTTATATTTATACTGTGCCTTAGTTGCGCACAAACTTGCTTCGCGGTGTCTCCTCTTGTTTATTGTACCTCAATGGTTGTTTCCTTGTGATTTTCTCTCAAGAAAAATAAATCAATATCCGAGTGACACTATAGATATTTGCACAAAGAAATGTCAATATTTGTTAACAAAATTTTTTATCGAATTTGGCCGACGTAGGGTCGGCATAACAAGTCTTTCTCTTCCATTATCTTTTATCAACCATCATCTCTGCACAAACTCTTTTCTTACCAATGTCATCAAAAGTCCATCCATCCTTTCTTTGGTTAGCTAAATTCACGCCCGAAATTAATAACCGACAAATTTGACATAATTCGTATGAAGCTTCTTCTCTCTCGCTCTCTCGACGGTACGACGGCACAGATTGAAGTTACGACGGTAAGGGACGGGTATAACAACGAAGCGGAGCGAATAGGCGCGTTTTATAGGTTTTTTGTAAAGGAAAAAATAAGTGAAATAAAAACAATGTGTCTTTTGCATTCACTAGACTTAATAAAAAGTTTCTTCTGTTGGTAAAAAAAATTAAGTCATTTATTAATGTATTATCTGACTTACAGCTCTTTTACATGTTGAACAGAGCTTTTTTTTAAAAAAAAATTTCTATCAAGTGAAGTATTACCAATCATGTTTCTGTCTTTAAGAGTCACTAGAAAATATGTTCAACTACACTCGGCGTCAAAAAAATCGCACCTTTTAAAAATCATCTTTAAAAATTCTTAAACCTTATGTAGAGGATAGTGTTGGGTATCATTAGAAAGGTAACAAAAAGGAGTATCAAAAAACAATTAAATTTAACTTTCTGTTTAATTATAATTATACAAACAACATTAAAATTAATAAAATAATAAAAATCCTTAATTAAGTCCTAATTAACAACAGATAATTTACAAAGAAAAATGTACAAAAAGTGTCTTAAAATTAACTTAAAATCTAGTGTTACCCCCCCTTGCCCTGATCACGGCTTCCATACGGTCCCTCATGGACCTCACCAACTTCAGGAGCTCTTCTTGAGGGATAAGCCCCCATTCTTCAATCACCGCGTCTTGGAGCTCCTGTAGAGTCGAAGGAGCTGGATCCCGAGATCGAACCTTACGTTTAAGATGGTCCCAGAGGTGCTCTATAGGATTCAGATCCGGACTTCGCGCTGGCCACTGCATCACAGAGATTTGGGACCTCTGCAAGAAGTCGCTCACGATGCCTGCAGTGTGAGCGCGAGCGTTGTCGTGCATTAATGTGAACCCCTCGCCAAAAGATTCGGCAAAGGGGACCACATGCACTTCCAGGACCTCAGTGACATAGCGGCGAGCAGTCAGCGACCCTTGTCCGCGAGCACCTCCAGTCCGGGAGACGCAGACAAGGTCGGTTTTGCCGGCAGCAGACATACCGCCCCAGAACATGCAGGATCCGCCACCATATTCCACCGTCTCCTGGATGCAGGCTTGGGCGAAACGTTCACCCTGCCTCCGGTATATTCTTCTCCGTCGGTCGTTGCAGAAAAGACACACTCGCGTCTCGTCTGAGAAGAGAACAGCTCTCCACTGCTCAAGGGTCCAATCGACGTGGTCACGAGCAAACTGCAAGCGGGCTCGCCGATGCGCTGCAGTCAATTTTGGACCCGTAGCAGCTCTGTGGGCCGCTATCTTCTTCTCCTTCAATCTTCTTCTAACCGTAGATACGCTTACGGTGCGTCTGCGAACTGCCTGGAGCTGCTGTTGCAACTCAACAGCGTTGGAGAAACGATTTCTCAAAGAGTTCGACACAACGAACCGGTCGTCTCTTTCCGAAGTGCAGCGACGTCTACCCGAACCGTGTCTGCGGATATAGCCACCGGTCTCTATGAAGCGCTGGTACACTCTTCGAACGGAATAACGGCTCAGGTTCAGTTGCCGGGCGACATCACACTGCCGCACCCCTGATTGCAGTAGTGCAACCACTTGAGCGGCTTTATCAGCTGTGGTATCCATCAAAATCTGTGCGTGTGTCCTCTTCAACGGTTGAATAGCGAATGACCCACATTGAACCCGTGTTGACCGTTTTATACCCACAAAGGAAGCGCAACTAGCAACTCTCACGGGTAGCAAAATTTGCATCGAATTTTTGTGACACTTTATTTGTTGCATTAGGTTTTATTTGATAATGAAAAGTAATGTTTTTTTATTAAGTTAATTAAGTAACCTTGTAAATAAAATCATAATTAATGCGACTGCATGTGCATATCAAGAGTAAATGACATTTGAAAGTGATTTTCTAAGAGGTGCGATTTTTTTGACGCCGAGTATTTATATATGAATTTTACAACTGTATGTTTTATATTGGTGGCGGTACAATCAATCAAAATTGTTAAAAATGGGAATGGAAAGTTTAACAATAAATTGTAAAACCTTCAAAATTTTAATTTTAATATATATATATACGTTCTTATACGTTATTGATTTCGGGCGTTGAGTAAAAATTTTAATTTTAAAGGCTTAACAATCTATGGATATGTTATTGATTTTGGGCGTTAAGTAAAACACTTTAATTTTGAAGGCTTAACAATCTATAGATACGTTATCAATTTCGGGCGCTAAACTCTGTAAGCTTTCACCGAACTTTATACAAAAACATTTCACAAACCTACTTGAGACGCATAATAAAACCACTCCAGAAACAAATCGTTATAAACAAGACTGTTATTCAATAAAAAGGAAGATTGTTAAGAACACTTAGGATAAAATATCAGGGCGTAGCGTAGGTGATTTGAATAAAGGTTCTTCATTATAACTTCGAATTTTCTTATGTAGGTACTTTTAAGTTTGGTAATGTTACTAGAAAGAAGAAAGAAAACACTCACTAAAACAAAAATATAAATAATAGCACTAAAAAGGCCCTAACTCAGCATGACGTGTCAAAGCATCATTGATACAGGATAATACTATCATGTGATTTTAGTTATCATCATCTACTGGTGATTTCATGAAAGTCAACTAGCCTATTCTATTGATTGAGCACTGATCAGTGCGCGGCCGCAGTTGAAATGTTAAGTTGATTACCAGTATATTACAATAATTTAATTCAATATGATTTGTTCAGTTTAGTTTTTCAAGGATTGCTATCTTTTAACAACACTCTGTGATTCAGACAAACCATGGACCACCAGGTCACCAGGACCTGTTTTTTTTCTATGTCCGTCAATTTTGAAATAGAAATATAAATATCATTTATTTGCGTTAGAATAAGGTACACAGTAGATGTTTAAAGCAAAATATATAAAATCTGCCTATTCAGCCGTTACAAACAGCATGCAAATATCTTTAATTAAACATTAAAATTAAAATCAAATTAATGTCAAAGTATAAAAATTCAATTATTGTATTTAATTTAAATTACATATGATTACAATTATTATATAAACATTTTTAATTATTAAATGTCAAGTTTTATTAAAAAATTCATTAATCGTATAAAAAGCATGTTCCATAAGTCAACTTGTATAAGGCCCTTTTAAATCTATTAAACGGCAATTCTTTTAAGAATTCAGGTATTTTATTAAATATTGTCATACTCATCCAGAAACAGTTTTTTTTAAAACGAGTACTTTTGGGAATTATAGCAGAGACCAACCTATTGAAATTTCGTGTGCATCGTGGATAAACTTCCTTAGCCTGTTTAAAATAATTTCATCATTCATTTGGTAGGCAAAGTACCACACCCGCACGGCCTTAATAGATTTTAAACACTCTGTGTTAGACAACAACGGTAGGAACGGTTTATAATCATTTAAAATACATTAGGTACATATAATTACGACTACTATTATACTCATCATCAGCCTATAAACGTCCCACTGCTGGGCACAGGCCTTCCACGTGAACAATAGCACGTGGGGATATTGGGCCTTAACCCACGACGCTGGTCCAATGCGCGTTTGTTGGGTTATTATTATTATACTACTAGCGACTTGGGCCCCAGGTTATAAACTATCTGTATGCCGAATTTCATCTAAATCCATTTAGTAGTTTTTACGTGAAAGAGTAACAAACATCCATCCATACTTAAAAACTTTCTCGTTTATAATATTAGTAGGATAATATACTATATTAGACGACTGAATGGTTAGTCAGAGACTACTTGTACTTTTCACCAAATAGCGACTGCACATGTCCTCAGCGTGACAGGTTGGTTAACCCATCGCCGCTCTATGCTGTTGGATGTATCTGCAGTCTTTAATCCGTTAGTCGCCTTTTACGACCTTGGGAAGAGGTGGTGGTAGTATTCCTTCACCGCTACGCGACAAGGACAGAATAATTTATGGCAAAACACGGAATAGCTAGTGATATTTTAATTTGATCACCCATCCGGTGACCCGCCATTGCGAAAGTTACTTAACTTACAAGATCGCAACGCCTACGCACAAGCCGCTGCAGTAATAGTAGGTGGATCAATAAAGGTCGGTAAGCAAAGATAAACTTAACCCCTTGAGCACCGTAAAACCACACACAATTGAAAATCAATTGTTTCGCGACCGCCGGCGGTCTTATGATACTTGAAATATAAACAGTAAATGCAAAGTTGTTTTTAAAAATTTAAGAGACAGATTTCAGATTAACCGTGTTGCGTAGCGGTGAAAGAATACTACCACCGTCTCTGTTCCCTTGGGTGTCGTAAAAGGCGACTAACGGACTAAGGATTGCACATACATCCAACAGCATAGAGCGGCGGTGGGCTCATCACCTGTCACGCTGTGCACAATTATGTATGGTCGCTTTTTGGTGAAAAGTGGACTATGGTAGGTAGAGGACTGCTTTTGCTGTCCTCATTGCCTGTCACAGACTAACCCTTCGGGGATAATAGTCGTGATTATATGTAGGTTTGTAATGTTTATACAGATTATTCTAAATCAATTATTTTTCAACCCGCAGTCGGCCAGCTTGGTAATGGCCCAAATCCTGTGTGTGGTGTTGTCTATGTGAGAACGGGACGTTTACATAAAAATTGTTAATGATTATTTTTCTAATATTTTTATACCATCCTAAAGATTTTATTTTTTTTCCTCTTATATAATGGCTTCGTGCGATCAGCACATTTAGCCAGTGTCAATTTTTTAATATTAATTATTGTTTTCTTTACATTAAGTGGATGATAATGAGTGATAATGAACGTTTAATGGTAAATGACTTTCCCCCAAACCGCTCGAGACTCAATAAAGCTGTGGGACTTTATTGAGGTCTCACACGGACTTCTTGAGAGAATTTGAAAAGTGATGTTGCACTGTTTTGTTTTATTTGCTAACACGTTCACGTTCACGAACACTTAACAGTAAATAATCCACCATTATTTCACATTAATATTCGACAAAACACAAATTAAAGAAAATAAAACAAAACTGCAGACATGACGTTTCACTTTCCCGCCAAGAAGTCCCCTATCAGAGATTTACATGTAATAAAAACTTGTTTTTTCTTATTATTTAGTAAGTATAGCTTTTTCCAGTGTCGAAGTAAACCTATACTTTTTATTCAAATGAGGTTTTAAGTAAACGTTCGCGCGTCGGGATAAAGATTATAAAGGAAAAGCGGTGACCTGCGCTTAGATAAAAACTTAAGCAGTGATCCTGCAGGGTGAGTCAGCGTTACGTGGTCATTACAGTCAGCAGTTTGAGATTGGAAAGCCTCTCTGGTTTTGTGGTAAGAAATATCACACTCAGAGGGGGTTCCATTTGTAATTTTTTTTTAAGATTTAAGTACTACTTCACGATCTCTGTGGTCCAGTGGTTAGCACGCCGGGTCTGGCGTCGCGCCATCTTTGAGGTCCCGGGTTCAATTCCCGGTCGGATCAATTTGGAAAAATTGTTTTTCTAAATAGATTTCGGGTCTGGGTGTTTTTCTATGTTTATTTATCCGATATCTTACCATATTAACGAGCTTCAAAAAAAGTTTATTTTGGTTTAGATATTTGGTTTGGTGTGAGCGTAATCAAATTTTATTTATTACATTTTTATTGATGTTATTTTTTCTAATTTTTTTTTATAAATTCTCTTATTTCTTGTTCTCTTTTGCTATAATTCTCTTATTAATTTTACGTGAGTAAGTAATATTTTTTGTCATGAAAATATAATTTACCTAATGATTGTGTACCTACCTGTATAAAATCCCCTTTTCCACCTATCCCTATCAGGCTATCTCCTGGTAGCGATAGGTGAATTTTTTTTCCACCTGTCCAAACTAGTACAGATAGGTGGAACCTATTTAGACGCTTTTAGTTTAGTGGGGATACGTGAAAATATTATGGCTTTTTATCTCCACTGGTAGGAACAGTACAAAATAATTCCACCTAACTAACCACAGAGTGTTTTCTTGAGTGTCTAGATATGATATAAAAACTCTTTATAATAATTAGTATGATAATTTTGATTACTTATGTTAATATCGATATTACAGCACTGGTGAAACTGTGGCAACAATTTTTCATCGAGTTTTTATAGCAACAGTGCCTCATCAAACCTCTTAGAATTTACATCCTATGAGATCTGAATGAAAATATTTTACAATATAACCACCTGAGGTACTTAGTCATTTTTTTAAACGTTTCGATAACTTCGAGTTTATTTGAGCGTATTAACGCAAATAATCAAATATTACTTACCAATCTATAAAACTGTCTTCTCTTAGCTGAATATTTAAAATAAGTATTGAAAATAGAAAAATTTTAAATATTTTATATTTTCATTCAGATCTCATATGTATGTTCTAATTCTACTTTTTTTTGAAGTTCCATTTGTCCCTGCCGTATGTGTGAAAACCAGTAGGGATAGGTGGAAAAAGTTCCATGAACCAGTAGGGATAACTGGAAAAAGTTCCATCTGTATGTACGGAATTGCATTCTAGGATCGATAAGTGGAAAAAGTTCCATACACCCCAGAAAATAAAGGGAAAAAATCCACATTTCGCTACTAAGAGAGATGTGGCAGTAGGGCTAGATGGAATAGGGGATAGATAAGACGTCCGCTTGGCCCGACTAGTAGGGAATAATATAAAAATTAAATCCATAGGTATATTCCTACCAGGGTGTATAGTTAGTAGACATATATGGATTTTTTTTCCACCTATCTCTACCAGTGGGGTCAGATGGAAAAAAAATACACCTATTCCTACCAGTAGAGATAGCCTGGTAGGGATAGGTGGAACAGGGGTACAAAATACATATACACCTTATTCAATATTTTCAATGCCATATAATATAATATCAGACCAAAGATAGATATAAATATCTATGCTATATTTACCTCCATACTCAGACCAAATAAAAAGGAGCCTCCATATTATTATCTTTAGGTTTAAAGCCCGAGTGAATAGGCTGCTTCTGGGCAAGCTCGCTCCATCGTCGGCCTGTTCTTAATTTTCGGATAAGAATGTGGCCAAGAGCAAGCCCATCTACTATAAAAAAGGTAGAGGAAAAGACCGAACTTACTTACAGACTGTCTCATTAAAGCCCAGCCCAAACCCTTACACCAAGAAAGCTAAAATTAAACACGGAGGTTCCCTGATGTAGAGTTAAACAAAGCACAAGGATTCATCGAAATTCTCGCGGGATCACGCGAGTTCACGCAAACGAAGTCGCGGACGGTCATCAGTAGTATTAGGTGTATATACAACCTTAATTTTTCTATATACAAAACCAATTAAGGGTGAGTTCCACCCATGAAACTGAACAACTTTCCCCAAGAAACCTATGTGCAAAAATGACAAAAAAATTTCGATCTCCCATACTATTGTCGTCAGCTGATCGGACAGTTTTGTATGGGAGGTCGAAATTTTTTGTCATTTTTGCACATAGGTTTCATGGCGAAAGTTGTTCAGTTTCATGGGGGGAACTCACCCTTAATTGTTTTTGCAGTAAGAAAAATTAAGGTTGTACTTATTGTATATTAGGACGTTTTTCTCTTCCGTGGGGTGGGGTTTGGTATAAATTAGGCACATCAAAATAGGTAACATTGAAGATAACGAAACGTTGAAAAAATGTGGCTACCCTAGGTGGTAGTCATTTTTTTTTAAATATTTTGTTATTTTCGAGTTTTTTGAACGCAACGTTATTAACGCAAAGAAAACAAACATTAGGAAGTAACTAACATTGTACAAAAATAGTCTATGGGAAATGCATTTAAACTGGGGCGCCACGCGGGTTAAGGCCTGTATTCACTTTGATTAGTGATTAGTGCAGGTGACGAGTGCAAGTGCTTAGTGATTAGGAGTAAACACGTGTGGACAGCGATTGATTAGTGCGAGTAATTAGTAGTCTGCGTAGTAAAATGATTAGACGGGGGTTCTATTTTTTTGCGAATAGACTGCGAGTAGCCACGTCCCGCGCGCCCTCCCTTTCCCCTCACTCGCAGCCTCTACACACGTCTGGACAGCAGTGTTTAGTGATTAGTGTTTAGCATTGGCGTCGGACACTCGCTTGTTTTGCAAAATGGCGAAGTGGACCGAAGACATAACCTATAAATTTGAATACTTAATTAATGAATAAGTAATAAGTATTAATTAAAATAACAATTAATTATTTCTTTAATTTCCCCCTAATTTTGTTCCCCCCTTTTTCAATTTTTTTTTCTGGGGTTACAAACACCACTGCGTTTAAATTTTCTTTCATTATTTCTTGCAATAGCAAGCGCGCTTATTGACGTGCGGCTCTGGTCGACGGCTAACAACTGGCTTTACTAAACACAGCCACTTGACAAAATTGGACACTACCCGCACTACACACCTGCACTAATCACTCGCAATATTCACTCGCAACTAATCACCTGCACTCGCACTAATCAAAGTGAATACAGGCCTTTATGTGGGACTCGCTATTGGCCCTACCCACTAAAACCTAGGGGGCTAGGGATGCTCAGAACTTCCGCCAAAGAGACTCATTGCCATGGGCAGACAGCGAGTGACTCTACCGCGGCTTGATTCAGCGGGCCGTCATCGTCACCACGAACGGACGCCTTGAGGCCAAGCCTCACCCTTATTGTACCAGTTTTTTTTCTGCAGCACGCAATGTAATACGCGCACAGACTGTGCTACGCGTACCTATGAAAAAGACGAGTGCTAGCCGGTTGGAGGTATTTTTTTTCTCTTAAATAATGGCTTCGTGCGATCAGCACATTTAGCTAGTGTCAAGTTTTTAATAGTAATTATTATTTTCTTTACTTTAAGTGGATGATAATGAGTGATAATGAACGTTTAATGATAAATGATTTTCCCCCAAACCCCTCGAGACTCAATGAAGCTGTGGGACTTTATTGAGGGGACTTCTTGAGTGAATTTGAAAAGTGATGTTGCACTGTTTCGTTTTATTTGCTAACACTCATGCACATTCACGAACACTTAACAGTAAATAATCCACCATTATTTCACATTAATATTCGACAAAACACAAATTATAAATAAAACAAAACTGCAGACATGACGCTTCACTTTTCTGCTAAGAAGTCTCCGGTTGGAGGTTGCATGTTTTTGAATGTTTTTATTTTTTTTGCAAAAAAAATGTAAGCAGTTTGATGGAGTGTCATTAATATAATACTACCAACCCATCCCTTCCCTTGAGTGTCGTAAAAGTGACTAACGGACTAAAACATTATCCGACAGCATCTAACTGCACATGTGCACATGTGCTTCGCGGCCCTCATTGCCTGGTCTCTGACTAACCCTTTGATGATAAACTTAGTCGTGAATGTGAGTGTATGGAGACAAAAACAAACAATAGGAACGAAAAGCGGGTCATGTAACCCAACGTGCTTGCGGAATGTTGGGTTTCAACGGCTAACTTAGGCAACAACAGGGACCAACGGCTTAGCGTGTCTGCTAAAGCCCGGTGGAGCTCTAGGTGTTTAAATTGGTCACCCATCTGGAAACGTGGCTTTGTGGACATCGCTTAATACAAGATCGCGAACGCGCTACAGCTGTGATTTCATGCTCGTCATCGATTATTGCAATACGTTGTTGTTATTTTAATACAATTTATTTCATATTAATTAGTTAATTCAATTCAATTAAGTAAGTACTTGCATTATTTTCTTGTGTATTTTATTTTTATCAATATTGTACGTGCTAACAAGAACCCTGTACTTACCTACTTAAATTTTTATTTTAAATACAATTAAAATAAAGTAGGTATTATCAGAGGACAAATAAGATATAATCGTTCTTGGTATTATTAACTGATAGGTAGGTATTGTAAAAGTTACTTTACTAAATATTTGTCATAACGTAATAGTATGGAAATGGGAAGTTTCCTAAAGCTGGAATTGTATGATCAAAAAGAAAATACCTAGGTACACTAACAAGGTACTAATGTATATAAGTTATGTAATATCCTGTGCGAGGCTATCTTGTCTGATTCCACTCACGTTCCTTAGATCGTGATAACTTGCTTACAAGTAGGACCCATATGTAGGTATAGATGTATTTCCCAGATTTCTTCTACTTACAGAAAAATAAAACAAACGAAATACATAGTCAACTAAATCTTAATATAATTATGTTTGGCTTGGAAACAGTTTTTTAAACAGTCTAGGTACCTGATAAAAAATACATTACGTTCATACATACGTTCATTTTAATTAATACGACGAGCTGAACTGAAGAAGTATCATAACTTCAACAGGGATATCTATGACAGTAAAACTTTTAATGAACACTCAGTTTTTTCTCAATTAAAACTTTTCAGACTTACCTTTAAAAAGTAACTTCGGCAATTCTCCAAACACGCACTTACGTTCTTTTCGTAACCATCACTCACATAATCGCACAATAGTTCGAAAAACTTCCACTAATAACCAATACATACACTCGATATTTTAAAATCTGTTCGCAAGTTTCCAATGTATTTTATCTACATTAAAAATAAAAGTGTTTGCCAGAGACACCAGATTTTTATTTTTTTAATTTTGCATGACGGATTCCAAATTTGAATTTCCCGTTGGCGGGATAGGGGCGCGAGGCCGCGCGCTTCCCTCCGCTTGTCCCAAACATTTTATCACACTGAATGGTGGCGAAATCTGCTGTTAGGGACGTGCCTCACATCGACTTTTATTGTTCGTAATAATTTTATTATTCGATGACACACTTCCTATCCTACAATACCAGCTATAAATGCCCCGAGATGAAGACACCCGCAAATATAGATATTTGCGAGTGTCCTATGGCTTCCGTAATTCGATCGATAGTTTCTTATACAATTAAGGTAATCGTAGAAACAAGCTGTGATAGTGCTTGAAGGAATGTCGTAAACAAGTGTTTTCTAGAAAGTTAAGGCAAATTCCTTAATAATTATATTCAAGGTCCAAAGATTAATAACATAAAAAATACATATGTTACATTTATAACTACTTTGTCTACAATATCTATAAATATCAATAAATTGCTCTGAGAATCCTGTTTTCACAACTTAGGTAATCTACTCCAGCATAATAGAAAAAGTACTCATGAATTAAAATAAATATGTAAGATACCTTCATAAGGTTACTTACGTGTATTATTTACATTCAAACATACCTACAGTGCAGTTGGTTTAAGAAAGCTTACCAAAACCAGCACCGAACCAGTTTATCGATATCGATAGTCATCGCAACGCATCACCAACATCACGGGGCATCGGTACACGTACAACATTGGTTGGAGACACGCATGCGCGCAGCATGTTTTTCACGATACGAAAGTTGAAATCTTACTGTAGGCCTTATAAATCTTCCCGAAGACACATTTGTGGATCGTCACCGCTTTAGGATAACGAAAACAGTACGCGGAAGATATGGGCACGATTTGTCAGTATTTTGTAAGCGGTGCATCGTAATGCAAACTCCTTTGTTCGTCGCTGTTTTGTTTTTTTTTAAACTAAACTTCGCAAATTTATTGTTTTGTAACGATAGGTAACTAGGTACCTACCCTACTTTTATAGCTAAAGATCCTTAATTGATACTCAATTTAAGCAAGAACGTACTTAAGTACTACTTATGTTTATGTTGAAGAATTTCTCACAAAGTTTTCCGACATGCGGAAAAGCTGCTTAGGAACCGATCTTTATATAATAGGTACCTTTATATCGCAAATTCGCAAGTTACAATCCTGCAACCATTCATAAAAATATTTTTCGTCATCGGAGTAACTATTTTGTTAATGTTATTATTTTTTCCATCATGATGGTTTGGATGACTGAAAATGAAAGCGCTAATTAACTGGATATCCAAACCAAGATCCGCCCGCTGGGAATCAGACCCAAGTGCCTCCGAGTCTGACACCGGTAGCGTAAGTTCAACTCTATGGCATCTCCATGCACAGGCATTTTATAGTGATAGGGTAGGTAACATTTATATTTTTTAATATTTCATCTTTAATACTTAAAAAGATTGATCAGAAAATGATAATATTGAAAATTTTACACGAGCAGGATTCAAACCTGCACCTATATCAGGACATACCGAGTCAGTACTGACTGCCGGGTCAGGCTCATAAGTAAAGATAAAATTTGATTCGTAATAGGTATAATGGCGGGTCTCTTGCGACACTGTTTTGTGTTTTCTAACACCTAACATCAAACATCTAACAAAATATGTCAAAATATTGTACGTAGGCCACGCCCAAATTTGTTAGATGTTTGATGTTAGGTGTTAGAAAACACAAAACAGCGTCGCAGGAGACCCGCCTTAACCGTGTCGTGTAGCGGTAAAAGAATACTAAAGTCTTACTGTTGGGAACAGGCCTTCCCACATGGTCAGCATCATAATTATGTAGAGGTTGGACATAAGCTACCACGCTGGCCCATTGCGGGTTTGTGGGTTTTAACGACTGACATCTTATGCCGACACCACACGCTTGCCGCTTGCGCTTGTGCTTGCGCTTGCGCGCTGCGATTTGTTCGACGGATCGGCCTGCAAACGCTCTATCCTCACGTTTGAATTTGTGACGGCTTGCCGAGGTATGCCAAGCGTGTGGAGTTGGCATCACGATCTTACTGCCGTGTCGCGTAGCGGCTTATTAAAGGAATAGGTAGGTACTACCATCCCCTCTCTCCCCTTGGGTGTCGTAAAAGGCGGCTAACGGACTAAAGACTGCACACATCCAACAGGATAGAGTGGCGATGGGCTTACCACCTGTTACGCTGAGCACATGTGCAGTCGCTATTTGGTGAAAAGTGGACTTTGGCAGAGGACTGCTCTTGCGGTAATAAGGCCTAGTCTCTGACTAACCTTTCGGGGATAATAGTCATGATTATAAGTATGTATGTATATGCAATTTTAGGCTGGTTTTACAGTCACGCGTTTGACCAGCGCCGGCCACACGCGCGCGCTTACAATTGCACTAGATTGTAGGTTGCGTTTCATAGTCATCACGCAGTTCAAACGCGCAACTACTATGTAGTGTAGCGTGCGCGTGTGGCCGGCGCTGGTCAATCGCGTGACTGTGAAACCAGCCTTACACGACGACAGCCGGGACCAACGGCGGCGTTACGTGCCTAGCGAAGCACGGAGGAGCTCGAGATGTTCTTGACCCGGTATTGCGAAAGTTGGTTAAACAGCAACATCGTAAACCAAACGCGCTAGCCGCTGCGCAATCAAGCTCCTCAACATCTGGTAATCCATCAGAAATGCAAATATCATTCGTTTTTAGCTGATTTTTTATTACATTTTAGGTAAGAAGCCATATACTTACTTATTCTAGTTTTCATTATCATGATTCGCTGCGCCACAGTTAAGTCGCTTCGCTCTCCGCTGTAGCTACACTACAGCTATAGATTTCATGCAGTTTTTTTGCGGTCAAAAGCAGTTAACAGCATATAAAATTCTTACGGTAACAAATGAATGTACCTATGTGTTAAGTACCGACAAACTTTTTAGAATTCTATGTTTTTATACTTTTTTAAATATGTAATGTTTTTTTTTAATTTTTCTATTGTTAATTCTGGATGTGACATACGTTTTGCTATTAGTTGATTACAGAGTTTTTACCAACCAAAACCTGTGCCTACCTATTGCTTATTCCATTTTCCTTTCGAACAGTATGCGTAGGATACCTAGGTACCTTTGCTAGGTAGTGTTGCGTTTATACTTATGAGTGAACAAAATTAAAATTGAAATTGCAGAACTCTTTTTCTTTCACTCAATACCTTAATTACCTACATTCATTCCACCCTCTTACAGAATATTGGCGTGAAAGAATAGCACTCGTTGCTGTTGTTTCTTCCGGTGAGCGAAAGTACCTACCGGAGGCGCAACTCTTCCCCTCCCCCCTCACTCCTACTCCTTCCTCAAAGATGTAGGATCCTTCCCCAAGGCTAGCAACGGATCTGCAACTCCGCTGGTTTTGCCACCAGGTGACCCGCCTGCTAATTTGCCTACTTTTCACATAAAAAAGGTTTAGTTTCTAAGCAGGCAAACGAGGGTACCGCCTGATGGAATATGGTCACTGCAGTCCACAAAAGCTCGCGACACCGAAGACATCCCGCGCGCGCTGGCGATTCTAACACTTCAGTTCTGCATCTACGCTCTATAATTTCGCTGGATCCAATTGAAACTGGAACTGCAAACTTATGGCAATTCAAAGGCAAAAATTACGCAAGGAATGATGTTGCAAAAAATTACGTGCCATAAACAGATAAAAAAGTTTTGCAAAAACAAAAAATCTTATTAGCCCCTAATTTCAGGTAAAATATAAATGAAACGAATTTTAATTACTAAATAAGCTTGGTTCTATTTAATTTGTATTATAATCATAAAATACATACATATGTGTTGTAATGTGACATAACTATTTATAGGCCAGCTCAGTAACTGCATATTTATATAAAATGCTTCACATAGTAAACACTGAAACTCTAATATTAGACAAAATTATTGATGGTTGAAAAAAAATCTAGATATAAGTACCTACTTTAATAAAATATAGAAATGTTATGTAATTTAAAGTTCACAATCACATTCTATCTTATTAGCTACAAAATAACAAAAGTAATCGAAATATAGGAATACTATTTTAATTAGCAACACTTTTTATTTTGCGAAATCATTAGTAATATAAGACCTTCACCTTACAACAAAGAGGCAAGGAATCACATAAAATCACATTTACTTGAACTCCTACATACCTATAACCTAACTAATTTAAAAAATGCGAGTGTGAAGTGCCTCATTCAGCTGGAAACGAAGCATAAGATCCAAGTGTTTTTTGCACAGATACTTGGAGATTCTGAGTGTGTTTTTTTTTACTTTTATCCAAAATTAACAAATCAAATTATAACATCGGCGTGTAATACCACTAGCCTACACTGATATCTAGACCTAAATACCTAAATTCGTAATTACTGATCAATCAGACATAAAATATCTAAAAAAAATATCCTTAGCTTAAATTTTAAAGTTGGTTAAAGATTCTGACAATTGTAGCCCCTTTATTTATTTTTTTATGGTAGATAGTCTAAATGAGATTTGTAATCCTGCATAACATTTAAAGAATTTATAATAAAACATTAATCGTTCAAAGAATACTACTTCTAAATCTATGGATATGTAAGTATATCAGTAAGATTTTCTAAATAACTTTTCACGCTATTTAAATTTTAATAGCTAATAAAATGTTTCTTAAAATGTATAAATCCATTAACACAACAAATACATGAAAACTATTTTTGAAAGCTATAAATTTTTTAAGTTCATCCGATTCAAAGAGATCTTTTATCTAAGTGAAAGAAAAGAATCTTATTTTTAAAACCTCTGCATTATCAATTGAACGTGTTTCCACAATGTATTGTTAATAGACTTGGCTTCGGGTTGTAGGCAGGTAGCGATGGGTGATTAAATCTTTTTCCTCCTCTTTTCTGGCGTAGATGGGTACATGGCCTCGTCTGCGCGAATCAGCCGGTTGACAGCCCGACTCAACGACACATCTGTTACCAGAAAACAACAACATAAACTTCGGATAAGCTTACCGATATGCTTACATGGACGACATTATAGTTGGTATGTAAGTATATCTTACTAGAGCTCATAATTAAAGTTTGATTTAAATCTAATAACTACATTATTTTTATGGTAAGCAGATTGTGTCAATTTAATCACCCGTGGCAAGCCAAATGCAAAATGTTACTTAAGGTGATGATTAGAAAATGAAACACAAATAATACGTTTTTTAAAATCTTTAATGTGATAGAATTTTAACAGTCCACTTACGATTTGTTTATTACATTAACACAAAACAGGAACTGTACGAGAAATTCTTCTTTCAATTGGCAGCGTTAAGTAAAGAAAAGAACTTGTATATCACAAGATTTCTCGTACAATTCTTGTTCTATACGTCGATTGTACTTATATTAAATTGTACTTATGAAAGGCATCATCATAATAAGTTTCAATATTACTTATTATGAAGCATTCAAAACTCATAAAAAGAAAGAATACAAACAACATACATTCTAATTACCGAATATATTAAAATTGTTCATAATGGAGTTCAAATTATTGTGTAATACTTTATAAAAAGACGTCCGTTGCACTGAAAAATAATGATTTAATTATATTCTAACGGCAATGGACCCTCCTTCATTTGGACTTACTAATACTAGTATTAACTACTAACATAATTGTAATTAATCACCATTAAGTACTGATTTTTATTAATTTTATAGATAAAATTAATACTAAATAAATTATTATTAATTTGCTACAAAACCCTATTACAATAATAAATTAAATTTTCATGACAAACTTGAGCCCAATTAAATATTATTAGTAAAACAAGAGTCAACACCAAGCCCTCTCTATCAAGATAAAGCGATCTAGAATTATTCATTATTATTTTTATAGACTTAGAAAAATACTTCATGTAAAATATTAAAAATGTTGCCATATAAAACATTAATAAAGTAATTGCAATACACAGTTGCAATTACACCAATTTTATTTTGACACGAAATAAGCAGATTATCATATTATTGTACATTCATGTAGGTATTGGTTCAAAATATTATCAAATTCTAAAATTGCCTATAAGTCAAATGCGCTTCCACTATATGCCAAGCACTTTTAATTATTAGTTTTAAAAACATATAAATATTCTACCGAATAAAGTAGGTACTTGTGTAAAAATGGATATTCCTGAACATGGATGCGTTTGGCCTTCGTGTAACCAAGTAACCAGGTAAGTTCGAAGGTGAAAGCGCACTTCACTAGGAATTGTCAATAACACAGAGGAACAAGTATCTTACCTTTAGCTGTAGGAACACAACAGAGCTACCAACATTGCTGTTATGACGACAAACTTAGTTATATTATGATGACTTAGTTAAAATACTCCTACCACCAACCGAATAAACCGGTACAATATGTAGTGCACGGAATCGAACCTGGGACCGCTGAGTCTTACTGGAGCGGAAGTGAGCAGAAGTTCATAGCATGTCGGTCAAATTGTAGATTTTACAGAACCTTCACGATTTTTAACAACTTATTTACTTATTAGTTGATTGTATAATCGGTTTGTATACTAACTAGGTATAATTGTAATAATGCATTTTTTGGTAGACATACCAACATAAGCTTACAGATACACTGAGCAAATACTTTTAAGTATTATTACAACTTAAATTTTATTATTTGCTGCCTTTTGTATGTGCACTCTTGGGTGAGACAAGGCCAGTCACTTAATTAAAGAAATACAGTCGAGCCCACATTTTGACAAAACTAGTAATGACTAGGGGAAAATAATATTTTTAGGACGGTTTCATTTTGGTATCCCATACAAACATCCAAGTTCAAAATTTTACAAACCAATAAGCCAATTTATAAGAAACTTTGCATGTTAAAGGAAAATACAATGTATTTAACAGAGTTAATGTGATTTAGCATAAACGGGCTTCTTTAATGGGTCATGGCCCGGGTTGATAATGTCGTTGGGGAAGACCTCAGATATTTTATCAAATACCTTAGCTTTATATTATCAAATATTTAAAATTTTAGATTAAAGCATAATTTTTGTATCATTTTGTAAAGGAGCAACTAACGCGTTTATTGCTGAGCTTTTCTCTATAACAAGTGCGTTCAGAACCGGTGTGGTAGAATCACTAGGTATTTAAACATGCTTCTGAGCCCTTGTGAGTAAGTAATGAGTGAGTAATGTGTGATGAATGTGGTGGGTGTGGTGTGGTGGGTGTGATAAGTGTGGTGGGTATGGTGAGTGCGGTGGGTGTAGTGGGTAAGTTTGGGAGTGTAGTGCTGCGTGCGGTGAGTGTAGTGAGTGTTGTGAGTATTGTAAATGTGTTGTGAGCATTGTAAGTGTTGATAGTGATGATTGTGATAAGTGTAGTAAGTGAAGTGGGTGTGTTGAGTGTAGTAAGGACGGTGAGTATGGTATAAATGTTGTGAGCGTACTGAGTGTGGTGGTTGTGATGATTGTATTAAGTGAAGTGAAATGAGCGTGCGGTGCGTATGGTCTACCAACAGGGCGTGGTTTTTATCGAACCGCCGTATGCGTCGCGTATTTCACTGTAAAGTGTAGTGAGTATGATGTGTGTGGTGTGAGCGTTGTGAGTGTATTAAGTGTGACGATTGTGATGAGTGTAGTAAGTGTAGTGAGCGTGCGGTGCGTGTGGTCTACCAACCGGGCGTGGTGTTGGCGAGCCGCCGCATGCGTCGCGTGTTCCTGTCTTGGTCGCGTATCTTCTTCTCCATCTCGGCGTTGGTGAGTGTCTCTAGATGAGGCGCCCATTGCTCTGCTTCTGAAGGCTGGCGGTACGGCGTCTGGAGATGAGCGATGGCGATTAAAAAGAAAGATAAGACATACAGGTGGTTATTAAAACTAATAATCCCGCAACTGGACCATACTATTAAGTACAAAGAACAACTATTTGTATTGGAATATCCATGAAATTGCGATAAAATAACTCGCAAACTCAGCAAAGCCATTTCCTTTCTCCCTTTCTTTTACAGCGTCACATAAAATTTGGAAATTGCCCTACATATCATAGAAGAACACCTTAAATATTTAGTTAAAAAAATCTCTTATGAAATATTAATTAGGAAATTAAATAATGTATAATAAATGTTCTAAAATCTCTTTTGGAATATTAATTAGAAAATTAAATAATGTATAATAAATGTTAGAGCTGACCTCAATGATCGGCAAGGGCGCCTCACTGAACGCATAAGTGCGTTGGTGCCAACCCAGCTGACCGCGCACACTATACGCGATGCCGGTCACAAACTCCCCGCCCAAACCCAGTTCTGCGCACAACTTCATCGCGAATTGTTCAGGGTTGTTCTCTTTCTCGGACATGTCCCATTCCACCTGGGAAATATTACATAGGTTTATCTATAGGTCTATACAAATATTATAAAGAGGAAAGATTTGATTGTTTGTTTGTTTGCATTGAATACGCTCCGAAACTACTGGACCGATTAAAAAAATTCTTTCACCGTTGGGAAGCTACACTTTCTCCGGGTGACATAGGCTATATAATGTTTTCAAAAATTCATCATGTTGTATGGGGTCCACGCGGACGTAGTCGCGAGCGGTCCGCTATAATAAGCACACCTTTGCATGTGCAGACAATCGAGACTGATGGAAAGCAGACACCACAGCCTAAAGACGCTTGCGGCACAAAGATTTTATAGAGTCCGTTATTTTGTAAATGTTGTTACTTCTACAAAAAGTATTAGATTTACTTGCGACCATTCTACTCCACAACTCAAAAATGTCCTGAATTATTTATAATTTTTACCCTAAAAAAATATTTCGGACGATTCAAAAGCACTTTAATAAAGGATTTTTTTTTGACACCGTCTGCTAGGTCAGTCATTATGTCTCTACGCTATGTATGTTCGCTGGTTTTAGTATAGATTATTTTTATATTTTGTTATATTTGTTTTTACGCTCACACCAATTATGTAGACCAAGATGAGTATTCTTTTGAAACTCGTTAATGTGGTAAGATAACGGATAAATATACATAAACATAGAAAAAACACCCTGACCAAAATCAATTTAGAAAAAGTTTTTCTCTAAATTGACCCGACCGGGAATTGAACCCGGGACCGCAGAGATGGCGCGACGCCAGACCCGGCGTGCTAACCACTCGACCACGGAGGTCGTCAATGAATCGTCATAGATCAAACGAACACAGCAATGCAAAATATTAATTGGTTGTCATCCAGCCCGATTCTAGGCAGAATCATACCACCAAGAATTAACTGTTGATCGCGATCACATAAGACCATCCTTAGATTAAATTTTTGAGATTTATACTTTACAAAACAAAACGAAAAGCAAAATCTGTATTAATATCATAACACACTCACTTGGTCCACCAACGAAGTATTTCCAACGTGAATGTTAAGTTTGATAACCACTCTTTGGTCCGACTGCTCTTCTAGGATTGCCGGTGGCTCGCTCGGGAACTGTTCGATCTGCTGTCTGATGGAAGTCGCTATGGCCGGAATGAAAGTTGACGTGTTCAACTCCAAATCGTCGCATAACACTTCAGCAAACTGTTCAGGTGTAATTATTGATTCTGTAATGAGTATACAATTCGTATATAATACCTATATATATATAGTTAATATAATCAATGAAGATTGAGTTTGTTGGCTCAGCAGCCAAAATTTAACCTGGTGAAAGTGTGGTAAAAAAATGTAACAAGGAGTATGTGGCAGGGTATGACATAACCGTTCACAAAATGGGCTGTAAAAAATTATTCATAAGAAAAAACCATTATGTAGGTATTTGTTATTATAATAGGTCTATTTATAGTGAGTAATGGGAATAAAACATTTGCGCCATTTTATCAATTTTTATAGTTTACTTAAATGTGAACAACTTACTGTGAAAATTCAATGAAAAAAAACAAGTTTTGTGAAAAAAAACTAAAGATATAATAGAACATGATCTAAGTAACTATATAAAATAAAAAAATAACAAAAAATATTAGAAACATCTTAGGACTTGAGTTCAAATCAGAGAAGCTTTGGCAAAAAAAAAAGTTGCATGCTCCCATACATTTTTATATTTTTTTTGGTATTTTCGCAACTTCAAGTTAAGTTACGTTTAATCGGTTCGTTTGGTGTCTTTGCCCAGATTTTCACGAAAAATTATGTTTGCATTGACGGCAGCTATATTCAAAATCCCGTAATAAAGGGTCATAATATTAACTACTGCTATTAAAAAAATAATATACATACTTTCTATTAAAATCTAAAATACACATAGAAAGTAAGTAAAATAGCAGAAAAAGCAATGCTAGTTTTTGTCACGAATGCTGTTTATACAGCGGCTATGTGGCAGGGTTTCACATAACTAAACCTGAACACGGTTTGCAAGCATAGGTTATAACTAGAGCGCAGGATGTCGCGACACTGCGATCACGCCACTATCCCCTCCCGCACCCCTATAACTCCAGCTACTCAGATTTGAAGATCAGAAACAAAAAATACACGCAAATAAGTAGCATGGTGGGTATGTAGAGGATGCAGAACCGGACCTTATTTAGGAACCGGGTTTTTCGGTTCCATTTTACCGAAGAACCGGGTACCCGGTTTTTTCGGTGCTTTTGGGTCCGTAAAATAAAAGAATGTTTAATTTTTTACCAATGCTTTTATTTAGGAAGTCTATTAATTACAGTTAGGAATTCGACTAGCAAACAAATTACAATAAAGTTATCAAATAATCAATAATGTAAATTATAATATTAGTAGAATTTCACTGTCCGTAGTAATTCCGGTAGAAGACACTCAGAGAAGCAATGTCTCTACGCAGCTGGAGGTCCCAAGAGAGACTGTAACCTCAGAATCTCCAAAAATGCGTACCGCTCGCTTTTGCAGTCTATCAAGTGCATCGAGGAGGTATTTAGCGGAGCCGTCCCATAGATGGGAACTATACTCCATACTCGATTGCACCTGAGTCTTGTACAGCAAACTGCGCTGCCCGGGAGTGAAAACCGCCTCACCTTATTGAGAATCCCCAACTTACGGGAGGCAGTTAAAATAACACTCTCGATGTAGCATTTTGGATTCAGTTACTGGCCGATGTCCATTGCCGAGAATGCCGAGGTTCACCGATATGGGTAACGGAGAGTTCTGAAGAGAGGGAGGAGTAAGGAAGGGAGTTACCTTGGACGAGAATGCACAAACCTGGGTTTTGCTGGCATTAAACTCGACCAAGTTTTTAGATCCCCACTTAGAGACACGATCGAGAGCCAGGTTCAGTTTAGCAGCCAGTTCTTGCCTTTTCACCACGATATCGGCTTGCTTTGCCGCAGGATATCCCAAGTCCGCTCATGCACCGTACTGTCATCCGCTTAACAATGAATATTGCCCAAGGACAACATGTCATTAATATGCAGTAGAAATAGAGTAGGTGAGAGCACAGAACCGTGCGGCACTCCGGCATTTACTTTGAAGAACGCGGAGGACTACCCTCACAAAGGACACGAATGCTCCGCTCTTCTAGAAAGTCTGCAACCCAGGCGCGCAAACGGGGCGGCACACCGAAGGCCGTTAACTTGGAAAGAAGGGAACGATGCCACACTCTATCGAAAGCTTTGGCGATATTAAGGCTAACTGCCAGGCATTGGCCATGCTTATCCATCGCCTCACCCCATGCGTGAGTAACGTACGCTAGAAGATCACCCGTTCTTTGAAGATTAAGAGGGTTTACGCCATTCGGTTTCCCATACAAACTTCCAAGTCGAAATTTTTAAAAACCAATGAGCCAATTTTGATGGAACTTTGCATGCTGAAGTAAAACACAGGGATCTAAATTGTTTGTTGAAAACATTTAAAAAAAATGTTTATATATCTGAGTTATTGCGATTTTTAACTTTCTATAGTGGACTTTAAATCGCAATAACTCAGCTAGAAAAACGTTTTTTGAAAATGTTTTCAACAAACTATTTAGGTCTCTGTGTTTTAGTTCAGCATGCAAAGTTTCATCAAAATTGTCTCATTGGTTTTTAAAAATTTCGACTTGGAAGTTTGTATGGAAAACCGTAATGCGTAAACCCTCTTAAAAGAACCGGGTAAAACCCAATGACCTTTTATATATAGACTAGTTACACCTGAACAAATTGCATTTAAAAATGGCGAAATTGTTTCTATGACGTAATCACGTCGAAAGGGAAAGAAAATAAATGCAATAATATCATTAGCTAAAAAGAGATTAACATATATTCTAACTTTTGTATACTCTATAAGGTAGTTGAGTTGACCAATGAGCTCAATGAATTTATGCGCCATCTCGGCCGCCATTGTTTTCTCTCTTTCACTCTTACAGAAACGTCTCTCTCTCTTACATAGTACACGCGTCTCACTCATGCATATCGAATTGGCAACAGGGCAAATGTCGTAACTAAATGAAAATTTCTATTTTAAATTTAGTTTTACAATAATTACGAGTGAAATTAAAAAAAATCTTGTTTCATGGTTGCAGTATAATTATTACAATTTCTGTATACACAGGAAGGCCTTTTATCCAAATAATAACACAAAACTTATAACGGTAACGATCGTATTGACGTGACAATGACTGACGTGTGACTAAATGAGGTCCAGGCAGTTACCTGGATTTGTTCTAGTCACTACGGAGGGCAGGCAACGTATCTACACATATAATATCATTTGTAAAACCGGGTCTTTTCGGAACCGGGTAGGACCGGGTGCACGCCCTATGGGTATGACATACCTGGCCACACTCTCGCCGGGTTCTTTCTATTTAGTAGTGATAGAGCAAAAAGTTGTTAAATGGATGACCAAAGTTAAGGTGTTGATTTCTGTAATTGTATGATTGCTGTGATTAGCACAACCGTCTCGGTGGTCTAGTGGCTGAGCCACCGATCTCCGACCCAGAGGTCCCAGGTTCAATATGATATTCAAGTGAGAAGGCCTAAGCCCTGCAGTGGAATGATTATAGGCTATTAATGATACAGATAAATTAACTGTTGAGATAAAAACTTTTTAAGTGTTATTGACTCAAATGAAGATTTTAATCATAATTGTGTGTTATGCAATAATAATTGACTTTCAGAACCTAAACATATACTCTAACAGGGCACTGTAACATAGTATTTCTTCCAAAAAAATAACAATTATCATTAAACACACATTTATCTTCAGAAAGCAATATGTATGAATGTTCTACAAAACTTTTTTAAATAATAGTTTTTATAATCACCATTCTTATTCCAAGTAAAAGTGTCTCTCAGCTTCTGCCCCTCAATTTCCATATCAAGTCTGATGGGGACCAGCACCTGCTTCTGTGAAGAGTTCTCTAGCATAGCTGTCATGTCGGTGTCATCAAAACACAGGGGGAATGTCCGCACCTGAAAATCATTAATGTAAATTGCTCAAAATGCCCTTTTTTTTTTTAATCTATTTATTTAATAAAGAGAGTTTTTTCTGTACAGAACATGCCACCCTCATAGGTGAATCATGGTTGGTTAATGCTAACTTAAATTATGTTACTCTACGCTTAATCCCAACAGAGACCATCTTGTAAAGAGCTCGGGCTGCCCCTGATGAGGGAACAGCCAGAACACTGTTGTATAGGCCTATGTTACAGTTGTTAAAGTTAAATTTTTCTAAAAACTCACGCCTCTCTGCTTGGTTACGGACACATTCCATGAGTATGTGCATCACATCTTCCTTGCAGTCACACTCGGAACAGTTAGGGGAATCTCTTTTACCCATTAAATGGGCAAAACTGTTTAATGGTATGTGCCCGGATCGAAGCTGCAAAGCGGTCACAGTGTCATTCCTGCTCATATCCGTGTCCTCAACCCAGCAGTAATTTGGTAGTTCTGGCTGTATGGTTTTATACCAAATTCCTGTGCTGCGTGAACGTTCATCAAAGTACTCACGCCATAGTTTGTTACAATTTTGTTTTGGAATGTATAAAAGATCAGAAAAGTATGGATCACAATTCAATGTTATACCATCATTAGCCGCTTGTTTTGCCAAAACGTCTGCTTGTTCATTCTCTGGTACCCCGATATGAGCAGGAATCCACTGCAAAACTACTTGTTTGCCGCTGTTTCTCAGGTTACACATACTCCTGACAATGTCGTAGGCTATCGGTGTTCCTCGCATAGGTGAGGTACTTACATCGAGCCACGTGTTGTAGGGCGCTCTTTGAGTCAGACATAATGACAAACTTACTAAAGTCTATAGAATTAATATATGATATTGCTTCACATATTGCAACTAGTTCTGCATACATAATTGAAACTTTTGTATTTATTTTGAGATTAACTTGGTCACCTGTCTGAGGATCAAAGAACGCCGCACCGATTCCATTTGAATCCCTAGATCCGTCAGTATATAATTTATAACACTTAGAATATTTATTACTAATATGTCGATTACAAATTTTCCTTAAATCTAACCTGTTAATATTTTTTTTACTATTTTCTATATTATCTATTTTAATATTAATACAGTTATTTAAATCTATATTACTTGCCCAAGTATTAAATGAAAACATTTCCAAAAGTTTGCTTCTATATATTGGTTGTCCATGTAGGTATTTATGAATTAACACTAACAAAGGTAATTTTTTTCGCCTCCAGTATTGATTATTGTTGCAGATTGCTTCCAGATTATTAGTCAAAGTTATAATTTCATTATTATCTATCGATTTGCATCTAAGCCAAAATTTTGCTGCTAAATAATGTCGCCTAATAAAAAGTGGTTGTATACCTAACTCGCATTCCATTACATGGATTGGTGTACTTTTTATGAACCCTCCAATCAGTCGTAAACAAACATTTTGTATTCTGTCCAGTTTATACAAGTGAGTTTTACATGAATTGTCGTATACGAGGCTAGCGTAATCCAATCTACTACGGATCAGTGAAATATATAGTCGCTTTAAGTTAGAAGGGTGGACACCCCATCCTGAGCCTTTCAAAATTTTAAACACATTAACTAAACGTGACGTTTTTTGAGCCGTTTCATTTATGTGTCTAGACCATCTTAATGTCGAATCCCCGAATGCCCTTCTCACCACCAATAGTCAGTGAGTGCGTTATAATGGGGCACTTTATGTAACCAGACTTTAAGAAAATTAAAGTTGAATTAATTATATTGTAGTATGGTCAGGCCTGGCGTACTCTGCGCTTTAGGTATGAAGCTACAAGTAGCCGTCGGGTCCTGCCGGACGAACCAATTCAGAGGGCTGCCACGTGCCAGCCAAGTTGCACATTAGCAACATTAGATCGATTTCTCACTTAGGTCGATTCACTCACACACCGCGCCGGCCGCGTTCGCGTATTTACTTAATGAAATAATAATTTGGTAGGTACTTACTTACCTACTTACGAAACATACAGACAAGAAAATCAAAAATAAGAAATTAAATAACTTTCTAATCTATGAGACTACGAGTACATACTAACTACACACGACAGCTCGGTAAGTAAAACAGTTGACTGCATAAAGACGGCCTCAAAGTCAACATGTATAGGTAGTCTGATGTGGCGCTGACTGTACTTACATACTTAGCCTAGGTTTATTTGAAATGTAATTTGTTGACATTTAAGTACCTACACATTATAAACACAATAACTTGTAATAAATTAAGTATTCAGATTAATTATTATCTAAAAGAAGACAACCCTAGTCATTAGAAGAGATAAGAGTATGCGATAGAAAAAGAATCAACTTCTAGGTGAATTTAACTGTAGGTGTGGGAGCGGTGTGCAACCTGAATTGTATTGTATTGAGTGCACTTTATTGTCTTGGTAAGAGTCGCTATTTATTTAAATGACTTCGCGGAGTGAATCTTCCGTCCTTGTACTATGGTATGGTAGTGACAAAACAATGCATACAGAAAATGTAGATGTATTTTTAATCATGTATTTCGAAAGCTATTATTACTAACTACTATAGTTTAACCACTAACTCGTGGCACTTTTCTAACAAAAAAATTGGCGCAACTGTCAACGTCAAATTTGACAGAATCGAGCATAGAATAAGCGATATTTTGTTATCACGATACATAAGATGTACCACAGAAGCGAAATAATCAAACTTGTTCATACTAAAGTAGTCTGTAAGTCTATGAAAACACGGTACAAAGTAAAGTGTGTTTTTGTAGGTGCGGTCTCGTGCGACCGCTTGGGACCTGAGGGGTTAATAGGTAGTTGCTAATGTAAGGTGAACGTTCAATATTAAGACTTTAAAACTAGTTCTTTTATAAATTGTAAATTCTGATAACCTTTTTGTTGTGTACTCTAGTCCTGCTGATAGGTGTGGCTTGTGGGACAGCATCGAGATGAGACGAGTTTGGCATTACAGGCAGCCATGATGGGTTGTGTGGTTTTTTGCTCTTACTCTCCCTGGGTGTTGCCAGCTCTTGGCTCACTGATACTGCTTTGTACCTAATGAGTATATTTAATAGCGTTAAGTTTTGTCATTCATCCTTGTTCAAATTAACTTAAATTAATTAACCGCCTCCGTAGTCTAGTGGCTAGGCCACCGGTTTCAGACCCAGAGGTCCCGGGTTCGATTCCCAGCGGGGGGGGGGTACATCTTTGTGTGCTCGGTTTGGTTGGTGGTAGGGCAGTTAAGTCCGCCTGGCTATAGTCCTACCACCATCTTATCTAAGTCTGTCGCCATAACAATGATGTTTATAGCATAGTTGTGTTCCAACAGTTAGAGATAAGAAAGCCAGTTCCTCAGTGGTTGAGGATTCCGGGTGAAGTGCGCTTCCACCTTCTGCCTTATCGTCACTCACCATCAAGTGAGATGAAGGCCAAACGCTTACCCGTTATCAGTAAAAAAAAAAATTTAAAAAAAATACATTGTATGCTTGAGGTACAACATATTAAGCATAGACACTTATTTAACAGATACCATAACCTACACATGACGAATGTTATTTGAGTACCTACCTGTGTGAAGCACCTAGAAGTGTGTCAGGATCACAGCAAATGGAAAGCAGTGGTCTCTACCTACCCGTTCAAGGAAACTGGTGTGATGTTTTATGTGTATGAATGTACTTACTTATCATCATTCCCTTCTATTATATCCTCAACTTCCGAAGCCTTTAGCAGTGAAACTGAACTAGATAGGACGTGCGGTCCTAGCCCGTTATCAACCAAACGTTTTCTTTCTTCATTCGTTAGTGTCCTCCTGACCATGCCAGGGTATTTCTTGTATAAAGACCCTCGGAACAACCGCAGGTAGTTTCCCACCTGAAATAACATGTAGTTAGGTGTTATAGTTTGCTTGAAACCAAGTACATAGAGTGCAAATACACGTGAAAGGTGCTTCATTCACCTCTGATCCGACGCAATAAAATTCGCCACCTTCCTCTATTTGAAAACTTATCGGCTTGTCGCCGTACGTTCGTAGCGCCATGATCTGTTTGTTATATTTGTCCCTCTTGTTAATATTCAGTAATTCTTTATTTAATACTCTTCAAACGATCCAACTTATCACAACAATAACCACCTGAACCACATAACCACAAATTATCTTGACAAAACAAATCAATCAAATCAAATTAATGAACTGTCAAATTGCGCGTCTATTTAATTTTTTTTTATCGGTAATAGGGTAAGGGATGCTATGATGTTATGTTGTACACTCATCATCAAAAGTCAATACATATATTACAAAAGTAATTGTTTAAGGCTGTGGATAGAGTGCCACAAGCGGCATTCTAGTACGATCTGTTACGATGCCGTAATTACGGCATCCTAGTACAAAGTGTAGGCAGTGAATGGAGTGCCACAAGCGGCAACATAGTACGATCGGTTACGATGCCGTAATTTGACGGCATCCTAGTACGAAGCGGATAGAGTGCCACAAGCGGCATCGTATCTCAATTTGTTCGGGAACCGTAACACATTTTTTATTTGTCATAATGTTCAGACGACATAATATTCAAAAGATATTTTTGTATGGAGTTAGATTTCTGATGTCTAATAAAAAAAATAACCTCGAAATTCAAGACAATCGCTACGCTGCGCTTCGCGATTGTCTTAAATTTCTAACCTATCACGTGACCTACAAGTGTAGGGCAGCTAGTATTTCTGTTGTCTAACAAAAACTTTACGGCAGCTTAGGCGGCGTCACTATTATACCGCAAAACTTACGGTTCCCTAACCGATTGAGATACAGTGCCGCTTGTGGCACTCTATACACTTCCATTGTTTAAACATACAGTGAACGTGTATGAACATGTATGACTGCTGATTATGGAACAAAACCACAGTATAAATATGAGCTAAAGCAATAAGGAAGCTACGTACAAACGCTCGAATCGACGCACGCCCACAGACGCACGTCTTTACAGGGCCCCTAAGCGGACATCGCAGTGCTCTCAGTAGCGCGTGTGGCGTCGAACCGAGTGTTCACTGTAGCATGTTGCGGGCGGTGTGCGCGCGATTTTTAAAAATGCCGCGAGTGTATTGCGTAGTATACGGCTGCTTGAACTCGGCTGCATAAAAACCGGAGCTTTCGTTTTTTAAACTTCCTGCTGATGTTGGTAAGAATAATTTATTATTACTAAATAAAAAGTTTTTTCTTTTAAATAAATCGTTTGGTTGTTTAGGTGATATTTGGAGTAGGTACTTACTTAATTATATTTTTTGAGCGCGTGTTATTTTAGTGGTGAAAAATAATAAGAATTTATACCTACTACGAAACTTCATCGTTAATAAACTTGGCTTTGAAAATCGATATCTGAGGATCTGTGTGGTTTCTGACATTGAATCCGTTATTAGAATGAGGAAAGTAGCTGCCATCTATAACATATTAGTTATTCAACCGATTGCTTTGAAAATCGATATCTAGGGATCTGTGTGGTTTCTGACAACGACTCCGTTATTAGTATGAGACAAAATAGCCTCCATCTTGAACTTTTTAGTTATTCTACCGATTGCTTTAAAATCGATATCAGGGTTTTTCCAAAGAGAACACATTAATTGTAAAGTAGCTGTATTAATTTATAAACAAGTAGACAAAATCAGTTTTATAGTGCCGTGTCCATGTTTTCCGATAATTTATTTAAAAAAGCTATTCATTAGAATGAGAATTTTTTACACTATAAAATTTAATAATAAAGCTTTTCGAACGTGTCGTAGCAGGCAAAAGTAGTTTTCAGTGAGTAATTTATAATAACTAACGAAAAATAAAGACTTCTTAAAATGTTAAAGATTTTTTAATTACACAATTTTGTTTGTAACTAGTCAATTCATTCGATTATTTGATCATTCATTATAGAACCCAAACAAACGTTTTGATAAATAATAGAAAAATTACCTTTTTTATAAAAATTAAAAGTGTCATTCCTTAAGCTTTGCTAGTTATCTCAAAAAAGCGCTAACTAGCCGAGATACATCACTAACTAAACAAAAACTTTTTCAATTTTACAAAAATAAGAAGACAACCCTAACGCTCAATTGGCGCGTAGGTATATAAAACAAGAAACAGGCCCAGCTTCCGTACTGCTTTAGCTCATATTTATACTGTGACAAAACTGTGCATCGTCACTATTGGTCACTCAACATGCGTGAAGTCTTGGGAAAGTACCAAATCTTTTCTAAAATGAAGTTTCGGAGTGATTAACGAACTTCACTGTATAGTATGCTGTTTACAACTTATTTTAGCCTTACTCTGTAAAATAAACTAAAAATCGTTAAGTTCCTTTAAAGCCTAGTTCTCACTAGATGAGTTATTTAGTCTTAGTAGTAGCTGGTAGTCGCTGGTAGTCCCTTTCTTTTCCGAATATCGTTCGTCCGAAAATCAAAATCCCTAACGCGTTTGCTATAATCATCACTATCCATAATGTTCGCGTATACGAAATTTTGTTTTACTTATTCGTCTTTAATTTGCTTTTGTGTCATAATATCGGGTGCTATAATAATTAGATATCCTAAATTTTCTTGCTGTAAAGTCACATGTCCTAAGTGTTATATTGTATAAAATATCTTAGTAAAAATAGTTAGTCCTAACAATATTATTTGAAACCATCATTTAGATGATGGTTTATCCTGTAGGTCACGTGATAGGTTAAAAATTTAAGACAATCGCGAAGCGCAGCGTAGCGAGCGATTGTCTTGAATTTCGAGGTTATTTTTTTTATTAGACATCAGAAATACTGGGTGCGTATCATTTCATAAAATGACAAATGGACTAATTTCAAAGGACATAACGTTCATTGGATATAATTTTTACTTGTTCCATATACACTTCCTATAGAGAAAAAGTTGTTAGAGAAATGAGAATACTCATATTCTCTAACAATTTTTTCTCTATGAAGCTGTATTGGTAGAATTATCATATTCTATAACATCATTTAATATAATTTTTGACTATAAATAAAAATAGCATTTCAACCCTAAATCGATATTGTCTTAAAAAGTTAATACCTTGGGTTTTCGTTAAGGTTGTGCTAAAAAACTCAGTGGCAGAAACGAATCGCGGCAGAACCGACTCCACGTAGATTTGTCTGCCCTATGCTAAAGTGTAAATTAAGCCCGCGTAGGCGCGGAGGGACGAGGCGGCCTGCGAGCTGAGGAGCAGGTGGGTTTAACGCCCGGCTGAGGCTGGCCGGCGGAGCCGGCCATCAAGCCGAAGCTGCGGTGGTAAGCGAAAGCCATCTGCGACGATAAACTTGCGTGGGACGGCCGGAGTCCCGCGGCGCCGGAGCCGTGACAGAAACCATGCCTGCATGTCCGCTTGTATGCTGCATGCCTGCATGCATGCTAAATGCCTGATTGCATCCTGCATTCTTGCTTGCATGCTGCATTCTTGCTTAAATGCTGCATGCCCGCTTGCATGCTGCATGCCCGCTTGCAAACTGCATGACTGCCTGCATGCTGCATGGCTGCTTGCATGTTGCATGCCTGCTTGCATGCTGCATGCCTGCCTGCATCCTGCATGCCTGCTTGCATGCTGCATTTATGCCTGTATGCTGCATTTATGCATGCTACTTGCTTATTACATGAATAATGTTTTATATGATTAGATTATTAGGTATATATCAAAATTAGGTATATTATATAAAATGAAAATATAGAATCTAAAATTTTATTAAATGTTTATTATATTAAGTCACTTGTTATATCAAATGAAATTGTATTATCTAAACGTTAGACCATAAGTATGTATATTAAAAATTAAACACCCCAGAAATACTAGCTGCCCACTCCTGTAGGTCACGTGATAGGTTAGAAATTTAAGACAATCGCGAAGCGCAGCGTAGCGTCTGTCTTGAATTTCGAGGTTATTTTTTTTTTATTAGACAAGAAATTTAGCTCTCAGTTTCTAAACGTATGCACGGAACTTGGTAAAATAATGAAACAACTGTAAAATAATCAGATAATATTTAATTAACATGGATATCAATACTATTTAGGACTTATAATTATTATAGAAAAGCGTTTTATCTCTTTTAAATATTATGGATTGTAATATTTATGACAAACAAATTTAGGGCATACTGTATTTAGGGATTTCAATGTTATCATTCGGACAAAAAACGTTATAACACTTTAAATTATAGATCAAAATTTTAGGGGACAAAATATAGAACCTGATTCGCTAGTTTAGGAACCTATTTAATTTCTTTTTAACAAAGAAAAGTGGTGAGGCAATGAACTTGCTACTCTACTACCTGCCTGCCTGTGCGAACAGGGCTTTGAAGTTTTTGCACAAATAAATTAAAGATAAATATAAATCTGTGAAATAAATAAAGGTATTTTATTGTACACGACATGAAAACATTTTTGACAAGAAATAAAAATACAACGTAGACGTAAAATAAGCTAAGACAAAAGTTGAAACCAACTGCTCTAAGCAAATAAGGCTTCCTATTCAAAAGACACTTCTATAGACTATGTTACCACATCGTTTTATCTGTCTTTCATTCATTCACTTGACAATGACAGTTGTGACCTTGAAGTAGACAATGACAAAATGACAGACAATCAATCAATAGTAGGTACATTACATACCTCGGACCGAGTTACATTACATACCTACCTACATTCGAATTTCGATTCGTTCGTTCAATTTTATCAGTCAAAAATTGGTGTCCAGGTCAGGCGGTCGCAGTCGTTGTCTGTCGCCATCGGCAAGCACTAAATAATTTATAATGTCGAAACCAGGAAGTTTCAAAAATCCTTTCTCGAGGCCATGGATGACTGAAACTGGGGCAGCGGCTGCGGCTGGTGGGAGTGGATCTTTAGGGTTCAAAGGAGTTGTTGCCGGCGGCATAACTGGTGGCATTGAAATATGTATCACATTCCCAACTGAATACGTAAAAACACAACTCCAATTAGACGAAAAAGGTCAGTATTTATTAATGTTAATTAGTAGAATACAATTTCATTCAACATTCAGGCACAGCAGTTGGAGGCCGCTCTGTTACCGCGTAAACAAAGTCAATGCACCTATTTTTATTTATTCTAAAAATAATAGCGCAACTACGTCACACGTAAAACTTTAAAATGTAGAAAAAACGGCGTTGAATATTCATCTTCGTTTGTTTAAATTTAGTTATCGTGTATTGGCGTTTGAATTCTAATTACGGGGGAACCAACTACACGCGTAGGTCGTCAATTCCGAGGTTACGGATTTGTTTCACCAAGCGCACGTTTGAGGCAAAACTCGATAATATTTGTTTTGGACTTTGCTCGCCTTGAACTATTACGCGAGTTGAGGTATCCGCATGGACCTTTTCTACCTTTGTGCTCGTCATGAAATTGAAGTAAACTTAGATAAGTATAAAACCTTTTTCCTGACTGTTAATGTGATTTCATTGTCTTCGTTAAAAGTTGTAAATGCACTGCAACTTAAGTAGGTAGGTAGTTACCTAGTTATTTTAAATTTAGAAAATTTAAAGTTAAATATCTGTAATATTCAAAACAGACATGAGTTAAATTATTTTTCACTAATATTTTTCACACTATCCAATAAGAAAATATTTCTTGATGAACCAAAAGTATTTTCATAAATCCAATAAGATTCCTACAAGAATTTTATTTAATTCTTTTTAAGCTTCCTAAGCTAAAGGCATACATTCTGGCATAAGTAAAACTACAAGTTTTATTTGGCTCTAACCCTGGCAAGAGCTAATGTTTGATTGAAAGATGACGCAAACATTTTTTTGTGTTTCTTATTTTACATTTCTCTAGTTATTTATCATTGCAGTGGCTGCATAATGATTATTAAAATTGATATGCGGCCTTTACCTAGTAGTGGCAGTAACCTGCTGATTAGAATAGATAGAATAAAACATAATTTTTAATGAATGTAGAGACAATCTCACTGATATTCCTTTACATTCGGTTAGATTTCTGTATTAGTTAATGTCAGTATTAAAAGGATTATTAGCTCAGAGTGAACACAAAAGCAAACATCAAAGTTCAACATCATTCATTTGTAAGAGACTCTTGTGAGGCAAAAACCTACTAAACTTATGTTTGCTATAGTTATTTTTGTTTCTAAACCTTTGACCAATTCTATCTGAAAATCAAGTGTTGTGTTATCCTTGTGTTGGATAGATAAGTTTTAGATAAGACCTGTTGATGTTACTTACTTATGTGAAATTAAAGTGCCTACTTTTTGAGACATTGCATTTGCCTAGCAACTCAACTGAATAATTTGTTTGGTTACTTAATAACAACAAACTGAGATTGTTAATGGACATTTTTTAATGCTGTTTACTTTGTTTGTACCTAATGTTAAAATGTTATTATTAAACTTTTCCTGGAAGTATTGGCCTTAGATTGCAGTAATTAGAAAAGGAGGCATTTACTCTGCAGTGGGACACATTCAGCTTAAAATAGTACTTAGGTAGGTACCTACCTAATAAAATTGACTGGCAGTTACATAAAAAAAATATTTTCAACTTTCATTTACTCATATATATTTTTTTTAAATAAAATTTAAATCCTACTAGTGAGAACTGACAACCCTAGACCTAGGCAAAGTTGTGTTACTAAGGTTTACAAACACTTTGCAGCTATGCCTACTAGGTTATTTAGCTGAAATTGTGTCATTTTCATAAAAATATTACGCACTAAGGAAAAAAGCCCTTATATTCTTACCCTGGTGCTTTACCACTTGAAGGGAACGAGTATATTTTCGCAGAAACTTAAAATTTTAACGCACTCTAGAAATTTTCCTGCACTCCCGTCGCATTTGTATACACAACCTTTAGTAACTGTTTTCTGTGTACACAACTGTCAGAGAACGTTTGAGGTGCCAGTAAAGAAAAAAAGTAAAATATGATGCCCTAATAATGTAAAATTAGTATCAAATTGTAGAAAATAAGAAACAACTTAGCAAACGTGAGATATCGTAATCTAAATAAAATAAGCAAAATTGTACTTAGGTGGCAAAGTTGCAGCATCTTACGGTACCTAATAAAATTGACTGGCAGTTACATAAAAAAATATTTTCAACTTTGGTGCTACGCTACTCTAAGTAAAACGTCTATTACATGGATAGTATTGTAGGATAATCAAATTATTAGTCTCATAGTTTAATATTTTATAGTTCGTAAGTTTGGATATCCGGATTAATCCGGACATGTATGGACTTTTAGACTCTAGTCCGGACTTTGTCCGGCTCTTTCATTTGTCCGGATTTTGGAATATGAGTAACAAAACTACATAATAAGAAATATCAAATAAGTCCTTAATCTCTATTAACTTCTCATTTATCTAAAAACAAAACATAAAAAGTGAGTAAAGTTTCCATTTTGTGACTAAAAAGTCCGGACTTTTATTGAAATGTCAGGCTTTTTGTTAGGACTTTTCAAATCCCTAAATGGTAACCCTGCCTGCACCAAGCAATAAAGAATGTGCAGCTAGATGTTTGATAAGACTTGATTTTAAATACATATAATAATACCTATGAACGTCCCACTACTGCTGGACACAGACACTGGCTTTCCCAAATAGAAAGATTGGGCCATCACCCACCATGCTGGCCCAATGCGGGTTCGTAGGTTCTGTGCTAATTGAGTGTATGATTTGTCTCCAGGTGGCACTAAGCAATATACGGGTATAGTGGATTGTGTGAAGAAGACAGTTAAGGGTCATGGCTTCCTGGGACTGTACCGAGGGCTCAGTGTACTGCTCTACGGCTCCATACCTAAATCAGCTGTCAGGTAATACTATAGACGTAGCACAATAAGTATTAGTATATCAAAAGAGTAGTAAAAAAATTTTTAAAGTAAATTTTTGTTGTGCATTGGTAGATGAATAAATAAAGTCTTTACTTCCTACGTCACAAAATGTCTCTAACTTCGGTGTGCCTTACGGCAAAGGCACCAACCACCAACTCTTTCCACTGCTTTGTATCTGACGCTACTCTGATCCATAGGGGTCCTAGGGTAATTTTTAGGTCATCATAGGTAGATGACTTTTATCCCCAAAGGGTTAGTCAATGAAGAGACGGAGACCAGGCAATGAGGACCTCAAAAGCAGTGCACTGCCAACGTCCATGTTTCACCTAAAAGTAACTGCACATGTGCTCAGCGTGGGCCCATTGCTGCTCTAGGCTGTTGGATGTATGTGCACTGCACTTCTTAGTCCTTTGGTCGCCTTTTAGGACACCCAAGGGCAGAGATGGATTGGTGGTATCTTACTAACGAGCAGCCACCACACAGCACATTTTTGTTATGCACTTTTGATTAAAAAATAAATTTTTTAATTGGTTTAAAGATGTTTTTGAAAACTGGTATACCTATATATTATAATTAATTTAAGACGTCCAAGAGCTTTGCTGCGTTTGATGCGTTAGTCCGTAGACTAATCAGGCGCTGTTCACAATGAAAGCACGTGCGCTGGTGCGCGTAGACACGAGACTCGCTTCTGTCACTTCCCGCGGTTTCCCTGTATTTGTTTGGGGCTTAGGGGCATAAGGTCTATCTACATTGATTTTAAACACTTAATTTTAAATACTAGAAATGTTAATGTTTTATCCTTATCTTTTGTGTACTCGCCTGACGTTGCATAACTTTCATGTTACTGATTATAACCCGTGTAACAGAGTAAATATTAAAAATCGTAGGTATGCCTATGTGTATGTAAAGCATTAGTTATATGATTTGTATATTTACTACACGGTTATGTTGGTATTATGTAATTTCTATTTTTTTTTATTTAGTCGAGTAAGGTGTTGTCGTAGGCTATTATTAGTAATTTGCAATTAACGACTAAGCGCTCGCCATGTTTGGTTCTCAATGACCCAGTTTCACTCATTATTTATGTCAATCACCCGTAACATTAGTAAGTACGGCTATACTAGACTCGTATAGGTACTACTAGAAGTCTTTGACTCGCTGACGTTTCGGACACATTATATTCGGACACAGTGTCCGAATTGACACTTTTTAATTGTATTATTTTTTTCACTGACGTTTTTTCACGGACACCAATAAAAATAGCTGCTTTGTACAGTCAGATAAAAAAACTTCTATAGATTTCTTTACATTAATTTTAATTGCCACAACCGTTTATTTCTACATACACATTACTCACGGCTATTATCCCCGAAGGGTTAATCAGGGATCAAGCAATGAGAACCGCAAAAGCGGTCCACGTTAACCAAAAACTCGACTGCACCTGTGCTCAGCGTGACAGGTGGAAAGCCCATGCTGTTGGATATATGTGCAGTCTTTAGGCTGCTTTCAATATAAGCGTTTAGAGCAGGACCAACATGGTTCAAGTTACACTTGAAACAGACTATTTATTAGTAACGACCAGGGTATTCTGGATTCTGGCTTACGTACGACAAACGGACCGCAGCCGTGCGTGTGTCTCAATAGTGTAGACTCTATATGTGAATCAAGGGACAGCAAATTAACATGATCCATCCCGATGCCCCAACGTCCTGCTAAATTGAAAGCGCCCTTAGTCCGTTAGTTGCCTTTTACGACAAGAGAAACTTTGGGTCGATAGTATTCTATCAATAAGCCGCCGCCACACAGCTCACACCGGTTATTGTATTATCTTCCACAATGAAAGTTCGTTTGGCCTTCATCTTATCTGATTTAAGTGACGCTAAGACCCTAGGTGGAAGCGCACTTAACCCGTAATCCTTTACTGCTGAGGAACATTACACACGGCTATCTTATCTCCATCTGTCTGAAACTCGGAACATAATAATGCAACTAACATTATTGTTACGGTGACTGTCGTAGATAAGATGGTGGTATCACTAGCCAAACTGTAATATACACCAGTCGAGTCTTCTGGGGTCTCGGTAGCTCAGCGGTTAGAGCAGTGGACCGGCAATCCAAAGGTCGTGGGTTCGAATCCCATTCGAGCTTCCTGACCTGAGACTGGTTGATTTTTTCCTAGTAAACATTTTATCCTATATTTATATAGCATTGTGAATGCAAAATTTCAATAATAAAGATATTTATAAGCAATTACGTCTTTATCGATTGTTAAAATACTTGCAATAGTATTTCTTTCGACTGTGAGGGTAGACTTTACAGTGATGACGTGATACCGCTGGCTTGCAGCGTAAATCAAACTACTAGGAAAAATTCAGCGAGTCTTCTGGGGTCTCGGTAGCACAGCGGTTAGAGCAGTGGACCGGCAATCCAAAGGTCGTGGGTTCGAATCCCATTCGAGCTTCCTGAGACTGGATGATTTTTTCCTAGTAAACATTTTATCCTAATATACACCAGCTGAGATTTGAATCGCGATCTCTTGGTCGAAAAGTCATAATTTAATACTACACCGTAGAGGTTCCCAAACGCAGTTCAGTATCTTTATTAGCGATAAAAGCTTATAACGCGATAACAGACGTGGGTTCAAAGTAAAACCAGCCGTTATGAAAGAAATCGACCTAGGTATAATTCGAGTCGCGGAAACAAACAAATCGTGCACTTGGTTTGGAATGCACCGAATGCGATAAAATATTGTCATAAAATATACTCTTGTCTTGTAATTATAATAATATAGTCTTATGAGAACTACAACCTTCCCTTCTTCTCGCTTATCTTACTTCTACATAATGTGAACAGAATGAGACAAAGAGAAACAGATTTAAGTATACATAAGTAAGTTAAGTACCCATATGTATGCCTTTTTTTAACGAAACTGGGTATGCATACCAGCTTGGTAAACAGGATGTGGTGTAAGGTGTCGCATGCTTGCCAGGAGACGTCTATTTACTCTTGCCTTGAAAAAAAAAAACCTACACAGAAAATACAAAATTGCAGCGCAGACTCTGTACCTAATTATGCTCCTTGTTGTCTCGTCCTCTATGATGGAAATACTACTTGTTAGTATCGAGTCTTAGCACTCGCCGACGCCACATAAGTTTAAAGTATCTGAAAATAAAATATTTCCGAACGCAGCCGCACATCACTAGACTAGCCCGCGTTTTGAACTGTCATTCGTTTTTTATGTCACTGTACCGGCGCCACTTTTTTCTCTGACTTTTTTGTGAAATAATCTTTTTCATAGTTTTAGTCAGTTTAATTATGATAAATAAACTGTTATTATGAGTAAAAGAAAGAGACGTGAAAAATAAAAATGAAATTCTGGGTTTTGAAATGTGCACTCAGGCCCGTCTTTGGGATGAGGCGGTGTTGAAACATTCAAAACTTAAAACGGGCACAATAACTCGTACTTACTGCAAAGCCGAGTTTTTACCACCCTGGGTATTCGCAAAGAATATCAGGGTCTTACATTTACTGCAGTTTGCTTTGCCATTTGGGCCTAGATCTGCATGACTATGTCTGACATTCCTAATGTGTCAATGATGGCCCTGGATCCGGCTACTACTTCAAGTTCTGTGGAGGAGGAGGCACTGCCCGTGCCAATACAGTGTAGTAGAGGCCTTACCTGTGGAAAAAACCCAGTGTACAGACCCGGAGACCGAGACACCTGCCATAGACGTAGAATTGTTATTTGCTTTGGGGGAAATTGAGGAGGTGCTTAAGGGACCAATTGCTCATGATGAAATTGCACAGAGGTAGACTCCTATTCTCACAAAAGGATTGCAAAAAGAAATTAAACCAGAACTTATGAAAAAATACATCCCATATGAAAATATCCCAACGTTGCTCCCAAAGCTCAACCCTGAAATACCTGGCTGTCTCTGACCTGGTTAAGAAAAGAGATTTGATAATTGCTGACAGGCAAAAACAGATGGTTGCTGCACTATCAGCCCTGGGCCAATCACTCCATTTATTTCTCCTAAAAGGTGACAGAATTGAAATTATTAATTAAATAATTAAACACATCAATGATGCTGCCAAAATACTGTGTGACGCTGTGCACATAGATACAAATCGTAGAAGGTCGCTAATACCAACCGTCATTAACCCCTTGAGCACCATAAAACCAGACACAATTGAAAATCAATTGTTTCGCGACTGCCGGCGGTCTCATGATATTTGATCTATTAATAAAGATATGAAAGATTCCCTCACAGGGGGAGCAGATGCATTTTTTTTAAAATAACCTTTCTGAAAAGATCTAGGTTACAAAGGCTGTTCAAAAATCTGTTAAAGACCTGAAGAACACAAGCTTCATTCAAAAACCCCCAAATAAAACCAAATCTTTAAACTGGAGGGGCCCTCCTCGTCCATGTGCCCGGACAGGGACAGGAGCGAGATCCAACCAACCTGCAAAGCTACGAAGCTGCAAAGTTAGAAGTTCAGGTATGCAGACTTCCTTTTTTTATAAATAATTGGAAGAAAATAACCAGTGATCCTACTATTCTGAAATGGGTATCTGGGTATGAAATCCCTTTTAGTGAGATACCATTTCAATCTTACTTGCCTATGAATAACTCATTTACAAGTAGAATTCTGTCAAGTTCAAATTGAAATTAATAAACTTATTCAGTCACATGTTATAGACAAAATATGTCATGAAACAGATGGACAATTTTGTTCACCTATTTTCTTGGTATAGAAACCAAATGGAGAGTATAGATTTATTTTAAACATAAAGAAATTTAATAGTTTTATTACTACAACTCAAAGTCTTATGAAAGACTGTATTATGGCAACAATTGACAAAATGGATTCTTATTACATGTGTAACATTAATGCAGATTACAGAAAATATCTAAGGTTTTTATTTGATGGAAAAATATATCAATTTAACATTCTTCCATTTGGCCTTTGCACGGCTCCATACATGTTCACATAATTAAACCCATAACAAAACTTAGAGGTTTACAGCCTGTAAGTACAGTATATCGACGCTTGTAGCTAGCAGTATATTGGGAGTGATCATATTGAGTGTCTTAATAGTGTTAACCAGACCATAGGTCTGCTTACTCAGTTAGGCTTCATCATCAATAAAAATAATTATGTCAACTTATTCCATCAAAGGAATGTAAGTTTCTTAGCCTATTGTTTAATACAAACACCATGACTATTTCAATCGATTCTGATAAAAATAAAAGATGCCTTAACACGTTGCCTGCCACGAAACCAGACACAATAGAAATTTAATTGTTTGTCAGTCACAGGTGACCACCACGGCACTCAAATTTTTAAGTACCTCTTCCATCAGGTTTTTTGTCAAAAGTTCTGGGAACTCTAGTGTCTGTTTGTCCAGCTAATCAATATGGGTTACTGTATACTAAAGCACTAAAAAGACATAAATATTTAGCTCTTTTAAAAAATAATAATAATTATGAAGCATTTACTTCCTTGTCCAAACATTGCTATCCAGATCTTGAATGGTGGATAAAACATGTACTTGCCTAAATCAATTTCTTAGATAAGAAAATATAAATATATTCTAGAAATAAATACAGATGTCTCACTATCGGGGTGGGGTGCTTCTTGTGACAAACATACAGCCAGTGGTGTATGGAGAGGAAAAGAATCAACAATTCACTTTAATACTTTAGAAATAAAAGCTACTATGTGTGGTCTCAAAAGCCTTGCTAATAATTCTTAAAATTGTGAAATATTATTACGAAGTGACAATACCACAGCTATACCATATATAAACCGCTTTGGTGGCATACAGTACTCTCACTTACATGTGATTGCAAAAGCTATTTGGCAGTGGTGTGAAGAGAGGAATAATTTTGTATTTGCATCATACATCATACATTAACACAAAGGACAACAAAGTAACAGATTTTGAATCTAGAAAACAGTTAGGTCATACAGAATGGGAATTAAATATTAATAATTTTAATAAAATAGTACAAGCATTTGGTAACCCTGTCATAGATTTATTTGCATTTAGAGCAAACACAAAATGCAGGAAATTTGTTTCATGGCATCCAGATCCTTCAGCTTATAAAGTGGATGCCTTTACAATGTCTTGCAAAGGGGTTTATTTTATGCTTTTCCACCATTTTCTATGATTTTAAAATGTATAGAAATAATCGTGTCCAATGAAGCAACACGGATCCTTGTAGTTCTCTTCTGGGACACCCAACCTTGGTTTCCCTTATTCAAAAAACTATTAGTGACAGAACCCATTGTATTTGAACCAAGTAATAACTTACTGGTTTTATGTAATTCCAACTCACCACACCCTCCACACCGCAACCTATCACTACTGGCAGGGAGATTGTCCGGTAGGCATTCTTAAAGCCTGGCATCGACGTACAGGCAGCTGAAATAATGATATCTTCCATATCAAGTAACACCTATAAGCAATACTTACTTTGTATTTGGTTTTCTTACTGCCACACCAAACAACTAAATGCTACTAAAGCACAGATGACAGACATAATTACTTATCTCACAAATAAGTTCCACAGTGGTGCATCTTATGGCACCATGAATTGCATAAGGTCCTCGCTGCCACTAGTGTGATAGGGCCGCAGGTGGGAGCAGACGAAAAGATTAAAATTTTATTTAAAGGGTTCTTTCGCCTACGATCTAGTAAACTCAAATATAAGTATACCTGGAATGTTTCTATAGTGCTTAATTTTTTAGAGTCAAATTACAATCACTCAAACAACTTACATTAATGTTCATTAAACACAGTTACTTTATTAACTTTACCTACAGGGCAAAGATTACAAAGCCCTAGTTTCTATAGTTACTGACCAGATTAAAATAATTGATAATAAAATTGTTACTATAAAAAAAAATAATTAAGACCTCAGCACCTAATCGTCATCAGCCAATTGTTTAAATAATTATAAAAGAATTACCTCTGAAATTAGGAAAATGTCCTAATTTATTTATATCTATCAAGAAACCACATTTGGCGGTATCGGTCAGTACACTCAACCGTTGGATTGACGGTCCTGGCTGCAAGAGGGATCGATACTTCCATTTTTTCTACTCATAGTACCAGGCACGCTACGACATCAGCTGCCATTATGAAAGGCGTTAGCATTGATGAGATACATAGAACGGCTGGTTGGACTGACCCATCGACAACTTTGCAAAGTTTTACAACCGTCCGATTTTAAATAATAATTTCGCTGAAGCGATTATATTGTAATAATAATATTAAAAGTATATTGCTATAATCATACCAAAGATTTATTTAAGGCTGAGGACACATTTAAGTTTGTTTTTTTTTTGTTTAATAAGATTTTTTTGGAAATTACCAATTATCTTTAAGGAGTGTAAGACTGATTATGCTGTTGAAACATAATATCTGGGATATATTTGTTAACAGTAATAAACTTTATGATTCTACAACAGAACTTTGAACATCTAACAAGTAGTATTTCCATCATAGAGGACGAGACAACAAGGAGCATAATTGAACAATCAAACAAACTTACCAAGTGCAGTTCGATTGAAATTATGCTCCTTGTTGTCTCGTCCGAAGATGATGAGTCCCACCCACCCTCACAGGTTTGATACCTATTCCCTGGGGTTGTAGAATCAGTTTCATAAATAAATACACAACTTAAAACTAAATGACAGTTCAAAACGCGGGCTAGTCTAGTGACGTGCGGCTGCGTTCGGAAATATTTTATTTTCAGATACTTTAAACTTATGTGGCGTCGGCGAGTGCTAAGACTCGATACTAACAAGTAGTATTTCCATCATCTTCGGACGAGACAACAAGGAGCATAATTTCAATCGAACTGCACTTGGTATTTTTGTTTGATTGTTCAATTATCCGCTAATAAAGCGTGAAGAACCTATTAACATATTTACGCGAACGATGCGAACAACGCGTCTGTCGACGGTAGCGATTCTAAGGTTCCTTGTGTCACTAGAAAGGCCGTATATCTAAGTCCTAGGTAATACAGTTCACATTTGGACTGTAAACCTTTGTTTAGTTCACTCATATCGTGTTACAGCGTTCGTTATTAGAGAGGTCTCGTGAAATAATGGCACTTGGTGCTGTTGTGTTTCGTCCGGCTAGTGAGAGTTCCTTAGCCCTATTCCTTTCTTAAAGGTCGACAACGCATCTGCGACTCCTCTGGCTGGCTTGGCGGTGATTGCTCTCCATCAGGTGACCCACCTGCTCGTTTGCTTCCTTCTTATGTAAAAAAAAGGTCTTTTAGAATCTTTATGAACATCCGTCGGTAGTCTGTACACACGCCAGCATTGCAACTTATCCAAACAGTTAAAACCAATTGATCCTTATAATTAAATCATGAAGTTCAAAATGTATTGTAGAAATTTGTCATTTTGTGATTCTTATAGAATCTTGGTCGGATCAAAGAGTGATAAGTAAATGATAAATAAACGTCTAAATGTATTGGTTCAGTATGAACAGAACTTTAGCTTCTGCAAATCTAATACTTAACACAACCACATAAGATACGTATTCGATTTGATTGATAACGTTTCGTGTGATAATATTCTGATTACAGGTACCTAAGTCTTCATTTCTATGGAGGTGTGTTATCTTGTAAATAGGATTTACTTGTCGACACAAAATCTGTAAAGTAATATTAGCTTTAGTTTAGTTGCATTTCATAGTTAACATCCCGTGTAACACTGACAGAGGATAAACAGTTGTGGCTTGTGGTAGACTTTTCCTCATTTAGATTATTCGTCCTGTCCTGACATAAGTAGTTATACAATGTGATAGGGGTGGTACTTCTAACCCGTTAAGGCTAAGTACTACATCTAAATTCATCGACAAATAAAATAATATGGGGGGTCCTACCCCCTCTCCCTATAATTTATGACCATTTTTACTTTATGTGATATCAAAGGTTTCATACGTCGGAGAAACATGACACTGGCTAACTAATAAATTACTTTGTTTCGTATGTTTGAGATTATTTTAGTGGGAAATAAAATTATTACATATTTATTTTGGGATTCAAAATCACTTTTTTTTAGTCCATAATTTGTCCCGATTTTAGAATATAAGTAACAAAACTACATATTAGGTAATAACAAATAAGTCTTCAATCTGTCCTGACATAAGTAGTTATGTACAACAGAAACTTTCCGGTCGACCACTTTTCGGGGACATTTGCTTGCGCTCTATTCCGACCACACGTACGTACAGTAGCGTGCGAGTATGGTTACCATCCGTTCGGATTAGTCTGAACTTTTAGACTCTAGTCCGGCTTTTGTCCTGCTCTTTAATTTGTCCAGATTTTGGAATATGAGTAACAAAACTACATATAATCTTTATTAACTTCTCATTTATTTTAAAAAAAAAAGTGTGTAATGTTTCCATTTTGTGACTAAAAAGTTCGGACTTTTATCGAAATGTCAGCAGTGCGATTCTCTAAGTTAAAGCCTTGGTAGCAGCGGCTGCCGCAGCGCTGAGAATTGACTCTGTCTCTTTCATATTCATGAAATTGGAAAGAGACAGCAGATCACAGCCATGCGCGCAGCGTCTATGTGCCGCTTAAAGAATCGCATAGCCGGACTTTTCAAATTCCCAAATGGTAACCCTACGTGCGCGTAGATCGTGTGCAAGCAAATATCGCCTCAAAGTTCCTCAATCGTACCTACCTGTTAGGTACGTATGACGTACTGAAATAGCATACTGCTAAAGCGGCCCGCTCATGACTTTTCCTATACATTTTTTCTCGTGACTTTGCGTTCGCATAACGGGATGCGAGTGTTTACACCTCCACTAGGGAAATCCTTTGTTATTTTATTAAATGATAAAAAAATTATCACTAAACTCTGCAGGTGTGACAAACGAGGTGCTTGGCCCGATACCTGGAAGTCCTGGGTACGATTCCCAGGTCGGGCAAAGTGTGTTTCAAATTTTTCGATGTGAAGCTGGCCTTGGTTTAAGAGCGTTTACGTCCTCTTGCGCCGTTTTGCTCAAAAACTGTACTTTTTAAACCTCTTAATATCTGTTAATACTTACTTTACAAATATGTTAAAAACTTATATCATTAGGCGATCTTGTAGTCGAAATAGTTTGTTGAAAACATTTTTAAATTTATGGATATTTTGGAATTTATAACAAGATAACTGAACAGAGGTTTTCATAAATTGACTTTCCGCGTCAACTTCGAAGCTTAAAAATGTGTTTAAATTACTAACAAATCTAATAACAACATTTTTATTTCAATTTGAAAGATCCTCAGCAAAATAGTTTGTTGAAAACATTTTTTGATTTTGGTTACTAACAAAAACTATAAAATTCCAAACATTGTGAATTTTTAAAGAAATTATAGGTGATAAAGTGATTGTTTTCTCTAATGTACTAAATATATTTTAGAAGATAAAAGCTTTATACTATAGAAAAAAGTGTTATTTAAAATTTTAACAAAATTGTTTTTACTAAATAAGCTCTATAATTTTTCTATGAATATTTTAAAACTGCTCTAAAACTACTACAAAACCCTGCGCTCCACTCGCTTCAAATCAGTCCGCCGCGAGGCCTCTGAGAGAGTGGTCACGTCGCTCGACGCTCTGCCCGGCGCGGTTGTCGACCCTTCCGTAAGTTTGAAGATAGTGCAAATTTATAGCTTGATTTGCAAATCTTAGTACTTTGGTGAGTAAATTATTACTAGCTTTTATTTAACTGGCAATGTATGTATGTCTTGTTCGGGTGGAATTTTGCAACTCAATTTTGACCCACTTCCCGTTTACTGATTGAGCTGAAAATTTGCATACATGTGTAAATCGCGTGACAATGCAATTTTATGATTGACATGGTGCTGATCTGATGATGGAGATGGAAGGTGGCCATTGAAACTTTGCAATAAAATAGCACAACCTAATCGAGTTTGGGCTCGTTTGAATCGTCTTGACGAGTAGTTTGTCTTTCAATGGTAACCAGGGTCTGATGATGGAGCTGGATGGTGGTCATAGGAACTCTGTAATAAAACGACGCAACCCCATCGAGTTTAGGCTCGTCTTATTCGTCTTGACGAGTCCTTTGTTTTTAAATGGTTACCAAGGTCTGATCTGATGATGGAGCTGAAAGGTGGTCATAGGAACTCATTGAAGAAACAACGCAACCCCATCGAGATGCGGCTCGTTTGATTCATATTGACGAGTACTTTGGTGCTAGATGGTAACCAGAGTCTGATGATGAAGCTGGAAAATGGCCATAGGAACTGAGTAATTAAACAACATAATAACCCCATCGAGTAAGCTGATGTTGGAGCTGGAAAATGGCCATAGGAACTGAGTAATTAAACAACATAATAACCCCATCGAGTAAGCTGATGTTGGAGCTGGAAGATGGCCATAGGAACTCAGTAATTAAACAACATAACCCCATCGAGTAAGGGCTCGTTTAAATCGTCTAGACGAGTACTTTGCTGTTAGATGGTAACCAGGGTCTGATAATGGAGCTGGAATGTGGCCATTGGAACTTCGCAATGAAATAACACAACCTAATCGAGTTTGGGCTCATTTAAATCATCTTGACGAGTATTTTGTCTCTCAATAGTTACCAGGGTCTGATGATGGAGCTGGATGGTGGTCATAGGAACTCTGTAATAAAACGACGCAACCCGATCGAGTTTCGGCACGTCTCATTCGTCTTGACGAGTACTTTGTTTTTAGATGGTTACCAGGGTCTGATCTGATGATGGAGCTGAAAGGTGGTCATAAGAACTCATTAAAGAAACGACGGAACCCCATCGAGTCTCGGCTGGTTTGATTCATCTTGACGAGTACTATGGTGCTAGATGGTAACCAGGGTATTATGATGGAGCTGGAAGATGGCCATAGGAACTGAGTAATTAAACAACATAACCCCTTCGAGTAAGGGCTCGTTTAAATCGTCTAGACGAGTACTTTGCTGTTAGATAGTAACCAGGGTCTGATAATGGAGCTGGAATGTGGAAATTGGAAATTTGCAATGAAATAACACAACCTAATCGAGTTTGGGCTCGTTTAAATCGTCTTGACGAGTAGTTTGTGTCTCAATAGTGACCAGGGTCTGATGATGAAGCTGGATGATGGTCATAGGAACTCTGTAATAAAACGACGCAACCCCATCGAGTTTCGGCTCGTCTCATTTGTCTTGACGAGTACTTTGTTTTTAGATGGTTACCAGGGTCTGATCTGATGATGGAGCTGAAAGGTGGTCATAGGAACTCATTAAAGAAACGACGGAATCCCATCGAGTCTCGGCTGGTTTGATTCATCTTGACGAGTACTATGGTGCTAGATGGTAACCAGGGTCTGATGGTGGAGCTGGAAGATGGCCATAGGAACTGAGTAATTAAACAACATAATAACCCCATCGAGTAAGGGCTCGTTTAATTCGTCTAGACGAGTACTTTGCTGCTAGATGGTAACCAGGGTCTGCTGATGGAGCTGGAAGGTGGCCATAGGAACTCTGTAATAAAACGACACAACCACATCGAGTTTTGGCTCGTCTCATTCGTCTTGACGAGTACTTTGTTTTTAGATGGTTACCAGGGTCTGATCTGATGATGGAGCTGAAAGGTAGTCATAGGAACTCAGTAAAGAAACGACGCAACCCCATCGAGTCTCGGCTTGTTTGATTCGTCTTGACGAGTAGTTTGGTGCTAGAAAGAAAGAAATTAAAATGTATTTTCATTTCAGGTTATCGAAGATGAGGTTCCACAAACAACAAATAAGGTTGAAGGTCGAAGACTAGTAGATTTTCAATACTTTTTGGACCAAATTAAAATACTTAGTAACCACAATAGAGCCACAGGATGTACAATTGATAATTTACAAGTGATAAAAAAGCATAAAGTAGGCTTATTATCTACATTTTTAATGAAGTATAACATTTACCTTTAGATAAGTCTAAGAATCATCTAAAATCTTGTTTACATAAGAAAGGTCAAAGTGTATTTAGTTGACAATACAGCCTGGTCATAATTATATTTTCACATTATAGTTTCTTAGTCAATTATTTTTATAACTAATTAATTTTACGCTGGTATGATAGCCTTTAACAGCAGTGTCTTACAGACAAAGGTACCTACTCAAAACTTATGTTGCGTTTATAGTATTGTTCTCTTACTTTCGTTGGAGTTGCTCGAGTGTGTCATGCTCTCTTAAAGTGTCTCTGGGGTGGTGGCATGTGCGTCGGGTCGTTACGTTCCCTCAAACATGGTTAAACGAAGCGATGGCTGATTCACATGTCATACTCGTGAACGGGTGCCGCCTGTGGAGGCTGGTCTGCTCTTGCAATCTTATTTTTTACTGGTAGTATTGAAAAGTCTTACTTTTTCTTGTTTCAGAGATACTGTAAGACGTTGTTTATTTTATTTTATATCGAGCAATACTTACTTTAAACTCAACATAAATTTTGAGTAGGTACCTTTGTCTGTAAGACACTGCTGTTAAAGGCTATCATACCAGCGTAAATTAATTAGTTATAAAAATAATTGACTAAGAAACTATAATGTGAAAATATAATTATGACCAGGCTGTATTGTCAACTAAAAACACTTTGATCTTTCTTATGTAAACAAGATTTTACATGATTCTTAAACTTATCTAAAGGTAAATGTTATACTTCATTAAAAATGTAGATAATAAGCCTACTTTATGCTCTTTTATCCTTTGTAAATTATCAATTGTACATCCTGTGGCTCTATTGTGGTTACTAAGTATTTTAATTTGGTCCAAAAAGTATTGAAAATCTACCTTCAACTTCAACCTTTTTTGTTGTTTGTGACGTCAAGACAAATGAGACGAGCCGAAACTCGATGGGGTTGCGTCGTTTTATTACAGAGTTCCTATGACCACCATCCAGCTCCATCACAGACCCTGGTTACTATTGAAAGACAAACTACTAGTCAAGAAGATTTAAACGAGCCCAAACTCGATTAGGTTGTGTTATTTCATTGCGAAGTTCCAATGGCCACATTCCAGCTCCATCATCAGACCCTGTTTACCATCTAACAGCAAAGTACTCGTCTAGACGATTTAAACAAGCCCTTACTCGATGGGGTTATGTTGTTTACTGAGTTCCTATGGCCATCTTCCAGCTCCAACATCAGCTTACTCGATGGGGTTATTATGTTGTTTAATTACTCAGTTCCTATGGCCATTTTCCAGCTTCATCATCAGACTCTAGTTACCATCTAGCACCAAAGTACTCTTTAAGATGAATCAAACGAGCCGCATCTCGATGGGGTTGCGTCGTTTCTTTACTGAGTTTCTATGACCACCTTTCAGCTCCATCATCAGATCAGACCCTGGTAACCATCTAAAACCAAAGTACTCGTCGAGACGAATGAGACGAGCCGAAACTCGATGGGGTTGCGTCGTTTTATTACGGAGTTCCCATGGCCACATTCCAGCTCCATCATCAGGCCCTGGTTACCATCTAGCAGCAAAGTACTTGTCTAGACGAATTAAACGAGCCCTTACTCGATGGGGTTATTATGTTGTTTAATTACTCAGTTCCTATGGCCATCTTCCAGCTCCATGATCAGACTCTGGTTACCATCTAGCACCAAAGTACTCGTCAAGATGAATCAAACGAGCCGCGACTCGATGGGGTTGCGTCGTTTCTTCAATGAGTTCCTATGACCAACTTTCAGCTCCATCATCAGATCAGACCTTGGTAACCATTTAAAAACAAAGGACTCGTCAAGACGAATGGGACAAGCCGAAACTCGATGGGGTTGCTTAGTTTTATTACAGAGTTCCTATGACCACCATCCAGCTCCATCATCAGACCCTGGTTACCATTGAAAGACAAACTACTCGTCAAGACGATTCAAACGAGCCCAAACTCAATTAGGTTGTGCTATTTTATTGCAAAGTTTCAATGGCCACCTTCCATCTCCATCATCAGATCAGCACCATGTCAATCATAAATTTGAATTGTCACGCGATTTACACATGTATGCAAATTTTTAGCTCAATCAGTAAACGGGAAGTGAGTCAAAATTGAGTTGCAAAATTCCACCCGAACAAGACACATACATTGCAAGTTTAATAAAAATACATGCAATATAATATTATACTTACATATTTAATGCATTACTTACGCCCATATTAAAAAAAATAATCGTTACGAAAAAGCAAATTCGATCTAACGGATCAAAGTGAGTGAGTTTGACTACAGTGAGCAGAACTAGCCTATTCTACACACACAGTCGCGCGCGCTCACAGCTCGCTTCTGTGTGCGTGATATTTGGACTTAAAAACCTAAACTTGAGGTCTCGCGCTCGGCGTAAACGCTCTTAACCATAAAGTTACTATACCTAGCGGAATAGAGCAACAAAGGGCTGAGCGAGCAGGATGTCACTAGCAACAACACTGTGGCAGATGCGTGATGCGACGTAACAGAACTGTTTGTGCTACTGTTTGTCAGCACTCATCAGCACGCTGAGAATTTGGGTATTGTGAATTTTTCGGATTTTACGTGAAATCGTGGATATTTTCTTATTCCATCCTATTTTAGTTCTATTAATACTATTACTGTTAGTAATTAATATAATCGATGTCGATGTTAATGTGAAAAGCGACATGACGTAGGTCACTGAACGCATTCTTTACACACACAAATGCCATCCTATTTCGGTTTCGTTTGACAGGTCATGTTTGTTGCTCTATTCCGCTAGGTATAGTAACTTTATGGGTTTAACACGCATTTGGCAAGTGTGGTGATTAAGCCAATACCCATTAGTTGTGGCTAGCGTTTTCAAGCGTCCGGATAAAGCCGGACATAGTTAGGCTTTTAGATTGCGTGTCTGGCCTAAATAAACGGTGTCCGGCTTTTGTTAGGCTTTTTACATTTCGCAAATGAGCGTGGCCGAGCGCAGGCAAGGCGACTGTCGGTCGCTCCTGCCTTATCCCGAAAATGTAGGGTGTCCGGCCTTTATAACCAAATGTCCGGCCAAACTGTCTGGTCTGTCCGGCTATTAGGTTTGGCGACATGGCAACCCTAGTGTGGCGATGACTTGATTTCAACTATGGAGGCTTTTGCCCAGCATAGGGACAGTATTTAAACTGACTGTTTACTATAATTAGGTACCTACTCGCAAGTTCTAAGATACGTTCAAAACCAGTAGTAGTGGTACAATATGTATGTTGACTGAACATCCATTATTGCTACGATATTTAGATGTCCCATGAGTGTAAGCGCGCCAACGACCTTGAGCGTCTCCACAAATTGAAACTGTTACGAACTATTACGTATGCTTTCGATCACATCATAAATGATATGATATTATGTGATCAAAGACGTATGCTAAACGTAATAGATAGGTTATTATCGAAGTAGTTAGGTATTATTATTATAATGTTGTGGTCTTAAGACTAGGTACTTATATGTTGGCTCTCTGATTACTCTTTCTCAATGCAAAATCCAGTTGGGCAGAAGGAGGAGGGCCATGCCTTCTAATCCCCACAGATGAATCGCAACCAACTATGCGGAGTCCAGGGACCAAACCAGAAGTGACCTTGAACCCTGCAAAATGTATAAAGGGTTCCATTATAAGACGTGAGACGAGACGAGAAGAGACGTGGCGTCAGTATCAATCATACATTGTGAACTTGTTATGCGGATGTAAATACCTGCGTAACGCGGAACTACTGAGACACAATTATTGTGTGTCTGCCAAATCGGTATTTGCTTTTTGACTATTATTTGTTTAATGCTTATTAAGTTTACCTTTTTTTACGCTTTTTTTATAAACTTGTTACGCTTTTGCTGCCGCTGCCCGGGCGTAATACCACTCTGACGGAATAATACAGTCACATTTTACCTCCCTCACAATATTCTCCCCTTCTTCTTCAAAGGCCGACTACGAATCTGCGATTCCTCTGGTTTTGCAGGTTTTGCAGGTGTCCATTGGTGGCAGTTATTGCTTTCCATCAGGTGACACGTATTCATTGTAGTTCTCACTCGCTCATGAACGCTCATAATGTGTAAGACAATACACTCACGAACGTGCTTCGGACCGAACGGTATTTAATGAGCGTTACATGTTCTGTAGTATTTATCTGTAGGTAATGAATGGGCGTTCGCTATAGACCTACAAAAATAAATATATCTGTATGATTAACGATGTGCTGAACTGCTGAATCGCTAGCGAAAATTGAATAGCGAGTCACAAGCGTTGCGAGTAGGATTGCCAGGCTGGTGGCCGGCCGAATATATGTATACAAGTCCGGATCCGGACGGTCCGGCTTTTGTTAGGCTTTGGGCCAACCCCGTCGCGCTCGCCAAAAGCCGCGGCCGGCCACGCATAACTATTAATTAAAAAACATTTTTTTTTATCGTAGACCATTAAACCAATCTTTTAGTTGAAAATCTAACGTCAGTCTTTAAGGGCAAGTCCGGCTAATTATTTATCATTCTGTGTTCGGCTTTACTATTTTTAGGCCTGACAACCCTAGTTGCGAGACATACTATTTTATGAGCGCTCCATGAAAATGCACTAGTATAGTATTTAAATAAAATGAATGACCCTTGTTAGACTATTTTGATAGCTAATAGGTACTATATTCTGGTAGTGGCTATATCATTAACATAAGACAAATAGCTATTAGTGTAATAGCTTTTTAATTATATTTTTTAAGATCTTTCCGATTTGGGTTATTATTAAATCTTCTCTGATAGTCTATGCTCGACAGGTTCATTAATGTTTCATGTTTGTTTATACAACTCAATGAATGTTACAATAAAAATATTGATCGAATGAATCTTATATGATGTACAATTTATTACACACAGCATGTGTGGACTAGGTGGTAGGGCTTGTAAAGTCCGCCTGGCTAGCTACCACCATCTTATCTACAGTCTGGTGCCATAACAACAATGTTAAGAGCGTTTACGCCGAGCGCGAGACCTGAAGTTTAGGTTTTTAAGTCCAAATATCACGCACACAGAAGCGAGCTGTGAGCGCGCGCGACTGTGTGTGTACAATAGGCTAGTTCTGCTCACTATAGTCAAACTCACTCACTTTGATCCGTTAGATCGAATTTGCTTTTTCGTAATAGGTACTCGATTTTTTTTTAATATGGGCGTAAGTAATGCATGAAATGAAATAAGTATAATATTATATTGCATGTATTTTTATTAAACTTGCAATGTATGCTATGTATGTCTAGTTCGGGTGGAGTTTTGCAACTCAATTTTGACCCACTTTCCGTTTACTGATTGAGCTGAAAATTTGCATACATGTGTAAATCGCGTGACAATGCAATTTTATGATTGACATGGTGCTGATCTGATGATGGAGATGGAAGGTGGCCATTGAAACTTTGCAATAAAATAGCACAACCTAATCGAGTTTGGGCTCGTTTGAATCGTCTTGACGAGTAGTTTGTCTTTCAATAGTAACCAGGGTCTGATGATGGAGCTGGATGGTGGTCATAGGAACTCTGTAATAAAACGACGCAACCCCATCAAGTTTCGGCTCGTCTCATTCGTCTTGACGAGTCCTTTGTTTTTAGATGGTTACTAAGGTCTGATCTGATGATGGAGCTGAAAGGTAGTCATAGGAACTCATTGAAAAAACGATGCAACCCCATCGAGTCGCGACTCGTTTGATTCATCTTGACGAGTACTTTGGTGCTAGATGGTAACCAGAGTCTGATGATGGAGCTGGAAGATGGCCATAGGAACTGAGTAATTAAACAACATAATAACCCCATCGAGTAAGGGCTCGTTTAATTCGTCTAGACAAATACTTTGCTGCTAGATGGTAACCAGGGCCTGATGATGGATCTGGAAGGTGGCCATAGGAACTCTGTAATAAAACGACGCAACCCCATCGAGTTTCGGCTCGTTTCATTCGTCTTGACACGTACTTTGTTTTTAGATGGTTACCAGGGTCTGATCTGATGATGGAGCTGAAAGGTGGCCATAGGAACTCATTAAAGAAACGACGCAACCTCATCGAGTCTCGGCTTGTTTGATTCGTCTTGACGAGTACTTTGGTGCTAGAAAGAAAGAACTTAAAAGACTAGTAGATTTTCAATACTTTTTGGACCAAATTAAAATACTTAGTAACCACAATAGAGCCACAGGATGTACAATTAATAATTTACAAGTGATAAAAGAGCATAAAGTAGGCTTATTATCTACATTTTTAATGAAGTATAATATTTACCTTTAGATAAGTCTAAGAATCATGTAAAATCTTGTTTACATAAGAAAGGTCGAAGTATATTTAGTTGACAATACAGCCTGGTCATATAATATTTTCACATTATAGTTTCTTAGTCAATTATTTTTATAACTAATTAATTTTACGCTGGTATGATAGCCTTTAACAGCAGTGTCTTACAGACAAAGGTACCTACTCAAAATTTAAGTTGCGTTTAAAGTAATGTTCTCTTACTTTCGTTGGAGTTGCTCGAGTGTGTCATACTCTCTCGAAGTGTCTCTGCGGTGGTGGCATGTGCGTCGGGTCGTTACGTTCCCTCAAACATGGTTAAACGAAGCGATGGCTGATTCACATGTTCATTTTCATTAAAGTTCATTTATTCAATTTCTGCTACAACAAGGAGCACTTATGAATGTCGCTATGCAATCGGTTATTTTTATATATATTTCATTCAAGTTCTAACTATGAAGCGGTAGCCTTGTACTGAGAAGAACCGATAAGAAACTCAGCTTAGGCAAGGGCATTTCTTTTCTCGCTTTCTTTTACAGCGTTAATACAAATTGGAAAATGCCCTCGCAATTATAGAAGGACATTTTCTATCACAACAAAAAAAACATTTAATACGATTACAAGACAACACTACTTATACAAAAGAATATCCAATAAAAACAAGTATTGCTCGATATAAAATAAAATAAACAACTTCTTACAGTATCTCTGAAACAAAAAAAAAGAAAGACGATTTAATACTTCCAGTAAAAAATAAGATTGCAAGAGCAGACCAGCCTCCACAGGCGGCACCCGTTCACGAGTATGACATGTGAATCAGCCATCGCTTCGTTTAACCATGTTTGAGGGAACATAACGACCCGACGCACATGCCACCACCGCAGAGACACATTGAGAGAGCATGACACACTCGAGCAACTCCAACGAAAGTAAGAGAACATTACTTTAAACTCAACTTAAATTTTGAGTAGGTACCTTTGTCTGTAAGACACTGCTGTTAAAGGCTATCATACCAGCGTAAAATTAATTAGTTATAAAAATAATTGACTAAGAAACTATAATGTGAAAATATAATATGACCAGGCTGTATTGTCAACTAAATATACTTCGACCTTTCTTATGTAAACAAGATTTTACATGATTCTTAGACTTATCTAAAGGTAAATGTTATACTTCATTAAAAATGTAGATAATAAGCCTACTTTATGCTCTTTTATCACTTGTAAATTATTAATTGTACATCCTGTGGCTCTATTGTGGTTACTAAGTATTTTAATTTGGTCCAAAAAGTATTGAAAATCTACTAGTCTTCGACCTTCAACCTTATTTGTTGTTTGTGGAACCTCATCTTCGATAACCTGAAATGAAAATACATTTTAAGTTCTTTCTTTCTAGCACCAAAGTACTCGTCAAGACGAATCAAACAAGCCGAGACTCGATGGGGTTGCGTCGTTTCTTTACTGAGTTCCTATGACCACCTTTCAGCTCCATCATCAGATCAGACCCTGATAACCATCTAAAAACAAAGTACTCGTCAAGACGAATGAGACGAGCAAAAACTCGATGGGGTTGCGTCGTTTTATTACAGAGTTCCTATGGCCACCTTTCAGCTCCATCAGCAGACCCTGGTTACCATCTAGCAGCAAAGTACTCGTCTAGACGAATTAAACGAGCCCTTACTCGATGGGGTTATTATGTTATTTAATTACTCAGTTCCTATGGCTATCTTCCAGCTCCATCATCAGACCCTGTTTACCATCTAGCACCATAGCACTCGTCAAGATGAATCAAACGAGCCGAGACTCGATGGGATTGCGTCGTTTCTTTAATGAGTTCCTATGACCACCTTTCAGCTCCATCATCAGATCAGACCCTGGTAACCATCTAAAAACAAAGTACTCGTCAAGACGAATGAGACGAGCCGAAACTCGATGGGGTTGCGTCGTTTTATTACAGAGTTCCTATGACCACCATCCAGCTCCATCATCAGACCCTCGTTACTATTGAAAGACAAACTACTCGTCAAGACGATTTAAACGAGCCCAAACTCGATTAGGTTGCGTCATTTTATTACGGAGTTCCTATGGCCACTTTCCAGCTCCATCATCAGGCCCTGGTTACCATCTAGCAGTAAGTACTTGTCTAGACGAATTAAACGAGCCCTTACTCGATGGGGTTATTTGTTGTTTAATTACTCAGTTCCTATGGGCATCTTCCAGCTCCATCATCAGACTTTGGTTACCATCTAGCACCAAAGTTCTCGTCAAGATGAATCAAACGAGCCGCGACTCGATTAGGTTGTGTTATTTCATTGCGAAGTTCCAATGGCCACATTCCAGCTCCATCATCAGACCCTGGTTACCATTTAACAGTAAAGTACTCGGTTAGACGTTTTAAACGAGCCCTTACTCGATGGGGTTATGTTGTTTAATTACAGAGTTCCTTGACCACCATCCAGCTCCATCATCAGACCCAGGTTACTATCTAGCACCAAAGTACTCGTCAAGACGAATTAAACGAGCAGAGACTCGATGGGGTTGCGTCGTTTCTTTACTGAGTTACTATGACCACCTTTCAGCTCCATCATCAGATCAGACCCTGGTAACCATCTAAAACCAAAGTACTCGTCAAGACGAATGAAACGAGCCGAAACTCGATGGGGTTGCGTCATTTTATTACGGAGTTCCTATGGCCACCTACCAGCTCCATCATCAGGCCCTGGTTATCATCTAGCAGCAAAGTACTTGTCTAGACGAATTAAACGAGCCCTTACTCGATGGGGTTATTATGTTGTTTAATTACTCAGTTCCTATGGCCATCTTCCAGCTCCATCATCAGACTCTAGTTACCATCTAGCACCAAAGTACTCGTCAAGATGAATCAAACGAGCCGCGACTCGATGGGGTTGCGTCGTTTCTTTACTGAGTTTCTATGACCACCTTTCAGCTCCATCATCAGATCAGACCCTGGTAACCATCTAAAACCAAAGTACTCGTCAAGACGAATGAGACGAGCCGAAACTCGATGGGGTTGCGTCATTTTATTACGGAGTTCCTATGGCCACCTTCCAGCTCCATCATCAGATCAAACCCTGGTAACCATCTAAAAACAAAGGACTCGTCAAGACGAATGAGACGAGCTGAAACTCGATGGGGTTGCGTCGTTTTATTACAGAGTTCCTATGACCACCATCCAGCTCCATCATCAGACCCTGGTTACCATTGAAGGACAAACTACTCGTCAAGACGATTCAAACCAGCCCAAACTCGATTAGGTTGTGCTATTTTATTGCAAAGTTTCAATGGCCACCTTCCATCTCCATCATCAGATCAGCACCATGTCAATCATAAAATTGCATTGTCACGCGATTTACACATGTATGTAAATTTTTAGCTCAATCAGTAAACGGGAAGTGGGTCAAAATTGGGTTGCAAAACTCCACCCGAACAAGACATACATATCTACATTGCAAGTTAAATAAAAGCTTGTAATAATTTACTTACCAAAGTACTAAGATTTGCAAATCAAGCTATAAATTTGCACTATCTTCGAACTTACGGAAAGGTCGACAACCGCGCCGGGCAGAGCGTCGAGCGACGTGACCACTCTCTCAGAGGCCTCGCGGCGGACTGATTTGAAGCGAGTGGAGCGCAGGGTTTTGAAGTAGTTTTAGAGCAGTTTTAAAATATTCATAGAAAAATTATAGAGCTTATTTAGTAAAAACAATTATGTGCAAAATTTAAAGAACACTTTTTTCTATAGTATAAAGCTTTTATCTTATAAAATATATTTAGTACATTAGAGAAAACAATTACTTTATCACCTATAATTTCTTTAAAAATTCACAATGTTTGGAATTTTATAGTTTTTGTTAGTAACCAAAATCAAAAAATGTTTTCAACAAACTATTTTGCTGAGGATCTTTCAAATTGAAATAAAAATGTTGTTATTAGATTTGTTAGTAATTTAAACACATTTTTAAACTTCAAAGTTGACGCGGAAAGTCAAATTATGAAAACCTCTGTTTAGTTATCTTGTTATAAATTCCAAAATATCAATAAATTTAAAAATGTTTTCAACAAACAATTTCGACTACAAGATCGCCTAATGATATAAGTATTTAACATATTTGTAAAGTAAGTATTAACAGATATTAAGAGGTTTAAAAAGTACAGTTCTTGAGCAAAACGGCGCAAAAGGACGTAAACGCTCTTAATAGCATTGTTGTGTTCCGACAGTATAGAGATAAGATAGCCAGAACCTCAGTGGTTGAGGATTCTGGGTGAAGCGCGCTTCCACCTTGGCTTGGCCAAGGCCGAGCGCTTACCGTAGTATAGTGGATTAAAAAATGAGAAATTTCTGCAATCGCTTTTGGACTCAACTTCCAACAGCTAATGTTGAAATTCAATTAAAGAATTTTGTAAATTTTTTATAGCCTGGCATCTAATTATTTGTTGCAAAGTAAATATGGTAGAAAAAAATCGGTGAAACACTTAAACCGCCTCTGTGCTGTGGTCTAAAGGTAAAACTACCAGTCTCAGAGCCACAGGTCCAGGGTTCTCTTTTGTATCAGTCGTAAACATCAACAATGTTTGATATTATGATCTTGTTTTTATTGTTTACATGTAATTAATTATTATCATTTCAAAATGCTACTACTTTATTTCTTTATCCATCAATAACGTTGCCCGTAGATGTTTTAGTAACCACTTCTTACGCACTCTAAAATTAGAAGCGTTGAAAAGAAACTTCGTCTGTTAGTTTTTTTCTCTGTCTTAATTATTACATTTAACGCTAACCAAAAGTAGTCTATAGCACGTCCAACAATCTTAGTGAAAAAATCACACACGTCGATCCGTTAGCCAGTGTATTTCGAGTACACTAATAGTTGTAAAACCACCGATCTTAGACCCAGAGGTCTCTGGTTCGATTTTCAGCGGCGAGTACCTACATATTGTTAGAGGGCCGATAGCATTTACATTTACCAATAATTACACTAACCAAGGAACACAACAATACAATTATTAATTTAAAATTAATAGTACCCATAGTAGAAAAATAAATGTTAAATTAAAAACTATATAAGTATATATAATAGCTAATGTAAAAATAAATAGAAGTAAGGCCGAAATTCGGCCGAATCTTGTTTTTTTTGCCGAATGTTCGGCCGGTTCGTATTCGGTTCAAACCACATTCGGTCCATCTCTAAAAATTAGCTGTGTTGTGTGTGACGGCTCATTATTTAAAGAATACTACTAATCCATCTCTTCTTTTGGATGTCGTAAAATGTGACTAACGGACTGAAGATCACTCATACATCTAACAGTATAAAACGATGGGCTGACCACCTATTGGTTATCCCCTACTTTGTTCTTCTGCATATCAATGACATGTTGCATAACGACAGCATTCGTTGCTATGCGGACGATAGTACTGGGGATACGCTCTACACCGGACGAGCTAATATTTCTCGGGAAAGCGTCATCGAGAGCTGGAATACAATTGTGACTAACACCGAGAACATGTTACCTAAGTCATGTCTCGAATTGGGGCCGACATAACCTAGTCAACTTTAACCCTTCCAAAACACAAGTTTGCGCATTTACCGTGAAAAAACATCACTTCGTCGTACCTCTGAAGTTTGAAGGAGCTCTCCTTGATACCAACCCGACTATTGGAATCCTTGGCGTCGATGTTTCGAGTGACGTTCAGTTTCTTCGGGGTTATTTGGAAGGTAAAGCTAAATTAGCTTCGAAAAGGGTATGCTTCTACAGAGCACAGGTCAGGCCGCATATGGAATACTGCTCCCATCTTTGGGCTGGAGCACCCCAGTACCAACTCCTTCCATTTGGCCGCATTCAACGTAGAGCTGCTCGAATGGGAGTGTTCTGAGGAATTGTTCGGCTTGATCCCTGCCGCTGATTTCCTACACCGCACTACACGCAATCGACTCATTCCATCCACATCACCTTGATGGATAGCGGTATACTACTGTGCGTTTTTCACGAAATTTCTTGCCTAGAACTACAGTGTTGTGCAACCAGCTCTCGGCGGCGGTATTTCCGGACCGTTACGACTTAGGGATCTTCAAGAAACGAGCCTATTCCTTTCTTAATGGCCGGCAACGCGTCTGCGATTCCTCTGGTTTTGCGGGTGTCCATGGGCGGCGGTGATTACTCTCCATCAGGTGACCCGCCTGCTCGTTTGCCTCATTCTTTTATTAAAAAAAAACCTATCTCAATGAGCACAATTGTGCATTTGTTATATGGTTAAAAGTGGACTGTGGACGTCCTCATCGCCTAGTCTCTGACTAACCCTTTGGGGTGACGTGAGTGTTTGTGTGTACAAAACTTCGGTCACTTAAAAAAACTAGATATCACATTCCTATACTAAATCGTAGCGGAAGAGTAGCAGCTTTGACCATACATTTGACGTATAAATATTATGTATTTTCCAAGGAGCTTTTACCTAATCTGGAGAGCGCACGAGCTGCCGATTCACGGTCCGAAGGAGATACTGCTTGGGAGAGCCGTGATAGCCTTTCATCAGGCTGACATACGTAGACAGACTTATTATAGTATACAAATTACGTCAACGTCACTCACACTTGGAAAATGAATAGAACTGCATCGAGACTTAGTTTTGAAATTGATCTTTGTTTAATAATAATATCCTGTGCCCTGAAGTGAAGACTGTAAATAACAGATATTTTTTTCATCATTGTTTCGTCATCAGGTGGTACGGTCATGTCATGCGGCGACCATCGGACCACATGACAAGAAAAGTACTTGACATGAGCACCCAGCCCAGAGGACGCGGTAGACCCCGCCTCACATGGATATCCGTTATTAGTAGAGATTTTAAAAATGCACAATTACCACCTCAGACGACCCAGGACAGAGCGTCTTGTCGAAGATTGACCAAAAGGGCTGACCCCAAATAAATGGGATTAAGGCTAGGCAGAAGAAGATTGTTTCGTCATCAGGCAGCCTATAATAATTATATATTTTTAAACTTACCTACATTTTTTTTTTCGTTTTTGTAAATAAAAATTAATTTCCTGCGACACTGTTTTGTGTTTTCTAACACCTAACATCTAACAAATATGGGCGTGGCCTACGTACATATTTTGACATATTTTGTTAGATGTTTGATGTTAGGTGTTTAGAAAACACGAAACAGTGTCGCAGAAGACCCACCCGCCTTAAGGCTCGAATTGTAAAACCAAACTCAAAATCAAATCCATGTTTGAATACCATTAGAAAGGGATGGCGGAAAAATTATTATCAAACTTAAAATACGGGCATTAAGATACAAAAGTTTACATATTTTGGAAAGCAAAACCTTGCCCGGAAGTCGTTAAAATATTTTTTGTCGTGGAATATCCTGTAGGTAGTTGGTCAAGGACTACCTCCTCGCGGTCCTGCCTGGACAAGGGCTTAGCCGGCTAAACATTCTCAACTTCACTGGCTCACCGGACTGTTCCTTGCGAACCTCCCGGTATTTTTTCCTGTGTAAACATCATGGATCTCCAAATAGAACTTATGACACATAATAATAAGATTCATTTTGAAACGATGTCAAATTGCCCGTGCGCCCTCCAGATTAGGTAAAAGCTCCTTGGTATTTTCGCAGAATATCAATGTTTGAAGGAGCACTTAGTTATGTTGACACTATGCCACAGAATAAATACCTAATAGTACTACGAAAGGAGTACCTGTCTACCTAAACATATCGCTAGGTAGGTACTCTTTAAGTGCAGACGTTTATACAATATGTCCAGGGAGGTAGTAATAAAACTTTAGGAGCAGTATCTACAATATATTTCATCGAAGAAAATACCCCTTTTTCCGGGGGAACAATTGTGTTTTGTTATTATTGTTCAAAAAGTGCCCGAATGCGCACAAAAACTGTAAAAAAATACTTTCTCCTTTCAGCAATTAAAAGGAGTTGTTTGATAGCGTGTTTTTATTGTATTAGCTACCCTACACCTTTGCCTTTAAAAAAAACACTAAAATCGAGCCCCTACACGACGCACGCAGAACTCAAACCGCCCGACATTGCTTAGCTAGTTTGATTTTGGAGTATTATTACGTTTTTTTACTTTTTTTGTTTGAAGACGGCTGTAGGTGGCTTAGTGAAGACTTTATGTATCCACTGTGATCGTTCTTTGATAAAATGAAACCAATAGTCTCTGCAGTCTTGTGTGGTTTTTGAATTGACCACCCATAAGGGTTTTCGTCGATTAAATATATTCTAGATACTGCGCCTAAAGTTTTATTACTACATCTCTGGACTTATTGTATAGCGTTGAATGTGCATCCATCAAGTTTATATGTGTGATCAAAGCTACAAAATCAAAAACTATCTCCACAGATTTGGCGTGTTCGAGCAAGCCAAGCTATTCATGTTGAAGGAGGATGGTACTCTATCCACAACTGGCAAGCTGATGTGCGGTCTGTCGGCCGGCGTGGCGGAAGCGGTGTTCGCGGTCACACCTATGGAGACTGTCAAAGTCAAGTTCATAAATGACATGAGGTTGGAGAAGCCAAGGTTCAAAGGGTTCTTGCACGGCGTCAGGACCATCGTTAGGGAAGAAGGTTAGTTTGATTTTTTTAGCTGCGTTTGAGTTAGTTTTGTCATTACCTAACTGTGGTACCTACTGGTGTGTGGCGGAAGCGGTGTTCGCTGTCACACCTATGGATACTGTCAAAGTCAAGTTCATAAATTACATGAGGTTGGAGAAGCCAAGGTTCAAGGGTTTCTTGCGCGGCGTCAGGACGATCGTTAGGGAAGAAGGTCAGTTTGATTTCTTTAGCTGCGTTTGAGACAGTTTTGAAATTACTTTTGTGTGATACTGAACTGGTGTGTGGCGGAAGCGGTGATTGCTGACACACACACCTATGAAGCATGGGAGTGCAAGGCGCCTGCCCCACTCTCCATCCAGACTTGAAGTACATGTACAGTCAGCAACAAAAGTAGATACAAATATATATATTTTTTTAATTAAAGGTCTACAAAACTGTTTACAAGCTTAACTTAAAAATATTTAAGTTAAGCTTGTAAACTGTTTTCATAAATCTCGCGAAACAATGCAGCATCGCGTGGCTCACCCTGCCCCTGGTGTGGCCACCATCGCCAACTCTAAATCTGACTTTAAAGATAATTTGTCGAAAGACGAAGATCTCAGTCAAAAGTTTCAAATAGGTGACCACGTTAGTATGAGCGCTCATGCTTGCATAACCCCTTGTATCTCAAAAACCACAGGTCGTATCGATGATTTGATTACACCAACAGATAGACATGATTTACTAGACAGATAGACATATTTGCGAACCTATCTTTTTCGATTTTCACAAATGATGTAACAGTCCAGAGTGAGTAAATAATTTTGAATACAGCGCTGTAACAAAAATCAATGACTATTTTTAGCGCGTTTCCTTGCTTTTGCCCCACCCCTATGCAAATTCTGGGTACACCCATGCTATAGAGACTTGCATGTTTCATCGTATATTTATAGGGGCGAAGGTCAGTTTATTGTCAATGCTCAGTGTGATATTGGCAACCAGGGTTGAATTCTGAAAACAAGGGCGATGACTTGGTTTAATGATGCATGCCTTTTCCAAACAGTGGGACAGTACACATATAGGCTTATTACTTGACTTTCTCTATATTATCCATTGTTCGTGTCAGAACGATCGTCGCCGCCGTAAACTTTTGAAAACTAGAAAATAGCACAACAAATCTACAACAAATAAAATAATTATTTACCTTCATACAGCGTTACTAGTTAGATAAGTCCTATGTACCTAGGTAGTCGCTAAACGTCTTATTCTCGCTTGCAACGACAAAGTCCCACCGCGTATCGCTTACCGGGTGAACTCGCGGCCGTGACACCCATATCACCGTCACGTGCTGTGCATCCGATGCCGAGTGTCTCGCGTCTCGTGTTATTTATTATTTCATGCAGACAGAGGTCATTATGACGGTGTGACTTACAGAAATGACATTCTACATTTCTACCAGTATTCCGAGTACTTGCTTGCATGATCAACCGTTGGTTCCATCCAACACGCTATCCTGCATTGGGCCAGCGTGTTGTGTTATGTCCTAATATCTCCAATTATGCTACACATACCACGCACTATCAAAGTATTCCGAGTAGGTACTTACAGTTGCCTGTATGATCAGCCGTTGCCGTTGGTCCCGTCCAACACACACTCTCCTGCATTGAGCCAGTGTGGTGGGTTATGGCCTAATATGTCCAATTATGCTACTCATACCACGCACTATTAAATTGTGGAAGAAACTGCCTTTCGACATACATATAATCACGACTATTATCCCCAAAGGGTTAGTCAGAGACTAGGCAATGAGGACAACAAAAGTAATCCCCCACCATAATCCTCCTTTCACCAAACAGCGACTGCACATGTGCTCAGCGTGACAGGTGGTGAGCCCATCGCCGCTCTACGCTGTTGGAAGTATGTGCCGTATTTAGTCCGTTAGTCCCCTTTTACGACTACCAGAGAAGAGAGGGCGTGGTAGTATTCTTTCACCGATACGCGACACTGTTACGGTCTTCCCACATAGAGACATTAGGCCATTACCCACCACGGTGGACCAATGCGGGTTGGCGAGTTGAGACTGGATTGTTAGTATTTTAAGTAAACAGAGTTACCTTAGGTCCGCAACGCAGAACAAACATCTCTGATGCTGATGTCTATGAAAACCAGGACCTTTAGCATATTTTTTGTATTTTGTCTAATTTCACAACAATTTGACAGACTGATAGTTCATACAAAGATGTCATTTAACCAACAAGCATCTTCTTGTCGATCGGACATTGTAAAACAGGCCTTAAGAACATTTTGACTGACCGCCAGCCCCACCCATAGACGAGAATTTAGTACATGTAGAACTTGTAAAGGTTGGAGGGCGTTTGTTATAATAACAACAACCTTTATTTAGTATACGACTTATTTATTGTATACGTTTATATATTTTACATTTTGAATTACATTATTAAAATATAAAAATAACATGGTCAAGTCTACCCAGATCGTTCTCCCCAACCCCCCGCCCGACATCCCGCCACTTCAAACCACGCTTCATTTATAAATCACTACAAATAGTAGAGGATCCGAGTATACAACGACCTTCACCGAGCGGTTAATGGATGAAAAGTATTTTATATCATATTTAATATGTTAAAAAATATATTGCGAGTGGGTTTGCTGTAAAACAGTCCAGTATATGATTAATTACATATTTAAAAATATTTTTTTTTAAGCATTGCACTTGTTTCGATAATAGATAAATTACATAGGTACCTACCAATCGAAAGTGTGAAGCACATAGAATATGCAAACGTTAGGTTGACTATTTTTTTGCTGTCATAACATTGGGTAGGCAGGTGTAAACAGGCAAGTCAATATTAGTAATTTGCAACCGTCTGGTTAAATAAATAAAATTTATGTTTATATAAAGATAAGCTCATTATAAACACACACACAACAAACCAGTGCAATGTAAAAAAAAAAAAAATTTTATATTAAATTAATCATTAATGGTACTGGACCGAAATTTTTCAGCCAACCCACTCGCGATGTATTATTTAACATATTAAATTTGATATAAAATACTTTTCATCCATTAACCTTCTCGGTGAAGGTCGTTCTATACTCGGATCTTAGACTAAAAGTAAAACCAGCCAGCGCCCCAACACGGTACAAACTCCACAGTACCGATAATTATTTATTCTAAATCAATGATTAGGACGTCCTTTTTAGTGACTTCTTCGCTTGATAACCTAGGTATACGTGGTATAGCTTTAAAACTTTTGGAAAGTTATTTAAAAGATAGACAACAAATAACAGTAATTGATACATACAACAAAAATAAAAAAACCTTTGAAGAAGTGCAATCTCAATCAAAACCGATGACCCAAGGATTACCACAAGGAAGCATTCTTGGTCCACTACTATTTTTAGTTTATGTAAATGAACTACCTAATATTATAAAAAACTTATGTGTCATGTTTGCTGATGATGCAACAATTTTCGTACCTGACATTGAAAGAAATAGTAACCTTTTCGAAATAAATATTAACCAAACTTTACAACTAGCTGTCACGTGGCTTAATACTATTAATTTAAATGTAAATCTTAATAAAACCAAATTCATTCAATTTCGAAATTATAAATCAAATTCCTACAAACTTAAAATTTCAGACTGCGACACAAAGATAGACGAGGTGGACGAAATTAATTTTCTTGGAGTCACTATAGATGCTCATTTAAACTGGAAAGCACACGTATCTAAAATTAATAAAAAAATATCTAGTTATTGTTATGCTCTTTCTATACTGGCTGAGACAACTTCAGTAGATGTAACTAAATCTGCTTATTTTGGACAAGTTTATCCACTATTAACTTATGGCATTATATTTTGGGGAAACTCTGTTAATGTCCAGTCAACTTTTATTCTGCAAAAGAGATGCTTGCGTATTATATACAGCATGTATTCAGATGAATCCCTTAGAAGAGTTTTTAAGGAAAAAGGTTTTCTGACTCTGGCTAACATTTACATCTTAGAAATATCAATTTTTGTTAAAAAAAGTCCAGAATATTTCGAAAGCAACAATATGCGTCAAAATGTCCGCGATATATATAAGCACAATCTAAGTATTCCTAGGATAAATAATCACATGTTTTATAAGAGTGCTTTCAGTACCAGCATAAGAGTTTTTAACCATTTGCCATCTAATATCAAAGCCCTTGATCTACTTAAGTTTAAGTCATCTTTAAAAACCTGGCTTGTAAAGAATGTTTTTTACACTTTAGATGAATACTTTCATACTAAAAATAATTAAGTTAAGTTGCTATTTAGCGTAATAATGTTGCATGCCCGTAATGGGCATTACTGTTGATTCCCATGTATTGTATTATCACCAGCAAAATGTACACAGTATCAGCAATAAATATATTTCTATTTCTATTTCTATTTCTATTTCTTGTACATTGTGTTATGTAAATGTTATACATACATCACGACTATTATACCCGAAGGGTTAGTCAGAGACCAGGCAATGAGGACGGGAAAAGCAGTCGCACGTTTCACCGAACAACAACAGTTGTTTGTTGCCTTTATCTTTAACGACATTTGTCAGTTCCCATTAAGATATCAAAATACCTGTCAGCTCATCTGATAGAGCTTATAATGCTAATTCTCGATCAATATATTATAACTCATTTTTACCAAAATTGGAGTTACTGCCGATATCATTAGCAGGAGAACTGCACATGTGCTGAGCGTGACAGGTGGTGATGGTGAGCTCATCGCCGCTCTATGCTGTTGGATGTATGTGCAGTCTTTAGTCCGAATTTTACAACACCCAAGCGAAGATAGGTTGAAAGTATTCTAATTATGAACCGCCACTACACAACTTGAAATACAGTTGTAACTCTTGCCTTGGTACTTTTAAGGCATCTCCTGGGTAAGCATGTAACATCCTAGACTACATCCTGCTCACCAAGCAGGTTGGTGGTCAAAGGTTAGCCGTTTGTTTAAAAAAAAAATACGCAAACTATAATTAACAATATTAGCCATGACTTCTTGGCGGGAAAGTGAAGCGTCATGTCTGCAGTTTTGTTTTATTTTCTATAATTTGTGTTTTGTCGATTAATGTGAAATAATGATGGATTATTTATTGTTAAGTGTTCGTGAACGTGCACGAGTGTTAGCAAATAAAACAAAACAGTGCAACAACAACAACAACTCTCAAGAAGTCCGTGTGAGACCTCAATAAAGTCCTACAGCTTTATTGAGTCTCGAGGGGTTTGGGGGAAAATCATTTACCATTAAACGTTCATTATCACTCATTATCATCCACATATTGTAAAGAAAATAATAATTACTATTATATCTTACTTGACTCTGGCTAAATGTGCCGATCGCACGAAGCCATTATTTAAGAGAAAAAAAATTAACAATGGCCATTCGCGTGTTCCTCAAGGCGCCGGCGGCGTGTACAAAGGCGTGACCGCCACCATAATGAAGCAGGGCAGCAACCAGGCGATCCGCTTCTTCGTGATGGAGTCGTTGCGCGACTGGTACAAAGGCGGCAACCGCGACAAGCCAGTGCCCAAATACATCGTGGGGCTGTTCGGTGGTATTGCAGGTGGGTTCAGTTTTTTTTATTATTATTAACATACGCCTCGATGGACGAGTGGAAAAGCGCTCATCTTAGTGTTACCAAACTATCGATAGTTGACTTCGGAAATCATCTATAATATCGATAGACCTATCGACACTATCGATAGCGCAGTTTGGTACAATATCGGTATACTGCAATACTATCGATAGTATCAGCTATGACTATTGTAACAACAATCGATACTATTGATAGTAACGATAATATCGATATGCTTCCGCTATTGATAGTATCGATATGTTTACGCTATCGCTAGTAGGCTGTGACTCAATAGTATTGTTTATGAATAATAATATAGATAGCATACTATTGAGGGAAAGGTCACTATCGATAGGATAAAACTATCTATAGTGCCTTCGATAGTATCGATATTATTGCTGTGTCGATAGTATTGACGGTTACGGGCTATCGATTCTAATTGCATTTGCTCAACTATCGATGACTATCGATAGTGGACTGTCGAGCGGCCATACTAGCTCATCTCAATATCCGGAGGTCTCGGGTTCTATTTCCAGGTCGGACAGTGTGTTTTCGGTTTTTTGATGTATAGCCCGGGTTTGTGATCACCATCCCGCATTTGGCAAGCCTGGTGATTAAGCCAACACCCATCCATTGTAGCGAAGGCTGGATTTCAATGATGGAGACCTTTGTCCTGCTCCTGTCCTGATACGTGAATACGAAAAGTGACTTCAGCGATCAAATCGCTTGCATGTCGTTGAAGTGAATTAGGCTACGGGGCCTTACCATCAACTCTTAGTGGTTTCAGAGTCACGCGCGAGTGTAAGCGACGCGGGCCACGAGCTAGGTGTTGTCTTGTACCGTTTTATAGTGACGCTTACCACCCGCGCTGATGGTAAGCGCGGTGACTCTGAAACCAGCCTTAGAGCTGATGTGATGCTGATGCTTGGGTGATGACAGATTCTACGCAGTAAGCCAGTACAGCTGGTCTAAATCCCCGGCACCTCATGTCTCTCAACACTGTCTTTCTGTATGTGTTATAAAAACAGTATTAGGTACCTACTTTATTAATCTTTCTATCCAAAATCCCAAACGAATTTTGCATAGTAAGATTAAAGTAATACTGCTCTAAGGGTGGATTTGACTAAACTGGAATTAGGTCTTATACCTAGATTAAACGTCGAATTTGTATAGACTAATCTCGGAGTAAGTCTTATTCTAGTTTGGTCGAATCCACCCTAAGAGACACAGGGCCCCGATGACGATCAGGCCTATGGTGGAAGCGAACTTAACCTGGAATCCTCAACTACTCGGACGACCTCCGTGGTCGAGTGGTTGCCACGCCGGGTCTGGCGTCGCGCCATCTCTGAGGTCCCGGCTTCAATTCCTGGTGGGGTCAATTTAAAGAAAAAACTGTTTTTCTGAAAATTTATTTCTGGTCTGGGTGTTTTTTCCATGTTTATGTATGATCTTACCATATTAAGGAGTTTCAGAAGAATACTCATTTTGGTCTAGATAATTGGTGTGAGCGTAAAACAAATTAAATTTAATTAATTATTAAAATTGTTAATTGTTAAGAGGGTTTACGTATTTCGGTTTCTTAGACAAACTTCCAAGTCGAAATTTTTTAAAACCAATAAGCCAATTTTGATGAAACTTTGCATGCTGAAGTAAAACACAGGGATCTACATGTTGAAAACATTTTTAAAAAATGTTTATTTAACTGAGGTATTGCGATTTTTAACTTTCTTTAGTGGACTTTAAATGGCAATAACTCAGCTAAAAACGTTTTTTAAAAATGTTTTCAACTAACTATTTAGATCCCTGTGTTTTACTTTAGCATGCAAAGTTTCATCAAAATTGGCTTATTGGTTTTTGAAAATTTCGACTTGGAAGTTTGTATGGGAAACCGAAATGCGCAAACCCTCTTATCTTAAGGCTATTAATGATGATGATTAATGCAACTAAAAACAACATTGACAGGTGCCGCCTCCGTATTCGGCAACACACCGATCGACGTCGTCAAAACGCGAATGCAAGGGCTCGAAGCGAAGAAATACAAGAACACGGTAGATTGCTTCGTCAAAATATGGAAGGCCGAAGGTCCGTTGGCCTTCTACAAAGGCACGGTGCCGCGACTCAGCCGAGTGGTGTTCGACGTCGCCATAACGTTTACGATTTACGACAGTATCATGGACGTGTTTAACATGGTATGGAAGTAAATTCACAATGAAAGCGCGGGCGCGTTCCTACATAAATGACGGAAGGAATTTTTACGGTCTACAAGAGAGTCGATCTTTTTCATTAATAGATGGCGTTTACGTTGTCAGCAACATTTTGTTCAAGTGCTAGCCACTCTGAACAAAATGTCGCTGACATTTCAAGTTATGATCTTGTTACGAAAACTCGAATTTGTATGGCTTTGAAACATGTTGACAAAAGTCATTTGCATTACTAGGCACTCGGAAAGATTTTTGCGAACTATAAGGAATTTGCACTACAATTGTATGGACTGTTGTAGCTCTGACATGACCATATATTATTAGAAATATGTATATTATCTTACAAATGGTTAAAAAAGTCTGAAAATAAAATTTCGTTAGTGTTGGGTCCATAGTTACATGTCAATCCATATGATAGTTGTTAGAATTATTTCCAGGATTATTCCTTGGAGTTGTTTTGGACCAGATTGCCTGATGTCTTTTTTTAACTATTATGGACGTTCACTATGAACGTGCCTGCGAGATGTATCCGTGCTTTCATTGTGCTAAGGGCTTTAGCAGTTAGTTGAATGTACAAAGCTTCAGTCATGTTCACCGTAGTTTTAAGACAGTGCAAGTATTTAATACGTCGAAAGATATATTTTTGTAGGACAAAAAATAGGTTTTTTTTTGTGACGTTGAACGTATTTATTGTTGATCAACCAGGGTTTTTTGTTTTACAACTATTTACATGTTTACACTGCTTGAGCAGATATTATTGTAATGAATTTGTGATTTTATTTTTTATCTATACATATTTGCATTCGAATTTTATTATTTTAGCTCTTCTATGTTATTGGTGCGACTTTTAGGTTGCGCCCGTATTTACCTTTAAGTTTATTTTGTTATAGAACCAAATTGAACGTTTGTTGTGTCCGCTATCAAAATAACTGAAATCCAAGTTGCCAAAGGTATCTGCTGGTACCTTTTTGAAATGAAATTATACATATATTATATTATATTTTACGTACTTTTTTTTTAAATATTTGTTTTTACAATTTAAGAAGTAAATTTAATATTGAAGTAAGATACGTACCGTTTATTTATTGTTGGTGGTGACAGACACTGAAAAGTTGTTTATGCAGTACTAAGTACTTTTGATTTTGGTTCGGAATTTTTTTGTTATTCTTCTAAAGATTTTAATACCTATACCATGAACAAAATATGTAATTAGCTATGAAATTGACTATCGATTTATACATTTTATAATATTCTTATACATTTACTTTAAAATAATATAAAGGTATACTGTTATATTATGAAAAAAGAAATTAAAAAACTAAAACGAAAATTTTGTAGAAACTTAGACAATATTATATATTGTATTAAAAGTGTTATGTATGGCTAAAATTGTTAAAAATCGATACATAGTCGATCACGTGTGACTGCTGAGTAGTTATAAACTAGTTTAAAATAGTGTTAAAAAATATTTTACCAAATACATTTTGCATTTTTATGAAACGGTAGTTATTGTACAGGTTATATATATTATATCAAGGTAATAACATGATAATTGGACAACAGATTCTGTGAAGTGAAAATGTTATGCTGTGTCCACACGCTTGGCAAACCTCAACAAGCCGTCACAAGTGTGGATAGAGCGTTTGGCTTGGTTTGCAAGCACTTGTAGCAGCCGATCCGTCGAACAAATCACAAATCCAAACGTTTGTAGAGGTTTGGAGTTTGCGGCAAGTGCCAAGCATGCGGACGCCAACTTGATTACATAT